>CANTUV010000032.1:13445000-18292500 GCA_947685225.1 Garcia nutans
ATGACATTTGGGCTTAATACATTTTGGTTGGAAAAATGTGTTAAGTTACTTGGTTCATTGATTGAGTATGAATAATGTGCTATGACATTTTTAATTTCATAAATGTGTTAAATGCATTGTGAAAAGCCATTGATAATGGCTAAATTGTGTAGAATGTCAAATATGTATATTATGTGAAAATACCCAAAGTAATTGGGTAATGTGTTGTGAATGCAAAAATGAGATATGTGAAATAATGAAATGAATTGATATTGATAAAAAATGAGAAAAATGAGAAAAGTGAGAAAAATGAGAAAGATGTGGAAAAAGAGAAAAAATGAGAAAAAGATGATATAATAAGGCAATGTGCCTAGTTTGATCATGAGAAAATGAGAAAAGTTTTGATAAAGAAATTATGAAAGAATTTGATAATGAAAAATATGAATAAATTGTGTGCCTAGTATATTATTCAATATTCAGAGTTCTGGGTTTGGCAGCATGCCTATGATTGCCTACGGGCTAAACGCTGGAATGGTGAAAAGACTGAGTCGTAAGCCAGGCCAGCTGATATTTTTGGGGTGAAAAGACTGGGTTGTAATCCTCAAAACTGTAGCAGTCTAGCCGGGTTGAGAACCAAGATACTGGGGCCTAAGAGTCTAGCCAGGTTAAGGTCCAAGAGACTGGGATTGTTACATTATCCATGGATATATTGCCTACGGGGCTAGACACATGGTGTCATTATGGACCAAAACAGTAAGTCTGAAATTTGAATAGCATATTAGATCCTTTTTGGGCCCATGCTTGTCTTTGTTTTAATGTGAATTATGAATTGTGATACAATTGAGCAATATAATGTTATGAGTTGAAATTATGAAATATTTAAAAAATATAAGAAAGTAGAATGATGTGACATCTATATGCATTATGCATTGGCATTGCATTGAGTTTTATTGTTATTATCAAAGTTTGTATCACTAGGCTTCGGCTTAGCGCGATTGTAATTTGTCGTGCAGGTGTCATGGATTATTTGGTAGAGCCAGAGAGTTCTACTAGAGCTAGTCGGATTTAGTTTTTTTATTTATTGAGCTTGGAGAGTTGTTTTTGGGTACATCAAGATCAGAGCCAGTTGCTAGTATGTAGATATTTGATATTACAATGTATTTTGATATTATATATGTTATGATATGTTTTTGGAAGTATATAATGTAAATTGTAAAGAATGTTTTGAATAATTTGTTCAGGATTTTATATATGTTGTTAATTTATATATCTATATATAAGTATTTTGAGAAAATATGGAGAAATTAAGAAGTATTGGTGAAATGGTGAATTGATTTTTATTGGGAGTGTTTGCTTTATGCAGGTTGTATTTTGCTGAATTTTGGGAACGTCCAAATTATAAAAAAAAACTCTGGCGAATTTTTCCCATTGATTTTCATATAAAATATTTATTTTGGATTCCTATAACAAGTAAAGAATATTTATATACTATTTATTTTATATATTAGTATTTGAAATCTTAAAACAAAAATGTGAAAATATTTATTAAATCGGTCTGTGACATTTTTATACCGTATATGCGTATTTTACATATGCTAAAAATATGTATTGTACATATATAGGCTATAAGGGTGTTACAACTAGTGTGCTTGAAATAAGTTTTTGACTACCACAGGAGAGCTAGCTGCTGTCAAGCATATTTTCTATTTATTAGAATATCCCATAATTATGCAAAATATATTTATGTTTTTGGGAGTATTGTAAAATGTTAAGAACTTTTGAACTAATTTTGTGATAATGAATTATATATATGCTTTATAAATATATATGTACATGTTTAAATGTTTTGAGGAAATATGGAGAAATTGAGAAGTTGGGGTGAAATGTTGATTTATTTTTATTAGGAGTATATTTTTATGCAGGTGGAGTATTGTTGGAATTTTTTGAATACCCACTTTATAGATAAAACTCTGGCAAATTTCTCCCAGAGATTTTTATATAAAATACTTATTTTGGGCAACTACAATTAATTATGAATACTTTACCTACTTATTAAAAATACATTTTAATTATTTTAGATTTTAAATTGAGAATATGAAAATTTTATTTTTATTAAATCGATTTGTGGCATTCTTATACTTTATATGCGTATTTTATATATATGAGATGTATGTATTATACGTATCTAAAGTATAAGGGTGTTACACTTAGAAAGCATAATAGAGCATTTTGGATGGCAAAAACATGCAATTTAATGTGAGTTAGGGGGAATTAGGGTAGTTCAATTCACTTCTTACCCTATAAAAAAATCAAACATATTATATTTTCAGACTCATGTATGCAGAGTGACATAGAAAGCATAATAGAGTATTTTAGATGGCAGAAACATACAATTTAATGTGAGTTAAGGAAAGTTAGGGAGAGCTAGGACAGTTCAGTTCACTCCTCTACCTACTAAAAGTTAAAAAATTAAACAGATTATATTTTCAAACTTAAGTATGCAGAGTGACTTAGAAAGTGTGATAGAGTATTTCAGATGGTAGAAACATGCAATTTGATGTGACTTAGGGCAAGTTAGTGGGAGCTAAGGTAGTTTAGTTCACTCATTCCCTTCAAAAATAATAAACAAAAATTAAAAAATTATACTTTTAGACTCAAGTATGCATAGTGACTTAGGAAGAATAATAGAGTATTTTAGATGGCAAAAAATGCAATTTGATGTGAGTTAAGGCAAGTTAAGGAGAGAGTTAAGGCAGTTTGATTCACTCCTTTCCCTACGAAAAAAATCAAACAAATTACATTTTCATATTCAAGTATGCAGAGTGATTTAGGAAGTATAATAGAGTATTTTAGATAGCAGAAACATGCAATTTGATGTGAGTTAGGATAAATTAAAGGAAGTTAGGGCAGTTCAGTTAACTCCTTTCTTTACAAAAATAAAAAAAATCTAACATATTACATTTTTAAACTCAAGTATGCAAAGTGACTTAGGAAGTGTAATAGCATATTTTAGAAGGCAGAAACATGTAATTTGATGTGAGTTAGAGTCAGTTCAAGAGAGTTAGAGTAGTTCAGTTTACTTCTTTCCTTACAAAAATTTTAAAAAAATCAAATAGATTATATTTTTAGACTCAAGTATGCAGAGTGACTTAAGAAGCAAAATATAGTATTTTAGATGGTAGAAACATATAATCTAATGTGAGTTAGGCAAGTTAGGGGGAGTGTAATAGAGTACTTTCCCAATAAAAAAAATTTCTAACATATTACATTTTCATACTCAACTATGTAGAGTGACTTAGGAAGTGTAATAGAGTACTTTCGATGGCAGAAACATTGAGTTTGATATGAGTTATAACAAGTTAGGGGATGTTAGGATAGTTAATAGTAAAACTCTAATGATCCCTAGCTTCCCCTAACTCCATCTAACTTTACTTAGATAAAAGATACACCCTTAAAGAAATAAAAAAAAATAGAAAATCCATACTTCAAATAGTCACAACATAGACCGACAAAATCCCATTTCAAAACATCAACTAATACATTTCATCCATACATCAACTTTGACACATGCATCTACTCTAATGTATAATATAATATTTTCCATCCAATATTTTTTTCATTTTTGAAATAAAAAAAGCAACAAAAAGAAAAAACCCTAGAATATATACTTACCTTACTATGGATTCTTGGATAAACTAATGAAACTTTGTCAAATAATGTGAATAAAGAAAGCTTCAGATAAGGATGGTGAGAGAGCAAGAAAGAGAACGATAGTGAGAGAATAAGTGAATGACAGTGAGAGAGAGAGAGAGCAAGATCGACATTGACACAGAGAGAGAGCAAAGTTGAGTCAGTTTTACAATTTAAAATAAAAGAAAATACTTTCGTTTAGGTGCAATTTGTATTGCAAGGGTGTTATTATGCTTTTTAGTCCATTTAAGATTATAGGGGTCTAAGAAATATTAACCCTTTAAAGAAGAATATATTTTAGGTGAATTCCCTAAAAAAATGATGCTTTTAAGATTATTATAGTATTAATTTTAATAATTAATATTACATCATTCTATTAAAATTGTCCTTTTTGCTAAAAAAAATCATATTGAATTATCATTCCATGAAATTAAGAAAAGTTAATTAATTTTTTTCCAGCTATACCCTATCATGGACCTGAGTTGAGAACATAGAAGGGAAGATGAAGAAGAGTAAAAGAAGAATAAGAGTTGTATGGGAAGAGAAGAAATTATACCATAAAATAGGAGGAAGAAGAAGATCTGATAGGAAATAGAGAATTAGAGAGAGCATTGAGAGAGAAATTATATTGCAATTTTCATTCATATTACATTCAATATGAACATAGAATGAAATTTTCCTACATTTATGATTGCACTAACCATCTAACAAATTCTCAATTCACCAACAATGACTAACAAACTCATAGTAAAATTGATACTCCTAAAATACTTCTAGAAACAATTTGTTGTGTTGGTTAATGAACCATACTCATGTTGTAATTGATGCAAAAGTAAAATTTAGGCTTAGTCCACTTTGTAGGCCCACTTCTTTCTCTTCAAGTTAATTGTCCTCGATCCTAACACTACTTGCATATTGAAAATCTTCCTTGTCCTGAAATTGAGACTTAAAGACCTACTAGACTTCGTGCTTCTTTTTAGTGATGACTTGATGGTCTAAAATGAGCAGAGGTTCAATTTTAAATTCTTCATTCTAATGAAACTTTGACAATTTAGCAATCAATTATCCCTTCTTTACCATAGCAAGTTTCAAATTCTCTTTGAACAAAGCGTTGAAATTTTATTTTCTTTTAATTAGCATTTTTTTAAACACCTTTAAGGCATCAATTTTTCTTAAGTATAATTTCAACCTTTTCTTTTACCTTCTCCACCTTTCAAATTCACTTTTTTTCGTATTCATAAGAATACCCAACTAATAATCTTCCTATCTTTTATTGTGATTTTTAGAAAAAGATGGCTGCCCAAATGGAATATTTCCAAAATTTAATGTTATAGCCTGGCTTCTAAATGGAGAACTTTGTGTACTAAGAGGAGATGGATTATTTTCAAATGCACTGCTTCCAAATGTAGAGGTTGATTATATAACATCCTAAAATTTTTGAAAATTTCTAATTTTTAGAAAAATTGATAAAATAAATTATAATTTAAAAGGATAAATTAAATTAATGGTTTTAAATGAAAAATAAAGGGATTTTAAATGAAAAAGTGGAATATATATGTGATATATATGCAAAAAATATATAACATATATAAAAGTCAACACTTTTAAAAAGAAAATGGTATTTTGATAATTAAATCTTATAAATTTAAAATTAATAAAATAATTCAAAAATAAATTAATTTTTAATGGAATAGGGAAATTAGGACTTTTAATTTATTAAAAAAATAATTAAATATTAAATTATTTTAATATATATATATGTGGTTTAAAAAAAAGATAAAAGGAAAAGAAATATTAAAGTCCTCTTCTTCTTCTTCTTCTCTTTCCTTTGGCCGAAATCCATGGGATCTAGATCAAGGATTCTACTTCTTCCATACTCCAAAAATTGAAGGAATTAACAAGTTGCAAGTGGATTTTTGGTGATCTCCACCAAAATTAGTAAGTTTACATCTTTTTTCTTTGAATTCTTTGGAAGTTTGGATTATGTGAGTTTTGAGATTTTGATGTAGTATGTTATAATTGTTGGAATTGGTGTGTATGAAGTTATTTTGGGTAGTTAACAATGATTCTAAGGTTAGATTGAAGAGATGATGGAGTTTGGTTAAAGAATGGGGAAGAGAGAGAATTTAGGGTTATGGATTTTTGGGGTTTTGAAAACATGAACTTTAATTGTACAAATTGGTTCTAAATGAGTTGTTTTGATTCATAAACAAGTATTTTAAAGTCAAATATTGGATTTGGTGGTGTTGGGTTGGAGTTTGAGAATGGAAGTGGAGATTTAGGGTTTTAGAAAAGTGATTTTTCAAAGTGGTTGAATTGTGTGATTTTATTTGTTTAAGCATGTTGTTTAGTGTTAAAAGTGATGAATATAAGCTTGGAATGAGTAATGGATTGTGTTGGAATGGAAAACCTTCAATGGGGGAAGGTTATGCCATTTTTGAGATTTTATGTATAAGAGTGTATTTTTATAATGTAAATGATTTAAATGTATTAAAATATATTTTTAATAATATAAATAAACTTAAAACACTAATTTAATTGTAGTAGAATGGAATTCTAATGTTGAAGTAAGGAAAGGCTAAATTTTTGAAAATTTGTAGGAGTGATGTGTAATTATGGTTTAATGCTGGAAATGCCATTAAATATGATACTAAATGATTATTTGTTATCACATTTGGTTTAGGCTTTGAGGGAGGTTGATTTGCTTCATCCAAGTGGTGAAGGGCAAGTTGGAAAGATTGGATTGAAGGTTGTTTTTAGCTTGCTTTGGGTTGCTAGTGGAGGTACATACAAACTTTGAGTATAATGTCTATATTTGCGTAACATTTGGACTTAACACATTTTGGTTGAAAAATGTGTTAAGCTACTTGGTTCATTGATTGTGTATGAATAATATGCTATGACATTTGCAATGTCATATATGTGTTAAATGCATTGTGAAAAGCCATTGATAATGGCTAATTTGTGTAACATGTGAAATATGCATATTATGTGAAAATACCCAAAGTAATTGGGTAATGTGTTGTGAATGTAAAAATGAGATATGTGTAATAATGAAATGAATTGATATTGATAAAAATGAGAAAAGTGAGAAAAAAAATGTGAAAATAAGGGAATGTGCCTAGATTGAATATGTAAAAATGAGAAAGAGATTAATAATGAGAAATATAAATAAATTATGTGTCTAGTATGTTATTCAATTTTCAGAGTTCTGGGTTTGGCGGCATGCCTATGATTGCCTACAGGCTAAATGCTGGAATGGTGAAAAGACTGGGTCATAAGCTAGGCCAACTGATAAATATGATGTTTTTGAGGTGAAAAGACTGGGTCGTAAGCCTCAAAAACTGTAGCAGTCTAGCCGGGTTGAGGACTAAGATACTGGGCCTAAGGGTCTAGCCAGGATGAGGTCCAAGAGACTGGGGCTGTTACATTATCCATGGATATATTGCCTACGGAGCTAGACACATGGTGCCATTATGGACCAAAGTAGTAAGTCTGAAATTTGAATAGCATATTAGATCCTTTTTGGGCCCATGCTTGTCTTTGTTTTAATGTGAATTATGAAATATTTAAAAAATATAAGAAAGTGGATTGATGTGACATCTATATGCATTGTGCATTTGGTATTGCATTGAGTTATATTGTTATTATCAAAGTTTGTACCACTAGGCTTCGGCTTAGGGCTATTATTTCCATCGCGCAGGTGATAGGATAGACCCAGCTGAGCCAGAGAGTTCTTTCTAGACCAGGTCAGGTCTAGACTTATGGTTGACCTTGTTGAGTTGCTATCGAGATCAGAAACACTACCAGCAGCATGCATATATTTTTATGTTATTGTATATTTTTTGAGTTTTATGCATAATATATTATGTTTTGGATTTTACTTATTGTATATTATAAAGAATGTTTGGGTCAATGTATTTGAAATGGGAGAGTAAGTGTGTTTTAAATTATATATCTATATGTGTAAATGTTTGAGAAACTTGGTGAAATTAAGAAGTATGGTTGAGATGGTGATTTGAAATTATTTGGGAATGTTTTCTTTTTGCAGGTTGTGTTTTGATAAATTTTGGAATGTCCAAAATACAGATAAAACTCTGGCAAATTTTTTCCAGAGATTTTTATATATATTATTTATTTTGGGTTCTTTTAACAAGTAAAGAATATTTATATTCTATTTAATTTTTATATATTTAGAATTTGAAATTTTAAATTGGAAATGTGAAATTTTTTTATTAAACCGGCATGTGACATTTTTGTACCATATATGTGTATTTTACATTTGCTGAAAATATGTATTGTACGTATATAGGGTATAAGGGTGTTACATTTGTTTTGGTATCAGAGCCTAGGTTTGAGGTTCTCGACCGAGGTGGGATGATAGAGAGAGAAAATGGGAGATTTGAAAATAGTTTTTAATTATAATACATGCATTGGCACTGGCAGTTTCTGATCTCTGATATAGTATTTTCTATTTTATTTGCAGATATAGGTAGTTATGGCGTCTCAGCCGCATCAGGCTGCTGAGGGTAGTGCAAAGAGTGTGGCTCCAGATGAGGGTAGAGATGGAGCTAGAGTTGTATCTACTGGTGAGGCATCTGTTTTTGTGCCTGTAAGACCAGTAGCTGATGAGATTCCACCTGACTGGGTATGGCATATGGTAGAGTTGTTGAGGCAGGCTCCAGTTCCGCAGCCGCCACAACCACAGCTGCAGCCGTAGTTGCCGGTGAGGCAGTATGATAAACTGAGAAAGTATGGAGTTGAGGACTTTGTTGGTACTACAGATCCTGCTAGACCGGGTTCAAAGGGTATTCATTCAGTTACAGGCTAGTCTAGAAGAGAAGTTTGATTATGCCAGATCTCTTCTGCAGAGAGATGCATATGATTGGTGGAAGACGATTCCACATGCTCTGGATGATCCACCAGTATTGATCTATGATGATTTTCTGCGAGAATTTGAGTAGAAGTACACTCCAAGAGAGTATAAAGATGCAAAGAAGATGGAGTTCTTGAGTCTGAGACAGGATACCAGGACAGTGACTGAGTATGAGATTGAGTTTATCCGGTTGAATCACTATTCTGGTGGGATAATTTCTGACGAGTTTGACAGGTGCAGGAGGTTTGAGGAGAGACTGAGACCCTCTATCATATGCATCATTGCAGGCTCTCAATATCAGGAATTTTCCCAGTTAGTTGCAGCTGCCAGGAGTGTTGAGAGGGCATAGAGTCTTGCAGCAGCTGCCAGGGTTGAGGAGACCAGAGTTAGGAGACCCCATAGTGAGGCAGGGTCTTCATAAGAGACAGAGGCAGAGACCTGTAGTTTCAGTGGCTAGTGCTCCGACTCCAGTGGCTCAGAGACCTACTCCACCTACTTGCGTTCATTATGGTAGAGTACACGGAGGTGTCTGCTGGTGGAGAGGTGCTTTGGGAGTGTGTTTTAGATGTGGGTCAATAGACCATTTTATCGGAGATTATCCCGAGCCACCAAAGGTTAGGCAGGCAAATACTGCATTTTCTTGACCCAGTGTCAGAGGGGGTCGTGGTGGCTGAGATTTTAGTAGAGGTGGTTGACCTGGGTTTAATCAGAGAGGAGGCTCTACATTCGGAGGCAGTAGGCCAGATGAGGCTGGGCCATCTCAGTGGGTTTATGTGATGCAGAGGCAGCCGGATGCTTCAGCCGTCATTGCGGGTACATTTTCTTTATTTGGTATTTTAGTCCTTGCTCTATTAGATCCTGGATCTATGTATTCATACATAAGTGCATCTATCCTGCCTGTGACTGAATTGCATTCTAAGTCCCTAGGATTTGATGTCTTGGTGACAAATCCTTTAGGGTATAGTGTTGTGGTGAGCAGGGTGCACCGAGATAGTTCAGTTGTTGTTCAGGATGAGGAGTTTCTCGGTGACCTGATTGAGATGCTTTTCAGGGAATATGATCTGATTTTGGGCATGGATTGGTTATCCAAGCATGGGGCTATGGTAGACTGTCAGAAGAAATGTGTTACTTTGAGAACACGTGATGGTAGGGATGTGATGATATCTGGTGAGCAAAGGTATCTTTCATCTATGTTTGTTTCAGCTGGGAGAATGATTCAGAAGGGATGTGAGGCTTATCTTGCTCATGTTGTAGATACTATAGTAGTGGGATCCCTGCTTAAAAGTATACCCACAGTTGCCGAGTTTTCAGATGTTTTCCCTGATGAATTACCAGGGGTACCTCCTGAGAGAGAAGTGGAGTTTGGTATCGATTTGTTGCCTGGTACCACTCCTATCTCTATTACCCCTTATCAGATGACACCTGCTGAGTTGAGAGAGTTGAAGGTGCAGCTGCAGGAGTTATTGGATAAAGGGTTTGTCCGCCCTAGTGTGTCCCCATTGGGAGCACCTGTGTTGTTTGTGAAGAAGAAGGATGGCACAATGAGATTGTGTATTGATTATAGGTAGTTGAATAAGGTGACCATCAAGAACAAGTATCCTTTGCCTCGAATAGATGATCTCTTTGATCAGTTGAAGGGAGCAGCAGTATTCTCTAAGATTGATCTGAGATCAGGGTACCATCAGTTGAGAGTCAGAGATATGGATGTACCCAAGACAGCTTTTTGTACGAGGTATGGGCATTATGAGTTTCTGGTGATGCCCTTTGGATTGACGAATGCACCAGCAGCTTTTATGGATTTGGTGAATAGAGTATTCAGACCATTTTTGGATCAGTTTGTGGTAGTATTCATTGATGACATCTTGGTGTATTCGCGTAATGAGGAGGATCATGATAGGCATTTACAGATCATATTGCAGACTCTGAGAGAGAAGCAGTTGTGTGCTAAGCTGTCTAAGTGTGAGCTCTGGCTCGATCAGGTAGCTTTTCTTAGTCATGTGGTTTCAACAGAGGGTATTAGAGTTGATCCGAGTAAAGTTGAGGCTATCTTGAATTGGAGTCCACCGAAGACTATGACAGAGGTTAGAAGTTTTCTGGGATTGGCAGGCTATTATCGTCGATTTGTGAAGGGTTTTTCCATAATAACTACACCACTCACCAGATTACTTCGGAAAGGAGTTAAATTTGTGTGGAAAAATTGGTGTCAGGCGAGTTTTGAGCAACTGAGGGAGATGTGGACTCAAGCTCTTGTCCTTACCCTGCCTGTGGAAGGTAAACCATATGTGATATACAGTGATGCTTCACATAGTGTTTTAGGTTATTTTCTGATGAAGAGGGTAGAGTCATTGCTTACACCTCTCCACAGTTGAAACCGCATGAGCTAAATTATTCGACGTATGATTTGGAATTAGCAGCAATAGTTTTTGCCTTGAAGAGTTGGCGGCATTACTTGTATGGGAAAAAGTGTTTCATTTATACAGATCACAAGAGTTTGAAATACCTGTGATGAGAGTGATTTTATACTAGTTTTTAGTATGATTTTAATGTGTTTTTAGTTAATGTTTCATTTGATTTTTGTTTAAAGTTTGTTTTAGGTTAAAGTGGAAAAATTCCCTTGGATGGTCAAAATAATGAAGAAAGAGCATGAATCAAGCAAGACATGGCCAAGCCAAAGCAAGCTTGGCCGTGTCACTCAAAAGAAGTGATAGACAGTAGCTGACACGCCCAAGTCACTGGCCGTGTCTCACCTAAGGAGCAAAACCAAAGGGACCAAGCAAAGAATGAAAGAAAAGGAGCAGAAGCTGACACCATCAAGTGACACGCCCAAGCCAGTGGCCATGTCACATGACACAACCACAAGCTTGGCCTTGTCACCCATTGAAACCAAAGAAAGAAATTGACAAAATGGCAAGCAGAAGGTGACACACCCAAGTAACACGGCCAAGCCACTGGCCGTGTCACATGACACGGCCAGGAGCTTGGCTGTGTCACCCCATGAGACTAAAGAGAAAAGAAAGAAAGGAAGCAAGGCAGTGATGGACACGGCCAACTAGCTTGGTCGTGTCCCAAGAAGAAATGAGAGACACGGCTAAGCCACTCAAAGCTTGGCCGTGTCACCTATGAAAACTTTGTTTCTTTTGCACTAATTGAGGAACAAGTGGGAGATAAACCAATTACTTTTGCCAAAAGAAAGGAAAAGCCTGCCTAATTAATGGAAAGAAGGATTAAACAAAAGGAATGTGGGAGACAAGGAAGAGGGGTGTGAGTTGGAAAGCATGGGCTTGAGCTTGGAGGGAAATAAAAAGAGAAGAAGAGGGAGTTCTTGGTTTTTTTTTGGCAGAGGGCTAGAGGTTTGTGTAAAAAACAGAGAACAGAGGCAAAGAAGAGAGGTTTGAGAGGAGGAGGCTGTGCATAAACATTTTGGGCAAGGAGGGAGTGACACTTTGCTTAACTCTTCATCTTCATCCTCCATTTCCATCCTCTCCACCATCTCCATCTTCCATTGGCAGCTCCTGGAGATTCAAGAAGCTACATTGAAAGCGGTTTTTCTATTTTCTCCTTTTATGTATTTTAATGTTATTGTTGTTGTTGTTGTATTAAGTGTATTGAACATGAACTAAATCATTCTCTATCTAGATGTTGATGAACCCTAGCATATTTGTATGATTGAATACTTTTAATTGATTGAGTTGTTTTATCCTTATGATGTTTAATGGTTATTGCCAATTGATGATAGCATGCTTATTGATTGGTTTCCATTTTCATATTATTGACTTGAGAAAGCTTGATATGAATTGATTACTCATAAGGGTTGAGGATTGATTGGGGTGCTAGAGATAGACCTATAAGATCCTTTGGTTTATAGTTCCTTGTTCTTAATGCATGATCTACTTAATTGTGTTTGAGAAGAGATTCTGGCACTCTATTTAGTGATTAGGAATGCCAACTCAACTCTATCATGTAATGTAATTAAGGCTAGGGGGATTCAATATCTGGATAGTATCATTATCATCAACCCTTTTTACACAACACATAATTTATCTTTGCTTTCATTTATTTAAGTTAATTGTCTTCAATTACAAAACTTCGCAAAAATATTAATTCGCTAAACAACAGTTAAGGTTTACACTAGTGCTTGGCCTTGTCCTTAGTGGAACGATATCTCACTCACTACTTTATTACTTGGGCAACCCGTGCACTTGCGATATTGCTATAGCACGCAGCTCGCGCGCACTAAGTTTTTGGCGCCACTGCCGGGGACAATGGTTTCAATACTAGTAATATAATTAAGACTGTTGATTTAGTTTTATTTTTATGTTTGTTTATTTTCTTTGAATTGTTTGTGTGTTTTTCTTTGAATTGTTTGTTTGTTCTCTGTAAATTTGTTTGTTTATTGTGTTTGAATTTGTTTGTTTGTTTGTTTTTCTTTAAATTGTTGAGTGCCTTGTGTAAAGATGCAGTTTTCAAGGCATGGGGGAGTTTATGATAGGGACTTTAATTCTGACATGGCATGGCGATTCGCAGAATTAACGAACCAATCTATGCCATGCCAAGAGATATGTGCCGCATGTGGCAATGCAGGACATAGTGCCAGTACATGTTCATTTGGTTTCGAACGATACCAAGAATGGCACGAGGAAGAATATGACTACCAAAATTTCCAGCAATATCAAAACTACCAGCATATGGGGGGCTGGGAAAGCCACCCAAATTTTTATTGGGAAAACCAGCAGTACATTCCACCTCAACAATTTTTTCAGCCTTGCTAAAGAAGTTCCTACTTTCAAGAATAATTTTCAGACCAAGACCACCTTAAGGAACCCACATTGGAGGATAAGTTAAATGCTTATATTCAAAAACACACGCTGAATCAAGATCAACCTAAGAAACTCACTTTGGAAGAGAGAGTGAATGCCTTCATTCAAGATACCGAGAAATTTCAATACGAGCAATACTTAGTGGAAGATAAGTTGAGGTATGAATCTTTGCAAGAAACACAGAGGATATTGGATGCTCTGGTTGAGCAGATGGCACATCAACCCCAAGCACACCAAAAGGAGGAGTCTCCTAGCCAATTGGAGCAATTTGAGGCAATCACAAATTTGAGGAATGAACAGGTAATATATAACAATTTTTGTGATTTCTTTGATGCAGGGACCAATCAAGAAGAAAATGGTGAGGAGATCCAACCCGACATAGAGGAGTTGAATCAAACAAAGGAAGAGGAGAAGTTGGAAGCATCAACTTGGATAGAATTGCATGAACCTCCAAATCCTTTTATGCCACCAATTTCATTCCCATGTATGCTGGAGGAAGAGAAACAAGGTATGCATATTCCAGAACTCTATGACATGCCCCATAGCGAAGATAGTGTAGATAAGCTTAAGGTAGCCACGACCTTAGAAGTAGAGCCTAATATTTCCAATCTAGAAATTGAGGAGAGCAAATTAATTTTAAATGATGAGATTGTTGAGAGGGAACTTCCAAGTGCTAAAGAGGATGAGAAAGAGATTCAACCAAACTGGGTTGAACTTCAAAAGACCCCAAAAATTTTGGAATTTGTTTTAGTTGGGGAGAACAGTATACAACCAATGATCTCAACTCCCACTTTCGGGAGAGAGAAAGAACAAAAAATGAATATAACCATGTTGCATACTGAAGAATACTTTTACCAAGTTCCTATAGCATTGGAAAATCACCCCAAGACAGCCTTCAAGAGTTCTCATTGGCCATTTGCTCACCAAAGGATACTACCTAAGCTTTGCAATGCATTGGGCACATTTCGAAGTTGCATGCTGTCCATCCTCTCAATCATGAACTCCAATTGCATTATGGGAGGAAGGAGCCCTACATATCGCATATGGGAGCGATGGAAATCAGGTTTCATCTGAACTCTCCTTTAGTTTATGCATGCTCACATTGAGGACAATGTGAATTTTTAAGTGTGGGGTGCATTTTGTGTTTTGTGTTTTTAATTATGTGTTTTGTGTTTTCATTTTTAATTTGTTTTTGTGTTGGTTTAGTTAATGTTTTTAATGTTTTTCTTTGAATAAATTAATTTTGGAAAGTTCAATTGTTATAAACATTGTTGATAGATGACTTTTGAATTTTTGAAGCATGAATTTGATAATTGAGTAGAACTGATGCTTATTGCCAATTTTGTTGGTTTTTCCTTGCATTACCATTAACCTAGTGAGAAATTGAACCATCAACTTATTATTCTTTTGTGTGTAGACATCTTTGATTGATGACTTGCTAGAACTTGCTTTGACATTCATTTTAAGACTATATAAAAATTTCATTTTGGCATCAAGATGATTAAGGCAATTAGGTGAAACAACTTTGGCTTAAAAAGACCAACCCTATTTTTAACATTAGTTAGCCAATTTTGAGCCTATTCCGTTTCTCCTTTTCTTTATTTTTCGCAACACTACCAACCTTGAACCTTGTTGTTTTAACTCTTACCCTTTCATTAGGTCAAGAGCATTTTAAGAGCGTTTATGACCAAGTGTTGTGTTGAAATTAAGTGTGGGGTTAAATTTAGTAGGTTTAAGATTGTAAAAAAAAAATCAAATCAAATCAAATAAAAAGAAGAAAAATAAGAATAATTGTTGTTATTGTTGAAAGGGTTGGAATATGTTTTGGTATAATCATTGCAAGATATAATAAGTGAGTTCCCTTGAAAAGTTCTTTAAATGTCAAGGGGTAGATAAGAGGAAGGTGTTTTGGGATCATTGGGTTATATATATATGATTGGTTACTTCATTCTTGAAGTGCTCTTGAACTTAATGATTAAGCTCATATTTCCTAAATGCCATGCCTCTACCTTAGCCTCATTACAATCTAATAAAAGACCTTTTGATTGATGCTTGATTGTGATTAAGTGGTGGAAATTTGATAGATAAGAAAGCCTATGGAAATAATCTTTCATTGATTGTTATGAGTGTAAACACCACCTGGATCAAACACTTTCTAAGAGTTGGTGAGAGAGTGACAACATAGGTTATGTATGGAAAGCCACTTAATTGCATTGGTATCGATTTTGTTTAATTTGATATTGATTGCGGATTTAAGGATAGGGAAGTCTTGATGCATTTTTATATCTCTTGAACTTGACAAAATTTTTGTGTTTAGTTTGTTTTGATTTTAGCCTTGCTTGGGGACAAGCAAGGATTTAAGTGTGGGGTATTTGATGAGAGTGATTTTATACTAGTTTTTAGTATGATTTTAATGTGTTTTTAGTTAATGTTTCATTTGATTTTTGTTTAAAGTTTGTTTTAAGTGTTTATTTTAGGTTAAAGTGGAAAAATTCCCTTGGATGGTCAAAATAATGAAGAAAGAGCATGAATCAAGCAAGACATGGTCAAGCCAAAGCAAGCTTGGCCGTGTCACTCAAAAGAAGTGACATACAGTAGCTGACACGGCCAGGTGACACGCCCAAGTCACTGGCCGTGTCTCACCTAAGGAGCAAAACCAAAGGGACCAAGCAAAGAACGAAAGAAAAGGAGCAGAAGCTGACACCATCAAGTGACACGCCCAAGCCAGTGGCCGTGTCACATGACACAGCCACAAGCTTGGCCGTGTCACCCATTGAAACCAAAGAAAGAAATTGACAAAATGGCAAGCAGAAGGTAACACACCCAAGTGACACGGCAAAGCCACTGGCCGTGTCACATGACACGGCCAGGAGCTTGGCCGTGTCACCCCATGAGACTAAAGAGAAAAGAAAGAAAGGAAGAAAGGCAATGATGGACACGGCCAACTAGCTTGGTCGTGTCCCAAGAAGAAATGAGAGACACTGCCAAGCCACTCAAAGCTTGGCCGTGTCACCTATAAAAACTTTGTTTCTTTTGCACGAATTGAGGAACAAGTGGGAGACAAACCAATTACTTTTGCCAAAAGAAAGGAAAAGCCTGCCTAATTAATGGAAAGAAAGATTAAACAAAAGGAATGTGAGAGACAAGGAAGAGGGGTGTGAGTTGGAAAGCATGGGCTTGAGCTTGGAGGGAAATAAAAAGAGAAGAAGAGGGAGTTCTTGGTTTTTTTCGGCAGAGGGCTGGAGGTTTGTGCAGAAAACAGAGAACAGAGGCAGAGAAGAGAGGTTTGAGAGGAGGAGTCTGTGCATACACATTTTGGGCAAGGAGGGAGTGACACTTTCCTTGACTCTTCATCTTCATCCTCCATTTCCATCCTCTCCACCATCTCCATCTTCCATTGGCAGCTCCTGAAGATTCAAGAAGCTTCATTGAAAGGGATTTTTCTATTTTCTCCTTTTATGTATTTTAATGTTATTGTTGTTGTTGTTGTATTAAGTGTTTTGAACATGAGCTAAATCATTCTCTATCTAGATGTTGATGAACCCTAGCATATTTGTATGATTGAATACTTTTAATTGATTGAGTTGTTTTATCCTTATGATGCTTAATGATTATTGCCAATTGATGATAGCATGCTTATTGATTGGTTGCCATTTTCATATTATTGACTTGAGAAAGCTTGATATGAATTGATTACTCATAAGGGTTGAGGATTGATTGGGGTGCTAGAGATAGACCTACATGATCATTTGGTTTATAGTTCCTTATTCTTAATGCATGATCTACTTAATTGTGTTTGAGTAGAGATTCCGGCACTCTACTTAGTGATTATGGATTAATTCGCTCGAGAGAGGTTTTAGTCTAAGTTAGAGGAATGCCAACTCAACTCTATCATGTAATGTAATTGAGGCTAGGGGGATTCAATATCTGGATAGTATCATTATCATCAACCCTTTTTGCACAACACACAATTTATCTTTGCTTTCATTTATTTAAGTTAATTGTCTTCAATTACAAAACTTCGCAAAAATATTAATTTGCTAAACAACAGTTAAGGTTTGCACTAGTGCTTGGCCTTGTTCTCAGTGAAATGATAACTCACTCACTACTTTATTACTTGGGCGACCCATGCACTTGCAGTATTGCTATAGCACGCAGCTCGCGCGCACTATCCTGGGTGTTCAGAGAGAGCTGAATCTTCGGCAGAGACGGTGGTTAGAGTTGATTAAAGACTACGACTGTTTGATTAATTATCATTCTGGTAAGGCAAATGTTATTGCTGATGCATTGAGTCGAAATTCTTTGGCAGGTTTGACTGCTTATTCGCTCTCTTTGCTTGTTGAGTTGAGAGCGTTGCACTCTAGATTTGAATCTTTTGATAATGGTGCTTTGATGGCTCAGTTGCAGTTGAGGCCAATCTTATTGGATCATATTAGAGAGCCTCAGTTGGCAGATGAGAGAATTTAGAAAATTGTGTTGGTTTGTCAGAAGGGGGAAAGTCGAGACTTTTATGTGAGGGATGATGGCAGTGTAACACCCCTATACCCCATATACGCACACTACATACAACCATATCTGTAAAATACATATACCAGATACAGGAGTGTTACGGTTTACTAAATAAACAAATCTTTTCTTTTAGCAATAATATGAGAAAACCTAAAACATTTAAGTTATATTATAAAACATAATAGATAAAAAATTTATTTATTAAGCAGCGAAAAATGTAGTGGTATTTACATATATATATACATCAAAATCAATATTTACAAAACATAAAGTTTATACATGTTTGGCAGTTCGTCTCTAATCTTTAAGCCCACAATCAATACTTCAGAGTCTAGACTCGACTCGGTCTAGTTGAACTCTCCGGTTCTACCCTGTCACCTGCGCGATGAACCACAATCGCGCTAAGCCATAGGCTTAGTGGTACAAACCACAATAACAAAATGCTTTAATGCAATATTTCATAAAATTACATTTCATTATCTTATTCATTTGTTTAACCATTTATGATTCATATTGAAACAAAGACAAGCATGGGCCCAAAAGAATCTAATATGTTATTTAAAGTTCAGAGTTACTGCTTTGGTCCATAATCACATTCATCAAGCCCGTAGGCGATATATATATCTATCCATGGATAATGTAACAGACCCAGTCTCTTGGACCTCAACCCGGCTAGACCCTAGGCCCCCAGTATCTTGGTCCTTAACCCGGCTAGACTGTTACTATTTTTGAGGCTTATGACTCGTTCTTTTCACCTCAAAAATATCATATTTCATATTTGTCAGCTAGGCTCGGCTTACGACCCGGTCTTTTCACCTCAAAAATATCAAATTTCATATTTATCAGCTGGACTCGGCTTACGACCCAGTCTTTTCACCTGCCCAGCAACTCTTATTCGGATCAACTCTTATACCATCTGCTGAAACTATATGACCGAGAAAAGTCACTTGATCAATTCAAAACTCACACTTCAACAGCTTAGCATACAATTGCTTCTCTCTCAAGGTATGCAATACAATCCGCAGATGCTTGTCATGATCCTCTTCATTACGCGAATACACCAAAATATCATCAATGAAGACCACCACAAACTAATCAAGATAGGGCCTAAACACCCTATTCATCAAATCCATGAAAGCTGCAGGTGCATTCATCAATCCAAAAGGCATCACTAAAAACTCATAATGCCCATATCTTGTGCGGAAAGCTGTCTTAGGAACATCTTCAGCTCTGACTCTCAACTGATGGTACCCTGATCTCAAATCAATCTTAGAAAACACTGCTGCTCCCTTCAACTGATCGAAGAGATCATCTATCTTAGGCAAAGGGTACTTATTCTTGATAGTCGCCTTGTTCAATTGCCTATAATTGATGCACAACCTCAAAGTACCATCCTTCTTCTTCACAAACAAAACAGGTACTCCCTACGGAGAAACACTAGGGTGAACAAACCCTTTATCCAACAACTCCTGCAACTGCACCTTCAACTCTCTCAACTCAGCAGGTGCCATTCGATAAGGAGTAATAGAGATGGAAGTGGTACCAGGCAACAAATCGATACCAAACTCAGCCTCTCTCTCAGGGGGTAACCCTAGCAACTCCTCAGGAAACACATCTGGGAATTCAGCAACTGTGAGTATATTATCCAGCTGAGAACCCACTATTCTGGTATCTACCACATGAGCAAGATAAGCATTACACTCTTTTCTAATCAACTTTCTAGCTGTAACAGCTGACACAAACAAGGATGCAAATTGTCTCTGTTCATTAGATACCATCACACTTCTACCATCACTGGTTCTCAGGGTAACATACTTCTTTTGACAGTCTACCACAGCTCCATGCTTAGACAACCAATCCATACCTAAAATCAAATCATACTCCTTAAAAGGCATTTCAATCAAATCACCAAGAAACTCCTCACCTTGCACCACAATTGAACTATCATGATGCACCTAGCTAACTACCACACTATGCCCTAAAGGATTTGTCACCAAGACATCAAATCCTAAGGACTTTGAATGCAATTCAGACACAGGCAAGATAGATGCACTTATGTATGAATGAGTAGATCTTGGATCAATCAAAGCAAGAACTGAAATGCCAAATAAAGAAAATGTACCCGCAATAACTGCTGAAGCATCCGGTTGCCTCTGCATCACATACACTCGCTGAGAAGACCCAGCCTCATCTGGCCTACTACCTCTGGATGTAGAGCCTCCTCTCTGACTGATCCCAGGTCGACCACCTCTACCACTTCGACCTCCTCTCACACTAGGTCGAGAAACTGTAGAATCTGCCTGCCTATGCTCTTGCATCTCAGGACAATCCCTAATGAAATGGTCAGGCGATCCACATCTGAAACACACAGCTGATCCACTAATCTTCCAACAAACACCCCCATGTATCCTACCACAAAGGACACATGTAGGTGGAGTAGACTTCTGAACCACTGGAGTTGGAGCACTAGCTACAAAAACTGTAGGTCTTGGTCTCTACCTCTGATACTGAACTGACCTACCCAACTATCTCTGGCTCCTACTGACTCTCAAAACAAAACTTCCTCGGCCTCTCTTCATAGACGAAGACCCTGCCTCAAACTGGGATCTCCTAACTCTGGTCTCCTCTTCAGTAGCAGCTACTGCAATAGCCTATGCTCTCTCAACACTTCTGGCTGCTGCAACAAGCTGGGAAAGATCTTGATACCGGGAACTAACAACAATACACATAATAGAGGGCCTCAACCCTTCCTCAAATCTCCTACACCGGTCAATCTCATCTGAAATAATCCCCCCGGCATAATGACTCAATCCGATGAACTCTACCTCATACTCTGTCACAGTCCGATTATCTTGTCTCAGATTTAGAAATTCCATCTTCTTGACATCCTTATACTCCCTCGGAGTATATTTTTGCTCAAACTCCCACAGAAAATCACTATAAAACAAAGTCGGTGGATCATCCATAGCATGAGGAATCATCTTCCACCAATCATAAGCATCTTTCTGCAGAAGGGATCTAGCATAATCAAACTTCTCTTCAGGAGTGGCTTGCAACTGGATGAATACTCTCTGAACTCTATCCAACCACTGCTCAGCTACTGCAGGATCTGTAGTGCCAAAGAAATCTTCAGGCCCAAATTTCCTCAATTTATCATAATGCCTCACCGGTACTTGTGGCTGTGGTGGCGGTGGCTGCATTGGAGCTTGCCTCAACAATTCTACCACATGCTATAACCAAACCGGCGGAACCTCATCAACAGCTGATCTCTCTTGCACAGGAGCAGGTGCCTCTCCACCTCTCTCAATCCTAGCTCCATTTCTACCCTCTTCAGGAGCTACACTCTCCGCACTACCTTCTATGGACTGACGTGACTGAGACGCCATCACTACCTATATCTGCAAACACAGTAGAATATACCTCATCAAAGATAAGAGACTGCCAATGCCAAAGCATATGTCTTATTCAAAAACAATATTTTAAAATCAAAATTTTCTTTTTCTTACAATTGACCTAGGTTGAGAATCTCAAACCTAGGCTCTGATACCAAAACAAATGTAACACCCCTATACCCCATATACGCACACTACATACAACCATATCTGTAATATACGTATATCAGATACAGGAGTGTTACTGTTTACTAAACAAACAAATCTTTTCTTTTAGCAATAATATGAGAAAACTTAAAACATTTAAGTTATATTATAAAACATAATAGATAAAACATTTATTTATTAAGTAGCGGAAAATGTAGCGGTATTTACATATATATATACATCAAAATCAATATTTACAAAACATAAAGTTCATACATGTTTGGCAGTTCATCTCTGATCTTTAAGCCCACAATCAACACTTCAGTGTCTAGACTCGACTCGGTCTAGCTGAACTCTCCGGTTCTACCCTGTCACATTCGCGATGAACCATAATCGCACTAAGCCATAGGCTTAGTGGTACAAACCACAATAACAAAATGCTTTAATGTAATATTTCATAAAATTACATTTCATTATCTTATTCATTTGTTTTACCATTTATGATTCATATTGAAACAAAGACAAGCATGGGCCCAAAAGAATCTAATATGTTATTTAAAGTTCAGAGTTACTGCTTTGGTCCATAATCACATTCATCAAGCCCGTAGGCGATATATATATCTATCCATGGATAATGTAATAGACCCAGTCTCTTGGACCTCAACCCGGCTAGACACTAGGGCCCTAGTATCTTGGTCCTCAACCCGGCTAGACTGTTACTATTTTTGAGGCTTACGACCTGGTCTTTTCGCCTAAAAAATATCATATTTCATATTTATCAGTTGGGCTCGGCTTATGACCCGATTTTTTCACCTCAAAAATATCATATTTCATATTTATTAGCTGGACTCGGCTTACGACCCGGTCTTTTTACCTGCCCAGCAATTCATAGGCATGCCGCCAAACCCAGAACTCTGAAAATTAAATAACATACTAGGCACACAATTAATTCATTTATCTCATTATCAATCTCTTTCACAATTCATTTCTCATAATCAAACTAGGCAATCATGCCCCAATTATTTCATTTGCATCATTATAGCGAACAACAATGGCTTCACATCTCATCATTAAAGTATACATAACCAATTGCATTGGACATACATTTTGAATGATCATCATATCTTTCACATTATGCAAATCATAACATTAATCAAATGTATTAACAATGTAATAAATTACTTTACACATTTACAACCAAATGTATTAAGTCTCAAAGTCATGTAAATGTATGCAACCATGTAAGTTTGTACTTACCTCAAGTGCACCTCACACAATTCCAAACTCCTCTTCCAAGAATCCCTCAACACTTGGATTAGGGTAACTCAGTCTCTTTAAAAACCTAATCCAAAAGGAATAATACACACTCACTTAAAGATACACATGAGATAATAAGGCTAATAACCAACTAGGGCAAACTCTACACATGACACGCTCAAAAACACGGGCGCGTCCCTAACTGTGCCCTAAACTCACAACACAGAAACTTTGACATGCTCAGTGACATGGGCGTGTCACTGGCCATGTCAATCCTCCCATAACACAGTAGCTATGACATGCTCAGTGACATGGGCATGTCACTGCTCGTGTCACCCATCCAGAAAATAGAACCATTGACACGCCTAAAGACCTGGCCGTGCTCATGGGCGTGTCAGGCAAAAAATCCTGATTCCTGCAACAACAACATTACATCCAACAAACCTCTTACTTCCACCATCTTCCACTCCAAACAAACTTAACTAAACACACCCATAAACCATACTAACTTGCAAAAACATCAAAATAACTCAATACATACATCAAACACCAATTCACAACCATCACATGCCCATAACTCAAACACAACACTTGTTTTCTTCCAACACCAAACTTAACTCTATCTCAAGATCAACACCAATAAGATTAAACACCCTCAAATACACTATAATCAAATATACACATACCATCAACAATCAAACACCAAACTCAAAACACAAACTTAGAAGAAAACCAAAGAATCAAGTGGAGAACTTACCAAAAATGATGAAAACTCTTAGATTTTCAACTTGATCACTTGAAACATCCTTCAATCTTGAGTTTGGAAAGACAAAATCTCACTTTCTCTCTTGCTATGAAGCTAGCCGGCCAAGGAGAAAAGAAAAGAAGAAGAAGAGGAATAGAGAAAAGCAAAGTCAACACTCAACTCTTCTCTCAACCATTCAATCATCCTTTAATTCTCAACCAAGCAAATAAAATAATAAAATATTCATAAATATCCTCATCCACTTCCTTTAATTTCCATTTTAATTAATTTAATAAATAAATAAATAAATCTTCTTTTGACCTCCATTTCTTTGACTTGTATTTGTTATATATATATCTCTATATATACAACATATTCACTCTTCTCCTTACCTCTTTTCTCTTTCCACATAAACATATACACTTGTAACATTTAATTCAAATACAACAATAATTATTCTAAAACTTTTAGGGTATACTTTGGGATATTACATACAGTCTATGGTACAGAGATAGATTGTGTATTCCTGATGATGCAGAATTGAAAAGAATGATATTAGAGGAAGCACATCAGTCACTTTTTGCTATGCACCCTGGGAGTACCAAGATGTATTAGGACTTAAAGCGACATTATTGGTGGTTAGGAATGAAGAGGGACATAGCAGAGTTTGTATCCAGATGTCTCACTTGCCAGAAAGTGAAGGCTGAGCACCAAGTTCCTTCAGGGTTGCTCTAACCTTTATCAGTGCCAGAGTGGAAATGGGAGCGAGTGACAATGGATTTTGTGACTAGACTACCTTTGACTCAGAAAAAGCATGATGCAATCTGGGTGATAGTTGATTGGATGAAGAAGACAGCTCATTTTCTTCCAGTTTGGATGGATTATTCTCTTGAGAGGTTGGCTGAGCTATATATCAATGAGATAGTCAGGTTGCATGGAGTCCCAGTTTCTTTTGTGTCAGATCGAGAT
This sequence comes from Garcia nutans, assembly GCA_947685225.1. Taxonomy (NCBI): domain Eukaryota; kingdom Viridiplantae; phylum Streptophyta; class Magnoliopsida; order Malpighiales; family Euphorbiaceae; genus Garcia; species Garcia nutans. The sequence continues at coordinate 13,469,382 of CANTUV010000032.1, forward strand.
CTTCGGTTTACTTTGAGGTTTTGGAAGAGTTTGCATGATGCTTTGGGTTCTTGATTGCATTTTAGTAATGCTTTCCATCCTTAGACAGATGGACATTTAGAGAGAGTGATACAGATTCTAGAGGATATGTTGAGGAGCTATATCATTGATTTTACAGGGAATCGGGACAGATTTTTGCAGGACAACAGTCATCAGTCGAGTATTGGGATGACTCCTTATGAGGCTTTATATGGTAGGAGATGCAGGACACCTTTGTGTTGGGATGAAGTTGGAAAAGGTAAACTGGTTGGTCCCGATTTGATTAAGGAAACATAGGAGAAAGTGAAGGTGATTTGGGGTCATTTGAAAGCAGCTTCAGACCGACAGAAATCCTATTCAGATTTAAAGAGAAGAGACATAGAGTTTAGTGTGGGAGATAAAGTGTTTCTGAAGGTGTCTCCATGGAAGAAGATTTTGAGATTTGGCCGCAAAGGGAATTTGAGTTCTCGTTTCATAGGACCATATGAGGTGTTGGAGAGAGTTGGTCCAGTGGCTTATAGACTAGCTTTTCCGCCTGAGTTGGATCGAATACATAATGTTTTTCATGTCTCGATGCTTCGGAGATACAGGTCTGACCCATCTCATATCTTTTCAGTGGAGTCCATTGAGGTGAGTCCAGATCTGACTTACGAGGAAGAACCAGTGGCGATTTTGGCACTAGTGGTTAAAGAATTGAGGAATAAGAGGGTACCACTTGTGAAAGTCCTTTGGAGGAATCATGCCACTGAGGAGGCGACATAGGAAAGTGAGCAGGCAATGCAAAGTCAGTTTCCCCAATTGTTCCAGACTTGAGGACAGGTAATTTAGAGGACGAAATTTGTTTTAGGGGGAGATAATTGTAACATCCTAAACTTTTTGAAAATTTCTAATTTTTGAAAATTTTGATAAAATAAATTATAATTTAAAAGGATAAATTAAATTAATGGTTTTAAATGAAAAATGAAGGGATTTTAAATGAAAAAGTGGAATATATATGTGATATATATGAAAAATATACATAACATATATAAAAGTCAACACTTTTTAAAAGAAAAGGGTATTTTGGTAATTAAATCTTATAAATTCAAAATTAATAAAATAATTCAAAATAAATTATTTTTGAATGGAAGAGGGAAATTAGGACTTTCAATTTATTAAAAAAATAATTAAATAATTAAATATTAAATTATTTAAATATATATATGTGGTTTTAAAAAAAGATGAAAGGAAAAGAAATATTAAAGTATTCTTCTTCTCTTTCCTTTGGCCAAAATTCCATGGGAGCTAGATCAAGGATTCTACTTCTTCCATACTCCAAAAATTGAAGGAATTAACAAGTTGCAAGTGGATTTTTGGTGATCTCCACCAAAATTAGTAAGTTTCCATCTTTTTTCTTTGAATTCTTTGGAAATTTGGATTATGTGAGTTTTGAGATTTTGATGTAGTATGTTATAATTATTGAAATTGGTGCGTATGATGTTATTTTGGGTAGTTAACAATGATTCTAAGGTTAGATTGAAGAGATGATGGAGTTTGGTTAAAGAATGGTGAAGAGAGAGAATTTAGGGTTATGGATTTTTGAGGTTTTGAAAACATGAACTTTAATTGTGCAAATTGGTTCTAAATGAGTTGTTTTGATTCATAAACAAGTATTTTAAAGTCAAATATTGGATTTGGCGGTGTTGGGTTGGAGTTTGAGAATGGAAGTGGAGATTTAGGGTTTTGGAAAAGTGATTTTCCAAAGTGGTTGAATTGTGTGATTTTATTTGTTTAAGCATGTTGTTTAGTGTTAAAAGTGATGAATAGAAGCTTGGAATGAGTAATGGATTGTGTTGGAATGGAAAACCTTCAATGGGGGAAGGTTAAGCCATTTTTGAGATTTTATGTATGAGAGTGTATTTTTATAATGTAAATTATTTAAATGTATTAAAATATGTTTTTAATAATATAAATAAACTTAAAACACTAATTTAATTGTAGTAGAATGGAATTCTAATGTTGAAGTAAGGAAAAGCTAAATTTTTGAAAATTTGTAGGAGTGATGTGTAATTATGGTTTAATGTTGGAAATGCCATTAAATGTGATACTAAATGATTATTTGTTATCACATTTGGTTTAGGCTTTGAGGGAGGTTGATTTGCTTCATCCAAGTGGTGAAGGGCAAGTTGGAAAGATTGGATTGAAGGTTGTTTTTAGCTTGCTTTGGGTTGCTAGTGGAGGTATGTACAAACTATGAATATAAATTCTATATTTGCATAACATTTGGACTTAACACATTTTGGTTGAAAAATGTGTTAAGCTACTTGGTTCATTGATTGTGTATGAATAATATGCTATGACATTTGTAATGTCATATATGTGTTAAATGCATTGTGAAAAGCCATTGATAATGGCTAATTTGTGTAACATGTGAAATATGCATATTTTTAAAAATACCCAAAGTAATTGGGTAATGTGTTATGAATGCAAAAATGAGATATGTGTAATAATGAAATGAATTGATATTAATAAAAATGAGAAAAGTGAGAAAAATAAGAAAGATGTGAAAAATGAGAAAAGTGAGAAAAAAATGTGAAAATACGACAATGTGCCTAGATTGAATATGTAAAAATGAGAAATAGATTAATAATGAGAAATATGAATAAATTGTGTGCCTAGTATGTTATTCAATTTTTAGAGTTCTAGGTTTGGCGGCGTGCCTATGATTGCCTATGAGCTAAATGTTGGAATGGTGAAAAGACTGGGTCGTAAGCCAGGCCAGTTGATAAATATAATGTTTTTGGGGTGAAAAGACTGGGTCATAGGCCTCAAAAACTGTAGCAGTCTAGCCGGGTTGAGGACTAAGATACTGGGGCCTAAGGGTCTAGCCGGGTTGAGGTCCAAGAGACTAGGGTTGTTACATTATCCATGGATATATTGCCTATGGGGCTAGACACATGGTGTCATTATAGACCAAAGCGGTAACTCTAAAATTTGTATAACATATTAGATCCTTTTTGGGCCCATGCTTGTCTTTGTTTTAATGTGAATTATGAAATATTTGAAAAATATAAGAAAGTTGATTAATGTGACATCTATATGCATTGTACATTTGGTATTGCATTGAGTTATATTTTTATTATAAAAGTTTATACCACTAGGCTTCGGCTTAGCGCGATTATTTCCATCGTGTAGGTGACAGGGTATACCTCGCTGAGCCAGAGAGTTCTTCTAGACCAGGTCGGGTCTAGACTTGTAGTTGAGCTTGTTGAGTTGCTATCGAGATCAGAAACACTGCCAGCAGCATGTATATATTTTTACGTTATTGTACATTTTTTGAGTTTTATGCATAATATATTATGTTTTGGATTTTACTTATTATATATTATAAAGAATGTTTGGGTCAATGTATTTGAAATAGGAGAGTAAGTGTGTTTTAAATTATATATATCTATATGTATAAATGTTTCAGAAACTTGGTAAAATTGAGAAGTATGGTTAAGATGGTGATTTGAAATTATTTAGGAGTGTTTTCTTTTTGCAGGTTGTGTTTTGATAAATTTTGAGATGTCCAAAATACAGACAAAACTCTGGCAAATTTTTCCTAGAGATTTTTATATTTATTATTTATTTTGGTTTCTTATAACAAGTAAAGTATATTTATATTCTATTTAATTTTTATATATTTAGAATTTGAAATTTTAAATTGGAAGTGTGAAAAATTTTATTAAACCGGTCTGTGATATTTTTGTACCGTATATGCATATTTTACATATGCTGAAAATATGTATTGTATGTATATAGGGTTTAAGGGAGTTACAGATTAGTCAAAACTAGGACTGTATGAAAAATTAAGCAATGTTCCAAAGGTAGGGATATTTCCAGAGGCATGAGTATTTGAATTCTTAAAAGGAAAAGAGTATTAGAAGCCATAAATCTAGGAGTGCTTATATTTCAAAAAAGCAATTGATAGCATTAAAACTAGAGGTGTTTGAAGTTCTATAGCTACTCATGAATTCAAACAAAAAGGTGCTAGACACACTAAATTCAAATCCAATACCAAACCCTAAACTTGTTATTCAGCCAATCGTCGAGGCACTTGAGCCACATGATGAGATGGTTTTTTTAAAAGCTTCTTTGGTATATTTTGTAAATTATTTAGCTCTTTCTTCTTCTTTTTATCATCATCATTTATAGTGTCAAGGAATTTTAGTATTTCTTCCTTAATAAACTCTCTCATGTGCGATAATTTTATCTCAAATTCTTCTTCTAACTTCCTTTGTATATAACCAACTATTTTTGTATTGAAATCGCAACAATTGACAATTTTCTAAAGCCGAAACACAATATTTGAATATGCTACCATATGAATCTCTAATTGATTATTCATATTATTAGCCTTTTTAGGATCTAATTGAGCTCTAATACCAAGTTATCATGGACTTGATTTGAGAATAAAGAAGGGAAAATGGAAAAGAGTAGAGGAAGAAGAAGAGAAGTAAGGGAAGAGAAGAAATTACAATAAAAAATAAGAAGAAAAAGAAGATATGAGAGAAATAAAGAATTAAAGAGAGTTTTAAGGGGAAATTGTATTGTAATTTACATTCATATCCTTTGTTTACATTCAGTCTGAATATACAATAAAATTTCCCTACATTAAAACTAAAATAACGATCTAACAAATTCTCAGTTCACTAACAATAACCAATAAACCCATAACATAATTGGGAACTCCTAAAATACTTTTAGAAACTATTCGTTGAGCTTGTTAATACATTATATTAGTGTTGTAATTGATGCACAAGGTGAATATCCACTTTACAGGCTCACTCTTTCGCTTTCAGCAGATAGTCCTTAATTGTGACATACCCTTATTATTAATGAATTAATTAATTAAATGAGAATATAGTAATCTTAATATTAATGAATTAATAAAGGGTATTATACTCAATTTAAAATAACTTTTAATAAAATTAAGAGATTATAATATTTTTTGTGTATAAGCTAATATGACGATTTCAATATAATGAGAGAGTAATAAATGCCAACAACTTAAGCTTTACCTATAAGTGAAATTGTACTAGTTAATTAAGATATAGGAAATAATTGATGCGAGTCATTAACATTATTTTTTTATTAATTATAATCCTTTTATAATCCTAATCGTTCTAAGATTCTTATCCTATTTCTTCTAAAATAATTATTTTCCTAATCCTAATCATTTTAGTATTTTTACTTGTTCATATTTTTTAGTATCTATTTAATTATTTTCCATTTAGAACTCTTTTTTTTATTTCCTTTTAGAATTCTATTTGTTTATGCCTATAAATATAACCCTTCACAAGCATTGTATTCATTTATAATTCAACCAATAAAATTTCTTAAAGATTTTCTTCTCTCAAACACTTATATGTTTTAAGGTTTTTAGCTTTCACTAAATCGAGCGATATCAAAGCCTAAGGATGGCTATTGGTAGTTAAAGCTGTGCTTCTCGCAATGGTGATTATGGAACGGAAGCCCTTAACCTAAAGGATGAAGTGTTGCAACATTTGAAGCAACGTCTAGAGCAACTAATGGATAACAAATTTGAGTTGTAGAAAGACATATCAAAGAAATTGTTGATCCTCTTGGAGTTCTAAGAATTAATGAAAATAGGGAGAGGATGAACAATAGTAGACCAAGGGATAGCTTAGCTCATGGAAGCCCTATGTACCAACAAATTCTTATAGGTAGACAACATAATTATGATGATGAAGATTCGGAAGAAAAATTTTGCAAACTCCAAGATAATCCCAAGTTTTGTACACATGATAATTATAAAAGAAGAGGTATGCATGGGTGTGATGAACGTGAAGATATAAAGCATAGGCTAAGGGTTGACATTCTTAAGTTCAATGGAAATCTTAACATTGAAGAGTTTAGATTGGATAGCTGACATGGAGAGGTTCTTTGACTGCATAGAGATAGCACTGGAAAGAAAGGTTGAATTGGTAACTTGTAAGCTGAAATGTGGAGCATTTGCATGGTGGGATATAATACAATATAGGAGAGAGAGAGAGAGGGAAGGAAAAGGACCTATTAACACATGGTATAGAATGAAATACAAATTGCAAAGGGACTTCTTACCTCCTAACTATAAGTAAATTATTTTACAATAATATCAAAGATATTAGCAAGGGTGTAAAATGGTTTATAAATATACTATTGAATTCATGAATTCCTGAGATTAGCGAAAAGAAATAACCTTCGTGAATCTAAAGGACAATAAGTAGCAAGGTATCTAGAAGGGCCGAGGCTTGCAATCAAAGATCAAATTGGTGTTCAAGTATTATGCAACTTATTTGAGGCTAAAAATATGTATATGAAAGCTGAACTAATGCAATAAGAGAAAAGAATATGGAATTTTAATTCTTATAAAGCTTTGGAACTAGTTCAAAGAAGTAGAACTAATATAGAGTATGAAGGATACAATGAAAAGATTAGTAACAATCGCCTTAACAAAGGGCAATCAAAAGATAATAAGGCAATGGGAAAGAGGCCAATAAATGAGACTACGAAAAAGAAAACACTAGAGAATAACAATCCCTATGCTAGACCTATAATTGGAAAGTGTTTTAAATATAATCAATAAGGGCATCACTCTAGTGATTTCCCTTTGAGGAAGACAATGAATGTGTTTGCAAGGGAAAAAGAGGAAGAATCCAAGGTGTGTTATGAAGTCAAAGGAAATGAAGAAGAATATGATGAGGAGTTCGATGGAGGTGAAAATTATGCAGTAAAAGATTGATGCTAACTCCAAAGCAAGAGGACCAGACTCAACGACATTAATTATTCCACACTAGGTGCATAATTAATGATAAAATATTTGGTATATTATTGATAGTGGCAGTTGTGAAAACATTGTAAGCAAAGAGACCGCGAAGAGATTGGGCTTACCAATAGAAAAGTATTCTAATCCATATACTTTGGGGTGGTGTAGACCCTTAATTTTGACCCCAATTTGATATGGTCCTAATTAAAGGATATCAAAATAAATTTGATCCAACTTTAAAATATTTAAACCTAATTTATAATTTTTAAAGAAGTCAGTTCGGATTTAAGATGCTTAAATTTAATTGTAAAACCCTAAAATCAAGTGGAATAGGCCTAAATTAAACCTTTCAGTCCATGAGTTAAAAAAGGCAATATTAATTCAAATTAGGCTAGCCGGGGAGACATGAGCATGCCTCATGTCAATCTGGCAGCCTAAGGTCGACATGAACATGCCTCATGTCGACCTGGGCAGCCCAAGGTCGACATGAGGTTGGTCTCATGTCTACCTAGGGCAACCAGGTCGATATGAGTTCAATAACTTTCCTAATTCAACTAGAATTCATTTTAGGGACTGATTAATATTAGGTTAAGGATTCTGAGTGAGGTTTGGCTATAAATATTAACATTTTAGAATTCAAAGTGGGGGAACAAGAGGAGAAACATTAAAGAGGGTCGGTAATGAATATTAAGAGAGATTAAAACCACAAAACAGAAGAGATGACAACAAGGAGAGAAGAACAGCAGCAGCGTTTTGGAGAGCGAAGGAAACCACACATAGAAAATTCAAAACAACCAAAGAAGAAGGTAGAATCCATACTGTCTTCATATTGTTCATCCAGAAATCAATTTTTTTGGTGGAACCAACGATGGAGGTTTGATCTTTAATCATAAATTATTCATGCTCATAGTAGCTTCATTTCTTTGATTAATAAGAGCATGCATGCAGTAACATGATCCTTGAACGTGCAGTAACTCGATCTTTGAACATGTAGTAAATTTATCTTTATTTCAATAACTTTAATCATTTGCTTTATTTAATACATTGATCAGTTGGTATTCATAACCCCCACTTGCACATTTCATAAAAAATATAAAATTATCCAGTAGCCATCAAGGATTTAAATTAATTGTTAGAATCTATTTTGTTTACTTTACTTAAAGAACCGTAAATTATTTTATTAAAACTCAAAACCTCAAACTATTTTTATTCAAAAGTCAAAACCATTTCATTATTAAACTACATTGATTATTTTTCCAAAACCTTAATTTATCTCTCCAAATTCAAAATTATGTTTTTAAGACTATAAGTTAAACCCTAATTTTAAAACCCTAACATAATTCCAAACTCTGAATTCCAAAACCCTAATTTCAAAAACCCTAACTTTAAAACCCTAATTCCAAACTCTGAATTCCAAAACCCTAGTTTCAAGAACCCTAAAACCCTAATTTGAAAACCCTAATTACAAAACTCTAGTTTCTAAAACCCTAAGTTCCAAAACCCTAAATTCTTTAAAACCCTAAACTTATATATTTATTGCTTTATTTAATTTTAGATTTGATTATATAGTTTATTATATGTTTTGATGGTTGATTTATTTAATTTTAATGCGTGATTTATTTAATTTATATATGGATGGATATTTTCTTTATTATTATGATTATTATTTGTTTGTTTTAGTATTAAAATTGTAAGAGGTATGTTTCCACTTTATGGGTACCTCATTAGCTAAGTATTATGTAATTTAAATTAGTTTTATATTTTGGACCAATGTAAAGGATATGTTTCCATCTTTTGGTGGGTGTCCTATTTAGTTTAGACATAAACGATGTAAGGACATATTTCCATCCTCGGATGGGTGTCCATTTATTTGTTTTATTTGGACCTTGCTTTGATTTTAATATAATGATGCTTTATTTTAATTGTTGCATGTATTATGGATAATATTGTTATATTTAAGAAATTTATAATATTAAGACCTGCAAAGGAGGCCTGTTCCAATGAACCGGGCGTTGTGGGGGTATTGGGCCATTTCTCACCTTCCTCACACGTACCCAACTTTCCGAACCCATTAGGGGGTTGGGGATTCCTTAGGAATTGAGTCATCCACCCCTTTCTTTTTCCCAGCCCATCCAGGTGGCGACTCCATTTTTCTCCGAACTTAGGTATGTGTTCTCTAAGGCCCCGAGCCTAAACAGTGCCGAAGTCGCAAGAACCATTCCACCGGGAGTGGGGGCGAAAATCCCCGCTCACAGTGGCGACTCCACTGGGGATAAGAGAAGTTGATTTTGTTGGTTTTTATATTATTCTATTTTTTCTTGTAATGATATTATCCATTGCATCATATTAGATTGCGTCGTGTGTGTGAGTTAGGACGCCCGTGTTACCCGTGTTGTGTTATGTAAGGGATACCATACTTTCACTCAAGGTATGGAGATCGAGCATGGCATAACCACTCATAGTCTCATACCATTTGGTATATACTTGCTATGGGAACCTAAGCCTTTTAACCCAAAGACCAAAGCTCATGTAATTGGCCTAGTTACTTTCCTTAGGTTTTACACTAAATGCATGTTGTTTGACTATGGTTAATTTATCTTGGCTTAAATCATGGCTTATTTGGTTTGTTCTTTTTCTAATATGACCTACGTATATTGTAAGCTCAAATAAAATTTTCTTTAACGTCCAAAAGACCAAAGCTATTTTCAAAACTTTTCAAGATGGTCTTTGGGCATAAAACTTTTCTAAAAATAAAACAAAAATTCTTTTTCTCATGACCCAAATACTAAGCCTAAAATCCATTTTTTTTAAAATCATTTTACAATGGGCTTATAAACAAAATTATTTTACAAAGAGCTTGCAAATTATTTAGGTCAATTACAAAATACCAAAAATCAATTGTGAGCCTAGTTTATACTAAGAATAATTAATCATGGGCTTGTTTTTGGCATGAATTATTAGTTACTTTTTCAAGTGAGAAATCTATCTATAATAAACCTCTTAATTTAGTTTTAATCCAATAAAGCATAAAAGCTACTATAGTTGGTTGAATTAAAACCTAATTAATGGGAATTATCATAAATTGATTTCTATTTTTGAAAATATAACTATTGGTTGAAACGTCTGAGGAAAATATTCGAAAACAAGATACCCCATGTTGGTATTTTGTTAACCATATACCTAGGAAAAGAGACTCGCCATTCGTGTGTGGATGTTATAAGGTTGGAAGGGACGTTCTACTTATCTTTGTCTATTGTTTGTGCATACATGCATACATTTGCATCTCATATCATTGATCCTTTCTGGCTCACAGCTCTGGATTATGACAGTTCAAAAGCTTACGACAATCCGACCTATGTGGAAAGCGAAGAATCTAGCAATGACTCAATCACTTGCTCACCAAAAGCAATGGAGCCCAAACAAATTCAAAGAATGGTGGATAATGCCCTCAATGCCAAGATGGAAGAAATAAAAGAGGCCCTAGCTGAGACCGTGTAGAACCAATTGGCTGCAATTTTAGGAAATAATGCCGAAGTATCTGCTAGCACCAAGAAGCCAAAGGGCAAAGGGGAGGCTAAAGTTGTTGAAGTAGCTTTTGATGATGATAAGGTGATCATTGATGATGACGATTGGGCTCAATACTTCAAAGATCCTCAAGATAAAAAGAAGGAGCCAAAGGTTGTTGAGAAGACAAATGTTGAAAAGACCGAGACATCTGATGTTGAGAAGATGATTGCTGATTTAGAAAAGAAATTTGAGAAGAAGCTAAAAACCGAAGAGATGTCCGAGATTGACAAACTATTTGAACAAGATGAGGAGGTCCCTTATAAGTTCAAGATGCCTTCCTTCGCTAGGTACAATAGTACTAGAAACCCCCATCTCCATATAAAGCAGTACATCACTGCTATGCAATCTGCTAGAGCTACTAAAGCCTAAACTCTAAGATATTTCATACTCTCATTGGACCCTGCTATCTAAAATTGGTTCAACACCTTAGACGGAAGTACTCAAAAAGATTGGGACATGTTGAATAAGGCTTTCACTCAGCAATATGGGTACAATGTTGAGCTGGAAGTAACCTTAATGGAGGTGGAAGCCATTAGACAAAGGCCAAATGAGAATTTTGTGGACTATGTGAAAAGGTGGAGAAATAAGGCTGCTTTACTCAAGAAGAGGCCCGATGAATCTGATCAAATAAGGATGATTGTGAGAGGGGTGTTGCCTAGTCTTCGTGAAAGGATGTCTCATACACTTATCCGTGATTTCAAAGATCTCCTCCAAGCTGGTTTGCAAATTGAGGAATGGAAAAGGGAGAAGAATCGCTTTTTGGCAAGGAGGAATGAGAAAGGGAATTATCAGCCTAGCAATCAAAGCACACAAAAAGAAGTTGATGTTAATGTGACTTGTCAAGGAAATAAAAGACAATTCTCAGAATTGGGGAAACCTCTATCTTGGATTTTTAGCAAGCAGCAAAAGAAAGGGTTGTTACAACCTTTAGCTCCTCGACCGCTACATAATCCATTGCCACCAAACTTCAATGCCGAGGCCTTCTGTCAATTTCATCAAATGCAAGGGCATGAAACAGATAAATGTGCTCGTCTAAGGCATGAGATCCAAGATTTGATTGATAGTGGTAAGCTACTCGAGCCGGATAAGCCCAATACCAAGAACAACCCTTTCCCTAAATTTGGAAGAGTGCCACCACCAGCAATTGTAACACCCCTATATACGGTATACGTACCAAGCATGCTTAAACGATCGTATAATACGTATACTGAATATAGAAAATGCCACCATTTAAAAATACACAACATAAACATATTTTCTAACATAAGTAAAACAAATCTCCAAAATTTAAAAGAAAATCCAAAAGACACCATATACATAAAATGTTTAAGAGTTCACAGCGGAAGTCATTACAAGTATTTGCAAATACTAATAGTTATAAATCAAAGTTCACAAAACATAGAATATATATACATGTTTGGCAGCACTTCTCTGATCTTTAAATTCCAATAATAGATCCTTCAATGTCTAGCCTCACTTGGTCTCGAAGAGCCCTCAGGTTCAACTCTATCACCTGCGCGTTTAAACACTAACGCGCTAAGCCAACGGCTTAGTAATACAAACTACCATAACAAATGCTTTGATGAAATGTCTATGTCATACAATTAAGTTTATACACAATTCATAGAACTATTACATTTCAAGTATTACTCATATTTCTTATAGTTGCTTATGTGTGATCATCATTTCGTTTCATTGTATCTTAATATTTCACAACCCATTCATCATTCAAAAATCACATCAACACACACACAAGCATGGGCCCAAAATAAACTAATATGTTATTCAAAGTTCAGAGTTACTGTTTTGGTTTATATTTCAATCATCAATACATTTATACTTTGGAATCGGTTTACGGGCCATCCCATTTCACCTATCCAAGCATTTCACATTTATTAATTGGAAATTAGCTTACGGGCCATCCCATTTCGCCTATCCAATTACATTTCACATTATCAACTGGAACCGGTTTACGGGCCATCCCATTTCACCTATCCAGTGAATTATAGGCATGCCTCCAAAAACAGAACTCTGAAAGTTGAATCAACATATTAAACACACAAACATTTCATTTATCAATTCCATTATCACTTCTCATTATTGTCTAGGCCAACATGCCTTACTTCATTCAATTGAATCATCATAGCCAATCACAATGGCTTCATATCATATACCATATCATTTCATGATTCAACATTGATATGCATATACAACAATTTATATCTTTCATATATTTAGAATCATCTACATACATTTTTTTGGATCATTCTTTGTTTTAGAAGTGTTATAGTGTTCATCTTTAGGTTTAGATACAAAAAGAACCATTTAAGATTCAAAACAATGTAAGACATTCAAAGAAAAATCAAAATAGCTAACACACTTGAGGGACACGGCCAAGCTTGTGGTCGTGTCTCTCAACCAACAATTTAGGCAGTGGCAAACACGGGCAAGGGACACGGCCGTGTCTCTCAAATAAAATCAGACAGTAACAAACACTGGCAAGGGACACGGCCAAGCCAGTGGCTGTGTCTCTCCAAAATAAGTGCAACACGACCAGATTTCCTTGAACATGGCCGTGTCTCTCCAAAATTTTATAACTTGGCCGTGTCTCTTACTTGGTTAAGCCGTGTCTCTCAAAAACAAAACCCTAAATATAGCCAAATCTCCTTTTGATTGAGTTAAACCACATTACATACAACACAACCTTACTCCAATAGACATAATCAACATCTTTAACCATTATTTAACATACTCATCGCCATCTTTACATAACAAAACACATTAGCAACACATTCAATACCTCAACACAATTACAAACAAAAGAATGTTAAGCTTAAACATTATATGCATGATTGTAATCAAATAGTTTGTACTTACCTTAAGCACAAATTATACACTCTAAACACTTTCTTTTCTTCAAGAATCCTCCACTTCTCAACTTAAAGCAAAACACCTTCTCCCAAAACCTAATCCAAAATAATACAATACAATTTATCACTTACCAAATCAAAACCCTAAAACCAACATTACTCTTATTCTTTCCATAACAACATCCACTTAACTTATCATCCTCAAACCAAAACCAACACCAAAATCAATTAAATCAAACATATAACAATCAACACAACCCCACTTTAAAATCCACAATCAACTCACAAACAACTTAAATAACTTAAAAGAATCAAGCGAGACTTACCGAATGTAGTGAATCTTCTTGGATTTCCACTTAACCACTTAAAACTTCTTCAATTTGAGCTCAAAATATCATCAAACCTTTGCTTTCTCTCTTGTTCTTTAGGTTGGCCGGCCACACGTGAAAAGAAGAAAGGAATGGACAAAAACAAAGTCAAATTCTCTATTAATCTCCACCACACAATTCAAAAGAAGAATTACCAAAATGCCCTCTTTAACATAGTTAAACTTCTTTTCATTTTGCATGCCCCTTTATAGTAATTTCCATAACAACTAAAAATATCTTCTTCCACTTAACCATCACCTTGACTCTTCATTTGACCAACATATATGTTATATATATTACCATATACACTACATATACATCTTCTCCATAAATCACTTTTCTTTCAAATAACACATGAACATTCTCTTTTCAAATTTTCTTTTCTTATCAACTTAACATATACTCTTAATCCAAATAAAAACAACAATAACATTAAAACTTCTAGGGCATATTTTGGGATATTACAGCAACCTTCATGGTAGGAAAAGGATTAGAAGAAGATTTTGTCTTATCCTCTTTTCAAGATGGCAATGTTGAAGATGTGAAAGGAGAAGGAGCTTAACTCAACAAACTTTCCTTAGCTTGAATGTTGCTTTTCAATTTTACTTTCTTTATTATTTAATTGGAACAATCGTATTTTTCAAATTCAAAGTTGTTTGAATAAATTACTTTTATTAAAATTTTTGTTGGTCTTTGTTCATTTTAGTGCTCAACCAATGAGGAATCTAGCTTGATAATTCATGAATTAATATATTTATGCATCATGACTCGAATGACTTTACTAGGTAAGGGAATTACTCTATAGCATTGAGTTGTGTATGCTTACTTAGAGAGGGCTCCTGCATAATTACCATTGTCTAGGTCCTAGTCAGTCTTAGAACCTGTTTTGACAAACTTTCGAGGCAAAATTGAACTTTGCTTATTTAAGAGAGAAATGATCTAGCCATTGTTTGGTTAGCCAACAATTAGTATCCACCCAATTAAATATCAATCCCTAGTTGTCCCTTTGAGTCTTCATAAAATTTTAGCTTTCTTTTCAATGGCTTACAAGCCCAACAACCTACCCTGAGTTGTTGTGATACTTTTGACAAGTCTTATGATCACTAAGGTGAAGAGGCAAGAAGATCAAAGAAAGGACTGAATAGTCAAGATCATAAGGATAGTTGATGCTCTCAAGACCATAAGGATAGTTGAAGTTCACCTAGTATCTCCAATCTATTAAGACAACATCAGAGTAACAAATGATTTATCCCTGTTAAAGAAGATTTATGTCACTCCACTCATCCATTATTGAAAATGCAAGTTGGTACAAACAAGACAACTCTTTTAGAGTTAGAACCAAAAAAAAAAGAGGAAAAGAAAAGAAGAAGAAAAAAAAGAAGAAGAAAGAAAAGAAAAGAAAAAAAGAAGAAAAAATGAAAAGAAAGAGAGAGAAAAAGAAAAGAAAAGAAAAGAAGACCCAAAATGGTTCAGAAATCCAACTGAGTTCTCTTTTACCTAAGACAGCAAAAGGCTTCCAAGGATAGTTTGACTTGAATTAACCTAACCAAAGATTCGATCAAAATCAAAGAAAAAGGAGAAAGGTCACCCAGTTCTCAAAAGTTATGTACTTGACAGTCCTACAAGGAAGAAGGACAAAATGATAAAATGCTCAAAGAAAGGGAAGAGTAAGAAAAATAAAAAGAAAGAAAAGGGAGAAGAAGAAAAGAAATGAATTTGGGTACCAAAATTTTTGCAAGAGCAAAGACTGTCCTAATCAAGATCCAGATTAATGCCAAGAAGATGGGAGAACGTTCAAAGCTCTATCTTTTCATGCTCCCAACTGTCTAAAGTTCCAACAAGAAATTTGTAGTGTAAGGGTTTGTCCATTGTGTTACATCAGCTCCTATCTCAAAATGGCCTTCATTTAACCCATGTCCCTTATAGACCCCATTTCAAGCCTATCAAAGACCTGTTGATCTCTCTTGGTAAGTAGAGTCTATTAGTAGTGATAGTTTGGATAAGCATGCTTATGAGATAGACAATATTCAAACTCAATGAGACCTTTGACTAAGTAATGTGTATGTGCCTATCTGAAGTGCAATAATTCTTGCTTAAATAGAAATGATTCCCGAGTTTAGTACAGTAACTAGGGTTGTCATGTTAATTTGAAAAATCAAGTCCTAAGGTAAATTGACATTAATTTGGCAAAGCCAACATTTGATTTCAAAATCAAAATTCAAAAAATTCAAAAAATATTTTTGTCATACAAAACCTTCAAGTTAAGAGAAGTTTCTTGAACAGCCGAACCTTGAAGGACACATTGGGCAAAGGAAATGATTACTGGCAAGGTTATGAAGCTACCAATTGACATACTGAATGATAATTTGAAATGGATGTATCTCTGCTGTTTGGGGCCTCCATTATTCATGTTTTCAACATCTTGAAGATAAAAACCATAAGTGCAAAGCTTTCTGTCATTCCAATGTAAAACCTGAATGGGCATCTGGAAGGAGTCAACAAGAATACTTCTGCTGATCACCTTAGTCTATGAGTCGATGGAACTACTGTAAGTGTTATTCATGCATATCATGCATACATGATCATGTCACACTGCATTTTTCTTTGTTAAAGTGAAAAACAAACACTCTATGAAGCAATCATAAAGAAGATATTGAATCAAGGGGCATGGAAGAACCATTGCTCGAGGAAGCTCTAGTCATTTCGAAAAAGAAAGAAGAGATGCATGCTTATACAAAGAACAAGACAAAATACAAACATCAATCAGAGCCTACATGAGAAAAATTAATGATTTGAGCCTACACAGGGGGCAAAGTTTCTCCATTTTAATTTTTGAGTTTATGCGTATACAAAATATTTTCAAACTCACTTTCAAATATAGTTTAGGATCGTGTATCCAAATCCAGTTTAGGATCGAGTATCCAAACCTAGTTTAGGATCGAGTATCCAAATATAGTTTAGGATCGAGTATCTAAACCTAGTTTAGGATCGAGCATCCAAATCCAGTTAGGATCAAGGATCCAAGTCTAGTTTAGGATCGAGTATCCAAACTCAGTTTAGGATCGAGCATCCAAATCCAGTTTAGGATTGAGTATCCAAATTTGGTTTAAGATCGAGTATCCAAACCCAGTTTAGGATCGAGCATCCAAATCCAGTTAGGATTTAGTATCCAAATCCAGTTTAGGATCGAGTATCCAAATCTAGTTTAGAATCGAGTATCCAAACCAAGTTTAGGATCGAGCATCCAAATCTAGTTGAGGATCGAGTATCTAAATCTAGTTTAGGATCAAGCATCCAAATTCAGTTTAGGATTGAGTATCCAAATCTAGTTTAGGATTAAGTATCCAAATCTATTTTGGGATCGAGCATCCAAATCCAGTTCAGGATCGAGCATCAAAATCCAGTTAGGATTGAGTAGCCAAGTCTAGTTAGGATCGAGTATCCAAGTCCAGTTTAGGATCGAGTATCCAAATCCAGTTTAGGATCGAGTATCCAAATTCAGTTTAGGATTGAGCATCCAAATCTAGTTTCATGTCGAGTACCCAAATCAAATCCTAGTATCCATCCTCATCTACTCAAAGTCATGTTGCTTTTCACTCTCTTCTGCTAAAAGTCTTAGATTGCTCAAGCAGGGGGCAAACTGTAGACTCTTAATTTTGACCCCAATTTGATATGCTACTAATTAAAGGATATCAAAATAAATTTGATCCAACTTTAAAATATTTAAACCTAATTTATAATTTTTAAAAAAGTCACGCATAAATTCAATTATAAAACCCTAAAATCAAGTTGAATCGGCCTAAATTAAACCTTTCAGTCCATGAGTTAAAAAAGGCAATACTAATTCGAATTAGGCATGCCGAGGAGACATGAGCATGCCTCATGTCGATCTGGCAGCCCAAATCGACATGAGGTTGGACTCATGTCGACCTGGGCAGGCTAGGTCGACATGAGCATGCTTCATGTCGACCTTGGCAGCCCAAGGTCGACATGAGGTTGGTCTCATGTCTACCTAAGGCAACCAGGTCGACATGAGTTCAATAAATTTCCTAATTCAACTAGAATTCATTTTAGGGATTGATTAATATTAGGTTAAGGATTTTGAGTGAGGTTTGGCTATAAATATTAACGTTTCAGAATTCAAAGAGGGTGAACATGAGGAGAAACATTAAAGAGGGTCGGTAATGAATATTAAGAGAGATTAAAACCACAAAACAGAAGAGACGGCAACAAGGAGAGAAGAACAACAGCAGCGTTTTGGAGAGCGAAGGAAACCACAAATAGAAAAACCAAAACAACCAAAGAAGAAGGAAGAATCCATACTGTCTTCACATTGTTCATCTAGAAATCAATTTTTTTGTGGAACCAACGACGGAGGTTTGGTCTTTAATCATAAATTATTCATGCTCACAGTAGCTTCATTTCTTTGATTAATAAGAGCATGCATGCAGTAACATGATCCTTGAACGTGCAGTAACTCGATTTTGAACATGCAGTAAATTTATCTTTGTTTCAATAACTTTAATCGTTTGCTTTATTTAACACATTGATCAGTTGGTATTCATAACCTCCACTTGCACGTTTCATAAAAAACATAAAATTATCCAGTAGCCATCAAGGATTTAAATTAATTGTTAGAATCTATTTTGTTTACTTTACTTAAAGAACCGTAAATTATTTTATTAAAACTCAAAACCTCAAACTATTTTTATTCAAAAGTCAAAACCATTTCATTATTAAACTACATTGATTATTTTTCCAAAACCTTAATTTATCTCTCCAAATCAAAAATTATATTTTTAAGACAGTAAGTTAAACCCTAATTTTAAAACCCTAACCTAATTCCAAACTCTGAATTCCAAAACCCTAGTTTCAAAAACCCTAACTTTAAAACCCTAATTCCAAACTCTGAATTTCAAAACCCTAGTTTCAAAAACCCTTTAAACCCTAATTTCAAAACCCTAATTATAAAACTCTAGTTTCTAAAACCCTAAGTTCCAAAACCCTAAATTCTAAAAACCCTATATTCTTTAAAACCCTAAACTTATATATTTATTGCTTTATTTAATTTTAGATTTGATTATATAGTTTATTATATGTTTTTATGGTTAATTTATTTAATTTTAATGCTTGATTTATTTAATTTATCATGGATGGATATTTTCTTTATTATTATGATTATTATTTATTTTTTTTAGTATTAAAATTGTAAGAGGTATGTTTCCACATTGTGGGTACCTCATTAGCTATGTATTATGTAATTTAAATTAGTTTTTTATTTTGGACCAATGCAAAGGACATGTTTCCACCTTTCAGTGGGTGTCCTATTTAGTTTAGGCATAAACAATGTAAGGACATGTTTCCATCCTCGGATGGGTGTCCATTTATTTACTTTGTTTGGACCTTGCTTTGATTTTAATATAATGATGCTTTATTTTAATTGTTGCATGTAGTATGGATAATATTGTTATATTTAAGAATTTTATAATATTAAGACTTGCAAAGGAGGCCGGTTCCAATGAACCGGGCGTTGTGGGGGTGCCAGGCCATTTCTCACCTTCCCTATTTGTACCCAACTTTTCGAACCCATGAGGGGGTTGGGGATTCCTTAGGAATCGAGTCATCCATCCCTTTTTTTTCTCGGTCCATCCGGATGGCGACTCCATTTTTCTCCGGGCTTAGGTCCGTGTTCTCTAAGGCCCCAAGCCTAAACAATGCCGAAGTCGCAAGAACCATTCCACAGGGAGTGGGGGAAAAAATCCCCGCTCACAGGTGGATCAAGGTAACTTTTTATGATTATTAATATAAAGAAGTGCAAAGTGCCATTCTCCATTGGAAAATATAAAGATGAAAATTATTATGATGTGATAGATATTAATATTTGCCACCTATTATTTAGAAGACCATGGTAATATGATGTTGATGCTTACCACTTCGTGTGAGGCCCCATCCGAGCAATGAGTGTCTCGCTAAAGGATTTGAGTCGAAATGCTAAAATTAGGCCAAGTCTCACATGAAAGTGCTGAGATCATTTTGCTGCTCATAGGCTATGCTCAGTTCAAGTGAAAATAGTTTGATTTGCCACTTAAATTTATATTTAAAGAAAAAGAGAGAATTTAAGTCTCAAATTTAAGAAAAACTCATAAAGTTGACTCTAATTATATCCTAAGGATAAAATCACTATCCTCAAACCAAAGGATGTATTTGGGGGCTAGGTTCTGGCTTATTTTACGTAAAAATAGTTTGGCCTATAATTAAATAAAAACTTACAAAATATATTTCATAAGAATGATAGTTATAAGTATGATATGAGAATCATTATATCAAAACATTCATTAATAAGCAAATAACGGTAAGGATAAAGCACAAAGTTAAGTTGAACTTTATATTTCAAATGCCCAAAATAGGGGATCCCAACTCTAGACTTATGGATTCGAGGTTGAGCATACATGCCCTAAAATAGTTATGTAAACAAGCAAAGAATAGGCAAAGTACATATTTAAAGAAGGAAAGCAAGAGAGGATAAGTTTTAAAATCAAGTGGACTTGGTACTTGGAGTGAAATTCCATGTAGACCTATATATCTCATTTAAATGAGAATCAAAGCCCATACAGTTCTAACCATTTTGCAATGGTTGGTTTTGACTTAAAATAGTGGTTTTCCTAGTCTAACCCTGGCTAACCTAAGTCTAAGTCAAATTTTAGGTTTAACTCTTTAAAACCTAAGTCTAAGGTCCAAATTTATGATTCTTTAGCCTAAACTAGGTATGTGTTACATACCTAGTTTAATTTCTTAAACCAAATAGCTTTAGAATTAAGTTTGAAAAAGGGTTTGCAAGCTGGGCAACTTTAGTCTTGAAATTTGAAAATGATTTATTTAAACTAGGTAGATTTAGGTTTAAAGTTGAAAAAAATGATTTGACTTGTGATAATCAAGAATGTCATTTTATTTCTCTTAGCCTCTTTGTTCTTTCATGGCAATAAAGCATACTTTACCCCTTCCTTCTCATGACTAGATGTATTCTTTATTCTAAAGTGTGAACCCTTAATTTTTCACTATAATATTAACATTTAGTTCATTATGGTTTCTATGCAAACTGAATCACTCGAATCGGAAGTCAAATGATCCTGAATATGCTTTTGAAAAATTACTGCACAATTTTAGCCTTAATTGGAATCAATTAGGCCAGCTGCTGTGAGTAGGCCTGCGACCCAAAATCTACCGTGACAGATAGTTTTTTGTTGCAAAATGCTGATTTGCTATCGTAGCTTCCAGATTTATTATTTTTTTATTTTTTCTGATATTAATGCTCCAAAACTTTATAAATAGGCCTTTCCCACTTTATTTTCTATAATCCATTCAAGCAAGCAAACTTAATTCCTAGTTGTCTTACTCTCTCTCCCTCTTTTCTTCTTTTAAATAAAAAGGATTAATTTTCTTTAGTGCAAACCTCCTAAAATTTCCTTCTTTAGTAAATTTTGATGCTTGGTCAATTTGGGGATTCATTTTCCTTAAATTTTCTTAAGTTAGTTGCTTCCTTAGTAACTTTTTACCCTGATAAACATGGAACTTTGGTTCAAATACACATTAAGGCTGCCACCATCAAAGGCACCAAGAAAGATATAAACTCTAAATTTGAACCCTTTTTCTTTTGATATTTATTTTTGATGGAACATACTATTTTTAATTTCAAAAAAAAAAACCATCGTTTGGGCTTTTGAATTGAATCTAAATAATAAGACTAAATAGGTTGAATCCAAGACTTTAAATGACCAAAATTAGACGTAAAAGATTGAATTAATTCACATTCAAGGTTAATTTTCAAAAGTTGGTTTCTTTAACCTAAAAACTCATTTTTTTCAAGCATAAAATCCATTTTCAAGAGAGTAAGTTTAAACCTAAATCTACTTGGTTTAATCATCAATCTTTTCAAGTTTAAACCTAAAGCTACCTATTTTAATCATCAATCCTTTTTAAGCTTTAAGCCTAAATCTACCTAGCTTACAAATCCTTTTAAACCTAAAGCCACTTTGTTTAGAAATCCTTTTTTCAATTTAAACTTATATTTACTTGGTTTAAATCAATCTTCTTCAAGTTTTAAGCCTAAAGCTACTTGGCTTACAAATCCTATTTTTAAACATAAAGCCACCTAGTTTAAACCTAAAGTTAATTGTGAAGCAAGTCCCTAAGGATGAACCAAAACTACAAGTGGAGAAGCCTTCAGAATAAGTTTGGCTTTTATTACATGAATTTGAAGAACTAATGCTGAATGACATACCTAATGGGTTAACTCCCATGCACAGCATCCTTCATCACATTGATCTAATCCTAGGAGCAAGTTTACCAAATTTGCCACACTATTTAATGGACCTAAGGAAAGGGAAATACTCAAAAAGAAGGTAAGGTCTTATTAAGGAGAGCATGAGTCCATATGATATACCAACTCTACTTACAATGAAGAAGGACGAAAGCTGGAGAATGTGTGTAGATAGTCATGCTATAAATAAAATCACACTGGGCTAAAAATTTCCAATTATGAGATTAAATGACATGTTAAACCAATTACATGGCACAAGATGGTTTACAAAAATTGATTTAAGGAATGGGTACCACCAAATCCATATAAGGCTAGGAGACGAGTGGAAGACAACCTTCAAAATAAAGAAGGGGCTTTATGAGTGGTTTTATCAAATGCACATAGCACATTTATGAGATAGATGAATCAAGTATTAAAGCCTTTCATTGGATCTTTTATGGTTGTTTATTTTGATGATATATTGATCTATTGCAAATCCGAGGAGGATCATTTATTACACTTAAGAGAGGTACTAATAGTCTTATGAAAAAACAAGCTCTATATGAAGTTCAAGAAATGAAGCTTTATGACAAATAAGCTACTTTTCTTGGGATATATCATAAGTGTTGAAGGCATACAAGTGGATGATGCAAAGATTAAAGTAGCAAGAGAGTTGCTAAGTCCAACTAATATTTTCGAGATTCAAAGCTTTCACGGATTAGTCTTTTTTTCTCAATGCTTCATCAAAAGATTTTAGTACAATTGCAACACCTATAACATAATGCTTGAAGAAAGGGAAGTTCAATTAGTGGAAAAAAGTAAAAAAGCAACTTCACACTACTTAAATAGAAGTTACGCACTGCACTTGTGCTTACATTGCTCAATTTTGATAAATTATTTGAAGTAGATTGTGATGCTAGTGGAATTGGGATTGGAGCTATTTTATCTCGTGAGAGAAAACCTATAGCATATTTCAGTGAAAAACTAATTGATGTACAGAGAAAATAAAGCACTTATGATAAAGATTTCTATTCGGTTGTACATGTTTTTAAAACATGGGAGCACTACATAGTGGAAAAAGAGTTCATCTTGTATTCTGATCATAAAGCTTTGAAGTAACTAAATAGCCAAACACAGATTAGCAAGGACATGTATACAAGATGATGTCAATTCTTACAAAAGTTTTGTTTTTGATTAAAGCACAAAAATATGGAGTTTAAATCAAGTTCAAAATCGATGGATGATGCTTTAAGTAGGCATGGTGCCTTACTTTTGACATTGAGTCATGTGATTGTAGGATTTTATAATTAAAAGAACTCTATACTGAAGATGAAGATTTTGGTGATACTTGGAGAAAGTGTATTCAAGGACATCCAAATGATGATTTCTACTTACTCGGTGGGTATTTTATGCATAGGAGTTAACTTTGCCTTCCTCAAACCTCAGTATAAGAAAGCGTTATACAAGATTTGCATGGAGAAGGTTTGGCAAGAATTTAGGCTAAGATAAAATAATTACTACAATTAGGAAAGATACTATTGGCCTCAACTAAGGAGGCTTTACCCTATGTTTGTTCTTAAATATTTACATGTCAATCTTCAAAGGGACACTCACAAATTACTAGTTTATAGATGCCTTTACCTTATGCCTAAAAATATTTGGAAAGATTTATCCATGGATTTTATGCTAGGTTTACCAAGAATGCAAAGAGGAGTGGATTATGTCTTTGTTGTTGATGATAGGTTTTCCAAGATGGCTCATTTTATCCTTTATTGTAAAACATTTGATGTTATTCATATTGCAAGACTCTTCTTCAAAGAGGTGATAGTTTACATGGTAAGCCACAATCCATCACTTCTAATCATGATGGTAAGTTCTTATCAATACTTTTTTTTTATTTCATCCTTGAATTTCAATAGCACTGCTCATCCACAAAGTGATGGATAAACAGAAGTTGTAAGTCATTGTGAGGCCTTGCCCGAGCACTAGAGCCTGACCCATAATAAGGGAGCTGGAGCACTGCTCTTTTGGACTTAGTGTTACATGATACTATCGTGTACGGTCTCCACTAGATTTGGTAAGCATCGGTTTAAGAAAATATGATCTCTTGTTATGAAAAGATTTATTTTCTCTTTTATTTTGAAAAGAGACTCTCTTTTTTCTTTGAAAATGAACTGGTGGCATTTATTTTGAAAAGCTATAATTAAAGAGTCATCACATTAGTTTATTTAACTGAGAAAATTAAAGAAAAATTCATTTTTGTTGACTCCATAAAAATGTATCATTTTGGACCCAAAAGATACTAGTCTGAAACCAATAACGATGGGTCCTGGGCTAATTTTCTAAACCAATTTTAGTAAAAATTTCTCTTTGATTGATTTTATCTTTCCTTAGGATGATTTAAAAAAATGTGGTTTTATGGATTATGCCATAATTAATTATGAATGATAGTATTTTAATGCATGAATATTTAATAATAATGACATTCACAAATTCAATGAGGAAAAAATGAAATATTATAACTCCACCTAAAATAATAATTTTAGGAGAGCGTCAACTCTAGCCCTTATGGGTCTTGGGTTGAGCATAAATCCCCAATTAAGAAAGAATTCAATGAAAAAGAAAGAAAGAAAAGGAGGTATAATCATAGCACATCCATTATAAAACTCACCAAATTTGCAAATAGACCCTCAAAATATCAAGATAAAAGAAAACAATAATATTGGAAAATAATAAGAATAAATGGACTGGTTGCGATTAAAATGCGGGCTCACCACTCAGAGTAATATCCCAAGTGTGCCTACTTATCCTGTTTGAATGGGAATCAGAGTGGTAAGTAGTTCGTACCTTTGATTGCAAAGGATTTTTAATTAAACGATTTTAGTTAATTTAAATTACCAAATTGATAAGAGAAAGGTGAGAAAATTAGTATCTTCAATAACCATTTTGTTTAGATGCATGATTATAGTAGCTCTACTTGGAGACTCCTAAAATGAATTTGAGTCCAAAATATTATAAGAGAATCGAATTTAATTTGATTAAATTGACCCAAGATGACTTTGTTGTATTTTTGTGTCGAAAAATGATTTCGATAGAGTTTTGATATGTAAAATATTTTGGATCCTCTTTATAAAGAAGAAAACTTTAATTTATAATGAAAAAGTCAAAAAAATTGGAAAAAATGACCTTGGGCTGCACACACATAAGGCAGGTCATGCGCGCATTGGATTGACCATTTTTTCCATTTCGGGCCTGTTTGACATTCTATTTATGGGATTCAAGTTGCGTTGGATTTTTAATCATGTGGATTTCATTTAAGGGTAAATTTGCGGATTTTTCCTCATGTCCAAAATTGAGGATTTTCAAGCCCATTTTGGGCGGTCCAGGTTTGTTTGGGTCTTTTCGAAATTTGATTTGTGAGATTCTAACTTTATTGGAACCATGATGATATGCACTTCATTGATGGTGCAAATTTAGGGGTTCATAACTGCCCCCTATCATGGTTTCATTATTTGAAAAATATCCATGATGTTGTGAACACGATGACTTAGATGCAAGATGCCATGCCATGTCATGCAAAGAGATGATTATTCACTCTAGAATGTTTAGGGTGGTCCATTCTTGGTTTTGACCTAAAATTTCTATGTAAATCTATCGTAATGGGAGTAAGAAAGGCCCATATAGGTTTGATCTAGGATGTCTATACAACCTACCCTAATGGGTTTAGAGAAGGCCCATCTATGTTTGGCCTAGGATGTCTATATAAACCTACCCTAAAGGGATAAGGGAAGGCTTAACTATTTTTGACTTAGGATATTTATGTAACTTACCCTAAATGGGTAAGGGAAGGCCCATCTAGATTTGACCTAAAATATCTATGTAAACCTGCCCAAAAGGGATAAGGGAAGACTCATCTAGATTTAACCTAGGATATCTATGCAATCTACCCTAAATGGGTGAGGGAAGGCCCATCTAGGTTTGACCTAGAATGTCTATGTAAATGTACTTTAAAGGGGGAAGGGAAGGCCTATTATAGGTTTAACCTAAAATGCCTATGTAAACCTATCCCAAGATGCTTAATCTACCAGTTGGTTTATGGCCTTATGTTAATTTTTCTACGATGATCTCGACATCTTAGTTATTGAACAAAAGTTTATATTTTAGGGCATTCACCTATAATGGATCTTAAAGTTGGATTCTACGGCCTCTTAACCTAGAATGATAACTTTGAAGGTTGATTTCTAAGGTACTGACCTTGAAGGATAGTCTATAGGGTTTTAACCTAGAATTGATCCGATAGCTATATCATAGGGCTATTACCTAGAATGATCTTAAGTTTGGCTTAGGAATAAAACTAAGGATTTTTAGGCTTCTTGGAACCTAAGCTCTTTATTAATAGTAAATAGGATCTAAAGGGATGGCCCCTGAATTCGAAGGATGGCCATTGGGCTGATCTGCATGGTTAAGTTGGCCAAGCTAAAGGTGCCTTAGTGATGCTTCAATCTGTGGCAAGTTTTAATCTTTCAATATGAGGAATTTGGCATTGGTTGGGTCAATCTAGGTTTGAATTGCTTTAAAGAGCTTATCCTCTAGTAGGTTGGAATTGACATTATGGGCCCTAGCCCCAAGTTTTCTTTGGAGTGGCTTAGCTTTAAATGTGCTTTATTATGGTGGCTTGGCCTTAATTTTTCTTGGAGGCTTGGCTCTAAACTCATATTTTGAATTTGACTGAAGGTCATAGACTTAGATTTATCCTATTTTGAAGGATGTGTTTGTTGAATAATCTTGGAGGGCTTGACTTAAAGCTTTAATTATTCTTTAGGTGGGCTAGTCCTTATGTTAGATTTAAATCACTTTAGAGGGCATGTCCTCAAATTGGCTTCTTAGGAGGCTTGGCCTACTTTGGAAATTTGTTCTTAAGTATAGATTGCTTTTGGAGAGCTTGTCCTCAAATTGACTCATCTCAGAGGATTGGCTCTTTTTGGGGGATTTTCCATTGGATGTAACATATTTTGGAGGGCTTGGCCTCAGGTTCAATATGGAGCTTGCAGTTTATTTGGCTTAGATAGACTATGGTGTACTAATTTAGGAAGGATGCACATTTTTTTTTGGATGGGCTCCCAACAAGCTTTAGTTTAGGGGATGTTTGACTTTGAAGGTTTAGGTCAAATTTGGCCTTTGGTTCTTTTATTCATAGACCATTGCTCAAGATATGAAGGATGGAGTCCAGCTTTTGGCTTTTACCAGATATCTATTTGGCCTTAAATTGATTGGTTTGATTGTCAGGCTTTAGCCTTGGTTTAGTCTGGACCAAGATTTTTGGGAAAGGCAATAGTCAAGTTCAACCATATTGGTATGTGCCAAAAATGGGTTACTAGTTTGGGATGAAGGTTTATCCATGTCCCAATGAGTTTGTGGTTTTTGATGAACATCAAATGGTTAGTGCTATGAAAGACTTTTTTATTGCAAACTTAGGCTTTCCAAAAGTAACTTAGACTACTTTTGACGGTCTTGTGAAGAATGTTGGAATAATGATTATATTGGTTATGGGCTTTGCCCTTAAAGAATTTAGGTAATATGGTAGGGAGAGTACCTGGGTTGTTCAAGTGTAGTTTAAAGTTGATGGTTTAATAGGCTGATTTTGGTTCTATTTTATAAAGATGGTTTGGATCATGGGTATTAAGGCGAAGAGGTTGTTTGGGCTAATCCAAGTATGGCTTGAGGCTAATGGTTCATCAAATTGGTTTATGCTTGTGATGCAAATTTGGCCCTGAGTTAGTGGAAGCTGGCTTCTCTTTGATGATTTCTATCTTTAGTGAATGGTTAATGGAGCAT
Organism: Garcia nutans; assembly: GCA_947685225.1. NCBI lineage: Eukaryota > Viridiplantae > Streptophyta > Magnoliopsida > Malpighiales > Euphorbiaceae > Garcia > Garcia nutans. The sequence goes on from CANTUV010000032.1 coordinate 13,497,126, forward strand.
TGAGTTCATAGCTAGCTTTATGTAACCCATCATGTTTGGTTTGAAACCTAGGGATGAGGTTGGTGATTTAAGGATTATTTATTGAATACTTCTTTTGTTGAAGGGTGATGATATGACCTTGGTCATTCATGATATAAGTTTTTTGAGACTATAGCTCCAAGGGAAATGATTGGTGATTTTTTAAAGCTTGAGAATGTAACAACTCGGGTGGTTGTATATGTTTAGTTTATGGCCCTATGAGAAACTACAACTAATGAACTTTGGTGACTAGATTAGAGGGAGACATTACGGAGGAGGCTGCACACCTAAGGTTTAAATGATAACTTTGGGGCAAGCACACTGAGAGATATGACTTTAAGATTTTGACCATTTTATTGGAGGCTTAGCTTTAGCAAGCCTTAATTTGAGTAAAACACAATTTTTAGCTCTAATTTTTGCCCAAAATGCCTTTTTGGGTTTTCAATTTGACAAGCATGCTCTATTTTTTTCTAAGCTACCTTTTCAAGTTTTTAGCTTAGCGAGCTTTTCTTTTTTTCTTTTTTAAATGACCTTGGCATGAAAAGATTTCGTATTACTTAAACCAACTTGGACTGGGTTGGAACAAATGGCATGGAGCCTAGCGGGAGCTACTTGCTTATCAATTGCATTTGCAAGAGAATCAGGTTTGTATAGTTCTTGTCTTGATCCCATTTAAGTCTACAGAGATGAGAGCTCTGTAGGCAATGTACTTATTTACAAATGATTTTTGAGATGACCATTCTATTGAAGTGTTGAGCTATTTTCTGTTTATAGCCCTTTCTCATATTTCTATCTGGATTGGCGGGATGGATTCCATCCATGGAATAAGAAGCTTATATGGAGTTCCTATAACTTTGTGATGTGAAGGTCAAGCATTCAAGCTGATTTGAGCTATTGCTAAACCTTTTTTTTCTAGGGTGACTTGATGGCTTTGTTTGATAGCTTTGAACATCTCGCCATTAGTGGTACTAGATCTTTTGACTTCACTTGTGAAGAGACCTTTCTTCTTCTTCTTCTTCTATTATTTATTTATTTGTTTATTTTTACCTAAGAGATGTTGATGTGATGATCTTGTAACTCTTACACTGAGGTATGATGAATTCTTTCTTTTTCTTTCTCTCTCTCTCTTTCTTTTTTAGGATCCCATGTATGGCTTTAAAGGATGCTGACTTTGGAACTTCTATTTGATAGGCTTCATAATCTTGAGCTAATAAATTCTTTGAAAGAATTGATTCTTGTTTGTTATTGGTCGATAATGTAATGCCAAGGTCATTCATTGTTTGCTCTTTTCTTTTTTTCTTTTTTATCTTTTTTAACCTTTTTTTCAATTCCTAAAAGATAATGAGAATGAAAATCTATATTTTATTAATAAATGGGTTATTACAAAAGAAATTGATACTTACAGCCTCAATGTTTGATATAGGCTTGGACTTGGACTAGACTCAGGCTTTGACTTGCATTGACTCGAGATTTGACTCAATGTTGGTGGATTCAAACTCTTAAGATTTTGACTAGACTCTAATATCATCGTAGATTGGCTCGAGTTTTGACTCAATATTGGTGGACTCAGACTCTTGATATTTTGACTAGACTCTAACTTTAACTTTGATTGGTTTGAGCTTTGACTCAATTTCTTGAGACTTAAACTTGATTTTCGTTGGGTATCTGACATACGCTTGGATTTCGTTTGGCATTTTGACATGATCTCTAACTCCATTTTATATTTTGGCTTGGTATCTGTTGGATTAGGTTAGGATCCAGCCTTCTTATAGTACTAGTTGTCAAAGGTTTTCTAAATGGTATGCATGAAAGGAGTTAACTTCCAGGTCTGGTTGGGAAATGCAATTTGGTATATATGGGAAGTTTTCTCGGATTAAGACATACCTAGTCTAGCATTAATTGTGGCTAGCAAGGGTTACCAATACTGGATACCTTTGGTGGAATGATCATCCCATTATCAATAAGGTCTTGAATTTTGTGCCTCAGACTTTTGCATTTATTAGTCATGTGTCCACCCCCTTGATGGTATGCACAATATTCATTGGTTTTGTAGCTTTTAGGCAGAGGGTGAGAAGGCTTGCTTTGTTCTAGAGGCATCACTAGATGAGCTTCCAAAGCTTTCATATAGACTGGGCCTAGAGGTATCCCCAAGTCTGTAAATTCTATTCTGGTTTTGTTCTTCTTGAAATGTTTGCCCATCTTGTGGGGATCCATTACTGTTATGTCATGCCCCATGAGTTCCTAAAGGTTGGATTGTTTTCTCTATCTTTAAAATGATCCAAGGAAGAGGAAATATTAATGCTTGCTTGGAAATTCTTTTGGGTGATTTCCTCATTAGCTTCTGTGTTGGTTTGATCTTACTTATTTGATAAATGGCACTTGGATTCTAGGTAATTAAGTAGGATGCTCCTGAATTTGGAATGTTGGATGTTCAAGGTAGTGACGGCTTCAACATGTTCTACCAGCTTCTTGATGAGCACAGTGGCACAAGCTTGGGACCAATTTCAGGAGGTTTGGATGATGCTTAAAGGCTTACACAAATGGGACCAATTGGTAGGACATTGGTGATGAGTGGTTCATGGTTAATGACCCATATGTAGACCAGGGTAGGGGATGCTTTAGGTATGGTAAAATTGCTAGTCGATGGGTCATGGTTCATCTGTCACGATGGTTAGGCACATGGTGCATGGTTCATATATTGTGGTTATGATGTCTAGCTTTTCAGATGAGATAGCTAGGGGTATAAACGAATATTTAGGTGTGAGAGGATTGGTCCATGTGCCCAAGTGGTCATGCAAATGGACTATGGTCCATGGCTTAAGATGGTCCACATGGGTATGGTTCATATGGTCAAATGGTGCATAAGTTATGGCTTAAACTTGTGCACATGGGTATGGCTTATGTGGTTAGGTGGTTTGGTGTATAGGAAGTTATCATGGTTGGGTTATATGGTCCTCAGAAGTTTCCATGCAGCTAGGTTGAATGTTAGGCCACTATAGCAGAGTTGGATGGCTGTGTTCCCATAAGGTGAGCCTTGTGGCTACGTAACATGGTAAAGTAAGCTTAATAGGTGTGTTCCCAAATGGTAAGCCATGGGGCTATATTAAATTGTAGGCCATTTGATTTTGTACCTACAGGGATAAGTTAGATTGTGAGCCATTGTGTCAAGGTTGGATGTTGAGCCTATTAAGGTAAGGTAGGAAGGGCTAGCTCTTATGGCTAAGATTCTGTAGCATTAGCTCTTATGGATAAGATCCATGCGGATGAGTTTAACTATTGTGGGTAAGGTTCATGAGGATGAGTTTAGTTTCAAGTGTAGAGTCATATGGCCAAAGTTTATAATGGTGACCTCTTATAGCTAAGTTGGATGGGTGTGCTCCCAAAAGGTGAGCCATGTGGCTGGGACATGGTTCAAATGGCTGAAGCCATATGGCATAGTGAGGTTAGTTATGGTCTTTAATGGTTTGAGCCATTGTGGCTCGATGAGGCTTGGTAGGGTATGGTCCTTAAGAGTTGAGCCATGTGGCTAGATTTAGGCCATTTGGTATGATCCCTAAAGGTTCAAGTTACGCAGCTCAAGTGTTATATCTCTTTTGAGATTGATTTGAGTGGTCCAAATCTACTTGGTTTAGCCTCTGTCGCCTTGTTTTAGGTCTAGGGGTTAATCCATCTTTGGCTCATGCCTGAAAGGCTAAGCCATTATGGTTTAGGCTCATGTCTAAAGGCTAAGCCATTATGGTATATGTTCAAGTATGATGGTTGGGTTTATACTTATGAGATAAGCCAATGTGGCTGGGGTTTGATTCCTAATGGCTAGGCTGATAAGGCTCGAGCTTGTGTTCAGTTAAAGTGGTTTAGCCAATGTGGCATTGATTTCATTTGAGTGGGTAAAGCCGATGTGGGCTTAGTTTAGAAGTAATGGTCAAGCCATTGCTGCATTCTTGAGGATCTGCAGCATATGTTCATGATACTTCCCATAAATAGGGTAAATTATGACCATGAGGGAAGAAATATATCTTTATAGGGTACTCTGAACATTCAAAATGTTATACATTTATTGGTGAAGATTATAATGGAAGAATATTATAAATTGAGTCTCGAGTTGTCACCTTCATTGAAGGTACTTTCCATTCTAAGGATGATGTGGACAAAGGTCTTCATATATGTAAGATGGAAGAACATGATGAGGATAGCCCAAGTCAATTCCTTTTCTTGATAGTGGGAACAAACTAGACTTACTTCACCCATCTTAATTAAGTGGGAGAAATGAGGAAGGATATGATCCAATTTCGATTGATGAAGAAAATAATCCTCAATTACGAAAGAGTAAACATTCAAAAACTCCTAAAAGACATTTTCTAATAACAAATGGAGTTTATATAGTTACCCCCAATGATGATGAAGAACATAAAATAGTGAAAGAAACACTTAAGTATCCTGCAAAAGAAAAGTGAAAAGTTGCATTGGAAGAGGAAATGGAATCCATGAGAGTAAATCAAGCATGGAACTTGATTGATTTACTACCTAGGCATAAAGTAATTAGGAATATATGGATTCTCAAAATAAAACATAAGGCAGATGGATCTATTGATTATAAAGCTCATCTAGTGGCAAAAGGTTATACTCAATAAGAGCTATAGACTATGGAGAAACTTTTTCATTTGTTGTAGGGTCTACCTCTATTCACCTAATTCTAGCTATCGTGGCATATTTAAATCTAGAATTGCATCAAATGGGATGTCAAAAATAACTTTTCTTAATAGAAAGGTAGAAGAGGAAATCTACATGGAACAACCTATAGGTTTATTGTTAAAGGTCAAAAGCACAAAGTTTGCAAATTTCAAAGATTAATATATAGCCTTAAATAATAATCCAGGCAATGGTATTTTCAATTTCATATAGGTATCTTAACTTATGATTTCAAAATGGTTGACGAGGATCATTATGTTTATGTTAAAAGAATTGATGACAAATTTGCAATTCTATCTCTTGATGTTGATGACATTTTGATAGTTAGAAATAACAAAGAGTTTGTTATGACTATCAAAGGTTGGTTATATACTAATTTTGATACGAAAGATATGGGTAAGGCAAACTACATATTAGAAATAAAAATTAAAAGAGATTGTTTAAAGCAACTTTTGGCCTTATGATAAAAGAATTATACCCAAAAGATTCTTAATATATAAGTAGTCGAAAACCTATAGATACTCATATGTCAAAAGGAGAGTCTTAATATATGTCCTCAAAGTCCATAAGAACAAAAGGAAATGTCCAATATAACATATTCTAGTGCTATTGGAAATCTTATATACATTATGTTGTGTACACGCCTAGATATTTATTTTATTATTGGCCTAGTTAGTCAGTATCAATCAAATCCAGGAAAAGAGCATTGAAAAGTTGTGAAAAGGATACTAAGATATCTTAAAGGCACTATGGATTATTGCTTATGTTATCAAGGACCAAAATTGCATCTAGTTGGCTATTCAGATGTTGATTGGGGAGGAGACCTTGATTAACACAAATTTACTTCAGGATTTACCTTCTTACATAAAAAATGCACTATATCTTAGAGTAGTAAGAAGCAAACTTGCTCAGCATTATCCACAATGGAAATTTATAGCATGCTCAGCTGTTATGTAAGAAGCTATTTGGTTAAGAAGATTCTTTTTGAGTTAGGGAATCCAAAATGATCTTGCAGCAATTACAATCTTTTGTAATGATCAAGCAGCGATTGCTTTCATAAAAGATCCAAAATTTCATAGTAGAACTAAAAACATTGATAATAAGTATAACTATGTTATAGACATCATCATTAGAAGTGAAATAGTTGTAAAATATATATCTACGCATCACATGGTAGCTGATCCCCTTAAAAAGCCTACCCAAGAAATGTTTTTCTTACCCATGTGAATTCACTTGGATTTTGTAGAATATAAAACATTGTTGAGCGTGTATGTTGTATTATTTTGAATAAATACAAGTAATTATTTTTTTTCTCAAACTTGTTGATTTATTATGTTTATAACATATTTGTATCACATATATGATTTTTAAAAGCTCAGCAAAAGATGTCATATAGGTTTTAGATTTGCTCACTCACAAAGCAAGCGAGTCGAGATGAGACAAAAGTTAGGATTGTCATAACAAATGAAATGAGATGAACTTGTATTTGTGCATATCAACTTATTTGGATTGCCCATATCCAAATACCTTGTGATAAGCTAGATATGATTTATCGATTATAACCTATAAATTGGAAGAGAACTTCGAGAATTCCAGTTAAGTGTTAAGTAGTTATTGAACTTAGATTTTTATAGTATTTTAGATAACATCCAAAGAAAGATAAATGTTATAGCTCATGATCATACCATGTGTGCTTACTTGACCAGGAAGGTAGTGGGAGAATGGTTCCCTACTTCTCTATTGTATGAGACCTTGAGGTTAAAATTTTACCTCATGATAGTACCCTCATGCTTTTTCTTATTGTTTGTCATTTGTGTTGAGTGTTTTCTATCTTATCATGTTACCTATGATTATAGATGATTCAGTCTGTGGAGTATGACTAGAAAAGTAGCTAAGTACAAATCATGAATTTCAAATGAAAAAGGAAGATTTTGTCCAATGTGTTCATTGGCTGACCAATCTCGTTGCTTGAAAGTAGTTTGACTTGATTATAGATACATGAATAATGTTTGTGGATCATGTTCTTGAGGGATTAGAAATTTCATGATGAAGAGACAAGTCTAGGGGTACTACGAGTGTTATGAATTGCTAACTTTATAATCTTATTTAGGGCTTAAGCTATTATATCATTCCTAACAGATGCATAATATAATATCCTAAAGTGCAGGTTTACTCTCTAGGTCGCACTGTAATATCCCAAAGTATACCCTAAAATTTTTGGAATATTTATTGTTGTATTTAGATTAAATGTATATGTTTAAGTGGAACGAGAAAAGAGGTAAAGAGAAGAGTGTATATGTTGTATATATAAAATATATACAACATATACAAGTCAAAGAAATAGGTGGTCAAAAGAAGAAATAATTAATTTTAATTAATTGAAATGGAAATTAAGTGGAAAGTGGATGATGATATTTGTAATATTATATTAATATAATTGCTTGGTTGAGAACAAAAGAGAGATTGAGTGGTTAAGTGAAGAGGGACAGTTGACTTCGCTCTTTTCTATCATCTTCTTCTTCTTCTTCTTTCTTTGGTTGGCCGACCATCACCATAGCAAGACAGGAAAGATAGATTTTGCTCATCCAAACTCAAGATTGAAGGATGTTTCAAATGATCAAGTTGGAATTCTAAGAGTTTTCATCACTTTTGGTAAGTTCTCCACTTGATTCTTTGGTTTTCTTCTAAGTTTGTGTTTTGAGTTTGGTGTTTGATTGTTGATGGTATGTGTATATTTGATTATGGTGTATTTGAGGGTGTTTGATCTTATTGATGTTGATTTTGAGATAGAGTTAAGTTTGGTGTTGGAAGAAAACAAGTGTTGTGTTTGAGTTGTGTGTATGTGATGGTTGTGAATTGGTGTTTGATGTATGTATTCAGTTGTTTTGATGTTTTTGCAAGTTAGTATGGTTTATGGGTGTGTTTAGTTAAGTTTGTTTGGAGTAGAAGATGGTGGAAGTAAGAGGTTTGTTGGATGTGATCTTGTTGTTGCCGGAATCAGGATTTTTGGCCTGACACGCCCATGAGCACGGCCAAGTCTTTAGGCGTGTCAATGATTCTATTTTCTGGATGGGTGACACGACCAGTGACACGCCCATGTCACTGAGCGTGTCACAACTTCTGTGTTATAGTGGCATTGACATGGCCAGTGACACGCCCATGTCACTGAGCATGTCATAGCTACTGTGTTGAGGGAGGATTGACATGACCAGTGACACGCCCATGTCACCGAGCGTGTCAAAGCTTCTGTGTTGTGAGTTTAGGGCACGGTCAGGGACACTACCATGTTGTTGAGCGTGTCATGTGTAGAGTTGCCCTAGTTGATTCTTAGCCTTATTATCTCATGTGTATCTTTAAGTGAGTGTGTATTATCACTTTTGGATTAGATTTTGAAGAGATTGAGTTGCCCTAATCCAAGCGTTGGAGGATTCTTGGAAGAGGAAGTGTTTATATTGGTGTGAGTTGCTCTTGAGGTAAGTACAAACTTACATGGTTGCATACATTTACATGACTTTGAGACTTAACACATTTGGTTATAAATGTGTTAAGTAATTTATTACATTGTTAATACATTTGATTAATGTTATGATTTGCATAATGTGAAAGATATGATGATCATTCAAAATGTATGTCCAATGCAATTGGCTATGTATACTTTAATGATGAGATGTGCAGCCATTGTTGTTGGCTATAATGATGCAAATGAAATAATTGGGGCATGGTTGCCTAGTTTGATTATGAGAAATGAAATGAGAAATGAATTGTGAAAGAGATTGATAATGAGATAAATGAATTAATTGTGTGCCTAGTATGTTATTAAATTTTCAGAGTTCTGGGTTTGGCGGCATGTCTATGAATTGCTGGACAGGTGAAAAGACCGGGTCGTAAGCCGAGCCCAGCTGATAAATATGAAAAATGAGGACCAAGATACTGGGGCCCTAGGGTCTAGCTAGGTTGAGGTCCAAGAGACTGGGTATGTTACATTATCCATGGATAGATATATATATCGCCTACGGGCTTGATGAATGTGATTATGGACCAAAGCAGTAACTCTGAATTTTGAATAACATATTAGATCCTTTTTGGGCCCATGCTTGTCTTTGTTTCAATGTGAATCATAAATGGTAAAACAATTGAATAAGATAATGAAATGTAATGATATGAAATATAGCATTTTGAATATGATCTCTATTGCTTGAAAGTATGACATTGACATTGCATTAAAGCATATTGTTATTGTGGTTTGTACCACTAAGCCTATGGCTTAGCGCGATTGTGGTTCATCGCGCAGGTGACAGGGTAGAACCGGAGAGTTCAGCTAGACCGAGTCGAGTCTAGACTTTGAAGTGTTGATTGTGGGCTTAAAGATCAGAGACAAACTGCCAAACATGTATAAACTTTATGTTTTGTAAACATAGATTTTGATGTATTTATATATGTAAATACCACTACATTTTCCGCTGCATAATGAATAAATGTTTTATCTAATATAGTTTATAATATAATATGAAGTGTTTTAAGTTTTCTTATATCATTACAGAAGAGAAAAATTGGGTTATCTAATATAAACCGTGGCACTCCTGTATTCGGTATACATATATTACAGGTGTAGTAGTATGTAGTGTGCGTATACGAGGTATAGGGGTGTTACATCTGTTTTGGTATCAGGCCTAGGTTTGAGATTCTCAACCTAGGTAAATTGTAAGAAAAAGAACATTTTGATTCTAAAAGTTGGTTTTTAAATAAGATACATGTTTTGGTATTGGCAGTCTCTGATCTTTGATGAGGTATATTCTGCTGTGTTTGCAGATATAGGTAGTGATGGTGTCTCAGTCACGTCAGTCCGTAGAAGGTAGTGCTGAGAGTGTAGCTCCTGAAGAGGGTAGAGAAGGAGCTAGGATTGAGAGAGCTGGAGAGGCACCTGCTCCTGTACAAGAGAGATCAGCTGCTGATGAGGTTCCGCCGGTTTGGTTACGGCATGTGGTAGAATTGTTGAGGCAAGCTCCAATGCAGCCACCGCCACCACAGCCACAAGTACCGGTGAGACATTATGATAAATTGAGGAAATTTGGGGCTGAAGATTTCTTTGGTACTACAGATCTTGCAGTAGCTGAGCAGTGGTTGGATAGAGTTCAGAGGGTATTCATCCAGTTGCAAGCCACTCCTGAAGAGAAGTTTGATTATGCTAGATCCCTTCTGCAGAAAGATGCTTATGATTGGTGGAAGATGGTTCCTCATGCTATGGATGATCCACCGACTTTGTTTTATAGTGATTTTCTGTGGGAGTTTGAGCAGAAATATACTCCGAGGGAGTATAAGGATGTCAAGAAGATGGAATTTTTGAATCTGAGACAAGATAACTGGACTGTGACAGAGTATGAGGTAGAGTTCATCCGGTTGAGTCATTATGCTGGGGGGATTATTTCAGATGAAATTGACCGGTGTAGGAGATTTGAGGAAGGGTTGAGGCCCTCTATTATGTGTATTGTTGTTGGTTCCCGGTATCAAGATATTTCCCAGCTTATTGCAGCAGCCAGAAGTGTTGAGAGAGCACAGGCTATTGCACCTAGTGTGAGAGGAGGTCGAAGTGGCAGAGGTGTTAGTAGAGGTGGTCGACCTGGGATCAGTCAGAGAGGAGGCTCTACATCTGGAGGCAGTAGGCCAGATGAGGCTGGGTCTTCTCAGCGAGTGTATGTGATGCAGAGGCTACCGGATGCTTCAGCAGTTATTGCGGGTACATTTTCTTTATTTGGCATTTCAGTTCTTGCTTTGATTGATCCAAGATCTACTCATTCATACATAAGTGCATCTATCTTGCCTGTGTCTGAATTGCATTCAAAGTCCTTAGGATTTGATGTCTTGGTGACAAATCCTTTAGGGCATAGTGTGGTAGTTAGCTAGGTGCATCATGATAGTTCAATTGTGGTGCAAGGTGAGGAGTTTCTTGGTGATTTGATTGAAATGCCTTTTAAGGAGTATGATTTGATTTTAGGTATGGATTGGTTGTCTAAGCATGGAGTTGTGGTAGACTATCAAAAGAAGTGTGTTACCCTGAGAACCAGTGATGGTAGAAGTGTGATGGTATCTAGTGAACAGAGACAATTTGCATCCTTGTTTGTTTCAGCTGTTGCAGCTAGAATGTTGATTAGAAAAGGGTGTAACGCTTATCTTGCTCATGTGGTAGATACCATAATAGTGGGTTCTCAACTTGATAGTATACCCATAGTTGCTGAATTCTCAGATGTTTTCCCTAAGGAGTTGCCAGGGTTACCCCCTGAGAGAGAGGTTGAGTTTGGTATCGATTTGTTGCCTGGTACCACTCCCATCTCTATTACTCCATATCGAATGGCACCTGCTGAGTTGAGAGAGTTGAAGGTGCAGTTGCAGGAGTTGTTGGATAAAGGGTTTGTTTGCCCTAGTGATTCTCCGTGGGGAGCTCCTGTTTTGTTTGTGAAGAAGAAGGATGGTACTTTGAGGTTGTGCATCGATTATAGGCAATTGAACAAGGTGACTATCAAGAATGTAACACCCCTTCCCGACTTATGAATAAGCCAAGGAGGAATGCTACATCGGGATACGAGCTCTGGTTATGTCAGCTTACTTAATGTTCCTTATAAAAATTTTTCAAAAATTTTGATGGAGTCTCCCTTAAAATTCTAGGTCCCAAGTGTCGACAAACTGATTTTTCTTATTTTTGAAAAACATTTTGTTTCACAATTCAACTCAAGCACACTCCCAATAATCCACCCTTATAACCTCAACTACAATCCTGCAAGAAGAATTCACACTTCTATATTCACAACCCAACTCAATTTAAAACCATACAGTTATTATACATTACTAGATTTATATGCTACATCAAGTTATCTCTTTGTATTGTTCAAATAAGTACATGCCAGTTTCTAATACCAAAATATAAAATGAAGAGCACCACCTAAGTTTGTTGATGACCGACAGATCGCAGGACTTCTCCGCTCGCTACTAGCTCCTTGCTAATAACCTACGAGTTTAGAAGAAACTAAACTCGCTAAGCATTGCTTAGTGGGTACTTTAACTAATTACGAAAAATAAATAATAAAAGCATATTACACTTTTAAAAGCAATGAGTCGTATTGAAAAATAATATCACAGTAAAAACAATCCATACATGTCATATATTCAGTTATTATCATTTTATCAGTTCACTCCACAAGGTAATTTGGTAGACTAACGTATGGTAAGGAACTAACTAAAAAAACTGTATATATATTCTGTGGCCGTGGCCCTAAAAAATTGCGGACCAAGCCCTGTGGAATCTGTGGCCGAAGCCTTCGGACCGAAGTCCTATATAACTCGAGCGATTGCCCTATATAACTCAGACCAAAGTCCTATATAGCTCGGGTCGTCACCCTATATAACTCGAACCGAAGTCCTATATTAAAGCAGCACTGCATATAGTATGATATATCATACCCTTACCCTACTCAGTACTATCCCAGATACCCAGTGGAGCCAAAATTTCCATGCCATTTCTTAATCGAATATGCATTATACAATTATCGACTTATGTTTCTTATATTATTTCAACGTGAAATATCATATTTTGCCATTTTAATAACATATTATGCTCATTTATATGCATAAGGAATCAATTGGATTTCTTCTGAAAAATGACCAAATGAATAATAGCAAAATGACCATATGAATAGTAAATTCTGGTTTTGGACTCAACTTGATCCTTATTTTGAAAAATTGTATAAAAGAATGTACTTGACTAAAATCTTTAAAATTCTTACAGAATTTAGTTTTACATCTTAAAATCATTCCTTTAAAATTTTAGATCAAACTGGACACAAAATCTTGGTCAAGTAGTTCACCCAACCAGACTGCTCCAGTTGCCCTGCATCCTGGCAGCAGTTCTGAATTTTGTGCATTCCAAATTAAATTCAATCACTTTGGTTCCAAATTATTTTTCCCAAATACTAGACTCACTAAAAAACAACATATCCAAAATTCAATAGAAGATTATTTTTTTAAATGTTATTAAAAATCCGGAAACATGGCTGTCTCAGTCAAGGTACCTCCTAGAGCAGGTCTAATAGAAATAATTTTTCCATAATCATAACCATTCTGAATTCAACTGACAATATTTTTCAGTCATTCTAGACGCATTGAGGCACAACATATCAAAAATTCACTTTAAGAAAGTTTTTCTATATTTAATTAAAAATCATACAAGTCACAGCATGTCACTAATTCTAAAACAGAAAAATTTCAAGAAAATGAACAAACAATTAGTTAAAGTACCAAACCTTGCTTTTCCTTGCTCTTCTTGTCTATTTCACTTCCTTTCCTCTCTAATATCCTTGATTACCTATGAATTTAACATGTCACATATGTAAGAACAAACCCTAGATATGAACATGATGCTACCTTATGATTTTCTAACAATCCTTTACTTATTCTTACTAATAATCACCATTTTCATCATTTCCTTTAAGTAGTTTATCATTTTTCACCATAATCATCAACTTACTAATACTTTCCCAACATGAACATAATATCAAATCTTCCTAAACATAGCCTAATACCTAATTCTAATGAAAGAATAAGACTTAGGATGGTATCTTATCTTATAATTTTGCTTGTCACCTAAAATCTTCAACCAAAAGCCTTAAACTTTAGAAAAATCACCTCCTTCTTCCTTCTCTTATGGTTTGGACGAGTTCACCATGTAAGAGAGGGCTTTTATTTTCTTTCCTTAGCTTATTTTGATCCAAATGGCAGCCATAAGTGGTGAAAATATGTTGGTATAGATGTTGACTTCCAATTGGTACACCTTATAGCAAAAATGGCCACTTTTAATTGGTCCACTTGCCTTCTTCTTTTATCTATTTATTTGGCAAGCCATTAGGCTTCCTTTTATTCATATTTTGACCCCCCTCAACTTTCTTGTGCTGTAATTTTATAGTCTAGGGTGTGAAAATATCAAAATACCCTCCAGCGATAAATCGCCCATAACTTACAAACCGTGCATTTTCGGGAAAAATTAAAACCCACGGTTATGACCCGATTAATCTTGAGAACACATTTATGGCATCCGTTAGGGTCACTATTAAGAACCGACACAACTTTTCAAAAAATTACTCTTAGGTCCTCGGCCTTTCGAAAAATTACCGTTAGGTCCCGTCGACTTCACGGGCCTCCTTTGCACACCGATTTTGTTTTTGACTATCTCGAGCCTCTATTTGACCACGTATTTATTTCCTTCTTGCCTAATACTCGACTACCTAAACTTTGGGATGTGACAGTTCTACCTCCCTTAATTTAAGTTTCGCCCCGAAACTTACTTATTCATGCATGATTCTTACGTGTAATTACACATCATCAATATAACTAATAATCGTCACATATACACACATATGTACTCAAGACACTGATTTTAATCTTACGTACCTTCATTTCCTTCTTCTGCTTTATTCTCGTCTGCCCTCATATAATATATCCTGGCTGGCGCTCTCGATTTAGGGCGATCTACTGTCTCCAATCTTGTTCCTATTTGATTACTACCATTTTCTCTGCCTCTTCCTCTTTCTCGACCTTTACCGCTGCTACTTGCTACTTGTATTCTTTCAGGAACTTTTGAAATCTACGCCACATTTCTAGGACAATCATTCTTAAGGTGATCAGTGGCACCACAAAGTATACAAGCTCCAGTAACTAACCAACATTCTCCCCTATGCTTTCGTCCACAATGCTCACACGAGGGGTATGGTGTATATTCAGTCCTTCCAGAACCTTTACTTGATCCTCTGCTTATTCCTCCCTTGCTGGCTACTGAGGTAGCTTGAAAATTAGGTCCTTTAGATGGTCTTAAATTCTGCTTTACACTCATAAAGGATCCTTCACCCTTAGCTCTATTGCTAGCAGACTGATGATTACCTAGGGCACTATGTGCTTGCTCTCTTTTCTGTTGAATTCTCTATTGACGATTCCTCAGATTTACTTGCACCTTTTCAACATCCAATGCTTTAGCCACCAACTTTGAAAACTCTTTATTATCCAATGCCACTAGTTGTATCTTAATTTCATCATTAAGTCCTTCTAAAAATTTCTCGCATCGCTCAACTTCAGTTTCTATTAACTTCTTTCCATACTTACTAAGGCGCGTAAACTCCTTCTCATATTCTGATACCGTCATTCTGCCTTGTTTCAAATGAATGAACTCATTGCGCCTTGCAGTCAAATATGCATCAGTGATATACCTCTTTTTAAACTCACTCTTGAAGAATTCCCAAGTTCGCTGTTTTGGTGGAACCCGCTGCTGTGTGGTATCCTACCATATGTACGCCTCCTCTGTCAGGAGCGAGGTAGCACAAACCACTCTTTCCTCCGAAGTGAATTGGAGCTGGTCAAGAGCTCTAATGATACTATCTAACCAATATTCTGCTTCCTCAGATCCCTCTTCATGACCAGCCTTAAATTCCTTTGCACCATACTTTCTTAACTTCTCGATCGGGGGTTTCCTATCTCCCTCAGCAGCAGGGCCCCTTCCGGCCATTTACTGAAAAGTTGTTGCAATCTGCCTAAGATAAGTCTCCGGACTGGGTATTTCAGCTGCTGCTGACCCTGGTCTATAAGCTTCCCCGGCATCTGCAGACCCAGATGCTTGCGATTCTACATTTCGTTCCATAGCTTGCCACGAATCTAGAGACATCCTACATTGACATAAATAGCTATCTGCTTAATTCATCAACATATAATTCGATTATCAATTCCTATCTGGCATGTACATCTACCTATTCATCATATAACTTTCTCCTTACTTTATCTTACATGGCACACATAGTTACTTACTTACTACCTATCTCCCAGAATCGACTAAACCAATGCTCTGATATCACAAATTGTAACACCCCTTCCCGACTTATGAATAAGCCGAGGAGGAATGCTACATCGGGATACGAGCTCTGGTTATGTCAGCTTACTTAATGTTCCTTATAAAAATTTTCCAAAAAATTTGACGGAGTCTCCCTTAAAATTCTAGGTCCCAAGTGTCGTCAAAACTGATTTTTCTTATTTTTGAAAAATATTTTGTTTCACAATTCAACTCAAGAACACTCCCAATAATTCACCCTGATAACCTCAACTACAATCCTGCAAGAAGAATTCACACTTCTATATTCACAACCCAACTCAATTTAAAACCATACAGTTATTATACATTACTAGATTTATATGCTACATCAAGTTATCTCTTTGTATTGTTCAAATAAGTACATGCCAGTTTCTAATACCAAAATATAAAACGAAGAGCACCACCTAAGTTTGTTGATGACTTACAGATCGCAGGACTTCTCCGCTCGCTACTGGCCCCTTGCTAATAACCTACGAGTTTAGAAGAAACTAAACTCGCTAAGCATTGCTTAGTGGGTACTTTAACTAATTACGGAAAATAAATAATAAAAGCATAATGCACTTTTAAAAGCAATGAGTCGTATTAAAAAATAATATCACAGTAAAAACAATCCATACATGTCATATATTCAGTTATTATCATTTTATCAGTTTGCTCCACAAGGTAATTTGGTAGACTAACGTATGGTAAGGAACTAACTGAAAAAATTGTATATATATTCTGTGGCTGTGGCCCTAAAAAATTGCGGACCAAGCCCTGTGGAATCTGTGGCCGAAGCCTTCGGACCGAAGTCCTATATAACTCGAGCGATTGCCCTATATAACTCAGACCAAAGTCCTATATAGCTCGGGTCGTCACCCTATATAACTCGAACCGAAGTCCTATATTAAAGCAGCACTGCATATAGTATGATATATCATACCCTTACCCTACTCAGTACTATCCCAGATACCCAGTGGAGCCAAAATTTTCATGCCATTTCTTAATCGAATATGCATTATACAATTATCGACTTATGTTTCTTATATTATTTCAACGTGAAATATCATATTTTGCCATTTTTAATAACATATTATGCTCATTTATATGCATAAGGAATCAATTGGATTTCTTCTGAAAAATGACCAAATGAATAATAGCAAAATGACCATATGAATAGTAAATTCTGGTTTTGGACTCAACTTGATCCTTATTTTGAAAAATTGTATAAAAGAATGTACTTGACTAAAATCTTTAAAATTCTTACAGAATTTAGTTTTACATCTTAAAATCATTCCTTTAAAATTTTAGATCAAACTGGACACATTTCTTGGTCAAGTAGTTCACCCAATCAGACTGCTCCAGTTGCCCTGCATCCTGGCAGCAGTTCTGAATTTTGTGCATTCCGTAAATTAAATTCAATCACTGTGGTTCCAATTTATTTTTATCAAATACTAGTCTCACTAAAAAACAACATATCCAAAATTCAATTGAATATTATTTTTCTAAATGTTATTAAAAATCCGGAAACATGGCTGTCTCAGTCAAGGTACCTCCTAGAGCAGGTCTAACAGAAATAATTTTTCCATAATTATAACCATTCCGAATTCAACTCAAAATATTTTTCAGTCATTTTAGACGCATTGAGGCACAACATATCAAAACTTAACTTCAATAACGTTTTTCTATATTTAATTAAAAATCATACAAGTCACAGCATTTCACTAATTCTATAACAGAAAAATTTCAAGAAAATGAACAAACAATTAGTTAAAGTACCAAACCTTGCTTTTCCTTGCTCTTCTTGTCTATTTCACTTCCTTTCCTCTCTAATCTCCTTGATTTCCTATGAATTTAACATGTCACATATGTAAGAACAAACCCTAGATATGAACATGATGCTACCTTATGATTTTCTAACAATCCTTTACTTATTCTTACTAATAATCACCATTTTCATCATTTCCTTTAAGTAGTTTATCATTTTTCACCATAATCATCAACTTACTAATACTTTCCCAACATGAACATAATATCAAATCTTCCTAAACATAGCCTAATACCTAATTCTAATGAAAGAATAAGACTTAGGATGGTATCTTACCTTATAATTTTGTTTGTCACCCAAAATCTTCGACCAAAAGCCTTAAACTTTGGAAAAATCACCTCCTTCTTCCTTCTCTTATGGTTTGGACGAGTTCACCATGTAAGAAAGGGCTTTTATTTTCTTTCCTTAGCTTATTTTGATCCAAATGGCAGCCATAAGTGGTGAAAATATGTTGGTATAGATGTTGACTTCCAATTGGTACACCTTATAGCAAAAATGGCCACTTTTAATTGGTCCACTTGCCTTCTTCTTTTATCTATTTATTTGGCAAGCCATTAGGCTTCCTTTTATTCATATTTTGACCCACTCAACTTTCTTGTGTTGTAATTTTATAGTCTAGGGTGTGAAAATATCAAAATACCCTCCAGCGATAAATCGCCCGTAACTTACAAACCGTGCATTTTCGGGAAACATTGAAGCCCACGGTTATGACTTGATTAATCTCCAGAACACATTTATGGCATCCGTTAGGGTCACTATTAAGAACCGACACAACTTTTCGAAAAATTACTCTTAGGTCCTCGTCCTTTCAAAAAATTACCTTTAGGTCCCGTCGACTTCACGGGCCTCCTTTGCACACCGATTTTATTTTTGACTATCTCGAGCCTCTATTTGACCACTTATTTATGTCCTTCTTGCCTAATACTCGACTACCTAAACTTTGGGATGTGACAAAGAATAAGTGCCCTTTGCCTAGGATAAATGATCTCTTTGATCAGTTGAAGGGAGCAACAGTGTTTTCCAAGATTGATTTGAGATCAAGGTACCATCAGTTGAGAGTCAGAGCTAAAGATGTTCCTAAGACAGCTTTCCGCACAAGATATGGGCATTATGATTTTTTAGTGATGCCTTTTGGATTGACGAATGCACCTACAACTTTCATGGATTTGATGAATAGGGTGTTTAGGCCCTATCTAGATCAGTTTGTAGTGGTCTTCATTGATGATATTTTGGTGTATTCGCGTAATGAAGAGGATCATGACAAGCATCTGCGGATTGTATTGCAGACCCTGAGAGAGAAGCAATTGTATGCTAAGCTGTCGAAGTGTGAGTTTTGGCTTGATCAAGTGACTTTTCTGGGTCATGTAGTATCAGCAGATGGTATAAGAGTTGATCCAATTAAAGTTGAGGCTATTTTGAATTGGAGTCCACCGAAGTCAGTGACCGAAGTTAGAAGTTTTTTGGGTTTGGCAGGCTATTATCGACAGTTTGTGAAGGGTTTTTCTTTGATAGCTACTCCACTCACCAGATTACTTCGGAAGGGAGTTAGATTTGTGTGGACAGACCAGTGTCAAGCAAGCTTTGAGCAGTTGAAGGAAATGTTGACTCAAGCTCCTGTTCTTACTTTGCCTGTGGAAGATAAACCATATGTGATTTACAGTGATGCTTCACATAATGGTTTAGGTTGTGTTTTGATGCAAGAGGGTAAAGTCATAGCTTATGCTTCTCGGCAGTTGAAGCCGCATGAGCTTAATTATCCGACGCATGATTTGGAGTTAGCAGCCATAGTTTTTGCTTTGAAGATTTGGCGACACTACTTGTATGGGGAGAAGTGTTTCATTTACTCGGATCATAAGAGTTTGAAATATTTGGGGGTTTAGAGAGAGCTTAATCTTCGGCAAAGATGATGGTTGGAGCTGATCAAAGATTATGATTGTTTGATTGATTATCATCCTGGTAAGGTAAATGTTGCTGCGGATGCCTTGAGTCGGAAGTCTTTGGCAGGTTTGACTGTTTATTCGCTCTCGTTGCTTATTGAGTTGAGAGCGTTGCATGCTAGTTTTGAATCATGTGATGATGGAGCCTTGTTAGCTCAGTTGCATTTGAGACTGGTGTTGTTGGATCAGATTAAAGAGGCTCAATTGGTTGATGAGAAAATTCAGAAGATTGTTTTGGGTTACCATAAAGGAGAGAATCGAGATTTTTATATGAGAAAAGATGGTAGCCTTTGGTTCAAGGATAGATTGTGTGTTCCTGATGATGCAAGATTGAGAAAGATTATTTTGGAGGAAGCACATCAGCCGGTTTTTGCTATGCACCCTAGGAATACCAAGATGTATTATGATTTGAAGCAACATTACTGGTGGTCAGGTATGAAGAGAGACATTACGGAGTTTGTATCCAAGTGTCTCACTTGTCAGAGAGTGAAGGCAGAGCACCAAGTTCCAACAGGGTTGCTTCAACCTTTATCAGTGCCTGAATGGAAATGGGAGCGAGTGACAATGGATTTTGTGTCTGGATTGCCATTGACTCAGAAGAAGCATGATGCTATCAGGGTGATTGTTGATCGGTTGACAAAGATAGCTCATTTTCTTCCAGTTCGGATGGACTATTCTCTTGAGAAGTTGGTTGAGCTGTATATCAGTGGGATAGTGAAGTTGCATGGAGTCCCAATTTCTTTAGTATCTGATCGAGATCCCCGGTTTACTTCAAGGTTTTGGAAAAGTTTACATGGTACTTTGGGTTCTCAATTGCACTTTAGCACTGCTTTTCATCCACAGACAGATGGGCAGTCAGAGAGAGTGATACATATTTTGGAGGACATGTTGAGAAGCTGTGTCATTGAATTCTCTGAAAGTTGGAACAGATTTTTACCATTAATGCAATTTGCTTATAATAATAGTCATCAGTCTAGTATTAAAATGGCACCTTATGAGGCATTGTATGGTAGAATATGCAGAACGCCTCTATGTTGGAATGAAGTTGGAGAAGGCAAATTGGTTGGTCCTGATTTGATTAAAGAAACAGAAGAGAAAGTGAAAATAATTCGGGATCGGTTGAAAGCAGCTTCAGATCGGCAGAAATCTTATTCAGATTTGAAGAGGAGAGACATAGAGTTCAATGTTGGAGATAAAGTATTTCTGAAAGTGTCTCCTTGGAAAAAGATTTTGAGATTTGGCCGCAAAGGGAAGCTAAGTCCTCGTTTTATTGGACCTTATGAGGTATTAGAGAGAGTGGGACCAGTTGGTTATCGAATTGCTTTGCCGCCTAAGTTGGATAGAATTCACAATGTCTTCCATGTTTCTATGCTGCGGAGGTACAGATCAGACCCATCTCATGTTTTGTTCATTGAATCTATTGAGGTGAGTCCGGATCTAACTTTTGAAGAAGAACCAGTGGTTATTTTGGCACATAAAGTGAAAGAGTTGAGAAATAAGAAAGTGCCACTTGTAAAAGTTCTTTGGAAGAATCATGCGAAGGAAGAGGCAACTTAGGAGAGTGAGCAAGCGATGCGAGATCAGTATCCCCAGCTGTTTCAAAATTGAGATCAGGTAATTTCGAGGATGAAATTTCTTTTTAGAGGGGGAGAATTGTAATATCCCAAAGTATACCCTAAAAGTTTTGGAATATTTATTATTGTATTTGGATTAAATGTATATGTTTAAGTGAAAAGAGAAAAGAGGTAAAGAGAAGAGTGCATATGTTGTATATATGAGATATATACAACATATAAAAGTTAAAGAAATAGGTTGTCAAAAGAAGAAATAATTAATTTTAATTAATTGAAATGGAAATTAAGTGGAAAGTGGATGATGATATTTGTAATATTATATTAATATAATTGCTTGGTTGAGAACAAAAGAGAGATTGAGTGGTTAAGTGAAGAGGGAGAGTTGACATTGCTCTTTTTTATCATCTTCTTCTTCTTCTTCTTTCTTTGGTTGGCCAACCATCACCATAGCAGGAGAGGAAAGATAGATTTTGCTCATCCAAACTCAAGATTGAAGGATGTTTCAAATGATCAAGTTGGAATTCTAAGAGTTTTCATCACTTTTGGTAAGTTCTCCACTTGATTCTTTGGTTTTCTTCTAAGTTTGTGTTTTGAGTTTGGTGTTTGATTGTTGATGGTATGTGTATATTTGATTATGGTGTATTTGAGGGTGTTTGATCTTATTGGTGTTGATTTTGAGATAGAGTTAAGGTTGGTGTTGGAAGAAAACAAGTGTTGTGTTTGAGTTGTGTGTATGTGATGGTTGTGAATTGGTGTTTGATGTATGTATTCAGTTGTTTTGATGTTTTTGCAAGTTAGTATGGTTTATGGGTGTGTTTAGTTAAGTTTGTTTGGAGTGGAAGATGGTGGAAGTAAGAGGTTTGTTGGATGTGATGTTGTTGTTGCCGGAATCAGGATTTTTGGCCTGACATGCGCATGAGCACGGCCAAGTCTTTAGGCGTGTCAATGATTCTGTTTTCTGGATGGGTGACACGACCAGTGACACTCCCATGTCACTGAGCGTGTCACAGCTTCTGTGTTGTAGTGGCATTGACACGGCCAGTGACACGCCATGTCACTGAGCGTGTCATAGCTACTGTGTTGAGGGAGGATTGACACGACCAGTGACACGCCCATGTCACTGAGCGTGTTAAAGCTTCTGTGTTGTGAGTTTAGGGCACGGTCAGGGACACGCCCGTGTTATTGAGCGTGTCATGTGTAGAGTTGCCCTAGTTGATTCTTAGCCTTATTATCTTATGTGTATCTTTAAGTGAGAGTGTATTATCACTTTTGGATTAGATTTTGAAGAGATTGAGTTGCCCTAATCCAAGCGTTGGAGGATTCTTGGAAGAGGAAGTGTTTATATTGGTGTGAGTTGCTCTTGAGGTAAGTACAAACTTACATGGTTGCATACATTTACATGACTTTGAGACTTAACACATTTGGTTATAAATGTGTTAAGTAATTTATTACATTATTAATACATTTGATTAATGTTATGATTTGCATAATGTGAAAGATATGATGATCATTCAAAATGTATGTCCAATGCAATTGGCTATGTATACTTTAATGATGAGATGTGCAGCCATTGTTGTTGGCTATTGTAATATCCTCATTTATGCCCTAGAAGTCTTGGTTATGTTGTTGTTATTGTTGTTGTTTTATATTGCAAGGGAAAGAAATGAGGAAAGATGTTTGTGTATATGTGTTTTGAGAAAGAATTTAGGGTTTAGAGAGAGTGGTATATGTTGTGTATATGATGATATATATAACATATACATTGGTCAAAAGGGTTGGTCAATGCAAGAGGATATTTTATGTGGAATGTGCAATTACTTAATTGGGCTTATAAGAGACAAAAGCTAAGTTAAATGATGAGGGGTATTTGAGTAATTGCTTGAAGTGGAATGCATGGTGGAGATTAAAAGAAGAAAAGGTGTTTGACTTATGCATTTTCTTCTTTCTTTCTTGAAGAGGCCGGCCATTGAAGAGAAGAGAGAGCAAGAGAGGTATTCATGGTGCTAGAAGCAAATTGAAGAAGCAATCAAAGGATTTGACAAGAGAATTGTGGAATTTCTTCATCTTAGGTAAGAAATCTCTTGAATTCCTTTGTTAATTTTGAGGTTATGTCTAAATTGAATTGTGATTTGTTGATGTGATGATTTGGTGGGTTTGATATGTGTTTGTAAGTGTTGGAATTGATTTAAAGTTAAAAGATTGAGTTGGTATTAATTTGGTTGTGAATATGGTTAGATATGTGAAGGTTGATTGTGAAAGATCAAGTGGGAAGTTGGTTTTAGGGTTTAGTATTGGTGAATGTTTTAATGTAATGTTTATGTGTTGTTTAAGTGGTTAATGTGATGAATATGTAAGATATGTGTTAATAACATTGATTAAAACCAATTGAATGAAGTTATTGTTGTGCAAAGGGTGTGAAAATGCATTTGGAAGAGTGTTGGTTTTGATTAGGGTTGTGTTCTTGAGTGACACGGCTAGAATCAATGAGAGACACGACCAAGACTTGAGAAATTTGGGTGACACGGCCAAGGTGGAGGGATTTTGGCCGTGTTGGATAGGTTTTGGGGTGACATGGCCACTGGCTTGGTCGTGTCCCTTGAATGTGTTTGCTACTGTCCAAGTTGGATTGGGAGACACGGCCGTGTCTTATGCCCGTGTTGGCTACTGGATTTTATGGTTGAGAGACACGGCCACAAGCTTGGCCGTGTCCCTCAAATGTGCTGCCCGTGTCCCTCAAATGTATTGGTTAATGTTTTTATTTTTGGTTCTTTTTGCATTGTTTTGATTCTTCAAAGGTTGTATTGCTCCTAAACCTAAACATAATCACTTTAAACATACTTCAAACACAAGAATGACCTAATCAAACATGTGTGGAAGATCCCAAAGCTATGAATCATATCAATTGTTCTTTGCCCTAATTGCATTGTTGAGATTGAACAATAGTATGTTATATGTAATGTGAATCTTGTAAATGATAATGTGTGTGTTATGAATAATGTATGTTGAGATGCTATATGCAAAATATGAATTGAGATGTGAAATGTGATATAAAGCCATTGTGAGTGGCTATGATGATATAATTGAATGGTGTATGGCATGTTTGCCTAATTGATGAGGAAGATTGAGAAAGAGTTTGATAAAGAGAATAATGAAATAAGTGTATGTTTAATATGATATTCAGTTTCAGAGTTCTGGTTTTGGAGGCATGCCTATTTAATGAAAGGTAACAGTCTTGCCGGGTTGAGGATCTCTTCAAATTGAGTTGAATTGAGGTCCAAGAAACTGGGTCTGTTACACAATGATAATTGATATTATGAGATATTTGAATTGTAGCAGTCTTGCCGGGTTGAGGATCTTCTCGAATTAGATGAGTTGATGATCCAAGAGACCGGGTCTGTTACGCTATCCATGGATAGAGATATATATATGTATATGTTGCCTACGGGCTTGATAATGGTGTTTATGAACCAAAGTAGTAACTCTGAATTCTGAATATCGTATTAAGTACTTGATGGGCCCATAGGTGTCTAGGTTTTATATATATCATAAATGATGTTCTAATGTAATGAAATGTTAATATTACTTAAATGATGAAATGGACTATTTACGGAATATTGTCTGTTGAATATGATCTTTATTGATTGAGTGTGCATCATTGATGTTGAATTGTTAATACATATATGAAACATTGCATGGCACTAAAGCATAACATAAGCATGAATTGTCTTACTAAGCCCTTGGCTTAGCGCGATAGTGTTTAATCGCGCAGGTAATAGAGTTGAACCCGAGAGTTCTTCGAGACCCAGTGAGAGTAGACATTGAAGAGTGGATATTGGGACTTAAAGATCAGAGGAGATTTGCCAATCATGTACTACTTCTTTATATTTTGAAAAGTTTTTGTTTATAATGTAAATATATGTATAATTGTAAATATGTATTCAAATGTTTTCATATATGTACCTATTTTATAACTTCCGCTGTGTACTACTTAAATGTATTTATATATCTATAATGTATATTGAGAAAGATGATGGTATTATATATACAAATATTTTGAATGTTGATGAAAAGCCATAGCACTCCTATGTTCGGTGCACATATGCTACATTGTGGTGTTGTAGTGTGTGTGTACTGAATGTGGGGGTGTTACAATTGTTTTGGTATCAGAGCCTAGGTTTGAGATTCTCAGCCTAGGTAAAATGTAAGAAAAAGACTATTTTGATTTTAAAAAGTGGTTTTTGAATAACATATATTTTTGGATTGGCAACCTCTGATCTTTAATAAGATGTAGTATGTTGTGTTTGCAGACTTAGGTTGTGATGGATTCTCACTCACGTCAGTCGATTGAGGGTAGTGCCGAGAGTATTGCTCCTGCTGAGGGAGCTAGAGTTGATAGTATTGAGGAGGCACCTGCTTCGGTGTCGGGTAGACCAGTTGGTGAGGAGGTTCCGCCAGCCTGGTTTAGACATATGATGGAAGTTATGAGGCAAGCACCAGTGCAACCACAGCCACCACCCCCTCAACCTTCAGTACCAGTGAGGCACTATGATAAGCTAAGGAAATATGGAGCGGAGGATTTCTTTGGTACAGTTGATCCAGCTGTAGCAGAACAGTGGCTTGACAGAGTACAGAGGGTATTTGTTCAGTTGCAAGCCACCTCAGAGGAAAAGTTTGACTATGCAAGATCTTTGCTGCAGAAGGACGCCTACGATTGGTGGAAGACAGTGCCCCATTCTATGGATGATCCACCTACCTTATCCTATACAGATTTTCTGAGAGAGTTTGAATTGAAGTATACTCCAAGGGAGTATAAAGATGGGAAGAAAAGAGAGTTTCTAGATTTGAAGCAAGATCATCGGACTGTAACTGAATATGAGGTTGAGTTTATTCGGTTAAGTCAGTATGCTGGGGGTATTATAGTTGATGAGATAGATAGATGCAGGAGATTTGAGGAGGGATTGAGACCCTCTATCATGTGCTTAGTGGCTGGATCTAGATATCATGATTTTTCCCAGCTTGTGGCAGCAGCTCGAAGTGTAGAGCGAGCTCAGAGTATTGCAGCTGCTTCAGAGGAAGAGGTTAGGGTGAGAAGACCTCAGTTTGAGGCAGGGTCTTCTTCTGTTAAGAGAGGTAAAGGAAGCTTTGTTCCTAGAGTCAGTAGGAGTCAGAGGTCAGCTGGTAGGTCAGTGCAGTTTCAGAGACAGAGATTTAGACCTACAGCTTCAGTGGCGAGTGCTCCGACCCTAGTGACTCAGAGATCTGCTCTACCTGTGTGTGCTCAGTGTGGTGGATCACATAGGGGTGCTTGTTGGAGGTATAGTGGGTCAGCTGTATGCTTCAGGTGTGGATCGCCTGATCATTTTATTAGAGATTGTCCAGAGACGCGGGAACAGAGGTCAGTTGATTCCACAGCTTCTCGACCTAATGTGAGGGGAGGTCGAGCAGGCAGAGGTAGCAGCCGGGGAGGCAGACCGAGGTTCAGTTCTAGAGGAGGTGCTGCATCCAGGGAGAGTAGACCAGAGGAGGTTGGGTCTTCCCAGAGGATGTATGTTATGCAGAGGCAGCCAGATGCTTCGGCAGTCATAGCTGGTACTTTTTCTTTATTTAATACTCCAGTACTTGCTTTGATTGATCCGGGTTCCACGCATTCATATATTAGTGCATCTGTTTTGCCTGTATTTGATGTGCATGCTGAGTCCCTAGGATTTGATGTGTTGGTGACAAATCCGTTAGGGCATAGTGTGATTGTGAGTAAGGTGCACCGAGATAGTGCAGTGAGGGTGCAAGGTGAGGAGTTCCTTGGAGACTTGATTGAGATGCCATTTAAGGAATATGATGTGATTCTAGGTATGGACTGGCTATCTAGACATGGAGCTGTGGTAGACTGTAAAAGGAAAATTGTTACTTTGAGAACTGCTGATGGTAGAGATGTGATAGTATCTAATGAGCAGGAACAGTTAGCATCTTTATTTGTTTCAGCTGTTGCAGCTAGGAGATTGATTAGAAAGGGGTGTGAAGCCTATCTTGCTCATGTGGTGGATACTAGAGTGAAGGGTTCCCCTATTGATAGCATTGCCACAGTTGCTGAGTTCCCGGATGTGTTTCCAGAGGAGTTGCCAGGATTGCCTCCGGAGAGAGAGGTGGAGTTTGGTATTGAATTGTTGCCTGGTACCACTCCTATCTCTATTACTCCTTATAGAATGGCACCAGCAGAATTGAGGGAATTGAAAGTGCAATTACAAGAGTTGTTGGATAAAGGATTTATTCGCCCCAGTGTTTCTCCGTGGGGAGCTCCTGTGCTATTTGTGAAGAAGAAAGATGGTACTATGAGATTGTGTATCGATTATAGGCAATTGAACAAGGTGACTATTAAAAATAAATATCCTTTGCCTAGAATCGATGATCTCTTTGATCAATTGAAGGGTGCAGCTGTGTTTTCTAAAATTGATTTGAGATCTGGGTACCATCAATTGAGAGTTAAAGCTGAAGACATTTCCAAGACCGCCTTTCGGACCAGGTATGGACATTATGAGTTTCTAGTTATGCCTTTTGGTCTAACGAATGCACCTGCAGCTTTCATGGATTTGATGAATAGGGTGTTCAGGCCCTATTTAGATCAGTTTGTAGTAGTCTTCATCGATGACATTCTGGTGTATTCGCGGAATGAAGAGGAACATGACAAGCATCTGCGGATTGTATTGCAGATTTTGAGAGAGAAGCAGTTGTTTGCCAAATTGTCGAAATGTGAGTTCTGGTTGGATCAAGTCGCTTTTCTCGGACATATTGTTTCAGCAGAAGGCATTAGAGTTGATCCGAGCAAAGTTGAAGCTATATTGAATTGGAGTCCACCCAAGTCGGTGACAGAGGTTAGAAGTTTTCTAGGTTTGGCTGGCTATTACCGACGGTTTGTGAAAGGGTTTTCTTTGATAGCTACTCCACTTACCAGATTGCTTCGAAAGGGAATTAGATTTATGTGGACAGATCAGTGTCAGGCTAGTTTTGAGCAGTTGAGAGAAATGTTGACTCAAGCGCCTATTCTTACTTTACCTGTAGAAGGCAAACCATATGTGATTTACAGTGATTCTTCACATAGTGGTTTGGGGTGTGTGCTGATGCAGGAAGGTAAAGTTATAGCTTATGCATCTAGACAGTTGAAACCGCATGAGCTTAACTATCCGACCCATGATTTAGAATTGGCTGCCATTGTGTTTGCATTGAAGATTTGGCGACACTATCTGTTTGGGGAAAAATGTTTTATCTACACTGATCACAAAAGTTTAAAATATTTGGGTGTTCAAAAAGAGCTCAATCTTCGGCAGAGGAGATGGTTGGAATTGATTAAAGACTACGACTGTTTGATTGATTATCATCCAGGTAAAGCAAATGTTGTTGCTGATGCCTTGAGTCGGAAGTCTTTAGCTGGTTTAACAGTTTACTCGCTCTCGTTGCTTGTTGAGTTGAGAGCATTGTGTGCTAGTTTTGTACCTTGTGATGATGGTGCATTGTTGACACAGTTGCTTTTGAAACCAGTTTTGTTAGATCAGATCAAAGAGGCTCAGTTGACTGATATGAAGATTCAGAAGATTATTTCAGATTGTCAGAGTGGAAAGGGTAGAGATTTTATTGTGAAGAGTGATGGAAGTCTCTGGTTCAAGAGCAGATTGTGTGTACCCGATGATGCTGATTTAAAAAGGGTCATTTTGGAAGAAGCTCACCAGTCAATGTTTGCTATGCATCCGGGTAATACGAAGATGTATCATGATTTGAGACAGCATTATTGGTGGATTGGGTTGAAGAGAGACATTGCTGAGTTTGTATCGAAATGTCTCACTTGTCAGAAGGTTAAAGCAGAGCATCAAGTTCCAACCGGGTTGCTTCAACCATTGTCAGTGCCAGAATGGAAGTGGGAAAGAGTGACAATGGACTTTGTGTCTGGATTGCCATTGACACAAAGGAAACATGATGCCATATGGGTGATTGTGGATAGATTGACTAAGACAGCTCATTTCCTTCCGGTGCGGATGGATTACTCTTTGGAGAGGTTGGCTGAGCTGTATATCCATGAGATTGTGAAATTGCATGGTGTTCCAACTTCTTTAGTGTCTGATCGAGATTCCAGGTTTACTTCAAGATTTTGGAAGAGTTTACATAGTGCTTTGGGTTCTCGACTGCACTTCAGCACTGCTTTTCATCCACAGACAGATGGACAGTCAGAGAGGGTGATACAGATTCTTGAAGACATGTTGAGAAGTTGTGTCATTGATTTCATTGGAAGTTGGGATAGATTTTTACCTCTTGTGGAGTTTGCTTACAACAACAGTCACCAATCTAGCATTGGTATGGCACCATTTGAAGCATTGTATGGTAGACGGTGCAGGACACCTCTTTGTTGGAGTGAACTTGGTGAAGGTAAACTAATTGGGCCTGATTTGATTCAAGAAACTGAAGAAAAAGTAAAGTTGATTCTAGGCAGGTTAAAAGCAGCTTCAAACCGACAGAAGTCTTATGCAGATCTAAAGAGGAGAGATATAGAGTTTGATGTGGGAGATAAGGTATTTTTGAAAGTATCTCCTTGGAAGAAGATTTTGAGGTTCGGTCGGAAAGGTAAATTGAGTCCTCGTTTCATTGGGCCGTATGAAGTGTTAGAAAGAGTTGGACCAGTGGCGTATCGACTCGCTTTGCCACTTGAGTTGGATCGTATTCATAATGTATTTCATGTTTCTATGTTGAGGAGATACAGGTCAGATCCATCTCATGTGTTGCCAATTGAGTCAATTGAAGTGAATCCCGATTTGACATTTGAGGAGGAACCAGTTGCTATCCTGGCACATGATGTGAAAGTGTTGAGGAACAAGAGAGTGCCATTGGTGAAGATTCTTTGGAAGAATCATGCAAAGGAAGAAGCAACTTGGGAAAGTGAGCAAACCATGCGAGAGCAATATCCTCAGTTGTTTCAGCCTTGATATCAGGTAATTTCGAGGACGAAATTTTCTTTTTAGAGGGGGAGAATTGTAATATCCTCATTTATGCCCTAGAAGTCTTGGTTATGTTGTTGTTATTGTTGTTGTTTTATATTGCAAGGGAAAGAAATGAGGAAAGATGTTTGTGTATATGTGTTTTGAGAAAGAATTTAGGGTTTAGAGAGAGTGGTATATGTTGTGTATATGATGATATATATAACATATACATTGGTCAAAAGGGTTGGTCAATGCAAGAGGATATTTTATGTGGAATGTGCAATTACTTAATTGGGCTTATAAGAGACAAAAGCTAAGTTAAATGATGAGGGGTATTTGAGTAATTGCTTGAAGTGGAATGCATGGTGGAGATTAAAAGAAGAAAAGGTGTTTGACTTATGCATTTTCTTCTTTCTTTCTTGAAGAGGCCGGCCATTGAAGAGAAGAGAGAGCAAGAGAGGTATTCATGGTGCTAGAAGCAAATTGAAGAAGCAATCAAAGGATTTGACAAGAGAATTGTGGAATTTCTTCATCTTAGGTAAGAAATCTCTTGAATTCCTTTGTTAATTTTGAGGTTATGTCTAAATTGAATTGTGATTTGTTGATGTGATGATTTGGTGGGTTTGATATGTGTTTGTAAGTGTTGAAATTGATTTAAAGTTAAAAGATTGAGTTGGTATTAATTTGGTTGTGAATATGGTTAGATATGTGAAGGTTGATTGTGAAAGATCAAGTGGGAAGTTGGTTTTAGGGTTTAGTATTGGTGAATGTTTTAATGTAATGTTTATGTGTTGTTTAAGTGGTTAATGTGATGAATATGTAAGATATGTGTTAATAACATTGATTAAAACCAATTGAATGAAGTTATTGTTGTGCAAAGGGTGTGAAAATGCATTTGGAAGAGTGTTGGTTTTGATTAGGGTTGTGTTCTTGAGTGACACGGCTAGAATCAATGAGAGACACGGCCAAGACTTGAGAAATTTGGGTGACACGGCCAAGGTGGAGGGATTTTGGCCGTGTTGGATAGGTTTTGGGGTGACACGGCCACTGGCTTGGTCGTGTCCCTTGAATGTGTTTGCTACTGTCCAAGTTGGATTGGGAGACACGGCCGTGTCTTATGCCCGTGTTGGCTACTGGATTTTATGGTTGAGAGACACGGCCACAAGCTTGGCCGTGTCCCTCAAATGTGCTGCCCGTGTCCCTCAAATGTATTGGTTAATGTTTTTATTTTTGGTTCTTTTTGCATTGTTTTGATTCTTCAAAGGTTGTATTGCTCCTAAACCTAAACATAATCACTTTAAACATACTTCAAACACAAGAATGACCTAATCAAACATGTGTGGAAGATCCCAAAGCTATGAATCATATCAATTGTTCTTTGCCCTAATTGCATTGTTGAGATTGAACAATAGTATGTTATATGTAATGTGAATCTTGTAAATGATAATGTGTGTGTTATGAATAATGTATGTTGAGATGCTATATGCAAAATATGAATTGAGATGTGAAATGTGATATAAAGCCATTGTGAGTGGCTATGATGATATAATTGAATGGTGTATGGCATGTTTGCCTAATTGATGAGGAAGATTGAGAAAGAGTTTGATAAAGAGAATAATGAAATAAGTGTATGTTTAATATGATATTCAGTTTCAGAGTTCTGGTTTTGGAGGCATGCCTATTTAATGAAAGGTAACAGTCTTGCCGGGTTGAGGATCTCTTCAAATTGAGTTGAATTGAGGTCCAAGAAACTGGGTCTGTTACACAATGATAATTGATATTATGAGATATTTGAATTGTAGCAGTCTTGCCGGGTTGAGGATCTTCTCGAATTAGATGAGTTGATGATCCAAGAGACCGGGTCTGTTACGCTATCCATGGATAGAGATATATATATGTATATGTTGCCTACGGGCTTGATAATGGTGTTTATGAACCAAAGCAGTAACTCTGAATTCTGAATATCGTATTAAGTACTTGATGGGCCCATAGGTGTCTAGGTTTTATATATATCATAAATGATGTTCTAATGTAATGAAATGTTAATATTACTTAAATGATGAAATGGACTATTTACGGAATATTGTCTGTTGAATATGATCTTTATTGATTGAGTGTGCATCATTGATGTTGAATTGTTAATACATATATGAAACATTGCATGGCACTAAAGCATAACATAAGCATGAATTGTCTTACTAAGCCCTTGGCTTAGCGCGATAGTGTTTAATCGCGCAGGTAATAGAGTTGAACCCGAGAGTTCTTCGAGACCCAGTGAGAGTAGACATTGAAGAGTGGATATTGGGACTTAAAGATCAGAGGAGATTTGCCAATCATGTACTACTTCTTTATATTTTGAAAAGTTTTTGTTTATAATGTAAATATATGTATAATTGTAAATATGTATTCAAATGTTTTCATATATGTACCTATTTTATAACTTCCGCTGTGTACTACTTAAATGTATTTATATATCTATAATGTATATTGAGAAAGATGATGGTATTATATATACAAATATTTTGAATGTTGATGAAAAGCCGTAGCACTCCTATGTTCGGTGCACATATGCTACATTGTGGTGTTGTAGTGTGTGTGTACTGAATGTGGGGGTGTTACAGCTATAATGATGCAAATGAAATAATTGGGGCATGGTTGCCTAGTTTGATTATGAGAAATGAATTGTGAAAGAGATTGATAATGAGATAAATGAATTAATTGTGTGCCTAGTATGTTATTAAATTTTCAGAGTTCTGGTTTTGGCGGCATGCCTATGAATTGCTGGGCAGGTGAAAAGACCGAGTCGTAAGCCGAGCCCAGTTGATAAATATGAAAAATGATATTTTTGAGGTGAAAAGACCAGGTCATAAGCCTCAAAAATAGTAACAGTCTAGCCGAGTTGAGGACCAAGATACTGGGGCCCTAGGGTCTAGCCGGATTGAGGTCCAAGAGACTGGGTCTATTACGTTATCCATGGATAGATATATATATCGCCTACGGGCTTGATGAATGTGATTATGGACCAAAGCAGTAACTCTGAATTTTAAATAACATATTAGATCCTTTTTGGGCTCATGCTTGTCTTTGTTTCATTGTGAATCATAAATGGTAAAACAATTGAATAAGATAATGAAATGTAATGATATGAAATATAGCATTTTGAATATGATCTCTTTTGCTTGAAAGTATGACATTGACATTACATTAAAGTATATTGTTATTGTGGTTTGTACCACTAAGCCTATGGCTTAGCGCGATTGTGGTTCATCGCGCAAGTGACAGGGTAGAACCGGAGAGTTCAGCTAGACCGAGTCGAGTCTAGACTTTGAAGTGTTGATTGTGGGCTTAAAGATCAGAGACAAACTGCCAAACATGTATAAACTTTATGTTTTGTAAACATGAATTTTGATGTATTTATATATGTAAATACCACTACATTTTCCGCTGCATAATGAATAAATGTGTTATCTAATATATTTTATAATATAATATGAAGTGTTTTAAGTTTTCTTATATTATTGCAGAAGAGAAAAATTGGGTTATCTAATATAAACCGTGGCACTCCTGTATTCGGTATACGTATATTATAGGTGTAGTAGTATGTAGTGTGCGTATACAGGGTATAGGGGTGTTACATGCACGATCTATTTACTATTATGAAATTATTACCTAGATTTTAGAAAACCTGTAATACGGGTCTTACCTGTCATGTGCGAGTATAAGATATTGGAAATGATCGATAAATCAGGTCGCCCATGATGGGTTGACCCATATCCAAAAGTAAAGAGTTACAACTCTTAGAAAAATTACAACTATGTCAAGAGTTGCAATCATCCATGCCAAGAGTTACAACAGTAGGAATGATTGCGACCATACCAAGAGTTACAATCATTCAAATATAACTCTACTTCTCTATATATATGTCAAGAGAGAAGTTGATAAAAGTTTTTTAATTTCCTATATTTTTAGAGAGAAAAATCAGACACAAAAGAGTAAATTAGATTATGAAAAATAGTTCATATCCAATTAGAGATTTGCGTTAGACTTGGTGAAATATATCTAATTATTTCTTATAGAATCATCAAGAAGTAAGTTATTGATCCTAATTTCAATTAATTTCGCATTATCAAATAGTAACAATTAATATGCTTTAATTATGAATCTGAAATAGGGTAATTAAAGTATAGAACACAATTAATGGTGAGATTATTGAGAGTTTCAATCTTTCATAGGCTTTATACAATATAAACTATTGGGGAAATTGCAATAGGCTCCTCGCTGTGTGAACTCCATTCACTTGTGTCCAAGTAAGAGAACCAAATGAGACTTTCTCCTTCATGTCCTTCACAAACCTTATACTCAGAGTATAACTCTGCTTATCATATTTCTTTCCAAAGGTCAATGTATTAGGTGACACTACAACTACTGAACCTTTTGGAGCAACAATCTTAGCTTTATAAGTTGCATCACCTTCTCCATCATTTGTTACAGTCCTTTGAAAGCTCTGGATGACCGCCTCGGATGATTTTGTTTTGTTATCGTACAATGAAATGAAAGAAGGGTAATTGAGATCAGAAGGGTCTAAGCAATTGTATCGGTTTGATCTTATGATGGTCACAATTTGGTTTTTAGTGAAATTCATTAAGCACAGATGATTCACATAGTCTTGTGCAGTAGCATCATAAAATAGACATGGGTTTAGTGCTCGATTAGGATCGATGTGTCCCGCTCCCATGGCCAAAGGAGATGCAAAATCCAAATTTTACCATTTTCCCCGATTGGATTTTTAGTGTTATCTAACGGGTTTGCAATAGTCATTATGGCGGACTGTATAGTTGCAGGACTCCATTCTGAGTGCGCAGCTTTTAGAAGGGCAGCCACCCCAGAAACACGAGGACAAGCCAGTGAAGTGCCAGATTCCATATTGAATTTACTAGATAAAAAAATGTTTGGACCAATTCGAACTGAATTGTCATAGTCATTTGGTATCCAAGAGATAAAATTTGTGTACCAGGCGCCATTATATTGGGCTTCAAAATTGAAGGATAGTAGGATGATGGACCCCTTGAACTGTAAGCGGCTACAACTGTTACAGACTTTCTACCCATAATGGTTTGCTGGAACTTGATGCTAACTGAAGGATTGTTATCAGTTGTAGCATATTTGAACACCGGTAATGCATCATTGGGGCTAATCAATACCGAAGGAGTATAAAAAACTTATAGGAATTCAAACGTCCATGTACCATCCTCTAAAATGAAAATAGTGCCAGCAACATTTTATGAGACAGCAATAACTTCCATTTGAGTACTGATCTACCCAATATCGTCGCACAAAATGATAGCTTATGGAACTTCAGACAATAGTATTGTTGAGTTGCAAGCTGAATAAGTGTTGTTGTAAACAAGTGACGGATTATCGATAATTGCATTGGCTGGGAACAAAGATGATGCAATGATGGTTTGACCATTGCCTAGAGTTAAAGTTCCGGAAAACAAACTATCAGTGCTTCCAGCAGCAACTATTAAACCCATGGAATCCCATTGCGTAAGGTCCCAAGTTCTGGCCCAGAATTTGACGCTGATAATGAAACCACTATACCCTTTTCCATTGCTGCAAATAAGGCTATTGTTATATGATCCTCGTAAAGGGTCAAATTTTCTTGTTTGAAGCTTAGAGAGACAGAAATGATATCTACACCATCAGCAACAGCTTGATCCATGCCAGCAAGAGCATCAGACATGTAACCACCTTCTTCCCACAAACTGTGTATACAGCTAGTCTAGCTCTTGGTGCCATACCTCTAGCTATACCAGTACCATAGCCAAAAAATGAAGCATCTTTAACATAGGTCCCAGTAGCTATTGAAGAAGTATGGGTACCATGTCCATCAGTATCTCTGGGAGAATTCATTTGAACTTTAACCCCTGGATTTGCAGCTAAAACTCCCTTGCTGAAATATCTAGCACCAATAAGCTTTGAATTACAAATAGAGGAATTGAATTCTTCTCCTTCACAAATACCCTTCCATCTAGATGGTACAATAGTCATACCATAATCTTTGTAGCTATCACTTTCTGGCCAAACTCCAGAGTCAATGACTCCAATTATAATATCTTCCCCAAAATTTGAAGCAGGCCATAGGCCTTTGTATGGATTAAGGGAAAGGAATTCAAATGTGTGGGCGGTGTCAACTGTGACCTTCCTGCTTTTGTAAGCAGAGACAAATCCTTCAAGTTCTTTAGAGTTCAAGTTCATTTGAAGATATAACTGCGGTAAAACCATGAACAACATTTTCATAATAATAAACAGGTGATGGTGAGGTGAAGTGTTCTGTAGATTTGAGGGAATCAACGGTTGAAACCAATGATGATGGTCAGAGAAAATTTTGGGCATAACAAACTTGTCCATATGGACAATATATGTTGACCTTTCTACTGAAGATGAAAAAGAAGGAATAGCAGTCAACCACAAAGAGAAGGACAAGAAAAGAGAAGTCTTCATTTTTGTTTTCTACCTCAAAAGATTTTGATCTGTTGTAAGTGTATATTGATTCTCCATCCACTTATATAGAGCTTATAACATTGCAATAAATAAATAAATACAAAGAATATTTTTTTTAAAAAAAAAGTAGGAAAAAAAACTAGGTCTTGTTTGGTTGCTTAAACCTGGACAATGTCAAAGTTTAATAAAAGAATGGTAGTTATTTTTAGGGAAAAATCGAAAAGCCCAACCAATAGTTTCAGCTTAGAAAATCTAAAAGAGCGACCCAACCATAAAGGAATAGTTAATTAATTGTATACAAGGCAATTAATCAATATTTTATTTTTTACTATTTTATTATATATATACAATCTTAAATTTAATAAAAACAAATTCAAATATAACTCACTACAACAAAAAATCTTAGCTAGCACCCAAATAAAATCCAAAATATATATATTAAAACCAACATTAAAATAATTTAATGTATGTGTAAAATTTATAATTTATATATGTATAGTTATATATATATAATGTATAAAATTTTAAAAATTTTATATATTACCAATAAAATTGAAATTGAAATCAAAAATTGAAAAATGAAAAAATTATTTAAAAAATTAAATTTAAATCATCAATTTGCTTAATCCCTTTTTTCAATTTGATTTAATCAATTTTTTTTATGAGCTCTACTATGTTTTTAATACAATTGGTCCAAGTCAAGTTGTAAGAAGGTGGAGAGTCACTTTTATCTAGTCGAAGAAAAATAGCGTGCATCTTATCTGAATTGGTCCTTGTAAAAAATAAAATAAAATAGTGGTTTGTAGATATGAAGGAATCAATATAAGATTTTGGGTATAATAGACCTGTTCATACGGGCAATATATGAGGCCCTCTCTAGTGAAGATGAAGTAGAAAGAATAGCAGTTAACCACAATAGGTAAAACATAAAAGAGAAACCATTAGTGTTTTATCTCTGAAGATTTTTTTTTTTGTATGCATTTATTCTCCATTTAAATTTAAAAAAGGAAAAAAAAAAAAGAGGACTGGTTTGATTGGTTAAGCGAGGGCAGTAATAAAATTTAATAAATTAATAGAAGTGTCTCATTAAATAATAATAATAATAATAATAATAATAATAAATGTTCTGAAAAAAATGTGTCTCATTTAAGAAATTTTGATTAGGTAAAACCTTTTTCAACTTTTGTTCAAAGAAAAAAAAATATAACATTTTTTTTTTTGCAAAAGAGCAGTTATTTATATAACTTTTTTTTGTTACATTGGAAATTTTTTTTAAATGGGATGGAAGTTGAAGTAGCTTCTTGTAGTAATGGAAAGGCACTCCATCACTAAAATATTAACTCAATGGCATTTGGCATTTAAATTGTTACTTGAAATAGTATTCTCACCTTGTTTTCTCCGTATTATCTACCAACTCTCATTTAAATATCACTGCCAGCTTTGACAATCACAAGGTATCAAATCCAAATCCAAATTTCATCAGCATGCTTGAAATGGAAATTATACCAAAAAAGAGCAAACAAAAATAGGGCATTAAATTGTGTAATAGTTGAAAAAGATTTTTTTGTGTATGCAGTAAATGTTAGGGTTGACTTTGAATTATTTAAGAAGTTTTATTGTTCCTAATTATCCTTATTTTGAAAATTGAATTTCTTTATTAGAATTGGTGTTTTATTAAAAGGAAGATTTATTCGATAAGACTTCTAATTTCTTTTAACCAAGTAATTGGAAATCTTTTTTAAAATAGGATTTGTATTAATCATATTCAATTCAAGTACTCTTATATATAGTCTCAAGATGTAGCTATTCTGGTGAATCAATTTGTGTGGTCATCTTGTGATTTTTACTTTATACTCACAGTGTGATTTGTAATTCTATGAGATTGTGCGAGATTTTTGGGTATAATTGGATTAATGGTTTGAGTGTTCCCTTTTGTTTCTTATACCTATTTCAGTTTTTAGTAAATTTTGCTATATTTCTCCCATGAACGTAGGCTTACGCTGAACTACTTTAAATTTTTACTTGCTCTTTTATTTTTCTTTATTTTTCTCAATTTATATTTAATTATTTATTTTGTTATTCGCATCAAGTCAACTCATAAAAATATTTTTGAGATCTTTTATTTCTAACAAGTGGTATCAGAGCCTGATGTATTGATTAATATTTATTTTTGGGTTAATTATGGCAACAACAAAATTTGAAATTGAGAAATATAACTGGAGTATTAATTTTGCCCTTTGACAAGTCAAGATAAAAGTGATTTTGAAGCAAAACGGTTTGTATAAAGTAATTTTGGGCAAAGATAAAATGCTTGAAAATTTTACTGAGTAGCAGAAGCAAGATTTGGAGGAGAAGGCAGTAGCTGCCATTCAATTATATTTGTCTAATGAGATTTTGTGTGAAGTCATTCATGAGAAAACTGCCAAAAACATATGAAAAAAAAATTGGAGTTTTTGTATGTAAAGAAAAATCTCACCAGCAAATTAGTTGTGAAGCATCGCATGCACATGCTCATCATGGCAAAAGGTGCATCTTTGAAATCTCATTTTAATGAATTTAATTTTATTATCATTAATTTTAAAAATTTATACATTAAATATGATGAGGAAGACAAAACATTTATGTTATTAAGGTCATTATCTTTATCTTTTAGAAATATCAGAGAAACTCTAATTCATAGTAGAAAAACTTTGATTGTTGAGGAAGTTAAAGAAGCATTATTTTGCTAAACACCTTGCTGATAAGGAGCTTTGTTTTAATAAAAATAATACAGGAGAAATTTTAGTTGTTATAAATAAATATGGTAATTTGACATATAATTATTGTAAAAAGAAAGGGAACATTAAAGCAAATTGTCTTAAGCTACAAAATAAAAATAAAGAAAAGACTCAAGAAAATAATTTTGGTGAAATCAGTGTTGCACATGATGATTTTTATAGTGATATCTACACTATGACTAAAGAATGTGCCATAATTAGTGGAGAATGATTTTTAGATTCTGGTAGCTCATTCTGCATATGTGTCAAAAGGAATTGGCTTTCTTCTTACAAACAAATTGATGGTAGAGCTACTTTAATGAGCAATAATCATCCACGTAAAATTGTCGGTATTGGTACTATTAAAATTAGAATGCATAATGGTGTAGTTAGAACTCTTACTCAGGTTCAACATGTTCCTAATATAAAAAAGAATCTTGTTTTGTTGTCTGCTTTGGATAATATTGGTTGCAAATTTACTAGTGTAGGAAGAATTTTCAAAATTTTGAAAGGTGTTTGCATTCTGGCTCCTATTTAGTTTCCTTTTGTTTTTCTTTTCTTAATATAATATACATCTACTAATTTACAATTAGGAATAAAAGACCTTAAAAATATTTATATGGGTTGATTTGATACGAGCAACGAAATAAATAATGAAATATAAATTGAGAAAAAGAAAATAGCAAATGGACAAATAAAAAGCGAGCAAAAATTTAACGTAGTTCAGTATAAGCCTACGTCCACAGGAGAAGAAAAGTAAATTTCACTAAAAAACTGAAAAAGGTATAAAAAATAAAATGGAACACTCAAACCCTTAACCCAATTATACCCAAAAGCCTCACATAATCTCACAAAATTACAAATCATACTATAAACATAAAGCAAAAATCATAAAATGGTCACACAAATTGCTTTACCCAAATAGCTACATCTTGAGACTATATATAAAAGTGCTTGACTTAAATAAGGAGAATACAAATCATATTTTAAGAAGAATTTATAATTACTTAGTCAAAAAGAATTAGAAGCCTTATCAAATAAATCTTCGTAAATAATATCAAATTAGAAATATAAACTTCCAATAAAAAATCAATTCCAAAAAAGAAATATATCTTCCAAAATAAGAGTAATTAGAAATAATAAAACTTCTTAAATAATTCAAAGT
This sequence comes from Garcia nutans, assembly GCA_947685225.1. NCBI lineage: Eukaryota > Viridiplantae > Streptophyta > Magnoliopsida > Malpighiales > Euphorbiaceae > Garcia > Garcia nutans. The sequence continues at coordinate 13,537,430 of CANTUV010000032.1, forward strand.
CAACCCCAGCAATTCCCCACCTTGACTTTGAATTATCTTGTACCAAAATCCAAAAATTTTGCTCCACCTTCTCCAAAATATGCTGACAACTTAATTTTCTCAAATATCAACTAAGCCTAAACAACGCTTGAACTTACTTAACAAAGAGGCTTAATCACAAAAGTACTAGAATTCAAACTTCTCATGGATAACAAACGTGTAGCTAAACCCACAATGGTAGAACCTTGCACTACATACAATGTACCAACTTGTTTAGCCTTCATCAGAATGCGGGCACCTTTCAAAACTTTAAAAATTCTTCCTCCACTAGTAAATTTGCAACCAATATTATCTAAAGTAGACAATGAACCAAGATTCTTTTTCATATAAGGAACATATCAAACCTGAGTGAGAGTTCTAACTACACCATCATGCATTCTAATTTTAGCAGCACCAATACATAAAATTTTACATGGATGATTATTGCCCATTAAAACAGCTTCACCATTAATTGGTTTGTAAGAAGAAAACTAATTCCTATTGACACATATATGGAATGAGTAACTAGAATCTAAAAACCATTTTCCACTAATTTTGGCACCTTTTCAGTCACGTTGTAAACATCACTATAAAAATCATCTTGTGAAACACTGATTTCATCAGAATTATTTTCTTGAGTCTTTTCTTTATTTTTATTTTATAGCTTAAAACAATTTGCTTTAATGTACCCTTTCTATTTACAGTAATTACAGATCAAATTACTATATTTATTTTAAACAACTAAAATTTCTCCTATATTATTTTTATTAAAACAAAGCTCTTTATCAGCAAGGTCTTTAGCAAATAATGCTTCCTTAACCTCCTCAGTAGTCAGTGTTTTTCTGATATGAATTAGAGTTTCTCTAATTATTCTAATAGATAAAGGTAATGACCTTAATAACATAAGTGTTTTGTATTCCTCATCATATTTAATGCCTAAATTTTCTACATCCATTAGAATTGAATTGAATTATTAATATGAGATTTTAAAGATGTACCTTCTGCCATGTTGAGCATGTGCGTGCGATGCTTCACAACTAATTTATTGGTGAGATTTTTCTTCACATACAAAGAATCCAATTTTTTCATAAGTCTTTGGCAGTTTTCTCATAAACGACTTCACACAAAACCTCATTAGACAAACATAACTAAATGGCAGTTACCACCTTCTCCTCTAAATCTTGCTTCTTCTCCTCAGTCAAAATTTCAGGCAATTTATCTTTGCCCAATATTACTTTATACAATCCGTTCTGTGTCAAAATCGCTTTTATCTTGACTTGCCAAAGGGAAAAGTTAATACTGTAGTCATATTTCTCAATTTCAAATTTTGTCGTCACCATAATTAAACCAAAAATAAATGTTAATCAATGATACAGGCTCTGATACCACTTCTTAGGAATAAAAGACCTCAAAAATATTTATATGAGTTGACTTAATATGAACAATAAAATAAATAATGAAATATAAATTGATAAAAATGAAAGAGCAAATGGAAAAATAAAAGAGCGAGCAAAAATTTAACATGGTTCAGCATAAGCCTACGCCCATAAGTGAAGAAGAGCAAAATTTACTAAAAACTAAAAAAGGTATAAGAAACAAAAGGTAACACTCAAAATCTTAACCCAATTACACCCAAAAGCCTCACATAATTTATCCAAATTAGTTGATGCAAATAGACGGCGTGCTCTTATCCGAATTAGTTGATGCAAATTAAGTAAAATCATTTCCTTTCTACATTTATTCATTCTCTATAGGATAGAAAAAGTAATAAATCATTCAATTCTTATCATCTTCAATAGAAAAATAATAAACATGGCGGCTGCTTGAAACAAGTGAGTTTTGACTTGGTCATTACCGATCTATGGGTATATAACACTAGTCCCTCCCTAGTCTGCTGGCATTTATGGCAGCCTGTGTAATAAGGCCCATTGAAGAGGTGGGATATATGTCAAGCAGGAGAGACGCGACGTTTGGGAAATCAAGTAGGCGGGAGAGGGATATTCAATTTTTGAATTCCTGCCCATCCCAATAATTGCGATGGTTGGTACTTCGATGCTATCGGTCTATAAATATGGTGATGACAAGTGGGAAAAAGCCTTACAGAATTCCTTAATGATAGCTTAGTTACTTTGAAAGAATTATTCTTGTAAAGTAGCAACATGGTATGGGACAATCTACGATGCTTAACTTGCTCAGATTAGTGAATGCTTCATTTTTATTATATAATGAGTTCTGAAAGTGTAGTTTCAATAGATTCTGAGGGGCCAGGTTAGGGGGATAGCACTCTTTCACTCAAAATTATGTAGGCGAGATCAGTGGATGGGGCTCAGCTAGCTGCTGAGGAAGCTGTCTGCAATGGGAGTCTTCCGACGGCGAGACCGGTTGGAACACCTGAGATGGTTACTATAGCTCACCCTGGTCCCTATGAAGGGGAAGTGGTTGGAGAGGAAATCAAGGATGAAGAGGCTTCTGTGATGGTGGAGAAAGCTCAGGTGAGGAACTTAAGGTCTTCTCTGAGCACTGTCGACCTAGAGGAAATCTAGGATAAATACCAAATCCCTCCCGAGTATGCACTGTATGTCCCTAGGGATTAGACCTCAAATGACCATATGATACTATATAAAGAGGATTTGAGGGTCGTGTTAAGGCTTCCCTTGTGTCCATTCATACTGGACTTTCTGAGGTACCATGATATAGCTCTTAGCCAATTGAGCTCGAACCCATGGCTCACAGTGGTAGGGTTTGAACTTCTGCCTCCTGTTGGATATCCCTCCTTTAGTCTGGGTCCTAAGCGCATTTTTTCTATGCTAAAACTGCTCTCCTGATCGAATGAAGATTTTTTCTATATGTAAAGGAGGCCCGGCCATGGACTTTTTTTCACGAAAACTAGATTTTGTAAAAAATTGGAAGGATTGATTTTTTATTGTTGAAAAAGAGGGGGGCTTTGGTTGCCGGACTGACTAGGTTACAATGTACAATAGTGAAGTTTTGAGTATGAAGAACCTTGACCCTGAGGAAAAAAGATACTTTAAGAGGATAAAGGAAGATGTTCTGAGAGAGAAAAGGAACGTTCTTGATCTTATAAGGGAGTATTTCCCATTATATGGGACAATATTAGAAGCTCGCCCTTCCGACCAGGCCTGTATATTTTTGTCTCATTGTATTTTTCTATATTTGGGTTTATTTACTCAACTTGTTTTGTTTTTTTGCAGATATGTCAAAAGGATTTGCTAGCGAGGTATTAAAGTGGATGGTGGAACATGCCGCCGAGCGAGAAGCGCGAAAAAAGGCTCTCCATGATAAGGGCAAGCATCGGGAGGCTGGAGGTTCTAGCTGAGACTTGAGGAAAGGGAAAACAGCTGAGGCTGGAGGCTCATCAAATAAGGGAGACATCGGGGCTGTGGTCCCTGCTGCCACCAAAGGAGTGTCTGACGAACTACTTTCGAGCTAGTACAACCCTATAAGGTTGGCTGCAGCCCTGATGGAGAGGCTAGGCGGGCCTCACAAAGTTGAGTTCTCCATGGCTGATGCACCTGTTTAGTGGGTTTTATCCACGATCCTCAGAGGAATGCCTCCAAAGAGGTGGTAGCACATGAAAATGGATGCCACTGCTCTTGCAGCCGAGCTTCAAGCTTGCTCCAGCATGGTAAGTAAGCGTAAGTTTGTTATTTGTATCTTTCAATGTATGTAGTATTAATTTTACTTTTACATTTTGACAACTTCCCCAGCTATGCCACGATGTGGTCGATCGCATGGTTAGCATGGTGTAGACCCTTAATTTTTTACCCAGTCCAATCCGATAGTCCAGATAATTTTTTGTGGTATATTTATGATATTTAATAGTTATTTTTAATAATAAAAATAAAAATATAAAAAAATAAATAAAAAATCGGATGGATTGGCTGCGCTGCCATGCAGCAAGGAATTTCGTAGCAGGCCTAGACTTGTGGCGAATTGGCAAGCAGCTAATTCGCCGCAGGTCCATATATCATTTCGCTGCAAGTCCAGCAAGCAGCCCCAGTTCGCCCAGCCGATCCTCGCAACAATTTTTGCCAGAGCAGCTGTGAGCGGGGATTTTTGCCCCCACTCCCGGTGGAATGGCTCTTATGACTTCGGCACTATTTAGGCTCGGGGCCTTAGAGAAAACGGACCTAAGTTCGGAGAAAATGGATTATCACCCGGATAGGCCAGGAAAAAAAAAGGGGTAGATGACTTGATTCCTAAGGAATCCTCAACCCCCTAATGGGTTCGGAAAGTTGGGTACGTGTGGGGAAGGTGAGAAATGGCCCAGCACCCCCACAACGCCTGGTTCATTGGAATCGGCCTCCTTTATAGGTCTTAATATTATAAAATTCTTAAATATAATAATATTATCCATATTACACACAATAATTAAAATAAAGCATCGATATGTTGAAAATCAAAATAATGTCCAAGCAAAATAAATAAATGGACACCCACCCGAAGATGGAAACATGTCCTTACATCCCATGCCTAAATAGGACACCCACCAAAAGGTAGAAACATGTCCTTTACATTGGTTCTAAAATAGAAAAGTAATTTAAATTACATGAAATTTAACTAATGAGGTACTCACCAAGTGGAAACATACCTCTTACAACATTTGAAAATCTAAATAAATTGATAAAAGTAAATAATCATTCATCATAAATAAATCATTCATCAAAGGTATTAAACATCAATAGAAAGTAAACATCCATCCATGATAAATTAAATAAACCAAGCATTGAACTTAAATAAATTAAAGCATATAAAATAAATCAAAACATAATCAAATATAGAATTGAATAAGGCAAATAAACATCTAAATTATAGCTATTGTTTCCATATAGGGTTCTTTATTTCATGTGTTTAGGGTTTTGAAATTTGTGGAATTAGGCTACTGTGAGTTTTTAAAGGAATTATAATAGATTAAGGTTTTATGTTTTAAAAGGTTGATAAAGTTCCTTGATTAACCAAATTATTGTTTGAATGGTGAAATCATGAAACTAGGGTTTGAACACTTTAAAATACTTTTGATTTGTGGTTTACGGTTACTCATATGGTTTCAAGCTTACTGTGTAAAATTAAACATTTGTGTTTTTATGGTTTTTAATGTTTTAAAGGATTTGGGGTTTAGGAAAAAAATTAAGGTTTAAGGTTTTAAGGGGTTAGGGTTTACTATTTTGAGTTTTGGAATTAAATTAGAGTTTTAGGATTTTTGAATTTAGGATTTCGGGTAATGAATTTTATTTTAGGATTTGGAAAGACAATTGACAATTTCATGAAGTTTTATGAATTTAAACAAAATGATATAAAGTTTATAAGAGCAAAAAAGATATTTTTTAAGGCTTTTGGAAGGAAACAGAACACAATTTAAAGTTTTGATAATTTGGAAAGCAAATCTTAGTTTTGGGGTTTTAAAGAAGTAAAACTAATAGTTTTAAACTTTTGGAAAAAGAAAGCCACGATTTAAGATTTTCATATTTCAGAAAAGGTGAATTGAGGTTATGAGGTTTTTAATTTAAAAGAAACAATTATATGATCTAGCTACTGTAAAAAAATAAAAGAAATTAAGAATTCAAACCTTCTTTTGTAAGTTACACCAAAAATTGCTTCTTGGATGAACAAGGTCAAAGACAAGCTTTTTTGCCTTTGAATTGCTTGAATTGCTTGTTTGCTCCCTCCCAAGTCCGATTCAATTTACTGCCAGAAGCAATTTTTAAAGTTTCCAAGTTTTCCTCCTCACTCTCGGTCACTAATTTCCGTCCAATTTTTCCTCCTTATTTCTCCTTGCATTTTTGTGTTGTAATTGTACTTATTTATAAAAGAATTCTTGATTAATTCTAGTTGCTTACGGCATACATTATTCATTAAGAAAAGGAAATCGAAACCTAATTGCATTAAGTTTAGAAAAATTTAAGTCGAAAAAATTTCGCTGGCGAAAAAAAACATCTGCGAAAAAACTGCACTGGTGAGAAAGCTGCCGCAGCTAGCAGTGGCAGCACAGGCGAAATGGCCTGGCCGATTTTTCCGTCGCCGATTTTTTTAATTATTTTTTATTTTTTTTATTTTTGAATTTTTATTCATTTCACTATTTTTTACTAAAATAAATATTAAAATTAATCAAGATACTATAAAAATTATTTTGGACTAACTAAAATATGTTGGACAACACAAAAATTATTTTAGACTAATTAAAATATATTGGACCGGACTAGGTAAAAAATGAAGGGTCTACAGTTTGCCCCCTGCTTGAACGATCTGAGACTTTAGAGAGTGAAAAGCAACAAGACTTAATTTTTGATGAGATGGTTATTTGAATTTATTTTTGGGTTCTGGACCCATTTCGAGTTCTGAACTTGATTTGGGTACTTGTACCAGATATTGGGTACTTGGACCCGAGATTGAATTTGATTTGGGTACTGGGACCCAAGATTGGATTGAATTTGGGTACTTGGACCCATGATTGGGTAGTTGGACCTGAGATTGATTTGATTTGGGTACTTGGACCTGAGATTGGGTACTTGGACCGGAGATTGGATTGAATTTAATTTGGGTACTTGGACCCGAAAATGGGTGCTTGGACTCGAGCTTGAATTGATTTGGGTACTTGGACCCAAGAATGGGTGCTTGGACCTGAGATTGAGTACTTGGACCCGAGCTTGAATTGATTTGGGTACTTGGACCCTAGAATGGGTGCTTGGACTCGAGATTTGGTACATGGACCCGAGCTTGAATTGATTTGGGTACTTGGACCCGAGATTGGGTGCTTGGACCCGAGATTGATTTAATTTGGGTACTTGGACCCGAGATTAGATTTGATTTGGGTACTTGCCCCTTGTGTAGGCTTAAACCCATGATTTTTCTATGCGGACTCTGATTGATGTTGTTGTTGTCTAGTTCTTCGCACAAGCACGTATTTCTTCTCTTTGCAAGATTACTGGAGCTTTCTCAAGCAATGGGCTTTCTATGCCCCCCTGATTTGATATCTTCTTTTGATTCTTTACTTCGCAGGGTGTTTGCTGTTCATTTTGCCAAGGAATAGACAACACAAGACAAGAAAGTGCGATGTGATATGCTCATGTATGCATGATATGCATGAATAATACTTACAGTTGTTCCATCGACTCACAGACTGAGGTGATTGGTAGAAGTATTCTCATTGACTCCTTTTCGATGCTCGTTCAAGTCTTGCATTGGAATGATCGAAAGCTTTGTATTTGTGGCTTTTATCTTCAAGATGTTGAAAACATGAATAATGGAGACCCCAAGCAGCAGAGTTAGGGATTCATCTATTTCAAACTATGATTCAGCATGTCAGTTGGTAGCATCTTTATAACCTTGCCAGTAATCATTCCCTTTGCCAAATGTATCCTTTGGAGGTTCAACATACTTCCCTTAACTTGAAGGCTTTGTATGACAAAACACTTTTTTTGATTTTTTTTGAATTTTGATTTTGAAATCAAATGTTGGCTTTGCCAAATTAATGTCAATGTACCTCAGGACTTGATTTTTTCAAATTAACATATCTATAACATGACAACCCTAGTTACCATACTAAATTTGGGAATCATTTCTATTTAAGAAAGAATTGTTGCACTTCAGATAGGCACATACACATTACTTGGCCAAAGCTCTCATTTGAGTTTAAATATTGTCTATCTCATATGCAGGCTTATTCAAACTATCTCCACTAATAGACTCTACCTACCAAGAGAGATCAACAGGTCTTTGATAGGCTTGAAATGGGGTCTATGAGGGACATGGGTTAAAGTGAAGGCCATTTTGAGATTGGAGCTGGTGTGACACAATGGACAAACCCTCACACTACAAATTTCTTGTTTGAATTTTAGGCAGCTTAGAGGCAATCTTGCTAGACTCCAAATTCCTTCTATCTTCTTGGCATTAATCTGGATCTTGATTAGGATAGTTTTTTCCCTTGCAAAAAAGTTGGTTCCCAAATTTGTTTCTTTTCTTCTTCTCCCTTTTCTTTATTTCTCTTACTCTTCCCTTTCTTTGAGCATTTTATCATTTTGTCCTTCTTCCTTATGGGACTGTCAAGTGCAGAACTTTCAAGAACTAAAAGGTCTTTCTCCTTTTCTTTGATTTTGATTGAATCTTTGGTTGGGTTGGACCAATTCAAGTAAAAAATGTCTTTATGAACCAAATGGAAGCCTTTTGCTGCTTTAGGTAAAAGAGAACTCAATTGGCTTTCTAACAGCCTTTCTAGGTTTTATTTTTCTTTTTCCTTTTTATTTTCTTCTTTTGTTTTTTTTTCCATTTCTTTTTCTTTTCTTTTTTGTTTTTTTTTTTGGGTTTGGTTCTAGCTCTAAAAGAGTTATCTTGTTTGTACCAACTTGGGCTTCCAATAATGGATAAGTGGAGTGACATAAATCTTCTTTAACAGGGATAAATCATTTGTTACTCCGATGTCGATGTTGTCTTGATATATTAGAGATATTAAGGGAACTTCAACTACCCTTATGATTTTGAGAACATCAACTATCCTTATGGTCTTGAAAACATCAACTATCCTTATGGTCTTGAGAGCTTCAACTATCTTCATGATCTTGACTAATCATTGCTTTCTTTTGATCTTCTTGCCCTTTCACCTTAGTGATTATTAGACTTGTCAAAAGTATCACAACAACTCAAGGTAGGTTATTGAGGTTTGTAAGCCAATGAAAAGAAAGCTAAAATTTTATGAAGGCTCAAAGGGACAACTAGGGATTGATATTTAATTGGGTGGATACTAGTTGTTGGCTAACTAAACAATGCCTAGATCATCTCTTCCTTAAATAAGCAAAGTTCAATTTTGCCTCAAAAGTTTGTCAAAGCATGTTCTAAGACTGACTAGGACCCAAACAAAGGTAATTATGCAGGAGCCCTCTCTAAGTAAGCATACACAACTCAATGCTATATAGCAATTCCCTCACCTAGTAAAGTCATTCGAGTCATGATGCATTAATATATTATTTCATAAATTATCAAGCTAGATTCCTCATTGGTTGAGCACCAAAATGAACAAAGACCAACAAAAATTTTGATGAAAGTAATTTATTCAAGCAACTTCAAATTTGAAAAACATAATAGTTCCAAAATATTAAAGAAAGTAAGATTGAAAAGCAACATTCAAGCTAAGGAAAGTTCATTGAGTTAGGCTTCTTTTCCTTTCATATCTTCAATATCCCCATCTTGAAAGGATGATAAAACAAAATCTTCTTCCAATCCTTTTCCTACCATGAAGGCTGATGGTGGCACCCTTTTGAACCTTGGAAACGGATTACCTTTGGTATTGGGCTTATCTGGATTAGGCAACTTGCCATTATCAATTAAATTCTGGACCTCATGCCTCAACTTCATACAATTGTCCATTTCGTGTCCAGGCCTTTGATGGAATTGGCAAAATACACTAATATCAAAGTTAGGTGGAAGTGGATTAGGCAAAGGACGAGGAGTCAAGGGTTGTAACAATCCCTTCTTTTGTTGCTTATTGAGAACCCAAGACAGTGGCTTCCTTAATTCTGAAAACTGACTCATTCCTCCTTGACTTATCGCATTAACATCAGCTTCTTTTTGTGTGCTTTGATTGCTCGTCTGGTAGTTCCCTTTCTCATTCCTTTTTATTAAAAAGCGATTCTTCTCCCTTTCCCACTCTTCAATTTGTAGACCGGCTTGGAGAAGATCTTTGAAATCCCTTATAAGGGTGTGACACATCCTTTCACAGAGATTGGGCAGGACACCTCTCACGATCATCCTTATTTGATCGGATTCGTCAAGCCTTTTCTTGAGCAAAGCTGCCTTATTTCTCCATCGTTTCACATAGTCCGCAAAATTTTCATTTGGCCTTTGTCTAATAGACTCCACTTCTATTAAGGTAACTTCCATCTTGATATTATACACATATTGTTTGATGAAGGCTTTGTATAGCAGATCCCAACTTTTTTGTGTTCCTTCTTCCAAGGTATTGAACCAATTTTGGACAACAGGATCCAATGAGAGCATGAAGTACCTTAGAGTTTGAGCCTTAGTAGCTTGGGAAGATTGCATAGCAGTGATATACTGCTTCACATGGAGATGAGGATTTTTGGTTCCATCAAACTTCGCAAAAGATGGCATCTTGAACTTGTACGGAACTTCTTCATCTAGCTCAAATAATTTGTCAACTTCGGACATTTCTTCAGTTTTCAGTTTCTTCTCAAATTTCTTTTCTAAATATGCAATCATCTTTTCAACATCAGATGTCTCAGTCTTTTCAATCGTTTCCTTCTCAACAACCTTTGGCTCCCTTTTGTTTTGAAGATCTTGGTAGTATTGAGCCCAATCATCATCATCAATGATCACCTTATCATCATCAAAAGCTACTTCACCAATTTTAGTTTTCCCTTTGTTCTTTGGCTTCTTAGTGCTAGCAGATGCCTCGGCATGATTTTCTAAGATAGCAGTCAATTGGTTCTTCATGGTCTCAGCTAGGGCCTCTTTTATTTCTTCCATTATGGCAATGAGGGCATCATCCACCATTCTTTGAATTTGTTCAGGCTCCATTATTTTTGGTGAGTAAGTGATTGAGTCGTTGCTAGATACTTTATCTCCGGCATAGGTCAGATTGTTGTAGGCTTTTGAACTTTCGTAATCCAGGGCTGTGAGCCAGAGAGGATCAATGATATGAAATGCAAATGTATGCATGTATGCATGTATGCACAAACAATAGACAAACAAGGATGAATAGGACGTTCCTAAAATCCACACACAAATGACGAGTCTCTTTTCCTAGGTATATGGTTAACAAAATACCAACATGGGGCATCTTGCTTTCGAATAATTCCCTCGGATGTTTCAACCAATAGTTATATTTTCGAAAATGGAAATCCATTCATAGTAATTCCCATTAATTAGGTTTTAATCCATTTATCCAATCAAAGTAGCTTTTATGCTATATTGGATTAAAACTAAATTTAGAGGTTTATTATAGATAGATTTGTCACTTGAAAAAAGTAACTAATGATTCATGCCAAAAACAAGCCCATGGTTAATTATTCTTAGTATAAACTAGGCTCACAATTGATTTTTAGTATTTCATAATTGACCGAAATAATTTGCAAGCTCTTTGTAAGGAAAGGTTGGATAAAAATAATTTTATTTCTAAGCCCATTGTAAAAAGATTTTGGAAAAAAATGGATTTTGGGCTTAGTATTTGGGCCATGAGCAAAAGAATTTTTGATTTGTTTTTAGAAAAGTTTTATGTCCAAAGACCGTTTTGAAAAGTTTTAAAAATAGTTTTGGTATTTTGGACTTTAAAGAAAAATTTATTTGAGCTTGCAAATGTACTTAGGTCATATTAGAAAAAGATCAAACAAAATAAGCCATGATTTAAGCCAAGATAAATTAACCATAGTCAAACAACATACATTTGGGGTAAAACCTAAGGAAAGTAACTAGGCCAATTACATGAGCTTTAGTCTTTGGGTTAAAAAGGCTTAGGTTCCCATAGCAAGTATATACCAAATGGTACGAGGCTATGAGTGGTTATGCCATACTCAATCTCCATACCTTGAGTGAAAGTATGGTATCCCTTACATAACACAACACGGATAACACGGGCGTCCTAACTCATGCACACGATGCAATCTAATATGATGCAATGGATAATATCATTATAAGAAAGAATAGAATAATAAAAAGACCAACAGAATCAACTTCTATTATCCCCAGTGGAGTGGCCACTGTGAGCGGGGATTTTTGCCCCCACTCCCGGTGGAATGGTTCTTGCGACTTCGGCACTGTTTAGGCTCGGGGCCTTAGAAAACACGGACCTAAGTCCGAAGAAAATGGAGTCGTCACCCGGATGGGCCGGGAAAAAGAAAGGGGTGGATGACTCGATTCCTAAGGAATCCCCAACCCCCTAATGGGTTCAGAAAGTTGGGTACGTATGGGGAAGGCGAGAAATGGCCCAGCACCCCCACAACGCCCGGTTCATTGGAATTGGCCTCCTTTATAGGTCTTAATATTATAAAATTCTTAAATATAATAATATTATCCATATTACACACAATAATTAAAATAAAGCATCGATATGTTGAAAATCAAAATAATGTCCAAGCAAAATAAATAAATGGACACCCACCCGAAGATGGAAACATGTCCTTACATCCCATGCCTAAATAGGACACCCACCGAAAGGTAGAAACATGTCCTTTACATTGGTTCTAAAATAGAAAAGTAATTTAAATTACATGATATTTAACTAATGAGGTACCCACCAAGTGGAAACATACATCTTATAACATTTGGAAATCTAAATAAATTGATAAAAGTAAATAATCATTCATCATAAATAAATCATTCATCAAAGGTATTAAACATCAATAGAAAGTAAACATCCATCCATGATAAATTAAATAAACCAAGCATTGAACTTAAATAAATTAAAGCATATAAAATAAATCAAAGAATAATCAAATATAGAATTGAATAAGGCAAATAAACATCTAAATTATAGCTATTGTTTCCATTTAGGATTTTGGAATTTGTGGAATTAGGCTACTGTGAGTTTTTAAAGGAATTATAATAGATTAAGGTTTTATGTTTTAAAAGGTTGATAAAGTTCTTTGATTAACCAAATTAGTGTTTGAATGGTGAAATCTTGAAACTAGGGTTTGAACACTTTAAAATACTTTTGATTTGTGGTTTACGGTTACTCATATGGTTTCAAGCTTATTGTGTAAAATTAAACATTTGTGTTTTTATGCTTTTTAAAGTTTTAAAGGATTTGGGGTTTAGAAAAAAAATTAAGGTTTAAGGTTTTAAGGGGTTAGGGTTTACTATTTTGAGTTTTGGAATTAAATTAGGGTTTTAGGCTTTTTGAATTTAGGGTTTCAGGTTAATGAATTTTATTTTAGGATTTGGAAAGACAATTGACAATTTCATGAAGTTTTATGAATTTAAACAAAACGATTTAAAGTTTATAAGAGCAAAAATGATATTTTTTAAGGCTTTTGGAAGGAAACGGAACACAATTTAAATTTTGATAATTTGGAAAGCAAATCTTAGTTTTGGGGTTTTGAAGAAATAAAACTAATAGCTTTAAACTTTTGGAAAAAGAAAGCCACGATTTAAGATTTTCATATTTCAGAAAAGGTAAATTGAGGTTATGAGGTTTTTAATTTAAAAGAAACAATTATATGATCTAGCTACTGTAAAAAAAATAAAAGAAATTAAGAATTCAAACCTTCTTTTGTAAGTTACACCAAAAAAATTTTCTTGGATGAACAAAGTCAAAGACAAGCTTTTTTGCCTTTGAATTGCTTGAATTGCTTGTTTGCTCCCTCCCAAGTCCGATTCAATTTACTGCCAGAAGGAATTTTTAAAGTTTCCAAGTTTTTCTCCTCACTCTCAGTCACCAATTTCCATCCAATTTTTCTTCCTTATTTCTCCTTGCTTTTTTGTGTTGTAATTGTACTTATTTATAGAAGAATTCTTGATTAATTCTAGTTGCTCACGGCATACATTATTCATTAAGGAAAGGAAACCGAGACCTAATTGCATTAGGTTTCAAAAAATTTGCGTCAGAAAAATTTTGCTGGCAAAAAAAAACTGCTGCGGAAAAACTACGCTGGCAAAAAAGCTACTGCAGCTGGCTGCGGCAGCGCAGGCAAAATAGGCCCGCGAGCCATTTCACCCACAGGAGTTTCCTGCGGGCAAAATGTCCACGGGCCGGCGCTGACTTTCGGTGATGATTTTTCCATCGCCGATTTTTTTATTATTTATTATTTTTGAATTTTTATTCATTTCACCACTTTTTACTAAAATAAATATTAAAATTAATCAAGATACCATAAAAATTATTTTGGACTAACAAAAATATGTTGGACAACATAAAAATTATTTTAGACTAATTAAAATATATTGGACCGGACTAGGTCAAAAATTAAGGGTCAACAGCAGCCTGCAAGCCCAGCAGCCCGTGCGCACTGTCGATTTTTTGACCAAACCTTGTTTTACCTGGTTTTCTAATTTTTCCTAAATAATTCGTATTTCCTTATTAAAATAGGATTAGGACTCTTTATTTTCCTATAAATACTAGCATTGAATGGGGACAAAAAGGGGGGAGAGAACACTGAAAAAACCCTAAAGAAAGAGAGAGAAAAACCCGAGAAGAACAGCATCAGTTTTTTTTAGAATGAATAAAAACAACAAAAAGAAATATCAAGACAACTAAAGAAGAAAGCAAAGTCCATACTGTCTTCACATTGTTCACCCAGAAATAAATTTTTTTGTGGAACCGACAACGGAGGTTTGATCTTTAATCATAAATTATTCATGTCCACAATAGCTTCATTTTCTTTGATTAATAAGAACATGCAGTAACTTGATCTTTATTTTAATAACCTTAATTGTTTGCTTTAGTTAATACGTTAATCAGTTGGTGTTCGTAACTCCACTTGCATGTCTTATAAAAACTTAAAACCATTGAGTAACTATTGAGGGTTTGAATCAAATCTAGTTTGTTTACTAAAACCTCAAGAACCATAAGTTATTTTATTGAAACTCAAAACCCTAAACTATTTTTATCCAAAAGCTTAAACCAAATCATTATTAAACTCCAAATTCGTGATTATTCTTCCTCTCTTAATTTAAAGGCAATAAGTTAAAATCCTAAACCCTTTTTTTCCAATAATCCAATATCAAAACCCTAATCTCATAAATCTTCCTCTATTAAACTCTAAAACCCTAAATCTAAACCCTAATCGTTTGTTTTATAAATCAGATTTTCCATTCATCTAGTAGCCTAAGTCATTGATTAAATTATCAAAACCCTAAATTGTTCTTCTATTTCTACAACTTTAAAACCCTAAACTATTTTTCCCCAAACTTTAAACCCTAAATTATTCCATTAAAGTCTCAAAACCCTAATTATTTTCCAAAATCTTAATTTATTTCTAGAATCAATATTTCTTCTAAAATGATAAATCAAAACCTTAATTTTTCAAACCCTCATCTAGTAAACCTACAAACCCTTAAGCCCAAATCCAATGAATCCAGAAATCCCCATCAAGTAAACCTAAAAAATCTTAAACCCTAATTCCAATCTTTTAAAATTATAAACCCTAATTTCTACACCCTAATTCTTTAAACCCTAATTTCATTTGTGTAATGATATAAACTTTGGTTTTATTTATTTGTTGGATTCATTATATGTTTTCATGGATGACTTATTTGATCTGTGATGGATTTATTTAATTTTATGGATGAATGATTCCTTTGTTATCATTATTAATTTATTTTGGAATTTACCATTGTAAGAGGTATGTTTTCATATTTTTGGGTACCTCATGTCGTGAATATCATGTAATTTATTTTAAAGTTTTTGGACCAATGTAAAGGATACGTTTCCACCTTTCGGTGGGTGTCCTATTTAGTTTTAGACATAGACAATGTAAGGACATGTTTGCATCCTCGGATGGGTGTTCATTTATTTACTTTGTTTGGACATTGCCTTGATTTTTATATAATGATGCTTTATTTTAATTATTGCATGTAATATGGATAATACTATTATACTTAAGAATTTTATAATATTAAGACCTGCAAAGGAGGTCGGTTCCAATAAACTAGGTATTGTGGGGGTGTTGGGCCGTTTCTCATCTTTTCTACACGTACCCAACTTTTCGAACCCATTAGGGGATTGGGAATTCCTTAGGAATCGAGTCATCCACCCCCTTTCTTTTTCTGGGCCCGTCCGGGTGGCGACTGTGAGCAGGAATTTTTGCCCCCACTCCCGATGGAATGGTTCTTGCGATTTCGGCACTGTTTAGGCTCAGGGCCTTAGAGAACACGGATCTAAATCTGGAGAAAATGGAGTCACCACCCGGACGGGCCTGAAAAAAGAAAGGGGTGGATGACTTAATTCATAAGGAATCCCCAACCCCCTAATAGGTTCAAAAAGTTGGGCACATGTGGGGAAGGTGTGAAATGGCCTAGCACCCCAGCAACGCCTGGTTTATTGGAACCGGCCTCCTTTGTAGGTCTTAATATTATAAAATTCTTAAGTATAACAACATTATCCATATTACACGCAACAATTCAAATAAAGCATCATTATATTAAAATCAAAGTAATGTCCAAACAAAGCAAATAAATGGACACCCATCCGAAGATAGAAATATGTCCTTACATCATCCATGTCTAAACTAAATAAGACACCCACCAAAAGGTAGAAACATGTCCTTTACATTGGTTCAAAATATAAAAGCAATTTTAAATTACATGATATTTAACTAATGGGGTACCCACAAAGTGGAAACATACCTCTTACAATTTTAATACTAAAATAAATAAAAAATAACAATAAAGAAAACATCCATCCATGATAAATTAAATAAATCAAGCATTGAAATTAAATAAATCAACCATCAAAGCATATAATAAACTACATAATCAAATCTAAAATTAAATAAAGTAAGTAAAGATACAAATTAGGGTTTACTGTTTCTATTTAAAGTTCTTTAATTAACATTTAAGGTTTTGGGATTTTAGTATTATAGTTGTTATCATTTAAGCTACTGTAAAGATTTTGGAAAATTGGAATGGATTAAAGTTTTATGAATTTAAGAAAGTAGTAAGGTTTTTTGGTTAATCAAATTAGGGTTTAGGGGTAACATTATGAAATTAGAGTTTTGGAATCTTAAAATATTAGGGTTTATAATTCTTGGTTACTGGATTGTGACTTTAGGTTTATTGGATCGTGGCTTTAAGATTTAGATTTATACGATTTTAAGGTTTTAAGAATTAGGATTTAGGAAAACTAGGGTTTACTGTATTAGTTTTGAGAGAATTAGGGTTTTCGGTATTTTGAAAAACATATTTGATTTTAGGATTTAAGAAAATAGTTAAGATTTTAATAAAAATAATTATGATTTTTAGAAAACGTAAAGAAGATTACGGTTTGGAGATTTAAGAAAACTTTTGGAGATTTTGGACAAAAAGTTAGAGGAAAACAGTTTAAGGTTTTTAAAGTTTTTGGAAGCAAAAAATACGATTTAGGGTTCTTAAGGTTTTTGGAAGGAGAAGAGTACTATTTAGGGTTTTTGGAAACAGAAGGAACAATTTAAGTTATTGAAACAAAGATCAAATTATTGCATATTTAAGGATCAAAGTACTGTGTGCATGTTCTCATTAATCAAAGAAACAAAGCTATCGTAAATATATAATCTATGATTAAAGATCAAACCTGCGTAGTTGGTTCCACCAAAATTGACTTCTAGATGAATAAAGACAAAGGCAGTGTGGCTACCTTTGATGAATTGTTGATTGCTTGCTTGTTGCTAATCTTCTCTGGCTAGGGTTTTCTGTTTTTTACTTTCATCCAATCCAAGTTCAATAGTCCAATTCTCGATCACAGTAATTTTTTCCTCCTCCATATTCTGAGTTTTAAAGTCTTATTTATAAGAAAAATCATAAGCCTACTTCTAATTGTTTAAGGAAACTAAATTAATTAGGAAAAGAAACCAAAACCAAATAGAATTTGGTTTCGAAAAAAAATGTGTTGGAAAATTTCGCTGGCAAAAACTGCGAGCGTTGGCCAAGACTGCAAGGATTTGCGAGGACTTGCTGGGCATTACTGCGAGAGCTGGCCAAAATTGCGAGCGACTGTCGCCACTAGCTGGGCGGCCAGCCAATTCCTGCGGCAAATTGGCCCAAGGCCATTTCGCTCGCAGAAAATTCCTGCGGGCGAATTGGCCTGGCCAATTGGACCTTCGGCGATGAAATTTTCTAGTCGCCGATTTTTCTGTCACCGATTTTTATTTTTATTTTTATTTTTATTTTTATTTTTTATTTTTTATTTTTAATATTATTTTTTATTATTATATTTTTTTATTAACTTCACCATTTTTTATTTATATTAAAAATTATAAATAATAAATACTAAAATAAATATTATTTAATTAAAATACCATAAAAATTATTTTGGACTATATAAAAAAATAACGGACCGGACTGGGTCAAAAATTAAGGGTCTACAGTTTGCCCCCTGCTTGAACGATCTGAGACTACAGCAAAAGAGAGTGAAAAGCAATAAGAATTAATTTTTGAGATGGTTGAGGTTTTGGGTTCTAGATCCGGTTTGAGTCTGGACTCAAGAATAATTTTAGGTTATGGACCTAAGGGTAATTTGGGTTCTGGACCCGAACTAAGTTCTGAATTTAAAAGAAATTTAAGGTTCTGGACCTAAAGGGTAATTTGGGTTCTGGACCCGAGCTAAGTTCTGGGCTTAAAAGATATTTTAGGTTCTGAACCTAAGGGTAGTTTGGGTTCTGGACTCGAGATAAGTTCAGAGTTCTGAACTTAAAAGAGATTTTAGGTTCGGGACCTAAGGATAATTTGGGTTCTGGACCCGAGCTAAGTTCTGGACTTAAAAGAGATTTTAGGTTCTGGACCTAAGGGTGATTTGGGTTCTGGACCCGAGCTAAGTTTGGACTTAAAATAGATTTTAGGTTCTGGGCCTACGGGTAATTTGGATTCTGGACCCGAGCTAAGAGAGATTTAATTATCTGCAAAAAATAATTATCGTCAGTAGTATATAAATTTTGTTTGCAAAACATTTAGCTAATTTTTTATGCACATATCTTCTCCGTGCCCCCTGCGTGTAAAAATATTTTAAAAGTGCAAAAATATTTAAAGTATTTGAATGATTAAATTGAATAATTGAGTTTCCTATTTATTTACTGAGTAGTTACAGTTCATGCACTATTTACTATTCATAAATAGTAACCTACTATTTATAAATAGTATCTTACTATTTATAAATAGTAACCTACTATTTGTAAATAGTAATTTACTATTCATCGATAGTGAAATTTACTTTTTGAATTTTGTTTTTTTCTTTGCCGTTCCTCTATATAAATAATAGATTTCTTCGTTTCATTCACAGTAAACTTGTTAATTTCATTCATTCATAGCTATAATTCTTTCAAATTTAGCATACAGTTTTGAAAAAATGCATGCTTCAAGATCAGGAACTCATTCTAATGCTGAGTTATTGGAGTTTATTTGGCATCATGAAGATAACAATATAGGTCTACTAGCCGGGATGCCGCTTCACCGTAGTTCAAATCAAAAGAGCAAGGTAATTATTTTTTTATTTAACAACAAATTATTATTATTTTTAATATATTTATTATTTATTATTTTTTTTCTTTTCTGTTTTTGTTTTTTCATTTTTTCATTTTTATTTTTATTTGTTTGTTTTTTTTCTTTATATTTTCTGTTTTTTAGAAAATTTAGGAAAAATATATTAATTTAAGAATTTAAGTAGATAGAATAATGATATACTTACCTGGTGTTAACTTACCTGGCTCCGTGTTAGCATGATCGTTGCGTAATTCGAGGCGGAGGATGTATCTACAAAGCCCGACAATGGTATGATGTAGTGCCTTCCTGGGCAAGGCAGATTATCCGAGATTGTGGCTTTGAGAGCTTCATCTTACAATTACCATCCGAGGAGTATCCGATAGACCAGAGCGTAGTCCAGGCGCTTGCAGAACGATGGTTGGACACAACTCATACTTTTCACTTGCCCATTGGAGAGATGATAATTGGTCCGGTCGACTTTGCTGCTATAACTGACATTCGGTATGATGGTCTTCCGGTTCCTCTTACCAATGATATTCTGACATTTGAAGAAACTCAACAATTAATTGATATGGAACCATCATATAAAGGGCCTTTCAAGAAAATTAAGCCAATTCATAGTTATTGGATGAACTACGAAGGACGGGTTCATAGAGACACAGCCCAACAGTATGCTCGAGGATTTTTGTTATATTTGCTCGGGTCGACCATTTTAGGCAGCACTGAATCCGCCATCCATTTGTCAGTGTTGAAGGTCCTTACTTATATGAGGATGGTACCACTTTACGGCTGGGGTGAGGCTGGTCTTGCCTATCTTTACCATAGCCTTGACAAAATTTGCCAAAATAAGAAGTCTTTTGTTGGCTTTATGGCGGTTGTCGAGGTACTCTTCTTCCAACAATGTCAATTCCATTCTTATTCTTGCATGAATTTGATCTTTATTATTATTGTAGGCATGGGCATACGAGCATAATCTTGTGAGGGTGCCTGGTATTTCCTGAGAGAGAGTCGGGTATGTGAGATTAAATTTCTGGTTGTCAAATCGCGTAGAAGTTCCGGGCTCTCACCATGTGCATACCCAACATTTTGTCTTGAGCTGATTAACCTGGGACCAGGTAAAATAGAATTAGTATACTTTAAAATTTATGTGAAAGTTTACTTACCTTATGTCATTTTATAGGTGAATTTGGCCTGGTGGAATGCAGAAGAGTAGACAAACTGGACTTCCTCCATGAATGCTGCAGTGCCTTTTCAACATACTGGCTGAGTCATCGCCGACCTTTTCTCTAGTGGCTGGTTTCTAGGGGAGAGAGTATATGAGTGGTTTCTTGGTCCTAAGCAGCGGAGGATCCTGATGCATTGCCCGAAATATACTTTAAATATTGCATTAATGCCGGAAAATGCATGGTGGTTGGCCTAGCACAGTTATGATGTTGACACATTTCTCTATCCACCAGGTGCATCTTATACCTATTTTATTCAAATAGGGCTCTTGAACTTTGATGTATCTCCTATTGGCGTATGGGAGACTCCCGAGAAAAATGAGGATAGAGATGAAGAGGAACATCATGGAGAGGAAGGAGCATTTGTTCCACATTTCGGGGCTAGCACTTCTCAGGTAAGCTTTTACCTTTTTTCCATTGCAATCGCTTCTTTCTTAACTTATTTTGATTCTTTAATGATTGTTGCAGGCTGCTGGCTCATTTGATCATGAGGCTGGACCTTCTTTTATTGCTCCTTCATTTTCTCATTATAGTCCTCCAGATATGCCATCTCATCCCCAGGGTATTGATATGAATTACCTAGTAAGTTTTCTTGTTCCATGATAACTTATGCTATATGTATGCATGATTATGTATGCTCTTACTTTTTTCCTTTCTGGCTCACAGTGGATGCTTGAATAACAAAACAAAAAACTTTAAGAAGAGTTGGCCGCTAGTCATCAATAGGTTTCCCATTTTGAAAATTTGTACCATCAATCAGAACAAAATTTCTGAGACTTCTGATTTCAAGGGATGAGGGATCCTAGTGCTTCTTCGTCTAGAGGCCCCCAAGCTGATGATCATGAGATTCTTTTATCTACTTCTGATGAAGATCGTGACAGATCAGAACTCCAAGGTAATAGGGATTTTGGTGCTCTTGCTTTGGCGAACTCGGGACGAGTGATTTGCCTCCTCCTTCGACAGGCAATGATTTTTTCAGAGCTTTATTTGATGACCTACCACCTCCTTCTTAGTGATGTATGAATATTGTATCAATTGAGTAAACATTGTATAATAAGTATAGAAATAATAATGATAATATATAATGTTCATTTTACTGCAACTTTTTTTTTTTTATATATCTATCATATATCGTTGCGCCACAATTTCCCTTTTCACATTCACAGCCACACCAATTAGCTAAAACCAAATGCAACACGGCAATTAAAGAAATTTCATTGCTAATTCTTTTTCCTCATGCATCACGGTCTCACTCTTTTTCCTTATCAATTTGGAATAGCATGGGTTCTTCTATATAAATTACTTTTCATGCCATAATTTCATACAGAAACCAAGAGATTTTCCACTTCAACATAAAAACTCCTTTTATCAATTCTAATTTTCCTTCATCCTTCCACGATGACCGAACTCCATTTGAAGAAGATAAAAATTATATTTAAGAATATGGATGCCATTCACTGGAAGCAAATGTCTTGGTCAAAGATTGACATTTTAAAGTGTTTTCAAAATGTTAAATTGGACCATTCCTTTTTACATGACATGGCTTCTTTTTGGAATGTGGATTCTAGGACATTTAAAATTAATGGCTTTGAAATATGTCCCTTGATTGAAGAATTTGAGGCCATCCTTAGATATCCAAATAATCAACAAATGGCATTACCCATATTGATTTCCAAGACTCAATAGAAGATGCAGATGTTATTTCAAATTTCAAAGCCCGAAGTTCTTCAGTTGATGAGAGGTGAGAAAATTCTACTTGCTCCCTTGATTGATTTTTGTCTCTCTCATTTGGCTCCTACTAAGGCATGGGGACGTATGCTTTGTCTTTGCTTGCTTAGCCAATTCTTGCTTGTTTCTTCTGACGGCGATATTGATCCACGAGTATTGGATATCATGGACCAAATGGAAGGAGGCTTATCGCCGATACCCGTGATCTTAGCAGAAACTTTAATTGGATTAGACCGACTTAAGTCGGGATTGTCAAAGAGACTGACCAGGAGTCCATTGTTGCTTTAGGTAATTACCTAAACTACCCTTTTGGGTTTTCAATTTAGGTTTTCCTTTTCTTTTTCTTTTTTTTATTGCTCTAATTTTTGCCTAGTCTGCCAATTTGGGTTTTCGGAACTAGCGAGCTGTCCTAATTTTTGCCTAAGCTGCCCTTGCGGGTTTTCAACTTAGCAGACCTCTTTTTATTATATTTTTATATAGTTCTAATTTTTACCTAGTTCGACCATGTGGGTTTTTGGAACTAGCGAGCTGTCCTAATTTTTGCCTAAGTTGTCTTATGAGTTTTCAATTTAGCGGACTCTTTTTCTTTTCTTTTCTTTTTTTAATTTTA
Source organism: Garcia nutans (assembly GCA_947685225.1). Classification (NCBI taxonomy): domain Eukaryota; kingdom Viridiplantae; phylum Streptophyta; class Magnoliopsida; order Malpighiales; family Euphorbiaceae; genus Garcia; species Garcia nutans. The sequence continues at coordinate 13,560,143 of CANTUV010000032.1, forward strand.
ATTTAATTTTCCCTCACAAATTTGGCTTCAAGAGCGTCTCTGCTTGCTTGATACTCCATCCATGGATTTTACCAGATATCTGCCACGGTATCATTCTGCTAGGAAACTACTTCATCCTGTTTCTTCATATGCTAACTGGGTTGACTGGATCCACTCACGCGCTGAAGTCAACATCCGTTAGTTGGTACCTTGGTGGAAGAATTCTCGTATCACCATGCGGACATAATTGATGTATGTTTCTCTTGCTGCTCTTCATCGAGGTACTTGCTATGATCCACGCCGGCTGAGCCGTTAGTATGGAGCTGAGCTTTGCGATTCTGAATTCTTTCCCGATTTAGACATGCCTTGCTTGACTGAATCCTACTTGGATCGGATGAGGCAAAGCTGGCCTGCACGTTATACTTATTGTCTGCCATAGATTTTACATTTGTCAATTCAGAGAGTGTATTGTTAGGATGAAAAAATAATTAAAGTAATAAAAGATGCTTCTTTTTCTTTTATAGTTTGTCATCACCTTTTGCTATTGTGTTCATTTATTTCATCCATTGTAACACCCCGATACCCTATATAAGTACTATGCGTATACCTAGTATACATACAGTAAATATATAAAGTATAAGGATGTCACTTTTCGTTACCTTTTAAAAACCTGTAACAGAGTTCAAACCATAATACCTTAATTTAAATAACATTTACAAAATCATTATCTTTATTAAAACTTCATTTATACATATAAATACTCTCTCGTCAGAAATACATCATAATTAAAATTTATACATGTATGCATTACCCTCTAGTTGGTCTCGACAAACTTTACTCTTCTTGTGGCATAACAAAAGACTTCATATCTTCCATCTATATACCTGCGCGAATAAACACCCGCGCTAAGCCCGAGAGCTTAGTAGTCCAAATATAAAATATAAACATATAGTATAGAAGTATTGATATATAATGATACATCGATTCAATATATAATTAGTTCTTATCATATCTTCTTTTCTTTTTAATTTTATCTTTAATATATCCTAGCTAATTTCATATATGATGTATATATATACATAATATTATCACCAACCCCAATGCATCACCAATACTCAAAACCAATATATTAATACCCCTACATTATATATATACCACACCAACCATTATTGCAATACACACTTTACATATCATACCAATTATTATTGCAATACACACATTACATATCATACACTCATTATTGCAATACACACATTACACATCATATCACTCATTATTGCAATACACAATTTACATATCATACAAATCATAAATCATATTTCCAATAAAGACAACCTTTATCATCAACCACAATTCATTTACATATTACACTTAATAACATTATATTATTCACAATTCACCAAGCATAATTCATTACTAATACTCACAATCAATATTTCAATACTTGCATTTCACATTGACAATAAAGACAGACTCGGGCCCAAAACACTAATATGTTATTCAAAGTTCAGAGTTACTGCTTTGGTTCATAGTCACAATCATCACGCCCGTAGGCAATGTATATACATGTATCTCTATCCATGGATAGTGTAACAGACCCAGTCTCTTGGACCATCAACTCAACACATATGAGGAGATCCTCAACCCGGCAAGACTGTTACAAATCATATATCTCATATTCACAATTCTCATAGTGTAACAGACCCAGTCTCTTGGACCATCAACTCAACACATATGAGGAGATCCTCAACCCGGCAAGACTGTTACCTTTCATCATTTCTTAGGCATGCCACCCAAATCCAGAACTCTGAAACTGAATAACATATTAAACAAACAATTCATTTATTATTTCATTATCAATCTCATCATCAATTAGGCCAACATGCCTTATCTCTTTCCATTGAATTATCATAGCCAATCACAATGGCTTCATATCATATCATATCTCAATCCATATGATACATATAGCATCATTGATATCACATTTCAAAGTATATTATTCATATAATACATTGCCATACACAAGATTCACAATGCATATAACATAACATTTTCTCACTTCTCAAAACACATTAACATCATTCATTACTAGAGCATTTATCATAACAAATTGCACATACCTTAAGAATGATCCTCATTTCTTCCTACCTTTCCCATTTCATATTTCATCCTTTATATATATTCTTCATTTACATTCACAATATAATAGCTTATTTAACACTTTCATCCCAATGTGTTAATGTTCAAAGACATATAAGGATATACAATCAAATAGGGTTTATGCTTACCTTGTTAATGATCTTCACATCCTTCACATCATTCAATCATCACCTTAGTCCAATTATGTTAACAATATAATAGATCACTTAACACATTTGCAAACAAATGTGTTAAGCCTCAAATTATGTAATTAAATACAATCATATGTATTGGTACTTACCTCAAGAACTAGTCCCATCAATCTATACATTTCTTTTCTTTCCAAGAATTCTCCACATTTAGGTTAATGCAACCCAATCTCTTCAAAACCTAATCCAAAGGAATATTAGCAAAATGACCATATGAATAGTACATTCTGATTTAAGACTCCATTTTATCCTTATTTTGAAAATTTGTATAAAATAATCTACTTGACTAAAAATTCTAAAATTTTTACAGAATTTAGTTTTGTATCTTAAAATCATTCCTTTAAAATTTCAGATCAAACTGAACACAAAATCTTGGTCAAATAGTTCACCTAACCAGACTGCCCCAATTGCCCTGCATCCTGGCAGCAGTTCTGAACTTTGTGAATTCCATAAATCAAATTCAATCAACGTGGTTCCAAATTATTTTTCTCAAATACTAGACTCACTAAGAAACAACATATCCAAAATTCAATTGGATATGATTTTTCTACATTTTATTAAAAATCCCGAAATATAGCTGTCTCAGTTAAGGTACCTGCTGGAACAGGTCTAATAAAAATAATCTTTCTAAACTCATAACCATTCCAAAATCGAATCAACATATTTTTCAGTCATTCTAGACTCATAGAGGCACAACATATCAAAAATTCACTTCAAGAACATTTTTCTATAATTAATTAAAAATCATACAAGTCACAGCCTTTACTAATTGTAAAACAGAAAAAAATTCACTAAACACAACTCTTACTCTTCCATCACCAACACCAACCTAGCTTCTTATCTTTAATTCCATTTCAACACTTTTACACACACCATACACAAACACACTCCATCAAACTCAAAAAAAATTCCAAATAGAACAAGAGAAATCAAGAGAAAACTTACCTTAAATGAAGAAATTCCACAAATCTCTAACCAAAACCCTTGATTCCTTCTTCAATTTGATTATAGAACTTCAAACACCTCCCTAGCTCTTTCTCTTCTTCAATGGCCGGCCTCTTCAAGAAAGAAAGAAGAAAATACCAACAAGTCAACCACTTTTCTTCTTTTAATCTCCACCATGCAACTTAACCAAAGAAAATTACCTCCATGCCCTTCATCCATTTAATTAATCTTTTGTCTCATATATACCCATATATATAATTTCACATGCCACAAATAAATATCATCTTGTATTGACCAACCCTTTTGACCAATGTATATGTTAGTTATACAACCATATAAACAACATATACACTTCTCTCTACACCCTCTTTTCTTCTCAAAACACAAATACCTATACATTCTTTTCCCAACTTCTTTTCTCTTGTAATTTAACACATATATTCAATCCAATATATAACAATAACATAATCAAAACTTTTAAGGTATACATGAGGATATTACATCCATATCTTATTAAATACTTATAACAGTGCACATAGAACATTTTTAATATCAATTATGTTTTATTAAATTGGGGAACAACCAAACATAAAGCCAGCATACTCAAGATCACTCCTATTGCCAACTAGCCCTTTTGGGTTTTCTAATTGACAATTTTCTCTCATTTAGCCCTAATTGTTGCCTAGCCCGCCCTTTCGGGTTTTTGAAACTAGCGGACTGCTCTAACTTTTCCTAGGCCTCCCTTTTTTGGTTTTCAACCTAGCGAGCTCTTTTCCTTTTTTCTTTTTTTTTCTTCTCTTTTTTTATGCATAAAACCTCTTCAACCTGTCAATGTTCACTGGCTCACTAAACTCGTTCCCGTCCATGTCTGATAACTTCACTGCACCCTTATTCATGACTTGTTTCCCAATATATGGCCCTCCCAGCTAGGCCTAAACTTCCCTCTTGGATTAGATACATTAGGCTTACATTGTTTCAACACTAAATCCCCGACTTTGAGTTTTCTAATCTTAACTCTTCTATTATAAGCCCGAGTTATCTTCCTTTGATACAGTTGATGATGATATAGTGCTTTTAACCTTCTCTCTTCTAGTAAAGCTAACTGTGTATATCTACTCACTACCCATTCTGTTTCAGGCAGTTCAGCTTCCAAGACCACTCTTATTGACTTGTTCTCAATTTCAATTAGCAATACTGCTTCCATTCCGTAAACCAAGGAGAACGGTGTCATTCTAGTCGGTGTTCGCACACTTGTTCTATATCCCCACAAAGCAAAAGGAAGCATCTCTGACCAAACCCTGTACGTCTTGGTCATCTTGGATAGAATTTGCTTAATTGTCTTGTTTGTTGCTTCTATTGCACCATTAGCCTTTGGTCTATAAGGAGAGGATCGGTGATGATGGATTTGGTACTTCGAGAATAAATCCTTAACTGCTCCTTGAAACTATACCCCATTGCCTGATATCACATTGTGCGGGACCCCATACCTGCAGATGAGGTTCTTTTCAATAAATCTAGCCATTTGACTTGCACCCAGTTTGTTGAAGGATTCGGTTTCAACCCATTTCGAAATATAATCTACTGCTACTACAATGAAATGGTGACCGTTTGAGGCTGTCAAATGTATCTCTCCTCTAATGTCGATACCCCAGGTGGCAAAGGGCCAGGGTGAAGACATAGAATGTAATTCTTCAGGAGGCATGTGATTCAAGTTACCATACATCTGACATTGATGGCACTTCTTTATGAACTCAATGCAATCTCTCTCCATGGTCAACCAGTAGTAACCTTGTCGAATAATCTTTTAACTAGGGCCAAACCACTCATGTGTGGACCGTAACTTTTCGTATGTATTTTTGACATAATATGCTCCACTTCAGGCTTCCTCAAGCATCTCAAATGCATCCCATCAGGCCATCTTCAATATAACTCTCCATGGAATGTGATGCATTGCAAAGACCACCATCTTATAACTCTTTTTTCTTTCTTTGTTGCTCCCGACAGGTAATCCCTTTCCTCTAAAAATCGTCTTATAGTATCATACCACGCATCATGGTCTATATCAGTTTCCATGATTGTTTTATATTTGTAGCAAGGAGTTGATGAACTGGTCAAAATTGGAGGCTTAAGAAATAAGCTGACAAGATTTTTCCATACTGAAGCCAATGTAGCTAGGGCATCAGCCATCTGATTTTCTTCTCTTGATAGGTGTATAAACCTACACTCCTTAAAGTTCTTCTTCATCATGGTCAAGTAATGGTGGTATGGTTTTCATTTTTCCTCTTTCAACTCCCACTCTCCATTTACTTGGGATACTACTAGCAATGAATCACCAAAAACTTCTACCTTATCCATCTTCATAATCATTAGGGTTTCCAAACCAAAGATACAAGCTTCGTACTCCACCATATTATTGGTTGCCCTGAATTTCAACTTTTTGGCTAAAGGGATAAGTTCCCCTTCAGGCGATTCTAGTATGACTTCCAAACCTGCTCCTTTCCTATTTGCCGCTCCATCAAAATACATTTTCCACCCTTGTACTTCAATTACCTCTAAATGTTCGTCCGGAAATTCCAAGACTACCTCTTCGCTATCTGGTAATGGTTGTTGGGCCAAGAATTCTGCCACTGCTCTACCTTTGATTGTTTTCCTAGTTACATACTCAATCTCAAATTCTTATAATATTATCAACCAGTGACCATATTTCCCAATCAAAGAGGGTGTCTTCCTTAAGTACTTCATTGGGTCCAACCTGGAAATTGCTTGCACACTATACGATTGAAAAGTAATGTCGCAACTTCTTAGAAGACCAAACCACGGCTATATAGGTCTTTTCAATGATACTATACTTAATTTCATAAGGTAGGAGCTTTCTACTTAAATAGTAAACTGCATGCTCAATCCATGACTCATCTTCTTGGTCTAGATGGCCCCTACCGACTCTTCTTCTACTGCTAAGTATAGTAATAGAGGTTTGTCGGGTTTGGGTGGTTTTAAAATAGGTGGGTTTAGTAGGTACTCCTTTATTTGCTCAAAGGCCTTTTGACACTCTTCACTCCATATGACTGGCTGATTCTTTTTAAGTAATTTGAAGATAGGCTCACAGATTGTTATGAGCTTTGCTATAAATCTGCTAATGTATTGTAATTTACCAATGAATTTCTGAACTTCACTCTTGGTCTTTGGGGCTGGCATATCCCTAATTGCTTTAACTTTGCCAGGATCAATCTCAATGCCATTCAGACCAATCACATGTCCAAACAATTTGCTTGAGGTAACCCCAAACACGCACTTCTTTGGGTTTGATCTTAGCTTATATTTTAATGCTCTATCGAAGAATAATTCTAAGTTTTGGAAGTGTTATTCCCTTGTATATGATTTCACCATCATATCATCAACATATACTTCAACTTCTTTGTGCATCATGTCATGAAATAGTGTGGTGGCCATCCTTTGGTAGGTTGCCCCAGCATTCTTTAAGCCGAATGACATTACCATATAACAAAATATACCCCATGTAGTAATGAAAGCAGTTTTGGCTTTATCCTCTTGGGCCATTAACACTTGATTGTATCCAAAAAATCCATCTACAAACGAGTGTAGCACACTAGAGGCTGCACTGTCAATGAGAACATCTATATGGGGTAAAGGAAAATCATCTTTAGGGGAAGCCTTGTTTAAATCTCTATAGTTCACACAGACCCTTATTCTTCCATCTTTCTTTGGCATGGGTACTATGTTGGCTAGCCAATCTGGATATTCTATCACTTCAAGGAACTTTACTTGTATTTGTTTAGTGACATCTTCTTTAACCAATTCAGCCCACTCAGGTCTTAATCCCCTAAGCTTTTGTTTGATAGGTTTCATGTGAGTGTAAGTAGGAATAAGATATTCAGCTATGTCTCGATCTATTCCAGGCATATCCTCATAAGACCAGGCAAATACTTCTTCATATTTTTTGAATATTTTTTCAAATCTCTCTCTCTCATCAGGAGTAAGGCCGGATTCTATGCTAATGTTTTTAGGATTTTTTATTGTTCCCAAATTTAATGATTGTGTGTCAACATAATTAATATTAAAGATGCTCATGTAATTGCTATTTTAATGTATGCAACCATCAGGAGAAACATCACACAAGTAAGAAAAATTAGACTTTATTGCATTCATTTTGGAAAAGATAACATCATCATCCTCATACAAAGCAGACAAATTAAAATAAATGTCTTCAAACTTTTCTTCAACTAGGGCAGCAATCTCCTCCGGAGTCTTCTCTGCTTTCAGGACAGCTTCCTTCTTTTCTTTCGGATCGGACTCCTTGTTGGCTGGTAGGGTGAGCTCTTTCTTCACTTGCTCCATTAGCTCGGCAACATCTACAAAAATTTCAAAGCCCAGGATCAACTTTCCCATGAACATGATTGGCTCAGGCTTTCCTTGGAGTGGTCCCATGTCTGGAGCTTTGACAAAGATCTCTTCAAGTGGTGGGAAGCTCATCTTCTCATTCTTCTTTGGTTGGACATTGTTGGCTTCATCATATCCCAACCCTTTCTTGGATGTTTGAGTTTTTAAAATCTGGCAGCTTTTTTAGACCGGCCTTTCCCTTTCCAAGACCAGCTTCGGGAAGGTAGTTCATGCTCTTCATCATATTCAAGACTTTGGAGTCCACTACTTCATTATCAGAAATTGCAGCTACTTGGAAACCATTGAGAGGACTTTCAATCATTAGAGCGTTAACAATCTCATTATCTTCAGCCTCGATGACCAGTGTCTCATCTCCGTTAGGGAACTTGATCTTTTGATGAAGGGTGGGTGAAACTCCACCAAGAGGATGAAACCATGGTCATCCTAAAAGTAGGGCAAAGGTAACAGGTATGTCCAAAATAACAAATTCAACAATATATTCAATTGGACCAACCTTGACAGTGGCTTTGAAAGTTCCTCCGACATGCCTCTTAGTGTTGTCATAAGCCCGAATGGTTACCTCGGTCGGGTTTAGATCCCTTATTGACATGGCTAGCTTTGGCAATATTTTAAGTAGACAAACATTTATGGCGGACCCATCATCGACCATTACACATGGAGTCCTTTTCCCTTTGATTTCTATTTTGATAAAGAGAGGGTGGATGTGATCCCTCCCCTCTCCGGTAAATCCGCATCTGAGAAAGAAAACACTCCCATATTAACTTCACTCTTCTCTTGAATATCTTCACATTTCATTACTCCTCCAATTTTTATGAAGTTGATCAGTTCCTCTGGTGTTATGGAGGTAGAAATTGGCATGCTGACCAAGGCTTTGGCCATAGTTTCTCGGTGCTTTTTAGAAGTAGCCAATAAAACCCAAATGCTAACACTTGCTTGGGTTCTTTTCAATTGTTTGAGCATGGTATCATCTTCCCCTTCTTTATTCCCTATTTCAACTTCCTTTCCTTTATTAATTTCTAACTCCTTAGGCGGTGGCCTTGCATAAGGCTTACCGGATCTAGTGTTCATTACTTCATCTTCTTCGGGCTCGGACCAAGTCCATTCCTCCTTCTTGTATACAAGATCATCACCACTATCACTTGAATCCCAAAACCCATTGACAACACAAATTGCTACTTCTTTACCCACCATAGCTTGTTTAATCTCGTTCAATACCACCTCTTCTTTGGTTGCTTTTCCACCCACATCTTGGAAAGAAGACATGACAAAACTTTCATGCAAACCTCCTCCAATCATGAAGGTTGCCGATGGTGGTACTCTATTGAACTTTGGAAATGGATTGTCTTTGGTGTTCGGCTTGTTGGGCTCGGGCAGCTTTCCACTATCAATTAAATTTTGGATCTCATGTCTCAACCTCACACATCTATCCGTGTCATGCCTTTGCATTTGATGAAACTGACAAAATGCTTTAGTGTCGAAATTAGGTGGGAGAGGGTTAGGCAAAGGGCGAGGATTTAAGGTTTGTAACAATCCCTTTCTTTGAAGCTTATTGAGAACCCAAGACATCGATTTCCCCAATTTTGAAAACTGCCTCCTTATTCCTTGGCTAGTAGCGTTTACACTGACCGCCTTTTGCATGCTTTGGCTACCAGACTGATAGTTTCCTTTCTTGTTCCTTCTTATTGAAAAATGGTTCTTTTCTCTTTCCCATTCTTTAATTTGCAGACCAGCTTGGAGAAGATCTTTGAAATCACGGATGAGTGTATGAAACAACCTTTCACGAAGACTAGGCAACACCCCTCTCACTATCATCCTTATTTGATCAAATTCATCGGGCCTTTTCTTGAGCAAAGCGGCCTTATTTCTCCATCTTTTCACATAGTCCACAAAATTCTCATTTGGTCGTTGCCTAATGGACTCAACTTCTATTAAGGTAACTTTCATTTCAACATTGTAACCATATTGTTGGATAAGGCCTTGTATAGCAAATCCCAACTCTTTTGTGTTCCATCATCTAAGGTATTGAACCAATTTTGGAACAGAATCCAATGAGAGCATAAAGTACCTTAGAGTTTGAGCCTTAGTGGCTCGGGCAGACTACATAGCAGTGATATACTGCTTAACATGGAGGTGAGGATTTTCGGTCCATCAAACTTCGCAAAAGAAGGCATCTTGAACTTGTACGGAACTTCTTCATCTAGCTCAAATAATTTGTCAACTTTGGACATTTCTTTGGTTTTTAGTTTCTTCTCAAATTTCTTTTCTAAGTACGCAATCATCTTTTCAACATCAGAAGTTTCGGTTTTCTCCATAGCTGATCTTTCAACAATCTTTAGTTCTTTCTTCTTGTCTTGAGGATCGTGGTAGTATTGAGCCCAATCATCATCATCATCAATGATCACCTTTTCATCATCAAAAATCACTTCACCAACTTTAGTCTTCCCATTGTACTTTGGCTTCTTAGTGCTAGCAGATGCTTCAGCATGATTTCCTAAAATTGCAGTCAATTGGTTCTTCATGGTCTTAGCTAGGGCCTCTTTTATTTCTTCCATTTTGGCATTAAGGGCATCATCCACCATTATTTGAATTTGTTCGGGATCCATTGCTTTTGGTGAAAAAGAGATTGAGTCGTTGCTAGATTCTTCATCTCCGACGTAGGTTGGATTGTCAAAAGCTTTTGAACTATAGTAATCTAGGGCAGTGAGCCAGAGAGGATCAATGATATGAGATGCGAATGCATGCATGTATGCATAAACAATCAACAAAGAAAGATAATTAGGACGTTCCTTCCAACCTTATAATATCCACACACGAATGATGAGTCTCTTTTCCTAGGTATATGGTTAACAAAATACCAACATGGGGTATCTTGTTTTTGAATATTTCCCTCGGACGTTTCAACCAATAGTTATATTTTAAAAAATGAAAATCAGTTCATGATAATTCCAATTAATTAGGTTTTAATCCATTTAACCAACTAAAGTAGCTTTTATGCTATATTGTATTAAAACTAAATTAAGAGGTTTATTATAAATAGATTTCTCACTTGAAAAAGTAACTAATGATTCATGCCAAAAACAAGCCCATGGTTAATTATTCTTATTATAAACTAGGCTTATAATTGATTTTTAGTATTTCATAATTGACCTAAATAATTTGCAAGCTCTTTGTAAAAAAAGGTTGGATGAAAATAATTTTATTTCTAAGCCCAGTGTAAAAATATTTTAGAAAAAAATGGATTTTGGGCTTTGTATTTGAGTCTTGAGAAAATAATTTTTTGATTTATTTTTAGAAAAGTTTTATTTCCAAAGATCATCTTGAAAAGTTTTGAAAATAGCTTTGGTCTTTTGGATTTTAAGGAAAAATTTATTTGATCTCACAATGTAATTAGGTCATATTAGAAAAAGAACAAACCAAATAAGCCATGATTTAAGCCAAGACAAATTAACCATAGTCAAACAACATGCATTTGGGGTAAAAACCTAAGGAAAGTAACTAGGCCAATTACATGAGCTTTAGTCTTTGGGTTAAAAGGCTTAGGTTCCCATAACAAGTATATACCAAATGGTACGAGGCTATGAGTGGTTATGTCATGCTCGATCTCCATACCTTGAGTGAAAGTATGGTATCCCTTACATAACACAACACGGGTAACACGGGCATTCTAACTCACGCACACAATGCAATCTAATATGATGCAATGAATAATATCATTATAAAAAAGAATAGAATAATAAAAATACCAACGGAATCAACTTCTCTTATCCCCAGTGGAGTCGCCACTGTGAGCGGGGATTTTTGCCCCCACTCCCGGTGGAATGGTTCTTGCGACTTTGGTACTATTTAGGCTCGGGGTCTTAGAGAACATGGACCTAAATTCGGAGAAAATGGAGTCGCCACCCGAACGGGATGGGAAAAAGAAAGGGGTGGATGACTCAATTCCTAAGGAATCCCTAACCCCCTAATGGGTTCGGAAAGTTGGGTACCTATGGGGAAGGTGAGAAATGGCCTAGCACCCCCCACAACGCTCAGTTCATTAGAACCGGACTCTTTTGCAGGTATTAATATTATAAAATTCTTAAGTATAACAACATTATCCATATTCCATGCAACAATTGAAATAAAGCATCATTATATTAAAATCAAAGCAATGTCCAAACAAAGTAAATAAATGGACACCCATCCGAAGATGGAAGCATGTCCTTACATCATCCATGTCTAAACTAAATAGGACACCCACCAAAATGTAGAAACATGTCCTTTACATTGGTCTAAAATATAAAAGCAATTTTAAATTACATGATATTTAACTAATAAGGTACCCACAAAGTGGAAACATACCTCTTACAAGTTTAATACTAAAACAAATAAATAATAACAATAAAGAAAACATCCATCCATGATAAATTAAATAAATCAAGCATTGAAATTAAATAAATAAACCATCAAAGCATATAATAAACTACATAATCAAATCTAAAATTAAATAAAGTTAGTAAAGATATAAATTAGGGTTTACTGTTTCTATTTAAAGTTCTTTAATTAACATTTAAGGTTTTGAAATTTTAGTATTATTGTTGTTATCATTTAAGCTACTATAAAGATTTTGGAAAATTGGAATGGATTAGGGTTTTATGAATTTAAGAAAGTAGTAAGGTTTTTTGGTTAATCAAATTAGGGTTTAGGGGTAACATTATGAAATTAGGGTTTTGGAATCTTAAAAATATTACGGCTTATAATTCTTGGTTACTGGATTGTGACTTTAGGTTTATTGGATCGTGGCTTTAAGGTTTTGATTTATAAGATTTTAAGGTTTTAAGAATTAGGGTTTAGGAAAACTAGCGTTTACTGTATTAGTTTTGAGATAATTAGGGTTTTTTGTATTTTGGAAAACATATATGATTTTAGGATTTACGAAATTAGTTAAGATTTTTATAAAAATAATTATGATTTTTAGAAAACGTAAAGAAGATTAGGGTTTGGAGATTTATGAAAATATTTGGAGATTTTGGACAAAAAGTTAGAGGAAAACAGTTTAGGATTTTTAAAGTTTTTGGAAACAGAAGAAATGATTTAGGGTTCTTAAGGTTTTTGGAAACAGAAGAGTACTTTTTAGGGTTTTTGAAAACAGAAGGAACAATTTAAGTTATTGAAACAAAGATCAAACTACATATTTAAGGATCAAAGTACTGTATGCATGTTCTTATTAATCAAAGAAACAAAGCTACCGTAAATATATAATCTATGATTAAATATCAAACCTGCATAGTTGGTTCCACCAAAATTAACTTCTGCATGAACAAAGACAAAGGCAGTATGGCTACCTTTGATGAATTGTTGATTGCTTGCTTGTTGCTAATCTTCTCTGGCTAGGGTTTTCTGTTTTTTACTCCGATCCAATCCAAGTTCAATAGTCCAATTCTCGATCACATAAATTTTTTCCTCCTCCATATTATGAGTTTTAAAGTCTTATTTATAAGAAAAATCATAAGCCTACTTCTAATTGTTTAAGAAAACTAAAATTAATTAGGAAAAGAAACTGAAACCAAATAGAATTTGGTTTAAAAAAAAACTGCGTTGGAAAATTTTGCTGGCGAAAACTGCGAGCTTTGGGCAAGACTGCGAGGATTTGAGAGGACTGGCTGGGCGTTACTGCGAGAGCTAGTGAAAATTATGAGTGACTACGGGTGCTGGCTGGGCGGCCAGCCAATTCCTGTGGTGAAATGGCCCAAGGCCATTTCTCCCGTAGGAAATTCCTGCGGGCGAATTGGCCTGGCCAATTGGACCTTCGGCGACGAAAAAATTTCGTTGCCGATTTTTATTTTTATTTATTATTATTATTATTTATTATTATTATATTTTTTATTAACTTCATCATTTTTATTTTTATTAAAAATTATAAATAATAAATACTAAAATAAATATTATTTAATTAAAATACCACAAAAAATTATTTTGGACTATATAAAAAAATAACGGATCGGACTAGGTCAAAAATTAAGGGTCTACAGCGAATCTATTTTCTCCGGGCTTAGGCCCGTGTTCTCTAAGTCCTCAAGCCTAAACAGTGCCAATATCGCAAGAACCATTCCATTGGGAGTGGGGGCGAAAATCACCGCTCACAGTGGCGACTCCATTGAGGATAAGAGAAGTTGATTGCATTGGTCTTTTTATTATTCTATTCTTTCTTATCATGATATTATCCATTGCATCATGTACATGAGTTAGGACGCCCGTGTTACCCATGTTGTGTTATGTAAGGGATACCATACTTTCACTGAAGGTATGGAGATCGAGCATGACATAACCACTCATAGCCTTGTACCTTTTGCTATATACTTGCTATGGGAACCTAAGCCTTTTAACCCAAAGACTAAAGCTCATATAATTGGCCTAGCTACTTTCTTTAGTTTTTACCCCAAATGCTTGTTGTTTGACTATGGTTAATTTGTCTTGGTTTAAATCATGGCTTATTTGGTTAGTTCTTTTTTTAATATGACCTAAGTATATTGTAAGCTCAAAATAAATTTTTCTTTAAAGTCCAAAAGACCAAAGCTATTTTCAAAACTTTTCAAGATGGTCTTTGGACATAAAACTTTTTCTAAAAACAAATCAAAAATTCTTTTCTCATGACTCAAATACAAAGTTAAAAAATCCATTTTTTCTAAAAATCTTTTTACAATGGGTTTTTCAAACAAAACTATTTTTGCATTTCATCCAACCTTTTCTTACAAAGAGCTTATAAATTATTTAGGTCAATTATGGAATATCAAAAATCAATTGTGAGCCTAGTTTATACTAAGAGTTATTAATCATGGGCTTGTTTTTTGCATGAATCATTAGTTACTTTTTTTAAGTGAGAAATCTATTTATAATAAACCTATTAATTTAGTTTTAATACAACAAAGCATAAAAGCTACTTTAATTGGGTGAATGGATTAAAAACTAATTAATGGAAATTATTATGAATTGATTTCCATTTTTGAAAGTATAACTATTGGTTGAAACGTCCGAGGGAAATATTCGAAAACAAGATACACCATGTTGGTATTTTGTTAACCATATACCTAGGAAAAGAGTCTCGCCATCCGTGTGTGGAAGTTATAAGGTTGGAAGGAACGTCCTATTTATCCTTGTTTGTTTATTGTATGTGCATGCATGCATACATGCATCACATCACATATCATTAATCCTTTCTGGCTCAGAGCCCTGGATTACGACAGTTCAAAAGCTTACGACAATTTAACCTACGCTGAAAATGAAGAATCTAGTGACAACTCAATCACTTGCTCACCAAAAGCAATGGAGCCCGAAAAAATTTAAAAAATGGTGGATGAATCCCTCAATGCCAAGATGGAAGAAATAAAAGAGGCCCTAGTTAAGACCATGAAGAACCAATTGGCTGCAATTTTAGGGAACAATATCAAAGTATCTACTAGCACTAAGAAGCCAAAGGACAAAGGGAAGGCTAAGGTTGGTGAAGTGGCTTTTGATAGTCATTGATGATGATGACGACTGGGCTCAATACTTCCAAGATCCTCAGATAAAAAGAAGGAGCCAAAGGTTATTGACAAAACAACTTTTGAGAAAACTAAAAATTCTGATGTTGAAAAGATGATTGTGGATTTGGAAAAGAAATTTGAGAAGAAGCTAAAAACCGAAGAGATGTCCAAGATCGATAAATTATTCGAACAAGATGAGGAGGTCCCTTATAAGTTCAAGATGCCTACCTTTGCTAGGTACAATGGTACTGGAAACCCTCATCTCCATGTAAAGCAGTACATCACTGCTATGCAATTTGCCCGAGCTACTAAAGCTCAAACTCTAAGATATTTTATGCTCTCATTGGACCCTGTTGTCCAAAATTGGTTCAACACCTTAGAGGAAAGTACTAAAAAAGATTGGGACATGTTGTATAAGGCTTTCATTCAACAATATGGGTATATTGTCAAGCTAGAAGTAACCTTGATGAAGGTGGAAACCATTAGGTAAAAACCAAATAAGAATTTTGTGGACTATGTGAAGAGATGGAGGAACAAGGCGACTTTGCTCAAGAAGAGGCTCGATGAATCAAATCAGATTAGAATGATAGTCAGAGGCATCCTGCCTAACCTTCATGAAAGGCTATCTCACACCCTTATAAGGGATTTTAAAGATCTTCTCCAAGCTAGTCTGCAAATTGAAGAATGGGAAAGGGTGAAGAACTGCTTTTCAATAAGAAGAAATGAGAAAGGAAATTATCAGCATGGAAATCAAAGTACACAAAAGGAAGTTGATGTTAATACCACTAGTCAAAGAGGAATGAGACAGTTTTCAGAATTAGGGAAGCCACTATCTTGGGTTCTCAATAAGCTACAAAAGAAGGGATTGTTACAACCCTTGACTCCTTGTCCTTTGCCTAATCCTCTTCCACCTAACTTTGATAATAATGCATTTTTCCAATTCCATCAAAGGACTGGACACGAAACAAACAATTGTATGAAGTTGAGGCATGAGATCCAGAATTTAATTGATAATGGCAAGTTGCCTGAGCCGGATAAGCCCAATACCAAAAGTAATCCTTTTCTAAGGTCCAACAGGGTGCCACCACCAGCATCCTTCATGGTAGGATTGGAAGAAGATTTTATTTTATCATCCTTTTAAGATGGAAATATTAAAGATGTGAAAGGAAAAGAAGCTTAACTCAATAAACTTTCCTTAGCTTGAATGTTGCTTTTGAATTTTGCTTTCTTTAATATTTAATTGGAACAATCATGTTTTTCAAATTTAAATTTGTTTGAATAAATTACTTTCATCAAAATTTTTGTTGGTCTTTAGTCATTTTGGTGCTCAACCGATGACGAATCTAGCTTGATATTTATAAATTAGCGTATCTATACATCATGATTTGAATAACTTTACTAGGTGAGGCAATTACTCTATAGCATTGAGTTGTGTATGCTTACTTAGAAAGGGCTCCTGCATAATTACCTTTGTCTAGGTCCTAGTCAGTCTTAGAACATGCTTTGACAAACTTTCGAGGTGAAATTGAACTCTGCTTATTTAAGAGAGAGATTATCTAGGCATTGTTTGATGACCCAACAACTATTATCCACCCAATTAAATATCAATCCCTAGTTGTCCCTTTGAGCCTTCATAAAATTTTAGATTTCTTTTCATTGGCATATAACCCCAATAATCTACCCTGAGTTGTTGTGATACTTTTAACAAGTCTTATGATCACTGAGGTGAAGAGGCAAGAAGATCAAAGAAAGGAATGAATAGTCAAGATCACAAAGATAGTTGAAGCTCTGAAGACCATAAGTGTAGTTGAAGTTCACCTGAATTAGACCAAATATCACAGATAAAGTCAAGACTAAAGTAGATTGATGCCACTCCACTCATCCATTATTAGAAACCCAAGTTGGTATAAACAAGACAACTCTTTTAGAGCTAGAACCAAAAAAAAAAGAATAAGAAAAAAAAGAAAATAAAAAAAGACAAAAGGAAAAAAAGGAAAAAAAGGAAAAAAGAAAAGAAAAAAAAGAGAAAGATAAAACCTAAAAAAGGCGGTTTAGAAAGTAAACTGAGTTCTCTTTTACCTAAAGCAGTAAAAGGCTCCCATTTGGTTTACAAGGACAGTTTGACTTGAATTGGTCCAACTCAACCAAAGATTCAATCAAAATCAAAGAAAAAGGAGTAAGACCATCCAGTTCTTGAAAGTTCTATACTTGACAATCCTACAAGGAAGAAAGGAAAAATGATAAAATGCTCAAAGAAAGGGAAGAGTAAGAAAAATAAAAAAGAAAAAAAAGGGAGAAGAAAAAAAGAAACAAATTTGGGTACCAAAATTTTTGCAAGGGCAAAGACTGTCCTAATCAAGATCCAGATTAATGCGAAGAAGATAGAAGGAATTTGGCGTCTAGCAAAATTGCTCCCAGCTACCTAAAATTCAAACAAGAAATTTGTAGTGTGAGGGTTTGCCCATAGTTTCACAACGGCTCCAACTTACAAATGACCTTTATTTAACATGTGTCCCTTATAGACCCCATTTCAAGCCTATCAAAGACCTATTGATTTCTTTTGGTAGGTAGAGTCTATTAGTGGTGATAATTTGAATAAGCATGCATATGAGATAGACAATATTCAAACTCAATGAGACCTTTGATGTAACACGCCCATACTATATAAAAATACTATACATATACCGGGTATACATACAGTGCGTATATAAAGTATAAGAATGTCACTGATCGTTACAATTGAAAACTTTTATCAGAGTTCAAAGAATAGTAAATTTTATTTAAAGCATCTTTACAAAATCATTATACTTTCAATGATCTTAATATATATATATATATAATAATCTTATCTTTACCAAAACTTCTTTTATACATATAAATACATTCTTGTCAGAAATACAACATAATTAAATTATACATGTATGCATCACCTTCTAGTTGGTCTCGGACTACACTCGTCCTCCTCGTGACATAGTGGTTTGACTTCCAGATCAATCATCTACTCACCTGCGCGATTAACATAACCGCGCTAAGCCCGAAAACTTAGTACAAATAAATATATATACATGCGTTACAGAAGAATCATATTTTATCTTTTAATACCATGTGTTATCATTCTTTTATCATGTTTTACCCTTTTTAATGCATCCTTCATATATTTCCACTATTCCCATAATTTACATACATTTCACAAATGTCATTACAACCAATCACAGTTTAATGGCTTAACCGAACATTTATACAATAATACTCACAATTTCCACAACTATATACATATTACACATCATGTTATATTTTCATAGTTTCATTGCTCAACATAGCTTCCCAAGCCACATTCATTTTCAATAAGTTGCTTATGTATTATAATCATCTCACTTTGTAGTTCATAATTAAACAAGGACAAACATGTATCTCATTATTCATTTGTTTCACCATTCAAGAATCACATTTAAACAAACACAAGCATGGGCCCAAAAGACACTAATATGCCATTCCACGTTCAGAGTTAATGTTTTGGTTTAATTATCACATTTATCATTATCATTATCCCAACTAGGCTTCAAGGATTTAGGTTCAACCAAGCTTCAAGGGGAACAAAGCATGCTAAGTATCAACCCAACTTGACTTCAAGAACCAAACCCAACCTAGCTTCAAGGGTTGTAACATCTCAATTAGGCTTCAAGGACTAGATCCAACCAAGCTTCAAGGGGAGTTAAGCATGCTAAACTTCAACCCAACTTGGCTTCAAGGATCAAGCCCAACCTAACTTCAAGAGATTGTTACTATAGGCATGCCACCAACAACAAAACTCTGAAAATGGAATAACACATTAGACACACAATTCATTAATTATTTACTTATCAATTTCATTCTCATTTACTCATCATCACTTAGGCAACCATGCCTCAATCATCTCATTGACATCATTATCACTTTAGCCAACAACCATGGCTCCATATCTCATCAAGAGAGTATATATCATCAATAGCATTGAACATCATCATTTAGGAAAACATGCCCCACTTATTTCATTTGAAACATGATAGCCAACCACAATGGCTTTACATCTCATCATTTCTCAATTCACATTAAAGCAATTCATCATAATAGTATTCAAAATCAATTGCATTACATATACATTTTGAATGCTCGTTATACCTTTCACATTTCATTTTTCATCATTATATCACATCTTTCACATTTCCATATTTCATTATTGACATATATACATATACATAGCAATTTACATTATTTATAGATTGAGAATCTTCAACATACATTCCATATAATTCACATTGTATACATCATAGCATTATTCATATGCATCAACAATGTAATAGATTACTTAACACATTTATAGCCAAATGTGTTAAGGTTCAAGGACATATAAGTATATGCAATCAAGTAGGGTTTGTACTTACCTCAAGAGTATCTTACACCAATCTATATACTTTCTCTTCCAAGAATCCTCAACATCATATAAATGTATGCAATAATGTAGTTTGTACTTACCTTAAAGACATCTCACATCAATCCATACATTTCTTTTTCCAAGAATTCTTCACCAATTAAGTTAGGGCAATCCAACATCTTCATAACCTAATTCAAAAGGAATAATACACACTTAATTACAATTACACATGAATTCTAATACAATTATTCATTTATTAGCCTCATACTAGACCCTTAGATCACAAATTACAAACCAACATCTTTCTCTAGGACCCCACGGCCGTGGCCTTCCAACCCCCACGGCCGTGGCATAGCAAACGATTCTGCCTAATTATTCCAAAATCCCCACGGTCGTGGCCTTCCAACTCCCACGGCCGTGGCATAGAAAATGAATCTGTCTCCTTTGCTCCACACCTCCACGGCCATGGCTTCCAATGGCCACGGTCGTGGTAGCCAAGGGCCACGGGCGTGGCATCCAAAATGCCTTTGTTTCCGAACCAAACTCATGTATTCTATGTTTTCAACTTCATTAAACACAAATATACATCAATCATACATCAATTATTCAATTCTCCAACTTATTTATTTTAAAACCTTACTAAACAATTTCAATAACCCATCATCATCCTCACAAATAACCATTTCATCATCATTTAAATCTCACTTCCACATATCTATATACTTTAATCTCTTACTATCATCATCTTCACACACTACCCAAATCAACAATCAATATAAATCAACTCAAAGAAATGAATACTTACTTGAATATTTGCCAAATCTTCAATCTCCATCTTCAATTCTCTCAAAACCCTTATAAATTTGATGTGTATGCAAATAAAATCTCCTCTCTCTCTTTCTCGTTTTCTCTCTCTCGTGGAAGAAGAAGAAGAAGAAGAAGAAAGAAAGAAAATCATCTTTCCTTTATTCAAACTTATCTCTTATATATATATATAATAATAATAATAAAATACATATTACAAAAATCCTCCACCACATATCCTTTCCTTTGACTTTCTTTTCTTCTTTTTCTTTTATTATTATTATTATTATTATTATTATTATTATTATTTATTAATTATATAAACTTACTTTTCCTACACCACTTTATACTTTATGTATATGTGATGTATATGTGGGTATATGTATATGTCTTATATATTGTATTTATATTTATCATATTTTCCAAATATCATATGTATATATATTATCCTTCATATACCTCTATCTCTTATAATATTTTCTTTTTATTAATTTATCTATTCTTGACTTCCATTTCTATGACTTGTATATGTTATATATATTTCCATATATACAACATATACACTCTCTCTTTACTTCTTTTCTCTTTTCATTAAACATATACATTCAATCCAAATACAACAATAACTCTAAAACTTTTAGGGTATATTTTGGGATATTACATTTGACCAAGTGATGTGTATGTGCCTATCTGAAGTGCAACAGTTCTTGCTTAAATAGAAATAATTCTCGTGTTTAGTATGGTAATTAGGGTTTTCATGTTATAGATATGTTAATTCTAAAAATAAAGTCCTGAGATAAATTGACATTGATTTGACAAAGCCAACATTTGATTTCAAAAATCAAAAATAAAAAAAAAGGAAAAGGAAAATTTTTTTACAAACCTTTAAGCTAAGGGAAATATGTTGAACAATCAAACCTCAAAGGACACATTGGACAAAGGAAATGATTATTGGCAAGGTCATGAAGAAGCTACCTATTGACATGCTGAAACATAGTATGAAATGGATATATCCTTGACTCTGCAGCTTGAGGTCTCACCACTCATAACCTCGACATCTTGAAGATAAAAGCCATAAATGCAGAGCCTTCTGCCATTCCAATGAAATATCTGAATAGGCATCTGGAAGGAATCAATGAGAATACTTCAGCTGATCACCTCAGTCTGTAAATCGATGAAAGCACTGTAAGTGTTATTCATGCATATCATGCATACATGAGCATATCACATTGCATTTTCTTATATTATAGTCTATTCTTTGTCAAAGTGAACAATAAACACCCTGTGAAGTAAAGAATTGAAAGAAGATATCAAATCAGGGGGCATGGAAAGCCAATTGCTTGAGAAAGCTCCAGTAATTTTGCAAAGAGATGAAATGCGTGCTTGTGCGAAGAACTAGACAACAAAAACTTTAATCAAAGCTTGCATGAAAAAAAAATCTTTAGTTTGAGCCAACACAGGGGCAAAGTTTCTCCTTTTCAATTTTTTGAGTTTATAAACAAAACATTTTCAAACTCACTTGCAAATATTTCACCACACAGGGGTAAGGAGAAGATACGAGGGCCAACTAAAAATAGCTGAATTTTTGCAAAAGGAATAACAAAATAATAGAACAACCAGTTAAGCCAGAATCCTCAACTGATAAAAGGTTAGTGAAATCCAATTCAATCTCGGGTCCAAGTACCCAAATCATATTCAATCTCTGGTCTAAGTACCCAAATCCAATTCAATCTCGGGTCTAAGTACCCAGTCATGGGTCCAAGTATCCAAATTCAATTCAGTCATAGGTCCAAGTATCCATTCTCGAGTCCAAGTACCCAAGTTCAATTCAGTCACGGGTGGAAGTATCCAGTCCCGGGTCTAAGCACCCAAATTCAATTCAGTCATGGGTCGAAGTATCCAGTCTCGGGTCCAAGCACCCAAATTCAATTCAGTCATGGGTCCAAGTATCCAGTCTCGGGTCCAAGCACCCAAATTCAATTCAGTCACGGGTCCAAGTATCCAATCTTGGGTCCAAGCACCCAAATTCAATTCAGTCACGGGTCCAAGTATCCAATCTTGGGTCCAAGCACCCAAATTCAATTCAGTCATGGGTCCAAGTATCCAGTCTCGGGTCCAAGCACCCAAATTCAATTCAGTCACGAGTCCAAGTACCCAGTCACGGATCTAAGTACCAAAATCCAATCCAGTTTCGGGTCCAAGTACCCAATCTTGGGTCTAAGTACCCAAATCAAATTCAATCTCAGGTTTAACTACCCAATCTCGGGTCCAAGTATCCAAATCCAATCCAGTTTCGAGTTCAAGTACCCAAATCAAATTCAATCTCAGGTCCAAGTACCCAAATCAAATTCAGTCTTGGGTCCAAGTACCCAATCTTGGGTCCAAGTACCTAAATTGAATCCAATCTCGGGTCCACGTACCCAAATCAATTTTAGTCTTGGGTCTAAGTACCCAATCTCGGGTCCAAGTACCTAAATTCAATCTAGTCTCGGGTCCAAGTACTCAAATCAAACTCCTATCTCGGGTCCAAGCACCCAAATCGAATCAAAGTTTCCATCGTCATTCAAAATCTGCTCAAAGTTATATTGCTTTTCACTCTCTTCTACTAAAAGTCTCAGATCATTCAAGCAGGGGGTAAACTGTACACCCTTAATTTTTGACCCAGTCCAATATAATAGTCCAAAATAATTTTTTGGTATATTTATGATATTTAATAGTTATTTTTAATAATAAAAATATAAATATAAAAAAATAAAAAATCGGACGGATCAGCGAGTGACGCCGCGCGGCAAGGAATTTCATTACAAGCCTGGACCTGCAAGTCCAGCAAGCAGCCCCAGTTCGCCCAGCCGATCCTCACAGAAATTTTCGCCAGCATAGCCCGCGCACGCTGCTGATTTTTTAACCTTGTTTTACCTGGTTTTCTAATTTTTCCTAAACAATTCGTATTTCCTTATTAAAATAGGATTATGACTCTTTATTTTCTATAAATACTAGCATTAAACGGAGACAAAAGGGGGGAGAGAACACAGAAAACCCTAAAGAAAGAGAGGAGAAAAACCCGAGAAGAATAGCAGCAGTTTTTTTTAGAACGAATAAAAACAACAAATAGAAATATCAAGACAACTAAAGAAGAAGGCAGAGTCCATACTGTCTTCACATTGTTCACCCAGAAATCAATTTTTTGGTGGAACCGACAACGGATGTTTGATCTTTAATCGTAAATTTTTCATGTTCACAATAGCTTTGTTTTCTTTGATTAATAAGAACATGCAGTAACTTGATCTTTGTTTTAATAACCTTAATTGTTTGCTTTATTTAATACGTTAATCAGTTGGTGTTCGTAACTCCACTTGCATGTTTTATAAAAACTTAAAACCATCCAGTAACTATTGAGGGTTTGAATCAAATCTAGTTTGTTTACTAAAACCTCAAGAACCATAAGTTATTTTATTGAAACTCAAAACCCTAAACTATTTTTATCCAAAAGCTTAAACCAATTCATTCTTAAACTCTAAAATCATGATTATTCTTCCAAAAATTTAATTTATTTCTCCAAATCCAAAATTATTTTTTAAAGGCAGTAAGTTAAAATCCTAAACCCTTTTTTTCCAATAATCTAATATCAAAACCCTAATCTCATAAATCTTTCTCTCTTAAACCCTAAAACCCTAATTCTAAACCCTAATCGTATGTTTTATAAATCAAATTTTCCAATCGTCTAGTAGCCTAAGTCATTGATTAAATTATCAAAACCCTAAACTGTTCTTTTGTTTCTATAACTTTAAAACCCTAAACTATTTTTCCTAAAACTTTAAACCCTAAATTATTCCATTAAAGTCTCAAAACCCTAATTGTTTTCCAAAATCTTAATTTATTTCCAGAATTAATATTTCTTCTAAAATGATAAATCAAAACCTTAATTTTTCAAACCCTCATCCAGTAACCCTACAAACCCTTAAGCCCAAATCCAATGAATCCAGAATTCCCCATCTAGTAAACCTAAAAAATCTTAAACCCTAATTCCAACCTTTTAAAATTGTAAACCCTAATTTCTAGACCCTAATTCCTTAAACCCTAATTTCATTTGTGTAATGATATAAACTTTGGTTTTAGCTATTGTTGGATTTGTTATATGTTTTCGTTGATGACTTATTTGATCTGTGATGGATTTATGGATGAATGTTTCCTTTGTTATCATTATTAATTTATTTTGGAATTTACTATTGTAAGAGGTAAGTTTCCATATTTTTGGGTACTTCATGTTGTGAACATCATGTAATTTATTTTAAAGTTTTTGGACCAATGTAAAGGACACGTTTTCACCTTTTGATGGGTTTCCTATTTAGTTTTCGACATGGACAATGTAAGGACATGTTTCCATCCTCGGATGGGTGTCCATTTATTTACTTTGTTTGGACATTGCCTTGATTTTTATATAATGATGCTTTATTTTAATTGTTGCATGTAATATGGATAATATTATTATACTTAAGAATTTTATAATATTAAGACCTGGAAAGGAGGCCGGTTTTAATGAACAGGGCGTTGTGGGGGTGCTGGGCCGTTTCTCACCTTCCCCACACGTACCCAACTTTCTGAACCCATTAGGGGTTGGAGATTCCTTAGGAATAGAGTCATCCACCCCTTTCTTTTTCTCGACCCGTCCGGGTGGCGACTCCATTTTCTCTGGCTTAGGCCCGTGTTCTTTAAGACCCTGAGCCTAAACAGTGTCGAAGTCGTAAGAACCATTCCACCGGGAGTAGGGGCAAAAATCTCTACTCACGCAAGGCAATAAACTTCCATGTTGCTTGCCAAGACTGTAAGCAGACATCAAAGAGGGTGGCTGAGCTGGAGACTGCCCTGTCTAGTGAGCGAGCTATTCATTGTGAAACCTAGGAATCACTGAAAATTGATATAAATAAGCTCAAGTGAGAAAGAAAAGAAAATAATGTTCGATATGGTCATAAAGTCTTCCGATACTGCCAAGCGGTGTCAAAGCGGCTGAAGGAGAAAAATTCAGACATGGATTTATCTTGGATGACCTGGATTGATATTGACTAGCTGGCAGCCGAGCCTGAGGAAGAGGAGGAGGGGGAGGAGGTTGCCAAAGAGGAAGGTCCAGATCCCTTACAGAATCATAACGCCAAACAGAACTAGGCTCTCCAACGTTTTTGTGTATTTTGCCTTATGGCTCAACACATGGCCTTCTATTTTTTGTATAGCTTTCAATAGGTAGGAAACCTAGATTATATTTAACACTCTTATACCCTATATACATACAATACATATACCCAATATATATAAACTATGCATATACGGTAAAAAATATCATAGTCCAATTTAATAAAAAATTTCAACTTTTCAAATTTAAATTCTTAAATACTTTAAAATGTAATTTTAAAGACAAATTAAATATTATTACAAATTATAGGTACTAAAATAAGCATTTTTCATAAGAATCTCTGGAAAAAATTCGCTAGAGCTTTTCTTGTAATTTGAACATTTCCAAATTCAACAAACAACACAACCAACAAAGGAAAAACACTCCCAATATACCATACATCTCACATTTCCCTAACACATCTCAATTCCTCCAAATTTCTCAAAACATTTATGCATATATATATATATATCAAAACTCATATAAACCCACATTATAAATTTTATCCAAAATATTCTTTATAATTTACAATATATACATCAAAGCATACTATAATATACATAATATGAAATATATACGTACTGGAAGTATTTCATATATTGATGCCCCAAAATCAATTCTATTGGCAAACTCTCAAATCTAGACCCAACCCGATCTATAAGAACTTTTTTGTTTAGCCGGATCTCCCTAGTCACCTGTGCAATGAGTTACAATCGTGCTAAGCCAAAAGCCTAGCATTATAAACTTTGATAACAATAAAGCTCAAATGCAATGCCAATCCACAATGCTTATGGATATCATATCTTATATCATTTCATTTTAACATATTTTCAATTGTTTTACAATTCACATAAAAACAACACATAAGCATGGGACCAAAGGATCTAATATGCTATTCAAATACCAGAGTTACTATTTTGGTCCATATTAACACCCAGTGTCTAGCCCGAAGGCAAGTGACGCCCAACGTCTAGCCCGAAGGCAAATTATAATGATGCCCAACATCTAGCCCGAAGACAAGTGACGTCCAATGTCTAGCCCAAAGGCAAATTAATAATTGCTCAAAAGCTAGCCCCGAAGGCAAATAATGAGGATAACCTCATAGGCATGCCGCCAAACACAGAACTCTAAAAATTGAATAACATACTAAGCATATAATTAATTTACATTTTCCATTATCAATCTCTTTCTCATTTTCTCATAATCAAGTTAGGCACATTGCCTAATTTTTCATTATCTATTAGGCACATTGCCTTATTTTCTCATCTTTTTCTCACTTTTCTAATTTTTCTTATTTATAGCAATATCAATTCATCACATTTCATCATATCATCACATTGCATCACATTTTACCTTAAAACTCATCACTCAAATATTTTGGGTAATTTCACACAATCCACATATGATTCACATTTTATGCACTTTAGCCATTACCAATGGCTTTTTAACAATGCCCTTAATGCATACATAACAAATGGCATTACCCAAACACTTTGGGTCATTTTCACATAATACACATTTTTCACATTTTTCACAACTTAGCCATTAACAATGGCTTTTCATAATGCATTTAATAAATATATGACATTACACATGTCATAGCACATTATTCATACATGTTCCATGTATCAAGTAACTTAACAGATTTTTCAATTGAAAATGTGTTAAGCCCAATGTAATGCAAATATAACCAATTCATCCAAAGTTTGTACATACCTCTAAAAGCAACCAAATGCAAGCCACAAAACTAACACTAACCTTCTCTTCCAACTTGCCCTTCAATACTTGGGTTGGAAAAATCAATTCTTCTCAATGCCTAAACAAAATGTGATCATAAATAATTATTTAGTATCACATTTAAAGGATTTTCCAATCTTAAACCATAAATAAACATCATTTAACTAAAATCCCAAAGTTAAGGCTAACCTCACTTTAACTTTGGAAAACCATATTGAACCATTCAATTTAGTGTTTTAAGTTTATGTATATTACTACAAGTATATTTTAACATGGTTAAACCATTCACATTAATTAAAACTCATGCTTTAGTACAAAAATCCTAAAATGGCATAACCTTCACCATTGAAGGTTTTCCATTCCACCCCATTCCAGTTACCAATCCAAGCTTATTTCCATCCTTAATATTAATAAATAACATGCTATTAACATTAAAATCAAACAATTCACCATCTTTGAAAATTTACTTTTCCAAAACCCTAAATCAACACTACTTGATCCAAACTCTATCCAAACTTTTCATTCATATCTTAAATTATTTCTTAGATTATTTTCCTTAAGTTCTCGTATTCATCAATTGAATCAACTATGAATCTTAATTTCAAATTAAAATTTCCAAAAATTTTTAATCCATAATCTCCAGAATGACACTTCCACCGTGCCACTCTGATATATGTAACCTGAATGCCATCTCAACTCATATCCGTTACATCGAACAGATATTGCCACATTAGATATCAGATAAAATGTCAGTGCCAATGCATGTATCTCAATTTAAAATAATATTTAAAATCTTCATTTTCTCTCTCTCTAACCACCCACCTAGGTCGAGAATCTCAAACCTAGACTCTGATACTATAATAAATATAACACCTTTATACCCTATATACGTATAATAAATATACTGACTATATGCAAAATACACATATGCTGTATAAAATATCTGGTTTAATAAAAAAATTTAACCCTATATACATACAATACATACATATAGTATATGTAAAATATGTATATACGGTATAAAAATGTCACAATCTGGTTTAATAAAATTTTCAACTTTTCAAATTTAAATTCTTAAATAATTTAAAATGTAATTTTAAAGATAAATAAAATATTTTTCTAAATTATAGGTACTAAAATAAGCATTTTTTATAAGAATCTCTAAAAAAAATTCTCCAGAGTTTTGTTTGTAATTTGAACATTCTCAAATTCAACAAACAACACAACTGACAAAGGAAAAACACTCCTAATATACCATACATCTCATATTTCCCCAACACTTCTCAATTCCTCCAAATTTCTCAAAACATATATACACACACACATATATATATATATATCAAAACTCATATAAACCCACATTATAAATTTTATCCAAAATATTCTTTATAATTTTCAACATATACATCAAAACATACTATAATATACATAATATGAAATATATACATGCTGGCAGTGTTTCTGATCTTGACGCCCCAAAATATCAAATCTAGACCTGGCCTGGTCTAGTAGAAGAACTCTCTAGCTCAGTCGGATCTCCCTTGTCACCTGCGCGATGAGTTACAATCGCGCTAAGCCAAAAGCCTAGAGGTACAAACTTTGATAACAATAAAGCTCAAATGCAATGCCAATGCATAATGCTTATGAATATCGTATCTTATATCATTTCGTTTTAACATATTTTCAATCATTTTACAATTCACATAAAAATAAACACAGGCATGGGCCCAAAGGATCTAATATGCTATTCAAATCCCAGAGTTACTATTTTTGTCCATATTGACACCCAGTATCTAGCCCGAAGGCAAGTGACTCCCAGTGTCTAGCCCACAGGCAAATCATAGTGATGCCCACCATCTAGCCTGAAGGCAAGTGACGTCCAACGTCTAGCCTGAAGGCAAATCAATAATTACTTAAAAGCTAGTCTCGAAGGCAAATAATGAGGATAACCTTGTAGGCATGACGCCAAATACAGAATACTAGAAATTGAATAACATACAAGAAACACAATTAATTCACATTTCCCATTATCAATCTCTTTCTCATTTTCTCATAATCAAGCTAGGCATATTGCCTCATTTTTCATTATCTATTGGGCACATTGCCTTATTTTCTCATCTTTTTCTCACTTTTCTCATTTATAGCAATATCTATTCATCACATTTTATCATATCATCACATTGCATCACATTTTACCTTAAAACTCATCACCCAAATATTTTGGGTAATTTTACATAATTTACATATGATTCACATTTTATGCACTTTAGCCATTACCAATGGCATTTTAACAATTCCCTTAATGCATACACAACAAATGGCATTACCCAAACACTTGGGTTCATTTTTACGTAATACACATATTTTACATTTTACACAATTTAGCCATTAACAATGGCTTTTCACAATTCATTTAATACATATATGACATTACACATGTCATAGCACATTATTCATACATGTTCCATGTATCAAGTAACTTAACACATTTTCCAATCCAAAATGTGTTATGCCCAATGTAATGCAAATATAACCAATTCATCCAAAGTTTGTACATACCTCTAAAAGCAACCAAATGCAAGCCACAAAACTAACACCAACCTTCTCTTCCAACTTGCCCTTCAACACTTGGGTTAGGAAAATCAATTATCCCCAATGCCTAAACCAAATATGATCATAAATAATCATTTAGTATCACATTTAAAGGCATTTCCAATCTTAAACCATAATTAAACATCATTCAACTAAAATCCCAAAGTTAAGGCTAACCTCACTTTAACTTTGGAAAGCCATATTGAACCATTCAATTTAGTGTTTTAAGTTTATTTATATCACTACAAGCATATTTTAACATGTTTAAACCATTCACATTAATTAAAATCATCCCTTAGTACAAAAACGTAAAATGGCATAACCTTGACCATTGAAGATTTTCCATTCCAACCCATTCCAACTACCAATCCAAGCTTATTTCCATCCTTAATATCACTAGATAACATGCCTTAAACATTAAAATCAAACAATTCACTTTTCCAAAACCCTAAATCAACACTACTTGATCCAAACTCTATCTAAACCCAACCAAATCCATCATTTGACTTTAGAATACTTGTTTATGCATCAAAATAACACATTTATTATTAAATTGCACAATTAAAACTCAAAAATTCAAAAGTCCAATTCTCCCATAGCCCTAAATTCTCTCTCTTCACCAATCTTAACCCAAACTTAACCATTTCTTCAATCTAACCTTAAAATTATTATTAATTACTTAAAACAACTTCATTCATACCCAAATAGACAATTAAAACATACCACTTCAGAAACCCAAAAATCACATATTCTTAATTTCTTGAAATTTCTTAGAGAAAAGTTAAAGAACTTACTAATTTTGGCGAAAATCACTAAAAATCCCTTTTGAACCTTTGGAATCCTTCAATTTATGAAGCATGGAAGAAGCAAATCCTCCTCTTGAATTGGCTATGGTGTTCGGCTGTGGAAGGAAGAAGAAGAAGAAGATGCAATTTTATTTTCTCTTTCCATCCACTTTATTTTAAACCATATATATAATATTTAATTATACTTTTAATTAATTAATTAATTAATTAATTAATTAAAACCTCAAAATTACTTCTTCCATCCAAAATAATTTATTTTTGAATTATTTTAATAATTTTAAATTTCCAAAGTTTATTTACCAAAATGACCTTGGTACTTTGACTTTTGACTTTTTGAAAATTGACTTTTGTTAACTTTGTATATGTTATATATATTTTGCATATATATCACATATACATTTCACTTTTTCATTTAAAATCCTTCTATTTTTCATTTAAATTATTTATTTAATTTATTCAATTCAATTCAATTTTAATTTATTTTGTTTAATGTTAAAAATTAGAGACGTTACATTATAGGCATACACAGGTATTATAATAGGTCGGCTCTTAAATGTATTTTGATGAACATTTATGAAATACAATGGAATTGTTGGTTCACCTTCATTGTTATATATCTATTGCTAGAATTACTTAGTCAAATTATCATGGTTTGTAATGCATGTATCGTAAGTGCGATAACAGATTTACAATTAGGGCGTAATGGTTTTGTATACGCATAATTAATGCAAAGTGAAGGTGTGTGTCTGATCGCGTGATGCATGCAAGATATGGGCACATGCAACTAAGGGATGATCGAAGTGTTGATATAATATACAACTTGTATTATGTAATTGAGGCATAAGCACTGTGCAGGTATGATACATAGTTAGAGTACAGGTAATGCTCGACACGATTCAAATGTGTGCATAGTGCATGGTTAGAGCACTTGTAATTGAGGTACAATTCAAGTGCATGAATGATGTATGGGTAGAGTGTGTGTGATTGAGGCTTGATTCAAGTGCATGTATGATTCACTGTTAGAGTGCGTGATTGAGGCACAATTTAAGTACAAGTATGATGCATGGTTAGAGTGCTTGTAATTGAGGCACGATTTAAGTGCAAGTACGATGCACGGTTAGAGTGCATGTAATTGAGGCACGATTTAAGTGCAAGTACGATTCACAATTAGAGTGCATGTAATTGAGGCATGATTTAAGTGCAAGTATGATGCACGGTTATAGTGCATATAAAACAGTGTGTTAAATTATGGGGATTATCCATGTTTATTTGATTTTTTTTAATAGTATACGATGTTTTGTGGGAGATATTAGAGTTGTGTTGATATCAAATCTTTCAAGTCATGTTGCTCATACATTATATCAAATCTTTCGAGTTGTGTTGCCCATTCAGTGAAGCATCCTGAGATTTTAGGTCTCCGCAGGATCTTCTTCAAACATGAGTTTGTTCACACTATGATGGTTTGGGAAACAAAGTAAGGCAAGAGCCTTTCTAAAGTGGCTCAAAGGGCGAAAGCTAGCTTTTTCGAAGGGGAGTACCTGATCTCGGGTCCTTCAAAACATGACTAGTGTAATAGATAAGCTACTGTTGGCCGTCATCTTCCCTGATCAGTATCGGTCCTACGGTCGTGGGTGAGGTCCAAAGATACATGAATAGTAGCTCTCCATGCATAGGCAGACTGAGGAGTGGAGAAGAGCTTAAAAATTGCTTAAGATCAAGAAATGCTTGCTGGAATTCCTCCGTCCACTGGAATTGCTTCAAGTTCTTCAGGAGCTTATAGAACGGTAAGCATCTTTTGGTCGAATAAGAGATAAATCTTCCCAGGGCTATGATACATCCGTTAAGCTTCTGCATTTCTTTGATATTCTTTAGGGGTTCCATCTCAATGATAGCTTGGATCATTTCAGAATTAGCTTTGATTCTCCTCTTTGAGATCATAAAGCCCAAAAACTTCCCTGACTAGACTCCAAAGGTGCATTTCTCTGGGTTGAGCCTTAAGTTTGCCCGCCTTGAAATCTCAAAGACTTCTGTAAGGTCTTGATGATGTTCAGTCGTCAGTATAGACTTCAATGTTTCTGCCAATCTAGTCTCCAAAGAGTTTATTGATGAGCCTTTGGTAAGTGGCACCTGCATTTTTTTATTTGAATGGCATTACCTTATAGTAGTAGGTGCCTTTGCTTGTTATAAAAGATGTCTGATCTTCCAGCTTAAATAGAATTTGGTGGTATCTAGACGAGGCATCAATGAAATTATACTCTGCATAGCCCGATGTCAAATCTACCAAGCGATCAATGTTAGGAAATGGGTATGAGTCTTTAGGGTAGGCTTTATTAAGATCTGTGAAGTCGATGCACATCCTCCATTTTCCACTTGATTTCTTCACCAATACCATGTTTGCCAGCCAGTTTGGAAATAAGATCTCTTTTACGAACCCATCTTTTAATAGCTTTTCAGTCTCTTACTCGGCTGCGCGCTGCTTCTTAGAGCCTAAATTTCTTTTCTTTTGCTTAACTGGCATGAAATTAGGGTTTACATACAACTCATGCATTATAAGCTCGGGAGAGATACTACTGATGTTAGATGAAATCTAGACAAAC
Source organism: Garcia nutans (assembly GCA_947685225.1). NCBI lineage: Eukaryota > Viridiplantae > Streptophyta > Magnoliopsida > Malpighiales > Euphorbiaceae > Garcia > Garcia nutans. The sequence goes on from CANTUV010000032.1 coordinate 13,593,447, forward strand.
ACATCTTCATACCGTTCTAGTACCCTCTTCAAAGCGAGCTCTTTTTAGGACTACAAGAACTCTCAATTTTTAGTGATTTGTTGATTGTGATAACAATGTCCCTTAACATGTCCACTGGCTTAGCTCTAAAATCAGGGTCATCCAAAGGATGAAGTGAATCAATGGAAAGAACCATGTTAGCATCCCTGAGAAGCACATCATAAGAGTCTCGTGCCATCTGCTGACTTCCTCTCAAAACTACAGCTCCCGAACATGTCATTTTTTTTACCCCTCATAGAAATATAAGCATCCACTCCTACCAACAATGGCCGGCCAAAAATTGTATTGTAGGCAAAGCTTTTGCTACCACCATAATGCAAACCTTGCAACTCCTGGTAGCCGTATCATCCCAGAGCTAAACTTCTAGTGTTGCCGAGCCCACCATAGGTGCTACACTCTCGGATAAGCCCACCAGTGGGGCCGAAATGGGCTTCAAGGCACTGAGGGATAGGCCAAGATTCTTGTAAACACCCAGAGTTACGAGGTTCACTACACTTCCTATGTCCACCAAAATGCGCTAAACAAGGTAGTCTTATATAACAACCTCTATTACCAGAGCATTAGCATGTGGTCCAGACAATTGATGAGACTCCTTAAGATGAAAATTGATAAGAGGCCCTTTTAACATAGGGATTTCTATGATTGAAAAGATCTCCTTGGCCTTACAATTTATGGAGGCATCTACTACATCATAATGCTATCCTCCTGCAATGAGATGTATCCTAGGTGCTTTCTTTTATGCTTAGGAAAAAGGCTCAACACTTGACCCCAGATTGCTAGCAACACAGGGTTTGGCTACGAATTGCTTCAACTCGCCGGCATGTATGAGCCTTTCTATCTCTCATCTCAGCTTTGCATAGTCATTTGTCCTATTTCTACTTCCCCGGTGAAAGCTACAATATAGGTTCTAGTCTCTATGTGGGTCCTCCCTCAGTGGGTTAGGCCAATTAACTTCTGCATTATCTCAAAGACATCGCAATATGCTAGCATGTGAAGTGGTCAAAGGAGAAAATTGTTTGGGAGCCTCAGCGATGGAATAAGTCCTATTGGGGTGCTATAGGTCAGACTATCTAATAGGATTCTAACTGTGATTCCACCATGTGTGGCTTAGTCTCGATCGATTAGCAGAGTTAGGCTTAGTAGAATCCACCTTAGATGGCTCAGACTTTGGACTCTCCTCCTTAGTCGTGGATGCTTGCCCTTATCTAGAGGCTTGGAGCTCCTCTCAGGTTTGATCATTCTCATCCATATGGATATACTTGTATGCTCGGTCTATAAGATCCATAAAGTTATATGGAGGATTCTTACTCAAGGAGTTAGAGAATTGCTTAAAATCTATATTCTGAATCATTCCCTCTAGAGTTAGCTCAAAGTTCATGTTGTTGAACCTATCAATATATTACCAAAAGGTCTCCTTTGGATTCTGCACAATCTTAAGGAAGTCGACTGAGGTATGTCCCAAGTCAATAGATGCCACAAACTTGTTAATCAAAAGATTGGTCAATTGCTTGAAACTGTATATGGAATCTGGTTCTATGCTCTTATACCAGACTTGGGCATTGCCCACCAAGGTTTTCAGGAACAACTTGCATAAGGCCAAATCTAAAGAGGTGAACACCAAAGCGGTATTGAAAATCTGTCTATATGTGCTCGGGGATCTGTGGAGCCATCGTACTCTTTTAGCTTCTGGATGTGAAAGCTAGGATATGTATCACTTAAGATCTCCTTTGACAAGGGGGATCAAAAACATGCTTTTCTTGTGCATTCTCTTAATTCTCTCATTAACCAGGGTGTTGAGGTTCTCCTTGGAAATTATGGCATCCTTTCACTTTAGCTCAAATGGAGGCTGAGTTAAATAGGTTTGACGTTGGGATTTAGAATGCTTTGGGGTGTAGAGCCACCTTTTAGTATGGTTTTGTGATTTCAGAGAAACATCTCTTTCCATATCATGTTTCTCTTATTCATTGAAAAAGGGTCGGTGGGTCGCATGTGGGAGGTGGTGTTTAATGAAGGGCAGGTTAGGAAGGTGGGGCATGACTGTTTGTCTGGTGTGTTGGTTGTTGGGATGATGTTTCAATTTGATACTTTATGATGGAGATCAGGTCTTTAATGAAGTAGTTAACTCCCGCGTTGTTTGTTCATTGAGGCTATCTGGATGTGAGGTTGTAGTAGAAAGGATCGGAAGGGGGTATGTGCCAAGTGGGGCACTTAAAGTGCTGGGTCCAGCTACTAAGGAGGGTACCACTGAGCAGGCAACAATGGTTGGATCAGCTGAGTTTCGGTTAAGGTCGAGTGAAAAGTCATGGGTTGTTTCGGGACAATATGATGTGATATGGTTTTTTTATGTGTTGTGGTTGAGGCTTTGAGTCCTATCGTCCATGTTAGGAGATCAGCTAGTCTAAGCTCACCATAGCAATGATGATGAGGCAGACTTTTTTGAACTCTAGGCTCGGCTGCGGGTATGCTGTGTGGGACTTCCTGTAAAAAAAAAAGGGCTCTGGTTCTGGTATGGATACTCTAATGTCTAAGTTGGAGTTTGGTATCATAGGAAGTATCTATAGCATTCATGGAAAAAGTGAAAAGTACCATTACTTGTCAGGGTTCTCTTCTATTTATAGTCTATGAGTTGGAGACAGATTCCAAACATGTCAGTGAATCTTTTGTGGTCGAAAAAATGTCGGAGTAGTGCAAAAACTATGTCAGAAGCAATACACCAAGCCTAAATAGCTCAATTATTCCATTGGCTCCTTATTTAAATGAGACACATACTTCGTTCTGAGCCATATAATGCTTGGAACATCGTGTTAATTGGATGAGATGGTTGTAGACCCTTAATTTTTCACTCAGTCCAGTCCGATATTTTTAAACAGTCCAAAATAATTTTTTTGGTATTTTTAATAAGATTTATTACTTATAGTATTTATTTTTAATTAAAATAAAAATAAAAAAATAAGAAGAAAAGATAAAAAAAATAAATTAAAAATAACAATCGGCGATGGGCAAATTTGTCGATGAAAGTTTTCTTCGCTGGCGATGAATTGGCGCTGCGAATTGGCCATAAGCCAATTCGTCGCAGGTTTTTCCTATGACGAATTGGCCTGTGGCCCATGCCCAGCCTGTGCACCCAGCCAACAGTGCCCCGCAGTAATTTTTCCCAACATAATTTTTGCCAGTGCAATTTTTTCCGAAATCCTATTCTACTTGGTTTTTAATTTTTTTCTTAAATGGTTTTAATTTCCTTAACCAATTAGTATTAGGTTTTTATTTTTCTTATAAATACCACATCAAAACACACAGAAAGGGACTTTGATCTTTTAAAAGGAGATTGGACTTTTGGAAGGAGAGGGACTTTTCAGAATAGATTCAGAACCTTGGATTTGAAGGAGGAAGAGGCAGTCAGTAAGCAACAAACAATCCATCAAAGGCAGCCCACATTGTCTTTGTTATTGTTCAACCATAATTCAAATTATGGTGGAACCAACAATGGAGGTTTGAATCTCTATTTACTTATTTACGTTTACAGTAGTCTCATCACTCAATTGGATTAATTGTTTAAACGTGCAATAGATGATCAATTGTTCTACTTACCATCCAAACTCTATTTGAAACCCTAAAAACTATTTTTCAAAACCCTAATATCTTAATACCCGTAAAACATATTTTTGAAATCTAAAACCCTAATTACACTTTTCTAAAACCACAAAACAATAGACTATTTTCTTAAAACCTTAACCAAATCTATTTTTCTGAAAGATTCGTAGTAGCCTATTCTTTCCAAATACCTAATTTAAAATCCAATTTTCATGATCTTTAATCTTATTTATTTAAACCCTAAATTTTAATATTATTTTTATAAAACTTTTGAAACCCTAAATCTTAAAAACATCCAGTAACTATATTACTTCTTTTATGTTAAATATTTCTCAAATTGATTAATCCAGAAAACTAAATTACAAGATCCTAATTGTTAAACATGAAACTAAAGAAACCTAAATTGATACATGAACCCTATATTTATATACTTACTATTTTATTCAAATTAGATGAACATTTATTATATATTTTGATTGATGTTTGATGTCTTTGATGAATGATTTATTTATAATGAATGGTTGGCTATTTTTACTTATTTGTTTTGATTTTGTAAGAGGTATGTTTCCATATTTTGGGTACCTCATGTCGTGAGCATCATGTAATTATTTTATTTTAAAGTCTTTTTGGACCAATGTAATGGACACATTTCTACCTTTTTGGTGGGTGTCCTATTTAGTTTTTGACATGGATGATGTAAGGATATGTTTCCATCTTTGGATGGGTGTCCATTTATTTATTTTGTTTAGACATTGCTTTGATTTTAATATAATGATGCTTTATTTTAATTGTTGCATTAAGTATGGATAATATCATTATATTTAAGAATTTTATAATATTAAGACCTGCAAAGGAGGCCAGTTCCAATGAACCGGTCGTTGTGGGGGTGCTGGGCTATTTCTCACCTTCCCCACACGTACCCAACTTTTCAAACCCATTAGGGGGTTGGAAATTCCTTAGGAATCGAGTCATCCACCCCTATCTTTTTCCTTGCCTGTCCGGGTGGCGACTCCAATTTCTCCGAGCTTAGGCCCTTGTTCTCTAAGACCCTGAGCCTAAATAGTGCCAAAGTTGGAAAAATTATTCCACCGGGAGTGGGGGCAAAAATCTCCGCTCATAGTGGCGACTCCACTGGGATAAGAGAAGTTGATTTCGTTGGTCTTTATATTATTCTATTCTTTCTTATCATGATTTTATCCATTGCATCATATTATATTGCATTATGTGTGTGAGTTAGAATGCCCATATTACCCGTGTTGTGTTATGTAAGGAATACCATACTTTCACTCAAGGTATGGAGATCGAGCATGGCATAACCACTCATAGCCTTGTACCTTTTGGTATATACTTGCTATGGGAACCTAAGCCTTTTAACCCAAAGACTAAAGCTCATGTAATTGGCCTAGTTACTTTCCTTAGATTTTTACCCCAAATGCTTGTTGTGTGACTATGGTTAATTTATCTTAGTTTAAATCATGGCTTATTTGATTTGTTCTTTTTCTAATATGACCTAAGTACATTGTAAGCTCAAAATAAATTTTTCTTTAAAGTCCAAAAGACCAAAGCTATTTTTAAAACTTTTCAAGATGGTCTTTGGACATAAAACTTTTCTAAAAAAATAAATCAAAAATTCTTTTCTCATGACCCAAATATAAAGCCCAAAATCCATTTTTTCTAAAATCTTTTTACAAACGGGCTTAGAAACAAAATTATTTTCATAATCTTTTGAAAGAGCTTACAAATATTTAGGTCAATTATGGAAATACCAAAAATCAATTGTGAGCCTAGTTTATACTAAGAATTATTAACCATGGGTTTATTTTTGGCATGAATCATTAGTTACTTTTTCAAGTGAGAAATTTATGTATAATAAACCTCTTAATTTAGTTTTAATACAATATAGAATAAAAGCTGCTCTAGTTGATTGGTTGGATTAAAGCCTAATTAATGGGAATTATCATGAACTGATTTCCATTTTTGAAAATATAACTATTGGTTGAAACGTCTGAGGAAAATATTCGAAAACAAGATACCCCATGTTGGTATTTTGTTAACCATATACCTAGAAAAAGAGTCTCGCCATCCGTGTGTGGAAGTTATAAGGTGGGAAGGAACGTCCTATTTATCCTTGTTTGTTTATTATTTGTGCATACATGCATACATACATTTACATCTCATATCATTGATCCTCTCTGGCTCACAGCCCTGGATTATGATAGTTTAAAAGCTTATGACAATTCGACCTACGCCGAAGACGAAGAATCCAGCAGTGACTCAATCACTTTCTCACCAAAAGCAAAGGAGCCCGAACGAATTCAAAGAATGGTGGACGACGCCCTCAATGCTAAAATGGATGAACTAAAGGGGGCCCTAGTTGAGATCATGAAGAGTCAAATGACTACAATATTTGGGAACACCACTGAAGTGTTCGCAAGTACCAAGAAAGATAAGGGGAAGGCTAAAGTTGGTGAAGTAGCTTTTGATGATGACAAGATGGTTATTGATGATGATGACGACTAGGCTCAATACTTCCAAGATCCTCAAGATAAAAAGAAGGAGCCAAAGGTTGTTGAGAAGACACCTATTGAAAAGAATGAGTTGTCTGATGTTGAGAAGATGATTGCTGATTTAGAAAAGAAATTTGAAAAGAAACTGAAAATCGAAGAGATGTCTGAGATCGATAAACTATTTGAACAAGATGAGGAGGTCCCTTATAAGTTCAAGATGACTTCCTTCGCTAGATACAATGATACAGGAAACCCTCATCTCCATGTGAAGTAGTACATCACTGCCATGCAATCAGCCAGAGCTACTAAAGCTCAAACTCTAAGGTATTTCATACTCTCATTGGAGTCTGTTATCCAAAATTAGTTCAACACCTTAGAGGAAAGTACTCAATAAGATTGGAACATGTTGTACAACACTTTTATTCAGCAATATGGTTACAATGTCGAGTTGGAAGTAACCTTGACAAAGGTGGAAACCACTAGGCAAAGACCAAATGAGAATTTTGTGGACTATGTGAAAAGATGGAGAAATAAGACTACACTTCTCAAAGGAAGGCCTAATGAGTCGGACCAAATCAGGATAATAGTTAAAGGCATCCTACCCAATCTCCATGAAAGGCTGTCTCACACCCTTATAAGGGACTTCAAAGACCTTTTGCAAGCTGGCTTGCAAATCGAAGAGTGAGAAAGGGAGAAGAACCGCTTTTCGGCAATAAGGAATGAGAAAGGGAATTATCAGCCTAGCAATCAAAGTACACAAAAGGAAGCTGATGTTAATGCCATTAGTCAAGGAGGAATGAGGCAGTTTTCAAAATCAGGAAAGCTGCTGTCTTGGGTTCCCAATAAGCTACAAAAGAAAGGATTGTTACAACCCTTGACTCCTCATCCTTTGCCTAATCCTCTTCCACCTAACTTTGATACTAAGGCATTTTTCCAATTCCATCAAAGACCTAGACACGAAATGGACAACTGTATGAAGTTGAAGCATGAGATTCAGAATTTTATTGATAATGGAAAGTTGCTTGAGCTAGATAAGCCCAATACCAAAAATAATCCTCTGCCTAGGTTCCACAGAGTGCCACCACCAGCAGCTTTCATAGTAGGAGGAGGATTGGAGGAAGATCTTGTCTTATTCTCCTTTTAAGATGTGAACATTGACGATGTGGAATAAGGAGAAATTTTATTCAACAAACTTCCCTTAACATGGAGTGTTGTTTTATTTATTTTCTTTAATATTTAATTGGAATAATTATTTTTTTCAAATTATGTTTATTTGAATAAATTATTTTTCATCCAATTTTTATGGTCTCTATTCATTATGGTGCTCAACCAATGATGAATTTAACTTGATATTTATAAATTAGAGTATCTATGCATCATGATTCGAATGACTTTACTAGGTGAGGGAATTGCTCTATAGCATTGAGTTGTGTATACTTACTTAGAGAGGGCTCCTGCATAATGACTTTTGTCTAGGTCCTAGTCTGTCTTAGAACATGCTTTGACAAACTTTTGAGGAGAAATTAAACTCTGCTTATTTAAGGGAGAGATGATCTAGGCATTATTTGGTTAGCCACCAACTAGCATTCACCCTATTGAATATCAATCCCTAGTTGTCCCTTTAAGCCTTCATAAAATTTTAGCTTTCATTTCATTGGCATACAAACCCCAACAACCTACCCTGAGCTGTTATTACACTTTTGACAAGTCTTATGATCACTAAGGCGAAGAGGCAAGAAGATCAAAGAATGGAATGCATAGCCAAGACCGTAAGGATAGTTGATGTTCCCAAGACCATAAGGGTAGTTGAAGTTCACCTAATATCTCCAATCTATCAAGATAACATCCAAGTAACAAATGATTTATCCATGTTAAAGAAGATTCATGCCACTCCTCTCATGCATTATCAGAAACAAAACTTGGTACAAATAAGATAACTATTTGGAACTAGGACAAAAAAAAGAAGAAGAAAAAAAATAAAAAAAAAAAGAAAAAAAGAAAAAAAAAAGAAGAAAAAGAAAAGAAAATAAAACCCAAAATGGTTCAGAAAGCCAACCAAGTTCTCTTTTACCTAAAGCAGCAAAAGGCTTCCATTTAGTTTATAAGGACAGTTTGACTTGAATTGGTCCAACCCAACCAAAGATTCAATCAAAATTGGAGAAAAAGGAGAAAGGTCACCTAGTTCTTGAAAGTCCTGTACTTGACAGTCCTATAGGAAAGAAGGAAAAAATGATAAAATGCTCAAGAAAAGAAGGAGTAAGAAAAAGAAAGAGAAAGAAAAGAAAAAAAAGAAAGGAATGTGGGTAAAAACTTTTATAAGGGAAAAGACTATCCCAATCAAGATCCAGATTAACGTCAAAAAGAAAGAAGGATGTTTAACGCTCTATCTTTTCATGTTTCCAACTGCCAAAAGTTCCAACAAGCAGTTTGTAGTGTGAAGGTTTGTCCATTGTGTCACATTAGCTCCAATCTCAAAATGGCTTTCACTTAACCCGTGTCCCTTATAGGCCCCATTTCAAGCCTATCAAAGACCTGTTGATCTCTCTTAGTAGGTAGAGTCTATTAGTGGAGATAGTTTGAATTAGCATGCATATGAGATAGACAATATTCAAACTCAAATGAGATCTTTGACCAAGTAATTTGTATGTGCCTATCTGAAGTGCAACAATTCTCGCTTAAATAGAAATGATTCCCGAGTTTAGTACAGTAACTAGGGTTGTCATGTTATAGATATGTTAAATTTGAAAATTGAGTCCTGAGGTAAATTGACATTGATTTGACAAAACCAACATTTGATTTCAAAATCAAAATTCAAAAAAAATAATAATATACAAAGCCTTCAAGTTAAGAGAAGTTTGTTGAACCATCAAAACTCAAAGAACACATTGGGCAAAGGAAATGGTTATTGGAAAGGTCATGAAGAAGCTACCAACTGACATACTGAATCATAATTTGAAATGGATGTATCTCTACTGCTTGGGGCCTCCATTATTCTTGTTTTCAATATCTCGAAGATAAAAGCCATAAAAGAGAAGCTTTCTATCATTCCAATACAAGACCTAAACAAGCATCTGGAAGGAGTCAATGAGAACACTTCAGCTGATCACCTTGGTCTATGAGTGGACGAAACCTATAAGTGTTATTCATGCATATCATGCATACATGACCATATCACATTGCATTTTCTTGTATTGTATTGTCTATTCTTTGTCAAAGTGAACAACAAATACTCTATGAAGCAAAGATGAAGAAGATATGAAATCAGGGGGCATGGAAAGCCCATTGCGTGAGGAAGCTCCAGTAATTTCACAAAAGAAAGAAGAGATGCATGCTTATGCAAAGAACCAGACAAAATACAAACATCAATCAGAGCCTGCATGAGAAAAATCATTGGTTTGAGCCTACACAAGGGCAAAGTTTCTCCATTTTAATTTTTGAGTTTATGCGTATAAAAAATATTTTCAAACTTACTTTCAAATAATTTGCCATGCAGGGGGTAAGGAGAAGATATGAAGGTCAGCTAAAATATAGCTAAATTTTTTATAGATTTTTTTTTATTAATATCCTAGTAACTACAATTATCTTTTGCAGCCACCGGGTCCATAACCCAAATCATTTTTTAGTCCAGAACTCACCACCGGGTCCAGAATCCAAATTATTTTTTAGTCCAGAACTCACCACCGGGTCTAGAACCCAAATCACTTTTGAGTCCAGAACTCACCACCGGGTCCAAAACCCAAATCACTTTTAAGTCCAGAACTTATCTAGGGTCCTGAACCAAATTAGTTTTAAGTCTAAAACTTATCCCGCATCCAGAACTCAAATTATTTTTAAGTCTAGAACTTACCTTGGGTCCAGAACCCAAATTATTTCTTAAGACCAGAACTTACCGCAAGGCCAGAAGTTATCCCGGGTCCAGAACCCAAATTATTTTTAAAGTCCAAAACTTATCTCGTGTCTAGAATCCAAATTATTTTTAAGTCCAAAACTTATCCCGGGTCCAGAACCTAACTTATTTTTAAAGTCCAGAACTTACATTGGGTCTAGAATCTAAATTATTTCTTGAATCTAGAACTCTCTTAGGTCCAGAACCCAAATCATTTTTGAGTCCAGAACTCGCTTGGGTCCAGAACCCAAATTATTTTTAAGTCCAGAACTTATCTCGGGTCCAAAATCTAAATTATTTTTAAAGTCCAAAACTTACCTCGGGTTTAGAACCCAAATTATTTTTAAGTCCAGAACTTACCTCGGGTCCAGAATCCAAATTATTTTTTAAGTCTAGAACTTACCTCGGGTCCAGAACCCAAAGTATTTCTTGAGTCCAGAACTCGCTCGTTTCCAGAACCCAAATCATTTTTTAGTCCAAAACTCGCTCGGGTCCAGAATCCAAATTATTTTTAAGTCCAAAACTTATCCCGAGTCCAGAATTCAAATTATTTTTAAAGTCCAGAACTTACCTCGGGTCCAGAACCCAAATTATTTTTTAAGTTTAGAACGTACCTCGGGTTCAGAACCCAAATTATTTCTTGAGTCTAGAACTCGCTCGGGTCCAGAACCCAAATTATTTTTAAGTCCAGAACTTATCCCAGGTCTAGAACCCAATTATTTTTAAAGTCCATAACTTACCTCGGTCCATAACTTAAATTATTTTTAAGTTAAGAACTTATCTCAGGTCCAGAACTCAAATTATTTTTTAAGTCCAGAACTTATCTCGGGTTCAGAACGCAAATTATTTTTTTTTAGTCCAGAACTTATCTCGGATGTAGAACCCAAATTATTTTTTAAGTCCAGAACTTATCTCAGTTCAAGAACCCAAATTATTTTTTAAGTCTAGAACCCAAATTATTTTTTTTAAGTCTAGAACTTATCTCGGGTTTAGAACCCAAGTTATTTTTTAAGTCCAGAACTTAGTTTGTGTCCAGAACCCAAATTATTTCTTAAGTCTAGAACCCAAATTATTTTTTAAGCCCAGAACTTATCTCGGGTCCACAACCCAAATTATTTCTTAAGTCCAGAACTTAACCCTTTGGGTCCAGAACTCAAATTATTTTTAAGTCCAGAACTTATCCCAAGACCAGAACCCAAATTATTTTTAAGTCCAGAACTCAAACTAACCTTGATTACGAAGTCCAGTATGGATCTAAACCAAGTCAAAAATCACATTGGTTTTCGCTCTCTTTTGCTGTAGTCTCAGATCGCTTAAGCTGAGGCAAACTGTAGACCTATAATTTTTGACCCAGTCCAGTCCGATATTTTTAAATAGTCCAAAATAATTTTTGTGGTATTTTTAATAATATTTATTAGTTATAGTATTTATTTTTAATTAAAATAAAAAATAAAAAAGAAGAAGAAGAAAAGATAAAAAAAATAAATTAAAAAAAGGGAGACGGGCAAAATCGACGAAGAATTGGCCATAAACCAATTAGCCGTAGGTTTTTCCTGCGATGAATTGGCCTGTGGCCCGCGCCCAGCCAGCACACCCAACCAACAGAGCCCCGCAGCAATTTTTTCCACCTCAATTTTTTTCGAAACCCTATTCTACTTGGTTTTTAATTTTATTTCCTAAACAGTTTTTATTTCCTTAATAAATTAGTATTAGATTTTTATTTTTCTTATAAATACCACATCAAAACACACAGAAAGGGACTTTGATCTTTTAAAAGGAGATCAAACTTTTGGAAGGAGAGGGACTTTTTCAGAATAGATTCAGAACCTTGGACTTGAAGGAGGAAGAGGCAGTCAGCAAGCACAAACAATCCGTCAAAGGCAACTCACACTGACTTTGTTATTGTTCCACAAGAATTAAAATTATAGTAGAACCAACAACAAAGGTTTAAATCTCTATTTACTTGTTTATGTTTACAGTAGTCTCATCACTCAATTGGATTAATTGTGTAAATGTGCAATAGATGATCAATTGTTCTACTTACCATCCAAACTCTATTTGAAACCCTAAAAACTATTTTTCAAAACCCTAATATCTTAATACCCGCAAAACATATTTTTGAAATCTAAAACCCTAATTACACTTTTCTGAAACCACAAAATAATATACTGTTTTCTTAAAATCCTAACCAAATCTATTTTCTGAAAGATTCATAGTAGCCTATTCTTTCCAAATACCTAATTTAAAATCCAATTTTCATGATTTTCAATCTTATTTATTTAATCCCTAAACTTTAATATTATTTTCATAAAACTTTCAAAACCCTAAATCTTTAAAAAATCCAGTAGCTATATTACTTCTTTTATATTAAATATTTCTAAAATTGATTAATCCAGTAAACTAAATTACAAGATCCTAATTGTTAAACATGAAACCAAAAAAACCCAAATTGATGCATGAATAATAAATTTATATACTTACTGTTTTATTAAATTAGATGAATGTTTATTATATATTTTGATTGATGTTTGATGTCTTTAATGAATGATTTATTTATAATGAATGGTTGGCTATCTTTATTGATTTGTTTTGATTTTATAAGAGGCATGTTTCCATGTTTTAGGTACCTCATGTCGTGAGTATCATGTAATTTATTTTATTTTAAAGTTTTTTTGAACCAATATAAAGGAAACATTTCCACCTTTTCGGTGGTTGTCCTATTTAGTTTTAGACATGGACGATGTAAGGACATGTTTTTCATCCTTGGATGAGTGCCATTTATTTATTTTGTTTGGACATTGCTTTGATTTTAATATAATGATGCTTTATTTTAATTGGTGCATGTAGTATGGATAATATCATTATATTTAAGAATTTTACAATATTAAGACCTGCAAAGGAGGCCGGTTCCAATGAACCAGGCGTTGTGGGGGTGCTGGGCCATTTCTCACCTTCTCCACACATACCCAACTTTTCAAACCCATTAGGGGGTTGGAAATTCCTTAGGAATCGAGTCATTCACCCCTTTCTTTTTCCCGGCCTGTCTGGGTGGCGACTCCATTTTCTCCGGGCTTAGCCCGTGTTCTCTAAGGCCCTAAGCCTAAAGAGTGCCGAAATCGCAAGAACCATTTCACCAAGAGTGGGGGCAAAAATCCCCGCTCACAACGGTCATTACCGATCTATAGTTATATAACAAATATATATATATATGCTATTAGACCCTCATATTAATTGAATCAATCTAGAAATAGAAAATATATGAACGTTGGGAAATTTTTACACGTGGGAGATGATTTCTTACACACAACTATTCATATTTGAGTTAGTCACCTTCTTCTAAGTTTAGTAAATAAAAATAAAAATGGTTATGTTACTGACAAAGTTTATTTTGTTAACAGAAAGAAGTAGATAAATAAAATTATCTAATTATTTAATGATGCAAAGTAGAAAGCATATCAAATTGTAACACCCTTATACCCTATATATGTATAATACATACACCTAGTATATATAAAATATGCATTGTAGACCCTTGATTTTGGCCCTAATTAAAAATGGCCTAAGTATTTATCAGTCCATTCTTAACTGTTTAAACCTATTTTAAGCTTTTAAATTTGATTGGTCCAATTTTTAAGGCCTAAAATACATTGTTCAATCTTTGAAACCCTAAATAGGCCTGTTTTGAAGGTTTGGTCAGTTTCTAATTAGATATAGGACAACCCCATATCGCTTTGGGAGGCCCTAAATCGATATGGGAAGGTCACATATTAAATTGGGACTTTCCCAGTTCAATATGGGAATCCCATATCAATTTGGGAAGCCCCAATTTGATATGGATTTGTTTTTTGCTTCAAATTCGGTTCAAAATGGTCACATTTGATCACAAATTCAAATTGTTTTAAGTCGATATATCTTAGATAAAACTGTGGCTAATCAGAAATCTAAGATGGGGTTTACAAAGTTTAACCTAAAATTCTCTTATAAATAGAGAATCAAAGCAAGTAGCAAGGGATGGCAACAAACGATAGACAGCAACAAAACAGCAGCATTTAAAAAAAGAAACAACAAACAAAACCTAGCAACTTGAGTGTGCAGGGAGAAAAAGCATTACACCATCAAACTAGAAGGGAGGGATACATCTGTCTTCATCTTGTCCAACCAAGATTTTGCTACTGGTCAAAATATAAAGTTTGATCAACGTGAAATATTGGTATAACCAACAACGAAGGTTTGCAATCCTTTATCCAATTTGCTTTAAACCTACAGTTATCCATTCATCCTTGTTTTATTCTTTTAATTTGTTCTTGTATTTTTTTTATTTTAGTAGGTATGACTTAATATTATCCACTTAGTTAAATATCATTCATATTCTTTTTAACTGATTCCTGTGATGGTATGTTTATTGTCCACTATGCTATTTCATTAAATTCCAAAATAACTTGTTTAAACCAAAGTTTAAATATCACAGTGATTAAATAATCCTTAAAACCTTAATTATCCAGTAGCCCATTTATTAAAATGTCAAATCCCTAAAAACTAGTTTTCAAACTTTAAAACCCTAGCCATAATAATCATATTTTCACAAACCCTAATTCAAAAACATTAAAACCTAGATTCCAAAACCCTAATTTATTATTTTCCAAATCCTAGTTTTTAAAATATCTAAAACCCTAACCCTTTATTTTTTTAAAATCAAAAACCCTATACTTGTTTTGAAAATCATTCAGCTTTCATAGAAGCTGCCCCCTTGACCCCTGCCAGCTAATCAGCTAGCTAGACCGATGTATGCGTGGCGCCCTATATTTCATTAAGGGAGTTAATGCTTGAATATATATTGTACCTTTTTTGTGATTTTATTATATTTAAGTCCTAATTCATTATTATTTATTGATAATATGCATTATTATGATTTATTTGCTTATGGATTGTAATTTCTTATTATTTTGAATTTTGAGATTGTAAAAGGCATGTTTCCATTCATGGGTGCCTTGTTTGTTTAATTTATTTATTTTATGTATTTAAAGACTTTAGGACAATTACAAGGGACATGTTTTCACCTTTTGTTGGGTGTTCCATTTTATTTATTTATCTTGTTTATCTTTGGACATTAGACGTTGTAAGGGCATATTTCCATCAATCGATGAGTGTTCATTTATTTATTTATTTGATTTCAACACAATGAAATTTATTTTAATTTGAATGTAATATGGATGATATTGTAATTTTTAAGAATTTGATAATACATAGACCTGAAAAAGGAGGCCGGTTCCAATGAACCGGGCATTATGGGGGTGCTGGGTCATTTCTCACCTTTCCCATACGTATTCAACTTTTTGAACCCATTACGGGTTGGAGATTAATTAGGAATCAAGTTATCCACCCCTTTCTTCTTTCCCAGCCAATTCGGGTGGCAACTCCATTTTCTCCGAGTTTAGGCCCATGTTCTCTAAGGCCCTGAGCCTAATAGTGTCAAAGTTGCAAGAACCATTCCACAAGGGAGTGGAGACAAAAATTTTCGCTAATAATGGTGACTTCAGTGGGGATAAGAGAAGTTGATTCTGTTGGTCTTTATATTATTTTATTCTTTCTTATTATGATATTATCTATTGCATCATCTTAGTTTGCATTGTGTGTGTGAGTTAGGACGCCCGTGTTACCCGTGTTGTATTATGTAAGGGATACTATACTTTTACTCAAAGTATGGAGATCGAGCATGGCATAACCACTCATAGCCTCATACCATTTGGTATATACTTACTATGGGAACCTAAACTTTTCAACCCAAAGACTAAAGCCCATGTAGTTGGCCTAGTTACTTTCCTTAAGTTTATAACCAAATGCTTGCTCATTGACTATATTTGATATATCTTAGTTTGAATCATGGCCTATTTGGTTTGTTATTTTTTTAATATGACCTAATTATATTATAAGCCCAAAATTATTTTAAAAAGCCCAAAATAATTTTCAAAAGCCTAAAATAATTTTTAAATCCCGAAAGACCAAAATATTTTCTTCTTCAAAAGATAGTCTTTGGACATAAAATCTTTTTTTTCTAAAATGAGTCAAAAATTCTTTTTCATAGCCTAAACTCAAAACCCAAAAATTTATTTTTTTTTATAAATCTTTGACAATGGGTTTTGAAACAAAATCATTTTTAATAGGCTTTCAAACAACTTTTTCTTTAATGGGCTTACAAATAGTTGGGTCGATTATGGAATCTTAAAAATTAATGTGGGCCTAGTTTATACTAAGACGTATTAATCATGGGCTTGTTTGTAGCATGAATAACTAGTTGTTTTTCCAAAATGGGAAATCCATTTTTGATAGACATTTTAATTTGTTTTTAATCCCAATATAGCAAAAAGCTCTTTTTAGTTGACCCAATGGATTGAAGCTTAATTAATGGGAATTATTATGGACTAACTTCTAAATTTAAAAATACAGCCATTGGTTGAAACGTTCGAGGGAAGTATTCAAAAACAAGATACCCTGTGTTGGTATTTTGTAAGCCATATACCTAGGAAAAGAGACTCGCCATTCTTGTGTGGAAGTTATAAGGTTGGAAGGTTCGTTCCTATTGTGTTGAGTTGTTTTGTTTGTTACTTGTGCATCCATGCATACATGCATACATACATTGCATCTTGTATCATTAATCCTTTCTGGCTTATAGCCCTCGATTATAGTAGTTTAAGAGCCTATGACAACCCAATCTATGCCAGCGACGTAGAATCTAGCAATGACTCAGTTAGCTTCTCACCAAAAGTAATAGAGCTAGAGCAAATTTAGAGGATTATGACAATGCAGTCAACACCAAGATAGAAGAGCTAAAGGGGGTCCTGGTTGAGACCATGAAAGCCAAATCGCTATAATGATTGGGAACACTGCTGAAGCATCTACAAGTACTAAAAAAGACAAGGGAAAGGCTAAGGTTGATGAAGTAGCCTTCAATGATGACAAGATGGTTATGGATGATGATGAATATTGGGCTCAGTACTTTTTAAATCCTTAAGATAAGAAGAAGGAGGCAAAGTGTGAGCGGTGATTTTTACCTCCACTCCCGGTGAAATAGTTTTTGCGACTTCGGCACTGTTAGGCTTAAGGCTTTAGAGAACACGGGCCTAAACCCGGAGAAAATTAAGTTGCCACTTGGACGGGCTGATAAAAAGAAAGGGGTGGATGACTCGATTCCTAAGGAATCCCCAACCCCTTATTGGGTTCAGAAAGTTGGGTACGTGTGGGGAAGGTGAGAATGACCCAGCACCCCCACAACGGCCGCTTCATTGGAACCAGCATCCTTTTGAGATCTCAATATTATAAAATTCTTAAATATAATGACATTATCCATACTACATGCGATCATAAAAATAAATAAATATTTTTTAAAAAATTATAGTAATGTCCAAACAAAGCTTTAGGTAAATGGACACCCATTCGAGGATAAAAACATGTTCTTACATCGTCCATGTCTAAAACTAAATGGGACACCCACCAAAAGGTGGAAACGTATCCTTTACATTATTTCCAAAATATGAAAATAATTTAAATTACAAAAAGATTAATTAATGAGGTACCCAATCATGGAAACATACCTCTTACAATTTTAATACCAAGATAAACAAATAATAATAATAATAATAAAGAAATCATCCATCCATGATAAACAAATCAAATATCAAAATAAAATAAATCAATCATCAAAACATATAATAAACTAAATAATCAAATCTAAAACTAAATAAAGCAATAAATGTATAAGTTTAGGGTTTATATCTTAAATTAAGGTTTTTAGAATTTTAATAACTAAATTAGGATTTAAAATAAAGGAAATTAAACACAAAGATTTATAATACACAAATAAATATTGACCCCTTCGACAAGCCCATACGACGGTCCTTGTGGGGTTGTAGGTTTTGGTGTTGAAAATTAAGATTTTAGGGTTTAAGATTTAGAAAATAGGGTTTTGGGATTTTTGAAAGCTGATCAAAGTTTTAAAGTTTATACGAATGAAAGTTACTGTTAATATTTTTAAAGAGCTTAAATGAAGCTACTGTGAGTTTTTATGGAAAAACCTTAAGTGAGTATGTGTAGCATATTGGTTAAATAACCATGCACAATAGAAAACAAATAAATATCATAAGCCAGCAAGTTTACTGGTTCTAGTTTATATGATGTAGAAAAATAATAACAAAAATCTGCACTCCATGTAAACTATGAATTGATTTTAAAAGAACTAGCCTACTGTAACTTTAATTAGATGAAGAATGAACTTATTCAATATTTAAAATAATCAAAGCCTATTATATTTATTTAATTTAGAGTATACCATCATTTGTTAGCTCCACCAAAATCGTTGAATGAGAATTCTGGGTGAGCTTTGATCAAGACAACACAGCCTTGTTGCCTTGTGGATGGGAGTGTTCTTTTTGTTCTTGGCTGCTTCAGGTTGCTTCAAAGTTCAAAAGTCCAATCGTAATTCTTGAGTAATTTTTTTCGTCCTTGTTTATGTGTCTAAAGTTATTATTTATAGGAATTTCCAACAAAACCTAATATGTTAAGGGAATTAAAAACTGTTTAGAAAATTAATTGGAGTTTCAGAATAAAAATATAATTTTGGCAAAATTTAGCCAAAGCACTGGCACGGGCTGCTAGAATGAGAGCAACGGGCGAGCAACGAGGCTGGGACGTGAGTAATTGGGCGAGCGCCTGTGAGGCATGCCAATTCGCTGAAGCTTACACTTGCGGCGAATTGGACCATGTTAATTTGCCGCAGCCCTTTCGGCTTACAGCGAATTGGCTTGCCATGTGGCGCTCATCAATTAGTCCGTCCAATTTTTTATTTTTTTATTTTTTATATATGTATATTTAAAAAAATAATAAATAAGATAAATAATAAATAATAAAATAAGTATTAAAATAAATAATAAATGCTAAAATAAATAATAAATACCACAAAAATTATTTCGCACTTATTTTGAAATATTAGACTGGACTTGGTCAAAAATTAAGGGTCTACAGTTTGCCCACTACTTGAATGATCTGAGACTTTCAGTAAAAGAGAGTGAAAAGTAATATGACTTTGAACAGATTTTGGATGAGGATGGGCTCTCGACCCGAGATTTGGGTACTTTGACCTGAGACTGGGTACTTGGACCAAAGCCTGAATTTGATTTGGGTACTTGGACCTGAGATTGAATTTGATTTGGGTACTTGGACCTGAGACTGGGTACTTGGACCTGAGATTGAATTTGATTTGGGTACTTGGACCTGAGACTGGGTACTTCGACTCGAGACTGAATTTGATTTGGGTACTTGGACCCGAGACTGAATTTGATTTTGGTACTTGGACCCGAGACTGAATTTGATTTGTGTACTTGGACTCGAGACTGGTACTTGGACCTAAGATTAAATTTGATTTGGGTACTTGGATCCAAGATTAGGTACTTGGATCCAAGACTGAATTTGATTTGGATACTTGGACCTAAGACTAGGTACTTGGACCCGAGATTGAATTTGATTTGAGTACTTGGACTCGAGACTGGGTACTTGAACCTGAGACTGAATTTAATTTGGGTACTTAGACCCAAAACTGGGTACTTGGACCCGAGACTAAATTTAATTTGGGCACTTGGACCCGAGACTTGGTACTTGGACCCAAGACTTGGTATTTAGACCCGAGACTGAATTTGATTTGGGTACTTGGACCTGAGATTAAATTTGATTTGGGTACTTAGACCCGAGACTGGGTACTTGGACCCGAGATTGAATTTGATTTGGGAACTTGGACCTGAGACTAGGTACTTGGACCTAAGAGTAAATTTGATTTGGACACTTGGATTCGAGACTAAATTTTAGACTGACATTTTACCAATTTAGAATTCTAGTTGTTCCATTCTTTAATGGATTGTGGGTCTTTACCACTAAAACATTAGAGATCGGGTCTTTACCCTTAAAACATGGATCTTTATCCTTTTGGATATTTTTCCTATATTTGCTTCAGCTCTTCTTGCCAGATTGATCTTTTGTCTTTTGCATCTTCATTCTTTTGAGAGTTCTAATGTTCCATTCTTTTGTGCTTTCTTTTGCAAAAAAAAAATCAACCATTTTTTAGTCCAAAAAATTCAGCTATTTTTTAGCTGGCCCTCATATCTTCTCCTTGCCCCCTGCGTGGCAAAATATTTGAAAGTGAGTTTGAAAATGCTTTTTACATGCATAAACTCAAAAATTGAAAGAGAGAAACTTTGCCCCTATGTAGGCTCAAACCAATGATTTTTCCTATGCGGGCTTATATTGATGTTTGTGTTGTCTAGTTCCTCGCACAAGCATGCATTTCTTCTTTTTGTAAAATGACTGGATCTTCCTCAAGTAATGGGCCTTCCATGCCCCCTGATTCAATATCTTATTTTGATTCTTTACTTTCATAGAGTGTTTGCTGTTCACTTTGACAAATGATAGGTAACACAAGATAACAAAATGCAATGTGATATGCTCATGTATGCATGATATGCATGGATTATACTTACAGTGGCTCCATTGACTTACAGATCGAGGTGATTAGTTGAAGTTTTCTCACGGATTCCTTCGAGATGCTCGCTCATGTCTTACATTAGAATGACAAAAGGCTTCACATTTATGGCTTTTATCTTCAAGATGTTGAGGACATGAGTGGTGGAGGGCCAAGATACATCCGTTTTAAACTAGGATTCACCATGTCAATTGGTAGCTTCTTCATAACCTTGCCAATAATATTTTTCCTTTGCCCAATGTGTCCTTCGAGGTTCGATGATTTGACATACTTCCCTTAACTTGAAGGCTTTATACAAATTTTTTTAATTTTGAATTTTGAATTTTGATTTTGAAATCAAGTGTTGGCTTTGCAAATCAATGTCAATTTACCTCGGGACTCCATTTTCTAAATTAACATATCTATAACATGACAACCCTAGTTACCGTACTAAACTCGGGAATCATTTCTTTTTAAGCAAGAATTGTTGCACTTCAGATAGGCACATACACATTACTTGATCAAAGGTCTCATCAAGTTTAAGTATTGTCTATCTTATATACATGCTTATTCAAACTATCTCCACTAATAGACTCTACCTACCAAGAGAGATCAACAGGTCTTTGATAGGCTTGAAACGGGGTCTATAAGGGACACTGATTAAATGAAGGCCATTTTTTTGTTTGGTTGATGTTTGTAGATTGTCTAGTTCTTCAGACAAGCATGTATTTCTTCTTTTGCAAAATGACCGGAGCTTCCTCAAGCAATAGGCTTTCCATGCCCCCTTGATTCAATATCTTCTTTTGATTGTTTACTTCACAGGGTGTTTGCTATTCACTTTGATAAAGAATAGACAATACAAGACAAGAAAGTGCAATGTGATATGCTCATGTATGCATGATATGCATGAATAATACTTATAATGGTTCCATTGACTCACAGGCTGAGGTCATCAGCTGAAATGTTCTCATAGATTTCTTCCAAATGCCCATTCAGGTCTTTCACTAGAATGGCAGAAGGCTTCACTTTTATGGCTTTTATCTTCGAGATATTGAAAACATGAATAATGGAGACCCCAAGCAGCAGAGATACATCCATTCCAAACTATGTTTTGGCATGTCAGTTGGTAGCTTCTTCATAACCTTGCCAATAATCATTTACTTTGCCCAATGTGTCCTTTAAGGTTTAATGGTTCAACACACTCCCCTTAACATGAAGGCTTTGTAATAATAATTTTTTTTTCTGAAATCAAATGTTGGCTTTGCCAAATCAATGTCAATTTATCTCAGGACTCAATTTTCAATCTAACATATCTATAACATGACAACCCTAGTTACCATACTAAACTCGGGAATCATTTCAATTTAAGTAAGAATTGTTGCACTTCAGATAGGCACATACACATTACTTGGCCAAAGGTCTCATTGAGTTTGAATATTGTCTATCTCATATGCATGCTTATGCAAACTCTCTCCACTAATAGATTCTACCTACCAAGAAAGATCAATAGGTCTTTGATAGGTTTGAAATAGAGTCTATAAGGGACATGGGTTAAATGAAGGCCATTTGTAAGTGGGAGCCGATGTGACACAATGGATAAACCTTCATACTACAAATTTCTTATTTGAATTTTAGGCAGTTGGAAGCAATCTTGCTAGACTTCAAATTCCTCCTATCATCTTGGCATTATTCTGGATCTTGATTGGGACAATCTTTGGATTTACAAAATGTTTGGTACCCATCATCATTTCTTTTCTTCTTCTCCTTTTTCTTCCTTTTTTTTTTTTACTCTTCCCTTTCATCGAGCATTTTATCATTTTGTCCTTCTTTCTTGTAGGACTTTCAAGTACAGAACTTTTACAAACTGGATGGTCTTTCTCCTTTTTCTCTGATTTTGATCAAATCTTAGGTTGGGTTGGACCAATTCAAGTCAAACTGTCCTTATAAACCAAATGGAAGCCTTTTGCTGCTTTAGGTAAAAGAGAACTCAGTTGGCTTTCTGAACCGCCTTTTTAGGTTTTATCTTTCTCTTTTTTTTTTTCCTTTTTTCCCTTTTTTCTTTTATCTTTTTTTTCTTTTATCTTTTTTTTGTTTTGTTTTGTTTTCTTCTCTTCTTCTTCTTCTTTTTTTTTTGGTTCTAGCTCTAAAAGAGTTGTCTTGTTTGTACCAACTTGTATTTCAAATAATGGATGAGTGGAGTGGTATTAATCTGCTTTAGTCCTGACTTTACCTGTGATATTTGGTCTAATTCAGATGAATTTAATCTACCCTTATGGTTTTGAGAACTTCAACTATCTTCTTAGTCTTGACTATTCATTTCTTTCTTTGATCTTCTTACCTCTTCATCTTAGTGGTCACAAGACTTGTCAAAAGTATCACAACAGCTCAAGGTAGGTTGTTGGGTTTTGTAAGCCAATGAAAAGAAAGCTAAAATTTTATGAAAGCTCAAAGGGACAACTAGGGATTGTTATTTAATTGGGTGGATACTAGTTGTTGTCTAACCAAACAATGCCTAGATCACCTCTCCCTTAAATAAGCAGAGTTCAATTTCACCTCGAAAGTTTGTCAAAGCATGTTCTAAGACTGACTAGGACTTAGACAAAGGTAATTATGTAGGAGCCCTCTCTAAGTAAGCATACACAACTTAATGCTATATAGCAATTCCCTCACCTAGTAAAGTCATTCAAGTCATGATGCATAAATATATTAATTCATGAATTATCAAGCTATATTCCTCATTAGTTGAGCACCAAAATGAACAAAGACCAACCAAAATTTTGATGAAAGTAATTTATTCAAACAAATTTTAAATTTGAAAAAACATAATTATTCCAATTAAATATTAAAGAAAGCAAAATTGAAAAGCAACATTCAAGCTAAGGAAAGTTTGTTAAGTTAAGCTCCTTCCTTTCACGTCTTCAACATTCACATCTTGAAAAGAGGATAAGAGAAAATCTTCTTCCAATGCTTTTCCTACCATGAAGGTTGCTGGTGGTGGCACTCTGTTGAACCTTGGCAAAGGATTGTCTTTTGTACTAGGCTTATCAGGCTCAGGCAGCTTACCACTATCAATTAAATTTTGGATCTCATGTTTTAGTCGCAAGCAATTGTCTACCTCATGTCCTTGTGTCTGATGAAACTCACAAAAGGCTTTAGTATTAAATTTTAGGGGTAAAGGATTCGGCAAAGGTCGAGGGACCAATGGCTGTAATAGTCCCTTCTTTTGTAGCTTGTTGAAGACCCAAGACAAAGGCTTCCTCATATCTGAAAATTGCCTTCTATTTGCTTGAGCAGTTGTATTAACATCAGCTTCCTTTTGTGTACTTTGATTGTTAGGCTGATAATTTTATTTTGCAGAAAAATGGTTCTTCTCCCTTTCCCACTCTTCAATTTGTAGACCAGCTTTGAGAAGATCTTTGAAATCTCGGATGAGTGTATGAGACATCCTTTCACGAAGACTAGGCAACACCCCTCTTACAATCATCCTTATTTGATTAGATTCATCAGGCCTCTTCTTGAGCAAAGCAGCCTTATTTCTCCATCTTTTCACATAGTCCACAAAATTCTCATTTGGCCTTTGCCTAATGGACTCAACTTTTATTAAGGTAACTTCCAGCTCGACATTGTACCCATATTGCTAAATGAAAGCCTTTTACAACATGTCCCAATCTTTTTTAGTACTTTCCTCTAAGGTGTTGAACCAATTTTGGATAACAGGGTCCAATAAGAGCATGAACTTTCTTAAAGTTTGAACTTTAGTAGCTCGGGCAGACTATATAGTAGTTATGAATTGCTTCACATGGAGATGGGGATTTCCAGTACCATTGTACCTAGCGAAGGAAGGCATCTTGAACTTATAAGGGACCTCCTCATTTTGTTCAAATAGTTTGTCAATCTCAGACATCTCTTCAGTTTTCAGCTTCTTCTCAAATTTCTTTTCTAGGTCAGCAATCATCTTCTCAACATCAGAATTTTCAATCTTTTCAAAAGTTGTCTTCTCAACAACCTTTGGCTCCTTTTTTTCTTGAGAATCTTGAAAGTATTGAGCCCAGTCATCATCATCATCAATGATCACCTTATCATCATCAAAAGCAATGTCCAAACAAAGCAAATAAATGGACACCCATCCGAGGATGGAAACATGTCCTTACATGGTCCATGTCTAAACTAAATAGGACACCCACCAAAAGGTGGAAACATGTCCTTTACATTGGTCCAAAATATAAAAGCAATTTAAATTACATGAAAATTAATTAATGAGGTACCCACAAAGTGGAAACATACCTCTTACAATTTTAATACCAGAATAAATAAATAATAATCATAATAATAAAGAAAATATCCATCCATGATAAATTAAATAAATCAAATTAAGAAAATCAAGCATTGAAATTAAGTAAATCAACCATCAAAACATATAATAAACTATATAATCAAATCTAAAATTAAATAAAGCAATAAATATATAAATTTAGGGTTTTAAAGAATTTAGGGGTTTTAGAATTTAGGGTTTTGGAACTTAGGGTTTTAGAAACTAGAGTTTTATAATTAGGGTTTTGAAATTAGGGTTTTTAGGGTTTTTGAAACTAAAGTCTTGGAATTCAGAGCTTGGATTAGGGTTTTAAAATTAGGTTTTTAGGGTTTTTGAAACTAGGATTTTGGGATTCAGAGTTTGGAATTAGGGATTTAAAATTAGTGTTTTTGAAACTAGGGTTTTGGAATTCAGAGTTAGGAATTAGGATTTTTGGGTTTAACTTACTGCCTTAAAAACATAATTTTGGATTTGGAGAGATAAATTAAGGTTTTGGGAAATTAATCAATATTTTGGAGTTAAATAATGAAATGGTTTAGGTATTTGGATAAAAAATAGTTTGAGGTTTTGAGTTTTATAAAATAATTTACGGTTCTTGAGGTAAAGTAAACAAAATAGATTCTAACAATTAATTTAAATCCTCGACAGCTACTGGATAGTTTTATGTTTTTTATGAAACGTGCAAGTGGGGTTACGATCACCAATTGATCAAGCAAACAATTAAAGTTATTAAAACAAAGATCAAATTATTGCATATTTTTATTAATCAAAGAAAACAAAGCTAGTGTGAATATATAATTTATGATTAAAGATCAAACCTGCATAGTCGGTTTCACCAAAAAATTGATTTCTAGATGAACAATACCAAAGGCAATGTTGCTGCCTTTGATGGATTGATGAATGCTTCTTGTTGCCAATTTCTTTTTGCCGTCTCTTGTTCCTAGGGTTTTCTGTCTCCTTTTTCCTCTCAAGTCCAAAGTCTCAAGTCTAAATCCCCAATCTCGATCAAGTAAAATAATTTTTCCTCCCCTTAATTCTGCATTTTAATGTGGTATTTATAAAAAAAAATAAAAAACCTACTTATAATTGTCTATGAAAATTAAAACTATTTAGGAAAAGAAATCAAAACCAAATAGAATTCGGTTTCGGAAAAAAATGCGCTGGAAAATTGCACTGGTAAAAAATTGCTGCGGCGAAAATTGCGAGCGAGCGTTGGCGAGCCAGCCAATTCGCTGTAGGAATTTCCTACGGCGAATTGGCCCAAGGCCATTTCACCGCAGGAATGTCCTGCTGTGAATTCGCCCTCAGGAAATTCCTGTGGCGAATTGGCCCAAGCTAATTCACTTTTGGTGACGAAATTTTTCATCGTCGATTTTTCCGTCGCCTATTTTTATTTATTTATTTATTTATTTTATATTTTTTTTATGTTATCCTTTTTTATTTTTATTAAAAATAAATATTATAAGTAATGAATATTAAAATAAATATTATTAATTAAAATACCACAAAAATTATTTTGGACTGTTTTAAAAAATATCGGACTGGATGGGGTAAAAAATTAAGGGTCTACACCAGTATTCATCATCATCCATAACCATCTTGTCATCATTGAAGACAACGTCACCAACTTTAGCCTTTCCCTTGTCTTTCTTGGTGCTTGCGGATGCTTCAGCAGTGTTCCCAAACATTACAGCCATTTAACTTTTCATGATCTCAGCTAGGACCCTCTTTAGTTCTTCCATCTTGACTTCAAAGGCATCATCCAACATCTTTTGAATCTGCTCAGGTTCCATTGCTTTTGGTGAGAAGCTAATTGAGTTGTTGTTGGATTCTTCATCACCGGCATAGGTCGAATTGTCATAGGCTTTTGAAATATTGTAATCCAAGACTGTGAGCCAGAAAGGATCAATGAGATGTAAATGTATGTATGCATGTATACATAAATAACAAACAAACAAAAATAATTAGGATATTCCTTCCAATCTTTTAACTTCCACACATGAATGGCGAGTCTCTTTTCCTAGGTATATAGTTAACAAAATACCAACATGAGATATTTTGTTTGAAAAATTTCCTTAAACGATTAATCAATAGCTATATTTTCGAACATGAAAATTAGTTCATGACAATTTCCATTAATTAGGCTTTAATCCATCCAATCAAGTAAAGTAGCTTTTATGCTATATTAGATTAAAACTAAATTAAGAGGTTTATTATAAATAGATTTTTCACTTGAAAAAGTAACTAATGATTTATGGCAAAAATAAGCCCATGATTAATAATTCTTAGTATAAACTAGGCTCACAATTGATTTTTGGTATTTCCATAATTGATCTAAATATTCGTAAGCTCTCTAAAAAGGTTGTAAAAATAATTTTGTTTTTAAACCCATTGTAAAAAGATTTTAGAAAAAATGGATTTTGGGCTTTGTATTTGTGTTATCTGAAAAGAATTTTTAGAAAAGTTTTATGTCCAATGACCAATTCAAAAGTTTTGAAAATAGTTTTGGTCTTTTGGTTTTAGAGGAAAAAACTTATTTCAGCTCACAATGTAATTGGGTCATATTAGAAAAAGAACAAACCAAATAAGTCATGATTTAAACGAAAATAAATTAACCATAGTCAAACAACAAGTATTTGGGGTAAAACCTAAGGAAAATAAATCAACATGAGCCTAAACCTTTCAACCCAAGACTAAAGCTCATGTAATTGGCCTAGTTACCAAAAGGTACAAGGCTACGAGTGGTTATGCAATACTCGATCTCCATACCTTGAGTGAAAGTATGGTATCCCTTACATAACACACATGGGTTACACGGGCATCCTAACTCACGCACACGATGCAATCTAATATGATGCAATGGATAATATCATGACAAGAAAGAATAGAATAATATAAAGACCAACAGAATCAACTTTTCTTATCCCCAGTGGAGTCGCCACTATAAGCGGGGATTTTTGCCCCCACTCCCGGTGAAATAGTTCTTGCGACTTCGGCACTGTTAGGCTCAGGGCCTTAGAGAACACGGGCCTAAACTTGGAGAAAATAGAGTCGTCACCCGGATGGGCAGGGAAAAAGAAAGGGGTGGATGACTCGATTCTTAAGAAATCCCTAACCCCTTATTGGGTTCAAAAAGTTGGGTACGTGTGGGGAAGGTGAGAATGATTCAGCACCCCTACAATGCCCGGTTCATTGGAACCGGTCTCCTTTTCAGGTCTTAATATTATAACATTCTTAAATATAATGACATTATTCATACTACACTATAAGATTGAAAGTAATGCCACAACTTCTTAGAAGACCAAACCACAACTATATAGGTCTTTTCAATGATACTATACTTAATTTCATAAGGTAGGAGATTTCTACTCAAATAGTAAACTGCATGCTCAATTCCTGACTCATCTGCTTAGGCTAGCATGTCTCCTATTGACTCTTCTTCTACTGCTAAGTATAGTAATAGAGGTTTACCGAGTTTGGGTGGTTTTAAACCAGGTGAATTTAGTAGATACTCCTTTATTCACTCAAAGGCATTTTGACACTCTTCGTTCCACAGGAGTGGCTGATTCTTTTTAAGCAATTTGAAGATAGGCTCACAGATTATTGTGAGCTTTGTTATAAATCTGCTAATATATTGTAATTTACCAATGAATCCCCAAACTTCTCTCTCCGTCTTAGGGGCTGGCATATCCCTGATTGCTTTAACTTTGTCAGGATCAATCTCAATGTCATTCGGACTAATAACATGTCCCAACAATTTGCCTAAGGTAACCCCGAACACACACTTCTTTGGGTTTAATCTTAGCTTATATTTCAATGCTCTATCGAAGAATAATTCTAAGTTTTGGAAGTGTTGTTCCCTTGTATCCGATTTCACCATCATATCATCAACATATACTTAAACTTCTTTATGCATCATGTCATGAAATAGTGTGGTGGCCATCCATTGGTAGGTTGCTCCAGCATTCTTTAAACCGAATGGCATCACCCTATAACAAAATATACCCCATGTAGTAATGAAATCAGTTTTGGCTTTATCCTCTTGGGCCATTAACACTTAGTTGTATTCGAAAAATCCATCTACAAATGAGTGTAGCACGCTAGAGGCTGCACTATCAATGAGAACATATATATGAGGTAAAGGAAAATCATTTTTAGGGAAAGCCTTGTTTAAATCTCTATAGTCCACACAGACCCTTATTCTTCCATCTTTCTTTGGCATGGGTACTATGTTTGCTAGCCAATCTGGATATTCTATCACTTTAAGGAACTTCACTTGTATTTATTTAGTGACCTCTTCTTTAACCAGTTCAGCCCACTTAGGTCTTAATCGCCTAAGCTT
This sequence comes from Garcia nutans, assembly GCA_947685225.1. Classification (NCBI taxonomy): domain Eukaryota; kingdom Viridiplantae; phylum Streptophyta; class Magnoliopsida; order Malpighiales; family Euphorbiaceae; genus Garcia; species Garcia nutans. The sequence goes on from CANTUV010000032.1 coordinate 13,622,625, forward strand.
TTGTTTGACAGGTTTCATGTGAGTGTAAGTAGGAATAAGATGTTTGGCTATGTCTCGATCTATTCCAGGCATATCCTCATAAGACTAAGCAAATACTTCTTCATATTTTTTGAACATTTTTTCAAATCTCTCTCTTTCATCAGGAGTAAGGTCGGATGCTATGCTAATGTTTTTAAGATTTTTTATTGTTCCCAAATTTAATGATTGTGTGTTAACAGAATTAATATTAAAGATGCTCATGTAACTGCTATTTGAATGTATGCAACCATCAGGAGAAACATCAAACAAGCAAGCAAAATCAGACTTTATTGCATTCATTTTGGAAAAGAAAACATCATCATCCTCATACAAAGCAGACAAATTAAAATCAAAATCATTGTTCTCAAAATCATAAGGCAAATTGTCTTCAAACTTCTCTTCAACCAGGGCAGCAATCTCCTCCGGAGTCTTCTTAGCTTTCAGGACAGATTCCTTCTTTTCTTTCGGATTGGACTCCTTGTTGGCTTGCAGGGTGAGCTCTTTCTTCACTTGCTCCACAAGCTCGGCAACATCTGCAAAAATTTCAAACTCCAGGATTAATTTTCCCATGAACATGATTGGCTCGGGCATTCCTTGGAGTGGTCCCATGTCTGCAGGTTTGACAAAGATTTTTTCAAGTGGCGAAAAGCTCATCTTCTCATTCTTCTTTGGCTGGACATCTTTATTGACTTCATCATACCCCAACCCTTTCTTGGAGGTTTGAGTTTTGAAATCTGGAAGCTTTGTCAAACCGGCCTTGCCCTTTCCAAGACCAACTCTGGGAAGGTAGTTCATGTTCTTCATCATATTCAAGACTTTGGAGTCCACTACTTCATCATCAGAAATTACAGCTACTTAGAAACCATTGAGAGGCCTCTCAATCATTAGAGCATTAACAACCTCATTATCTTCGGCCTTGATGACCACTGTCTCATCTCCGTTAGGAAACTTGATCTTTTGATGAAGGGTGGAAGGAACTCCACCAAGAGGATGAAACCATGGTCATCCCAAGAGTAAGGCCAAGGTAACAGGTATGTCCAAAACAACAAATTCAATAATAGATTCAATTGGACCAACCTTGACAGCAGCTTTAAAAGTTCCTTCGGCATATCTCTTAGTGTTGTCATAAGCCCGAATGGTTACCTCGGTCGGGTTTAGATCCCTTATTGACATGGCTAGTTTTATCAATATTTTAAGTGGACAAACATTTATGGCGGACCCATCATTAACCATTACACATTGAGTCCTTTTCCCTTTAATTTCTATTTTGATAAAGAGAGGGAGGATGTGATCTCTCCCCTCTTCTGGTAAAACTGCATCTGAGAAAGATACCGCTCCCATATTAACTTTGCTCTTCTCTTGAATATCTTCACATTTCATTACTTCCTCAATTTTTATGATGTCAATTAGCTCCTCCGGTGTTATGGAGGTGGAAATTGGCATGCTAGCTAAGGCCTTGGCCATAGTTTCTCGGTGCTTTTTAGAAGTAGCCAATAAATCCCAAATGCTAACACTTGCTTGGGTTCTTTTCAGTTGCTTGAGCATGGTATCATCTTCCTCTTCTTTATTCCCTACTTCAACTTCCTTTCCCTTATTAATTTCTACCTCCTTAGATGGTGGCCTTACATAAGGCTTACCGAATCTAGTGTTCAATACTTCATCTTCTTCGGGCTCGAACCAGGTCCATTCCTCCTTCTTGGATACAAGATCGTCATCACTATCGCTTGAATCCCAAAACCCATTGACAACACAAATTGTTACTTCTTTACCCACCATAACTTGTTTAATTTCGCCAAATACCTCTTCTTCTTTGGTTGCTTCTCCATCCACATCTTGGAAAGAGGACATAACGAAACTTTCATGCAAACCTCCTTCAATCATGAAGGTTATCGGTGGTGGTACTCTATTGAACCTTGGTAATGGATTATCTTTGGTGTTCGGCTTGTTGAGCTCGGGCAGCTTTCCACTATCAATTAAATTTTGGATCTCATGCCTCAACCTCACACATCTATCCTTTTTGTGCCCTTGCATTTGATGAAATTGGCAAAATTCTTAGTGTCCAAATTAGGTGGGAGAGGGTTAGGCAAAGGACAAGGATTTAAGGGTTGTAACAATCCCTTTCTTTGAAGCTTATTAAGAACCCAAGACATCGGTTTCCCCAATTCTTAAAACTGCCTCCTTGTTCCTTGGCTAGTAGCATTAACACTGACTTCTTTTTGCATGCTTTGATTTCCAGACTAGTAGTTCCCTTTCTCATTCCTTCTTATTGAAAAGCAATTCTTCTCCCTTTTCCATTCCTCAATTTGCATACCAGCATGGAGGAGATCTTTGAAATCATAGATGAGTGTATGAGACATTCTTTCAAGAAGACTAGGCAACACCCCTCTCACAATCATCCTTATTTGATCGGATTCATCGGGCCTCTTCTTGAGCAAAGCAACCTTATTTCTCCATCTTTTCACATAGTCCACAAAATTTTCATTTGGTCATTGCCTAATGGACTCCACTTCCATTAAGGTAACTTCCATTTCAACAGTGTATCCATATTGTTGGATGAAGGCCTTGTATAGCAGATCCCAACTCTTTTGTGTTCCTTCTTCTAAGGTATTGAACCAATTTTGGATAATAGGATCTAATGAGAGTATGAAGTACCTTAGAGTTTGAGCCTTAATAGCTCGGGCGGATTGCATGGCAGTGATATACTGCTTCACATGGAGGTGAGAATTTCCGTTTCCATCAAACTTTGCAAAGGATGGCATCTTGAAATTGTACGAAACTTCTTCATCTAACTCAAATAATTTGTCAACTTCGGACATTTCTTCGGTTTTTAGCTTCTTCTCAAATTTCTTTTCTAAATCCGTAATCATCTTTTCAAAATTAGAAGTCTCAAATTTCTCCATAGCTGATCTTTCAACAATCTTTGGTTCTTTGCTCTTGTCTTGAGGATCGTGGAAGTATTGAGCCCAATCATCATCATCATCAATGATCACCTTATCATCATCATCATCAATGATCATCTTATCATCATCAAAAACCACTTCACCAACTTTAGTCTTCCCTTTATCCTTTGGATTCTTAGTGCTAGCAGATGATTCAGCATGATTTCCTAAAATTGCAGCCAAATGGTTCTTCATGGTCTCAGCTAGGGCCTCTTTTATTTCTTCCATCTTGGCATTGAGGGCGTCATCCACCATTCTTTGAATTTGTTTGGGCTCCATTGCTTTTTGTGAGTAAGTGATTGAGTTGCTACTAGATTCTTAATCTCCGACGTATGTCGGATTGTCGTAAGCTTTTGAACTGTCGTAATCCAGGGCTGTGAGCAAGAAAGGATCAATGATATGAGATGCAAATGTATGCATGTATGCACAAACAATCAACAAAGAAAGATAAATAGGACGTTCCTTCTAACCTTATAACTTCCACACATGAATGGCGAGTCTCTTTTCCCAGGTAATATGGTTAACAAAATACCAACATGGGGTATCTTATTTTCGAATGTTTCCCTCGAACGTTTCAACCAATAGTTATATTTTCAAAAATGGAAATCAGTTAATGATAATTCCCATTAATTAGGTTTTAATCCATTCAACCAACTAATAGTAGCTTTTATGCTATATTGAATTAAAACTAAATTAAGAAGTTTATAATAAATAGATTTCTCACTTGAAAAAGTAACTAATGATTCATGCCAAAAACAAGCCCATGGTTAATTATTCCTAGTATAAACTAGGCTCACAATTGATTTTTGATATTTCATAATTGGCCTAACTAATTTGCAAGCTTTTTCTAAGAAAAGGTTAGATGAAAATAATTTTGTTTCTAAGCTCATTGTAAAAAGATTTTAGAAAAAATGGATTTTGGGCTTTGTATTTGGGTTATGAGCAAAAGAATTTTTGATTTGTTTTTAGAAAAATTTTATATCCAAAGACCATCTTGAAAAGTTTTGAAAATAGCTTTGGTCTTTTGGATTTTAAAGAAAAATTTATTTTGAGCTCACAATGTATTTAGGTCATATTAGAAAAAGAACAAACCAAACAAGCCATGATTCAAGCCAAGATAAATTAACCATAGTCAAACAACAAGCATTTGGGGTAAAACCTAAGGAAAGTAACTAGGCCAATTACATGAGCTTTAGTCTTTGGGTTAAAAGGCTTAGGTTCCCATAGCAAGTATATACCAAATGGTACGATGCTATGAGTGGTTATGCCATGCTTGATCTCCATACCTTGAGTGAAAGTATGGTATCCCTTACATAACATAACACGGGTAACACGGGCGTCCTAACTCACGCACATGATGCAATCTAATATGATGCAATGGATATTATCATGATAAGAAAGAATAGAATAATAAAAAGGCCAACGGAATCAACTTCTCTTATCCCCAGTAGAGTCGCCACTGTGAGGGGGGATTTTTGCCCCCACTCCCGGTGGAATGGTTCTTGCAACTTCGGCACTGTTTAGGCTCGGGGCCTTAAAGAACACAGACCTAAGCTCGGAGAAAAATGGAGTCGCCACTCGAACGGGCAGGGAAAAAGAAAGGGGTGGATGACTCGATTCCTAAGGAATTCCCAACCCCTAATGGGTTTGGAAAGTTTGGTACGTGTGGGGAAGGTGAAAAATGACCCAGCACCCCCACACGCCCGGTTCATTGGACACCCATCCGAAGATGGAAACATGCAAAAATTAAAATAAAGCATCATTATATTAAAATCAAAATAATGTCCAAACAAAGCAAATAAATGGACACCCATCCGAAGATGGAAACATGTCCTTACATCATCTATGTCTAAACTAAATAGGACACCCACCGAAAAGTGGAAACATGTCTTTTACATTGGTCCAAAATATAAAAGAAATTTAAATTACATGATATTTAACTAATGAGGTACCCACAAAGTGGAAACATACCTCTTACAATTTTAATACTAAAACAAACAAATAATAATCATAACAATAAAGAAAATATTCACCATGATAAATTAAATAATTCAAGCATTGAAATTAAATCAACCATCAAAACATATAATGAACTGCATAATCAAATCTAAAATTAAATAAAGCAAGTAAAGATACAAATTTAGGTTTATGTCTCAATTTAGAATTCTTTAATTAACATTTAGGGTTTTGGGGTTTTAGAATTATTATTGTTATTATTTAGGCTACTGTAAAGATTTTGGAAAATTGGAAAGAATTAGGGTTTTATACATTTAAGAAGTAGTAAGGTTTTTTGGTTAATCAAATTAGGATTTAAGGGTAAAAACATGAAATTAGGATTTTGGAATCTTAAGACATTAGAGTTTATAATTCATGGTTACTGGATTGTGATTTTAGGTTTACTGGATTATGGTTTTAGGGTTTAAATTTACTAGATTGGGTTTTAAGTTCACTGGATTAGGGATTAGTGTGTTATTGAATTTGTCATAAAGTTTTGATGCTTTAAGAATTTAGGGTTTAGGAAAACTAAGGTTTACTGTATTGGGTTTTGAGAGAATTAGGGTTTTTTTTTTGATATTTTGGAAAACATATTTGATTTTAAGATTTAAGAAAATAGTTTAGAGTTTTATAAAAATAATTATGATTTTTAGAAAATGTAAAGAAGATTAGGGTTTGGAGATTTAAGAAAACATTTGGAAATTTTGGACAAAAAGTTATGGTTTAGATGAAAATAGTTCGGAAAAACAACTTAAGGTTTTAAAGCTTTTGGAAGCAGAAGAATAGTTTTAGGGTCTTTAAGGTTTCTGAAAAGAAAATAATAGTTTTAGGGTTATGAAGTTTTGGAAACGGGAGAGAAATACTTTAGGGTTTTAAGATTTTTGAAAAGAAAAGAATAGTTTGAGGGTTTTGAAGTTTTGATCACTGATTAAGGCTACTGGATGAACATATTACCAAGTTTAATGATTTAGGTTACTGAAACAAAAATCAATGATATATGTATTTAAAAGAAAATATGGCAATAACATTGTAAATAATTGAAGCAAAGATTTATAATCAAACCTTTGTTCATTGGTTCCACCAAAACTGATTTCTGGATGAACAATGACAAAGGCAGTGTTGCTGCCTTTAATGGATTGTTGATTGCTTCTTATTGCTAATGTCTCTTGATTGTTAGGGGTTTTCTGTCTCTTTCTTCCTCAGTCAAAAGTCCAAAGTTTTCCTCCATTAAAAACTAATTTTCGATGCTTAATTCTGAGTTTTAATGTGTTATTTATAGGAAAAATCATAAACCTACTTCTAATTGTTTAAGAAAATTCAAACCAATTAAGAAAAGAAATCAAAACCAAATAGAATTTGGTTTCGAAAAAACTGCGTTGAAAAATTGCGCTGGCGAAAAAATTGCTGGCAAAAACTGCGAGGATTACGAGTTGCTGCAGGCGGGCGCTGGGCAGCCAGCCAATTCGCCGTAGGAATTTCCTGCAGCAAAATGGCCCAAGGCCATTTTGCTCGCAGGAAATTCCTGCGGGCGAATTGGCTTGGCCGATTCACCTTCGGCGATGAATTTTTTCATCACCGATTTTTTCGTCGCTGATTTTTATTTTTTATTTTTATTTATTTAACTTTACCATTTTTATTTTTATTTTTATTAAAAATTATAAATATTAAATATTAAAATAAATATTATTTAATTAAAATACCACAAAAATTATTTTGGTCTATATATAAAAAATATCGAACCAGACTGGGTAAAAAATTAAGGGTCTACAAGGAGCCATCCCAATACTGGACTGATGACTATTGTTATAAGCAAACTCAATTAGTGGTAAAAACCTATCCCAATTCTCGGTAAAATCAATGATACATCTCAACATATCCTCCAGAATCTATATCACTATCTCTGACTGCCCATCTGTCTGAAGATGGAAAGCAGTACTAAAATGCAATTGAGAACTCAAAGTATCATGCAAACTCTTTCAAAACCTCGAAGTAAACCAGGGATCTTGATCTGACACCAAAGAAACTGGGACTCTATGCAACCTCACTATCTCATTGATATACAACTCAACTAACCTCTCAAGAAAATAATCCATCCGAATTGGAAGAAAATGAGCTGTCTTCATCATTCAATCAACTATCACCCAAATTGCATCATGCTTCTTCTAGGTCAAAGACAGTCCAGTTACAAAATCCATTGTCACTCGCTCCCATTTGCACTCGGGCATTGATAAAGGTTAGAGCAACCCTGAAGGAACTTGGTGCTCAGCCTTCACTTTTTGGAGAGTGAGACATCTGGATACAAACTCTTCTATGCCCCTCTTCATACCTGACCACCAATAATGTCGCTTCAGCTTCAACTGAATGAATATTCTGTGAACCCTGTCTAGCCACTGCTCTGCTACAGCAGGGTCTGTAGTACCAACGAAGTCCTCAGCTCCAAACTTTCTCAGTTTATCATACTGCCTCACCGGCAACTGCGGCTGCGGCTGTGGCTGCGGTGGCTGTTGAACTGGAGCTTGCCTCAACAACTCTATCATATGCCATACCCAGCCAGGCAGAATCTCATCAGCTACTGGTCTCACAGGCACAAAAACAGACGCCTCACCAGCAGACACAACTATAGCTCCATCTCTACCCTCATCTGGAGCCACACTCTCTATACTACCCTCAGCAACCTGATGCGTCCAAGATGCCATAACTACCTATATCTACAAACACAACAGAAATTACTATATCAGAGATCAGAAACTGCCAATGCCAATGCATGTATTACAATGAAAAACCATTTTCAAATTCCCCGTTTTCTCTCTCTATCAACCCACCTAGGTCGAGAACTATAAACCTAGACTTTAATACCAAAATAAATGTAACACTCTTATACCTTATATACATACAATATATATTTCTAGCATATGTAAAATACACATATACGGTACAAAAATGTCACCGACTTGTAGACCCTTAATTTTTGACCCAGTCCGGTCCAATATTTTTTATATAGTCCAAAATAATTTTTGTGGTATTTAATTAAATAATATTTATTTTAGTATTTATTAGCAAAGTTAAATAATAATAAAAATAATAAATAAATAAATAAAAATCGTGGATAGAAAATCAGAGATGAAAAATTTCGTCAATGAAAGTGAATTGGCCACAAGCCAATTCGCAGCAGGAAATTCCTGCGACGAATTGACTGGCCCGCCAGCTCTCGCAATTTTTGCCCGCAGTAATTTTTCGCCAGCAAAATTTTCCAGTGTAGTTTTTTCCGAAACCGAATTCTATTTGGTTTGATTTCTTTCCTAAATGGTTTTAATTTCCTTAGACAATTAGACGTAGGTTTTTTATTTTTCCTATAAATACCACATTAAAACATAAAATTAAGGATCGAAAAATTATTTTACGGGATCGAGACTTTAGAATTTAGACTTGAGAGAAAAAAGGAGACAAAAAATCCTAGGAGCAAGAGATGGCAAAAAAAAATAGCAACAAGTATCATTCATCAATCATCAATCCATCAAAGGCAGCAACATTGCCTTTGGTATTGTTCATCCAGAAATTAATTTTTTGGTGGAACCGACTACACAGATTTGATCTTTAATCATAAATTATATATTCACGGTAGCTTTGTTTTCTTTGATTAATAAGAATATGCAATAATTTGATCTTTGTTTTAATAACCTTAATTGTTTACTTTAGTTAATACATTAATCAGTTGGTTTTCAAAACTCCACTTGCATGTTTTATAAAAACTAAAAAACTTAAAATCATCCAGTAGCCTAAATCATTGATTAAATTATTACTAAATTGTTCTTCTGTTTCCAAGACTTCTAAACCCTAACTTATTTTTCTGAAACTTCAAAATGTCTTCTTAATTCTCCAAACCCTAATCTTCTTTACAGTTTCTAAAAACTTTAATCTTAATTGTTTCTATAAAACCCTAAACTATTTTCTTAAATCCTAAGATCTAATATGTTTTCCAAAATATCAAAACCCTAACCCAGTGTCTTAATTCCCTAGTTTTCCTAAACCCTAATTCCAAACCCTAATTCCAAAACCTAAATTCCAAAACCCTAAAAACCAAAACAACAATTTGTTTGCTTAAAACTCTAACCAAACCTATTTTTTTAAATCACAGTAGCATTATTTTCATAAAATATCCGAAACTCTAAATCTTTAAAACATCTAGTGGCATTATTCTTTTAAAAATAATATTTGTTCCTCAAAATTCCAAAACCCTATTTTCTAAATCCTAAACCCTAAAATCTCAATTTTCAACACCCGCCCGCTATATGGGCTCGTCAAAGGGGTCAATATTTATTTGTGTATTATGAGTCCGTGTATTTAACTGTCCTTTTTCCAAAGCCCTAATTTAGTAATTAAAATTCTAAAATCCTATTTTAACATGTAAACCCTAAATTTATACATTTATTTCTTTATTTAATTTTAGATTTGATTATGTAGTTTATTATATGCTTTGATGGTTGATTTATTTAATTTCAATGCTTAATTTATTTAATTTATCATGGATGGATATTTTCTTTATTATTATTATTATTATTATTTGTTTATTTTGGCATTAAAATTGCAAGAGGTATGTTTCCATTATTGGGTACCTCATTAATCAATTTTCATGTAATTTAAATTGCTTTTATATTTTGGACCAATGTAAAGGACATGTTTCCACCTTTCGGTGGGTGTCCTATTTAGTTTAGACATGGACTATGTAAGGACATGTTTTCATCCTCAGATGGGTATCCATTTATTTATTTTGTTTGGACATCTCTTTGATTTTAATATAATGATGCTTTATTTTAATTGTTGCATGTAGTATGGATAATATTATTATACTTAAGAATTTTATAATATTAAGACCTAAAAAGGAAGCCGGTTCCAATGAACCGAGAGTTGTGGGAGTGCTTGGCCATTTCTCACCTTCCCCACACATACCCAACTTTTTGAACCCATTAGGGGGTTGGGGATTCCTTAGGAATCGAGTCATCCACCCCTTTCTTTATCCTAGCCCGTTTGGGTGGTGACTCCATTTTCTCCGGGCTTAGGTCTGTATTCTTTAAGGCCCCGAGCCTAAACAGTGCCGAAGTCACAAGAACCATTCCACAGGGAGTGGGGGTAAAACTTCCCGCTCACAGTGGCGACTCCACTGGGATAAGAGAAGTTGATTCCATTGGTCTTTATTTTATTCTATTCTTTCTTATCATAATATTATCCATTGCATCATATTAGTTTGCATCATGTGTGTGAGTTAGGATGCCCGTATTACCCGTGTTGTGTTATTTAAGGGATACCATACTTTCACTAAAGGTATTGAGATCGAGCATGGAATAACCACTCATAGCCTTGTACCTTTTGGTATATACTTGCTATGGGAACCTATGCCTTTTTACCCATTAAAACTCATGTAATTAGCCTAGTTACTTTCCTTAGGTTTTTACCCCAAATGCTTGTTGTTTGACTATGGTTAGTTTATCTTAGTTTAAATCATGGCTTATTTTGTTTGTTCTTTTTCTAATATGACCTAAGTACATTGTAAGCTCAAAATAAAATTTTTCTTTAAAATCCAAAAGACTAAAGCTATTTTCAAAACTTTTCAAGATGGTCTTTGGACATAAAACTTTTCTAAAAACAAATTAAAATTTTTTTCTCATGACTCAAATACAAAGCCCAAAATCCATTTTTTCTAAAATATTTTTACAATGGGCTTAGAAACAAAACTATTTTCATCCAACTTTTAATAGAGCTTACAAGCTATTTAGGTCAATTACGAAATACCAAAAATCAATTGTGAACCTAGTTTATACTAAGAATAATTAATCATGGGCTTGTTTTTGGCATGAATCACTAGTTACTTTTTCAAGTGAGAAATCTATTTATAATAAACCTCTTAATTTAGTTTTAATCCAATATAGCTACTTTAGTTGGTTAAATGGATTAAAACCTATTTAATGGGAATTATCATGAAATGATTTTCATTTTTAAATATAACTATTGGTTGAATGGTCCGAGGGAAATATTCAAATATAACTATTTGTTTAAATATACCTCATGTTGGTATTTTGTTAGCCATATACCTAGGAAAAGAGACTCGACATCCGTGCGTGGAAGTTATAAGGTTGGAAGGAACGTCCTATTTATCCTTGTTTGTTTTTTTTTTGTTTATGCATACATGCATACATGCATACATATATTTGCATCTCATATCATTGAGCCTCTCTGGCTCACAGCCCTGGATTATGATAGTTCAAAAGCTTACGACAATTCGACCTACGCTAGAGATGAAGAATCTAGTAGCAACTCAATCACTTGCTCACCAAAAGCAATGGAGCTCGAACAAATTCATAGAATGGTGGACGACGTCCTCAATGCCAAGATGGAAGAAATAAAAGAGGCCCTGGCTGAGACCATGAAGAACCAATTGGCTGCAATTTTAGGAAATAATGCTGAAGCATTTGCTAGCACCAGGAAGCCAAAGGACAAGGGGAAGGCTAAAGTTGGTGAAGTGATTTTTGATGATGATAAGGTGATCATTAATGATGATGATGATTGGGCTCAATACTTCCAAGATCCTCAAGATAAAAAGAAGGATCCAAAGGTTGTTAAGAAGATAACTTTCGAAAAGACTGAAATTCTGATTTTGAGAAGATGATTGCTAATTTAGAAAAGAAATTTGAGAAGAAGCTAAAAATCGAAGAGATGTTCGAGATCGATAAACTATTTGAACAAGATGAGGAGGTCCCTTATAAATTCAAGATGCCTTCCTTCGCTAGGTACAATGGTACTGGAAACCCTCATCTCCATGTAAAGCAGGACATCACTGCTATGCAGTCTGCTAGAGCTACTAAGGCCCAAACTCTAAGATATTTTATGCTCTCATTGGACCCTGTTGTCCAAAATTGGTTCAACACCTTAGAGGAAAGTACTCAAAAATATTGGGACATGTTGTACAAGGCTTTCATTCAGTAATATGGGTACAATGTCGAGCTGGAAGTAACCTTGATGGAGGTGGAAACCATTAGGCACAGCCAAAATGAGAATTCTATGGACTATGTGAAAAGATGGAGAAATAAGGTTGCTTTGCTCAAGAAGAGGCCTGATGAATCTGATCAAATAAGGATGATTGTGAGAGGGGTGTTGCCTAGTCTTCGTGAAAGGATGTCTAATACACTTATCTGTGATTTCAAAGATCTTCTCTAAGCTGGTCTGCAAATTGAAGAATGGGAAAGGGAGAAGAATAGCTTTTCAATAAGAAGGAATGAGAAAGGGAACTACCAGTCTAGAAATCAAAGCACGCAAAAAGAAGTTGATGTTAATACAACTGGTCAAGCAAATAGAAGGCAGTTTTCAGATTTGGGGAAGCCTTTGTCTTGGGTCTTCAACAAGCTAGAAAAGAAGGGACTATTACAGCCATTGGCCCCTCGACCTTTGCCTAATCCTTTACCCCCAAAATTTGATACTAAGGCTTTTTGTCAATTTCATCATACTCAAGGACATGAGACTGATAGATGTACCCGATTGAAGCATGAGATCCAAGATCTAATCGATAGTGGTAAGCTACCGGAGTCGGACAAGCCCAATACCAAGAACATTCCTTTGCCTAAATTTGAAAGAGTACCTCCACCGGCAACCTTCATGGTGGGAAAAGGATTCAAAGAAGATTTTGTTTTATCATCCTTTCAAGATGGAAAAATTGAAGATGTGAAAGGAAAAGTTACTTAACTCATCAAACTTTCCTTAGCTTGAATGTTGCTTTTCAATTTTGCTTTCTTTAATATTTAATTGGAACAATCGTGTTTTTCAAATTTAAATTTATTTGAATAAATTACTTTCATTAAAAATTTTATTGGTCTTTGTTCATTTTGGGTGCTCAACCAATGAGGAATCTAGCTTGATATTCATAAATTAATATATCTAAGCATCATAATTTGAATGACTTTACTAGATGAGGGAATTGCCCTGTAGCATTGAGTTGTGTTTGCTTACTTAAAGTGGGCTCCTGCATGATTACCTTTGTCTAAGTCCTAGTCCATCTTAGAACATGCTTTGACAAACTTTGAGGCAAAATTGAACTCTACTTATTTAAAGGAGAAATGATATAGGCATTGTTTGGTTAGCCAACAACTAGTATCCACCCTATTAAATATCAATCCCTGGTTGTCCCTTTGAGCCTTCATAAAATTTTAGCTTTCTTTTCATTGGCATATAACCCCCAACAACCTACCCTAAGCTGTTGTGATACTTTTGACAAGTCTTATGATCACTGAGATGAAAAGGCATGAAGATTAAAGAAAGGAATGAATATTCAAGATCATAAGGATAGTTGATGTTTTTGAGACCATAAGGGTAGTTAAAGTTCTCCTAATATCTCCAATCTATCAAGATAACATCTGATTTATCCCTATTAAAGGAGATTTATGTCACTCTACTCATCCATTATTGGAAACCCGAGTTGGTACAAATAAGACAACTCTTTTAGAGCTAGAACCAAAAAAAAAAGAGAAGAAGAAAAAAAGAAAAGAAAAAAGGACAAAAGAAAAGAAAAAAGGACAAAAGAAAAAAAAGGAAAAAAAAGAAAGATAAAACCTAAAAAGGCATTTCAGAAAGCCAACTGAGTTCTCTTTTACCTAAAGCAGCAAAAGGCTTCCATTTAGTTTATAAGGAAAGTTTGACTTGAATTGGTCCAACCCAACCAAAAATTCGATTAAAATTAGAGAAAAAAATAGAAAGACCATCCAGTTCTTGAAATTTTTGTACTTGACAGTCCTACAAAGAAGAATTACAAAATGATAAAATGCTCAAAGAAAGGGAAGAGTAAGAAAAATAATTAGAGAAAGAAAAAGAAGAAGAAGAAAATAAACGAATTTGGGTATCAAACTTTTTGCAAGTGCAAAGACTGTCCTAAATCCAAATTAATGCCAAGAAGATAGAAGGAATTTAGAGTCTAGCAAGATTGCTCCCAGCTGCCTAAAGTTCAAACAAGAAATTTATAGTGTAAAGATTTATCCATTGTGTCACATCAGCTCTAATATCAAAATGGCCTTCATTTAAGCCGTGTCCCTTATAGACCCCATTTTAAGCCTATCGAAGACCTGTTGATCTCTCTTGGTAGGTAGAGTCTATTAGTGGAGATAGTTTGGATAAGCATGCATATGAGATAGACAATATTCAAACTCAAATGAGATCTTTGACCAAGTAATGTGTACGTGCCTATCTGAAGTGCAACAGTTCTTGCTTAAATAGAAATAATTTCTGAGTTTAGTATGGTAACTAGGGTTGTCATGTTATAGATATTTTAATTTGAAAAATCAAGTCCTGAGGTAAATTGAAATTAATTTGGCAAAGCCAACATTTGATTTCAAAATCAAAATTCAAAATTGAAAATTCAAAAAAAAAAATAAAAAAAATTCAAGTTAAGGGGAGTATGTTGAACTATCGAACCTCGAAGGACACATTGGGCAAAGGAAATGATTACTGGCAAGGTTATGAAGAAGCTACCAATTGACATACTGAATCATAATTTGAAATGGATGCATATCTGCCACTTGCGGTCTCCATTCTTTATGTTTTCAATATCTCAAAGACAAAAGCCATAAAAGTGAAGCCTTCTGCCATTCCATTGCAAGACCTGAACGGGCATCTGAAAGAAATCCGTGAGAACATTTCAGCTGATAACCTCAGTCTGTGAGTCGATGGAACCATTGCAAGTATTATTCATACATATCATGCATACATGAGCATATCACATCGCACTTTCTTGTCTCGTATTGTATATTCTTTGTCAAAGTGAACAACAAACACCCTATGAAGTAAAAAATCAAAAGAAGATATTGAATCAAGGGGGCATGAAAAGCCCATTACTTGAGGAAACTCCAGTCATTTTGCAAAAGGAAAGAAGATATGCATGCTTATTCGAAGAACTAGATAATCTACAAACATCAACCAAAGCCTGCATAGAAAAATCATGGGGGCCAAGGAGAAGATTTGAAGGTTAGCTAAAATGGCTGAATTTTTTTTTAAGTACAAAAAAAAGAATGGAATATTAGAACTGTCAAAAGAATGAAGATGCAAATGACAAAAGATCATTCCGGCTAGAAGAGCTAAAGCCAATATAAGACCTAATCTCTAATGGATGAAGATCTAGCTTAAAGGATGAAGATCCACTTTCAAGGGTGAAGACCTGATTTTCAAGGATGAAGATCCACTTTCAAGGGTGAAGACCCAATTTCCAAGGATGAAGATTCATTTTCAAAGGTGAAGACCTGATTCCAAGGATGAAGATCCAATTTTAAAGGATGAAGACCTGATTTCCAAGGATGAAGATCCATTTTCAAGGGTGAAGACTCGATTTCCAAGGATGAAGATCCATTTTCAAAGGTGAAGACCTGATTCTAAGGATGAAGATCCAATTTCAAAGGGTGAAGACTCGAAGTCCACAGGATGAAAATCCATTTTCAAGGGTGAAGACCCGATCTCAAAGGATGAAGATCCATTTTCAAGGGTGAAGACCCAATGCGCAAAGGATGAAGATCCATTTTTAAGGGTGAAGACTCGATCTCAAAGGATGAAGATCCATTTTCAAGGGTGAAGACCCGATCTCAAAAGATGAAGATCCATTTACAAAGGTGAAGACCTGATCTCCAAGAATGAAGATCCATTTACAAGGGTGAAGACCAGATCTCCAAGGATGAAGATCCATTTATAAGGATGAAGACCCGATCTCCAAGGATGAAGATCCATTTTCAAAGGTGAAGATCCAATGCTAAGGATGTAGATCCAAGGTCCAACGATGAAGATCCATTTTGAGGGTGAAGACCCACAATGCGTTAAAGAATAGAACAGCCAGAGCAGTTAGAATTCTCAACTGATAAAAGGTCAGTCAAACTCAGTCTCAGGTCCAAAACCCAAATCCTAAATTCACCTTGGGTCTAGAACCCAAATAATTTTTGAGTCCAAAACTCAAACCAACCTTGGGTAAGGAGTACAATATGGCTCTAAACCCAGTCAAAAATCACATTGCTTTTCACTCTCTTTTGTCGTAGTATCAGATCGCTCAAGTAGGGGGCAAACTGTAGACCTTTAATTTTTGACCCAGTTCGGTCCAATATTTTTTATATAATCTAAAATAATTTTGTGGCATTTTAATTAAATAATATTTATTTTAGTACTTATTAGTAAAGTTAAAAAATAATAATAAATAAATAAATAAAAATCGACAACAAAAAAATCGGCGACGAAAAATTTCATCGTCGAAAGTGAATTGGCCTGGGCCAATTCTCCTCAAGAAATTCCTGCGGCGAATTGGGCACAATTTTGCCGTAGGAAATTCCTGCGGCGAATTGGCCACAAGACAATTTGCCGCAGGAAATTCCAGCAATGAATTGGTTGGCCCGCCAGCTCTCGCAATTTTTGTCCGTAGCAATCTTTTGCGAACGAAATTTTCCAGCGCAGTTTTTTTCGAAATCAAATTCTATTTGGTTTTAATTTCTTTTCCTAAATGGTTTTAATTTCCTTAGATAATTAGAAGTAGGTTTTTTATTTTTCCTATAAATAAAATATTAAAACACAAAATTAAGGATCAAATTATTGTTTTACGGGATTGATACTTTAGACTTCGGACTTGAGAGGAAAAAGGAGACAGAAAACCCTAGGAGTAAGAGACAGCAAAAAGAAATTAGCAACAAGTATCATTCATCAATCATCAATCCATCAAAGGTAGCAACATTACCTTTGGTGTTGTTCATCCAGAAATTAATTTTTTGGTGGAACCGACTGCCCAGGTTTGATCTTTAATCATAAATTATTTATTCACGGTAGCTTTGTTTTCTTTGATTAATAAGAATATGCAGTAATTTGATCTTTGTTTTAATAACCTTAATTGTTTACTTTAGTTAATACATTAATCAGTTGGTTTTCAAAACTCCACTTGCATGTTTTATAAAAACTAAAAAACTTAAAACCGTCCAGTAGCCCAAATCAATGATTAAATTATCAAAAACCTTAACTTGTTCTTCTATTTCCAAAACTTCTAAACCCTAACTTATTTTTTCAAAACTTCAAAATGTCTTCTTAATTCTCCAAACCCTAACCTTCTTTACAGTTTCTAAAAACTTTAATCTTAATTGTTTTTATAAAACCCTAAACTATTTTTTAAAATCCTAAGATCGAATATGTTTTCCAAAATATCAAAACCCTAACCCAGTGTCTTAATTCCCTAGTTTTCCTAAACCCTAATTCCAAAACCCTAAAAACCAAAACAATAATCTATTTGCTTAAAACCCCTAACCAAACCTGTTTTTTTAAATCACGGTAGCATTATTTTCATAAAACATTTGAAACCCTAAATCTTTAAAACATTCAGTAGCATTATTCTTTTAAAAATAATATTATTTCCTCAAAATTCCAAAATCCTATTTTCTAAATCCTAAACCCTAAAATCTCAATTTTCAACACCCGCCCGCTAACCGGCTATAGAGACCGCCGTATGGGCTCGTCGAAGGGGTCAATATTCATTTGTGTATTATGAATCCGTGTATTTAACTGTCCCTTTTCCAAAGCCCTAATTTAGTAATTAAAATTGTAAAATCCTATTTTAAGATGTAAACCCTAAATTTATACATTTATTGCTTTATTTAATTTTAGATTTGATTATGTAGTTTATTATATGCTTTGATGGTTGATTTATTTAATTTCAATGCTTGATTTATTTAATTTATCATGGATGGATATTTTCTTTATTATTATGATTATTATTTGTTTATTTTGGTATTAAAATTGTAAGAGGTATGTTTCTATTATTGGGTACCTCATTAATCAATTTTCATGTAATTTAAATTGCTTTTATATTTTGGACCAATGTAAAGGACATGTTTCCACCTTTCGGTGGGTGTCCTATTTAGTTTAGACATGGACGATGTAAGGACATGTTTCCATCCTCGGATAGGTGTCCATTTAGTTATTTTATTTGGACATTGCTTTGATTTTAATATAATGTTGCTTTATTTTAATTGTTGCATGTAGTATGGATAATATTATTATACTTAAGAATTTTATAATTTTAAGACCTGAAAAGGAGGCCAATTCCAATGAACTAGGCGTTGTGGGGGTGCTGGATCATTTCTCACCTTCCCAATATGTACCCAACTTTCCGAACCCATTAGGGGGTTGGGGATTCCTTAGGAATAGAGTCATCCACTCCTTTTTTTCCCGGCTTGTCCGAGTGGCGACTCCATTTTCTTTGGGCTTAGGCCCGTGTTCTTTAAGGCCCCGAGCCTAAACAGTACCGAAGTCGCAAGAACCATTCCACTGGGAGTGGGGGCGAAAATCTCCGTTCACATGACTGATTTAATAAAAAAATTTTACATTTCAAATTTAAAATTTTAGATACTAAATATATAAAATTAAATAGTATATAAATAATCTTTGCTCGTTATAGGAATCCAAAATAAACATTTTATATGAAAATCTCTGGGAAAAATTCACCAGAGTTTTGTCTGTAATTTGGACATTCCTAAAATTTAGCAAAACACAACTTGCAAAAAGAACACACTACCAAATAATTTCAATTCACCATCTCAACCATACTACTCAATTTCGCCAAGTTTCTCAAACGTTTATATATATATATAATTTAGAACACATTTATACTCTCATTTCAAATAACTTAACCCAAATTTTTTTTATAGTTTACAATACATAAAATCCAAAACATAATATACTATGCATAATACTCAAAATATACAATAACATAAAATATATACATGCTGCTCACAGTGTTTCTGATCTCGATATCAACTCTACACGCTCAACCACAAGTCTAGACCCGACTTGGTCTAGAAGAACTCTCTGGCTCAGCTGAATCTACCATCTCACCTGTGCGATGTAAACAATCATGCTAAGCTGAAGCCTAGTGGTACAAACTTTGATAATAACAAATATCAAATGCAATGCCAATACACAATGCTTATGAATATCACATCATTCCATGTTCTTATACTTTTCAAATATTTCACATAAAAATAAACACAAACATGGGCCCAAAGATAACTAATATGCTATTCAAATTTCAGAGTTACTGTTTTGGTCTATAATGACACCATGTGTCTAGCCCCGTATGCAATATATCAATGTAATAATGCAACTAGGCCTGAGCTTACGACCCGGTCATTTCACCTAGACTAGCTTTAAATATTTATTTTTGAGGTTTACGACCTGGTCATTTCACCTCAAAAACATTTTCACAATGATGCCCAGCGTCTAGCCCGTAGGCAATCATAGGCATGTCGCCAAACACAGAACTCCAAAAATTAAATAACATACTATACACACAATTTATTCATTTTTCTCATTATTAATCTCTTTCTCATTGTCACATATTCAATATAGGCACATTGCCTTATTTTCTTATTTTTTCTCACTTTTCTCATTTATCTCAATATCAATTCATTTCATTATATTTCCAAATATCTCATTACATTATATCACATTTTTTTAATTCACAACACATTACCCAATCACTTTGGATATTTCCACATAATACACATTTTAATCACGTTTGCACAATTTAGCCATTATCAATGGCTTTTCACAATGCATTTAACACATATATGACATTACAAATGTCATAGCACATTATTCATGCACAACCAATGTACCAAGTAGCTTAACACATTTTTCAACCAAAATGAGTTAAGCCCAAATGTCATGCAAACATAACCAATATATTCAAAGTTTGTACATACCTCAAATAACAACCCAAAGCAAGCTTAAACAACCTCCAGCCCTATCTTTCCAACTTGCCCTTCACCACTTGGATGAAGCAAATTAACCTCCCTCAATGCTGAAACCAAATGTGATAACAAATAATCATTTAGTATCACATTTAATGGCATTTTCAATATTAAACCATAATTAAACATCACTCCTACAAATTTTCAAAAATTTAGCCTTTCCTTACTTTAACATTAGAATTCCATTCTATTCCATTTAAATTAGTTTTTTAAGTTTATTTATATTATAAAAACATATTTTAATACATTTAAACCATTTACATTACAAAAACACATTCTTATACACAAAACCCTAAAATGGCATAACCTTCCACCATCGAAGGTTTTTCATTCCAACACAATCCATTAATCATTTCAATCTTATTTTCATCACTTTTAACACTAAACAACATGATTAAACAAATAAAATCACACAATTCAATAACTTTGGAAAATTACTTTTCCAAAACCCTAAATCTCCACTTCCATTCTCAAACTCCAACCAAACACAATCAAATCCAATATTTGACTTTAAAATACTTGTTTATGCATCAAAACAACTCATTTGGAATCAATTTGCACAATTAAAGCTCATGTTTCGTGTTGAGCACCCTAATCCAGTCTTGGGTTAAGAACCCTTATCCAATCTCGGGTCGAGCACCCTAATCTAGTCATAGGTTGAGAACCCTAATCTAATTTTGGGTCAAGCACCCTAATCCAGCATAGGGTCGAGCACCCAAATCTAGTCTAGAGCCGAGAATCCAAATCCAATCTAGGGTCAAGAACCCTATTCCAGCATTGTGTCGATAACCTAAATCAATCCTAGTCCAGAACCCAAGATCATTTTTTAGTCTAGAACTTAAACCAAGTCCAGAACCAAAACCAGCTCGGGTCCAAAACCCAAACTTATTTTTGAGTCCAAAACTCAAAGTCATTTTCAAGTTCAAAACTCAAACCGGGTCTAAAACCCAAACAAATTCGGGTCCAGAAACCCAAAATCATTTTCGAGTCCAGATCTCAAACCTGGTCCAGAATCCAAATCAACCCAGGTCCAGAACCCAAAATCATTTTTTAATCTAAAACTCAAACAGGGTCAAGAATCCAAAACAGCTCGAATCTAGAACCCAAAATCACCTTTGAGTCCATAACTCAAACCGGGTCTAGAACCTAAACAAATTTAATCTCAGGTCCAGAATCCATCTGTGTCCAAAATTAGCTCGAACTCATGTTGCTTTTCACTCTCAGAATAAATTCACGATCGTTCAAGCAGGGGGCAAACTGTAGACCCTTGATTTTAGCCCTAAGTTAGTTCGATCTTAATTTAAAAAGGCCTAAGTATTTATTTGTCCATTCTTAATGGCTTAAACCTATTTTAAAGTTTTAAATTTGATTGGTCCAACTTTTAAGGCCTAAAATATGATGGTTCAATCTTTGAAACCCTAAAGTGACCTATTTTGAAGGTTTGGTCATTTCTAATTAGATATGGGACAGTCTCATATCGATTTAGGAAGCCCTTAATAGATATGGGAAAGTCCCATATCGATTTGGCACCATCGCAATTCAATATAGGACTCCCATATCGATTTAGGCGTCCCTATATTGATATGGGAAGGTCCCATATCAAATTGGGACCTTCCCAGTTTTATATGGGACTCCCATGTTGATTTGGGAACCCCTAATTCGATATGGGAAGGTCCATAATAAATTGGGTCTTCCTCAGTTCGATATGAATTTGTTTTCTACTTCAAATTCAGTTCGACATGGTCACATTTGATCATGAATTCAAATTATTTTAAGTCGATATGTCTTAGATAAAACCGTGGCTAATGAGGAAACTAAGATGGGGTTTACGAAGTTTAACATAAAATTCTCTTATGCATAGAGAATGAAAGCAAGCAATAGGGGATGGCCATAAACAACAGATGGCAACAAAACAGTAGTAATTAAAAAGAGAAACAACAAACAAAACCTAGCAACTTGAGTGTGCAGGGAGAAGAAGCATTAAACCATCAAACTAGAAGGCAGGGATACGTTTGTCTTTATCTTGTCCAACAAAGATTTTGCTACTGGTGTAAATATAAAGTTTGGTCAAAGTGAAATATTGGCGGAACCACCAATGAAGGTTTGCAATCCTTTATCCAATTTACTTTACACCTATAGTAATCCATTCATCCTTGTTTTATTATTTTAATTCATTCTTATATTTTTATTTTACTAGGTATGACTCAATATTATTCACTTAGTTAAATATCATTCATTTTAACTTTAATTGATTCCTGTGATGGTATGTTTATTGTCCACTATGCTATTTAATTAAATTCCAAAATAACTTGTTTAAACCAAAGTTTAAACGTCACAGTGATAAAATAATCCTTAAAACCTTAATCATCTAGTAGCCCATTTATTAAAACCTCAAAACCCTAAAACCCAGTTTTCAAACTTTAAAACCCTAGCCATATTAATCATATTTTCTCAAACCCTAATTCAAAAACCTTAAACCCTAGATTCCAAAACCCTAATTTATTATTTTCCAAATCATAGTTTTTAAAATATCCAAAACCCTAACCCTTTATTTTTTTGAAACCAAAAACCCTAAACTTGTTTTGAAAATTGTTTAGATTTTAATGGCACTGCTCCTTTGACCCCTGCCCACTAACCAGCTAGTAGGACCACCATATGTGTGGCGCCCTACATTTTGTTAAGGGAGTTAATGTTTGATTATGTATTGTACCTTTTTGTGATTTCATTATATTTAAGTCCTAATTCATTATTGTTTAATGATAATGTGCATTATTATGATTTATTTGCTTATGGATTATAATTTCTTATTATTTGGGATTTTAAGATTGTAAAAGGCATGTTTCCATTCGTGGGTGCCTTATTTGTTTAGTTTGTTTATTTTCTGTATTTAACGACTTTAGGACAATTATAAGGGACACATTTTCGCCTTTTGGTAGGTGTTCCATTTTATTTATTTATCTTGTTTATCTTTTGGACATTGGACATTATAAGGGCATGTTTCCATTAATCGATGGGTATCCATTTATTTATTTGTTTGATTTCAATAAAATGAATATTTATTTTAATTTGCATTTAGTATGGATGACATCATAATTTTTAAGAATTTGACAATATATAGACCTGAAAAGGAGGCCAGTTCCAATGAACCGGGTGTTATGGGGGTGCTGGGTCATTTCTCACCTTCTCCATACATACCTAACTTTATGAACCCATTAGGGGGTTGGGGATTCCTTAGGAATCGAGTCATCCACCTCTTTCTTCTTTCCTGATCTGTCCGAGTGGCGACTCCATTTTTTCTGGATTTAGGCTCGTGTCCTCTAAGGCCCTAAGCCTAACAGTGTCAAAGTCGCAAGAACCATTTCACATGGGAGTGGGCACAAAAATTCCCGCTCACACGCATATATGGTACAAAAATGTCACCACATGGTAAAGATAAAAATTCACATTTCAAATTTAAAATCCTAAATACCTAAAAATATATATTTAAATAATAAATAGAATATTTTTTTATAAACAATAGGTTCCAAATAGTATTTTTTATAAAAATCTCTGGAAAAAATTCGCCAGAGTTTTGTCTATAATTTGGACATCCCCAAATTTTAACAAACCACAATCTGCATAAGAAAAACACTCCCAATAAAAAAACAATCATATACTTTACTCATACTCCTCAATTTCTCCAAGTTTCTCAAAACATTTATACATATACATATATATTTATCAAAAACACATATATAAAACCCACATTATAAAATGTTTCAACACATTCTTTATAATTTACAATATATACATTAAAATATAATATAATATACATAATATCAAAATGTAATATAAAACATATACATGCTAGCAATGTCTCTGATCTTGATGCCCAAAATTAACTCTGCTAGCAAAATCTCAAATCTAGACCCGACCCAGTCTAGAAAAACTCTCCAGCTCAACCGGATCACCCCTATCACCTGCGCGATGAATTATAATGGCGCTAGTCTAAAAGCCTACAAGTACAAACTTTTATAACAATAAAATTATAAAGCAATGCCAATGCATAATGCCTTGCATATCATGTCATAATGTGTCATATAATTTCATTTTAAATCATATTCTTCAATTATTTAATAATTCACATAAGCACAAACACAAGCATGAGCCCAAAAGGTCTAATATGCAATTCAAATCCCAGAGTTACTATTTTAGTCTAAATTAACACCATGTGTCTAGCCCCAAAGGCAAATCATAGTAATGATCAAAAGCTAGCCTCGAAGGCAAATCATATTATAGTGACGCCAAGTGTCTAGCCCCGAAGGCAAATCATATCACAGTGATGCCAAGCGTCTAGCCCCGAAGGCAAATCAAAGTAATTGCTCAAAAGCTAGCCCCGAAGGCAAATAATGAGGATAACCTCATAGGCATGCCTGTAGACCCTTAATTTTTGACCCAGTCCGGTCAAATATATTTTAATTAGTCTAAAATAATTTGTATGTTATCTTAATTAAATAATATTTATTTTAGTATTTATTTTTTATAATTTTTAAAAATATTATAATAATAAAAATAATATAAATAAATAAATAAATAAAAATAAAAATAAATTGGTGACGAAAAAATTTGTCGCCGAAAACAGTGGACAAAATGGCCTTGGACCATTTCGCCTGCAGGAACTTCCTGCGGGGGAAATGGCCCGTAGCCCGCCCCTCGTACTTTTTCGCTAGCGCTCGTAGCCTCTCGCAGCCCGATGCAGTTTTTGCCAGCGAAATTTTTTCGACGTAATTTTTTTCAAAACCAAATTCTATTTGGTTTCGATTTTTTTTCCTAATTAAATATAGTTTCCTTAAACAATTAAAATTAATCATCTAAATTTCCTATAAATAAGACTAAAAAATCACACAGAAAGAGGGGAGAGAAATCGGACTTTGGACTGGGACTTGGATTTTGAATTGGAACTTTACAAATTGATAGGACATTTTAGAAGAAAAGAAGCAACCAAACAATCAAGCTATCAAAGGCAGCAACCTTGCCTTTGTCCTTGTTCATCCAAGAAGTAATTTTTGGTGGAACCAACGAACGAAGGTTTGAATCTTTAATTTCTTTTTATTTCTTACAGTAGCTTCGTTCTTTATTTGATTCATAAAATTATACACTCAAAACTTCAATCTTTGAAGATGTAACAATTTGATCTTCGTTTCCAAAAACCTTAAATGATTTTCTTTGTATCTAGATACCTTAAAAAACCCTAATTAATTTCTTTTGTTTCCAAAAATCTTAAATCATTTTGCCAAATTCCTTAAGCCCTAAAAATTAAAATAATAATTTGTTACCAAACCTATTCTTTTTTTAAATCACAGTAGCATTATTTTCATAAAACATCCAAAACCCTAAATCTTTAAAACGTCCAGTGGCATTATTCATTTAAAAAATAATATTAGTTACGCAAAATTCCAAAACCCTATTTTCTAAATTCTAAACCCTAAAATATTAATTTTCAACACCAAAACCTACAGTCCTAGAAGCCAGTTTCTAAAATTTTTTGGGCCGCTGCCCCCTTGACCCCCGCCTGCTAACCGGCTAGCGAGACCGCCGTATGGGCTCGTCGAAGGGGTCAATATTCATTTGTGTATTATGAGTCCACGTATTTAACTTTTATTTTTCCAAAGCCCTAATTTAGTAACTAAAATTCTACAATCCTATTTTAAGATGCGAACCCTAAATTATATATTTATTGCTTTATTTAATTTTAGATTTGATTATGTAGTTTATTATATGCTTTGATTTATTTAATTTCAATGCTTGATTTATTTAATTTATCATGGATGAATGCTTATTATATATTTTGATTGATGTTTAATATCTTTGATAATGATTTATTTATTATGAATGGTTATTTACTTTTATCAATTTATTTTTTAATTCCAATTATTGTAAAAGGTATGTTCCCACTTTGTGGGTACCTCATTAATTAAAAATCATGTAATTTAAATTTCTTTTATATTTTGGACCAATGTAAAGGACATGTTTCTACCTTTCGGTGGGTGTCCTATTAGTTTAGACATGGATGATGTAAGGACATGTTTCCATCCTCAGATGTGTGTCCATTTATTTGCTTTGTTTGGACATTGCTTTGGTTTTTAATATAACGATGCTTTATTTTAATTGTTGCATGTAAAATGGATAATATTGTTATACTTAAGATTTTTATAATATTAAGAACTATAAAGGAGGCCGGTTCCAATGAACCGGGCGTTGTGGGGGTGCTGGGCCATTTCTCACCTTCCCCACACGTACCCAACTTTCCGAACCCATTAGGGGGTTGGGGATTCCTTAGAAATCAAGTCATCCACCCCTTTTTTTTCCCCAGCTCATTCGGGTGGTGACTCCATTTTCTCCGGACCTAGGTCCGTGTTCTCTAAGGCCCCGAGCCTAAACAGTGCCTAAGTCGCAAGAACCATTCCACCGGGAGTGGGGGCGAAAATCCCTGCTCACAGTGGTGACTCCACTGAGGATAAGAGAAGTTTATTCCATTGGTCTTTATATTATTCTATTCTTTCTTATAATGATATTATCCATTGCATCATATTAGATTGCATCGTGTGAGTGAGTTAGGACTCCCGTGTTACCTGTGTTGTGTTATGTAAGGGATACCATACTTTCACTCAAGTTATGGAGATCGATCATGGCATAACCACTCATAGCCTCATACCATTTGGTATATACTTGCTATGGGAACCTAAGCCTTTTAACCCAAAGACTAAAGCTCATGTAATTAGCCTAGTTACTTTCCTTAGGTTCGTACCCTAAATGCTTGTTGTTTGACTATGGTTAATTTATCTTGGCTTAAATCATGGCTTATTTGGTTTGTTCTTTTTCTAATATGACCCAAGTACATTTGCAAGCTCAAATAAATTTTTCTCTAGATCCAAAAGACCAAAGCTATTTTCAAAACGTTTTCAAAATGGTCTTTGGACATAAAACTTTTCCAAAACAAGTTAAAATTTTTTTTTTCTCATAACCCAAATACAAAGCCCAAAATACATTTTTTCTAAAATCTTTTTAAAATGGGCTTAAAAGCAAAATTATTTTTAACCAACCTTTTCTTACAAAGAGCTTGCAAATTATTTAGGTCAATTACGAAATACCAAAAATCAATTGTTAGCCTAGTTTATACTAAGAATAAATTAACCATGGGCTTGTTTTTGGCATGAATCATTAGTTACTTTTTTCAAGTGAGAAATCTATTTATAATAAACCTCTTAATTTAGTTTTAATCCAATATAGCATAAAAGCTACTATAGTTGGTTAAATGGATTAAAACCTAATTAATGGGAATTATCATGAACTAATTTTCATTTTTGAAAATATAACTATTGGTTGAAACGTCCGAGGAAATATTAGAAAACAAGATACCCCATACCTAGGAAAAGAGACTCGCCATTCGTGTGTGGATGTTATAAGGTTGGAAGGAACATCCTATTTATCCTTGGTTGTTAATTATTTGTGCATACATGCATACATTTGCATCTCATATCATTGATCCTCTCTGGCTCACAGCCCTGGATTACGACAGTTCAAAAGCTTACGACAATTTGACCTACGCCGAAGACGAAGAATCTAGCAACGACTCAATCTCTTTTTCACCAAAAGCAATGGAGCCCAAACAAATTCAAAGAATGGTGGATGAAGCCCTCAATGCCAAGATGGAAGAAATAAAAGAGGCCATGGCCGAGACCGTGAAGAACCAATTGGCTGCAATTTTAGGAAATAATTTCAAAGCATCTACTAGCTCCAAGAAGCCAAAGGACAAAGGGAAGACTAAAGTTGGTGAAGTAATTTTTGGTGAGGATAAGGTGATCATTGATGATGATGGTGATTGGTCTCAATACTACCAAGATCCTCAAGACAAGAAGAAAGAACCAAAGATTATTGAAAGGTCAACTATGGAGAAGACTGAAAATTCTGATGTTGAGAAGATGATTGCTGACCTGGAAAAGAAATTTGAGAAGAAACTAAAACCGAAGAGATGTCCGAGATCGACAAACTATTTAAGCTAGATGAATAAGTTCCGTACAAGTTCAAGATGCCATCTTTTGTGAAGTTTGATGAAATTGGAAACCCTCACCTCCATGTGAAGCAGTATATCACTGCTATGCAGTCTGCCCGAGCTACTAAGGCTCAAACTCTAAGGTACTTCATGCTCTCATTGGACCCGGTTGTCCAAAATTGGTTCAATACCTTGGAAGAAGGAACACAAAAGAGTTGGGATTTACTATACAAGGCCTTCATCCAATAATATGGTTACAATGTTGAAATGGAAGTTACCTTAATGGAAGTTGAGTCCATTAGACAAAGGCCAAATGAGAATTTTATGAACTATGTGAAAAGATGGAGAAATAAGGCTGCTTTGCTCAAGAAAAGGCCCGATGAATCTGATAAAATAAGGATGATTGTGAGAGGCATCCTACCCAATCTCCATGAAAGGATGTCTCACACCCTTATAAGAGATTTCAAAGATCTTCTCCAAGCTGGTCTACAAATTAAAGAGTGAGAAAAGGAGAAAAATCGCTTTTCAATAAGAAGGAATGAGAAAGGGAATTATCAGCCTAGCAATCAAAGCACGCAAAAAGAAGTTGATGTTAATGTGACCGGTCAAGGAAATAAAAGACAATTCTTAGAATTGGGGAAACCTCTATCTTGGGTTTTTAGCAAGCTGCAAAAGAAAGGGTTGTTACAGCCGTTAGCTCCTCGACCGTTACATAATCCATTGCCACCAAACTTCAATGCGAGGCCTTCTGTCAATTTCATCAAATGCAAGGGCATGAAACAGATAAATGTGCTCGTCTAAGGCATGAGATCCAAGATTTGATAGATAATGGTAAGTTACTCGAGCCAGATAAGCCCAATGCCAAGAACAACCCTTTGCTTAAGTTTGGAAGAGTGCCACCACCAGCAACCTTCATGGTGGGAAAAGGATTAGAAGAAGATTTTTTTTTTTATAATCTTTTCAAGATGGGAATGTTGAAGATGTGAAAGGAAAAGAAGCTTAAACTCAAAAAACTTTCCTTAGCTCGAATGTTGCTTTTCAATTTTACTTTCCTTAATATTTAATTGGAACAATCTTGTTTTTCAAGTTTAAATTTGTTTGAATAAATTACTTTCATCAAAATTTTTATTGGTCTTTGTTCATTTTGTTTCTCAACCAATGAGGAATCTAGCTTGGTGTTCATGAATTAATATATCTATGCATCATTATTCGAATGACTTTACTAGATAAGGGAATTGCTCTATAGCATTGAGTTGTGTATGCTTACTTAGAGAGGGCTCCTGCATAATTATTGTGAGCGAGGATTTTTGCCCCCACTCCCAATGGAATGGTTCTTGCGACTTCGGTACTGTTTAGGCTCAAGGCCTTAGAGAACACGAACCTAAGTCCGGAGAAAATGGAGTCGCCACCCGGACGGGCCGGGAAAAAGAAAGGGGTGGATGACTCGTTTCCTAAGGAATCCCCAACCCCCTAATGGGTTTGAAAAGTTGGGTATGTGTGGGGAAGGTGAGAAATGGCCCAGCACCCTCACAACGCCCGGTTCATTGGAACCGGCCTCCTTTACAGGTCTTAATATTATAAAATTCTTAAGTATAACAATGTTATCCATATTACACACAACAATTAAAATAAAGCATCGATATATTGAAAATCAAAACAATGTCCAAACAAAACAAATAAATGGACACCCATCCAAGGATGGAAACATGCCCTTACATAATCTATGCCTAAATAGGACACCCACCAAAAGGTAGAAACATGTCCTTTACATTGGTTCTAAAATAGAAAAGCAATTTAAATTACATGATATTTAACTATGAGGTACCCACCAAGTGGAAACATACCTCTTACAACATTTGAAAATCTAAATAAATCAATAAAAGTAAATAACCATTTATTATAAATAAATCATTCATCAAAGGTATTAAACATCAATAGAAAGTAAACATCCATGATAAATTAAATAAACCAAGCATTGAACTTAAATAAATTAAAGCATATAAAATAAATCAAAGCATAATAAAATATAAAATTGAATAAAGCAAATAAAGATTCAAATTAGGGCTATTGTTTCTATTTAAGATTCTTTATTTAACATGTTTAGGGTTTTGAAATTTGTGGGTTTAAGCTACTGTGAGTTTTCAAAGGAATTGAGATGGATTAAAGTTTTATAATTTAAGAGGTTGATAAAGTTCTTTAATTAACCAAATTAGTGTTTGAGTGGTAAAATCATGAAACTAGGGTTTGGGTTCTTCAAAACATTAAGTTTATTACTATTAGCCACTGAATTATGATATTTAAGCTTACTGTGTGAAATTATAACATTTATATTTATAAGGTTTTAAAGTTTAAAGGATTAGGGTTTAGAAAAATTAGGGTTTAGGTTAGCTAGTCTATGGTTTACTGTTTTGTTTCAAAGTTGAATTAGGGTTTTAGAATTTTTGAATTAGGGTTTTGGAGAATACATTAGGTTTTAGGATTTGAAAATCAATTGATAATTTTATGAAACTTTATAAAAATAAACAAAACGATTTAAAGTTTATAAAAACAGAAAAGATGTTTTTAAGCTTTTTGGAAAACAAAGCAACGAATTAAGGTTTTTAAACTTTAGAAAAGGTGAATTAAGGTTCTTAGGTTTTTTTTTATTTTGAAGAAACAGAAACAATTTTTAAGATTTTTGAATGATGAAGCTACTGTGAATTAATGAAACAAATAAAGAAATTCATACCTTCGTTTGTTGGTTCCACCAAAAATCACTTTTTGGATGAACAAGAACAAAGACAAGCTTTGCTGCCTTTGAATTGCTTGAATTGTTTGTTTGCTTTCTCAAAAAGTCCGATTGATTCCAAGTTTTTCTCCTCAATTTTGGTCTCAATTTCTCCTCCCAATTTCTGATCGATTTCCTCTTTTTTTCTTCTCCACTTTTTGTGTTGTTATTGTCCTTATTTATAGAATAATTTTGATTAATTCTAGTCATTCACGGAATATATCATTGATTAAGAAAAGGAAACCAAAACCTAATTGCATTAGGTTTCGAAGAATATTGAGTTGAAAAAATTTTGCTGGCGAAAAAAAACTGCTGCGGAAAAATTGCGTTGGCGAAAAAAATACGCTGGCAAAAAAAGTGCCGCAGCAGGCAAAAATTGGCCTGCGGGCCATTTCACCCGCAGAAATAATAGGCCATTTCGCCGCAGCTCTTTTTGGCGACGAAATTTTTCGTCGCCAATTTTTTTTATTTGTTTATTTTTATTTTTTATTAATAAAAATTAGATACTAAAGCAAAAATTATTTAATTAAGATAACAAAAATTATTTTGGACTAATTAAAATATATTGGACAACACAAAAATTATTTTGGACTAATTAAAATATATTGGACCAGACTGGGTCAAAAATTAAGGGTCTACAGTTTGCCCCCTGCTTGAATGATCTAAGACTTTAGTGAAAGAGAGTGAAAAGCAATAAGACTTAATTTTTGAGATGGTTGAGGTTTTGGGTTCTGGTCCCGGTTCGAGTTCTGGACTTAAGGATAATTTTAGGTTCTGGACCTAAGCGTAATTTTAGGTTCTGGACCTAAGGGTAATTTGGATTCTGGACCCGAGCTAAGTTCTGGACTTAGAAAAGATTCTAGGTTCTGGACCTAAGAAAAATTTGGGTTATGGACCCGAGCTAAGTTCTGGATGTAACACCCCGATACTCCATATAAGTACTACACATATACCTGGTATACGTACAGTAAATATATAAAGTATAAAGATGTCACATTTCGTTACAATTTAAAAACCTTTAACATAGCTCAAACCACAATACATTAATTTAAAGAACATTTACAAAATCGATATACTTTTAATGATCTTATAAATATACAATAATCTTATCTTTCTCGAAACATCATTTATACAAATGATTACATTCTTGATAAAAGTACATCATAATTAAATTATACATGTATGCATCACCCTCTAGTTGGTCTCGACAAACTCTTACTCTTCTCGTGGCATGACGCAAGACTTTATAACTTTCATCTGTTCACCTGCGCGATCAAACAACCGCGCTAAGCCCGAGAGCTTAGTAGTACAAATATATAATATACACATACATTATAAAAATATTAGCATATAATGATATATCAATTCCATGTAACTTTAGCTTATCATATCTTTTCTTTTAGATTGTACCTTTCATATATCTCAACTAAATCATATTTCAATACCCACATTCCACAACATACTTCATAACATTATTTTATTCACCATTTACCAATCATGAATAATATTTCCAGCAAGGCAATCATTAACACCAACCACAATCCATCACCAATACTCACAATCAACATATCAATGCATACACATTACATATCATACCTCATAACATTGTTTAATTCACAATTCACCAATCATAAGTCACATTGTCAACAAAGTCAATCATAGATCTCATTATTCATCTAATTCAACATTTGTATATCACATGGACATCAAAGACAGACTCGGGCCCAACAGACACTAATTTGCTATTCTATTTTCAGAGTTAATGCTTTGGTTTTGTTTTCACATTTATCATTATCATTGACCCAACTAGGCTTCAAGGATTAGGTTCAACCAAGCTTCAAGGGGAACAAAGCATGCTAAGTATCAACCCAACTTGGCTTCAAGAACCAATCCAACCTAGCTTCAAGGGTTGTAACATCTCAATTAGGCTTCAAGGACTAGACCCAACCAAGCTTCAAGGGGAGTAAAACATGTTAAACTTCAACCCAACTTGGCTTCAAGGATCAAGCCCAACCTAACTTCAAGAGATTGTTACTAATATTAGGCATGCCACCAACAACAAACTCTGAGAATAGAATAACACATTAGCTACACAATTCATTGATTATTTCATCATCAATATCATTTTCAATTCTCATCATCATCTAGGCAACATGCCTTGTTTCTTTCAAATGAATCATCATAGCCAATCACAATGGCTTCACATCACATTTGAGTTAACATAGCCAATCACAATGGCTTCACATCACATTTCAATCCACATTATAGCAATTCATCTTTTATATACCTAATCATTTACCTCATCATATCCTTTACATGTCATATTCCATCATTGATATATATATATATACAACATCAATTACATTAACTAGGTAAACATATCATTCACATCATTATAAATTGCATTATACATACCTTTTTGGATGATCCTCATCTCTTTCACCCTCAAGAGTTACTCCCACCAAGCTATCCATAATCAATCACTTCATCCTCTTTTTCACATTTTACATATAGTCTCATTTATGTATATATATATACAACATCAATTACATTAACTAGACAAACATATCATTCAAAGTGCATAACATAACATTGCTAAATCTCAACAATGCAATTAGGGCAAAACACAATTGATATGATTCATAGCTTTATGATCTTCCACATTCCTTTGATTAGATCATTCTTGTGTTTAAAACATATTTATAATGTTCATGTTTAAGTTTAGAAACAATGGAACCTTTGAAGAATCAAAACAATGTAAAAAGAAACAAAGTATAAAGCAATATGTAATTCAGTTGTAGGACACGCCCAACCCATTTGATGGAACACGCCCGTGTCACTAACAACAAAAGAGGCAGTAGCCAATTCAAACAATTGACACGCCCAGCACCTTTGATGGACACGCCCGTGTCACTAACAACAAAAGAGGCAGTAGCCAATTCAAACAATTGACACGCCCAACTCAATTGATGAACACGCCCGTGTCTCTTCAATGCCTATGGCCGTGTCACCCATAACCAAAACCAATTCTCTTCTAATTGCACTCAAACACAATATTCATCATATAACATGCTTCAAATGAATATAATCAATGTTTTAAACACATATTCATCACAAGAATTACTTCACAACACATTAATATAACAATTAAACACATCTCAACTCAAAACCCTAAAATCAACATCTCCACCATTTCCAACAACAACCACTAATTAAACTCATAACTTAAAATCAATTTAACACTTGAACACACAACACAACACATCTCAAATCCACCAAATCACAAAATCATCAAACCTTACTTCACTTCCAACACAACTTCCAATTAAGTAAAGAAAACAAGAGAATACTTACCATCTTTCCAACAAAACCAACACCAATCCAATCCTTTAGCTTGTAATCAATTTCAATACTTGTAAACACATATATAACACACTAAATCATGAAATCAATCCATCACAACCTATCTCAAACCTTAACAAGGGAAAACAAGTAAGTACTTACCTCAATTGATGAATTCCACCAAATCTCCACTTAATCCTTTGATTCTTCCTTCAATTCTCTTAAAACCCTAAGGTTTTGGTGAAGATCAACTCATCTCTCTACCTCTCTCTCTCTCTCTCTCTCTCGTGCAAGAACCAAAAAGGAGAAGAAGAAGAAGAAGAAAAGAATATCTTCATTTCTTTTTTCCTCTTCCACGATAGCCACATATATGTATATAATAATAATAATAATAATAATAATATAATTACTAATTACCAAAAATCCTCCACCAAGCATTTCATTTCAAGCAATTACTCATATATCCCTTATCACTTAACTTAGTTTTTGTCTCTTATGAACCCAATTAAGTAATTCCACATGCCATATAAAAATATCTCCTCTTGCATTGACTCTTTCTCTTTGACCATTTTATATGTTATATATATCACCATATACACAACTTATAAACTTGTCTCTAAACCCTAAATTTCCCCAAAACACATATACATATATGTTCTTTTCTCAATTTAAACCAACAACAATAACAACAACAACAACAACAACATACAAAACTTCTGGGGCATGCATCGGGATATTACACTGGACTTAGAAGAGATTCTAGGTTCTGGACCTAAGGAAAATTTGAGTTATGGACCCGAGCTAAGTTTTGGACTTAAAAGAGATTCTAGGTTTTAGACCTAAGGAAAATTTGGATTCTGGACCTGAGCTAATAAAGATTTAATTATCTGCAAAAAATAATAATTTTTTTTTGTTGCACATGTCTTCTCCTTGCCCCCTGCGTATAAAAATATTTATATACACGCAAGCAGTTGAATGAATAAATTGAATAATTGAATTTACTATTTTATTTACTATTTAGTCACTGTTCATGCACTATTTACTATTTATAAATAGTAAATTACTATTTGTAAATAGTATTACTATTGGAAATAATAATTTACTATTCATAAATAGTAATTTACTATTCATAAACAGTAAAACTTACTTTTGAATTTTATTTTTTCCTTGCCGTTTATCTATAAAAACCCACGAATCCTTCATTTCATTCATAGCAAAATTCTCAATTTCTATAATTCTCTCAAATTCTTTCAAATTTAACACATTATTTTCAAAAAAAAAATGCATGTTTCAAGGTCATGAACTCATTCTAATGCCGAGTTATTAGAGTTTATTCGGCATCATGAAGATGGAAATATAGATATACTAGCCAGGATACCGCTTCATCGTAGTTCCAACCAAAAGAGCGCGGTAATTATTTTTCTTTTCCTTTTTTTCGTCTTTCTGTTTTGTTGTTTTTGATTTTGCTTTTTTTTGTTATTATTATTCTTTATTATTTTTTGATTTTTTATTTATGATTATTTTTTATTTTTATTTGATTTTTTTAATTTTTTTAATTTATATTTTTATTATTATTGTGTTTGCCTTTATTATTATTTTGTTTGTTTATTTTATATTCTAATATTATTATCTTTTTTAGAAAATTTAGGAAAAATATATTAATTTAAGCAGATAGGATAATATGTACTTACCTGGTATTAACTTACCTGGCTCTATGTTACCATGATCATTGCGTTGTTCGGGCTGGAGGGTGTATTTACAAAGCCCAATAATGGTACGATGTAGTGCCTTCTCGGGTAAGGTAGATTATCCGAGATTGCGGCTTTGAGCAGTTCATCTTACAATTGCCATTGGAGGAGTATCAGATAGACCGGAGCGTAGTCCAAGCGCTTGCAGAATGATGGTTGGACACAACCCACACTTTTCACTTGCCCATTAGAGAGATGACAATTGGTCCGGTCGATTTTACTACTATAACCGGCCTTCGATACGATGGTGTTTCGGTTCCTCTGACTAATAATATTTTAACATTTGAAGAAATTCAAGAATTAATTGGTATGGAACCATCATATAAAAGGGCATTTTAAGATAAAAATTGAATCGATTCGTAGCTATTGGATGAACTACGAAGGACGGATTCACAGAGACATGGCCCAACAGTATGCTCAAGGATTTTTGTTATATTTGCTTAGGTTGACCATCTTAGTGTAGACCCTTAATTTTTGACCCAATCCGGTCCAATATGTTTTATTTAGTCTAAAATGATTTTTGTGCTCTAATTGGTCCAAATTAATTTTTATGAAATAAATTTTGCTTTAATATCTAATTTTTATTAATAAAAAATAGAAATAAAAAAATAAAAGTCAAAAAATAAAAATAAAAATAAAAATCGGAGTCGAAAAAATCGGCGACGAAAAAATCGTCGGGCGGGCCCGTGGGCAATTTGCCCGCAGGAAATTCCTGCGGGCGAAATCACTGTACTATTTCTCACGCAGAAATTTTTTGCCTGCGAAATAGCTTACGGGCCCGCTCCGCATGTGCTGCCGCAGCCAGCTGCAGCAGATTTTTACACCAGCGCAGTTTTTCCGCAGCAGTTTTTTTTCGGCAGCACAAATTTTTCGACGTAAATTTTTCGAAACCTAATCCAATTAGGTTTTGGTTTCTTTTTTTTTAATTAATATTACTTACCTTAACTAATTAGGAATAAACAACCTCAAACCACTATAAATAAGGATCAATGACAATTAAAAAAGGGGAGGCAAAAATCAAAGAGTAGTTTGGAAAATTTTAAACCAAATCAAAGAAGGAAAAGAAGAAATTCAATTCAACTTTTTTCTGGAACAGCAGCAGCATGATTTAGAGGATTCAAAGGCAAAAAAAGGCTTGTCTTTGAAGCTAGTTCATCCAAGAAGAATTATTTTTGGAGAAATCATCAAAAGAAGGTATGTGTTAATTAATTTTCTTTAATTATTTTTTTTACACAGTAGCAAATTTATGAAATCAAAATTAAAAACCTTTGAACTTTAATTTAGTTTTTCTAAAGCAAAAAAAAAAACCTTATTTCATTGGTTTATCTTCCAAAAGGCTTAAAATTATTATTTTCTCTTCTTAAAAACCTTAAAACTCTAATTGAACATATTCTTCAACAAAACCAAAATCAAATTCTGTTTCTTTCAAAACTTTAAACTTGGTACTTTTTCCTTCAAAAAGTCTTCTAAAACATCTTTTCTAGTTATAAAAACTTTAATTCACTTGTTTAAATTCATAAAATTCCGTAAAATATTAAATTGTCTTCCAAACCCTAAGATTAAAATTACCACCCATGACCTTAATTCCAAAATATCAAATCCAAATTCAACTTCCAAAATTTAAAATAATGAACACTAACCCTTTTAAAACCTTAAACACTAATTTTATGAACCCTAATCAGTTAAAAACATTAAAAAACATAAAAACATAAAAACCTAAATTTTACACAATAGCTTAGGAACCCAATAACCAAAAATCACA
The DNA here is from genome assembly GCA_947685225.1 of Garcia nutans. Taxonomy (NCBI): domain Eukaryota; kingdom Viridiplantae; phylum Streptophyta; class Magnoliopsida; order Malpighiales; family Euphorbiaceae; genus Garcia; species Garcia nutans. The sequence goes on from CANTUV010000032.1 coordinate 13,660,026, forward strand.
AATTAAAGTATTTTAAAGTGTTTAAAACCCTAGTTTCATGATATCATCATTCAAACCTTAATTTTGTTAATCAAAGAGTCTTACCAACCCTTTAAAACATAAAACCCTAATTTATTTTAATTCCATAAAAAGTCACAGTAGCCATAATTGGACTTTTATTTGCTTTATTCAATTCCATACTTGATTATGCTTTGATTTATTTCTTATGCTTTAATTTATTTAAATTCAATACTTGATTTATTTAATTTATCATGGATGGATGTTTATTTTATATTTTGATTAATAGCTTTGATGATTGATTTATTTATTATAAATGATTATTTACTTTTATCAATTGATTTAGATATCCAAAAGTTATAAGAGGTATGTTTCCACTTGGTGGGTACCTCATTAGTTAAATATCATGTAATTTAATTCGTTTTTCTATTTTAGAACCAATGTAAAAGACATGTTTCTACCTTTCGGTGGGTGTCCTATCTATGCATGTGATGTAAGGACATGTTTCCATCCTTGGATGGGTGTTCATTTATTTGTTTTGTTTGGACATTGCTTTGATTTTAATATAATGATGCTTTCTTTTAATTATTGTGTGTAATATGGATAATGTTATTATATTTAAAAATTTTATAATATTAAGACCTGTAAAGGAGGGCGGTTCCAATGAACCGGGCGTTGTGGGGGTGCTGGGCCATTTCTCACCTTCCCCACACGTACCCAACTTTCCGAACCCATTAGGGGGTTGGGGATTCCTTAGGAATCGAGTCATCCACCCCTTTCTTTATTCCAGACCCGTCCGGGTGGCGACTCCATTTTCTCCGGACTTAGGTCCGTGTTCTCTAAGGCCCCGAGCCTAAACAGTGCCGAAGTCCCAAGAACCATTCCACCGGGAGTGGGGGCAAAAATCCTCGCTCACACTTAGGCAGCACTGAATCCTCCATCCACTTGTCAATGTTGAATTCCCTTTCTTATTTCAGAATGGTACCATCTTCTGGCTGGGGTGAAGTTGGTCTCTCCTGTCTTTACCATGGTCTTGATAAACTTTGCCGAAATAAGAAGTCTTTTGTCAGCTTGATGGTGGTTGTCGAGGTATTCTTCTTCTACCAATGTCAATTCCACTCTTTTCTTGCATGAATTTAATCTTTACTATTATTGTAGGCATGGGCATATGAACACAACCTCGTGAGGGTACCCGGTATTTCCCTATAAATAATCGGGTATCCGAGATTAAATTTCTGGTTGTCAGATCGTGTGGACATTCTCGGCTCTCACCACGTGCATACTCATCGCTTTGTGTTGAGCCGATTAACCTGGGACCAGGTAAAATAACGTTAGTATACTTTAAATTATATGTGAAAGTTTACTTATCTTATGTTATTTTGCAGGTGAATTTGGCCTGGTGGAACCCATAAGAGCAGACAAACTGGTCTCCTTTCATGAGGGCTGCGCTATCTTTTCAACATTCTTGCCGAGTCATCACTGGCCCAATTTCTAGTGGCTGGTTTCTCGGGGAGAGAGTTTATGAATGGTTTCTCAGTCTAGAGCAGTGGAGGGTCTCGATGCATATCCCAGAATATACTTTGAATATTATGTCGATGCCGGAGGATGCATGGTGGCCGACCCGATACGGTTATGGTGTTGAGTCATTTCTTCATCTACCCGGTGCATTTATGCCCATTTTATTCAAAGGAGGCTCTTGAACTTTGATGTATCTCCTGTTGGTGTGCGGGAGATTCCCAAAGAAAATGGGGGTAGAGATGAAGAGGAACATCATGGAGATGCAGGAGAGTTTGTTCCACATCTTGGGGCTAGTACTTCTCAGATAAAACTTTTACCATTTTTCCCTTGCAACTGCTTCTTTCTTTTTTGATTCGTTAATGATTGTTGCAGGCTGCTGGTTCATTTGATCATGAGGTTGGACCTTCTTTTACTGCCCCTTCATTTGCTCATTCTAGCCCGCTAGATATGTCATCTCATCGGTAGGGCATTGATATGAATTACCTGGTGAGTTCTCTTATTTTATGGTAATTTATGCTATATGTATGCATGATTATGTATGCTCTTACCTTTTTCCTTTTTGGCTCACAGTGGATGCTCGAAGAACAAAATAGGAAACTTCAAGAAGAGTTGGCTGCAAGTCGTCAGCAGGCTTCTCATTTTGAAAATTTATATCATCAATCCGAACAAAAGTTTTGAGACTTCAGATTTCAGGGGATGAGGGATCCTGGCGCTTCTTCATCAAGAGGCCCCTAGACTAATGACCATGAGATCCTTTTGTCTGCTTCTGATAAGGACTGTGACTGATCGGAACTTCAAGTTAATAGGGATTTTGGTGCTCCCGCTTTGGGCGGACTCAGGACCAGTTATTTGCCTCCTCCTCCAACAGGCGACGACTTTTTCAGGGCTTTATTTGAGGACCTACCATCACCCTCTTAGTGATGTATAAATATTGTATCAATTATGTAAACATTGTACAATAATAAAAAAAATACAATTTCCATCTTTACTGTAACTTTTTTTTTACTGCACCATAATTATTATATTATATTTTTTTATCACATCATAAACAGTGTATCACAATTTCATAATTCACAGCCACATTACTTTGCTAAACCAAATTCAATGCGGTAAAGGAAATTGTAGCCAATTCCTTTCCATGCCATATGGTCTCACCCTTTCCCATCACCTTTTCCTTATCAAATTTGGAAAGGCTTGCTTCTTCTATATAAATCACCTTTTATGCCATATTTCATACAGAAACCAAAAATATTTTCCAATTCAACGTAAAAACTCCCTTTAACAATTTTGATTTTCCTTCATTCATCAACCATGACCGAACTTCATATAAAGAAGATAAAAATTCTATTTAAGAAAATGGATGCCATTCATTGGAAGCAAATTTCGCGGTCAAAACTTGATGTTTTGGAGCAGCACTTCCAAAACTTAGAATTATTCTTCGAGAGAGCAGTGAAGTATAAGCTATGGTTAAACCCAAAGAAGTGTATGTTTGGGGTTACTTCAGGCTAGTTGTTTGGGACACGTGATTGGTCCAAATGACATTGAGACTGACCCTGACAAGGTTAAGGCAATCAGGGATATGCCAACCCTAAGACGGAGAGAGAAGTTCGGGGGTTTATTAGCAGTTATAGTACATTAGCAGGTTTATAGCAAAGCTCACCATGATTTGACAACCTATCTTCAAACTGCTTAAAAAGAATCAGTCAGTCAAGTGGAATGAATTGTGTCAAAAGGCCTTTGAGCGTATAAAGGAGTATCTGCTAAATCCACCTATTTTGAAATCACCTAAACCCGGTAAACCTTCGTTACTATACTTAGCAAGTAGGGGAAGAGTCAATAGGAGCTATGCTAGCCCAAGCAGATGAGGCAAGGATTGAGCAAGCAGTCTACAATTTGAGTAGAAAGCTCCTACCTTATGAGATTAAGTATAGTATCATTGAAAAGACTTGTATAGCTATGGTTTAGTCTTCTAAGAAGTTGCGGAATTACTTTCAATCTTATAGTGTGCAAGCAATTTCTAGGTTGGATCCAGTGATGTACTTAAGGGAGACACCCTCTTTGATCAAAAAATATGGTCGATGGTTGATAATTTTGGAAGAATTTAAGATTGAGTATGTAACCAAGAAAATAATTAAAGGCAGAGCGGTGGCAGAATTCCTTGCTCAGCAACCACTGCCAAATAGTGAAGAGGTAATCTTAGAATTCCCTGATGAACATTTAGAGGCCATAGAAGTACAAGGATGGAAGATGTATTTTAATGGACCAGTAAATAGGAAAGGAGCATGTTTGGGAGTAATACTCGAATCACCTGAAGGGGAGCTTATCCCTTTAGCTAAGAAGTTGAAATTCAGGGCAACCAATAATATGGTGGAATATGAAGCATGTAATTTTGGTTTGGAAACCCTAATGATTATGAAGGTAGATAAAGTGAAAGTCTTTGGTGATTCATTGCTAGTAGTATCTGCTAGCTGCGAGGCGCTGGCTGCGAGGATTGGTGCGACCAGCCAATTTTACCATAGGAAATTCCTGCGGCGAAATTGGCCTTGGCCAATTTGACTTTTCGGCGACAAATTTTTCGGCGCCGATTTTTTCATCGTCGATTTTTATTTTTATTTATTTATTTATTTATTTATTTTTATTTTTGTTTTTTTAAAAAATTATAAAAAAAATAAATACTAAAATAAATATTATTTAATTAAAATACCACAAAAAATTATTTTGGACTATATAAAAAATAACGGACCGGATTGGGTCAAAAATTAAGGGTCTACAGTTTGCCCCCTGTTTGAACAATCTGAGACTTCATTAAAAGAGAGTGAAAAGCAATAAGACTTAGTTTTCTGAGATGGTTGAGGTTTTGGGTTTTGGACCTAATTCGAGTTCTGGACTCAAGGATAATTTTAGGTTCTGGACCTAAGGGTAATTTGGGCTCTGGACCCGAGCTAAGTTCTGGACTTAAAAGAGATTTTAGGTTCTGGACCTAAGGGTAATTTGGGTTCTGGACCCGAGCTAAGTTCTGGACTTAAAAGAGATTTTAGGTTTTGGACCTAATGATAATTTGGGTTCTAGACCCGAGCTAAGTTCTGGACTTAAAAGAGATTTTAGGTTATGTACCTAAGAGTAATGTGGGTTCTGGACCCGAGCTAAGTTAGATTTAATTATTTGCAAAAAATAATTATAGTCAATAGTATACTAAATTTTGTTTGCAAAAAATTTAGCTAATTTTTTATGCACATATCTTCTCCTTGCACCCTGCGTGTAAAATTATTTTAAAAGTGCAAAAATATTTATATACACGCAAGTATTTGAATGATTAAATTGAATAATTGAGTTTTCTATTTATTTACCGTGTAGTTACTATTCATGCACTATTTACTATTTATAAATAGTATCCTACTATTGTAAATAGTAATTTACTATTTATAAATAGTAATATACTATTTATCAATAGTGAAATTTACTATTTATCAATAGTAAAATTTACTTTTTAAATTTTATTTTTTCCTTTGTCGTTCCTCTATATAAACGAACGATTTCTTCATTTCATTCACAACAAACTTGTTAATTTCATTCGTTCATAGCTATAATTTTTTCAAATTTATCATAAAATTTTGAAAAAAATGCATGCTTCTAGATCAGGAATTTATTCTAATGCTGAGTTATTGGAGTTTATTTGGCATCATGAAAATGGAAATATAGATCTACTAGCCGGAATGTCGCTTCATCGTAGTTCTAATCAAAAGAGCAAGGTAATTATTTTTTATTCTTTTTCTTTTCTTTTCTTTATTTCCTTCGTTTTTTCTGTTGTTTGTTTTTTTCTTTTTTTAATATATTTGTTTTCTTTGTTTTTTCTTCTGTTTTATTTTTCTTTTTATTTGTTTTTTTTGTTTGTTTTTCATATTTTAGAAATTTTAAGAAGAATATATTAATTTAAAATTTTAAGTAGATAGAATAATGATATGCTTACCTCGTGTTAACTTACCTGGCTCCGTGTTAGCGTGATCGTTGCATTATCGTGTTAGCCCGATAATGGTATGATGTAGCGCCTTCTCGGGTAAGGCAGATTATCAGAGATTGGAGCTTTGAGAGCTTCATCTTACGATTACCATCTGAGGAGTATCTGATAGACCGGAGCATAGTCCAGGCGCTTCTAGAATGATGGTTGGACACAACTCATACTTTTCACTTGCCCATTGGAGAGATGACAATTGGTCCGGTCAATTTTGCTGCTATAACCGGCATTCGGTATGATGGTCTTTCGGTTCCTCTTACCAATGATGTTCTGACATTTGAAGAAATTTAATAATTAATTGGTATGGAACCATCATATAAAGGGCCTTTTAAGATAAAAATCGAGCCAATTCATAGTTATTGGATGAACTACGAAGGACGGGTTCATAGAGACACAACCTAACAGCATGCTCGAGGATTATTGCTATATTTACTAGGGTCGACCATTTTAGGCGGCACTGAATTCGCCATCCATTTGTCAGTGTTGAGGGCCCTTACTTATTTTAGGACGGTACCACTTTATGGCTGGGGTGAAGCTAGCCTTGCCTGTCTTTACCAAGGTCTTGACAAAATTTGCCGAAATAAGAAGTCTTTCGTTGGCTTTATGGTAGTTGTTGAGGTATTCTTCTTCCACCAATGTCAATTTGATTCTTATTCTTGCATGAATTTGATTTTTATTATTGTTGTAGGCATGGGCATATGAACACAACCTTTTGAGGGTGCCTGGTATTTTCTGAGAGAGAGTCGGGTATCTGAGATTAAATTTCTGGTTGTCAGCGCGTATAGAAGTTCTCGGCTCTCACCATGTGCATACCCAACGCTTTGTCTTGAGCTGCCTATCCTAGGACCAGGTAAAATAACATTAGTATACTTTAAAATTTATGTGAAAGTTTACTTACCTTATGTCATTTTGCAGGTGAATTTGGCCTGGTGGAACCCAGAAGAGCGGACAAACTGGACTTCCTCCATGAATGTTGCATTGCCTTTTTAACATACTCGCAAAGTCATCGCTGGCCCAGTGTCTAGTGGCTGGTTTCTCAGAGAGAGAGAGTATATGAGTGGTTTCTTAGTCCCGAGCAGCGAAGGATCCCGATGTGTTGCCTGGAATATACTTTAGATATCATATTAATGCCGGAGAATGCATGGTGGTTGGCCCGGCATGGTTATGATGTTGAAACATTTCTCTATCCACCGGGTACATCTTATACCTATTTTATTCAAATAGGGCTCTTGAAATTTGATGTATCTCCTATTGCTGTACGGGAAATTCCCGAAGAAAATGAGGATAGAGATGAAGAGGAACATCATGGAGAGGGAGGAGAATTCATTCCACATCTCAGGGCTAGCACTTCTCAGGTAAACTTTTACCATTTTTCATTGTAATCGCTTCTTTCTTAACTTGTTTTGCCTTTTTTTAATGATTGTTGTAGGTTGCTGGCTCATTTGATCATTAGGCTAGACCTTCTTTTACTGTTCCTTCATTTGCTCATTCTAGTCCACCAGATATGCCATCTCATCCGCAGGGTATTGATATGAATTACCTGGTAAGTTTTCTTGTTCCATGATAACTTATGCTATATGTATGCATGATTATGTATGTTCTTATCTTTTGTTTTCTAGCTCACAGCGGATGCTTGAAGAATAAAACAAGAAACTTTAAGAAGAGTTGGCCACTAGTCGTCAGCAGGTTTTCTATTTTGAAAATTTGTACTGTCAATCACAGCAAAATTTTCAAGACTTCCGATTTCAGGGGATGAGGGATCTTGGTGCTTCTTCATCTAGAGGTCCCTAAGCTGATGACCGTGAGATTCTTTCATCTACTTTTGATGAGGACTTTGATAGATCGAAACTCCAAGGTAAAAGGGATTTTGGTGCTCCTGCTTTGGGTGGATTCGGGACGAGTGATTTGCCTCCTCCTCCGACAGGCGATGATTTTTTCAGAGCTTTATTTGATGATTTACCACCTCCTTCTTAGTGATGTATGAATATTGTATGGATTGATTAAACATTGTATAATAAGTATAGAAATAATAATGATAATATACAATGTTCATTTTACTGCAACTCTTTTTTTTTATATCATAATTATTGCATCACAATTTCCTTTTTCACATTCATAGCCGTACCAATTAGCTAAAACCAAATGTGACACAGCAATTTAAAAAAATTTGTCGCTAATTCTTTTCCTTATCAATTACTGTCTCATGCTTTCCTTATCAAATTTGGAAATGAAAATCCTCCTATATAAATCACCTTTCACGCCATAATTTCATACAGAAACCAAGAGATTTTCCACTTCAACATAAAAACTCCTTTTATTAATTCTAATTTTCCTTCATCCTTCCACGATGACCAAACTCCATTTGAAGAAAATAAAAATTCTATTTAAGAATATGGATGCCATTCACTGGAAGCAAATGTCTTGGTAAAAAATTAATACTTTGAGTGTTTTCAAAATGTTAAATTGGACCATTCCTTTTTACATGCCATGGCTTCTTTTTGGAATGTAGATTCTAGGACATTTAAAATTAATGGCTTTGAAATATGTCCCTTGATTAAAGAATTTGAGGCCATCCTTTGATATCCAAATAATCAACAAATGGAATTACCCATATTGATTTCCAAGACTCGACAGAAGATGCAAATGTTATTTCAAATTTCAAAGCCCGAAGCTCTTCAGTTGATGAGAGGTGAAAAATTCTACTTGTTCCCTTGATTGATTTTTGTCTCTCTCATTTGGCTCCTACTAAGGCATGGGGATGTATACTTTGTCTTTGCTTGCTTGGCCAATTCTTGCTTGTTTCTTCTGATGGTTATATTGATCCATGAGTATTGGATATTATGGACCAAATGGAAGGAGGCTTGTCGCCGATACCCGTGATCTTAGCCGAAACTTTAATTGGATTAGACCAACTTAAATCAAGATTGTCACAGAGACTGACTGGGAGTCCGTTGTTCCTTTAGATAATTACCTAAACTGCCCTTTTGGGTTTTCAATTTAGGTTTTCTTTTTTCTTCTTTTTTTTTATTTTATTGCTCTAATTTTTGCCTAGCCTGCCCATGCGGGTTTTCAAAACTAGAGAGCTCTCCTAATTTATGCCTAAGCTGCCCTTGCGGGTTTTCAACTTAGCGAACCTCTTTTATTATATTTTTTATATTGCTCTAATTTTTGCCTAGTCCACCCATGTGGGTTTTCAAAACTAGCGAGCTGTCCTAATTTTTGCCTAAGCTGCCCTTGCATGTTTTCAACTTAGCAGACTCTTTTTTTTTATTTAATTTTTCCTCACAGATTTGGCTTCAGGAGCATCTCTGCTTGCTTGATACTCCATCCATGGATTTTGCTAGATATTTTCCATGGCATCATTTCACTAGGAAGCTACTCCATCCTGCTTCTTCATATGCTGACTGGGTTGACTGGATCCACTCACGCACTGAAGTCAACATCCGTTGGTTGGTACCTTGGTGGAAGATTTCTCGCATCACCATGCGGACATACTTGACGTATGTTCCTCTTGCTGCTCTTCATCAAGGTACTTGCTATGATCCCCACTGGCTTGGCCATCAGTATGGAGCTGAGCCTTGCTATTCTGAATTCACTCCCAATTTAGACATGCCTTGCTTGATTGAAGCCTACTTGGATCGGCTGAGCCAAAACTGGCCTACACATTACACTTATTGTCTGCCATAGATTTTGCATTTGTCAATTCAAAAAGTGTATTGTTAGGATGAAAACATAATAATAACAGTAATAAAAGATGTTTCTTTTCCTTTTATAATTTGTCATCACCTTTTGCTATTGTGTTCATTTATTTCATCCATATCTGGTCCAAAAATTATAACAGTGCACATAGAACAATTTTAACATTAATTCTGTTTGGGGAACAACCAAACATATAACTAGCATACCCAAGATCACTCCTGTTGCCAACTAGCCCTTTCAGATTTTCTAATTGATGATTTTCTCTCATTTAGCCCTAATTGTTGCCTAGCCCGCCCTTTCGGGTTTTCGAAACTAGCGGACTGCTCTAACTTTTGCCTAGGCCGTCCTTTTTGGGTTTTCAACCTAGTGAGCTCTTTTCTTCTTCTTTTTTTTTATACATAGAACCTCTTCAATCTATCAATGTTCACTAGTTCACTAAACTCGTTCCCGTCCATGTCAGATAACTTCACTGCACCCACCCTTATTCATGACTTGTTTCACAACATATGGCCCTTCCCATCTAGGCCTAAACTTGCCTCTTAGATCAGATACATTAGGCTTACATTGTTTCAACACTAAATCCACGACTTTGAGTTTTCTGATCTTAACTCTTCTATTATAAGCCCGAGCTATCTTCCTTTGATACAGTTGATGATGATATAGTGCTTTTAACCTTCTCTCTTCTAGTAAAGCTAACTGTGTGTATCTGCTCACTACCCATTCTGTTTCAGGCAGTTCAGCTTCTAAGATCACTCTCAATGACTTAATCACAATTTCAATTGGCAACACTGCTTCCATCCCATAAACCAAAGAGAACGGTGCCATTCCAGTAGGTGTTCGCACACTTGTTCTATATCCCCATAGAGCAAAGGGAAGCATCTCTGACCAATCCCTGTGAGTCTTGGTCATTTTGGACAGAATTTGCTTAATTGTCTTGTTTGTTGCTTCTACCGCATCATTAGCCTTTGGTAGATAAGTAGAGGATCGATGATGATGGATTTGGTACTTCGAGAATAAATCCTTAACTGCTCCTTAAAACTGTACCCCATTGTTTGATTTCATATTGTGCGGGACCCCGTATCTGCAGATGAGGTTCTTTTCAATGAATCTAGCCATTTGACTTGTGCCCAGTTTGTTGAAAGATTCAACTTTGACCCATTTTGAAAAATAATCTACCGCTACTATAATGAAATAGTGACCGTTTGAGGCTGTCGGATGTATCTCTCCTATAACATCGATACCCCAAGTGGCAAAGGGCCAGGGTGAAGACATAGAATGCAATTCTTTAGGAGGCATGTGATTCAACTTACCATACATCTGACATTGTTGGCACTTCTTTATGAACTCTATGAAATCTCTCTCCATGGTCAACCAGAAGTAACCTTGTCACATGATATGCCCCACTTCAGGCTTCCTCAAGCATCTCAAATGCACCCCCATCAGGCCATCTTCGATATAAATCTTCATGGAATGTGAATAATTGCAAAGACCACCGCCTTATAGCTCTTCTTTCTTTCTTTGTTGCCTCGACGGGTATTCCCTTTCCTCCAAAAATCATCTTATAGTATCATACCACGTATCATGGTCTGTATCAGTTTCCACAATTGTCTCATATTCATAGCAAGGAGTTGAGGAACTGGTAAAAATTAAAGGCTTAAGGAATAAACTGACAGGATTTTCCCATACCAAAGCCAATGTGGCTAGGGCATCAGCCATATGATTTTCTTCTCTTGATAGGTGTATAAACCTACACTCCTTAAAGTTCTTCTTCATCATGGTCAAGTAATGGTGGTATGGTTTTAATTTTTCTTCTTTCAACTCCCACTCTCCATTTACTTGGGATACTACTATCAATGAATCGCTAAAAACTTCCACCTTATCCACTTTCATAATCAATAGGGTTTCCAAACCAATGATACATGCTTTGTATTCCACCATATTATTGGTTGCCCTAAATTTCAACTTTTTGGCTAAAGGGATAAGTTCCCCTTTAGCCGATTCTATTATGACTCCCAAACCTGCTCCTTTCCTGTTTACTGCTCCATCAAAATACATTTTTCACTCTTGTACTTCAATTGCCTTTAAATGTTCATCCGGAAATTCCAAGATTACCTCTTTGCTATCTGGTAATGATTGTTGGGCCAGGAATTCTGCCACCGTTCTACCTTTGATTGTTTTCCTGGTTACATACTCAATCTCAAATTCTTCTAATATTATTAACCATCGACCATATTTCCCAATCAAAGAGGGTGTCTCCCTTAAGTATTTCATTAGATCCAACCTGGAAATTGCTTACACACTATAAGATTGAAAGTAATGCCGCAACTTTTTAGAAGACCAAACCATGGCTATACAAGTCTTTTCAATGATAATTACTTTATTTCATAAGGTAGGAGATTTCTACTCAAATAGTAAACTGCATATTCAATCCCTAACTCATCTGCCTAGGCTAGCATGGCTCCTATTGACTATTCTTCTACTGCTAAGTATAGCAACAAGGGTTTGCCGGGTTTAGGTGGTTTTAAAACAGGTGGATTCAGCAAATACTCTTTTATTCATTCAAAGGCCCTTTGACACTCTTCATTCCATAGGACTGGCTGATTCCTTTTAAGAAATTTGAAGATAGGCTCACAGATTGTTGTGAGCTTTGCTATAAATCTGCTAATGTATTGTAATTTGCCAATGAATCCCCGAACTTCTCTCTTCGTCTAAGGGGCTAGCATATCCCTGATTGCTTTAACTTTGTCAAGATCAATCTCAATGCCATTTGGACCAATCACATGTCCCAACAATTTGCCTGAGGTAACCCTGAACACATACTTCTTCGGGTTTAATCTTAGCTTATATTTCAATGCTCTATCAAAGAATAATTCTAAGTTTTGGAAGTGTTGTTCCCTTGTAGCCGATTTCACCATCATATCATCAACATATACTTCAACTTCTTTGTGCATCATGTCATGAAATAGTGTGGTGGCCATCCTTTGATAGGTTCCTCCAGCATTCTTCAGGCCAAACGGCATCACCCTATAACAAAATATACCCCATGTAGTAATGAAAGCAGTTTTGGCTTTATCCTCTTGGGCCATTAATACTTGGTAGTATCCTGAAAATCCATCTACAAATGAGTGTAGCATGCTAGAGGCTGCACTATCAATGAGAACATCTATATGAGGTAAAGGAAAACCATCTTTAGGGGAAGCCTTGTTTAAATCTCTATAGTCCACAGAGACCCTTATTCTTTCATCTTTCTTTGGCACGAGTACTATGTTGTCTAGCTAATCTGGATATTCTATTACTTCAAGGAACTTTACTTGTATCTGTTTAGTGACCTCTTCTTTAACCAATTTAGCCTACTGAGGTCTTAATCGCCTAAGCTTTTGTTTGACAGGTTTCATGTGAGCGTAAGTAGGAATAAGATGTTCAGCTATGTCTCGATCTATTCCAGGCATATCCTCATTAGACCAAGCAAATACTTCTTCATATTTTTTGAATATTTTTTCAAATCTCTCTCTCTCATCAGGAGTAAGGTCGGATGCTATGCTAATGTTTTAAGGATTTTGGATTGTTCCCAAATTAAATGATTGTGTGTCAATAGAATTAATATTAAAGATGCTCATGTAACTGCTATTTGAATGTATGCAACCATCAGGAGAAAAATCACACAAGTAAAATCAGACTTTATTACATTCATTTTGGAAAAGAAAACATCATCATCTTCATACAAAGCAGAAAAATTAAAATCAAAATCAAAATCATTGTTCTCAAAATCATAAGGCAGAATGTCTTCAAACTTCTCTTCAACCAGGGCAGCAATCTCTTCCGGAGTCACCTCAGCTTTCAGGACAGCTTTGTTCTTCTCTTCCGGATTGGATTCTTTGTTGGCTGGCAGGGTGAGCTCTTTCTTCACTTGCTCCACTAGCTCGGCAACATCTGAAAAAATTTCAAAACTCGGGATCAACTGTCCCATGAACATGATTGGCTCAGGCTTTCCTTGGAGTGGTCCCATGTCTGGAGCTTTGACAAAGATCTCTTCAAGTGACGGGAAGCTCATCTTCTCATTCTTCTTTGGCTGGGCATTGTTAGCTTCATCATATCCCAACCCCTTTTTGGAAGTTTGAGTTCTAAAATCTGGCAGCTTTGTTGAACCGGCCTTTCCCTTTCCAAGACCAGCTCCGAGAAGGTAGTTTATATTCTTCATCATATTCAAGACTTTGGAGTCCACTACTTCATCATCAGAAATTGTAGCTACTTGGAAACCATAGAGAGGCCTCTCAATCATTAGAGCATTAACAACCTCATTATCTTCAGCCTCGATGACCACTGTCTCATCTCCGTTAGGGAATTTGATCTTTTGATGAAGGGTGGAAGGAACTCCACTAAGAGGATGAAACCATGGTCATCCCAAGAGTAAGGCAAAGGTAACAAGAACAAATTCAACAATAGATTCAATTGGACCAACCTTGACTGTAATATCCCAAAATATGCCATAGAAATTTTGATATAATTGTTGTTTTATTTAAATTAAATGAATATGTGGAATTGGAAAGAAAAAGAATTGAAGAGAGAATTTATATGTTGTATATATGGAAATATATACAACATATATACAAGTCAAAATGAATGGTCAAAGGAAGAAGATATTTATTTTGTTAATTGTGAAATTACTAAAAAGGAAAGTAAGTGAAAGGGGGTGAATTTATCTAGAAGAGGGTATTTAAGTAATTTTCTTTTTAAATTGCTTGGTGGAGGTTTAAAGAGAAGAGAAGTTTGACTTTGCTTCATTTGTCTTCTTCATTTTCTTCTTTTCCTTTTGGTGGCCGGGCATAACAAAGGCACAAGAGAGCTAGAGAGGTTTTGAATTCTAAGAGCAAATTGAAGGAAGAATCAAGTAATCAAGTTGGAAAATTGTGAAGTCTCATCAATTTTGGTAAGTTCTCTCTTGATTTCTCTTGTGCCTTTGTTATGCCCGGCCACCAAAAGGAAAAGAAGAAAATGAAGAAGGCATAGCAGCTTTGAAAGTTCCTTCGGCATGTCTCTTAGTGTTGTCATAAGCCCAAATGGTTACCTCGGTCGGGTTTAGATCCCTCGTTGACATGGCTAGTTTTGGCAATATTTTAGGTGGACAAACATTTATGGCGGACCATCATCGACCATTACACATGGAGTTCTTTTCCCTTTAATTTCTATTTTGATAAAGAGAGGGCGGATGTGATCTCTCCACTCTTTTGGTAAATCCGCATCTGAGAAGGATACCGCTCCCATATTAACTTTGCTCTTCACTTGAATATCTTCACATTTCATTACTCCTCCAATTTTTATGAAGTTGATCAGCTCCTCCGGTGTTGTGGAGGTAGAAATTGGCATGCTAGCTAAGGCCTTGGCCATAGTTTCTCGGTGCTTTTTAGAAGTAGCCAATAAGTCCCAAATGCTAACACTTGCTTGGGTTCTTTTCAATTGCTTGATCACAGTATCATCTTCCTCTTCTTTATTCCTTACTTCAACTTCCTTTCCCTTATTAATTTCTACCTCCTTAGGCAGTGGCCTTGCATAAGGCTTACCGAATCTAGTGTTCATTATTTCATCTTCTTCGGGCTCAGACTAGGTCCATTCCTCCTTCTTGGATATAAGATCATCATCACTATCGCTTGAATCCCAAAACCCATTGACAACACAAATTGCTACTTCTCTACCCACCATAGCTTGTTTAATTTCGTCAAATACCTCTTCTTCTTTGGTTGTTTCTCCACCCACATCTTTAAAAGAAGACATGACAAAATCTTCATGCAAACCTCCTCCAATCATGAAGGTTGCCGGTGGTGGTACTCTATTGAACTTTGGTAATGGGTTGTCTCTGGTGTTTGGCTTGTTGGGCTCGGGTAGCTTCCCACTATCAATCAAATTTTGGATCTTATGTCTCAACTCCATACATCTATCCGTGTCATGCCCTTGCATTTGATGAAACTGACAAAATGCTTTAGTGTCGAAATTAGGTGGGAGGGGTTAGGCAAAGGACGAGGATTCAAGGGTTGCAACAATCCCTTTCTTTGAAGCTTATTGAGAACCCAAGACATTGGTTTTCCTAAGTCTAAAACTGCCTCCTTGTTCCTTGGCTATTAGTGTTTACACCAACCACCTTTTGCATGCTTTAGCTACCAGATTGATAGTTTCCTTTCTTGTTCCTTCTTGTTGAAAAATGGTTCTTCTCTCTTTCCCATTCTTTAATTTGTAGACCAGCTTGGAGGAGATCTTTGAAATCACGAATGAGTGTATGAGACATCCTTTCACGAAGACTAGGCAACACCCCTTTCACAATCATCCTTATTTGATCAGATTCATCGGGCCTTTTCTTGAGAAAAACGGCCTTATTTCTCCACCTTTTCACATAGTCCACAAAATTTTCATTTGGCCTTTGTCTAATGGACTCAACTTCCATTAAGGTAACTTCCATCTCGACATTGTATCCATATTGTTGGATGAAGGCCTTATATAGAAAATCCCAACTCTTTTGTGTTCCATCATCTAAGGTATTAAACCAATTTTGGGCAACAGGGTCCAATGAGAGCATAAAGTACCTTAAAGTTTGAGCCTTAGTAGCTCGGGCAGATTGCATAGCAGTGATATACTGCTTCACATGGAGATGAGGGTTTTCAGTACCATTGTATCTAGCAAAGAAAGGCACCTTGAACTTATAAGGGACCTCCTCATCTTGTTCAAATAGTTTGTTGATCTCAGACATCTCTTCGGTTTTTAGCTTCTTCTCAAATTTCATTTCTAAATCAGCAATCATCTTTTCAACATCATATGTCTTGGTCTTTTCAATAGTTGTCTTCTCAACAACCTTCGGCTCCTTTTTGTCTTGAGGATCTTGAAAGTATTGAGCCCAATCGTCATCATCATCAATGATCACCTTATCATTGTCAAAAGCCATTTCACCAACTTTAGCCTTCCCTTTGTCCTTTAGCTTCTTGGTGCTAGCAGATACTTCGACATTGTTCTCTAAAATTGCAACCAATTGATTCTTTATGTTCTCAGCTAGGGCCTCTTTTATTTCTTCCATCTAGGCATTGAGGGCTTCATCTACCATTCTTTGAATTTGTTCGAGCTCCATTGCTTTTGGTGAGTAAGTGATTGAGTTGCTACTAGATTCTTCATCTCCAGCGTAGGTTGAATTGTCGTAAGCTTTTGAACTATCATAATCCAGGGCTGTGAGCCAGAAGGGATCAATGATATGAGATGCAAATGTATGCATGTATGCATAAATAATAGACAAAGAAAGATAATTAGGACGTTCCTTCCAACCTTATAATATCCACACACGAATGGCGAGTCTCTTTTCCTTGGTATATGGTTAATAAAATACCAACATGGGGTATCTTATTTTCGAATAATTCCCTCGAACATTTCAACCAATAGTTATATTTTCAAAAATGGAAATCAGTTCATGATAATTCCCATTAATTAGGTTTTAATCCATTCAACCAACTAAAGTAGCTTTTATGCTATACTGGATTAAAACTAAATTAAGAGGTTTATTATAAATAGATTTCTCACTTGAAAAAAGTAACTAATGATTCATGCTAAAAACAAGCCCATGATTAATAACTCTTAGTATAGACTAGGCTCACAATTGATTTTTGGTATTTTGTAATTGACCTAAATAATTTTGCAAGCTCTTTGTGAGAAAAGGTTGGATGAAAATAATTTTTTTTCTAAGCCCATTATAAAAAGATTTTAGAAAAAATGGATTTTGGGCTTAATATTTGGGTCATGAGAAAAAGAATTTTTTATTTATTTTTAGAAAAGTTTTATGCCCAAAGACCATCTTGAAAAGTTTTGAAAATAGCTTTGGTCTTTTGGACTTTAAAGAAAAATTTATTTGAGCTTACAATGTACTTAGGTCATATTAGAAAAAGAACAAACCAAATAAGCCATGATTTAAACTAAGATAAATTAACCATAGTCAAACAACAAGCGTTTGGGGTAAAACCTAAGGAAAGTAACTAGGCCAATTACATGAGCTTTAGTCTTTGGGTTAAAAGGCTTAGGTTCCCATAGCAAGTATATAGCAAATGGTACAAGGCTATGAGTGGTTATGCCATGCTCGATCTCCATACCTTGAGTGAAAGTATGGTATCCCTTACATAACATAACACGGGCAACACGGGCGTCCTAACTCATGCACACGATGCAATCTAATATAATGCAATGGATAATGTCATTATAAGAAAGAATAGAATAATATAAAGACCAATGGAATCAACTTCTCTTATCCCCAGTGGAGTTGCCACTGTGAGTGGGGATTTTTGGCCCCATCCCGGCAGAATGGTTCTTGTGACTTCGGCACTATTTAGGCTCGGGGCCTTAGAAAATATGGACCTAAGTCCAAAAAAAAATGGAGTCGCCACCCGGATGGGCCAGGAAAAAGAAAGGGGTGGATGACTTGATTCCTAAGGAATCTCCAACCCCGTAATGGGCTCAAAAAGTTGGGTACGTGTGGGGAAGGTAAGAAATTGCCCAGCACCCCCACAATGCCCAGTTCATTGGAACCGACCTCCTTTGCAGGTCTTAATATTATAAAATTCTTAAGTATAACAATATTATCCATATTACACACATCAATTGAAATAAAGCATCATTATATTAAAATCAAAGCAATGTCCAAACAAAGCAAATAGATGGACACCCATCCGAAGATGGAAACATGCCCTTACATCATCCATGTCTAAGCTAAATAGGACACCTACCAAAAGGTAGAAACATGTCCTTTACATTAGTCCAAAATATAAAAGCAATTTAAATTACATAGAACTTAATTAATGAGGTACCCACAAAGTGGAAACATACCTCATACGACATTTGAAAATAAAAAAAATTGATAAAAGTAAATAACCATTCATCATAAATAAATCATTCATCAAAAATATTAAACATCAATCAAAATATATAATAAACATTCATCCATGATATATTAAATAAATTAAGCATTGAAATTAAATAAAGCAACCATCAAAGCATATAATAAACTACATGATCAAATCTAAAAATAAAGCAAGTAAAGATACAAATTAGGGTTTACTGTTTCTATTTAAAGTTCTTAAATTAACATTTAGGGTTTTGGGATTTTAGTATTATGTGAGCAGGGATTTTCGCCCCCACTCTCGGTGGAATGGTTCTTGCGACTTCGGCACTGTTTAGGCTCGGGGCCTTAGAGAACACGGACCTAAGTACGGAGAAAATGGAATCGCCTCCCGGATGGGCCGAGAAAAAGAAAGTGGTGGATGACTCGATTCTTAAGAAATCCCTAACCCCCTAATGGGTTCGGAAAGTTGGGTATGTGTGGGGAAGGTGAGAAATGGCCCAGAACCCCCACAACGCCCGGTTCATTGGAACCGGCCTCCTTTACAGGTCTTAATATTATAAAATTCTTAAACATAACAATATTATCCATATTACATACAATAATTAAAATAAAGCATCGATATATTGAAAATCAAAATAATGTCCAAGCAAAACAAATAAATGGACACCCATCCGAAGATGGAAACATGCCCTTACATCCCATGCCTAAATAGGACACCCACCGAAAGGTAGAAACATGTCTTTTACATTGGTTCTAAAATAGAAAAGCTGTTTAAATTACATGATATTTAACTAATGAGGTACCCACCAAGTGGAAACATACCTCTTACAACATTTGGAAATCTAAATAAATCGATAAAAGTAAATAACCATTCATCATAAATAAATCATTCATCAAAGATATCAAACATCAATAGAATGTAAACATTCATCCATGATAAACTAAATAAATCAATCATTAAACTTAAATAAATCAACAAAGCATTGAAAATAAATTAAAGCATATAATAGACTACATAATCAAAGATAAAATTGAATAAAGCAAGTAAAGATTCAAATTAGGGTTACTGTTTCTATTTAACATTCTTTATTTAATATGTTTAGGATTTTGGAGTTTATGGGTTTAAGCTACTGTGAGTTTTAAAAGAATTGAAATGGAGCAAAATTTTATAATTTAAGAGGTTGATAAAGTTCTTTGATTAACCAAATTAGTGTTTGAATGGTAAAATCATGAAATTAGAGTCTGAACACTTTAAAACATTGGATTTATGATTTACGGTCACTTACTGTGTAGAATTATAACATTTAGATTTATATGGTTTTAAGGTTTTAAAAATTAGGGTTTAGAAAAATTAGGGTTTAAGGTTTTAAGGGAGTTAGGGTTTACTGTTTTGGGTTTTAGAATTTTAGAGTTAGGGTTTTAGAATTTTAGAATTAGGGTTTCGATGAATACATTAGATTTTAGAATTTGGAAAAACAATTGATAATTTTTTGAAACTGTATGAAAATAAACAAAACGATTTAAAGTTTATAGAAACAGAAAAGATGTTTTCTTAGGGTTTTTGGAAAGAAACAGATTTAATTTATGGTTTTGAAGAATTGGAAGGCAAATTAGGGTTTTAAGATTTTGAAGAAACAAAAATAACTATTTTAAGATTTTTGAAAAACAAAGAGACGAATTAAGGTTTTTAAGCTTTATAAAAGGTAAATCAAGGTTCTAGGGTTTTTTATTTTGAAGAAATAGAAACAATTTTTGACCTTGAGCTACTGTAAATTAATGAAACAAATAAAGAAATTCACACCTTCGTTTGTTGGTTCCACCAAAAATCACTTCTTGGATGAATAAGAACAAAGACAAGCTTTGCTGCCTTTGATGAATTAAATTGCTTGTTTGCTTCTCTCAATAAGTTTGATCGATTTCACTGCTAGAAGGAATTGTTCAAATCTTTCAAAGTTTTCCTCCTCAATTTCGGTCTCAAATTTCCTCTAAATTTTTGTCCCCCTTTTGTGTTATTTTAGTCCTTATTTATAGAAAAATTTTATGGTTAATTTTAGTTATTCACAGAATGTAACATTGATTAAGAAAAGGAAACCGAAACCTAATTGTAAATCGGGTCTTCACCCTTGAAAATCGGACCTTCATCCTTTAAGCTGGATCTTCATCCTTGGAAATCGGGTCTTCACCCTTTGAAAAATGGATCTTCATCCTTGTAAATCGGGTCTTCACCATTGAAAATGGATCTTCATCCTTGGAAATTGGGTCTTCACCCTTGAAAATGGATCTTCATCCTTGGAGATTGGGTCTTCACCCTTGAAAATGGATCTTCATCCTTTGGACATCAGGTCTTCATCCTTGAAAGTGGATCTTCATCTTTTAAACTGGATCTTCATCCATTAGAGATTAGGTCTTATATTGGCTTTAGCTCTTCTAACTAGAGAAGAAACTCAGATGGCTGATGCCCTAGCCACATTAGCTTCAGTATGGGAAAACCCTATCAGCTTATTCCTTAAGCCTCTGATCTTAACCAGTTCATCAACTCCTTGCTATGAATATGAGACAATCATGGAAATTGATACAGACCATGATGCATGGTATGATACTATAAGGCAATTTTTGGAAGAAAGAGAATACCCGCCGGGGGCAACAAAGAAAGAAAGAAGAGCCATAAGGCGGTGGTCTTTAGAATACATCACATTCCATGGAGAGTTATATCGAAGATGGCCTGATGGGGGTGCATTTGAGATGTTTAAGAAAGCCTAAAGTGGAGCGTATCATGTCAGAAATACATGTTGGAACAAGCTTGGCCGTGTCACTCACCATTCAAAAGAAGAAGAATGAAAATACATAGAAGCGGACACATTCAGGTGACACGACCAAATCCCTAATTAAATTGTTCCAGCATTAGACTTCATCTCTCAATCCTTCATCTAATACCTCAAACACATAATTGGTGGCCAATCAATTATATATTAACAAGTAATCCATTCAAACAAGGCTAAAGAAATAATTTAGTTAAGAGGAATAACCAATTCATACAATTATAGAAGATCCATACAAACCCTAGACTAGATCAAATTAGTTCATAATGCTATCAAACATATTCATCTCATTAAAATTCAAAGAAATCAATTTAGACATAATAGAATTCATGAATACAATTCCAATGAAATTAAAAGATAAAGTTTAAGAACAAAACCAAATTATAAACTCCCTTAAGCTTCAGAAGAATCTCTTGTTCAGATCTTGCTAGAAGAATGTTGCAATGGCTAGAACAAATTTAATCTAATCAGTTTGAATCCAAGTGTAATCAATAATCTCTAAGAAAATAAAATGGAAAACCCTAAGTTAATTCTCTGACGGCTGATAAAAAAAACTCTCATCAAAAACCCTAATCGTATTATTTATTCGAAACCTCGCTCCAAAAATCCGCTCCTTTAGTTCATGGAGTGACACGACCAAGCTCCTGGCCATGTCTTGGCCGTGTCACCTGAATGTGTCCGCTTCTGTGTGATTTTCATTCTTCTTCTTTGGAATGGTGAGTGACACGGCCAAGCTTGAGTGAGCTTGGCCGTGTTTGACAAGTTTGGAGGGACACGGCCAGTGACTTGGCCGTGTCCCCTGAGTGTGCCACCTTCTGATCTCTTCATTCTTTTACTCTTCTTTCTTTTAGTTGTTCTTCCTTGGCTTAGTATGGGACACGGCCAAGTCTCCTAGCCGTGTCATGTGACACGGCCAGTGGCTTGGCCATGTCCTCTGAGTGTGTCAGTCACTGCCCAAAATTTCCTTCTCTCTTGGTTCCTTGGTTTTGTCCTTAAGATGATGTTTACATATTAACCTAAAATAAACACTTAAACAAACTTTAAACAAGAATCAAATAAACATTAACCAATAATAAATAAACACCAAACTAAAAACTAGAACAAAAATGACATAAACACTAAAATAAATTAAAACTACCAAAATTGATGAAAACACTAAATAAACAGATTAAAACTACCAAAATCCCTAAATAAAACAATAATCATCATAATAAATAAGACACAATTCTATGACAAAAACTAATAAAACACCGCACATAAGTGGTTTTGCCCTAGTTAAGAAGATCATTCGACAAGGTTACTACTGGTTGACCATGGAGAGAGATTGTATTGAGTTTGTAAAGAAGTGCCAACAATGTCAGATGTATGGTAACTTGAATCACATGCCTCCTGAAGAATTACATTTTATGTCTTCACCCTGGCCCTTTTCCACCTGGGGTATCGACATTATGGGAGAAATACATCCGACAGCCTCAAACGGTCATCGTTTCATTGTGGTAGCATTATATTATTTTTCAAAATGGGTCGAAGCTGAATCCTTCAACAAACTGGGTGCAAGTCAAATGGCTAGATTTATTGAAAAGAACCTCATCTGCCGGTACGGGGTCCCGCATAGTGTGATATCAGACAATGGTGTACAGTTTCAAGGAGCAGTTAAGGATTTGTTCTCAAAGTATAAAATCCATCATTATCGATCCTCTCCTTATAGACCAAAGGCTAATGGTGCAGTAGAAGCAACAAACAAAATAATTAAGCAAATTCTGTCCAAAATGACCAAGACTTACAGGGATTGGTCAGAGATGCTTCTCTTTGCTTCATAGGGATATAGGACAAGCATGTGAACGCCTACTGGAATGACACCGTTCTCTTTGGTTTACGAGATGGAAGCAGTATTGCCAATTGAAATCGAGATCAAGTCATTGAGAGTAGTCTTGGAAGCTGAACTGCCTGAAATGGATTGGGTAGTGAGCAGATACACACAGTTAGCTTTACTAGAAGAGAGGAGGTTAAAAGCGTTGCATCATCACCAACTGTATCAAAAGAAGATAGCTCGGGCCTACAATAGAAGGGTTAAAATCAGAAAATTCAGAGTTGGGGATTTGGTGTTGAAGCAATGTAAGCCTAATGTATCTAATCCGAGAGGGAAGTTTAGGCCCAGCTGGGAAGGGCCATATGTCGTGAAACAAGTCATGAACAAAGGTGCGGTGAAGTTATCAGACATGGACAGGAACGAATTTAGTGAGCCAGTAAACATTGACAGGTTGAAGAGGTTTTATGTATGATATATATATATATATATAAATATATATATATATATTGTAACGACCCTCTAGCAGAAATGGTATTGGATGGTTCTCGCTGGCTCTCTTAAGTGGGAGGTCAGGGGTTCGATCCAGGGAGGCGACCTCTCAGTGTGACAATGCCTGGGGGGCCAAATTAACAAATCCTGCTGGGTGGGCCGCGAGGGCTGTCCAGTACTGTAGCGATCACTTGCCTCCTGCGGACTCCGTGCCCAGGTGGTGAAAAGGCCGGGCCGTAAGCCACTAGTGGGCCGGGCAGCCGACCTGGTCGGGGAGGGTCGTTACATATATAAAGAGCTAACTAGGTTGAAAACCCAAAAAGGGCGGCCTAGGCATAAGTTAGAGTAGTCTGCTAGTCCCGAAAACCCGAAAGGGCGGGCTAGGCAACAATTAGGGCTAAATTAGAGAAAATCGTCAATTAGAAAACTCGAAAGGGCCAGTTAGCAACATGAGTAATCTTGTGTATGCTGGCTTTATGTTTGGTTGTTCCCTAATTTAATAAAAAGAATTAATGTTAAAATTGTTCATGTGCACTGTTATAAGTATTTGACCAGATATGGATGAAATAAATAAACACAATAGCAAAAGGTGATGATAAATTTTAAATGGAAAAGAAGCATCTTTTATTACTTTAATTATTTTTCATCCTAACAATACACTTTCTAAATTGACAAATGTAAAATCTATGGCAGTTGATAAATATAACGTGCAGGCCAGCTTTGCCTCAACCGATCCAAGTAGGCTTCAGTCAAGCAAGGCATGTCTAAATTGGGAGTAAAGTCAGAATCATAAGGCTCAGCTCCATACTAACGGCCAAGACGTCTAGGATCATAGCAAGTACCTTGACGAAGAGCAGCAAGGGGAACATACATCAAGTATGTCCACGTGGTGATATGAGAAATCTTCCACCAAGGTACCAACCAACGGATATTGACTCCAGAGCGTGAGTGGATCCAGTCAACCCAGTCAGCATATGAAGAAACAGGATAAAGTAGTTTCCTAGCAGAATGATGACATGGCAGATATCTGGCAAAATCCATGGATGGAGTATCAAGCAAACAAAGACGCTCCTGAAGCCAAATCTGTGAAGAAAGAATTAAATTAAATTAAAAAAAAAAAAAGAAAAAAAGAGTCCTCTAAGTTGAAAACCCGCAAGGGCAGCTTTGGCAAAAATTAGGACAGCTCGCTAGTTTCGAAAACCCACATGGGCGGACTAGGCAAAAATTAGAGCAATAAAAAAAATATATATATAAAAATCACTTTTCAATAAGAAGGAATGAGAAAGGGAATTATCAGCCTAGCAATCAAAGCACGCAAAAAGAAGTTGATGTTAATTTGGCTGGTCAAGGAAATAAAAGACAATTCTCAGAATTTGACACACCGAAGGGACTTTCAAAGCTGCTGTCAAGGTTGGTCCAATTGAATCTATTGTTGAGTTTGTTGTTTTAGACATACCGGTTACCTTCTCCTTACTCTTGGGGCGACCATGGTTTCATCCTCTTGGTGGAGTTCCTTCCACCCTTTATCAAAAGATCAAGTTCCCCAACGGAGATGAGACAGTGGTCATTGAAGCCGAAGATAATGAGATTGTTAATGCTCTAATGATAGAGAGGCCTCTCAATGGTTTTCAAGTAGCTGCAATTTCTGATGATGAAGTAGTGGACTCCAAAGTTTTGAATATGATGAAGAACATGAACTACCTTCCTGGAGCTGGTCTTGGAAAGGGTAAGGCCGGTTTGACAAAGCTGCTAGACTTTAGAACTCAAACTTCCAAGAAAGGGTTGGGATATGATGAAAACAATGATGTCCAGCCAAAGAAGAGTGAGAAGATGAGCTTCCCACCACTTGAAGAGATTTTTGTCAAAGCTCCAGATATGGGACCACTCCAAGGAAAGCCCGAGCCGGTCATGTTCATGGATAAGTTGATCCCAAGTTTTGAAATTTTTGCAGATGTGACTGAGATAGTTGAGCAAGTGAAGAAAGAGCTCACCCTGCCATCCAGCAAAGAATCCAATCCAAAAGAAAAGAATGAAGCTGTCCTGAAAGCTGAGAAGACTCCGGAGGAGATTGCTGCCTTGGTTGAAGAAAAGTTTGAAGACATGATGCCTTTTGATTTTGAGAACAATGATCTTGATTTTGATTTTAATTTGTTTGCTTTGTATGAGGATGATGATGTTTTCTTTTCCAAAATGAATGCAATAAAGTCTGATTTTGCTTACTTGGGTGATGTTTCTCCTGATGGTTGCATACATTCAAATAACAGTTACATGAGCATCTTTAATATTAATTTTGTTAACACACAATCATTAAATTTGGGAACAATCGAAAATCCTAAAAACATTAGCATAGCATCCGACCTTACTCCTGATGAGAGAGAGAGATTTGAAAAAATATTCAAAAAATATGAAGAAGTGTTTGCTTGGTCTTATGAGGATATGCCTGGAATAGATCGAGACATAACCGAGCATCATATTCCTACTTACAATCACATGAAACCTGTCAAACAAAAGCTTAGGCGATTAAGACCTGAGTGGGCTGAATTGGTTAAAGAAGAGGTCACTAAGCAAATACAAGTGAAGTTCCTTGAAGTGATAGAATATCCAGATTGGTTAGCCAACATAGTACCTGTGCAAAAGAAAGATGGAAGGATAAGGATCTGTGTGGATTATAGGGATTTAAACAAGGCTTCCACTAAAGATGATTTCCCTTTACCTCATATAGATGTTCTCATTGATAGTGTAGCCTCTAGCATGCTACACTCATTTGTAGATGGATTTTTCGGATACAACCAAGTGTTAATGGCCCAAGAGGATAAAGCCAAAACTGATTTCATTACTACGTGGGGTATATTTTGTTATAGGGTCATGTCGTTCAGTTAAAAGAATGCTGGAGCAACCTACCAAAGGATGGCCACCACACTATTTTATGACATGATGCACAAAGAAGTTAAAGTATATGTTGATGATATGATGGTTAAATCGGACACAAGGGAACAACACTTCCAAAACTTAAAATTATTCTTCGATAGAGCTTTGAAATATAAGTTAAGATTAAACCCAAAGAAGTGTGTATTCGGTGTTACCTCAGGTAAATTATTGGGACATGTGATTGGTCCAAATGGCATTGAGATTGATCCTGATAAAGTTAATGCAATTAGGGATATGCCAGCCCCTAAGACGGAGAAAGAAGTTTGGGGATTTATTGGTAAATTACAATACATTAGCAGATTCATAGCAAAACTCACAACAATTTGTGAGCCTATCTTCAAATTGCTTAAAAAGAATCAGCCGGCCATATGGGATGAAGAATGTCAAAAGGCCTTGGAGTGAATAAAAGAGTATTTGTTGAATCCACCTGTTTTAAAACCACCTAAACCTGGCAAACCTCTATTACTATACTTAGCAGTAGAAGAAGAGTCAATAGGAGCTATGCTAGCCCAAGTAGATGAGTCAGGGATTGAGCATGCAGTTTACTATTTGAGTAGAAAGCTCCTACCTTATGAAATTAAGTATAGTATGATTGAAAAGACCTGTATAGCCGTGGTTTGGTCTTCTAAGAAGTTGCAGCATTACTTTCAATCGTATAGTGTGCAAGCAATTTCCAGGTTGGATCCAATGAAGTACTTAAGGGAGACACCCTCTTTGATTGGGAAATATGGTCGATGGTTTATAATATTAGAAGAATTTGAGATTGAATATGTAACCAGGAAAACAATCAACGGTAGAGCGATGGCAGAATTCCTGGCCCAACAACCATTACCAGATAGCGAAGAAGTAATCTTGGAATTTTAGGATGAACATTTAGAGGCAATTGAAGTACAAGGGTGGAAAATGTATTTTGATGGAGCAGTAAACAGGAAAGGAGCAGGTTTGGGAGTTATACTAGAATCGCCCGAAGGGAAACTTATCCCTTTAGCCAAAAAGTTAAAATTTAGGGCAACCAATAATATGGTGGAGTATGAAGCTTGTATTTTCGGTTTGGAAACCCTAATGATTATAAAGGTGGATAAGGTGGAAGTTTTTGGCGATTCATTACTAGTAGTATCCCAAGTAAATGGAGAGTGAGAGTTGAAAGAAGAAAAATTAAAACCATACGACCACTACTTGACCATGATGAAGAAGAACTTTAAGGAGTGTAGGTTTGTACACCTATCAAGAGAAGAAAATCAGATGGCTGATGCCCTGGCCACATTGGCTTCAGTATGGGAAAACCCTGTCAGTTTATTTCTTAAACCTCTGATTTTGACCAGTTCATCAACTCCTTGCTATGAATATGAGACAATCATGGAAATTGATACAGACCATGATGCGTGGTATGATTATAAGGCAATTTTGGGAAGAAAGAGAATACCCGCCGGGGGCAACAAAGAAAGAGAGAAGAGCCATAAGGCGGTGGTCATTGCAATACATCACATTCCATGGGGAGTTATATCGAAGATGGCCTGATGGGGTGCATTTAAGATGTTTAAGGATGCCTGAAGTGGAGTGTATCATGTCAGAAATACATGCGGGAAGTTGCGGTCCACACGTGAGTGGTTTGGCCCTAGTTAAGAAGATTATTAGACAAGGTTACTATTGGTTGACCATGGAGAAAGATTAAATTGATTTTGTAAAGAAGTGCCAACAATGTCAGATGTATGGTAACTTGAATCACATGCCTCCTGAAGGATTGCATTCTATGTCTTCACCCTGGCCATTTGCCCCCTGGGGTATCGACATTATAGGAGAGATACATCCGACAGCTTCAAACGGTCACCGTTTCATTATGGTAGCAGTAGATTATTTTTCAAAATGGGTCGAAGCCAAATCCTTCAATAAACTGGGTGCAAGTCAAATCGCTAGATTTATTGAAAAAAACCTCATCTGCAGATACGGAGTCTCGCACAGTGTGATATCAGACAATGGGGTATAGTTTCAAGGAGCAGTTAAGGATTTATTCTCAAAGTACCAAATCCATCATCATTGATCCTCTCCTTATAGACCAAAGCCTAATGGTGCAGTAGAAGCAACAAACAAGATAATTAAGCAAATTTTGTCCAAGATGACCAAGACTTATAGGGATTGGTCAGAGATGCTTCCCTTTGCTTTATGGGGATATAGGACAAGTGTGTGAACGCCTACTGGAATGACACCTTTCTCTTTGGTTTATGGGATGGAAGCGGTATTGCCAATTGAAATTGAGATCAAGTCATTGAGAGTAGTCTTGGAAGCTGAAGTGTCTGAAACATATTGGGTAGCGAGCAGATACACACAGTTAGCTTTACTAGAAGAGAGAAGGTTAAAGGTGTTTTATTGGTTTTTGTTATAGATTTGTGTCTTGTTTATTATGATAATTATTGTTTTATTTAGGTATTTTGTTAGTTTTAATCGGTTTGTTTAGTGTTTTCATTAATTTTGTTAGTTTTCGTTTATTTCAGTGTTTATGTCATTTTTGATCTAGTTTTTAGTATGTGTTTATGTTTTGTTGCTTAATGTTTATTTACTTTTTGTTTAAAGTTTGTGCAAGTTTTGTTTTAGGTTAAAAAGCCAAGGAACCAATACTGAAGGGAAAAAGACATAGTAGCTGACACAGGCAAAGGACACGGCCAAGTCACTGGCCGTGTCCCATACCAAGTGAAAGAAGAAGAGCAAGTCACAGAAGGTGACACATGCAAGGGACACGGCCAAGTCAGTGGCCGTGTCCCTCCAAAAAAGGCTCCACACTGCCAAGTCACTCCAACTTGGCCGTGTCTCACCTAGATCCAAAGCAAAGCAGAGCAAATCTTCACAGAAGCAAACACAGGCAAGGGACACGGCCAAGTCAGTGGCCGTGTCCCTCCAAAAGGGTCCAACACGGCCAAGTCACCTCTAACATGGCCGTGTCACTCAACCAAAGAAGAAAAGAAGGAAAAGGCAAGCAGTAGTGAACACAAGCAAGGGACACGGCCAAGTCACTGGCCGTGTCCCTCCAAAGACCACCAACACGGCCAAGTCACATCCAACTTGGCCGTGTCCCTCATGAACCAAAGGCGTAGTGATTTTTAAAGCGGACGTTTCATATAAAAGGAAAAAGAAAGCTAGGTTTTGGGGGGGGGGTTGCGAATTTGAGCAAAGTTAGAGCCGTCAAAGAGAAGAGCTAGGGTTTTACATTTGTTTTTCTTTGATTTTGATTACATTTTGATTAATCTAGCGTAGATTAGATTGTTCTAGCCATTGATTCATCCTTCTTGCAAGATTTGAACAAGAGATTCTTCAGAAGCTTCAAGGAGTTTGTAATTTGGTTTTGTTCTTGAACTTTATCTCTTTATTTTCATTGGAATTGTATTTATGGATATTATCATGTCTAATTTGATTTCTTTGATTATGAATGAGATGAATATGTTTGATAGCATTATGAACTAATTTGATCTAGTCTAGGGTTTGTATGGATCTTCTATGATTGTATGAATAGGTTATTCTCTTAGCTAATAATTTCTTTAGCTTTGATTGAATGAAATATTGTTAATATATAATTGATTGGCCACCAATTATGTATTTAGGTATTAGATGATGGATTGAGAGATGAAGTCTAATACTGAAACAATTCAATTAGGGACTTAGGTGAATTAGAGATATAACCTATTAAAAAGATTATTTCAATTGTAACAAGGTTAGTTGAGAGAGGTTTGAATGCGAGAGCTTATTTCCTTTATTCAATTAATTAAGTTACTTAAGATTTGATCTTTGAAATTAAATTAGTTAAGAGGAATAACCGTTCATACATATAAGTAGTAGAGAAGTGCAAACCCTAGACCTTTTTATCAAGTGAATCAAAACATCAGCTCTTGTTTACTTTTATTCGTTTTAAACTTCAATCAATCTTCTTCATTAGTTAACAATTTGAATTTTCTTCATTACTTGTTATTTATAATTTGGTAATCAATTAGCTACTTTAGCTTCCTTGAGAGACGACCTTGGGGCGTTCACCTTTGCTACAGCTACCTCGTATACTTACGAGAGACGCTTTGTGGTAGAGTTAATTCGAGCGTAACAAGTTTTTGGCGCCGCTGCCGGGGAGGCTAATTGGCATAATTGTTTATTAGTTTTAGAAATTTTAGCTTATTTTTCATTGTTTACTTTTGATTTTATTTTTCCCTTGCTTTTAATAATTTCTTTTTCTAGAAAATTCTGTTTATGCAAGGCAGGAGATCACTCGAAGGAGAGCTACATCCATTTATTCCAGAAATTCAGAGGGTGAAAAGGAGCAGAGAAGAGTTTGAGCTCTACACCGGATTTGATACAGAGGAGGACACTTCTGAATTTGAGTCGGAATCTGCACAATCTGTTAAAATGGCAGAAGAAAGACAAAGAACCATGAGAGATTTTGCTAGACCTGTCATTGGGACTTCCACATCTTGTATAAGGTTGACAGATGCAGCAAGGAACTATGAGTTGAAGAACATTCACTACAACATGCTGCCATCGTTCTATGGAGTTCCAAATGAAGATCCTTTGAACTTTATTCGGGATTTCTACTCCACCCTCAACACTTTTCCATTGGGAGGATTAACAGAGGATCAGTTGAGGATGCGGTGTTTTCCATATACTTTGAAGGATAGGGCAAAGAGCTGGCTTATGATGTTGCCCGAAGATTCACTGACAACTTGGGAGCAAGTTTATAATAAATTTATGGGCAAGTTTTACTCACATCAGAAGACAGCTGAATTGAGAGGGAAGATAGCTACATTCTCTCAATTTGAAGGAGAACCATTTCATGAGGCTTGGGACAGATTTAAGATGCTATTGATCCAGTGTCCACATCATCATTACCCACTTCAACTTCTTAATCAGTTTTTCTATGATGGTCTCACCCAGCAATTTCAGAACACTGTTGATAATGCAGCTGGGGGAGCTATGGGAGAAAAGACAGCTGATGAGACTTATGAGATCTTTGAGATGTTGGGAGCTAATTCTCAACAGAAGAGTGTAAGAGGAAGAAGTAAAGGGGTGAACCAATTAGAAGCCGATAGTGAGATGGTAAATCAGATAGCTGATCTAACAAGGCAAGTGCAGATGCTGAACATGAAGAACAATATTTCTTCATCTACTCAAGAAATTTGTGGAATTTGTGGAACTTTAGGGCATGGAGCAAACATTTGCCCCTCTGCATATGAATCATATAGGAATGAAGCTGAGCAAGTCAATGCCATGGGGGGATTCCAACCAAGGGCTCGAAATTATCCTTATTCAAATTCATACAACCCTGGTTGGAGGAATCACCCAAATTTTTCTTGGGCAACAAATAATTCTCAGCAGCCTTTCCATTTGCTCCAGAGACAGAACCAACAACAAGGCCAATCCTCAAATCAAGGGCAGTCTAAGATAGAGAGTTTGGAGGAAAGTCTACAAGCCTTTATCCAAGAGAGTTTGGAGGAAAGTCTACAAGCCTTTATCCAAGTCAGTGCAAAAAATCAAGAGATGACCAATAAGAGGCTGGATTCCTTAGAAGCATCTTTTAAGAAAGTGGAGACTCAAGTAGGGCAACTTGCACAACATATGAAGATTCAACAAAAGGGGAAATTCCCAAGTCAACCTGAGCAAGCACAATCAGTGAATGTTCTTAGAAGTGGTAAGGAAATTAACAATAATGTTGAAAATGACTCTATGAATGCAGGTGACCAAAGGAACAAGAAGGAAGGAGAACCAAAGAACAAAGGCGCTGGAGAAAGTTCAATGGAGAAGTCCCTTACTGCAGATTTGCACAAGGTAAGCAATCCATACCGGCCACCTATACCATTCCCCAGCAGGTTGAAGGATGATAAACCAGATAAGCAATTTTCTAACATCTTCAACATGCTATCTAAGGTAAGTATTAATTTACCCTTACTGGAAGCAATAAAGAACATGCCGGCTTATGCAAAATTCTTCAAAGACCTGATCACCAAGAAAAAGAGGTATGAGCCAAATGAAAAGGTGATAGTTTCAGAGGTAGCTAGTGCTATTCTGCAGCATAAACTACCTCCCAAGCTAAAGGATCCTGGTAGCTTTATAATTCAAATTACTGTGGGAAATGGAAAAGGTACTGATGGCATGTGTGATCTAAGAGCTAGTGTGAATTTGATGCCTTATTCTGTTTATAAAGAATTAGAACTAGGGGAACTTAAACCGACCAAAATGGTGTTGCAATTAGCTTATAGATCTTTTAGATTCCCGAAAGGGGTTATAGAAGATGTGTTAGTTAAGGTTGGAGGGTTAATAGTACGTGTGGATTTCATAGTTCTTGACATGGAAGGGAGTAACCCTACACCATCAGCACACACTATTTTGCTGGGTAGGCCTTTCATGGCTACTACCAACACCTTAATAGATGTTAAAAATGGTAAGTTGTCAATGACTGTCTTAGGACAAACTGCTGAATTTTCTATTTTTAACACTTCTCCTATTCCTACAACTGCTTTATATGAGGAATGTTCTTTAATTAATTGTGTTGAAGCAGTTATTTCAGATGTTGTATTGCAGACAAATTCCTCAGATAAATTGGAGCTGAAACTGACCTTAGAAGAGGGGGCTAAACCAGTGAGGGGGACTCAAAGATGCCTTAACCCAAGGGCATATGAGAGCTCGAGGAAGTATAAGGATCACACTCAAGCATTTCATGATAAATTTATTGTGCGACAGACATTGAGTCCAGGTATGAAAGTTTTACTTTTTAATTCTCGACTCCGTCTGTTTCCAGGTAAATTTAAGACTCGATGGAGTGGTCCTTTCTAGATAACTAAGGTATGTCCTTCTGGTGCCATTGAATTGATTAACTCTCGAACCAATAGGATTTTTAAAGTAAATGAACAGAGAGTTAAACCTTATAAAGAAGGATTTCAAGAAGTGAGGATCAATGACAGCACTTTGATCCATGATCCCTAAGTCTTGCATGATGTCCAGCTTTATGACATTAAAGAAGCGCTAAATGGGAGGCAACCCATTAGTTTGAATTTCTTTTTCATAGTTATACTTTTATATTTTGCAATTTTGATTTTATGTTTAGTTTAAATAAATGGAAACCCTAAAGCTCTCTTGCATCTTGTTTTTGAACATTTGTGTTTGTGATAAAAAGGTTGAGTTTTGCCTCACCAGGGGACTATGGAAGACAGGTTGTACTTAATTCTTTCTCTTTATTATTCTTGTTTTCCATTGAGGACAATGTAAATTCTAAAGTGTGGGGTAATCTTTTAGCTTTTCTTTAATTTTTGTTTTGGTTGCCTTGGTGTGTTTTATCGTGTTGTGCATGGTATAATTGTTGAAAATTTATTGATCTTTTCTGTGATTTTAGCATTATAGTTGAGACTTTAGTATCAGCATAGAAATGAGCATTTAAATTCATTCAGGATCAATTTTCACATTCTGCAATTTATGACATATAAATCTTTGAACCCACCTGTGTGAGTTTTGAGCCTCATAATTTGATATTATTATCAGTTGATTTTCTTTTCTTAAGTGTGCACCTTCATGATTTTGCATCTCTATAGTTTGCTTTTGCATGCTAATTGAACTCACATTATGATTTAATCTCAAGTTTTAAAATGATGAAGGCAAATTAGGTTAGCCCTTTAGCTTAAAAAGATCTCCCTTAATATTGATTTCCTTAGTGAGCCAAGTTGAGCCTTTGACCTTTTCTTGTTTGATCAACACAATTCTCAACTTAACATGTTCTTATTATCATCATACCTGCATTAAGGAATGGAGTTTTATGATGTGACAATAGGGTGGTTTATTTCAAAGTGTGGGGTAAGCAAGTAAAAAAAAATGGTATTGCTATTTGGGGTTGAAATGCATACTTTGCACATTGTATTTGATTAAGAGTTGATTATTCTTTTTCTCTATATTTTAAGCTAGATGTTCCATGCAAGTTTATATTTTGTATATATATATATATTTAAAATAAAAAAAATAAAAATAAAAAATAAAAAATAATAATAAAATGATGATAAAAAAGAAGAAGAAAAAGATATATGTATACAAAATTCATTTATGTTCTAGCATTGGTTATCAAAAGAGGAATGTTGACTCATATATTTTTATGCAAGTATGCAAGATTATCAAGGGTTGGTGAGTATGCAATTTGAGGGAGTTATGAGTTTCTTGGCAAGAGTATTGTCTAAAGTAAATACTCCATTTCTTGATGCTCTAGCCTAAATGTCTTTTCTCACACCTTTACCTTAGCCCCATTACATCCAAATGAAAGACCTTCATATTATTTCTTGAGAAAATCAGTGAGAGAGATTGGATAATTAAGCAAGTTTATGGTAGTATGCAGTCATGAGTGGTTTGAGTGATTAACCTTTGAAATCGAGTGAAACACTTAGATGAGAGATGAGATTTGTATGTCTGGATTAATGAATGAGTTAAGAAAATCTTGATTGAAGGAAATTGCAAATATTTATGGCTGAGTCTTAAAGTATGTCATCTTATATGTTGGAATTATAGTTAAGGTTGTTTGAGTTTTTAATTTATGCCATGTGAATTTGCTTGAGGACAAGCAAAGTTTTAAGTGTGGGGTAGTTGTTTTATTGGTGTTTGTTATAGATTTGTGTCTTGTTTATTATGATAATTATTGTTTTATTTAGGTATTTTGTTTGTTTTAATCGGTTTGTTTAGTGTTTTCATTAATTTTGTTAGTTTTAGTTTATTTCAGTGTTTATGTCGTTTTTGATCTAGTTTTTAGCATGTGTTTATGTTTTGTTGGTTAATGTTTATTTACTTTTTGTTTAAAGTTTGTGCAAGTTTTGTTTTAGGTTAAAAAGCCAAGGAACCAAGACTGAAGGGAAAAAGACACAGTAGTTGACACAGGCAAAGGACACGGCCAAGTCACTGGCCGTGGCCCATACCAAGTGAAAGAAGAAGAGCAAGTCACAGAAGGTGACACATGCAAGGGACACGGCCAAGTCAGTGGCCGTGTCCCTCCAAAAAAGGCTCCACACTGCCAAGTCACTCCAACTTGGCCGTGTCTCACCTAGATCCAAAGCAAAGCAGAGCAAATCTTCACAGAAGCAAACACAGGCAAGGGACATGGCCAAGTCAGAGGTCGTGTCCCTCCAAAAGGGTCCAACACGACCAAGTCACCTCTAACATGGCCGTGTCACTCAACCAAAGAAGAAAAGAAGGAAAAGGCAAGCAGTAGTGAACACAAGCAAGGGACACGGCCAAGTCACTGGCCGTGTCCCTCCAAAGACCACCAACACGGCCAAGTCACATCCAACTTGGCCGTGTTCCTCATGAACCAAAGGCGTAGCGATTTTTAAAGCGGACGTTTCATATAAAAGGAAAAAGAAAGCTAGGTTTTGGGGGGGTTGCGAATTTGAGCAAAGTTAGAGCCGTCAAAGAGAAGAGCTAGGGTTTTACATTTGTTTTTCTTTGATTTTGATTACATTTTGATTAATCTAGCTTAGATTAGATTGTTCTAGCCATTGATTCATCCTTCTTGCAAGATTTGAACAAGAGATTCTTCAGAAGCTTCAAGGAGTTTGTAATTTGGTTTTGTTCTTGAACTTTATCTCTTTATTTTCATTGGAATTGTATTTATGGATATTATCATGTCTAATTTGATTTCTTTGATTATGAATGAGATGAATATGTTTGATAGCATTATGAACTAATTTGATCTAGTCTAGGGTTTGTATGGATCTTCTATGATTGTATGAATTGGTTATTCTCTTAGCTAATAATTTCTTTAGCTTTGATTGAATGAAATATTGTTAATATATAATTGATTGGCCACCAATTATGTGTTTTAGGTATTAGATGATGGATTGAGAGATGAAGTCTAATACTGGAACAATTCAATTAGGGACTTAGGTGAATTAGAGATATAACCTATTAAAAAGATTATTTCAATTGTAACAAGGTTAGTTGAGAGAGGTTTGAATGCGAGAGCTTATTTTCTTTATTCAATTAATTAAGTTACTTAAGATTTGATCTTTGAAATTAAATTAGTTAAGAGGAATAACCGTTCATACATATAAGTAGCAGAGAAGTGCAAACCCTAAACCTTTTTATCAAGTGAATCAAAACATCAGCTCTTGTTTACTTTTATTCGTTTTAAACTTCAATCAATCTTCTTCATTAGTTAACAATTTGAATTTTCTTCATTACTTATTATTTATAATTTGATAATCAATTAGCTACTTTAGCTTACTTGAGAGACGACCTTGGGGCGTTCACCTTTGCTACAGCTACCTCGTATACGTACGAGAGATGCTTTGTGGTAGAGTTAATTCGAGCGTAACAAAAGGCACTGTATCATCACCAACTGTATCAAAAGAAGATAGCTCGGGCCTACAATAGAAGGGTTAAAATCAGAAAATTCAGAGTCGGGGATTTGGTGTTGAAGCAATGTAAGCCTAATGTATCTGATCCAAGAGGGAAGTTCAGGCCTAGCTGGGAAGGGCCATATGTCGTGAAACAAGTCAGGAACAAAGGTGCAGTGAAGTTATCAGACATGGATGGGAATGAGTTTAGTGAGCCCGTAAACATTGACGGTTGAAGAGGTTTTATGTATGATATAAAAAAAAGAGAGAGAGAGCTCGCTAGGTTGAAAACCCAAAAAGGGCGGTCTAGGCAAAAGTTAGAGCAGTCCGCTAGTTTTGAAAAACTGAAATGGCGGGCTAGGCAACAATTAGGGCTAAATGAGAGAAAATTGTTAATTAGAAAACCCAAAAGGGCTAGTTGGCAACATGAGTGATCTTGAGTATGCTGGCTTTATGTTTGGTTGTTCCCCAATTTAATAAAACAGAATTAATGTTAAAATTGTTCTATGTGCACTGTTATAAGTATTTGACCAGATATGGATGAAATAAATAAACACAATAGCAAAAGGTGATGACAAATTTTGAATGGAAAAGAAGCATCTTTTATTACTTTAATTATTCATCCTAACAATACACTTTCTGAATTGACAAATGTAAAATCTATGGCAGTCGATAAATGTAACGTGCAGGCCAGCTTTTTCTCAGCCGATCCAAGTAGGCTTCAGTCAAGCAAGGCATGTCTAAATTAGGAGTAAAGTCAGAATCGCGAGGCTCAGCTCTGTACTGACAGCCAAGTCAGCGAGGATCATAACATGTACCTTGACAAAGTGCAGCAAGGGGAACATATATAAAGTATGTCTGCATGGTGATACAAGAAATCTTCTACCAAGGTACCAACCAACGGATATTGACTTCAGAGTGTGAGTGGATCCAGTCAACCCAATCAGTATATGAAGAAGTAGGATGGAGTAGTTTCCTAGTAGAATGATGACGTGGCAGATATCTGGCAAAATCCATGGATGGAGTATCAAGCAAACAAAAATGCTCTTGAAGCCAAATCTGTGAAGAAAGAATTAAATTAAAAAAAAGTCTGCTAAGTTGAAAACCTGCAAGGGCAACTTAGGCATATGACGGCTTGCTAGTTCCGAAAACCCACATGGGCGGACTAGGCAAAAATTAGAGCAATAGAAAATATATATAATAAAAGAGGTCCGCTAAGTTGAAAACCTGCAAGGGCAGCTTAGGCAAAAATTAGGACAGCTCGCTAGTTCCAAAAACCCACATGGGCAGACTAGGCAAAAATTAGTGTAATAAAAAGAAAAAAAGAAAGAAAAGAAACCTAAATTGAAAACCCAAAAGGGTAGTTTAGGTAATTATCTAAGGTAGCAACGGACTCCCAGTTAGTCTCTTTGACAATCCTAATTTAAGTCAGTCTAACCCAACTAAAGTCTCAGCTAAGATCACAGGTACCGGCGACAAGCCTCCTTCCATTTGGCCCATAATATCCAATACTCGTGGATCAATATCACCGTCAGAAGAGACAAGGAAGAATTGGTCGAGCAAGCAAAGACAAAGCATGCGTCCCCATGCCTTAGTAGGAGCCAAATGAGAGAGACAAAAATCAATCAAGGGAGCAAGTAGAATTTTTTTACCTCTCATCAATTGAAGAACTTCGGCCTTTGAAATTTGAAATAACATGTGCATCTTCTGTTGAGTTTTGAAAATCAATATGGGTAATGCCATTTGTTGATTATTTGGATATCCAAGGATGGCCTCAAATTCTTCAATCAAGTGACATATTTCAAAGCCATTAATTTTAAATACCCTAGAGTCCGTATTCCAAAAGGAAGCCACGACATGTAAGAAGGAGTGGTCCAATTTGACATTTTGAAAATATTTTAAAACATCAAGTTTTGACCACGAAATTTGTTTCCAGTGAATGGCATCCATATTCTTGAATAAAGTTTTTATCTTCTTTAAATGAAGTTCAGTCATGGTTGATGGAAGAGGAAATATCAAAATTGTTTACGTTGGAATGGAAAGTATTTTGGTTTCTGTATGAAATACGACATGAAAGGTGATTTATATAGAGGAAATAAACTTTTCCAAAAGTGATAAGGAGAAGGTGATGGGAAAGAGTGAGACAGTATGGCATGAGGAAAAGAATTAGCGATGAAATCCTTTAGCGTGTTGCATTTGGTTTTAGCAAATGGTGCGGCTGTGAAAAGGAAATTGTGATGCGCCGTTTATGATGTGATAAAAAAGTATAATAATTATGGCGCAATAATTTAAAAAAAAAGAAAAAAAAGTTACAGTAAAGATGAAAATTGTATTTTTTTCATTATTGTACAATGTTTATATAATTGATACAATATTTATACATCACTAAGAGGGTGGTGGTAGGTCATCAAATAAAGCCCTGAAAAAGTCATCGCCTGTGGAGGGGGCAAATTACTCGTCCCGGGATCACCCGAAGCAGGAGCACCAAAATCCCTATTACCTTGAAGTTTCGATCTATCACGGTCCTCATTAGAAGCAGACGAAAGGATCTCATGGTCATCAGTCTGGGGGCCTCTTGATGAAGAAGCGCCAGGATCCCTCATCCCCTGAAATCGGAAGTCTCAGAAATTTTGTTCGGATTGATGATATAAATTTTCAAAATGAGAAGCCTACTGACGACTTGCAGCCAACTCTTCTTGAAGTTTCCTATTTTGTTCTTCAAGCATCCGCTGTGAGCCAAAAAGGAAAAACGTAAGAGCATACATAATCATGCATACATATAGCATAAATTACCATGAAATAAGGAACTTACCAGGTAATTCATATCAATACCCTGCGGATGAGATGGCATATCTAGTGGGCTAGAATGAGCAAATGAAGGGGTAGCAAAAGAAGGTCCAGCCTCATGGTCAAATGAGCCAACAGCCTGCAACAATCATTAAACAATCAAAAAAAGAAAGAAGCAGTTGCAAGAGAAAAATGGTAAAAGTTTTACCTGAGAAGTACTAGCCCCGAGATGTGGAACAATCTCTCCTGCATCTCCATGATATTCCTCTTCATCTCTACCTTCATTTTCCTCGGGAATCTCCAGTACACCAACAGGAGATACATCAAAGTTCAAGAGCCTTCTTTGAATAAAATGGGCATAAGATGCAGTCGGCGGATAGAGAAATTCTTCAATACCATAACCGTACCGAGCTGGCCACCATGCATCCTCCGGTATCAACATAATGTTTAAAGTGTATTACGGCAAAGCATCAGAATCCTCCACTGCTCTAGATCGAGAAACCACTCATAAACTCTCTCTCTCCGAGAAACCAACCACTAGACACTGGGCCGGCGATGACTCGGCGAGAATGTTGGAAAGATAGCGCAGCCCTCATGAAAGGAGACCAGTTTGTCCGCTCTTTTGGGTTCCACCAAGCCAAATTCACCTGCAAAATAACATAAGGTAAGTAAACTTTCACATAAAATTTAAAGCATACTAATATTTTACCTAGTCCCAGGTTAAACGACTCAACACAAAGCGGTGAGTATGCACATGATGAGAGCCGGGAACGTCCACACTATCGGACAATCAAAAATTTAATCTCGAATACCCGATTCTCTCAGGAAATACTGGGTACCCTCATGAGGTTGTGTTCATATACCCATGCCTACAATAACAATAGAGATCACATTCATGCAAGAAAAGAGTGGAAATGACATTGTTGGAAGGAGAGTACCTCGACAACCGCCATTAAGCCGAAAAAAGACTTCTTATTTCGGCAAAGTTTATCAAGACCATGGTAAACATAGGCGAGACCAGCTTCACCCCAGCCAGAAGATGGTACCATTCTGAAATAAGAAAGGGCCTTTGTAACACCCCTACATTCAATACATGTACACTACAAACACCACAATGTAGTATACATGCACTAAACATAGAGATGCTACGGATTTTCTTAACATTTTAAACATTTTAAACCATACCATAATCTTTCAATTGTATACATTATAGAAAGATAAGTAGTTAACTTGTAATACAAAACTAAATAGATATATATAGATACATTTAGTTGTTACGCAGCGAAATTTATCAAATATTTACATATATGAAAACATTTAATTTCATATTTACAAATATACACATATGTACATTAAAATCATTACTTTACAAAATATAAAAGAGTTATACATGATTGGCAAGTCTCCTCTGATCTTTAAGTTCCCAAAATCAACTCTTCACTGTCTACTCTCACTCGGTCTCGAAGAGCTCTCGGGTTCAACCCTATTACCTGCGCGATCAAACACTATCGCGCTAAGCCAACGGCTTAGTAAGACAAAATGTGCTAGTGTTATGCTTCAGTGCAATGCAATGCCAATTCTCAATCCATATTATACATGTAATATCATATATGCAAGGCTAACAACATACCTTTACATTTCATATGCCTCATTAGTTATTCATTTAACCAATCATGAACAACATTAAACAAATCATGACTCACATTAAACAAAGACAAGCATTGGGCCCAAGACACACTAATATGCCATTCAATTTTCAGAGTTAATGTTTTGGTTTTGTTATCACATTTATCAATATCATATACCCAACTAGGCTTCAAGGATTAGGTTCAACCAAGCTTCAAGGGGAGCAAAGCATGCTAAGCATCAACCCAACTTGGCTTCAAGAACCAACCCAACCTAGCTTCAAGGGTGGTAACATCTCAATTAGGCTTCAAGGATTCAATCCAACCCAACTTCAAGAGATTGTTACACTTATTAGGCATGCCACCAACAACCCACTCTGAAAATGGAATAACACATTAGCCACACAATCCATTTATTATTTAGTTACCATGTCCATTCTCAATTCTCATCAACATTTAGGCAAACATGCCTTCTTTCTTTCAATATCATCATCATAGCCAATCACAATGACTTTGCATCACATTTCATTATACATTACTCATGGAACACATTATCATTCACAATGCATAACATAACATTATTCAATCTCAACAATGCAATTAGGGCAAGGAACAATTTATGTCATTCATAGCTTTAGGATCTTCCACATCCATTTGATTAGGGCATTCTTTGTTTGAAGTATGTTTAAAGTGTTTATGTTTAAGTTTAGGTACCAAAATACCTTTGAAGAATCCAAACAATGCAATTAGAACAAAGAAATAAATCCCTAACCAACAAATGTGAAGAACACGGGCAGCCACTTGAGGGACACGGCCAAGCTTGTGGCCGTGTCTCTCAACACCACTTGACAGTAAGCAACACGGCTTGGGGACACGGCCGTGTCACCCAAAAACCAATCCAACACGCCCAAAATCTCTTGACTTGGCCGTGTCTTTCTTTCCCTTTGGCCGTGTCACCCAAGAACACAAACCCTAATATGCACAACTCTCCTCCAATTGCACTCAAACTCATCAAACACAATATTGCATGTTTCAAATGAATGGAAACAATGTTCTAAACACAAATTCATCACAAAAATCATTTCACAAAACATTCCTAATACATCTAAACACAACCCTAATTCACTTCAAACACAACTTCAAAATAAGTAAAGAAAACAAGAGAATACTTACTTGAAATGAAGAACTTCCACAAATCTCTAACCAAAACCCTTGATTCCTTCTTCAAATTGCTTCTAGCATCAAAAACACTTCTCTCACTCTCTCCTTTCTTGAATGGCCGGCCAAGAATGCAAAGAAAAGACAAAATGAAGACAAGTCAACCTCTTCTTCTTCTTTAAATCTCCACCATGCAATCCAACAAGAAGAAATTACTTAATTGCCCTTAACCATTAAACTAACTTTTTGTCTCATATAAGCCTTTTATAGTAATTTCAATAACAACCAAAAATATCTTCTTCCACTTAACCATCACCTTGACTCTTCATTTGACCAATTTATATGCTATATATATCATCATATACACAACATATACCATTCTCTCTAAACCCTATTTTCTTTCCCAATTTCTTTTCTCTTGCAATTTACACATATATTCAATCCAATATAACAACAACAACAATAACAACAACATAATCAAAACTTCTAGAGCATATATGAGGATATTACAATTCTCCCCCTCTAAAAAGAAAATTTCGTCCTCGAAATTACCTGATATCAAAGCTGAAACAACTGAGGATATTTCTCTCGCATGGATTGTTCACTTTCCCAAGTTGCTTCTTCTTTTGCATGATTCTTCCATAGAACCTTCACCAATGGCACTCTCTTGTTTCTCAGCTCTTTCACATCATGTGCCAAGATAGCAACTGGTTCCTCTTCAAATGTCAGATCTGGGCTCACTTCGATAGATTCAATTGGCAACACATGAGATGGATCCGATCTGTACCTCCTCAACATAGAAACATGAAACACATTATGAATACGATCCAACCCAGGTGGCAAAGCAAGTCGATACGCAACTGGCCCAACTCTTTCCAAAACTTCATACGGTCCAATGAAACGAGGACTCAATTTCCCTTTCCGACCAAACCTCAAAATCTTCTTCCAAGGAGACACTTTCAGAAATACCTTATCTCCAACATCAAACTCTATGTCTCTCCTTTTCAGATCTGCATAAGACTTCTGTCAGTCTGAAG
This sequence comes from Garcia nutans, assembly GCA_947685225.1. Classification (NCBI taxonomy): domain Eukaryota; kingdom Viridiplantae; phylum Streptophyta; class Magnoliopsida; order Malpighiales; family Euphorbiaceae; genus Garcia; species Garcia nutans. The sequence continues at coordinate 13,703,096 of CANTUV010000032.1, forward strand.
CTGCTTTTAACCTGCCTCGAATCAACTTTACTTTTTCTTCAGTTTCTTGAATTAAATCAGGACCAACCAACTTATTATCTCCAAGCTCATTCCAACAAAGAGGCGTCCTACACCGTCTGCCATACAATGCTTCAAACGGTGCCATACCAATGCTGGATTGGTGACTGTTGTTGTAAGCAAACTCCACAAGAGGTAAGAATCTATCCCAACTTCCAAAGAAATCGATGACACAACTTCTCAACATGTCCTCAATAATCTGTATCACCCTCTCTGACTGTCCATCCGTCTGTGGATGAAAAGCAGTACTGAAGTGTAATCGAGAACCCAAAGCACTGTGCAAACTCTTCCAAAATCTTGAAGTAAACCTGGGATCTCGATCAGACACTAAAGAAGTTGGAACACCATGCAACTTCACAATCTCATGGATGTACAACTCAGCCAATCTCTCCAAAGAGTAATCCATCCGAACCGGAAGGAAATGAGCTGTCTTAGTCAATCTATCCACAATCACCCATATAGCATCATGCTTCTTTTGTGTCAATGGCAAACCAGACATAAAATCCATCGTCACTCTATCCCACTTCCATTCTGGTACTGATAATGGTTGAAGCAATCCAGTTGGAACTTGATGCTCTGCTTTAACCTTCTGACAGGTGAGACATTTCGACACAAAATCTGCAATATCTCTCTTCAAACCAATCCACCAGTAATGCTGTCTCAAATCATGATACATCTTTGTATTACCCGGATGCATAGCAAACACTGACTGATGTGCTTCTTCTAAAATGACTCTTTTCAAATTAGCATCATCGGGTACACACAATCGGTTCTTAAACCAGAGACTCCCATCACCTTTCACAACAAAATCTCTAGTCTTCCCATTCTTGCAATCTGAAATAATCTTTTGAATCTTCATATCAGTCAACTGAGCCTCTTTGATCTGATCCAATAAAATTGGTTTCAAATGCAATTGTGTCAACAATGCACCATCATCACAAGGTACAAAACTGGCATGCAAAGCTCTCAACTCAACAAGCAACGAGAGCGAGTAAACAGTTAAACCAGCTAAAGACTTCCGACTCAAGGCATCAGCAACAACATTTTCTTTACCTGGATGATAATCAATCAAACAGTCGTAGTCTTTAATCAATTCCAACCATCTCCTCTGTCGAAGATTGAGCTCTTTTTGAACACCCAAATATTTCAAACTTTTGTGATCAGTGTAGATAAAACATTTCTCCCCAAACAGATAGGGTCGCCAAATCTTCAATGCAAACACAATGGCTGCTAGCTCCAAATCATGGGTCGGATAATTAAGCTCATGCGGTTTCAACTGTCGAGATGCATAAGCTATAACTTTACCTTCCTGCATCAGCACACACCCCAAACCACTATGTGAAGCATCACTGTAAATCACATATGGTTTGCCTTCTACAGGTAAAGTAAGAACAGGCGATTGAGTCAGCATATCTCTCAACTGTTCAAAGCTAGCCTGACACTGATCCGTCCACACAAATCTCACTCCCTTACGAAGCAATCTGGTGAGTGGAGTAGCTATCAAAGAAAACCCTTTCACAAACCGCCGGTAATAGCCTACCAAACCCAGAAAACTTCTAACCTCTGTCACCGACTTGGGTGGACTCCAATTCAATATAGCTTCAACTTTGCTCGGATCAACTCTAATGCCTTCTGCTGAAACAATATGTCCGAGAAAAGCGACTTGATCCAACCAGAACTCACACTTCGACAATTTGGCAAACAACTGCTTCTCTCTCAAAATCTGCAACACAATCCGCAGATGCATATCATGTTCCTCTTCATTCCGCGAATACACCAGAATGTCATCGATGAAGACCACTACAAACTGATCCAGATAGGGCCTGAACACCCTATTCATCAAATCCATAAAAGCTGCAGGTGCATTCGTTAGACCAAAAGGCATAACTAGAAATTCATAATGCCCATATTTGGTCCGAAAGGCGGTCTTGGAAATATCTTCAGCTTTAACTCTCAATTGATGGTAACCAGATCTCAGATCAATTTTAGAAAACACAGCTGCACCCTTCAACTGATCAAAGAGATCATCGATTCTAGGCAAAGGATATTTATTTTTAATAGTCACCTTGTTCAATTGCCTATAATCGATACACAGCCTCATAGTACCATCTTTCTTTTTCACAAATAGCACCGGAGCTCCCCAAGGAGAAACACTGGGGCGAATAAATCCTTTGTCCAACAACTCCTGTAATTGCACTTTCAATTCCCTCAATTCTGCTGGTGCCATTCTATAAGGAGTAATAGAGATAGGATTGGTACCAGGCAACAATTCAATACCGAACTCCACCTCTCTCTCAGGAGGTAATCCTGGCAACTCCTCTGGAAACACATCTGGAAAATCCGCAACTGTGGCAATGCTATCAATAGGAAAACCTCTTACTCTAGTATCTACCACATGAGCAAGATAAGCATCACACCCTTTTCTAATCAACCTCCTAGCTGCAACAGCTGAAACAAATAAGGAAGCTAACTGTTCCTGCTCATTAGATACTATCACCTCTCTATCATCAGCGGTTCTCAAAGAAACAATTTTCCTTTTACAGTCTACCACAGCTCCATGTCTAGATAGCCAATCCATGCCTAGAATCACATCATATTCCTTAAATGGCATCTCAATCAAGTCTCCAAGGAACTCCTCACCTTGCACCCTCACTGCACTATCTCGATGCACCTTACTCACAACCACACTATGCCCTAACAGATTTGTCACCAACACATCAAATCCTAGGGACTCAGCATGCATATTAGACACAGGCAAAACAGATGCACTAATATAAGAATGTGTGGAACTCGGATCAATCAAAGCAAGTACTAAAGTATCAAATAAAGAAAAAGTACCAGCTATGACTGCCGATGCATCTGGCTGCCTCTGCATAACATACATCCTCTGGGAAGATCCAACCTCCTCTGGCCTACTCTCCCTGGATGTAGCACCTCCTCTAGCACTGAACCCAGATCTGCCTCCCCGGCTGCTACCTCTGCCTGCTCGACCTCCCCTCACACTAGGTCGAGAAGCTGCAGTATCAACTGACATCTGTTCTTGCCTCTCAGGACAATCTCTAACAAAGTGATCTGGTGATCCACATCTGAAACAAACCCCTGCTACACCAGTCTTCCAGCAAGGACCACCATGTGGCCTACCACAATGGATACAAATGGGTAGGGTGGATCTCTGAATCATAGGGGTCGGAGCACTTGCCACTGAAGCTGCAGGTCTAAATCTCTGCCTCTGCAACTGCACTAACCTACCAGCTGACCTCTGACTCCTACTAACTCTAGGAACAAAGCTTCCTTTACCTCTCTTAACAGAAGAAGACCCTGCCTCAAACTGGGGCCTCCTAACCCTAACCTCTTCCTCTGAAGCAGCTGCAATAACTTGAGCTCGCTCTACACTTCGAGCTGCTGCCACTAGCTGGGAGAAATCGTGATATCTAGATCCAGCCACTAAGCACATGATAGAGGGCCTCAATCCCTCCTGAAACCTCCGGCATCTATCTATCTCATCAGCTATAATGCCACCAGCATAATGGCTCAATCTAATAAACTCAACCTCATATTCAGTTACAGTCTTGTTATCTTGCTTCAAGCTTAAGAACTCCATCTTCTTCATGTCTTTGTACTCCCTAGGAGTATACTTCAACTCAAACTCTCTCAGAAAATCCGCATATGACAAGGTTGGTGGATCATCCATAGAATGGGGCACTGTCCTCCACCAGTCGTATGCATCCTTCTGTAGCAAAGATCTTGCATAATCAAACTTTTCCTCCGAGGTGGCTTGCAACTGAATAAAGATCCTCTGTACTTTGTCAAGCCACTGTTCTGCTACAGCTGGATCAGTAGTACCAAGGAAATCCTCCGCTCCATACTTTCTTAGTTTGTCATAGTGCCTCACTGGTACCATAGGCTGAGGGGGTGGTGGCACTGGTTGCACTGGTGCTTGCCTCAAAGCTTCTACCACAAGCCTAACCCAAGCTGGCGGAACCTCCTCCCCAGCTGGTCTCCCCGACACCGAAGCAGAAGCCACCCCAGCACTAACAACCCTAACTCCATCATCAGGGACAATACTCTCAGCACTACCCTCAACTGACTGGCGAGAGTGAGAATCCATCACAACCTAACACTGCAAACACAGTAGAATACTTCTTATTAAAGATCAGAGATTGCCAATCCCAAATATATATGTTATTTAAAAACCACTTTTTAAAATCAAAATAGTCTTTTTCTTAAATTTTACCTAGGTTGAGAATCTCAAACCTAGGCTCTGATACCAAAACAATTGTAACACCCCTACATTCAATACATGTACACTACAAACACCACAATGTAGTATACATGCACTAAACATAGAGATGCTATGGATTTTCTTAACATTTAAAACATTTTAAACCATACCATAATCTTTCAATTGTATACATTATAGAAAGATAAGTAGTTAACTTGAAATACAAAACTAAATAGATATATATAGATACATTTAGTTGTTACGCAGCGGAATTTATCAAATATTTACATATATGAAAACATTTAATTTCATATTTACAAATATACACATATGTACATTAAAATCATTACTTTACAAAATATAAAAGAGTTATACATGATTGGCAAGTCTCCTCTGATCTTTAAGTTCCCAAAATCAACTCTTCACTGTCTACTCTCACTCGGTCTCGAAGAGCTCTCGGGTTCAACCCTATTACCTGCGCGATCAAACACTATCGCGCTAAGCCAACGGCTTAGTAAGACAAAATGTGCTAGTGTTATGCTTCAGTGCAATGCAATGCCAATTCTCAATCCATATTATACATGTAACATCATATATGCAAGGCTAACAACATACCTTTACATTTCATATGCCTCATTAGTTATTCATTTAACCAATCATGAACAACATTAAACAAATCATGACTCACATTAAACAAAGACAAGCATTGGGCCCAAGACACACTAATATGCCATTCAATTTTTAGAGTTAATGTTTTGGTTTTGTTATCACATTTATCAATATCATATACCCAACTAGGCTTCAAGGATTAGGTTCAACCAAGCTTCAAGGGGAGCAAAGCATGCTAAGCATCAACCCAACTTGGCTTCAAGAACCAACCCAACCTAGCTTCAAGGGTGGTAACATCTCAATTAGGCTTCAAGGATTCAATCCAACCCAACTTCAAGAGATTGTTACACTTATTAGGCATGCCACCAACAACCCACTCTGAAAATGGAATAACACATTAGCCACACAATCCATTTATTATTTAGTTACCATGTCCATTCTCTATTCTCATCAACATTTAGGCAAACATGCCTTCTTTCTTTCAATATCATCATCATAGCCAATCACAATGACTTTGCATCACATTTCATTATACATTACTCATGGAACACATTATCATTCACAATGCATAACATAACATTATTCAATCTCAACAATGCAATTAGGGCAAGGAACAATTTATGTCATTCATAGCTTTAGGATCTTCCACATCCATTTGATTAGGGCATTCTTTGTTTGAAGTATTTTTAAAGTGTTTATGTTTAAGTTTAGGTACCAAAATACCTTTGAAGAATCCAAACAATGCAATTAGAACAAAGAAATAAATCCCTAACCAACAAATGTGAAGAACACGGGCAGCCACTTGAGGGACACGGCCAAGCTTGTGGCCGTGTCTCTCAACACCACTTGACAGTAAGCAACACGGCTTGGGGACACGGCAGTGTCACCCAAAAACCAATCCAACACGCCCAAAATCTCTTGACTTGGCCGTGTCTTTCTTTCCCTTTGGCCGTGTCACCCAAGAACACAAACCCTAATATGCACAACTCTCCTCCAATTGCACTCAAACTCATCAAACACAATATTGCATGTTTCAAATGAAAGGAAACAATGTTCTAAACACAAATTCATCACAAAAATCATTTCACAAAACATTCCTAATACATCTAAACACAACCCTAATTCACTTCAAACACAACTTCAAAATAAGTAAAGAAAACAAGAGAATACTTACTTGAAATGAAGAAATTCCACAAATCTCTAACCAAAACCCTTGATTCCTTCTTCAAATTGCTTCTAGCATCAAAAACACTTCTCTCACTCTCTCCTTTCTTGAATGGCCGGCCAAGAATGCAAAGAAAAGACAAAATGAAGACAAGTCAACCTCTTCTTCTTCTTTAAATCTCCACCATGCAATCCAACAAGAAGAAATTACTTAATTGCCCTTAACCATTAAACTAACTTTTTGTCTCATATAAGCCCTTTATAGTAATTTCAATAACAACCAAAAATATCTTCTTCCACTTAACCATCACCTTGACTCTTCATTTGACCAATTTATATGCTATATATATCATCATATACACAACATATACCATTCTCTCTAAACCCTATTTTCTTTCCCAATTTCTTTTCTCTTGGAATTTACACATATATTCAATCCAATATAACAACAACAACAATAACAACAACATAATCAAAACTTCTAGAGCATATATGAGGATATTACAGCCTTCAACACCGACAAGTGGATGGAGGATTCAGTGCTGCCTAAGATGGTTGATCCAAGAAAATATAACAAAAATCCTCGAGCATAGTATTGGGTCGTGTCTCTGTGAATCTGTCCTTCATAGTTCATACAATAACTATGAATTAGCTCGATTTTTATCTTAAAAGGCTCCTTATATGATGGTTCCATACCAATTAATTCCTAAATTTCTTCAAATGTTAAAATATCATTGGTTAGAGGAACCGGAACACCATCAAATCGAAGGCCATTTATAGCAGTAAAATCCACCGGACCAATTGTCATCTCTCCAATAGGCAAGTGAAAAGTATGAGTTGTGTCCAACCATCGTTCTGCAAGCGCCTGGACTACGCTCCGATCTATCTGATACTCCTCGGATGGCAATTGTAAGGTGAAGCTCTCAAAGCCGCAATCTCGGATAATCTGCCTTACCCGAGAAGGCACTACATCGTACCATTGTCGGGCTTTATAAATACACCCTCCAGCCCGAACAACGCAACGATCACGCTAACATGGAGCCAGGTAAGTTAATACAAAGTAAGTACATACTATCCTATCTGCTTAAATTAATTTATTTTACCTAAATTTTCTAAAAATTATAATAATATAAAAATATAAATAAAAAATAAATGCAAACACAATAATAATAAAAGAGCAATATAAAAAAAACAAAATAAAACAAAACAGAAAGACGAAAAAATCAAAAAGAAATATAATTACTGCTCTCTTTTGGTTGGAACTATGATGAAGCGGCATCCCGGCTAGTAGATCTATATTTTCATCTTCATGATGCTGAATAAACTCTAATAACTCGGCATTAGAATGAGTCTTTGACCTTGAAGCATGCATTTTTTTTTTGAAAACTATGTGTTAAATTTGAAAGAATTTGAGAGAATTATAGAAATTGAGAAATCTTGCTGTGAATCGAATGAAGGAACTCGTAGGTTTATATAGAGAAAAGGCAAGGAAAAAAATTCAAAAGTAAGTTTTATTGTTCATGAATAGTAACTTTACTATTTTGAATAGTAACTTTACTATTTATGAATAGTAATTACTATTGATAAATAGTAAATTACTATTCCCAATAGTAAACACTATTTATGAATAATAATTTACTATTTATGAATAGTAAATATTGCATGAATAGTGACTACATAGTAAATAAACAGTAATATCAATTATTCAATTTAATCATTCAAATACTTGCGTGTGTATAAATATTTTTACATGCAAGGGGAAAAAAAGAAAATAAGACGTGCATAAAAATTAGCCAAACTTTTTGAAATCAAAAAAATTATTAGCTCGGGTCCATAACCAAAATTTTACTTAGGTCCAGAACCTAGAATCTTTTCTAAGTCCAGAACTTAACTCGGATTCAGAACCCAAATTACCCTTAGGTCCAGAACCTAGAATCCATTCTAAGTCCATAACTTAGCTCGGGTCCAGAATACAAATTTTTCTAAGGTCCAGAACCTAGAATCTTTTCTAAGTCCAGAACTTAGATCGGGACCAGAACTCAAATTTTCCTTAGGTCCAGAACCTAGAATCTCTTTTAAGTCCAGAACTTAGCTCTGGTCCAGAACCCAAATTTTTCTTAGGTCCAGAACCTAGAATCTCTTTTAAGTCAAGAACTTAGCTCGGGTCCAGAACCCAAATTTTCCTTAGGTCCAGAACCTAGAATCTTTTCTAAGTCCAGAACTTAGCTCGGGTCCAGAACCCAAATTTTCCTTAGGTTCAGAACCTAAAATCTCTTTTAAGTCCAGAACTTAGCACGGGTCCAGAACCCAAATTATCCTTAGGTCCAGAACCTAGAATCTTTTCTAAGTCCAGAACTTAGCTCGGGTCCAGAACCCAACTTATCCTTAGGTCCAAAACCTAGAATCACTTTTAAGTCCAGAACTTAGCTCGGGTCCAGAACCTAGAATTTTTTTTAAGTCCAGAACTTAGCTCGGGTTCAAAATCCAAATTTTCCTTAGGTCCAGAACCTAGAATCTCTTTTAAGTCCAGAACTTAGCTTGAGTCTAGAAACCAAATTATCCTTAGGTCTAGAACCTTGAATCTTTTCTAAGTCCAGAACTTAGCTCGGGTCCAGAACCCAAATTATCCTTAGGTCCAGAACCTAGAATCGTTTCTAAGTCCAGAACTTAGCTCGGGTCCAAAACTAAAATTTTTCTTAGGTCAAGAACCTAAAATTACGCTTAGGTCCAGAACCTAAAATTATCCTTGAGTCCAAAACTCGAATCGGGTCTAGAACCCAAAACCTCAACCATCTCAAAAATTAAGTCTTATTGCTTTTCATTTTCTTTCACTAAAGTCTCAGATCATTCAAGCAGGGGGCAAACTGTAGACCCTTAATTTTTTACCCAGTCCGGTCCAATATATTTTAATTAGCCCAAAATAATTTTGTTAGTCCAAAACAATTTTTATTATCTTAATTAAATAATATTTATTTTAGTATTTAATTTTTATAATTAATAAAAATAAAAAATAATAATAATAAACAAATAAATAAAAAAATCGGCGATGGAAAATGGAGTCACCACTGTGAGCGGGGATTTTCGCCCCCACTCCCAGTGGAATGGTTCTTGCGACTTCGGCACTGTTTAGGCTCGGGGCCTTAGAGAACACGGACCTGAGTCCAGAGAAAATAGAGTAGCCACCCGGATGGGCCGGGAAAAAGAAATGGGTGGATGACTCGATTCCTAAAGAATCCCCAACCCCCTAATGGGTTCGGAAAGTTGGGTACGTGTGGGGAAGGTGAGAAATGGCCCAACACCCCCACAATGCCTGGTTCATTGGAACCGGCCTCCTTTACAGGTCTTAATTTTATAAAATTCTTAAATATAACAATATTATCCATATTACATACAATAATTAAAATAAAGCATCGATATATTGAAAATCAAAATAATGTCCAAGCAAAACAAATAAATGGACACCCATCCGAAGATGGAAACATGCCCTTACATCCCATGCCTAAATAGGACACCACCGAAAGGTAGAAACATGTCCTTTACATTGGTTCTAAAATAGAAAAGCAATTTAAATTACATGATATTTAACTAATGAGGTACCCACCAAGTGGAAACATACCTCTTACAACATTTGGAAATCTAAATAAATCGATAAAAGTAAATAACCATTCATCATAAATAAATCATTCATCAAAGATATCAAATATCAATAGAATGTAAACATTCATCCACGATAAACTAAATAAATCAAGCATTGAACTTAAATAAATCAACAAAGCATTGAAAATAAATTAAAGCATATAATAGACTACATAATCAAAGATAAAATTGAATAAAGCAAGTAAAGATTCAAATTAGGGTAACTGTTTCTATTTAAGATTCTTTTATTTAATATGTTTAGGATTTTGGAGTTTATGGGTTTAAGCTACTGTGAGTTTTAAAAGAATTGAAATGGAGCAAAGTTTTATAATTTAAGAGGTTGATAAAGTTCTTTGATTAACCAAATTAATGTTTGAATGGTAAAATCATGAAATTAGAATTTGAACACTTTAAAACATTGGATTTATGATTTACGGTCACTTACTGTGTAGAATTATAACATTTAGATTTATATGGTTTTAAGGTTTTAAAAATTAGGGTTTAAAAAATTAGGGTTTAAGGTTTCAGGGAGTTAGGGTTTACTGTTTTGGGTTTTAGAATTTTAGAATTATGGTTTTAGAATTTTAGAATTAGGGTTTCGGTGAATGCATTAGATTTTAGAATTTGGAAAAACAATCGATAATTTTATGAAACTGTATGAAAATAAATAAAATAATTTAAAGTTTATAGAAACAGAAAAGATGTTTTTTTAGGGTTTTTGGAAAGAAACAGATTTAATTTATGGTTTTGAAGAATTGGAAGGCAAATTAGGGTTTTAAGATTTTGAAGAAACAAAAAAAAACTATTTTAAGATTTTTGAAAAACAAAGAGACGAATTAAGGTTTTTAAGCTTTATAAAAGGTAAATCAAGGTTCTAGGGTTTTTTTTATTTTGAAGAAACAGAAACAATTATTGACCTTGAGCTACTGTAAATTAATGAAACAAATAAAGAAATTCATATATTCGTTTGTTGGTTCCACTAAAAATCACTTCTTGGATGAACAGGAACAAAGACAAGCTTTGCTGCCTTTGATGAATTAAATTGCTTGTTTGCTTCTCTCAATATGTTTGATCAATTTCGCTGCCAGAAGGAATTCTTCAAATCTTTCAAAGTTTTCCTCCTCAATTTCGGTCTCAAATTTCCTCCAAATTTTCGTCCCCCTTTTGTGTTATTTTAGTCCTTATTTATAGAAAAATTTTATGGCAAATTTTAGTTATTCACGGAATCTAACATTGATTAAGAAAAGGAAACCGAAACCTAATTGTATTTGGTTTCGAAAAAATTTACGTCGGAAAATTTCGCTGGCGAAAAAAACTGCTGTTGTAAAATTGCGCTGGCAAAAAAAAACTACTGCGGAAAAAATGAGCTGGCAAAAAAGCTGCCGCAGGGGGCAGCGGGCTGCGGCGGGCGAATAACTAAAATTAGCGATGATTTTTTCATCGCCAATTTTTATTTTTATTTTTTTTGTTTATTTTTATTATTTTTATATTATTTATTAATAAAAATTAGACACTAAAGCAAATATTATTTAATTAAGATAACAAAAATTATTTTGGACTAATTAAAATATATTAGACAACACAAAATTGATTTTGGACTAATTAAAATATATTAGACCGGACTGGGTCAAAAATTAAGGGTCTACATATTATTATTATTATTATTATTATTATTATTATTATTATTTGTTTAACTTACTGTAAATGTTTTGAAAAATTGGAATGGATTAGGGTTTCATAAATCAAATTAGGGTTTAGGGGTAACATTATGAAATTAGGATTTTAGAATCTTAAAACATTAGGTTTATAGTTCTTGGTTTGCTGGATTGTTATTTTGGATTTACTATATTGAGTTTTAAGGTTTAGGTTTATAAGGTTTTAAGGATTAGGGTTTAGGAAAACTAGGGTTTACCATATTAATTTTGAGAGAATTAGGGTTTTTTGATATTTTAGAAAACATAATTGATTTTAGGATTTAAGAAAATAGTTTAGAGCTTTATAAAAAAATTATGATTTTTAGAAACTGTAAAGTAAGTTAGGGTTTGGAGATTTAAGAAAACATTTGGAAATTTTTGGAAAAAGGTTAGAGGAAAATAATTTATAGTTTTTAAAAGTTTTTTGAAATAGGAAAAATGATTTAAGATTTTTGGAAACAAAAGAAATGAATTAGGGTTTTTTTTGGAGATAGAAGAAATAAATTAGGGTTCTTAAGGTTTTTGGAAACAGAAAAGTATTTTTTAGGGTTTTTGGAAATAGAAGGAATAATTTAGGGTTTTAAGGCTTAGAAGAAAAGTTTTAGGGTTTTAAATAAAGAAATAAATAAAGAAAATAGAGATTCAAACCTCCGTTCGTTGGTTCCACTAGAAATTGCTTTCTGGATGAACAAGGACAAAGGCAAGGTTGCTGCCTTTGATGAATCGTTGATTGCTTGGTTATTGCTAGGGTTTTCTGTAATCCAAGTTTCGATCACCTAATCAAAGCTCCACTATCCGATCTTAAGTTCCCATTTTTCAATTCTGAGTTTTCAAGTATTATTTATAGGAAAAATTATAAACCTAGTTCTAATTGTTTAAGGAAACTAAAATTAATTAGGAACAGAAACCGAAACCAAATAGAGTTTGGTTTCGGAAAAAATTGCGTTGAAAAATTTCGCTGGCGAAATTGCGAGCGTTGGTGAGAAACTGCGAGCTACGAGGTGCTTGCTGCGAGGATTGGTGCGGCCAGCCAATTTCGCCGCAAGAAATTCCTGCGGTGAAATTGGCCTTGGCCAATTTGACTTTCCGTCACCGATTTTTATTTTTATTTTTGTTATTTATTTTTATTTATTTTATTATTATTATTTTATTAAAAATTATAAAAAAAAATAAATATTATTTAATTAAAATTTCACAAAAAATTATTTTGGACTATGTAAAAAATAACGGACCGGACTGGGTAAAAAATTAAGGGTCTACGGTATCTTAAGTGAATGGAGAGTGGGAGTTAAAAGAAGAGAAGCTAAAACCATACCACCATTACTTGACCATGATGAAGAAGAACTTTAAGGAGTGCAGGATTATACACCTACCGAGAGAAGAAAACTAGATGGCCGATGCCCTAGCCACATTGGCTTCGGTATGGGAGAATCCTGTAAATTTATTTCTTAAGCATCTGGTTTTCACTAGTTCATCAACTGCATGCTATGAATATGAGACAGTCATGGAAACTAATACAGACCATGATGCTTGGTATGACACCATAAAGCTATTTTTGGAGAATAAGGAATACCCGTTGGGGGCAAAAAGGGAAGAGAGAAGAGCCATAAGGCGATGGTCTTTACAATACATCACTTTTCTTGCAGAGTTGTATCGAAAATGGCCTAATAGGGTGCACTTGAGATGCTTGAGGAAGCCTGAAGCCGATCGCATCATGTCAAAAATACATGTAAAAAGTTGTGGTCCACACATGGGTGGTTTAGCCCTAGTTAAGAAGATAATTCAACAAGGTTACTACTGGTTAACCATGGAGACGGATTGCATTAAGTTTGTGAAGAAATGTTAGCAATGTCAGATGCATGGTAATTTGAATCACATGCCCCCTAAAGAATTGCATTCTATGTCTTCATCCTAGCCCTTTGCAACTTGGGAATTGACATTATAGGGGAGATACATCTGACAACTTCAAACAGTCATGGCTTTATAGTGGTAGCAATGGATTATTTTTCAAAATGGGTTGAACTGAATCTTTCAACAAGCTGGGGGCAGGTAAATGGATAGATTTATTGAAAAGAATATCATCTGTAGATACGGTGTCCCACACAGTGTGATATCGAACAATGGGGTACAATTTCAAGGAGCAGTTAAGGACTTATTCTCGAAGTACCAAATTCATCATCATCGATCCTCCCTTTATAGACCAAAGGCTAATGGTGCAGTAGAAGCGACAAATAAGACAATTAAGCAGATCTTGTCCAAGATGACCAAGACATATAGGGATTGGTCAAAAAAGCTTCCTTTTGCTTTATGGGGATACAGAACAAGTGTACGAATGCCTACTGGAATGACACCTTTTTTCCTTAGTTTATGGGATGGAAGCAGTGTTACCAATTGAAATAGAGATCAAGTCATTAAGAGTGGTCTTAGAAGCAGAACTACTTGGGACAGAGTGGGTAGTAAGCTGATACACACAGTTAGCCTTATTAGAAGAGAGGAGGTTGAAAGCACTATATCATCATCAATTGTATCAAAGGAAGATAGCTCGAGCCTACAATAGAAGGGTTAAGGTACAAAAGTTCAGAATCATTGACTTAGTGTTAAAGCAGTGTAAGCCTAATGTCTGTGATCCAAGAGGAAAATTTAGACCTAGTTGGGAAGGACATTATATTGTGATTCAAGTCATGAACAAGGGTGTAGTCAAAATATCAGACATATATGGGAACGAATTTAAAGAGCTAGTGAATATGGACAAGTTGAAAAGGTTTTATGTGTAAATTTTTTAAAAAAAAAAAAAAGAGGTTGCTAGGTTGAAAACCCAAAAGGGTGGCCTAGGCAAAAATTAGAGAAGTCTGCTAGTTTTGAAAACCCGAAAGGGCGAACTAGGCAACAATTAGGGCTAAACGAGAGAAAATTGTCAATTAGAAAAACTGAAAGGGCTGGTTAGCGACATGAGTGATCTTGTGTATGCTGGCTTTATGTTTGGTTATTTCCCAATTTAATAAAATAGAGTTAATATTAAAATTATTCCATGTGCACTGTTTCAAGTATTTAACCAAATATGGTAAGATAAATAACATAATACCAAAAGGTGATGACAAGTTATAAAAGGAAAAGAAACATCTTTTATTATGTTCATTATCTTTCATCCTAACATTGTTTTTTCTAAAGAATTAACAAAATGTAAAATCTATGGCTGACTATAAGTGTGATGTGTAGGCCAGATTTGCTTCAATCGATCCAAGAAGGCTTTAATTAGAAGAGGCATGTCCAAGTCGGGAGTAAACTCAAAACCTCAAGGATCGGCTCCATACTGATGATCAAGCTGATGAGGATCATAGCAAGTACCTCGACGAAGAGCAGCAAGAGAAACATACATCAAATATGTCTGAATGGTGATACGAGAAATCTTTCACCAAGGTACTAATCAAAGGATGTCAACTGTAGCACGTGTACAGATCCAATCAATCCAGTCGGCATATGAAGAAGCAGGATGGGATAGTTTCCAAGCAGAGTGATGTCACGGTAGATATTTGGTGAAATCTATGGATGGAATGTCAAGCAAGCAGTGGCGCTCTTGAAGCCAAATCTATAAACCCAACAAAATAAAAATAAAAAATATAATAATAAAATGAAAAAAAATGAAAAAAAAAATTGATGATGCCCGTTAGGTTGAAAACCCACAAGGGCGACCTAAGCAAAAGTTAGGGCAGTTCACTAGTTTTGAAAACCCGCGATCTAGGCAATAATTATAACCAATAATAAAATAATAAGAAAAAGGGTCTGCTAAGTTGAAAACCCGCAAGGGTGACTTAGGCAAAAGTTAGGACAACTTGCTAGTTCTGAAAACCCATAAGGCCGGACTAGGCAAAAATTAGAGTGATAAAAATAAAAAGAAAAAGGCCTAAATTTAAAACTCAAAAGAGCAGTTTAGGTAATTACCTGTAGCAGTAAGGGACTTTCGTCCAATCTCCTTAAAGATTCTATTTTGAATTGATCCAATCCCACTAAGGTCTCGACCAAGATCACAGGTATCGGTGACAAGCCTCCTTCCATTTAGTCCATGATATCCAATATTGGTGGATCGATGTCCCCATCGGGAGAAACATGAAAGAATTGTCCAAGGAGGCATAGACAAAGCATGTGTCCCCAAGCCTTGGTGGGAGCCAAATGAGAAATACAAAAGTCAATTAAGGGATCAACATAATTTTCTTGCCTCTAGTCAATTGCAAGACTTCGGGCTTTGAAATATGGAACAACATTTGCATCTTTTATTGAGTTTTGGAAATAAATATGGGCAACGCCATTTGTTCATTACTTGAATATCCAAGGATGGCCTCAAATTCTTCAATCATAGGACATATCTCAAATTCATTTACCTTGAATGTCCTAGAATTCACATCCCAAAAGGAAACCATGGCATGAAGAAAGGAATGGTCTAATTTAACATTTTGAAAGTACTTCAAAGTATTAATTTGAGACTAAGATATTTTCTCCCACTGAATAGCTTTCATATTTTTAAATAAACCTTCAATTTTCTTCAAATTGAGTTCTGTCATTGTTGAAATTAAGGAAAAAATTTAAAGTTGTTGAAAGGGATCTTTGAATACTAAAACAAAATTTCATGGAACTTGATTTTCATTGGGAATTATAACATTGAACGTTCTTTATATAAGGGATTATTTTGTTCATCGAGTTTGACAAGGAAAGAGCAATAGTTCACGCCGAGAAGAGCAAGGAAAGAAAATTTCAAAAGATTTTGAGTTACCATGTCACGTTTGGATTTGCAAATCAGAGGTGCTTTATGGTTTTAAATTACGAGCGGGGTTTTTATGTATGTTGTAATAAAAATAATGATAAAAAGAAGAAAAGAAAAAAAAAGGGTCAAAAGTTGTAGTAAAAGTAAAGATTATTGATATTATTATTATAATCATCATTGTTGTTATTATTGTTATTAATAATATACAATATTTTCCCAATTAATACAATAATCACTTAAGAGGAGGAGATGGTCCATAATCAAACAAAGCGTTTCCTGTTGGACGAGGAGGCATATCATTTGTCCCAAGTCCACCTAAAGAAGGAGCACTTGAATCTCTATCCTGGAATTCAGGCCTATAGCAGTCATCATCTAGAGTAGACACAGGAATCTCATGGTCTATAGTTTGGGGTCCCCTAGAAGATGAAGCCCTAGGATCCCTCATTCCCTAAAACTAAGATTCTTAAAAGTTTTGCTCCGACTGATGATACAATCTTTCAAGATGGGCGATCTGTTGGTGGCTAGCGGCTAACTCTTCCTGCAATTTCTTATTTTGTTCTTCAAGCATTCACTGTGAGTCAAAAAAGGAAAGGGTAAGAACATACATAATCATGCATACATATGGCATAAGTCATCATGAAACAAGATGACCTACTAGGTAACTCGTATCAGAGCCTTACGAATGAGATGGCACTTCTGGTTGGTGAGAAGGAGAAAATGGAGGAACAATAGAGGAAGGTCCAACCTCGTGATTAAATGATCTGGTAGCCTGCAATAATCATGGGAACAGTCTAAATAAGATGAAAAAGAAGCAATTGCAATAATAGAATGACGCGTATTTTCCTGAGAGGTTCCAGCCTTGGAATAAGAGATAGATCCTCTGTCCTCCTCTTTATCACCGGTTTCCTCATCATCTCCTTCTTCCTCCTCAAAAAGTCCCTCAATGCCAATAGGAAACACATCAAAGTTCAAAATCTATGTTCAAATTAATTGTGTGTATGACGCGCCCGGTACACAAAGATAATCTTCAACATCATAGCCATTTTGAGCTAACCGCCAAGAATTTTTCGGCATCAATGTAATATTCAAAGTATACATTGGGCAGTTCATCGGGACCCTCTGCTACTCAAGACCAAGAAACCAATCATACACCTTTTCCCCAAGAAACCAGGCACTAGATACAGGACCAGTAATGATTCGGCGGGAGTGTTGGTAAGGCAGTGTAGCATTCATAAAAGGAGTCCAATTCGCCCACTCTTCAACTTTCCACTAAGCCAAGTTGACCTACAGAATGACAAAAGGTAAGTAAACTTTTTACATAAACTATAAAGCATACTAAAACTATTTTACCTGGTCCTAGGTAAGGCAACTCAAGTGATAACGATAGGTGTGCACATGGTGAGAGCCAAAAACTGTAGTGCGATTAGGCAATCAAAAACCTAGCCTTGGATATCCAACTATCTCTCGGGAAATATCAGGCACCCTCACGAGATTATGATCATAAGCCTATACCTGTAATAATAATGAAAATCAAATTCATGCAAATATATGAGTTGAATTAGCAATGGCAGGAGATAGTACCTCGACAATCACCATGAAGCCAATGAAAGACTTTTTATTCCTACAAATCTTGTATAGGCCATGATAGAGACAAGCGAGGCCAGCTTCACCCCAGCCATAAAGCGGTACCATATCCATTTCAACAAGGGCCCTCAACACCGACAAATGGATGACAGATTCGCTGCATAAAATGGTCGACCCAAGCAAATAAAACAAAAATTCCCAAGCATATTATTTGGCTATTTCTCTACAAACCCGCCCATCATAACTCATCCAATAACTCTGAATCAGCTCAATTTTTATCTTGAAGGGGTCTTTGAGTGATGGTTCCATACCGATTAATTGTTGAATCTCTTCGTGTGTCAGTATATCGTTGGTAAAAGGAACCGGAAGGCCATGGTACTAGATACCAGTTATGGATAAAAAATCAACTAGGCCAATAGCCATTTCACCCACAAGATGGTGAAAAGTATGGGTCGTGTCCATCCACCGCTCCGATAATGCTTGAACTACATGTAGACCCTTAATTTTTGACCCAGCCTGGTCCAATATTTTTTTTATAGTCCAAAATAATTTTTGTGATATTCTAATTAAATAATATTTATTTTAGTATTTATTATTTATAATTTTTAATAAAATTAAAAAAGGTAATATTAGTAAAATTAAAAAATAAAATAATAAATAAATAAAAATAGGTGACGAAAAAATCGGTGATGAAAAATTTTTCATTGCTGAAAGTGAATTGGCTTAGGTTCCTACGGTGAATTGGGAACAAGCAATTCTCTGTAGGAAATTCCTGCGGCGAATTGGCTAGCCCGCGCCCTAGCTTGCCCGCTCCCACGCAATTCTCGCTGGCCCGCCTATAGCCCGCAGCAACTTTTGCCAGCGTAATTTTTTCCAGCGCAGTTTTTTCTGAAATCGAATTCTATTTGGTTTTGATTTCTTTTCCTAAATGGTTTTAATTTCCTTAGACAATTAGAATTAGGTTAGGATTTTTTCCTATAAATACCACATTAAAACACTTCATAAGGGATCTGGACTTTGGGATACTGAACTTAGATCTTTCAAAAAAACAAACCAAACTTGGGACTCTCGAAAATTCTTTCAGCCAAAAGAAAACCCTAGCAAGCAAGGAAAAATTCGAGACACAGCAACCAAAGGAGGCAATCAGTCATCTCCAGATTGCTTTGCTCAACAAAAATTAAATCTAAAGCAGGCAACAGCTTAGTTCAATCTCTTCAAATTTGGTAGAGCCTTCAAACGTAGGTAAATTTCTCTAACTTTAATTTATTGAATCATTAATCATCTTCATCTTTTAAGCCATCATCACACTGCCTTAGTCATTTAATTCTTCCCTTAATTTAGTTTAGGCAGTAGCATAAGTTAATTCATACAATACTTAAGATCTTAATTAAAATAAATAATATAATCATTCAACACAAATCTAATTTCATAAACCCTAAGTTATTCAAACCCCCTAAATCTTAATTAACTTTGTTTCCAAACATCCACATTAGCTATTTTATTCAGTGAGTTACTTTAATCTTTTAACAATAAATTTATCTTTTTATATTTGTTTTCACCTAAAAATACATAAGTAGTTAATATGGTCAATATTAAAAGCACACTCAACTTGAAGTATCAAATTCTAAATTCTAAATTCAAAATCATAATCTATAGAATCAAAATTTCAAACCATAAAACCCTAATATCTTAACCGTAAAACCCTAAAAACTTTAATAGCCTTAAAACATGTTTTTCAAATCTAAAATCCTAATTACACCTTTTTAAAAACCAAAACAACAATCTATTTGCTTAAAACCCTAACTAAACCTATTTTTTAAAATCACAGTAGCATTATTTTCATAAAAACAACTAAAACCCTAAATCTTTAAAACATCTAGTAGCTATGTTATCATTTTAAAATATTTCTCAACTAATTAAACTAGTATATGGAAAACCCTAGTTATTAAACATAAAATCCTAGAAACTCTAATTGATGCACGAACTCCTAAAGTTAATATATTTACTATTTTATTTAAATTGGATGAATGTTTATTATATATTTTGATTGATGTTTGATGTCTTTAATGAATGATTTATTTATGATGAATGGTTATTTACTTTTATTGATTTATTTTTATTTCAAAATATTGTAAGAGGTATGTTTCAAAATATTTTGGGTACCTCATGTCATGAGCATCATGTAATTTATTTTATTTTAAAATTTTTAGACCAATGTAAAGGACATGTTTCCACCATTTGGTGGGTGTCCTATTTAGTTTTAGACATGGATGATGTAAGGACATGTTTCCATCCTCGGATGGGTGTCCATTTATTTGCTTTGTTTGGACATCTCTTTGATTTTAATATAATGAAGCTTTATTTTAATTGTTGCATGTTATATGGATAATATTGTTATACTTAAGAATTTTATAATATTAAGACCTACAAAGGAGACCGGTTCCAATGAATCGGGCATTGTGGGAGTGCTGGGCCATTTCTCACCTTCCCCACATGTACCCAACTTTCCAAACCCATTAGGGGGTTGGGGATTCCTTAGAAATCGAGTCATCCACCCCTTTCTTTTTCCCGACCTGTCCGGGTGGCGACTCCATTTTCTCCGGACTTAGGCCCGTGTTCTCTAAGGCCTCGAGTTAAACAGTACTGAAGTCATAAGAATAATTCCACTGGGAGTGGGGCCAAAAATCGCCACTCACAGTGGGGACTCCACTGGGTATAAGAGAAGTTGATTCCGTTGGTCTTTATATTATTCTATTCTTTCTTATCATGATATTATCCATTGCATCATATTAGATTGCATTGTGTGCGTGAGTTAGGACGCCTGTGTTATCCGTGTTATGTTATGTAAGGAATACCATACTTTCACTCAAGGTATGGAGATCGAGCATGGCATAACCACTCATAGCCTTGTACCTTTTGGTATATACTTGCTATGGGAACCTAAGCCTTTCAACCCAAAGAATAAAGCTCATGTAATTGGCCTAGTTACTTTACTTAGGTTTTTACCCCAAATGCATGTTGTTTGACTATGGTTAGTTTATCTTAGCTTAAATCATGGCTTATTTGGTTTGTTCTTTTTCTAATATGACCTAAGTATATTGTAAGCTCAAAATAAATTTTTCTTTAAAGTCCAAAAGACCAAAGCAATTTTCAAAATTTTT
Source organism: Garcia nutans (assembly GCA_947685225.1). Lineage (NCBI taxonomy): Eukaryota > Viridiplantae > Streptophyta > Magnoliopsida > Malpighiales > Euphorbiaceae > Garcia > Garcia nutans. The sequence goes on from CANTUV010000032.1 coordinate 13,723,979, forward strand.
CAAAATGGTCTTTGGATATAAAACTTTTCTATAAACAAATTCTTTTCTCATGACTCAAATACAAAGCCCAAAATCCATTTTTTATAGAATCTTTTTACAATGGGCTTAGAAACAAAATTATTTTCATCCAACCTTTTCTTACAAAGAGCTTACAAATTATTTAGGTCAGTTACGAAATATCAAAAATCAATTGTGAGCCTAGTTTATACTAAGAGTTATTAATCATGGTCTTGTTTTTGGCATGAACCGCTAGTTACTTTTTCAAGTGAGAAATCTATTTATAATAAAACTCTTAATTTAGTTTTAATCCAATATAGAATAAAAGCTACTTTAGTTGGTTGAATGGATTAAAACCTAATTAATGGGAATTATCATAAATTGATTTCCATTTTCGAAAATATAACTATTGGTTAAAACATCCGAGAGATATTTTCAAAACCAAATACCCCATGTTGGTATTTTGTTAACAATATTATCTAGGAAAAGAGACTCACCATTCGTGTGTGGATGTTATAAGGTTGGAAGGGACGTTCTACTTATCTTTGTTTATTGTTTATGCATGCAAACATGCATACATTTGCATCTCATATCATTGATCCTCTCTGGCTCACAGCCCTAGATTACAACAGTTCAAAAGCTTACGACAATTCGACCTACACCGGAGACGAAGAATCTAGTAGTAACTCTATCACTTGCTCACCAAAAGCAATGGAGCCCAAACAAATTCAAAGAATGATGGACGACGCCCTCAATGCCAAGATGGAAGAGATAAAAGAGGCCCTGGCTGAGACCATGAAGAACCAATTGGCTGTAATTTTAGGAAATAATGCCGAAGCATCTGCTAGCACTAAGAAGCCAAAGGACAAGGGAAAGGCTAAAGTTGGTGATATGGTTTTTGATGATGATAAGGTGATCATTGATGATGATGATGATTGGGCTCAATACTTCCAAGATCCTCAAGACAAAAAGAAAGAACCAAAGATTGTTGAAAGATCAGTTATGGAGAAAATCGAAACGTCTGATGTTGAAAAGATGCTTACTGACTTGGAAAAGAAATTTGAGAAGAAGCTGAAAACCGAAGAAATGTCCGAGGTTGATAAATTATTTGAGCTAGATGAAGAAGTTTAGTACAAGTTCAAGATGCCATCCCTTGCAAAGTTTGATGGAACCGAAAATCCTCACCTCCATGTGAAGCAGTATATCACTGCTATGCAGTCTGCCCGAGCTACTAAGCCTCAAACTCTGAGGTACTTTATTCTCTCATTGGATCCTATTATCCAAAACTGGCTCAATACCTTAAATGACGGCACGTAAAAGAGTTGGGATCTGCTATACAATGCCTTCATCCAACAATATGGATACAATGTCAAGATGGAAGTTACCTTAATGGAAGTGGAGTCCATTAGACAAAGGCCAAATGAGAATTTTGTGGACTATGTGAAAATATGGAGGAATAAGGCTGCTTTGCTTAAGAAGAGGCCCGATGAATCTGATCAAATAAGAATGATTGTGAGAGGGGTGTTGCCTAGTCTTCGTGAAATGATGTCTCATACAATCATTCGTTATTTCAAAGATCTTCTCCAAGATAGTCTACAAATTGAAGAATGGGAAAGAGAGAAGAACCGTTTTTTAAAAAGAAGGAACGAGAAAGGAAACTACCAGTCTGGTAACCAAGGCATGCAAAAGGTAATTGGTGTTAATGCTACTAGCCAAGGAATAAGAAGGAAATTTTTAGAATTGGGGAAACCATTATCTTGGGTTCTAAATAAGCTTTAAAGGAAGGGATTGTTACAACCCTTAAATCCTCGTCCTTTGCCTAACCCTCTTCCACCTAATTTCGACACTAAGGCATTTTGTCAATTTCATCAAATGCAAGGACATAGCACGGATAGATGTGTGAGGTTGAGATATGAGATCCAAAATTTGACTGATAGTGGAAAGCTACCCGGGCCCAACAAGCCGAACATTAAAGACAATCCATTATCAAGGTTCAATAGAGTACCACCACCGACCACCTTCATGATTGGAGGAGGTTTACATGAAAGTTTGGTCATGTCTTCTTTCCAAGATGTAGGTAGAGAAGCAACTAAAGAAGAAGAGGTATTTAGCGAAATTGAACAAGCTATGGTGGGAAAAGAAGTAGCAATTTGTGTTGTGAATGGTTTTTGGGATTTAAGCAATAGTGATGATGATCTTGTACCCAAGAAGGAGGAATGGACCTGTAACACCCCTTCCCAACCTACATATGTAAGCTGAGTAGAAGCGCCACACTAACCTAATGTTGCTACAAATTTTACTTAGTCAAATTTTAGTTCCGATTTTTACAAAATTTTTGCCATAGTTTCTCCTAAAAATTGAGTCCCAAGTGTCGACAAAACCGGTTTTTTTCTTATTTTTAAAAACATTTTACACAAACCAATGCAAACAAAATCATTCTCAGTACACTCCCAATAAATCCCCCTTGTAACCTCAACTACAACCTGCAAAAAGGATTTACACTTCTAGTACAACATAAAATAAAGGTTTTGGGACAACCCCCATATTTAAATATTACACAGCGGAAGTTATAAAATATTTACATATTTACAAATTCATATACATCAAAACTCAAGTTTTACAACACATAAAATTTATACATGATTGGCAAGTCTGCTCTGATCTTTAAGCTCCCAAAATGGATTCTTCAAGGTCTACTCTCACTAGGTCTTGATGAACTCTCGGGTTCAACTCTATCCACTCTACTACCTGCGCGATTAAACACTATCGCGCTAAGCCAACGGCTTAGTAAGATAAAACATGCTAACGGTATGCTTTAATGAAATGCAATGCCACATATGCTATTGATAAGATCAACATCATAAATATAAAGTTAACCACACAATTATGCATTTCACAAATCATAGTCATATGAGCATACCACATTTCAACATCTTTTCACATTCAACATTAATCAATCATACTCCATAACCAACATCTCATTTCATTAAACTCATAACATTATTTAGGACATTCATATAACCTTGACACCTATGGGCCCAACAAGTATTTAATACGATATTCAGAGTTCAGAGTTACTGCTTTGGTTCATAGTCACAATAATCACGCCCGTAGGCAATGTATATACATGTATCTCTATCCATGGATAGTGTAACAGACCCAGTCTCTTGGATCATCAACTCAACACATATGAGGAGATCCTCAACCCGGCAAGACTGTTACAAATCATGTATCTCATAGTGTAACAGACCCAGTCTCTTGGACCATCAACTCAACACCTATGAGGAGGTCCTCAACCCGGCAAGACTGTTACCTTTCATCATTTCTTAGGCATGCCACCCAAATCCAGAACTCTGAAACTGAATAACATATTAAACAAACAATTCATTTCCATTCTCAATTCTCATCACATTTAGGCAAACATGCCTTCTTTCTTTCAATTACATCATCTTAGCCAATAACAATGGCTTCACATTTCATTTCATAATATAACATCTCATTATTCAAGTATATATATATATATATATATCTCATCCATGATCACATTATATCTCACATAACATCATTCATAAATATCAACATTTCATTCCACATTACTCATGAAACACATTACCATTCACAATGCACAACATAACATTGTTCAATCTCAACAATGCAATTAGGGCAAAGAACAATTGATTATAACATTCATTGATTCAAGTGTATTTAAAGTGTTTAGGGTTAGGTTTAAGGACCAACCTACCTTTGGAGAACCAAAGCAATGCAAGAAGAACAAAGAATTAAAACCCTAACCATAAATAGTACATTCTGGTTTTAAACTCCATTTTATCCTTATTTTGAAAAATTGTATAAAATAATCTACTTGACTAAAAATTCTAAAATTTTTACAGAATTTAGTTTTGTATCTTAAAATCATCCCTTTAAAATTTCAGATCAAACTGAACACAAAATCTTGGTCAAATAGTTCACCTAACCAGACTGCCCCAATTGCCCTGCATCCTGGCAGCAGTTCTGAACTTTGTGAATTCCATAAATCAAATTCAATCAACGTGGTTCAAAATTATTTTTCTCAAATACTAGACTCACTAAGCAACAACATATCCAAAATTCAATTGAATATGATTTTTCTACATTTTATTAAAAATCCCGAAATATAGCTGTCCCAGTTAAGGTACCTGCTGGAACAGGTCTAATGAAAATAATTTTTCTAAACTCATAACCATTCCAAAATCGAATCAACATATTTTTAAGTCATTCTAGACTCATAGAGGCACAACATATCAAAAATTCACTTCAAGAACATTTTTCTAAAATTAATTAAAAATCATACAAGTCACAGCCTTTACTAATCCTAAAACAGAAACAATTTCACTAAACACCAATCTTACTCTTCCATCACCAACACCAACCCAACTTCTCATCTATCAAGCAAAATCAATACTTACAATCATACCATAAGCAACTTAATCATACCACTTCAAAAGAATTGAAGAAATTAGAGAAAAGATCTTACCTTAGTTAAAAACTTCTTAAATCAACACTTGAACACTTAATCTTTCTTCAATTTAAGCTTGAAATCATCAAAACCATCACTTGTCTCTTTCTTTCTCTTTGGCTATGGAGGGCCGGCCATCAACAAGAAGAAGAAGAAGAAATGATGAAGAAAACACAAATCAAACCTTCTTTAAATATCCACCATGTGATTTTATCCAAGCAATTACCAAAGTGCCCTTATTCACATAATTATCTTTTTGTCTTATATGTGCCCAATTAAGTAATTTACCAATCTCAAATAAATATCTTCTCTTGCATTGACCAAGCCTTTTGACCACTTTATATGTCATATATATTAACATATACACAACATATAAATTTGTCTCTAAACCCTATTTCTTCCCAAAATACATATACATATACTTTCTCTTCTCAATTTCTTTTCTCTTACAATTTAACACATATATTCAATCCAATATATAACAATAACAACAACAACAATATGCAAAACTTCTAGGGCATAAATGAGGATATTACAATTCTCCCCCTCTAAAAAGAAAATTTCGTCCTCGAAATTACCTGATATCAACTCTGAAACAACTGCGGATACTGTTCTCGCATGGATTGTTCACTTTCCCAAGTTGCTTCTTCTTTTCCATGATTCTTCCAAAGAATCTTCACCAATGGCACTTTCTTGTTCCTCAATAACCTGTATCACCCTCTCTGACTGTCCATCCGTCTGTGGATGAAAAGCAGTGCTGAAGTGCAGTCGAGAACCTAAAGTACTATGCAAACTCTTCCAAAATCTGGAAGTAAACCTGGGATCTCGATCAGACACTAAAGAAGTTGGAACACCATGCAGTTTCACAATCTCATGGATATACAGCTCAGCCAATCTCTCCAAAGAGTAATCCATTCGAACCGGAAGGAAATGAGCTGTTTTAGTAATCTATCCACAATCACCCATATGGCATCATGCTTCTTTTGTGTCAATGGCAAACCAGACACAAAATCCATTGTCACTCTTTCCCACTTCCATTCTGGCACTGACAATGGTTGAAGCAACCCGGTTGGAACTTGATGCTCTGCTTTAACCTTCTGACAAGTGAGACATTTCGACACAAAATCTGCAATGTCTCTCTTCAAACCAATCCACCAATAATGCTGTCTCAAATCATGATACATCTTCGTATTACCCGGATGCATAGCAAACATTGACTGATGAGCTTCTTCTAAAATGACTCTTTTCAAATCAGCATCATCGGGTACACACAATCGGTTCTTAAACCATAGACTCCCATCATCTTTCACAACAAAATCTCTAGTCTTCCCATTCTGACAATCTGAAATAATCTTCTGAATTTTCTTATCAGCCAATTGAGCCTCTTTGATCTGATCCAACAAAATCGGCTTCAATTGCAACTGTGCCAATAATGCACCATCAACACAAGGTACAAAACTGGCATGCAATGCTCTCAACTCAACAAGCAACGAGAGCGAGTAAACTGTTAAACCAGCTAAAGACTTCCGACTCAAGGCATCAGCAACAACATTTGCTTTACCTGGATGATAGTCAATCAAGCAATCGTAGTCTTTAATCAATTCTAACCATCTCCTCTGACGAAGATTGAGTTCTTTCTGGACACCCAAATACTTCAAACTCTTGTGATCAGTGTAGATGAAACATTTCTCCCCAAACAGATAATGGTGCCAAATCTTCAATGCAAAAACAATGGCAGCCAATTCCAAATCATGGGTCGGATAGTTAAGCTCATGCGGTTTCAACTGTCGAGATGCATAAGCTATAACTTTACCTTCTTGCATCAATACACACCCCAAACCTCTATGTGAAGCATCACTGTAGATCACATATGGTTTGCCTTCAACAGGTAAAGTTAGAACAGGCGCTTGAGTCAACATTTCTCTCAACTGCTCAAAGCTAGCCTGACACTGATCCGTCCACACAAATCTCACTCCCTTACGAAGCAATCTGGTGAGTGGAGTAGCTATCAAAGAAAATCCTTTCACAAACCGCCGGTAATAGCCTGCCAAACCCAGAAAACTTCTAACCTCTGTCACTGATTTAGGTGGATTCCAATTCAATACAGCTTCAACTTTGCTCGGATCAACTTTAATGCCTTCTGCTGAAACAACATGTCCGAGAAAAGCTACCTGATCCAACCAGAACTCACACTTCGACAATTTAGCAAACAACTGCCTCTCTCTCAAAATCTGCAACACAATCCGCAGATGCATATCATGTTCCTCCTCATTCCGCGAATACACCAGTATATCATCAATGAAGACCACTACAAACTGATCCAAATAGGGCCTAAACACCCTATTCATCAAATCCATAAAAGCTGCAGGTGCATTCGTCAGACCAAAAGGCATAACTAAAAATTCATAATGCCCATACCTGGTCTGAAAAGCGGTCTTAGGAACATCTTCAGCTTTGACTCTCAACTGATGATACCCAGATCTCAAATCAATTTTGGAGAACACTGACGCTCCCTTCAACTGATCAAAGAGATCATCGATTCTAGGCAAAGGATATTTATTTTTAATAGTCACCTTGTTTCATTGCCTATAATCAATACACAACCTCATAGTACCATCTTTCTTCTTCACAAATAGCACAGGAGTTCCCCAAGGAGAAACACTGGGGCGAATAAATCCTTTGTCCAACAACTCCTGTAATTGCACTTTCAACTCCCTCAATTCTGCTGGTGCCATTCTATAAGGAGTAATAGAAATAGGAGTGGTACCAGGCAACAATTCAATACCGAACTCCACCTCTCTCTCAGGAGGCAATCCTGGCAACTCCTCTGGAAACACATCTGGGAACTCTGCAACTGTGGCAATGCTATCAATGGGAGAACTTCTTACTCTAGTATCTACCACATGAGCAAGATAGGCTTCACATCCCTATCTAATCAACCTCCTGGCTGCAACAGCTGAAACAAATAAGGAGGCTAGCTGTTCCTGCTCATTAGATACTATCACCTCTCTACCATCAACAGTTTTCAAAGAAACAATTTTCTTCTTACAATCTACCACAGCTCCATGTCGAGATAGCCAATCCATACCTAAGATCACATCATATTCCTTAAATGGCATCTCAATCAAATCCCCTAAGAACTCCTCACCCTGCACCACTACTGCACTATCTCTATGCACCTTACTCACAACCACACTATGCCCTAACGGATTTGTCACCAACACATATAATCCTAGGGACTCAGCATGCAAATCAGAGACAGGCAAAACAGATACACTAACATATGAATGCGTGGAACCCGGATCAATCAAAGCAAGTACTGGAGTATTAAATAAAGAAAAAGTACCAGCTATGACTGCCGATGTATCTGGCTGCCTCTGCATAACATACATCCTCTGGGAAGATCCAACCTCCTCTGGTCTACCCTCCCTGGATGTAGCACCTCCTCTAGAACTGAATCCTGATCTACCTCCCCGACTGGCACCTCTGCCTCCTCTGCCTCCCCTCACACTAGCTCGAGAAGCAGCAGAATCCACTGGCATCAGCTCCTGCCTCTCAGGACAGTCTCTCACAAAGTGGTCAGGTGATCCACACCTGAAGCATACAGGTGATCTACTGTACCTCCAACAAACGCCCCCATGTCTTCCACCACACTGGTCACACACAGGTAAGGTGGATCTCTGAATTCCAGGAGTAGGAGCACTCGCTACTGAAGCTGCAGGTCTAAATCTCTGCCTCTGGAACTGCACTGACCTACCCGCTGGTCTCTGGCTCCTACTACTCCGAGGAACAAAACTTCCTCTACCCCTCTTCGCAGAAGAAGACCCTGCCTCAAACTGGGGCCTTCTAACCCTAACCTCCTCCTCTGAAACAGCTGCAATAACTTGAGCTCGCTCTACACTTCGAGCTGCTGCCACAAGCTGTGAGAAATCCTGATATCTGGATCCAGCCACTAAGCACATGATCGAGGGTCTCAATCCCTCCTCAAATCGCCGACATCTATCAATCTCATCAGCAATGATACCCCCAGCATACTGACTCAGTCGAATAAACTCAACTTCATATTCAGTTACGGTCCGATGATCTTGCTTCAAATCTAGAAACTCTCTTTTCTTCCCATCTTTATACTCCCTAGGAGTATACTTCAACTCAAATTCCCTCAGAAAATCAGTGTAAGACAGTGTTGGAGGATCATCCATAGAATGGGGCACTGTCTTCCACCAGTCGTAGGCATCCTTCTGTAGCAAAGATCTTGCATAGTCAAACTTCTCCTCTGAAGTGGCTTGCAACTGCACAAATACCCTCTGAACTCTATCAAGCCACTGTTCTGCTACAGCCGGATCAACTGTACCAAAGAAATCCTCTGCTCCATATTTCCTTAGCTTATCATAGTGCCTTACTGGTACTGAAGGCTGAGGGGGTGGTGGCGGTGGCTGTGGTTGCACAGGTGCTTGTCTCATAGCTTCCATCATAGGCCTAAACCAGGCTGGAGGAACCTCCTCCCCAGCTGGTCTACCCGACACCGAAGCAGGTGCCTCCTCAACACTATCAACCCTAGCTCCCTCAGCAGGAGCAATACTCTCGGCACTACCCTCAATCGACTGACGTGAGTGAGAATCCATCACAACCTAACACTGCAAACACAGCAGATTATATCTTATTAAAGATCAGAGACTGCCAATCTCAAACGTATATGTTATTCAAAACCACTTTTTAAGTAAAAATATTCTTTTTATTACATTTTACCTAGGTTGAGAATCTCAAACCTAGGCTCTGATACCAAAACAATTGTAACACCCCTTCCCAACCTACATATGTAAGCTGAGTAGAAGCGCCACACTAACCTAATGTTGCTACAAATTTTACTTAGTCAAATTTTAGTTCCGATTTTTACAAAATTTTTGCCATAGTTTCTCCTAAAAATTGAGTCCCAAGTGTCGACAAAACCGGTTTTTTTCTTATTTTTAAAAACATTTTACACAAACCAATGCAAACAAAATCATTCTCAGTACACTCCCAATAAATCCCCCTTGTAACCTCAACTACAACCTGCAAAAAGGATTTACACTTCTAGTACAACATAAAATAAAGGTTTTGGGACAACCCCCATATTTAAATATTACACAGCGGAAGTTATAAAATATTTACATATTTACAAATTCATATACATCAAAACTCAAGTTTTACAACACATAAAATTTATACATGATTGGCAAGTCTGCTCTGATCTTTAAGCTCCCAAAATGGATTCTTCAAGGTCTACTCTCACTAGGTCTTGATGAACTCTCGGGTTCAACTCTATCCACTCTACTACCTGCGCGATTAAACACTATCGCGCTAAGCCAACGGCTTAGTAAGATAAAACATGCTAACGGTATGCTTTAATGAAATGCAATGCCACATATGCTATTGATAAGATCAACATCATAAATATAAAGTTAACCACACAATTATGCATTTCACAAATCATAGTCATATGAGCATACCACATTTCAACATCTTTTCACATTCAACATTAATCAATCATACTCCATAACCAACATCTCATTTCATTAAACTCATAACATTATTTAGGACATTCATATAACCTTGACACCTATGGGCCCAACAAGTATTTAATACGATATTCAGAGTTCAGAGTTACTGCTTTGGTTCATAGTCACAATAATCACGCCCGTAGGCAATGTATATACATGTATCTCTATCCATGGATAGTGTAACAGACCCAGTCTCTTGGATCATCAACTCAACACATATGAGGAGATCCTCAACCCGGCAAGACTGTTACAAATCATGTATCTCATAGTGTAACAGACCCAGTCTCTTGGACCATCAACTCAACACCTATGAGGAGGTCCTCAACCCGGCAAGACTGTTACCTTTCATCATTTCTTAGGCATGCCACCCAAATCCAGAACTCTGAAACTGAATAACATATTAAACAAACAATTCATTTCCATTCTCAATTCTCATCACATTTAGGCAAACATGCCTTCTTTCTTTCAATTACATCATCTTAGCCAATAACAATGGCTTCACATTTCATTTCATAATATAACATCTCATTATTCAAGTATATATATATATATATATATATCTCATCCATGATCACATTATATCTCACATAACATCATTCATAAATATCAACATTTCATTCCACATTACTCATGAAACACATTACCATTCACAATGCACAACATAACATTGTTCAATCTCAACAATGCAATTAGGGCAAAGAACAATTGATTATAACATTCATTGATTCAAGTGTATTTAAAGTGTTTAGGGTTAGGTTTAAGGACCAACCTACCTTTGGAGAACCAAAGCAATGCAAGAAGAACAAAGAATTAAAACCCTAACCATAAATAGTACATTCTGGTTTTAAACTCCATTTTATCCTTATTTTGAAAAATTGTATAAAATAATCTACTTGACTAAAAATTCTAAAATTTTTACAGAATTTAGTTTTGTATCTTAAAATCATCCCTTTAAAATTTCAGATCAAACTGAACACAAAATCTTGGTCAAATAGTTCACCTAACCAGACTGCCCCAATTGCCCTGCATCCTGGCAGCAGTTCTGAACTTTGTGAATTCCATAAATCAAATTCAATCAACGTGGTTCAAAATTATTTTTCTCAAATACTAGACTCACTAAGCAACAACATATCCAAAATTCAATTGAATATGATTTTTCTACATTTTATTAAAAATCCCGAAATATAGCTGTCCCAGTTAAGGTACCTGCTGGAACAGGTCTAATGAAAATAATTTTTCTAAACTCATAACCATTCCAAAATCGAATCAACATATTTTTAAGTCATTCTAGACTCATAGAGGCACAACATATCAAAAATTCACTTCAAGAACATTTTTCTAAAATTAATTAAAAATCATACAAGTCACAGCCTTTACTAATCCTAAAACAGAAACAATTTCACTAAACACCAATCTTACTCTTCCATCACCAACACCAACCCAACTTCTCATCTATCAAGCAAAATCAATACTTACAATCATACCATAAGCAACTTAATCATACCACTTCAAAAGAATTGAAGAAATTAGAGAAAAGATCTTACCTTAGTTAAAAACTTCTTAAATCAACACTTGAACACTTAATCTTTCTTCAATTTAAGCTTGAAATCATCAAAACCATCACTTGTCTCTTTCTTTCTCTTTGGCTATGGAGGGCCGGCCATCAACAAGAAGAAGAAGAAGAAATGATGAAGAAAACACAAATCAAACCTTCTTTAAATATCCACCATGTGATTTTATCCAAGCAATTACCAAAGTGCCCTTATTCACATAATTATCTTTTTGTCTTATATGTGCCCAATTAAGTAATTTACCAATCTCAAATAAATATCTTCTCTTGCATTGACCAAGCCTTTTGACCACTTTATATGTCATATATATTAACATATACACAACATATAAATTTGTCTCTAAACCCTATTTCTTCCCAAAATACATATACATATACTTTCTCTTCTCAATTTCTTTTCTCTTACAATTTAACACATATATTCAATCCAATATATAACAATAACAACAACAACAATATGCAAAACTTCTAGGGCATAAATGAGGATATTACAGGACCTAGTCCAAGCCTGAATAAGATGAAGTAATGAACACTAGATTCGGTAAGCCTTATGCAAGACCACCGCCTAAGGAGTTAGAAGTTAATAAAGGAAAGGAAGTTGAAGTAGGGAACAAAGAAGAGGAAGATGATACTATACTCAAGCAATTGAAAAGAACCCAAGCAAGTGTTAGCATTTGAAACTTATTGGATACTTCTAAAAAGCACTGTGAAACTAAGGCCAAGGCCTTGGACAGCATGCCAATTTCCACCTCCATAACATCGGAGGAGCTGATCAACTTCATAAAAATTGAAGGAGTAATGAAATGTGAAGATATTCAAGAGAAGAGCGAAGTTAATATGGTAGCGGTATCTTTCTCAGATGTGGATTTACCAGAAGAGGGGAGAGATCACATCAGCCCTTTCTCTATCAAAGTGGAAATCAAAGGAAAAAGGACTCCATATGTAATAGTTGATCATGGGTCCTCCATAAATGTTTATCCACTTAAAATATTGCCAAAGCTAGCCATATCAACAAGGGATCTAAACCTAACGGAGGTAACCATTCGGGCTTATGACAGCACCAAGAGACATGCTGAAGGAACTTTCAAAGCTACTGTCAAGGTTGGTCCAATTGAATCTATTGTTGAATTTATTATTTTGGACATACCTGTTACCTTTGCCTTACTCTTGGGAAGACCATGGTTTCATCCTCTTGGTGGAGTTCCTTCCACCCTTCATCAAAAGATTAAGTTCCCTAACAGAGATGAGACAGTGGTCATCGAGGCCGAAGATAATGAGATTGTTAATGCTCTAATGATTGAGAGGCCTCTCAATGATTTCCAGGTAGCTGCAATTTCTAATGATGAAGTAGTGGACTCTAAGGTCTTGAACATGATGAAGAACATGAGCTACCATCCTAGAGCTGGTCTTGGAAAGGGCAAGGCCGATTTAAAAAAGCTTCCAGATTTCAAAACTCAAACTTCCAAGAAAGGGTTGGGATATGATGAAGCCAACAAAGATGGCCAGCCAAAGAAGAATGAGAAGATGATCTTCCCGCCACTTGAAAAAATCTTTGTCAAAGCTCCAAACATGGGACCACTCCAAGGAAAGCCCGAGCCAATCATGCTCATGGGAAAGTTGATCCCAGGTTTTGAAATTTTTACTAATGTTGCCAAGCTAGTAGAGCAAGTGAAGAAAGAGCTCACCCTGCCAGTCAACAAGGAGCCCAATCCAGAAGAAAAGAAGGAAGTTGTCCTGAAAGTTGAGAAGACTCCAGAGGAGATTTCTGCCTTGGTTGAAGAGAAGTTTGAAGATATTCTGCCTTATGATTTTGAGAACAATGATTTTGATTTTGCTTTTAATTTGTCTGCTTTGTATGATGATGATGATATTTTCTTTTCCAAGATGAATGCAATAAAGTCTAATTTTGCTTACTTGTGTGATGTTTCTCCTGATGGTTGCATACATTCAAATAGTGGTTACATGAGCATCTTTAATATTAGCTCTGTCGATACACAATCATTAAATTTGGGAACAATCAAAAATCCTAAAAACATTAGCATGGCATCCGACCTTACTCCAGATGAGAGAGAGAGATTTGAAAAAATATTGAAAAAATATGAAGAAGTATTTGCTTGGTCTTATGAGGATATGCCTGGAATAGATCGAGACATAGCCGAACATCTCATTCCTACTTACACTCATATGAAGTCTGTCAAACAAAAGCTTAGACATTTGAGGCTGGAATGGGCTGAATTGGTTAAAGAAGAGGTCACTAAACAAATACAAGTGAAGTTTCGTGAAGTGATAGAATATCCAGATTGGCTAGCCAACATAGTACTCGTTCCAAAGAAAGATTGAAGAATTAGGGTCTGTGTGGACTATAGAGATTTAAATAAGGCTTCCCCTAAAGATGATTTTCCTTTACTCCATATAGATGTCCTTATTGATAGTGCAACCTCTAGCATGCTACACTCATTTATAGATGGATTTTTCGGATACAACCAAGTGTTAATGGCTCAAGAGGATAAAGCCAAAACTGCTTTCATTACTACATGGGATATATTTTGTTATAGGGTGATGCCGTTCGGATTAAAGAATGTTGAAGCAACCTACCAAAGGATGGCCACCACATTATTTCATGACATGATGCACAAAGAAGTCGAAGTATATGTTGATGATATGATGGTGAAATCAGATACGAGGGAACAATACTTCCAAAACTTAGAATTATTTTTCAATAAAGCATTGAAATATAAGCTAAGATTAAACTCGAAGAAGTGTGTGTTCGGGGTTACTTCAGGCAAATTGTTGGGACATGTAATTGGTCCAAATGGCATTGAGATTGACCATGACAAAGTTAAAGCAATCAGAGATTTTCCAGCCCCTAAGATGGAGAGAGAAGTTCAGGGATTCATTGGTAAATTACAATACATTAGTAGGTTTATAGGAAAGCTCACAACAATTTGTGAGCCTATCTTCAAGTTGCTTAAAAAGAATCAGCCGATCCTGTGGAATGAAGAGTGTCAAAGGGGCTTTGAACGAATAAAGGAGTACATACTAAATCCACCTATTTTGAAACCACATAAACCCGGTAAACCCTTGTTACTATACTTAGTAGTAGAAGAAGAGTCAATAGGAGCCATGCTAGCCCAAGCAGATGAGTCAGGGATTGAGCATGCAATTTACTATTTGAGTAGAAAGCTCCTACCTAATGAAATTAAGTATAGTATCATTGAAAAAATCTGTATAGCTGTGGTTTGGTCTTCTAAAAAGTTGCGGCATTACTTTTAATCTTATAGTGTGCAAGCAATTTTCAGGTTGGATCCAATGAAGTACTTAAGGGAGACACCCTCTTTGATTGAGAAGTATGGGCAATGGTTGATAATATTGGAAGAATTTGAGATTGAGTATGTAACCAGGAAAACAATCAAAGGTAGAGCAGTGGCAGAATTCTTGGCCCAACAACCATTACTGGATAGAGAATAAGTAGTCTTGGAATTTCTAGATGAACATTTAGAGGCCATTGAAGTACAAGGATGGAAAATGTATTTTGACGGAGCAGTGAATAGGAAAGGAGCAGGTTTGGGAGTCATACTAGAATCGCCTGAAGGGGAACTTATCCCTTTAGCCAAAAAACTGAAATTCAGGGCAACCAATAATATGGTGGAATACAAAGTATGTATCTTTGGTTTGGAAACCTTAATGATTATGAAAGTGGATAAGGTGGAAGTTTTTGGCGATTCATTGCTAGTAGTATCTCAAGTAAATGGAGAGTGGGAGTTGAAAGAAGAGAAATTAAAGCCATACCACCATTACTTGACCATGATGAAGAAGAACTTTAAGGAGTGCAGGTTTATACACCTACTAAGAGAAGAAAACCAGATGGCTAATGCCCTAGCCACATTGGCTTCGGTATGGGAAAATCCTGTCAACTTATTCCTCAAGCCTCTGATTTTGACCAGTTCATCAACTCCTTGCTATGAATATGAGATAATTATGAAAATTGATACAACCATGATGCATGGTATGATACTATAAGATGATTTTTTGAGGAAAGGGAATACCCGTTGGGGGCAACAAAGAAATAAAGAAGAGCCATAAGGCGGTGGTCCTTGCAATACATCACCTTCCATGGAGAGTTATATCGAAGATGGCCTGATGGGGTGCATTTGAGATGTTTAAGGAAGCCTGAAGTGGAGCATATCATGTCAGAAATACATGCGAGAAGTTGTGGTCTACACATGAGTGGTTTGGCCCTAGTTAAGAAGATAATTCGACAAGGTTACTACTGGTTGACCATGGAGAGAGATTGTATTGAGTTTGTAAAGAAGTGCTAACAATGTCAGATGTATGATAATTTAAATCACATGCCTCCTGAAGAATTGCAATCCATGCCTTCACCCTGGCCCTTTGCCACTTGGGGTATCGACATTATAGGAGAGATACATCCAACAGCCTCAAACGGTCACCATTTTATTATAGTAGTGGTAGATTATTTTTCAAAATGGGTCAAAGCTGAATCCTTCAAAAAACTGGGGGCAAGTCAAGTGGCTAGATTTATTGAAAAGAACCTCATCTACAGGTATGGGGTCCAGCACAGTGTGATATCAAACAATTGGGTACAGTTTCAAGGAGCAGTTAAGGACTTATTCTCAAAGTACCAAATCCATTATCACCGATTCTCTCGTTATAGACCAAAGGCTAATGGTGCAGTAGAAGCAACAAACAAGACAATTAAGCAGATCCTGTCCAAGATGACCAAGACATACAGGGATTGATTGGAGATACTTCCTTTTGCTTTGTGGGGATATAGAACAAGTGTGCAAACACCAACTGGAATGACACTGTTCTCTTTGGTTTACTGGATGGAAGCAATGTTGCCAATTAAAATTGAGATCAAGTCATTAAGAGTGGTCTTGGAAGCTGAACTGCCTGAAACGGAATGGGTAGTGAGCAGATACACACAGTTAGTTTTACTAGAGGAGAGAAGGTTAAAAGCACTGTATCATCATCAACTGTATCAAAGAAAGATAGCTCGGGCCTACAATAGCAGAGTCAAGATCAAAAAACTCAGAGTCGGGGATTTGGTGTTGAAACGATGTAAGCCTAATGTATCTGATCCAATAGGAAAAATTAGGCCTAGCTGGGAAGGGCCATATGTTGTGAAATAAGTCATGAACAAGGGTGCAAGTGAAGTTATCAGACATGAAGTTAGTGAGCCAGTGAACATTGACAGGTTGAAGAGGTTTTATATATAAACAAGAAAAAAAGAAAAAAAGCTCGCTAGGTTGAAAACCCAAAAGGGCAGCTTAGGCAAAAGTTAGAGCAGTCCGCTAGTTTCAAAAACCTGAAAGGGTGGGCTAGGCAACAATTAGGGCTAAATGAGAGAAAATCATCAATTAGAAAACTCGAAAGGGCTAGTTGGCATTAGGAGTGATCTTGTGTATGCTGGCTTTATGTTTGGTTGTTCCCCAATTTAATAAAATAGAATTAATATTAAAATTGTTCTATGTACACTGTTATAAGTATTTGACCAGATATGGATGAAATAAATAAACACAATAGCAAAAGGTAATGACAAATTATAAAAGGAAAAGAAGCATCTCTTATTACTTTTATTATTTTTTTGTCCTAACAATAAACTTTCTAAAGAAATTGACAAATGTAAAATCTATGGCAGACGATAAGTATAACATGCAGGCCAGCTTTGCTTTAGCCGATCCAAGTAGGCGTCAGTCAAGCAAGGCATGTCTAAATCGGGAGTGAATTTAGAACCTCGAGGCTCAGCTCCATACTGACTGTTAAGCCGGCGAGGATCATAGCAAGTACCTCGGTGAAGAGCAGCGAGAGGAACATACATCAAGTACGTCCGTATAGTGATACAAGAAATCTTCCACCAAGGTACTAACCAACGGATGTTGACTTCAGTGCATGAGTGGATCCAGTCAACCCAGTTAGCATATGAAGAAGCAGGTTGGAGTAGTTTTCTAGCAGAATGATGTCGCGGCAAATATCTGACAAAATCCATAGATGGAGTATCGAGCAAGCAGAGACGCTCCTGAAGCCAAATCCATAAGAAAAAATTTTAATTAAAAAAGAAAGGTCCGCTAAGTTGAAAACCAGCAAGGACAGCTCGCTAGTTCCGAAAACCCGCATGGGTGGACTAGGCAAATATTAGAGCAATAAAAAATAATAAAATAAAAAAAGGAGTCCGCTAAGTTGAAAACCCGCTAGGGCGGCTTAGGCAAAAATTAGGACAGCTTGCTAGTTTCGAAAACCCGCATGGGCGGACTAGGCAAAAATTTGAGCAATAAAAAATAATAAAATAAAAAAAGGGAGTCCGCTAAGTTGAAAACCTGCAAGGGCGGCTTAGGTAAAAATTAGGACAGCTCGCTAGTTTCGAAAACACACAAGAGCAGACTAGGCAAAAAAATTAGAGCAATAAAAAAATAAAAAAAAAAACTAAAATGAAAACCAAAAAGGACAGTTTAGGTAACTACCTAAAGCAACAATGGACTCCCGGTCAGTTTCTTCGACAATCTTAATTGGATCATGCTTACAATGGTTTATGAGTAATGGTGTGTCAAAAGGAAGGAAGAAGAAGCAAACAATGGTTGAATCTAGCTAGTAGAAAGAGAACACTAAGGGACAATATACCGGAAGATTGCCTAGCTTAATTTCATGTCAAGTATGACCGATCTAAACACACATGGGTTGTGACTAAATTAATTTTAGAGTATAGCCATGATTTGGTGCCACGAGAACATGCACATTTCTTAACCACACATAGGAAAATGGATGGACTAGCAAAGTTAGAAATCTCTACTTTCAGACGGTATGGATTAAGAACCACGGAAATAATTGATTTATTGGAGAAACAATCTGGGGGTTATGATAAGATGGGTTTCACTTGAAAGGATATGTACAATTATGTCCAGAGTGGACGAGGTTGTGACATTATTGATGTTGACGTGAAGGGATTGCAATCATATTTTCAGTCAAAAAGGTCTATTGATCCAGGAATTATTTTTGGCAAATCCATATGTGATGACAACCGATTGGGCAACCTTTTTTGGGCAGATTCTGTTAGTCGCTTTGATTACTATATTTTTGGTGATGTCATTGCATTTGATTCAGCCTTTAAAAGAAATAAATATGGGAGGCCCCTTATCATACTCACTGGCGTAAATCATCATCACCAAACCATTATATTAGTGCGCTATCTTGGTCGATTAAACATGGGAAAATTATGCATAGATGTTGAAAACTATGTTGTCAAAAATGGGGGGGAGAAGGCCTAGGTCAATTGTCATGGATGGAGAGCAAAGTATGATCAAGGCTGTGTCTAATGTCCTTCCTGAAGTTGTTCATAATTTATGTAAATTCCATATTAAAAGAACTGTGCAGCAAAGATTCCACGATCCAAAATTTTTAAAAGATTTTTCTTATTTGATGTGGAAAAGGATGGAGCCAAGTGAGTTCAATTTAAGCCAAGTGAGTTCAATTTAAGTTGGTTAAAGATGGTTAACATGTTCCAACTTGAAGATAATGACTAGGTTACAACAATATATGAAAATCGTGGAATGTGGGAGGAGGCTTTTTTGAAAAGTCATTTCTTTGCATGCACACGTACAACTTCAAGATGTGAGAGATTGCATGTGTACTTAAATAGATTTGTGCATAGACATTTATGCTTTTACAGTTCCTCCAACAATTTGACATCGTCGTTGCAAGAATTAGAGAGAGGGAATCTTAATTGGATCGTCTATCTAGGTATGCATTATTAAGTTGTAAATGACAAAAATTAGATATATTGGTGTCATTTTAATACAAAATGCAGCTAATACCCTTCATATATTTATTGTAGGTATGGTGCACCAATTTGCACATATCCATTACGTCAATTAGAAATTCTAGCTGCAACCATGTACACCAGAGAATCGTTTAAGGTATTTAAAGAACAACTAGACTAAGTGGTCGCCTATGAGAATTATTGCCAACATCGGTTAGAAGGAACGCTACGAAAGCATTTTGTTACAAGATTTGATTCAAGAAATACGATTCGAGAGGTGATATATGATCCAGATGAAAAAAGCTTACATTGTACCTATCAATTGTTTGAATCTACTGGCTTTCCATGCCGGCATATGCTTTATATGATGTCGGAGAGTGTTTGAAAACACTCCCGGTATCATGTGTGGTGTCCTGATGGACAAAAGAGGCAAAGTCATCCACTTGTAATAGTGATTCAAATCTTAGCTTCTCACCAAACGCCATGTCTAGCGTACGCTTTGGAATGTTGGCATCAATGTGGAGGACATTGTCCCGTATTGCTTCTAGGAGTCAAAAAACTTTTTGCCTTGTTAGAGATGAAATAGGGCGGTTAACAGAATTAGTCACAAATGTTGAAGCCCCTCACAATTTAGCTAACAAAGGAGAAGAATTCACTAACATAATTGATTCACCTATACAATCCAAGCCAGGTAATAGCAGTGTAAGCAAGAAGAGCAAATTGGTATAAAATGCTTACTTTGTAAAACAGCTGGACATAATAGACTTACATGTCGGCAAAAATTTGATGTGCCACACCTTCATACATCATCTTCAAATTATGTGGATCACATAAATATAGAATCTTCAATCTTTGTAAGTTCACATTTTATTTATTGCAAATGGCTCATCCATCCTTCGAATATATTTGTACACTTGTTAAAGTAGCTATGTTTTTTATTTTTTTAGGAGGCACCTGCTTATGCCACAGGAAGTCATTCATTCACAGAACTTTTGAAGTACACTTCAACCAATATGACAACCAGTAATTCACAATGGCTAAATAGCTTTTCCTACTGATATGTCAAAATTTCAATAAAAAGACAACCAAAGTTTGATGAACGGTATTCCATGAAAACAAAATGTAGTTTTGTGAAGTTACAATTTAGCTATGGCATTTTGAAACTATATTGTGATGTAGTAAAAATCTAGTATTTGGTGCAGTTACTGGAGTTTCTGGAATTTTGAATTTTATCATATCCATTAACAACATATATGTATATCTAAACTTTGAATGTTATATAAACCATTGTAAGCATGATTTATAGCAACTGTCATTGAATTTATAATCCCTGAATATAATAGCAAATCTATAAATTTCCCAAGCTTGACAATTAAAAAATACCAAACCTAGAGACAAAGTATCTGTAAACCCTTAATTTTTGACCAGGTCCAGTGCAATAATTTAAAATAGTTCAAAATAATTTTTGTGATATTTATTATTTATAATATTTATTTTATTTATTTTTATTTATTTTTATTTTTAATAATATAAATATTTGTTTTTAATAAAAAAAAATAAAATAAAAAGTAAAAAAAATAAAAATCAAATGGATCGGAGAGTGACGCGCGGCGAACTGGACTGCCCAGTTCACCACAGGTGCTGCTTATAGCAAACTACCCAGTTTGCCATGCAGCAGCAAGCCCAGCTCGCCCCGCAGCAACCCACTACCTCACCAGCACAGCCCGCATGCCAGCCTGCAGCAATCCTCACAGGCTCAGCAGCCCGCGCGCCCTGCTGATTTTTTACCAAACCTTGTTTTACGCGGTTTTGTAATTTTTCCTAAACAGTTGGTATTTCCTTATCAAAATAGTATTAGGTCTTTTTGTTTTCCTATAAATAATAATATTAAACACACGGATAAGAGGATAGACGAAATAATTATTCAGACTTTTTCTTGGCAATTATTTCAATGACTTTGGACTTTTCTTTGGGACTTTTTGGAAGAACATCAAACTTTCAATTTAAGTAGAGAGCAACAAAGCAACAAATTAATTCTAAAATCATTATCAAGCAAAGAAAAGCTTAAACATCAAACAGTGAGGCAATAAGACAACAAGACAGTGTCTTAATTTTGCTCAACCAAAAATAAAGAATTGTAGTAGTTAGGAGCTTGATCAATTTCTTCAATTCGGTGGAGCCAACACGAAGGTATGTTCTTTATTTAATTCATCTAAATTTAATAATAGCTATTTTTTTATCATAACCTTTAGACATTGATATTTAATTCATCCAGTAGCTATTTATTTTCAAATATCAACATGCAATAAGTTAGGTTTAGTTTATAATAATCATGTCAACCCTTTAAATCAACCATTATATTTGCACGATAACTTGTTAGCACACTCAGTAGCTAAGCCATTAATAGTATTAAAATTGTTAGTTCATTGAGGACCCAACCTCTATGGCAACTTTTACAAAATCCTAATATTAATATCAAACCTTAAATCCAAAACATCCATTTTTTATATTCAAACCCTAATTTATTTCAAACCTAATCCTTAATTTAAACATCGCAGCAGCTATGTTATTTTATCTTTAAAACTTTTTGATTATTTTGGGTTGTTATATTAACACAATAGCTTCATTATTTTTATCATACAAATTTAATTACTAAAGCCTTAATTTCATAAAATCAAAGATTAACCTGTTTCCATCCAGTAGCCATGTTATTTCTTTTATATTGAATATTTCTTAGTTGACTAATCCAGTAATTAAAATATAAAACCCTAATTGTTAAACATAAAACCTACAAAACCCTAATTGTATTCAAGAAATCCTAATTGATGCATAAACACTAAATTTATATACTTATTGCTTTATTTAAATTAGATGTATGTTTATTATATATTTTGATTGATGGTTCATGTCATTGATGAATAATTTATTTATGATGAATGGTTGGTTATTTTTATTGATTTGCTTTGGTTTCAAAATATTGTAAGAGGTATGTTTCCATGTTTTGGGTATCTCATATTATGAGCATCATGTAATTTAATTTATTTTAAGTTTCGAATCAATGTAAAGGATACGTTTCCACCTTTTAGTGGGTGTCCTATTTAGTTTTCGACATTAGACGATATAAGGACATGTTTCCATCCTCGGATGGGTGTCCATTTATTTCTTTTATTTGAACATTGCTATGATTTTTAAAAAAGTATTTATTTATTCTTATTATTACATGTAGTATGGATAATATCATTATATTTAAGAATTTTATAATATCAAGACCTGAAAAGGAGGCCGGTTCCAATGAACCGAACGTTGTGGGGGTGTTGAGTCATTTCTCACCTTCCCCATGCGTATCCAACTTTTTAAACCCATTAGGGGGTTGGGGATTCCTTAGGAATCGAGTCATCTAGCCCTTTTTTTTCGGCTTGTCTGGGTGACGACTCCATTTTCTCATAGTTTAGGCTCGTGTTCTTTAAGGCCCTGAGCCTAACAGTGATGAAGTCGCAAGAACTATTCCACATGGGAGTGAGGGCGAAAATTCCCGCTCACAGTGGCAACTCCACTGGGGATAAGAGAAGTTGATTCCATTGCTCTTTATATTATTCTATTATTTCTTATCATGATATTATCCATTGCATCATGTGTGTGAGTTAGGACGCCCGTGTAACCTGTGTTGTGTTATGTAAGGGATACTATACTTTCACTCAAGGTATGGAGATCGAGTATGGCATAACCACTCATAGCCTTATGCCTTTTGGTATATACTTGCTATGGGAGCCTAAACCTTTCAACTCAAAGACTAAAGCTCATGTATTTGGCTTAGTTACCTTTCTTAGGTTTTTACCCCAAATGCTTGTTGTTTAACTATGGTTATTTTATCTTAGTTTAAATCATGGCTCATTTGGTTTATTCTTTTTCTAATATGACCTAATTACATTGTGAGCTCAAAAAAAATTTCTCTAAATCCAAAAGACCAAAACTATTTTCAAAATTTGCAAAATGGTCTTTGGATATAAAACTTTTCCAAAACAAGTCAAAAATTCTTTTTCTCATGACCCAAATACAAAGCCTTAAATCCATTTTTTTCTAAAATCTTTTTACAATAGGTTTTTCAAACAAAACTATTTTTGCATTGCATCCAAATTACCACCTTTTCTTTAAAAGAGCTTACAAATTATTTAGGTCAATTATGGAATATCAATAATCAATTGTGAGCCTAGTTTATACTAAGAATTATTAATAATGGGCTTGTTTTTGGCATAAATCATTAGTTACTTTTTCAAGTGAGAAGTCTATTTATAATAAACCTCTTAATTTAGTTTTAATCTAATATAACATAAAAGTTGTTTTAGTTTATTGGATGGATTAAAGCCTACTTAATGAAAATTATCACGAACTGATTTTCATATTTAAAAATATAACTATAGGTTGAAACGTTCGAGGAAATTATTCAAAAATAAGATACCCCATGTTGGTATTTTGTTAACCATATACCTAGGAAAAGAAACTCGCCATTCATGTATGGAAGTTATAAGGTTGGAAGGGACGTCCTAACTATCTTTGTTTATTATTTGTGCATACATGCATATATACATTTGCATCTCATATCATTGATCCTCTCTAGCTCACAGCCCTGGATTACAATAGTTCAAAAGCCTATGACAATCTGACCTACACCGGTGATGAAGAATCTAGCAACAACTCAGTTATGGAACTTGAGTAGATTCAAAAGATGTTGGATGATGCCCTTGAAGTCAAGATAGAAGAATTAAAGGGGGCCCTAGCTGAGATCATGAAAAGTCAAATGGCTGCAATGTTTGGGAACACTGCTGAAGCATCCGGAATCACCAAGAAAGATAAGGGAAAGGCTAAAGTTGGTGAAGTAGTATTCGATGATGACAAGATGGTTATGGATGGTGATGAATACTGGCCCAATACATCCAAGGTCCTCAAGACAAGAAAAAGGAGCCAAAGGTTGTTGAAAGATAAGCAATAGAAAAGACTAAAATTTTAGATATTGAGAAATTGATTACTGATTTGGAAAAGAAATTCAAGAAGCAGCTGAAAACTGAAGGAATGTCGGAGATCGACAAACTATTCGAACAAGATGAGGAGGTCCCTCATAAGTTCAAGATGCCTTCCTTTGCTAGGTACAACGGTATAAGAAATCCTCACTTGCATGTTAAGCAATACATCACTGCCATGCAGTTTGCCAAAGCTACTAAGGCTCAAACTCTAAGGTACTTCATGCTCTCATTGGATCCCGTTATCTAAAATTGGTTCAATACCTTGAAAGAAAGTACCCAAAAAGATTGGGACATGTTGTACAAAGCCTTCGTTCAATAGTATGGGTATAATGTCGAGCTGGAAGTTACCTTGATGGAGGTGGAGACCATTAGGCAAAGACCAAATGAGAATTTTGTGGACTATGTGAAGAGGTGGAGGAATAAGGCTACTTTGCTCGAAAGAGGCCTGATGAGTCAGATTAGATAAGAATGATAGTCAAAGGCATCCTGCCTAATCTCTGTGAAAGGCTATCTCACACCCTTATAAGAGACTTCAAAGACCTTTTGCAAGTTGGTCTGCAAATTGAAGAATGGGAAAGAGAGAAGAACCGCTTTTTGACAAGAAGGAATGAGAAAGGGAATTACCAGTTGGGTAATCAAAGCATGCAAAAGGAAGTTGATGTTAATACAACTGGTCAAGCAAATGGAAGATAATTTTCAGATATGGGGAAGCCTTTGTCTTGGGTTTTCAACAAGTTACAAAAAGAGGGACTATTGCAACCATTGGCCCCTCGACCTTTGCCAAATCCTTTACCCCCCAAAATTTGATACTAAGGCCTTTTGTCAATTTCATCATACTCAAGGACATGAAATGGATAGATATACCCGATTGAAGCATGAGATCTAAGATCTGATCGATAGTGGTAAGATTCTCGAGCCGAATAAGCCCAATACAAAGGACAATCCTCTGCTTAGTTTCAACAGAGTGCCACCACCAGCAACTTTCATGGTAGAAAGAGGATTGGAGAAAGATTTTATCTTATCCTCCATTCAAAATGGGAGTATTGAAGATATGGAATAAGGAGAAGCTTAACTGAACAAACTTCCCTTGGCTTGTTTGGTTTTATGTTTTATTTTCTTTATTTGATGTTTTTTTAGAACAATTATGTCTTTAAAATTAAGATTATCTCAATAAATTATTTTTATCAAAATTTTTGTTGGTATTTGTTCATTTTGGTGCTCAACCGATGATGAATCTAGCTTGATGTTTGTAAATTAGTGTATCTATGCATTATAATTAGAATGACTTTACTAGGTGAGGGAAGTGCTCTATAGTATTGAGTTGTATATGCTTACTTAGAGAGGGCTTCTACATAATGACCTTTTTCTAGGTCCAAGTCAGTCTTAGAACATGCTTTAACGGACTTTTAAGGCAAAAATGAACTCTACTTATTTAAGGGATAGATGAACTAGGCATTGTTTGGTTAAGCCAACAACTAGTATCCATCTAATTAAATATCAATCCCTAGTTGTCCATTTTAGACTTCATAAGATTTCAACTTTCTCTTTATTGACTTATAAGCCTGATAACCCACCCTAAGTTGTTGTTACACTTTTGACAAGTCTTATGATCACTAAGGTGAAGAGGCAAGAAGATCAAAGAATGAAATGCATAGCCAAAACCGTAAGGATAGTTAATGTTCTCAAGACCATAAGGGTAGTTGAAGTTCACCTAATATCTCCAATCTATAAAGATAACATTA
Source organism: Garcia nutans (assembly GCA_947685225.1). Classification (NCBI taxonomy): domain Eukaryota; kingdom Viridiplantae; phylum Streptophyta; class Magnoliopsida; order Malpighiales; family Euphorbiaceae; genus Garcia; species Garcia nutans. Next base: position 13,750,112 of record CANTUV010000032.1, read on the forward strand.
GAGTAACAAAATGATTTATTCCTTTTAAAGAAGATTTATGCCACTCCACTCATCCATTATCAGAAACTCAAGTTGGTACAAACAAGACAACTCTTTAGAGCTAGAACCAAAAAAAAAAGAAAAAGAAAAGATAAAAGAAAGGAAAAGTGTGAGGGGGGATTTTCGCGCCCACTCCCGGTGGAATGGTTCTTGCGACTTCTGCACTGTTTAGGCTCGGGGCCTTAGAGAACACGGACCTAAGTCCAGAGAAAATGGAGTCGCCACCCGGACGGGCCGAAAAAAAGAAAGGGGTGGATGACTCGATTCCTAAGGAATCCCCAACCCCTTAATTGGTTCAGAAAGTTGGGTACATGTGGGGAAGGTGAGAAATGGCCCAGCACCCCCACAACGCCCTGTTTATTGGAACCGGCCTCCTTTACAGGTCTTAATATTATAAAATTCTTAAATATAACAACATTATCCATATTACACACAATAATTAAAATAAAGCATCGATATATTGAAAATCAAAACAATGTCCAAGCAAAACAAATAAATGGACACCCATCCGAAGATGGAAACATGCCCTTACATAATCCATTCCTAAATAGGACACCCACCGAAAGGTAGAAACATGTCCTTTACATTGGTTCTAAAATAGAAAAGCAATTTAAATTACATGATATTTAACTAATGAGGTACCCACCAAGTGGAAACATACCTCTTACAACATTTGGAAATCTAAATAAATCGATAAAAGTAAATAACCATTCATCACAAATAAATCATTCATCAAAGATATCAATCAAAATATAAAATAAACATCCATCCATGATAAACTAAATAAATCAAGCATTGAACTTAAATAAATCAACAAAGCATTGAAAATAAATTAAAGCATATAATAGACTACATAATTAAATATAAAATTGAATAAAGCAAATAAAGATTCAAATAAGGGCTACTGTTTCTACTTAAGATTCTTTATTTAATGTGTTTAGGGTTTTGGAATTTATGGGTTTAAGCTACTGTAAATTTTAAAAGAATTGAAATGGAGCAAAGTTTTAGAATTTAAGAGGTTGATAAAGTTCTTTGATTAACCAAATTAGTATTTGAGAAGTGAAATCATGAAACTAGGGTTTGGACACTTTAAAACGTTGGATTTATGATTTACGGTTAATGAATTGTTGTTTTGGCTTACTGTGTTTGAATTTTAATATTTATGTTTATAAGGTTTTAAAGTTTAAAGGATTAGGGTTTAGAAAAATTAGGGTTTAAGGTTTTAAGGGAGTTAGGGTTTACTGCTTTGGGTTTTAGAATTTTAGAATTAGGGTTCTAGAATTTTATAATTAAGGTTTCGGAGAATGCATTAGATTTTAGAATTTGGAGAAACAATTGATAATTTTATTAAACTTTATGAAAATAAACAAAATGATTTAAGGTTTATAGAAACAGAAAAGATATTTTTTAGGGTTTTTGAAAAGAAACAGATTCAATTTAGGATTTTGAAAATTTGGAAAGCAAATTAGGGTTTGGAGATTTTGAAGAAACAAAGATAACATTTTTAAGATTTTTGAAAAACAAATAAATGAATTAAGGTTTTTAAGTTTTAGGAAAGGTAAATTAAAGTTCTAGGGTTTTTGAATCAAAAGAGATAATTGGATGATTTAAGCTACTGTGAAGAAATTAGACAATCGATTCATACCTCCGTTTGTTGGTTCCACCAAAAATTTCTTCTTGGATGAACAAGAACAAAGACAAGCTTTGCTGCCTTTGATGAATTGAATTGCTTGTTTGCTCTCTCAAAAAGTCCGATTGATTCAAAGTTTTCCTCCTTAATTTCAGTCTCAATTTCTCCTCCAAATTTCCCTCCTCCCTTTTTGTGTTGTTATTGTCCTTATTTGTAGAAGAATTTTTTTGTTAATTCTAGTTATTCACGCAATCTAATATTAATTAAGAAAAGAAAACTGAAACCTAATTGTATTTGGTTTCGGAAAAATTTGCGTCGGAAAAATTTCGTTGGTGAAAAAAACTGCTGAGGAAAAATTGCACTGGCGAAAAAAAAACTGCTGCAGAAAAATTACGCTGGCGAAAAAACTGTCGCAGCTGGTTGTGGCAGCGGGCAAGAATTGGCTTATGGGCCATTTCGCCGCATGCTGATTTTCGGCGATGATATCGCCGATTTTTTCGTCGCCGATTTTTACTTTTTTATTTTTTTGTTTATTATTATTATTTTTTATTTTTTTATTAATTATAAAAATTAAATACTAAAGAAAATATTATAAAAAAATTATTTTGGACTAATTAAAATATATTGGACAACACAAAAATGATTTTGGACTAATTAAAAATATATTGATCGGACTGGGTCAAAAATTAAGGGTCTACAGTTTGCCCCCTGCTTGAATGATCTGAGACTTTAGTGAAAGAGAGTGAAAAGCAATAAAACTTAATTTTTGAGATGGTTGAGGTTTTGGGTTCTAAACCCAGTTCGTGTTCTAGACTCAAGGATAATTTTAAGTTCTGGACCTAAGCGTAATTTTAGGTTCTGGACCCAAGAAAAATTTGAGTTCAGGACCCGAGCTAAGTTCTGGACTTAGAAAAGATTCTAGGTTCTGGACCTAAGAAAAATTTGGGTTCTGGACCCGAGCTAAGTTTTGGACTTAAAAGAGATTCTAGGTTTTGGACCTATGGAAAATTTGAGTTCGGGAACCGAGCTAAATTCTAGACTTAAAAGAGATTCTAGGTTCTGGACCTAAGAAAAATTTAGGTTCTGGACTCGAGCTGAGTTCTGGACTCAAAAAAGATTCTAGGTTCTGGGCCTAAGGAAAATTTGGGTTCTAGACCCGAGCTAAGTTCTGGACTTAGAAGAGATTCTAGGTTCTGGACCTAAGGAAAATTTGGGTTCTGGACCCGAGCTAAGTTATGGACTTAGAAGAGATTCTAGGTTCTGGACCTAAGGAAAATTTGAGTTCTGGACCTGAGATTGAATTTGATTTGGGTACTTGGACCCGAGATTGGGTACTTGGACCCGAGATTGATTTGATTTGTATACTTGGACCCGAGAATCATTTGATTTGGGTATTTGGACCCGAGATTTATTTGATTTGACTGACCTTTTATCAGTTGAGAATTCTGGCATAACTGATTGTTCCATTTTTATGAATTGTAGGTCTTTACCCACCAAAAATTGATCTTTATCTATTGGAAATTGGGTCTTTAACCTAGGAACATGGATCTTTATCAATTGGAGATTGGGTACTTACCCTTGAAATATGGATCTTTATCCATTTGAAATCGGGTCTTTACCCTTGAAATAAGGATCTTTATCCTTCGAACTTTGGGTTTTACCCTTTGAAATATAGATCTTTATCCATTGAAAATCGGGTCTTTACCCTTGAAACATGGATCTTTATCCATTGGAAATCGGGTCTTTACCCTTGAAACATGGATCTTTATCCATTGGAAATCGGGTCTTTACCCTTGACTTCAGCTCTTTTAGCTGGACTGACCTTTTGTCTTTTGCATTTTCATTCTAATTTTTCTTTTGATTGATGATGATTTTTTTTTCTTTTGAGAATTCTTTTTTATTGTTCATCAATTAATTATGAAAAAAAAATCCAGCCTTTTTAGCTAGCCTTCATATCTTCTCCTTGTCCCCTGCCTGGCAAGATATTCAAAATATTTTGTTTATGCATAAGCTCAAAAATTGAAAAGGAGAAGCGTTGCCCCCTGTGTAGGCTCAAACCCATGATTTTTCTATGCGGGCTCTGATTGATTTTTTTGCCATCTAGTTCTTCGCTCAAGCACGTATTTCTTCTTTTACAAAATGACTGGAGCTTCCACAAGCGAATAGGCTTTCCATGCCCCCCTTGATTCAATATCTTCTTTTGATTCTTTAGTTCGAAAGGTATTTGCTGTTCACTTTGAAAAGGAATAGACAATACAAGACAAGAAAGTGCGATGTGATATGCTCATGTATACATGAATAATACTTACAGTTGTTCCATTGACTCATAGACCGAGGTGATCAGCATAAGTGTTCTCATTGGCTCCTTTTTGACGCTCGTTCAAGTCTTGCATTGCAATGATCGAAAGCTTTGCATTTATGACTTTTATCTTTGAGATATTGAAAACATGAATAATGGAGGCCCCAAGCAGCAGAGTCAGGGATTCATCTATTTCAACCTATGTTTCAGCATGTGTGTTGATAGCTTCTTCATGACCTTGCCAAAAATCATTTCCTTTGCCCAATGTTTCCTTTGGAGGTTTAACATACTTCCCTTAACTTGAAGGATTTGTATGACAAAACATTTTTTTTTTGAATTTTGATTTTGAAATCAAATGTTGGCTTTGCCAAATGCACCTTAGGACTTGATTTTCCAAATTAACATATCTATAACATGACAACCCTAGTTACCGTACTAAACTCAGGAATCATTTCTATTTAAGCAAGAATTGTTGCACTTCAGATAGGCACATACACATTACTCGGCCAAAGGTCTCATTTAAGTTTAAATATTATCTATCTCATATGCATGCTTATTCAAACTATCTCCACTAATAGACTCTACCTACCAAGAGAGATCAACAAGTCTTTGATAGGCTTGAAATGGGGTCTATAAGGGACACGGGTTTAAATGAAGGCCATTTTGAGATAGGAGCTGATGTGACACAATGGACAAACATTCACACTATAAATTTCTTGTTTGAATTTTAGGCAGCTTGGAGGCAATATTGCTAGACTCCAAATTCCTTCTATCTTTTTGGCATTAATCTGGATCTTGATTAGGACAGTTTTTTTCCCTTGCAAAAAAGTTTGATTCCCAAATTCGTTTCTTTTCTTCTTCTCCCTTTTCTTTATTTTTCTTACTCTTCCCTTTTCTTTATTTTCCTTACTCTTCCCTTTCTTTGAGCATTTTATCATTTTGTCATTCTTCCTTGTAGGACTGTTAAGTACAGAACTTTCAAGCACTGGATGGTCTTTCTCCTTTTCCTCTGATTTTGATCAAATCTCTAGTTGGGTTGGACCAATTCAAGTCAAAATGTCCTTATAAACCAAATGGAAGCCTTTTGTTATCTTAGGTAAAAGAGAACTCAGTTGGCTTTTTGAACCGCCTTTTTAGGTTTTATCTTTTTTCTTTTCTTTCTCTTTTTCTTCTTTTCTTTTTTTTTCTTCTTCTTTTTTTCTTCTTTTTTCTTTTGTTTTGTTTTATTGTTTTTTTATTGTTTTTTTTGTTCTAGCTCTAAAAGAGTTGTCTTGTTTGTACTAACTTGGGCTTCCAATAATTGATGAGTGGAGTGACATAAATCTTCTTTAACATGGATAAATCATTTGTTACTCTGATGTTGTCTTGATTTATTAGAGATATTAAGAAAACTTCAACTACCCTTATGGTCTTAAAAACTTCAACTACCCTTATGGTCTTGAAAACATCAACTATCTTCATGATCTTAACTAATCATTGCTTTCTTTGATCTTCTTGCCTCTTCACCTTAGTGATCATAAGACTTGCCAAAAGTATCACAACAACTCAGGGTAGGTTATTGGGGTTTGTAAGCCAATGAAAAGAAAGCTAAAATTTTATGAAGGCTCAAAGGGACAACTAGGGATTGATATTTAATAGGTGGATACTAGTTGTTGGCTAACCAAACAATGCCTAGATCATCTCTCCCTTAAATAAGCAGAGTTCAATTTCACCTCCAAAGTTTGTCAAAGCATGTTCTAAGACTGACTAGGACCTAGACAAAGGTAATTATGCATGAGCCCTCTCTAAGTAAGCATACACAACTCAATGCTATAGAGCAATTCCCTCATCTAGTAAAGTCATTCAAGTCATGATGCCTAGACACATTAATTTATAAACATCAAGCTAAATTCCTCATCGGTTGAGCACCAACATGAACAAAGACCAACAAAATTTTTTGATAAAAGTAATTTATTCAAACAAATTTGAAAAACACGATTGTTCTAATTAAATATTAAAGCAAAATTTGAAAAGCAACATTCAAGCTAAGGAAAGTTTATTGAGTTAAGCTTCTTTTCCTTTCACATCTTCAATATCCCCATCTTAAAAGGATGATAAAACAAAATCTTCTTCCAATCCTTTTCCTACCATGAAGGTTGCCGGTGGAGGTACTCTTCCAAACTTAGGCAAAGGATTGTCCTTTGTGCTGGTCTTATCAGGCTCAGGCAGCTTACCATTGTCAATTAAATTTTGGATCTCATGTTTTAACCGCAAGCATTTGTCTGTCTCATGTCCTTATGTTTGATGAAACTCACAAAAGGCTTTAGTATTAAATTTTGGGGGTAAAGGATTCGGCAAAAGTCGAGGGGCCAATGGCTGTAATAGTCCCTTCTTTTGTAGCTTATTGAAGACCCAAGAGAAAGGCCTCCCCAGATCTAAAAACTGCCTTCTATTTGCTTGATTAGTTGTATTGACATCAACTTCTTTTTGCGTGCTTTGATTGCTAGGTTGATAATTCCCTTTCTCATTCCTTTTTATTGAAAAACGGTTCTTCTCTCTTTCCCACTCTTCAGTCTGCAGACCAGCTTGGAGAAGATCTTTGAAATCCCTTATAAGGGTTTGAGACATCCTTTCACGGAGATTGGGCAGGACACCTCTCACGATCATCCTTATTTGATCAGATTCATCGTGCCTTTTCTTGAGCAAAGCAGCCTTATTTCTCCATCTTTTCACATAGTCCACAAAATTTTCATTTGGCCTTTGTCTAATGGACTCCACTTCCATTAAGGTAACTTCCATCTTGACATTATATCCATATTGCTGGATGAAGGCCTTGTATAGCACATCCCAACTCTTTTGTGTTCCATCATCTAAGGTATTAAACCAATTTTGGACAACAGGGTCCAATGAGAGCATGAAGTACCTTAGAGTTTGAGCCTTAGTAGCTCGGGCAGACTGCATAGTAGTGATTTATTGTTTCACATGGAGGTGAGGATTTCTGGTTCCATCAAACTTCGCAAAAGATGGCATCTTGAATTTGTATGGAACTTCTTCATTTAGCTCAAATAGTTTGTCGACTTCGGACATTTTTTTGGTTTTCAGTTTATTCTCAAATTTTTTTTCTAAATCCGCAATCATCTTCTCGACATCAGATGTTTCGGTCTTCTCCATAGTTGATCTCTCAAGAATCTTCGGTTCTTTTTTCTTCTCTTGAGCATCTTGGTAATATTGAGCCCAATCATCATCATCATCAATGATCACATTTCATCATCAAAAACCACTTTACCAACTTTGGTCTTCCCTTTGTCCTTTGGCTTCTTAGTGCTAGCAGATGCCTCAGCATGATTTTCTAAGATTGCAGTCAATTGGTTCTTCATGGTCTCAGCTAGTGCCTCTTTTATTTCTTCCATCTTGGCATTGAGGGCATCATCCACCATCCTTTGAATTTGTTCGAGATCCATTATTTTTGGTGAGCAAGTGATTGAGTCGTTGCTAGATACTTCATCTTCGGCGTAGGTCAGATTGTCGTAAGCTTTTGAACTATCGTAATCCAGGGCTGTGAGCCAAAGAGGATCAATGATATGAGATGCAAATGTATGCATGTATGCACAAACAATAGACAAACAAGGATGAATAGGACGTTCCTTCCAACCTTATAACATCCACACACGAATGGCGAGTCTCTTTTCCTAGGTATATGGTTAACAAAATACCAACATGGGGTACCTTGTTTTCGAACATTTCTCTCAGACGTTTCAACCAATAGTTATATTTTTAAAAATGGAAATCAGTTTATGATAATTCCCATTAATTAGGTTTTAATCCATTTAACCAACTAAAATATCTTTTATGATATATTGGATTAAAACTAAATTAAGAGGTTTATTATAGATAGATTTCTCACTTAAAAAGAGTAACTAATGGTTCATGCCAAAAACAAGCCAATGATTAATTATTCTTAGTATAAACTAGGCTCGCAATTGATTTTTGGTATTTCTCAATTGACCTAAATAATTTGCAAGCTCTTTGTAAGAAAAAGGTTGGATAAAAACAATTTTGTTTCTAAGCCCATTGTAAAAAGATCTTAGAAAAAATGAATTTTGGGCTTAGTATTTGGGCCATGAGCAAAAGAATTTTTGATTTGTTTTTAGAAAAGTTTTATGTCCAAAGACTATCTTGAAAAGTTTTGAAAATAACTTTGATCTTTTGGACTTTAAAGAAAAATTTATTTTGAACTTACAATGTACTTAGGTCATATTAGAAAAGAACAAACCAAATAAGCCATGATTTAAGCCAAGACAAATTAATCATAGTCAAACAACATGCATTTGGGGTAAAACCTAAGGAAAGTAACTAGGCTAATTACATGAGCTTTAGTCTTTAGGTTAAAAAGGCTTAGGTTCCCATAGCAAGTATATACCAAATGGTACGAGGCTATGAGTGGTTATGCCATGCTCGATCTCTATATCTTGAGTGAAAGTATGGTATCCCTTACATAACACAACACGGGTAACACGGGCGTCCTAACTCACGCACATGATGCAATCTAATATGATGCAATGGATAATATCATTATAAGAAAGAATATAATAATATAAAGACCAACAGAATCAACTTATCTTATCCTCAGTGGAGTCGCCACAGTGAGCGGGGATTTTCGCCCCCACTCCCGGTGGAATGGTTCTTGCGACTTCGGCACTGTTTAGGCTCGGGGCCTTAGAGAACACATACCTAAGTCTAGAGAAAATGGAGTCGCCACCCGGACGGGCCGGAAAAAAGAAAGGGGTAGATGACTTGATTCCTAAGGAATCCCCAACCCCCTTATGGATTCAAAAAGTTGGGTACGTGTGGGGAAGGTGAGAAATGGCCCAGCACCCCCACAATGCCCGGTTCATTGAACCGGCCTCCTTTACAGGTCTTAATATTATAAAATTCTTAAATATAACAACATTATCCATATTACACACAACAATTAAAATAAAGTATCGATATATTGAAAATAAAAATAATGTCCAAGCAAAACAAATAAATGGACACCCATCCGAAGATGGAAACATGCCCTTACATAATCCATGCCTAAATAGGACACCCCGAAAGGTAGAAACATGTCCTTTACATTAGCTCTAAAATAGAAAAACAATTTAAATTACATGATATTTAACTAATGAGGTACCCACCAAGTGAAAACATACCTCTTACAACATTTGGAAATCTAAATAAATCGATAAAAGTAGATAACTATTCATCACAAATAAATCATTCATCAAAGATATCAATCAAAATATAAAATAAAAATCCATCCATGATAAACTAAATAAATCAAGCATTGAACTTAAATAAATCAACAAAGTATTGAAAATAAATTAAAACATATAATAGACTACATAATCAAATATAAAATTGAATAAAGCAAATAAAGATTCAAATAAGGGCTACTGTTTCTATTTAAGATTCTTTATTTAATGTGTTTAGGGTTTTGGAATTTATGGGTTTAAGCTACTGTAAATTTTAAAAGAATTGAAATGGAGCAAAGTTTTAGAATTTAAGAGGTTGATAAAGTTCTTTGATTAATCAAATTAGCATTTGATAAGTGAAATCATGAAACTAGGGTTTGGACACTTTAAAACATTGGATTTATGATTTACGGTTAAAGAATTGTTGTTTTGGCTTACTGTGTTTGAATTTTAATATTTATGTTTATAAGGGTTTAAAGTTTAAAGGATTAGGGTTTAGAAAAATTAGGGTTTAAGGTTTTAAGGGAGTTAGGGTTTACTGTTTTGGGTTTTAGAATTAAGGTTTCGGAGAATGCATTAAATTTTAGAATTTGGAGAAACAATTGATAATTTTATGAAACTTTATGAAAATAAACAAAACGATTTAAGGTTTATAGACACAGAAAAGATATTTTTTAGGGTTTTTGGAAAGAAACAGATTCAATTTAGGATTTTGAAAATTTGGAAAGCAAATTAGGGTTTTGAGATTTTGAAAAAACAAAGATAACAATTTTAAGATTTTTGGAAAACAAATAAACGAATTAAGGTTTTTAAGCTTTAGAAAAGGTAAATTAAAGTTCTAGGGTTTTTTGAATCAAAAGAGATAATTGGATGATTTAAGCTACTGTGAAGAAATTAGACAATTGATTCATACCTCCGTTTGTTGGTTCCACCAAAAATTTCTTCTTGGATGAACAAGAACAAAGACAAGCTCTGCTGCCTTTGATGGATTGAATTGCTTGTTTTCTCTCTCAAAAAGTCCGATTGATTCAAAGTTTTCCTCCTTAATTTCGGTCTCAATTTCTCCTCCAAATTTCCCTCCTCCCTTTTTGTGTTGTTATTATCCTTATTTATAGAAGATTTTTTTGGTTAATTCTAGTTATTCACGCAATCTAATATTAATTAAGAAAAGGAAACCGAAACCTAATTGTATTTGGTTTCGAAAAAATTTGCGTTGGAAAAATTTCTCAGGCGAAAAAAACTGCTGCGAAAAAATTGCGCTGGCAAAAAAACTGCCGCAGCGAGCGAGAGTTAGCCTGCGGGCCATTTCACAGGCTGCTTACATCATGGGGAAAGGGTTGAAGTTGACATAAGATCTTGTATTTTGGCGACCTTCGTATTCAAACTATCATATTTCTTATCCAATGAATGAAATTTTAGTTCGATAAAATCATGAAGATGCCCAACTTCAATTAAAATCAAAATTTTAATGTCTGCATACGCATTTGTGCTCTGTAAGCAATCATCCAAAATACAACATAAGTTATGGACACTATTTGTAATTTGATTACTTTACTTTAAAATCTAATATAAATTCTTTAAAAACAATTGCAAATTAGAAATGCAAACCACTAACTTGCTTAGCCTTGGACTCGCACCCAACAAATGTGTCAAAATTTGATCCTCCTTCTCGTACAATGACTACCTATACAAATAATAATGGTTATAAAATTGGCGCATCAAATAACTAATTGTGTAAAGAAGCATAGGGAAGACAGTTATCATAATTTCTAATTAATTACTAAATTACCTCTTCACTATTAAAACCTCCTCTGGCTTTGACCCAATCGTATGCAGCTTTTACTTCCACATCATTCCAAGAGACAACTCCTGGAAGTGTATGGATATAAAAAAAAGCGACTAGACAACTCGGTAAGAAGTGACTAGACTGGACATGCTCGATATAAAAAAAATCTGAAAATGAAAGATACATAGTTATAAGTTGCATTATGTTATAATTTAATATTCAAAAGCTAAATTTAACATATACACGATGCAATAAGTTTACCTCAAGCAATAGAGTGCAACCATGAAGCTGCAAAGATGACATTGGATGTTCACTTTTCAAAGAAAAATTATTTACAACCTTTTCAATACTTGCCAATAGCCCATCCAAAACATACTTTGACCAATTCAGTTTAGAAAGGTCATTTGCATACGTCATGGCTCTTAAAACATTATGGCTTATATAATAAGATGTTATTGGTCTTAAAACACAATCCGACGCCAGCAACAAGAAATGAGCCTTCCAATTATCGTTGTAATCATGTGTCAACATCTCTTCCAAAATCTCATTTCGAGTTGCCTTAGTTTTTTGCAGACCATAGTTTTTACACATCTCACTTTGGTTATATTTTATCTTCTTGATATCCAAGTCACCTGATACAACACCTAAAAGTCGTGATACATACTCCTTTGATAATAATATCTTTTGCCCATGCACATTCAATGTACTAGAACTAACATCAAAACAACGCATTAATTCGACAATCATCGCAATTCTACACCTCATAATGTTTATTTCTAGTAATCCTACAAGCCCCATTCCCTTTATCACTTCCTTCTCTTCATCCTTAAAATTCTCAACTAATTTTTAAAATGTATTAATCCAAGATGAGATCCTAGATACCTCTGAAAAGAAAAATAAAAAAATCAACAACATATTATAACATACTAATCACAATTACATTAAGTAATTTATAATTTTCATTGCAAGAAATTTTAACCTTTAGCTTTTTAGACTTGTTATTCCTACCCATTGTAGCAGCTTCATTTACATCAATAACCATTTTAGCCTTGAGTACTTTGTTGCTCTTGACTAACACTACTATAAGCGATACTCGCAAGTATACGAGATTATTGTAGCAACGGTAATCGCTCCAAGGTCGTCTCATAAGGAAGGAATTGTTTTACAATAGTTTGATTAACAAATAAATTGAAAATCAAGAGTGTCATATGTTGGAATAGTGAAAAGCAATTTAAATTTAAAAGTAATGTGTATAATGGTTGTACAAGATTAATTCAAATTCTTGGAACGGTTAAATCAATTTAATCAAAGCTTAATTCTCAAATTGTCCATTAATATAATATTATATTTTAATTTGTTTCTTGAGTTTAATTTGTAATTATCAATTCATTAGTTTTCACATTCATGAATTAACAATAACTAATTGTTTTGAAATTGCAAATTAAAAGAACCCTAGAACATATATCTCTAATTCATTCTTAGGGTCGTTGAATGTATAATTCCAATATCAAAATTCACCTCTCAGTCCTTCATTCAATATCTAGAGATCAATAGGTAGCTAATTGATCATCCTAATATTTAATCCAATACAATCAACTAATAACAAGGTATATTAATGGAAATATCAAATCAAGTCATTCAATCAAATCTACTACAAACCCTAGGCATGAGTAATTTAGCTCATCATCATCAATTTAAAACAAACAATCATCTCAATATAAATCAAATCACAATTATACATTGTAATATTAATGTTCATAATAAAACAATAATAATCTAGAAATAAATTAAATGAGAGAATGTGAAAAAACCCCCCTTGAAGATGCTAAGAGTTGAACTTCTAGTCTTCCTCCTAGCTCCACTTTGAATATGATGAAGAACTAATAAGCCTTCTACAATCAATGGCTCTCCTCTTGAAAGATGGAATGGTAACTCTCTCAAGCCCCCAACTCCTCAATCAAGCTTTCTTCAAACCCTAACCTTCACAAGAGCTTGCTCACCCAATTTTATCCAAAAATGTTAAGAGTATTGTCTATGGAAGAAATAGAAGATGAAGATGAAGGTGATGTTCATTATCTCTCTCAAGACCAAGAACAAGAAGATGTACTAAGAACAAGATCCTAAAATGGAGAATGAATGGTCTTTTAATCTTTCCAATGTGTGCCCCCATCACTCTCTCTTCCATTCATATATTTTTTTAATTGCCAATTGCTTTTCTAACTCACCTCATTCCCATTTATCCCCTCATTTTTCCTTTTTAAATCTTTTATTCCATAAAATAAGTCACCTATTACATCTTTTATTATTTTTTTCCAAAAGAAAATGTACGTTGTCTCCCACTTATCCCTTAACTCATGCAAACAATTCAAAGAATTCACACAGGACATGGCCAAGACAGTGAGTGACTTGGTCGTGTCTATCAATTTTTCCTTGGACACGGCCAAGTCACTTGGATGTGTCCTTCACTACCTTGAATGTATGTTTCTTATGAGGGGTGACATGGCTAGTGACACGGCAGTGTCACTTGGATGTGTCCTCTTCTGCCTCTCTTGTCATTTTGCTTTCTTTAGGTGTGACACGGCCAAGATAGTGAGTGACAAGGCTAAGACAGTGAGTGAAATGGCCAAGACAGGTGGGTGTATCGTATGTTGTCAAATTTCTCCTTTCTTTGATGAGGGCATGGCTAGTGACATGGCCAAGACACCTGCATTTGTCTGCTTCTGCCTTTCTTTCTTTCTTTTCTTATCAAAGTGACATGTGACACGGCCAAGACATGTTGGGACACCCAAGGATATGGCCAAGACGAGGAGACATGGCCAAGCTTCAACCATCTTTGTTGTTTCCTTCCAAAATAACTTCATCAAGTGGATTTAGCTCCATTTTGCACATGCTCATCTAAATCATCAAACTTCAAGCAAACTTGAACACACATATTAGAAAATTAACTAAAAAGCAAATAAAATTATCCTAAAAAACACATATACAAATAATCAAAATAAATATCCCACACTTAATTTTTTGCTTGTCCCCAAGCAAAGTTAAAATTAAAACAAACTAAAACAAAAAAAAAATTTAGTTAAGTTCAAGCGTTATAAGGATGTATCAAGACTCACATTTTCTTAAATCCACAATCATTATCAACTCAAACAAAACCAATATGCATGTAATTTAGTGGCTTTCCATGCATAACCAATATTTTCACTCCCTCGCCACTCTTTAAAGTGTTTTAATAAGGTAGTGTTTACACTCATAACATTCAATAAAAGATTATCTCCATAAGCTTGCTTATCAATCAAATTTCCACCACCAACTTCCAATCAATCACCAATCATAAGGTCTTTTATTTGGTTGTAATGGGGCTAAGATAAGGGTATGGCATTTGGGAATGTAAGTTTATTCACTAAGTTCAAGAGTACTTCAAGAATGAAGTAAGCAACGTAATACAACCAAACAATCCAAAAACACCTTCCACTCACCTATCACTTGACATTAAAGAACTTCTTAGGGTACTCCACTTATTAAATTTTGCATTGATCATTCCCAAACTTATTCCAACCCTACAGAAAAGAACAATAATTTCTATTATTTAGATTTTTCTCTCCTTTCTTATTTTTTTATTTTTTTTAAATAGGGTTTGCAACTGACAATAATTTATAATTTTGAACCCACTGAATTTAACCTCATACTTTATTTAACACATCACTCAATCATTAACACTCTTAAAATGCTCTTGACCTAATGAAAGGGTAATAGTTAAAACAACATGGTTCAAGCTAATGGTGTTGTGAAAAAGAAAGAAAGGAAAAAATGAAATAAGCTCAAAATTGGCAAACTAAGGTTGGATATAAGGTTGGTCTTTTTAAGCCAAAATGGGTTCACCTAATTGCCTTAATCATATTGATGCAATTGAAATTTTTATATAGTCTCAAAATGCATGACAAAGCAAGTTCTATCAATTCATCAATCAAACATTTTCACACACAAAAAGAATAATAAGTTGGTATCCAACTTAATAGGCTCAATTCCTCACAAGTTTAAATGTGATGCAAAGAATAACCATCAAAATTGACAATAAGCACCAATTCTAATCAATTCTCAAATTCATGCTTCAAAAATTCAAAAGTCACCTATCAACAATCTTATATCAATTGAACTTTTCAAAATTCATTTATTCAACAAAAAATATTAACTAAACTTAGACAAAGATAAGTTAAAAGTAAAAACTAGACGCCACACTTAAAGATTCACATTGTCCCTAATGTGAACATGCATAAATTAAAAGAGAAGAGTTCAGATGAAACCTAATTTCCATCGTTCCCATATGCGATATAAAATGCTCTTTCCATTCTTAATGAATTTGTCACCCATGTTTGAAAAGATAAATAGTATGTAACTCCGGAAGGTATCCGATGTATTACAAAGCCTAAATAGCATCCTTTGAAGAGCAAATGTCCAAAGGGGACATGTGAAGGTTGTCTTGGGGTGATCCTCCAATGCTATAGGAACTTGGTAAAAACCTTTTTCAGTCTGCAACATGGTTATATCCATTTTTTTCTCTTCCTCACCACCGAGAGTAGAAGAGATGATCATTGATTGCATACTGTTCTTCCTAGCCAAAACATATTTCAAATATTTTAGGGTCTTTTTAAGTTCAACCTAGTTTGGTTGAATATCTTTTTCATCCACTTTAACAATCTGAAGTCCCCTCTCAACAACCTCAGCATTTAAGATTAACTTGCACTCCTCGATTTCTAAATTCAAAATTCCAGGCTCTACTTCCAAGGTCATGGCCATCTCAAGCTTATCTTCACTATCTTCTTTGGAGGGCATGACATAGATTTCAGAAAGTTGCTTACCTTGCTTCTCATCCTTCAATTTACTTGGGAATGGAATTGGTGGCATATAAGGATTTGGAGGCTCATGCAATTTTAGGGAGGTTGATGCTTCCAAAATCTCCTCCTCCTTTGATTGACTTGGTTCCTCTATGTTGGGATATCTCCTTGCCATTTTCTTTTTGATTAGTACCTGCATCAAAGGAATCACAAACGTTGTTATATATTCCTTTTCACTCCTCAAAATTGTGATTGCATTGGCTTGCTCTAATTGGCTAGGAGATTCCACTTTTTGTTGTGCTTGGAATTGATTTACCAGTTGCCCAACTTGAGTTTTCACCTTCTTCAATGATACCTCCAAAGAATCAAAACTCTTATTTTCTCCCTTCCTGATTTTGTGTTCTAATTTAAAAGAAAGCATTCAAATGCTAATTTGAAAGAAAGCATTCAAATTATCTTCCAATGTGGGTTTTTTGAATTGACCTTAATTTTGTGTGCTAATTTGAATAAAGACATTCAAATTATCTTCCAATGTGAATTTCTTAAATTGATCTTGATTTGAAAATTATCCTTGAAAGCAAGACCTTCTTTGATAATGGATTTGAAAATATCCAAAATATTGTAGATTTACAGCAGAAATCTGCAAAAAGAAATTGCAGAATTACTATAAAAGTTTTTAGAAAATTACAAAATTGCAACAGTGGATTTTTAATTTTGCCAATTTTTTTTAATTTACCGTATTAAAAAATTATATATATGTATATCTTTTTCTCTATGTTTTTATTTTTATTTTTATTTTTTTGCAATTCTAAAATTGTGTTCCTAAAAAATATATATAGTTAGTATATGTTCTAAGTCAAAAGTTGGTCTTATATGTCATATTGATTTAGCACATTAAACTTCCAATATCACATATATCATACTAACCAAATTAGCTTTTACAAATTATTGCTTTGTATTTTTGCATGGCTAAATCACGAATATCAGACACATTTGCTTCAATTTGCAAGTTTATATGCAAAATATCCAAATCATTAAAGTATGTGAACTTATTGATAGTGTACTTTTTCCGCGATTGACTTTCCAAACACAACTCATTACATATTCAGATCTTACAGTAACCATACGCAACGCAAGGGTAAAGGCATTAGGGATTGTGTTATAAAAGCAAAGTTGAAATGGCTAAGCAAATGGGTCTAAGACTCTGTAATTCTGACAATTTTGAGTAATAATTATGTAATTTTGAATAACATTTCTGGTAGGTCAGTTATTGATGATATTCTGTAATTTTCAGTAGACTTTCTACAATTCCGAATGATAATTCTGGTACTTTAACTAAAAATTTTAGTAGGTCAATTTCTTGTATTTTGTTTATTAAATTTCAAAAATATTACTTAAAATATTATAATTTTAACTAGAAGTTTCAGAAAATGGATGTAAATTACGTAATTTTAGTAGACATTCTATAATTTTGAATAATAATTTTGATAGTTTGACCAATAATTCTATTATATGAATTTCTGGTATTTTTGTTATTCAAATAACAGAAATTCCACTCAAATTATCTAAATTTTAACTAAAACTTTAAGAAAATGGAAATAAATTATGTAATTTGAAATACATTTTCTGTAATTTTGAATGAAAATTATGGTTATTTGATGAAAAATTCTAGTAAGTTAAATTATGGTATTTTGTTTAGCAAATTTCAAAATTATTACTGAAATTATCAGAATAGCTACTTAAAATTATAGAAATTTAATGTAAATTGTGTAAGTTTCCGTTAGAATTCTGTAAAATTGAATGATCATTTCGGTAGTTTGACTAAAATTGTAGTAGGTCAAATTCTAGTATTTTATTTCTCAAATACAAAAAAATCACACTCTAACTATCACAATTTGAACTACAAGTTTTAGAAAGTTTTTAGTAAAGTTTGACCAAAAATTCTAGTAGGTAAAATTATGGTATTTCATTTCTCAAATTTCATAATTTATAATTAAATTATCAAAATTTTAACTAAAAATTTCAGAAAATAAATGTAAATTATATAAAATTCAATAGACATTCTGTAATTTTAATTGATCATTCTACTAGTTTGACTAAAATTTTAGTATATCAAATTCTGGTATTTCGTTTTTCAAATTTTAGAAATTTTAATTAAATTAATAGCATTTTAATTAAAAGTTTCAGAAAATCATTTTACATTCTATAAGTTTCAGTAGGTTGTAATTTTTAATGATTCTTCAGGTAGTTTGCCCAAAATTCTAGTGGAGTTAAGTTACTCTATTTCACCCTAGCACTACCCAAAAAAACTTGGAACAGAAACAAACCAACTATAAGCAAATATATCTCTAAATTTATAACAATCAATTTGGAGGTGATTAAAGTACTTTCTTAGAGTAATTCTTTATTGCCTTGTCCACTCAAGCAAAATGGTTCATGCATGCAAGAAGAGAACTTAAATGTATTTTGATCATAATAAATCTAATTATTTTTGAATTTCTAGTGAGTGAATTCAGGCTATGATTATATTTTCAATAGACAGCAACGGTATTAATATCCATCGACCCAAACTACAAATTAACTCACCTCAAATCCACAGACGACAGCAATGGTGAGAACTGTGATGAAGTGCGATGGATTTTCACTCCTTAGGGATGAACAAACAATAAAAAACAATAATTAAATACCCAAAAAATATAACTCAAAAGGATGTTAAAGAAAAAAATTTGAACAAACTCCAACCTTAATGGAGCCCTAATGAAAGAGAGACAACTATGAGGAGAGGGTAGCAATGAGGAGAGACAACGATGGTGATGAGGAGAAATATAAACATCCAAAACAATAAAAAAAAAAATTCCAATAGTTAGTTGATGTAGCTAAAATTTAGGTTAAATTAGACAAAATAACATTAAAAAGAAGTGAAATCAAAAAAATTAACCACATAGATTGAAACTACTGGTTACACAAGTTTGAAAACATAAATCAGTAGATACTGTCATCATTCCAATAAACAAAAATCTCCCTATTCAGCCTATCCATCCATTAAAAATCCTTAAGAACTCTAATCTTTCTTTGTTGATGCCCTTGTTAACTCTCATAAATAACTAAGGAAAGTGCAGGCATAAATAAATAAAAAATCAAAAGCATCGAAAAAGACTTTAAAAAAAGTTGTGTTTATTAGTTTTAATGACGATCCCATTCCACTTTTATTTGTATTTCATTAACTCCATATAACCAACAATACAACCAAAACAAACAATAAACTAATAAACCTAGTTTAAAATTTAACAAACCTTGAAAAATCAAAAAAAAAGAGTAAAATTAAAACCTTTTGTTGATATTGTCCAAGCTTCAGGCATTGGATATTGAGAGAGAGAGCTATGCAATATTCTGACAAATTCAACAAAAATCTAAAATTTCTAACAGTAAAACCTAAATACAGATTAACAAAAATAAAAAGAAATTAAAGCTTACTTAAAAATTTGATGAAATGACAAATCAATAGCTCTGACAATTTAATGAAAATGACAGAAACAAATGAAATGCAAACCCAAATTAGTTGCTCTTTGATGAGTGGCGATACAGATCGAGATCCGATTGCAACTCAACAATATGTTTTTCCCTAATATAATCAACACATCCTCCTGAATAGTATACAATGAGTAAGTTAAAAGCAAAGGGAGGAATAAGAGCTTGAGCAATGAAGGCAAAATGGAGAATAAAATGTAGAGATGTTGAACGTTAAGAGAAAACATTTTCCATTATATTATATGAAAATAATGAAGATTGGCTAAACATTAATACAAGTAAAAGCACTTACCTTGTACTATAGAAAAATCAAGACTTGCCGCCTTGAGTGCCAATTTGACGCTGCTTGGATTCAACGATGATGCAAATCGAGACCTAATTGCGGATCAAAATAGAGAGATGGTCAGCGAAGAGAGTGAGATAGAGAGAGAGAGAGAGTGAGGGAAGGAGGTGGGGTGTAAGGAGAAAGAAAGGAAAGGAAAAATTAAATACCTCTGTCCGATCGCAAGAACTAGACACTAGACACTGAACGATAATACAAGAATAATCGCAAGAACTGGACACTGAATGGTGCACACTGAACGGCGAATTACAAATGGATGGGAATTAAGGTTTTAAAGCTTTTTATACTATAGGATAATGATAAGGTGTATCTAATCTTACAATAAGCATTTTTAATATCAATGGTCCAAATTTTTTCAATACATCCAACAACTCATAATCTTTTCTACACAAATGGAGTTAGGTGACTCCATTTCAAATGTAGTCACCGTAGCATTACCCCATAATCTAGAGTTGCTAGTTAGCTTTTCTACTGCAAAGGTATAATTTTTTTCATTGCACTTTCAGGGGAAAGAAACCCAATTACATTCTAAGTCATACCTAGTAAGTTATCAGAAAATCGAAAACAAAGGTATATTTATGAATCGATGGATTAAATCAAAAAATAAAACAAAGCAACGACTTAGAATGCAATTGGGTTTCTTTATTTACTATCAAATACCAGTTAATTTTTTGTTTAGTTCATTATAATGTTGGTTTCATTGGTCAGTCTTACAAATTTTGGATTTTTTTTGGGTTTCACCTAAGCCAATTTGGTTCTGATTTCATTCTAATAGGATGAAATTGTAACACCCCTTCCCGACCTACGTGTGTAAGCTGAGTAGAGGCGCCACACTAACCTAATATTGCTACCAATTTTACTTAGTCAAATTTTAGTTCCAATTTTAATAGAAATTTTGCCATAGTTTCACTTAAAAATTGAGTCCCAGGTGTCGACAAAACTGGTTTTTTTCTGATTTTTGAAAATATTTTTACACAAACCAATGCAAACAAAATCATTCTCAGTACACTCCCAATAAATCCCCCTTATAACCTCAACTACATCCAGCAAAAAGGATTTACACTTCTAGTACAAAATAAAGTAAAGGTTTATTATGAAATACAGTAGATAAAATATTTATTCACTATGCAGCGGAAAGTAACAATATTTACAAATTCATATACATCCAAACTCAAATTTTACAACACATAAAATTTATACATGTTTGGCAGTCAGTCTTCGATCTTAAAGCCCACTATTCACTCTTCAAAATCTAGGCTCGACTCGGGCTAGAGGAACTCTCTGGTTCTTCCCTGTCACCTACGCAAAGAATCACATTCGCGCTAAGCCAACGGCTTAGTGGTACAAACTGTAATATCCCAATGTGTGCCCTAGAAGTTTGGATATAATTGTTGTTTGTTTGAAGTATGTGTATATGTTATGTTGATAAGAAAAGAAATTGGAAAGAGAATGTTTATGTATTGTTTAAAAAGGAAAGTAATGTGTAGAGTTTGCCCTAGTTAGTAGTTTTGGTTTGTAATTTGTGATCTATGGGTTTAGTATGAGACTAATAGGTGAATAAGTGTGTGGGAATTCATGTGTTTTATCATTCTTTTGTAATAGGTTGTGAAGAAGGTGAGTTGCCCTAATTCAAGTTGTGAAGAATTCTTGGAAGAGGAAGTGTATTGATTGGTGTGAGTGATTCTTGAGGTAAGTACAAACCATATGTTGTTGCATACATTCATTTGACTTTGGAACTTAACACATTTGGGTGTAAATGTGTTGAGTAACCTATTGCATTGTTGATATATATGAATAATGTTATGTTTTGCATAATGTGAACTTTGTGAAAGATATGAGGATTATTCAAAATGTATGTTCAATGCAATTGATTATGAGTACTTAAATGATGTATTGCCTTAATATGAATTGAGATGTGATGAGATATGAAGCCATTGTTATGGGCTATGATAATGTAAATGAAATTATTGAGGCATGATTGCCTATTTGCTTATGAGACATGAATTGAGAAAGAGATTGATAAAGAGATAAATGAAATGATTGTGTGCCTAATATGTTATTCAATTTTCAGAGTGCTGGGTTTGGTGGCATGCCTATGAAATAGTAACAGTCTTGCCAGGTTGAGGATCTCCTCGAGTTTATCCGGGTTGAGGTCCAAGAGACTGGGTCTGTTACCCTATATGAAATATGAATGTGAAATATGTGAAATAGTAACAGTCTTGCCGGGTTGAGGATCTCCTCGAGTTTATCCGGGTTGAGGTCCAAAAGACTGGGTCTGTTACAGGTAACAGTCTTGCCGGGTTGAGGATCTTCTCGATTTTAGTCGGGTTGAGGTCCAAGCAGTAACTCTGAACTTTGAATATCATATTAAATCCTTGTTGGGCCCATGTGTGACTTTGCTTAGATGTGATTCATGAATGATGATACAATTAAATGATATCATGAAATGTAATGTTATGAAATATAGTATTTTTTATTATGATCTCTATTGCTTGAAAGTATGACATTGACATTGCATCAAAGCATATTATTATGGTTTGTACCACTAAGTCGTTGGCTTAGCGCGATTGTGATTCATCGCGCAGGTGACAGGGTTGAACCGGAGGGTTCTTCTAGGCCTAGTTGAGTTGATTTTGGACTTAAAGATCAGAGAAGAGCTGCCAATCATGTATATATTTTATATTCTGTAAATTTTGAATCTTCATGTATATGTATTTATAAATACCACTACATTTTCCGCTGTGTATTAAGTCAACATTTTATCTATGGTACTTAATAGCATAAATTAAATGTTTTAATTTCATTGTATAATATATGTATGTTTTACCTATTATAATTTATAATCTAATATGAAGTGTTTTAAAGTTACTTATATTATTATTGCTTAAACAATTGTTTTGTTTGTAAAGTGAACCGTAGCACTCCTGTATTCGGTATACGTATATTACAGGTATTGTTGGGTGTAGTGTGCATATACAGGGTATAGGGGTGTTACACAAACTATAGTGCTATGATGCTTTAATGCCATGCTAATGTCACACAATCAAGATTCAAGATCAATTCAAGAGAATAGTGTATTTCACAATTTTACATTATTTAATAATTAATCAAAACATTCACGATTCACATTGAAAACAAAGACAAGCATGGGCCCAAAATACACTAATATGTTATTCAAAGTCCAGAGTTACTGCTTTGGTCCATAATCATAATCATCAAGCCCGTAGGCGATATACACATATATATATCTATCCATGGATAGGGTAACAGACCCAGTCTCTTGGACCTCTACTTGGTTAGACTCAAGGAGATCCTCAACCCGGCAAGACTGTTACCAAAACAAGTGTAACAGACCCAGTCTCTTGGACCTCAACCCGACTAATCTCGAGGAGATCCTCAACCCGGCAAGACTGTTACTATTATTCATATATTTCATAGGCATGCCGCCAAACCCAGAACTCTGAAATCTGAATAACATATTAAACACACAAACATTTCGTTCATCTCTTCATAATCTCTTTCTCAATTCATTTTATATTTCATAAGCAAATTAGGCAACCATGTCTCAATCATCTCATATGATCTCAAATCACAATGAAGCAACTCTTCATAACATCATATCTTTCACATTACATTTCATCATCACATCTTGCACATTTCACATTTCATTATATTTCAAATCACATTAATCAATTCATTATTCAAATGGATATAATCAATGGCATTAACACATATTTTACATGCTCATCACAACATTCACATTATAACCAAATATGTCTCAAGTCTCAATATCATATGAATGTATGCAATAATGTAGTTTGTACTTACTTTAAAATCAACTTACACCACTCTATACACCTACTCTTCCAAGAATCCTCAACACTTAGGTTAGGGCAATTCAACCTCTTCACAACCTAATCCAAAAGGAATATTAGCAAAATGACCATATGAATAGTAAATTCTGGTTTTAGACTCAACTTTATCCTTATTTTGAAAAATGGTATAAAATAATCTAATTGACTAAAAACTCTAAAATTTTTACAGAACTTAATTTTACATCTTAAAATCATTCCTTTAAAATTTCAGATCAAACTGAATACAAAATCTTGGTCCAATAGTTCACCCAACCAGACTGCCCCAATTGCCCTGCATCCTGGCAGCAGTTCTGAACTTTGTGAATTCCATAAATTAAATTCAATCAAATTGGTTCAAAATTATTTTTCTCAAATACTAGACTCCCTAAGAAACAACATATCCAAAATTCAATTGGATATCATTTTTCTACATTTTATTAAAAATCCCGAAATATAGCTGTCTCAGTTAAGGTACCTGCTGGAACAGGTCTAATAAAAATAATCTTTCCAAAATCATAACCATTCCAAAATCGAATCAACATATTTTTCAGTCATTCTAGACTCACCGAGGCACAACATATCAAAAATTCACTTCAAGAACATTTTTCTATATTTAATTAAAAATCGTACAAATCACAGCCTTTACTAATTGTAAAACAGAAAAATTTCACTAAACACAACTCTTACTCTTCCATCACCAACACCAACCTAACTTCTTATCTCTAATTCCATTTCAACACATACAAACACACCACAAACAATCCTAACCATATTATCAACAACACTTCATCAAACTCAAAAATAACTTCAAAAACAACAAGAGCAATCAAGAGAGAACTTACCAAAATAATGAAATTTCTTGAAATTCCAACTTGTTTTCTTGAAATCTTCCTTCAATTAGCTATTAAAATTCAAAAACCCTCACTTGCTCTCTTGTTCCCTTGAGGTCCGGCCACACAAAGAGAAAAGAAGAGAAAATGGAAAAATAAATGAGACAAAGTCAACTGCTCATCTCTTTAAACCTCCACCAAGCAATTTAAAAAGAAAATTACTAAAATACCCTCTACTATATATATTAACTCCCTTTCATTTACTTGCCCTTTAGTAATTTCACAAATAAAAAAATTAAATATCTTCTTCCTTTGACCATTCATTTGACTTATGTATATGTTATATATATTTCCATATATACAACATATACACTCTCTTTTAAATTCTTTCCTCTTTCCAATTACACCTATACATTTTAATTCAAATAAAATAACAATTATACTAAAACTTCTAGGGCACATTTTGGGATATTACAGAAATTATTGTATAATTTCAGCAATAGCAGTGGATAGTGATCAATTTACAGATATTATTTGGTTTCATCCCTGTAACACCCCTTCCCGACCTACATGTGTAAGCTGAGTAGAGGCGCCACACTAACCTAATGTTGCTACCAATTTTACTTAGTCAAATTTTAGTTCCGATTTTTTTTTTCAAAAATTTTGTCATAGTTTCGCCTAAAAATTGAGTCCCAAGTGTCGACAAAACCGGGTTTTTTCTTATTTTTAAAAACATTTTACACAAACCAATGCAAACAAAATCATTCTCAGTACACTCCCAATAAATCCCCCTTGTAACCTCAACTACAACCTGCAAAAAGAATTTACACTTCTAGTGCAACATAACATAAAGGTTTTGTGACAATCCCTATATTTAAATATTACACAGCGGAAGTTATAAAATATTTACATATTTACATACTAAACATTTCTTTACAAAATATAAAGAAATATACATGATTGGCAAGTCTACTCTGATCTTTAAGCTCCCAAAATGGATTCTTCAAGGTCTACTCTCACTTGGTCTTGATGAACTCTCGGGTTCAACTCTATCAACTCTATTACCTGCGCGATTAAACACTATCGCGCTAAGCCAAGGGCTTAGTAAGATAAAACATGCTAATGGTATGCTTTAATGTAATGCAATGCCACATATGTTATTGATAAGATCAACATCATAAATATAAAGTTAATCACATAATTATGCATTTCACAAATCATAGTCATATGAGTATACCCCATTTCAACATCTTTCCACATTCAATCATACTCAATAACCAACATCTCATTTCATTAACTCATAACATTATTTAGGACATTCATATAACCTTGACACCTATGGGCCCAACAAGTATTTAATACGATATTCAGAGTTCAGAGTTACTGATTTGGTTCATAGTCACAATAATCACGCCCGTAGGCAATGTATATACATGTATCTCTATCCATGGATAGTGTAACAGACCCAGTCTCTTGGACCATCACTCAACACATATGAGGAGATCCTCAACCCGGCAAGACTGTTACAAATCATATATCTTATATTCACAATTCTCATAGTGTAACAGACCCAGTCTCTTGGACCATCAACTCAACACATATGAGGAGATCCTCAACCCGGCAAGACTGTTACCTTTCATCATTTCTTAGGCATGCCACCCAAATCCAGAACTCTGAAACTGAATAACATATTAAACAAACAATTCATTTATTATATAGTTACCATTTCCATTCTCAAATTCTCATCACATTTAGGCAAACATGCCTTCTTTCTTTCAATATCATCATCATAGCCAATCACAATGGCATTGTCTCATATCATGTCTTATTTGAATTATTATTTCAATTTCAATGTATATTATTCATGAAACACATAACCATTCACAATGCATAACATAACATTGTTCAATCTCAACAATGCAATTAGGGCAAAGAACAATTGATATGATTCATATGAATAATACATTCTGGTTTTAGACTCCATTTTATCCTTATTTTGAAAAATTGTATAAAATAATCTACTTGATTAAAAATTCTACAATTTTTACAGAATTTAGTTTTGTATCTTAAAATCATTCCTTTAAAATTTCAGATCAAACTGAACACAAAATCTTGGTCAAATAGTTCACCTAACCAGACTGCCCCAATTGCCCTGCATCCTGGCAGCAGTTCTGAACTTTGTGAATTCCATAAATCAAATTCAATCAACGTGGTTCTAAATTATTTTTCTCAAATACTAGACTCACTAAGCAACAACATATCCAAAATTCAATTGGATATGATTTTTCTACATTTTATTAAAAATCCCGAAATATAGCTGTCTCAGTTAAGGTACCTGCTGGAACAGTTCTACTAAAAATAATCTTTCTAAACTCATAACCATTCCAAAATCGAATCAACATATTTTTCAGTCATTCTAGACTCATAGAGGCACAACATATCAAAAATTAACTTCAAGAATATTTTTATATAATTAATTAAAAATCATACAAGTTACAGCCTTTACTAATTGTAAAACAGAAAAAGAATTCACTAAACACACTCTTACTCTTCCATCACCAACACCAACCTAGCTTCTTATCTTTAATTCCATTTCAACACTTGAGAATAAATCATAAACACATCTCATCATCAAATCATCAAACCCTAATTAACTTCCCATACCACTTCAAAAGTAGGAAAGAAATCAAAGGAAAGATCTTACCTTAGTTAAAACTTCTTGAATCAACACTTAAACACTTAATCTTCCTTCAATTTGAGCTCAACACATCAAGATCCTCTCTTCACCACTTGCTTTCCTTTCTCTATGGAGGAGCCGGCCACACACATGAAGAAGAAGAAGAAATTATGAATAAACCAAAGTCAACTCTTCTTTAAATCTCCACCAAGAGTTCCAATTCAAGCAATTACTTAATTACCCTTAATCATTTAATTTAACTTTTGTCTCATGTATGCCCATGATAGTAATTACACATATCACATAAAAATATCTCTCTCTTCCTTTGACTCTTCCTTTGACCCATTTATATGTTATATATATCCTCATATACACAATATATACCATTCTCTCTAAACCCTAATTCTTTCCCAATACACATATACACAAGCATTCTCCTCCCAATTTCTTTTCTTATCCCATCATATACATTCAATCCAATTTATAACAATAACAACCACAACAATATGCAAAACTTCTAGGGCATAAATGAGGATATTACAATTCTCCCCCTCTAAAAAGAAAATTTCGTCCTCGAAATTACCTGATATTAAAGCTGAAACAATTGCGGATATTGCTCTTGCATGGATTGTTCACTTTCCCAAGTTGCTTCTTCTTTTCCATGATTCTTCCACAAAATCTTCACAAGTGGCACTTTCTTGTTTCTCAACTCTTTCACATCACGTGCCAAAATAGCAACTGGTTCCTCTTCAAATGTCAAATCAGGATTTACTTCAATTGACTCAATCGGCAACACATGAGATGGATCCGACCTATACCTCCTCAACATAGAAACATGAAATACGTTATGAATACGATCCAACTCAAGTGGCAGAGCAAGTCGATACGCCACTGGCCCAACTCTTTCTAACACTTCATACGGCCCAATGAAACGAGGACTCAATTTTCCTTTCCGACCGAACCTCAAAATCTTCTTCCAAGGAGACACTTTCAGAAATACCTTATCTCCAACATCAAACTCTATATCTCTCCTTTTCAGATCTGCATAAGATTTCTGTCGGTCTGAAGCTGCTTTTAACCTGTCTCGAATCAACTTTACTTTTTCTTCAGTTTCTTGAATCAAATCAGGACCAATCAACTTATTATCTCCAAGCTCATTCCAACAAAGAGGTGTCCTACACCGTCTGCCATACAATGCTTCAAACGGTGCCATACCAATGCTGGATTGGTGACTGTTGTTGTATGCAAACTCCACAAGAGGTAAAAATCTATCCCAACTTCCAGTGAAATCAATGACACAGCTTCTCAACATGTCCTCAATAATCTGTATCGCCCTCTCTGACTGTCCATCCGTCTGTGGATGAAAAGCAGTGCTAAAATGCAGTCGAGAACCCAAAGCACTATGCAAACTCTTCCAAAATCTTGAAGTAAACCTGGGATCTCGATCAGATACTAAAGAAGTTGGAACACCATGCAACTTCACAATCTCATGGATATACAGCTCAGCCAACTTCTCGAAAGAGTAATCCATCCGCACCGGAAGGAAATGAGCTGTCTTAGTCAATCTATCCACAATCACCCATATGGCATCATGTTTCCTTTGTGTCAATGGCAACCCAGACACAAAGTCCATTGTCACTCTTTCCCACTTCCATTCTGGCACTGACAACGGTTGAAGCAACCCGGTGGGAACTTGATGCTCTGCTTTAACCTTCTGACAAGTGAGACATTTTGATACAAACTCAGCAATGTCTCTCTTTAACCCAATCCACCAATAATGCTGTCTCAAATCATGATACATCTTGGTATTGCCTGGATGCATAGTAAACATCAACTGATGAGCTTCTTCCAAAATAATCTTCTTCAAATCAGCATCATCGGGTACACATAATCTGTTTTTAAACCATAGGCTCCCATCACTCTTCACAACAAAATCTCTACTCTTTCCACTCTGACAATCTGAAATAATCTTCTGAATCTTCATATCATTCATCTGAGCCTCTTTAATCTGATCTAACAAAACTGGCTTCAATTGCAACTGTGCCAACAATGCACCATCATCACAAGGTACAAAACTGGCATGCAATGCTCTCAACTCAACAAGCAACGAGAGCGAGTAAACTGTTAAACCAGCTAAAGACTTCCGACTCAAGGCATCAGCAACAACATTTGCTTTACCTGGATGATAGTCAATCAAGCAGTCGTAGTCTTTAATCAATTCTAACCATCTCCTCTGACGAAGATTGAGTTCTTTCTGGACACCCAAATACTTCAAACTCTTGTGATCAGTGTAGATGAAACATTTCTCCCCAAATAGATAGTGGCGCCAAATCTTTAATGCAAACACAATGGCAGCCAATTCCAAATCATGGGTCGGATAGTTAAGCTCATGTGGTTTCAACTGCCTAGATGCATAAGCTATAACTTTACCTTCATGCATCAATACACACCCCAAACCTCTATGTGAAGCATCACTGTAGATCACATATGGTTTGCCTTCCACAGGTAAAGTAAGAACAGGCGCTTGAGTCAACATATCTCTCAACTGCTCAAAGCTAGCCTGACACTGATCCGTCCACAAAAACCTCACTCCCTTACGAAGCAATCTGGTGAGTGGAGTAGCTATTAAAGAAAACCCTTTCACAAACCGCCGGTAATAGCCTGCCAAACCTAGAAAACTTCTAATCTCTGTCACAGACTTAGGTGGACTCCAATTCAGAATAGCTTCAACTTTACTTGGATCAACTCTAATGCCTTCTGCTGAAACAATATGTCCGAGAAAAGCTACTTGATCCAACCAGAACTCACACTTCGATAATTTAGCAAACAACTGCTTCTCTCTCAAAATCTGCAACACAATCCGCAGATGCATATCATGTTCCTCTTCATTCCGCGAATACACCAGAATGTCATCAATGAAGACCACTACAAACTGATCCAAATAGGGCCTAAACACCCTATTCATCAAATCCATAAAAGCTGCAGGTGCATTCGTTAGACCAAAAGGCATAACTAGAAATTCATAATGCCCATACCTGGTCCGAAAGGCGGTCTTCGGAACATCCTCAGCTCTGACTCTCAGCTGATGGTACCCAGATCTCAAATCAATTTTAGAAAATACAGCTGCACCCTTCAATTGATCAAAAAGGTCATCAATTCTAGGCAAAGGATATTTATTTTTAATAGTCACCTTGTTCAATTGCCTATAATCGATACACAACCTCATAGTACCATCTTTCTTTTTCACAAATAGCACAGGAGCTCCCCAAGGAGAAACACTGGGGCGAATAAATCCTTTGTCCAATAACTCCTGTAATTGCACTTTCAACTCCCTTAATTCTGCTGGTGCCATTCTGTAAGGAGTAATCGAGATAGGAGTGGTACCAGGCAACAATTCGATACCGAACTCCACCTCTCTCTCAGGAGGCAATCCTGGCAACTCCTCTGGAAAAACATCAGGGAACTCTGCAACTGTGGCAATACTATCAATAGGAGAACCCTTCACTCTAGTATCCACCACATGAGCAAGATAGGCTTCACACCCCTTCCTAATCAATCTTCTAGCTGCAACAGCTGAAACAAATAAGGAGGCTAGCTGTTCCTGCTCATTAGATACTATCACATCTCTACCATCAACAGTTCTCAAAGAAACAATTTTCTTTTTACAATCAACTACAGCTCCATGTCTAGCTAACCAATCCATGCCTAGGATCACATCATATTCCTTAAATGGCATCTCAATCAAATCTCCAAGGAACTCCTCACCCTGCACCCTCACTGCACAATCCCGGTGCACTTTACTAACCATCACACTATGCCCTAACGGATTTGTCACCAACACATCAAATCCTAGGGACTCAGCATGCACATCAAACATAGGCAAAACGGATGCACTAATATATGAATGTGTGGAACCCGGATCAATCAAAGCAAGTACTGAAATATCAAATAAAGAAAAAGTACCAGCTATGACTGCCGATGCATCTGGCTGCCTCTGCATAACATACATCCTCTGGGAAGATCCAACCTCCTCTGGTCTACCCTCCCTGGATGTAGCACCTCCTCTAGAATTGAACCCAGGTCTACCTCCTCGGCTGGCACCTCTGCCTCCTCGGCCTCCCCTCGCACTAGGTCGAGAAGCTGCTGTATCAACTGACATCTGTTCCTGTCTCTCAGGACAGTCTCTCACAAAGTGATCAGGTGATCCACACCTGAAGCATACTCCTGATCTACTATACCTCCAACAAACGCCCCCATGTCTTCCACCACACTGGTTACACACAGGTAAGGTGGATCTCTGAACTCCAGGAGTAGGAGCACTCGCTACTGAAGCTGCAGGTCTAAATCTCTGTCTCTGTAACTGCACTGACCTACCCACTGGTCTCTGGCTCCTACCACCCCGAGGAACAAAACTCCCTTTTCCTCTCTTTGCAGAAGAAGACCCTGCCTCAAACTGGGGCCTCCTAACTCTAGTCTCTTCCTCTGAAGCAGCTGCAATACTTGAGCTCTCTCCACACTGCGAGCTGCTGCCACAAGCTGAGAAAAATCATTATATCTTGAACCAGCCACATGACATATAAGAGAAGGCCTTAACCCCTCTTCAAATCTCCTGCATCTATCTATCTCATCAGCAATGATACCCCCAGCATACTGACTCAGTCGAATAAACTCAACTTCATACTCAGTAACAGTCTTGATGTCTTGCTTCAAGCTCAAGAACTCCATCTTCTTCATGTCTTTATACTCCTTAGGAGTATACTTCAACTCAAATTCCCTCAGAAAATCAGCATTATGACAAAGTTGGTGGATCATCCATAGAATGGGGCACTGTCCTCCACCAATCGTAGGCATCCTTCTGCAGCAAAGATCTTGCATAGTCAAACTTTTCCTCAGGGGTGGCTTGCAACTGAACAAATATTCTCTGAACTTTGTCTAACCATTGCTCAGCCACAACTGGATCAGTAGTACCTATAAAATCCTCTGCTCTAAACTTCCTTAGTTTATCATATTGCCTCACTGCTACCAAAGGCTGTGGGGGTGGTGGTGGTGGCTGTGGTTGCACTGATGCTGGCCTCAAAGCCTCTATCACATGCCTAACCCAAGCTGGCGGAACCTCCTCCCCAGCTGATCTCCCTGACACCGAAGCAGGTGCCTCCTCAACACTAACAACCCTAGCTCCATCATCAGGGGCAATACTCTAGGCACTACCCTCAAACGACTGTCGTGAGTGAGAATCCATCACAACCTAAGTCTGCAAACACAACATACTACATCTTATTAAAGATCAGAGGTTGCCAATCCCAAACATATATGTTATTCAAAAACCACTTTTTTTTTAAATCAAAATAGTCTTTTTATCACATTTTACCTAGGTTGAGAATCTCAAACCTAGGCTCAGATACCAAAACAATTGTAACACCCCTTCCCGACCTACATGTGTAAGCTGAGTAGAGGCGCCACACTAACCTAATGTTGCTACCAATTTTACTTAGTCAAATTTTAGTTCCGATTTTTTTTTCAAAAATTTTGCCATAGTTTCGCCTAAAAATTGAGTCCCAAGTGTCGACAAAACCGGTTTTTTTCTTATTTTTAAAAACATTTTACACAAACCAATGCAAACAAAATCATTCTCAGTACACTCCCAATAAATCCCCCTTGTAACCTCAACTACAACCTACAAAAAGAATTTACACTTCTAGTGCAACATAACATAAAGGTTTTGTGACAATCCCTATATTTAAATATTACACAGCGGAAGTTATAAAATATTTACATATTTACATACTAAACATTTCTTTACAAAATATAAAGAAATATACATGATTGGCAAGTCTACTCTGATCTTTAAGCTCCCAAAATGGATTCTTCAAGGTCTACTCTCACTTGGTCTTGATGAACTCTCGGGTTCAACTCTATCAACTCTATTACCTGCGCGATTAAACACTATCGCGCTAAGCCAAGGGCTTAGTAAGATAAAACATGCTAATGGTATGCTTTAATGTAATGCAATGCCACATATGTTATTGATAAGATCAACATCATAAATATAAAGTTAATCACATAATTATGCATTTCACAAATCATAGTCATATGAGTATACCCCATTTCAACATCTTTCCACATTCAATCATACTCAATAACCAACATCTCATTTCATTAACTCATAACATTATTTAGGACATTCATATAACCTTGACACCTATGGGCCCAACAAGTATTTAATACGATATTCAGAGTTCAGAGTTACTGATTTGGTTCATAGTCACAATAATCACGCCCGTAGGCAATGTATATACATGTATCTCTATCCATGGATAGTGTAACAGACCCAGTCTCTTGGACCATCACTCAACACATATGAGGAGATCCTCAACCCGGCAAGACTGTTACAAATCATATATCTTATATTCACAATTCTCATAGTGTAACAGACCCAGTCTCTTGGACCATCAACTCAACACATATGAGGAGATCCTCAACCCGGCAAGACTGTTACCTTTCATCATTTCTTAGGCATGCCACCCAAATCCAGAACTCTGAAACTGAATAACATATTAAACAAACAATTCATTTATTATATAGTTACCATTTCCATTCTCAAATTCTCATCACATTTAGGCAAACATGCCTTCTTTCTTTCAATATCATCATCATAGCCAATCACAATGGCATTGTCTCATATCATGTCTTATTTGAATTATTATTTCAATTTCAATGTATATTATTCATGAAACACATAACCATTCACAATGCATAACATAACATTGTTCAATCTCAACAATGCAATTAGGGCAAAGAACAATTGATATGATTCATATGAATAATACATTCTGGTTTTAGACTCCATTTTATCCTTATTTTGAAAAATTGTATAAAATAATCTACTTGATTAAAAATTCTACAATTTTTACAGAATTTAGTTTTGTATCTTAAAATCATTCCTTTAAAATTTCAGATCAAACTGAACACAAAATCTTGGTCAAATAGTTCACCTAACCAGACTGCCCCAATTGCCCTGCATCCTGGCAGCAGTTCTGAACTTTGTGAATTCCATAAATCAAATTCAATCAACGTGGTTCTAAATTATTTTTCTCAAATACTAGACTCACTAAGCAACAACATATCCAAAATTCAATTGGATATGATTTTTCTACATTTTATTAAAAATCCCGAAATATAGCTGTCTCAGTTAAGGTACCTGCTGGAACAGTTCTACTAAAAATAATCTTTCTAAACTCATAACCATTCCAAAATCGAATCAACATATTTTTCAGTCATTCTAGACTCATAGAGGCACAACATATCAAAAATTAACTTCAAGAATATTTTTATATAATTAATTAAAAATCATACAAGTTACAGCCTTTACTAATTGTAAAACAGAAAAAGAATTCACTAAACACACTCTTACTCTTCCATCACCAACACCAACCTAGCTTCTTATCTTTAATTCCATTTCAACACTTGAGAATAAATCATAAACACATCTCATCATCAAATCATCAAACCCTAATTAACTTCCCATACCACTTCAAAAGTAGGAAAGAAATCAAAGGAAAGATCTTACCTTAGTTAAAACTTCTTGAATCAACACTTAAACACTTAATCTTCCTTCAATTTGAGCTCAACACATCAAGATCCTCCCTTCACCTCTTGCTTTCCTTTCTCTATGGAGGTGCCGGCCACACACATGAAGAAGAAGAAGAAATTATGAATAAACCAAAGTCAACTCTTCTTTAAATCTCCACCAAGAGTTCCAATTCAAGCAATTACTTAATTACCCTTAATCATTTAATTTAACTTTTGTCTCATGTATGCCCATGATAGTAATTACACATATCACATAAAAATATCTCTCTCTTCCTTTGACTCTTCCTTTGACCCATTTATATGTTATATATATCCTCATATACACAATATATACCATTCTCTCTAAACCCTAATTCTTTCCCAATACACATATACACAAGCATTCTCCTCCCAATTTCTTTTCTTATCCCATCATATACATTCAATCCAATTTATAACAATAACAACCACAACAATATGCAAAACTTCTAGGGCATAAATGAGGATATTACAATCCCTCATAATTTTGTTTTTCTTAATTTGAAATGGAATATCAGTTTCACTATATTGAATTTGTAGTTCTTAATTGTTCATTTGTTTTGTTTCTTTTATGTCCTCATCCAACCTTCTAAAAATGTTGAAATATTCTCAATACTTGATGCATAAAGTGAGGAGGAAGAAGAGGCAGAGGAGTTATGGCTTAACCTATTTTGAACCATTTGGGCTTATCTTTAGCAACAAGGCTTCAAAGTCTTGTTGATGAATTTAAAGAACTAAGTGAGAAATCAAAGTTTGTAGAGTCTAGTATAGACTAATATGTAATTGTTAAAAAGAAGGCTAGATCTTGTGGTCTCTTTAGATGCTTTAGATCCTCAAACTGACATATCAATTTTACTTGTATCTTTTGTCATTTAAATAGCAAAAAATCATAAACCTTCTACATGTAATGTTGTTAGCTCAGTTGTCACAAGATAAACACTTGATTACTAAATTACTAGCCTAACAAAGACAAATTTGGCTTAGAAGATGATTCATAAGACTTTTAATGAGGCTGGTAGGAAGGTTAGAAACTATACACATTGAAAACTACAAACCTTTTTCAAGATTGGCTACCAAAAAGAAAGATAAAAAGGAAAAAAAGAGAAAGTGCAGAGAAGAAGGTGTGTAAAAGTAAATGAAATTTTGTCAAATTTGTCAATGGAATTACAAAAGCAAGTCTCTTCTTGTTGTATCTTGTTTTTACAGAGTTTAATGTAAATATATAACATAATTTTTTTCTTGATCTATATATTTATTTTGACTTAGATACTTGATGTAGAATGTAGTGCTTGACTTGTATGAGAAACAATGGCAAACTAACTAATGAAAAAAAAATATTTATAATGTTTGATTTATAATGTGATAGTAATTAGATCATCCAAGATCGTAACTTTTGTTACACTTGCACCTTAATTAAGAACCCTTTTTTAATAAAATTAAGATTTAATACATCAATTCCCCCCCCCCCTAAATTGGCAGCTTTGGTCATTTTGCCCCCTATACTTATGTATTTATCATATTGTCTTATGTACTTGTCTATTTTATTTTAATAGATACTTATATAATCACATATTGGTCACTTTGTCATTTGTACTTGTATATTTTATATCAAATATACACTTACATGCACCTATAATACTATCTTTGTCTAGGTGCCTGTTGAGTATGAAATAAACAAGTACAAGAGACAAAGTGACCAATATGTAATTATATAAGTATCTATTAAAATAAAATAGATAAGTGCATAGGGCAATCTGACAAATGTTAGTATAGGTGGAAAATGACCAAAGTTGCTAAGTTTAGGGGGCAATTGATTTATTTGGTCTTAAGAATCAAGAAAATTAAATTTAGTTAAAAATATTTTTAAAGATTCAAAGAGAATTAAATCTAAAAATTATTATAACTAAGATATTAGATACTAAATAAAACTTATCAGTGTTAGTAGGAAGTAATCACTAATTTCTTGGAGGAAAAAAATATTTTAAACCCCTGAACTTGGCAACTTTTTGACATTGAATCCCTAAACTTCACTTTGATAACATTGA
Organism: Garcia nutans; assembly: GCA_947685225.1. Lineage (NCBI taxonomy): Eukaryota > Viridiplantae > Streptophyta > Magnoliopsida > Malpighiales > Euphorbiaceae > Garcia > Garcia nutans. Next base: position 13,786,796 of record CANTUV010000032.1, read on the forward strand.
GCGTCAAAACTTCACTTTGGTGACATTGAGCGCTTAAAGTTTGCGATTCTTGAAAATTAGGCCATTTTCTAACGGAGTTGGCTAAAGGCGTCAAATATTTTGTTAGTTGAGGTATTGATGGTGTTAACCAATTATGTTAGAAAAAGGGCTTAATTTTTTATGAATCACAAACTTGAGGACTCAATGTCACCAAAGTAAAGTTCATGGGTTCAATATCAAAAATTTGCCAAGTTCAATAGGCTCCAAAATGCTTTAATCCTATCTTTCATTGAGTTATTGACTTTGTATTTCTTAATGCATCGCATAATGGGAAGATATTTTGTACTTATGTTATTAATCATTAATATCACACACGTATGAGGAAGTGAGAGAACAATATGTAATGGTTTTGTAAGGGGATATACTTGATGGATTTGTCATAGGGTGATCTCTATTAATCATTCTACAACTTCAACATCTTTAGAGGCATTCCATTCTCATAGAGTAGAATATGTTCATCAGCAAAATCTTTTTCCGCCAAGCTCATGGAGGTATGTACATATATTAGACTTTTAAAGGTTTGAGTTAAATTGCTTTAAATTTCACTGTTGTTTTTTTACCTATATTACTTCTTCATTTTTATGTGATTGAAGGAAAAATCCTTATTCCCACCTAAGAGTAAAGGTTAGGACCTCAAGTCAGTGAATAAAAAATGGAAAGATTTCAAATATAACCTAAAAGCTCAATATTTTGACTCTTCAAAGACAAAAGAGAAAATCCAAGTTAATGTTCCTGAACAAGTTGAGGCTATTCAATGGCATATCTTAGTCAATGGATGGTTTAGTGAGGGAAATCAGGTTAACAACTATGTTTTTTATTAAACTTTTTATGTTTATTTAAATATGTCAAACTTATTTTCACTTGTTGTGCAAAAAATGAGTCAAATAAATATTGTAAGTGCAAAAAAGAAAAAGAATGCTTATGCTTCAGAAAGAAAGAGTTATGCTAGACTTAGAAAGAAGATGGTAAGTACTTTTACATATTATGAAAAATCAAAATTTATAATTATTTAATCATATGATTATTTGATAAATGATATAAATCTTATTAAATTTAGAAAAATGCTATTAGAAAAGCTCTTGATCACCTTACTTTTTCCGATGCAACCTATAAGAGGAAGAATGATACATATGTTGATGATAATGTAAAAGAACTAAGGCTAATACTTTTACAATAATGACTAGACTTGGATGTGCTATGCTTTTGATTTATGGTTGATATATTGCTTAGTGATTTTTTACATAATTGTGGTTAGATATTAATGACATACTTATTGTCAGCTATTTTTAACATAATTGTGGTATGATGGTTGTTCTAGATTAAACTTGCTAGATATATATTAAATTTTGATTTTTTAATATTTTCAAATTTGATTTGATATTTTGGAAGTAAATTGAACTTTTCTTATTCTTTTTATTTTTTTTTTCTTGTTTCTTTGAATTGTTCTTTTTGTTGAATCAATGCAAATAAAACTTTGATTTGCAGTAGTTTAATTATTTAATGAATTTGTGTACTTTTTAATTGTGTTCGTACCATAGTTTTGTTGACGCTAGGAAGCTCACTTACCTGATAGATATGCCTGATGGGCTTTAATCAGGGAATACACTTAAGGACTTGACACCACACTTCAATCCAAAAATCTTAAGGCAATGGGTCTTTTCCACTTATATATCCCTCATTAATCTCATCTCTTTTTCGATGTGGGATTTCTCTAACACTTGATAATTTCAACAATCTCTCCCTCAAGAGTGAACTCTCATATCGGGCTTAGGCTCCCCATTAAGTAAAAGTATGTCTGGATTTGGACCTGAGTATACGGTGTCACTTAGAGCCCTTTATACTTTGACTAGTCTGAGCTCCATTGAGAGTAATCTTTGCTCTTCCACGTAGTGGGATATGGATAACCATAGGATAAGACCATTATCTCCATATTCTTCCTATCGAACCATCAATACTAATACAATATTTTGATGCTTTGAAGCCCACTTACCTGAGAGATATGCCTAATGGGCCTTAATAAGAGAATATACTCAAGGATTTGACACCACACTTCAATCCAAAAATCTTAAGGCAATGGGTCTATAGGTCTTTTTCATTTATTTATCCTCATTAATCCCATCTCTTTCCAATGTGAGATTTCTCTTACACTTGATAATTTCAGCAAGTGCTTTCATTGAGTTGTCCAAAATTGTTATCAATTCTAAGGTTACATGTAAATATTAACAAAAAAAAATTAAAAGGATTGCCTTTAAGTTGATAGGGTTTTGCCAATTTTAGTAATTTGGACTTTTATCGTATGTATTTTATACTAATAATTCATTATTTTATAGGAGAAAGCTTTTGCTATGCAATCTCAATGTGCTACTAATTTAGATAAAAATTTGGATAAAGTAAATGAGCAAATTTTCCATTGATGGCTCCAGAGCATAATGGTCATATTCGAGGCATAGGCTTAAGACCTAATACTAGAATTTATTTTGGAGCTACTCTTATAATGTAGGTGCAAGATAGGAACTACAAATTCAAACCAAATATAATAGATTATTCAATTAAAAGATCAATTGAAAACTATGACATCTAATTATGTTCAACTAACTGCATAATATAATGAAGTATCTGGATCATTCAGGCTTTAAGTGCAATTATTAGTAAGATGTATCCTGGACAACAGTGGATTCCAACAAGCTTTAATAATTCTGAGGTATTTACTCTCATTATATCTTGTTTAATTTAAAATTTCTTACATTATTAATCTTTACATTTTTCTTTATAATTTTAATAGGATAATGCGTCGAATGATCACTAAGATGCTCATTCTCCCAACATTAACTCTTCTTATTCAAGCTACAATCCCCGAGGAAATAATTAGTAATAGTTTGTTTACTTTTGTTTTAGGTTATTATTATTGATATCTTATAAGATTCGAGCTACAATCCCCAAGGAAATAATTAGTAATAGTTTGTTTACTTTTGTTTGAGGTTATTATTGTTGAGATCTTATAAGTCCATGACTACATAATATAGAATCTTTCAAATGACAAGTTTTAATATAATCTTTTGTATTTTTGGTTACTCTTGCAATTTTATTACTTTTACTTTTACTAATATAATAAAATATGCATACAAATAAATAGGTTTGAGTATATATGTACAAAAGAATATAATATAAATAAATATAGAAAAAACTTCATGTAAGGGCATTTAAAATCGCCTCTAAATACAATTGAATAAAATAATATAGCATCAAATTTAATCGCCCCAACCATACAAACTTTTTGTGCCAAAATCTGGCAAGAGTATGCTCAATCAGCTTAGGGATGGCTACAAATTGAGCCCAGACAAATTTCCTACAGTTTTTGGGTCACTTAAAACAGTTCCACTGGCAAAATTTGGTAGGAGTATGCTAAGGGTGGTTATAATGCCCCTACAAAATTGAACTCCAGCAATTTCTTTGTAATTTTTAGGTCACTTAAAACTACCCCAACTGCAAAAATTTAGCTAGATTATGATAGTACAACTGCCCCTAAAAATTGAGTTCAAACAGTTTACTCATAGTCTTTGGGTCTATTAAAACTGCTTCTAATATTTGTAGCAACATTGTGAGGCGCCGGTATGGACCCACCTCTATAGAGTATTATACACCGACGACACTGAAAACCACCCTATATAGTTGTAACACTGTGGAAAATGACAGTTTAGAGGCGATTGCCATCTTTAGAGGGAGTTAAAATCGTGCTTACATGGGGTTAAAATTGCCTCTATATATCTACTTTATTCCAGTGCTTCAAATGTTAGTAAATTATATATCAATGGTTTAAAATGATAGTACCTATTTTTTTTTAATGAAAATCATCCTTTTAGAATCGATTTAGGTAGGACCACAAGCACAGTAAAGCTCTTCCTACCAAGTTTTAACACATCTTTATGCTCTAGACTCAAACTCGAGACATATGGTTAAGCTAAAATAATCCCTTATAAACTGTTCTACGTGTTCAGCAGTTAAATTTTAGTAAATCTATCACCACAAAACTAATATCTTATTCTTTTTTTTTTCCACAGTTAGTAACAAAAGTTTCACAATGTAAATAATATTTTTATTTAACTATAAATTCATGCTTATACTTAATTAAACAAAATCCATACGTAGTATTATAAAATTTAATAATTTATGGATAAATTTTAAACATAAATTTTTTATTCTTAAATTAAGATAAATTAAAAATAAATTTGTGACTTATAATCCCTAAAGAATAAAAAAAATTATAGCAAAATAAAAAAATATATAATTAACAATGAATGTTTGTCAAATAAAAAAGTACTTAAGTATTTTTATTTAATTAGGTATTTTATTTAAAACTAAAAAAAGTGTCAATATATAAAATTAAAAAAAATAAAATTACTTATTATAATTATTTTTTAAATATTTATAAAGAGAAATGATGCTTCAAATATGTTATTAATAATATACATTATGGGTACGTACATATATATATATATATATTTAATAAATACATACACACACATATGTATATATAATTGAAGGGAGTTCATAGACCATCCAGGACCCTCCTAAATTTGCCTTTGTATATACATATATATATATGTATATACATATATACATTTTAGGTCTTGTATATGTACTGTAGGCCTGAGATGTATATATGTAGATATATACATCTCAAGCATTGTATATAAATTGCAAAAAAAAAAAAGAATGAAAGTGAAAGAAAGAGGAAAAAAAAAGTTTCAGGAAATATATAAAAAAATAAAAATGAAAAACCTGTTGGCTCGGCGGGCTTAACTAACTTAAAGTAACTTGATCCATCTAGGTCTCAGTTTGGGTTGTGGGCTAAACAATTTGGTTTGAATTATACTTGGGTTGGACTATGGGTTAAAGATAAATTTGGCCCTACTCAGTCCGATTGATGTTGACTCGTTAAACTCGTACTATCCATATGTTTTAAGTAATAAGGTTTATTTTCACTATTGCATGAGCAGTACCACTTGATCCTAGACAAAAATATGTGTCCTTCTTAGGTGAATAAATGTTGTTTTTGTTTTTGTCCTCTTTTCTTAGAATTACTTAACCAATTAATGAGCATTTATCCTCTTTAAAAGGTGATTACTTTGGCTTCTATCCAAGTTATTCTAGATTAAGTACAGTTTATCCACAACTTGTATGCTTGTGACTTCGCTATGTTTTCACTTAGTTCAAACAAAACTGCACTATTAATGAGCATTCATGCTTGCAAATATGCATTACTTTCTTTTTGAAATTCATAAATTTTCTTTAACATGAGATTAGTATTCATACCAATATGAACGAGCGTTCATTATCTAACCGCATTCTTAATCCATACTCTTTTTATCAAATAAAGCCCAACATTCATAACTTTATATGAGTTCTATGCTCACATTTCATTCTCTTGGTTATTCCAATAACACAAATTCTAAAAACATAACTTAATTTTATTCTATTAGCATGCTAGAAACTCACATAGTTATAGCTTTCTATCTAGGTGAACTTGGTCCATATCCTCGCTCATAGATCAGGCCAATTAGAAATCATAATTTTAAAATAAAAAATTAATTAAGAATATTTTTAAACAATATCATAATTTAAATCGTAATTTTTTATTAGTCTAATCTATGAGTGGGAATATGTACCAGGTTCCTCTTAAAGAATTTCTCTCTGTTATTAAATCCCTTAAATATCAATTAAGGAGAGTGATCCCTACACCTCTTATAGCAAAATCCAATAGCTTAACCATTTAAGTTATATTCAATTTCTTGTTTCAAAGTTGTTTTACTTATATTTTGATAGGAATTCAAATTTTTTTTCCTTTATAACATTTGAATAATCTAAATTCTTTTTAAATGAGCTAAAATTTTCATTTCTATTGATATGATTTTTAATTATTATAATTCAAAGTTTAATTATTAATTATTTAAGTGAATTATTCAATTAAGTTTTAAATATATAATTATTTAATTAATTTTTAAATTTGATTATTAATTATTTTTAAATTTTAAACTTAATTGAATAATTCACTTAAATAAATTATTATTTAATTAATATTAATTATTTAAATATTTAATTAATATTAAATATTTAAATATAAATAATTTAATTAATTTTTAAACTTAATTGAATAATTCACTTAAATAATTAATAATTGAACTTTAGATTATAATAATTAATAATTATATCAGTAAAAATAAAAAAATAGATTATTTGAAATCAATTTAGATTATTCAAATATTAAAAAAAAGTAAAAAAATTGAATCCTTGTACCTTACTTAAAAGCTTTAAAAATTATAATTTTTCAAAAAATTATGGCTTAATACATAACTTCACACCTATACTTATAAAAAAGAATCTATTATCACCTTGTACTTTGTGTGTGTCCTATCACACACCTTTAATTATTTAAAGGATTGCCAATAGAGAATTAATAGTTTTTTGTGGTTATTAATGAATGACAAGTTGATGATGAATAGAAAGAGAAGCATACACCATCTTGCCCCTAATTGCTACTGCACTAGGTGTGGCTACCTAATTTAGGACAACCTTCATGCATTAAAGGACCGTCGTCCTCCAAAAAAATTTGGCTAGCTATTATACCATTGGAGATAAGAATAAATTTCTTTGTAATGAACCTGAATGATTGGCTGAGCTCTAATCTATCAAAAAATTTATGGATAATCAATATGTCTGGAACCTATATTTTGGAATTAGTTGTTGGAGAATCTGGCAAATAAGGAATAAGATGATCTTTGATCATAAAATCCTACGTATCCCTTGTTTACTATCTAATATTCTCTTACAGCCTTTGAATCTCACTACAAAGAGATAACGTGTTGAAAAAATTTTTGGATGGGCTCTCCCTTCTTCAAGTTGGTACCAGTTGAACTGATGGAGCTCTTAGTCCTTTCACTAGGAGTACAGGTGCTGGTGGTCTCATCTGTGATTCTAATAGGGTTTAGCTCTCAGGCTTTGTTTTAAATCTTAGTTCCTGTTCAGTGACTCAAGTAGAACTTTGGAGAATTCTAAATGATCTCTATTCTGTCACACCCCATTTTTAGAAGTGTGACGGTCCTAGGGTCCAAGCAGGCTTAAGGCCACCAGACACCACGTAGAACCCAACTAATTTATGAATTCATACAAATTGATTATTGCACTAGTAAATTATAACTTTATTTTAAAACTTTATTACTTACTCATAACGTTATGATATATAATTATTACACATGTATTTTTATATTATATATTATTTACAAATATCTTTTTTTTATTACATTATAGTTTATTTCCATAATTTACCAAGCTATTCACAATATTACTGTGGAGCAACTAGAGTATAACACAAACATTATTATTTAATTACATATGATAGTGTTGGCTAATTAAATTATTCTCAAGCTTCTTGCTGGAAGAAGAAATCAAGAAGCTGATGGTCCTGGGTCATCTCTACCTGAAACCACACACGATGGGGTGAGTCGTCAACTCAGTGAAATTACAGTGTCACAAGGGTAGGATATGCAATAACGATATTTCAAGGTTCAAGGATAATAAATAAATAAGGCAGTTGCACAATAAAGGTATAACAATGAAATTCAATCCACAAGAAAGGCCCACAATAATTGGACCAATATCACAAAAGAAAATTATATAATATGACAGATAACACATAGCAATAACACTGAAGAAAATATATCATTTTTTCAGTGCTCTCACACATCACATTCACATAAGGGTAGCTTCTACGTGCACATAGCCTGATGGTATAGCCCCATCAAGTTAGGAGTCTGTCATATTGGCTAGTCAAATGGCTTGGTATGATCACATAGGCCAAGAGGCCACATTGGTTTTCACAATTCACAAATATGGAATTACAAACAACAAATGATAGCAAATGGCTCAAATATCAACAATGGTTAAATTTTCAACAAAGAATTTCAAATGTGACAAAGCAAGGTCTGGACACTATAACTCACCTTGAATATGTAAATTTGAGTCCTCTAAGTTATTGTTAATAATTAGTTGATTCGATGGCAATACCTGACCTACATTCACATCCACATATAAATCACACATTTAGGTTTATTTTTTTTAATTTATCATTTTTGTATTAATTGTTTATTAGGAACCTATGCCCTGTTTTAATATCTGAATATGTCCTAAAATTTATTTTATAATATGAATTCAAATTTCACAAATTATATTATAATAGGGTTATACAATGAGTAAGTTCAAATATGTGTCATATGCCTATAACAATGCACATTGGTTTCTTCATGTTATTTGATTTACTTATTTATTAAATTAATATTTATACTTTTGAGAACTTTAAATACACATACTAGAATTTATATTCATCTATAATATGCTTATATTTATGACCAAATCAAATATCTTTTATTATACTCAATTCAATCCTAAATCAACAAAACACCTAAATTCCAATATTTGAGTAGTTTGTATTAATTTAATTATATATTAAATTATTTAAATTAATTTGCCCTGAAATTTTTTCAGCATATTCCCAACATCATATATGACCTCTCTGTAAATTTTCACAAATTATATAGTTCATTTATATAGGTAAATAATTCAAACACAGCAGCAAAATCTCAATGGCATTTATTAAGACTATTAAAATGAGCAGCTTGTGTTTATTTATTTACTCACTCATCTTCCTTCATCATTTTGACTTGGAATTTTACCAAAAACTTCCCAAAATCCAAATACACTTTTTTGTAATTTTTTTTGATGAATTTTAAAACTCGTTTTCATGTTAAAATAAATAAAACACAGTAGCTAAATTATTGAGAATTCAAGCTGTAATATTTAGACAGATTTGAGTGTTAGGATTTTTAGCTTCATTTCTTTCAATTTATTTCAATACAAATCGATTTCTAACATCCTAAATACTTAATTAATATGTACAAATGATAATTTTTAGCTCAGATTCAATAAATAATAGATTTAAAGTTAGAAAAATAAAATAAAAGATTAAGATTCAGAATTTTCAGATTCTTACCTTTAGGAGTTCTTTTGCCTTCTTTGACTTTATATCACTTTGTTGATTTAATTTTTCACTTTGGATCACTTATAGACATAAGAAACTAGCCTAGAAATGATTTTTAGCTGCTGAAAAATGAGAGAGGGTCGTGATAGAGAAGAGATATTCTTGATAGTAATAAGAAAAGAGAAAGAAGAAAAGATAAGACCAAAAATTTCTATCATCTTTTAGTCAACATTTTCCTGCACCTATTACTATTCAAAAGAGATGAGTCACCCACTTATTTTGGCAGAAAATTGGCTGAGAATTAAGTGAGTGAAATTTTCATTTTGCCCCTCGATCTTATACATTTCTTTTATTAACTCAAATGCCCTTTTTGTCATTTTACACCATAACTTGTTACCTACCCTTGTAATTAATTTCCTTAAAATTGTTTTCACTTATAATTTTAAATTTTTATTTATCTTATATGGTTTTAATGTATATTATTATATTAAGATATTATTACTTACATTATAGTATATTTCAAGTATAATACCCTAAGATTTTTATACATATGGGTTCACGTAGCTAAAGTATTTTAAAATTTACATTTTCATTACTTTAGTAACACATAAATTTCACTTCTTTGTATATGAATGATTTCTTTATCACTCTAATAGGTCATTTTGTTTCTCTAATAGTTTATATACAAATATAATTAATTATTTAATAACTTATAGTTAATTGATTTGATTCACACTTGTAGAGTTTTAAATTCAAATACTTTAAAGTTTTTGTTTATTACTTTGGCACATTATAATTTTATTTCAATCAAAATTTTTTTCTCACTTTATTCATTAATTTGTACAACATTTAAGCTACTAGATTTTTATTTTATCTAGGTTATTACATTCTCTCCCCCTAATTAAAAATTCGTCCTCGAATTTTCTAAAGTAATCACCCACTAAAAAGTTGAGGATATCTATCTAACATCTCATACTCAGTTTTTCAAGTATATTCTTTTACTGATTGACTTTGCCATAAAACTTTTACCATAGGAATATTCTTATTTCTAAGTCTTTTAACTTGCTTATCAACTATAGCTACTAGTACTTCCTGATAAGTCAAATCTTGCTACAAGTCTACCGGTGAAGCTTGTAAAACGTGGGATGGATCAGAAACATATTTTTGAAGCATCGAAATATGGAACACTGGATGCACTTGTTCCATATTGGGTGGCAGTGCCAAACGGTATGATACTAATCCCACTCTTTCTAAGATCTCAAATGGACCAATGTACCTTGGTGAGAGCTTTCCTTTCTTACCAAATCTTATGACTCCTTTCATTGGTGACACTTTCAAAAATACATGCTCACCAATACTTAATTGAACATCTTTTCTTTTAGGATCTGCATAGCTCTTCTGGTGGCTAAAAGCTATCTTCAAATGTTCTTGAATTAATGGTACTTTCTCTATGGTTTCTTGAATAAGTTCTGGGCCTTCTATATGTCTTTCACCAAATTCAATCCAACATATAGGGGATCTACACTTCCTTCCATATATTGCTTCATAGGGTGCCATCTGTATGGTTGAATTGTAGCTATTATTATAGGCAAATTCAATCAATGGCAAATGCTTGTCCCAAGTACCTCCAAAATTCAAAATGCACAATCTCAACATATCTTCTAAGGTTTGAATAGTTCTTTCTGTTTGCCCATCTGTTTGAGGATGAAATGCAGTGCTGAAATCTAACTTTGTTTCCAATGCCTCTTGTGACTTCTGCCAGAATCTGGAGGTGAATTGTGTTCCCCTGTCAGAAATGATGGAAATAGGCACTCCATGTAAACTTATTATCTTATCTAAGTATAATTGTGCATATTAGGACACAGAATAGGTGGTTTTCATAGGAAGAAATGAGCATATTTTGTCAACCTATCAACAATCACCCATATAGAATCATATCCTGTAGATGTTCTAGGTAATCCAACCACAAAATCCATAGTAATCCTCTCCCATTTCCATTCTGGCAATGGTAACTGTTGTAATAGCCCAGATGGTTTTTGATGTTCAAATTTCACCTGTTGGCATGTTAAACACCTTGCTACAAATTCTGTAATATCTTTCTTCATACCAGTCCACCAATAAACATCTTTCAAATCATGGTACATTTTGGTAGTTCCAGGATGTGCATTATAGTTTGCATAATGAGCCTCCTTCATTATCTATTTCTTTAGACCATCTACTGCTGGTACACAAAGTCGATTGCCATATTTTAATACACTTTCATCAATTACAAAGTCAGAGGTCTTGCTTGTAGCAATGTCTTCTTTTATCCTCACCAACTGTGGATCTTCATCTTGTAGTGTCTTAATTTGATCAATCAGTAATGGTTTGGCAGTGAATTGGGCTATCAATGCTCCATTATCTGATAAATCAAATTGTATCCCAAGCCACATAAGTTCTGAACTTCTTTTGCTAATGGTTCTCGACTTACATGAATGTGTGCTAAACTCCCCAAAAATTTTCTGCTTAAAGTATCTGCTACCACATTGGCTTTGCCAGGATGATATAAGATCTCACAATCATAATCCTTAAGTAACTGCATCCATCTACGTTGCCTGAGATTTAGATCTTTCTATTGAAAGATGTATTTGAGGCTTTTATGATCTGTGAAAATCTCACATTTCTCACCATATAAGTAGTGTCTCCAAATCTTCAGAGCAAATATAACAGCTACCATTTCCAAATCATAAGTAGGATAATTAACCTCATGCTTCCTCAGTAGAGGCATAGGCTGTAATATCCCAAAGTATACCCTAAAAGTTTTGGAATATTTATTGTTGTATTGGATTAATTAATTTATAGTGTATATTTTATGTATATGGAGAGAAAAATAACATATACAAGTCAAAAGAAGTGAAAAGTCAAAGAAAGAGTTAATTTTTATTAATTAATTATAAGGAAATTAATTAAGTGGAATTTGAGTGAGTGGAAGTGGATGGAGATATTTTGAATATTTTATTTATTATTTATTTGCTTGGTAGAGAGGGTTTTGAGGAGAGTTGACTTTCTTTCCTTTTCTTCTTTCTTTCTTTTCTTTCTTCTTCCAAGTTCACCTTCACTTTCTTCTTTTCTTCTTTTGGCCGGCAATCCATAGCAAGAGAGCAAGAGAGAGATTTGATCTTCCAAACTCAAGATTGAAGGAAGTTTTCAAGTGATCAAGTTGGAAATTTAAGAGTTTCTTCATCCTTGGTAAGTTTTCCACTTGATTCTTTGATTTTTCTTTGAGTTTGTGAGTTGAGGTTGTGGTTGATATGTGTTTGTTTGATTGTGGTGTGTTTAAGAGTGTTTGGTTCAATTGATTTTGGATTTTGGGGTTGGATTGAAGGAAAGAGTAAGTTTGTTGGAAGAGAAAGTGTTGGGGTTGTGTTTTGGGTTTGTGATGATGATTATGTGTATGTTTGATGTATGTTTTGAGTTATGTTGGTGTTTTTGCAAGTTTGTTATGGTTTATGGGTGTGTTTAGTTAAATTTGTTTGGAGTGGAAAATGGTGGAAGTAAGTGGTTTGTTGGATGTATTGTTGTTGTTACCGGAATCAGGATTTTTGGCCTGACACACCCAGGAGCACTGCCAGGTTGTTAGGCATGTTGTTGGTTCTGTTTTCTGAGTTGGTGACACGAGCAGTGACACGCCCATGTCACTGAGCGTGTCACAGCTCCTGTGTTGCAGTAGCATTGACACGTCCAGTAACACACCCATGTTGCTGAGCGTGTCATAGCTACTGTGTTGTTGGTAGATTGACACGTCCAGTAACACGCCCGTGTTGTTGAGCGTGTCATAGCTACTGTGTTGGGGGAGAATTGACACGGCCATGAGCACGCCCGTGGTGCTGAGCATGTCAAAGCTTCTGTGTTGTGAGTTTAGGGCACGGTCAGGAACACGCCCGTGTTGTTGAGCATGTCATATGTAGAGTTTGCCTTAGTTGATTCTTAGCCTTATTATCTCATGTGTATCTTTAAGTGAGTGTGTATTATTCCTTTTGGATTAGGTTTTTAAAGAGATTGAGTTGCCCTAATCCAAGTGTTGAGGATTCTTAGAAGAGGAGTTTGGTGTTGTGTGAGTTGCTCTTGAGGTAAGTACAAACATACATGGTTGCATACATTTATATGATATTGAGACTTAACACATTTAGTTGAGAAATGTGTTAATTTACTTGACATATTGTTGATGAATGAGTTATATGCTATAATATGCATAATGAGAATTATGTTGATGTAATAATGCAATTGAGTATTGTTTTGTATATGAAAAGAAATGTGATATGAAATGTGAAAATATAATGTAACCAACCGATATTGTGATGAAATAGAAGAATGAGAAAAGATGATATACTAAGGCAATGAGCCTAGTTTGATTATGAGAAATGAAATGAGAAATGAATTATGAAAGAGATTGATAATGAGATAAATGAATTAATTGTGTGCCTAGTATGTTATTCAATTTTCAGAGTTCTAGGTTTGGCGGCATGCCTATGAATAGCTGGGCAGGTGAAAAGACAGGGTCGTAAGCCGAGCCCAGCTGAGAAATGTGAAATATAATGTTTTTGGGGTGAAAAGACCGGGTCGTAAGCCTCAAAAACAGTAACAGTCTAGCCGGGTTGAGGACCAAGAGACTGGGGCCCTAGGGTCTAGCCGGGTTGAGGTCCAAGAGACTGGGTCTGTTACATTATCCATGGATATATATATGTATCGCCTACGGGCTTGATGAATGTGATTATGGACCAAAGCAGTAACTCTGAATTTTTTTTATAACATATTAGATCCTTTTTGGTCCCATGCTTGTCTTTGTTTCAACGTGAATCATAAATGGTAATACAATTGAATAAGATAATGAAATGTAATGTTATGAAATATAGCATTTTTGAATATGATCTCTATTGCTTGAAAGTATGACATTGACATTGCATAAGCATATTGTTATTGTGGTTTGTACCACTAAGCCTATGGCTTAGCGCGATTGTGGTTTATCGCGCAGGTGATAGGGTAGAACCGGAGAGTTCTTCTAGATCGAGTCGAGTCTAGACTCTGAAGTGTTAATTGTGGGCTTAAAGATCAGAGACGAACTGCCAAACATGTATAAACTTTATGTTTTGTAAATTATATTTTGATGTATATGTATATGTAAATACCGCTACATTTTCCGCTGCGTAATAAATAAATATTTTATCTATTATGTTTTATATTAAAACTTAACTGTTTTAAGTTTTCTCATATTATATCTAAAAGAAAAGATTGGTTTGTTTAATAAACCGTGGCACTCCTGTATTTGATATACGTATATTACAGATGTGGTTGTATGTAATGTGCATATATGGGGTATAGGGGTGTTACATAGGCAATCACCCTATCATTCTGCTTTAAAACATAGCCAAGTCCCACTCTGAATGCATCACAATACACTGTAAATTTGCCTCCTTCAGTTGGTAGTGCAAGAATAGGTGCAGACGTTAAATATTCCTTCAATCTAGGTGCAAACGTTAAATATTCCTTCAATCTGCAGAAGCTTTCCTCACATTTGCTGTCCTAATCAAACTTTATCCCTTTATGAAGCAATCTAGTAATTGGTGCAGCTATTTTGGAAAAGTCTTTTACAAATTTTCTATAATAACCAGGCAATCCCAGAAAACTCCTTATTTTTGCAATATTTGTTGGTTGAGGCCAATCAGCTACTGCTTTAGTTTTCTTAGGATCCACTTGTAACCCTTCACTGGTGATCACATGTCCTAAGAAAGATGTTTTCTCTTGCTAAAATTCACACTTAGACAATTTAGCAAATAAATGATTTTCTCTCAGAGTCCGCAATGCTATCCTTAAGTGCTCTTCATGTTCAGTCTGACTCTTAGAATAAATTAATATATCATCTATAAAAACAACCCCAAATTTATCCAAGTATGACTTGAAAACCCGATTCATCAGATCCATAAATGCTGCTGGTGCATTAGTGAGAACAAAAGGTAGTACCAAAAACTCATAATGGCCATATCTAGTTCGAAATGCAGTTTTAGGTACATCTTCCTTCTTGATTCTCAATTGATGGTACTTAGAGTGAAGATCTATCTTAGAAAAATAACTTTTCCCTTATAATTGATCAAAAAAATCATCAATTCTAGGTAGAGGATATATGTTCTTTATAGTCACCCTATTCAACTGTCTATAGTCTATACACATTCGAAGTGAACTATCTTTTTTCTTAACAAACAATACTGGTGCACCCCATGGTGAACTGCTAGGCCTAATGAAGCCTTTATCCAGAAGATCTTGTAATTGTGCTTTCAATTCCTTCAACTCAATTGGAGCCATTCTGTATGGAGGGATAGAAATAGGTGCTGTACCAGGTAGCAAATCTATACTAAACTCTATTTCCCTCTCTGGAGGTAAAGTGATCAGATCATCAGGAAATACATCAAGAAACTCTCATACTATAGTTATTTGATCCAAACTAGGGGATGAAATACTAGAATCTCTGACATGGGCCAAATACCCTATACATCCCTTTCTTAATAATCTTTTAGCACTAATTACTGAGATCAAACTGTTTAGCACTTCACTCCTATCCCCCTGAAATTTAAAAATTTTTCCTGATGAACTATGAAATATTACCCTCTTACCATTACAATCTAAGGTGGCAAAATACTTAGACAGCTAATTCATTCCTAAAATAACATCAAACTCTAACACTGGTAATTCTATCAAATCAGCTCTCAAAATTTTGTCATCAATCACTACCTCACAAGAAGGGTATATATTTTTAACAATAATTTCTTCCTCTAAAGGAGTAAACACAGTGAGAGGAATATCAAGCAGTTTGGAAGGTACATGTAATTTAGAAGCAAAATAGGTAGACACAAAAGAATGAGTTGCCCCTGAATCAAATAACACCCTTCCTTTAACAGATTGGATGGAAATGATACCTGTAATAGCTTCATTTGATGCTTGTGCCTCCTGAGGTGATAAGGTATACACTCTCCCTCTACCCCTACCAGATGGTGACTGTACTGCAGGTCTCTTAGTAACACTGCCTCTTCCAGAATCTCTTCCAAATCCACTAGATCTATGACCCATTTCCATCTGCACGGTTGTCTGAGATGTTTGTGGTCTTGTTTCTGCTGCAATCAAAGGACAATCTTTAATCATATGATCTTTTTGCCCACATTTAAAGCATGCCCTAGTCTCCCTATAACATTGGCCTCTATGCATCTTCCCACAAGTCTGACATGGAGTACGTATAGGAGGCCTCTGAACATTAGTACTGAAAAATCCATGGGTAATAGTCCCAGATGACCTTTCAGTAGGTGGTTTAGGTGGAAGTCCCATTGAAGTTCTAGGTGGGTTGATTTGTGGCATAGATTGTGATTGTCGCCTGACGCTAAATGTTCCTACTTCTTCCTTGCCTCTTTGTCTTATAAAGCTTTCAGTTCTAGCATTCTTCTTCTGTTCTCGGGCTTCCATCTCTCTATTTTCTATTATTCTTGCTTTGTCCACCAGTTTAGAGTAAGAATCATAATCATTAGTCAAAATCATGTACAGTGAATTAACTAATCCTCATCTGAATCAATGTATTCTTGCTGCTTCATTTGGTACTAGAGCAGGTACATACTTACTCAACTGATTAAATTGTCTTGCATATTCAGATACTATCATATCAGGTGTTTGTACTAACCTCTCAAACTCTAGAGCCTTGGCTTGCCTAACACTTTCAGTAAAAATTCTTGCAATACCATATCTATAAATTGATCCCAAGTCAAAAGAACATTTTCTTTCAATATTCCAGCCACATCTCTCTTGTACCATTCCTTCGCATCACCTCTCATCTGGTACCCTGCAAATTCAATTGCTTTCTTATCTGGACAACGAAGTATTTGAGTTTTTGCTTCCATTTCCACTAAAAACTCTATAGGGTCTTCTTCCCCTTTATAGATTAGAGGACTAAGTTTCAAAAATCCAGCTAATAATTTTCTTTCTTCATCTGATTCCATTCGTAGTGGTGGAGGTGGAGGAACATGGACTTCAGGGATAGGAGCCTGTTGTTGTTGTTGTCTTTGTTGTATCATCATTTCCATCATCAACTCATAATTTTTCTGTAATTGTTCAAGTCTTTCCATCACCCCAGCTATTCTATCTTCAACTGCCTGTGGTTCTGGGGAGGAGTCCTTACATTCTCAACTCTTTGTACTGATTCCTCAGAAGGAACAACTCCCTCAAATCTAATTGCCCTAGGTCTTCTTTGAGTTTCCATATCTAAACTATAAGAGAGAAAAGAATTATTTAGTTAACGAACGAATTAACGCAGATCTACATAACAATGAAAATAAGACATGACAGAATAATCCTAAGCTCTATAGTATTCTTACACATTTATGGTTACAAACCTTTAACCTATATATTATTATAAACCTAGGCTCTGATAACACCTCTGTCACACCCCATTTTTAGAAGTGTGATGCTCCTAGGGTCTAGGTAGGCTTAAGGCCACCAGGCACCACGTAGAACCCAACTAATTTAAGAATTCATACAAATTGATTATTGTACTGGTAAATTATAACTTTATTTTAAAACTTTATTATTTACTCATAACTTTATGATATATAATTATTACACATGTATTTTTATATTATATATTATTTACAAATATCTTTTTTTTATTACATTATGGTTTATTTCCATAATTTACCAAGTTATTCACAATATTACTATGGAGCAACTAGAGTATAACACAAACATTATTATTTAATTACATATGATAGTGTTGGCTAATTACATTATTCTCAAGCTTCTTGCTGGAAGAATAAATCAAGAAGCTGATGGTCCTGGATCACCTCTACCTGAAACCACAGACGATGGGGTGAGTCGTCAACTTAGTGAAATTATAGTGTCACAAGGGTAGGATATGCAATAACGATATTTCAATGTTTAAGGATAATAAATAAATAAGGCGGCTACACAATAAAGGTATAACAATGAAATTCAATCCACAAGAAAGGCCCACAATAATGGGACTAATATCACAAAAGAAAATTATATAATATGACATATAACACATAGCAATAACACTGAAGAAAATATATCATTTTTTTTCAGTGCTATCACACATCACATTCACATAAGGGTAGCTTCTACCCTATAAATCACAAACTTCTATGTGCACATAGCCTGATGGTATAGCCCCCATCAAGTTGGGAGTCTGTCATATTGGCTAGTCAAATGGCTTGGTATGATTACATAGGCCAAGAGGCCACATTGGTTTTCACAATTCACAAATGTAGAATTACAAACAACAAATGATACCAAATGGCTCAAATATCAACAATGATTAAATTTTCAACAAAGAATTTCAAATTTGACAAAGCAAAGGCTAGACACTATAACTCACCTTGAATATGCAAATTTGATTCCTCTAAGTTATTGTTAATAATTTTTTGATTCGATGGCAATACCCGACCTACATTCACATTCACATATAAATCACACATTTAGGTTTTTTTTTTAATTTATCATTTTTGTATTAATTGTTTATTAGGAACCTATGCCCTGTTTTAATATCTTAATATGCCCTAAAATTTATTTTATAATATGAATTCAAATTTCACAAATTATATTATAATAGGGTTATACAATAGAGTAAGTTCAAATATGTGTCATATGCCTATAACAATGTACATTGGTTTCTTCATGTTATTTGATTTACTTATTTATTAAATTAATATTTATACTTTTGAGAACATTAAATACACATACTAGAATTTATATTCATCTATAATATGCTTATATTTATGCCCAAATCAAATATATTTTATTATACTCAATTCAATCCTAAATCAACAAAACACCTAAATTCCAGCATTTGAGTAGTTTTCATTTAATTATTATTAATTTATTTAAATTAATTTTCTATGAAATTTTTTTCAGCATATTTTCAACATCATATATGACCTCTCTGTAAATTTTCACAAATTATATAGTTCATTTATATAGGTAAATAATTCAAACACAGTAGCAAAATCTCAATGGTATTCATTAAGACTATTAAAATGAGCAGCTTGTGTTTATTTATTTACTCACTCATCTTCCTTCATCATTTTGACTTGGAATTTTATCAAAACCTTCCCAAAATCCAAATGCACTTTTATGTAATTTTTTTTGATGAATTTTAAAACTCGTTTTCATGTTAAAATAAATAAAACTCAGTAGCTAAATTATTGAGAATTCAAGCTGTAATATTTAGACAGATTTGAGTGTTAGGGTTTTTAGCTTCATTCCTTTCAATTTCTTTCAATACAAATCAATTTATAACATCCTAAATACTTAATTAATATGTACAAATGATAAGTTTTAGCTCAGATTCAATAAATAATAGATTTAAAGTTAGAAAAACAAAATAAAAGATTAAGATTCAGAATTTTCAGATTCTTACCTTTAGGAGTTCTTTTGCCTTCTTTGCCTTTATATCACTTTGTTGATTTAATTTTTCACTTTGGATCACTTATAAACATAAGAAACTAGCCTAGAAATGGTTTTTAGCTACTGAAAAATAAGAGAGGGTCGTGATAGAGAAGAGGTATTCTTAATAGTAATAAGAAAAGAGAAAGAAAAAAAGATAAGACCAAAAATTTATATCATCTTTTAGTCAACATTTTCCAGCACCTATTACTATTCAAAAGAGACGAGTCACCCACTTATTTTGGCAAAAAATTGTCTGAGAATTAAGTGAGTGAAATTTCCATTTTGCCCCTCGATCTTATACATTTCTTTTATTAACTCAAATGCCCTTTTTGTCATTTTACACCATAACTTGTTACCTACACTTGTAATTAATTTCTTTAAAATTGTTTTCACTTCTAATTTTAAATTTTAATTTATCTTATATGGTTTTAATGTATATTATTATATTAAGATATTATTAATTACGTTATAGTAAATTTCAAGTATAATACCCTAAGATTTTTATACATACGGGTTCACGTAGCTAAAGTATTTTAAAATTTACATTTCCATTACTTTAGTAATACATAAATTTCACTTCTTTATATATGAATGATTTCTTTATCACTCTAATAGGTCATTTTGTTTCTCTAATAATTTATATACAAATATAATTAATTATTTAATAACTTACAGTTAATTGATTTGATTCACAGTTGTAGAGTTTTAAATTCAAATACTTTAAAGTTTTTGTTTATTACTTTAGCACTTTATAATTTTATTTCAATCAAAAATTTTTTCTCACTTTATTCATTAATTTGTACAACATTTAAACTACTAGATTTTTATTTTATCTAGGGTATTACAGGTTGCTTCTTTGGGCATTAAGAAAGTAGAAGTGGAAGTTGATAATGTAAGTGTGGTACATATGATCCAAAGTGAGGAGGACTCCAACCTAGGGAATAATGCCTTATTAATCAGAATCAAGTGTATGCTTCATGCAGATTGGGATGTTCGATTTTCTCATGTCTATAGGGTGTATAATGCCTCGACAAATTGGCTAACCTCTTATGCTCTTCACTTTCCCTCTGGGACATATTGACTTCAACAAGCTCCAGCAGGTTTACTTCATCAATTGTAGAATGATCTTATAGGGGTTGCCTTCTCTCGGTTGGTCCCTTCTTAGTTTTCTCTAAGGCTTTGTCTTCTTTGTAATAAAAAAGTGATATTATTAAACCTTGGCTTAACAATTTTTCTGCTCACCTACTAGCGAGGATTACACACGCTATATACCCCTTTTTTTCATTTGAAACTTTTAGCCCATTAATCTCATTAATCCGAAGAAACTAATATCACTAAACTCAATTTCTTCTTGATTTCCTATTAAAATCTTTAACCTAATCTAAGTAAAACTCTATTTTTTTCCACAAAATTCAATTTCAATTGAATCGCATGTATTCTGAAATTTGATAAAGTTGATTATTCTAATTTTATGAACTAATGGAGCTTACAAATTTGTCTCATTAACTGGGTAGAGAATAAGAACTTCATTTTTGAAGGGAATTTGGTCTTTAATTTTTAAAGGTTTTTAACTTTTAAGCATTTTCACAAACTGCTTATTTCTATAAGGTTTTTCACTATTATAGGTAATTTATGTTTGGGTTATATTTAGTTTGCATTGATGACTTGGTTTATTGAGATTTGTTAAATTATTTTATGTGTTGTTGTGTTGAGATATGAAAAAAGTTATTTTTTCTTGCGTTATGTGTTGAGATTTACTAACATAATAGTTTTTATGTATTAAATGTAGAATACTTCAGTTGAAAGGACATTTCAAATTGAACAAAAATATTGAAGGATTTCAATATGAATATGGAATTAAAATGGTTAGGGAAACTAAAAAAAATACTTAAATGTGTAAGCATTTTATTTAGTTTTAACTTGTTTCTTGTAACTTAAATGAGATTTTAATTGTTAATAAATATATTATGCAGAGTGGGAAGACTGCCAAAATTATTAGGGAAGGAGTGGGGATAAAAAGTACTACTAAAATGAATGTTGGTTTAAGCTTCAAGCCACATGGATTGAAATGAAAGAGTAAGTCAACTATGACTTCAAGATAGCTGAGAGAAGAACAAGCCAATAATCAAACTCTTATAAGACAACATGCCCAAAGTTTGAAAGGAATGGATCTTCTAATATCCAAGATAGTAAAATCTGGAGGGCATTATATTTTTTTTTTTGTTAGCTGGCATTAGCTTAAGTTATATAAGATTATGTTATTTTCAATATTTCATAACACTCCTTGCTAGTTCATGTTAACCATGGTCAATGTCAATTTTTGAATTGCCTTGAGTTTTTCACAACTTGGAAGTAGTGTTATATCAAAAAAAGTTGTGGAATTTCAAGTTATATATGAACAATGTTGATTCTATTGGAACGGAATTCATATTTTGAAATAGCCTATTCATTTTGTGCAAAAGGTTTTTGAATGATAGATTAATTATCTCAGAGCCCAATCTAAGCATTATCACTCTTCACAACTGTTGCATTATGCTTGGTTCCATTAGCAGTAGCTGCTAAAAATCAACATCAGCATTCCCAACAACTCAAAACCAACTAAATACTCAAATCAACAAAATACTCAAAACCAACCACATTTAGTCAAAAGAAAATTGCTCAACTGCATCAATTAAACCAAAAGAAAATTCCTTTTCATATTCAAAACATTCAATTGCTCTTTGAATATTTATAATATTGCTCTTTGAACCTTTGTGATGCAGTTGATTTGGAATGTATATCTCTCACTCTACAATCTCAACTCTTTTTGTTTGATCTGCGCATCAAAAAATAATTCTAACATACTAAGCAAAACTTGGTGGTACTTATGTATTTATAATATACACGAAATTTAAAGGAAAGAGAACTATACAAAAACTAATTTAGAAATAATAGAAATTATCCCTTTAGAACATTAATAAATAAATTAATAAATTCATTGGAGCATGAAACACTGAACATGACTAAATCTAAAATTTGGTTAGCTTAACAACAACCACATAACACATTATGTTCAATATAGATAACTTCTTTAAACTTGCCCATGCACACTGATCTTTGATCATAGGTTTGGATTACGGGTCACTGTTGACAATTTAATGGCCAATCTCAAGAATATATAATGGCAAATATGTCCACTGTCACTAATGACAAAATGTGTCCATTATTGGCACGGAGTGCCCACTATCACTATAGATATCCACCATATAGCTAGCCATTAAATCCCAAGCTAGATCTAAATTAGTATGATTTGCGTAATTCATTAATTTTTAGTTAACATTGAATTAACATTGAATTATATATATCATGTCAATGGAATAGTACTTTGATCAACATTTAGTATTACACATATTTGTCATATATTCAAAATTTATTACACTTTTTCATACTTTTAACACATATATACATGAATTCTTAACACAAGGGTAAGAAACATAAAGATATAAGCCTCATACTAGGCCCGTATATCACAAAATACAAGCTAAAAATATTATTCAGGTACCCTATGGTTGTGGCATCTCAACCCCACGCCTGTGGGATACAAAAGAAGCTGCCAAATGCCATAGACCACCCCCACGGTGGTGACATTTAAGGGCCACGGCCATGGCATTCAGAACAGCTCTGTTTCATGAAAATTTTTAAACAAATAGCCTCACTTTCAATCCCACGGCCGTGGCACTCAGTTACCACGCTCGTGGCATTGGTTTTGGGTCTACCTTCAGAGTAATTCTTCCTCTGGTAGTCTCGACTTCAATACTATGCCCGTGGAACCTTTAAGCCACACCTGTGGCATCCCAAAATTATGTATTTTGCATACTCAACCACTTAAATATAAACATATTCAAGATATATGATAAAAATGAATCAAAAACCAAGTTTTTAACATAAAAAGAGTCTATATTAAATACTTTACTCAAATTTCAATTAATCAATCTTTAACCATCACTCATGGCTAAAAATAATATCAAACCACTCGATTCTTATAATGATTGAATTAAGAATCATACTCAATATTTATAAATTCTTTTAATTAATTTTTCACTCATCAATCCATTTAACCAATACTTTTAAGTAATAATTCATTATAAATGACTCAATCAATAAATTCAAACATTAAAACTCATAGAAATTTAAATATTTACAAATTAAAAATGCATAAACACATACCTCTTCAAAATCCCTCTTCCTCTCTCTTTTTCCTCTTTTTCTTTGATTACTTGTTGATAATCTCACATTTTCTAGCTTATTCTTCTAAAAACTTATAATTACACGTAATCTACTCTTGATTTTATTTAATTTGAAGAAAGGAAGATGAAGAAAATGAGAAAGATGATGGAAGTGGTGGTGATTGGCGTGGATGAAGATGGAAGAAGAAATGAGAAGTTTCTATTTTTCACTTTATATACTTCAAGAGTCTGATTGGGTGGGGGCATGCCTATTATAACTATGATGCACCCTCACTCTTAACCTTTGATTCTAATTCAATTTATAGTCTCGTAAAATGGTAAAAATAATTTCTCTAGTAAATTTTAAGATCTACTAATTCACTATTTTCTACTTATATCATTTATCCAAGTCATTTTTATCACCATATACTATCAGTTATCAATATTAGTTAAAAAGTTCACTGTTTAAAATTTTAAACATTATATCTAAATTATCCAATAGATACTAATATTTTAAAATGCGTCTTTATTATTATCTAAAACAATAATATAAATAATTATTAATAAATCCACACGATAAATATGTTGGTATGATCTTTCTACGCGTTGGTCAGAAAAATATAATATATAGATTATATCGGCTTATCCTTGAAGATATGAAATATTTATATATTAAAAGAGTGATTCAAACTACTCAATTAATAGATAAATATGTAACAAAGAAGAATAAATAAGTTTTAATATATATAAATATATATATATATGTATGTATACTATCTGTAGTTTTGATTGATAAATATAATTTAAATCTCAATCACTGCTATAATTCACAGAAATTTTGAAATAACTTAATTCAAACATCTTTTACATACACTCAAATATAAGTCACTACTGATTCATCTTCAATTTAAGGACGCATGATGACTTACTTCGCAAACCCAA
Organism: Garcia nutans; assembly: GCA_947685225.1. Taxonomy (NCBI): domain Eukaryota; kingdom Viridiplantae; phylum Streptophyta; class Magnoliopsida; order Malpighiales; family Euphorbiaceae; genus Garcia; species Garcia nutans. The sequence goes on from CANTUV010000032.1 coordinate 13,811,489, forward strand.
AGAGAAATAACTTCAATAGATATGTGCAAAGTAATAACTTCAGCCAAAGGGTAATTTATATTATCATTAAATAAATATAAACACCCATCATCAAGGAGCAATCATGCATGATTATAATAAGTGTATATAAATCATTTATCCAGCACACTATAATCAACCAGTCATATTTATGAAAAATCAAATTATCATTATTTGTTCTCAATTTATAAGAAAATAAATATTACTGAAAAATGAAATATCATTCTAATCTTAGTAAATTCTTCTTTTAAAGTTATATATATAATATTTAGAAATACAATGTTACATATTTATCCACTCACCTAAACCAAAATTATATTTATCTAACCAACATAATCCTTCTTTTATTCAATAATTATAGTTGAATTCATTCCCAAAATAATATAAAATAATATTTAATTTGAAATATAACCTAAATTTTATCAATTATTGTAGATGTATGCTATAAAAATAACATGTGAGTATTATCCTTAAATTCTAGAGAAATTCTAGCGAGATTTTGACGTAAATCAATTTTTTCTAAAATTTCAAAATAATACTCCAATGAATATTATCTCATTTATCAAGTCAATTGTTTATCTAATTTTTTAATAAATATTCTCAACAACTCAATATAATTTTGAATGTTAAAATTTACTAAGTATTTATAATATTTTAATATCCAATTAAATTATATTATTTTAGTTTATATATTTTAATAATTTATTAATATTAATAATATTTATTTATTAATTAATTTATTCTATTACATATTAAATAATATTAATTAAATCTTTGATATTATAATTATTTAATACATATACATATTTAATTTTTAAAATAAATTTATGTTAATAATAATAATAATAATATATGACGTGACAGGCGGTTAAAATTTAGGTAAGGTGGCATTTGCAATCCCCTCTCTCTCTTTCTTAATTATAATAATTAATTATTTTAGTATTGAATTGTGTTACTTAACTTTTCACGTCTTCTTTTCTTCCCTCTCATAGCAATCAATACATGTTTATTTGACAAGGTGAATATAATATTTTTATATAATCTAGCAAGTGGGTCTTTACTTTTCAGCTAAAAAAAAGTGGGTCTTAACTTTTTATTGAGAATAGCTAAGTAGATTTATAGAAAATAACAAATTTTTTGTTGGGACGAGTCTCTTTTTCTTTTCTTTCTTTTAATTTCTATTCCAAACACTAATCTTTCTTTTAATTTTTCTTTCTTTTAATTTCTATTCCAAACACTAATAATCTTTTCAGGAAATTTTCTTTCTTTAATTTTTTTTCTTTACTCCTTTGAATCCATGTATGGCATGGCTTGATCTTACTGTTTTTTTAATCATTTATTCTCTTTATTTTTTTACCTTTTTAATCATATCTTTATTTTTGGTTCCTTAATTTTCTTTTTAAAATCCTTTTATGAGGATCATTGTTATCTCTATTTCTACTTCTTTTTTTTTTTTTAATTTTTCTTCAATAAATGGAAGTATTATAGTTCGAATGGAAATCAATCTATACTGGGATCCAGGAAAATTGATTAGGAGAGAAAGAATATTCAATCAAGATTGAGAAAGGAAAAGAAAAGAAAGTAAAAGAGCTTTCAATTCTATGTGATTCAGAAGTGGGAGTAATAATCTTCTTTGGCACTGGCAAACACTGTGTAATATAGGTGTATATTATTTATTTTCGTTTAATGGTTAACCGACCGATCAAAACTGATTAATCGTTAATCGAATTAAAAATCGAATTGAACTAATATCATTAATTGAAATGACCACTATATTAATATAGTCAGTCAGCCGAACTGATAATTCGGTCGGTTAACTGAAATACTCCCACCTCTAAATATAATATGATTTATTTGGAGATAATTAAAAGAAAGTAAATTTTTGAATAAAATATATATACAAATAATAAAAATAATAAATAGTTAATCTAAAAGAAATTGATTGAACTTTATGAAATTAGTAAATTAGAAGTTATAACTTTAATCGATTGAGTAATCAATTAAATATTAAAAATAAATAGATAGTAAATATATAAATAATTTAAAATAAAAATATTAATATAAAGAATAATCAAAATAAATTAAATATTTGAGTTATAAATATTTATTAGTAAATTGTAGAACAAATTATTTATATATATTTATATATTGAATTGAAGAACCTATAAATTGATAATTTATTGTTAATTAGTAAATTTAAATTTATCATTAAATTATATTTAAGAATTTTTGTTAATATATATATAGTTGTTTATTAATTGATTAATTATTTATAATTAAAATGGAAATAAGTATATATATGTGTATATTAACTTTAGGATAAAAATATTTATGGTAAAAATAAGTAAAAATTTTGAATTTATAAATTTTATTTGTGATTTACAGAATAAATTAATTGTATTTAAATATGAAGATATGAATAAATATACAGATGGAATTAATAAATTAATTATAAGGTAATAAATAAATAGTTTATTAATTAATTTATATTAAATACTATTATTAAATTATTATTTATATAAGGAATTTATTTACAAATTGAACTAAATTAATTAAATTATTTATAAGTTAAATCGTGTTAGTTAATTTCTAAATAATTAAATTAAGCGGTAAATATGTTGTGTTTGAAAATTCATAAAATTAAATAGTCTATTAAAATTTATATTGTTATAAATATATCAGTTAACTTATTATTATCTTTACTTAAGAATAAATAATAATAATTATTAAAAATATAATTAATGCTAAGTAGTAATTAAATATTATTATTATTATTATTATTGTAGTAATAAAGTATTATTACTAAATTTATTATAATTATTAGTACTTATCAATTTTAGCATAATCATTATTTTTACTACTATCACCACTATCAATACATTAAATCTATAACTTTTAAGTCTATTATAGATTTATTTCAATAATTAATATTGTTATTATTGTTATTATTACTAATATTATTCAGTATTAGATTTAACATAAATTATTAAATATTTAAATAATATTTAAATAATGGTAACTAAATATGTAACATTGTATTTCTAAAGTATTATAAATATATGACTTTAAAGGAAAAATTTACTAAGATCAAAATGGTATTTCATTTTTCAGTATAAATTAAGAACAAATAATGGTAGTTTGATTATACTACGCTAGATAAATGATTTATATACACTCTTATTATAATCATGCATAATCGGACCTTGATGATGAGTGTTTATATTTATTTAATGATACTATAAATTACCTTTTGGCAGGGGTTATTGCTTTTGTGCATATCTATTGAAGTTAATTCTCTTTGAGCTTGCGAGATAAGTTATCATGCGCCATTGGATTGAAGATGGATTAGTAGTGAATTATATTTGAGCGTATATAAAAAATGTTTGGATTAAGTTATTTTAAAATTTCTGTGAATTATAGCAGTGATTGAGATTTAAATTATATTTTTTCAGCAGAACTACATATAGTATACATATATTTATTTATATATATTAAGCTTTATTTATTCTCCCTTGTTATATATTTATCTATTCACTGAGAATATATAAATATTTCATATATTCAATGATAAGCTAGTAGAATCTCTATATTATATTTTTCTTATTAGCGTGTAGAAAGGTTAGGCCAACATATTTATTGTGTGAATTTATTGAAAATTATATATATTATTATGTAGGCAATAATAAAGATTTATGTAAAAATATTAGTATTTGTTGGATAATTTAGATGTGTGTACTTGAAGAATATTACGTAATTAAGTTGTGAGTGATAATCTTATAGTAAATTAATATTATATTAAATTATGAAATAAGTCCACCCTTAAGATTGAGAGAGTGGGGTATGACACAACATATCTAGTTCTTTTCTCATATTAATTATTTTTTGTATATCAAAATTACGGATATTACAGTGTTAGAGGTTGTAAAGACTTTGTTAGAAATTATTAACGACTGCTAGGGTCTGTTAAAGAGCCATTTTATAGTTGCAAGAAAAAAGTCAACAAACATAACAATAATATAATTTTTTTACTTTCCACATATGTTATAGAGTCTTAATCAGTGTTTTAAAAGGATGTTAAAGGCTTGTTAAGACCTTGTTAGGGATTGTTCTATTTCGAACAAAACAGTCCCTAGTAATTCCTAACAATAACTAAAAATAATTGATAATAAAGAACACACTAGAAAAAACTCTAAAAATACAAAAGTCTGCGCTTTAATATACCTACTTACCATTAACAATATAAAACATACATCAACATAAACACACTTATTACTATATCCATCAAATAGAATGGTTTCAAGACATGCATCATTGTTCATTTTAGGAAAAAAATTAAAAACCCTAGAAAATTTACTATGAATGCTTTGAAGATGCTTTTATAACAAATGATACAATTGAAGAAAAATGAAACTTCAAATGATCGAAGAAGAATGAAACTTTCACTTGTTCTTTTTAGGGAGAATGTGCAAGTATACACCTAATGTTTGCACAAAGATACAAATTGAGCCTTAATATTTATTTTGGCTTATTTATAAACTTAAATTTTTTAAAAAACTAACAAATTAATCTCTCTTTTAATGAAAAGCTAACTACCGTTAACTGTGTATTTAGTTTTCCGTCAAAAATCATAAATGCGCGCCTTAAGTTTGTGCAAAAGTATATATTGGCATTAATTTTTTTTTTTACTCAATTATATACTAAAAAAGATATTTTTACCTATTTTGTAAATGAATTAAATATATTTAAGAGTATTTGTACTAAACAATATTTTGATTAAAATTATTATTTAATACTTCTTCTAATGAACCTTTAAAATCACTAATTCATATTATATATATATATACACACACATACAGACACATATTATATTAGATATGTTATGTTATTATGATGATATATTTAAAAGATTTTCTTAAAAATATAAATAAATAAGTAAAAAAAGTTTGAAAATATCCTTTTTTTTAAAAAATGCTTTTAATTTTCAATTTCAAATCAAAAATAATATTTTTAAAATAAAAAATAATTTTAATTGATTAATTATAGGGTATATTTTTAAAGCTAATTAAAATTTAATATTTTTAAAATAAAAAATAAATTCAATTGAAAATTAGAAGCAAATGTTTTACAAAAAAAATGGATATTTTAAAATTTTATTATTTTTTAATTTTTAAGAAAATATCTTAAATATATCCCCACAATAACATAACACATCTGATACAATATGTGTATATATATATATATATTGTGAATTAATAATTTTAAAGATTAATTAAAAAATATTAAAAAATAATTTTAATAAAAATATTATTTAATATAAAATACTTTTAAATATGTTTGGTTCATTTATAAATGGGTAAAAATATTATTTTAGTCCATAACTGAAAAAAAAAATCAATATCAATCTATACTTTCACATAAATTTAAGAAGCATATTTGCATATTTCAACAGACAACTAAACACAGTTAATAACAGTTAGCTTTCCGTTAAAAAAGGAGCTAATTTGTCAGCTTTTCAAAATATTAAATATATAAATAAGTCATAATAAATATTAAAAACTAGCCTTTGCACAAATATCAGGAGCATATTTGTTATTTCTTCCTTCTTTTTATGTTTCAGATAAGAGGAAAATAATTGGTTTTCAACTAGGGAGATTTAAGGATTTTAGAAAAAGCATGAGATGAAGCTATTTCAAAATTTCAAATGAAAAACTAAAAAGATTTTCATTTTTTTTATAAATTGTTTTGAATAATGAAGAGTAATTTTCTTAAAAAAATGGTCTATTTAGGATTATAACAGTTAAAAATTTAATAACTTTTTGCTCCGAGATATTTATTTGGTTAAATTTTAAATTTTTTATTATTAATTTTTGGAGAATTCAAAAAGAGAGAATGTCGAAAACTTATCTTACACATAATTATTGTTGTTGTTATTATTTTTTACACCATCAGAAATCTTTAAGTAAAATAAGGCATATCAAGAATTTAATCGCAGAACACCATTATAGTAATTGTAACACCCCTTCCCGACCTACGTGTGTAAGCTGAGTAGAGGCGCCACCCTATCCTAATGTTGCTACCACTTTTACTTAGTCAAATTTTTGTTCCGATTTTTATAGAAATTTTGCCATAGTTTTGCCTAAAAATTCAATCCCAAGTGTCGACAAAACTGGTTTTTTTCTAATTTTTTTAAAACATTTTTACACAAACCAATGCAAACAAAATCATTCTCAATACACTTCCAATAAATCCCCCTTATAACCTCAACTACAACCTGCAAAAAGGATTTACACTTCTAGTACAAAATAAAGTAAAGGTTTATTATGAAATACAGCAGATAAAATCTTTGTTCACTATGCAACGGAAAGTAACAATATTTACAAATTCATATACATCAAAACTCAAGTTTTACAACACATAAAATTTATACATGTTTGGCAGTCAGTCTTCGATCTTAAAGCCCACTATTCAATCTTCAAAATCTAGGCTCGACTCGGCCTAGAGGAACTCTCTGGTTCTTCCTTGTCACCTGCGCGAAGAATCACATTCGCGCTAAGCCAACGGCTTAGTAAGATAAAACATGCTAATGGTATGCTTTAATGTAATGCAATGCCACATATGTTATTGATAAGATCAATATCATAAATATAAAGTTAACCACATAATTATGCATTTCACAAATCATAGTCATATGAGCATACCACATTTCAACATCTTTCCACATTCAACATTAATCAATCATACTCAATAACCAACATCTCATTTCATTAACTCATAACATTATTTAGGACATTCATATAACCCTGACACCTATGGGCCCAACAAGTATTTAATACGATATTCAGAGTTCAGAGTTACTGCTTTGGTTCATAGTCACAATAATCACGCCCGTAGGCAATGTATATACATGTATCTCTATCCATGGATAGTGTAACAGACCCAGTCTCTTGGATCATCAACTCAATACATATGAGGAGATCCTCAACCCGGCAAGACTGTTACAAATCATGTATCTCATAGTGTAACAGACCCAGTCTCTTGGACCATCAACTCAACACCTATGAGGAGGTCCTCAACCCGGCAAGACTGTTACCTTTCATCATTTCTTAGGCATGCCACCCAAATCCAGAACTCTGAAACTGAATAACATATTAAACAAACAATTCATTTCCATTCTCAATTCTCATCACATTTAGGCAAACATGCCTTCTTTCTTTCAATTACATCATCTTAGCCAATAACAATGGCTTCACATTTCATTTCATAATATAACATCTCATTATTCAAGTACATATATATATATATATATATCTCATCCATGATCACATTATATCTCACATAGCATCATTCATAAATATCAACATTTCATTCCACATTACTCATGAAACACATTACCATTCACAATGCACAACATAACATTGTTCAATCTCAACAATGCAATTAGGGCAAAGAACAATTGATTATAACATTCATTGATTCAAGTGTGTTTAAAGTGTTTAGGGTTAGGTTTAAGGACCAACCTACCTTTGGAGAACCAAAGCAATGCAAGAAGAACAAAGAATTAAAACCCTAACCATAAATAGTACATTCTGGTTTTAAACTCCATTTTATCCTTATTTTGAAAAATTGTATAAAATAATCTACTTGACTAAAAATTCTAAAATTTTTACAGAATTTAGTTTTATATCTTAAAATCATCCCTTTAAAATTTCAGATCAAACTGAACACAAAATCTTGGTCAAATAGTTCACCTAACCAGACTGCCCCAATTGCCCTGCATCCTGGCAGCAGTTCTGAACTTTGTGAATTCCATAAATCAAATTCAATCAACGTGGTTCCAAATTATTTTTCTCAAATACTAGACTCACTAAGAAACAACATATCCAAAATTCAATTGAATATGATTTTTCTACATTTTATTAAAAATCCCGAAATATAGCTGTCCCAGTTAAGGTACCTGCTGGAACAGGTCTAATGAAAATAATTTTTCTAAACTCATAACCATTCCAAAATCGAATCAACATATTTTTCAGTCATTCTAGACTTATAGAGGCACAACATATCAAAAATTCACTTCAAGAACATTTTTCTAAAATTAATTAAAAATCATACAAGTCACAGCCTTTACTAATCCTAAAACAGAAACAATTTCACTAAACACCAATCTTACTCTTCCATCACCAACACCAACCCAACTTCTCATCTATCAAGCAAAATCAATACTTATAATCATACCATAAGCAACTTAATCATACCACTTCAAAAGAATTGAAGAAATTAGAGAAAAGATCTTACCTCAAATGAAGAAATCCACAAATCTTTAACCAAAACCCTTGTTTCTTTCTTCAAAATGCTTCAAACCTCAAGATCACCTCTCTTTCTCTCTTTGTCTATGGAGAATCCGGCCACTTCAAGAAAGAAAGAAGAAAATGCACAAGTCAAACACCTTTTCTTCTTTTAATCTCCACCATGCATCTTATAAGGAAAATTACCAAAACACCCTTAACCATATAACTAACTCTTTGTCTCATATAAGCCCTTTATAGTAATTTCATTAACAACCAAAAATATCTTCTTCCACTTAACCATCACCTTGACTCTTCATTTGACCAATGTATATGTTAATTATATCATCATATAAACAACATATACATTTGTCTCTAAACCCTAAATTTCTTCTCCAAAACACATATACATATACATTCTCTTCCCATTTCTTTTCTCTTACAATTTAACACATATATGCACAAACATTCACTTCCCAATATATATATCAACAACCACAATAACAACAACATACTCAAAACTTCTAGGGCATAAATGAGGATATTACAATTCTCCCCCTCTAAAAAGAAAATTTCGTCCTCGAAATTACCTGATATCAAAGCTGAAACAATTGCGGATACTGCTCTCGCATGGTATGCTCACTTTCCCAAGTCGCTTCTTCTTTTGCATGATTCTTCCAAAGAATCTTCACCAATGGCACTCTCTTGTTCCTTAACTCTTTCACTTCTCGTGCCAAGATAGCAACTGGTTCCTCTTCAAATGTCAAATCTGGGCTCACTTCAATAGACTCAAATGGCAACACATGAGATGGATCCGACCTATATCTCCTCAACATAGAAACATGGAATACATTATGAATACGATCCAACTCAGGTGGCAAAGCAAGTCGATACGCCACTGGCCCAACTCTTTCTAACACTTCATACGGCCCAATGAAACGAGGACTCAATTTTCCTTTCCGACCGAACCTCAAAATTTTCTTCCAAGGAGACACTTTCAGAAATACCTTATCTCCAACATCAAACTCTATATCTCTCCTTTTTAGATCTGCATAAGACTTCTGTCGGTCTGAAGCTGCTTTTAACCTGCCTCGAATCAACTTTACTTTATCTTCAGTTTCTTGAATCAAATCAGGACCAACCAACTTATTATCTCCAAGCTCATTCCAACAAAGAGGTGTCCTACACCGTCTGCCATACAATGCTTCAAACGGTGCCATACCAATGCTGGATTGGTGACTGTTGTTGTAAGCAAACTCCACAAGAGGTAAAAACCTATCCCAACTTCCAGAGAAATCGATAACACAGCTTCTCAACATGTCCTCAATAATCTGTATCACCCTCTCTGACTGTCCATCCGTCTGTGGATGAAAAGCAGTGCTGAAGTGCAGTCGAGAACCTAAAGCACTATGCAAACTCTTCCAAAATCTGGAAGTAAACCTGGGATCTCGATCAGACACTAAAGAAGTTGGAACACCATGCAGTTTCACAATCTCATGGATATACAGCTCAGCCAATCTCTCCAAAGAGTAATCCATTCGAACCGGAAGGAAATGAGCTGTCTTAGTCAATCTATCCACAATCACCCATATAGCATCATGCTTCTTTTGTGTCAATGGCAAACCAGACACAAAATCCATTGTCACTCTTTCCCACTTCCATTCTGGCACTGACAATGGTTGAAGCAACCCGGTTGGAACTTGATGCTCTGCTTTAACCTTCTGACAAGTGAGACATTTCGATACAAACTCAGCAATGTCTCTCTTCAAACCAATCCACCAATAATGCTGTCTCAAATCATGATACATCTTCGTATTACCCGGATGCATAGCAAACATTGACTGATGAGCTTCTTCTAAAATGACTCTTTTCAAATCAGCATCATCGGGTACACACAATCGGTTCTTAAACCAGAGACTCCCATCATCTTTCACAACAAAATCTCTAGTCTTCCCATTCTTGCAATCTGAAAAAATCTTCTGAATCTTCTTATCGGCCAACTGAGCTTCTTTGATCTGATCTAACAAAATCGGCTTTAATTGCAACTGTGCCAATAATGCACCATCAACACAAGGTACAAAACTGGCATGCAATGCTCTCAACTCAACAAGCAACGAGAGCGAGTAAACAGTTAAACCAGCTAAAGACTTCCGACTCAAGGCATCAGCAACAACATTTGCTTTACCTGGATGATAGTCAATCAAGCAGTCGTAGTCTTTAATCAATTCTAACCATCTCCTCTGACGAAGATTGAGTTCTTTCTGGACACCCAAATACTTCAAACTCTTGTGATCAGTGTAGATGAAACATTTCTCCCCAAACAGATAGTGGCGCCAAATCTTTAATGCAAACACAATGGCAGCCAATTCTAAATCATGGGTCGGATAGTTAAGCTCATGCGGTTTCAACTGTCGAGATGCATAAGCTATAACTTTCCCTTCCTGCATCAATACACACCCCAAACCTCTATGTGAAGCATCACTGTAGATCACATATGGTTTGCCTTCAACAGGTAAAGTAAGAACAGGCGCTTGAGTCAACAACTCTCTCAACTGCTCAAAACTAGCCTGACACTGATCTGTCCACACAAATCTCACTCCCTTTCGAAGTAATCTGGTGAGTGGAGTAGCTATCAAAGAAAACCCTTTCACAAACCGTCGGTAATAGCCTGCCAAACCCAGAAAACTTCTAATCTCTGTCACAGACTTGGGTGGACTCCAATTTAAAATGGCTTCAACTTTGCTCGGATCAACTCTGATGCCTTCTGCAGAAACAATATGTCCGAGAAAAGCAACTTGATCCAACCAGAACTCACACTTCGACAATTTGGCAAATAACTGATTCTCTCTCAAAATCTGCAACACAATCCGCAGATGCATATCATGCTCCTCTTCATTCCGCGAATACACCAGTATATCATCAATGAAGACCACTACAAACTGATCCAAATAGGGCCTAAACACCCTATTCATCAAATCCATAAAAGCTGCAGGTGCATTCGTTAGACCAAAAGGCATAACTAAAAACTCATAATGCCCATACCTGGTCCGAAAAGCAGTCTTAGGAACATCTTCACTTCTTACCCTCAGCTGATGGTACCCAGATCTCAAATCAATTTTGGAGAACACTGACGCTCCCTTCAACTGATCAAAGAGATCATCGATTCTAGGCAAAGGATATTTATTTTTAATAGTCACCTTGTTCAATTGCCTATAATCGATACACAACCTCATAGTACCATCTTTCTTCTTCACAAATAGCACAGGAGCTCCCCAAGGAGAAACACTGGGGCGAATGAATCCTTTGTCCAACAACTCCTGTAATTGCACTTTCAACTCCCTCAATTCTGCTGGTGCCATTCTATAAGGAGTAATAGAGATAGGAGTGGTACCAGGCAACAATTCAATACCGAACTCCACCTCTCTCTCAGGAGGCAACCCTGGCAACTCCTCTGGAAACACATCCGGGAACTCAGCAACTGTGGCAATGCTATCAATAGGGGAACCCTTCACTCTAGTATCCACCACATGAGCAAGATAGGCTTCACACCCCTTTCTAATCAACCTCCTGGCTGCAACAGCTGAAACAAATAAGGAGGCTAGCTGTTCCTGCTCATTAGATACTATCACCTCTCTACCATCACCCGTTCTCAAAGAAACAATTTTCTTTTTACAATCCACCACAGCTTCATGTCGAGATAGCCAATCCATACCTAAGATCACGTCATATTCCTTAAATGGCATCTCAATCAAATCCCCAAGGAACTCCTCACCCTGCACCACTACTGCACTATCTCTATGCACCTTACTCACAACCACACTATGCCCTAACGGATATGTTACCAACACATCAAATCCTAGGGACTCAGCATGCAAATCAGATACAGGCAAAACAGATGCACTAATATATGAATGTGTGGAACCCGGATCAATCAAAGCAAGTACTGGAGTATTAAATAAAGAAAAAGTACCAGCTATGACTGCCGATGTATCTGGCTGTCTCTGCATAACATACATCCTCTGGGAAGATCCAACCTCCTCTGGTCTACCCTCCCTGGATGTAGCACCTCTTCTAGAACTGAATCCTGGTCTACCTCCCCGGCTGGCACCTCTGCCTCCTCTGCCTCCCCTCACACTAGCTCGAGAAGCAGCAGAATCAACTGGCATCTGATCCTGCCTCTCAGGACAGTCTCTCACAAAGTGGTCAGGTGATCCACACCTGAAGCATACCCCTGATCTACTATGCCTCCAACAAACGCCCCCATGTCTTCCACCACACTGGTTACACACAGGTAAGGTGGATCTCTGAACTCCAGGAGTAGGAGCACTCGCTACTGAAGCTGCAGGTCTAAATCTCTGCCTCTGGAACTGCACTGACCTACCCACTGGTCTCTGGCTCCTACTACTCCGAGGAACAAAACTTCCTCTACCCCTCTTCGCAGAAGAAGACCCTGCCTCGAACTGGGGCCTTCTAACCCTAACCTCTTCCTCTGAAGCAGCTGCAATAACTTGAGCTCGCTCTACACTTCGAGCTGCTGCCACAAGCTGTGAGAAATCCTGATATCTGGATCCAGCCACTAAGCACATGATCGAGGGCCTCAATCCCTCCTCAAATCGCCGACATCTATCAATCTCATCAGTAATGATACCTCCAGCATACTGACTCAGTCGAATAAACTCAACTTCATACTCAGTTACGGTCCGATGATCTTGCTTCAAATCTAGAAACTCTCTTTTCTTCCCATCTTTATACTCCCTAGGAGTATACTTCAACTCAAATTCTCTCAGAAAATCCGCATAAGACAAGGTTGGTGGATCATCCTTAGAATGGGGCACTGTCTTCCACCAGTCGTAGGCATCCTTCTGTAGCAAAGATCTTGCATAGTCAAACTTCTCCTCTGAAGTGGCTTGCAACTGCACAAATACCCTCTGAACTCTATCAAGCCACTGTTCTGCTACAGCCGGATCAACTGTACCAAAGAAATCCTCTGCTCCATATTTCCTTAGCTTATCATAGTGCCTTACTGGTACTGAAGGCTGAGGGGGTGGTGGCGGTGGCTGTGGTTGCACAGGTGCTTGTCTCATAGCTTCCAACATAGGCCTAAACCAGGCTGGCGGAACCTCCTCCCCAGCTGGTCTACCCGACACCGAAGCAGGTGCCTCCTCAACACTATCAACCCTAGCTCCCTCAGCAGGAGCAATACTCTCGGCACTACCCTCAACAGATTGTCGCGAATGAGATGCCATCTCTACCTATATCTGCAAACACAGCAGAATATTCCTCATTAAAGATCAAAGACTGCCATACCAAAACATGTATTTTACTCAAAAACCAACTTTAAAAATCAAAATATTCTTTTTCTTACAATTGATCTAGGTTGAGAATCTCAAACCTAGGCTCTGATACCAAAAATTGTAACACCCCTTCCCGACCTACGTGTGTAAGCTGAGTAGAGGCGCCACCCTATCCTAATGTTGCTACCACTTTTACTTAGTCAAATTTTTGTTCCGATTTTTATAGAAATTTTGCCATAGTTTTGCCTAAAAATTCAATCCCAAGTGTCGACAAAACTGGTTTTTTTCTAATTTTTTTAAAACATTTTTACACAAACCAATGCAAACAAAATCATTCTCAATACACTTCCAATAAATCCCCCTTATAACCTCAACTACAACCTGCAAAAAGGATTTACACTTCTAGTACAAAATAAAGTAAAGGTTTATTATGAAATACAGCAGATAAAATCTTTGTTCACTATGCAACGGAAAGTAACAATATTTACAAATTCATATACATCAAAACTCAAGTTTTACAACACATAAAATTTATACATGTTTGGCAGTCAGTCTTCGATCTTAAAGCCCACTATTCAATCTTCAAAATCTAGGCTCGACTCGGCCTAGAGGAACTCTCTGGTTCTTCCTTGTCACCTGCGCGAAGAATCACATTCGCGCTAAGCCAACGGCTTAGTAAGATAAAACATGCTAATGGTATGCTTTAATGTAATGCAATGCCACATATGTTATTGATAAGATCAATATCATAAATATAAAGTTAACCACATAATTATGCATTTCACAAATCATAGTCATATGAGCATACCACATTTCAACATCTTTCCACATTCAACATTAATCAATCATACTCAATAACCAACATCTCATTTCATTAACTCATAACATTATTTAGGACATTCATATAACCCTGACACCTATGGGCCCAACAAGTATTTAATACGATATTCAGAGTTCAGAGTTACTGCTTTGGTTCATAGTCACAATAATCACGCCCGTAGGCAATGTATATACATGTATCTCTATCCATGGATAGTGTAACAGACCCAGTCTCTTGGATCATCAACTCAATACATATGAGGAGATCCTCAACCCGGCAAGACTGTTACAAATCATGTATCTCATAGTGTAACAGACCCAGTCTCTTGGACCATCAACTCAACACCTATGAGGAGGTCCTCAACCCGGCAAGACTGTTACCTTTCATCATTTCTTAGGCATGCCACCCAAATCCAGAACTCTGAAACTGAATAACATATTAAACAAACAATTCATTTCCATTCTCAATTCTCATCACATTTAGGCAAACATGCCTTCTTTCTTTCAATTACATCATCTTAGCCAATAACAATGGCTTCACATTTCATTTCATAATATAACATCTCATTATTCAAGTACATATATATATATATATATATCTCATCCATGATCACATTATATCTCACATAGCATCATTCATAAATATCAACATTTCATTCCACATTACTCATGAAACACATTACCATTCACAATGCACAACATAACATTGTTCAATCTCAACAATGCAATTAGGGCAAAGAACAATTGATTATAACATTCATTGATTCAAGTGTGTTTAAAGTGTTTAGGGTTAGGTTTAAGGACCAACCTACCTTTGGAGAACCAAAGCAATGCAAGAAGAACAAAGAATTAAAACCCTAACCATAAATAGTACATTCTGGTTTTAAACTCCATTTTATCCTTATTTTGAAAAATTGTATAAAATAATCTACTTGACTAAAAATTCTAAAATTTTTACAGAATTTAGTTTTATATCTTAAAATCATCCCTTTAAAATTTCAGATCAAACTGAACACAAAATCTTGGTCAAATAGTTCACCTAACCAGACTGCCCCAATTGCCCTGCATCCTGGCAGCAGTTCTGAACTTTGTGAATTCCATAAATCAAATTCAATCAACGTGGTTCCAAATTATTTTTCTCAAATACTAGACTCACTAAGAAACAACATATCCAAAATTCAATTGAATATGATTTTTCTACATTTTATTAAAAATCCCGAAATATAGCTGTCCCAGTTAAGGTACCTGCTGGAACAGGTCTAATGAAAATAATTTTTCTAAACTCATAACCATTCCAAAATCGAATCAACATATTTTTCAGTCATTCTAGACTTATAGAGGCACAACATATCAAAAATTCACTTCAAGAACATTTTTCTAAAATTAATTAAAAATCATACAAGTCACAGCCTTTACTAATCCTAAAACAGAAACAATTTCACTAAACACCAATCTTACTCTTCCATCACCAACACCAACCCAACTTCTCATCTATCAAGCAAAATCAATACTTATAATCATACCATAAGCAACTTAATCATACCACTTCAAAAGAATTGAAGAAATTAGAGAAAAGATCTTACCTCAAATGAAGAAATCCACAAATCTTTAACCAAAACCCTTGTTTCTTTCTTCAAAATGCTTCAAACCTCAAGATCACCTCTCTTTCTCTCTTTGTCTATGGAGAATCCGGCCACTTCAAGAAAGAAAGAAGAAAATGCACAAGTCAAACACCTTTTCTTCTTTTAATCTCCACCATGCATCTTATAAGGAAAATTACCAAAACACCCTTAACCATATAACTAACTCTTTGTCTCATATAAGCCCTTTATAGTAATTTCATTAACAACCAAAAATATCTTCTTCCACTTAACCATCACCTTGACTCTTCATTTGACCAATGTATATGTTAATTATATCATCATATAAACAACATATACATTTGTCTCTAAACCCTAAATTTCTTCTCCAAAACACATATACATATACATTCTCTTCCCATTTCTTTTCTCTTACAATTTAACACATATATGCACAAACATTCACTTCCCAATATATATATCAACAACCACAATAACAACAACATACTCAAAACTTCTAGGGCATAAATGAGGATATTACAGTAATCCTCTTTTGAAGAGTTTCCCATCACGTGGATCTTTTCTCTAAGAGCAGCTAGGGTTCCTACATCTGTCTCTCTTTTTTTCCTTCTTGGATCTATTTTATTTTGCGTTGATCTTGCTTCTCTCTTTTGCTATTCCATCTCGTATGCTTAATAGGATCAGAGAGGTGTTTGATTTGGGTTTGTTATGGCTCAGGAATTATGGCTCATGAATTAGAAATATTATGGAAAAAGTTCTCTCTCACAGATGGGGAAGAGGACGTTATCGAGTTTGAAAAGAATGACGGGGATGAGATGGGTACAAAGAATAGTTGTTGTTTGGTTGGACGTGTCCTGTCTTATAAACCCCTAAACTTAAAAGCAATATCTAATGCAATCTCAAGCGCTTAGAGAATTAAAAAGGGGTTTAAACTGTAGGATGTAGGATCTAAACTTTTCATATGTGAATTTGAATCTATTCGAGATAAGGAAAAAGTGATGAAAAAGAGCCCTTGGCATTTTGATAGACATCTAGTTTTACTCTCGGAGCTAAAAGGATCTAAGCAACCATCGAAAGTACAGTTGAACTGGTGTCCTTTTTGGGTTCGAATATGAAATTTGCCTTTGAGTAAACATAATTGAAAATCTATTGAAGTTGTGGCAGGGAAGATTGGGAGATTACTAGAGATTAATAGTGATGATATTGACACATGGGGCTGATAGGTTAGGGTAAGGGTTCTAATAGATGTTCAGGAACCTTTAAGAAGGGGGGCCATGCTGAGGAGTAAGGAGAATGATGAAGCTTGGGTTTCTTTCAGGTATGATAAAATGCCAAATTTTTGTTATTGGTGTGGTAAGTTAGGCCATAACCATGATGACTGTGATGATAAACCTGATGATGCAGAAGTGGATGAATGGCCTTATAACCTTGCACTACGAGCAACACCGATTAAGAATAGGGGAAGCTTTATTGTAATTTCGACTAAGAGTGGCTACCACTATGATGAGTTCAGACTGTAGGGTTGGGGTAGAGGCGAATGAAGGGCAAAAAAGTGCACGGAGATAAATAATAATGGAGGGACCTCTTACCCAATCTAGTGAGGATCATGACCCCCTCTCCATGAAATTTATAGGGAGTGCAGGAGTAAAGTTAGAAAAGAAACAAGAAACAATGTTGAAGGAAAGTGCATTATTTCATATGCTAAAGGAAGATTTTCCATTGGTGTTGAAGGATCTAGGCACGCCAAAGATAAGAAAGGACGAGTTGGTAAGAAAGGTGGAGGTAGAATAATATGGCCTGGAAGACATATGGTTTCAGTTCCGATTATTCAGTCGATGGTGAAAGTAGAAACTAGGAAAAGAAGTAGAGGTATCATTTAAATGGAAAGTGATGAGGGTCAGAAGAGTTTAAAATTGGATTGTGATGACCAAAATTGTTTAATGGAAGAGGCGAGACTGAGATGACTACTGGGCAGTCCCGCCTAGCACCATAAGGCTCTTAAGCTAGAACATCCAGGGACTGGGCAATCCCTAGACGGTGAGGGCTCTAAATTATGTTGTGAGGGTCAATTGTCTAGATATTTTCTTCCTCATGGAAACTAGATTAAATAACCATGAAGCAGAAGGTATCAAATTTGCTTTAATTAGTTTTAATTTCTTTATTATTAATCCAATTGGTAGATATGATGCATTGATGTTAGGTTGGAGAAAGGAGATGAACTTGACTATTAGAGGCTATTCTCAGCATTGTATTGTCTTTACAGTAATGAACAGTGTGGGTGATATTCAGTGGCAAGGATCAAGATATGGTTGGCCTCAGAATTATAATCGAACACTCACATAGGATCTTATTTCTCATATGGTAGAGCAAAGTCATTCCTCATGGCTGTGTTTTGGGGATTTCAACAAGGTTCTCTTTGCCTATGAGAAAGAAGAAGGGAACCCCAAGTTAATATCTTAGTTGGAAGGCTTTCAAAACTATATTAATTCATGTGGTCTTCATGACTTGGGATTCACGAGATTGAAGTACACCTGGGATAATAGAAGAGAAGGTCCTGCCTTAATCAGAGAAAGACTAGATCGCTTTCTTAGTACTATAGATTGGGATAATCTCTTTCCAGGAGCGAGAGTCTATCACTTGACGAGGGTAAGGTCAAACCATTCACCGATCCTTCTAGATAGTGATGGTTCTATGAAGGAAAAAGTAAGAAGTAAATTTTTTTTTAGATTTAACGCATGTGGTTGAGAGAAAGCAGCTATAAGGAACTTATACAATCAACTTGGGAAAGTCAAGTTAATAGTTCAGACGTTCAAAATAAAATAAAGCATTATGCAAAGAAGCTATCTATTTGGAACCCTGATTCATTTGGTCATCTAGGAAAAAAATTAAAGGCAAGGATGCAGGGTCTAGAGCTATTGAATAGAGAACCTTATACCAGTGAATTACGAGGTAGAGCTGATCTAATCAAACATGAAGTGGATGAATTATTACTAAGGAAGAAATCATGTGGAAACAACGATCAAAGGTGTTATGGTTAGAAGAAGGAGACAAGAATACCAAGTTTTTCACGCAAAAGCTTCGAGAAGGAAGAAAAGAAATACCTTAGAGAGGCTTAAGGGTAATGATGGAGTTTGGAGAGAAGGGTCTGATGAAATTGAAAAGATTGCGGTTGACTACTATACTAAGATTTTTAATAGCACAAATCCAAGCACCTCTTCTGAAACAATTGAAGCAATTGATAGTTTTTTGTCTTCCGAGCCCTCGAAAGTCCTAGCTTGTCCATTCACTAAGAATGAAATATTAACAGCCTTGAAACAATTGCATCCCAATAAAGCTCCTGGGCTCGATGGTATGTCCACTTTATTTTTTCAGTCTTTTTGGCAATTAGTAGGGAATGATGTCAGTACTTTTATTTTAAATTTTTTAGAATCATCTTGCATGCCTAATCATTTGAATCATACATGGGTTACTCTAATTCCTAAGTTTAGAGCTCCTTCATTTATGAAAGATCTTCGCCCGATCAGTCTGTGTAATGTCCTTTATAAATTAACTTCTAAGGATGTGGCAAACTGATTAAAGATAGTCCTTCTGAGTCTCATCCATCCTACTAAGAGTGCTTTCCTTTCTATTCATCTTATTACTGATAATGCATTAATTGCTTTTGAAACTATACATTCTATGAAAAAACGTCAAAAGGGTAAGAGAGGATCTTTTGCTCTCAAGTTAGACATGAGTAAGGCATATGATAGAGTAGACATGAGTAAGGCATATGATAGAGTTAAATGGCACTTTTTGGAACGGGTCATGTATAAAATGGGTTTCCCTTGCCATTTCGTCAAAATTACTATGTCATGTGTTACCTCAGTTTCCTATTCATACATAATTAACGGGCAAGTTAAAGGCAATATTACACCAAATCGAGGCCTTCATCAGGGGGATCCTCTTTCACCCTATTTTTTTCTATTGTGTACAGAAGGGTTATCCACTTTGATTAGGAAGGCTGAGTTAAATTGTGACATCCATGAAGTAAGGGCAAGTAGACGATGTCCACCAATTTCACATCTCTTTTTTGCATATGACAGTATATTGTTTACTAGGGCGACTATGACAGAGTGCCAAAAGCTAAAGACCATTCTAAGTACTTATGAGATGGATTCGGGGCAATGTATTAATTTTGACAAATAAGATATCTCCTTCAGCTTAAATGTACCAACAGAGATGAGGAACCAAACCATAAATTGCTTAGCAGTGAATGAAGTGGATCGTTGTACCAAATATCTCGGACTTCCAACTATGATAGGACACTCCAAAAAAGAAATTTTTGGTTTTCTCAAGAAGAGACTTTGGAAGAAGCTAAAAGGATGGAAGGAGAGAGTTTTGTCTTCAGCTAGTAAGGAGATTCTGATCAAAGCAGTAGTACAAGCCATTCCCCACTATATAATGAGTTGTGTTGCACTGCCAAGTACCTTTTATGTAGAATTACGCCAAATGATTTGCATATTTTGGTGGGGCAGTAATAGAAATTGAAGACGATTACATTGGATTAGTGTGGACTCTCTATGTATGTCAAAAACCCAAGGAGGTTTGGGATTCAGGAATATCCAATCTTTTAATCAAGCTCTCTTAGCTAAACATGCCTGGAGACTTATATCTAATCCTGATTCTATTTGAGCTCAAGTGTTAAAGGCAAAATATTACCTCCGATGCAATCTTCTTGATGCTTCTGTCGGTTTTCAGCCCAACTATTTCTGGAGAAGTATATGGGGTTCAATAATTTTGCTAAAAGATGGATTATATTGACATATTGGCAATGGTAATTCGGTCCACAGTTGGAAGGAAAATTGGTTATTTGGTCAAATGTATATGAAACCGTTGGTTCCCAATGCTGTTCCTCCAATTGATTGGGTCAGTTGTTTGATTGATTTTAAAACCAGATGTTGGAAGAGAGACTTGATCATGCAAAGCTTTTTACCGTCTGAGGTGGAAACAATCTTGAGTATACCTGTAAGTTTTCGACCACCTAAAGATCAATTTTTTTGGGTACACTCTAAGTCAGGTATCTATTTTGTGAAGACTGGGTATTATGTAGCTGAATAGAGACATAGATCAACTCTCGCTGTAGCCTCTTCCTCAAGTTCTTGTAATGAGAAGTGGCATCTAGTGTGGCAGCTCAACGCTCCTCCCAAATTCAAACACTTTTTTTGGAGGCTGGTTAAGAATATACTATCCTGTTCATCGAATCTGAGAAGGAGAGGTATTACCACTGAAGTGAAATGTGATAGATATGGTTGTTTTGATGAATCAAGTCTACATGTCTTTAACGAATGCCTCTGCATGGAAGAAATTTGGAAAAATGTTAAATGGCTCATTCGGGTTGATAAACTGACTGCATATGAAGTGAGGAATTGGTGTCAAAAAGTCATAAATTCTCTAGCTAAAAAGGAATTTGAACTGTTTATCCTAATCCTATGGTATATCTGTTTTGATAGGAACTAGCTCCAGCATGGGAAGGATGGGATGTCAGTACCTAAACTATTGGAATTCGCTACTTCAAGGATAGACAACTCTGGTGACCAGCAACAACAGAATGAATGGTTGGAAGCATGGCAACCTCCACTTGCAAACTGCTATAAGCTTAACGTTGAGGCTACAGTAAAGAGAGATGGAGCAAGTTGTGGTATCATTGTTCTGTGAATACTCGAATTTCGAGGCTTGGAAAGCTGATTTTCTCAGACTGCAGACGGCCGAGCCGGACCGGAGGTCCACGGTAAAGTTCACCGAAAGTATGTCTTCATGGTACTTGAAATATCCGGAGCAACGCAAGGATCACAGATATGGTCCCGGAATAATTTTTGGAGGTCCGCAGCTCCAGAAAAGTCAGTTTTAAAGAAAAACGTGCAAGTTTTTGTGGCATTTTAGGGACTAAACAGCCGGGACCGGCTGTCCGGCGGCCGCCGACCGCAGCGGTCCGACCGCCGCCGTTTTGCTTTTTTTCTGTTTTCTCGGGCTGTCATTTCCACGACGGTCCGACCGCCGTCTGGTCCGATTTTGTCTATAAAAGGCTGCTAAATTTTCAGAAACGGGGTTGGCTTTTCGGATCCCGGGACCTAGTGCTGACGAATTCTCTATTTTCACGCTTAAGAACTTCTCTTGGACTTTTCTTTGCATAAATCTAATCTTATGCTGCAGGAATTAATCCGTAATCAAGAATCATAATCTAAGGTTCAAGAAAACGAGATCTGGAACTTCGAAGTGGGAAAATCCTAAGCAAGGTAATATCCTAATTCATCCTTTGTCAATTCAAGCATGTCATAAGCATTCCATCTTCCTCTTAACTTCTTTTTGGTCAAAGACCTAATCTTTTTAGGTCTAAGGCCTAGTTAAGTAATCAATCAATCTTTCGGCATTAAGCCCTGAATCAATCAATATTTTGGTCAAAGACCTAATCCTTTTAGGTCTAAGGCCTAATTAAGTAATCAATCAATTTTTGGCATGAAGCTCATCACAGTTAAAATTAACCTTTTGGCACAGAGCCTAAATTGCATTCTTTTGGTACCAAGTACCCAAATTTCATTAAAATTAGCACTAAGTGCTCAAAATCTCACAATTTTGGCCAAAAGCCCGACAATGCACGAAGCATACACACACATGCATAATGCATAATCGCCTTTAAATAGGCTTTTCCGAACTACATGGGCTTTGATCTCTCATAAAAATGAGAGTATATAGGCATGTTTGGGATTCACCCCAAATAGCAAGTCCACAATTTACTAACAATCTATTTGTCTTCTTTTCTTCGTCTCTTTTAAGTTTGTCTCTTTTTAGCAAGTTAATCAAATACATGACATAGTCCCCGAATCCTCCTTGGGTTCGTAGATTAGAAACCTTTACATTGGATGCATTATTGGAGTCAAACAAGGGTTTTCTTAGTTTTTCCCTTTGAACAGAAAAAACTGAGTGGCGACTCCTAACAACAAGTGAACGTTCATCCGAATCCTTTTCGGGTGGAAACCGAGGTTCACAAATTGGCGACTCCACTAGGGACCATAAAAATGATTTATGGGATCTTAGTGGACTACAATTGTTTATTTGACTAACTTGCCCTTCTTTAGGGTACTTTTATTTATTTTGCAGGGTACCTTAGCAATATATATCATTTCCTTAAGGATATTGGAATAAAATTGACAAAAGGAATCTTTTTCCTTTCATGGACCCTTGTTTGATTAATTGTGCAGTTGTTTTGTCATTTAGAGAATCTTTTTCTCTTGCATTATATGGGGGAATCATTTTCCTCCATTGAATAAAAAAATTGTTTTCAAATGAATTTCTTCTCTTTCTGTTCAAAATTCTGAGTCTGGATAGCAAGTAGCGCTGACTGGCAGGTCTCCTTGATTATGCCGGCGGACAGCCAAAGCGTCCTCCCTGTTGTCGCAAACCATTCCAATCCTTTTGGAGTGGCCCATGAGTAAACGTACTGTTGGACCCACGCGAAACTCTTTGTTTCACATGTGGTTAGGTATATCTTACTCAAGACTCAAGGGTCCCTATTATAAGCCTATTCTCTATTTTTCATGTAACAATAGAACCCTCCCTTAGGTCGTATGTACCCAATAATAGTGCCACATTCCATTAAAATGAATTATGATGTGATAAGGTGCATTCATGCAACATAACAACATTGTTTTGGGGAAAAACTTTTGATATATGCAAGTGGACCAAGAGTCTTCCTACCCTACACACTACCCTGATCCTTTACCTTTAACCTTTGCAGGTACCCACTATCCGTGTGCCTTCATCTACACAAGCTACACCAACTCCAACTGTGCAATCACCCACAAGTCCTACTATCCCAACTTCACCAACTACTCCAATTACTGAAATGGCTACTATTGAACAGATTAAGGCCCTGCTAGATGGACAGGTTAAGGAAATTGAAGCTAGGATGCAAGAAAGAATTAATGAAGCCTTGACCGCCCAAAGGGTAGCCATCTTGGCCGAATTGGGAGGGGCACCAAAGACAGCCACTACTCCTGGAAATCTAGGGAAGGAACCTATTGTGGGACAAACTAGTACCCCCATGACTGCTCAGAATAATACCCCTGTCATCAATTTGGAGGATTCACCCTCTAAGAATGCTACTGAAACTGATGAACTAAAAAAGAAACTTGAATTGCTTGAAAGGTCAATCACTGCCATGAAAACTCATAAAGAGGTGGTAGACATGGATTCCTTATCCTTGTTTCCCCAAGCTAGATTGCCTCCAAAATTCAAGATGCCGGGGATGGACAGATTTGATGGGACTACTTGCCCTAAAACTCACCTGAAAATGTATGTGGGGGCCTTAAGCCCTTGGGGTTTAAATGACAAGCTCTTTGCTCAACTCTTCCAACAATCCTTGACTGGTGCTGCCCTTAAGTGGTTTGTAAGCCTAGATCGTGTCAAGATTAAGACCTGGGAAGACATCTGCAATGCATTTAACACTCAATACCACTACAATATTGAGGTAGATGTCACTAGAAAGGAGCTTGAGACTACCAAGCAAAACAACAATGAACCCTTCTCCTCATTCCTTACGAGGTGGAGGGCGAAGGCTGCCCAAATGATCAATCGCCCTTCAGAACAAGAGCAGATTGATATTATAATCAAGAATTTAAGGCCTACATATCAAGCTCAACTACAAACCCAATACCTACCTACTTTCAAATCGCTCATTGCGACTGCAACTAAGGTAGAAGATTTGATACAATTGGGTAAGATAGTGGATGAGGGAGCTACTTCAAAGTATAAGAAACAGGGCCAAGCTGCTTCCACAAGCAAGGTTAATGAAGTGGCCAATATTGCCCCTGCGAATCCTTTACGTGTGGGCAATCTTGGGCAGAGAAATCAACCAAGAAGGCAATATACCGACTTTGGGATGCCCCTTCATCTGGTGTTCAAAAAGGCTGTGGAAGGAAAGTACTTGAAGCCTTTGGACCCAAGGCCTCCTCCAAACCCATTACCCTCCAATTATAGGGCCAATGAGTACTGTGAATACCACCAAGGAAAGGGGCATAGAACAGATGCTTGCTGGACTCTGAAAAACCGCATCCAGGATTTGGTGGATAGTGGTGACATCATTCCTCTCAGAAGTCAATCAAACATTAGTATTAACCCTTTGCCCAATCATTCCATCCATGCTATCACTGTAGAAGAAGAGCTGTTTGATCTTTTCAAACTTTTCTTGGAAATGAATGAAGTATGTGTGCTGGATCTGAATGACCTCGCTGAAGAGGTCGATGCTTTGACAAGGAGTGGAAGGCAATATCAGCCACTCGACTTGGAAAAAGCCCCTAAAACCCCAAATCACCCATATAAGAAGACGCCAGAACCAAAAGAAGATCTTGTTCTCTCTCAGCTTAAACAAACTCAAGCTAAAGTGTCAATTTGGGAGCTTCTTGCTTCCTCATTCCCACACCGTCAGGCTCTCAGTAAAGCTTTGAGTCAACTTGATACATCAGTAGACATAAGCCCAGAAGCTTTGGTGGCCACTTTGACCCAATCAACCAAGGCATTGAGTATCCGGTTTTCTGATGTAGACCTACCAGAAGATGGCATGAAATACAATGATGCTCTATACATCACCATACAAACTGGGGGAAAGACTGTGCCCATGGTTCTCATTGATAATGGGTCAGCCTTAAATGTATGTCCCTTGAAAGTAGCAAGCTGTCTGGGATTGGAGGCTACAGATCTTACACCTTCTGATCAAATTGTTAGAGCATATGATAACACTCGAAGAGAAATTTTGGGTGTTGCTACTCTGGAAGTTGCTATTGGACCGGTGAAAATGGAAGTGACGTTCCAGGTCATTGATGTACCCGCGAGCTTTAATCTCCTCCTTGGAAGGCCGTGGATTCATCAGAATAATGTTGTACCTTCTTCATTACATAAAAAACTTAAGTTCCCTTTTGAAGGAAAAATCATCACTATTAAAGGAGACACATGTGAAATCAACAAGAAAATCACGGATCAGTCTCTCTTTGAGGTTGTTCCTGGTGAAACTGCTATGGCCTTGACTGGGTTCCATTATGACACTGTTCAATGCATTGAAGGAGAGAGGCCCAAAGGGCCGTTTATCCTATATGACTTTGGGGAGGTCCAAATCAATTGCCTGGTGGGAATGATGTTAAAGGTAGGTCTGCTACCCGGGAGGGAAATGATGAGGTCTGGGAGGAAATCATCCATAGTGCGGCCATGGGAAGAAACTGAGAATAAGGGAACTTTTGGCTTGGGGTACAAACCCACAGACGAGGAGATAGAAGAATTTGAGCATGGGAAGAAGAGAAAGAAGACTTGGGGGGGCAAAAAGCCTCAAAATGCGCCCTTACTTTAGAACTCTGAACGGTCACTTTTGCAAACCTGGAAAAGCAGTTCCTTACTGTGGTTTTCAGGAGCCATTCTATTCTCCTATGACTGGAAAGAAGCTACCGGGTTTTGAGATGTTCGCTGATGTTTTAGTCATAAAGGAAGAAGAGCCAGAACCTATAACTGACCCACAAGTGGAAGATTTAATGCGGCCTAGTCTCTTTGATGAGGTTGCTATGATAACCAATTTTGAAGACAAAAGGGACTTCATGAAGCTGATCAAGACAATAGATGGACCACTGATGAACTGGTATGCCGAGGAGGGACAAGTGGCTATAGTCAAACCTAGTCCTGTGTCACACCCCGAACCTGAGTCTTGTACTGAGTCAAATCTTGAGTCAAACACCGAGTCAGAGTTTAGTTCTGAGTCTTCCTTAGCTTCAGGAATAGAAAACCTTGATATCGAATATAATGTAACTTTGGAGGATGACTCCACCATTATTAATGAAACTGTTCAAGTTCTTGGTTACCCTGTGTCTTTTGATTTCCAAGTATTATCTAGCAAAAATGAAATAAATAAAATAAAAGAAATGAATGAAAAGATAATAATTGGCAAAGAAAATGAATATACATACATTGCATATGATTGTGTGAATAAGGAACAGGTTGTTGAGTGCATCAGAAGATATGTCGACTGCTTCATGTGGAAGACAAGTGATGTCACGGGAATAGACCCAGCAATAGCAGTTCATAAGATTCCGCTGTACCCCGATGCAAAGCCGGTTAAGCAAAAGTTGAGAAGAATGAAGCCAGAATGGTCTTTGAAAATTAAAGATGAGATTGCCAAGCAACTGGATAATAAGTTCATAGAACCAATTGTCTACCCTTCCTGGTTAGCAAACATTGTGCCAGTCTCGAAGAAAGACGGAAAGGTCAGGATGTGTGTTGACTATAGAGATTTGAATAAGGCTTGTCCCAAGGACGATTTTCCGCTACCACACATCGATTTGCTAATAGACAGGATGGCTGGGCATATGATGGTTTCCATGACTGACCTTGCGGTTGGGTACAATCAGATCATGGTGCATCCACCGGACAAAGAAAAGACAGCTTTCATTACAGAATGGGGCACTTTCTGCTACAGGGTTATGCCTTTTGGATTGATAAATGCAGGGGCTACCTACCAAAGGATGGCGACAACAGTCTTTCATGACATGATTCACAAATAAGTAGAAGTGTATGTTGATGATATGATTGTCAAGTCAAAATCTCCAGAAGAGCACGTTGGAGCACTTGAGAAGTTCTTCCTTAGACTTCGCAAGTACAATTTGAAGCTTAATCCTGCAAAGTGCCTATTTGGAGCAACATCAGGCTTATTTTTGGGATATTTGGTCAGCAAGAAAGGAATAAAAGTTGATCCAGCAAAGTCAAAGGCTATTCTGAAAATGCCTCCACCAAGAACAGAAAAGGAGATTCGAGGCCTGCTAGGTAGATTACAATATATCAGTCGATTCATATCGCAGTTGGCAGAGACTTGTGGTCCTATCTTTAAGCTACTAAGGAAAGGTGCTTCACAAGAATGGAATGAAGACTGCCAGAAAGCCTTCGACAAGATCAAAGAATACTTGTTAAGTCCGCCAATTCTGCAACCTCCCAGAATGGGAAAACCTCTGCTCTTGTATTTGTCCGTAACGGATGAAGCCATGGGTGCAATGCTAGCTCAAGAGGCCGAAGGTACAAAGGTAGAAAATGCAATTTACTACCTCAGCAAAAGGATGCTGGACTATGAGTTGAAGTATAACAAGATTGAGAAGTTGTGTTTAGCGTTGTATTGGACCTGCACGAAGTTACAACATTACTTGTCTTCTTACACTACTTGTGTCATCGCAGAACAGAGTCCCTTGAAATTCCTTATGGAGAGGCTTGTTTTGGACAGCAAAATGGCAAAGTGGGTGTCAACATTGGCAGCTTTTGACTTAAAATTCATTCAAAGGAAAGCTGTGAAAGGTGGGGCAATAGCTGACCAGTTAGCAGAATTACCCATAAAAGACGAGATGCGAGAAATGAATTTCCCTGACGAAGACCTCTTGAATGTGGAAAGAAGTGTTTGGGAGATGTATTTTGATGGGGCATCCAATTATCAGGGAAATGGAATTGGGATTGTATTCAAAACTCCTTGTGGAGAATACATTCCCTTTGCAGTTAAACTTGACTTTAGCTGCACAAACAATGAAGCGGAATATGAAGCTTGCATCAATGGGCTTGAAGCCGCTCTGGAATTAGGGATTAAGAACCTAAAGGTCTACGGTGATTCTATTTTAATAGTATCACAAGCTTTAAGAAAATGGAAGATAAGAGAAGAGCGTTTGGTTCCTTACCTATAATGCCTTGATCATTTGGCACAACAATTTGATGATTTGTCCTTCGAATATCTCCCAAGAGCAAAGAATCAGTTTGCTGATGCCCTGGCTACTTTAGCTTCCATGATCAATATCAAGGAGGGGAAAGCCATTCGTCCATTAAAAGTTCAACTTCAGAAGCAACCTGCCCACGTAATGCATTTGGCCGATGGTAAACCATGGTTCTGGGATATCAAGAGTTATCTCAAGGATGGAAGTTATCCGCATGGATCATCAAGGGTTGATCAGAGAGCAATAAGGCAGCTAGCCACAGGTTACATTCTTAATGGAGATATCATCTACAAAAGAAGTTGGAATGGAATGCACCTAAGGTGTGTGAATGAAGCAGAGGCTAAGCGGATAATGGAAATGGTGCATGGTGGCGAATCAGGACCGCATATGTATGGGATCGCCTTGGCTCGAAAAATAGCCAATTTAGGATATTATTGGTCCACCATGAATACAGACTGTGTGGCATTTGTGCAAGAATGCCATCAGTGCCAGATATTTGCTAAGCTACAGAAACAACCTCCTGTTGCTCTGAATCCAATCACTTCTCCATGGCCCTTCGTTACTTGGGGAATAGATATAATTGGCAAAATACATCCAAAAGCCTTGAATGGACATCAGTTTATCTTGGTAGCGGTGGATTACTTCACGAAGTGGGTTGAAGCAGCTTCCTATGCAGAGTTAGATGCCGAAAAGGCAGCACAGTTTATCCGAACCAACATCCTTTGTCGGTACGGAACACCATTCGAGATTATCACTGATAATGGAACTCATTTCCAAGCAGAATTTGCTAAACTCTTGAAGGATAAGAGGATCCAGCATCATAAGTCCTCTCCTTATAGACCTCAAACAAATGGAGCTGTAGAAGCAGCAAATAAGTCTATGAAGGTGATCATACAAAAAATGATCAAGGAACATAGGGGTTGGCATGAGAAGTTACCACTGGCCTTGTGGGGATATAGAACATCAATTAGAACTCCTACTGGGGCAACCCCGTATTCACTGGTGTACGGAATGGAAGCAGTACTCCCCATTGAACTGGAAGTTCAATCGGCGAGGATAATTCAAGAAAGTCTGATAAATGAAGCTGAATGGATTAGCAATTATCACCATCAGTTGTTGGGTTTGGATGAAAAAAGACTTCAAGCTCTACACCAGATTCAAGGGTATCAGAGGCGAATGGCCAGACATTTCAACAAAAAGGTCAAAGATCGAAAGTTGGAAGAAGGTTGTTTGGTTCTGAAAGAGATCAGAACCCGTTACAGATCCTCGTGGGAAGTTTTGTCCTCTTTGGGCTGGACCCTACATTATAAAGAAAATACTTTCCGGCGGAGCCGTCATCTTGTCTGATTTGGATGGTCTGGAGTTCACAAACCCATGCAATCTGGATCAATTAAAGAAATATTATGTATAATCATGCATTGTAAGGAACTACATTAGACCTGATTCTTGCAAACTAATTCGAGATATGTAGGCAACTCTCCTTGAGCACGGTCTAAATTTTAATGAAAATCATTGATTCATTTTTCTTTTGCCAACATAAAAAATAATAATAATAATAAATAAATAAAAAGAAAGGAAGAAAAATCCCGCTAAGTCGAAAACCCACAAAGGGCGGCTTAGGCAATAGTGGGGCCCGCTAAGTCGAAAACCCGCAAAGGGCGGCTTAGGCAAGAATGGGTAAGAGCTTGCTAAGTTGAAAATCCGAAAGGACGGCTTAGGCAAAAATTAGAGCAAATAAATAAAGTAAATAATGCTTGGAAAGCAAATGAAAGAGTCATTCAGAGTCATTCATTACAAAAAAGAATCATTCATTACAAAAAGAGTCGTTCATTCCATGAAAAGAGTCAGACCATAAGTCCTATACATCCAATGAACCAAAAAGGTAAAGACAACCCAAAAAAGCAAACAATAGAGTCAACCCTAGGATCTAAATCCTACGTCTCCTACGTGGGGCAGAGTCTTCGGTATCTTCCTTAGTTCCAGAGCTCTCTGCAACGTCTATCCTCCCCTTGTTAAGAGGAACCACATCCTCTCCCTCCAACTCCTGCAGCAATGCATGCCTCCTTGGCTTTTCAATTGGCCAAACTTCAGCTATAAACCAAGCTCTGTATTCTGGAGTAGGCTGAACAAGAGAAGGCTCTGCAAAAGGCCTGATCATCTGATGGTTCCTAACCCAAGTTTGTAGAACAGCTCGAGTAACTCCGGGAGTGATGGGGGAAGCAATGGAAAGCCCAACAGGGAGAGGAACCCTCTGATCAATCCCCATCTGTCTGAGGACACGAGAAGCACTATACCATGTACTATGGGTGAAACCAAGAAGGTAGACATGGTTATGCATTGCATTTGCCTCCATGAAGCGAGAAATTCTATACCAAGGGATGAACCACAACAATTCTTCTAGTCCAAGCTCAAACAACCAGATAGTCCACTTAGCCATAGAAGGAAAAGAAACCTGGATTCTTCTAGTGCGGTACTGAGAAGGATTATAAGTCAAAGCATGGGGAGCAGCAACCACTCGGAGATGGTCTCTCAGCCAAACCTAAAAAAAAAATAGATCCTTTCTATTTACAAGGAAAAAGAGAGATGATGAAATGAGAAGAAACAACAGGTATGACAAAATTACCTAAAGAATGATCGGAGTAACAGTCCAATTTTCAAATCCGAGTGCAGTTCTGTCAAGACTCTGAATAGTCTCAGCCAGAATCATACCACCAATGCAGTTAAGTTCTTCCATTTGCCTAACCATGGGGCAAAGCTTCAAATCTCCAAAGCCAGGATCACGGTTGAAAAGAAACCCGGCTAACAGGCAGAAAACAAAAGCTTGCATCCTATGTTTCAGTTGAACCTCATCTTCAAAATTAGCGGTCAGGAATTCATCAATCAAAGGAAGCAGCATCGCCTTACTCCCATCCATGATCATAGCTTGAGCTTGAGTTGTAAAGTTGAAAAGCCTCTGAAACCCCACATAACCAATTCGAACCTCATGCCTTACAAGAGGGGCATTTGGGTCACATCCAATAATTGAGCAGAATTCCTCAAAAAGAGGACACATCTCCTCCATCCGGGCACCAAATCTGAAAACGTGGGCTTGGGGATCCCAAAATCTGATACAAGCATGCAAGAAATCCCAATCCACGGCTACACCTCTAAGGGTGGCAACTTTCAATCCATATCTTCCCATGTTGATCCTTTCAACATTATGGAGGCTCTTGGTCCAGTTATGCATCACATGGTTAAAAAGAGGGTTCATTGTTGAGAGAAAAATAGAATCCTGCAGTGAAAAACCTGTTTTCTAGCCTGAAAATGCACTTCAACTTCTTTCTTTATACAGCCCTGGCCCAGACGATGGTCCGACCGCAGGCCACGGCGGTCCGACCGCCGCCGACCCAATTTCGATTCCTGTTTTTGATGTTTTGTGAAATTTTTGTGTTTTGGCCCTGTTTAGGCACTGTTAGGTGCTATTTTTGGGGGTTGTTTCAGGGATTTATTTTGAAAATAGATTTCTAAAAAAAAACAAGCATCATACATATTTGCTGTCAATACTAACAAATAAATGCAGGTTTATATCTAAGTTCAAATAACAGGTGAAAAAACATGAAAAGTACAAAGTACAGAGCAAGAATAATTCAAATACTATAAATATAATCCAAGACAGATATGATAAATCAGCGCCGGGCTCTCCGTCTTTGTGGCCTATTCTGCCTCTCATAAGCACTATCAATCCAAGCACCCGTCAACTCATCAAAGAAAGCAGTGATCAGTGCCGCCATGTCAGCAACTAGGCCCTTAGGTACCTTTAAAAAAGACAGAATCACAGTCAATTTCAAGAGAATTTTATGAATCATTTTCATGAAAAGTTCTAGAGGAATATACCTGAGTGATGTGAACAAGGCTCCGATATGGTACACCCTCCACACTAATTGGTCGGGTCACCCAACCGTCGGGTGCATGATAACGAACAGCATAAGGCAGCCTCAGGTCGGCCAAAGCAGGGTCCAATTGACCGGTAGCCGCAAGAATGGATGGGGGAGGCCTCAAATGTCATGAACTGCTGCTTGCTCCAGTGTGTGATGGTCCAGCCCTGAAAGCGGAAGCCTCAGCCCTAGAGGAAGAAGGTTTGTCAGCTCGCCAGCTGGAAAAGGGATGGTCTCCCGGAGTGCTAGAAGTGGGAGCCGAAGAATGGGAGGACCGATAAGGTGGTGCAGAATTGAACCGTGTCCCAATGTGTGGCATCAGTCACTGAAGACAGTAGAAATCATAATCATCATCATCTAGGGCATGGGCCAATTCAAAGGGATCACCCTCATACTGAGACGCAATAACAGGCAGAAGCGTCAGAGATAGCATATCATCAGGGGGGTCCAAGGGAGCTGTACGGAAACTGGCAATCTGGAAAGTCACTCTCTCAGCGAGATAATACCGTCGATACTCTGGATGGGGAAGTATGAATCGACGGCGAGTTAGGAACTGCGATCGTTGAAAGCTGTGATCTTGAGCAATCCACTCTGCCAGCCGGCTAGACATCGCTGTAAGTGCAACCTATAAAAATTTATTATGTTAGTGAATCATTTTCTCTAATACAATAAATAAGGATGAGGATAAAGTCTTTACCGAGTTCATGGAGCAGCTGTCGAAGAACGATCTCAGCTCTCTGATAGGAAGCTTCCTCTTTGGTGCTTCTATCCTCTCTTTATACCATCTCCAAGCAATGGGAGAAAGAGGATCTACAGGGGCAGGTGGCTCACGAAGAAAAGGGGTGATACCAGGAAAGTACTCGTAAGCCCAAGTCTGGAAAAAATGAAGAAGATATCAGAGTCGGTGTATGTAAGGTAGAGGAAATGTTCTTTACATTACTTCCCAGAAGTAGTACAGGCCACATGGAGCAATGCGGGTATAGCAGAGGTCTGACATGTTGTCATACAATCTACACAGCATCATGCTAGCCCAATCGTATGTCTGAAGTCGTGTCAGGTGTAGGCCCTTCAGCACATTGAGACTTACTGCGTCCTTCCTATTTGCTAAGAAGGAGCTAGCAAACAGGAGAATCAGGGTAAACCTGGCCACCTGATCAGCAGTAAGATCGCCTACCTCGTAGCCAGTATAGATGGCTAGCGCCTGCTCTACAAGCCACCTTCGCTGAATGCAGCGAGGCGCCTGATGTCGAGGATAGTCAACCCCGATCAAAGTGACCATGTCGGCTGAAGAAATGTCATGCTGCAAGTCATTATAGTACTCCACCATCTCAACGCCGAAAGGAATCCCAGAAATGACAGAAAAGTAGGTAGGTGTCATCGTCATCTCCCCCCAAGCAAAATGGAAGGTATCAGTAGTGGGCCACCATCGCTCAGCCAGCGCGCAGATCAACTCCCTGTGGATATCTCTGCCCACATCTATAGTCCTCAAATGGTGGAGGAAAGCAGGTCTGATAAGGTCCCCCACCGGATGCCCGGCATCAAAGATGTAAGCCGGAATAGTGTTTATGGGTCTCTCGGCGATGGATATCCTAATCGCTGTGTCCTAAAAAAAAAGATTTTCTAATTCATTGTTGTGGATAATTTGGGGGGCAACTTCAGAAAAATTTAAGTTCTATCCCCAGCCGAATGTGACTTCCTAGAGGATTATTTCTAAGTTCTTTACTAGAAATAATTACTGATAGCAGAACATGGTGAAGCCTGGTATTACTCTTGATTCATTACTAGTTCATGTCAAGGAAGGATTCCTAAAATTTGTTTCTAAGTTCCTTACTAGAAATAAATAAATTTCCTAAGCATGCATACTAGGTGAGTAAAGGAGAAGGTACTTACCTCATAGCAGCCGGTCCGGGAGCTTTGCTTTTCCTCCTCAAGTAAAAGATTGCAGGGAGGGAGTGAGATCTCGAAGTCTTCTAAGCCAGTGAAATCCATCGTTGAAAGAAAATTTGAAGGAAAGAAAAGAAGAAGAAAGAATGAAAGCGAATGAAAATGGAATGGAAATGAGCCTATTTATAAGGAAAATATGAAAATGCGGGTCTTTTTGCACATCGCTCAAAATTCTCGTTTCTGACGACCACTGGGCCCCATAAATCATTTTTATGGACCCCAGTGGGGGGCAATTGTGAATACTCCAATTTCGAGGCTCGAAAAGCCAATTTTTTCAGACTGCAGACGACCGAGCCGGACCGGAGGTCCACGGTAAAGTTCACCGAAAGTATGTTTTCATGGTACTTGAAATATCCGGAGCGACACAAAGATCACAGATATGGTCCCGGAATAATTTTTGGAGGTCCGTAGCTCCCGAAAAGTCAATTTGAACGAAAAACGTGCGAGTTTTTGTGGCATTTTAGGGACTAAACCGCTGGGACCCGGCGGTCCGGCCGCCGCCGTTCTGCTTTTTTTTCCGTTTTCCTGGGCTGTCATTTCCACGGCGGTCCGACCGCCGTCCGGTCCGATTTTATCTATAAAAGGCTTCTAAATTTTCAGAAACGGGGTTGGCTTTTCGGATCCCGGGACCTAGTGCTGACGAATTCTCTATTTTCACGCTTAAGAACTTCTCTTGGACTTTTCTTTGCATAAATCTAATCTTATGCTGTAGGAATTAATCCGTAATCAAGAATCATAATTTAAGGTTCAAGAAAACGAGATCTGGAACTTCGAAGTGGGAAAATCCTAAGCAAGGTAATATCCTAATTCATCCTTTGTCAATTCAAGCATGTCATAAGCATTCCATCTTCCTCTTAACTTCTTTTTGGTCAAAGACCTAATCTTTTTATGTCTAAGGCCTAGTTAAGTAATCAATCAATCTTTCGGCATTAAGCCCTAAATCAATCAATATTTTGGTCAAAGACCTAATCCTTTTAGGTCTAAGGCCTAATTAAGTAATCAATCAATTTTTGGCATGAAGCCCATCACAGTTAAAATTAACCTTTTGGCACGGAGCCTAAATTGCATTCTTTTGGTACCAAGTACCCAAATTTCATCAAAATTAGCACTAAGTGCTCAAAATCTCACAATTTTGGCAAAAAGCCCGACAATGCACGAAGCATACACACACACATGCATAATGCATAATCGCCTTTAAATAGGCTTTTCTGAACTACATGGGCTTTGATCTCTCATAAAAATGAGAGTATGTAGGCATGTTTGGGATTCACCCCAAATAGCAAGTCCACAATTTACTAACAATCTGTTTGTCTTCTTTTCTTCGTCTCTTTTAAGTTTGTCTCTTTTTGGCAAGTTAATCAAATACATGACATAGTCCCCGAATCCTCCTTGGGTTCGTAGATTAGAAACATTTACATTGGATACATTATTGGAGTCAAACAAGAGTTTTCTTAGTTTTTCCCTTTGAACAGAAAAAACTGAGTGGCGACTCCTAACAACAAGTGAACGTTCATCCGAATCCTTTTCGGATGGAAACCGAGGTTCACATGTTCATAACTCTATGGGACAAGTTATGGTGTCAGCAGGCAAGCCACTTCCTCACTGCCTTTCCATTTTCTTTACAGAGTTGAATGTCGTGCTCTTTGAAATCCAAATTGCTCGAGATTGCGGTTTTAATACTTTGCAGATGGAATAAAATGCAGCTGCTGTTGTACAAAGAATTATGAGCAATGAAACTTCTCTATATATGAATGGTATTGTGGTAGATGAGATCATACATGTGGCAAATTTTACTAATTTTTCTTTCAATTTTGTGGGTAGAAGTGCAAATGATTTTACTAATTTTTCTTTCAATTTTGTGGGTAGAAGTGCAAATGACATAGCTCATTAGCTAGGTCAATGGTCAGTTCTATTAGATGATCATTGTGTGTTAATGGAAAAGGTTCCAAGTCATATGGAATCTGATTTGATTGTGTACTCCATCAATTAGTCTAATGAAATTTTCCTTGGTTATCAAAAAAAAAAAAAGAATTAAATCGCTAAATGTACTATAGAACAAGAATTTGATGACCCGATTCTAAAAATCAAATATTAACACCTTTCAAAAAAAAACAAAACAAAACGCCCCTAACAGAATAATAGATGACATATCAGTCAGTAAATGAGTTAACAATGGGTTATACACTAAATCCAATTGACAAATTACGATAGTGGATAATGCAGACTTTTAGGTTATAAATTAACTATAATACAGTTCTGCTACATGAAAACTCATTCTACCGCAAGAGCCCCATACAAAGAGGATATTTATCTTTATACATATACTTGTATTTACAGTTCATGCTGAAAACTCCTTGTCCTATCATACCATATATTTATTTTTCTTTCCTGATAGGTACATTTATTTTCATAGAATGATACATAACGAAGACAGCTCTTTCAAACATGTAATTCGCTATAGACATATGCCATTGCCTCTTCTTCTACCTATACACTTCCCCGCAGAGGAATGGTCAGGAAGCAAGAGCAAAAGACGCTTAACCCGTTTCTCACACAAAATGTCAAAAAGATCTCACCTTCATAACTTGATTGCCAATCTTTTTTGTGCAGAATTCAGGACTGACCAGGCTTTTGATGCATCCATCTCAAGCCAAAACTAGAACTTCCCTTCAAGTTTAGGCCATATATAACTATAATCTTGAGCGAGGAGTGAATTTAATACCATGTGAATACCTCCTAGTACAGGCAATTGGCTGCCCATTCAAAGAACTTGAAAATCTAATATCCCAACCTTCGACGTTCTTGGGAACACAAACATCAAAAAGCATTTGCCCAAGAACACTATTTGCACTCATGTTGGGAGAGGTTGGAATATAATCGGCTGTTTCTTTCCTTTCGTCTTGTAAAGGATGTGACTCTTTATTATTCTGATTTTCAGTCGAAGTTGGGATAAAGAAGTGGTCACCTGGTCCAACTGCCACTCTTCTTAAGCTCTGGTTCGAGTTAACTGCTGCTTTTTGGAGGTTGCAGATTAATTCGGACTTATCATCATGCATGCCATCCATACCAGCTCCCTCTCTAAGTTGTTGGATTCTTCGAGAATAAACTGAACCAGCCTTCTCAAGCAGATCAGTTACAGCAGTCCTGTATTGGATTGGATAATTCTTGTAATGACCTGAAAGCAGACAATGATATTAATTCAGTTTTAGAATGTCAAAGATAAGGTGTATGTGAAGCAGTTTTAAGATAAAAAAATAATATGATTAATTCGTGATGGAGAGCTGATTTTCTTTAAGGCAGTTATGATAAAAAAGAATATGATTAATTCGTGATGGAGAGCTGATTTTCTTTAAGGTCCATTTGGATAGATAGTCATTTGCAAATGATTTGAGTATTTAGATATCTAGATGAAGTGTAATAATTTTAAGGGGATAAAATTATATAAGAAAGTATAACACGAAAAGATATGTCAATGAAATAAACAACCTAATGCACACAGCACTTTGAGTTTCTTGTGAGAATATATATGTTTTTCAAATATATATGTTTTTCAAAATTTTTTTTCCATCCTCTATATATTTGGATTTTCATCAACCCTTTTAACTTCATATAATTTAACACAAGAAAAGACAAATTATAGGGGTCGAACCTTTTAACATAAAGGGTAAATTAGAATTTGATGATATTAATAGCATATTGGCAAAAGAAAATAAAGTGTGCAGTTACCTCCCTTCTTGATGACATGGATTTTGCAATTCAGAATAGGCAGTAATAGTATTTAACATGACTACACAACATAATATTAAAACATGAAAAATTGGATTATCTGATACAAACCAATGTGAGGCGAAACATTCCACTTCACAAGGTTAACATCTCCCCCAAGTTCTTGTAGACGTTGAGCAAATCGACGGATACTTTTATAAGGTGCAAGGTGATCACTCTCAGAGCATAAAATTAGATAAGGAGCCCCCAAGTCCTAATAAGAGAGAGCGTTTAAGATAAAAGACTTCAAATTAACTAGTTTAAAACAGCAAAAAGTAGGGTACAGAGTCTGCCAGTTAGAAACTTACAACAGAAGAATATAGGGTCTGCCAATACTCGATACGCTGTGATTCAAACCTTGTAAGATATAAACCATCTAGACCAAAAGCAACACCTTTTGCCAACCAAGACACAAGTTTTGATGGACCAGACAATTTTTGAATGGCAGGGTGCAGAGCAAATTGGGCACCCAGATCACTTGTAAAATCAACTGGGCTAGAGTCGTAGATATGCCCAGAAATGCAATTTCTGAGCAATTGACTCTCATACTTCACAAGATAAAAGACAATAGGAAGAAAAGTTAAAAAGCGAATACCTTCAGTTCTATTGACCTTAAAAAAGGGGTGAAACCACATAACTAGCCAAGTTCTTGGCAAAATATAGAGGCGACAATGCATACCATATTAGTATGACCGTCACAAGGTATTTCTTGAATGATCTGCAGTGTGTACAGTAATATTAATTTTATTACCATTGTGGGAATGAGGAAAGAAAAAGAATACTTTTTTTAGGGAGAGGGAGACAGGACTGTATCCTTCCATTCATTAGGATTATAAAGAAAAAAAGAAAGATTGACTTCAGTTTATTTCAATAATTAAAAGTTAGCTTGCTAAAAGGTTGCACTAAACTTACCTGAAACACCTTGTACATGCAAGCTTTTGGACCACCAGAAAAAGCAGCAAAAACAATTGGACATGGTCTAGTCCTTAACTCCTGCATATCCAAATCCAAAACCAATAGACAGTCACCCTATGTGATTATTCAAACAATATACGAAGCTAATAAAACTCTGCTCGCAATAAATTTTTACAGGATTCCACGCGATGTCGAGTAGATTTTTATAATGTTAGTGACCTAATTGACCAATATGGGCACCCACACAAAAAAGGCCCTGCATCCTATTGGAATTTCCATAAAACACACAGTACTATCAATTCAAATCTAACTACGATTCTAACACATAAAATGTAACTGACCTCAATAAGCTCATTGAGAAGAACAAATGCCAGTGAAAAGGCCCTCTCAGGATAAAACCTGCACAAAGTTTCATCATTAGATTGAAAATGCACAAACTTAAAATTCTGAAGAATATCATCCAAAGATTTCAAACATCAAAGCTCGACCCAACCCCCTCTCTCCCTCCCCCCCCCCCCCCCCCCCCCAACCCAAAAAAAAG
The DNA here is from genome assembly GCA_947685225.1 of Garcia nutans. NCBI lineage: Eukaryota > Viridiplantae > Streptophyta > Magnoliopsida > Malpighiales > Euphorbiaceae > Garcia > Garcia nutans. Next base: position 13,851,337 of record CANTUV010000032.1, read on the forward strand.
CTCATTTCAGGCTAAAAGTATACAATAACATAAAGAAAATATAGGATTAGTCTTACAAAAAAGCCTTCAGAGATTATTCCCATGTGCTCTTTATCATCATTGTGTATTCTCAATGACCATTTTCCTTTTTTATAATGCAAACCAAGATTTCGTTATTCATACCCTCAACCACAATGCTTTTTGCCTTCATCTTTTTAAGAGCTTCGAGTGGAACCAAGCCACTCAAAATGGTAATGCGTCCACTCCATCCATCTAGTACCAAATCAGTACTAAATCCATTCCTGTGGAGTGCAGTTGCCAATAATGTTTATATGGTCCCTAGTTGTATTGCTACTTATCCAACTTTCCATCCCCCAAATTGATGCATACACCATTTGTTGCCAAAAACATCATTGATAGTTCTTACTCCATCTATTCATCCAACTTCAATCATAAGGCTTAGGTCCGATTGATAAAAAGAAAGGTCCTATTCAATCTCTCTTGCCTTAAAGTTGATAAAAACAAAAAAGGTAATGTTTCATCATTCCATATATGAGATATTAAACGAGGACCTCAAAAAATAACCCCCTGAAAACTCAATGTTAGAAGCGCAGTGTTAGCAGGGGCCTTTAATCTAATGCCAACTAAACGCTAGCAGGTACTTATCAAAAAAAAGGGGATCAAAATGCGAAAGGAGCTCAAAATCCACCATTATACAGATGATCAAACATCAGAGCAGAAGCAAAAAATTCAAAAGAACTAAAAGCTTTAATATATATACAAATATACACAACATTACAAGATATGATTTTAGAATATCTCAACAGGGCATCCTACAGAACCCACCAGGATAATTCACTTTACCATAATTCGAGTTTGATAACTGAATTTTGCATACACATTTAACTCAACTTGAACTTCATATATATGGCCAACAACACAAGCGGTAAATAGTAAATCCTTGCATGAAGGGAACACACAAAAGAAATGAGAAACTTAATTGGTCAGCGACAAACAGTTGCAAAAAGTAAGAAAACAAATTATAGATCTCGTGATCGCATTATCCGGGTATTTTACAAAATTAAGAAAGGTAAGTAAACTTTCCTCCACTAACCCTTACAAACCACTGAAAACAAGCAAGAATTCTTTTTTCTCTCAAATTTCCTCCACTCTCTAAGAAAACAAACAGGAGATAAACAGAATTAAGAGCGAGAGATGTTACTTACGCGCTGAGAAAATCGGCATGAGAAACAAGGGAATTCCATCCGAGAGAAGCATACAAATCCACATAACTATTCAAGTGGTTCTGAGGAATTGAAATCCAAGCGAAAATCACTACAATTCCCTTGAATCCGACTTCCTTTCTTCCCCAATAAACACTACCTCCTCCTCCTCCACCACCACCGCCGCCGCCGCCGCCACCAAACATTTTGCTTATCTGAAGTTCAAGGGTTCGTAGTTTTGTATTGTGGTTCTGGTTGGTGATTAATTAACCTCTGAGAAAACAGAAATGCACAGAAAACACAAAGAAGAGAGCATGTGGATGGTAGATTTTCTTTTTTAGGCGAATAAAATTTGTTTTTAGCCACTGATTGTTAGTGGATTTTTATTTATTTATTTATTATTTAAGAGATTGTCCACGTCGGATTTTGACTCTTCAGGCGCATTCTCAGCTCAGGATAAGTTTCTTATATTGCATCGGATTTATATAAAAATAAAATGTCCCAAAACGCTGGTTAAGATTGCTTGGCGTAACAGAACATTAATTATTTGGCTTTTTTTAAAAAAAAAATTCTTCTAAATAAGATAAATGTGAATTTCAATACAAAGAATAGGCTTATTAGCCCCCTACATATTGTTCAATCATATAGTTCACAATAGCTCAATCAAATATTAAATTAATATTTAGATTTTATATTAATGCTGTATTTTTTTTATTAATGTCAACAATTATTTCTGATTTTTTTATTTGTATTATTAATATTTTAAAATTTTATTTTATCTTAACAAAATCTTTTAATTTTATTTTTTCTATTAAAGTTTTTAGTTCTATTTTGTGGCAAAAAAAAAAAAATGGTTATACGTATTGCAAACTACTTATCCAAAAGTAAAAAAAAAAAATTATATTATTTTTCCACACTCGTTTGAAGATAAAGATAATTTTTCCTATATAAAAGTGGAAAAATGACGTGAATTTTTTTAACACAAATTCATATAGCTCCAAGTGAAATTCTTGTAACCATCCCTAGTTAGAAAATGGAGCCAAAATTTTTATTTAAAATTAAATGAAAATTAAAAATTTTATCCAAATAAATTAAAATAATCAACAAATAAAAAATTAATGAAATTCACCAAATATATATTTTTTAAAAATGTCGACTACGTTATGAGGTTACGTAACCTAATTGAAATATATTAGTGAATATGATTTTTATTACCAAGTCAAAAGCTGCTATCTTGTTATCAGTGAGTTCCCTAATTTCATCCATTGAAATTTCTAAAAATCATATTAATCTATATATGTATTTTAAGTATTAATCTTATTAAAATTTTTAAAGTGATTGTAATGAAATTGGTAACATGTTGTAAAACTACTAAAACATGTTATAGTGAGCCCGCTCAAATTATTAATGAGTCTCTCAATTTTATCATATTTTTATTTTTCATTTATAAAATCTCAAATATTTTAAAAAAATTATAAATTATCTATGTTTTCCGTACTTAAATTTATATTTTAATCTCATTCAAATTATTAATATATTTCTAAATTATATATATTTTTTTAAATCAAACTCAAATATTATTAATATATAAAGAGAGAATGAATAAAAAGTAAAAAGTAAGAACTAGATTAGTAGATTTGGTCGCCCTTGCTAAGATATGAGCAACTGAATTCGCTTTTCATTTCACCCAACTCACAAAACATCCAAACTTTCAATACTTGGTCTACAATCTTGAACAATGAGACATCTACTTGTGAATTCATTTTAGTTATTTCTCTTCTACTAATATCTAACAAGACAATTGTAGAGCTTTCTTTGATGTTAAAAACTCAGCTAACTTAATACCAGAACAACCGTAAAGTGGACTTGAACTAGTAGCCACAAAACTACCATGAGAATCCCTTACTAGGCATCCAAAGCCACCATCACCCACTGTATCAAAGATGGTGGCATCTATATTGCATTTCCAAGTGCCAAAATTTGGCATGGTCTACTTTACCCTCATCTGAGTTTTCTACTAAAACTTGTACTTTCAACCTTTTAACTTTTTTCTAACTTTACAGAAAATTGTTGCTAAGGAGATAATTTTATCATCTCCCGCTACTTTTCCTTTCCATATAACATCATTTTAAGCGAGTCAAATTCTCCAAAAAATACACCAATTCTCCACTTTTTCTCTATCAGCTCTATTGAAGAGGGAGGACTCAAAATCCATATGAAAAACCTATTCCGATCAAAATAAAATTGTTCCAATTTGACCAAATTTCGATCGCTTTAGGAGATTCTCAAAAGACCTGTTGCAGTTCTTACACTCCTCCATAAGAACAACAACTAACATATAGATTAGTTCCTTTTTGCACCAATCTCATTTTACATGGGAGAATATTCATCAAATCCCTCCAAACTGTATTTTTTTTTATTTTCAGAGAAATAAAGAGTTTGCACAACCTTTTTCAAATCTCTCTAAGTGGATGAGGATTACTAGGAGCAAGTAATTTTTTAAACTTGACAGTAGCCCGACTTAATAGTGTTCTTTCTTTATTTGTCAAAATGCTATGCTATTTCACCACAACCCAAATTCGAAAGCATGTGATTAGTACTAGAAAAACGGACAAATACTGTGGCTTTTAAAATCTATAGTCAGCCTGATAATCCACTAATCAATAAAACTCAGACAGTTGTCACTATCCCAAAATTAGAGATATAGTCCCACGTGTTTAGTAGAATCTATACAATATCACGTAACATCTAATCGGGATTATCATCTCATATCTCATCATAATTGTCAAATATCTACACAATAGAAAAAATATAACCACCAATAAGATCTAAATAAAAAACTCAAGTTAATCACAACAGCCAATAGACAAATAGAAATACAAAGCAGAGTGCTAGAATTTTATAACAATGAGAAAATAATTTGCAAATGAATATAATAAAATATTTTCACTGCTTCAGGAATAAAAGGCAAGAGTGACTCAAACAAAATATCTTAATTAATTACTCCATTAGTGTAATACCCTTATACCCTATATACGTATAATATATATTTTCAGCATATGTAAAATATACATATACGGTACAAAAATGTCACAGACCGGTTTACTAAATTTTTTTTCACATTTTCAATTTAAAATTTAAAATTATAAATATATAAAAATTAAATAGAATATAAATATTCTTTACTTGTTATAAGAACCCAAAATAAATAATATATATAAAAATCTCTGAGAAAAATTCGCCAGAGATTTGTCTGTAATTTGGATATCCCAAAATTTATCAAAACACAACCTGCAAAAAGAAAACACTCCCAAATAATTTCCAACCACCATCTCAACCATACTTCTCAATTTCACCAAGTTTCACAAACATTTATATATATAGATATATATAATTTAAAACACACTTACTCTCCCATTTCAAATACATTGACCCAAACATTCTTTATCATATACAATACGTAAAATTCAAAGCATAATATATTATGCATAAAACTAAAAAATGTACAATAACATAAAAATATATACATGTTGCTGGCAGTGTTTCTGATCTCGATAGCAACTCAACAAGCTTAACTATAAGTCTAGACCCGACCTGGTCTAGAAGAACTCTCTGGCTCAACTGGGTTTACCCTGTCACCTGCGAGATGGAAATAATCGCGCTAAGTCAAAGCTTAGTGGTACAAACTTTGATAATAACAATAAAACTCAATGCAATGCCAATGCATAATGCATATAGATGTCACATCATTCCACTTTCTTATATTTTTTAAATATTTCATAATTCATAATTCACATTAAAACAAAGACAAGCATGGGCCCAAAAAGGATCTAATATGCTATTCAAATTTCAGAGTTACTGCTTTGGTCCATAATGACACCATGTGTCTAGCCCCATAGTCAATATATATATCTATGGATAATGTAACAGCCCCAGTCTCTTGGACCTCAACTTGGCTAGACCCTTAGGCCCTAGTATCTTGGTTCTCAACCTGGCTAGACTGCTACAGTTTTTGAAGCTTACGACATAGTTTTTTCACCCCAAAAACATCACATTTATCAGTTGGGCTCGCTTATGACCCGGTCTTTTCACTTGCCCAGCAATTCATAGGCATGCTGTCAAACCCAAAACTCTGAAAATTGAATAACATACTAGCCACACAATTTATTCATATTTCTCATTATTAATCTCTTTCTCAATTTTACATATTCAATCTAAGCACATTGCCTTATTTTCACATTTTTTTTCTCACTTTTCTCATCTTTCTCATTTTTCTCATTTTTCTCATTTTTATTAATATCAATTCATTTCATTATTACACATATCTCATTTTTGCATTCACAACACATTACCCAATTACTTTGGGTATTTTCACATAATATGCATATTTCACATGTTACACAAATTAGCCATTATCAATAGCTTTTCACAATGTATTTAACACATATATGACATTACAAATGTCATAGCATATTATTCATGCACAATCAATGAACCAAGTAGCTTAATATATTTTTCAACCAAAATGTGTTAAGTCCAAATGTTATGCAAATATAAACATTATATTCAAAGTTTGTACATACCTCCACTAGCAACCCAAAGCAAGTTAAAAACAATCTTCAATCCAATCTTTTCAACTTGCCCTTCACCACTTAGATGAAGCAAGCCAACCTTCCTCAAAGCCTAAACCAAATGTGATAACAAATAATCATTTAGTATCACATTTAATGGTATTTCCAACATTAAACCATAATTACACATCACTCCTACAAATTTCTAAAACTTTAGCCTTCCCTTACTTCAACATTAGAATTTCATTCTACTACAATTAAATTAGTGTTTTAAGTTTATTTATATTATTAAAAATATATTTTAATACATTTAAATCATTTACATTATAAAAATACACTCTTATACATAAAATCTCAAAATGGCATAACCTTCCCCCATTGAAGGTTTTCCATTCCAACACAATCCATTACTCATTCCAAGCTTATATTCATCACTTTTAACACTAAACAATATGCTTAAACAAATAAAATCATACAATTCAACCACTTTGGAAAATCACTTTTTCAAAATCCTAAATCTCCACTTCCATTCTCAAATAATCTAACACCACCAAATCCAATATTTGACTTTAAAATACTTGTTTATGCATCAAATCAACTCATTTGGAATCAATTTACATAATTAAAGTTCATGTTTTCAAAACCTCAAAAATCCATAACCCTAAATTCTCTCTCTTCACCATTCTTTAACCAATCTCCATCATCTCTTCAATCTAACCTTAGAATCATTGTTAACTACCCAAAATAACATCATAACATCAATTCCAACAATTGTAACATACTACATCAAAATCTCAAAACTCACATAATCTAAATTTCCAAGGAATTCAAAGAAAAGATATGGAAACTTACTAATTTTGGTGGAGATCACCAAAAATCCACTTGCAACTTGTTAATTTCTTCAATTTATGGAGTATGGAAGAAGCAAAATCCTTGGTCTTTAAACTCCCAAGAAAAACACATCCTTTAAGAAGAAGAAGAAGATGATGATGATGAAGACTTTTATATGCTTTTCCTTTTCATCTTTTTTTTAAAACCACATATATATATGTATATTAAAATAATTTAATATTTAATTATTTTTTAATAAATTAAAAGTCCTAATTTTTCTCTTCCATTCAAAAATAATTTATTTTTGAATTATTTTATTAATTTTGAATATATAAGATTTAATTACTAAAATACCATTTTCTTTTAAAAAGTGTTGACTTTTATATATGTTATGTATATTTTGCATATATATCATATATATTCCACTTTTTCATTTAAAATCCCTTTATTTTTCATTTAAAATCATTAATTTACTTTATCCTTTTAAATTATAATTTATTTTATCAAAATTTTCAAAAATTAGAAATTTTCAAAAATTGTAGGATGTTACAATTCTCTCCCCCAAAAATAAATTTCGTCCTCGAAATTACCTGTCCTCAAGTTTGGAATAATTGGAGAAACTGACTCTACATCGCCTGTTCACTTTCCCAGGTCACCTCCTCAGTGACATGATTCCTCCAAAGGACTTTCACAAGTGGCACCCTTATTCCTCAATTCTTTAACCTCTCGTGCCAAAATCGTCACTGGTTCTTCCTCGTAAGTCAGATCTGGACTTACCTCAATGGACTCCACTGATAAGATATGAGATGGGTCAGACCTGTATCTCTGAAGCATCGAGACATGGAAAACATTATGTATTGGATCCAACTCAGGCGGCAAAGCTAGTCTATAAGCCACTGGACCAACTCTCTCCAACACCTCATATGGTCCTATGAAACGAGGACTCAACTTTCCTTTGCGGCCAAATCTCAAAATTTTTTTCCATGGAGACACCTTCAGAAACACTTTATCTCCCACACTAAACTCTATGTCTCTTCTCTTTAAATCTAAATAGGATTTTTGTTGGTCTGAAGCTGCTTTCAAAATACCCCAAATCACCTTCACTTTCTCCTCTATTTGCCTAATCAAATCGGGAGTAACCAGTTTATCTTCTCCAACTTCATCCCAACACAAAGGTGTCCTGCATCTCCTGCCATATAAAGCCTTATAAGGAGTCATCCCAATACTCTACTGATGACTGTTGTTATAAGCAAATTTAATTAATGGCAAAAATCTGTCCCAATTCTTAGTAAAATCAATGATACAACTCCTCAACATATATCCTCCAGAATCTGTATCACTCTTTCTGACTGTCCATTTGTCTGAGGATGGAAAGCAATACTAAAATGTAATCGAGAACCCAGAGCATCATGCAAACTCTTCCAAAACCTCGAAGTAAACCGGGGATCTCGATCCGACACTAAAGAAACTGGGACTCCATGTAACCTGACTATCTCATTGATATATAGCTCAGCCAACCTCTCAAGAGAATAATCCATCCAAACTGGAAGAAAATGAGTTGTCCTTGTCATCCGATCAACTATCACCCAGATTGCATCATGCTTCTTCTGGGTCAAAGGCAGTCCAGTCACAAAATCCATTGTCACTTGCTCCCATTTTCACTCTGGCACTGATAAAGGTTGGAGCAACCCTGAAGGAACTTAGTACTTAGCCTTCACTTACTGGCAAGTGAGACATCTGGATACAAACTCTGCTATGCCCCTCTTCATTCCTGACCACCAATAATATCGCTTCAAGTCCTAATACATTTTAGTACTCCCAGGGTGCATAGCAAAAAGTGACTGATGTGCTTCCTCTAATATCATTCTTTTTAATTCTGCATCATCAGGAATACACAATCTATCTCTGTACCATAGACTACCATCATCCCTCACATAAAAGTCTCGACTCTCCCCCTTTCGACAAACCAACACAGTTTTCTAAATTCTTTCATCTGCCAACTGAGCCTCCCTAATATGATCCAACAAGACTGGCCTTAACTGCAACTGAGCCATCAAAGCATTATCATCAGAAGATTCAAATCGAGCAAGCAACGCTCTCAACTCAACAAGCAATGAGAGCGAATAAGCAGTCAAGCCTGCTAAAGACTTTCGACTCAAGGCATCAACAACAATATTTGCCTTACCAGGATGATAATCAATCAAATAGTTGTAGTCTTTAATCAACTCTAATAACCGTCTCTGCCAAAGATTCAGCTCTCTCTGAACACCCAGGTATTTCAAACTCTTTTGATCCGTATAAATGAAACACTTTTTCCCATACAAGTAATGCTGCCAAATCTTCAAGGCAAAAACTATTACTGCTAATTTCAAATCATGCATCGGATAATTCAGCTCATGCGGTTTTAACTGTTGAGAGGCATAAGCAATGACTCTACCCTCTTGCATCAGAACACAACCTAAACCACTATGTGAAGCATCACTATATATCACATATGGTTTACCTTCCACAAGCAGGGTAAGGACAGGAGCTTGAGTCAACATCTCCCTCAGCTGCTCAAAAATCGCCTGACACCAATCTATCCACACAAATTTAACTCCTTTCCGAAGTAATCTGGTGAGTGGTGTAGCTATTATAGAAAAACCATTCACAAATCGACGATAATAGCCTGCTAATCCCAGAAAACTTCTAACCTCTGTCACAGTCTTCGGTGGACTCCAATTCAAGATAGCCTCAACTTTACTCGGATCAACTCTAATACCCTCTGTTGAAACCACATGATCAAAAAAAGCTACCTGATCGAGCCAGAACTCATACTTAGATAGCTTAGCATACAACTGCTTCTCTCTCAGAGTCTGCAATACTATCCGCAAATGTCTATCATGATCCTCCTCATTATGCGAATACACCAAGATGTCATCAATGAAGACTACCACAAACTGATCCAAAAATGGTCTAAATACCCTATTCATCAAATCCATAAAAGTTGCTGGTGCATTCGTCAATCCAAAGGGCATCACCAGAAACTCATAATGCTCATACCTTATGCAAAAAGTTGTCTTGGGTACATCAATATCTCTGACTCTCAACTGATGGTACCTTGAACTCAGATCAATCTTAGAGAATACTGTTGCTCCCTTCAACTGATCAAAAAGATCATATATCCAAGGCAAAGGATACTTGTTCTTTATGGTCACCTTATTTAACTGCCTATAATCAATACACGATCTCATGGTGCCATCCTTCTTCTTCACAAACAACACAGGCGCTCCCCATGAGGACACACTAGGGCGGATAAACCTTTTATCCAATAACTCCTGCAACTGCACCTTCAACTCTCTCAACTCAGTAGGTGCCATCCGATAAGGGGTAATAGAGATAGGAGTGGTACCAGGTAACAAATCGATACCAAACTCCACTTCTCTCTCAGGAGATACCCCTAGCAACTCATCAGGGAAAACATCTGAAAACTCGGTAACTGTGGGTATACTTTCAAGCAGGGATCCCACTACTCTAGTATCTACAACATGAGTGTCACGACCCAATTTGTACATATTTACAGTACATCCATGTACAATACATATGTACAGTATATCCATGTACAGTACATCCGCGTACAGTAAGAGGAACCATCCCGAGAAGCTACTCAAGAGCGCAAAGTGAAAGGAAGCTCTATAGGACAAAAAGGACCTAACTGAAAAGATTGTAAAAGTTTTGGGGAGGTGACTGTAATTTCAAAAAGTTTTGGGGAGGTAACTGTAATTTCTAAAAGTTGTACTGGAGGTTCTTAATAGTGCATATAACAGACTCTAGAAATGGAAAGTAGAGAAAAATTGGGTCGAAATGGAACACCACGGTTTTTCCCGAAAACGTATAGTTTGAGAGATACAGTGGATTCTTGACCAAGGGTATTTTTGTCATTCTTGTAATAATAATTTATACACTGGAAAACAAGACAAGTAAAGGTATCTGAAGTAAATGAAAGGACTCCGCAGTGATCGATGTTGAAGAACGAACCTAAGTGGAGACCCGAATCATGTAAGGACCTAAAGGGAATTTTTACAAAAATCAAGGGCATGAGCGTATTTTTATAAATTAGTTCAAAATCAAGAATGGATGGTCGGAAATGGAAACGAGAGGTTGAAAGGAGAAGAACAGTACATTTTACGCGTCGTAAAACCACCCGGTTACGAAGAAAAGGCAAAACCTTCCATTGAAGGGTATTTTGGTCTTTTCACTTCCACCCATTTTCTAGAAAAGGGACACATGGCATAGTAATTTTCTAGAAAGGGACACATGGCAAAATCTTGTTTAAAGACACTTTTGGGTTGGATTAATCTTAACCCTCCATATGGCACCATCCTAGTTAAGATACTTTTGTGGTGGTTACATCTTAACCCTCCAAAATGAAATTAATTAAATAAATGGAAAATGGAAAAATATAAAAAGGGAGAGAAGGATGATTAAAGAATTAAGGACACATTTTTTCTCCATTTTTGAGAAGTATGGCCGAAATTCTCTCCACCAAAAAAGGGAAGGAATTTTTCAAGTGTTCAAGTGGATTTTTGGAAGGAAAAGCTTAATTTTAAGGTAAAGATTCCAATTCTAGCTTTACTTTATTCATTTGATTGATAGTTTTCAAGTTATCAATGAAAGAAAAGTTATGAAAATTATAGGAAATCAAAGGGATAAAGAAGAATAAGGGAAGAAAGAATAGGACAAGCAAGGAACAAAGCAAATAAACAAGGTTTGGTACTTAAATCATTGCCTTTTCAATTAATTCACATATTTTGCATTATGGGATTTTTGAAATGGTTTTGAAATGATGTTATTATGTGTGGTAAATATGTGGGAAAGTGCTCTTGAACCATGTGTAATCAATTGATTGTGAAAAGAATGAAAACAAAACAAACTAGCTAAATTGATGCAATTATTCATAAACTTTGATGAGTTTTTAATCACTCCTTTGGTTTGATTTTTGGAAGAGGGACCTTTAGTCCTTCAATGGTATCACAAAAGGATTCTAAAAATCAATTTTGCAAGAAAAAAATGAATTTCCCTCAAGTTTGGAAAATTGGGCCGAATGGTCCCTTTTGGGCACCATTCTGCAGCTTTCATTTTGGGCAGTCCGTTGAAGGGGCAAACGAAAGAATTTTTCGACGAAATTTTACATGCATTTAGTTAACTTATGAAAGTGTTTTCCTGCAAAAATTCATCCAAAAATAAGGTTGTTTACTTAGTCAAAAATGTTACCAAAGTTGACTGATTTTCAGCAGTAAAAATAGATTTTACTATTTAGTTGTCGCGCGCCATTGCGTTGCCGATTTTACGCACCGCGCTACTATTCATTTGGTCATTTTTCTAAATGTGTTAAAACTGGAATATTATGTTATGGATTGATGTGAAATCATATAACATGACATGAAGGAGAATTGGAAATGATCAGAAAGGCATCATGACAAGCTATTACGACAATACATGCATTATGGAAAAATCATGGCTTATTGAATATCATGACCAAAGTAATTTAATAAATTATTTATGCTCTACTTGGTATATCAGAACCCTTGAGATAAGGGTATGATGCATCATACTATTACTGCAGTACTGCTTATGACATGATATGATATTCCGGCTGAAGGCCGATGATTACAATGACATGATGAATGATGCAATGATAATGGCCATTGGCACATGTGCAAGAATTATGATGAAAGATAATGAAATATGATCATGACGAGATATGTTTATCATGACCCTTCCTTATCCGCTGATGTTCTGTTAAACCAGTAGAGCAACCAAAATGATAAAAGCAAGAAAAATGATTTAAATTCAAATTATTCAGTCAAGCCTTTTTACCATCTGTGTTTTGTATTTATTCCTTCCAAGTATTTAAAGTATATAAATGTATGTTCAAATCATTCTTTCATTTTATTTATTTATTGCAATGATTTAAGTACCCACTAAGCAATTGCTTAGCGAGTTTAGTTTCCCTCTAAACTCGTAGGTTAAACGAGGAGACGAGATTGCAGCATGTCCTGCGCAGCTGGCCTTGACTACTACTTTGGGTAGGAGTTTGGATATGATTGATTGTAGCAATATGGCATGTACATAAGCTTGTATGATCTAGCAAATAAATGTATAATAATGAAAAGCTAGAACACGTACACTGCTAGTAATCTAATAAATCTTATTTTGGTTTAGCACTTATGTATGCAAGTATAGAAGTGTGAATTCTTCTTGCAGGATTGTAGTTGAGGTTATAAGGGTGGATTATTGGGAGTGTACTTGAGTTGAATTGTGAAACAAAATGTTTTTCAAAAATTAAAGAATCAGTTTTGGCGACACTTGGGACCTCCATTTTTAGGGGAGGTTATGGCAAAATTTTTTTTAAAATCTACACTTAAAATTGGCTAAGTAAAATATTAAGACACAACCACCATGAGTTAACAGTCCATCTTGGTCTATAAACATAGGCTAAGATGGGGTGTTACATTTAGTGGTATCAGAGCACCGGTTTAGCCGGTCCTGGAAAATTCAACATAGGAGGATACACATTTTATGTTGGGAGTGGCCATTACCAATGTAAAATGGGATATCCTATAGCAGATAAGAAATGAGAGCATATATCATTTAGGTACAAAATGTCGGTATAGTAGAAAGAATATTATAAATACATAAGTATATAAGGTACATGTGATAAAGGAAAATCTAATAGTGCTTACGTACATGCCATATAGGAAAGTTAATGTGTTGAGTCAAGCCAGCTGCTAATTCTTATCATGATATATGTATACTGTATAAAGTTACAAGAGGCAGAATCACAAAGAGTTATAGATCAAGAGAAGGAATCACATGCTTTCGTACCCATAAATGTAGAAATGGGTCTCGGACTTATGCCACGACCCGCAACGGTGGCTGTGGAAGGCGCCGAAGTTTATTTAAGATAGATGATAGTACCACTGCAATAAACGGCAAGAATGGTACATGTTGCGACCAAAAGAGAAAGGAAGTCCCCAATTGAGAAGTTAAGGAAATATGGGGCTAAAGAATTTAAGGCTAGTAGGGAAGAAGGATTTGAAGAAGTTGAGTACTGTTTGGACAGTACCAGTAGGGCATTGGAACAACAGAGATGCACACCAGATAAAAGATTCAATTATGCCATGTCCCTTTTGGTAGAAGAAACATATACTTGGTAAAACATACTTAAACGCAAGGAGAAATGAGTTTATATATCTACAGCAAGGAAGAACGACAGTATCTGAGTATGATAGAGAGATCACCCGCCTCAGTAAGTATGCAAAGAAAATGATAGAAACAAAGCAAGAAAGACGTCAAAGGTTTTGGAAGGATTAAATAATGGAATTAAAGTACAATTAGTAGTCATGGACGTGTTTGAATTTTCAAGATTAGTTGTGAAAGTTTTAGGTATTGAGAGAGTATACATGGATTAGAGAAGTAGACACCAACGCATGCAACAAAAGAGAGTACAAACTTAAAGCTTGGGAAGATTTTGACAAGTTGAGAAGAAGTTTAGAAGTGAAGATAGTTTTGCATAGTAAAGCCGGCGATCGCAAAGCCAAGGATCCGGCCGAGGTTCAAGACGCCAGACATCTGTAGCTAGTACATCGGGATCCTTATAAGGGGGTTCCAGGAGAAGGTTAGATAGGCGTATATGAATGTAAAAATGAAAATGTTTATAAGAAAATGAAATTTGAAGAATGGAATAAAAAGAGGAACAAAATAAGAGGATAAAAGAAAAGTACGTAAAATGTTATGACCAGACGGTAAGAGATAAAATAGATAGATCTTAGATAACAAAGATGAGTGAACAGAAATAAGTATATGAGAAATTCTCATGTTCGACCATTAGAGAATATGTACAGTAACCCTATGTACAATATTCATAAGCAGATGAAGTAAGCAAACTAAGAAGGTACTGTTGACCCGATACCGTCGTATGGAAATTTAGCAGGAAACCGGAGTTAAACGTGCTCGACCAATGATGATGGGTGACCATCCCGTGAAGTCTTAATAAGGTAGGTGATGGACCATATGAGTAGAAACTAGACGAAACCTAATCAAAACACTGTATTGTGATTCCTCCTGAAAATGCCCCAATGAAATCATCAAAATTAAGAAATTATAAGAAGAAGATATATGAGATTTATGAATTCAGTCAATGATGGAAAAAAAAAAAGAAAGAAGAGAAAGAGAGAAATTGAGAACTAAAGAGGTAGAAAGTGCAAAATTAAAATTAGATCAAAAAGGAAAGAATGAAAGTAATAACAACTCAAGGACTATGTAAAGGAAAAAGGAAAAAGTAACAATACAAAAATTACTGGAGGATTGGAAAGAAATGTAGATTTAAAGGATATATTACTCCTCTATGCAAACACTGTGGATGAAGACATAAGAGTGAATGCTGGTATTAAACAGATGGATGCTGGGAATGCGGGGCACCATATCGTGTTAGGGTAAACTGCCAGAAAGACAAGTGAATGCACCCGCACCGACAGAAAAATCACAGCCCGCTTTTGGCCGAGGCCGAAGCAGGAGAAAGGAAAGTGATTCGAATTTTCAAAGAGTACAATCAGAGACCGTTGACTAGCTCAATTCAAGTACACCAGCCAGAGCCTACGCAATGAAAACTTAGAAGAATTACTAGTAGGATATGTTAAGTTTGAGACATTAGTTATAAATCCGATAAGAGACGAGGTAGTTACACACAAGTGATTAAAGAATGTTCTATAGAGTTACATGAAAATGCATTTCCAGAAAATTTAATAGAGTTACCATTCTGAGAATTTGACGTAATGTTGGTATTGGATTGGCTAACAAGGTATAAAACAGTGGTCGATTATAAGAAGAAAGAGAGTAACACTTCATACTCCCCACAAGGAGGAAGTGACGGTAGTAGGAAAGAGAGCCGATTACCTAAACAACGTAACAGCAGCAGTTACAACAAGGCGTTCCATACAAACGGATGTGAGGCATACTTGGTAAGCACTATGGAAGCAAAGAAGAATGTAATAAAGATTCAAGAGGTATCTACAATGTGTGATTTTCTCGATGTTTCCTTAGATGAGCTACCCGGATTATCACCTAAGAGAAAAGTAGGATTCACTATAAATGTATATCCGGGAATTGCACCGGTGTCGGCTGCCTCATACCAAATGGTACCAGCGAAACCCAGAGAAATGAAAACCCAATTATAGGAGCTACTCGACAAGGGTCTTATATGGCCAAGTATTTCTTCATGGGGCACGCCAGTACTCTTCGGCAAGAAGAAAGATAAATCCTTAAGGTCATATGTGAACTATAAGTAGTTGAATGAGCTTACGATTAAGGATAAATATCCATTACCGTCCATCGATGATGTATTTGACAACTTAAAGGAATCAAGGTCTTTTAAAAAAATATATAGATCACCGACTGGGATATCAGCAGCTACGGATCAAAGGAAAAGACATTCCAAAGACTACATCTAGAACTCGATACGGACGTTATAAGTTCCTTGTAATGCCTTTTGAGCCCACACATGTGTTAGTAGTGTTCATGGATTTAATGAATCATATCTTTCATCCATATTTTGACCAATTTGTAAATGGTGTTCATAGATGACACCTTCGTTTATTTAAGGAACAAAGAAGAATACAATCGATACTTTTGCATAGTATTGCAAATGTTGCGAGAGAAGCAGTTGTACGTCAAACATTACAAATGCAAGTTTTGATTGGAAAAAAATGACATTATTAGAACACACCATATTAGCATAAGGCATTAAAGTAGGTCTTAATAAAACAAAAGCCATTTTGGAATGGAAAACACCAAAGACAGTAATAGAAGTAAGAATCTTCTTAGGACTGGCTGGGTACTACTAATGTTTTATAAAAGGGTTTTACATTATTATCATTCCAATGATAAGGTTGTTTCAAAGGAATGCCAAACTTCAATGGACTGATAAATGTTAGAGGAACTTTGAGAAACTAAAGGAAAAGTTAACGAATGCTTCAATACCCATACGGCCCGTGTCCAGCAAAGAATTTGTGATATATAGTGATGCTTCACACATCGGTTAAGGTTATATGCTTATGCAAAAAGGATAAAATAGTCGCATAAGTCTTTTGATGATTTAACCCATACGAAAAAATAATAATAATAATGATAACCCGGCACACTGTTTGGAATTAACAGTTATCGTATTGGCTTTCAAGATTTGGAGATATGATTTATATGGAGAAAAGTGTTATATTTATATAGACGCAAAAGTTTAAAATATCAGCCAACCCATGAGGATCTCAATTTATGGTAAGGAAAGTAAACCCAAGTTTTGGAAATAACAGCTAAGTTATAAATTATCATCTAGGAAAAGCTAATGTGGTGGCCGACGCACTTGGTGGAAAATCGATACCAGCCTTAGGCGCTATAAAGATCAGTTTAAGATCAATGGAAGAGGAAGTACTAGTAGTATAAATGCAAGCATAAACTATGTTTCTTTTCAAGAAATTCATCAAGTGTAAAAGGAAAACAAACAAATACAAAAATGGATCAAGCAAGTGCAAAGAGGAAAGAATATAAAATTCTAAATTTCTAAGAACAGTAGTTTGTATTATGACAATAGAGTAATGATACTAACAATGGGAGACATAAGAAAGAAAATTTTTTCGAAAAGCATATAGTAGCCTCTACACAATGCATCCAGGAGTTACAAATGTATCAATATCTAAAGAAGTTTTAATGGTAGCCTAGAATGAAGAGAGATGTTGTTGATTTTATGACCAAATGTTTAATATGTCAACAAGCAAAAGTGAAATATCAAATACTATCTGGACTGTTACAACTAATTTCCACTCTGGTATGAAAATGGGAACATATCACTATGGATTTCGTCATAGAACTACCAATGACACGAGGCCAGCATGACATTGTTCGTATCATCGTTGACTGCCTAACTAAGTTAGCTCATTTTCTACTTTTACTAATGGATTATTCAATAGATAAGTTGGTGGAAATGTACGCCAAGGAAATTGTACGATTACACAGGATTCCAATGTCTATCATTTTAGGCAGAGGTCCACAGTTCACCATGAATTTATGGAAGAAGTCGCAAACAGCTTCTGAAACCCAAACAAATTATAGCACTGCCTTTCACTCGTAAACAGATGGACGATTTGAAAGAGTAATCCAAATTTTTGGAAGACATATTAAGAGTATGTGTTATAGAATTTAAGGGTGGCTGGAATAGGTATTTGAGTTTAATTGAATATGCATATAACAACAACTATTAATTCAGCATACGGTGACGCCCTATAAAGAATTATACGAAAGAAACCATGGAACACCAGAGTGTTGGACAGAATTAAGTAAAGACAAGATAAAATCATATGTAGGTAGGTAGAAGCAAAATCATATGCCAACTCGAAACGAAGGGACATAGAACTCTAAGTGGAAGACAAGGTTTTTCTTAAGACTTTCCTATGAAAGAAGGTATTAAGATTTAAGCAGAAAAGTAAGTTAAGCCTTAGGCTTATTGGACTATACGAGATCATCGAATGCATAGATCAATAGCCTATCGGTTAACTCTATTACCAGAACTGAACAAAATACATAATGTTTTTCACGTTTCAATGATAAGGCAATATCGTTTGAACTTCACACACGATATAAAGACACAAAACATCAGAGTCCAATATGACCTAAATTATGAAGAAGAACCAATAGAAATTTTAGCACGAAAAGTCAAAGGATTAAGAAATAAGAGAATTCCTCCAATTAAAGTGCGGCGAAGGAACCATAGAATGGAAGAGATATTTTGGGAAAGAGAAGGAATAATGAGGATGGAAGCCTAAATTTTACACCCGATCGGCTTCGGGACGAAGCCTAAATTTTAGAGGGGAAGAAATGTCACGACCCAATTTGTACATATTTACAGTACATCCATGTACAGTACATATATACAGTATATCCATGTACAGTACATCCGCGTACAATAAGAGGAACCATCCCGAGAAGCTACTCAAGAGCGCAAAGTGAAAGGAAGCTCTATAGGACAAAAAGGACCTAACTGAAAAGATTGTAAAAGTTTTGGGGAGGTGACTGTAATTTCAAAAAGTTTTGGGGAGGTAACTGTAATTTCTAAAAGTTGTACTGGAGGTTCTTAATAGTGCATATAACAGACTCTAGAAATGGAAAGTAGAGAAAAATTGGGTCGAAATGGAACACCACGGTTTTTCCCGAAAACGTATAGTTTGAGAGATACAGTGGATTCTTGACCAAGGGTATTTTTGTCATTCTTGTAATAATAATTTATACACTGGAAAACAAGACAAGTAAAGGTATCTGAAGTAAACGAAAGGACTCCGCAGTGATCGATGTTGAAGAACGAACCTAAGTGGAGACCCGAATCATGTAAGGACCTAAAGGGAATTTTTACAAAAATCAAGGGCATGAGCGTATTTTTATAAATTAGTTCAAAATCAAGAATGGATGGTCGGAAATGGAAACAAGAGGTTGAAAGGAGGAGAACAGTACATTTTACGCGTCGTAAAACCACCTGGTTACGAAGAAAAGGCAAAACCTTCCATTGAAGGGTATTTTGGTCTTTTCACTTCCACCCATTTTCTAGAAAAGGGACACATGGCATAGTAATTTTCTAGAAAGGGACACATGGCAAAATCTTGTTTAAAGACACTTTTGGGTTGGATTAATCTTAACCCTCCATATGGCACCATCCTAGTTAAGATACTTTTGTGGTGGTTACATCTTAACCCTCCAAAATGAAATTAATTAAATAAATGGAAAATAGAAAAATATAAAAAGGGAGAGAAGGATGATTAAAGAATTAAGGACACATTTTTTCTCCATTTTTGAGAAGTATGGCCGAAATTCTCTCCACCAAAAAAGGGAAGGAATTTTTCAAGTGTTCAAGTGGATTTTTGGAAGGAAAAGCTTAATTTTAAGGTAAGGATTCCAATTCTAGCTTTACTTTATTCATTTGATTGATAGTTTTCAAGTTATCAATGAAAGAAAAGTTATGAAAATTATAGGAAATCAAAGGGATAAAGAAGAATAAGGGAAGAAAGAATAGGACAAGCAAGGAACAAAGCAAATAAACAAGGTTTGGTACTTAAATCATTGCCTTTTCAATTAATTCACATATTTTGCATTATGGGATTTTTGAAATGGTTTTGAAATGATGTTATTATGTGTGGTAAATATGTGGGAAAGTGCTCTTGAACCATGTGTAATCAATTGATTGTGAAAAGAATGAAAACAAAACAAACTAGCTAAATTGATGCAATTATTCATAAACTTTGATGAGTTTTTAATCACTCCTTTGGTTTGATTTTTGGAAGAGGGACCTTTAGTCCTTCAATGGTATCACAAAAGGATTCTAAAAATCAATTTTGCAAGAAAAAAATGAATTTCCCTCAAGTTTGGAAAATTGGGCCGAATGGTCCCTTTTGGGCACCATTCTGCAGCTTTCATTTTGGGCAGTCCGTTGAAGGGGCAAACGAAAGAATTTTTCGACGAAATTTTACATGCATTTAGTTAACTTATGAAAGTGTTTTCCTGCAAAAATTCATCCAAAAATAAGGTTGTTTACTTAGTCAAAAATGTTACCAAAGTTGACTGATTTTCAGCAGTAAAAACAGATTTTACTATTTAGTTGTCGCGCGCCATTGCGTTGCCGATTTTACGCACCGCGCTACTATTCATTTGGTCATTTTTCTAAATGTGTTAAAACTGGAATATTATGTTATGGATTGATGTGAAATCATATAACATGACATGAAGGAGAATTGGAAATGATCAGAAAGGCATCATGACAAGCTATTACGACAATACATGCATTATGGAAAAATCATGGCTTATTGAATATCATGACCAAAGTAATTTAATAAATTATTTATGCTCTACTTGGTATATCAGAACCCTTGAGATAAGGGTATGATGCATCATACTATTACTGCAGTACTGCTTATGACATGATATGATATTCCGGCTGAAGGCCGATGATTACAATGACATGATGAATGATGCAATGATAATGGCCATTGGCACATGTGCAAGAATTATGATGAAAGATAATGAAATATGATCATGACGAGATATGTTTATCATGACCCTTCCTTATCCGCTGATGTTCTGTTAAACCAGTAGAGCAACCAAAATGATAAAAGCAAGAAAAATGATTTAAATTCAAATTATTCAGTCAAGCTTTTTTACCATCTGTGTTTTGTATTTATTCCTTCCAAGTATTTAAAGTATATAAATGTATGTTCAAATCATTCTTTCATTTTATTTATTTATTGCAATGATTTAAGTACCCACTAAGCAATTGCTTAGCGAGTTTAGTTTCCCTCTAAACTCGTAGGTTAAACGAGGAGACGAGATTGCAGCATGTCCTGCGCAGCTGGCCTTGACTACTACTTTGGGTAGGAGTTTGGATATGATTGATTGTAGCAATATGGCATGTACATAAGCTTGTATGATCTAGCAAATAAATGTATAATAATGAAAAGCTAGAACACGTACACTGCTAGTAATCTAATAAATCTTATTTTGGTTTAGCACTTATGTATGCAAGTATAGAAGTGTGAATTCTTCTTGCAGGATTGTAGTTGAGGTTATAAGGGTGGATTATTGGGAGTGTACTTGAGTTGAATTGTGAAACAAAATGTTTTTCAAAAATTAAAGAATCAGTTTTGGCGACACTTGGGACCTCCATTTTTAGGGGAGGTTATGGCAAAATTTTTTTTAAAATCTACACTTAAAATTGGCTAAGTAAAATATTAAGACACAACCACCATGAGTTAACAGTCCATCTTGGTCTATAAACATAGGCTAAGATGGGGTGTTACAATGAGCAAGATAAGCCTTACAACCCTTTCGAATCATCCTCCCAGCTGAAACAGCTGAAACAAACATAGATGAATGATACCTTTGCTCACTAGATACCATCACATCCCTACCGTCATGTGTTCTCAAAGTAACACATTTCTTTTGATAGTCTACCATAGCCCCATGCTTGGATAACCAATCCATGCCCAAAATCAGATCATATTCCCTGAAAGGCATCTCAATCAGGTCACCAAAAAACTCCTCATCCTGAACAACAACTGGACTATCTCGGTGCACCCTGCTCACCATAATACTATGCCCTAAAGGATTTATCACCAAGACATCAAATCCTAGGGACTCAGAATGCAATTCAGCCACAGACAATATAGATGCACATATGTATGAATGCGTAGATCCAGGATCTAATAGAGCAAGGACTAAAATACCAAATAAAGAAAATGTACCCGCAATAACGGCTGAAGTATCCGGCTGCCTCTGCATCATATAAACCCGCTGAGATGGCCCAGCCTCATCTGGCCTACTGCCTCCGGATGTAGAGCCTCCTCTTTGACTAAACCCAGGTCAACCACCTCTACTAAAACCTCTGCCACCACGACCCTCTCTGACACTGAGTCGAGAAGTTGCAGTATCTGCCTGCCTAACCTCTGGTGGCTCGGGATAATCTCTGATAAAATGGTCTGACTACCCTTATCTAAAACACACTCCCGAAGCACCTCTCCACCAACAGACACCTCTGTGTACTCTACCAC
Organism: Garcia nutans; assembly: GCA_947685225.1. Classification (NCBI taxonomy): domain Eukaryota; kingdom Viridiplantae; phylum Streptophyta; class Magnoliopsida; order Malpighiales; family Euphorbiaceae; genus Garcia; species Garcia nutans. The sequence goes on from CANTUV010000032.1 coordinate 13,873,558, forward strand.
AATGAACATAAGTAGGTGGAGTAGGTCTCTGAGCCATTGGAGTCAGAGCACTAGCCACTGAAACTGCATGTCTCTATCCCTGTCTCTAATGCTGTACTGACCTGCCACACTGCCCCTGACTCCTACTAAACCTCTGAAAATGTCCCCCTCGGCCTCTCTTCACTGATGAAGACCCTACCTCACTCTGGGGTCACCTAACTCTGGTCTCCTCAACCCTGGCAGCTGCTGCAAGACTCTGTGCCCTCTCAACACTCCTAGCAGCTGCAACTAACTGGAAAAAATTCTAATACCAAGAGCCTGCGATGATGCACATGATAGAGGGTCTTAGTCTCTTCTCAAACCTCCTGCACCTGTCAAACTAGTCAGAAATGATCCCACCAGCATAGTGACTCAACCGGATAAACTCGATCTCATACTCGGTCATTGTCCTAGTATCTTGTCTCAGACTCAGGAACTCCATCTTCTTTGCATCTTTATACTCTCTCGAAGTATACTTCTGCTTAAATTCCCGCAGGAAATCATCATAGGTTAAGACTGGTGGATCATCCAGAGCATGTGGAACTTTCTTCCACCAATCATATGCATCTCTCTGCAGAAGAGATCTAGCATAATCTGTAACACCCTTATACCCTATATACGTAGAAAACATATTTCTAGCATATGTAAAATACGCATATACGGTACAAAAATGTCACAGAATGATTTACTATTTTTTATTTTCCAATTTAAAATTTCAAATTCTAAATATATAAAAATTAAGTATAATATAAATATTATTTACTTGTTATAAGAACCCAAAATAAATAATATATATATAAATCTCTGGAAAAAATTCTCCAGAGTTTTGTCTGTATTTTGGACATCCCAAAATTTAGCAATTACTCAACCTGCAAAAAGAAAACACTCCCAATATTTTTCAATCACCCTCTCAACCATAATTCTCAATTTCACCAATTTTCTCAAGCATTTATACATATAGATATATATAATTTAAAACACACTTACTCTCCCATTTCAAATACATTGACCCAAACATTTTTTATAATATACAATATGCAAAATTCAAAACATAATATATTATGCATAAAACTCAAAATGTACAATAACATAAAAATATATACATGTTGCTGGCAGTGTTTATGATCTCGATAGCAACTCTACAAGCTCAACTACAAGTCTAGACCCGACCTGGTCTAGAAGAACTCTCTAGCTCAACTGGGTCTACCCTGTCACCTGCGCGATGGAAATAATCACGCTAAGTCAAAGCCTAGTGGTACAAACTTTGATAATAATAATATAACTCAATGCAATACCAAATGCACAATGCATATAGATGTCACATCATTTCACTTTCTTATATTTTTCAAATATTTCATACTCACAACTCATAACATTATATTACTCAATTGTATCACAATTCATAATTCACAGTAAAACAAAGACAAGCATGGGCCCAAAAAGGATCTAATATGCTATTCAAATTTCAGAGTTACTGCTTTGGTCCATAATGACACCATGTGTCTAGCCCCGTAGGCAATATATATATATATCCATGGATAATGTAACAGCCCCAGTCTCTTGGACCTCAACCCGGCTAGACCCTTAGGCCCCAGTATCTTGGTCCTCAACCCGGCTAGACTGCTACAGTTTTTGAGGCTTACGACCCAGTCTTTTCACCCCAAAAATGTAACACCCCTTCCCGGCCTACATGTGTAAGCCGAGTAGAGGCGCCACACTAACCTAATGTTGCTACCAATTTTACTTAGTCAAATTTTAGTTCCGGTTTTTACAGAAATTTTGCCAGAGGTTCGCCTAGAAATTGGGTCCCAAGTGTCGACAAAACTGGTTTTTTTTTATTTTTGAAAACATTTTTACACAAACCAATGCGAATACAATCAGTTTCAATACACTTCCACTGAATCCCCCTTATACCCTCGACTACAACCTGCAAGAAGAATTCACACTTCTAATACAAAATAAAGTAGAGGTTTATTATTATTACATACTACTAACGTACAATATAACATAATACTTCCCAATCTTATACATAAATATATACATATACATGCCACAACTAGCTAACTCATAATATAGGAAATGAAAGGCTACTCTGAGGTGCTGTGCTGTGTTGTGCTGCTCGATGCTAATCACCGAAATCTACTGCTCTGAACCTACGAGTCAAGAAAACTTAACTCGCTGAGCAATGACGCTCAGTGGGTACTTTACCGATGAAAATATAAGTAAAACATGAAAGCATTTGAACTAAAAGGAAATAATTAAATAAAAAATCAACCAACATTAAACCAATGGAAGTTATTGTACATTCAGTGTAAATATGCTTCCAACAAATGTAAAAACCATAATTCAAACTCATTTTGCATTACGTAGTTTAAAAAAAATAATAATCGGACTTTGGCTCAGGCTCTACTGGCATATAGGGAACCATAGTGATAAGGCAAAGCCCTCACCACTGTAACATAGGTGGCCCTCACCACCATGGTTATAACCAATTTCGCTCTGCGGCCTATACCCATAGGTAACCGCCGAAGCATTCCAATCACAATTTCACAACATCTCTGCTCCACAGCCTATACCCGAAGGTAACCGTCGGGGTGTATCAAATACAATAAGTGGCAGTACTGCATAAGTTAGTATAGTGCACCATACCCTTATCTACCACCCCCACTACCCAGTAGAGCATAAAGGTTAAAATGATTCAATTTAAGTCTCAAACTTCATTTTAGAATGACTCGAGAAATTATTTTAATTTTCGTTGCACTTTGCCATTTACGCCGCGCACCACATTCTTTAGTCAAACCATTACCCTTTTTCACATATTTAACATCAATAATAAACATATCAAACATTTCAAAGCATTCCTCAAAGAGTCACAAATTGACCAAATGAATAGTGTCGCGGCACGTAAAATCGGCAACGCAAAATGGCATGACCAAATGAATAGTAAAATCTGGATTTTTGTCAAAATTTCAGTCCGTTTCAGTCATGCATTTGACCAGGTAAATGATCTTATTTTTGGCTGAAATTTTACAGGAAACTTATTTCATATGTTGACTAATTACACGTAAATTTTCGTTGAAAAATTCATTCATTTTCTACCTCAAACAACTGTCACAAAAAGATCCAGAAATCTGCCATTTTGGGACCATTTCAGCCCAAACATATGAAATACATGGGATAGTGTATTTTTCTTTTACAAATCAATATTAAGGCTTCTTTAATGATAAAGTGAAGATTCAAACACTTCCCTTTGATAACTTTTGCATGTTTAACTTAAATCAAACTAATTAAAGTTCATCAAATCAACTTGCCAAATTTTTCTCAAAACATTTGGTTTAAATTAAATTTAAACAACTCAATTGCCATAAGAAACCAAGAACATAACTCAAACATTTAATTTAAACTCAATCAATACATTTAAGCATCAACATCAAAAATTCCATAAACCAAAGTTTGTAAGAAAAATAAAATTTCTTTTATGGTAAAGTACCAAACCTTGTTCTTTTAATTCCCTTTTGCCTTTCCTTCTTCTCCTTCCTTAATCTTTGTTTCTCCTTCAAGAAATTCAAGAACACAACCTTAAACATAACCCTTAGCAATTTAGAACAATAAGCTATCCTCTATTTCTTTTCAAATTAAACCCTAATTTAATCTTATTAAACCTTAGAAACCTTGATTCTTCCATTTAATTAATCAATATCATCACTACTTAAATTTTTCCCAAATCCACCATAAGAACCCTAATTTCCAACCTTCCAATAGATATATAAATACTTAAAATTGATACTAGAATTGAATTCTATATACTTGAAAACCTTAAAACTTACCTTGAAAATCAAACTTGACAAAAATTGGAAATCCTTTGGTGTTCTTCCTATGGTGGCCGAAAATTTGGAATGGGTGAGAGAGAGAGTGTTAGACAAATGATCTTAATTTTGATCCTTGACAACTCAAATGGATGATCTATTTAACTTGTGTTTGAAGAATCTTGTTGCAGGATTAGGTTGCTTCAATTGAAGGTGAACAGAACATTTCTAGCGGTCGCACCTCAGCTAAAGACGACCGCTCCATGCAATTACAGGATGGAACCTTGTCACAGTAGGTTTCGCAGTCAGAAGTTCGACCTGAGTCGCGACCGCTCCTATAGAATAGCGACCGTCCAACTATGTGAACGACCGCTACTCAAGGAACTTAAATCATTACAATCACAGTAAGGTTTGCGGTGACAAGAACGGTGAATGACTCGACCTCGCTTACAACTTTAGTGACCGCCCATTCAAAGTCGCGACCGCCCCACCATTCAAGAAGAAATTGCTTAAAGAGACAGTAGTGTTCGCGTTCTCAGGTGCGTCCAGAAGTTCGACGCGAGAATATGAGTTCGACCGCGAAATACTACCAAGGGCGACCGCGAGATTCAAATTATGGCGGACATCTCTTTTGCTCTGTCAGAGAATGACACGTGACATGACCGTTGTAAACCCACTTCAATATTCAAAAAGGGCGACCGCACCTTTGCTTGGCGCGACCGTCCCGACAAACACAGCATGGGCAAGAACCGGTCCGACAAACACATCATGGGCAAGATTCCTGCTGCAGAGCACTAAAATTTGACCGTTGAAGCTTTTTCAAAAGTAGCGACCGTCCCTGGTTAAAAGGACGACCGCGTGAATCATAAGCGCGACCATCCTTGTATGAAGGGCGACTGCTAAGTGCTTCGGACAGTTTAAGTAAAGAAGGTCTAAGCTGCCAAGACTTTATTCTCAATATCAATAACGGCTAGTAAGACCACATTGGCTATAAATACAATGCTTCTATGAGAAAACAAAAAGAGAGACACAAGAGAAAAGATTTTCATAGCCAAGCAACAAATTTTCTTTTACTTAAACTTGCATTTGAATTGTAATGAATGTTAGGTGTTAGCATTGAAAACACCATTGTATAAGTTTGAGTGTGAGCTTGGGAAACACTTGGGTTGTGAGAGTAAGCCTAGTAAAACTCTTGTTAGGTTGTGAGAGTAAGCCTTGTAAAACTCTTGTTTGGGTTGTAAGTGTGAGCCTAAGAAAAACACTTGTGAAGTTAGGTGTGAACTTGTGAAAACACCAAAGTTGGAAGTGAGCTTGTAAAAACTTCAAAGATTAGTGGAACCTTAACAAGTTATTAAGGAAGTGGATGTAGGATTGAAGTAAATCCGAACCACTATAAATCTTGTGTGTTCTTTCTTTCTTCCATTACTCAACCAACTCTCTATTCCGCATTTCTTGTTTGTTGAGTTTTTTAAATTGTCATTACTTCTTGAGGAAACCAATTCACCCCCCCCCCCCCTCTTGGTTGCCATCTTGGGACAACAGAGAGATTTGTTCTTCATGCCATGATATATATATAAGGGAAATGATGCTCACTTTTGGGTTGGATAAATGCCTTAGGGCCATTTGTCCACATCTTTTTCTTTTCTTCTTTTTATAATGCTAAATGGTCACTTTTAATTGGTCCAAATGTCTCTTTATTTTATTTATTTAAAACCCAAGTCCTTGAACGTTGTTTTAATCATATTTTGGCCCCTCAACCTCTTTGTGCTGAAAATTTTATGGCCTAGGGTGTGAAAAGACTAAAAAACCCTCCGGCGATTAATCGGTCGTAACTTTTAAACCGTACAGTTTCACGAGGAAAACTACATATGGTTTTGATCCTCTCGACCTCTAATTTCTATTTTTAAGGTCTATTTTAGGTTTCCAAGTCATTTTAAAAATTTACCAATAAGCCCTCGACTTTTTACAAAATTCCCTTTAGGTCCTTTCTTTGCTCGGGTTTTGCCCGGGCTCCATTTCTACTGACGATTGTTTCATATTCAACCCATCGACATTCCTTTACACACTCGTGTGTTTATTTCCTACTTTAGATTCATGTATAAATTTTAATTAATAATGACTAACATGTCCCTAGTCAAAATCCCCTATATCTTCCAAACCGTGCGTTTTCTGGAAAAATCGTTATGCTTCATTGCGACCCGATTTTTCTCTATTCTCTATTTTTGGAATTTGTTATGTGCACTATTAAGAACCTCTGGTACAACTTTTGGAAATTACAGTTACCTCCCCAAAACTTTTTAAAATTACAGTCACCTCCCCAAAACTTTACATTTTTGCAATTAGGTCCCTTTGGTCCTACGACCTTCTCTAGGAACCGCCATCAGAGATGACCTCTCCAGATCCTTTCTCTTGCTGAGCATATGACTGCTAGACATAAATATAGTGGGCGGATGTGATAAAAAAACATCATATTTATCAGCTGGCTTGGCTTACAACCCAGTCTTTTCACCATTCCAGCGTATAGCCCGTAGGCAATCATAGGCATGCCGCCAAACCCAGAACTCTGAAAATTGAATACCATACTAGGCACACAATTTATTCATATTTCTAATTATTAATCTCTTTCTCATTTTTACATATTCAATCTAGGCACATTTCCTTATTTTCACATTTTTTTTTCTCATATTTCTCATTTTTTCACATCTTTCTCATTTTTCTCATTTTATCAATATCAATTCATTTCATTATTACACATATCTCATTTTTGCATTCACAACACATTACCCAATTACTTTGGGTATTTTCACATAATATGCATATTTCACATGTTACACAAATTAGCCATTATCAATAGCTTTTCACAATGCATTTAACACATATATGACATTACAAATGTCATAGCACATTATTCATACACAATCAATGATCCAAGTAGCTTAACACATTTTCCAACCAAAATGTGTTAAGTCAAAATGTTATTCAAATATATATATCATATTCAAAGTTTGTACATACCTCCACTAGCAACCCAAAGCAAGCTAAAAACAACTTTCAATCCAATCTTTTTAACTTGCCCTTCACCACTTGGATGAAGCAAATCAATCTCCCTCAATGCCTAAACCAAATGTGATAGCAAATAATCATTTAGTATCACATTTAATGGCATTTTCAACATTAAATCATAATTACACATCACTCATACAAATTTCCAAAAATTTAGCTTTCCTTACTTCAACATTAGAATTCCATTCCAACACAATCCATTACTCATTCCAAGCTTATATTCATCACTTTTAACATTAAACAACATGCTTAAACAAATAAAATCACACAATTCAATCACTTTGGAAAATCACTTTTCCAAAACTCTAAATCTCCACTTCCATTCTCAAACTCCAACCCAACACCACCAAATCCAATATTTGACTTTAAAATACTTGTTTATGAATAAAAACAACTCATTTGGAATCAATTTGCAAAATTAAAATTCATGTTTTCAAAACCCCAAAAATCCATAACCCTAAATTCTCTCTCTTCACCATTCTTTAACCAAACTCCATCATCTCTTCAATCTAACCTTAGAATCATTGTTAACTACCCAAAATAACATCATACACACCAATTCCAACAATTAAAACATCCTACATAAAAATCCAAACTCTCACATAATCTAAATTTCTAAGGAATTCAAAGAAAAGAGATGGAAACTTACTAATTTTGGTGGAAATCACCAAAAATCCACTTGAAACTTATTAATTCCTTCAATTTATGGAGTATGGAAGAAGCAAAATCCTTGGTCTTCAATCATCCATGGAAGCCATGTTCTTGAGAAGAAGAAGAAGAAGAAGAAGAAGACTTTTAAATATTCTTTCCTTTTCATCCTTTTTTTAACCACATATATATATATTAAAATAATTTAATATTTAATTATTTTTTTAATAAATTAAAAGTCCTAATTTCCCTCTTCCATTCAAAATTAATTTATTTTTGAATTATTTTATTAATTTTGAATTTATAAGATTTAATTACCAAAATACCATTTTCTTTTAAAAAGTGTTGACTTTTATATATGTTATGTATATTTTGCATATATATCATATATATATTCCACTTTTTCATTTAAAATCCCTTCATTTTTCATTTAAAACTATTAATTTAATTTATCCTTTTAAATTATAATTTATTTTATCAAATTTTCCAAAAATTAGAAATTTTCAAAAATTGTAGGATGTTACAATTCTCTCCCCCTAAAACAAATTTTGTCCCCGAAATTACATGTCCTCAAGTCTGGAACAAATGGGGAAACTGACTCTCCATCGTCTGCTCACTTTCCCATGTCGCCTCCTCAGTGGCATGATTCCTCCAAAGGACTTTCACAAGTGGCACCCTCTTATTCCTCAATTTTTTAACCTCTCGTACCAAAATCGCCACTGGTTCTTCCTCGTAAGTCAGATATGGACTCACCTCAATGGACTCCACTGACAAGATATGAGATGGGTCAGACCTATATCTCCGAAGCATCGAGACATGGAAAATATTATGTATTCGATCCAACTCAGGCGGTAAAGCTAGTCTATAAGCCACTGGACCAATTCTCTCCAACACCTCATATGGTCCTATGAAACGAGGACTCAACTTCCCTTTGCGGCCAACTCTCAAAATCTTCTTCCACGGAGACACCTTTAGAAATACTTTATCTCCCACACTAAACTCTATGTCTCTTCTCTTTAAATCTGAATAAGATTTCTATTGGTCTGAAGCTGCTTTCAAACGACCCCAAATCACCTTCACCTTCTCCTCTGTTTCCTTAATCAAATCGGGACCAACCAGTTTATCTTCTCCAACTTTATCCCAACACAAAAGTGTCCTGCATCTCCTGCCATATAAAGCCTCATAAGGAGTCATCCCAATACTCGACTGATGACTATTGTTATAAGCAAATTCAATTAATGGCAAAAATCTGTCCCAATTCCAGGCAAAATCAATGATACAGCTCCTCAACATATCCTCCAGAATCTGTATCACTCTCTCTGACTGTCCATCTGTCTGAGGATGGAAAGCAGTACTAAAATACAATCAAGACCCTAGAGCATTATGCAAACTCTTCCAAAATCTTGAAGTAAACCGGGGATCTCGATCTGACACCAAAGAAACTGGGACTCCATGCAACCTGACTATCTCATTGATATACAGCTCAGCCAACCTCTCAAGAGAATAATCCATCCGAACTGGAAGAAAATGAGTTGTCTTCATCATCCAATCAACTATCACCTAGATTGCATCATGCTTCTTCTGAGTTAAAGGCAGTCCAGTCACAAAATCCATTGTCACTCGCTCCCATTTCCACTCTGGCACTGATAAAGGTTGGAGCAATCCTGAAGGAACTTGGTGCTCAACCTTCACTTTTTGGCAAGTGAGACATCTGGATACAAACTCTGCTATGTCTCTCTTCATACCTGACCACCAAAAATATCGCTTCAAGTCTTGATACATCTTGGTACTCCCAGGTGCATAGCAAAAAGTGATTGATGTGCTTCCTCTAATATCATTCTTTTCAATTCTGCATCATCAGGAATACACAATCTATCTCTATACCATAGACTGCCATCATCCCTCACATAAAAGTCTCGACTTTCCCCTTTCTAACAAACCAACACAATTTTTTTAATTCTCTCATTTGCTAATTGAGCCTCCCTAATATGATCCAACAAGACTGGCCTCAACTGCAACTGAGCCATCAAAGCACCATCATCAGAAGACTCAAATCTAGCATGCAATGCTCTCAACTCAATAAGCAACGAGAGCGAATAAGCAGTCAAACCTACTAGAGATTTTAGATTCAAGGCATCAGCAACAACATTTACCTTACCAGGATGATAATCAATCAAACAGTCATAGTCTTTAATCAACTCTAACCACTGCCTTTGCCGAAGATTCAGCTCTCTTTGAACACCCAGGTATTTCAAACTCTTATGATCTGTATAAATGAAAAACTTTTTCCCATACAAATAATGCCACCAAATCTTCAAGGCAAAGACTATTGCTGCTAATTCCAAATCATGCGTTGGATAATTCAGCTCATGTGGTTTCAACTGTCGAGAGGCATAAGCAATGACTCTACCCTCCTGCATCAAAACACAACCTAAACCATTGTGTGAAGCATCACTATGTATCACATATGGTTTACCTTCCACAGACAGGGTAAGGACAGGAGCTTGAGTCAACATCTCCCTCAGCTGCTCAAAACTCGCCTGACACTGATCTGTCCACACAAATTTAACTCCTTTCCGAAGTAATCTGGTGAGTGGTGTAGCTATTATAGAAAAACCCTTTACAAACTGACGATAATAGCCTGCCAATCCCAGAAAACTTCTAACCTCTGTCACAGTCTTCGGTGGAATCCAATTCAAGATAGCCTCAATTTTACTTGGATCAACTCTAATACCCTCTGCTGAAACCACATGACTAAGAAAAGCTACCTGATCGAGGCAGAACTCACACTTAGACAGTTTAGCATACAACTGCTTCTCTCTCAGAGTCTGCAATACGATCCGCAAATGTCTATCATGATCCTCCTCATTACGCGAATACACCAAAATGTTATCAATGAAGACAACCACAAACTGATCTAAATATGGTCTGAATACCCTGTTCATCAAATCCATAAAAGCTGTTGGTGCATTCGTCAATCCAAAGGGCATCACCAGAAACTCATAATGCCCATACCTCATACGAAAAGCTGTCTTGGGTACATCCATATCTCTGACTCTCAACTGATGGTACCCTGATCTCAGATCAATCTTAGAGAATACTGCTGCTCCCTTTAACTGATCAAAGAGATCATCTATCCGAGGCAATGGATACTTGTTCTTGATGGTCACCTTATTCAACTGCCTATAATCAATACACAATCTCATGGTGCCATCCTTTTTCTTCACAAACAACATAGGCGCTCCCCACGGGGACACACTAGGGCGGATAAACCCTTTATCCAATAACTCCTGCAACTGCACCTTCAACTCTCTCAACTCAGCAGGTGCCATCCGATAAGGGGTAATAGAGATAGGAGTGGTACTAGGCAACAAATCGATACCAAACTCCACTTCTCTCTCAGGAGGTACCCCTGGCAACTCATCAGGGAAAACATCTGGAAACTCGGCAACTGTGGGTATACTTTCAAGCAGGGATCCCACTACTCTAGTATATACAACATGAGCAAGATAAGCCTCACATCACTTCCGAATCATTCTCCCAGCTGAAACAGCTGAAACAAACATAGATGAAAGATACCTCTGCTCACTAGATACTATAACATCCCTACCATCCCGTGTTCTCAAAGTAACACATTTCTTCTGACAGTCTACCACAGCCCCATGCTTGGATAACCAATCCATGCCCAAAATCAGATCATATTCCCTAAAAGGTATCTCAATCAGGTCACCGAGAAACTTCTCATCTTGAACAACAACTGGACTATCTCGGTGCACCCTGCTCACCACAACACTATGCCCTAAAGGATTTGTCACCAAGACATCAAATCCTAGGGACTCAGAATACAATTCAGACACAGGCAAGATGGATGCACTTATGTATGAATGTGTAGATCCATGATCTAATAGAGCAAGGACTGAAATACCAAATAAAGAAAATGTACCCGCAATGACTGCTGAAGCATTCGGCTGCCTCTGCATCATATAAACCCGCTGAGATGGCCCAGCCTCATCTAGCCTACTGCCTCTGGATGTAGAGCCTCCTCTCTGACTAAACCCAGGGCAACCACCTCTACTAAAACCTCTGCCACCACGACCCCCTCTGACACTGGGTCGAGAAGATGCAGTATCTGCCTGCCTAACCTCTAGTGGCTCAGGACAATCTTTGATAAAATGGTCTGATGACCAACATCTAAAACACACTCCCGAAGCACCTCTCTACCAGCAGACACCTCCGTGTACTCTACCACAATGAATGCAAGTAGGTGGATTAGGTCTCTGAGCCACTGGAGTCGGAGTACTAGCCACTGAAATTGCAGGTCTCTGTCTCTATCTCTGCTGCTGTACTGACCTGCCAAACTGCCCCTGACTCCTACTAAACCTCTAGAAATGTCCCCCTCGGTCTCTCTTCACTGATTAAGACCCTGCCTCACTCTGGGGTCTCCTAACTCTGGTCTCCTCAACCTTGGCAGCTGCTGCAAGATTCTTCGCCCTCTCAACACTCCTGGCAGCTGCAACTAACTGGGAGAAATTCTGATGCCGAGAGCCTACAATGATGCATATTATAGAGGGTCTCAGTCCCTCCTCAAACCTACTGCACCTGTCAAACTCGTCAGAATTAATCCCACCAGCATAGTGACTCAATCGGATAAACTCGATCTCATACTCGGTCACTGTCCTAGTATCCTGTCTCAGACTCAGGAACTCCATCTTCTTTGCATCTTTATACTCTCTCGGAGTATACTTCTGCTCAAATTCCCGTAAGAAATCATCTTAGGTCAGGACTAGTGGATCATCAAGAGCATGTGGAACCGTCTTCCACCAATCATATGCATCTCTCTGCAGAAGAGATCTGGCATAATCAAACTTCTCTTCTGGACTAGCCCGTAACTGAATAAATATCCTCTGAACCCGGTCTAGCCACTGCTCTACTACAGCAGGGTCTGTAGTACCAACAAAGTCCTCAGCCCCATACTTTCTCCGTTTATCATACTGCCTCACTGACAACTGCGGCTGTGGCTGTGGCGGCTGCGGAACTAGAGCCTGCCTCAACAACTCTACCATATGCCATACCCAGCCAGGCGAAACCTCATCAGCTGCTGGTTTCACAGGCACAGAAATAGACGCCTCACCAGCAGATACAACTGTAGCTCCATCTCTACCCTCATCTGGAGCGACACTCTCTGCACTACCCTCAGCAGCCTGACGCGGCCGAGACGCCATAACTACCTATATCTGCAAACAAAGCAGAAAATACTATATCAGATATCAGAAACTGCCAGTGCCAATGCATGTATTACAATTAAAAACAATTTTTCAAATCCCTCATTTTCTCTCTCTATCATCCCACCTAGGTCGAGAAAATCAAACCTAGGCTCTGATACCAAAACAAATGTAACACCCTTGTACTCTATATACATACAAAAAATATTTCTAGCAAATGTAAAATACGCATATACGGTACAAAAATGTCACAGAACGATTTACTATTTTTTTTTATTTTTCAATTTAAAATTTCAAATTCTAAATATATAAAAATTAAATAGAATATAAATATTATTTACTTGTTATAAGAACCCAAAATAAATAATATATATATAAATCTCTGGGAAAAATTCGCTAGAGTTTTATCTATATTTTGGACATCCCAAAATTTAGCAATTACTCAACCTGCAAAAAGAAAACACTTCCAATAATTTCCAATCACCCTCTCAACCATACTTCTCAATTTCACCAATTTTCTCAAGCATTTATACATATATATATATATATATAATTTAAAACACACTTACTCTCCCATTTCAAATACATTAACCCAAACATTCTTTATAATATACAATACGTAAAATTCAAAACATAATATATTATGCATAAAACTCAAACTGTACAATAACATAAAAATATATACATGTTGCTGGCAGTGTTTCTGATCTCGATAGCAACTCTACAAACTCAACTACAAGTCTAGACCCGACCTGGTCTAGAAGAACTCTCTGGCTCAACTGGGTCTACCCTGTCACCTGCGCGATGGAAACAATCGCGCTAAGTCAAAGCCTAGTGGTACAAACTTTGATAATAACAATATAACTCAATTCAATACCAAATGCACAATGCATATAGATGTCACATCATTTCACTTTCTTATATTTTTCAAATATTTCATACTCACAATTCATAACACTATATTACTCAATTGTATCACAATTCATAATTCACAGTAAAACAAAGACAAGCATGGGCCCAAAAAGGATCTAATATGCTATTCAAATTTCTGAGTTACTACTTTGGTCTATAATGACACCATGTGTCTAGCCCCGTAGGCAATATATATATATCCATGGATAATGTAACAGTCCCAGTCTCTTGGACCTCAGCCCGGCTAGACCCTTAGGCCCCAGTATCTTGGTCCTCAACCCGGCTAGACTGCTACAGTTTTTGAGGCTTACGACCCAATCTTTTCACCCCAAAAATATCATATTTATCAGCTGGCCTGGCTTATGACCCAGTCTTTTCACCATTCCAGCGTATAGCCCGTAGGCAATCATAGGCATGCCGCCAAACCCAGAACTCTGAAAATTGAATACCATACTAGGCACACAATTTATTCATATTTCTCATTATTATTCTCTTTCTCATTTTTACATATTCAATCTAGGCACATTGCCTTATTTTCACATTTTTTTTTCTCATATTTCTCATTTTTTCATATCTTTCTCATTTTTCTCATTTTATCAATATCAATTCATTTCATTATTACACATATCTCATTTTTGCATTCACAACACATTACCCAATTACTTTGGGTATTTTCACATAATATGCATATTTCACATGTTACACAAATTAGCCATTATCAATGGCTTTTCACAATGCATTTAACACATATATGACATTACAAATGTCATAGCACATTATTCATACACAATCAATGATCCAAGTAGCTTAACACATTTTCCAACCAAAATGTGTTAAGTCAAAATGTTATGCAAATATAAATATCATATTCAAAGTGTGTACATACCTCCACTAGCAACCCAAAGCAAGCTAAAAACAACCTTCAATCCAATCTTTTTAACTTGCCCTTCACCACTTGGATGAAGCAAATCAATCTCCCTCAATGCCTAAACCAAATGTGATAGCAAATAATCATTTAGTATCACATTTAATGGCATTTCCAACATTAAATCATAATTACACATCACTCCTACAAATTTTCAAAATTTTAGCCTTTCCTTACTTTAACATTAGAATTCCATTCCAACACAACACATTACTCATTCCAAGCTTATATTCATCACTTTTAACACTAAACAACATGCTTAATCAAATAAAATCACACAATTCAACCACTTTGAAAAATCACTTTTCCAAAACTCTAAATCTCCACTTCCATTCTCAAACTCCAACCCAACACCACCAAATCCAATATTTGACTTTAAAATACTTGTTTATGAATAAAAACAACTCATTTGGAATAAATTTGCACAATTAAAATTCATGTTTTCAAAACCCCAAAAATCCATAACCCTAAATTCTCTCTCTTCACCATTCTTTAACCAAACTCCATCATCTCTTCAATCTAACCTTAGAATCATTGTTAACTACCCAAAATAACATCATACACACCAATTCCAACAATTAAAACATCCTACATAAAAATTCAAACTCTCACATAATCTAAATTTCTAAGGAATTCAAAGAAAAGAGATGGAAACTTACTAATTTTGGTGGAAATCACCAAAAATCCACTTGAAACTTGTTAATTCCTTCAATTTATGGAGTATGGAAGAAGCAGAATCCTTGGTCTTCAATCATCCTTGGAAGCCACATTCTTGAGAAGAAGAAGAAGAAGAAGAAGAAGACATTTAAATATTCTTTCCTTTTCATCTTTTTTTTAGCCACATATACATATATATTAAAATAATTTAATATTTAATATTTAATTATTTTTTTAATAAATTAAAAGTTCTAATTTCCCTCTTCCATTCAAAATTAATTTTTTTTGAATTATTTTATTAATTTTGAATTTATAAGATTTAATTACCAAAATACCATTTTCTTTTAAAAAGTGTTGACTTTTATATATGTTATGTATATTTTGCATATATATCATATATATATTCCACTTTTTCATTTAAAATCCCTTCATTTTTCATTTAAAACTATTAATTTAATTTATCCTTTTAAATTATAATTTATTTTATCAAATTTTCCAAAAATTAAAAATTTTTAAAAATTTTAATGTTACATAATCAAACTTCTCTTTTGGACTAGCCTATAACTGAATAAATATCCTTTGAACCTGGTCTAGCCACTGCTCTGCTACAGTCTGTAGTACCAACAAAGTTCTCAGCCCCATACTTTCTCAGTTTATCATACTGCCTCACTGGCAACTACGGATGCGGCTGCGGCTGTGGCGGCTGCGGAATTGGAGCCTGCCTTAACAACTCTACCATATGCCAACCTCATCAGCTACTGGTCTCATAGGCACAAAAACAGACGCCTTAGCAGCAGAAACAACTCTAGCTCCATCTCTACTCTCATCTGGAGCCACACTGTCTGCACTACCCTCAGCAGCCTGTTGTGGCCGAGATGCCATAACTATATATATTTGCAAACAAAGCAGAAAATACTATATCAATGATCAGAAACTGTTAGTGCCAATGCATGTATTACAATTAAAAATTATTTTTAAATTCCCATTTTCTTTCTCTATTATCCCACCTAGGTCGAGAACCTCAAACCTAGGCTCTGATACAAAAATAAATGTAACACCCTTATACCCTATATACGTACAATACATATTTTCAGCATATGTAAAATACGCATATACTGTACAAAAATGTCACAGACCGGTTTACTAAATTTTTTTTTCACATTTCCAATTTAAAATTTCAAATTCTAAATATATAAAAATTAAATAGAATATAAATATTCTTTACTTGTTAGAAGAACCCAAAATAAATAATATATAAATAAATCTCTGGAAAAAATTCGCCAGAGTTTTGTCTGTAATTTGGATATCCCAAAATTTATCAAAACACAATCTGCAAAAAGAAAACACTCCCAAATAATTTTCAACCACCATCTCAACAATACTTCTCAATTTCACCAAGTTTCTCAAACATTTTTATATATAGATATATATAATTTAAAACATACTTACTCTCCCATTTTAAATATATTGACCCAAACATTTTTTATAATATACAATACGTAAAATTCAAAACATAATATATTATGCATAAAACTCAAAAATGTACAATAACATAAAAATATATACATGTCGCTGGCAGTGTTTCTGATCTCGATAGCAACTCAATAAGCATAACTACAAGTATAGACCCGACCTGGTCTAGAAGAACTTTCTGGCTCAACTGGGTCTACCCTGTCACCTGCGTGATGGAAACAATCGCACTAAGCCGAAGCCTAGTGGTACAAACTTTGATAATAACAATAAAACTCAATGCAATGCCAATGCATAATGCATATAGATGTCACATCATTCCACTTTCTTATATTTTTCAAATATTTCATAATTCATAATTCACATTAAAACAAAGACAAGTATGGGCCCAAAAAGGATATAATATGCTATTCAAATTTCAGAGTTACTGCTTTGGTCCATAATGACACCATGTGTTTAGCCCCGTAGGTAATATATATATCCATGGATAATGTAACAGCCCCAGTCTCTTAGACCTCAACCCGGCTAGACCCTTAAGCCCTAGTGTCTTGGTCCTCAACCTGGCTAGCCTGCTATAGTTTTTGAGGCTTACGACTCAGTCTTTTCACCCCAAAAACATCACATTTATCAGCTGAGCTCGGCTTATGACTCGGTCTTTTCACCTGCCCAGCAATTCATAGGTATGCCGCCAAACCCAGAACTCTGAAAATTGAATAACATACTAGGCACACAATTTATTCATATTTCTCATTATTAATCTCTTTCTCATTTTAACATATTCAATCTAGGCACATTGCCTTATTTTCACTTTTTTTTTTCTCACTTTTCTCATTTTTCATATCTTTCTCATTTTTCTCACTTTTCTCATTTTTATCAATATCAATTCATTTCATTATTACACATTTCTCATTTTTGCATTCATAACACATTACCCAATTACTTTGAGTATTTTCACATAATATGCATATTTCACATGTTACACAAATTAGCCATTATCAATGGCTTTTCACAATGCATTTAACACATATATAACATTACAAATGTCATAGCATATTATTCATACACAATCAATGAACCAAGTAGCTTAACACATTTTTCAACGAAAATGTGTTAAGTCCAAATGTTATGCAACTATAGACATTATATTCAAAGTTTGTACATAACTCCACTAGCAACCCAATGCAAGCTAAAAACAACCTTCAATCCAATCTTTCCAACTTGCCCTTCACACTTGGATGAAGCAAGTCAACCTCCCTCAAAGCCTAAATCAAATGTGATAACAAATAATCATTTAGTATCACATTTAATGACATTTCCAACATTAAACCATAATTACACATCACTCCTACAAATTTTTAAAAATTTAACCTTTCCTTACTTCAACATTAGAATTCCATTATACTACAATTAAATTAGTGTTTTAAGTTTATTTATATTATTAAAAACATGGCATAACCTTCCCCCGTTGAAGGTTTTCCATTCCAACGCAATCCATTACTCATTCCAAGCTTATATTCATCACTTTTAACACTAAACAACATGCTTAAACAAATAAAATCATACAATTCAACCACTTTGGAAAATCACTTTTCCAAAACCCTAAATCTCCACTTCCATTCTCAAACTCCAATCCAGCACCACCAAATCCAATATTTGACTTTCAAATACTCGTTTATGCATCAAATCAACTCATTTGGAATCAATTTGCACAATTAAAGTTCATGTTTGCAAAACCCCAAAAATCCATAACCCTAAATTCTCTCTCTTCACCATTCTCTTCAATCTAACCTTAGAATCATTGTTAACTACCCAAAATAACATCATACACACCAATTCTAACAATTATAATATAATACATCAAAATCTCAAAACTCACATAATCTAAATTTCTAAGGAATTCAAAGAAAAGAGATGGAAACTTATTAATTTTGGTGGAGATTACCAAAAATCTACTTGCAACTTGTTAATTTTTTCAATTTATGGAGTATGGAATAACCAAAATCCTTGGTCTTCAAACTCTCATGGAAAACACGTCCTTGAAGAAGATGAAGACTTTTATATTCTTTTCCTTTTCATCTTTTTTTTAAACCACACACATATATATATAAATAATTTAATATTTAATTATTTAATTATTTTTTTAATAAATTAAAAATCCTAATTTCCCTCTTCCATTCAAAATAATTTATTTTTAAATTATTTTATTAATTTTGAATATATAAGATTTAATTACCAAAATACCCTTTTCTTTTAAAAAGTGTTGACTTTTATATATGTTATGTATATTTTGCATATATATCATATATATATATATCACTTTTTCATTTAAAATCCCTTCATTTTTCATTTAAAACCATTAATTTACTTTGTCCTTTTAAATTATAATTTATTTTATCAAATTTTCCAAAAATTAGAAATTTTCAAAAATTTTAGGATGTTATAATTAGACTTAAAAATTTCTAAAATTATTTATAAAATCTATTTATATTTATAAAATTTTATAAAATATATTTCTAAAATAGAAAATATATTTATGAAATATTGTAAAGCAAAAGCACATTCCTAAGTTAAATTTTTTGAAATATCGGAGGATAAACAAAAATACCAAATAAAAGAATAAGCTTAATTGAGAAATTTTTATTTATTTTTAGGTTTATCAATCATTATCATAATAGATTATAGATGGCACTAATAAAATAGAATGATATAGGTAAAAAAAAAAAATCCACTTTTCTTCTCATAAATCTCTGAGAAATTATCAAGGTGAGCATTTGGATTTTCATTAAATAATCTGTTGAATTACCACTAATTTTGTATCATTTGAATGACTCCTGGTTTAATTTTAAAATTGTATGCTTGTACCGTAGGCTTCACAATGCTAGAGTTTTTGGATGGTGCCACAACTTATAAGTAAGGTGTCGGTATAGGATTATTGCTTTTAGATTTTATTAGATTTAAAACTTATTTTCGTATTGCATCTGCAGAGATTATTTTCAAAATGTAATGGTGTCCCACTCAAATGGGACCCATAAATTAAATATTAGAAAAAAAGTAAGTAATTAGTTTGCAAAATGTAAGTTGTAACCTTGTAAAGGGAGAGGGAAGTGCCTATAAATAGGCCTTCCCTCCCCAATTAATATATATAGCAAAAGAAAGAAAAGAAAAAATTAGAGAGAGAAAAAAAATTATTTATGAGATAGTTATTTTTGAGCAACAAAATAGTTCAGTTTACTTTGAGTGTTTGGAAAACACTTACCACTATTTTGGGTGTTGGACAATTAAACTCTATTTTGATCATTGACAATCAAATTGAGATACACTAACGATTTCAAACAAGTTTATTGTTGTAGGCATGAAACCCTAATATTTGTGCGACCGCCAGAGCCCACTGAGCGACTGCACAAAGCTGCAAGACAAATGTACCAAAGTTACAGAAAGGATAGCGGCCTTGCCGAGTGTTGAAGATGGATCACATGCTGGATGTGCAACCGCCCAAGCCAACCGAGCGACTGCACATACCAAGCTAAGATCTATAAAATTCATAGAGGAGTTTGCGATCTCAGTGTATGGTGAAGTCAGAAAGCTCGGTAGACGAGTGGCCACACCCGAGCACCGAGCGACCGCACTAGAAGTTGAGCTAAATTCATAAACTTACATAAAGGATCGTGGTATCGGTGCACGGTGAAGTCAAGATGCATGAAAGGAGTGCGATCGAACCACAATACCAAGCGATCGCACATCCTAATGACCCAAAAATGTAAAAATGGCAGAAGAGATAGCGATCAGCCCATACTGTACTTCCTCAATTCTTAATCATCTGTGTGACTACCCAAGCCAATCGAGAGACCGTACAAGGCCAATACATTTGAATTTTAATGACAAATACCTCGGACCAATGAAAATCGAATACGTGGATGAAAAAATTCAAATGTAACGATAACCTTATGTCGATAGATTGCACAAGGAGTTGTGCGACCGCACGACATGGCGGTATGGGTAGTCAAGATCTTGTCAGATAATAAAATCTTATCGTTGGAGTTAGCCGTTAGAGTAATTTTTAAATTGTGTGACTGCACAAGTGACCGAACGATCGCACAAGCTGACTCAGCCACCAAATTAGTAAAAGACAAGCTCTGGGAGCCACTTCAAATAGCTAGTTCAAGTCTAATTAGCTATAAATACCCCCAAGAAACCTCTTATTTGAAAGTAATTATAATTCTATTAGCCAAAGCAATACACTTTCATTTTCATTTACTACAATTAATAATTAAATTGTTAGAGTGTTGGGTGTGAGTATCTAAAACACCATTATAAGTTGAGTGTTAGCTTTGAAACACTTAGGTTTTAGAGTAAGCCTTAAAAAAACTCTTATAAGGGTTGTGAGGATTGATCTCAAACCTTAAAAAAAGTTTGGTGTGAGCTTGTAAAAATACCAAGTTAGAGTTAAGCTTGTAAAAACTCAAGACTAGTGGAACCTTAACAAGTTGTTAAGGAAGTGGACGTAGGATTGAGATAAATCTGAATCACTATAAATCATTTGTGTTCATTCTTCTTTACTCAATCTTCTTCTACATCTTCTTCATCTTGTTCTTTAATTTTTTTAGTTGATCATTACTTCTCCAATCAACTAATTCACCCGCCCTCTTGGTTGCTAATTTGGAACAAACACCTCTACATCAACTTCTACTTCCAACTTCACAGTTTCTACACATAGAAACCTAAATTCCTTCCTTAGAATCTATTTGATTGGAAATGATTACTCTTATTAGAAACATAAGATATACTTATTCCTTGATGGTGAAGGAATTGAGCTTTGGGAATATGTTGAAAATGAGTGAAAATCTCCCACACATGAAGTAGATGATGCCCAAGTTCCTCTTCCTAAAGTAGAATGAACAAGTGACAAGGTGAGAGCTCATTTCAAGAACAATAGGGCAACCTCTATCTTGATGAATTCAATATCAAAAGAAGAAGGTGGGAGAGTCCAACATCTTACTTATGCACATAGCATTTGAAAAACTCTTGAGAACTATCATGGGGTACTACCCAAGTGAGTTTTACTAAGCATGAGTATGAGCTCTTCAAAATGAAGCCCAACGAGAATGCCACTGATATGACAAATCGGTTGCTTGCCATCGTCAATGAACTAAAGAAATATAGCAAGGTCTATGATCAAGGTGATGTTAATAGTAAAATTTTGAGAGAACTTAGAGCGAAAAAAGAGTATTGAGTGTAAAGTTTCTTCAATTTAAGAAACCCATGACCTTAGCTCCTTGAGAATTGATCCTCATGGGAAAGCTACTCACCTTTGAATTGCACACTGAAAAGGAAGAAGAACAAGGTGAAAAGGATAAAAGAAAAGCAATGGCTCTTAAAGCCATCAAGGAATTTGAGAGCTTACATGAGGAAGATAGTGTTAACGAAGAAGAAATGGCTATGCTATCCAAAAGTATAAGTGATTGGAAGAGAAAGATAAGATTACAAGCTAATAAAGGTACACTCCCTAAATCCTCTTCAAAGATAAAGTGAAAAAGAATGAAGTAAAATGTTATAAATATGGCAAAATGGGTCACATCAAATCAGATTGCTTCAAATTGAAGAACAAAAAGAAGTGGGATAAGGAAAAGAAGAAAAAACTCAAAGCCACATAGGATGATGATTCCTAAATTGAAGAAGAGGAAGAAGAAGAGCAAGGAATTGCCAATCTATGTCTCATGGCCATTAAGGATGATACTCACACCAATGAGGTAGGTACTCAAACCTTAAGTTAGTTTGCACAAGATGATAATGTTAATAATGCTTTAGATGATTGTGATTTAATTGAGCATATAAACTTTAGAGTAGAAAAATAGTTTTCTAAAATAAAATTTTACAAAGATAAATGTTCTAAGGTAGAAAGGACTTTGTTTCTTTAAAAGATTATACTCTATAATTAAAGACATCAAATAAATAATTGGTAAAATCCATTGATGAAATGTCTAAAAACTCGCATAGCTTAGAAAATGTAATTAAGAAAAATAAAGTTTTGAAGGATGAAATAAATGAATGTAAAGAATCTATTTCAAAATTTCATAAGGGAAAAGAGGCCTTAGACACATTAATCAACAATCATAGGTCACCCTCTTTGAAACATGATTTTTGGATTCAATAGCTCATCTATCACTACATCTAATGCACCAAAATTTGTAAAAGCATCTATAACTCTAACCTCTAGTGTTGAAGTTGTAAAGAACACTAATGCACACACCAAACCAAAAAATCCTAAAAGGATTGCATTAGGTTCACAAGGCTTTAGAACTAAAGTTCCAAGAGCAAATCATGCATTTATATATACAAGGTATGCACACAAAAATAAAAAATGCGCAAAGACAATTTGATACAACTCATACTTGTAATTGCATACATAGTTCCTTAAATTTCAATAAAAGAGTGCATAAAATAAATAATAAAAGAAACTAATTAAATAATATATATATATTGATGGAATTAAAGGAAGAAAAATTAAAAAGGTCTTCTTCTTCCTCTTCTTTCTCCTTAGGTCGTAGCTACCATTGAAGAACAAGAGAGGAGTTTTGCTTCTTCAAATCACTCAATTTTGAAGGATTTTCAAAAGATTGGAAGGAGTTTTGGTGGATTCTTCACCCTTTGGTAAGTTTTCTTATCAAATTCTTTAAGTTTATGAAAATTTTTGATATGTGAAAATATAGATTTTTGATAGGTGATAGGATAATTTGATTTAAGGGTATGTATGATGTTCTTTTGATGTAAGAACATTGATTTAAGGTTAAATGTTGGATTTGACTAGGTTTGGTTAGAGTTTGGATGTGGTAGTAAGATTTAGAGTTATGAAAAAGGGTTTTGTTAAAGAATGCTTGTTCAATTAGTTTCATCATTTAAATCATGTTGTTTAATGATTTAAATGATGGAAATGAACTTAAATTGATAATTGGAACTGGTTAGATTATTGAACCAAAATCAAAGAGGCTTAAGGTTTGAATTTTGAAATTTGGATGGAAGAGTGGTACATTATGTTTTAATGCTTAAAATGTGTTAAAATATAATGTTAAAGATGTTTTTAAGCTTTAAACTCCATTTGGAATTAGCAAGATTGGTTTGGTAGAGTTAAAGTGCCTTATGGCTTAAGAAAAGGAAAGTTGAAGGATTAGGTTTTTATTGATATTTAGTAGTTGAAACACGTTAAATGTGATGCTAATGTGTGTTTGTTATTCACATTTTGGTTAGGTGTTGAGTAAGTTGTTGTTCCAACAACTTAGTGTGTAAAGGGTTTTGAAGAAATTGAGCTTGTAAGCTTGAAAGTGCTTTCTATAGATATATGTACATACTTTGATTGTTATACATTAAATGACACTTGTTTGACATATTTTCTAATTAAATGATTGGGTGACTATACCACTGTGATGTGTAAAATCACATAAAAAGTACATAGATATTTGTTTAAAGTTTGAAATACATAATGTGTGTGTTTATGAGCCACTTTGAATTGCTAAAGCATTGTGGTGAATGTTTGTGAAAACTGCATGAAAATGCTTAGTGAATTTGTAATCCGGCCAAATTATATTTATGGCAGGAAAGTTGATGAAAATATGTAAAATTAATAAGAAATAATGGTATACTAGATATTTGCCTTTGGAACAGACGCTGAGCATCAGTATTATTACCTTCAGGCCAGATGCTGGGAATCATTATTATTGCTTTTGGGCTAGATACTGGGAGTCAATATATTTATCTTCGGGCTAGGCACTGGGTGTCAAATATGAGTCCAAAATAATATATCTGGAACTTAAATATTATATAGGGTCATTTGGGCCAAATGCATGTGTATGAGAAATATCATTTTTTGAAAGTGTTAATTGAGTGACACTTGCATTATGGAAATGCATGTCAAGTTTACATTTTGAAAAGAAATACATTTTACATTATTCATGTGATTTTTTTTTTATTTCGAAGTGTATACCACTAGGCAATTTTGCTTAGCGCGATTTGTATATCGTGCAGGTGACAAGGTTACTGTAGAGAGCCCTGTTGGACCAGAGCAGGTATAGGGCATCTCTGCTTTTTGGAGTTTTGAGTTGGCCGCTACAGACCAAGACCATGCAAACATGTAATATGTTCATTTTGATAATTTAACTTTTAAATATGTATGTTATTTTGTAAAAATGTAAATGACGTAACTTAAAAAAAAACTTGGGATTGAATTTTTGTAAATAATGGTTATGTATATGTATGTTTGAGTGTTTTAGAAAATTGATGGAGTTTTGGAAATATGGAATGTTGAAATTATTTTTGGGAGTGTGTTTTTCTGCAGGTTGTGAAATGTTGAAATTTTTGGTATATCAAAATTACAGACAAAACTCTAGCGAATTTTTTTCGGAGATTTTTATATAAAATATTTATTTTTAGTACTAAAAACTAATGAGAAATATTTTATTTACTTACAAAAGAATACATTTTAATGTTTGGAATATTAATTCAGAAATATGTGAATTTTTTGTAAAACTGAGTTGTGACATTCTTATACAATAAATGCATATCTTACATATACCGAAATGTATGTATTATACATATATAGGGTATAAGAGTATTACATTTATTTTGGTATCAGAGCCTCGGTTTGAGGTTCTCGTCCTAGGTGAATTTTTAAGAGAGGGAGATAAATGGAAAAATTTTTTAATTTGATTTTTAGAATGTCATACATGTATTTGCACTGGTACTTGGACTGATCTCTAATGTAGTGATTTCTTTCTGTAATTACATATTGGGGCGGATGGCGTCTCAGATGCATATTTTTGGCGAGGGGAGCGCTGAAAGTGTAGCTCTTAGAAAGGGAGAAGATATACCTGCTGAGATTGCTGGGGAGGCACTAGTGCTAGCTAGACCGACAACTTAGGATGTACCGCTAGGTTGGATGCTGTAGATGGCATAGTTCGTTAGACAAGCCCGTGTACTGCAGCAGCAGCAGCAGACCAGAAAATATGATAAGTTGAGGAAATATGGGGCTATAGACTTTGTGGGGAGAGCTAATCCAGTCGAGGCAGAGTAGTGGCTAGATAGAGTTGAGAGGGTATTTATACAGCTTCAGGCAATTATAGAAGAGAAATTTAATTATATTGTATCTCTTCTACAGGGAGACGCCTATGACTAATGAAAGATAGTTCCACGGGGTATGAAGCGGCCTTCAATGCTCACTTATGCTGATTTTCAGAAGGAGTTTAGGAAATACACACCCAGATATTATAGGGACAGCAAGAGGAGTGTAATATCCCAAAATATACCCTAAATGTTTTGGGTTTTATTATTAATTTAATTGGATTTATTGTATATGTTTTATTGGAAGAGAAAAGGGTTTTTTTAAAGAAAGTGTATATGTGATGTATATTAGAATATATATAACATATACCTAAGTTAATGGAAAGTTAAAATGGAGTTAGTGGAAGAAGATATTTGTTGTGTTTGAATTAATAATTAATTAATAAGGAATTAGATGAGTGGAAGAGGTTGAAAGGGATTGTTTAATATTTTAATTTGCTTGGTTGGGAGGATTTTAAGGAAAAGAAGAGTTTGACTTTGGGTTTCTCTTTCTTCCTTCTTCTTTCTTTCTCATTGCCGTGGACCATTTTCTTCTCCTTCCTTTGCTTTTGTTTTGGCCGGCCAACTAAGGGACAAGAGAACAAATGAGAGATTTGAACCTTTAAACTCAAGATCTAAGGAAGCATTCAAGAGATCAAGTGGAAAGTTAAGAGATTTATTCATCCTTGGTAAGTTCTTCACTTGATCCTTTGATTTCTTTGAGTTTTGAGTTGAGTTTGTGAATGGTTTGTGATTATGTTGTTTAAGATGGGCTTAAGAGTGTTTGGGTAACTGATTTCTTGTTTTTGGGGATGTTTTGAAGGAAAGAGTAAGTTGTTGGAAGTGAATGTTTTGAGGTTGTGTTTTAGGGTTGTGTTGATGATTTTTGATTTGAGATTGGAAGAATGTTTTAGTTGTTTTGGTGTTTTTGTGAGTTTGTTATGGTTTTTGGGTATGTTGAGATGACTTTGGTTGAAGTGGTTTTTGGTGAAAGAAAGAGTTTTGTTGGTTGTGTTGTTGTTTTGGCCGAAATCTGGGTTTTTGGCCTGACACGCCCAAGGGCAAGTCTAGGATTTGTGGGCGTGTCGATGGTTTTGTATTTTGGTTGAGTGGCACGAGCAGTGACACGCCCATGTCACTGAGCGTGTCATAGCTTCTGTGTCGCAGTAGTAATTACACGTCCAGTGACACGCCCATGTCACTGAGCGTGTTATAGCTACTGTGTTGGTTAGGTATTGACACGGCCAGTAACACGCCCATGTTGTTGAGCGTGTCAAGTATAAAGTTTGCCCTAGTTGGTTCTTAGCCTTATGATCTTTTGTGGGTTTCATCTTCCTTTTGGAATAGGTTGTGAAGAAGGTGAATTACCCTAATTCAAGAAGTGAAAGATTATTGGAATAGAGAGGTGTTTAATATTGTGTGGGTTGCATCTAAGGTAAGTACAAACATTACATTGTTGCATACATCCATTTGAGGTGGCATTGTTGATTATACATATATGAATAATGTGATATTTTGCACATTGTGAATCTTATGAAATGTAATGTTCTATATGAATGATGATGAATTATCTTTATGGGAATGGAGATATGTTGAAACCATTGTTGTTGGACATGGTTATGCAAATGAAATTGATGAGGCATGATTGCCTATTTGAGTATGAGATAATTGTATGTTTAATATGTTCATTCAATTTTAGAGTTCTGGTTTTGGGCGGCATGCCTATAAAATGATTAGTAACAGTCTAGCCGGGTTGAGGATCTCTTCAAATTGAGTTGAATTGAGGTCCAAGAGACTGGGTCTGTTACACTATGAATAATGTGAAATGATAAATGTGAAAATAAGTAACAGTCTAGCCGGGTTGAGGATCTCCTCGATTAGTCGGGTTGATGGTCCAAGAGACTGGGTTTGTTACAGGTAACAGTCTAGCCGGGTTGAGGATCTCCTCAATATGTTGAGTTGAAGGTCCAAGAGACTGGGTCTGTTACCCTATCCATGGATAGAGAGATATGTACATTGCCTACGGGCTTGATTATTGCGGTTATGAACCAAAGCAGCAACTCTGAATTTTGAATATCATATTAAATGCTAGTTGGGCCCATAGGTGTTAATATTGAATGGATGATGATATGATTATTGAAATAATGAAATGTAATGTTTATAAATATGATCTTTATTGGTTGAATGTATGAAATTGATATTGACATTTCATATTATCATCATGGTTTGTGCTACTGAGTTGTTGGCTCAGCGCGATTGTGGTTCATCGCGCAGGTGGTAGAGTTGATAGGGTTGAGACTGAGGATTCCTCTAGACTTAGTTGAGTTTATGCTTGAAGAGTTGGATTAGAGCTTAAAGATCAGAGAGTCATGCTGCCAATCATGTATATATTCTATGTTTTGTTTATTTGGATTTTATGTATTTGAACTTGTAAAAGTTTGTAATAACTTCCGCTGTGAATTTATAAATGTTTTTATATATAGTGTCTTTTGAATTTCTTTTAAACATTTTGAGATATGATTTGTGTATTTTTAAACAGTGACATGTTCTATATTCGGTATATGTATTTTACGATCGTATAAGCATGCTTGGTACGTATACGGTATATAGGGGTGTTACAATTATTTTGGTATCAGAGCCTAGGTTTGAGATTCTCAATCTAGGTCAAGTGTAAGAAAAAGAATATTTTGATTTTAAAAGTGAGTTTTTGAATAAAATACATGTTTGGTGTCGGCAGTCTTTGATCTTTAATGAGGTGTATTCTGCTGTGTTTGCAGATATAGGTTATAATGGATCCTCATTCACGTCAATCCGTTGAGGGTAGTGCTGAGAGTGTAGCTCCAGAGGTTGGTTTAGATGAAGCTAGAGTGGATAGAACTGGAGAGGCCCCTGTTTCTGTGTCTGGGAAACCAGCTGATGAGGAGGTTCCACCAGTTTGGCTTAGGCATATGGTTGATTTATTGAGGCAGGCACCAGTGCAACCACCGCCACCTCCACCCCAGCCAATGGTACCAGTGAGACAGTATGATAAATTAAGAAAGTATGGAGCAGAAGATTTTCTGGGTACTATTGATCCAGCGGTAGCTGAGCAGTGGCTGGATAAGGTTCAAAGGATTTTCATTCAGTTGCAAGCCACTCCAGCAGAAAAATTTGATTATGCTAGATCACTGTTGCAGAAGGATGCTTATGATTGGTGGAAGACAGTTCCGCATGCTATGGATGATCCACCAACATTATCCTACAGTGATTTTCTACGAGAGTTTGAGCTGAAATATACTCCGAGGGAGTATAAAGATGTGAAGAAGATGGAGTTTCTGACCTTGAGGCAAGATCACTGGTCTATTACAGAGTATGAGCTAGAGTTCATCCGGTTGAGCCACTACGCTGGGGGAATTATTTCTGATGAGATCGACCAGTGTAGAAGGTTTGAGGAGGGGTTGAGACCCTCAATTATGTGTCTTGTGGCCGGTTCGAGATACCAGGATTTTTCCCAGCTTGTTACAGCAGCTAGGAGTGTGGAGAGAGCTCAAAATATTGCAGCAGCTGCTACAGAGGAGGAGACCAGGGTTAGGAGACCCCAGTTTGAGGCAGGGTCTTCATCTGTGAAGAGAGGTAGGGGAAGTTTTGTTCCCAGAATCAGTCGGAGTCAGAGGCAGGTTGGTAGGTCAGTTCAGTTGCAGAGACCGAGATCAAGACATACAGTTTCAGTAGCGAGTGCTCCGACTCCTGTAGTTCAGAGATCCCTTCTACCTGTGTGTGCTCAGTGTGGAGGGTCACATAGAGGTGCTTGTTGGCAGAGTAGTGGACCAGCTGTGTGCTTCAGATGTGGTTCTCTTGATCATTTTATTAGAGAGTGTCCAGAAATGCAAGAGCAGAGGCCGACAGATTTTGCAGTTTCTCGACCTAGTGTCAGAGGAGCTCGAGGGGGCAGAAGTTTCACCAGAGGGGGTAGACCTGGGTATAGTCGTAGAGGAAGATCTTCATCCAGGGATACTAGGCTAGATGAGGCTAGGCCTTCTCAACGAGTATATGTGATGCAAAGACAACCAGATGCTTCTGCAGTCATTGCTGGTACTTTCTCTTTATTTGGCATTTCAGTTCTTGCTTTAATTGATCCAGGCTCAACTCATTCATATATTAGTGCATCTATTTTGCCTGTGTCTGAAATGCATTCTGAGTCCCTAGGATTTGATGTGTTGGTGACAAATCCGTTAGGGCATAGTGTGGTTGTTAGCAAGGTGCACTGGGATAGTGCAGTTGTGGTGCAAGGTGAGGAGTTTTGTGGAGACTTGATTGAAATGCCTTTTAAAGAGTATGACTTGATTTTGGGCATGGATTGGTTGTCTAGGCATGGAGCTGTGGTAGATTGTCAAAAGAAATATGTCACTTTGAAAACTTTTGATGGTGGGAGTGTAATGGTGTCCAGTGAGCAGAGACAGCTTGCATCCTTGTTTGTATCAGCTGTAACAGCTAGAAGGTTGATTAGAAAAGGGTGTGATGCTTACCTTGCTCATGTTGTGGATACTAGAGTAGGGGGTTCTCAACTTAATGATATTACCACAGTTGCAGATTTTCCAGACGTGTTTCCAGAGGAGTTGCCAGGGTTGCCACCTGAGAGAGAGGTTGAGTTTGGTATTGATTTGTTGCCTGGTACCACTCCCATCTCTATCACTCCTTATCGCATGGCACCTGCTGAATTGAGAGAATTGAAGGTGCAGTTACAGGAGTTGTTGGATAAAGGATTTATTCGCTCCAGTGTTTCTCCTTGGGGAGCTCCTGTATTATTTGTGAAGAAGAAGGATGGTACCATGAGGTTATGCATTGATTATAGGCAATTGAACAAAGTGACTATTAAGAATAAATATCCTTTGCCTAGGATTGATGATCTCTTTGATCAATTGAAGGGAGCATCAGTGTTTTCCAAGATTGATTTGAGATCAGGGTACCATCAGTTGAAAGTGAGAGCTGAAGATGTTCCTAAGACAGCTTTCCGCACCAGGTATGGGCATTATGAGTTTTTAGTAATGCCTTTTGGGTTGATGAATGCACCTGCAGCTTTCATGGATTTGATGAATAGGGTGTTTAGACCCTATTTGGACCAATTTTTGGTGGTTTTTATTGATGATATCTTGGTGTATTCACGTAATGAGGAGGAACATGACAAGCATTTACGGATTGTGTTGCAGATATTGAGAGAGAAGCAGCTGTATGCTAAATTATCAAAGTGTGAGTTTTGGCTTAACCAAGTGACTTTTCTTGGTCATATTATTTCAGCAGATGGTATTAGAGTTGATCCAAGTAAAATTGAAGCTATTTTGAATTGGAGTCCACCAAAGTCTGTGACAGAAGTTAGAAGTTTTCTGGGTTTGGCAGGCTATTATCGACGCTTTGTGAAAGGTTTTTCTTTGATAGCCACTCCATTCACCCGATTGCTCCGGAAAGGATTTAGATTTGTGTGGACGGATCAGTGTCAATCTAGCTTTGAGCAGTTGAAAGAGATGTTGACTCAAGCACCTGTTCTTACTTTACCCGTGGAAGATAAGCCATATGTGATTTTCAGTGATGCTTCACATAGTGGTTTAGGGTGTGTGTTGATGCAAGAGGGTAAAGTTATAGCTTATGCTTCTCGGCAGTTGAAGCCACATGAGCTTAACTATCCGACTCATGATTTGGAGTTGGCGGCTATAGTGTTTGCTTTGAAGATTTGGCACCATTATTTGTATGGAGAAAAATGTTTTATCTATACAGATCATAAAAGTTTGAAATATTTGGGTGTTCAGAAGGAGTTGAATCTTCGGCAAAGACGATGGTTAGAACTGATTAAAGACTACGACTGCTTGATTGATTACCATCCTGGCAAGGCAAATGTAGTTGCTGATGCCTTGAGTCGGAAATCTTTAGCAGGTTTGGCTGTTTATTCGCTCTCGTTGCTTGTTGAGTTGAGAGCATTGCATGCCAGTTTTGAAGTATGTAATGATGGTGCATTATTAGCTCAACTGCAGTTGAGACCAGTATTGTTAGATCAGATTAAGGAGGCTCAATTGGCGGATGAGAAAATTCAAAAGATTGTTTTAGATTGCCAAAATGGAGAGAGCCGAGATTTTCATGTGAAGAGTGATGGTAGTCTTTGGTTCAAGGGTAGGTTGTGTGTTTCTGATAATGATAATTTGAAAAGGATCATTTTGGAGAAGCACATCAATCGGTTTTTGCTATACATCCGGGTAGTACAAAGATGTACCATGACTTGAAACAGCATTATTGGTGGTCTGGTATGAAGAGAGACATAGCGGAATTTGTGTCCAAATGTCTTACTTGTCAGAGGGTGAAAGCTGAGCATCAAGTTCCAACAGGGTTACTTCAGCCTTTAACAGTGCCTGAATGGAAATGGGAGAGGGTGACAATGGATTTTGTATCAGGGTTGCCTTTGACTCAGAGTAAGCATGATGCTATTTGGGTAATTGTTGATAGATTAACTAAGACAGCTCACTTTCTTTCGGTTCGAATGGATTATTCTCTTGAGAAGTTAGCAGAACTGTATATCCATGAGATTGTGAAGTTACATGGAGTCCCGATTTCTTTAGTGTCTGATCGAGATCCCCGGTTCACTTCAAGGTTTTGGAAGAGTTTGCATGTGGCTATGGGTTCTCGATTGCACTTTAGTACTGCTTTTCATCCTCAGATAGATGGGCAGTCAGAGAGAGTGATACAAATTATTGAGGATATGTTGAGAAGCTGTGTCATTGATTTCTCCGGTAGTTGGGACAGATTTTTGCCACTTGTGGAATTTGCTTACAACAACAGTCACCAATCAAGCATTGGCATGGAACCATTTGAGGCAATGTATGGTAGACGTTGTAGAACACCCTTATGTTGGAATGAAACTGGTGAAGGTAAGTTAATTGGTCCTGATTTGGTTAGAGAGACTGAAGAAAAAGTGAAAATAATTCGGGATCGGTTAAAAGCAGCTTCAGATCGACAGAAATCCTATTCAGATTTGAAGAGGAGAGACATTGAGTATAATGTGGGAGATAAGGTATTTTTGAAAGTGTCTCCTTGGAAGAAAATTTTGAGATTTGGTCGTAAAGGAAAACAGAGTCCTCGTTTTGTTGGACCGTATGAGATTTTGGAAAGGATTGGACCAGTTGCTTATCGGCTTGCTTTGCCACCAGAGTTGGATAGAATCCATAATGTCTTCCATGTTTCTATGTTGAGAAGGTATAGATCGGATCCATCTCATGTTTTGCCAGTTGAATCCATAGAAGTGAGTTCGGATTTGACATTTGAAGAAGAACCAATTGCTATTTTGGCACATGAAGTAAAAGAGTTGAGAAATAAGAGAGTGCCATTGGTGAAAGTTCTTTGGAAGAATCATGGTAGAAAAGAGGCAACTTGGGAGAGTGAGCAAGCAATGCGAGATCAATACCCACAATTGTTTCAGACTTGACATCAGGTAATTTCGAGGACGAAATTTCTTTTTAGAGGGGGAGAATTGTAATATCCCAAAATATACCCTAGATGTTTTGGGTTTTATTATTAATTTAATTGGATTTATTGTATATGTTTTATTGGAAGAGAAAAGGGTTTTTTTTTTTAAAGAGAGTGTATATTTGATGTATATTAGAATTTATATAACATATACCTAAGTCAATGGAAAGTTAAAATGGAGTTAGTGGAAGAAGATATTTGTTGTGTTTGAATTAATAATTAATTAATAAGGAATTAGATGAGTGGAAGAGGTTGAAAGGGATTGTTTAATATTTTAATTTGCTTGGTTGGGAGGATTTTAAGGAAAAGAAGAGTTTGACTTTGGGTTTCTCTTTCTTCCTTCTTCTTTCTTTCTCATTGCCGTGGACCATTTTCTTCTCCTTCCTTTGCTTTTGTTTTGGCCGGCCAACTAAGGGACAAGAGAACAAAGGAGAGATTTGAACCTTTAAACTCAAGATCTAAGGAAGCATTCAAGAGATCAAGTGGAAAGTTAAGAGATTTCTTCATCCTTGGTAAGTTCTTCACTTGATCCTTTGATTTCTTTAAGTTTTGAGTTGAGTTTGTGAATGGTTTGTGATTATGTTGTTTAAGATGGGCTTAAGAGTGTTTGGGTAACTGATTTCTTGTTTTTGGGGATGTTTTGAAGGAAAGAGTAAGTTGTTGGAAGTGAATGTTTTGAGGTTGTGTTTTAGGGTTGTGTTGATGATTTTTGATTTGAGATTGGAAGAATGTTTTAGTTGTTTTGGTGTTTTTGTGAGTTTGTTATGGTTTTTGGGTATGTTGAGATGACTTTGGTTGAAGTGGTTTTTGGTGAAAGAAAGAGTTTTGTTGGTTGTGTTGTTGTTTTGGCCGGAATCTGGGTTTTTGGCCTGACACGCCCAAGGGCACGTCCAGGATTTGTGGGCGTGTCGATGGTTCTGTATTTTGGTTGAGTGGCACGAGCAGTGACACGCCCATGTCACTGAGCGTGTCATAGCTTCTGTGTCGCAGTAGTAATTACACGTCCAGTGACACGCCCATGTCACTGAGCGTGTTATAGCTACTGTGTTGGTTAGGTATTGACACGGCCAGTAACACGCCCGTGTTGTTGAGCGTGTCAAGTATAAAGTTTGCCCTAGTTGGTTCTTAGCCTTATGATCTTTTGTGGGTTTCATCTTCCTTTTGGAATAGGTTGTGAAGAAGGTGAATTACCCTAATTCAAGAAGTGAAAGATTATTGGAATAGAGAGGTGTTTAATATTGTGTGGGTTGCATCTAAGGTAAGTACAAACATTGCATTGTTGCATGCATCCATTTGAGGTGGCATTGTTGATTATACATATATGAATAATGTGATATTTTGCACATTGTGAATCTTATGAAATGTAATGTTCTATATGAATGATGATGAATTATCTTTATGGGAATGGAGATATGTTGAAACCATTGTTGTTGGACATGGTTATGCAAATGAAATTGATGAGGCATGATTGCCTATTTGAGTATGAGATAATTGTATGTTTAATATGTTCATTCAATTTCAGAGTTCTGGTTTTGGGCGGCATGCCTATAAAATGATTAGTAACAGTCTAGCCGGGTTGAGGATCTCTTCAAATTGAGTTGAATTGAGGTCCAAGAGACTGGGTCTGTTACACTATGAATAATGTGAAATGATAAATGTGAAAATAAGTAACAGTCTAGCCGGGTTGAGGATCTCCTCGATTAGTCAGGTTGATGGTCCAAGAGACTGGGTCTGTTACAGGTAACAGTCTAGCCGGGTTGAGGATCTCCTCAATATGTTGAGTTGAAGGTCCAAGAGACTGGGTCTGTTACCCTATCCATGGATAGAGAGATATGTACATTGCCTACGAGCTTGATTATTGCGGTTATGAACCAAAGCAGCAACTCTGAATTTTGAATATCATATTAAATGCTAGTTGGGCCCATAGGTGTTAATATTGAATGGATGATGATATGATTATTGAAATAATGAAATGTAATGTTTATAAATATGATCTTTATTGGTTGAATGTATGAAATTGATATTGACATTTCATATTATCATCATGGTTTGTGCTACTGAGTTGTTGGCTCAGCGCGATTGTGGTTCATCGCGCAGGTGGTAGAGTTGATAGGGTTGAGACTGAGGATTCCTCTAGACTTAGTTGAGTTTGTGCTTGAAGAGTTGGATTAGAGCTTAAAGATCAAAGAGTCAAGCTGCCAATCATGTATATATTCTATGTTTTGTTTATTTGGATTTTATGTATTTGAACTTGTAAAAGTTTGTAATAACTTCCGCTGTGAATTTATAAATGTTTTTATATATAGTGTCTTTTGAATTTCTTTTAAACATTTTGAGATATGATTTGTGTATTTTTAAACAGTGACATGTTCTATATTCGGTATACGTATTTTATGATTGTATAAGCATGCTTGGTACGTATACGGTATATAGGGGTGTTACAAGGAGAGGGTTTTTAAACTTGAAGCAAAAATCTAGAACAATTACAGATTATGAGAAGGAGTTCCTCTGGTTGAGCAGATATGTGGGGGATGCTTATTTTGATGAGATAGACCGTTGTCGGAGATTTGAGGAGGGTCTAAGGACATCCATTATGTATCTTATGGCAGTATCTCATTATGAGGATTTTTTCAAAATGGTTGCAATTGCCAGAAATGTAGAGAAGGCACAGGGATTTGCAACAACTGTCAGAGCTAAGGAGAGCAGATGTAGGAGACCCTATGATGAGGCATGGTCTTCATCTGGGAAGAGAGATAGAGGGAGCTTTCCTCAGAGGTCTAGTGGGAGCTAGGGGCAGCCTGGCATTTCATTTCAGCAGTAGAGGCAGAAACCTGCAGCTTCAATGGGCAGTGTTTCAACCCTAGTTTCACAGAGATTTACCCAGACAGTCTATGCTTAGTGTGGTAGAGCATATGAAGGTGTTTATTGGAAGAATGGTACTTCAACGGGATGTTTTAGATGTGGGTCCTAGGATCACTACATCAGAGATTGTCAAGAGCCACTGGTGGATAAATAGACTGAGACTGTTGTATCTAAACCCAGTGACAGAAGGGGTCAAGGTGGTGGATCTTGAGTTAGTTAGAGAGGGGGATTCATAGCAGGCCCCAGTAAACTAGAGAAGGCAGGGTCATCTCAGAGGGTTTATGTGATGTAGAGATAGAATGAGGCTTTAGATGTTGTGGCTGGTACATTTCTTTTATTTGATACTTGTATGCATGCATTGATTAATCATGGATCCCATTCATACATCAGTGCATTCATTCTGCCTATAGGTTATATGCATTCAAAGTCATTAGGGTTTGATGTGCTACTGACCAATTCTTTAGGGCATAGTATGATTGTTAGCAGGATTCACTGAGATAGTACAACTATTGTTCATGATGAGGAGTTTCTCAGTGAACTGATTGTGATGTCCTTCCAGGAGTATGATTTGATTTTGGATATGGATTGATTATCCAAACATGGAGCTATGGTAGACTATCTCCATAAACGTGTTGCCTTGAGAACACGTGATGGTAGAGATGTAGTGGTATCTAGTGAGCGGAGACACCTTGCATCCTTGTTTGTTTCAACTATATCAGCTAGGAGGATAATTTAGAAGGGATACGAGGCTTATTTATCTCATGTGGTAGATACCAGTGTGATGGGATCTCAGATTGACAGTATACCTACAGTTGCAGAGTTTTCAGATGTGTTCTCGGATGAGTTATCAGGGCTATCACCAGAGAGAGAAGTGGAGTTTGATATCAATTTGATGTCTGGTACCACTCCCATCTCCATCACCCCTTATCAGATGGCACCTGTAGAATTAAAGAACTTAAAGGTGTAGTTGCGGAGTTACTTAATAAAGGGTTCATCCACCCTAGTGTATCACCGTGGGGAGCACCTATTCTATTTGTAAAGAAGAAGGACGGCACTTTGAGATTATGCATTGACCGTAGACAGTTGAATAAAGAGACCATTAAGAACAAGTACCCATTACCTTGCATTGATGATTTGTTTGATCAGTTGAAGGGGCAGCTATGTTTTTTTTAAGATTGATCTGAGATCGGGTTCTCATCACTTGAGAGTTAGAGATGTGGATGTACCTAAGATTGCCTTTTGGATGAGGTATACTATAAGTTCTTAGTGATGCCTTTTGGGCTAACGAATGCACTAGTTGTACTTATGGACTTGATAAATTGGGTGTTCAAGCCATACTTGGATCAGTTTATAGTGGTGTTTATAGATGATATCTTGGTATACTTTCGCAGTAGCGAAGAGCATGATAGACATCTATGAATTGTGTTGCAGACTTTGAGAGAAAAATAAATGTATGCCAAGTTATCCAAGTATGAGTTTTGGTTAGATTAGGTAACCTTTCTCGGACATGTGGATTTAGCAGAGGGGATTAGAGTTGATCTGAGTAAAGTTGAGGCAATTTTAAATTAGAGACCACCAAAGAATGTGATAGAGATTAGAAGTTTTCTAGGATTGGCTACTTATTGCCATTGGTTTGTGAAGGAATTTTCCATGATAGCTTCGCCATTTACCAGTTTGCTTCAGAAGGATGTGAAGTTTGTGTGGACAGACAGATGTTAGATGAGCTTTGAGTAGTTGAGAGATATATTGACTCAAGCTCTGGTTCTTACCCTTCCTATAGAAGATAGCCCATATATGATATACAGTGATGCATCACATCGTGGTTTGGATTGTGTTCTGATGTAGGAGGATAGAGTTATTGCTTATGCCTTTAAATAGTTAAAGCCTCATGAGTTAAATTATCCGACTCATGATTTAGAGTTAGCAGCCATTATTTTTGTATTAAAGACCCGGCGACACCACTTGTATGGAGAGAAGTGTTTCTTCTACACAGATCATAAAAAATTTGAAGTATTTGGGTGTCCAAAAAGAATTAAATCTTCGGTAGAGGTGGTGGTTAGAGTTGATAAAGGATTATGACTGTTTGATCAACTATCATCTCGACAAGGTTAATGTTGTTGCAAATGCCTTTAGTTAGAAGTCTATGGCAGGGTTGACTGCCTATACTCTCATGTTGCTTATTGAGTAGAGAGCTTTATATGTTGAGGTTTGTGATGATGGTGCTATTATGGCTCAATTGCAGGTGATGCCGTTACTATTTAATCAGATTAAAGGGGCAATTTGAAACTCCAAAAGATTGTAGAGGGCTATAAAAAGGGGGAGAGCAAAGATTTAATGTGAGAGATGATGATAGCTTATGGTATAGAGATATATTATATGTTCCTGAGGATGTGGACTTGAAAAATAGGATTTTAGAGGAAGCACATCAATCTTCATATGCTATACACCCTAGAAGTACCAAGATGTGTCAGGATTTGAGGCAGCATTATTGGTGGTTTGGTATGAAGAGGGACATAGCAGAGTTTGTTTTGAGATGTCTCATATTTCAAAGGGTAAAGACTGAGCACCAAGTTCCTTTAGGGTTGTTGTAGCCTTTATCTATACTAGAGTGGAAGTGGGAGCGAGTGACCATGGACTTTGTGTTAGGGCTTCCTTTGACCTAGAAGAAATATGATGCAAATTGGGTGATATTTGATAGGATGATTAAGTTAGCTCACTTTCTTCCAGTGAGGATGGACTACTCTCTTAATAGGCTTGCTGAGCTGTATATTAGTGAGATTGTGAGATTGCATGGAGTCCCAGTTTCATTGGTATCAGACTGAGATCCAAGATTCACATTTAGGTTTTGGAGGAGTTTGCAAGATGCATTGGGTACTCGGTTACACTTTAGTACTACTTTCTATCTGCAGACAGATGGGCAGTCTGAGAGAGTGATATAGGTGTTAGAGGATATATTAAGGAGCTTCATCATTGAGTTTATAGGGAGATGGGATAGACATTTGCCACTGATAGAGTTAGACTATAATAACAATTTTTAATCCAGCATTGGGATGGCACCATTTGAGGCCTTTGTAAGGCAAAAAATGTAGGACACCTTTATATTGGGATGTAGTTGGAGAAGGGAAGTTAGTAGGCCTCGATTTAATCAAGGAAATAGATAAAAAGGTTAAAGTAATTCGGGATCATTTGAAAGAAGTCCTATTCAGACTTGAAGAGAAAAGACATTGAGTTCAATGTGGGGGACAAGGTGTTTTTAAAGGTGTCCCCAAGGAAGAGGATTATGAGATTTAGAAGGAGGAAAACTGAGCCCTCATTTCATTTGCCTATATGAGATTTTGGAGAGAGTGGGACTAGTGGCCTATAGGTTCTCTACCGCTTGAGTTAGATCAGATACATAATGTCTTCCAGTAGCAATCTTAGCATGAAAGGTAAGGGAGTCGAGAAACTGTGAGTAGGAATTTTTTCACGCACTCCTAGTAGAATGGTTATTGCGACTTCGGTACTGTTAGGCTCAAGACCTTAGAGAATAGAGGCCTAAACCCGAAGAAAATGGAGTCGCCACCCAGACTGGCTGGAAAAAGAAAGGGATAAATGACTCAATTCCTAAAGAATTTCCAACCCCCTAATGGGTGCGAAAAGTTAGGTACGCATGGGGAAGGTGAGAAATGGCCCAACACCCCCATAACGCTCGGTTCATTAGAACCGGCCTCCTTTTCAGGTCTAAATATTATTAAATTCTTAAGTATTATAACATTATTCATACTAAATGTGAATTAAAATAAATAAATATTCATTGTATTGAAATAAAAAAAAATAAATGGACACCCATCGATCGATGGAAATATACCCTTATAAATGTCCAAATGTCCGTAAAGAAAAAATAAAGTAAATAAAATGAGACATCCACCATAGGTGAAAACATGCCCCTTACTTCAATCCAAAGTCTTTAAAATAAACTAAATTACATAAACTAAATAAACAAGGCACCCATGCTACATGAAAATATGTCTTTTACAATTCCCTTGAAGAGTACATATAAATCTATGAAAAAGAATAAAGCAAGGAAATAATACAACACATTTAAAAATAATTAGATAATTAAAAAGAAAATAAACAAATACATCTTAATATTATCCTATTAAGAAAATATAGTGCGCTACGATGAGGGTTGCACCTACGGCGGTCCTGCTAGGGTTTGTTGGGAAAAGGTAAACGATTTTCAAAATAAGTTTTATTGGAAAATTAGGATTTTTATCTAAACTAGTGTTTTATATTTATATAAATCAGAGTTTTCCTAATCTAGGGTATTTAAATCAAAATAAGTTGGTATAGAGTTTCTAAATCAAGTTTATTAGGGTTTTAGGGTTTCAAGGTTTGAAAATTGGTTTTATTAATTTTAGGGTTTGAAAACTAGTTTTATTGGTTTATAAATGAAAATTAGGGCTATGGTTACTAAAATAATGCTACTGTTGAGAAAACAAGCTATTGTGACTATGTTTATAAGTTGTAGATCATTGGAATTAAAATTGCATGATATCAATTGCTATGGCTACTATGATATTGAAAATAGGTTAAATAAACTATTATGGATAAAGTAGTTTACTGGACAATCAAAATAGATTTTGTGGGCATGAGTCTTAAAATAATTTACTGGATAATTTATGAAACAAATAGAAGAATGAAATAAAATAATTCAATAAAATAATAATGGATGAATTAATTTAAATGTTAAAACAAATTTAGATAAGGAATTTCAAACCTCCGTTGTTGGTTCCAACGATACTTTACGTTGATCCAAGCTTTATATTTGCACCAGTGGTAAAATCTTGGTTGAACAAGATGAAGACAGTCGTCCACTACCTTTTGGTTTGATTATTTGATGTTCTATGTCTCTACTCACTTAATACTCAATATTGCTTTAATGATGGTTGTTAGGGTTTTCTGCGTTTAATTGTTGCCTACTTCTTAATAGTTCCTCCCTCTGGCCACATTGTTTTAAAATATGTATTTATAAGAACATATTAGGTTAAACCCCGTTAAACGAGTGTTAGTTTCCTAATTAAGCACGATCCTCCTGAGGCATATCGAATTAAATAATTTGAATTCGAAATAAACTGTGACCATGTCGAACTAAAACCATTTGAATTTAAGGCCAAAATCTGACCATATCGAACTAAAAATGTTTTAATCTGACATGGACCAAGGTCCATATCTAATTGGCAGCCCTAGTTCGACATGGACAAGGTCCATATCAAACTAGGAATGCCCTAATTCGATATGGACCATTGTCCATATTGAATTAGGCATGCCTTAATTCACTATGGACATGGTCCATATTGAATTAGGCATTTCCTAATTCGATATGGACTACCCATATCGAATTGGGCAGGCCAGTTCAATAGGGTATGGTCCATATCGACCCAAATTTACTTTCAGACCGTTTCATAGTTTTAAAATTTGCTTTTAGACCATTTCAAGGTTTTAAAAACTAAATCGAACTTATTTAGGCCTTATAAAAATTAAACCAATCAAATTAAAAGCTTAAAATAGGTTTAAGCCATTAAGAATGGACCAATAATTACTTAGGCCATCTTTAATTAGGACCGAACTAGATTAGCGCAAAAATCAATGGTCTACAGGAACAAAAAGGTGCTATTGGTAAACATTCTTTGGAGGAACTGTTCTATTGAGGAGGGGACATGGAAGAGTGAGTAGATGATGCGGAGCCAGTATTCTCAGTTATTCCAGAGCCGATATCAAGTAATTTTGAGGGTGAAATTTCTTAATGGGGAGAGAGTTATAACATTCATATTTTTTGGTAAAATAAAATTTGAATAAAATAAAATAAAATTTAATTGAGTTAAATTAAATAATTTAAGGAAGATATGGGGTGTTGGAAGTGAGAAAAATCAAGTGTATATGTTATATATATGTAAATTATATATAACATATAAAAGTCAAAAATAAGGTAAAAAAGACAAAAGATGAATAGTAAAATCAAAGAACAAAATACTAATTTAACTTTATAAAATGAAAATTAAAAAAATAATTTTTAAATAAAATAATTATGATTGGAAGACAAAATTAAGAATTAAAAATAATAAAATAAATAACAAATTAAATTAATTAAATAATATATATATATATGGATGGAATTAAAGGAAGAAAAATTAAACAAAATTAGAAAGATCTTCTTCTTCCTCTTCTTTCTCCTTAGGCCGTAGCTACTATTGAAGAATAAGAGAGGATTTTTGCTTCTTCAAATCACTCAATTTTGAAGGGTTTTCAAAGGATTGTAAGGATTTTTGGTGGATTCTTCACCCTTTAGTAAGTTTTCTTATCAAATTCTTTAAGTTTATGAAAGTTTTTGAAGATGTGAAAATATGTATTTTTGATAGGTGATAGGATACTTTGATTTAAGGGTATGCATGATGTTATTTTGATGTAAGAACATTGATTTTAAGGTTAAATGTTGGATTTGACTAGGTTTGGTTAGAGTTTGGATAAGGTAGTAAGGTTTAGGGTTATGGAAAAGAGTTTTGTTAAATAATGCTTGTTCAATTAGTTTCATCATTTAAATCATATTGTTTAATGATTTAAATGATGGAAATTAACTTAAATTAACAATTGGAGTTGGTTAGAATGTTGAACCAAAATCAAAGAGGCTTAGGGTTTGAATTTTAGAATTTGGATGGAAGAGTGGTACATTTTGTTTTAGTGCTTAAAATGTGTTAAAATATAATGTTAAAGATGTTTTTAAGCTTTAAACTCTATTTGGAATTAGTAAGATTGGTTTAGTAGAATTAAAGTGCCTTATGGATTAAGAAAGGGAAAATTGAAAGATTAGGTTTTTATTGATATTTAGTAGTTGAAACACCTTAAATGTGATGCTAATGTGTGTTTGTTATTCACATTTTGGTCAGGTGTTGATTAGCGAAAGGTTTTGAAGAAGTTGAGCTTGTGAGCTTAAAAGTGCTTTTTATAGAGGTATGTGCATACTTTGATTGTTATGCATTAAATGGTACTTGTTTGACATATTTTGTGATTAAATAATTAGGTGACTATACCACTTTGATGTGTGAAATCACAT
Organism: Garcia nutans; assembly: GCA_947685225.1. Taxonomy (NCBI): domain Eukaryota; kingdom Viridiplantae; phylum Streptophyta; class Magnoliopsida; order Malpighiales; family Euphorbiaceae; genus Garcia; species Garcia nutans. Next base: position 13,916,803 of record CANTUV010000032.1, read on the forward strand.
AAAAAGTGCATAGATATTTGTTTAAAGTTTAAAATGCATTATGTGTGTGCTTATAAGCCACTTTGAGTTGGCTAAAAGCATTATGGTGAATGTGAAAAATGCATAAAAATGCTTAGTGAATGTGTAATCCAGCTACATTATGTTTATGGCAGGAAAGTTAATGAAAATATGTAAAATTGATGAGAAATAATGGAAAAAGTGAAAAAGAATAAAAATTGGCATAATTGCCAAAGATTAAGAAAAATGTGAAATGGTTTAAATAATGTGTGTAACCTTGCTAAGACAAATGTATCGAAGTTACAAAAAGGATAACGGGCTTACCGAGCAGTGAAGATGGATCACGAGTTGGACGTACGAGCTCTCGAGCCAACCAATCGACCGCACATACCAAGCAAAGATCTACCAAATTCACAGAGGAATTTGTGGTCTCAGCATGTGGTGAAGTTAGAAAGCCTAGTAGACGAGCAACCCAACATCGAGCGACCACACTAGAAGCCAAGCTAAATTCATAAAATTACATAAAGGATAGCTGTCTTAGCACACGATGAAGTCAAGACGCGTGAAAGGAGTGTGACTACACCACCATACCAAGTGACCGTACATCCTAATGATCCAAAAACTCAAAAATGGCAGAAGAGATAGCGATTGGCCCATGCGGTACTTTCTCAATGCTCAACCAACTGAGTGACCTAGGCCAATACACTTGAATTTTAGTGCCAAATACCTCGGACCAATGATAACCAAACACGTGGATGAAAAAATTCAAATTTAATGGTAACCTTATGCCCAATGATTGCATAAGGAGTTGTATGACCATACAACATGGTAGTATAGGCAGTTAAGATCCTATCAGACAATGAAAACTTACCATTGGAGTTAGCTATTAGAGCAATTTTTAAATTATACGACCGTATGATCGAGAGACCGCATAAGCTGACTCAGCCATCAAATTAGTGGAAGACAAGCGCTAAACATGTGGGAACCACATTAAATGGCTAGTTTAAGTCCAATTGGCTATAAATGCCCCAAGAAACCTCTTATTTGAGGTTAATTGTGATTTTAATAGCCAAATCAATACACTTTCATTTTCATTTACTATAATTAACAGTTGAATTATTAGAGTGTTATGTGTGAGCATCCAAAACACCAATGTAAGTTGAGTGTTAGCTTTGAAATACTTAAGTTTTAGAGTGAGCCTTGGGAAAACTCTTGTAAGGGTTGTGAGGATTGATCTCAAACCTTGAAAAAGTTTGGTGTAAGCTTGTGAAAACACCAAGTTAGGGTTAAGCTTGTAAAAAGTTAAGACTAGTAAAATCTTAACAAGTTGTTAAGAAAGTGGACATAGGATTGAGGTAAATCTGAACTACTATAAATCCTTTGTGTTCATTCTTCTCTACTCAATCTTCTTCTACATCTTATTCATCTTGTTCTTTAATTTTTTTTTAATTGATCATCACTTCTCCAATCAACCAGTTCACCCCCTCTTGGTTGTTAATTTGGGATAATATTGAGTTTATCTTATTTGTGAGTGTTGTACTTCTAGAATATTTTTCAGAAAAATCTTTCTCTTGTAATCATGTTACTTATTAGTGAAAGAAATTATTTGGAATTTGTCCCATAGGCATAGCCCAAATTAAAAAGGGTGAACCACGTTAAATTTGGTGTGCTATTTTTGTCTCAATTTTATGGCTATTGTCAAGTGTAGTTATTTTATTATATTGTGTTATTAATTATCCGAGAAAAATTCTAAGGAGATTGGATTTTAAGTGGATGGAGACCCTTAATTTTTGCTCTAAATTGGTATGATCTTAATTAAAGAATGTCAAAATAAATTCGATCCGATTTATAACTTCTAATAAGTCGGTCCGATTTTAAAAAGGCACAAACTCAACTACAAAACCCTAAACCAAGTCTTTTTAGACGGTCCGGTCCAAGAAATTAAAAAAAATGTGAAATTAGTTCAAGTTGGGAGGGCACAGGTTATGAGCCAAAGGCCATGAGGACTTGGATGCCCAGGTTAAAATGACTTTGGTCCATGTCGACCTGGTTGCCAAGGTCGACATGGTTTCAATTGTTTTTTTTTTTTAAATTTAGTTTCCGAATTGAATTAAAATTGGTTTTAAGGACGGATTAATATTAGGGTTAAGGATTCTAAGTGAGTTTTTGGCCTATAAATAATAATGTTTTAGACTTTAACAAAGGTGGAAATTTTTATCAACAGATCGGCAATTAACATTAAGAGGATTAGGAACAACAAACAGAGAAGAACAACAGCAATTTTTTTAAGAATGAAAGAAGCAACAAATAAAAATATCAAGCCAACCAAAGAAGAAGGCAGAGTCCATACTGTCTTCACATCATTCATCCAGAAATCAATTTTTTTGATGGAACCAACGACGGATGTTTGATCTTTAATCATAAATTATTCATGCTTACAGTAGCTTCATTTTCTCTGATTAATAAGAACATACAGTAACTTGATCTTTGAACATGCAGTAACTTGATCTTTGAACATGCAGTAACTTGATCTTTGAACGTGCAGTAACTTGATCTTTGTTTTAATAACTTTAATTATTTACTTTAGTTAATACATTAATCAGTTGGTTTTCAAAACTCCACATGCATGTTTTATAAAAACTAAAAACTAAAAACTATTTAGTAGCCTAAGTCATTGATTAAATTATCAAAACCATAAATCTTTCTCTCTTAATCCCTGAATTCCTTAAACCCTAAAACCCTAACCAAATCTATATTTTAAATCACAGTAGCATTATTTTCATAAAACATCTGAAACCCTAAATCTTTTAAACATCCAGTAGCATTATTCTTTTAAAAAATAATATTAGTTCCTCAAAATCCCAAAACCCTATTTTCTAAATCCTAAATCCTAAAATCTTAATTTTCAACACCAAAACTTACAACCCTAAAAGCCAATTTTCAAAATTTTCTGGGGCACTACCCCGGAACCCGTAAGGGGTGCTGCCCCTTGACCCCCGCCCGCTAACCAGCTAGTGGGAGCGCCGTATGGGCTCGTTGAAGGGATCAATATTCATTTGTGTATTATGAGTCCGTGTATTTAACTTTCCTTTTTCCAAAGCCCTAATTTAGTAATTAAAATTCTAAAACCCTATTTTAAGATGCGAACCCTAAACTTATGTATTTATTGCTTTATTTTAGATTTGATTATGTAGTTTATTATATGTTTGATGGTTGATTTATTTAATTTCAATTCTTGATTTATTTAATTTATCATGGATGGATATTTTCTTTATTATTATGATTATTTGTTTAATTTGGTATTAAAATTGTAAGAGGTGTGTTTCCATTATTGAGTACCTCATTAATTAATTTTTATGTAATTTAAATTATTTATATATTTTGGAATTAATGTAAAGGACATGTTTCCACCTTTCAGTGGGTGTCTTATTTAGTTTTAGACATGGAAGATATAGGGACATGTTTCCATCCTAGAATGGGTGTCCATTTATTTTCTTTGTTTGGACATTGCTTTGATTTTAATATAATGATGCTTTATTTTAATTGTTGCATGTAATATGGATAATGTTGTTATACTTAAGAATTTTATAATATTAAGACCTGCAAAGGAGTTCGGTTCCAATGAACCGGGTGTTGTGGGGGTGCTGGGCCATTTCTCACCTTCCCCATACGTACCCAACTTTCCGAACCCATTAGGAGGTTGGGGATTCCTTATCAAGTCATCCACCCCTTTCTTTTTTGCAGCCCGTCCGGGTGGCGACTTCATTTTCTCTGGGCTTAGGCCCGTGTTCTCTAAGGCCCCGAGCCTAAACAGTGTCGAAGTCGCAAGAACTATTCTACCGGGAGTGGAGACGAAAATCCCCACTCACAGTGGCGACTCCACTAGGGATAAGAGAAGTTGATTATGTTGTCTTTATATTATTCTATTATTTCTTATCATAGTATTATCTATTACATCATATTAGATTGCATCATGTGTGTGAGTTAGGACGCCCGTGTTACCCGTGTTGTGTTATATAAGGGATACCATACTTTCACTCAATGTATGGAGATCGAGCATGGCATAATCACTCATAGCCTTGTACCTTTTGGTATATACTTGTTATGGGAACCTAAGCCTTCTAACCCAGAGACTAAAGCTCATGTAATTGGCCTAGTTACTTTCCTTAGGTTTTTACCCCAAATACATGTTGTTCGACTATGGTTAATTTATCTTGGTTTAAATCATGACTTATTTGGTTTGTTCTTTTTCTAATATGACCCAAGTACATTTGTAAGCTTAAAATAAATTTTTCTCTAAATCCAAAAGACCAAAGCTATTTTTAAAACTTTTCAAGGTGGTCTTTGGATATAAAACTTTTCTAAAAAACAAATCAAAAATTCTTTTGCTCATGACCCAAATACTAAGCCCAAAATCTAATTTTTCTAAAATCTTTTTTAAAATGGGCTTAGAAACAAAATTATTTTCATCCAACATTTTCTTACAAAGAGCTTGCAAATTATTTAGGTCAATTATGAAATACCAAAATTTAATTGGCATGAATCATTAGTTACTTTTTCAAATGAGAAATCTATTTATAATAAACCTCTTAATTTAGTTTTAATCAAATATAGCATAAAAACTACTTTAGTTGGTTGAATGGATTAAAACCTAATTAATGGAAATTATCATAAACTGATTTCCATTTTCAAAAATATAACTATTAGTTGAAACGTCCGAGAGAAATATTTGAAAATAAGATACCCCATGTTGGTACTTTGTTAACCATATACTTAGGAAAAAAGACTCTCCATCCGTGTGTGGAAGTTATAAGGTTGGAAGGGACGTTCTACTTATCTTTGTTTATTATTTCTGCATACATGCATACATTTAGATCTCATATCATTGATCCCTTCTGGCTCAGAGCCCTAGATTACAGCAGTTCAAAAGCTTACGACAATCTGACCTAAGCCGGAGACGAAGAAACTAGCAGCGACTCAATCACTTTTTTGCCAAAAGCAATGGAGCCCGAACAAATTCAAAGAATGGTGGACAATGCCATCAATGTTAAGATGGAAGAAATAAAAGAGGCCCTGGCCGAGACCATGAAGAATCAATTAGCTACAATTTTAAGGAACAATGCCGAAGCATCTGCTAGCACCAAGAAGCCAAAGGACAAAGGGAAGGCTAAGGTTGGTGAAGTGGCTTTTGATGATGACAAGGTAGTCCTTGATGATGATGATGACTGGGCTCAATACTTCCAAGATCCTCAAGAAAAAAAGGAGCCAAAGGTTGTTGAGAAGACAACTATTGAAAAGACTGAGACGTCTGGTGTTGAGAAGATAATTGCGAATTTAGAAAAGAAATTTGAGAAGAAGCTGAAAACCGAAGAGATGTCCGAGATTGACAAACTATTTGAACAAGATGAGGAGCTCCCCTGTAAGTTCAAGATGCCTTCCTTCACTAGGTACAATGGTACTGAAAATCCTCATCTCCATGTGAAGCAGTACATCACTGCTATGCAGTCTGCCCAAGCTACTAAAGCTCAAACTCTGAGGTATTTTATGCTCTCATTGGACCCTGTTTTTCAAAATTGGTTCAACACCTTAGAGGAAAGTACTCAAAAAGATTGGGCCATGTTGTACAAGGCTTTCATTCAACAATATGGGTACAATGTCAAGCTGGAAGTAACCTTGATGGAGGTGGAAACCATTAGGCAAAGACAAAATGAGAATTTTGTGGACTATGTGAAAAGATGGAGGAATAAGGCTGCTTTGCTCAAGAATAGGCCCGATGAATCTGATTAAATAAGGATGATTGTCAGAGGCATTATAGACCCTTAATTTTTTACCCAGTCCGATCCAGTATATTTTAATTAGTTCAAAGTAATTTTTGTGTTGTCCAATTTATTTTAATTAGTCTAAAATAATTTTTGTGTTATTTTAATTAAATAATATTTGCTTTAGTATATAGTTTTTATAATTAATAAAAATAAAAAAATAAAAATAAACAAATAAATAAAAATAAAAATAAAAATCGGCGACGAAAAATTTTATCGCCGAAAAGGGGTCGGATGAAATGGCCCGCAGGCAGTTCCGCAGCCCGCAAGTTCCCACGACAGTTTTTTCGCCAGCAAAATTTTTTCGGACGATGTTTATTTTATATTTTTATTTATATCTTTGATGAATGATTTATTTATGATGAATGGTTATTTAGTTTTATCGATTTATTTAGATTTTCAAATGTTGTAAGAGGTATGTTTCCACTTGGTGGGTACCTCATTAGTTAAATGTCATGTAATTTAAATTGCTTTTATATTTTAGAGCAATATAAAGTACATGTTTCTACCTTTTGGTGGGTGTCCTATTTAGGCATGGATTATGTAAGGGCATGTTTCTATCTTCGGATGAGTGTCCATTTATCTGCTTTGTTTGACATTGCTTTGATTTTTAATATAACGATGCTTTATTTCAATTGTTGCGTGTAATATGGATGATATTGTTATTCTTAAGAATTTTATAATATTAAGACCTGTAAAGGAGGCCGGTTTCAATGAACTGGGCATTGTGGGGGTGCTGGGCCATTTCTCACCTTCCCCACATGTACCCAACTTTCCGAACCCATTAGGGGGTTGGGGATTCCTTAGGAATGGAGTCATCCACCCCTTTCTTTTTCCCGGCCCGTCCGGATGGCAACTCCATTTTCTCCGGACTTAGGTCCGTGTTCTCTAAGGCCCTGAGCCTAAACAGTGTCGAAGTCGCAAAAACCATTCCACCGGGAGTGGGGGTGAAAATCCCCGCTCACAGTGGCGACTCCACTGGGGATAAGAGAAGTTGATTCCATTGGTCTTTATATTATTCTATTCTTTCTTATAATGATATTATCCATTGCATCATATTAGATTGCATCGTGTGCATGAGTTAGGATGCCCGTGTTACCCGTGTTGTGTTATGTAAGGGATACCATACTTTCACTCAAGGTATGGAGATCGAGCATGGCATAACCACTCATAGCCTCATACCATTTGGTATATACTTGCTATGGGAACCTAAGCCTTTTAACCCAAAGACTAAAGCTCATGTAATTGGCCTAGTTACTTTCCTTAGGTTTTACCCCAAATGCATGTTGTTTGACTATGATTAATTTATCTTGGCTTAAATAATGGCTTATTTGGTTTGCTCTTTTTCTAATATGACCTAAGTGCATTATAAGCTCAAATAAATTTTTCTTTAAAATCCAAAAGACCAAAGCTATTTTCAAAACTTTTCAAGATGGTCTTTGGACATAAGACTTTTTCTAAGAACAAATCAAAAATTCTTTTGCTCATGGCCCAAATACTAAGCCCAAAATCCATTTTCTAAAATCTTTTTACAATGGGCTTAGAAATAAAATTATTTTTATCCAACCTTTTCTTATAAAGAGCTTGCAAATTATTTAGGTCAATTACGAAATATCAAAAATCAATTGTGAGCCTAGTTTATACTAAGAATAATTAATCATGGGCTTGTTTTTGGCATGAATCATTAGTTACTTTCTCAAGTGAGAAATTTATTTATAATAAACCTCTTAATTTCATTTTAATCCAATATAGAATAAAAGCTACTTTGGTTGGATAAATGGATTAAAACCTAATTAATGGGAATTATTATGAACTAATTTCCATTTTTGAAAATATAACTATTGGTTGAAACATCTGAGAGAAATGTTTGAAAACAAGGTACCCCATGTTGGTATTTTGTTAACCATATTACATAGGAAAAGAGACTCGCATTCATATGCGAATGTTATAAGGTTGGAAGGAATGCCCTATTTATCTTTGTTGATTGTTTGTGCATACATGCATACATACATATATGTACATCTCATATCATTAATCCTCTCTGGCTCACAGCCCTGGATTACGATAGTTCAAAAGCTTACGACAATCTGACCTACGCCGGAAGCGAAGAATCTAGCAACGACTCAATCACTTGCTCACCAAAAGCAATGGAGCCCGAACAAATTCAAAGAATGGCGGATGAAGCCCTCAATGCCAAAATGGAAGAGATAAAAGAGGCCATGGCCGAGTCCATAAGGAATCAACTAGCTGCAATTTTAGGAAACAATGCCAAAGCATCTGCCAACACTAAGAAAGTCAAGGGGAAGGCTAAAGTTGATGAAGTAACTTTTGATGATGATAAGGTGATCATTGATGATGATGATTGGGCTCAATACTACCAAGATCCTCAAGACAAAAAGGAAGAACCAAAGATTGTTGAGAAGGCATGTAATATCCTCATTTATGCCCTAGAAGTTTTGCATATTGTTGTTGTTGTTATTGTTGTTGTTATTGTTATATATTGGATTGAATGTATATGATGGGATAAGAAAAGAAATTGGGAGGAGAATGCTTGTGTATATGTGTATTGAGAAAGATTTAGGGTTTAGAGAGAATGGTATATGTTGTGTATATGATGATATATATAACATATAAATTGGTCAAATGAAGAGTCAAAGTGTTGGTTAAGTGGAAGAAGATATTTTTGTGTTAAGTGTGTAATTACATATAAGGGCTTAGATAAGACAAAAAGTTAGTTATATGATTGAGGGCATTTTGGTATTTGCTTGGATAAGAATACTTGGTGGAGATTAAAAGCAAAAATTGACTTTGTGTCTTCATCATTTTCTTCTTTCTTCATGAAGTGGCCGGCTCTCCATTAACAAAAGGGAAAGATAAGTGTTCTTGATGCTAGAAGTGAATTGAAGAAGCAATCCAAGGTTTTGACAAAGGATTGGTGGAATTTCTTCTTCTAAAGTAAGTATTCTCTTGTTTTCTTTGTTTATTTGGAAGTTTTGTTGGAAGTGAATAAGGGTTTGGTGATTGTGTGATTTGGTGGGTTTGAGATGTGTTGTGTTGTGTTTTCAAGTGTTTAATTGATTTTAAGTTATGAGTTTAATTAGAGGTTGTTGTTGGAAATGGTGGAGATGTTGATTTGGAAGGATGGAGAAGAGTGTTGATTTTAGGGTTTTGAGATGATATGTGTTTAATTGTTATATTATTGTGTTGTGAAGTAATTCTTGTGATGGAAATGTGTTAGAACATTGATTTTGTTCACTTGAAACATGTTATATGATGAATATTGTGTTTGAGTGAAATTGAGAAGTGTTGGTTTTAGTTAAGGTTGTGTTGATGGGTGACACGGCCATATGCATTGGAGAGACACGGGCGTGTTCCATCAAGTGGTTGGGCATGTCAATTGTTTGAATTGGCTACTGCCTCTTTTGTTGTTAGTGACACGGGCGTGTTCCATCAAGTGGTTGGGCGTGTCAATTGTTTGAATTGGCTACTGCCTCTTTTGTTATTAGTGACACGGGCGTGTTCCATCAAGTGGTTGGGCGTGTCAATTGTTTGAATTGGCTACTGCCTCTTTTGTTGTTAGTGACACGGGCGTGTTCCATCAAGTGGTTGGGCGTGTCAATTGTTTGAATTGGCTACTGCCTCTTTTGTTGTTAGTGACACGGGCGTGTTCCATCAAGTGGTTGGGCGTGTCCTACAAATGAATTACATATTGCTTTTTACTTTGTTTCTTTTTACATTGTTTTGATTCTTTAAAGGTTCCATTGTTTCTAAACTTACATATGAACATTATAAACATGTTTCAAACACAAGAATGATCTAATCAAATGAATGTGGAAGATCATAAAGCTATGAATCATATCAATTGTGTTTTGCCCTAATTGCATTATTGAGATTTAGCAATGTTGTTATGCACTTTGAATGGTAAGGTGTTTCATGAGTAATGTATATTGAAATGTTGTATCAAAGATGAAATGATAATTCAAATAAGACATGATATGAGACAATGCCATTGTGTTTGGCCATGATGAATGATGCTTTATGAGATATAATGTGATCATGGATGAGATAAATATACACTTGAATAATGAAGTGTTATATTGTGAAATGAAATGTGAAGCCATTGTTATTGGCTAATGTGATTCAATGGAAATAAATGAGGCATGTTTGCCTAAATGATAATGAGAATTGAGAATGAAATCTAAATGAATTGTGTGGCTAATGTGTTATTCCATTTTCAGAGTTTGTTGTTGGTGGCATGCCTAATAAGTGTAACAATCTCTTGAAGTTAGGTTGGATTGGATCCTTGAAGCCTAATAGAGATGTTACCACCCTTGAAGCTAGGTTGGATTAGTTCTTGAAGTCAAGTTGGGTAGAAGCTTAGCATGCTTTGCTCCCCTTGAAGCTTGGTTGAACTTGATCCTTGAAGCCTAGTTGGGTATATGATATTGATAAATGTGATAACAAACCAAAGCATTAACTCTGAAAATTGAATGGCATATTAGTGTGTTTTGGGCCCATGTGTGTGTTTGTTTAGATGTAATTGTTGAATGGTGAAATGTTTGAATAATGAGACCATGCTTGTCTTTGTTTAGTGTTGATTATGAATGATTAAATGGATACAAATGAAGTATATGGAAAGATATTGAAATGTGATTTTGTAATGTGAAAGTATGTGGTTAGTTTTGTATATATGATGTTACATGTATAATATGGATTGAGAAATGACATTGCATTGCACTAAGTCATATCATTTGCATGATTATCTTACTAAGCCGTTGGCTTAGCGCGATAGTGTTTAATCGCGCAGGTAATAGAGTTGATAGAGTTGAACCCGGTAGTTCTTCAAGACCAAGTGAGAGTAGACCTTGAGGAATCCATTTTTGGGAGCTTAAAGATCAAAGCAGACTTGCCAATCATGTATACTTCTTTATATTTTGTAAAGAAATGTTTAATGTGTAAATATGTAATTATTTTATAACTTCCGCTGTGTAATATTTAAATGTATATATATAACTAATATGTTTTGTTTTATAAGTAAATGACCTATTTTTCTATAATGAATAATGATAAGGGTATTGAATCAAATTGAAAGTGTTTTTGAATATAAAGGAAACAGTAGCATCCCTATGTTTGGTGCACTTATGCTACATTGTTGTGGTTGTAGTGTGTGTGCATTGGATATGGGAGTGTTACAATTGTTTTGGTATCAGAGCCTAGGTTTGAGATTCTCAACCTAGGTAAAATGTAAAGAAAAGAATATTTTTATTTAAAAAAAAAGTGAATTTCTGAATAACATAAATGTTTATGATTGGCAGTCTTTGATCTTTAATAAGACATCATCTGCTGTGTTTGCAGATATAGGTAGTAATGGATCCCCACTCACGGCAGTCAATTGAGGGAAGTGCGGAGAGTGTTGCTCCTGAGGAGGGAGCTAGGATTGATAGTGTTGAGGAGGCACCTGCTTCGGTGTTGGGTAGACCAGTTGGTGAGGATGTTCCGCCAGCTTGGTTCAGGAATATGATGGAAGTTATGAGACCAGCACCTGTGCAACCAGTGCCACCACCCCTTCAGCCTTCAGTATCAGTGAGGCACTATGATAAGCTAAGGAAATATGGAGCAGAGGATTTCTTTGGTACAGTTGATCCAGCTGTGGCAGAACAGTGGCTTGATAGAGTTCAGAGGGTATTTGTTCAGTTGCAAGCCACCCCTGAGGAAAAGTTTGACTATGCAAGATCTTTGCTACAAAAGGATGCATATAGTTGGTGGAAAACAGTGCCCCATTCTATGGATGATCCACCAACTTTGTCATATGCTGACTTTTTGAGAGAATTTGAATTGAAGTATACTCCAAGGGAGTATAAAGATGGGAAGAAAAGAGAGTTTTTAGATTTGAGGCAGAATCACCGGACCGTGACAGAGTATGAGGTTGAATTTATCCGGTTGAGTGAGTATGCTGGGGGAATTATAGTTGATGAGATTGATAGATGCAGGAGATTTGAGGAGGGATTGCGGCCTTCTCTTATGTGTCATGTGGCTGGTTCAAGATATACTGATTTTTCCCAGCTTGTGGCAGCAGCTCGCAGTGTGGAGAGAGCTCAAGTTATTGCAGCTGCTTCAGAGGAAGAGACTAGAGTTAGGAGGCCCCAGTTCGAGGCAGGGTCTTCTTCTGCGAAGAGAGGAAAGGGGAGTTTTATTCCTCGGGTTGGTAGGAGTCAGAGGCCTACTGGTAGGTCAGTGCAGTCTCAGAGGCAGAGATTTAGACCTGCAGCTTCAGTGGCTAGTGCTCCAACTCCAATGACTCAGAGATCTACTTACCCCATCTGCATTCATTGTGGGAGGCCACATGGTGGTCCTTGTTGGAAAGCAGGGGTAGCGGGAGTTTGTTTCAGGTGTGGGTCACCTGATCACTTTGTGAGAGATTGCCCTGAGAGGCAAGAGCAGGTGTCAGTTGATACTGCAGCTTCTCGGCCCAGTGTGAGGGGAGGTCGAGGAAGCAGGGGCTTTGGCAGAGGAGGCAGAGTTGGGTTCAGTTCCAGAGGAGGTTCTGCATCCAGAGAGAATAGACCAGAGGAGGTGGGATCTTCTCAGAGGATTTATGTGATGCAGAGGCAGCCTGATGCATCGGCAGTCATAGCTGGTACTTTTTCTTTATTTGATACTCCAGTACTTGCTTTGATTGATCCGGGTTCCACCCATTCTTATATTAGTGCATCTATTTTGCCTGTTTTTGATGTGCATGCTGAGTCCCTAGGATTTGATGTGTTAGTGACAAATCCGTTAGGGCATAGTGTGGTTGTGAGTAAGGTGCACCGAGATAGTGCAGTAAGGGTGCAAGGTGAGGAGTTCCTTGGAGACTTGATTGAGATGCCATTTAAGGAATATGATGTGATCTTAGGAATGGATTGGCTATCTCGGCATGGAGCTGTGGTGGATTGTAAAAAGAAAATTGTTTCTTTGAGGACTGTTGATGGTAGAGAAGTATTAGTATCTAATGAGCAGGAACAGCTAGCCTCCCTATTTGTTTCAGCTGTTGCAGCTAGGAGATTGATTAGGAAGGGGTGTGAAGCCTATCTTGCTCATGTGGTGGATACTAGAGTGAAGGGTTCTCCCATTGATAGCACTGCCACAGTTGCTGAGTTTCTGGATGTTTTTCCAGAGGAGTTGCCAGGATTGCCTCCTGAGAGAGAGGTGGAGTTCGGTATCGAATTGTTGCCTGATACCACTCCTATCTCGATTACTCCTTACAGAATGGCACCAGCAGAATTAAGGGAGTTGAAAGTACAATTACAGGAGTTATTGGACAAAGGATTTATTCGCCCCAGTGTTTCTCCTTGGGGAGCTCCTGTGCTATTTGTGAAGAAGAAAGATGGTACCATGAGGTTGTGTATCGATTATAGGCAATTGAATAAGGTGACTATTAAAAATAAATATCCTTTGCCTAGAATTGATGATCTCTTTGATCAGTTGAAGGGTGCAGCTGTGTTTTCTAAAATTGATCTGAGATCTGGGTACCATCAGCTAAGAGTCAGAGCTGAGGATGTTCCGAAGACAGCTTTTCGGACCAGGTATGGGCATTATGAGTTTTTAGTTATGCCTTTTGGTCTGACGAATGCACCTGCAGCTTTTATGGATTTGATGAATAGGGTGTTTAGGCCCTATTTGGATCAGTTTGTAGTGGTCTTCATCGATGACATTCTGGTGTATTCGCGGAATGAAGAGGAACATGATAAGCATCTGCGGATTGTGTTGCAGATTTTGAGAGAGAAGCAGTTGTTTGCCAAGTTGTCAAAGTGTGAGTTCTGGTTGGATCAAGTAGCTTTTCTCGGACATATAGTTTCAGCAGAAGGCATTAGAGTGGATCCGAGCAAAGTTGAAGCCATTTTGAATTGGAGTCCACCCAAGTCAGTGACAGAGGTTAGAAGTTTTCTGGGTTTGGCAGGCTATTACCGGAGGTTTGTGAAAGAGTTTTCTTTGATAGCTACTCCACTCACCAGATTGCTTCGTAAGGGAGTGAGGTTTTTGTGGACGGATCAGTGTCAGGCGAGCTTTGAGCAGTTGAGAGATATGTTAACTTAAGCGCCTGTTCTTACTTTACCTATAGAAGGCAAACCATATGTGATTTTCAGTGATGCGTCACATAGTGGTTTGGGGTGTGTTCTTATGCAGGAAGGTAAAGTTATAGCTTATGCATCTCGTCAGTTGAAACCGCATGAGCTTAATTATCCAACCCATGATTTGGAATTGGCTGCCATTGTATTTGCATTGAAAATTTGGCGTCACTATCTGTTTGGGGAGAAATGTTTCATCTACACTGATCACAAGAGTTTGAAGTATTTGGGTGTCCAGAAAGAGCTCAATCTTCGACAGAGGAGATGGTTGGAATTGATTAAAGACTACGACTGTTTGATTGATTATCATCCAGGTAAAGCAAATGTTGTTGCTGATGCCTTGAGTCGGAAGTCTTTAGCAGGTTTGACAGTTTACTCGCTCTCGTTGCTTGTTGAGTTGAGAGCATTGTGTGCCAGTTTTGTATCTTGTGATGATGGTGCATTGTTGGCACAGTTGCATTTGAAACCGGTTTTGTTAGATCAGATCAAAGAAGCTCAGTTGGCTGATAAGAAGATACAGAAGATTGTTTCAGATTGTCAGAGTGGAAAAGGTAGAGATTTTATTGTGAAGAGTGATGGGAGTCTTTGGTTCAAGAGCAGATTGTGTGTACCCGATGATGCTGATTTAAAAAGGGTTATTTTGGAAGAAGCTCATCAGTCGATGTTTGCTATGCATCCGGGTAATACCAAGATGTATCATGATTTGAGACAGCATTATTGGTGGATTGGGTTGAAGAGAGACATTGCTGGGTTTGTATCGAAATGTCTCACTTGTCAGAAGGTTAAAGCAGAGCACCAAGTTCCAACCGGGTTGTTGCAACCGTTATCAGTGCCAGAATGGAAATGGGAAAGAGTGACAATGGATTTTGTGTCTGGTTTGCCATTGACACAAAAGAAGTATGATGCCATATGGGTGATTGTGGATAGATTAACTAAGACAGCTCATTTCCTTCCGGTGCGGATGGATTACTCTTTGGAGAGGTTGGCTGAGCTGTATATCCATGAGATTGTGAAACTGCATGGTGTTCCAACTTCTTTAGTGTCTGATCGAGATCCCAGGTTTACTTCAAGATTTTGGAAGAGTTTGCATAGTGCTTTGGGTTCTCGACTGCACTTCAGCACTGCTTTTCATCCACAGACGGATGGACAGTCAGAGAGGGTGATACAGATTCTTGAGGATATGTTGAGGAGCTGTGTCATCGATTTCTCTGGAAGTTGGGACAGATTTCTACCGCTTGTGGAGTTTGCTTACAACAACAGTCACCAATCCAGCATTGGTATGGCACCATTTGAAGCATTGTATGGTAGACGGTGCAGGACACCTCTTTGTTGGAGTGAACTTGGTGAAGGTAAAATAATTGGCCCTGATTTGATTCAAGAAATGGAAGAGAAAGTAAAGTTGATTCGAGGCAGGTTAAAAGCAGCTTCAGACCGACAGAAGTCTTATGCAGATCTGAAAAGGAGAGACATAGAGTTTAATGTTGGAGATAAGGTATTTTTGAAAGTATCTCCTTGGAAGAAGATTTTGAGGTTCGGTCGGAAAGGGAAATTGAGTCCTCGATTCATTGGGCCGTATGAAGTGTTAGAAAGAGTTGGGCCAGTGGCGTATCGACTTGCTTTGCCACCTGAGTTGGATCGTATTCATAATGTGTTTCATGTTTCTATGTTGAGGAGATATAGGTCGGATCCATCTCATGTGTTGCCATTTGAATCTATTGAAGTGAGCCTAGACTTGACTTTTGAAGAGGAACCAGTTGCTATCTTGGCACGAGAAGTGAAAGAGTTGAGAAACAAGAGTGTACCATTGGTGAAAGTGCTATGGAAGAATCATGGAAAAGAAGAAGCAACTTGGGAAAGTGAGCAATTTATGCAAGAGCAGTATCCGCAATTGTTTCAGCTTTGATATCAGGTAATTTCGAGGACGAAATTTCTTTTTAGAGGGGGAGAATTGTAATATCCTCATTTATGCCCTAGAAGTTTTGCATATTGTTGTTGTTGTTATTGTTGTTGTTATTGTTATATATTGGATTGAATGTATATGATGGGATAAGAAAAGAAATTGGGAGGAGAATGCTTGTGTATATGTGTATTGAGAAAGATTTAGGGTTTAGAAGAATGGTATATGTTGTGTATATGATGATATATATAACATATAAATTGGTCAAATGAAGAGTCAAAGTGTTGGTTAAGTGGAAGAAGATATTTTTGTGTTAAGTGTGTAATTACATATAAGGGCTTAGATAAGACAAAAAGTTAGTTATATGATTGAGGGCATTTTGGTATTTGCTTGGATAAGAATACTTGGTGGAGATTAAAAGCAAAAATTGACTTTGTGTCTTCATCATTTTCTTCTTTCTTCATGAAGTGGCCGGCTCTCCATTAACAAAAGGGAAAGATAAGTGTTCTTGATGCTAGAAGTGAATTGAAGAAGCAATCCAAGGTTTTGACAAAGGATTGGTGGAATTTCTTCTTCTAAAGTAAGTATTCTCTTGTTTTCTTTGTTTATTTGGAAGTTTTGTTAGAAGTGAATAAGGGTTTGGTGATTGTGTGATTTGGTGGGTTTGAGATGTGTTGTGTTGTGTTTTCAAGTGTTTAATTGATTTTAAGTTATGAGTTTAATTAGAGGTTGTTGTTGGAAATGGTGGAGATGTTGATTTGGAAGGATGGAGAAGAGTGTTGATTTTAGGGTTTTGAGATGATATGTGTTTAATTGTTATATTATTGTGTTGTGAAGTAATTCTTGTGATGGAAATGTGTTAGAACATTGATTTTGTTCACTTGAAACATGTTATATGATGAATATTGTGTTTGAGTGAAATTGAGAAGTGTTGGTTTTAGTTAAGGTTGTGTTGATGGGTGACACGGCCATATGCATTGGAGAGACACGGGCGTGTTCCATCAAGTGGTTGGGCATGTCAATTGTTTGAATTGGCTACTGCCTCTTTTGTTGTTAGTGACACGGGCGTGTTCCATCAAGTGGTTGGGCGTGTCAATTGTTTGAATTGGCTACTGCCTCTTTTGTTATTAGTGACACGGGCGTGTTCCATCAAGTGGTTGGGCGTGTCAATTGTTTGAATTGGCTACTGCCTCTTTTGTTGTTAGTGACACGGGCGTGTTCCATCAAGTGGTTGGGCGTGTCAATTGTTTGAATTGGCTACTGCCTCTTTTGTTGTTAGTGACACGGGCGTGTTCCATCAAGTGGTTGGGCGTGTCCTACAAATGAATTACATATTGCTTTTTACTTTGTTTCTTTTTACATTGTTTTGATTCTTTAAAGGTTCCATTGTTTCTAAACTTACATATGAACATTATAAACATGTTTCAAACACAAGAATGATCTAATCAAATGAATGTGGAAGATCATAAAGCTATGAATCATATCAATTGTGTTTTGCCCTAATTGCATTATTGAGATTTAGCAATGTTGTTATGCACTTTGAATGGTAAGGTGTTTCATGAGTAATGTATATTGAAATGTTGTATCAAAGATGAAATGATAATTCAAATAAGACATGATATGAGACAATGCCATTGTGTTTGGCCATGATGAATGATGCTTTATGAGATATAATGTGATCATGGATGAGATAAATATACACTTGAATAATGAAGTGTTATATTGTGAAATGAAATGTGAAGCCATTGTTATTGGCTAATGTGATTCAATGGAAATAAATGAGGCATGTTTGCCTAAATGATAATGAGAATTGAGAATGAAATCTAAATGAATTGTGTGGCTAATGTGTTATTCCATTTTCAGAGTTTGTTGTTGGTGGCATGCCTAATAAGTGTAACAATCTCTTGAAGTTAGGTTGGATTGGATCCTTGAAGCCTAATAGAGATGTTACCACCCTTGAAGCTAGGTTGGATTAGTTCTTGAAGTCAAGTTGGGTAGAAGCTTAGCATGCTTTGCTCCCCTTGAAGCTTGGTTGAACTTGATCCTTGAAGCCTAGTTGGGTATATGATATTGATAAATGTGATAACAAACCAAAGCATTAACTCTGAAAATTGAATGGCATATTAGTGTGTTTTGGGCCCATGTGTGTGTTTGTTTAGATGTAATTGTTGAATGGTGAAATGTTTGAATAATGAGACCATGCTTGTCTTTGTTTAGTGTTGATTATGAATGATTAAATGGATACAAATGAAGTATATGGAAAGATATTGAAATGTGATTTTGTAATGTGAAAGTATGTGGTTAGTTTTGTATATATGATGTTACATGTATAATATGGATTGAGAAATGACATTGCATTGCACTAAGTCATATCATTTGCATGATTATCTTACTAAGCCGTTGGCTTAGCGCGATAGTGTTTAATCGCGCAGGTAATAGAGTTGATAGAGTTGAACCCGGTAGTTCTTCAAGACCAAGTGAGAGTAGACCTTGAGGAATCCATTTTTGGGAGCTTAAAGATCAAAGCAGACTTGCCAATCATGTATACTTCTTTATATTTTGTAAAGAAATGTTTAATGTGTAAATATGTAATTATTTTATAACTTCCGCTGTGTAATATTTAAATGTATATATATATATAACTAATATGTTTTGTTTTATAAGTAAATGACCTATTTTTCTATAATGAATAATGATAAGGGTATTGAATCAAATTGAAAGTGTTTTTGAATATAAAGGAAACCGTAGCATCCCTATGTTTGGTGCACTTATGCTACATTGTTGTGGTTGTAGTGTGTGTGCATTGGTTATGGGAGTGTTACAAGGCAACTATTGAAAAGACTGAGACATCTGATGTTGAGAAGATGATTAGTGATTTAGAAAAGAAATTTGAGAAGAAACTAAAAACCGAAGAGATGTTCAAGATTGATAAATTATTTGAGCTAAATGAAGAAGTTCCGTACAAGTTCAAGATGCCATCTTTTGCGAAGTTTGATGGAACCGAAAATCATCATCTCCATGTGAAGCAGTATATCACTGCTATGCAGTCTTCCCGAGCTACTAAGGCTCAAACTCTAAGGTACTTTATGCTCTCATTAGACACTGTTGTCCAAAATTGGTTCAATACAATGGATGATGGAACATAAAAGAATTGGGATTTGCTATACAAGGCCTTCATCCAGCAATATGGGTATAATGTCGAGTTGGAAGTTACCTTAATGGAAGTTGAGTCCATTAGACAAAGGCCAAATGAGAATTTTATGGACTATGTGAAAAGGTGGAGAAATAAGGCTGCTTTGCTCAAGAAGAGGCTCGATGAATCTGATCAAATAAGGATGATTGTGAGAGGTGTCCTGCCCAATCTCCATGAAAGGATGTCTCACATCCTTATAAGGGATTTCAAAGATCTTCTCCAAGCTGGTCTGCAAATTGAAGAGTGGGAAAGAGAGAAGAATCGCTTTTCAATAAGAAGGAATGAGAAAGGGAATTATCAGCCTAGCAATCAAAGTACACAAAAAGAAGTTGATGTTAATGCGACTGGTCAAGGAAATAAAAGACAATTCTCAGAATTAGGGAAACTCCTATCTTGGGTTTTTAGCAAGCTGCAAAAGAAAGGGTTGTTATAACCTTTAGCTCCTCGACCGTTACATAAACCACTGCCACCAAACTTCAATGCCGAAGCTTTCTATCAATTTCATCAAATGCAAGGGCATGAAACAGATAAATGTGCTCGTCTAAGGCATGAGATCCAAGATTTAATTGACAGTGGTAAGCTATCCGAGCCAGACAAGCCCAGTACCAAGAGCAATCCTTTGCCTAAATTTGGAAGAGTGCCATCACCAGTAACCTTCATGGTGGGAAAAGGATTGAAAGAAGATATTGTTTTATCCTCTTTTCAAGATGGGAATGTTGAAGATGTGAAAGGAAAGGAAGCTTAAACTCAACAAACTTTCCTTAGCTTGAATGTTGCTTTTTAATTTTACTTTCTTTAATTTGAACAATTATGTTTTTCAAGTTTAAATTTGTTTGAATGAATTACTTTCATCAAAATTTTTGTTGGTCTTTGTTCATTTTGGTACTCAACCAATGAGGAATCTAGCTTGATGATTCATGAATTAATATATTTATGCATTATGACTTGAATGACTTTACTAGGTAAGGGAATTGCTCTATAACATTGAGTTGTGTATGCTTACTTAGAGAGGGCTCCTGCATAATTACCTTTGTCTAGGTCCTAGTCAGTCTAAGAACATACTTTGACAAACTTTCGAGGTGAAATTGAACTCTGCTTATTTAAAGGAGAGATGATCTAGGCATTGTTTAGTTAGCCAACAACTAGTATCTACCTATTAAATATCAATCCCTAGTTGTCCCTTTGAGCCTTCATAAAATTTTAGCTTTCTTTTCATGGGCTTACAAACCCCAACAACCTACCCTGAGCTGTTGTGATACTTTTGACAAGTCTTATGATCACTAAGCTGAAGAGGTAAGAAGATCAAGGAAAAAAATGAATAGTCAAGACCATGAAGATAATTGAAGTTCTCAAGACCATAAGGTTAGTTGAAGTTCTCAAGACCATAAGGGTAGTTGATGTTTTCAAGACCATAAGGATAGTTGATGTTTTCAAGACCATAAGGATAGTTGATGTTCTCAAAACCATAAGGGTAGTTGAAGTTCACTTACTATCACCAATATATCAAGACAACATCAACATCAGAGTAACAAATGATTTATCCCTGTTAAAGAAGATTTATGTTACTCCACTCATCCATTATTGGAAGCCCAAGTTAGTACAAATAAGACAACTCTCTTAGAGCTAGAACCAAACAAAAAGAAAAGAAAGGAGAAGAGAAGAGAAAAAAAAAGAAAAAGAAAAGAAAAAGGACAAAAGAAAAAAGAAAAAAGGACAAAGGCAAAAAAAGGAAAAGAGAAAAGGAAAAAAAATAAAACCTAAAAAGGCAGTTCTGAAAGCCAACTGAGTTCTCTTTTACCTAAAGCAACAAAAGGCTTCAATTTGGTTCATAAGGAAATTTTTACTTGAATTGGTCCAACCCAACCAAAGATTCAATCAAAATTGGAGAAAAAGGAGGAAGACCATCCAATTCTTGAAAGTTCTGTACTTGATAGTCCTACAAGAAAGAAGGACAAAATGATAAAAGAAAGGGAAGAGTAAAGAAAGAGAAAGAAAAGGGAAGAGAAAGAACAATAAAGAGGAAAGAAAAGGGAAAAGAAGAAAAGAAATGAATTTGGGTCTTAAACTTATTGCAAGGAAAAAGACTGTCCTAATCAAGATCCAGATTAATGCCAAGAAGACAAAAAGAATTTAGAGTCTAACAAGATTGCTCCCAACTGCCTAAAGTTCAAACAAGGAATTTGTAGTGTGAACGTTTGTCCATTATGTCACATCAGCCCCAACTTAAAAATAGCTTTCATTTAACCAGTGTCCCTTATAGACCCCATTTCAAGCCTATCAAAGACCTGTTGATCTCTCTTGGTAGGTGTGAGCGGGATTTTCAACCTCACTCCCGATGGAATGGTTCTTGCGACTTCGACACTGTTTAGGCTCGGGGCCTTAGAAAATACGGACCTAAGTCCGGAGAAAATGGAGTCGCCACCCAGACGGGCTGGAAAAAAAGAAAGGGGTGGATGACTCGATTCCTAAGGAATCCTCAACCAATCCTCAACCCCTTAATGGGTTCAGAAAGTTGGGTACGTGTGGGGAAGGTGAGAAATGGCCCAGCACCCCCACAACGCCCGGTTCATTGGAACCGGCCTCCTTTACAGGTCTTAATATTATAAAATTCTTAAATATAATAATATTATTCATATTACATGCAAAATTAAAATAAAGCATCGTTATATTAAAATCAAAGCAATGTCCAAACAAAGCAAATAAATGGACACCCATCCGAGGATGAAAACATGCCCTTACATCACCCATGCCTAAACTAATAGGACACCAACCAAAAGGTAGAAACATGTCCTTTACATTGGTTTAAAAAATATAAAAGCTTATTTAAATTACATGATATTTAAGTAATGAGATACCCATAAAGTGGAAACATACCTCTTACAACATTTGGAAATCAAAATAAATTGATAAAGTAAATAACCATTCACCATAAATAAATCATTCATCAAAGCTATTAATCAAAATATAAAATAAACATCCATCCATGATAAATTAAATAAATCAAGCATTGAAATTAAATAAATCAAAGCATATAAACTACATAATCAAACCTAAAATTAAATAAAGCAAATAAAGATTCAGATTAGGGCTACTGTTTCTATTTAAGATTCTTTATTTAATGTGTTTAGGGTTTTGGAATTTATGGGTTTAAGTTACTGTAAGTTTTAAAGGAATTGAAATGGATTAAATTTTTATAATTTAAGAGGTTGATAAAGTTCTTGATTAACCAAATTAGTGTTTGAGGAGTGAAATCATGAAATTAGGATTTGGACACTTTAAAACATTATATTTATGATTATTAGCTACTGAATTGCTATTTTTAAGCTTACTGTGTTTGAATTTTAATATTTAGGTTTATAAGGTTTTAAGGTTTAAAGGATTAGGGTTTAGAAAAATTAGGGTTTAAGGTTGTAAGGGAGTTAGGGTTTAAGAAAACTAGAGTTTAATGTTAGCTAGTTTAAGGTTACTGGGATTACTGTCTTTGGTTTTAAAGTTGAATTAGGGTTTTTAGTGTTTCGGAGAATGTATTTGATTTTAGAATTTGGAAAAATAATTTATAGTTTTATGAAGTTTTATGAAAATAAACAAAACGATTTAAGGTTTATAGCAATAGAAAAGATAATTTTTAGGGTTTTTGGAAAGAAAAGGATTCAATTTAGGGTTTTGAAAAATTGGAAAGTAGATTAGGGTTTTGGTAAATTAATGAAACAATTTAAGGTTTTGAAAAGTTAGAAAGTAGATTAGGGTTTTAAGATTTTGAAGAAACAGAAATTTTCAATCTTGAGTGATGAAGCTACTATAAAGAAAAATAAATAAAGAAATTCATACCTTCGTTTGTTGGTTCCACCAAAAATTATTTCTTGGATGAACAAGAACAAAGACAAGCTTTGCTGCCTTTGATGAATTATAGATTGCTTGCTTATTGCTTTGGTTTGCTAAGTTTTGACCTCCTAATTAAAAGTCTCCCAAAGTTCTGAGTTCAAAAAGAATTCGAGTATGATCCTTTTCTAAGTTTTTCTCCAAAAGTCCTCTAAAATTTTCCTCCCTCTTCTGTGTTGTTTTTAGTACTTATTTATAGAAGATTTTTATGATTAATCTTAGCTGCTCACGGAATCTAACATTAATTAAGAAAAGGATACCGAAACCAAATTGAATTTGGTTTCGAAAAAAAATTACGTCGGAAAAATTTTGCTGGCGAAAAAAACTGCTGCGGAAAAATTTCGCTGCCAAAAAAGTTGTTGCAGGGGCAAAATTGCCTGTGGGTCATTTTGCCCGCAGGACTTTCCTACAAGCGAAATGGCTTTGGCCATTTCGTCCCAACTTTTCGGCGATGAATTTTTTCGTTGTCGATTTTTTCGTCACAGATTTTTATTTTTATTTTTATTTTTGTTTGTTTATTTATTATTATTATTTATTATTTATTAATTAAAAAAACTAAATACTAAAACAAATATTGTTTAATTAAGATAACACAAATTATTTTGGACTAATTAAAATATATTGGACCACACAAAAGTTATTTTGAACTAATTAAAATATATTAGATTGGACTGGGTCAAAAAATCGACAGCGCGCGAGCTGTCGGGCCCGTGGGCTGTGCTGGTAGCAATTGCGCTGGCAAAAATGGGCTTAGCAGGCTAATTCACCCCCAGATGCCATCTGCGGCGAAATGGGATAGCCCAATTCGCCCCCCAGATGCCATTGGCTACGAAATTGGTGTCCCAATTCGCCCCCAGATTATTTCTGCGGCGAATTGGGCTGCCGTGCGACGCTCGCCGATCCTTTCAATTTTTTATATTTTTTATTTTTTATATTTTTTATTTTTATTAAAAATAACTATGAAATAATATTAGTAATTAAAATAAATAAAATACTACAAAAAATTATTTTAGACTATCGGATTTGAATGGGTCAAAAATTAAGGGTCTACAGTTTGCCCACTGCTTGAACTATCTGAGACTATGGCAAAAGAGAGTGAAAAGTAATAAGACTTAATTTTGATGAGATGGTTACTTGAATTTGATTTGGGTACTTGGACCCGAGGCTGAACTTGATTTGGGTACTTGGACCCGAGACTAGATTGAATTTGGGTACATGGACACGAGATTGGGTACTTGGACCCGAGATTGGGTACTTAGACCCGAGATTGAATTTGATTTGGTTACTTGGATCCGAGATTGAATTTGATTTGGGTACTTAGATCCGAGATTGAATTTGATTTGGGTACTTGGACCCGAAATTGGGTACTTGGACCCGAGATTGATTTGATTTGGGTACTTGGACCCTAGACTGAATTTGATTTGGGTACTTAGACTCGAGAATGAATTTGATTTGGGTACCTAGACCCGAGATTGGATACTTGGACCCCAGATTGAATTTGATTGGGTACTTGGACCCGAGATTAGATTGATTTGGGTACTTGGACCCGAGATTGAATACTTGGACTCGAGATTGGGTACTTGGACCCGAGCTTGAATTTGATTTGGGTAGTTGGACCCGAGAATGGATACTTGGACCCGAGATTGAATTTGATTTGGGTACTTGGACCCAAAAATGAATTTGATTTGGGTACTTGGACCCTGGATTGGGTATTTGGACCACAGATTGAATTTGAGTATTTGGACATGGGATTGGGTACTTGGACCCTAGATTGATTTGATTGGGGTACTTGGACCCGAGAATGAATTTGATTTGGGTACTTGGACCGAGAATGATTTGATTTGGGTACTTGGACTCGAGATTGATTTGATTTGGGTACTTGGACCCAAGATTGGATACTTGGACCCGAGATTGGGTACTTGGACCCGAGACTGATTTGATTTGGGTGCTTGGACCCGAGAATAGATTGATTTGGGCACTTGGACCTGAGATTGGGTACTTGGACCCGAGACTGAATTTGATTTGGGTACTTGGACCCGAGATTGAATTTGATTTGGGTACTTAGACCCTAGATTGATTTGATTGGGGTACTTGGACCCGAGACTGAATTTGATTTGGGTACTTGGATCGAGAATGATTTGATTTGGGTACTTGGACCCGAGATTGGATACTTAGACCCAAGATTGGGTACTTGGACCCGTGACTGATTTGATTTGGATGCTTGGACCCGAGAATAGATTGATTTGGGCATTTAAACTCGAGATTGGGTACTTAGACCCGAGACTAAATTTGATTTGGGTACTTGGACCCGAGATTGAATTTGATTTGGGTACTTGGACCCAAAAATGATTTGATTTGGGTACTTGGACCCGAGATTGATTTGATTTGGGTACTTGGACTTGAGATTGGGTACTTGGACCCGAGACTGATTTGATTTGGGTGGTTGGACCAGAGAATGAATTGAATTTTGGGTGCTTGGACCCGAGACTGAGTTTGACTAACCTTTTATTCAGTTGAGAAGTCTGACTGCTCCGACTGTTCTATGCATCGTGGTTCTTCACCCTCGTAAATGGATCTTCATCCATGGAGATCGTATCTTCATCCTCGAAAATAGATCTTCATCCTTTGAGATCAGGTCTTCACCCTTGAAAATAGATCTTTATCCTTTGAGATCGGGTCTTCACCCTTGAAAATGGATCTTCATCCTTTAAGATCGGGTCTTCACCCTTGAAAATGGATCTTCATCCTTTGAGATCGGGTCTTCACCCTTGAAAATGGATCTTCATCCTTGGAGATCGGTCTTTATCCTTGAAACATGGATCTTTGTCCATTGGAAATTGGGTCTTTACCCTTCATCTCTTTTAGCTGGACTAATTTTTCATCTTTTGTATCTTCATTCTTTTGATAGTTCTCATGTTCCATTCTTTTGTTCTTCCTTTTTGCAAAAATTCAGCTATTTTTAGTTGGCTCTCATATCTTCTCCTGCCCCCTGCGTGGCGAAATATTTGCAAGTGAGATTGAAAATGTTTTATATATAAACTCAAAAAGTTGAAAAGGAGAAACTTTGCCCCTTGTGTAGGCCTAAACCCATGATTTTTTATGCGGGCTCTGATCGATGTTTTTGTTGTCTAGTTCTTCGCACAAGCACACATTTCTTCTATTTGCAAAATTACTGGAGCTTTTTCAAGTAATGGGCTTTCCATGCCCCCCTGATTTAATATCTTCTTTTGATTCTTTACTTCGCAGGGTGTTTGCTGTTCATTTTGACAAGGAATAGACAATACAAAACAAGAAAGTGCAATGTGATATGCTCATGTATGCATGATATGCATGAATAATACTTACAGTCGTTCCATCGACTCACAGACTGAGGTGATCAGCAGAAGTGTTCTCATTGACTCCTTTTTGGCGCTCGTTCAAGTCTTGCATTGGAATGACAGAAAGCTTTGCATTTATGGCTTTTATCTTCAAGATGTTGAGAACATGAGTGGTGGAGACCCCAAGCAGCAGAGTCAGGGATACATCCATTTCAAACTATGTTTCAGCATGTCAGTTGGTAGCTGCTTCATGACCTTGCCAATAATAATTTCCTTTGCCCAATGTGTCCTTTGGAGGTTCAATGATTCGACATACTTCCCTTAACTTGAAGGCTTTGTAATTTTTTCTAATTTTTTTTTCAATTTTGAATTTTGATTTTGAAATCAAATGTTGGCTTTGCCAAATTAATGTCAATGTACCTCAGGACTTGATTTTCCAAATTAACATATCTATAACATGACAACCCTAGTTACCGTACTAAACTCAGGTATCATTTCTATTTAAGCAAGAATTGTTGCACTTTAGATAGGCACATACACATTACTTGGCCAAAGGTCTCATTGAGTTTAAATATTGTCTATCTCATATGCATGCTTATCCAAACTATCTCCACTAATAGACTCTACATACCAAGAGAGATCAACAGGTCTTTGATAGGCTTGAAATGGGGTCTATAAGGGACATGGGTTAAATGAAGGCCATTTGTAAGTTGGAGCAGATGTGACATAATGGACAAACCTTCACACTGCAAATTTCTTGTTTGAACTTTAGGCAGCTGGGAGCAATCTTGCTAGACTCAAAATTCCTCCTATCTTCTTGGCATTAGTATAGATCTTGATTGGGACATTCTTTGCCTTTATAAAAAGTTTGTTACTCAAATTCGTTTCTTTTCTTCTTTTCCCTTTTCTTTCCTCTTTATTTTTCTTACTCTTCCCTCTTCTTTCTCTTTCCTTACTCTTCCCTTTCTTTTATCATTTTGTCCTTCTTTCTTGTGGGACTATCAAGTACAGAACTTTCAAGAACTGGATGGTCTTTCTCCTTTTTCTCCAATTTTGATTGAATCTTTGGTTGGGTTGGACCAATTCAAGCAAAAATGTCTTTATGAACCAAATAGAAGAATTTTGCTGCTTTAGGTAAAAGAGAACTCAATTGGCTCTCTGAACCACCTTTTTAGGTTTTTTTTTTCTCTTTTCCTTTTTTCTTCTTTTTTTCCTTTTCTTTTTCTTCTTTTTTGTTTGTTTGTTTGTTTGTTTGTTTGTTGTTTTTTTTTTGTTCTAGCTCTAAAAGAGTTGTCTTGTTTGTACCAACTTGGGCTTCCAATAATGGATGAGTGGAGTAACATAAATCTTCTTTAATAGGGATAAATCATTTGTTACTCTGATGTTGTCTTGATATAATGGAGATATTAAGTGAACTTCAACTACCCTTATGGTCTTGAGAACTTCAACTACCTTGTGGTATTGAGAACATCAACTACCCATATGGTCTAGAGAACTTCAACTATCTTCATGGTCTTGAGAACTTCAACTATCCTCATGATCTTGACTAATCATTGCTTTCTTTGATCTTCTTGCCTCTTCATCTTAGTGATCATAAGACTTGTCAAAAGTATCACAACAGCTCAGGGTAGGTTGTTGAGGTTATATGCCAATGAAAAGAAAGCTAAAATTTTATGAAGGCTCAAAGGGACAACTAGGGATTGATATTTAATAGGGTGGATACAAGTTGTTGGCTAACCAAACAATGCCTAGATCATCTCTTCCTTAAATAAGTAGAGTTCAATTTCGCCTCAAAAGTTTGTCAAAGCATGTTCTAAGACTGACTATAACCTAGACAAAGGTAATTATGCAGGAGCTCTCTCTAAGTAAGCATACACAACTCAATGCTATAGAGCATTTCCCTCATCTAGTAAGGTCATTCAAGTCATGATGCATAAATATATTAATTCATGAATTATCAAGCTAGATTCCTCATCGGTTGAGCACCAAAATGAACAAAGACCAATAAAATTTTGATTAAAATAATTTATTTAAAGCAACTTTAAGTTTGAAAAGCACAATAGTTCCAAAATATTAAAGAAAGTAAGATTGAAAAGCAACATTCAAGCTAAGGAAAGTTCATTGAGTTTAAGCTTCTTTTCCTTTCACATCTTCAATATTTCCATCTTAAAAGGATGATAAAACAAAATCTTCTTCTAATCCTTTTCCTACCATGAAGGTTGCTGGTGGTGGCACCCTATTGAACCTTGGAAATGGATTACCTTTGGTATTGGGCTTATCCGACTCAGACAACTTGCCATTATCAATTAAATTCTGGATCTCATGCTTCAACTTCATACAATTGTCCGTTTTATGTCCAGGCCTTTGATGGAATTGGCAAAATGCATTAGTATCAAAGTTAGGTGGAAGAGGATTAGGCAAAGGATGAGGAGTCAAGGGTTGTAATAATCCCCTCTTTTGTAGCTTATTGAGAACCCAAGACAGTGGCTTCCCTAATTCTAAAACTGCCTCATTTCTCCTTGACTAGTGGCATTAACATCAACTTCTTTTTGTGTGCTTTGATTTCCTGACTGGTAGTTCCCTTTTTCATTCCTTTTTATTGAAAAGTGATTCTTCTCCCTTTCCCACTCTTCAATTTGTAGACTAGCTTGGAGAAGATCTTTGAAATCCCTTATAAGGGTGTGAGACATCCTTTCACGGAGATTGGGTTGGACGCCTCTCACGATCATCCTTATTTGATCAGATTCATCGGGCTTTTTCTTGAGCAAAGCTGTCTTATTTCTCCATCTCTTCACATAGTTCACAAAATTCTCATTTGGCCTTTGCCTAATGGACTCAACTTCCATTAAGGTAACTTCCATTTCAACATTATATCCATATTGTTGGATGAAGGCCTTGTATAGCAAATCCCAACTTTTTTGTGCTCCTTCATCTAAGGTATTGAACTAATTTTGGACAACAGGGTCCAATGAGAGCATAAAGTACATTAGAGTTTGAGCCTTAGTAGCTCGGGCAGACTGCATAGCAGTGATATACTGCTTCACATGGAGATGAGGATTTCCGGTTCCATCAAACTTCGCAAAAGATGGCATCTTGAACTTGTACGGAACTTCTTCATCTAGCTTAAATAATTTGTCAACTTCGGACATTTATTCGGTTTTCAGTTTCTTCTCAAATTTCTTTTCTAAATCAGCAATCATCTTTTAAACATCAGAAGTCTCGATCTTTTCAATAGTTGCCTTCTCAACAACCTTCGGCTCCTTTTTGTCTTGAGGATCTTGGTAGTATTGAGCCCAATCATCATCATCAATGATCACCTTATCATCATCAAAAACTACTTCACCAACTTTAGTCTTCCCTTTGTCCTTTGGCTTCTTAGTGCTAGCAGATGCTTCGGCATGATTTTCTAAAATTGCAGTCAATTGGTTCTTCATGGTCTCAGCTAGGGCCTCTTTTATTGCTTCCATTTTGGCATTGAGGGCTTCATCCACCAGTTTTTAAATTTTTTTGGGCTCCATTGCTTTTGGTGAGCAAGTGATTGAGTCGTTGCTAGATACTTCATCTCCGGCGTAGGTCGGATTGTCGTAAGCTTTTAAACTATCATAATCCAGGGCTATGAGCCAGAAAGGATCAATGATATGAGATGCAAATGTATGCATGTATGCAAAAACAATCAATGAAGAAAGATAATTAGGACGTTCCTTCCAACCTTATAACATCCACACACGAATGGCGAGTCTCTTTTCCTAGGTAAATGGTTAACAAAGTATCAGCATGGAGTATCTTGTTTTCAAATATTTTCCTCGAACATTTCAACCAATAGTTATATTTTCAAAAATGGAAATCAATTTATGATAATTCCCATTAATTAGATTTTAATCCATTTATCCATCTAAAGTAGCTTTTATACTATATTGGATTAAAACTAAATTAAGAGGTTTATTATAAATAAATTTCTCACTTGAAAAAGTAACTAATGATTCATGCCAAAAACAAGCCCATGATTAATTATTTCTTAGTATAAACTAGGCTCACAATTAATTTTTGGTATTTCGTAATCGTCCTAAATATTTTGCAAGCTCTTTGTAAGAAAAGGTTGGATGAAAATAATTTTATTTCTAAGCCCATTGTAAAAAGATTTTAGAAAAAATGGATTTTGGGCTTAGTATTTGGGTTATGAGCAAAAGAATTTTTGATTTATTTTTAGAAAAGTCTTATATCTGAAGATCATTTTGAAATGTTTTGAAGATAGTTTTGGTCTTTTAGATTTTAAAGAAAAATTTATTTTGAGCTAGCATATGTACTTGGGTCATATTAGAAAAAAAAAAAAGCAAACCAAATAAGCCAGGATTTAAGCCAAGATAAATTAACCATAGTCAAACAACATGCATTTGGGGTAAAAACCTAAGGAAAGTAACTAGGCCAATTACATGAGCTTTAGTCTTTGGGTTAAAAAGGCTTAGGTTCCCATAGCAAGTATACCAAATGGTACGAGGCTATGAGTGGTTATGCCATGCTCGATCTTCATACCTTGAGTGAAAGTATGGTATCCCTTACATAACACAACACGGGTAACACGGGCGTCCTAACTCACGCAAACAATGCAATCTAATATGATACAATGGATAATATCATTATAAGAAAGAATAGAATAATATAAAGACCAATGGAATCAACTTCTCTTATCCCCAGTGGAGTTGCCACTGTAAGCGGGGATTTTCGACCCCACTCCCGGTGGAATGGTTCTTGCGACTTCGGCATTGTTTAGGCTCGGGGCCTTATAGAACACGGATCTAAGTCCGGAGAAAATGGAGTCGCCACCTGGATGGGCCGGGAAAAAAGAAAGGGGTGGATGACTCGATTCCTAAGGAATCCCCAACCCCCTAATGGGTTTGGAAAGTTGGATACGTATGGGGAAGGTCAGAAATGGCCTAGCACCCCCACAATGCCCGGTTCATTGGAACCAGCCTCCTTTACAGGTCTTAATATTATAAAATTCTTAAATATAACAATATTATCCATATTACATTCAACAATTGAAATAAAGCATCGTTATATTAAAATCAAAGCAATGTCCAAACAAAGCAAATAAATGGACACCCATCTGAGGATGGAAACATGCCCTTACATCACCCATGTCTAAACTAATAGGACACCCACCAAAAGGTAGAAACATGTCCTTTACATTGGTTTAAAAAATATAAAAGCTTATTTAAATTACATGATATTTAAGTAATGAGGTGCCCACAAAGTGGAAACATACCTCTTACAACATTTGGAAATCAAAATAAATCGATAAAGTAAATAACCATTCACCATAAATAAATCATTCATCAAAGCTATTAATCAAAATATAAAATAAACATCCATCCATGATAAATTAAATAAATCAAGCATTGAAATTAAATAAATCAAAGCATATAAACTACATAATCAAACCTAAAATTAAATAAAGAAAATAAAGATTCAGATTAGGGCTACTGTTTCTATTTAAGATTCTTTATTTAATGTGTTTAGGGTTTTGGAATTTATGGGTTTAAGTTACTGTAAGTTTTAAAGGAATTGAAATGGATTAAAGTTTTATAATTTAAGAGGTTGATAAAGTTCTTTGATTAACCAAATTAGTGTTTGAGGAGTGAAATCATGAAATTAGGATTTGGACACTTTAAAACATTATATTTATGATTATTAGCTACTGAATTGTTATTTTTAAGCTTACTGTGTTTGAATTTTAATATTTAGGTTTATAAGGTTTTAAGGTTTAAAGGATAAGAGTTTAGAAAAATTAGGGTTTAAGGTTTTAAGGGAGTTAGGGTTTAAGAAAACTAGAGTTTAATGTTAGCTAGTTTGAGGTTACTGGGATTACTGTCTTTGGTTTTAAAGTTGAATTAGGGTTTTTAGTGTTTCGGAGAATGTATTTGATTTTAGAATTTGGAAAAACAATTTATAGTTTTATGAAGTTTTATGAAATTAAACAAAACGATTTAAGGTTTATAGCAACATAAAATATATTTTTTAGGGTTTTTGGAAAGCAAATGATTCAATTTAGGGTTTTGGAAAATTGGAAAGCAAATTAGGGTTTTGGTAAATTAATGAAACGATTTAAGGTTTTGAAAAGTTAGAAAGTAGATTAGGGTTTTAAGATTTTGAAGAAACAGAAATTTTCAATCTTGAGTGATGAAGCTACTGTAAAGAAAAATAAATAAAGAAATTCATACCTTCGTTTGTTGGTTCCACCAAAAATTGTTTCTTGGATGAACAAGAACAAAGACAAGCTTTGATGCGTTTGATGAACTATAGATTGCTTGCTTATCGCTTCGGTTTGCTGAGTTTCGACCTCCTAATCAAAAGTCTCCCAAAGTTTTAAGTTCAAAAATAATTCGAGTCTGATCCTTTTCTAAGTTTTTCTCCAAAAGTCCTCTAAAATTTTCCTCCCTCTTCTGTGTTGTTTTTAGTCCTTATTTATAGAAGATTTTTATGATTAATCTTAATTGCTCATGGAATCTAACATTAATTAAGAAAAGAAAACCAAAACCAAATTGAATTTGGTTTCGGAAAAAAATTGCGTCGGAAAAATTTTGCTAGCGAAAAAAATTACTACGGAAAAATTTTGCTGGCAAAAAAGTTGCTGCGGGAATCTGCAGGTTGCGGCGGCGAAATTGCCTGCGGGCCATTTTTCCTGCAGGAGGATTTTCCTGCGAGCCAAATGGCTTTGGCCATTTCATCCCAACTTTTCGGCGATGAATTTTTTCGTCACCGATTTTTCCGTCTCCGATTTTTATTTTTATTTTTATTTTTGTTTATTTATTTATTATTATTATTTTTATTAATTAAAAAAACTAAATACTAAAACAAATATTGTTTAATTAAGATAATACAAAAATTATTTTGGAATAATTAAAATATATTGTACCACACAAAAGTTATTTTTGACTAATTAAAATATATTGGACCGGACTGGGTTAAAAAAAGTTTTGGTCAAAAAATCGGCAGCGTGCAAACTATCGGGCCCGTGGGTTGTGCTTGCAGCAATTGCGCTGTCAAAAATGGGCGCAGCGGGCCAATTCGCCCCCAAATGCCATCGGCTGCAAAATTAGTGTCCCAATTCGCCTCCAGATTATTTCTGCTGCAAATTGGGCTACCGCTAGCCAGCGCTGCCGCGCAACGCTCGCCGATCCGTTCGATTTTTTATTTTTTTATTTTTTATATTTTTATTTTTATTAAAAATAACTATGAAATATTATTAGTAATTAAAATATTATTAAAATAAATAAAATACCACAAAAAATTATTTTAGACTATCGGATTTGAATGAGTCAAAAATTAAGGGTCTACAGTAGGTAGAGTCTATTAGTGGAGATAGTTTGGATAAGTATGAATATAAGATAGACAGTATTTAAACTCAATGAGACATTTGGCCAAGTAATGTGTATGTGCCTATCTGAAGTACAACAGTTCTTGCTTAAATAGAAACAATTCCCGAGTTTAGTACGGTAACTAGGGTTGTCATGTTATAGATATGTTAATTTGGAAAAATCAAGTCCTGAGGTACATTGACATTGATTTGGCAAAGCCAATTTCAAAATCAAAATTCAAAAAAAAATAAAAAAAAATAAAAATATTTTTGTCATATAAAGCCTTCAAACTAAGGGGAGTATGTTGAGCTGTCGAATCTCCAAAGGATAGATTGGGCAAAAGAAATGATTATTGGAAAAGTTATGAAGAAACTACCAACTAACATGCTAAAATATAGTTTGAAATGGATGCATCCCTGAATCTGCTGCTTGGGGCCTCCATTATTCATGTTTTCAATATCTCAAAGATAAAAGTCATAAATGGGAAGCATTCTTTTATTCCAATGCAAGACCTGAACGAGTATATGAAAGGAACCAATGAGAACACTTCTGCTGAATACCTCAGTCTGTGAGTCGATGGAATGACTGTAAGTATCATTCATGCATATCATGCATACATGAGCATATCATATCGCACTTTCTTGTTTTGTGTTGTCTATTCCTTGTCAAAATGAACAGCTAACACCCTGCGAAGTAAAGAAGCAAAAGAAGATATTGAATCAAGAGGGCATGGAAAGCCTATTTGCTTGTGGAAGCTCCAGTCATTTTGCAAAAGAAGAAATACGAGCTTGTGAGACGAACTAGACGGCAAAAACATCAATCAGATCCTGCATGGAAAAAATCTTTGGTTTGAGCCTACACAGGGGGCAAAGATTCTCCTTTTCAATTTTTTGAGTTTATATACCAAATATTTTCAAACTCACTTGTATTTTTCCACGCTGGGGGCAAGGAGAAGATATGAGGGCCAACTAAAAATAGCTGAATTTTTGCGAAAGGAAGAACAAAAGAATGGAACAACAAGTTAAGCCAGAATCCACAACTGATAAAAGGTCAATCAAATCTCGAGTCAAAGTATCCCAATCCAATTTAGGATCAAGTATCCAAATCCAGTTAGGATCGAATATCCAAATCCAGTTAGGATCGAGTATCCCAATCCAATTTAGGATCAAGTATCTGAATCCAGTTAGGATCGAGTATCCAAATCCAGTTTAGGATCGAGTATCCAAATCCAGTTAGGATCGAGTATCCAAATCCAGTTAGGATCGAATATCCAAGCCCAATTTAGGATCGAGTATCCAAACCCAGTTAGGATCGAGTATCCAAATCCAGTTAGGATCTAGTATCCAAATCCAGTTGGGATCGAGTATCCCAATCCAGTTTAGAATTGAGTATTCGAATCCAGTTTAGGATCGAGTATTCAAATCCAGTTAGGATCGGGCATCCAAATCCAGTTAGGATTGAGTATCTCAATCCAATTTAGGTTCGAGTATCTGAATCTAGTTAGGATCGAGTATCCAAATCTAGTTTAGGATCGAGTATCCAAATCCAATTTAGGATCGAGTATCCAAATCCAGTTAGGATCGAGTATCCAAATCCAGTTTAGGATCGAGTATCCGAATCTAGTTAGGATCGAGTATCCAAATCTCTCGGGTCCAAGTACCCAAAACAAATTCAAGTAACCATCTCATCAAAAATTAAGTCTTATTGCTTTTCACTCTCTTTTACTAAAGTCTCAGATCGTTCAAGCAGGGGGCAAACTGTAGACCCTTAATTTTTTATCCAGTCTGATCCAATATATTTTAATTAGTTCAAAGTAATTTTTGTGTTGTCCAATTTATTTTAATTAGTCCAAAATAATTTTTACTTTATCTTAATTAAATAATATTTACTTTAGTATTTAGTTTTTATAATTAATAAAAAATAAACAAATAATAAAAATAAACAAATAAATAAATAAAAATAAAAAATCGTCGATGAAAAATCGGTGATGAAAAATTTCGTCGCCGAAAAGGGGTCGGACGAAATGGCCCGCAGGCAATTCCACAGCCCATAGCCTGCAAGTTCCCACTGCAGTTTTTTTGCTAGCGAAATTTTTCCGCAGCAGTTTTTTTTTTGCCAGCGTAATATTTTACGCAATAGTTTTTTTTCGCCAGTGTAATTTTTTTGAAGCAATTTTTTTCGAAACCAAATTCAATTTGGTTTCGGTTTCCTTTTCTTAATTAATGTTAGATTTCATAAACAATTAAGATTAATCACCAAAATCATCTATAAATAGGACTAAAAATAACACATAAAAGGGAGGATAATCGAATGAAGAAAATTTTATGGGAAAAACTTTTTGGCAGAGATTAACGATCGGACTTTTGAGAGAAGTAAACAAGAAATTCAATCTATCAAAGGAAACTATCTTGCCTTTGTTCTTGTTCATCCAAGAAGTAATTTTTGGTGGAACCAACAAACGAAGGTATGAATATCTAATTTTTTCACAGTAGCTTCAATCATTCAATTGTTACTTTTGATTCTAAAAACCTTAATTCGTTTCTTTGTTTTCCAAAAATCTTAAAATTGTTGTTTCTGTTTCTTCAAAATCTTAAAACCCTAATCTACTTTCCAACTTTTTAAAACCTTAAATCATTTCATTAATTTACCAAAACCCTAATCTGCTTCCTTAAAACCTCAAAAACCTAATTTATTACTTCTGTCCCCAGAAACCCTAAAAAAAATCTTTTCTTTTTCTATAAACCTTAAATCGTTTTGTTTATTTTCATAAAGCTTCATAAAACTATAAATTATTTTTCCAAATTCTAAAATCAAATACATTCTCCGAAACACTAAAAACCCTAATTCAACTTTAAAACCAAAACAGTAAACCCTGAACTAGTAATCTAAACCCTAAGTGTTCTTAAATCCTAATTCCCTTAAAATCATAAACCCTAATTTTTCTAAACCCTAATCCTTTAAACCTTAAAACCTTATAAACCTAAATATTAAAATTCAAACACAGTAAGCCTAAAAATAACAATTCAGTAGCTAATAATCATAAAACTAATGTTTTAAAGTGTCCAAACCCTAATTTCTTGATTTCATTCCTCAAACACTAATTTGGTTAATCAAAGAACTTTATCAACCTCTTAAATTATAAAACTTTAATCCATTTCAATTCCTTTAAAACTTATAGTAGCTTAAACCCATAAATTCCAAAACCCTAAACATATTAAATAAAGAATCTTAAATAGAAATAGTAGCCCTAATTTGAATCTTTACTTGCTTTATTTAATTTTATATTTGATTATGTAGTCTATTATATGCTTTAATTTATTTTTAATGCTTTGTTGGTTTATTTAATTTCAATGATTGATTTATTTAATTTATCATGTATGGATGTTTATTTTATATTTTGATTGATATCTTTGATGAATGATTTATTTATGATGAATGGTTATTTACTTTTATCGATTTATTTAGATTTCCAAATGTTGTAAGAGGTATGTTTCCACTTGGTGGGTACCTCATTAGTTAAATGTCATATAATTTTAATTGCTTTTAAATTTTAGACCAATGTAAATGACATGTTTCTACCTTTCGGTGGGTGTCCTATTTAGGCATGGATTATGTAAGGGCATGTTTCTATCTTCGGATGGGTGTCCATTTATCTACTTTGTTTTGACATTGCTTTGATTTTTAATATAACGATGCTTTATTTCAATTGTTACTTGCAATATGGATGATATTGTTATGCTTAAGAATTTTATAATATTAAGACCTATAAAGGAGGCCGTTTCAATGAACTGGGCGTTGTGGGGGTGCTGGGTCATTTCTCACCTTCCTCACATGTAACCAACTTTTTGAACCCATTAGGGGGTTGTGGATTCCTTAGGAATCGAGTCATCTGCCTCTTTCTTTTTTCTGGCCCGTCCGGGTGGCGACTCCATTTTCTCCAAACTTAGGTCCGTGTTCTCTAAGGCTCTGAGCCTAAACAGGCGTCCTGCCTAGTTTTCATGAAAGGATGTCTCATACACTTATTCGTGATTTCAAAAATCTTCTCTAAGCTGGTCTGCAAATTGAAGAATGGGAAAGGGAGAAGAACCGCTTTTAGGCAAGAAGGAATGAGAAAGGGAATTACCAATTGGGTAATCAAAGCATGAAAAATAAAGTTGATGTTAATACAACTGGTCAAGCAAATAGAAGGCAATTTTCAAATCTGGGAAAGCCTTTATCTTGGGTCTTCAACAAGCTACAAAAGAAGGGACTATTACAGCCATTGGCCCCTCGACCTTTGCCGAATCCTTTACCCCCAAAATTTGATACTAAAGCCTTTTGTGAATTTCATCAAACATAAGAACATGAGACAGACAAATGCTTGCAACTAAAACATGAGATCCAAAATTTAATTGATAGTGGTAAGCTAACTGAGCCTGATAAACCCAGCACAAAAGACAATCTTTTGCCAAGGTTCAACAGAGTGCCACCACCAGCAACCTTCATGGTAGGAAAAGGATTGGAAGAAGATTTTGTTTTATCCTCTTTTCAAGATGGGAATGTTGAAGATGTGAAAGGAGATGGAGCTTAACTCAACAAACTTTCCTTAGCTTGAATGTTGTTTTCAATTTTGCTTTCTTTAATATTTAATTGGAACAATTATGTTTTTCTGCTTTTGTTTGAATAAATTACTTTCATCAAAATTTTTGTTGGTCTTTGTTCATTTTGGTGCTCAACCAATGATGAATCTAGCTTGATATTCATAAATTAATATATCTAGGAATCATGATTTGAATGACTTTACTAGATAAGGAAATTGCTCTATAGCATTGAGTTGTGTATGCTTACTTAGAGAGAGCTCCTGCATAATTACCTTTGTCTAGGTCCTAATCAGCCTTAGAACATGCTTTGATAAACTTTCAAGGCGAAATTGAACTCTTCTTATTTAAGGGAGAGATGATCTAGGCATTATTTGATG
Source organism: Garcia nutans (assembly GCA_947685225.1). Lineage (NCBI taxonomy): Eukaryota > Viridiplantae > Streptophyta > Magnoliopsida > Malpighiales > Euphorbiaceae > Garcia > Garcia nutans. Next base: position 13,955,325 of record CANTUV010000032.1, read on the forward strand.
AACCAATAACTAGTATTCACCCTATTAAATATCAATATCTAGTTTTCCCTTTGAGCCTTCATGAAATTTTAGATTTCTTTTCATTGGCTTACAAATCCCAAAAACCTACGCTGAGCTGTTGTGATACTTTTGACAAGTGTTATGATCACTAAGATGAAGAGGAAAGAAGATCAAAGAAAGAAATGAATAGTCAATAACATGAAGATAGTTGAAGTTCTCAAGACCATAAGGGTAATTGAAGCTCACCTGAATTAGACCAAATATCACAAATAAAGTCAGGACTGAAGCAGATTAATATCACTCCACTCATCCATTATTAGAAATATAAGTTGGTACAAACAAGAAAACTTTGTTGGAGTTAGGATAAAAAAAAGAAAAAAAGAGAAAGAAAAGAGAAAGAAAAGAAAGAAAAAAAAAGACAAAAAAAAGAAAGAAAAGAAAAGAAAACCTAAAATGGTTCAGAAAGTCAACTGAGTTCTCTTTTACCTAAGGCAACAAAAGGCTTCCATTTGGTTTATAAGGACAGTTTGACTTAAATTGGTTCAACCCAACTAAAGATTCAATCAAAATTGGAGAAAAAGGAGAAAGGTCACCCAGTTTTTGAAAGTCCTATACTTGACAGTCCTATAAGGAAGAAGGACAAAATGATAAAAAAATTCAAAGAAAAGGAAGAGTAAGAAAAATAAAAAGAAAGAAAAGGAAGAAGAAGAAAAGAAACGAATTTGGGTACCAAACCTTTTGCAAGGGCAAAGACTGTCCTAATCAAGATCCAGATTAATGCCAAGAAGATAGAAAGAATTTAGAATCTAGCAAGATTGCTCCCAGCTGCCTAAAGTTCAAACAAGAAATTTGTAGTGTGAGGGTTTGTCCATTGTGTCACATCGGCTCCAACTTACAAATGACCTTCATTTAACCCATGTCCCTTATAGACCCCATTTCAAGCCTATCAAAGACCTATTGATCTCTCTTGGTAGGTAGAGTCTATTAGTGGAGATAGTTTGAATAAGCATGCATATGAGATAGACAATATTTAAACTCAATGAGACCTTTGGCTAAGTAATGTGTATGTGCCTATCTGAAGTGCAACAATTCTTACTTAAATAGAAATGATTTCCAAATTTAGTACGGTAACTAGAGTTGTCATGTTATAGGTATGTTAATTTGAAAAAATCAAGTCCTGAGGTACATTGACATTGATTTGGCAAAGCCAACATTTGACTTCAAAATCAAATTTCAAAATTCAAAATTCAAAAAAAGAAAAAAAAAAGGAAATTTTACAAAGACTTCAAGTTAAGGGGAATATGTTGAACTATCGAACCTCGAAGGACACATTAGGCAAAGAAAATGATTAATGGAATGGTTATGAAGAAGCTACCAATTGACATACTGAATCATAATTTGAAATGGATGTATCTCTGCTGCTTGGGGTCTCCAACCACTCATATTTTCAATATCTCAAAAATAAAAGCCATAAATGTGAAGCATCCTGTCATTCCAAAATAAGGACTGAACAAGCATCTGGAAGGAGTCAATGAGAACACTTCAGCTGATCACCTCAGTCTTTGAGTCGGTAGAACCATTGCAAGTGTTATTCATGCATACATGAGCATATCACATTGCATTTTTTGGTATTGTATTGTCTATTCTTTGTCAAAGTGAACAGCAAACACCCTGTGAAGTAAAAAATCAAAAGAAGATATTGAATCGGGGGCATGAAAAGCCCATTGCTTGAGGTAGCTCCAGTCATTTTGCAAAAGAAGAAATACATGCTTGTCTGAAGAACTAGACAATCTACAAACATCAACCAAAGCCCTCATAAAAAAATCATGGGTTTTAGCCTACACAGGGGGCAAAGTTTATCCCTTTCAAATTTTTGGATTTATGCATGTACAAAATATTTTGAGACTCACTTTCAATATTTTACCATACAGGGGGCAAGGAGAAGATATGAAGGCTAGCGAAAAAAGGCTGAATTTTTTTCAAAAGTGCAAAGAAAGAACAAAAAAGAATGGAAAAAGAAGAAAATTAGAATTCTCAAAAGAATGAAGATGCAAAAGATAAAAGATCAGTTCAGCTAAAAGAGCTGAAGCCAAGGTAAAGACCCAATCTCCAATGGATAAAGATCCATGTTTCAAGGGTAAAGACTCGATTTCCAATGGATAAAGATCCATGTTTCAAGGGTAAAGACCCGATCTCCAATGGATAAAGATCCATGTTTCAAGGGTAAAGACCCGATCTTCAATGGATAAAGATCCATATTTCAAGGGTAAAGACCCGATTTTCAATGGATAAAGATCCATATTTCAAGGATAATGACCCAATCTCTAATGGATAAAGATCTATGTTTCAAGGATAAAGACCCGATCTCCGGAGGATAAAGATCCATGTTTTAAGGGTAAAGACCCGATCTTTGATGGATAAAGATCCATGTTTCAAGGGTAAAGACCAGATCTCCAATGGATAAAGATCCATGTTTCAAAGGTAAAGACTCGATTTTCAATGGATAAAGATCCATATTTCAAGGGTAAAGACCCGATCTCTAATGGATAAAGATCCATGTTTCAAGGGTAAAGACCCGATCTCTAATGGATAAAGATCCATGTTTCAAGGGTAAAGACCCAATCTTCAATGGATAAAGATCCATGTTTCAAGGGTAAAGACCCAATCTCAAATGGATAAAGATCCATATTTTAAGGGTAAAGACTCGATCTATGGGTAAAGACCCAATCTCCAATGGATAAAGATCCATGTTTCAAGGGTAAAGACCCGATCTTTAATGGATAAAGATTCATATTTCAAGGGTAAAGACCTAATCTCTAATGGATAAAGAACAATGTTTCAAGGGTAAAGACCCCATCTCCAATGGATAAAGATCCATATTTCAAGGGTAAAGATGCAATTCCCAATGGATAAAGATCTATATTTCAAGGGTAAAGACCTAATTTCTAATAGATAAAGATCCATTTTTGGTGGATAAAGACCCACAATCCATAAAAAATAGAACAACCAGTTAAGCCAGAATTCTCAATTGATAAAAGGTCAGTTAAATCAAATTCAATCTCAGGTCCAAGTACCCAAATCAAATTCAAGTATCCATCCTCATCCAAAATCTGCTCAAAGTCATGTTGCTATTCACTCTCTTCTACTGAAAGTCTCAGATCGTTCAAGCAGGGGGCAAATTGTAGACTCTTAATTTTGGCTCTAAATTGGCACGGTCTTAATTAAAGAATGCCAAAATAAATTCGATCCGATTTACAACTTCTATTAAGTTGTTCTGATTTTAAAAAGGCACAAACTCAACTACAAAACCCTAAACCAAGTCTTTTTTAGATGGTCCGGTCTGAAAAATTAAAAAAAAATGCGAAATTAGTTCAAGTTTGGATGGCCCAGGTTATGAGCCTTGGCTCATGTCGACCTGGATGCCCCAGGTCGACATGAGCCAAAGGCCATGTCGACCTAGATGCCCAGGTCGACATGACTTTAGCGCATGTCGACCTGGTTGCCCAGATAGACATGGTTTCAATTATTTTTTTTAAATTTAGTTTTCGAATTAAATTAAAATTGGTTTTAAGGACGGATTAATATTAGGGTTAAGGATTCTAAGTGAGTTTTTGGCCTATAAATAATAATGTTTTAGACTTTAACAAAGGTGGCAATTTTTATCAACAGATCGGCAATTAGCATTAAGAGGATTAAGAACAACAAATAGAGAAGAACAACAACAGTTTTTTTGAGAACGAAAGAAGCAACAAAAAAAATCAAGGCAACCAAAGAAGAAAGCAGAGTCCATACTGTCTTCACATCGTTCATCCAGAAATCAATTTTTTTTATGGAACCAACGATGGAGGTTTGATCTTTAATCATAAATTATTCATGCTCACAGTAGCTTCGTTTTCTCTGATTAATAAGAACATGTAGTAACTTGATCTTTGAACATGCAGTAACTTGATCTTTGAACATGCAGTAACTTGATCTTTGAACATACAGTAACTAGATCTTTGTTTTAATAACTTTAATTGTTTACTTTAGTTAATACATTAATCAGTTGGTTTTCTAAACTCCACTTGCATGTTTTATAAAAAACTAAAAACTTAAAACCATCCAGTAGCCTAAGTCATTAATTAAATTATCAAAACCCTAAATCATTCTTTTGTTTCCAAAATTTTAAAACCATAAATCTTTCTCTCTTAAACCCTAAATTCCTTAAACCCTAAAACTCTAACCAAACCTATTTTTTAAATCACAATAGCATTATTTTCATAAAACATCCGAAACCCTAAATCTTTAAAACATCCAGTAGCATTATTCTTTTAAAAAATAATATTAGTTCCTCAAAATCCCAAAACCTTATTTTCTAAATCCTAAATCCTAAAATCTTAATTTTCAATACCAAAACTTACAAACCTAAAAGCCAATTTTCAAAATTTTCTGAGGCGCTACCCCCGACCCCTCAAGTAGTGCTGCCCTAACCAGCTAGCGGGACCACCGTATGGGCTCGTCGAAGGGATCAATATTCATTTGTGTATTATGAGTCTGTGTATTTAACTTTCCTTTTTCCAAGCCCTAATTTCCTTTTTCTAAAACCCTATTTTAAGATGCGAACCCTAAAAATGTATTTATTTCTTAATTTTAGATTTGATATGTAGTTTATTATATATTTTGATGGTTGATTTATTTAATTTTACTGCTTGATTTATTTAATTTATCATGGATGGATATTTTCTTTATTATTATAATTATTTGTTGATTTTGGAATTAAAATTGTAAGAGGTATGTTTCCATTATTGAGTACCTCATTAATTAATTATTTATATATTTTGGAATTAATGTAAAGGATACGTTACCACCTTTCGGTGGGTGTCTTATTTAGTTTTAGACATGGAAGATGTAAGGACATGTTTCCATCCTCGGATGGGTGTCCATTTATTTGCTTTGTTTGGACATTGCTTTGATTTTAATATAATGATGCTTTATTTTAATTGTTGCATGTAATATGGATAGTATTGTTATACTTAAGAATTTTATAATATTAAGACCTGCAAAGGAGGCCAGTTCCAATGAACCAGGCATAGTGGGGCTGCTGGGCCATTTCTCACCTTCCCCACACGTACCCAACTTTTCGAACCCATTAGGGGATTGAGGATTCCTTAGGAATTGAGTCATCCACCCCTTTCTTTTTTTCGGCCCGTCTAGGTGGCGACTCCATTTTCCCCTAGCTTAGGCTCGTATTCTCTAAGGCCCCAAGCCTAAACAGTGTAGAAGTTGCAACAACCATTCCACCGGGAGTGGAGGCAAAAATTTTCGCTCACAGTGGAACCGTCTATGACCCCTCATGCCTTTTTTAGAAATTTTCTTAGTATTTATATTTAGTAAAATATTTCATACACTATTTACTTATATAATAATAAGTAATTTGTGTGTTATTAACGCCTGATGCACAATAATTGTATCAGAGCCAGGTTGGTTATTGTCTATGCAATTTAAAATGGAAGAGTATAGCAGTATATTTAAATTGACTTCTTCAAATTATTCCATTTAAAAGCATAGAATGGAAGATCCGTTGATCTATAAGGATCTTTATGATTCTATTAAAGGTGATAAGTGCAAATCAGCAAATAAATTGGTCCGGGATTGGGAGAAAATGAATAAAAAAACTATGGGTTCAATTAGGCAATGGATAGATAATTGTATTTATCATCATTTCGCTCGGGAGAAAAATGTTAAAGCTTTATGGAATAAACTTGCCAACTTCTATGAAAGAAAATCTCCACAAAACAAGACTTTTCTTGTTAGAAAATTTATTCATATGAGATTTAAATATGGGAGAAGTATGTCAGAACACTTGAGCAATTTTAAAGATATTATAAATTGCTTAACCAATCTAGAAGTTATATTGTCTGATGAATTGCAGGCTTGTTTTCTTCTTGGTACTTTGCTTGACAGTTGGGAGACTTTAGTGGTTGCCTTAAGTAATTCAGCTTCTTAAGGTAAATTGTTCATGAATGCAGTTTGTGAAAGTTCGTCAAATGAAGAAGCCAAGAGAAGAGATCAAGGCTCTTTTATCCACTTTGAAGCACTAGTTACTAAAAGTGTGGTAGAAGCAAAACTAGACAATCTCAAAATACAGACAAGCGGTCAGACAACAGTAACAAGTCAAGAGATAGATCGAAATCAAGAAAAAGTATCACTTGTTATCATTGTGGCAAGCCTGGACATGCGAAAATATTTTGCAGACAATTAAAAAAGAGCAGGCAAAAGAAAAAAAGAAGAAGAAAAAGAAGATACAACTTCAATTGCACTTGATGGTGACGTTGTCATTTCTACTGGAGACAATTATCTACATCTTGATGGCCATAAAATCTCTTGAGTCGTTGATTCTGGAGCTTCATATTACGTATCTACTAAATATCAATTTCTTACATCATATACCGGTGGTGATTTTAGCTATATCAGAATAGAGAATGAAGCTTCAACTAGAGTTGTTGGCATGGGTAAGGTATGCTTGAATGCCAATACTGGGTGTAAGCTATGGCTCAATAATGTCAGGCATAGTCTTGAGATATGGCTCAATCTTATTTCCTCTAGCACTCTTGCTGATGAGAGTTGCATAAGTTTCTTTGGTACAAAGAATTGTAAAATTGCCAAAATAAATCGTGTTGGCTAAAGGAAGTAGATATGACACTTTATACTTTGTGCAAGCCAAATTATGCAAAGGATAGGTGAATACAATGGTAGATACTTCATTAGAGTTATAGCATAAAAGGCTTGGTCACCTAAGTGAGAAAGGAATTGGTGTTCTCACTATAAAGAAATTTCTACCCTTGATAGGTGTACATTTAGAATCTTGCACTGATTGTTTGGTTGAAAAATAATATAAAGTTGCATTTTAGAGATCCTTATCTTCCAGAGGAGATCAAATATTCTTAATTTAGTTCACACTGATGTTTGTTTCATAAGTGATAAATCTCTTGGTGGCGTTTCATATTTTGTGACCTTTATTGATGATCAATCTAGAAAAGTGTGGACTTTTGCTTTGAAATCCAAAGATCAAGTGTTGCATGTGTCCAAACATTTTCATGTCAGTGTTAAAAAAAAATAGGAAGGTAGTTAAAATGTGTTTACATAGATAATGGTGGAAAATACAGAGGTCCATTTGAGATGTATTGAAAGGATCATAACATTCACTTGGAGAAGACAATTCTAAAAACATCTCAGTAAAATGGAGTTACTAAGCGAATGAACAAAACCATTGTAGAAAGGATTTGGTGTATGTTTTCTCATGCTAAACTCCCTAAGTCCTTTTAAGGTGAAGCAATGAGAACTACAGGAGACTTAATTAACCTTTCTCCATCAGTTCCTCTTAATGAAGACATTCTAGAAAGAGTTTGGAGGGAGAAAGATGTCTCTTATGATCATTTTCAAGTTTTTTGATGCAAAACATTTGTTCACATTCCAAAAGATGAGAGATCCAAGCTTGACTCCATTGTTAATGAAGTATCTTCGTAGGTTATAGCCATGAAGAGTTTGGTTACAGGCTTTGGTATTTAGTTCATAAGCGAGTTATCAAAAGCAGAGATGTAGTATTCTTTGAAGATCAAACCATTTAAAATCTTAAGAAGCCTAAACTAGTCAAAGAAAAAGTTTTAGATCTCACATCAAAATCCTCTAGTTTTGAGCAAAGTGATGAAGATGAACAAGATTTTAATAATGATGGTGAACATATTCCTAATATTGATGAAACTAATAAGGCTATTAATAAGCAAGATGGTCAACCTCCTTCTACACCATCAGTTGAACTCCAATTAAGAAGATCCACTAGAAGTAGAGTGGCCTCACAGAAATACTCCATAACAGATTATGGATATGCAAAGACAACTGATAAACATTGTGTGTTTGTAAAGAAGTTTAATGATAGTGACTTTATCATCCTACTACTTTATGTGGATGATATGTTGATAGTTGGCCATGATGTTGAGAAGATAATTTCTTTAAAGAAAGAGCTTAGCAGGTCTTTTACAATGAAAGATTTGGGATCCGCAAAATAAATTCTCAAGATAAAGATTACTCAGGATAAAAAGAAAAGAAAACCGTGGCTATCTCATGAGCAATATATTGAGAAAGTTCTTGATAGGTTCAATAGAAGCAAGGCAAAATCAGTTTGCTTTTCACTTACAGGTCATTTCAAGTTGAGTTTCAAATAATGCCCTTCAAGTGAGAATGATAAATAAGAAATGAAGAAAGTACCTTATGCTTCTACAGTTAGTAGTTTGATGTATTCTATGGTTTACACAAGGCCTGATATTGCTCATGCTGTTGGTGTTGTAAGCAGATTCCTTTCTAATCCTAGAAAGGAACATTGGTTAGCAATAAAATGAATATTTAGGTATCTCATAGGCACCTCCAAAATTTGTTTATGTTTTGGTAATGGGAGACCTGCATTAGATGGATACGCAGATGCAAACATGGTTGGTGATGTTGACTCTAGAAAATTCACTTATGGGTACTTGATTACTTTTCTAAGGAGAGTTATTTCTTGGCAATCAAAGTTATAGAAAAGCATTTCCTTATCCACCACTGAGGCTAAATAGATTATAGTTACTAAAGCAAGCAAAAAACTACTGTGGATGAAGAAATATTTATAAGAGCTGAGCTTTGAGCAAGAGAAGTATGTGTTATACTATGATAGTCAGAGCGCCATCCATCTCAGTAAGAATTCTACTTTTTACTCAAGATCAAAGCATATTGATGTGAGATATCATTGGATTCAGGATGCACTAGAGATGAATGAAGCAATTTCAACTTGAAAAGATTCAATCAAATGATAATGGTTCTAACATGATGACTAAAGCTCTACCCACGGAGAAGCTAGTTGTTTGTAGGAAGATTGCTGGTATGAAAGTCCCACCTACTTGAGTGTGAGGGGGAGATTTGTGGTGGTGTCCCACTCAAGTAGGACCTGTAGGACCTGAGGTGTTACCACTTCTCCTAAAACCAATTGGTATTAGAAAATGTGCATACCATAGCCTTATAGTGCATTCAGCACATATGAGCACCCACAGCATTCAACTGTGACTTGGCTCCATACCTGGGCCTCCGTTACGAGACAATTGCTGCCACAACTTATGTAACAATTTCCCCCTCAACAAATGCTTCTGTTGGGAATTGAACCTGTGACTTCGGCTCTGATACCACTTGTAGTACCTAAAGTGCTACTACTTCTCCTAAAACCAATTGGTGTTAGGAAAGGCACATACCTCAGCCTTATAGTGCATTCAGTTTGACTGTAACTTGGCCCCACACCTGGACCTCCGCCATAGGACAATTGTTGCCACACCTTATGTAATAGGACCCACAAATTGAAAATTAAAAAAAAGTAAATAATTAGCTTGCAAATGCAAGTTGTAGTAAGCTTGCAAATTAGAAGATCCAACAAGCTTGCAAATCGCAACATACGTTACAGCTTGCAAAATGCAAGCTATAACCTTTTAAAGGAGAGGGAAGTGCCTATAAATAGGCCTTCCCTCCCCAATTAATATATATAGCAAAAGAAAGAAAAGAAAAAATTTGAGAGAGAAAAAAAAAATTATTTGTGAGATATTTATTTTTGAGTGAAAAAATAGTTTTGTTTTGAGTGTTTGGGAAACATTACCACTATTTTAGGTTTATTTATTTGTGAGTATTATACTTCTAGAATATTTTTTAGAAAAATCTCTATCTTATAATCCTATTATTTATTAGTGGAAGAAATTATTTGTAACACCCTATTACCCTAAATATGTGAAATACATATATCCGTGTATACATAAAAATACATACATAAGATATAAAGGTACTATAATATTTACACATATAAAACCCTCATTTTAATATTTGAAATAGATTAACAAATTATAAAGATAATTCTCTGAAAAAAAAAATTTCTAGAGTTTTATCTGTAATTTTAATAAATCCCAATTGCAACGATCACACAATCTGTATAAAATATTTTAAAAAAACACTCCTAAAATAAAAGTTTTCAACCATACTCCAACCCAACACTTCGCTAGCATATATCTATATATATAACTGTCCCAAATCCTTAAAATATTCACAAATCTTATAAAGTCTTAAACATAACCAAAATACATAAAATTATAACTATACATGTATGCAAACGACGGTGTTGGTCTTCTGATTCCTTCTCTCACTAGTATCAAATGCCACCAGGATCTCTCTGATCTATAATCCTATTACCTGCACAATTTAAACAATTGCGCTAAGCTATACAGCTTAGTGGTACACCATCTCAAATACAATATATATATATATATATATATTACAAATGAGGGTACTTTCTTATAACATTACTTATGCAACATTTTTACACTCGAATTATAATCCACATACATACAGTATTTCCACATACATTCACTTTGGGCCCAAACACACCTATACAATTATCAAGTCCAATTATCATAACATCAATTTCACGGCCCAGCTCTGCTCGGGTCCATTCTCAATTACAATCTCATCACATGATCTAGCTCTGTTCAGGTCAAGACTTAGTCTCGCTTAGGTCTATCAATGCATGTAATATTATTCTCAATATCACTAGATAAATAATTGTATAGGGTAACAACACATAATAATACTCTTTCACATTTTTAGGTGATTGTGAGCGGGAATTTTCGCCCCCACTCTCGGTGGAATGGTTCTTGCGACTTCAGCACTGTTTAGGCTCGGGGCCTTAGAGAACACAGACCTAAATCCAAAGAAAATGGAGTCACCACTCGGACTGGCCGGAAAAAAGAAAGGGGTGGATGACTCAATTCCTAAGGAATCTCCAACCCCCTAATAGGTTCGGAAAGTTGGGTACGTGTGGGGAAGGTGAGAAATGGCCCAGCACACCCACAATGCCCGGTTCATTGGAATCGGCCTCCTTTGCTGGTCTTAATATTATAAAATTCTTAAATATAACAATATTATCTATATTACATACAACAATTGAAATAAAGCATCATTATATTAAAATCAAAGCAATGTCCAAGCAAAGCAAATAAATGGACACCCATCCGAGGATGGAAATATATCCTTACATCGTTCATATCTAAACTAAATAGGACACCCACCGAAAGGTAGAAATATGTCCTTTACATTGGTCCAAAATATAAAAGCAATTTAAATTACGTAGAAATTAATTAATGAGGTACCCACAAAGTGGAAACATACCTCTTACAACATTTGGAAATCAAAATAAATCGATAAAAGTAAATAACAATTCATCATAAATAAATCATTCATCAAAGATATTAAACATCAATCAAAATATAAAATAAACATTCATCCATGATAAATTAAATAAATCAAGCATTGAAATTAAATAAATCAACCATCAAAGTATATAATAAACTACATAATCAAATCTAAAAATAAAGCAAGTAAATATAAAAATTAGGGTTTACTGTTTTTATTTAAAGTTCTTTAATTAACATTTAGGGTTTTGGGATTTTAGTATTACTATTATTATTTGTTTAACCTACTGTAAAGATTTTGAAAAATTGGAATGGATTAGGGTTTCATGAATCAAATTAGGTTTAGGGGTAACATTATGAAATTAGGGTTTTAGAATCTTAAGACATTAGGTTTATAGCTCATGGTTACTGGATTGTGATTTTAGGTTTACTGAATTATGGCTTTAGGGTTTAGATTCACTAGTTTGGGTTTTAAGTTCATTGGATTAGGGTTTAGGGTGTTGTTGAATTTGTCATAAAGTTTTGATGCTTTAAGAATTTAGGGTTTAGGAAAACTAGAGCTTACTGTATTAGGTTTTGAGAGAATTAGGGTTCTTGACATTTTAGAAAACATATTTGATTTAGGATTTAAGAAAACAGTTTAGAGTCTTATAAAATAATTATGATTTTTAGAAACTATAAAGTAGGTTAGGGTTTGGAGATTTAAGAAAACATTTGGAAATTTTGGAAAAAAGTTAGAGGAAAATAGTTTAGGGTTTTTTTAAAGTTTTTGGAAATAGGAGAAACGATTTAAGGTTTTTAAGGTTTTTGAAAATAGAAGAAACAAATTAGGGTTTTTGGGGATTTTGGAAACAGAAGAAACAAATTAGGATTTTTAGGGACAGAAGAAATAAATTAGGCTTTTTGAGGTTTTTGAAAACAGAAGAAATACTTTTAAGGTTTTTGGAAACAGAAGAAATAAATTAAGTTATTGAAACAAAGATTAAATTATTATATATTTAAGGATTAAAGTACTGTGTGCATGTTCTTATTAATCAAAGAAACAAAGCTGTAACACCCCCACACCCAATACATACACACTACATACACCACAATGTAGTATACATGTATCGAATATAGGAATGCTACGGATTTTCTTTACATCCAAAACATTTTAAACAATACCATAATCTTTCAGTTGTATACATTATGGAAAAATAAGTAATCACTTGTAATATAAAACAAAATAGATATAAATACATTTACTTAATACGCAACGGAATTTATAAAATAGTTACATATATAAAAACATTTAAGTCCATATCTATAAATAAACAATTATTTACATTATACACAATACTTTACAAAACATAAAGAATTTATACATGATTGGCAAGTCTCTTCTGATCTTTAAGTTCCAAAATAACACTTCAACGTCGACTCTCACTTGGTCTCGAAGAACCCTCAGGTTCAACTCTATCAACTCTATCACCTGCGCGATTAAACACTATCGCGCTAAGCCAAAGGCTTAGTAAGATAAAACATGCTAATGGTATGCTTTAATGTAATGTAATGCAACATGTGTTATTGATAAGATCAACATCATAAATATAAAGTTAACCACATAATTATGCATTTCACAAATCATAGTCATATGAGCATACCACATTTCATTTCATTAACTCATAACATTATTTAGGACATTCTTATAACCTTGACACCTATGGGCCCAACAAGTATTTAATACGATATTCAGAGTTCAGAGTTACTGCTTTGATTCATAATCACAATAATCACGCCCGTAGGCAATATATATACATGTATATCTCTATCCATGGATAGTGTAACAGACCCAGTCTCTTGGACCATCAACTCAACACATATGAGGAGATCCTCAACCCGGCAAGACTATTACAAATCATATATCTCATATTCACAATTCTCATAGTGTAACAGACCCAGTCTCTTGGACCATCAACTCAACACATATGAGGAGATCCTCAACCCGGCAAGACTGTTACCTTTCATCATTTCTTAGGCATGCCACCCAAATCCAGAACTCTGAAACTGAATAACATATTAAACAAACAATTCATTTATTATATAGTTACCATTTCCATTCTCAAATTCTCATCACATTTAGGCAATCATGCCTTCTTTCTTTCAATATCATCATCATAGCCAATCACAATGGCTTTATAGCATTTCATATCTCAATTCATATTGTGTATATAGCATTATTAGTATCACATTTCAAAGTACATTATTCATAATATACATCACCATTCACAAGCCTCACAATACACAATACATAACCTTGTTCATGTAATATCATATGCATTATCAATTCCATATCATCTCACATTTCATGATTCAACAATGATGTTAGACAAATGATATCTATTTTGATCCTTGACAACTCAAATGGATGATCTATTAAACATGTATTTGAGAATCTTGTTGCAAAATTAGGTTACTACCAATAAGGTGAACAGAACCTTTCTCGCGGTCGCGCCTCACCTGAATACGACCGCGCCATACAATTACAAGATGAAACCTTATTACAGTAGGTTTCGCGGCCAGAAGCCCGACCTAAGTCGCGACCGCGCTTCACAATCAAAGATGAAGCCTTATTACAGTAGGTTTCGCGGCCAGAAACCCGACCAAATTCGCGACCGCACATGAATAATAGCGACCGCCCCTAATCACGTCTCTCTTATGCATAAACACTAAATGTAGCCAAATTCTTTTGGTTAACTTAAAACACATTGCTCACAACCTAACCTCATTCAAATGGACATAATCAACATCATTAGCAATTATTTAACATGCTCATTATAATATTTTCATCACCAACATTCATTCCAAACCAAAACCCTAAAAATATAACATCACTTCTATTTTCTCAAAATCAATCTCCACCTACTTACCATCTTCAATCCAAAACCATTAATAATTAACTCTTTGGCTTATAATCAAATTCAACACATTACAACCACATCAAATCATCATATCAACAAATCACAATTTCTTTTAGACCCAACTTAAAAATTAACAAAGGAAAAACAAGAGATTTCTTACCTTAAATTATAACACTTCTTGAATCAACACTTGATCACTTCAATCTTCCTACAATTGGAGCTTACTCTTCAAAGTCTTCTCTTTGTCTCTTTGCTTTCCCTTTCTCTACGTGAAAACAGCCAAAAATGGAAAAGAAGAAGAAAATTCATGGAGGAAATAAAGTCAACTCCACTTTAAATCTCCACCAAGAGATTTTATCCAGGCAATTACCAAAATGCCCTCAATCATATAACTAACCTTTTGTCTCATCTAAGCCCTTTATAGTAATTGCACATTCCACAAAAATATCTTCTTCCACTAAACCATCACTTTGACTCTTCATTTGACCAATTTATATGTTATATATATCATCATATACACATCATATACCATTGTCTCTAAACCCTATTTTCTTTCCCAATCTCTTTTCTCTTGCAATTAACACATATATTCAAACCAATATAACAACAACAACAATAACAACAACATAATCAAAACTTTTAGATCATATATGAGGATATTACAAAAGCTATGTAAAAATATAATCTATGATTAAAGATCAAACCTGCGTAGTTGGTTCTACCAAAATTAACTTCTGGATGAACAAAAACAAAGGCAATATGGCTACCTTTGATGAATCATTGGTTGCTTGCTTGTTGCTAATCTTCTCTGGCTAGGGTTTTCTGTAATCCAAGTTTAAAAGTCCAAGTTTTGATCCCCTAATCAAAATCCCGATCCTAAAGTTCTAGACATTTAATTCTGAGTTTTAAAGTCTTATTTATAGGAAAAATTATAAGCCTAGTTCTAATTGGTTAAGGAAACTAAAATTAATTAAGAAAAGAAATCGAAACCAAATGGAATTTGGTTTGGAAAAAAATTTTGTTGGAAAATTTCATTGGCGAAAATTGCGATCGTTGGCGAGCACTGCGAGAGCTGGAGGGCAAAAATTGCGAGCGCTGGCAAAATTGGCTAGGCGCCCAGCCAATTTGCAGCAGGAATTTCCTACAGGCGAAATGGCTTCCATTTTCGGCGACGAATTTTTCGTCGCCGATTTTTCCGTCGTCGATTTTTATTTTTATTTTTATTTATTTTTTTATTATTATTTTTTATTTTTGTTTATTTATTTTATTATTATTTTTTATAATTATATTTTTTATTAACTTCGCCATTTTTATTAAAAATTATAAATAATAAATACTAAAATAAATATTATTTAATTAAAATACCACAAAAATTATTTTGGACTATAAAAAATAACGGACCGGACTGGGTAAAAAATTAAGGGTCTACAGTTTGCCCCCTGCTTGAATGATCTGAGACTTCAGTAAAAGAGAGTGCAAAGCAATAAGACTTAATTTTTTCGAGATGGTTGAGATTTTGGGTTCTGGACCCGGTTCAAGTTCCGGACTCAAGGATAATTTTAGGTTCTGGACCTAAGGGTAATTTTGGGTTCTGGAACCGAGCTAAGTTTTGGACTTAAAAGAGATTTTAGGTTCTGGACCTAAGGATAATTTAGATTCTGGATCCGAGCTAAGTTCTGGACTTAGAAGAGATTTTATGTTCTGGACCTAAGGATAATTTGGGTTTTGGACCCGAGCTAAGTTCTGGACTTAAAAGAGATTTTAGGTTATGGACCTAAGGATAATTTGGGTTCTGGACCTGAGCTAAGTTCTTGACTTAAAAGAGATTTTAGGTTCTGGACCTAAGGATAATTTGAATTCTGGACCCGTGTTAAGAGAGATTTAATTATCTGCAAAAAATAATTATAGTCAGTAGTATATAAATTTTGTTTGCAAAAAATTTAGCTAATTTTTTATGCACATATATCTTCTCCTTGCCCCCTGCGTGTAAAAATATTTTAAAAATGCAAAAATATTTATATACACACAAATATTTGAATTACTGTGTAGTTACTGTTCATGCACTATTTACTATTTATAAATAGTAACTTACTATTTATAAATAGTACCCTACTATTGTCAATAGTAACCTACTATTTGCAAATAGTAACTTACTATTTTTAAATAGTAACCTACTATTTGTAAATATTAATTTACTATTCATTAATGGAGAAATTTACTTTTTGAATTTTATTTTTTTCCTTTGTCGTCCCTCTATATAAACGAATGATTTCTTCATTTCATTCATAGCAAACTTGTTAATTTCATTCGTTCATAGCATACAGTTTTGAAAAAATGCATGTTTCAAGATCAGAAACTCATTCTAATGCTGAGTTATTGGAGTTTATTCGGCATCATGAAGATGGAAATATAGGTCTATTAGCCGGGATGCCATTTCATCGTAGTTCAAATCAAAAGAGCAAGGTAATTATTTATTTTAACAGCAAATTATATTTTTTGTTGTTGTTGTTTTTCTTTTTTTCTTTTCGTTTTCATTTTTTCCTTCTTTTTTATTTGTTTTATTTGTTTTCTTTCTTTCTTTTTTTTAATATATTTATTTATTATTTATTATTTTATTCTTCTTATTTTTATTTTTACTTGTTTGTTGTTTTTTCTTTATATTTTCTGTTTTTTAGAAAATTTAGGAAAAATATATTAATTTAAGAATTTAAGTAAATAGAATAATGATATACTTACCTAGTGTTAACTTACCTGGCTCCATGTTACCGTGATCATTGCATTATTCGAGGCGAAGGGAGTATCTATAAAGCCCGACAATGGTATAATGTAGCGCCTTCTCAGGTAAGGCAGATTATCCGAGATTGCGGCTTTGAGAGCTTCATCTTACAATTACCATCAGAGGAGTATCCTCATTTTCTTAAAATATAGACCGGAGCGTAGTCCAGGTGCTTGCAGAATGATGGTTAGACACAACTCATACTTTTCACTTGCCCATTGGAGAGATGACAATTGGTCCGGTCGACTTTGCTGCTATAACTGGCATTCGGTATGATGGTCTTTCGGTTCCTCTTACCAACTATATTTTCACATTTGAAGAAATTCAATAATTAATTGGTATGGAACCATCATATAAAGGGCCTTTTAAGATAAAAATCGAGCCAATTCGTAGTTATTGGATGAACTACAAAGGATGGGTTCACAGAGACGCAACCCAACAGTATGCTCGAGGATTTTTGCTATATTTGCTTGAGTCGACCATTTTAGGCAGGACTGAATCCGCCAACCATTTGTCAGTGTTGAGGCCCTTACTTATTTTAGGACGGTACCACTTTATGGCTGGGGTGAAGCTAGCCTTGCCTATCTTTACCATGGTCTTGACAAAATTTTCTGAAATAAGAAGTCTTTCGTTGGCTTTATGGCAGTTGTCGAGGTATTCTTCTTCTACCAATGTCAATTCGATTCTTATTCTTGCATGAATTTGATTTTTATTATTTTTGTAGGCATGGGCATATGAACACAACCTTGTGAGGATGCCTGGTATTTCCCGAGAGAGAGTCGGGTATCCGAGATTAAATTTCTGGTTGTCAAATCATGTGGAAGTTTCCGGCTCTCACCATATGCATACCCAACGCTTCGTGTTGAGTTGTTTAACCTAGAACCAAGTAAAATAGCATTAGTATACTTTAAAATTTATATGAAAGTTTACTTACCTTATGTCATTTTGTAGGTGAATTTGGCCTGGTGGAACCCAGAAGAGCGGACAAACTGGACTTCCTCCATGAATGTTGCACTGCCTTTCCAACATACTCGCCGAGTCATTGCTGGCCCTGTGTCTAGTGGCTGGTTTCTCGGAGAGAGAGTATATGAGTGGTTTCTTGGTCCCGAGCAGCAGAGGATCCCGATGCGTTGAACAAAATATACTTTAGATATTACATCAATGCCGGAGAATGCATGGTGGTTGGCCCGGCACGGTTATGATGTTGAAACATTTCTCTATCCACCGGGTGCATCTTATACCTATTTTATTCAAATAGGGCTCATGAACTTTGATGTATCTCTTATTGGTGTATGGGAAATTCCCAAAGAAAATGAGGATAGAGATGAAGAGGAACATCATGGAGAGGGAGGAGAATTCCTTCCACATCTTGGGGCTAGCACTTCTCAGGTAAACTTTTACCATTTTTCATTGTAATCACTTCTTTCTTAACTTATTTTGATTCTTTAATGGTTGTTGTAGGTTGCTGGCTCATTTGATCATGAGGCCGGACATTCTTTTACTACTCCTTCAATTGCTCATTCTAGTCCACTAGATATGCCATCTCATCCGCAGGGCATTGATATGAATTGCCTAGTAAGTTTTCTTGTTCCATGATAACTTATGCTATATGTATGCATGATTATGTATGCTCTTACTTTTTTCACTTTCTGGCTCACAGCGGATGCTTGGAGAACAAAACAAGAAACTTCAAGAAGAATTGGCCGATGGTCGTCGCCAGGTTTCCCATTTGAAAATTTGTACCGTCAATTAGAGCAAAATTTTTGAGACTTCCGATTTCAGGGGATGAGGGATCCTAGTGCTTCTTCATTTAGAGGCCCCTAAGCTGATAACCATGAGATTCTTTCATATGCTCCTGATGAGGATCGTGACAGATTGGAACTCCAAGGTAATAGGAATTTTGGTGCTCCTGCTTCGGGCGGACTCGAGACGAGTGATTTGCCTCCTCCTCCGGCAGGCGATGAATTTTTCAGGGCTTTATTTGATGACCTACCACCACCTTCTTATTGATGTATGAATATTGTATGAATTGAGTAAACATTGTATAATAAGTATAGAAATAATAATGATAATATAATGTTCATTTTACTGCAATTTCTTTCCTTTTTTTATCATCATCATTTCCTTGCCCAATGTGTCCTTCGAGGTTCAACATACTCCCCTTAACTTGAAAGTTTTGTATGAAAAAAATATATTTTATTATTTTTTGAATTTTGATTTTGAAATCAAATATTGGTTTTGAAAATCAATGTCAATGTACCTCAGGACCTGATTGTTCTAAATTAACATATCTATAACATGACAACCCTAGTTACCATACTAAACTCGGGAATCATTTCTATTTAAGCAAGAATTATTGCACTTCAGATAGGCACATACACATTACTTAGCCAAAGATCTCTTTTGAGTTTAAATATTGTCTATCTCATATACATGCTTATCCAAACTATCTCCACTAATAGACTCTACCTACCAAGAGAGATCAACAGGTCTTTGATAGGCTTGAAATGGGGTCTACAAGGGACATGGGTTTAAATGAAGGCCATTTGTAAGTTGGAGCTATTGTGACACAATGGACAAACCCTCACACTACAAATTTCTTGTTTGAACTTTAGGCAACTGGGAGTAATCTTGCTAGACTCAAAATTCCTTTTATCTTCTTGGCATTAATCTGGATCTTGATTGGGATAGTCTTTGTCCTTGCATAAAGTTTGGTAACCAAATTCGTTTCTTTTCTTCTTCTTCCTTTTCTCTTTTTTTTTTATTTTTCTTGCTCTACCTTTCTTTGAGGATTTTATCATTTTGTCCTTTATTTCTTGTAGGACTGTCAGGTACAGAACTTTCAAGAACTAGATGGTCTTTCTCCTTTTTCTCTGATTTTGATTGAATATTTGGTTGGGTTGGACCAATTCAAGTCAAACCGTCCTTGGAAGCCTTTTGTTGTCTTAGGTAAAAGAGAACTCAGTTGGCTTTCTGAACCGCTTTTTTAGGTTTTATCTTTCTCTTTTTTTATTTATTTTGTCTCTTTTTTTACTTTTCTTCTTTTTTCTTCTTCTTCTCTTTTTTCTTCTTCTTCTTTTCTTTTCTTCTTTCTCTTTTTTTTGTTTGGTTCTACCTCTAAAAGAGTTGTCTTGTTTGTATCAACTTGGGTTTCCAATAATGGATGAGTGGAGTGACATAAATCTCTTTTAACCGGGATACATCATTTATTACTCTGATGTTATCTTAATAGATTGGAGATATTAAGTGAACTTCAACTACCCTTATGATCTTGAAAACATCAACTACCCTTATGGTCTTGAGAACTTCAACTATCTTCATGGTCTTGAGAACTTCAACTATCCTCATGGTCTTGACTAATCATTGCTTTCTTTGATCTTCTTGCCTCTTCATCTTAGTGATCATAAGACTTGTCAAAAGTATCACAACAGTTCAGGGTAAGTTGTTAGGATTATATGCCAATGAAAAGAAAGCTAAAATTTTATGAAGGCTCAAAAGTACAACTAGGGATTGATATTTAATAGGGTGGATACAAGTTATTGGCTAACCAAACAATGCCTAGATTATTTCTCTCTTAAATAAGCAGAGTTCAATTACGCCTCGAAAGTTTGTCAAAGCATGTTCTAAGACCGACTAGGACCTAAACAAAGGTAATTATGCAGGAGCACTCTCTAAGTAAGCATACACAACTCAATGCTATAGAGCAATTTCCTCACCTAGTAAAGTCATTCAAGTCATAATGCCTAGACACATTAATTTATGAACATCAAGCTAGATTCCTCATTGGTTGAGCACCAAAATGAACAAAGACTAACAAAAATTTTGATGAAAAGTAATTTATTCAAATAAATTTAAATTTGAAAAATACGATTGTTCCAATTAAATATTAAATAAAGTAAAATTGAAAAGCAACATTCAAGCTAAGGAAAGTCTGTTGAGTTGGAGTCAAAGATACTCCATCTATTTAGACATATCAATGGCAAGGATTTTTTCCATCATTAAGGATCATTGCTTCATCATCCACAGTTAATCCAAACTTGTTTAGTAGTACATCCTCTTTAGCAGCTTCTCTATCATGATGAGATGACAAGATAAAACTCTTCATGAAGGTTGCAAGCGGTGGCGCCCTTCCAAAATTAGGTAGAGGATTATTCTTAGTGTTGTGCTTATCAGGCTCAAGCAGCTTTCCACTATCAATTAAATTCTGGATCTCATGCCTCAACTTTATACAGTTGTCCAATTATTGTCCAAGCCTTTGATGGAATTGGCAAAATGCTTTAGTATCAAAGTTAGGCGGAAAAGGATTAGGCAAAGGATGAGGAGTCAAAGGTTGTAGCAATCCCTTCCTCATTAGATTCTCCAATATTTTTGACAAAGGTTCCCCCAAGTCTGAAAATTTATGCCTCTTTGTTGGTTCAGTTGCTGTTTTTTTCTCAACACCCCTTCTTTTCTTTTGGCTTTGCTCATTGGAGTGGTAGCTGCTCTGATTGTTCTAGTTAGACAGCATATGGTTCGGCTAACCTTATAGAATAGGGATTGATCCCTTATTTTTCATTCGATCTCTATTAGTGAACATGTTCTCCATTGATGCTGCCTTTCCCCTCTTTCTTATGTTAATGGGAGATGCCTCATTAGCATTGTTGATGATCTCCAGGATAATTTCAACCAATTGATCTCGTAGCTCGGCCATCCTAGCTTTGACAACTTCATCGATTATGCCCCTTAGCTGATTTGCCTCCATCCTTCCAATGAAGCACTTGAATCAAAATTAATGTTGTGGGTGGTATCGTTGTATATTCTTGAATTGTCGTAATCCAGGGCTGTGAGCCAGAAAGGATCAATGATATGAGATGCAAATGTATGCATGTATGCACAAACAATCAATAAAGAAAGATAAGTAGGACATTCCTTCCAACCTTATAACATCCACACAGGAATGGCGAGTCTCTTTTCCTAGGCATATAGTTAACAAAATACCAACATGGGGTATCTTATTTTCGAATATTTCCCTCAGACGTTTCAACCAATAGTTATTTTTGAAAATGGAAATCAGTTCATAATAATTCCCATTAATTAGGTTTTAATCCATTTAACCAACTAAAGTAGCTTTTATGCTATATTGGATTAAAAATTAATTAAGAGGTTTATTATAAATAGATTTCTCACTTGAAAAAGTAACTAGTGGTTCATGCCAAAAGCAAGCCCATGATTAATTATTCTTAGTATAAACTAGGCTCACAATTGATTTTTGGTATTTCGTATTTGACCTAAATAATTTGCAAGCTCTTTGTAAAATAATTTTGTTTATAAGCCATTGTAAAAAGATTTTAGAAAAAACATATTTTGGGCTTTGTATTTGGGTTAAGAGCAAAAGAATTTTTGATTTATTTTTAGAAAATTCTTTTGTCCAAAGACCATTTTGAAAAGTTTTGAAAATAGCTTTGGTCTTTTGGACTTTAAAGAAAAATTTATTTGAGCTTACAAATGTACTTGGGTCATATTAGAAAAAGAACAAACCAAATAAGCCATGATTTAAGCCAAGATAAATTAACCATAGTCAAACAACAATCATTTGGGGTAAAACCTAAGGAAAGTAACTAGGCCAATTACATGAGCTTTAGTATTTGGGTTGAAAGGCTTAGGTTCCCATAGCAAGTATATACCAAATGGTATGAGGCTATGAGTGGTTTTGCCATGCTCGATCTCCATACCTTGAGTGAAAGTATGATATCCCTCACATAATACAACACGGGTAACACGGGCATCCTAACTCACACACACAACGCAATCTAATATGATGCAATGGATAATATCATTATAAGAAAGAATAGAGTAATATAAAGACCAACGAAATCAACTTCTCTTATCCCCAGTAGAGTCGCCACTGTGAGCGGAGATTTTTTCCCCCACTCCCGGTGGAATGGTTCTTGCGACTTCGGCACTGTTTAGGCTTGGGGCCATAGAGAACACAAACCTAAATCCAAAGAAAATGGAGTCGCCACCCGGACGGGCCGGAAAAAATAAAGGGTTGGATGACTCAATTCCTAAGGAATCCCCAACCCCCTAATGGGTTCGGAAAGTTGGATACATGTGGGGAAGGTGAGAAATGGCCTAGCACCCCCACAATGCCTGGTTCATTGGAACCGGCCTCCTTTGCAGGTCTTAATATTATAAAATTATTAAATATAATAATATTATCCATATTACACGCAACAATTGAAATAAAGCATCATTATATTAAAATCAAAGCAATGTCCAAGCAAAGCAAATAAATGGATACCCATCCGAGGATGGAAACATGTCCTTACATCGTTCACATCTAAACTAAATAGGAAACCCACCAAAAGATAGAAACATGTCCTTTACATTGGTCCAAAATATAAAAGCAATTTAAATTACATAGAAATTAATTAATGAGGTACCCACAAAGTGGAAACATACCTCTTACAACATTTGGAAATCAAAATAAACCGATAAAAGTAAATAACCATTCATCATGAATAAATCATTCATCAAAGATATTAAACATCAATCAAAATATATAATAAACATTCATCCATGATAAACTAAATAAATCAAGCATTGAAATTAAATAAATTAACCATCAAAACATATAATAAACTACATAATCAAATCTAAAAATAAAGCAAGTAAAGATACAAATTAGGGTTTACTGTTTCTATTTAAAGTTCTTTAATTAACATTTAGGGTTTTGGAATTTTAGTATTATTATTATTATTTGTTTAACCGACTGTAAAGGTTTTGGAATGGAATGGATTAGGGTTTCATGAATCAAATTAGGGTTTAGGGGTAACATTATGAAATTAGGGTTTTAGAATCTTAAGACATTAGGTTTATAGCTCATGGTTATTGGATTGTGATTTTAGGTTTACTGGATTATGGCTTTAGGGTTTAGATTTACTAGTTTGGGTTTTAAGTTCATTGGATTAGGGTTTAGGGTGTTGTTGAATTTGTCATAAAGTTTTGATGCTTTAAGAATTTAGGGTTTAGGAAAACTAGAGCTTGCTATATTGGGTTTTGAGAGAATTAGGGTTTTTGACATTTTGGAAAACATATTTGATTTAGAATTTAAGAAAACAGTTTAGAGTCTTATAAAATAATTATGATTTTTAGAAACTATAAAGTAGGTTAGGGTTTGGAGATTTAAGAAAATATTTGGAAATTTTGAAAAAAAAGTTAGAGGAAAACAGTTTAGGATTTTTTAAAGTTTTTGGAAATAGGAGAAACGATTTAAGGTTTTTAAGGTTTTTGAAAATAGAAGAAACGAATTAGGATTTTTGGGGACAGAAGAAATAAATTAGGCTTTTTGAGGTTTTTGGAAACAGAAGAAATACTTTTAAGGTTTTTGGAAACAGAAGAAATAAATTAAGTTATTGAAATAAAGATCAAATTATTATATATTTAAGGATTAAAGTACTATGTGCATGTTCTTATTAATCAAAGAAACAAAGCTATGTAAATATATAATCTATGATTAAAGATCAAACCTGCGTAGTTGGTTCCACCAAAATTAACTTCTGGATCAACAAAAACAAAGGCAGTGTGGCTACCTTTGATGAATCGTTGCTTGCTTGCTTGTTGCTAATCTTCTCTGGCTAGAGTTTTCTGTAATCCAAGTTTAAAAGTCCAAGTTTTGATCCCCTAATCAAAATCCCAATTCCAAAGTTCCAGTCCTTTAATTCTAAGTTTTTAAAGTCTTATTTATAGGAAAAATTATAAGCATAGTTCTAATTGTTTAAGGAAACTAAAATTAATTAAGAAAAGAAACCGAAACCAAATGGAATTTGGTTTCGGAAAAATTGCTTTAGAAAATTTCGCTGGCAAAAACTGCGAGCGTTGGCCAGGACTGCGAGAGCTGGCGGGCGAAAATTGCGAGCGTTGGCAAAATTAGCTAGGCGGCCAGCCAATTCGCCGCAGGAATTTCCTGCGGCGAAATTGGCCAAGGCCATTTCGCCCGCAGAAAATTCCTGCGAGCGAGTTGGCCATGGTCAATTCCATTTTCAGCGATGAATTTTTCGTCATCGATTTTTCCGTCACCGATTTTTATTTTTTTTATTTTTTTATTTTTATTTTTATTTTTTTATTTTTGTTTATTTATTTTTTTATTATTTTTGTTTATTATTTTTTTATTAACTTCACCATTTTTATTAAAAATTATAAATAATAAATACTAAAATAAATATTATTTATTTAAAATACCACAAAAATTATTTTGGACTATAAAAAATAACGAACCGGACTGGGTTAAAAATTAAGGATCTACAGTGATCAACTCATTTCTTGATCACTATCACATTACATCACATAGTTATAATTTTCAAGTGATCAGTTTTATCATGATCACTATCACCTCATATTTTCATATTATTTCTGTAATATCCCAAAGTATACCCTAAAATTTTGGAGTGTTAATTGTTGTATTGGATTAAATAATTTAAAGTGTATATGTTATGTATATGGAGATAAAAATAATATATACAAGTCAATGGGTCTTATAAGTCAAAAGAGATATTTTGATTAATTAAATGGATTTATTTAAGTTAGTGGAAGATGATGTTAGTGGTTGAATATTATATTGTTTAAATGAATGGTGGAGAGTGATTTAGGGAAAAGTGGTTTGGTTAAAAGAGAAGAGTGTTGACTTTCTTTCCTTCTTTCTTTCATCTTCTTCTTTCATCTTCATCTTCTTATTTTCTTCTCTTTGGCCGGCCACCCTTAACAACCAAAGGAAAAGAGGTTTTGTTGCTTCCAAGCTCAAAAGATTGAAGGTTTTCAAGAGATCAAGTTGGAGTTTTAAGGATTTTCTTCACTTTTGGTAAGTTTTCAACTTGTTTCTTGGTTTTCTCTTGAGTTTGTGTTCTTGGGTTTGTTGGATGGTTGTTTTGGTATATTTGAGAGTTGTGTTGTTTTGTTAACTTTGATTTTGGGGTTGGATTGAAGAGAGAAAAGGGATGAGTTTGGTGAAAGAGGCAAGTGTGTGGATTGTGTGATTTTTGAGTTGTGAATATGGTGGTGTATGGTTTGATGTTTGTAATTGAGTTGTTTTAAGGTTTACTCAAGTATTTTTGAGTTGTTGATGGTTTTGGTTGAGTTATGTGTTGTTGATATGGCTATTGGAAGATGATTGTTGGTTGTGGCTTTGTTGGTGTCGATTTCAAGGTTTTTGGCCTGACACGCCCAAGAGCACGGCCATGTCTTCGGGCGTGTTGTTGGTTCTGTTTTCTGGGTTGGTGACACGAGCAGTGACACGCCCATGTTACTGAGCGTGTCACAGCTTCTGTGTTGTAGTAGCATTGACACGGCCAGTGACACGCCCATGTCACTGAGCGTGTCAAAGCTTCTGTGTTATGAATTTAGGGCACGGTAAGGGACATGCCCGTGTTGTTGAGCGTGTCAAGTGTAGAGTTTTCCCTAGATAGTTCACTTTCTTATTTTCTTCTTGTGTATCTCTAAGTGAGTGTGTATGATCACCTTTGGATTAGGTTTTGAAGAGAATTGAGTTACCCAAGCCAAGGTTTGAGTGAGATCTTGGAAGAGGAAGTGGATAGAGTGGTGTTGTTGCTTTAAGAGGTAAGTACAAACTTTGAATGATTGCATACATGTACATGACATTGGGACTTAACACATTTAGTTGAGAAATGTGTTAAGTTAATTGACACACTATTGATGAATGAGTTATATGCTATGATATGCATGATGTGAATTATGTTGATGTATCAATGCAATTGAGTAATGTATTGTATATGAAAAGAATTATGGAATAATGTGGTAAGACATGTGAAATCATAATATAACAAAGTAATACTAGTGCAAAAGAGAAGAATGAGAAAGGTGAGAAAAATGATATTATTATAAGGCAATGTGCCTAGTTTGATTATGAGAAATGAAATAAGATATGAATTGTGAAAGAGATTGATAATGAGATAAATGAATTAATTGTGTGCCTAGTATGTTATTCAATTTTTAGAGTTCTGGGTTTGGCGGCATGCCTATGAATTGCTGGACAGGTGAAAAGACTAGGTCGTAAGCCGAGTCCAGCTGAAAAATGTGAAATATGATGTTTTTGAGGTGAAAAGACCGGGTCGTAAGCCTCAAAAACTGTAACAGTCTAGCCTGGTTGAGGACCAAGAAACTGGGGCCCTAGGGTCTAGTTGGGTTGAGGTCCAAGAGACTGGGTCTGTTACAATCCATGGATATATATATTGCCTACGGGCTAGACACATGGTGTCATAATGGACCAAAGCAGTAACTCTGAACTTTGAATAGCATATTAGTTTCGTTTTGGGCCCATGTTTGTCTTTGTTTTAATGTGAATTATGAAATGTGATGCAAATGATTAATATTTTGAAATTTATAATGTAATGAGTTGACATATTCATATGTATTGTGTATGAGCATCGCATTGATCTATATTGTATCAAAGTTTGTACCACTAAGCTTTCTGCTTAGCGCGATTGTGGTTCATCGCGCAGGTGACAGGGTAGATCCGGTTGTACCAGAGAGCTCGTCTAGACCGAGTCGAGTCTAGGCTTGAGTATGTCAAAGCAGTGTTGAGTTGTGGATATCAAGATCAGAGATGAATTGCCAGCATATACAAACTTCATATTTTTGTACTTATTGATTTTGATGTAAACATACATATTTTCCGCTGCTTAATTAACAAATATTTTGAACAGACTATTTTAGATAAACTTTTGGGTACTAATGTTGTATATATATATATATATGTATTTTAACGAAAGAATGTTTTATCTATTACTATTTATAATATAGGTTAAATGTTTTAACTTTACTCAGACTGACTTATGATGATTATATATTAAAGATTAAAGTTGGTTTGATTTGTTTAAAATGAATGGTGGCACCCCTTTATCCGGTATATGTATATCGCTTGTTGTGCGGGCGTATGCGGTGTGCATATATGGGGTATGGGGGTGTGACAATTTCACATTCCATACCTTTAGATCATTCACATACACATCCATAAGTAACATTCACAATGTGACTTATTTGCCACATTTTCCTCACAAATCATAATTATATCTATATCGGACAACATACCACATATACCATATGCATATATATATATATATATATATACAAATCTACATTTATCAATACCAAAAATACACCCATTACATAAATATGCCATAATGCATAGGTTATGTGCACACTCACATTTTGAAATTTCATTATATATATGTAATGGCCTCCCACATCTATTGCACATATAAATTTTAAAGATATTTATTAACTTGTACTAACTTCTTTTCTCTTTCCCAAGCCAAACTTTAATTTCCACTCTTTAATCATTTTAACCTACACATACATGGTCCATTAATAAGCAACATTACCCATTTCAATCTCTCACATGCTCAATTTACATTAAACTATCAATATCTAAACAATCCTTATTAAAATTTCATTAAAACTCTAAATTCTCACTTACTACTTTACTTAAACTTCAATCTACTAATCTCATTTTCAACATTTAACTTTAAAAATATTATTTATATAATAATATAACATCAAAATATATCACTTTCACAATTATGGAAGCCCATTTCAAAAATCTAAATTCCACATAATGCAACCAACAACATGAACTTCACCAAATCTTATCTATGTCACATTTTCAATCTTAAAATTATAACATTTACATTAAAATAGTACTAATTCATTTCATTACACTAATTAACAGTATCCATTTTAGAAACCCTAATTTTACATACTCAAATCCTAAGTCCAAACTTGCTCATATTTAATTTTCAACTATAGAATAATTACATAGATACATAAATAACACTAATTCCATGTATTCCAACAATTTTAACCAACCACACCCAAAACCCTAAATCATGTATCACTTTTTCAAAACCCTAAATTTTTACAACTTGTCCAATTAACCAACCAACCAATATTCTGCCATATTTTCTTTATTTAAACATCAATTCTACTTATTTTAACAATTAAACATCATTTTCTCTCTCTAACTATCCAAACATAATCTTAAAAAGAAAGAAACCTAAGTCTTGGAGAAGAGATACTTACTTGCTTCTTGATTTCTTTTCAAAATTCCTTTGAAACCTTTGATTTTCTTAAGTAATTTGAACTATATGGAAGAGCAAGCCACTCTCTCTCTCTCTACATGTGGGTTTCGGCCATGGAGGGAAAGAAGGAAGAAGAAAGCTTTCTTTTTTTTTTCTTTTTTCAATTTTCCAACCATAAATATAAACATATTAATTAATTAATTAATTAATTAATATTTTTTTTTACTTTTAATTTTCACCACACAATTTCTTTCTCCTTTTGACTTTTCTTTTTCTTTTATTTATTTATTTATTATTTATTTTCCATCTTTCCCATCCATGAATATATATATATATATCTAATTTATATGTTGCATAAACATTATGTATATGTATATGTCATATTAATGTTATTTATATTTTTCATACACTTTTGTAAACATAATTATGCAATGTATATATTATATATGTAACACCCTTATACCCTATAAATGTACAAAATATATTTCTAGCATATGTAAAATACGCATATAGGGTACAAAAATGTCAGACGGATTTACGAATTTTTTTTTTTACATTTTCAATTTAAAATTTTAAATTCTAAATATATAAAAATTAAATAGAATATAAATATTATTTACTTGTTATAAGAACCCAAAATAAATAATATATATATAAATCTCTGAAAAAAATTCGCCAGAGTTTTGTCTGTATTTTGGATATCCCAAAATTTAGCAATTACTCAACCTGCAAAAAGAAAACAGTCCCAATAATTTTCAATCACCCTCTCAACCATACTTCTTAATTTCACCAATTTTCTCAAACATTTATACATATAGATATATATAATTTAAAACACACTTACTCTCCCATTTGAAATACATTGACCCAAACATTCTTTATAATATACAATACGTAAAATTCAAAACATAATATATTATGCATAAAACTCAAAATGTACAATAACATAAAAATATATACATGTTGCTTGCAGTGTTTCTGATCTCGATAGCAACTCTACAAGCTCAACTACAAGTCTAGACCCGACTTGGTCAAGAAGAACTCTCTAGCTCAACTGGGTCTACCCTGTCACCTGCACGATGGAAACAATCACGCTAAGCCGAAGCCTAGTCGTACAAACTTTGATAATAACAATATAACTCAATGCAATACCAAATGCACAATGCATATAGATGTCACATCAATCCACTTTCTTATATTTTTCAAATAATTTATAAGCACAACTCATAACATTATATTACTCAATTGTATCATAATTCATAATTCACAGTAAAACAAAGACAAGCATGGACCCAAAAAGGATCTAATATGCTATTCAAATTTCAGAGTTACTGCTTTGGTCCATAATGACACCATGTGTCTAGCCCCGTAGGCAATATATATATATCCATGGATAATGTAACAGCCCCAGTCTCTTGGACCTCAACCCGGCTAGACCCTTAGGCCCCAGTATCTTGGTTCTCAACCCGGCTAGACTACGACAGTTTTTGATGCTTACGACCTAGTCTTTTCACCCCAAAAACATCATATTTATCAGCTGGCATGACTTACGACCCAGTCTTTTCACCATTCCAGCGTATAGCCCATAGGCAATCATAGGCATGCCGCCAAACCCAGAACTCTGAAAATTGAATAACATACTAGGCACACAATTTATTCATATTTCTCATTATTAATCTCTTTCTCATTTTTACATATTCAATCTAGGCACATTGCCTTATTTTCACTTTTTTTTTCTCACTTTTCTCATTTTTCACATCTTTCTCATTTTTCTCACTTTTCTTATTTTTATCAATATCAATTCATTTCATTATTACACATATCTCATTTTTGCATTCACAACACATTATCCAATTACTTTGGGTATTTTCACATAATATGCATATTTCACATGTTACACAAATTAGACATTATCAATGGCTTTTCACAATTCATTTAACACATATATGACATTACAAATGTCATAGCATATTATTCATACACAATCAATGAACCAAGTAACTTAACACATTTTTCAATCAAAATGTGTTAAGTCCAAATGTTATGCAAATATAGACATTATATTCAAAGTTTGTACATACCTCCACTAGCAACCCAAAGCAAGCTAAAAACAACCTTCAATCCAATCTTTTTAACTTTCCCTTTAACACTTGGATGAAGCAAATCAACCTCTCTCAATGCCTAAACTAAATGTGATAAAAAAAAATAATCATTTAGTATTACATTTAATGGCATTTCCAACATTAAATCATAATTACACATCACTCCTACAAATTTCCAAAAATTTAGCCTTTCCTTACTTCAACATTGGAACTCCATTCTACTACAATTAAATTAGTGTTTTAAGTTTATTTATATTATTAAAAACATATTTTAATACATTTAAATCATTTACATTATAAAAATACACTATTATACACAAAATCTCAAAAATGGCCTAACATTCCCCCATTGAAGGTTTTCCATTCCAACACAATCCATTACTCATTCCAAGCTTATATTCATCACTTTTAACACTAAACAACATGCTTAAACAAATAAAATTACACAATTCAACCACTTTGGAAAATCACTTTTGCAAAACCCTAAATCTCCACTTCCATTCTCAAACTCCAACCCAACACCACCAAATCCAATATTTGACTTTAAAATACTTGTTTATGAATCAAAAAAACTCATTTGGAATCAATTTGCACAATTAAAATTCATGTTTTCAAAACCTCAAAAATCCATAACCCTAAATTCTCTCTCTTCACCATTCTTTAACCAAACTCCATCATCTCTTCAATCTAACCTTAGAATCATTGTTAACTACCCAAAATAACATCATACACACCAATTCCAACAATTATAACATCCTACATAAAAATTCAAATTCTCACATAATCTAAATTTCCAAGGAATTCAAAGAAAAGAGATGGAAACTTACTAATTTTGGTGGAAATCACCAAAAATCCACTTGAAACTTATTAATTCCTTCAATTTATGGAGTATGGAAGAAGCAAAATTCTTGGTCTTCAAACTTCCATGGAAGCCACATTCTTGAGAAGAAGAAGAAGAAGAAGAAGAAGAAGAAGAAGAAGAAGACTTTTAATATTCTTTCCTTTTCATCTTTTTTTTTAACCACATATATATATATTAAAATAATTTAATATTTAATTATTTCATTTTTTTTAAATAAATTAAAATTCTAATTTTCCTCTTCCATTCAAAATTAATTTGTTTTTGAATTATTTTATTAATTTTGAATTTATAAGATTTAATTACCAAAATACCCTTTTCTTTTAAAAAGTGTTGACTTTTATATATGTTATGTATATTTTGCATATATATCATATATATATTCCATGTAATATCCCAAAGTATACCCTAAAAGTTTTGGGAATTATTTTTGTATTTGGATTTAATGTATATGTTTAATGGAAAGAGAAAAGAAGTAAAGAGAGAGTATATATGTTGTATATATAGATATATATATATATATATAACATATACAAGTCAAAGAAATGGAAGTCAAAAGAAGATAAGATAATTAAAAGGAAATATTATAAGAGATAGATGTATATGAAGGATGATATGTATATATGGTATTTGAAAAAAATATGGGAAATATAAAAGCAATATATAAGACATATACATATATCAACATATAAATCACATATACATGATGTATATATTGGTGTAGGAAAAGTAAGTGTATATAATTAATTACTAATGCTAATAATAATAATAATAATAATAATGATATTAATGACAAGAGAAAAAGAAGAAAAGAAAGTCAAAAGGGAAGAATAAATTGTGGTGGAGGATTTTTGTGATATTTTATTATTATTATTATATATATATATAAGATAAGTTTGGTAAAAAAAAAAAGAAGATTTTCTTTCTTTCTTCTTCTTCTTCTTCTTGTTCTTGAACGTGGAGAGAGAGAGAGAGAGAGAG
The DNA here is from genome assembly GCA_947685225.1 of Garcia nutans. NCBI lineage: Eukaryota > Viridiplantae > Streptophyta > Magnoliopsida > Malpighiales > Euphorbiaceae > Garcia > Garcia nutans. The sequence goes on from CANTUV010000032.1 coordinate 13,988,245, forward strand.
AGAGAGAGAGATGTGATTTTATTTACATATACATCAAATTCATAAGGGTTTTGAGAGAATTGAAGGTGGATATTGAAGATTTGGCAAAATATTCAAGTAAGTATTCATTTCCTTGTATTGATTTCTATTGACTGTGCTTATATTTGATATGGTTAGTGTGTGAAGATGATGATAATGAAAGATTGAAGTATATAGATATGTTGAATTGGTATTTAGATGATGATAATATGGTTATTTGTGAGGTTGATGATGGATTGTTGAAATTGTTTAGTAAGGGTTTAATATAAATGAGTTGGGGAATTGAATAATTGATATATGGATGATGTATATAATGATTATTATTATGATATGTTGAAGTTATATAAGTGTTAGATTAATTGGTAATTGATGTATGTTATGAGTTTGATCAATTATTATCTTGGATTTTCTATATGTTTGTGTTTATTGAAGTTAAAAACACAAAATACATGAGTTTGGTCCGAAACAGAGGCAAAATGGATGCCACGGTCGTGGCAAATGAGTGCCGCGGTTGTGGCAAGTGAGGGACACGACCGTGGGGGTTTAGAGAAAAGTGGGCAGATTATGTTGCTAACCCACGGCCGTGGGGTTGTGAGGCCACGACCGTGGAGACTTAGATAATGGTTTTGGTTTGTAATTTGTGATCTATGAGTCTAGTATGAGACTAATAGGTGAATAAGTGTATTGGAATTCATGTATATTTGTAAGTAAGTGTGTATTCTTCCTTTTGGATTAGGTTGTGAAGAGGTTGAGTTGCCTTAACCTAGATGTGAAGAATTCTTGGAAGAGGAAGTGTATAGATTGATGTGAGTTGCTCTTGAGGTAAGTACAAACTTACATGGATGTATTCTTTTACATGATTTTAAGACTTAACACATTTGGTTATAAATGTGTTAAGTAATCTACTATATTGTTATTACTATTTGATTAATGTTATGATTTGTATAATGTGAAAGATATGATGATCATTCAAAAGGTATGTGCAATGCAATTGGTTATGATAAATACTTTAATGATGAATTGCTTTAATGTGAATTGAGAAATGATGAGATGTGATGCCATTGTGGTTGGCTATAATGATTCAAATGAAATAAATGGGGCATGTTTGCCTAGATGATGATGAATTCAAAATATATGTCCAAAGCAATTGGTTATGTATACTCTATTGATGAGATGTGAAGCCATTGTTGTTGGCTATAATGATGCAAATGAGATGATTGAGGCATGGATGCCTAAATGATGATAAGAAAATGAGAATGAAATTGATAATGAAATAATGAATGAATTGTGTGTCTAATATGTTATTCCATTTTCAGAGTTTTGTTGTTGGTGGCATGCTTAATGGTAACAATCTATTGAAGCTAGGTTGGGCTTGATCCTTGAAGCCAAGTTGGGTTGAAGTTTAGCATGCTTAACTCCCCTTGAAGCTTGGTTGGGTCTAGTCCTTGAAGCCTAGTTGAGATGTTACAACCCTTGAAGCTAGGTTGGGTTTGGTTCTTAAAGCCAAGTTGGGTTGATACTTAGCATGCTTTGTTCCCCTTGAAGCTTGGTTGAACCTAATCCTTGAAGCCTAGTTGGGATAATGATAATGATAAATGTGATAATTGAACCAAAACATTAACTCTGAAAGTTGAATGGCATATTAGTGTCTTTTGGGCCCATGCTTGTCTTTGTTTCAATGTGATTTATGAATGGTAAAATAATTGAATAAAGTAATGGAATGTAATGTTATGAAGTATGTTATAATTACAATACATAAGTAAATTATTGAAAAGAAATATGGCTTGAGAAGCTATGTTGAAAGATGAGATTCTGAAAGTATAATATGACATGTAATATGTATATGGATGTGGACATTGTGAGTATAATTTTATGAATGTTCTAATAAGTTATGGAATTGTGGTTTATGTTAATGATATATGTATATATGTATATAATTATGAGATTAGTAGAAACATATAAAAAGTGTAATTGAAATGGGGAAAACGTGATAAGAAAATAATGATACATGAATTTAATATATGAGTATGATTTTCTGTAATGTATGTTTATAATATTTATTTGTACTACTAAGCTTTCGAGCTTAACGCGGTTGTGTAAATCGCGCAGGTGAGTAGGTGGTTGATCTAAAGTCACATCGTTATGCCACAAGAAGGGTAAGAGTATTTCAAGACCAACTAGAAGGTAGTGCATACATGTACAATTTAATTATGTTGTATTTTGATAAAAATGTATTCATATGTATAAATGAATTTTGGTAAAAACAAGACCATTATATATATGTAATATCATCAAAAGTATAATGAGTTGCTAAATGTTCTTTAAATAAAATGTATTATGGTTTGGAACTAGAGTGAAGGTTTTTAATTGAAATGAAAAGTGATATTCTTATACTTTATATAAGTACTGCATGTATACAAGGCATATGTATAGTACTTATATAGAGTATGGGGGTGTTACATTCCACTTTTTCATTTAAAATTCCTTCATTTTTCATTTAAACCATTAATTTAATTTATCATTTTAAATTATAATTTATTTTATCCATTTTTTCAAAAATTAGAAATTTTCAAAAATTTTTGAATGTTACAATTCTCTCCCCCTAAAATAAATTTCGTCCCCGAAATTACCTATCCTCAAGTCGGGAACAAATGGGGAAACTGACTCTGCATCGCCTGCTCACTTTCCCATGTTGCCTCCTCAGTAGCATGATTCCTTCAAAGGACTTTCACAAGTGGCACCCTCTTATTCCTTAATTCTTTAACCTCTCGTACCAAAATCGACACTGGTTCTTTCTCGTAAGTCAGATCTGGACTCACCTCAATGGACTCCACTGACAAGATATGAGATGGGTCAGACCTGTATCTCCGAATCATCGAGACATGAAAAACATCATGTATTCAATCCAACTCAGGCGGCAAAGCTAGTCTATAAGCCACTGGACCAACTCTCTCCAGCACCTCATATGGTCCTATGAAACAAGGACTCAACTTCCCTTTGCGGCCAAATCTCAAAATCTTCTTCCATGGAGACACCTTCAGAAACACTTTATCTCCCACACTGAACTCTATGTCTCTTCTGTTTAAATCTGAATAAGATTTTTGTCGGTCTGAAGCTGCTTTCAAATGACCCCAAATCGCCTTCACTTTCTCCTCTGTTTCCTTAATCAAATCGGGACCAACCAGTTAACCTTCTCCATGTCACATCCCAAAGTTTAGGTAGTCGATTATTAGGCAAGAAGAACATAAATAAGTGGTCAAATAGAGGCTCGAGATAGTCAAAAATAATATCGGTGTGCAAAGGAGGCCCGTGAAGTCGACGGGACCTAAAGATAATTTTTCGAAAGGCCGAGGACCTAAGTGGAAATTTCTCAAAAGTTAGGGGCAACTATGTAAACTTAAAAATTAAGTGTCGGAAGTTCTTAATAGTGCCCATATCCAACCCCGGAAGAATATTCTCGAGATTAATCGGGTCATAACCGTGGGTTTCAATTTTTCCCGAAAACGCACGGTTTAAAAGTTACAATCGATTAATCGCTGAAGGGTATTTTGATATTTTCACACCCTAGACTATAAAATTATATTACAAGAAAGTTGAGGGGATCAAAATATGAATAAAAGGAAGCCTAATGGCTTGCCAAATAAATAAATAAAAGAAAGAGACATTTGGACCAAAGAAAATTAGCCATTTTCCCACTTAAGTGTACCAATAGGAAATCAACACTTACACCAACACATCTTAACCTCTTTTGGCTGCCATTTGGATCAAAATAAGCTAAGGAAAGAATATAAAAGCCCTCTCTTACATGGTGAACTCGTCCAAACCATAAGAGAAGGAAGAAAGAGGTGATTTTTTCAAAGTTTAAGGCTTTTGGTTGAAGATTTTGGTGACAAACAAGATTATAAGGTAAGAGAAACCTATCTCTAGTTTTAATTTCATGGATTGATGGTTAATTTAAGAGATTGAAATTAGGGTTCATGTAGCTAGATTTGGAGAAAATTCAAGAAATAATTATTTGAAGGATTTGATGAAAGAAATAATGGTGTTTAATGGTGAAAATAAGTTAGCAACCATTAGAAAAATCATAAGATAAGACTATGTCTATACCTAGGGTTCTTACCTTTGTATATGTGATGTTAAATTTCATAGGAAATCAAGGAGACAAGGAAGGAAAGGAAGTGATATAGATAAAGGACTAAGAAATAGCAAGGTTTGGTACTTTAACTAATTGTTTGTTCATTTTCTTGAAATTTTTCTGTTTTAGAATTAGTGAAATGCTGTGACTTGTATAATTTTTAATTAAATATAGAAAAATAATCTTAAATTGAATTTTGGATATGTTGTTTTTTAGTGAGTCTAGTATTTGAGAAAAATAATTTGGAACCACATTGATTGAATTTAATTTACAAAATTCAGAACTGCTGCCAGGATGCAGGGCAACTGGAGCAGTCTGGTTGGGTGAGCTACTTGACCAAGATTTTGTGTCCAGTTTGATCTGAAATTTTAAAGGAATGATTTTAAGATGTAAAACTAAATTCTGTAAAAATTTTAGAGTTTTTAGTTAAGTATATTATTTTATACAATTTTTCAAAATAAGGGTCAAGTTGAGTTCATATGGTCATTTTATTAATATTCATTTGGTCATTTTTCAAAAGTAATCCAATTGATTCCTTATGCATATAAATGAGCATAATATGTTATTAAAATGACAAAATATGATATTTCACTTTGAAATAATATAAGAAACATAAGTCGATAATTGTATAATGCATATTCAATTAAGAAATGGCATGAAAATTTTGGCTCCACTGGGTATCTGGGATAGTACTGAGTAGGGTAAGGGTATGATATATCATACTACATGCAGTGCTGCTTTAATATAGGACTTCGGTCTGAGTTATATAGGGTGACGACCCGAGCTATATAGGACTTCGGTCAGAGTTATATAGGGCAATCGCCAGAGTTATATAGGACTCCGGTCCGAGGGCTTCGGCCACAAATTCCACAGGGCTTGGTCCTCAATTTTTTTAGGGCCATAGTCACAGAATATATATACAGTTATTTCAGTTAGTTCCTTACCATACGTTAGTCTACCAAATTACCTTGTGGAGCGAACTGATAAAATGATAATAACTGAATATATGATATGTATGGATTGTTTTTACTGTGATATTATTTTTCAATACGACTCATTGCTTTTAAAAGTGCATTATGCTTTTATTATTTATTTTCCGTAATTAGTTAAAGTACCCACTAAGAAATGATTAGCGAGTTTAGTTTCTTCTAAACTCGTAGGCTATTAGCAAGGAGCCAGTAGTAAGCAGCGGAGTCCTGCGATCTGTCGGTCATCAACAAACTTAGGTGGTGCCCTTCATTTTGTATTTTGGTATTAGAAACTGGCATGTACTTATTTGAACAATACAAAGAGATAACTTGATGTATCATGTAAATCTAGTAATGTATAATAACTGTATGGTTTTAAATTGAGTTGGGTTGTGAATATAGAAGTGTGAATTCTTCTTGCAGGATTGTAGTTGAGGTTATAAGGGTGGATTATTGGGAGTGTGCTGGAGTTGAATTGTGAAACAAAATATTTTTCAAAAATAAGAAAAATCAGTTTTGTCGACACTTGGGACCTAGAATTTTAAGGGAGACTCCGTCAAAATTTTTGGAAAATTTTTATAAGGAACATTAAGTAAGCTGACATAACCAGAGCTCGTATTTCGATGTGACATTCTTCCCTGGCTTATTCGTAGGTCGGGAAGGGGGTGTTACACTCCAACTTCATTCCAACACAAAGGTGTACTGCATCTCTTTCCATGTAAAGCCTCATAAGGAGTCATCCCAATACTCTACTGATGACTATTGTTATAAGAAAATTCAATTAATGGCAAAAATTTGTCCCAATTCCTAGTAAAATCAATGATACAGCTCCTCAACATATCCTCTAAAATCTGTATCACTCTCTCTGACTGTCCATCTGCTGAGGATGGAAAGCAGTACTAAAATGCAATCGAGAACCTAGAGCATTATGCAAACTCTTCCAAAACCTCGAAGTAAACCGGGGATCTCGATCTGACACCAAAGAAACTGGGACTCCATGCAACATGACTATCTCATTGATATACAGCTCAGCCAACCTCTCAAGAGAATAATCCATCCGAACTGGAAGAAAATGAGCTGTCTTTGTCATCCGATCAACTATCACCCAGATTGCATCATGCTTCTTCTGAGTCAAAGGTAGTCCAGTCACAAAATCCATTGTCACTCGCTCTCATTTCCACTCTGGCACTGATAAAGGTTGGAGCAATCCTGAAGGAACTTGGTGCTTAGCCTTCACTTTCTGGCAAGTGAGACATCTGGATACAAACTCTGCTATGTCCCTCTTCATACCTGACCACCAATAATGTCGCTTCAAGTCCTGATACATCTTGGTACTCCCAGGATGCATAGCAAAAAGTGACTGATGTGTTTCCTCTAATATCATTCTTTTCAATTCTGCATCATCAGGAATACACAATCTATCTCTGTACCATAGACTGCCATCATCCCTCACATAAAAATCTCGACTTTCCCCTTTCTGACAAACCAGCACAATTTTCTGAATTCTCTCATCTGCTAATTGAGCCTCCCTAATATGATCCAACAAGACTAGCCTCAACTGCAACTGAGCCATCAAAGCACCATCATCAGAAGACTCAAATCTAGCATGCAATGCTCTCAACTCAACAAGCAATGAGAGCGAATAAGTAGTCAAACCTGCCAAAGATTTTCGACTCAAGGCATCAGCAACAACTTTTGCCTTACCAAGATGATAATCAATCAAACAGTCATAGTCTTTAATCAACTCTAACCACCATTTCTGCCGAAGATTCAACTCTCTCTGAACACCCAGGTATTTCAAACTCTTGTGATTTGTATAAATGAAACATTTTTCCCCATACAAATAATGCCGCCAAATCTTCAAGGCAAAAACTATTGCTGCTAATTCCAAATCATATGTTGGATAATTCAGCTCATGCGGTTTCAACTGTTGAGAGGCATAAGCAATGACTCTACCCTCCTGCATCAAAACACAACCTAAACCATTGTGTGAAGCATCACTGTATATCATATATGGTTTACCTTCCACAGGCAGGGTAAGGATATGAGCTTGAGTCAACATCTCTCTCAGCTACTCAAAACTCGCCTGACACCGATCTATCCACACAAATTTAACTTCTTTCCAAAGTATTCTGGTGAGTGTTGTAGCTATTATAGAAAAACCCTTCACAAATCGACGATAATAGCTTGCCAATCCCATAAAACTTCTAACCTCTGTCACAGTCTTTGGTGGACTCCAATTCAAGATAGCCTCAATTTTACTCGGATCAACTCTAATACCCTCTGCTGAAACCACATGACCAAGAAATGCTACCTGATCGAGCCAGAACTCACACTTAGACAGTTTAGCATACAACTGCTTCTCTCTCAGAGTCTGCAATACGATCCACAAATGCCTATCATGATCCTCCTCATTACGCGAATACACCAAGATGTCATCAATGAAGACCACCACAAACTGATCTAAATATGGTCTGAATACCCTGCTCATCAAATCCATAAAAGTTGCTGGTGCATTCATCAATCCAAAGGGCATCACCAGAAACTCATAATGCTCATACCTCGTATAAAAAGCTGTCTTGGGTACATCCACATCTCTGACTCTCAACTGATGATACCCTGATCTCAGATTAATCTTAGAGAATACTGCTGCTCCCTTCAACTAATCAAAAAGATCATCTATCCAAGGCAAAGGATACTTGTTCTTGATGGTCACCTTATTCAACTGCCTATAATCAATACACAATCTCATGGTGCCATCCTTCTTCTTCACAAACAACACAGGCGCTCCCCACGGGGACACACTAGGGCGGATAAACCCTTTATTTAACAACTCCTGCAACTGCACCTTCAGCTCTCTCAACTCAGCAGGTGCCATCTGATAAGGAGTAATAGAGATAGGAGTGGTACCAGGCAACAAATCGATATCAAACTCCACTTCTCTCTTAGGAGGTACCCCTGGCAACTCATCAGGGAAAACATCTGGAAACTCGGCAACTGTGGGTATACTTTCAAGCAGGGATCCCACTACTCTAGTATCTACAACATGAGCAAGATAAGCCTCACATCACTTCTGAATCATTCTCCCAGCTGAAACAAACATAGATGAAAGATACCTCTGCTCACAAGATACTATAACATCCTTACCATCCCGTGTTCTCAAAATAACACATTTCTTCTGACAATCTACCATAACCCCATGCTTGGATAACCAATCCATGCCCAAAATCAGATCATATTCCCTAAAAGGCATCTCAATCAGGTCACCAAGAAACTCCTCATCTTGAACAATAACTAAACTATCTCGTTGCACCCTGCTCACCACAACACTATGCTCTAAAGGATTTATCACCAAGACATCAAATCCTAGGGACTCAGAATGCAATTCAGACACAGGCAAGATGGATGCACTTATGTATGAATGCGTAGATCCAGGATCTAATAGAACAAGGACTGAAATACCAAATAAAGAAAATGTACCCGCAATGACGGCTGAAGCATCCGGCTGCCTCTGCATCACATAAACCCGCTGAGATGGCCCAGCCTCATCTGGCCTACTGCCTCCAGATGTAGAGCCTCCTCTCTGACTAAACCCAAGGTGACCACCTCTACTAAAATCTCTGCCACCACGACCTCCTCTGACACTGGGTCGAGAAGATGCAGTATCTGTCTGCCTAACCTCCGGTGGCTCGGGACAATCTTTGATAAAATGGTCTGATGACCCACATCTAAAATACACTCTCGAACCACCTCTCCACCAGCAGACACCTCCGTGTACTCTACCACAATGAATGCAAGTAGGTGGATTAGGTCTCTGAGTCACTGGAGTCGGAGCACTAGCCACTGAAATTACAGATCTCTGTCTCTGTCTCTGCTGCTGTACTGACCTGCCAAACTGCCCCTGACTCCTACTAAACCTCTGAAAATGTCCCTCTCGACCTCTCTTCACTGATGAAGACCCTACCTCACTCTGGGCTCTCCTAACTCTGGTCTCCTCAACCCTGGCAGCTGCTGCAAGATTCTGCACCCTCTCAACACTCCTGGCAGCTGCAACTAACTGGGAGAAATCCTGATACCGAGAAACTACAATGATGCACATGATAGAGGGTCTCAGTCCCTCCTCAAAGCTCCTGCACCTGTCAAACTCGTCAGAAATAATCCCACCAGTATAGTGACTCAACCGGATAAACTCGATCTCATACTCGGTCACTGTCCTGGTATCCTGTCTCAGACTCAGGAACTCCATCTTCTTTGCATCTTTATACTCTCTCAAAGTATACTTCTGCTCAAATTCCCGCAAGAAATCATCATAGGTCAAGACTGGTGGATCATCCAGAGCATGTGGAACCGTCTTCCACCAATCATATGCATCTCTCTGCAGAAGAGATCTGGCATAATCAAACTTCTCTTCTGGACTAGCCTGTAACTGAATAAATATCCTCTGAACCCGGTCTAGCCACTGCTCTGCTACAGCAGGATCTGTAGTACCAAACAAGTCCTTAGCCCCATACTTTCTCAATTTATCATACTGCCTCACCGGCAACTGCGGCTGCGGCTGTGGCTGCTGCGGAACTGGAGCCTGCCTCAACAACTCTACCATATGCCATACCCAGCCGGGCGAAACCTCATCAGCTGCTGGTCTCACAGGCACAGAAACAGACGCCTCACCAGCAGATACAACTCTAGCACCATCTTTACCCTCATCTGGAGCCACACTCTCTGCACTACCCTCAGCAGCCTAATGTGGCTGAGACGTCATAACTACCTATATCTGCAAACAAAGCAGAAGATACTATATCAGAGATCAAAAATTACCAGTGCCAATGCATGTATTACAATTAAAAACAATTTTTCAAATCCCCCATTTTCTCTTTTTATCATCCCACCTAGGTCGAGAACTTCAAACCTAGGCTCTGATACCAAAACAAATGTAACACCCTTATACCATATATACGTACAAAACATATTTCTAGCATATGTAAAATACACATAGACGGTACAAAAATGTCACAGACGGATTTACAATTTTTTTTTTTACATTTCCAATTTAAAATTTCAAATTCTAAATATATAAAAATTAAATAGAATATAAATATTATTTACTTGTTATAAGAACCCAAAATAAATAATATATATATAAATCTCTGGGAAAAATTCGCCAAAGTTTTATCTGTATTTTGGATATCCCAAAATTTAGCAATTACTCAACCTGCAAAAAGAAAACATTCCCAATAATTTCCAATCACCCTCTCAACCATACTTCTTAATTTCACCAATTTTCTCAAACATTTATACATATAGATATATATAATTTAAAACACACTTACTCTCCCATTTGAAATACATTGACCCAAACATTCTTTATAATATACAATACGTAAAATTCAAAACATAATATATTATGCATAAAACTCAAAATGTACAATAACATAAAAATATATATATGTTGCTGGCAGTGTTTCTGATCTCAATAGCAACTCTACAAGCTCAACTACAAGTCTAAACCCGACCTGGTCAAGAAGAACTCTCTGGCTCAACTGGGTCTATCCTGTCACCTGCGCGATGGAAACAATCGTGCTAAGCCGAACCCTAGTGGTACAAACTTTGATAATAACAATATAACTCAATACAATACCAAATGCACAATGCATATAGATGTCACATCAATCCACTTTCTTATATTTTTCAAATAATTCATAAGCACAACTCATAACATTATATTACTCAATTGTATCATAATTCATAATTCACAGTAAAACAAAGACAAGCATGGGCCCAAAAAGGATCTAATATGCTATTCAAATTTCAGAGTTACTGCTTTGGTCCATAACGACACCATGTGTCTAGCCCCGTAGGCAATATATATATATAGCCATGGATAATGTAACAGCCCCAGTCTCTTGGACCTCAACCCGGCTAGACCCTTAGGCCCCAGTATCTTGGTCATCAACCCGGCTAGACTGCTATAGGTTTTTAGGCTTACGACCTAGTCTTTTCACCCCAAAAACATCATATTTATCAGCTGGCCTGGCTTACGACCCAGTCTTTTCACCATTCCAGCGTATAGCCCGTAGGCAATCATAGGCATGCCGCCAAACCCAGAACTCTGAAAATTGAATAACATACTAGGCACACAATTTATTCATATTTCTCATTATTAATCTCTTTCTCATTTTTACATATTCAATCTAGGCACATTGCCTTATTTTCACATTTTTTTCTCACTTTTCTCATTTTTCACATCTTTCTCATTTTTCTCACTTTTCTCATTTTTATCAATATCAATTCATTTCATTATTACACATATCTCATTTTTGCATTCACAACACATTACCCAATTACTTTGGGTATTTTCACATAATATGCATATTTCACATGTTACAAAAATGAGCCATTATCAATGGCTTTTCACGATGCATTTAACACATATATGACATTACAAATGTCATAGCATATTATTCATACATAATCAATGAACCAAGTAACTTAAAGTCCAAATGTTATGCAAATATAGATATTATATTCAAAGTTTATACATACCTCCACTAGCAACCCAAAGCAAGCTAAAAACAACCTTCAATCCAATCTTTCTAACTTTCCCTTCACCACTTAGATGAAGCAAATCAACCTCCCTCAATGCCTAAACCAAATGTGATAACAAATAATCATTTAGTATTACATTTAATGACATTTCCAACATTAAATCATAATTACACATCACTCTTACAAATTTCTAAAAATTTAGCCTTTCCTTACTTCAACATTGGAACTCCATTCTACTACAATTAAATTAGTGTTTTAAGTTTATTTATATTATTAAAAACATATTTTAATACATTTAAATCATTTATATTATAAAAATACACTATTATACACAAAATCTCAAAAATGGCCTAACCTTCCCCATTGAAGGTTTTCCATTCCAACATAATCCATTACTCATTCCAAGCTTATATTCATTACTTTTAACACTAAACAACATGCTTAAACAAATAAAATCACACAATTCAACCACTTTGGAAAATCACTTTTCCAAAATCCTAAATCTCCACTTCCATTCTCAAACTCCAATCCAACACCACCAAATCCAATATTTGACCTTAAAATACTTGTTTATGAATCAAAACAACTCATTTGGAATCAATTTGCACAATTAAAATTCATGTTAGTCTTCAAACTTGTTAATTCCTTCAATTATGGAATATGGAAGAAGCAAAATTCTTAGTCTTCAAACTTCCATGGAAGCCACGTTCTTGAGAAAAAGAAGAAGAAGACTTTTAAAATTCTTTTCTTTTCATCTTTTTTTTTAACCACATATATATATATAAATAATTTAATATTTAATTATTTCATTTTTTTAATAAATTAAAAGTCCTAATTTTCCTCTTCCATTCAAAATTATTTTTTTTTGAATTATTTTATTAATTTTGAATTTATAAGATTTAATTACCAAAATACCCTTTTCTTTTAAAAAGTGTTGACTTTTATATATGTTATGTATATTGCATATATATCATATATATATTTCACTTTTTCATTTAAAATTTCTTCATTTTTAATTTAAACCATTAATTTAATTTATCATTTTAAATTATAATTTATTTTATCTAATTTTTCAAAAATTAGAAATTTTCAAAAATTTCTAATTGTTACAATATATATGTAATGTATATCTAATATATATAAATACTTATATGCACATATAATATGTATTTTATATACACATCAAACATACTTTATATGTATAATATATATATATATATATATATCAAGTATATAATATATATATATATATATATCCAACATGTATAATTAATAAATAATATGTATATATTATGTATACACGCTGTATACATTAGGTATATATAATACTTATACCTCTAAATACTTATTTAATTTCTCCAAAATTACAGATATTACATTATTCAGAGTTTGTCCCGTAAACGTAGCTCAAATTAAAAAGAGTGAACCGCATTAAATTTGGTATACTATTTTTATCTCAATTTTATAGCTATTATCAAGTATAGTTGTTTTGTTATATTGTGCTATTAATTATCCGTGTAAAATTCTATCTACGGAGACTGAGTTTTAAGTGGGACCGTCTGCGATCCTTCCAGCCTTTTCTAAAATTTTTTTTGATATTTAATTTTAGTATAATATTTTATATACAATTTATTTGTATAATAGCAAGTAATTTATGCGTTATTAATACCCGTTGTACAACAACACAAAACAACATCTAATTAATTAAAGTCTAAAACAAATTGCAAATGATATAGAAACTCTTAACTTTGCAATTGAAAGAAACATATTGAAGTCATTTATGCTTTTTCTGCTCTTTGATAAAACGGCCTTTTTTAAAAAAAATTACATTAATTGGCATTTCTACTGTAAAGAAATGTTCATAATATATATATATATATATATATATATATATATACATATATCTGAAGCGTTGCCTTTATAGTGCTTTAGTAATATAGTGTTTTAGCAATTTGAAAGAAAAAATAATAAAAAAGAATAACAATTTCATATGGGTACAATAATTCATAAAAAATAAAAGAAAATTATCAATATAAGTATTAACATAAATAACATAAATATTAAATTAACATAAATATTTTATTTGTTCCAAATTGATTGATACATTTTTTCATTTGTATTAAATTATAGTTCGTTTATTATTTTATTTAAATTAAGTTATATAATAAATCTCTATTTTACCTTTATATAAATTTATATTTTCAAATAAATTAATTATTTTTTTAAAAAAATTATAAAATAAACGGTGCCTTTCATTATGGAGATAGAATAAAGTATTATTAGCAATCTAGAACATGGAAAACCATAGAGTAATTCCTGCTTGTGAGCATCATAATCAGTTTCGTAAAAAGAAAAAAAGCTATTATATATAAATATATATATATATATAAATATATATATATAATAAAAGAATTAATTAAGTGTGAACAAAAGCAAGTAGTATAAGAAAACATCAAAATCGAAACAAACCGTTTTTGCATTAATAAGCAACATTCCCACTTCTATAATCCAACACCACCTTCCATACACCTCATTGGCAACTAAATTAATATAGCATCAGATCCAAAGCCAGCCAACAAGTAGATCTAAATATCATGATCTCAGCACGTGCAATCTTTCACAGTATTTACTTTATAAATTGAAAAGAACATCAAAGTTCAAACATTTCAATATAAAATAGACATAAAAAAAAAAAAAGCTTAAAGTCCTATTTAAATTTAGAAAGAAATCACCCACATTATTGCTATTTTCATAACTATGCAAGTTAAATATGTTCAAAGTGTTGCTAAGATTTGGTGCATCAGTGCTTGTATAATTGCACCTAATAGTTATATTCATTTAATTCTATAATTTTTCTACATGTAGATTGAAGCCAATTTTACATTCGCAGATATAGCTAATAGAAGGATCCCTTTATTCCTGAAAATTTGACTTAATAAGCAAAGAAACAAGAAGCATACGTTCCCACGAGTACAACACAACCAATAATGTCAGCTTTTATGGAGACATATATATCATACTGCATCAGTTTCACAGAAGCATGTTTTTTACAACCTGGAAGAGTACAGCTCAATATAATATATCTCTATTGAAATGGTACATCTAGTAATTTAATTTTAATATTCACTACACACTTTTTATTATTTAATTTACCTTCCTTTTTGTTTGAGCCACTGGACACAATCATTTAGGCTAAAATAACCAAAGTTGCTGAAATTCAAACTAAAAGAAACTAAAAAGTAATAAAATATTGGTGCATCATGATAAAATTTTTATTTAATAATATTAAAATGATTGGAAGATCACAAATTAAAATTTCATGTGGAACTTAATTTATTGAAAAAAAATATAATAATTTAATACTATTAAAATCATTTTAAAAGGAGTTGAGATATCTCAAATTGAAATTTGAGTGAAGTTCAATTTAATCTAAATTATATCAATGCTATTTTTAATATATATATATATATATATATATAGAATGTGAGTTTAAATATCATTAAGAATAAATTAGGACAAAAAGATTAGAGTTTACATATAATCTTTTAAAATTCAAATGCAAAAATTGAAACGTAGACTAAAATGTAGAGCTTTATTGCATGCATGTTAAAGTTCTCAAAACTGCATAAAAACCCATTTACTTTCTGTTTGTTTTTATTAGAATATAATTGATGCTCTTTTCAAATGAAATGGTCCCCCACTCCACTATACAGTCATGAGTCATGCAAAAACGAACAGAATGGAATGGAATGGAAGGGTATTAGTATCATTACCAAAAACAAATAATGACCTGATATTTGAAAGAATATTCCAATACTGACCGGCTGAGCAGGAGCGTAAAAAAGAAACCATAAAACTAAAAGCAAACAAAGCAAAATATATATACTTGTAACAAGCTGATAAAAGTGTCACAGAAAAAAGACCCCCACAAAAAAAAACAGCCAAAATGAATCTCAAACAAAAAACACTTTTCAATTACAAATACAAAAAACAAAACCCATCAATGCATTATTATTATTATTATTATTATTATTATTATTATTATTATTATGAATCACTTCAAAACAAAAAAATATATAACAATTTTTTTCAAAAGACTGTTTTCCATGATTAACGACTTTCTTTTTTTTCCATAAATTTTGTATTCACTGTGTAACTGATGGAATTTCACAAGTCAAATACTAGACAAACGAAAATTTTATTAATTCAAGAAATTTTTTTTAGATTATATATATATATTGATGGTAGTACTGCTTATATAGAAAAACATAGAACTTGGCTTCTTATGTAAATATAGAGAGATAAAAAGATGTACAATAACAAAATACCCTATTAAATTAGGCAATGTCACATGCATGCTAGATGCTACCTCGTATATCTTTATCAACTCTCTCTCTCTCTCTCTCTCTCTCTATCTTTCTTGCTATGGCTTCAAACGAACCCACTGGTACCGGCCCTGCATTGACACATCCTTGGCTATATCGTAGTTGTACCTACAAAAAGGCGAAAAAGTTTGTTAGTTAGTTAGGGTTCGATTCCCCCTGTACTAAAATGCACTATCTTGTGATTTTCCATATCCTACGCACTAGTCTTATCTTAACTCACTTTTCTGCGAATCGTTTTTGCTCCTTCTTCTCTGCTTCCTCAAAGAACTCGTCGATCTCAGCCTGAGTCGGCATCTTCTCCAGTGGGAGTGACTTCCGGAAATTCTTTCCCTCCATTACCGGCGATTCCATCTCCTCAGTTTCGCCGTGAAATTGGCTTGAAGGAGTGGTCTCTCTGCTGCAAATTTATAATTTATATTTGAAGTATCTCAGAAAGATGGAGAAACAAAAAATTTTGAAACGGTTTCGCATTGGTAAATTTGGTGAATAGATAATGAAAGGAAATAAACCTGAATTTGTTGTCGATGCACGTTGAGCTTTCAGTTTCAAAACTCTTGGCCTGCAATATCTGGAAAGTTTCATAGCAATCAATAACTCTTAAAATAAATGTCAG
Organism: Garcia nutans; assembly: GCA_947685225.1. NCBI lineage: Eukaryota > Viridiplantae > Streptophyta > Magnoliopsida > Malpighiales > Euphorbiaceae > Garcia > Garcia nutans. The sequence continues at coordinate 14,004,907 of CANTUV010000032.1, forward strand.
ATATTCTTCATTTTAAACGTTAATAACGGAAAATTCGATAAGTAAAAATTTGAGACTCTCTCCCTTCGGTTAACATCCAAGATAATAAAAGAAATTATTTAAAAAATTAACTCTGTTTTTACTCACTTAGAAGTTTAAAACTATGTTTTTGGTTGTTTTTTCTCGGAAAATAAATTAAAAAGCTGAATATCGTTTCTTAAATTTTGTTTAAGTTTTCTAACTGAGAAAACAAAGGAAATTTACAAGATTTTTAAGAATTTTCAGGACCAAACAGTAAAGTAGTTAAAACAATATAGAACAAAATTTAAACTATTGAATATATTTTGAGAGAGTTTTGAGATTGGAATTCACCTCCAGATCTGCAAATCTCAACCTATCCTTCACCATTACGGTAGATTCTTCAATGCTGGAGCAGCGAGAAGCTGCGAAGGTGCCGGAGCATAAATCTCCGTCAAGAAATCCGACGGAATTACTCGAGGATGAGATTGAAATGGTTTTGTTATGAGATATCGTGAAGAAAGGGTGGTCCTGAAGCTCAAAATTCAATGACGGTAAGTTTAATTCTTCAAAACAAAAATCAAAATCAATTTTCATTTTCTTTGAGAAGCTTGTGATGGAAGATTCCATAGCTTCAGTTTCTGCTCTTCGCTTACAATTCTCTGCACAATCACTCATTTTTCCTTTTCCTCTCCTTTTTTTTTTAACTTGATTTTTTATTCTATGGTTCCTTTTTTTTTCACCAAAGATATATTGCAGAGCAGGTTTAAAATTAAAAAATTTATGATTTTGGTGATGAATCAAGAACCGTAGATTTTTTTAGACGGTTGAGATTATTTTCATTGGGATTTATAAAGTGGTCCTGACCCCTGACTCCGTCAATAGTCATCACCAAATGCATACAATTCCGTTGCGAGAATCAGGCAGTTGGAGACAAACTAATAAACTATCGAAGTTCAAAGTTTTTAACATTTTAAAATAAAATGGAGAAATTACTTTTTTTTAAAAAAATAATAATAAGAAAAACTTGAGAATTAGATGTCACACGAATTGATATGTTACTGGCATATAAACCTGTCTTTAAATTTAAAAAATTAATATTTTTTAAAATTAAATTTATTAATTCATTATTTTTCAATAATTAAAATTATAATTCGACTCATGAATAAATTTATTAATACACCAGATAAAAAATATAATTCACTATACAATTTTTAGAATTATAGTGTCACATCTGGCTTTGGATTTCATTTAAAATTTAATGATAAATTTAAAATTATAATTTAAATATCAAATTTTAAAATTTTTAACCATTAATATTTAATAGATATCTATTTTTTTAGCATTTAATTCTATAATTACTAATTAATTTACTAATAGTTGTGTTTTATTATATGTTTTTAATATTATTTAACGGTTAACCACTAATATCATTTATCAATTAGGTTGTTCTCATGGTGAATTTGTCTTGTATGTTGGCTATAGAGTATTATTTTTGTTAGAGATAAAATCACCTAAACATTACTTATTATATGTATTTGTATACTAACCTATAATCCTCACGTTGTCGCAAAATTTATTTATTTTAAATATTTTTATTTTAAAATATTATATTAATTTTTTATATTTTTATATAAAAAATATCATTTATAGTTGAAATTTTTTAACTAATGGCATAAAAATTTGGTACAGGGACATATAATGAATACACACATCTTAAATTAATCATGATGGTGTTGAAGAGTTATACTAATTCTTATATTATAGATATTCTATATTATTGATATGGATTCCTTTATTTGTACTTGCCATTTTTAGCATTTTTCAAAGTATTTATTTTCTTATAACAGTGGTATATTTTATCATGCAATCAACATTTATTCTCATATTATTTTAAGCATAATAATTTTTAAATATAATTTGTTTAAAATATTCATAATACATATTGTTAAAATTACAGAAATTAATAATGCAATAAAAAATCTTTAAAAGAAAATGTCTAAATACAAACAATAAAACATATGATCAAATTGTTATTTGCAAAATATCAATATTATAAATATATAATAATAGCTTAAAATTACCTTTAGCAACTTAAATTAATTTTAATTCATAAAAGCTATAAAAATTTATAATATTACAATCCTTTTATAATTTTGATTCATAATATTTAAAGAGATAAATAATTAGTAAATTAAAAATTTATATTCATAGTAAGAATAATTTTCTTTTCTTTTCAAAAAAAAGTGAATTTCATAAAAGATTTAAAACTGAAATGAAAAAAATAAAAATACTGCAAGCAATTATTAGAAATTGCAGTTGCCACTAAATAAAAAATTTATACTATTGGGGTTAATAGACCCCTTTCTATGGTTTTTATAACCCAAAAACCCATCAACCAACTAATAAAATATTATATTATATATTTATTTAATAATATATGAAAATTTCTTTAAATGAAAAAGATGCATATTTATTCAAATTTCTAATTCAACTTATAGATATCCCTTAACTACATAATTTTTGTTTTATATGTTCTTGAACAATTAGGGATATTTTTGAAATTAAAACTAAATTAATTATTAAAAATTTAGTTAGTATTCTATATTTAAAAAATAAACAAAATATTATTAGTTGTACCTCTGTTTATTTTAATATAACTAGAAATTTCTTTTAATAAATAAAATTTAAGACTATACATGAATGTTAATACAACATTCTAATCTACTGGCAATCACCAAACTAACCAAATAAAAAAAAATCAACCCACAAGAGAATAAAGAGGAAAGATATTCAACATTCCTTCTCCTCCTCTGCTTACAACAAAGTGAGAGAGAGAAAAAAATTCATATACTTTAAAAAATTAAAATTTATAAAAAACATCAAACACTAACTTTTATCAAAATTTCTAATTTTATTTTCTCTCAAATTGTTCTCTCTCTACTAAAAAAATACTCAAAATAGATCTTATAGACCCTTAATTTTGATCTTAAGCTGGTACAGTCCTGATTAAAAAAATGCAAAAATAAATTCGATTTGATTTTTAAAGATTTAAATCTAGTTTATAGCTTTTAAATAAGTTGATTCAATTTTAAAAGTCATAAATTCAATTGATTAATTTTATAAAACCCCAAAATTAAATTTGTTAAGCCCAAATTAAAACTGTCCGGCCCAGTAACTAAAAATTCAATACTAATTTGAGTCGGGGCAGCCCCAAGCGACTTGAGAATATGAAATGATGTGTGGTTGCCTTGTATAGCATTTTATTCCAGAGAATTATTTTTGGTGCTATTAATATGATGTGCCTTCGGGCTAGACGCTGGACGTCATTATTATTTACCTTCATATTAGATATTGGGCATCATTATTATTTACCTTCGGGCTAGACACTGAGTGTCACTATCATTTATTTTCGGAGCTACACATAGAGGTGTCGTAATAGACCATAATAATATCTTTGAAACCGAAATACTATATAGGGTTGTTTGGGCCCAACATGTATGTGTGTGATATGTTTATGTATATATGTGTGTTGTGCTATGGTTAATAAAATAAGATGAATTGATTATGATATGATTAATTATATGTAACTGAAAATGCATATGTTGATAGATAGGGTTGTTCAAGTAGCCCGTTAGCCCGAGTAACCCGACCCAACCTAAGAGATTCAGGCCGGATTGGGCTGACCCGAATGAAAAATAGGGTTAGACTGTGGGTATGAGTGTTATATTCGGGTCAAGCTTCAAATTTCATTAAAAACCCTCGGGCTAACCCGGCCCAGCCTAAGGGTCTTATAATATTTTTTTTAGATCCTAGGGTTTTATAATATTAAAACACTCAACTCACTCATCACAACTGCCACCTACCCATCATTCTCCCTCTCTCTTTCATAACAGCAACCCCCTCTCTCTCAAATAAAATCTCTCACAGTAAAAATTGGGTTTTCTTATTTTTTTAGTTGGTGGGAGTAAAAAGTGAAGATTATCTCAATTTATAGATGATGAGAAAATTTTCTTGTGCAGTCTCACCACTCTCTCTTGTCTTCCTCTTCATCTCTATGCATGTAATTAGAAAAGCTTCTCCATCTTGTTTCTCTCCTAATTAGATTCATTCCTACAGTTATTGTACCATTGTAACAAAGATTATTGTGATATTTAAGGAAACAAAAATCTATCAAGCTAGGATTATTTTTAATTATTTTTCATCTTGTTTCCTCTAATCGATTTCTTAATAATTTAGTTGCCGGTATTATTAAATGGCTTGGAGTTTTGATCGGAGGGAGTTAATATTTTGTTGGTTCAAGTTATTGGCTTGAGTTTTCAATTTTGATCAATTTCTTTATCCTAAGCTTTGATTGGGATTCTTTTTTTTTTTTTTGTGTGGTGAGAAAGGCCACTGTTCCAATGGATATTTATTTTTCTAAATTTAATAATATATTATAGTAATTTTTTTAAAATTTAAACAAGAAATTTAAATTATATTTCAGAGATCAATTAGTTCAGTTGCAAACAATCAATTTTGAGTATTCTGAAAAGAAAAGAAAAATGAAAAATTGGATTCTTGAGGAATTTAAGGCAAAAAAAATTTTAATTGAACCCGTTAGCCCGGCTGGCCTAGCCCACTCAAGCTTAGGTTCGGGATGCAGGTGCAGCCTTTAGGCCAAAGCTATATTTGGCCATGCCCAATTCGGCCCAAGTATACCCCTATTGATAGACCTTAGTAGAACTGGGTCTAGATACTGAGACGACCTGAGCAGAATTGGATCATGAAACTGATATTATTTATAGTAAGAAATAAAGAGATATATGTATATATATACATGATGAATAAAATGAGAAATATGAATGCATGTGTATAATATTTATTATTTATAAATATACACCACTAAGTTATAAAGCTTAGCAAGATTATTTGAATCACACAGATGAAAAAAGTTGCTAATCAGAAAGATTCAGATTGTAGTTAATATTTAGAAGATTAAAGGTGCCATGAGACCAACTCAAAGGATGTTGTATACATGTATAAATTTTGACATTATAGATTTTGATTTTGTAAATTAAAACATATCATATGTATATTAAATAAGTTTTGAGAAAAGTTTTGTGTTGTACATCATGTATTTGTGCTTGAAATATCTGAGTATCTAATGGAGGAACGATAAAATTTGAGAAATTTTATTTTGGAAGTGTGTTTCCAGTGGAGGTTGTGCTTTTGTTAATTTTGGGAGTTATTGAAAATACAGATAAAATTCTAGAGAAATTTTTTAGAGATTTTTACTTTATAAATTTATTTAATTACATTTTAACTTAATATGGTTTCAAAAAGATGATTACAGAGTAAATTATCATACCATCTTTGTATTTTATATATCTAATTTACGTACATAGAATACATATATTGTACATATATGAGATAAAAGGGTGTTACAGTAATTATTTTAAAAAACTCTTGTATGTTAATTTATTGTATAAGTGAAAATAAATTTATTTTTTTTATTATTTTTTTAGCCATATGATAATACATGACTGTCATGTCACACTTTGATGATTGGATAATAGCTTCAAGGATTTTATTGAGACAAAATTGAAAGTTTAAGAATTTATTTTTATAAAATAAAATTTAAAAATTTTAACGGGATAAAGATAAAGTTATAGGACCATAGGTGTAATTAACTATTAGAACTGTTCTTTTCATCAAATTAGTTATATAATAATTAGATAACTTCTCCATTTTGTTAATTGAATTTTTTTAAAACCTATAACTGATTTCAGGAATATATCAATTGAACAAATTTGAAGCTCAAACTCTTAATTGTTATGTTATATTGGAATTAAAATTAATGAAAATATTTAGTTAATTTATTGTTTTAAAATAATTATATTTTAACTTTTTGTATAAAAATAATTATATTTTGTAATGATAATTAATAATTTTATATGTGAAAAATGTTTTATTTAATAGGCTATAATTTAAAAATAATTTCATTGAGAATGAGTGATATATGCTTTTTAGAACCCATAGTCTATCAAATCTCTAAGGATAAAACTATATCGTTGACAATCATCATTGTAATAAAAATAGAGTTATGCTTTCACTTATTAAGGGCATCTCTAACCAAAACTTTATTTTAGAGCAACTTTAACACTTAAAACAAAATAAACATTACACTTTTTATTATTCTCATCTCCAATCTATTTGCACTATTTTTAACTTTATAAAGTATGTTCTATTTATTATATAGAATATTCTTTCTACTTTTCTTTATTAAATAGTTGAATATAATATAATATTCTTACATAAATATTAGAAAACTAATAATTATGAATTACATTAATAAAACATAATTAATAAAACAAAATTATAATACATATTTCATATTTTAATAAAATTTATGAATTTTATATAAGTTAAATACACATTTATTCATTATTAATTTAATATAAGTTAAATATATAGTAATATTTAAGTTTGTAAAGTTAATTGATCTCGATATTTTAATTTTTTTATAATCTTAATAATACATATATATATATATATCAATATATTAAGATTTAAGCATATTTAATTTTAATTATTATTTTATTTTAATGCATTTTGAAAGGACCATTCTTATCTTTTCTAGAAAGTTAAGGTTGGTGCAATAACCTATCAAGGCGCATAATAATAATAATAATAATAATAATAATAAAGCAATGCTACAGTGGCATTCCAAACTTGGCGTGCCACTATAGCATATTGCTATTGTAGCACCAGGTTTGACAACACGTTGGAGCTAAACCCATGCTTCAAACTACCATATTCAGTGCTTAAGGATAATATACACATCATCACATTATTGTTATTCAATATTTTACAAATTTTAATCATTGGAACATGTCAATCATCTCACCGTTGTCACATCAAACTTTTGCTTAACAAAACATCACATTAATTGAATGAAAAAGAAACTACATTATCAACATAAAATAGAAAATAGCATGGAGTTCTAGAATGAAGGATCCAAAATAGTATACATGTAATTATATATTTCAACAAACAAATAGATTCCTTACTAAGAATGATAAGCAGGAGTAACTCGAATAGAGCTACTTCTCATGCTTAACTTGCAACTGAAGAATGAAATGTTGAACAAGGGTAAATGTTTGATTCAATGAGCTATATAGTGATCAATATAATAAATTATTCTAATATCAAACATGTTCATGCATAATGTCAAACAAGTACATAATCACGTAATCATCTACAGATAAGATTTAGTTTATGTGAATCACATTAAACATTAATCAAGAGAATTGATCCCTAAATTTAGCTCTCTTATTCAAATGTTTCTTTTAGGATCTAATACATAGAACTTTGTCATTTAGGCTTAGCCTGAACAGCGTTAATCTAACTGGCAACAACATTGAGCAACGCGTAAGGCTGCAGTCGTCATAAGTTCATCATATATCAATTCAAACCAAAATCAATCCATATATCAAATTATACTTGGTCCTATGTGATCCCAATCTCATTCAACAATCACAAGTAATACGTAACATTCATAACCATTGGAATTTATGTACTAACGTATGTCATGCTTCTTTAATTTAATACCATTAATAATAGTTATATATATAATATATAGACAAATCAATGCATGCATGCAAATGTAAATAGTAAATAAATTTAATGAATGGGGCACTACAAGAATTTTATAAAATAACGATAAAAAAATATTGGTAATTACTAAATATTTATTGCTAAGTAACAACAATGACGACTTATAATGAACAATAAGTCGGGAAACATATTGTCACTAAATTTGGATTATTGATCCATGTGCATCCATCATGTACTGCATGTCGTATTTTTTATTTATTTTTTATTACTATTGTTTCACAGAGTTGATGGCTCGTTAGTTCATTTGTGGTGTTTTGCAAGTATTTGTTCGATCATAGGATCTAATAGTGGCAATGTGAGTTTAGCAAAGGAGCTAGTACGTTGATAGAGGGAAGAACATGATTAAAGGTTGATTATGTTTTATATGTATATATATGTATATGTATTTATAAAATACAAATACATCTACAAGATAAGTAAAAGAAATATATTCTTAGATGTTCAAATAAAGTGGGCTTGCTAGAATGCTTCTCTAAAATTGAAAATAGACAATATATCCTATATTTAATATTGAAACAAATATATTCAAATATGATAGATAAGAGTTCTATGCAGTGTCTGGTGGCTTTAAACCTACTTGGGCCGATAAAGTGGTGTTAGAGCCTTGTTTAATGAAAATGGGAGAGAATAGTTAGCATAGTTTGATAAAGTTTGGAATTGGATAAATATAGAGCTTAAGTTATGCAAGGAAAGTGAGGTTAGGATTAGGCAAGGTACAAAGTAGGATTGTTCATAGGCTGGGATGAGCCAAGTTTGCACCCTGCCCAAAACCCGACCCGAATTTAACTCGGGTCTGATTATTCAACCAGTAGCTTGACCCTAAACCCAAGTGGCCCAGAGGTACTCAAGCAAGTCGGGTTTTTGGGCTCTCAAGCCATGTTTTTGGGCCAAAGAATTGAAAATAAATTATATTTAAAAATAAAAACTAAAATTTTAGAATAGTGAAGAACACTAAGCCTAATATAAAAAACCAAATTTTAACTATAGAAAGAATCCTAAAACACTAAATTAAATATCAATTTCTAATCATTTCTTTCATCACGACGAATAAATTATTAAAAAAAGAAAAGGAAAAGAAAATCAAAAGATAAAACAAGAACAAAAACTAAAAAAAAAATGAAAAACTAGTTTGTCCTCTCATCTATGTAACAAATCCAATTTACATATACAAATACATAAAATAAAACCTCCCCCCAAACCCAAAGTTTTTGACATTCGCATAAACTCAAAGAAAAAAAAACAATCAAAATCACAAATAATTTACAAATACACATGCAACTTCAAAATAATAATAAAAAAAACATTACCTGTAAACTCAAAGAAAAAATAAAAAATAATTCGAAAAGATTAAGAAAAGGTTAAATGAAAAAATAAAAAAAAAAATAGAAGTTTTACAAATTGTTGAAAGGAGAGGCTGAAAGATAGATTCTTGGGCTAAAAGGAGAGAGAAGGAATAAATTGAAAGATAAGAGATATGAAGAAGAAATTGAAATACTAGAGAAAAAAGTACTTATTGGTAGTGGCTACCAAGAGTAAAAAGAGATAGGAAAGCTAGGTTAAATAATAATTGATGTATATATATATATATATATAAACTTCGGGTCGGGCTGGGTTGGCCTGAAAATTTTTAGCCCATAGCTCAGCTTAAAATAAAATCGGGTTACGCAAGTAACCCAAAGCCTGATCAATGTGTTATAATTACTACAAGTAACCCATAGCCCGATCAGTGTGTTATAATTACAGCAATTAACCCATAGCCCAATCAGTGTGTTATAATTACTGCAAGTAACCCAAAGCGTGATCAATGTGTTATAATTACTACAAGTAACCCAAAGCTCAATCAGTGTATTATAATTACTACAAGTAACCCAAAGCCCGATCAGTGTATTATAATTACTACAAGTAACCCAAAGCCCGATCAGTGTGTTACATAACTTGGCTCAACCCGACTTGGTCAGGCTGGGTTGAGCTAGGTCACATAGGTTAACAGGCATTATATATAGTCCTACCATAAAGCATAGGATCATTTTCTTATTTCAGATATATCTTTCTGACATTATCCTTTCTAACTAACTTATGATACAATTTGTTCTATTCTATGTGATTTTAAGTTTGCAAACTAATCTAACTAATATGGATTCATGAGATAGCTGACCCTATTCATACCATCCCGATAAAAGGGAAATCCATACTCCATTTCCGTATTCAACTAAATTTTCAATGCCACAACAATTACAACCTCTATAAATTGATATTATTGAGAAGGATACAACCTTCAAATAATTCCAAACTTTACAACCTCCAAAGTATAAAGAGCATAATGATCCTTTATAGTTTCTAAAGGAGATTGAAATACGGGCCTAGATTCTTTATTGTTCTTCCAACAAACCTATAGAATTTATAGGTTGATTGATGCGAGGTGAACTTAAGGAGTGGTTTGATAACTATGTAGCGAAAGTCTAGATGGCTATAAGAGAGTTAGTTAGGGTGAGTTAATGAAAATGATTAACTTTAAATTTAGGTCTGGAACCCTAAGGCAAGAGAAACTAAAAGGGTTAGAGGAATTGAACTCCTTACTTGGATATTACCAAATATACTCATAAGCTTCACAAATATTACAAATACCTACCCTCCATTATATATGACATATCAAATAGAATGGAGCAATACCAATTAGGATTCGATGATAAGATCAAAAGAGAGATAAAGAAAAAGAGAGAAAGGGTAGGCGGCTAATAGGGACCACTAAACCTATAGATAGCCAAAGGTACTATTTATGCAAGGTGTGTAAGAAAACACATAGGGAAGAGTGTTACTTAGTGATTGGAGCATGTTTTACTTATGGTAAGGTGGGACATCAAGTTAAAGACTCTGAGCATAACTGAAATCTTACTACATATTTGGTCAGTAATAGTCGTAAAAGAAAATTTCCATCTATAGTGAACGATCAATCAGTTTGCAAAAAGATGGAACCGCTGGTTTCCAAGTGGATGATAATTCAAACTTATAAAGATATCTTTCCAATTATGAGCTTTGTGTTTTTTCTTACCGTTCGAACTATATGTATGGATATGTAAACTTTTTTTATAATAATAATATACATATTTATTCAAATATGACATAAAATATTAAGAAATCTTTTACTGGAAAATAAGTGAGCAAAACACGAATAAGAAACTAAATATAAAAAAAAAATGTAAAACCTTATAGTTTAGATATAAATATCTCTTTGAATTTTGATAAGATAAAATATAATAGCAAGCTTAGATAGGAAAGACCCTAGAGAAATTCAAGGATGAATTTCTAAAAGGGAAGGAGAGGGTAACATCCCAACCCTAGGTACTTGAGATCCATATAGAGTTTGTAAGGGACTTAGTAAACCCTAGAACTAGATTGGGTGAAACCATAAAGTTTGAAGAGCTTATGAATTGAAATTAAATAATTTAAATTTATTTGAGCTAAATAATAATCATTTATTATAGACAATAGGAAATTAGCATAAACAATTATATGTACAAGTTAGGAAAATACAATGGAAATTAGGAAAGAAAATAGAGAGCTAAATTAGACCTATTTGAAGGGAGGATTTGTGAGGTAAGGATCAATTTGAAAATGAAAGAAAGCAAAAGGGTCTAATTAAAGAGGATTAAAGGGGTTGAGGAAAGAAATTTGAAAGAAAAAGAAGTTCAAGGATTTCATCGGATTTAATTAATAACCAATATGAAGTAGACGCCAAACCATGATTAAGCAAGCCAAAACCTGACCAGTTAATCACTAACCTTGCAACCAATAGGAGCATTTTGGTGCCTATATTTAAGGATAAGGAAGATATCCAAAATTGTTCAAATTATAGAGGTATAAAAATTATGAGTTATATAATAAAATTATGGGAGAGAGTTGTGGACACCATTTATATTTGGATACTTGGATTTATGCTGGGTTGACCGACTGTAGAAGTAATCTTTGTTATTAGAGATTTGATGGAAAAGTACAAGGAGATGAAAAAGGATTTATATATGGTTTTCATCGACTTACAGAGATTTATGATAGAGTTCCTAAAAAATTTTTATGGTGAGTCCTCGAGCACATATATCCAAACCTTAAAGGATATGTATTATAGAGTTATTACTAGTATCCATACAGTTGGAGGTGATAATGAGGATTATTTCTATTGAGTTACAACAAAGTTCAGCTTTGAGCCCTTATCTTTTTACCTTGGTCATGGATGAACTTACAAGTCATATACAGGATGACATCCCATAATGTATGATGTTCGAGGATGAAATAATGTTAATAAATGAAACTCAAGCAGGAGTAAGTAGAAAGTTGCAGTTGTGAAGCACTTTAGAATCTAGAAGTTTTAAGTTAAGTAGAATTAAAACTATGCATATGTATTGCAAGTTTAGTAATACAAATGGAGAAACGGGCGAAGTTGTTTTTGTTAGAGTAGCAGTGCCTTATAGCACTCATTTAAAGTATCTTAGCTTAATTCTTCAAGAAGATAAAGGTTGTGAAGAAGATATTAGTCATATGATTAAAATAGGCTTAATGAAGTGGAGGAGTGTCATAAGAGTATGTGATCAAAAAATATCAATTAAATTGAAAGCTAAATTTTACCACACTGCAAATGTGGCTTGCTATAATGTATGATAGCAAGTTAAAAGGATAACATATGGGTAAATCGCATGTTACTAAGATGAGAATGCTAAAATTGATGTATAGACATACTATGATAGATAGAATCTGTAATGGAGAAAAGGTGAAGGTGGCACTTATTAAGGATAAAATAAATGAATATAGATTGAATTAGTTTGGTCATATGAAATGAAAACTTAGTGATGCACTTATCAGAAAGACTAAATAATTGAGGTGGATACATCCTAGAGAGGCAGAGATATACTTAAATTAACTTAGATAAAAGTAGTTCAACATGATCTTGTGACTTATATCTCTCCGAAAATATGGCCCATAATTACTTTGAGTGGAAAAAAATCCATATAATCGACTCTAATTAACTTGGGATTAAGACTTTGTTGAGTTGAGTTGAGTTGTATTCTTTTATAGTTTTTAGAGAAAATCTAGAGCATCAAAATATGTAATATTATAGAGGCCACTAAAATCATCATCTCTGCATGCCAAGCTTACCTCAGCAACATCATTTTGATCGATGAAATTTACTTCAATATTCTTTTCTTTTTCTTTGATTGAGGCATGATAAAATTTAATAAGATGATCAACCGTACAACATGATGTGACCAATGCCCTTTTATGCCACATTAATAGCATGAATTTTCTATATTCTTTGAAGGGTTACCTTGATCATTTTTATCTTTTTCTTTTCCTCTATTATTATTCTATTTATGGTGATAAAAGAAATTACTATTACTAGCACTATGATAGTGGTAACTACTTTGTCCTTGACCATGGCCATAACCACGACTATGACTATGGCCACGACTATGATTTTCTATTTTTATATTTACTTTAGGGAATGAAGCAGATCCAGCAAGATGAATTTCATGATTTTTTATTAATGGGTTGTTATTTTTCTCAGCTATAAGCAAGCATGAAATTGATTATGAGTACTTCTTAAAACTTTTTTCATGATATTGTTGATATAGGAGTACATCAGAAGCACTAAAAGTTGATAAAGTTTTTTTTTTCTAATAAGTCATCATGAGTAATATTGTCACTACACAATTTCAATTAATAACTTATTCTAAAAATGGTTGAATTACATTCACTTATAATTTTAAAATCTTAAAACCATAAATGCATTCAATCATTAACAAGCATTAGATAACTTACTATTTATTGGTAGTCATACCGCTCTTTCAAATTTTTTCATAATTCAAATGGATCTTTCACTGCACTGTTAAATGTTCAACTTTTAACTATTCACGTAGATGATGGCATAGAACTATCATACATTTACCTTATTTTGGTTGGATACTTCATTTTCAATTACAATTATATTTTCAAGTTCTTTAGCATTAAGATATATTTCAACATTAAGTACCCATGATAAATAATTTTTGCTAGTTATATCAATAGCTATAAACCCAAATTTGATGAGATTTGACATAATGTGAACTAAAATGAAATAAAGAAAGAAATATTTGAACCACAAACTATAGTACAAAGTCGTGTTGATAATATATTATAGAATAAATATATGCCAAATACATAAAAATAAAAACAAAGAGATTAGAGGAAAATTTAGAGAAGAAAGAAAAAGTTATGAAGTAATATTTTAACTCCTTTCACTTATTTTCCATAGTGCATGAAGCCTCCTTTTATAGGCTTCAATCAGTGGCGAACCCAAAGGGGCCCAGGGAGGGCTCTGGACCCCCTCCCATGGCCCATGTATATATATACATTCATTTATATATATATAAATTATTTATATATATATATATATTTATATATATAAATTTTATATTTATATGTGAATTTACATATATTTATTTATACATTTAAATTTAAATGAATTTAAATATATATATATAAATATATATACACACACACATTCATTTATATACATATGAATTTATATATATTCATTTATATATTTAAATTTAAATGAATTTAAATGAATTATATATATAATTTAAATGAATTATATATATAATTTATATATATGAATTTAAATAAATTTACTTTAATTCTTAAAATTTTCTCCAAAATTCATATATATATATAAATAATCGATTGTTTGGTGTGTTATATAGAGAAATATATTTTTTAAAAAAAATTAAAAAAATGAGGCTATTATGCAACATTTTCAGAATACGCAAAGTCGTAGAATACAATTATCATCTAGTAGGCATAGTTAATTTAAAGGTATAAATTAATTGTTGAACTTTTGTAATGTAATATTAAATATTCAATTTTATAGTAAACTTATCTATAATTTTTTTTTATGAAAATTGAGCCCCCCCCCCCCCCCCCCCCTTCAGTGAGTTTTTGTGTCAGCCACTGGCTTCAATTAATATATTACATAAATAACAAAAGAGATTCTTGAGTTATCAACTTAAATACAAGAGAGTCTATAATCTTAAATGAAAAGAGAGTTCAAAGTTAAGCCATCAATTGGTAGTTTTATGGACATTCATTGTAATATCCCAAAATACACCCTAAAAGATAGGAATAAATATTGTTGTATTTGAATTATGTGTTTATGTTAAGTTGAAAAGAAATATTATGAGAGATAGATGCATGTGGAGGATATATGTATAAGTATGGTATTTGGGAGAGATGGGAAATATAATTACAATATATAAAACATATACATATACCAACATATACATCACATATACATAAGATATAAATTGGTGTTGGAAAGGTGAATTCATATAATTAATAATAATAATAATAAAAGAAAAAGAAGAAAAGAAAGTCAAAAGATGGATTGTGTGGTAGAGGATTTTTGAAATGATTATTATTATTATTATTATTATTATTATTATTATTGTTATTATTATTATTATTATATATATATATATTGGATAAGAACAAAGAAAGAAGAAATTCTTTCTTTCTTCTTCTTCTTCTTCGTGTACGAGAGAGAGAGAGAGAGAGAGAGAGAGAGAGAGAGAGAGAGAGAGAGAGAGAGAGAGAGAGATATGTGATTTTGTGGTTTAAACACCAATTTTCTTGAGGATTTTAAGAGAATTGAAGATAGAGATGAAGATTTGACAAAGGATTCAAGTAAGTATTCATTTCTTTGAGTTGCTTTTTATTGTTTGAGTTTGGATCTGATATGGTTGGTGTGTGATGATGATAATATTGAAAGATTGAAGTATATATGTGTGTTGAATTTGTAATTGGATGATGATAATATGATTATTTGTGAAGATGATGATGAATTGTGGAATAAGGGTTTAGTTTAATGAATTGGGGATTTGATTAATTGATGCATGGATGATGTATATAATGATGATTGGTATGTGTTTTGTGTGGTGTTGGTGTTTTTGGTAAGTTTGTTATGGTTTTGGGTGTGTTTGGTTGAGTTTGATTGAAGTAGTAGATGATAGAAAATGGTTGTTTATGGGTTGAGTTATTGTTTTGGCCGGATTCTGGATTTTTGGCCTGACACGCTCAGGGACACGGCCAGTTTGTTAGGCGTGTTGTTGGTTCTATTTTCTGGGATTAGTAACACGAGTAGTGACACGCCCGTGTTATTGAGCGTGTCATAGCTACTGTGAGTTTGGAGAATTGACACGGCCATGAACACGTTCATGTTGTTGGACGTGTCATCATGTTTGAGATACAGTATGTATTACACGCCCAGTGACACGCCCGTGGTTATGAGCGTGTCAATGTTTCTGTGTTGTGAAGTTAGGGCACGATCAGGAACACGCCCGTGTTGGTGAGCGTGTCATGTATAGAGTTTGCCCTAGTTGATTCTTATTTATATTGTATCATGTGTATTTCTAAGTAAGTGTGTATGATCACTTTTGGATTAGGTTTTAAGAGATTGAATTGACCCTAACCCAAGTATTGAAGAATCCATGGAAGAGAAGTTTAGATGGATGTGAGTTTCTTTGGAGGTAAGTACAAAACCATATTTGATTGTATATAATTATATAATTATATGATTTTTAACCTTAACACATTTGATTATGAATGTGTTAAGTAATCTATTATATTATTAATATAAATATGAATAATGTATATGAATAATGTATATGCAATGAAAATTGAGAGATATGGAATTTAATAAAATATATATATAATGTGATAGTATTCAATGGGTTATGTGTTATGAAAGGTGAAAGATGTGAGGATATAATAATACAATTGAATGTGTATACTTGAATGATGAATGGTTATGTATATATATACACATATATATATATTGAGTGTGAAGTATGAAATGTATGTGTTATAAAATATGAAATCTGAAAGATGTGATATTGTGATGAACTATGAATTGTGAATTGAGATTGAAGAGATGTGAAGCCATTGTTATTGGCTATGGTATTGAAAATGAGGCATGTTTGTCTAAATGATGTCATTGTGGTTGGCTATGATGATCTAAATGATGATGAGAATGAGAATGAAATTAATAATGAAATAATGAATGAATTGTGTGTCTAATATGTTATTCATTTTCAGAGTTTTGTTGTTGGTGGCATGCCTAATAGTAACAATCTCTTGAAGTTAGGTTGGGTTTGATCCTTGAAGCCAAGTTGGGTTGAAGTTTAACATGTTTTACTCCCCTTGAAGCTTGGTTGGGTCTAGTCCTTGAAGCCTAATTGAGATGTTACAACCCTTGAAGCTAGGTTGGGTTTGGTTCTTGAAGCCAAGTTGGGTTGAGACTTAGCATGCTTTGTTCCCCTTGAAGCTTGGTTGAACCTAATCCTTGAAGCCTAGTTGGGATAATGATAATGATAAATGTGATAAATAAACCAAAGCATTAACTCTGAAAGTTGAATGGCATATTAGTGTTTTTGGGCCCATGCTTGTGTTTGTTTAAGTGTGATTTATGAATGGTGAATTATGGATAATGTATTAAATGAACATGATATTGAGAGGTAGTGTTATGAGATATGACATGATTATATCACATGAATGAAATACTAGAAAGAGAAATATGTATATGGGGTGAAAGTAGTAAGTATCATTCTAATAATTGTTCTACCAAGATATTGGATTATGTTTAATTGTAATGATATATATGTATATGCATATAATGTATGAGATTCATAGGAACATATGAAGAATACATTGAAAAAGGAGAAACAGAATAAGAAAACATGATGTTAAACATATGAGGTATGTTTATCTTGTAATGTATCTTTTAAAATCTATTTGTACTACTAAGCTTTCGAGCTTAGCGCGGTTTTATTAATCGCGCAGGTAATTAGGTGATGGAGCTGGAATTAATCCACTATGTCACGAAGAGAGCAGGTGTAGTCGAGACCAACTAGAAGGTGGTGCATGCATGATCAAGTTAATTATATTGTATTTTTTTTGTAAGAATGTATTCATATGTATAAATGAATCTTTGAAAGAAACATTGTAATTTATATATATATTAACTATCATAAAAAGGATAATGATTTTTGTAAATACTTTCATATGATTAAATGTATTATTGTTTTAGAATTAAAATAAAGATTTTAATTATGATGAAAAGTGACATTCTTATACTCTATATACGTATTGTATATATGTACTGTACATATATAGGATATGAGGGTGTTACATTCATTAAATAGATTATTTATACCAATTGGTGGTTTTATTTATGCTTTTTTCCTTGTAATTTTAGTTTCATTGTTTAATAAATAAGTCAAGATTTTGATGGTTTTCTTTATTTGGTTGATTGGTGAAGAAAGATCAATTCTTGGTTGAAATTTCGCTCTCACAACTATTCTAGCAACCAATCTTTTTATTCAAACAATGTTAAAAAAAAATTATCATCCTCTTCATCTTTCAATTTGGGAAAGAAAATGAAGGAAAAAGAGTGTGAGAGTGAGTAATTAGGCAAAGACTAATATTAATGAGGATATATGTCATCAAGCAATGTAAAGGTTGTGCCATTATACGCTGTTCCATTTCAACAATGAAAATTTTAAATAGATAAGTAAAAAGTCAAATTAAAAAACCTATGTAGTTAAATTGAAAGTAAATGACCTAAAGTGACAAATCTTGCTAAATACAAAGGATTACATATGTATTAAGCCAATATAAATTGAAACCTAAAATATGCTCCAAATATAAAACACATATAGTATGAATATAAATTAAAACCCAAATATAACTAAATATAATACACATATAAATCGGACATAAACCAGATGCATAACACATGTAACATAAATAAAATCAAAACCTAAAATATAAATCAAATATAAAACACATATAAATTATAATATATATATAAACCAAATATAAAACATATAAAACATAAATATAAATCCACATTCTCAGTAATTCTAATGGAAAAGAGATGAGAACAAGGTAATACCAACAAAATCAACTAAGTAAGTGAGAACTGCATAATAGGAAAAAAAAATGTATTTTTTGAAAATAAAATTTAAAAATAAAATGAAAAATAAAATAAGTTATAAAGAAAAATAGTAAAAAAATAAAACTAAAAATACAATACATGACCTAATAAAAAATACAACACATCCTTGAAATTTCCCAAAAAAAATCTTAAATACATAATAACACACGATCTTTAACATATTTTGTATATTTAACATGACCTTTTATGTTTGAAAATTAAATACTTAACTTTTGAATTGTTGATAATTTAATACATTTGTTAACTATACTATAATAAATGTTGCTGATGTAACAAATGATTCATTAGTATAAGTCGGCCAAATAAAAAAATATAGTATCCCATGTCAAAATGGCCTTTATCATATTTTGTATACTTAACTTGACTTTTTTATTTTTGATGAACAAATACATATTCTTTTTTATTTTTTGGAAAACAAATACATGACATTTTTATTTTTATTTTTTTATCAAATTCTATTTTGCTTTATTTTGAGTTTAAAAATTAGTGAATTTTTAATTATCTCAAACTATAACTTAAATAAACTCTTCAAATGGTTATATACTTATTTTATGTCATTTGGATGGAAATTATTTGTTGATTAAATCAGTAAATTTTCTTCTAAATTAATTTGATATGTTATAATATGTTTTCTTTCATCAAATTTCATATTTTTAATGCCATGATAGTAGTATAATTAATGAATTTAAGAATATGACTTTTAAAATATGGTAAATATTAAAGCTTAGGAAAAAATGAGACAGTATAATTATATAAAAAATCATGTAAATTTTAATAATTATTATTAAATTACCTTTTCTCATTCATAGATTTACAATTGAGCGACCAAAATTTTTAATGTATAGATTTTAATATTTCTTTATTTTTAAAAATTTTTAATTATTTTTAAATCACAGTTTAAGGAAATTAGAAAAGTAATTTTTCTCAAATCATAATTTTCTAAACTCAAAATAAAATATAATTTAATTTAATAAAAATAAAAATATCATATATGTATTTGTTAGTACTTCAAACATATTTATTTGCTAAAAATAAAAACAAATCATATTAAATAAGAAAATATTATGAATAATTAAATATAATAATTTGTATATTTCTTTTTATCTCTTTAATCATCTTATCTTTTTTTCTAATTATATCATCTTGTCTCATAAATTATTTTATCATTTTATTTATTTTATTATCTTAATAATTAATAATTAATATTTAATTTAATTTTTAACTCTATAAATAGAGCTGATTTGTACAGCTTATGATATATGAAGAAAAAGAAGTGATCAATTTATGAATTCTTTTTCTCTAAATTATTTCTTAAAATAATTAACTTTTATTCTTTATTTTCTTTTAGTTATCTATAATTTTATCATTAATTATATAATATGTTATCAGCATGATTATTCTATATTATTTATCTTAATCTAGCGTTAATCATATTTCATCAAAGATAATATTCGTATATTATTTATTTTATTTTAAATAAATTTATTCACTTGTTATATTTAAATTAATAATGGACTACAATTTTAAGTGTTAATAAACTACTATATAAATATATTTTTGCAATAAGTAAAATTAAAAAAAAATCTATGATTATAATTTTTGCACATAAATTATTATTTTTAAATTTAGTTGATATGTATGATTTATTCTATGGTCTATAGGTTATATATATATATATATATATATATATAATTCTTCTCATCACATGTTAACCATTTTTATAAGATTTTATTTATTGTTCTTACCAAAGAGAAACTTGAATAATAATAATAATAATAATAATAATAATAATAATAATAATAATAATAAATAAAAACTCTTGAATAGAACAAATTATAATTTTAATTATACTATCATTTTTGTTTCTTCTATAAACATATAATAATAAAATGATGTAAGGGTCATATAAGTGAAAAATTAAAATTATACACTTGTTACATATATATTGTATGCTTATTACATATAAACTTTATATTGTTATAATTTTATAAATATATAAATGCTGCATATCAACAAAATAATTAGGTTTCATTTTATTAAATAACATATATACTTACATTCATGATTTTATATTTTTATCATTTTACATTAGTTTATACATCTATATATGCATTAATTCATTCATAGTTTTTCTTTACTTTTTTAAAATATATTTTAAATTATTAATATAAATTATATTTGTTTCTATTTTTAAAAATTCATAAATTATACAATATTAATAATATATTTATATATAATTTGTCTTTTATTTGATTTAATGCAATTTATTATTACTTTACATAATATATTAAAAGTAACATGTTAATGACTAATTATAATTTTATTATATAGTGATCTACATGATGTCAAACCTCATAAAACTTGAGCTTGTTGCTCTTGATATATCGAGAAATAATTAATTGTTATAAATTCTTGATGCTGAGATTCATCTCGATGCTGTGAATATTAGAAATACAATTAAAAAATGATGCATCCCTGCAGGATCGCGCAAAAGCAACAATATTTTAACATCATCATCTCCATGAAGTATTAAAAGCTGAATATTTAACGATAAAAGATCCCTTTAAACTTTGGCAAAATTTAAAAGAAAGATTTGATCATCAAAAAATAATTATTCTTTTAAAAGCTCGATATGATTGGATGCACTTGCGATTATAAGATTTTAAAACTGTTAGTGAATATAATTCTGTAGTTTTTAAGCTTACTTCTCAATTAAAATTATGTGGCATAAGATTACTGATCAAGATTTATTAGAAAAAACTTTTTCAACTTTTTACGTCTCGAATATGCTCATGCAGCAGTAATATCAAGAGTGAGATTTTAAAAAATATTCTGAATTGATATCATGTCTTCTTGTTGCTGAACAAAATAATAAACTTTTATTGAAAAATTATGAATCACGACAAAACTGAATCTGAACCATTCTCTAAAGCGAATATTATAATGATAAATAAGTCTGAATAAAGTCAAAATTATGGACATGGTCGTGGTAGGGGTGACAATCATAATAATTATCAAAGCTATAAAAGTCACCAAAATGACAATTTTAGAAAGACTAATAATCATAGTAAGAAAAATGATAAAGGAAAGAATTTACAAAATAAAAATGAAGAAAATATATGTTATAGATGTTGCATGAAAGGACACTAGTCTCATACATATTGTACATTCAAACATCTTGTGGATCTTTACCAAGCTTCTAAAGGAAAAGAAAAAAAGTGTGGAGACTAATTTTCTTGAACATAATGATTCAATTAAATTCACACACCTTGATATTTCAGACTTCTTTGAAAATGCTGATGAAAAAACTAATAATTTAATGATTGATGAAAATTCTCATTGTGATGCCCACATTGATTAACATATTTTTCAAATCACATGTTTTTATTTATTTATTTTCTAAGTGCTTTAAGTTCAATATTAAGTGTGTTTTTATTTTAATATCTAAGCATATTTTTATTTTCAATTTTATCTCTATGTACTTTATAGAAATATATTAAATAAAATATTATGACTCAGTTATACTATATTCATTTTGAAGAAAATGGAATTATTCAGTCACTTAGTTGGTGCTGGTGGAGATTTATGTCTGGTAGATAGTACAACAATGCATACTATTTTAAAAAACAAAGCATATTTTTCTTATATTCAATTAGCTAAGGCTAATGTTAATACAATTTCTAATTCTGCAAATTTAATTGAAGTTTTTGAAAGTGCCCATGTTATATTATCCAAAGGCACAACATTAATAATAAATCATGCATTATTTTCAAGAAAATTAAAAGGAATTCTTTGAGAGATATGCATCTCAATGGTTACCATATTGAGACTAAAGATGAAAATAACAAAGCATATCTCTATATTACTTGTACAATCCCAGGAAAGAATCATATAATAGAAAAATTACCAGCAATTGCTTCTTTACTATATTACACATATATACATCCAATATAATCTAATATTACAATTAACTAGAAGTTAATTGATTCAAGAAATTTTATTTTATGGTATGATCGTTTAGGTCATCCTGGAGCTGTAATGGTGAGAAGAATTATATAACATTCATATGGGCACCTTTTAAAGAATCAGAAGATTCTTTCATTAAGTGAATTTTCATGTATTGCTTGTGCTTAAGAAAAATTAATTACTAGGCTATCTCAAAGTAAAATTGGAATTGAATCTCAGTTCTTAGAACAAATTCATGGGGATATTATGTGGGCCAATCATTTCATCTTGTGGCCCTTTTTGATATTTTATGATTTTAATATATACTTGTATAAGATGGTCACATGTTTATTTATTGTCTGCTCATAATGTTGCATTTTCAAGACTATTAATAGAAATCATCAAATTACGAGCATAATTTCCAAATTATAGGATTAAGAAAATTCTTCTTAATAATGCAAGAGAATTTACATCCCAAGTATTTAATGATTATTATATATTAATTGGGATTACAGTTGATCATCCTATAGCTCATACTCATACATAAAACGGTTTAGCACAATCTTTTATAAAACGACTTCAATTAATTGCTAGACCATTAATTATAAGGATAAAACTACCTAGTTCAGGTTGGGAATATGTTATATTACATGGAACAACACTAATTAAAATTAGACCAACTGCTTATCACAAATTTTCCCCATTACAACTTGTATATGATCATAAATCCAATATTTCTCATTAGGAAATTTTTGGTTTGTGTGGTATATGTTCTAATTGCTCCACTATAATGTACAAACATGGACCCATAATGCGATTGAGAATTTATGTTGGTTTTGAATCACCATCAATTGTAAGGTATCTTGAATCAATGACAGATAATATTTTTACAGCATAGTTTATTAATTATCAATTTGATGAGACTGTGTTTTCAGTATTAGGAGGAGAAAAAGAAAAGCTAGAAAAATAAGATATTTCATGGAATTCATCATCAATCTCTCATTATGATCTTCAAACAAATAAAAGTGAGTTTAAAGTTAATAAAATTATTCATTTGCAAAATATTGCAAATCAGTTACAAGATATATACACTGATATAAAAAAGGTAACTAGATCATATATACCAGCATTAAATGCTCCTTGCTCGAATTGATGTTGCAAATGAAAAATCTACCAATATCCTGACGGATGTGTTCCGTATATGTCAGAAGCGTAGTAGACCAATTGGTTCTAATGATAAAATCGTAAAAAGAAAAGGGCGCAAACTAGACAAATTCGTACTTCTGAAATTAATATACCAGAAGATATGATGATACAAAAATAAATAATAAACACAACTAATCAATTACCTCCAACAAAGGAATAATTATCTGAGAATAATGAAATTATGAAAAATTCTAAAAATGAAGAGATTTCAATAAGTTATGTCTATACAAGAAAAAAATAAAGTCGAGATAAAGCTATCATTGATCAAAAGTTTTTATATGCAGCAGCTATTAATATAATAAATGAAAGCGATGATTTAGAACCAAAATCTATTGAAAAATGTCGATATCGAAGTGATCGGCCAAAATGGAATGATGCTATTCAGGCAGAATTAAATTCACTTGCAAAACGTGAAATTTTTGGACCGATAGTCCTAACACCTAAAAATATAAAATCTGTCGATTTTAAGTGGGTGTTTATGCGAAAACGAAATGAAAACAATAAGATTGTAAGATATAAGGCAAGACTTGCAGCTCAAGATTTTTTGCAGAGATCTGAAATCGATTATGAAGAAACATATTCTCCTATGGTAGATGTAATAACTCTTAGATTTTTAGTAAGCTTGACAGTTTCTGAAGGACTTCATATGTATTTTATGGATGTTGTGATAACTTATTTGTATGGATCACTTGATAGTGATATTTATATGAAAGTCCTTAAATGACTAAAAATGCCTGAAGTATTTAATTTATTACAACAGAAACAAATATTCAATTAAATTGCAAAGAACTTTATATAGGCTAAAACAATATAGACGAATGTGGTATAATCATCTCAGTGAATATTTGTTAAAATAAGGATATGTGAATAGTTCTATTAGTCTATATATTTTTATTAAAAAATCAAAATCTAGACTTATTATTATTGTAGTATATGTTGATGATCTGAATATTATTGGGACTTCTAAAGAGCTTGAAGGAGCTGTAACACTTTTAAAGAAAGAATTTGAAATGAAAGATCTTGGAAATACAAAATTTGTCTTGGTCTGCTAATCGAATATTTATCAAATAAAATTTTTGTACATCAATCGAATTATACAACAAAAGTGTTAGAGAGATTTAATATGGATAAAGCTCACCTATTGAGTTCTCTAATTGTTATTCGATCTCTTGATATAAGAAAGATTCATTTTGTCATAAAAAAGATAATGAAGAGATTATTGGTTCTAAAATGTCATATCCCAGTACAATTAGTGCATTAATGTATCTAGCTAACTATACAAGGCTAGATATGGCTTTCTCAGTTAATTTATTAGCGAGATATAGTTTTGCACCAGCATGAAGATACTGAAATGATGTTAAACATATATTTCGTTATCTTTCTGGAACTACTGATTTGTGATTATTTTATTTAAAATAATTAAATATCAAATTAATTGAATTTATAGATACTGAATATTTGTCTGATTCGCATAAAGGATGATCACAAACAAGATATTTATTTTTACACGGTGGTACTGCAATATCTTGGAGCTCAATAAAGCAAATAATTATTACTACATCTTCAAATCATTCAGAAATTATTGCGAAGCAAGTCGTGAATGTATGTTGTTAAAATCATTAGTCCAACATATTCAAGACATATGTAATCTAGCATCTACTAAAAGAGGCCCAACAAATTTGTACGAAGATAATACTGCTTATACTGCTCATTTAAAAAAAATTATATTAAGTGTGATAAAACTAAGTATATCTTACCAATATTTTTTTTTTCATGCATAAACTCTAGAAAAAAGGCGAAATATGTTCATCAAATTCTCACAAGTAAAAATTTAGCAGATATATTAACAAAAATTTTACCAACAGCAACATTTAAAAAGCTAGTTCATAAGATTGACATGCGTCTACTTAGAGATATTTATTAATATTATGAGGAAGAAATATGTATGTACTACATTAAGAATATTATACTATTTTTCCTTCATTAGATTTTTTTTTCCATAGAATTTTTATCTAATAAAATTTTAATGA
The DNA here is from genome assembly GCA_947685225.1 of Garcia nutans. Taxonomy (NCBI): domain Eukaryota; kingdom Viridiplantae; phylum Streptophyta; class Magnoliopsida; order Malpighiales; family Euphorbiaceae; genus Garcia; species Garcia nutans. Next base: position 14,030,785 of record CANTUV010000032.1, read on the forward strand.
AGCATATTCTTAATAGAGAAATATACAAATAAGAGTATTATGAATAATTAAAGATATTAATGTGGATGTTTCTTCTTATCTCATTAATCATATCATCTTGTCTCCTAATTATATCATATTCTCTCACAAATTATTTTATCACTTTATTTATTTTATTATTTTAATAATTAATATATAATATTTTATTTAATTTTTATCTCTATAAATATAGATAATTTGTAAGGTTTATGATATATAAAGAAAAAGAAGTAATTAATTTATGAATTCTTTTTTTTATATTACTTCTTAAAATAATTAGCTTTTGTTCTTTATTTTTTTTAATTATCTATAGTTTTATTATTAATTATACAATTAAAAAATCATTTTGATGTAAAATATCACATTTTTTTTATTTAGATGACTCATTTTAAAGAGCTGTTTAAACATCAACACTTACTAATAATTAATGGGTATATCAAATTTTCTACAATTTAAAGATTAAATATTTAATTACAAAAAATACAGGTCATATTTTTTTTTTATTATGCATTATAAAAAAAAGTAATTTTCCTAAATCACAGCTGCTATGTAACTGCCAAACGAATAAAACCCTAAAATTCTTTTAACTCGATTGAGTTTATCTATACAAAAAGAATTGATTGAGCCAGTAGAATGAAAATGTCTATATTCGATGTATATAGGAGTGTTTAGGGCTGAGAAGCATTTATATGAAAATTGAGTAAAAACCCAAATTAAAAGTACCGAAAGCAGGGATGTGGTCTCTTCGCAGACTGTCTTCTGGGTCGTTGTTTGGTGATCATGGAGCCCTAAAGTTTATCTCTTACTTGCCTTCTCGATGTGCTGCTTTTACTCCAGGCCCGTTCTCTCTCTTTCTCTTTCTCTCTCTCTGCTGTTTTATTTCGTTTCATTTTTCATTTGATTGAATTCATATGAATAATTTTTCATTCAATTTATAGATATAAAGATCCTATAGCACCATTTTCTTCCGTTCTTGAATATATGTTCCATGAACTTTTACAATTATACAACTTCGCTTATCTACTTCGAACCTGGCTGGTAAGTTGATCTACCAAGAAGGAATGATATATGAGATATCTTTATCCCTGAAATATTCTGTGTAGTGTTTGCAATAAACGCCAATCTACTGAAATTACTTGAATAGGTTCTATTAAATCTTAAAAATTTAAAGGAATTGTGTTTGCGACCTAAGAATAATGGAATCATTTTACACAATTGGAGTACCTTGTTGATTGCTACAAAGAGGTTTAATGTATGTGGGGGAAAAAGGGGCAGGGGTTGGGTATTGGGGCTGGAAGCAGAGAGTGTATGGACCTAAGAGGAGATGGGTTATGATCTGCCCAGATTAGAAATTGCTTCCATAAATGTGGGATTTAGACTTTACCAAAATATGCTCACTGATCTTTATTTATAATTTGATAGAAAATTTTATCTATTCTGCAGGTTGGCCAGGAAATCATAATGATACTTCACGCCCTGATAATGTTCCAAAAGGAGAAAGTGAAAAACAAATATTCCAGTCTTCAGGAAAGTTTAGGCCAAACATGGATTTGTTTGCTGGAAAGGAGAATGTCACTGATCCATTTGTTTCCAAGTTCCAAAGTTTATCCCTTTCTGCAGGTTGGAAAGACATTGAGACAAGAAGGAATGCTAGGTCCATGGACTTTGTCAGGGGAATAATAGAGGAAGATAGTTATCGACGTCCTCAATACAATACTGAACATAATGCTGATATTGTGCACATCAAGCTACTGCGTAATAATGCCTTTATCAATGTAACAGATTCCAAGGGAAATACAAAGCTTCGGGCTTCATCAGGATTTAAGGATGTAACAAGTGGAGGAAAAGTGGGTCAGTATGCTGCTGAAGCAACTGCAGAATTTGTTGGACGAAAGGCAAAAGACATGGGGTTGAAATCAGTTGTGGTGAAGGTGAATGGGTTCACTCACTTCAGGAGGAAAAGGCAAGCAATTATGAGTTTTAGAGAGGGATTTACTAATTCTCGAAGTGATCAAAACCCAATTGTGTACATTGAAGATACCACTAGGCGGCCACATAATGGATGCAGACTTCCAAAGAAACGCCGAATTTAGATTAATTTCACGTTAGCCTATAACCACTGGGTGAAACTAATTCTCCACTGTTTAAGCAAGCGTGCCATACACTGCTGATGGTAATGGTTGATGATGCTTATTTTGTTTGAGATAATGGAGGCTAAGAGATGGTAGCTTGAAAGTAATGCCGGATGTTAGTTTAAAGCAGTTCCCATTAATTTAAAGTTTTGATGTTGGTTTTTAGGTACAATGCAAATTTCTGATGGACTAGCCTTAAAAATTAATGTCTATATTTGTTGAGTTAAACTGAGTATTCAACTATATTTGTCTGCTCTTTCCTTTATTTATCTCAGGTTTGTTCTAATGATTGTCTGCTCTTAGAAATGTTGGAAATTTGTTTTGTTCTTTCTTTGGAAGAAAATGGTTTTGTAAGGTCCTGCTCTTGTTCTTTGATTTGAAAAATTAGTGTAGTCAGAGTCCGAGCCATTGCAGAGCTGAACAGCTAGTATTCTAGTCATTTGAAGAATAAACAACCATTGAGGGGGAGTTACTGCATTTCAAGAGTTAATATATTATTCGTCACCGAACTTTGCACATAATTTAGATTATGATCACATAATTCAATCATTTTTAGTAACTAAACTTTACTGTTTCAATGAGAAGTCACTGAAATTCAATGTGCTGAATATTAATGACACCAGACAAATTTTCAGAAGATGGGTTTTTAAGATGCCTGCTTGTGTCCATTTATAAATTTGGCATTTGATAGGGTATCAGTCCAATGAGATTTCACGTTCCTTGCCCTACAGGACGGCTGGTGACTTAAAATATTCAAAATAAATAATGTATTAAAATCTTCAATTTGAAATGTTCGTCCCATGGCCGGATGAATTGCTATAGGACAGAAGAAGATGCAAAATAATAATACAGTTGAGAGTTCATGTTCTCACCATCTTTGGCAATTGGCAGATAAGAAGTTTTTTCCATTAATGAGTTATATAAACTGTTACACCATAATCTTTGCAAATATCCCAATCTACTTTAATAAGCCATCAAAAAAAAAAAACAAGAAATGCCACATTTAGGGGGTTCTAAATGGATAATAAACCACAATTTCTAATAATGAGTTTCTGTCATCTATTAAACAGTCTAAACAAAAAAGCACATATGCAATATATGTTACTTTTTCATTAAGAACTCAATCGAGTGTTCATAAATTACAAAGAAGTTACCGCGGTAACCCACCTTACCTCCAACACCTTCCCCCCACGGTACAGTTCAAAATGGGAAAAAATTACCTATTTTTTTCTGCATTTTAATTTATTATTTATCAAAAAAAAAAAGAGTATTGACTGTTTCTTCTATGTTTTTGGATTCTAAAGAACTTTCTTCACTTGAAAATAGTTAGAGCATTCGTTGTTAGCGGCCTCAACATCATCTGGAGATGCTACAGCAACTACAACCCCATTATTCTTAACCGTATCAATTGCATCAGCAAATTCTTTGAAGTCCTTCAAACTGCACAGAAAAAGCAAGGGTTTTAACAGTTTCAACCATCACGTGTGAAATTGATGACTTGGGATCATTCTCATAAATCAAAAAGGACAAACCCGTTATCTGTAATTTTAAGTTGTCTATAGCAGCCAAGCATCATTTTTTCTAGAGACTTTCATCTGGATCCTAGCTTTAATAAAATATATGCCTTGACATTTTATAGCGAAAAGGAAAAATGAAAGAGTTTCCAACTCATTTTCAATATGTTCATATGTTATATGTGATAACATTTGGTTGCAGGCATAAACATTGTGTAGAAGAAGCTTATTGCAATTTGCTTCTTGTAATAATTAATAACCAAAAGTGGTAAGCTAATGCATAAGATCCATATTCTCCAAAAAGAAATGCCTTTTTTAATTCTTTACTAGAGTCTATTGACACCATACAGGCAGTGATTTCTACCTCAGTCACTTCACGTGTAATACCAGGTCAGTGGATAAAAATAATTGAGTTCACCTGGTCGATAATATCTCTTCCCTTCTCTTTTGTCGTTCTTCTTCCTTGACACCCAATAGATAACGTAATAAACTGAAAAGGCAATAAATATAATAATCAACCCTCATGATTATACAAATAAGGAGAAGAAAAGAGAGTGAGCCAGATTCCTAAAAGTTCTAATATTACTACTGGCAGCCATTCAAATTCTAGGTTCTAACATTCTCAAGTAACCAGTTTAAGAGGTATATAACACCTTATTCCACTTCATAGTATTTTCAAAACAAGTGTTCCACCAAAATAAAAACATGTTCAACTAGGGTTGGAAAACATATATACTCATTAAATACACAACAACACATATATGTGTATATAAAAAAAGAAATTTGTAAGCCTTGCATGGGAGTTTATGAAGTAAGATATGGGAAGTCAACTAAGAATCCAAAGCAAGGGAAGGGCAGGAGAGATTATTAACCTTACCATTTTCCAAGAGCATGTTAAGAAAGGAATATTAATAAATTAACCTTGTCTAGCAGTTGTATAAAGATATAAAGATTTGAGGAGGCTAATGAGTATGACAATTATATGATGACATTATGGGAAATAGAAAAGGGAATGACAGTAAATGCTCATTTTCATTACCTTCTCCAGCCTCTAACTGCTCTAACTGGAGGTTCAAAAAAGTAGGGAATTTTGGGAGCTTATAGGACAACATAGCTAACCTTCATGAGCATTTCCATTCCCTTTAAAATAAAAACAGTTCAGGATGTCAAACTCTATTTATATTACTCCTTTCACTTCAACCCACTTCCAGGCAAAGATAGCAACAAATAGCAAAGGTGGTGTTTCCACAATTTTTCATGCACATTTAGATTTTCATTGAGTTATTGATAATTGAACCACGGTCGAGTTACTGCTAATTGAACAGATTTTCAACTCTCATTTGTTGCCTCGTTCACCCACTTGAGTTGTACCAGTCGAGCTCCAAGTAAGACCAAAGAAAGGGCATGACAAGCACCCAGACTGAAAAGCCAGCTGGTCACCTTTTTTTTTTTTTTGGTCCAGTTCAAAAAACAATGCTTACTAGGCATGTTGTAAAGAAAATGTAAAGGTACCTCATATAGATAAGGAACTGAAAGATTCAGATGAAACAAAAGAGGGAAAAATCAGAATGAAGAAGAGGAGAAAGCGAAAGCATAGGCAATTTGGGTTTTCTTTTCCTGTTGTGAGCGCCACAAGCAAGTACAAAAAAAACAAGAACAATTTAATTCCAACACCCTTACTGCACAAGCTCACTACAATATCGATAAATGATAGCCCAATGTTATGTACCACCCATATTACTCTCATAAATTGGCATTAGTCAGGGAAAATATTGATAGTTCAGCAAGGTAACCAAACACCACACGGACTTACCTACTATAACCCTTGGCATCTGGCAGCTGGTATGAATCCACATCTCCAATGGTCCCAATAATTGCCTTGGTAAGTGTGTCATCATCCATTTCTAATTCACGTAGAAAATCACCAGTTCCATTGTATACATCAAGTGTCCTCAACAAATTGGGGTCTTGATAGGATAAGAAGGAGAACACTCCTATTAAGGAAAAAACAAATTCAAGCAATTAGATGAACATAACACATGGAAGTCCATGCCACAGCACCATGTTATTTGACCTGAGTGAGTATCAAAGTCGCAAAACCCTCCATATGCCCCACCACTGACACGCATACGATCCCACAACCATGTATTGCTAATATGTTTTGAAATAACATAAGCACTCCCATTAAGCTGATAACCAATGTCATAGAGATTAGCAGCTTTGCCAACATAGTTAACCTGTGAAAGATAAAACTTCAGATACTATTTTCCAAAAGAAAAGAACTGTGAAAGGTAAAACTTTCCACTAAAAAAAACACCTGTGTGGGTATCACAATAGCTTCATTTCCAGGTCAAAGTCGATCATTCCAAGCAGCAGTTTCAGCAAGGAATTTGCTAATTGCCATTCCTTGACAACAAGGATGTACGAATTTCCTCAAGAGAAGAAGAAACTGCAGGCCAGTCTTGATCAATTTTCTGCTCCAGGCCTTGTAAAAATTCCAGGTAACTACACACCAGATATTCAAATTGTATCATCAATATCCCTGAGCCTTTCAGGAAAAAAAAATTCCAGAAAACATGAGTGTCCACTTTTTCTGGCTACACACAAAGATACTAGATCCATTCAGGACAAGATGCATGGACATGAACTTATTTGCAAAAAAAGCATGGCCCATTTCTCATTTATCTATTACTCTACGAAAAATAATTTTGAAGTGGAAATACTAAAGTAAAATGTGACCGACAAATTTATAACAAAAGGATGAGGCCAAATGAAAATTATTCCAAATGCCACCCATTTGTTCAGAAATCCAATCTGCAACATTTAACTTTGCATCCATCCTTGCAGCTGCAATTCCATGACCACTGCCTCTTAATCGGTTCTAAACATAATGCAATTATTGAGATTAAGTTCTAAAAAGAAAAGATTCAATCAGATTTCTGATTCCCTAATTAAATAACGCCAATAAGTACCTCCATTCTTGCTTTGCTTTGACAAACAAACTGCTTAAACGCTGCTGGTCTGTAAATTGTACTTCTTGAAGCACACAATTAACCTACAACAATATGTATCAATTCTCAATGTCCTAAGCTACCACTTCCATTCGCAATAAGAAACTTGGTAACAATGGGAAAAACTGCACAAGGAGGAATCACTTCACAGTGTGTAGAAAAGCTATACTACTAGATATATACAACAACAACAACAACAACTAAGCCTTAGTCCCAAACAAGTTGGGGTCGGCTATATGGATCCTCAACAAAATAAGCTCAAAAGACACCAAAAAAGATACTCCAGCCTTAAGCCCCTTCCAAGACACGGATTTTACGTCTCCATTCAAGTCTGTCATTAATCAAATCCGCATCAAGATCTAAGACACGTAAGTCTCTTGCTATCACCTCATTCTACACAGTTCTAGGTCTTCCACGACCTCTAGCCCCCTTAATCAACAAATTCTCACACTTACGAACCGCAGCATTAGGAGGTCTTCTTAAAACATGCCCATACCATCTAAGTCTTCCTTCCCTCACCTTATCTCCGACATCCGCTACTTGGACTTTTTGTCGAATATGAACATTCTTAATTTTGTCCAGTCTAGTATGTCCACACATCCATCTTAGCATCCTTATTTCTGCCACACTCATCTTATGCAAATGTTGTCCCGTTGGTGCCCAACACTCACTACCATAGAGCATCGCAGGTCTAACAACCGTCCTATAGAATTTACCTTTCACTTTCAGAGGTATTTTCTTATCACATAGAACCCCAGTCGCACCCTTTCACTTCAATCACCCTACCTGTATTCTGTGAGCCACATCTTCATCTATACAACCATCATTTTGGAACACCGAACCCAAATATTTGAACTTCTTGGTTTTAGGAACTAAAACTCCATCCAACTTAACCTCATGTTCCTGCTTCTTCCTTAGACTGAACTCACAGTGCATATATTCCGTTTTACTCCTACTTAACTTAAAACCCTTGTCCTCGAGGGTTTTTCTCCACACTTTCAACTTACGGTTTACACCAGCACTAGTCTCATCAATTAAAATAATGTCATCAGCAAACAACATACACCGAGGAACATCGTCTTGTATGCTTCTGATTAGCTCGTCCATAACCAGGGTAAATAAATATGGACTCATGGCCGAACCTTGATGCAATCCGGTAGTAATGGGGAAAGCTTCAGTGTCTCCACCAGGTGTTTTCACACTAGTGGATGCATTCTCATACATGTCCTTGATGATGTTGATATATTTGCTGCTGACTCCTTTCCTCTTCAAAACGCACCATAACACTTCTCTTGGTACTCTATCATAGGCTTTCTCCAAGTCAATAAATACCATGTGGAGATCTTTCTTCTTCTCTTGATACAATTCCATTAGTCTTCTTAGAAGAGAAATAGCCTCCATGGTAGATCTCCCTGGCATAAACCCAAACTGATTCTCCGAAACACTTGTAAGCTTCCTCAATCTGTGTTCAATAATCCTTTCCCATAATTTCATAGTATGGCTCATAAGTTTGATACCCCGATAATTTGTACAGCATTGAATGTCTCCCTTATTTTTATATATGGGTACCAGGATACTCTTCCTCCAGGCATTCGGCATCTTACGTCCTTTCACAATAGCATTGAAGAGTTTAGTTAACCAGGCAACTCCTACCTCTCCAAGGTTCTTCCAAACCTCTATAGGAATACCATCCGGGCCACAAGCTTTACCAACTTTCATATACTTCAAGGCTTCTCTTACTTCACTATGCAAAATCCTCCTAGACCAGCTGATATAACCATTTGTTGCATGAAGACCTTGAAAATCTTGTTCATATTCAGGGTTGAATAACTGCTCAAAATAAGCCTTCCACATCTCCTTAATCTCAACATCTCCTATCAACACCCGTTGATCTTCGTCCTTTATACATTTGACTTGGCTTAAATCTCTGCTTTTCCTTTCTCTCATCCTTGCAATCTTATAAATGCCCATTTCTCCCTCTTTAGTACCTAACTTTTGATAAATCCCTTCTAAGGCTCTGCCACGAGCTACACTAACAGCCTTCTTTGCCTCTTTCTTAGCCCTCTTATATTCCTCAAAGGTCTCGCTATTAACCGCATTCGGTAACTTTTTATACCATTCCCTCTTAGCCTTAATAGCCTTTTGAACCTCCTCATCCCACCACCATGCATCGTGCGGTCGAGGCCCTGCCCCTTTAGAGATCCCAAGCAATTTACTACCTGCTTTCTTAATGCCACCTTCCATATTTGTCCACAAGTCCTCTGCACTAGCCTCAAGGTTCCAAATGTCTTCCTTTAGTAACTCTTCCTTAAAGGTACCTTGAGCTAGGTCTTTCAATTTCCACCATCTTATCCTTGGTTCCAATACTTTCTTATCATTCCTCCAGCTACTTTTATTCTTAACATCTAAAACCACAAATACGATGTTGCGCTGTCAATGCTTCACCCAGAATGACCTTGCAATCCTTACACTTACTTTTGTCCCGTCTTCGAGCAAGTATAAAGTCTATTTGACTTTGTGTTCGTCCACTCTTAAAGGTAATCAAGTGTGACCCCCTCTTTTCAAAGCAGGTATTTGCCAGCACTAGATCATAAGCCACCGCAAACTCCAAAATGCTCTTTCCCTCCTCATTCCTGTTGCCAAAACCATAACCCCCATGGACCCTGTCATAACCATTACTGTCCTTACCAACATGTCCGTTAAGGTCCCCACCAATGAAAATTTGCTGATTATCCGGAATACCTTGCATGATTTCATCCATATCTTCCCAGAACTGAACCTTGGATGCTCCGTCCAAACCTACTTGGGGAGCATAAGCACTAATAACATTAATGGTGTCATCTCCCAAAACAAGCCTCAAAGAGATAATCCTGTCTCCCTTTCTTTTCACTAGATATATACAATAAAAAAAAGAGCAGACTTAATAAAAAAACTAACAGAACACATCCTAGAGTTCTTATATGAAAAGAAGCTGAGCACTAATGCTTGAATGAAATCAATAGTTCAATCATGCTATTATGGTTTTCTTCTTTGTAACCTTCCCACAGTTAGCGCTACCTTTAGATGTCAAAGCAGAATCCATATGGCATACATCAAAAACCAAAGCAGTTTTATGAATTAATTCCAACAAATTAGTATATCATTGGAATGAAAGTATTTGAAACATGGCATCCTTGATTTAAAAAATTCAGAGAAGAGTGGAAGTGCAAAATCAATGATGATAACTAAAGTAGTTGAAAGCTACTTCACAGACTTTCAGATGATTCATAATTTCATGCCCAAAGCACACAAAACTGGGAAGTGTAGATAACCCATTCAACTACAAAATACCAGGTTAAATAAATCTTCAGCACGCTCTGCCATAGCTTTCCCACGAACAATTATATGGCTACACGGCTGCTCCTGGCCGCGAACAGATGATGCGAATGGATAAACTGATACTCCTCCAGTTTTCCTCCCAATCAACTGATTAAGTTGCACAAAGGTCAAATCTCTTGTACCCATCTCAAGCAGTGATTGACTGTCAAAAAAATAGAGGAACCATAAATATATGAATAAATACTTTGAAAAAAGAAGGGTAAAAACAGAAGCTAACCATTAATAATATTAATAAAAAATGATTTGCAGATTATTTCTTTCTTTCTAGTGAAAATGAAGTAACAAAATCTCTAGCCCGAAACAAGAAAGTAAGAGTAACAAGGGCCTTTTGACATTCACATATCCATGCTTGCATAACAGAAATATTATGGCTAACAGCAGAAATGAAGTTTGAAGGAGACATTTTAATGGTCAGAGAGACTCTGATGCTATGAAAAGAAAACACTCAACTCAAAACCTCAAGTCAGTGAGGGTTGAAGAATAAGTATTATATCTAACAACAGTTAAAAATCATTAATCATTTTAAGCAGCACTATCTTACCAGAAAGCGGCACCAAAGGAAGAAGTTCCTGCTTCAGTGATTTCATATTAAATACAACTTCAGCATATAGGACATCATTCGCGAAGAGGTCATGCTGCAATACTTTAACAACATGGATATCCCCAACCTACAGATACCATACAAATGCTCAGCACAGTTTTCCAAACAAAACTGTCATGCATCTGATATTCAAGCATAAATACTAAGCATATTAACCTCTGTGGGAATGCGTATAGGTTCTTTGGGAATGTCATTAAGAGAAAGGCTTGGAACAGTTTTCAAGGCTTCTGGTGGATCAGGAGTTTCTTGCTTCAATCTGAGTTCCTGTGTAGCACGTGCAAGCTCTGCAAGATCTTCTTCTGTCATACCGGCTTTCACTTTCTCCAAGATATCTCTCAGCAGCTTCATTAAGAGAAGCTTTCTCTGGATCAGGCTGGAAAATACCCATACAATGTAATAAACAGGTATCAAACAAATAAAGGGAGTCAAATTTAAGACAAAATTTCTTACCCGCATTTCTACAGCTACACGGTGAGGATTTTTCAAGATGAATTTCTCAATTAAAGGAGAAAAAACAGCTTTAGAACCTTCCTCAGCTATTCTAGCTTTTAGGTCCATCCAAGGTTTCTCGTATTTCAAAGGCTCAAAGGGATCTCTATCATATATCCATTACCCTACAAATAAAAATACATTAATCATATTTTGAAAAATAAATAAACTTATGTCTGACTTTTGGCTATGAGGAAAATATGTAGAACTTACAATGGATCGAAGCATCACTGATAAGCCACGAGGAAATGAGCAAGTGTTGTTTTCCCGGAGAGAAAATTCAATTGTATTCATAGAAGCCTCCACAGCATCTGTCTAAATCCTTCATCAGCTAATTTCTCAAGCGTACAAATGATTAAGTTTTCTACTTTTTGAATGTCCTCTTCAGAAACACCCTTCAATCCAACACTAAACTGAGGCTGAAGCAGCTCATCTTCAATCCCGCCGCCAACAATGGCATCTCCCAGACCACTTTCCAGCAAAATTTTCCTCAAGGGAGATGCAGGAGTTCCCAACATAAGATGATCTAGAAAGATAAGCGCAAGCTGAGTTTCCAGGTCTAAGGGCTTATCAGAAAGCAGCCAGTTCAGGCATACCATATGCTTCTTTTTTAAATCATCCCCTTCGCCAGCAGGATAGTTTTCAACAATCCTGACTGGTTCCAAGAAAAGTTTTTGTGGCTCAACCGTAGACTCATCTGGAGCTGAACTAACATCAAACATATCGAGATACTCTGAGAGAGAAGAATGTATGTGTAAGATGCAGCAGTCTTTGGGAAATTTGCCAGAATCCTTAAGTTTTCATATAACAACAACATATGAAAATGGAAATTGTAAATGAACTTGATGCTTGCAAGAAAAGATCCCTCGGTAATTCATGAATCAACTTCAATTGAAGAAAATAAAATAAAGGCTTCACGACCCAAATCAGATGACTACAGCCAAAAGAAGAAATGAAAGATTGAAAAAGATTTGCAGCAATTGCATATGCTTTACGATATAAAAGAATAAAAGAAGACAGTACTTAGTACTACTTATGATGCGCAATCGCTCAGTTGGATCATCATGTCCATAGAACCATATCCTGGCATTGCTAGGATGATAATATTTACAGTGGAATTCCTGTAATTTGTTTAGGATATATGTGATAATCATATGTATTAATCATAATCATGAGCATTTGAAAATAAAAATAATTTGTTTACATAAATAAGTGAACCATGTACAGTAAATAACAATTTTAAAATTAGGCCACAGTTCAAAAAACTATAAAAATAATAACTCTATAGCAAAAATAACAATAATAATTATAATTTTTTTTTTGCACCTTTTCAATTTCACCTTATACTTTTAGTTGCACCAGCTTTACCCTAATCAGAAAATTTAGCTGCAATAACACTGTAGGTAAAACTAAAAAATAATAATATTTTATTATTAATTATAAGGCCAAAAGATCTGGTACTCTTAACTAATAGTACCATGTCATAAATTTAGGTGGTATTTAGTAAAGCTGGAAATTAAGCACTGAAAAAATAGGCTGTAATTTCAATTCGAACCATTTGAGCACTTAAACATTATAAATTTGGTAAACTACCATAAATCAATTGACTCCAATTAAAAATTCAAAAACTAAATTTACAATATAGTAGAAAGTGCCAATTTGATCTTTCGACCTTATAATTAATAATAAAAATTATTATTTTCTATCAGTTTTGACCTATGGTAATTGCAACCAACTTCGCAAATTAGGTAAAATTAATACAATTAAAAGCATTCAGTAAATTTGAAAAAATGAGAAATGTTTTTTTTAACCACTAGAAAAAGAAAAACGCAAACCTAGGCAATAGAAAGCAATAGACAAAATTAATAATTTAATGTATATATTATACCTGAAATTGCTCAAAAGTCAATTTAGGGATTACTCTTGGATCACCTCCACTATCAACGCCATAGGTATTGCCTGGAAAGAGTGCCTGCAAATACATTAAATATAATAGTTATCATTATAGCCAAGAACAGGATATTTCATAATAAAGTGTCTCCTATAGAACTATTCTTTGGCAGGCTGAAGATGGAACTAGAGCCATTTGTATCATTATTGACCTAAGGCATATTCAAGCATATTTTTCATCCAGGATCCAAGCACTACTTTCAACAAATACCATTAGCAAGTTTAATATGCCTTGTTAATGGAAGAAAAGATATATATAAAAAATGTCATGCCAGAACTCCATGAATTACAGGAACTTAACAGATGATGTTGAATAACATACAACTTTTTTTATAGCAAAGGAGCTGATAAAGTTCATAGCTATAAGTTGACCAGAAGAATTTAAATGTACAATATGCCTAAGCAGATCCTACAGTACCAAGAAGACAAGCACAACAAATAGAATAAATGAATGAATGTGCCCATTTATGCTTATCAAGTTAAGGAGTAAAATGTTTTTAAAGTTAAGGAAAACTTCTAGTCTATGAACCGTTACGTATGAAAGGAAGAAATAAGAGAATAGAATTAGTTTGGAAGAAAAGGACAAAAGAAGGGAATTGTAACTAATTTGGTGAGTTGAAAGTAGAAAACAAATTCTGATGCAATTAGTTAGAAATAAGTCAGTGTACTGAGGCTATTTGGTGAATGAAGTAATCAAATTCCTAATTCTTCTTCTGCTTATTTCTTTCTTTTCTATCTGTGCTTCCTACTTTCTATCTCTAATTTCTTCTTCCTTACCATCTATTTACCTACTTTCTGTATCTCTCTTAAATTCTTTTCTGCCATTTATAGCTATCCAGGTACTATTCTGAACTAAACATAACAAATTGGTATCAGAGCAGTACATAAATTGAAGAACCCTGTAAAAAAATAAGTAGAACTTCTAGAAAGGCTAGGAACTTAGTTGCGGGAGAATTTGAATCAAAAGAGATGGAGGATCTAGAAAAGCTTACCACCTTACAAAATGAGCTGATTCTCATACTAGAGGCCATGCAAAAGGATCAATAGGCAAACAAATAGGATAATTAGAGGATCTATGAGCAACTTCGAAATGAGCGATTGAAGTTGGGCACTCAGTTCTCTTAGATGATGCAATTGCTCCAAAATCTCAACAAAGGGAAAGAGCCGATAACCGAGGAGAGACCTGGTTCAGGGAGAGGAGCTAGGTCCGGGAACTGTGGAAGCATCGTCTCATGTGTATTTCGAAAAATTGACAAAATTAGATTTACCTTTCTTTGAAAGAAAAGAGCCTTAATCATGGATTTGGAAGTGTAACAAATACTTCCAAATCTATGAAGTTCTAAAAGAACAAAAAATTGAGTTGGGTAGTATTTACCTAATAGGGAAGCCTGCAACCAAGTTTATGGATGATTTAAGACACATGGGAATGAGTCTTGGGAAGCTTTCTTGGAAGCGTTGATTCAACAATTCAATGACACATCCATCGAAAATATTGTGGCCAAGTTTAATAAGCTCAAACAAACAGGACTGTGTCTGAATAACAAGAAGACAAGGTTAAAATGGAGAGATTTAACCCATATTTTAATGAGGCATACTTTGTGTCTAGTTTCATAGGAGGGTTGAAAGGAGATTGGGGAAGAAGAAATGTTTCACCCCACTAATTTCCATTAGGCTATTGAACAAGTTCGGTTGCAAGAAATTATTGTGGAGGCTAAAGGCCTACAAAGGCTCTTCCCAAATTAACCATTGAACCAAAGCAACTACAATTACACGAAAGTCTTACAAACTAGCAGCAATTCTTAGACCGCTAACCCGAGACCATCTACTATATACCCTCTCAAATCACAACCTAATACCTAGAAAAATACCTAAATTTCTTTCAAACACAACCAAAAGAAAGCCTCGAATTCTTGCTTCCGTTGTAGCAAGAAGTTTTTCCTAGATGTCAAGTGAAACCCGTATTAACACTCCAAGGAGTAGAAGGAGAGAAGGAGAATGAGAGGAAGATTGGCAGGAGACAGAAAATACAAAAGAAGATGAAAAAGGAAAAGGATTGAACTCTCTCTACATGCAATAGAAGGGATTGTGGTTAACAACACTTGAATATATTTAAATATATTTGAAAGGGCAAATAAAAAATAAGGCTCTTGTTATACTCATCGACAATAAGATTTCCTATAATTTTATTGACTCCAAAGATGCCGAAGAGTTGAAGTTACTAGTTGTTCAAGTGAACCTTGTCACAATCACCACAACCGATGGAAGAAAGTTTATGGATGTACATGGAGCATGCAAGACCATATGTTCCAATTTGATGTAACAGTCCTACACATAGATGATTATGATATAGTTTTGCATGTTGATTGGATGAAAATAGACAACCTAGTGAAATTCGATTTGATGGCTACAAGTTGATGTTTAAAAACAATGGGAAGATGATTGAATTAGAAGGCATCATTGAGCAAGCTAACTTAAAGATGATGAGCAACAAATCGTTATGCAAGCTTTATACAGAATGAGCGGCATGAAGTGTCATCTAGACTATTTTCTTTGAATGTCGTTATCCTCACTACTTTGGCCATTGAAAACAGAGAACCCACCATTTAGAGCTCTCTTCAATCCACTCTCCCACCCTTTACAGCAGCAACAGTGGCCAAGAGTTTCTTCGATCAAATTTGTAAACTTCATGATCTTCCCCAGGTTATTATATTTGATAGAGAAAGTCATTCACAAGGGGGTTTTGGCAAGAATTATTCAAACTCTTAAGGGTTAAGCTCCACATTAGCTCAACTTATCATCTTTAAACGAATGGGCAAATTGAAAGACTCAACAGGACTCTTGGGGGCTACTTGAGATGCACGACTCACCACCACCCTCACAAGTGGGCAGAATGATTAAGCCTTGCTGAATGGTGGTATAATACAATCCACCATATAGCCATATACATGAAACCATTTCAAGCATTATACAGCCAAACACCTAATCCTCCGACTCTTCCTCAAGCCACTATAAATGTAGTCACCAGTAGAGGACTTCCTCAAGGAGAGAGAAGTTGTTACAAGAACCTCAAGGAATAGCTCCAACACTCCAAAAATGAGATGAAACAATATGCTGATTTACATACAATATAAAGGGAAATCAGAGACTTGGTTTACTTGAAACGGCAACCGTATTAGCAATCATCTATTGTTGTTAGGAGGCACTTATAACTAGCAGCAAAATTCTCTAGTCCCTGCAAAATTTCAGAGAGAATTGGTCATGTTGCCTATAATCTGAAGTTACCCCCAACCTATAAAATTCACCCAATTTTCCATATTTCCTTTTTTAAAGAAGAAGCTGGACACCAATGTGGCACCAATGAAAGAATTACCAACCATGCTTTAAAACCAATTTGTTACAGCTCCTGATAAGGTTTTGATCTGCAAAGTGAGGCAACCAGCATGTTCATCAGGTCCTTATTAAGTGGACTAACCTTCGGAAGATGACATATTCAGAGCCAATTTCCAGATTTAGTCCATTCTTGGGACAAGAATGGTTTAAAGAGAGGGGAATTGTTACACAAGAAAGGAAGAAAAGAAGAGAACAGAATTAGTTAGGAAGAAACAGAAAAAAAGAAGAGGATTGTAACTGATTTGGTGACTTGGCAGTAGAAAACAATTCTGATTTGATTAGTTAGAAATGCTTATGTATGCATGAGTCTATGTGTATAAAGGCTATTCAGTGAATGAAGTAATCAAATCCCTAATTCTTCTTCCTCTTATTTCTTTCTTTTCTCACTGTGCTTCCTACTCTCTATCTTTAATTTCTTCTTCCTTACCATTTATTTACCTACATTTTGTAACTCTCTTAAATTCTTTTATGCCGTTTATAGCTATCCAGGTACTATTCTAAGCCAAATCTAACATGAACACATAACTTTTGTACTTTATTAATTAGTTTCATCACTGAACAAAATTCAGCAAGTCTGCTTCAGATTGTGTATATATAATTCAACCATTGGTGTAATGCCAAACAGATACTTGCATGTGATGCCTAAGGACTTCAATATGTTAATCTTAGAATCCCTTTTTCTTCTCATTACAATCACATCTGATATCCTACAAATAACTGCATGTTTTCAGCCACCGAAATCCCATTTTCAACTCAAAATTCAACCATATAAACCTGAAGGTCTATTTTTTGTGAAAACATAAACCCATTCCACGTCCAGCATATATTCCAGTGCTTAACAGTCATATAAAATATGTTACTAAAAATTCACTGGCGTCATCAACATAGAAACCCTTGAGATGTTTGTGATAATTATTCATTGTTTCTATGATCAATGAATAATTATCACAGACAGGTCCAGAAAAAACAAGAAAAAATACTTTGAGATGTTTAATCTAATATAGGGTTTATCAAGGATATTGTAGAAAAACTTTCTAGTCCTTCTAGAGTCTTACTTGTATGTCTATTTAAATAAAATGCTGCTGGTCCAACACTTTAAAGTTCTCAGTGTCCAAATTTGATTGGAAAATCTGTCCAGATGTCTTTAGGTGTCTTATTTTATTTTGGAGTCTTAATGTCAGACCTTAATCCCTTAGGAAACAACATTCTTTTTAGTTTTCTTTGGGAGTCCAAATTTTTAAAAAATTAGGACTAGCTTTAGATTCTTTGTTTTAAAGGTCTACAATTAGTTTTATTCTGTAAACATCTATGCTTATAATTCAGTTTTAGAGTCAATATGCAATTCCATCCTAGTTGTAACGCCTAGATTCCCTCCTTTTACTGTTCGTGTCAAATGAACAAAAATCTAGCTGGAGTACTCAGCCCTGCAATCTGTTCTACACCAGAAAAAATAAATTAACCAAGGATTTCAAGTCAATATGTCTCTATTCCCATCTACAAGGTCTGCATTATCAATGACATTGCCAAACATTATGTAAATTATAATAGTTAGCCTGTTTTATAGCATTATTTGGGAAAAAAATATGAGCATAAAAAAATCAGAGAAAAAGGAAATTGCCTGTTGAGCAGTTCGCCATAATATATTATCAGGCTGGGAGTAGACACCCTTCATCTCATTAAAAACAACACCTGTAATTAAGAAGGAACCCATTAAAAAAAGAAAAGAAAATATACACAAACAGCGATAACACTGTCCAGCTGCAAACAGCAAAAGTATCTAGTGCCAAAATATATTTGTTAAAAACATGTAACCTTTGTAAGATATTTCTTCCAAAGGATTATTGAGCTCAAAATGCCAACCCTCCTGTTGAAATGTCTGATAATCCTCCACACACTTAGGGAAGAAGACAGCATCCAAATTGTAGAAATCCTGTTTTAAATATAACATTCATGTATTATGATCCAAACTAAATGGAAAAAAAAAAAAAAACACACACACACACACACACACACACTTAAAGGAGCAATACCCTACAACTTTCAGTGCTGTTCTTACCTTCATGTTTATGGAAGCAACTGGGTAGCAAGTCCTGTCAGGATATGTGAATGCATTAAGAAACGTATGCAAGCTCCCTTTCAATAACTCAACAAATGGTTCCTTCAAAGGATACTTTTTTGATCCACATAACACACTGTGTTCCAATATGTGTGGAATCCCAGTTGAATCCTTGCTGCATTACGACATTGGCAGTTAGAACCAAAGAGATGATAATGATCTTAAGCAATTTTCAATAAAAGGGAAAAAAATTGAAAATGGTTTTTTATTAACTCCAAATATAAGTACGTACATGCACAAGGATATGTACATGGGCTACCAACAATAATAACTGCTAAAAGATTGAAAGAACCAAATTTTTTGGTTTTCTTTTCCAAACAATTTTTGTTTTGTATTAAATTGTTTTAATGCTTAAAAAATCCCAACCTTTTTGAACTTTTACATTTTACCAATTCCCCTAATTAAAAGGTTGCCAAAATTAAAACAAAAGTAATATTATTTAATTATTAAGTAGATTGCCAAAGATTAAATTGGCTTTGGAATGTATTCATTTATTCCATGTTACTAACTTAGTCCCTAAATTTCAACTAGAGTTAATTGAATGCTTCAACTTTGCAAATTTAGTAAACCATCATTGATCAAACTAATAATTCAATTAAAACATGCACAAAGTTTTAGTGTTCAATTGTCTATGATTGAAAACTAGATTGATTATGTGGTATAATAAGTTCAAGGGCTAATTTTGATCTTTTGGCCTCCTAATTAATGATTTTTTTATAATTTTGGTTTATGAAAAAATTGCAGCTAACTTTTCAAATTAGGTGAAAAACCAAATACATCTAGAAAGCGAAGCAAGAAGAGTTTAAAGTGTAAAAAATCATTTAAAATTTCAAAAACCCTGTAAAGAAGTTGGAAAAGAATAGATAAAACCCTCCTCACAAACTTAAAAATCCTAATAATAGTTTTTAGTTCTTCCACAACTGGTTTGATCGTAAAATCAGTAAGCTGGTTTGACAATAAAACTAATAATCTAGTGACTTTGAGAAGTCCTATGTCTATGAAATGGTGTAAATGCTAGTTGTATGAAGAGTTGTGAATATGCAACCATAAATGAAGAATAATGTTGAGACTACCTTGATTATGGAGCATTACTCTTTTTTTTACCGTTCTCATTTCACATGTTCCACAAAACAAAAGTACATTCATATGCTACTTCTAAACGTAGTTCAACTCCAATTACATAGTAAATAATATTATAGATAATCTATTTAACATATCAAAGAAATTGGCATCTTGCTACCACCCAAACTGCCAAAACGTCAGCTATGTCATGATAATCATTTCTTTTACTCTTAGAAATGAAATATTATTTACACATTCAAGACTTCATCATTAACAAAATTAAATATTAGACTAGTCTACCCATTCTTCCAAATTCAGCAACATGACAAGAACTTTAATGTACCATAGCCTTCATCTCACATTAAGTACAGATACAATACTTACGGAGGAGTTCGAAACACAATGCCAAAAACTTTATTCTCATCATCATTTGAAACCGACATGACTCAGCTCCAGTCTTCTTATGTCTGAAAAGAACAGCCTTTGATTTACACTCCGCAATAAATTGTTCAGACACCTTCTCAAAGCCAAGCCTCTCAGCAACCTCATTTGGCACACTAGCAACATCTGCAACCTCAGAATCAAATCAGTAATCATTTTCTTTTCTTTTGAATAGTATTGGTTTTCTAAAAGCTCTTTTTCAATTCAGAGAATTAAAAAAAAAAAGAGTAAAAAAAGGAAAGTGAGAACATGATTCCAAATTTGAATAATCAAACACAGAGAGCCGTAACGACCTGGAAAGGACTGAGCTGGGCGTGTGGCAACAGCAGCTGGAGAGAATGAGGAGAAGTGATTATTGAATTGGAGAGAAGGGAAGGCGTTGACAGCGCCAGGGAATAGCTTCCAGTTACGGCGGAGGAGAGAGCGCCTAGAGAGACCGGAAGAAATTGGAGAGTGAAGAAAGCGAGAGGCAGAGACAGATGATTTAGAAAAGGTAGAGAAAAAGGGAGGTAGTCTCCGAGAGAAAAGAATATGTTGCAAGCAAGAGAGGAACAAGAAAGAGAGCGAAGGAGAGCTTTTCCCTCCATAATGGATAACCCTAATAAAGCCTACACTAGAGAGAGAGAGAGAGAGAAGAGTTTGGGTTTTGAGGGGTGTTTTGATTGCAAGGGAGGGAAAAATATCAAAAGGCTAAGGCCTTGTGATTGGTGGTCCGGAAAATGGCCAAGTTTTGGGAAAACAACGGGGTAGAAAAAATTAAAGGGGAATTTTTGCGATGCAAGTAACTCTGACGCTGAGAAATAATTTGCTCGGTGAGTGGAGGAGAATTTTTCTTGTTAAATAAGTGAGAGGATATATTAGAGTCGAATAGTAATTTTTAGTGTCATTCTCTCCCTCTTTTTATTTCTTCTCCAAATTAGATAGTATTAGGGCCGTGCAGAATCTCTTTATCTAACTGAAACCACTCGTACCGAAGCTTTCGCAGTGGATTTAGTCAGTTTGTGATGTTTGCCTAGTCGAAGGTGAATGAGAATTTCTAAAATTCTCGAGTTTTCTCAATCAGTTGATTTGGACTCTAAATTTTCGAATAACCGCATATCCAATTGACTATTATAAAACATATATAATATACTAAACGGTGTCAATTTACTTAAGAGAAAACGAAGGCGCTTTTCGATGTGTGTATATATATATATCTTAAAATTTAATCCTAATAATCTCTACCGCATATTTCACTCCACATCTCTCTCTCTCTCTATTTTGAAAGTATCTCTCTCAATTCTCTCTCTCTCACACACACAGTTTATTTCTTAGTTTCCACTTTCAAGCGACCTTCTCACTTTCTTAGTTTCTTTCTTAGTTTCCACTTTTCAACGATCTTCTCTTTAAATCTCACTTTCTTCCTCTAATTTTTCTACTTCTCCACTAATTTCTTCTAACTGGTCCATAGATCTAATAGTTTTTTGTGAGTTTTCAAATTTGTTGGTGCATTTTGGCGAGTTTTTGAATTTTGAATTTGAAACCGCTTTATGTTTCTACGACAAGTTTCAATTAAAAAAATGAGTTTTGTATTTTATTTCCTTTGGGTTGGGTTTAGGATTTTGTTTTTCAGTTAAAAATAATATAATGCATTTTTGTTTTCGATTAATACAAAAACTCAGTTGTTTATTTCATAAAAAGATTTTAGATTAGATATTATTTTAGATATCTATCTAATTAGGCCTAATGGGTTATGATTAGATTTCTGTTTAGGGTTTTATTATATTTTATTTTATAAGATTTTTTTATTAAGGTTTTTTTCGTTCTAATTAGGGTTTTGATTAGGAATTTTTTGATGCAAGATTCTTTTGGTAAGTTTAATCCAAAGCTATCCATTTTTACCTGATGCTAATCGAGTATTAGCAGGTCGATTAAAATGTTAATATACTTTGGTTAAGCTCAATTTTGAATTTGGTTCATTGATCGGGGTTTAATTGATTTGCAAAATGTCTCAAATCTAACTAAAATCGATCTGTGGTATAATATCTGTACTTTTTAAATACATTAAAATGAGTAATGCTAAGGAATAATTAAAAATAATGATAAAAATAATAATAAGTTTAATTGGGTTCTTAAACTAAAATATAAAGAACTAATTCACACATTTAATTATATAGAAGTAAAATTTAGAAATCTAATTAACTAATTAAAATTTCTTAGGAAGTTAAGAGGGAACTATGCCAAATTCAATACACATTTAGCATCATCAGTTTATTTAAAATGTGCTTTGTAGTATTTGTATGAAGGTTGAGTGTAGGACAAGTTGAAGAAATGAGTTGTGGAAATTAAAAGAACAAAATATAATAAATACAATAAATATAAAAAGATGATGATATAGATAAAAGGGGAAAAAAAAACTTTTCTTCTATTCTTCTTCAAAGTTGCCAATTTTTCTTCAAGAGAAAAGGGAAGAAGGAATTTTCATTTCCTATTCAAATTCTCACCTAAAATCAAAAGAGTCAAAGTGGATTTTGAAGGAAAATTGAAGATTCAATTAAGATATGCTCTTTTCAAGCTTAATTTTATGAATTTTAGTTCATATAAATTTAGAAGTTAGAGAAAGAAAATTTATTTTATGTTGAGAAAGATGATGCATATGAGAAGTAGTTTGTGTAATAAATAGAATATAGTGTTTAGATGTTAAATTTGTAACTAATTAATTAAATTGGGTTTTGAATTAAAAGGTAGGGTTTATGAAAGTTTATGATGGGGTTTAGTTAGGATATGTGTAATTAGAAGTTAATTAAGTATTTTTAAGTATGAATGTGTGTTAAATTGAAGGATGGAATCATTATTGATTGGAGGTATATTTTGGCCAACTTGGTTCAAGGTGGTGAAAAATTTATTTTCTTGAATTGAGGTTTGTACTTATTTTGGAAACATTTAATTAGAGTTGTTATATTTTGGCATGTTTGATATTTTTTATGTTGTTATTTGTTTAAATTTGTGAAATTCAGATTGAATTTTATGAATTTTTATATAAATGTGAAAGTAGATTTGATTTGGTTACTTAATGCAACTTGTAGTTTAAATGATGAATTAAAGTATTTCAAAAGCCATTTAATTTTTAGTTTTAATTAGAGGAAATTACATCCTGTATCTATGTTTAAGATTTAAATTTCAAAACTATCAGCCCAATTTTTCATCTTTTCAATTGTATGCAAACACGGTCTTTTTTTTCAAATTTATATTTTTCACGGTAATTTTTTTCTTTTTTTTTCCAGTTTTATTTTTTGTTTTTCTATTCTATTTTCTTTTTTATTTAAATTTTTTAATATCATATTTTTAATATATATATAAAAAAATAAATATATACACAATATATAAAAAAATACATATTTAACAATAACCATGGCCACAGTTCACGGTGAATCATGAACGAAACCGTAAATTGGTGGTCTAGTTGATGAACCAAACCAAAATAAAAAAAAATTAGTTTTTAATCGAAACTAAGACCGGATTATAAGATTCTGGTTCATGTTCATAATTATTTGAATGAAAATCGGAATCGAAAATGGTAGTTCTGAACCGTGAAAATAAAAAAATAAAAATTAATATATATATATATATATTATAAAAATATATATTAAAAATTATATGTATTAATATTATATATAATATTAATAAATATATTAATTTTTAATATATATATATATATATATATTAAAACATATTTAAGTTTTAGTTCAAAATTAAAAACTTAGAGTTAATTTTTTAAATTTTTTTGCTTACACTTCAATTTCAATATTAAATATATAAAATTATGTAGTTTAAAACTTGTATTTATAATAAAAATTATATTTGCACAAATTTTTCATTATTATTACTATTATTATTTAATAATAATAATAATTATTATTATTATTATTATTATTAATTTATTATTTTTTTAATAATTAATATTATTTAATTTAATTTATATTATCAAATTTATGAGTTAAGTGTTTAATCTCATAAAAAAATATTATCAATTATGATTACTTTTATTAACAAAAAAAAATTAATAAAATTAATTTAAACTGACCCTCTTTTTTAAGAGCCTGAATCTTAATTGAATCAGCTCTTACTAGTTAAGATTAAGATTCGTGATTTTCATGAACTGAAACCTCCATCGTACCGTGGCCATGGTTACTCAATAATATAAATTACATCTATAATATCTGCTAAATATTTATAACACCTCTACTATATATCTATATGATATTTTTAATATTTATTTAATTTTATTAATTTAATTTTTTACACTCACATCATTCACACAATATTTACATAACATTCAATAACTTCCATATAAAATGCATACAACTTAGATAACAAATAGATAACATACCCACGATATCTACTAAATATATACAATATGTAACACCTCGATTCTTATATATTTTAGAATAGTAAATATGGAAGAGTAAATAATTATGGTGGATAGAGAAAATATAAGATGAATATGTATGATAGGTGTAATATATCTGTGTATGTTATATATATTTACAATATATTTAAAATAAACATGGCATATATAAGACATATACATATATTCAACATATATATACATATACATGAGGTATAATTGGTTGTAGGAAAAATTAATTTTAATAATAATAATAATAATAATAATAATAATAATAATAATAATAATAATAATAATAATAATAATAATAATAATAAAGGGAAAGCACAAAGTCAAAAGAAGGAAGAAGATGAGTGGTGGAGAATTTAAGAGAGAATTGTTTATAATATTTTATTTATATAAGATAAGGATGAGAAAAGAAGAGAAATTCTTCTTCTTCTTTTACTTATTCTTCTTCAACGTGAGATAGAGATAGAGAGAGAGAGAGAGTGGGAAGAGTGAAATTTTTATGCTATATATTAAATTTTACAAGAGATTTAAGAGGGATTAAAGAAAATAGTCAAGATTTGACAAGTAATTCAAGTAAGTACTTTCTTATTGAGCTTATTTTATGGATTATATATATGTATGATATAGTTAGTGAGAGAAAGTGATGATTAATTGAATAATACGATGACAATGATATATTGAAGTATATATATATTGAATTGATACATAGATGAAGTAAATATGGTTAGATGTTGGGGATAATGATGAATAGTTGAAATTGAGGAAAAGAGTAAGGGTTTGGTAAAGTTGAGTTGGTGATTGGGTGAATTGATATATGGATGATGGTATGAATGAAATATATGATGATTGTTATTATGATTTTATATTTAGATTAACAAGAAGTAAGTAAAGAAGAGTAAACTTGGAATCACCAAAAGTTTGTACATATAACTTCTTTGGTTTGTATATATGATCTTGAGTTTATATATATGATTTTGAGGTTTTACTTATTTGATTTTACATGATTTGGAGTTGCTTATGTGATATGTGAGTATTATATTGATGAAAAATGGAGTGAAAGAGTGTTTTTGCAATGTCATGGGCATACTCAGAGATTTAGCTTGACATGACCAATGACACGCCTATGTCTCTAGGCGTGTCGTAGCTACTGTAATGCAGGATTAAGGACATGGATAGTGACATGCCTATGTCTCTGGACGTATCATAGCTACTATAAGGCAGAATTAAGAACACGGGTAGTGACATGCCCATGTCCCTGGACGTGTCAAAGTTTCTATAAGTTGAGTGTATCACTTGAAGAATTATGATAAAATATATTGATTGTGCTAAATATTGGTATATTGATGAGTCATATGGTGAGCGTGGCTTGTGCTTGCATGGTGAAAGTATGAAATGGGAAAATGTGGTTGGATTTCAAGTGTGAATTATAAATGAATAATGATTATGATAAAGATGAGATGAATGTGATATTATTATTAGTTTGGAAACTTCATATAGTATTAGTTAATGAGAAACTCCAAAGTATGGAGTATTGAATTAAGTGTTATGAGTTGAGAAGGAAAGAGAGGATTTGAGTTGTATACTTGAGATATATAGATTGATGTTATTAATAACTTGACTATTCATATCTTGATTAGAAGATCAAGTTATGAAGAGTTAGAGGAAGTAAAGATTTAAGGTGTTTGGCTTGAGTTTGAGTTATGTTGCATTGCATTGGGCTTGACACATTTTGGATGAGAAAATGTGTTAAGCTATTTGATATATTGAACATTGATGAACAATGTGCTATGACATGTGATTTATCATGTATGCATTAAATGCATTGTGAAGCCATTGATAATGGCTAAATTGAGTATAAAGTGAAATATGTGCAATATGTGAAAATGACCCAAAGTGTTTGGGTAATGTAGTTTGTTATGTATGCATTAAAGATATTGTGAAAAGGCATTGGCAAATTCTAGATTGCATAAAATGTGATACATTGTGATGATATGCTGAGAAATGATGAAATGAAATGATATGACATTGAAATGATGAAATGATATGATATGATATTGAAATGAATGAGAAAAATAAGAAATGAGGCAATGTGCCCAGATGATAATGAGAAAAGAGGCAATGTGCCTAGTTGAATGTGAGAAAATGTGAAAGAAATGGATAATGGAAAATATGAAATAATTGTGTGCCTAGTATGTTTTCAATTTTCAGAGTTCTGTGTTTGGCGGCATGCCTATGAGGTTATCCTCATTATTTGCCTTCGGGGCTAGCTTTTGAATAATTATTTGATTTGCCTTCGGGCTAGACATTGGACATCACTTGCCTTCAGGCTAGATATTGGGCATCACTATGAACTGCCTTCAGGCTAGACGCTGAGCGTCACTTGCCTTCGGGCTAGACACTGGGTGTTAATATGGACCAAAATAGTAACTTTGAGATTTGAATAATATATTAGATTATTTGGGCCTATGCTTGTGTTTATTTCATATGAATTGTAAGATGATTGAACAACATATCTAAAATGAAATGGTAGGTCACATAGTGACATGATGTACATAAGCATTGTGCATTGGCATTGTATGTAAATTGGTAAATGATGAAAGAATATGATGATAAATTATGTTAGTGTTATGAATGTGATTTTCTGTAATGTATGTATATGTTGTTTATAAGTACCACTAAGCTTTCGAGCTTAGCGTGATTGTGTGAATCACGTAGGTGAGTAGATGGCTAATCCAAGAATTGGAGAGTTATGCCACAAGAGAACTAAGGGTATTACGAGACTAACTAGAAGGTGATGCATGCTTGTACAATGTGTTATGCTTGTACAATGTGTTATATTGTATTTTGATCATATGTATATGTATATAAGTGAATTTTGAAAAGATAATGTATAAATGTATATATGTAATTAAATAAAAAGTTTAATGATTTTGGAAATGTTACTTCCTAAGAAAAAGATTTAATAATTTAAAATGTTCTTTTATCAATTATTTAATTGATGTGGAATTAAGATAAAAGTTTAAACAATACTATAACGTGACATTCTTATATTTTATATGCGTATTGTGTGTATACGGGGTATATGTATAGTGCATATATAAGGTATAAGGTATTACACAATATCTACGAAACATACACAAAAATATCTACAAAATATCTGTGAAATGAAATTAATATTTTTTTATGTTTATAATATATAAAATTTGTTTAAAAATAAATTTAATAATTTTTATTAATATATTTTTGTATATTTTATCCTTTTTTTATTTTTTTGTGAGTATTATTTTTTATAATTAAAATTTTTCTTTATAAAAAAAATTATAATTTTTATTTGCTGAAAAATAATTTAAACTATTATTTTTTTATTTTATTATAATATTTTTATTTAATAGTGAAGTTTGAAAAAAAGATGACAATTGAAGTAAAATATTTATTGTAACAATGAAATAGGTATTTTTGAAAAAAAGAAAGAAAGAAAACTCTTGTTTTAGTGAATAGTGAGATATGTTTTAAATTTTACTCTAACTTTTTATAAAAATGTAAATATTTTTGGTTTTTAAAGCATTTTGAAATAAAAGTTATTTTTAGGTAGTTATGTAAATGTCCCTTTTAATTATTTATATCAATGTTAAAAATTTGAATTTTAACATTGAATTACTATTTAATTGAGTTATGAAACTTTTATATATTGATTATGTGAGTTTTGATGAGTTATGAAGAAATTATGGAAATGTTGTTGTTTTAATGCCCTACACATATTCTTAATTTGTAATATTGAGTTTGGTACTATTGAGTCGGTATGTCGACATTTATGAATGCGTCATGACATAATTATAATATTTAAGCTTACAGTTGAGATACTTTGATATCGCGATTGTAAGGATTCACCTTAGGCAAATCCTAGCAGTTGAGTCCATACAGAGGGTGTTATAGTACGAAACTACTGTAGTACCTTAAGCAAATCCCACATCGGCTAAGCTCAAGAATGGGAAGTAGTATTAAAGTGTGGTGGCTTTGGAAATTAACAAGATGCGTTTTGGGCTTAGAGGTAAGTCTAGGTTTGAGAACAGATTCGTGCGGGTCTAGCCCAAAGCAGACATTATCTTACTGGACCAGGTCGTTACTATTGGTATCATAGCCTACCTTGGCCCTTTGGTTAGTGGTGGGGCAAACCTCGGCTGCATGGGGCAAACCTCAATGAGGACCTTGAGTCCCTTAGGGGGGGGGGGGGTGAATGTAAAGATTCACCTTAGGCAAATCCCAGCAGTTGAGTCCATACAGGGGGTGCTGCAAATATGAAACTATTATAGTACCTTAGGCAAATCCCACATCCACTAAGCTCAAGGATGAGAAGTAGTATTAAAAGTGTGGGCAGCTTTAGAAACCAGCAAGATGTATTTTGGGCTCAGAGGTAAGTTTGGGCCTAAGAATAAATCCGTATGAGCCTAGCCCAAAGCAGATAATATCTTATTGGACCGAGTCATTATTGTGATATTTTAGTATCAAGGAGACTTGTGATATGATATTTATATGCCTTTAGATGAGATACTTCAGTATCGCAAGACTTTGTCTTTGGTATCGAGACTTAAGAGTCGCGATGGGCTAGTTTAATATTATCGAATCTTCGACATCAGTGTAAGGGTGTAATTTGAATATATACATTGTGATTGGAAATGTTGAATATAATATTTGTTTAAATTAAAGTTTAAATTTTATGGAATACTTTTAAATTTATTATTATTACATTTAATATAAGAGGCTTATGTTTATTTTGTTACGATATGAAATTTTCATTTTATTAAAAAAATTATTGAATATTGTAATTGTTGTATCTTTATTTAATTTCAAAATAATACCACTTAGTTGTATAGATTGGCACAATTAATTTTATCGCATAGATGACAATACAATGGATAAGAGCCCTAATAGGTTTGAAAAGGCTTAGGATTGAGAGTGATTCAAAAGTTTAAAGTTCTTTCCATAAGATCATTCTAATTTGGTATTGCATATCATGTATAGTTTTTGCACTCAACAAATTTTGATTTTGCAATTATAGCTATTTTATATTTTATAAACCAAGTGAGGTTATTATAAATATTATGTTTATATAAATGTTAGATATTATTTCATCAGTTACTATATAATTGCCATTCCGTTGCATTGGGCTGGTTAAAATGGAGAGTTGTGGACATTGTGAATTTTAAATTTTAGAAGCGCATTTTTTATAGGAATTTCAACTTTTAAAATTTAGCAATAATGATTTTATAAATATATATCTGACGAATTTTCTATAGAAGTTTTTTTTACAAGAATTTCAACTTTTAAAATTTAGCAATAATAATTTTATAAACATATATCTGACGAATTTTCTATAGAAGTTTTTTTACAGGAATTTCAACTTTTAAAATTTAGCAATAATAATTTTATAAACATATATCTAACGAATTTTCTATAGAAATTTTTATATAATTTAATCGAATATGTAATTTAATGAATATTATTTATTTGAACTATATAGTTCTAGATAATTTTTAAACTTTGAATAAGTTTAGATTTTATTCTAAGGTTTTAAAAGAGTTTTCCTATCGGTTTAACTGTCCTAGTACTCTTGTAGCCTATATATGTTCATATATATATGTAAGGTATAATAATATTATATATGGACACCCTTAGATATCATCATAGTTAATTTAGCTTAGACGGAGTATTAAGAATACTTTAGAAAATGGAAAAAAAAATCAAGAGATGAAAAAATAAAAACAAAAAAAATAGCGACATTACTAAATATGAAGGGTTTACAATGACATTTTTCTTTTTGGAAAAAGGTAAAAAAAAACTCTAAATTAATTGGGGAAAAGCTCTTTGGAACCTAATTTTTTTTATCCAATTGAGCCATTTTTCTGTCAGGATGTAATCAATTGAAATTCCAATGTTATTAAGCTCAAATTTATGGTATTTTTCTTATGAGGTAGAATAGTGGATGCTACCTTGTTACTGTTAGAATTAATTTTAAATTGTTAAAATTAATTCTCTAATTAATCATAAGTGTGGGCTAAATATATTTAAATATTAAATATGTATTGCAGTCAAATTATAATAGTCAAATTAAAGTTATGATCAAATAAGGATTGTTGATTATTGAGGTGTCCTACTCGTAATAGGATTATAAGTGTAGAGACCGATAAGAGTTTCTATTTTGTTGAATGACCAAAATAGAAACTATCATCATCAGTTATAAATAAGGGGTCGTGGTCTCCAGGGGAACATAACAATTTTGAGAGAACATTGCATTCCTTCAGTAGTGCTTCCGCTAAACTTAAAGTGTGTATCCCCTGGAAGGCGACAAACTCCAAAATCGTCTTCAGCTTCAACATACGATGATGTCAGGTATGCAATTCTGCCCTTTGCAATTTAATTTGAATAATCTAGTGATCTATGCATATTTTAGGTTTTAGGGGAATCAAGTTTTCTCCTCCTTTCAATTGGTATCAGAGCCCTGTGCTAGGTTGCTAGATTTTCAGATTAAATTGCGATATTGATTATTGTTTTTATTCTAGAAAATTAATTCGGTGATTGTAATTTTCTAGAATTAATTTGGAATTGAAATTAGTAATCTGAAATCAATTTTGGTTTGATTTGTTTTTTAGATTACTGAAATTATTTAATTAATTCTGAAAAAATCGAATTTCTGGACTTGAATTTGTGTTTGTGATTTTTTCTGGAATTAATTAATTAATTTTTGGTTGATTAATTATGTAAATTAATTAATTAAAGATTAAAAAAAATGTTTTGAAACTATTCTGAACAGTTTCGGGAACTTGAGCTCAGTTCAAAGGGATATGTATAAAATGGCTATTTTTTGGTCTGTCCGTTTTATTGATTTGGTTTTTGGCTATTTTATCTATGCATATTTTCGTCCCAAGCAGTGGAAGATAACAGGAGGAAAAATAAAATATATTTTTAAATATTGCAAACAGGTCCTCCAACTTTTGATAATCCTATTTTGACCTAGAAAGTTTTGTAATTTTTGTTTTCATCCATAAAATTTTTTAATAATTTATTTTTTGGCCCAAATTTTTCTGTTTATTCATTTTTTTGGCCCAAATTTTTTTTTTGTTTATTTTAATTAATTAATTAAAGTTTATTGCAATATTTAATGGAGCTTAAATTTAAATATTGCAATCAATTAAGAATTACAGTTCAATTAAAGTTTAATTTTATATTAAATTTTAATTGAGAATTTATTATATTGAGTTTAAATTTTGGTATTTTAGTCCTGATTGTGTTTAATATTTTTAATAATAAATTAATTGATACAAAAAGTTACCAAAGTAACCTCTATTGTGTAAATTAATTTATTTGGGATATTAGACATGTGTATTAAAATTCATTGCGGGTAGTAAACCGGCCCAAAGGAAGGTTGCTATCTGGCTGAATTGAGAATACATTGCGGTAATAAATATGTGATAATTATTATGTGTTCATCCATGTGGATAATAAATCGGCCCAAAGGAAGGTTTATTATTTGACAGGACTAAATTGTCAATATTTGATTACTGCGTTGAGATACCAATTACAGTTAATATTTTATGTCCAAAGATGAGAATATTAATGTTGTGTCCGGTATCTTATTTCCAATATTTGAACTCTACTTCTGTGATTTGTTTCAATTTTTGTGGATTGTGAGCTTATGTCATTTATTTATTATTTATTTTCTCTGAATTCAGCTAGCATGCCGTATAATCCTAACACTGTCCCTATGCTTGAGGGGTCAAACTTTGGTTCATGGAAATCAAGCATCATGATTTATCTGGGTTGTATGGACTTAGACCTTGCATTCAGGATGGACAAACATGCTCCTCTTACTGAAGAGAGCACAGATGCTCTGAGGGTTCAGTATGAGAAGTGGGAGCGTTCTAACCGCTTAGGTCTTATGATCATGCAGCAGGGAATCCCAGAACATGTTCGAGGAGCCATTTCTGCTGAAGAAAGTAATGCTAAAAACTATCTTGCTGAGCTGGAGAAGGTCTATGTCAAAAATGACAAGGCCGAAGTGGGGACGTATACTAGCAATGGTAGTGTTCGGGAGCATATACTGAGCATGTCCCAAATAGCCAAGAGGCTAAAGGTCCTGGATTTGGTTTTACCAGATGACCTGTTAGTCCATCTAGCTTTGAATTCTCTTCCACCACAGTATGGGCAGATCAGGACTTCATATAACTGCCAGCCGAGCAAATGGACTCTTAACGAGCTCATTGCTCATTGTGTGGATGAGGAGGAAAAGTTGTTGGCTACTAAGAGGGAAAGTGCTCATCTGGTCTCTTCAGCAGATAAGGGCAAGAACAAGAAGAGAAACAAGACTGCTAATAAAGGTCCTGTGCAAAAGAAGCCTAAGGAATTAAAATGCTTCTTCTGCAGCAAGTCTGGACACTTAAAGAAGGACTGTCCTAAATACGCCACATGGCATGTCAAGAAGGGTAAGTACCTTGTTTTAGTCTGTTCTGAGGTTAATTTAACTTCAGCTCCTAGAAACACTTGGTGGATAGATTCTGGTGCTACTAGTCACATAAGTGTTTCAATGCAGAGTTGCCTAAATTACCGAAAGCCAACTGACGGTGAAAGATACGTTTATATGGGAACTGGCAAACCGGTAGAAGTAGAGGCGATAGGACATTTTAGATTGCGTTTAAGAACTGGAAATTTTTTGGATCTAGTAGATACTTTTGTTATTCCTTCTTTTAGGCGGAATTTAATTTCTGTTTCCCATTTGGACAAATCTGGTTTTACTTCTTCATTTGGAAACAATAAAGTTACTTTATCTATGGATTCAAAAATTTTAGATACTGGTTTCTTGTATGCACTTCATAATCTATATATGTTAGATATCGATGCCTCTTATAATGAGACCATGCAAGTTAGTACTATAGGTACCAAAAGGAAGCTGAATATGGATAACTCAGCTGCTCTATGGCACAGACGTTTGGGTCACATATCCAAATTTAGAATAGAGCGTCTTGTGTCAGATGGTATCATAAATACACTTGATTTCACAGATTTGGACTCCTGTGTTGAGTATATTAAAGGTAAACAGACTAAACAAAAGAGATTAGGTGCCAATAGGTCATCAAACGTCTTAGAGTTGATACATACGGACATCTGTGGCCCATTCCCTACAGCAACTAGGAATGGTCAAAGATACTTGATATCATTCATAGACGATTACTCACGTTATGGGTACCTATATCTCATTCATGAGAAATCTGAGTCTCTGGACGTTTTCAAATCTTATAAGGTCGAAGTTGAAAATCAACTCGGAAAGAAGATTAAATCTGTTAGATCTGACCGTGGAGGTGAGTACTATGGTAGATATGACGGTTCAGGTGAACAACGTCCAGGGCCATTTGTTATTTTCCTGCAGGACTGTGGTATAGTCCCTCAATACACAATGCCTGGTACACCCAGCATGAATGGTGTATCTGAGAGACGTAACAGGACTCTTATGGATATGGTTAGAAGTATAATTAGTCATTCTTCTTTACCTGAGTCTCTGTGGGGAGAAGCATTAAAGACAGCAGTCTATCTTCTTAATAGAGTACCAACAAAGCAGCTACAAAAACACCTTATGAGCTTTGGACTGGACGCAAGCCCAGTCTAAAGCACCTTCATGTTTGGGGATGTCCTGCTGAGGCTAGGCCTTATAGGCCTAATGAGACAAAATTGGACTTCAAAAACTGTTAGTAGCTACTTTGTTGGTTATTCTGAGCGATCTTGGGGTTTTAAGTTTTATAATCCTACTTCCAGATCTATTTTTGAAATGGGAATTGCAACATTCTTTGAGGATGTTGAGTTTGGGGGGAGAAATAAGGTTAGAAACATTGTCTTTGAGGAGGGATTGAGTCAGCAACACTCAGTGTCGATTCCTATCTTTGCTCCTGGGACTGTTCAGGTTCCTAGAATTGTTAATATCCCAGAAGCAATTTCGGATCCAATACAAGACAATGTTGATCAACTTCCCCATCAGGATGAAGAAGTTGTTCTTCCTCAAGTACAAGCTCAACAACCTCAAGAATTTGAGCCAGAACCTGTGCCTTTATGGAGGTCCACTAGAGAGAGAAGAAATGCTATTGCAGATGATTATGTAGTATATCTTCAGGAACATGAGGACACTGTAGACATGGTGGAAGATGATCCAATCAGCTTTCATCATGTCATGCAGTATTCCAACTCTCATAAGTGGATTGAGGCAATGAGTGAATAATATAAATCTATGCAAGACAATCAAGTTTGGGATCTTGTTCCATTACCTGAAGGAAAGAAACCCATTGGTTGCAAATGGATATTTAAAACCAAGAGGGATTCTAAAGGTAATGTGGAAAGATATAAGGCACGTCTTGTAGCTAAAGGCTTCACTCAGAAAGAGGGGATTGACTATAAAGAGACCTTCTCTCCGGTTTCATCGAAGGACTCTTTTAGGACAATCATGGCTCTAGTTGCACATTTTGATCTTGAGTTACATCAAATGGATGTGAAGACTGCGTTTCTCAATGGAGACATTGATGAAATCATCTATATGGTGCAGCCATAAAACTTTGTGTCTGGAGACCCAAAGCGACTGGTATGCAGATTAATGAAATCCATTTATGGACTCAAGCAAGCTTCTCGTCAGTGGTACTTCAAGTTCCATGAAGTAGTTGTCTCTTTTGGTTTTGAGACAAATGCTGTGGAAGATTGTGTGTATCACAAGTTCAGTGGAAGTAGGTTTATCTTTTTGGTCTTATATGTGGATGACATATTGTTTGCTATTAACTGTAAGGACTTGCTGCACGAGACCAAAGTCTTTCTCTCAAAACACTTTGAGATGAAAGATTTAGGTGAAGCCTCTTTTGTATTAGGGATTCAAATACATCGAGACTGTACTCGAGGTATTCTTGGATTATCACAGAAGGGCTATATTGAGAAAGTACTCAAGAGATTTAGTATGCACAATAGTAGACCAATTGATACCCCAGTTGCTAAAGGAGATAAATTCAGTCTTGATTAGTGTCCAAAGGGTGAACTTGAGATTCAGGAGATGTAGAAGATTCCTTATGCGTCAGCAGTTGGGAGTCTGATGTATGCTCAAGTTTGCACTCGTCCAGATATTTCATTCATAGTTGGCATGTTAGGACGATATCTCATCAATCCAGGAATGGATCATTGGAAAGCAGCCAAAAGAGTCTTGAGGTATCTTCAGAGAACTAAGGGACATATGCTCACATACAGGCGATCAGATCAGCTTGAGATCATTGGGTATACTAATTCTGATTTCGCGGGATGCCAAGACAGTCGGAAATCCACATCAGGCTACATATATCTCTTGGCTGGTGGTGCTATTTCTTGGAAGAGTATGAAACAAACTCTAGTAGCTACCTCCACCATGGAAGCAGAATTTGTAGCAAGTTATGAGGCATCCAATCAGACAATCTGGCTGAGGAACTTTGTCACAGGGCTGCGCATTGTAAATGGCATTGAAAGGCCATTAAAGTTATACTGTGATAATAACTCAGCGGTTTTATTCTCCAACAACAACAGAAGCTCTTCTCGATCGAGACACATTGGGATAAAGTTTCTGGCTGTGAGCATATTGGAACGAATTCCATGATTGCGGATCCGCTCACTAAGGCTATGATACCGAAAGTTTTTCATGAGCACACTGCTCATATGGGTGTCACATTATTTGAGACTATTTAGTTTCAGTGGGAGTTTGTTCATTATGGTTACATTATATTTATGTATACTCTGTTTTGTAATGGATATATTATGTTATTAATACTCAGTTTCTGCAGAAAATAAAGTATTTATTTTATTACACTCTGTATTATTATTGATTGATCTCACTAAAGTATGACCAGTTAGAAACATGCATGATTAGATCATATTACATGTAGTTTCCATGCTACACTCCTATTATTGATCTATGTCATTTGAGAGTATTGGTAATGTGATTGATGGTGGTTTGAGTCACGATTAATGTGGCGACTGGCCCTTCAGTCCTTTATCGATATAATGAATGGACGAGATTGTTTGAGGCACCTTCAGTATGACTGCTTTTATGAGCTCATTAAGGTATATACATTTATATTTAATATATGTTAGCCCAAGTGGGAGATTGTTAGAATTAATTTTAAATTGTTAAAATTAATTCTCTAATTAATCATAAGTGTGGGCTAAATATATTTAAATATTAAATATGTATTGCAGTCAAATTATAATAGTCAAATTAAAGTTATGATCAAATAAGGATTGTTGATTATTGAGGTGTCCTACTCGTAATAGGATTATAAGTGTAGAGACCGATAAGAGTTTCTATTTTGTTGAAGGACCAAAATAGAAACTATCATCATCAGTTATAAATAAGGGGTCGTGGTCTCCAGGAGAACATAACAATTTTGAGAGAACATTGCATTCCTTCAGTAGTGCTTCCACTAAACTTAAAGTGTGTATCCCCTGGAAGGCGACAAACTCCAAAATCGTCTTCAGCTTCAACATACGATGATGTCAGGTATGCAATTCTGCCCTTTGCAATTTAATTTGAATAATCTAGTGATCTATGCATATTTTAGGTTTTAGGGGAATCAGGTTTTCTCCTCCTTTCAGTTACAAATATGAGACTCACTTTTCATTAATTTAAATAATAAAAAATTTAAATTTTTTTAAAAAATATTAAATAATAAAAGTTCAATAATTTTTATTTATAAAAAATAAAATAATAATATCATCACCATCGAGCCACCACCACTATCACCATCAATGAACAAAGATCTTCAAAGCTTATCTATTGATGAGCCCTATGAACCCGACATCATCGACTTGAAGCCCCCTTGACCCAGAGTGAGATCTTCAAAGCTTTGAAAGTTGCCAAGAGAGACTTTGTAGCAATCACCAGGAGCTTCACCGGTCTCTTTGCTTCTCTCCGCTTGGCTTTATCTAAGGTAATCTTTTGAGCTTGCATTTTCTTTTTTCAATTTTCTGTTTGGTTCCTGAAAAACACAAAAAAAATAACTATACCTTTCAAGAGACACTCACTTGTTTGACACTCTCCATGTCCTCGCTTCTCACTAGTAACCCATGTGCCCAAATTCTTTTTTTTTTGGTTCAAAAAATGGTTCTTTAAACCCATCTCTATTCTCTCTGCACAATCCTCTATTTGTCCTTTTATAATGATTTAATTTAAGTAAAGCTCGAGTTTTGATAATGGCAAGAGGAAGAGTTCAAAGTGATTTAATAGGTCCTCTTTTAGTAGAGAATTTGATTATTTATTTCATTGTTCTTGGGTAGCTGCTTGGTCTCTTGATAAATACATTAATTGTGAACAAAACCACCCATGTAGGTTCTTAATTACTTTATCTTATGATTTATAATTAATTAATTAGTCATGGTTAATGGATTTCTTTGTGCTTAATTAAATTAAATTAAATTAAATTATTTGGCCACAGATTTAGGTGGGAATCCGTCAATAAGCTTTATGTTGTTGTTTACTTTATTAGATGGGATAATTAGTGCTTGTTTTGTTCTTGTTGGGATTTTTCATTTTCTTTCATGGAGAAGTGATAGTTTGGCTTCTGTAAGTTCTTTGGCTCTTGTTTCATAGGCTACCAGTACCACTACTATTGCTCTTGGTATTTTACTGGTAATTACCCACTTTTTGCCTTTATTTATTTGTTTTGAAGATATTTTTTCATTGATAGTGATGGTAGTGATCTATAGTGGTTCAATGATGATGGTATTTTTATTTTATATTATTATATTTTTTATAAATTAATATTATTATATTTCAGAAATTTTTCAGATAAATACCCTTCAACAAAATATTAATAAATTTTAGACTCTACTATTATTAATTAGACCATTCTAGACAAAAATACCCTTAAAAATTTAAAAGTCCGCCTCATATTTTTAGAAGCAGTTTTTTTCTCTCCCATTTTTGAATTTCATCTTCTCCTTCCTGAACTCTCTGTCATAGCAAAAAACTCTCGATCCATAGTAGCCGTATCTTCGCTATTTCTTCGTTGTTTCTCTCAATTTTTATCGTTTTAAGGTCGAAGCAGCTGTTATTTCTTCATAGTAGCCTTCTCAATCTCAGTAACAGCTATTTCTTCACTATTTCTTTACTGTTCCTCACTGCGATATAAATGTATTTATATTGTTTCTCTCTCGATCTCTCTCTTCTAACTCGTTGTGCTTATTTTGATTTCGAGAATAAAAATTTATTTGTGGAATGTTTAGTATTCGGTGAAATATTTGATTTTAATTGCTGATTTTCGCTTTACTATTGTGGTGATATAAACAGTTCAGATGGAAGACAAAATTGTGCATGATATGAGTTGATGTGAGTTTGATATGAGTTGGTATGATTTTGTCTTGAGTTGATATGAGTTGGTATGTATTAGTATGAGTTGGTATGAGTTGATATGAGTTTGAAATTAGTCGGTATGAGTTTGCTAAGAGTTGGTATGAATTTATATGAGTTGATAGTAAGTTGATATGAGTTGGTATGAGTTAGTATGAGTCTAATATGAGTTTATATTATTGATATAAGTTTTGATATGAGTTGTTATGAGTTAGTTTAAATCATGAAAAATTTTGGTCTTGGATATGAGAAGATTCATGCGTGTCCTAATGATTGCATGCTTTATTGGGAAGATGAAGCTAATGATGAAATTTGCAAAATTTGTGGATCTTCTCGGTGGATGAACAATAAAGAAAATCATGGTGTGATCAATAATGAAGGGGAGCCAATCTCTGAGAAGAAAAAATCAACAAAAATATTACGGTATTTTCCATTAATACCAAGATTGCAAAGACTTTATATGTCAGCAAAGAGGACATCTTCAATGATATGGCATGAAAAGCACCGCATAAAAGATGGCATATTGAGAAATTTTGCAGATGGAAATCATTTGATGCTCAGTATCTTGATTTTGCTATGTATCTTGCAGGTTAGTTTTATTTTGTTCTTTGAATTAATTAAAGTATTTACAAAAGGTTCTAATTAAAGTATTTACAGAAGGTTCTAAATTAGGTTATATATACTGTTTTAGTTTCATGATAATATGAAATGACAATGTCATATATAGGTTTCAAATCACTAATAGAATATTAGTTACTGCTGATGTTTTTAGCATCATTATTACTTATATGTTTATATGACTAAATGTTATATTTATGCTCCTCTTGGATAATTCTTCATCCCATATATGCTTGTATACTTTAAGTTCAAGCTTCTAAATGAAATCCATCACTGAATATGCGAGTTCCATTTAATAACAATAAATCTACCTTTTGATTGAAGATTAGAAGCGCAATCATACACACAATATAATGCAAGGTGCTATACTAATATATTCTAATTGAATTATTTTATTACATTTTGTAATTTTTTTAGTTATTTTAATTTAAATTGTGGTTTCTATATATATATATATATTAATTTTAACATTTTGTATTTTTATTTTTTTTTTGTAGGTTGATGGAGTTTAATGGGTATTGCATTTGTTAGACAAAATCTTGATTTTCTTGGACTATGTAATATGGAACATAAGATTTTCTTTTTTCAATGGATGTTTATGCAATATCTAGACTTTTTTTCATTTTTTTATTAGGGCATTGAAATTTTTTATTCATTTTGCAATCCTCTTCAAATACTTTTTATATGGCATTTTGAGATTAATTAGTTTTAGTTATCTAAAATTATATTTAATTTGTGATTTCATTATATTTTATTTAATAAATCTTTTTATTGTCATAACTATGTGGGGGAAAGAAGCAATTTATGTTAATATTATGAATTGGAATCAAATAGAATATGGCAATACAAAAAAAAAGTAGTAGAGCCCAAAATAGCAGCGCAATCAATCATAAGAAAATATGTCATTACAATGTTTTAGTTGGTGTCGCTTTCATTAGGTTGTTAAAATTCTAATGCATGTATTTGCGTCATTAAATTACATGTATCAACGCTTTTGATTATGTCATTAATATTTATGTTTACTAACATTTTAATTGCGTTAGAAACACTTACTAACATTTTGAATCTATGTCGTTAAATAACAATTTTCAATGCAAACAAAAGCGTTAGAAATGAAATTTGCCAACATTTTAATTGTGTTGCTAAATACCAATTACTGACACAAAACAAACGTCAAACATAGAATTCACCAACGCTCTATTTGCGTCGGTAATAATTACCAATACTTAAGTGTTGCGTTGCAAAGTAACAATTGTCAATGCTTAAAAAAGCATCGAACGAACTTTACCCACACAAATTTTTGTGTCGTCATTTAAGGAACGATGCATCATTTAACAATGCTTTTTACAACGTTCTTTTTTGTGTGGGTAAACCTTTTATCGACGTTTTTTTGCTTCGATAAATGTTGTTTTTTGCATTGGCATAGACCTAGTTTCTTATAGTAATTCACTCGAACTTCTCTTTCCTAACCACCCAAATTTCATTCTCCTAGTCACCTAGAACATACAACACGGGTGCCAATTGTTTGATATGAACTTGCAAAATCATTGAAGTGTAACACTACAATAAAAATCTAATTCACTAGCACATTAGAAGTTCAGTCAACAACCTTTCCACATCAGTTCTCTTAGTTTTTAGTTGACAATTCAATTTATGGTTTTCTAATGGACATCATAATGAACAGACAAAACATGCTAACATTAAAATTCTTAAGACTCGTGCCTTGCCTTATAGGAGCCGAAATACCTTTACACATTCAACACACATCTCACCAAACAACCTAATGATAGCTTTGCACAATGAAAAAGTTACGACAAGACTTGTCTCCATATAGCAACTGAATGGGGGATGGTGAACAAAATAAAAAATTTGTATTTTTATCAATGCTTTTAAATAATATAGCTACTTAATTAATTTGATTTATCTATCTATCAAAGTCTCCTCAGTTAATGTGCCTCACTGCCAAAGAAAATTGTAGCTGGAATGTATCACATGGACTATCAAACATAATCCATAATGCACTATTGTACCTGGTCATCTAATTTTTTCAATTCTTCAAGTCTATTAAATGCATAGGATATTTAAGCATGGGTTCCTACAGACAACAGATGGAAGCAGTTTTAATGTTCCATGTAATAATGAGGTTAAACAAAGTATCAAAAGAT
Organism: Garcia nutans; assembly: GCA_947685225.1. Taxonomy (NCBI): domain Eukaryota; kingdom Viridiplantae; phylum Streptophyta; class Magnoliopsida; order Malpighiales; family Euphorbiaceae; genus Garcia; species Garcia nutans. Next base: position 14,072,455 of record CANTUV010000032.1, read on the forward strand.
TAAAAATCCATATTATTCTCTAAGATAGAAGATCTGATCAATGAAGAATGAGGAAGACAACTAAAATGCAATTCCTTATTATTTCGTAAAATTGTGACCAAGTTAAAAAAAAAGATGCAGAAACCTCATTTAATAAAATTGTAAAATAATTCTCACGTCAAAATTCATATATTATTGTAACTCAGATCAGAATTTATATATTAGAATAACTATATTACGATTTCTGTGCATTATTTATTCTGTTAGATGCAAAAATAACAAAAATTCTTAAGAATAAAATATACTTAATTTGAAAAAAAGGTAATCATACAATAATTTGAAAAAAAAAAAGGTAATCATTCAACTCAAAACATTTGTTGTTTGTTAAGAGACATTCTTTACAAGTTCTCCATCACCATCACAAGGATAAAAAAGTTAAATGCTTGTCTTGGAAAGAACTTTTACCTATTGATGTGCTCTAATTAACATTACTATAAAGCGACACTCGCAAGTATACAAGGTAGTTGCAACAATGGTGATTGTCTTAAGGTCATCTCACAATGAAGAAATTATTTTGCAATAGTTTGATTAACAAATAAGTTTAAAAATAAGAGTGTGATATTTGAAAAGTGGTGAAAAGTAATTAAAATTAAAAGTAATGCATGTAATGGTTATGCAAGATTATTTCAATTCTAGGAATGGTACCTAGGGTTGTAGATCAATTTAATCAAAACTTAATTATCAAATTATCCATTAATATAACCTTGTATTTAAATTTGTTCCTTGAGTTTAATTAGTAATTACCAATTCATTAGTTTTCTAATTCATGAATTAACAACAATCAATTATTTTGAATTTGCAAATTAATAAAACCCTAGAACTTATATTTCTAATTCATTCTTAGGGTAATTGAATGCATAATTTCAATATTAAATTTTACCTCTCGATCATTCATTTAATATCTAGAGATCAATAGGTAGCTAATCTATCAACTTAAAATTCAATATAATACAATCAACTAATAACAAGGTATATTAATGAAAATATCAAATTAAGTCATTCAATCAAATCTACTACAAATCTTAGGCATGAGTAATTTTGCTCGTCATCAATTTAAAATAAGTATTCATCTCAATATATATCAAATCACAATTGTCCATTAAAATATTAATGTTCTTAACAACAACAATTAAGAAATGAATTAAAAGAGAGAATATGAAAAACTCCTTTTGAATATGCTAAGAGTTGAACTACTTGTCTTCCTTCTAATTTTCACTTTGATGTGATGAAGAACTTTCAAGCCCTCTTCAATCAATGGCTCTCTTCTTGAAAGGTGGAGTGGTAACTCTCTCAAGCTTGCACTCCTCAATCAAGTCTTCTTCAAATCATAACCTTCTTGAAAGCTTGTTCACTCCCTTTAATCCCAAGAATTGTCTTTACTCTTGTCTATTGAAGAAGTGAAAGATAGAAATGAAGGATGAAGAGAGAATGACGTCTTCTCTCCCAAAACAAGAACAAAACTAAGAACTAGATGCTCCTCAATCAAGCCCAACGTGTATGTATGTTTCATCTCCCTCCACTTTCAATTCTTTTCAATTTTTAAGATACCAAGCATGTTTTGCCAACTCACACACTACTCTTTATCACCCTCTTTTCTTTGTTTAGTATTTCTTCCCATAAATCTATCCCCCTTTTACTTGTTTTTAATATTTCTTTTTAAAAAGTTGAGTCTTTTTGTCCTCCATTTGTCCCTTACTTCGTGCAAAATAATTCAAAGGAATCATATGAGACACGACCAAGTTATGAGTGACTTGGCCGTGTCACTCATCCTTCTTGGGACACTGCCAAGCCATGTGACCGTGTCCATGGCTGCTCTTCAAGAAAGGAGTAACACGGCCAGTGGCTTGGTCGTGTCACTTACATGTGTCCACTTCTGCCACTTTCTTCCTCTTTTTCTAAGTGAGACACGGCTAAGGCCCTAGTCGTATCATGTGACACGGCCAGTGGTTTGGCCATGTCTCTTGACTGTGTTCTCTATTGCCTCTCTGCTTTTATGTACTTCTTCTTGGTGTTTTCCAGGTGGGACATGGTCAAGGTCTTGATCGTGTCATGTGCTATGGCCAGTGACTTAGCCGTATCTCTTGAATGTTTCAACCTCTGCTCAATTTCCTGAAGGACACAGCCAAGCCAACTTGTTTTGGCCGTGTCTTGTGAGTATGTCATGCTTTATTGTCTTCGATGAAGGGACATGGCCAAGCCATAAAGTGTCTTGGCCCTGTCTCATGCTTTCCACCTCATTAATCCATCAAATTGAATTGAAGCTCTATTGTTTTGTTCTTCCACGTAAATCAAACACTTTAAACAAACTCAAGCATAAATTTAAATAAAAATTAATCAAAAACTAACAAAATCACCCTAAAAACATAAACATAAATGATTGTAACACCTATCCTTAAAATAGTTCCATAATCCTCCACGAAATGTGTGGTAACGTTCCTATGAGGTGGTCAAATTATTGTTGGAAAGTACACAAATAGCCAATATGCATATATTGGAAATAAAGCATTCTTGAAGCAAAAAACAAGCTAGAAAAAAGTTTTTAAGTGATTGACATCTATTTCTGTGCTTTAGTCTTCAATTCAGATAATCTTCTCTTAACAATTAATAAATTGTGTCCTTCTTGCCTACTGAAAAATTAACAAAGATTATTAAATCAGCCGTAGCGTTTTGGGTTCAAGAGGGATGCCTTTTGATAAGCAGTAATGGATAATAATTGGAATATATAGGACGCAATCAACATTGGTAAAGATGTAAAGCACATACTTCGACATGATAAATTCTCATTCTAATAATTAAAAGGTTAGACTATTCTCAGGGTATAAAAGGACAGTTCTTTGTTGGATATTTGCAAGTTCATAAAAGCAGTTCCTTGATTTACTAGCCAAACAGGGGCCAAAAACAAGATCTGGGGTGTTAATAGGAGGAAACAAGAGATTGAATTACCGTATTCAGTTCATCTACTTCAGAGACACGTTGAGTTGCATGCAGAGAACGTGGAAGCTCAGAAGGTTGAATATGGTCACATGAACCTTCCTTGGGAGCCCTCATTCTAATGAGAATATGCCATCTACATTTCAAAGGGGAACATCAAAATCAAAATAACAAAAAGAAATAAAGTAAAAAAAAAAAGATAGAAAAAGATATATATATACACTAGTCAGGATAAACAAATTTGCAAAATGTATGCTCTAAAAAAGACTTTTCTTTTATCTTGGAGATACTGAAAAGAGATCTTTAGAGAAAACCCTACTTGTCCTTAGGGGTGTGCTCAAGGCATGCTAGGGCAGATTTACCTCTAGTCCGCAGCATGGTCCGAGTATAGCTTGGCCTTGGCAGTCAAGCCTGTAGCCAGGCCAGCAAGCAACACCATCAAGAACACAGCAAGCCCAGAAAAAGGACAAGCAATGATCATCAAGCAGAAACTCCCCTAAAAGCTACTCATCTTCACATGAAAAACAATTAACTTTCGGTGCCACCACAATTTTCAAAAAATTTCTTAACTATCGGCAGAACACATTTTTTGTAATCAAATGGAAATAAGAAAAGCATAACTTGTAAAGAAACATTCATAAATAAAACTAAAGGAAGACCATTGTATTCTTACATCCAGAAACACCACAACTAGAATTTAAAAAAAGAGAAAAAGGGAATTTTACAAAAGTAGCCGCAAAAGCAAATTCTTTTCAAAATTACAACAGCTAAAAAAATTTCAAAAGTATGCCAAAAACTTAAAAAATTACAAAACTAGGTCATCTCATCAAAATCTCCACAATTTTTTTTAAAGTTTATATGATGTGTATATTATAGATATGTCATGCATATGAGAAAATATTATAATTTTATAAAAATTCCTCAAAAAACAATCTTAAGAATATCATTTTATAACATTATTATTTATATTGCACATATATATATATAATATTATATATATATAATATTATAACATTATTATATATATTTTAGATATATTGTTATTATTATAATATTATAACAATCTTAAGAATATCATTTTATAACATTATTATATATATTTCAGATATATTGTGTATATATTATATATATGTTATGTATATATTGCACATATATATGTAAATATTGTAGATATTTTGTGTTCTAACCTTTATATACACGGTTATGTCGTGCATATGTTGCATATACGTTGTCTTTCAACTTTTATATGTTGTACATCCTTTATATATTGCTTAATTATAATGTATATGTTATGGACATATTGTATTTTCAAACTTTATATGTTGATTAATTGTTCTAGATATGTTGTATATATGTTATGTATATATTGGATATGCTGTGTATATGTTGCCGATATGTTGTTTTCCAATCTTTATATAGAAAAAAATAATACAAATATAAATCCAACTGAAGCAAATATAATTCAAAGGAAATTATATATCAATTCAAGAAATACAAATCCAAAAACAATTAAAACAAATTCAATAGATTTACATATACGATTTTTTTAAAAAAATTATCTCCAAATAATGCTGCATAAGTATAGTCTTTTATTACTTTTGTTCATATTCAAAAGCTAATCGTGAAACAAAGAGATTAGGACTGTGATTTCAAAGGTGCTTAAGTTTAAACATAAAACAATGCAATTAGAAATCAGTTCTGCAACAAGTGGCCATATATAGACCGAGGTATAAACACATCAATCTCAGCAAATCCAAAAGGCCCATAGCTGAATTTGTTTTCCTTCTTTTTTTTGTGAAAAAAAAATATGTAAAATTAATTGGACAGGAATTAAAATCAAGGCAGAGTAAGCAGGAGAAAAAGAAAACACACATATACTATGAGAGAGAGAGAGAGAGAGATGGAGAAGTGGGCTCTTTAGAAGAAGAAGAGAGGTACGAATAGGAAATAGAAATACCGTATAATTGAAAAGAAAAAATAAACAAAAAGATAAAAATAAAAACTAAAAAGTTAGAAGTGAAAATATATATATACACAGTATTTTTTAAATTAAAAGTTAAAAAGTAGTATTCGATGTAATTTCCTCAAAAAAAAAAAAAAAAAAAAAAACACACACACACACACAAAAATGATCCAAAAACAAAAAATCATCACAAGCCCATAATTCTCACCATGTAATTCTAAAAGAATAGAAATAAAAAAAACACACACACACAAACAGAATTTACAAATAGAAGAAAGAAAAGATTAAAATAGAACCACTCATTTAAAAGGAACAAAAAAAATGAAAAAAGGAGCATATTTACATTTTAAATAACTACAAAGACTCAGTGGCGAGCTTGATTTTTTGTGCAAGTTCTTTCCTTCACAAGCAGCTCATTGGAATTCCAGGACCCAAAAAAAAGGATTAAAAGGATACAAAAAGAAAAATTAAAAATTTAACATTCAGACCTGAGACTCTCACATACTTGCAATAACAAAGAGGATTGAGTGAGAGACATGAGAGATTGTTTTCTCAGCTCAAATTCAAATCCTTATCTCTCCTCTTCATCTTCTTAATCACAAAATTCTACCCTCTTCCATTATTTTTGTCAACAAGCACTAATCTTGACTTGCAAAGACACTTGATAACATACAATAGAACCTTTTAAACATATTTACACTAGCAACTGATGAGAGAGGTAGAAAGAGAGTTTGAGAGCAAGGACAATGGTACAAAAACTGAAGAGGGTTACGGTTTTGAAAAGAATATTTTTAAAATATTAAACCCAAAATCCAGCCCAACCTAGTCCAAATTGTTCGGGTTGGGCCGAGTTCGCAGAACAACCCTACTTGTGCTATGTAGCCCCAGAACAAGGAAAAAGATATAAAGATTATAATTCAGAATGAGATGTAAGTTGGGATTAAGATATATGAGAACCAATATATCACTATGACTATAATTTGGACCTACCTAGGTAGTTAGGAATCGTGTATTCTGGATTTGGGAGCATCGTAGCGGCTGTGTTTGTACAGCAATTTCCAATAATCATTTCCATTTAAGTGAAGGAGTGGCATCTTAGTTATATCTCTATATATACAGTTCATTTGTTATATCATAGAATCAACTCCAAACTTAGGTTACATAATATGGAAATTAGATAGAAATGGACCAACATTTCCACCACATGCAGGCTAAATCTCTTAAGTTATGATTCTCATCATTATGAATGAAGAAAACAATGCTTAGAAGATCTTCTAAAGGAATTAACCAAACCAAAAATGGAATGCTACTGATAGTTAAAATGCATGCAGTGAAAGGTAAATGAAAGAATAAATTAATAAAAATATAATTTAAACAGAAAGTCTACAAAAGAGAGACAGAGAGAGGCAAGAGGAAATAATTTAGTTGTGAAACTGTAAAAAAGTTCTTTAACTTACTTGAGTATTAGTTAATAGTTAATACATATTAATGCACAACACAAATATAAACATTACAGAAAGAGAGAGAAAGTAAAGAAGAAAGGTCATTGTTAACCGACCTGTCCATTCTCATTTCCTTCGCTTTCTCTACTAGCTTCAGAAATGACACCAGAGAAGGCACTACAAAAATCTGGGTCTTTCCCGGCGGTTTTTTTAGCCTAAAGAGGTGGTTTTAACTGCCCCTACAATTATTAGAGGCGGTTTGGAAAGCCGCCGAATAAGCGGCGCCAATGCCACCGTCTCTACGTTGTAGAGGCGGTTATTAGGTCCGACGGGGTAGCTTCAAAATTAGCGGCGGTTTAAGTAGCAGCGCCATAAACCGCCTCTAGAGTACTTACTGAACTGATCACAATTTTGCCGCCAAAAATGAATAGTAGCGCATGTAGCGGCGGTTAAAACCGCCTCTACTTTTCTTTCAACTGAAAACGGATCTGCCACCAAAATTGAGTAGCAGCGCATGTAGCAGCAGTTAAAACCGCCTCTAGTTTTCTTTTAACTGAAAACGCATCTGCCGCCAAAATTTAGTAGCAGCTCATGTAGCGGCGGTTGAAACCGCCTCTAATTTTGTTTCAACTAAAAACAGATGCGCCGCCAAAATTGAGTAGCAGTATATGTAGAGGCGGTTTTGTACATTTTAGAACTGCCATAAAATAATTTTGCTGCCAAGAAAAAGAAAGTAAAGAGGGTTTAAAACCGCTGTTATAAATTCCATGCTAGATTTAAATTTTTTGTAATTTACAATTTTGCTAGTATTTATATTAGGCGATTATAGGAATTCTATGAACAATTTTTTTATATTCTTTTTTTAATGGAACTACTTTTGTAATCAAATAATATAAATGCACATGTTAATTTGAAATAAATTAATATACATATATATTGTAAGCTAAAAAACAAATTACATAGTAAAACAAATCTATTTCATTAATCTTTCAATAAAATTTGTCCTAACAAGTTTACTACTTGTGCTTTTTAAAAAGCACTTTGAGTCAATATGCCAAATAAGATTTTCATAACAAGTTCACTACTTATGCTTTAAAAAGCACCACGAGTCAATATGCCAAAAGATCACTAAATTACATTTTAATCTACCTTCAAACTAACCATCTAGACATTATCCCTCGGATTATGACTTGAGTGTGACGAAATATTAATTGGAGAAGATCCATATCCATCTCGGTTACTTGCTGCATCATTATTGACCTCCTGTAAATAACATTAAAAATATTTAATAAAAATAAAACTAGATGTCAATGAATGGAAATGTATCAATCCACTCAATGAAAAGCATGTATTATGAATAATAACCATAAAAGTTTCTCCAATGAAAGAAACAAACCATTTTAGAGTTAATACATAAATCTAATATAAGATTATTAGATAAGCTATAATCACTGTAGTAATGTAATGATCTATTAATTATAAAGGTAAGATTTTCTAACAAATTAGACAAGTACAGGCATATAAGCACCATCCAATAAAACAATGCTAACTCCAGATAACATGACATTTTAAAAATAATAAAGAGGAGAATTTGAATTACAAAACAAAAGAATTCAACTGCATGTTCCAATGAAACAATCATAATTGAGCTACATGAAGATGAGGCACTAGCACAACTAACCGATTGCTTCCTACTCATTAAATCATCCAATCAAAAGAAATCAAATCAGAGTTGTAGTTATATTACCTCAAGAGCACCAGGAAATGTTTTGGAAATCCATGCTTTTAAACCATTCAAAGTTGCTGCCACCGAATCATATTTTCCAGTTACTTCTTCCAATTGTTTCTCAAGCATATCAATTTTCTTTGATTGTGCAGAATCTGAAGATTCACACCTTGCTCTCTTCCGACCAAAATAACTTGTCGGTGTAGGACCAAGGCCAACACATCGCACTCGACCATTGTGTTCTTGTCCCATGACTTCTTGAAAAACTTGTTCATTTAATTCAAATGAATCAATAGAAGGATCTTGACTTCTTTCGCTTATTAGAGAATGGGCTTTTTCCTACAAAATGAAACTTATATAAGCAGAGGAATTTATAGTTTTTAAATATATAATATAAATGATACTTACAATCAATTGTCTAACTTCATCATCAATATAAGTCCCATCTTTTCTCTTATGGGTTTCTTCATAAAGGCTCAATCTATCAGGTACTTGTCCAGTTTTATCAATCTATAATCCATCAAAAATCTCAAATTAACTAGTAGAAAACATGTAATTAAACTATTAGTACATGCAATTTCAAAATAGACGCTAATTACTCATACAATTTCTTTTCTTTTTCTCGCATAGCTTTTTCTTCCACATGTATGTGCATTTTTCTTCTTCGTTGCATTTGCTTTGTTAATAGCACTTAACTTCTGAAAAATAAAAAAGAATGACAAGTGAACATTGGATGCAAAGAAGAGAAATACCAATGCTGTAAACTGAATAAAATTTGGCATCCTACAGCTACAGCTAGAAATGAGGACTAGAATCCTTAAAACAAAAGAAGACTGAACACATACAAAAGCTTCATCAATAAAATTTAAAATAATCAATATTAGCTTTGATATAAAAGATCTCTAACCTTGAATCCTTATCAATATATACATGCTGACTCTTAGTGTGTTGGTTATAAAGAACAAAACCCTCAAGGACTATGTTCTAATCTTAACCTTAGGGGTAACCTTAAACTTTTAGAGATGAAAATACCATGAAAGTTGAAAAAGTAAAACAAGAACAATATAGCATTTTAACAATTCTCATTCTTAATGAACTAACCCATGATACATAGCCCATCTATCTAGATGTGACCCAAGTGAACTTCAAGGCTGTTTTTTATCAGATTGTAAAGGCACTACATCAAGGCCTAGGAAAATTTCAACAGTCCCATTTGCATAGGTATACATCTGAAATGACGATGCTTTGATTGTTTTTCAAAGTAAAATTCACTAAAAGATAAAACCATGATTGCAAATTTAAATTCCCATCCATTTCAAATAACCATCTTTCCAGTAGGTCAGATGAGTTCAAAGTCTAATTCTTTAACAAAAACAATTCAATCAGATTAATTATTATATATTGCATGTAATTTTAAAAAAAATTATTCAGCCAAATTTCGGAAAGTTATCTGTCCTAAACTTATCAACTAATAAAAATCAAAGAATAACAAACCTTTATTAGCTAATCAAAATCAGAAAATAAATGATCCTAATTCATACTAGGCCAACACTTGTTCCATACATTTCGCCTAAAATTAACTTATAAAACACAACAGAATCACCAAAACAATAGTGGAATTCAGTCCCATTTTGCCATTCTCATACACCCACAAGGATCATCTCTACATGGAATCAACAGTCAGGGACGTAGCCAACATTAAATATCGGGGTACATGTTATAGTTTTGCTTCTCCACAAGGGTTCAACAGAAATTCAAACCAAGACAAGATGAAAAATAAAATCAGGGTGAGTTTGTAAAACAAATTTCTTGGTATTTGCATTTTGAACAGAACATAATATAACACATTAAAAACAAGTATAGCCAGTCAATGATAAGCACTCCACCATAACCAACAAAGAAGAAAACCAGTTTCAAAGTATTTACCTGACTCTTCTCAGTGAACCACGAATTGACAAGGCTTGGCCATTGTTCTTCTATAACACCCTCAGGCACATTGTTTATGATTTCATCCTTAGTTTTTGATAAATCATAATTTTCTTACTTTAAGTTACCCTTATAATCCCTCCATTTTTTGTTCAATGACTTCAAAATCCAATCATCGGTTGCCTTGTTTGAAGGATATGAAAACCTTTGCTGAAAATCCAAGTAATCATGAAACAAATCATTATACAATAGACTTTCAACAATAACATATATTAAAGTTAAATTTAGAAAAATAATACCTTGATAATGTCCAACATTTTTTTTTGAATGAATTAAACACCTTATCATTCCACTTTCCTATGGATAACATCTTCTTCTCCTACATCATTCCTAACCCATTGTGGGTTCTCAGCGACACTAGCAATATGACCAATGTCATTTATAATATCAGTAGAATCATCTACTACTTGATCTTTGCCCATGTCGTAGAAGTCTCGAGGTTTAACCTTTATAACAATATGCCAATTAGGATTATTAGGATCTTGCACATAAAATACTTGCTGAACTTGGGAAGAGAATACATAAGGATCATCATTTGCCTTGTCACCAGTATGTATCAAGCGAGAGAAGTTTACAAGGGTGAATCCAAATTCATCACACTTGATTCCGGTAGGATGATAGACATCATACCAATCACATCTAAATAAAACCACCTTAAAATTATCGAAATAATTTAATTCTATAATATCAGTTAACCTCCCAAAATAATCCAACCCTCCAGTTTCTGGTGTGTTTACAACCCCACTATTTTGTGTCGTTCGTTGATCCTCTCGTCGCAATGTATGGAATCTAATCCCATTAATTATATATCCAGAGAATCTCCTCACAACCTTATTAGGCCCTCTACCAATACTCAAAATATCCTCTGAAATGGATGAATCAGAATTTGCCAAAACCTAAACATAAAATATAAGATATAATATAAGATATAATATATTAGTGTAAATAATTTCCATTACATATAAAAGAAAATTAGTCTTACCCTATTTTGAAACCAATCATGAAACTTTTCATTCAATAGTCTATATATAGCATTGTTATCAAGACGTGTACCTCGTCTACGTCTTCTTTTTCAAGATCAATGAACTCTCTACATTGAATAGCAAATTAAATGAATCTATATCTATATAAATATTAAATGAATATATCAAATGAGGCATGAATATACTCACTGACGAAATGGCTCTATTGTATCAGAATGGCGTAACACATAATGATGTGCTTGCATCAATGATAAATCATCTAAAATGACATCCTCAGCTTTTCCAATTGGTTTACCCAAACTTGAAAACAAATATCTAACATTTTTAGATGGTTGATCTGGATTCCTTAAAGGACGATTAAATCTAGTCTCAACTCCTTCAAGATACCTTGAACAAAATGTTAAACATTCTTCAGCTACATATCCTTCAGCAATCGATCCCTCAGGTTGAGCCTTATTACGTACCATTGATTTCAAAATTACAAAAGACCTATTTAAATGAACAATTATAATTTTGCAAACATTATAAAAGGCATAGATCAAAGATGAAATATAAATGTAATGTATATAAGTACCTTTCTAAGGGGTACATCCATCTATATTGCACTGGACCACCCATTCTAATTTCTTCCACCAAATGAATCATTAAATGAGGCATGATAGTAAAGAATGATGGAAGAAAAGTTCTCTCCATCTTGTAAAGTGTCAGTATGATTTGATTTTGAATTTTATCAAGATCTTTAATATCTATTACCTTCGAACATATTGATTTGAAGAAAGAAGCCACTTCAATGATGATTGAAATCACTTCTTTTGATGGACTACATGATCTTAGTGCCACTGGAAGCAAGTATTGAATCAAAATATGGCAATCATGACTTTTAAGATTGATAACTTTATTCTCTTGAAGTCTAACACACCTTGAAATATTGGATGCATAACCATCAGGCATTTTGACATTTTGTAGAACATTGCATAAGACATTTTTCTCTTTTTTTTGTTAAGGTAAAAGAGGCTGGAGGCAATCTCTGTTTACCATCATGACATTTTAGAACATGCAATTCATTCCTAATGCCTAAATCCTCCAAATCAAGGCGAGCATTCAAGTTGTCTTTCGATTTACCAGGAACATTTAAGAAAGTGTCTAGAAAATTGTCACACACATTCTTCTCAATGTGCATCACATCTAGATTGTGGCATAGCAAGTTATATTGCCAACAAGGCAATTCAAAAAAATGCTTCTTTTTTTCCACCCTATTAATGAATCATCATTTCCTTCATTCAATCCAACATCTTGTTCTATTGTCCTCCTTTGCATGTCTGACTTTTTATTCCTCTTCCTCTTTTTGTGCTGCTTGCCATATGTATGTGGAATTCCATGTAATTGTTTCAACACATCAGTACCGGTAGATCTCACAGGAGCTACCCGTAACTCCTCAGTTGAATCAAAATATTCAACTTGTTTACGAAATATATGATCCTCAGGTAGCCACCTACGATGACTCATATAACATTGTTTCTTACTATTTTTCAACCATATTGAACTAGTGGATGAAGCACAACAAGGACATGCAAATTTGCCTTTAGTGCTCCAACCAGACGACATTGCTAAAGCAGGTAAATCATTTAATGTCCACATTAATGCAACACACAAGGAAAACCTTTCTTTCTTAAAAGCATCAAAGGTTGGGACACCAACCCATAATTCTTTTAATTTAGCAATCAAAGGCTGTAAGTAAATATCAATATCATTCCCAGGACTATTTTTTCCTGGAATAATCATTGACAAGATAAATGAAGATTGCTTCATGCAAATCTAAGGTGGAGTGTTATAAGGTATTAGCACAACTGGCCATGTACTATAACTAGTAGACATTATTCCAAAAGGACTAAAACCATCACTACACAAAGCAAGCCTCACATTACGCGAATTCGAAGAGAAATCAGGATAACGAGCATCGAAAGCCTTCCAAGCTTCTCCATCAGCAGGATGCCTTAACAATCCATCCTTATTACGTCCATCTTCATGCCATAGCATGTCCTTCGCGGTTTCAGCTGAAGCATATATCCTTTGCAGTCTTGGAATTAATGGGAAGTACCGCAATACTTTAACTGGCTTTTTATTCCTTTCATTGCTCTCCTTATTTGTTTTCCACCGAGAAGATCCACAAACTTTACAAGATTCCTCATCCTTATTCTCACCCTAAAATAACATACAATCGTGTTCACAAGAGTGGATCTTCTCATAATTAAGACCTAATGCTTGAATTATTTTTTTGGATTCGTAAAAAGATTTAGGTAAAGATGTTCCATCAGGGAATGCATCTATTAATAACTTAAGAAGCATGCCAAATGATTTTCCTGTCCATCCATTCAAGCATTTTAAGTGATATAAATGAATAAGAAAGGATAATTTGGAAAAAGACTTACACCCTGGGTATAACTCTGTATCCACTTCTTTTAAAAATTTATGCATATCACTAGTTTCCCTATCAGATGTTCCTTCTAATTGCTCTACTCCAATTGGATTATTTTGGATGTCTTCCTCAACGCCATCTTGTAAGCAAGTTTCTACAACATTCACATCTATTGGCATGTCATTACTAGATGGAACATTGTCACGTAATGCATCGCGCAACAACTCTACCATATTGTCACGCAACCTAGGAGGACTTAAGTTATTAGGACTTGGCACATGCTCAGCTTCATTTCTTTGGGAAATATTTAAAGGAGAAGATGTAGCACCCATATTAGAAGATAACTCCTCCCCATGTAATACCCAAGTTGTGTATCCTCTCATAAAACCATCACAAATTAAGTGCTCTCTAACAACGTCATGAGTTTGTAGTGTACAATTAACACACCGAATGCATGGACGCATCATTTTTCCACTACTAGAAGCATTATGAATAGCAAATTGAATGAAATCTCGAACCCCATCTTTATAAGCATTACTAAATCTAGGCTTATTTATCCAACTCTTATCCATTTTTGCAATGTTGTTAAAAATGACAATACCTAAACAAAAATTCAACAACACAAAAAAAGAGAGTGGAAGTATTAAACTTTAAACCACATAATTTAAAAGTCATAGAAACTTGTGCAAAAAGCTCATGTTATATAATGAAGTAGGCTAAAAGATGACACTGGTGATATAATATTTTACACTAATGTGCAACCTAACAATTAAGTTTTGAGTTTTAAAGCTTCTAAAATCCAGTAAGAGAAAACAAGTAAATAAAGCCAATTGAAGCACAAAATAATTAAAGCATAAATGTCATAGCATTGAGAACCTAGGGAAGAAAAAAGTTAGGTCCACTAACTCAAAATGATTGAAGCATACCATGGTAATAATACCATCGATACTATAGCTAAAGCTTTATTTAATAAGCAAAAAGAAAATTTAGCAATTCTGAAATTAAATGTTCTGTCACCCCAAACTTTACTCTTATTCATAACAAACTACACTCTAAAGACAAGAGTGAAGTGAAGAATTAATCCATTGGCTAGGGTAGGATATGATAAGCATGTGCACACATTTAGTCATCAAGAATAATAATACCAAGTTAAAATTACTTCAACAACCCTGATAGGAATATAGGAAGGAGAGTAATACCAGGAAGGATGATATTGAAAGCTGAGAGAAAAATCAGATTAGAGGCAAAGAATCTGTGGCAATGATCTTTTAGGATGGTAGAAAATTCCTGTATATATATATCAAACAATAGCATATATTAAACAGAATCTTGAGATTAAACTAGAAATTGAATACAACCGAATCCCTAATTATATACACCAATAAAAAAACTAAGCTAAGTATTTTAAAACTGCATTTTTCAAAATTAAGATGAGAAAAAAAAATTTACAAGAGAAGTAAAGTTATCTTTTTCTGATTTTTGATTAGGTAATTATTTATAACTTAAATTTTCTTTTTCAAGCACTCATTATGTTAGTATATTTCTAGTATATTAAACTTGAAAAAAAATTTACTATTCCATTTTTCAAGCACTCATTATGTTAGTATATTAAACTTGAAAAAAATGTTAAATACTTCACAGGAGCATGTCCTGGAATAGTAAATTTTGTCAAAAAGGAATTATTCAGATATCAGAAAATATATATACAGAAGGATATAATTGCACATCCCAATCAAACAAAGACTTTTCCAAGTATTTCTCAATTTAATCAACACACAAACTGAAATCAGACACAAAATTATACATATTCTCTTATGTACTAACCAGTTCCGCTAAGAAAAGAGCAGAAACATAAAAGTAACATTAAAATCATGAAGAATACATTAATAACATAAACCAATTAAACACCTTTACAGACCTCATATTTGTTTTGGTATTAGGAAGATAAGAAAAAGGGTAAATGAAGCTTAATTTTATGAAGATCACAATAAATTAGAAAGTAGTTCAGGTATTTATTTTTTTTATCATCAATTACAAGTTGGATATGGACTAAAAGAGTGAAAGATGTTGGTTCTAAAAGCATTTTTAATCAAACAAAGAATGTACAGTTGATTCCAATCAATGTAACTACATACTAGGATTCTTCACCATACCTTGACTATTAATTTATTTTCATTATAATGCAACTTGATTATTATTTAACTCTAACGATGTTCTTATTTGTAGTATCAATACTAGAGGTGCACTCTTGTGTTGCAAAGAGGCAGCAAATCGACTCTTTATAATTTTAGATTAGTGCAACAAATCTAGCAGAAGGCACTTGTGATGTTCCAGGGTACCTTGTAGTTCTCTTTTGAAAGAGTTCAATATAAAATACACACAGTATTATACAATGCACAAACCCAAACAATTTCACTTTTAAAAAGGAAGGTAAAACAATAAATGGTTACCATATTTGGCAACAGAGCATTAAAAAAAATGTGGTCAATCTAATTTATCAGTATATCCCAAAAATAACAGGCTTAACAGAATAAGATATTCTTAATATAAATTACAGAAAGCATAGCCTTTTCAAACTCAGCATCCAAATTATCAAAATCTTAACAAATGGTATATTTCATTTCATTTCCTAGACACCTCAGTAACCATTTGTAACCTTGAAAAAGAAAATTTACTATTCCATTTTTCCTATAAACAGAAAAAACAGGTCTAGAAAACAGAGTTTCTAAATTGAAAAGTCTAAAATATAAAACATTAATATGGAGTAGATGAAAACATGGTAATCAACATTCAACATAACATTTTACAGTTCCATAATACTTAGTTTACACCCAAAATCACAGCATATGAACCAAAGAAAAAGCAATGCAGCAGCTATCAAGAGACAAAAACATGGTATTGAATTAACTTAATTGATTGTTACAATTTAGATTAAAGCATTTGAAAATAACACTAAAACTCACATGACAGAGATGGAATGGATAGAGCAGCTGAGACTGACAGAACTTAGACAACGGTTAGCAATGGCTAGGAGCTTCAAAAGGCAAAAGACAGAGATGGAATGCCTTAATAAAAAATTGAGCGGAGAAGCTGTTGATGGAAATTGGAAAGCATCAACGATTTTGCAGAAAAAGATTGCAAAATTTGGGATTTCTTGAAACCTATTGTAACAAATTTCATTGATAAGTTGAATGAAACCATGGAATCTAAGTCACAAAAGGATCGGAAAGAAAAGAAGAACAATTACCTTTGTTGCTTTACTCACTGAATGTGATGATCTCTGAATGCCTTAATCGAAAATTGAGCGGAGAAGCTGTTGATGGAAATTGGAAAGCATCAACGATTTTGCAGAAAAAGATTGCAGAATTTGGGATTTCTTGAAACCTAATGAAACAAATTTCAATGATAAGTTGAATGAAACCATGGAATCTAAGTCACAAAAGGATCGGAAAGAAAAGAAGAACAATTACCTTTGTTGCTTTACTCACTGAACGTGATGATCTTTAAATATGATGATTTTGATGATTTCAACGGATTTTGAAGGAATGGCTTGATGGAATTTTAACGATATTCATGGAATGGCTTGATGGAGTTTCTGCGTTAGGGTTTTGTTATTTTGAAGGATGGAATGTGAATGTGAGCTGTGTAAAGGTAAGGGTTTAGTGTATTGGACGGATATTAGAAATTTTAGTTATTTGCGGCGGTTTATTTGGACGCCGGTACCATACGCCACTAACAGATATCATTAATATACTAGAGGCGACTTATAAAACCGTCGCTAAATTTCCACCGGGAAAGACTACCTTTTTTGTAGTGAGGACGATATGCATATTGATTCTTCATTCTCTGGAAATTTAACGAACAGGTTCCACTCCTACTTTCACTTGTAAATAACTGCTTTGCTTAACATATTACTGATTGGAGAAAATTTTAATATCATTAATCCTAACCAAAAATTAAAGAAACTATCATAATAGAATATTAATACAATAAAATAATTATATCAAGGTTAAACAATCAGAAAATTATCTCAAAATAAATTATCCTTTCGTTCCACAATAAAAGGTGATATTTCAAAGTTTATCAGCAAAATCAAAGAAATGCTCCTATGATATGCTATCTTGGAATTCAAGCTTTATACACCCAGAGTTCAATTGTCAAAAGTGATATCTCCTTTATTCCAGTGTGTATAATATCAGTCCAGCTACCAGCCAAAGAACAACAATTTTAGATCTCCAAGAGTATTTCATCTCCCTTTAAAAATTACTAATCTAATTTTCTCTCTGCCTCTTTATGAAATTACTGTTTTGAATAAGAGTATTTCATCTTCCTTTAAAAAGTACTAATCTAGTTGATATGATATCAAATACTTTAATAGGCGTATGAACTTCACCAGAAGCATCACTTCATATTTCCCATTCCCAGAAAACTAGAATAAATCGTAATTTTCTAAGTTAAAATGAACCCAAAATATGATGGAGATATTGTACGCATAGATCTATAGGTAATGATAGAGACAATCAAGGCCCATGCGCCCTGTGAGAGAAGTTAGGCCTTAAGCTAGTTAACTCAAGAGGTGAAAGATAGACGGATGAAAATTTTCAATTGAACTGCAAGAGAATTTCAGGAAGTGGCAGGGAAATGAGGGAAGGGCAAGTTTAAATATGGGAACGGTAGGTACGTTATGATGAAATGCACCTAGATGTCTTGATGACAGCCTAAACATTTTTATTGATGCAACTCTTGTTAAACGCATTTGGAGCTCTCATTATAAGGAATAGATTTGTTTACTTTGCCTACTTGCTCCAATTGCCCCTGTAAAACTTATAGTAATTTGGGATAAAGAGGTTCACTACTATGTCTTCTCATAAGCTGGCCTCTTCTCCATCTTGATACTCTCGGTTGTCAAAGGTTTGGAAAATGATAGTTTAACTCTACAAATGGTCAAAACAGCATTGTGGTCCATGTTTCAGGATGATAATTATGAGATGACTTGTCCCACATGACAATGCAACAAAAGTTAAATATAACTTGCTTTAATAAATATGCCACTAGCCAACAAGATTTCTGAAACCTAGAAAGGTTTAAAAAGGCTAAAAGGCAAGCATGGACCAAAAAGCACGAAAAAAGTCAATTTCATAAACAGTAAATAATGAAGGATAAAATATTTTTTTGCAAACTTGTCCAGTTAGACTATGTAAGTTAACATAGGTCCCAATTATCATAAAAATAGCAAGATCATGTTTGGTCCTATTTTTCTCTGCACAAGTAAAACAAGGCTTCACATGTTCAAGAATTCAAACAAAGCTTATCCAACAAGGAGAGAAACTTATACATATATATACACCACATCAAATTTTACATAAAGTAAGCATAGTAAAACTAAGACTTAATATATGCACTGTAGATTTAATAATGTGAATGAAGGAGGAAAAATTATTTTAGATGGAGTGACAGTATCTCATAATACTCATTGTAGGTACATTGGCTCTATTATTCAAGAAGATGGAGATTGCGAAGAAGATGTAAGCCATAGGATTAAAGCTGGTTGGATGAAGTGGAGTGCTACAGAAGTACTGTGTGACCAAAAGATGTTAGCTAAATTAAAAGAAAAGTTCAACCGCATTACAATATGGCCTGCGATAATGTATGATAGTGAGTGTTAGACAGTAGAGGAACAACATGTAATATCCCAAATTTTTAAAAATTCTTAATTTTTAAAAATATGATAAAATAAATTATAAAAAATAATTGGATAATTTAAATAAATAATTTTAAATGAAAAATGAAGGATTTTTAAATGAAAAAGTGAAATATATATGTGATATATATGTAAAATATACATAATATATAAAGTCAATAAAAAAGTCAATACTTTTTAAAGAAAAAAGTCAAAGTCAAAGAGCATTTTGGTAAATATACTTTGAAAATTAAAAATTTTAAAAATAATTAAAAAATATTTTATTTTTGAATAGAAGATATGAATTTTGAATTTTTATTAAATAAATAAATAAATAAATAAATAAATATTAATTATTGAAATAATATATATATATATGTGGATATAAAAGTGAGTGGAAAGAAAGAGAAAGTTAATTTGTTCTTCATCTTCTTCTTTTTCCATGAAAGGCCCGAACCTCCATGTGTGTAGAGCATAAGATTTTTCTTCTTCCAAACTCAAGTAATTGAAGGATTTCAAGTATTCAAGTTAAATTTTTGGGGATTTCCTCCATATTTGGTAAGTTTCCAACTTCTTTCTTTGAATTCTATGGAAATTGTAAATATGTGGGTTTTGGGTTCTCGACGTAGTGTGATTTAATTGTTGAAATTGGTGTTTATGAAGTTATTTTAAGTGATTAGCAATGATTTTAAGGTTGGATTGAAGAAATGGTTGAGTTTGGGTTAATATTGGTGACGAAAGAGAATTTAGGGTTATGTAACTTTTAGACTTTTAAAACCATAAGTTTTAATTGTGCAATTGATTCTAAATCAGTTATTTTGATATTTAAACAAGCATTTTAAAGTCAAATATTAGATTTGGTTGAGTTTGATTGGAGTTTGAGAATGAAAGTGTTGATTTAGGATTTTGGAAAAATGATTTTCTAGAGTTGTTAAATTGTTTGATTTTATTGGTTAAAGCATGTTGTTTCGTGTTAAAAGTGATGGATATAAGCTTAAAATGATAAATAGATTGAGTTGGAATGAAAAACCTTCAATGGGAGAAGGTTATGTTATTTTAGGATTTTGGTCATAAGTGTGTATTTTTGGAATGTAATTATTTTAAACATGTTAAAATATATTTTTAATAATATAAATAAACTTAAAATATCAAATTGAATGGCCTAGTATGGTATTCCAAAGTTAAAGTGAGGTTAGGCTTAACTTTAGATTTTTTGTTTGAATGATGTTTAATTATGAATTAAGATTGAAATGCCTTAGAATGTGATACTAAATGATTATTTATAATCACATTTGGTTTAGGTATTGAGGAGCATTGATTTGCCCAATCCAAGTATTGAAGGACAAGTTGGAAGAGAAGGTTGAAGGTGGTGTTAAGCTTGCTTTTGGGTTGCTTTTAGAGGTATGTTCAAACTTTGGATGAATTGGTTATATTTGCATTACATTGAGCTTAAAACATTTTGGATTGGAAAATATGTTAAGCTACTTGATACATAGAACATGCATAAATAATGTGCTATGACATGTGTAATGTCATATATGTATTAAATGCATTGTGAAAAGCTATTGTTAATAGCTAAATTGTGTAAAATGTAAAATATGTGTATTATGTGAAAATGACCGAAAGTGTTTGGGTAATGCTATTTGTTGTGTATGAATTAAGAGCATTGTTAAAAAGTCATTAGTAATGGCTAAAATGCATAAAATGTGATGATATAATAAAATGTGATGAATATTGCTATAAATGAGAAAAATAAGAAAAGTGAGAAAAATATGAGAAAATAAGGCAATGCGCCTAATAGATAATGAAAAACGAGGCAATTTTCCTAGCTTGATTATGAGAAAATGAGAAAGAGATTGATAATGAGAAATGTGAATTAATTGTGTGCCTAGTATGTTATTCAATTTTTAGAGTTTTGTATTTGGTGGCATGCCTATGAGGTTATCCTCAATATTTACCTTCGGGCTAGATGTTGGGCATCACTATGATTTGCCTTCGGGCTATACGTTGGATGTCACTTGCCTTCGAGCTAAATGTTGGACATTACTATGATTTACTTTTGGGATAGACGCTGGGCGTCACTTGCCTTCAGGCTAGATATTGGATGTCAATATGGACCAAAATAGTAACTTTGAAATTTGAATAGCATATTAGATCCTTTGGGCCCATGCTTGTGTTTGTTTTTATGTGAATTGTGAAACAATTGAGAAATATATTAAAATGAAATAATATGTGATATGATATCCATATGCATTATGCATTGGCATTGCATTTGAGTTTTATTGTTATCAAAGTTTGTACCAGTAGGCTTTTGGCTTAGCGCGATTGAAATTTATCGCATAGGTGATAGGGTAGATCTGGTAGAGCCGAAGAGTTCGTCTAGACCTGGTCGGGTCTAGCTTTGAGTTTGTTTGAGTTGCATTGGCTGCTTCTTCAAGATCAGTGCCGATTGCCAGCATGTATATATTTTTTATTACATTTTGATATTACATATATTATATTATATTATTGGTATATATATTGTAAATTATAAGGAACGTTTTGGATAAATGTTATATTATGGATTTTTATGTGTTTTTGGATAAACATATATATATGTACAAATGTGTTGTGAATTTGGAGTAAATGAGGATTATTGGAGAAATGTATGAATTGATTTTTGGGAGTGCGTTTGTATACAAATTGTAGTTTTATTGAATTTGAAAATGTCCAAATTACAGACAAAACTCTAGTGAATTTTTTCAGAGATTTTTATGAAAAATGCTTATTTTAGTACCTATGATTTAAAATAATATTTTATTTGTTATTTAAATATACATTTTAAAGTATTTAAGATTTTAAATTTGAAAATTAAATTTTTTTAAACTGAACTGTGATACTTTTATACCGTATATGCATATTTTATATATACTGGGTGTATATTGTATGTATATAGGGTATAAGGGTGTTACACAACATTTGAATATGATGCATGTCGCGGAAAAGAGAATGCTAAGATGGATGTATGGACACACTAGGATGGATATAATCTATAATGAGTGCATTAAAGATACAATGGGGGTAGCACCTATCGATGATAATATGAGAGAGCATAGATTAAAATGGTTTGATCATGTAAAACATAGAACTACTGATGTGGCAGTTAAAAAAATGGAACAAATTATAATAGAAATAGCTAAATGATGTAGGGGTAGCCTAAACTAACTTGGAAAAATGTTATCCAAAATGATCTTTCGGCTCTACATTTATAGAAGATGTAGCCCTAAATCGAATGGAGTGAAAAAGAAGAAACCATATACCTGACCCCAATTAACTTGGGATTAAGGCTTTGTTGTTGTTGTTGTAAGATTTCTCTCAAGTTTATGAAACAACCACAAAAGGCACATGCCCTAATGCTATTACTCAAGTTTAATCCCCTTGAAGGGGGGTAACAAGAAGAAAGCCATGCCTTTGATTACATTTCCTAGTATAAGCACACTAAAATGTTGTGATGTTAGTAGTACAGGAAGTTTACGGCAATCCTACCATGTAAGATATTTTGCAAGAAATAGATATTTAGAAGTGCTAAATCGACAAGTCCTAGTTGCAAGTTCAACTTTATTACTATTGCACTAGGTCGAGGCCTTCAAGACAAGGAATGTTCATCACGCTAACATTACCTTGATCTACAACACAATAATGAAACTTAATTTGGTTAAAAGGTAACAAAAGCTAACAGCCATAATCCCAAAATGATAATAATCTAGTAATTAAATCATTCAATAAATCAAAAATTCTTACCCAACCAAATGAAAAGTTAGGTCAATATCAGAAGCCAAAGGAATTACAACAATTAAGGGCGGTCTTAGCAATTTGAGATCACAGATTGTGCCTAAAATCCAATTAATCGTAGCATCTCTACTTACAAACTAATAAACCATGCATATTAGTAGCTAGTCAGGACATGCCAAATAATTAACAATGAAATATATCAAGATATTATATCAAATCATTGTTAGAAGAATATGTTGACAAATGATACATGCAAATGTGCATGACATACTACAATGAATTATAAGAATTCATTATAGGAGGTCTGATTGGTTGAATAACATATAGGCCTCATTTGGTTCATAGTTAAAGAAGTTGCATGTTAGGAGCTCAAACGACTAGGTCTAGGTCAATATGACAATTGATATTTAGTTTTCAATTCTCTATCAGTTTGTGTTTAGTTCCATCCTTTTAGATTCACATGTATTCCTATAAATATGGGATTAGTTTCTTTTTTTATTGATGTTGGAAGTTTTCCTTATTTGTGGAAGGCAGCTATAGTGCTTCAGTTATGTTCTTTCAGTAGCTTCCATTTGCTTTCATAAATGTTTGAGTTCTTAAAACTCAGAGACAATATGATTGTCTCTTTAGGAGCCCTTATTATGTTCAATTAATAAGCTTAAGACAAGCTATAAACTTGGGACCACAATAATGCCTTCCCTAGAAAGTGAGTTTAGAGACTTATGTTTGGCTTACAAGAAATATAAAGTTAAATAAAAGTTGGTGAAGATTAGAGTAGAAACCATTTAAATTGTCTGTGTTTTGTTCTTTATATAAAGCAATGTTCATACAAATTAGCTAAGGTAGAAAAAAGGGAAAAAATGTACATGGAAAGAGAAAAATATCATGTGATCAAGATACTGGAATTACATAGAAGATAAATCTCCCATGATCAACTATTGGAGTTACAAAGGATAATTCCAAATGTAATTCTAGTATATATTTCCAACACTCTCCTCCAAGTTGGTTTGTGTCTATCACACATGCATAACTTGCAACTCGAGTATAGAATTATTTGTTGCTTAGGCCTTTAGTGAATACATCTGCCAATTTCTACTTTAAAGGTACATGAGAAACCCTCAATCATCCATTCACTATTTTTTTTCCTTTATGAAATATCATTCAATCACTATATGCTTGGTCCAGTCATGATGAACTAGATTGTGCATTATACTAATTGCAACTTGATTGTCACAAAACAAGGACAAACTATTTCCTTCTTACATAAATTCTTCCATCATCTTTTATAACCATAATAACTTGCAAATTCCTTGCATCATAGTTTTATACTCTACCTCTGCACTGGATCTTACTTATTACATTCTGCTTTTTGATTCTCCAAGTCACTAGATTCCCCCCAATAAAGGTCCAATAGCCTGATATTGATCTTCTATCATCAAGAGATTTAACCCAATATGCATTTATAAAAGTTTTTATATGGAGTTGACCATGTTTTCCCAGATGCAGGTTTCAAATATCTCAAAAGTACTTGAAAAACAGCTTCTAAGTGAGGTTTTGGATACATGTATTAACTTACTTAGCTCACTACATAAGCTATTTCTAGTCTAGTATGAGAGGGAGAAATCAATCTCACAACCAACCCTTGGCATCTCCGCAAGTCAACAGATTTCCCAACTTGTGCTTATAATATTTGATTAATTTAATAGATAACTCAACAGGTTTATATCCTAACAATCTTAATTTCATTAAGAGGTTCAATATGTATTTCATTTAAGAAATGAAGACTCCTCTATTTGATCTAGCCACTCCTATGCCAAGGAAGTATTTTAATTTATTCAAGTCTTTGATCTCAAATTTATGGACTAAGAATTCCCTTAGATGAGTAATCTCATTATTGTCATATCTTGCTACAACGCTGTGAGAGGAAATTTTTGCCCCTACTCCTTGTGGAATGATTCTTGCGACTTTAGCACTGTTTAGGTTAGGGGCCTTAGAGAACACAGGCCTAAGCCCGGAGAAAATGGAGTCGCCACCCAGACAGGTCGGGAAAAAGAAAGGGATGAATAACTCGATTCCTAAGGAATCTTTAACCCCTTAATGGGTTCAAAAAGTTGGGTACTTGTGGGGAAGGTGAAAAATGGCCCAGCACCCCCACAACGCCCGGTTCATAGGAACCAGCCTCCTTTGCAGGTCTTAATATTATAAAATTCTTAAATATAACAATATTATCCATACTACATGCAACAATTAAAATAAAGCATCATTATATTAAAATCAAAGCAATGTTCAAACAAAATAAATAAATGGACACCCATCCGAGGATGAAAACATGTCCTTACATCGTCCATGTCTAAAACTAAATAGGACACCCACTGAAAGGTGGAAATGTGTCCTTTACATTGATTCCAAAATATGAAGATAATTTAAATTACATGAAAATTAATTAATGAGGTACCCAAAAATAGAAACATACCTCTTACAATGTTTTGAAATCAAAATAAATCAATAAAAGTAAACATCCATTCATCATAAATAAATCTTTCATCAAAGACATCAAACATCAATCAAAATATATAATAAACATTCATCCAATTTAAATAAAATAGTAAGTATATAACTTTAGGGTTTAAGTAAATAAGATTGAAGCTTATGAAAATAAAATAAAATCTTTAGATATTTGAAAGGAACAAGCTAATGTGATAATTTGGAAAATAGAATTAATTAAGATTTATGGTTTGAATAAATTAGGATTTAGGTTTGTATTTTGAATAAAGCTACTATATTTTGAATAATCATAATAAAGGAAGTTAAACATAAAGATTTATAATACATAAATAAATATTGACCCCTTCGACGAGCCCATACGGCAGTCTCGCTAGCCGGTTAGCGGGCGGGGGTCAAAGGGGCAGCGCCCCTTGCGGGGTCTAGGGCCGCGCCCCGAAATATTTTGAAAATTTGCTTTTAGGGTTGTAGGTTTTGGTGTTGACAATTAAGATTTTAGGGTTTGAGATTTAGAAAATAGGGTTTTGAAATTGGAAGAAACAAGTTATTGTAAATCTTAGATAAATAGATTTGGTTAGGGTTTTGAGAAAACAGATTATTGTTTTATGGTTTTAGAAACGTGTAATTAGGGTTTTAGATTTCAAAAATATGTTTTACGGGTATTAAGGTTTTTAAACTATTGATAAT
Source organism: Garcia nutans (assembly GCA_947685225.1). Lineage (NCBI taxonomy): Eukaryota > Viridiplantae > Streptophyta > Magnoliopsida > Malpighiales > Euphorbiaceae > Garcia > Garcia nutans. Next base: position 14,098,581 of record CANTUV010000032.1, read on the forward strand.
CTATTACGTATTTAAATAGAGTTTGGATGGTAAGTAGAACAATTGATAATCTATTACGTATTTAAACAATTAATCCAATTTGAATGATGAAGCTACTGCAAAGATAGGCAAAGAAATCAAGATTCAAACCTCCGTTGTTGGTTCTACTACAATCTTTGAATTCTGGTTAAAAAAATAAAGAAAGTGTGGGTTGCCTTTGATGGGTTGTATATTGTTTGCTGCCTCTTGATTCTTTAAGCTTGAGATTATGAATAGACTGCCAAAAATAATTTCGAGCTCCAAAGGTCCATATCCTCTTTTCAGATCAAAAGTCCAAAAGTCTCTTTATGTGTGTTTTAATGTGGTATTTATAGAAAAAAATAAAAATCCTAATACTAATTGGCTAAAGAAATAAAGACCCTTTTAGGAAATAAAATTAAAAACCAAGTAGAATAGGATTTTGGCAAAATCGTGTGCGGGCCGGGTGTGCGAAAGTGCGCTGGCAAAGAAAATCTACGGGCACTGGGCTTGGGTGCTGTTGGCTTGGGCGCGGACCAAGCCAATTCGCCGCAGATTTTTGGCTTGTGGCCATTTTGCCGCAGGTTTTTCTTACGGCGAATTGGCCCAGCCCAAGCCAATTCGTCGCCCACGATGAAAAATTTTTGTCGCTGATTCTTTCGTCGCCGATTTTTATTTTCAATTTATTTTTTTATCTTTTCTTCTTCTTTTTTTATATATATTTTTTATTTTAATTAAAAACAATTACTACAAGTAATAAATATTATTAAAAATGCCACAAAAATTGTTTTGGACTGTTTAAAAATATCGGACTGGACTGGATAAAAAATTAAGGGTCTATAGACACCATCAACATAGAAAATAAGTATTGTCTTGTGAATAGGGTATGATCATCATTACTTGATAGTATCTAAAAGAAATCATGGCTTTGCTTAACCTTTTAAACCATGCTCTTGGTGACTACTTCAAACCATATAGTGCCTTCTTTAGTTTGCAGACTTTACCTATAGTTTTGTCATCATCAAATCATGGAGGAACTTCCATGCATACATCTTTCTCCAGGTCTCCATACAGAACACCAAATTGCTATAGGTCCCATTCAAGGTGCATTACACATGATAGCAATATTTTGATAGTATTCATTTTTGCAACTGGTGCCAAAGTTTCCCAATACTTCACCCCATACATTTTGTTGAACCCTTTTGCTACTAGTGTGACCTTGTACCTTTAAATGAAACCATTTGTCTTATGATTTACAGTGAATACTCATTTGCACCCAATTAGTCTATCCCACAAAAGGAATAACAAGATATCAAGTCTCATTTTCTATCAAAGCCTTCATCTCCTCTACCAAGGCTACCTTCCATTTCAAATCAAGATATTCTTTCTTCCTATTATATGGGACAGAAACAGAGGTAAAGACTAAACAAAGGCTCTACAAGAAGTAGATAAGGAATTATGAGAAAAAAACTTGAATAAAGGATGTTTGGTACAAGTCCTAACTCTTTTTCTTACAATAATATAAAGATCATAATATGAAGATCAAACTCATTTAGCACTAGGATTAGATTTCGATTTAGAATCAAGAACTGAAGCAGATTCACAACATAATTCGTTAGGAGCTAATTCCAAGGGTTTTGACTGATCAAGTGTATCATGCTTAATGGTTGTATTCATTTTTCATGATGAGTTTAAGTTTTTAGATCCACCCTTTTTTCACGATGAGTTTAAGTTTTTAGATCTACCATATTCAGTCTAAGGGTTTAAGAGTTGAAGTTTGGTTCTTATCCTTATTGTTGGTAGATAGAATTTAGTAATTCTTAGCTTCTAATATATCAAAAGTTAAAGAAGTGCATAGATGGTAGATAGCTAGTTCATTAATATAAATAGAATTATATACTTGTTTGAAGTATGAATGAAATATAAAAGAAAATTTTTCCTTCTCTTATTATAAAGTCAACATGGTATGACAGAGAAGCTAAAGTTTTTTTTTTCTAAAATCTTTTTCAACATTGGATCTTGGCAAGCTTAGGACCGCTGAGCTTGTTAGAAAACTTCTTACTCATGAAATGACCATAGAAAAAGATGAGGATAAGGGTGAGAATGAAAAAAGTAGGGGATTGCACTCAAAGGAACAAAAGAGGTTAAGGAAAGTGAGTGCTCAATTAGAAGTGATAATGAGAATGATGATAAGAAGGAAGAAGCTAATAAGGACCCTTCTCAACTCCAACTTTTCTTCAAGAGACAAAGAAAAGAAAAGTGAGGTGAAATGCTATGAATGTGGCAAGCAAGGTCACTTCAAGTTGGAGTGTCCCAAATTGAAGAACAAGAAGAAAGGGGACATGGAGAAGAAGAAAGCTTTTAAGGCTACGTAGGATGATGAAACTTCAAATGAAGAAAAAGAGGAGTAAGAAATTGCTAACCTTTATCTTATGGCCAAGAAGAAGATCCTAAAGAGGTAAATCACACATCTCTATCTTCTAGTGATAATTTGGGTGTTGATATTGATGGGATGTGGGTGATGATGAGCTTCTAAAGCATATGAACCAAAGAGTTCAAAAATATTTTTTAAAAATGAAATTTTACAAAGAAAAAATATTCTAAATTAGAAAAAGATTCATAAGTTTACAAAATTCCACTTTGGAGTTGAAAAATCTAATTAGAACTTGAAGAACTCATTGCATGAATTTTTTAAAAACTCTTCTAATTTAGACAAAATTTATAAAGAAAACTTAATTTTGAGAAAAGAAATCAATGATTTGAAAAATTCAATTTCAAAGTTTCATAATGGTAAGGGGGCCTTGGATACCTTGATTGGTTCATAATAGTCACCTTACATAAAGTATGGTTTAGGCTTTGATGGCTCATCTGCATCCACCTCTAAGACACCATCCTTCTTTAAAGCCTTTACTCCTCAAACTTCAAATATTGAGGTAGTTAAGGATAATCATGCACACACTAGGCCTAAAAGCCCCAAAATGCCTAATTAAGGCTTACAAAATTCTAGAGCTAAGCCTCCAAAAGCCAATCATGTATTCATGTATATAAGGAATGCACAAAAGTACAAAAGCACAACCACATTCACAACCACAACAGACATGTGCATGCCATCAAAATCAATATCATCCTTTAAGATATCCCAAGAAGGGGGTGCAAAGACATAGACATATTCATCAATGTCATTATTACATGAAGTTTGGTCATATTAATGTATTTTGTTATATTAGGAAGGATCACCTCAAGCTTTAGAATCCTGAATTAATTTGTTTTGTAAGTAAGCCTTAAATCCACCACCAAAAAAGCATTTAGATAGTGGATGCTTAAGACATATGATAGGTAATGCGAATCTCTTCACTACCCTATTAATAAAAAAGGGTGGAAATTTCACCTTTAGAAACAATACTAAAGGTAAGATAGTAGGCATTAGTTCCTTAGGTGTACAAGGTAAGAATCTTATTGACAATATTTGGTTAGTTAAAGACTTAAAATATAATTTGTTAAGTGTATGTTAATTGTGTGACAATTGTTATAAAGTCAATTTTGACTCCAATGGATGCATTGTTTCATCTTAAGATGGAGAAGTTGCATTCAAAGGATGAAGAATTAGCAATACCTATAACATTGACTTATGCCATGATACTCATGAAAGTTTAAGTGTTTGGTGTCTTTTAGTAATGATCCTTAGTTATGGCATAGAAGATTAGGATATGCAAGTATGGATCAACTCCAATTTCTAATCAAGGAAGAGCTATTGGATGGCCTCCCAAGATAAGTTCCACAAGGATAAAGTATTTGGGTCTTATCAACTTAGGTAGCAATACAAAAGCTCCTTCAATCCAAAGACAATTGTAAGTGTTTCTAGACGTCTAGAATTAATTCATTTGCATTTATTTGGACCCAATAGAGTAATTAGCTTAGGAGCAAAACTATATGCATTTGTCTTTATAGATGAATACTCTAGGTTTATTTAGGTTAGTTTCATAACTCATAAGAATGAAGCCTTTGGTGCTTTTAAAATTTTTAGAAATAAAGTTCAAAAAGAAAAAGGTTATATGATCACTACCATTATGAGTGATCATGGTAGATAATTTAAAAATGAGGATTTTAAAACTTTTTGCAATGAATATAGTATTTCACATAACTTATTTTGCACCTAGGACACCACAACAAAGATGTTGGTTGAGATTGCTAGAATTATGTTCAATTGGTATGAGCTTCCCTCATACTTTTGGGTTGAAGCCATCAATACCGCATTATATGTTTCCAATAGCATGTTCAAAAGCCCTTTAATGGATAAAGCCTCTTATGAACTATGGAACAGTAGAAAACCCAAGGTCTCAAAGCTAAGAGTATTCAGATGTAAATACTTTATATTAAACACTAAGAATAATCTTAGAAAATTTTCATCCAAATCGGATAGAGGAATATTTCTAGTCTATTCCTCTACTAGCAAAGCCTATAGGGTGATTAAGAAAAGATCTTTAATTGTTAAAGAGTCAATGCATGTTATTTTTGATGAATCTTCTAAGCTTGAGCTTAGGGAAGGTAGTGTGATTGATGATCTTGTAGGTTCATTTGAGAAACATGGGGTGGTGAGGCTCTCTAAGGAGAAAGAAGAAGAGCTACCTCATGATCAACTATTGAAGCCTTAAGTGGATGAAACGCAAGAGCTTGCCATGGATCGACATTATCACAAAGACCATCTAAAGGAGCTCATTATTGGAGATACTTCCAAGGGTGTGAGTACTCACTCTAAGCATAGACATTTAGATTCTAGTATAACGTTTGTTTCTATAATTGAGGCAATCACCATAGAGGAGGCTTTAAGTGATAAGTGTTAAGTGATTGCTATGCAAGATGAACTCAACGAATTTGAGAGAAAAAAAAAGAATGGGAGCTAGTTTGATGAGAGTGGTCTCATCACTAGGAACAAACCTCGATTGGTTACCAAAGGCTATAACTAAGAGGAAGGCATTGATTATGATGAGACGTTTGCTCTGATAGCTAGATTAGAAGGTCTTAGGATTCTTTTAGCATTTACACATCATATGAATTTTAAACTATTTCAAATGGTTATAAAAAGTGCATTTTTAAAAATTTTATTGATGAAGTCTATGTTGAACAACCTCATGATTTTGAAGACTATAGACTTCTAAACCATATTTTTAAATTTACTATTTCCTTGTATGGATTAAAACAAGCTCCATGAGCTTGGTATGAAAGGCTTAGTTCATATCTTTGAGAAAATTATTTTTCAAAAAGAAAAGTGGACAACTCATTTTTTTAAAAGAAAATGTTGCATGCCATCTTAATTAAGAAAATTTATGTTAATGATATAATGTTCAGTGCCACTGATGAGGCCTTATGCTAAGAGTTTACTTCTTGTATGACTATGGAATTTGAGATGAGCATTATTGTAACACCCCTATACCCCGTATACGTACACAGCATGCTAATACGATCATAATATACGTATACTGAATATAGGAATGTCACAGTTTACTAAACAAACGACTCACTTCTTTATACAAAAATATAAGCAACTTAGACATTTAGGTTATACTATAAAATACAATAAATAAAACATTCATTCAAGACGCAGCGGAAAATATAGTTATATTTACATATATTTATATACATCAAAATACATAAATATCCAAATACATTTTTTTACAAAAACATAATATTTATACATGTTTGGCAGTTCGTCTCTGATCTTTACGCCCACTATCAACACCTCAAGGTCTAGACTCGACTTGGTCTAGATGAATTCTCTGGCTCTACCCTATCACCTGCGCGATGAACCACAATCGCGCTAAGCCAACGGCTTAGTGGTACAAACTACTATAACAACATGCTTCAATGCAATGCCAATGTCACACATTTCAACAATTACAACAATATTCACAATTGATATCATTATATTGTTCATAACACTACATTTCATTACTCTATTCACTTGTTTCATCATTTATGAATTACATTGAAACAAAGACAAGCATGGGCCCAAAAGACACTAATATGCCATTCCACTTTCAGAGTTAATGTTTTGGTTCAATTATCACATTTATCATTATCATTATCCCAACTAGGCTTCAAGGATTAGGTTCAACCAAGCTTCAAGGGGAACAAAGCATGCTAAGTATCAACCCAACTTGGCTTCAAGAACCAAACCCAACCTAGCTTCAAGGGTTGTAACATCTCAACTAGGCTTCAAGGACTAAATCCAACCTAGCTTCAAGAGATTGTTACCATTAGGCATGCCACCAACAACAAAACTCTGAACATGGAATAACACATTAGACACACAATTCATTCATTAATTCATTATCAATTTCATTCTCATTTTCTCATCATCATTTAGGCAACCATGCCTCAATTATCTCATTTACATCATTATAGCCAACAACAATGGCTTCACATCTCTTTAAATAGAGTATACACAACCAATTTCATTGAACATCATTATTTAGGCAAACATGCCTCAATTATCTCAATACATATTAAAACAACTCATCATTGAAGTATTCATCATAACCAATTGCATTACACATACATTTCATATTTCATCATATCATCATATCTTTCACATTTCCTATTTCATTTTTCATTACATCATCATATCTTTAGAATCTTCAACATACATTCCACAAAGTTCACATTATGCAAAACATAACATTATTAATATGCATCAACAATGCAATAGATTACTTAACACATTTACAAACAAATGTGTTAAGTCTCAAGGTCATATAAAAGTATGCAATAATGTAGGGTTTGTACTTACCTCAAAACTAACTCACACCAATCTATACACTTCCTCTTCCGAGAATCCTTCACCACTTGAATTAGGTCAACTCAACCTCTTCACAACCTAATTCAAAAAGAATGATACACATGAATTCCAATACAAATATTCACCTATTAGTCTCATACTAGACCCATAGATCATAAATTACAAACCAACATCTCTCTCTAGGACCCCACGGTCGTGGCCTCCCAACCCCCACAGCCGTGGGTTAACAAATGGTTCTGCCTCCCTTGCTTAAAACCCCCACGGCCATGGCTTCCAATGGCCACGGTCGTGGCATCCAAGGGCCACGGGCGTGGCATCCAAAACGCTTATGTTTCGGACCAAATTCATGTATTCTATGCTTCCAACTCCATTAAACACAAACATCTTAAAGATATACCAAAAATAATTGATCAAACTCACAACATACATTAACTACCAATCCAAAACCATAACATAAACACAACTCTTACTCTTCCATTCAACTTCAAAATCACAAACAACTAAATCCAATACTCTCAAACACACCATAATCAAACATATTCATATAATCCACAATCAATCATCAAACTCAATTACAACTTAAAATAAAATAAGATAATCAAGAAGAAACTTACCAAAGTTAATGAAACTTCTTGAATTTCCAACTTAATCACTTGAAATCTTCATAAATTTTGATCTAAGGAAAACAAAACTCTCTCTTTCTCTCTTGCTTTGGATGGCTGGCCATGAAGGGAAAAGAAAAGAAAATGAAGAAGAAAATGAAGCAAAGTCAAACACTCATACTCCACTTAAATCTCCTCCAAATAAAAATAATATTAAAATATTCAATTTTCTCTCTTCCACTCATTAATTTCCATTTAATTTATTTCACTAATTTATAATAAATAAATATCTTCCTCCACTAACTTAATTTCCATTTTCCATTAATTAATTAAAATCATTAAATCATCATATTTTGACTTCCACATTTGACTTGTATATGTTGTATATATCACTATATATACAACATATACACTCTCACTTCACTTCTTTTCTCTTTCCATAAAACCTATACACTTAATCCAAATACAACAATAATTATTCCAAAACTTCTAGGGCATACTTTGGGATATTACAATTCTCCCCCTCTAAAAAGAAATTTCGTCCTCGAAATTACCTGATATCAAGTCTGAAACAGTTGAGGATATTGATCACGCATTGCTTGCTCACTCTCCCAAGTTGCCTCTTCCTTTGCATGATTTTTCCAAAGAACTTTCACTAGTGGCACTTCCTTATTTCTCAACTCTTTCACTTCATGTGCTAAAATAGCAATTGGTTCTTCTTCAAATGTCAAATTCGGACTCACCTTAATAGATTCAACTGGTAAAACATGAGATGGATCTGATCTGTACCTCCGCAACATAGAAACATGGAAGACATTGTGAATTCTATCCAACTCAGGCGGCAAATCAATTCGATAAGCAACTGGTCCAACTCTTTCTAATACTTCGTAAGGTCCAATAAAACGAGGACTTAGCTTCCCTCTTCTACCAAATCTTAAAATCTTTTTCCAAGGAGACACTTTCAAAAATACTTTATCTCCAACATCAAACTCTATGTCTCTTCTCTTCAAATCCGAATAAGATTTTTGTCGATCTGAAGCTGCTTTCAACCAATCCTGAATTATCTTTACTTTCTCTTCCGTTTCTTTAATCAAATCGGGACTAACTAACTTGCCTTCTCCTACTTCATTCCAACATAGAGGCGTCCTACATCTTCTACCATATAATGCCTCAAATGGTGCCATTCCAATACTGGATTGATGACTGTTGTTGTAAGCAAATTTCACAAGTGGCAAAAATCTGTCCCAACTTCCCGAGAAATCAATGACACAGCTTCTCAACATGTCCTCTATAATCTGTATCACTCTCTCTGATTGCCCATCTGTCTGCAGATGAAAAGCAGTGCTAAAGTGCAATCGAGAACCCAAAGCACCATGTAAACTCTTCCAAAACCTCGAAGTAAATCGGGGATCTCGATCAGACACTAAAGAAATTAGGATTCCATGCAATCTCACTATCTCACTGATATATAGCTCATCCAACTTCTCAAGAGAATAATCCATTCTAACTGGAAGAAAATGAGCTGTCTTTGTCAACCGATCAACAATTACCCAAATAGCATCATGCTTCTTCGGAGTCAATGGCAAACCAGACACAAAATCCATTGTCACACGTTCCCATTTCCATTCTGGCACTGATAAAGGTTGAAGCAACCCAGTTGGAACTTGATGCTCAGCTTTCACCCTCTGACAAGTGAGACATTTGAATACAAATTCCGCTATGTCTCTCTTCATACCTAACCACCAGTAATGCTGCTTCAAATCCTGATACATTTTCGTACTCCCAGGGTGCATAGCAAAAACCGACTGGTGTGCTTCCTCTAAAATAATCTTTCTCAAACTAGCATCATCAGGAACACACAGTCTATCTTTGCACCAAAGGCGACCATCACTTTTCACAAGAAAATCTTGATTCTCCCCATTTTGGTAATCTGACACAATTTTCTGAATTTTCTCATTAGCCAATTGAGCCTCTTTAATCTGATCCAACATTATCGGTCTCAAATGCAATTGAGCTAACAATGCTCCATCATCACATGATTCAAAACTAGTATGCAACGCTCTCAACTCAACAAGCAACGAGAGTGAATAAACAGTCAAGCCTGCTAAAGACTTCCGACTTAAGGCATCAGCAACAACATTCGCCTTACTAGGATGATAATCAATCAAACAATCGTAGTCTTTGATCAATTTTAACCATCGTCTTTGCCGAAGATTAAGCTCTCTTTGAACCCCCAAATATTTCAAACTCTTATGATCTGTATAAATAAAACATTTCTCTCCATACAAGTAGTGTCGCCAAATCTTCAAAGCAAACACTATGGCTGCTAACTCCAAATCATGCGTCGGGTAATTAAGCTCATGTGGCTTCAACTGCCGAGAAGCATAAGCTATGACTTTACCCTCTTGCATCAAAACACATCCTAAACCATTATGTGAAGCATCATTGTAAATCACATATGGTTTATTTCCACAGGTAAAGTAAGAACAGGTGCTTGAGTCAATATTTCTTTCAACTGCTCAAAGCTTGTTTGACATTGATCTGTCCACACAAATCTAACTCCCTTTCTAAGCAATCTGGTAAGTGGAGTAGCTATCAAAGAAAAACCCTTTACAAACCGTCGATAATAGCCTGCCAAGCCCAGAAAACTTCTAACCTCAGTCACAGACTTCGGTGGACTCCAATTCAAAATGGCCTCAACTTTACTTGGATCAACTCTTATACCATCTGCTGAAACTATATGACCCAGAAAAGTTACTTGATCAAGCCAAAACTCACACTTCGATAACTTAGCATACAATTGCTTCTCTCTTAAGGTCTGCAACACAATCCTCAGATGCTTGTCATGCTCCTCTTTATTACGTGAATACACCAAAATATCATCAATAAAAACTACCACAAACTAATCCAGGTAGGGCCTAAACACCCTATTCATCAAATCCATGAAAGCTGCAGGTGCATTCATCAACCCAAAAGGCATTACTAAAAACTCATAATGCCCATACCTTGTGCGAAAAGCTATCTTAGGAACATCTTCAGCTCTAACCCTCAACTGATGGTACCCTGATCTCAAATCAATCTTGGAAAACACTGCTGCCCCCTTTAATTGATCAAAGAGATCATCAATCCTAGGCAAAGGATACTTATTCTTGATAGTTACCTTGTTCAATTGTCTATAATCGATGCACAACCTCAAAGTACCATCCTTCTTCTTCACAAACAAAACAGGAGCTCCCCACGGAGAAACACTAGGGTGAACAAACCCTTTATCCAACAACTCCTGCAACTGCACCTTCAACTCTTTCAACTCAGTAGGTGCCATTCGATAAGGAGTAATAGAGATGGGAGTGGTATCAGGCAACATATCGATACCAAACTCAACCTCTCTCTCAGGGGGTAACCCTGGCAACTCCTCAGGAAAAACATTTGGAAATTTTGCAACTGTGGGTATACTATCAAATTGAGAACCCACTACTCTGGAATCCACAACATGAGCAAGATAAGAATCACACCCTTTTCTAATCAACTTTCTAGCTGCAAAAGCCGACACAAACAAGGATGCAAGTTGTCTCTGCTCACTAGACACTATCACATTTCTACCATCACCGGTTCTCAAAGTAACACACTTCTTTTGACAATCTACCATGGCTCCATGCTTAGACAATCAATCCATGCCTAAGATCAAATCATACTCCTTAAAAGGCATTTCAATCAAATCACCCAAAAATTCCTCACCTTGCACTAAAACTGCACTATCCCGATGCACCTTGCTAACTACCACACTATGCCCTAAAGGATTTGTCACCAACACATCAAATCCTAAAGATTCTAAATGTAACTCAGATATAGGCAAGATAGATGCACTTATGTATGAATGAGTGGATCCTGGATCAATCAAAGTAAGAACTGAAGTATCAAATAAAGAAAATGTACCCGCAATAACTGCTGAAGCATCCAGCTGTCTCTGCATCACATACATTCTCTGAGAAGATCCAGCCTCATCTGGCCTACTGCCTCCGGATGTAGAGCCTCCTCTCTGACTTATCCCAGGTCGACCGCCTCTACTGAAACCTCTGCCCCCTCAACCACCTCTGCTAAAACTAGGTCGAGAAGCTGCAGTATCAGTCTGTTTATCCTCTTGCATCTCAGGGCAATCTTTGATAAAGTGAGCTGGTGACCCACATCTAAAGCATACTCCTGATCCACCCATCTTCCAACAAGCACCCCCATGGGTCCTACCACAATGAACACATACAGATGGAATAGACCTTTGAACCACTGGAGTCGGTGTACTAGCTACAGAAACTGTAGGTCTCGGTCTTTGCCTCTGATACTGAACTGACCTACCTGACTGTCTCTAGCTCCTACTAATTCTCGGAACAAAACTTCCTCAGCCTCTCTTAGAAGATGAAGACCCTGCCTCAAACTGAGATCTCCTAGCTCTGGTCTCCTCCTCAGTAGCAGCTGCTGCAAAAGCTTGTGCTCTCTCAACACTTCTGGCTGCTACAACCAATTGAGAAAAGTCTTGGTACCGGGAACCAGCAACAATACACATAATAGAGGACCTCAACCCCTCCTCAAACCTCCTACACCGGTCAATCTCATAAAAAATAATCCCACCGGCATAGTGACTCAACCAGATGAATTCTACCTCATACTCTATCACAGTCCGGTTATCTTGTCTCAAATTCAAAAATTCCATTTTCTTAACATCCTTATACTCCCTCGGAGTATATTTCTGCTCAAACTCCCTCAGAAAATCACTATAGGATAACATTGGCGGATCATCCATTGCATGCGGAACTGTCTTCCACCAATCATAAGCATCTTTCTGCAGTAAAGATCTAGCATAATCAAATTTCTCTTCAGGAGTGGCTTGCAACTGAATAAATATCCTCCGCACTGTATCCAACCACTGCTCAGCCACAGCAGGATCTGTAGTACCAAGAAAATCCTCAGCCCCAAATTTTCTTAATTTATCATAATGTCTCACCAGCACCTGTGGCTGTGGTGGCGGTGGCGGCTGCACTGGAGCTTGTCTCAACAATTCTACCACATGACGTAACCAAACCGGCGGAATCTCATCAGTAGCTGATCTCTTTGGCATAAGAGCAGGTGCCTCACTAGCTCTCTCAACCCTAGCTCCATCTCTACCCTCTTCAGGAGCTACACTCTCAGCACTACCTTCTACAGACTGACGTGTCTGAGATGCCATCACTACCTATGTCTGCAAACACAGCATAATATATCTCATTAAAGATCAAAGACTGCCAATACCAAAACATGTATAAAAACCAACTTTTAAAATCAAAATATTCTTTTTCTTACAATTGACCTAGGTTGAGAATCTCCAACCTAGGCTCTGATACCAAAATAATTATAACACCCCTATACCCCGTATACGTACACAGCATGCTAATACGATCGTAATATACGTATACTGAATATAGGAATGCCACGGTTTACCTAACAAACGACTCACTTCTTTATACAAAAATATAAGCAACTTAGACATTTAGGTTATACTATAAAACACAATAAATAACACATTCATTCAAGACACAATGGAAAATATAGTTATATTTACATATATTTATATACATCAAAATACATAAATATCCAAATACATTTTTTTTTACAAAAACATAATATTTATACATGTTTGGCAGTTCGTCTCTGATCTTTACGCCCACTATCTACACCTCAAGGTCTAGACTCGACTTGGTCTAGATGAACTCTCTGGCTCTACCCTGTCACCTGTGCGATGAACCACAATCGCGCTAAGCCAACGGCTTAGTGGTAATACAATGCCAATGTCACACATTTCAACAATTACAACAATATTCACAATTGATATCATTATATTGTTCATAACACTACATTTCATTACTCTAATAACTTGTTTCATCATTTATGAATTACATTGAAACAAAGACAAGCATGGGCCCAAAAGACACTAATATGCCATTCCACTTTTAGAGTTAATGTTTTGGTTCAATTATCACATTTATCATTATCATTATCCCAACTAGGCTTCAAGGATTAGGTTCAACCAAGCTTCAAGGGGAAAAAAGCATGCTAAGTATCAACCCAACTTGGCTTCAAGAACCAAACCCAACCTAGCTTCAAGGGTTGTAACATCTCAACTAGGCTTCAAGGATTAAATCCAACCTAGCTTCAAGAGATTGTTACCGTTAGGCATGCCACCAACAACAAAACTCTGAAAATGGAATAACACATTAGACACACAATTCATTCATTAATTCATTATCAATTTCATTCTCATTTTCTCATTATCATTTGGGCAACCATGCCTCAATTATCTCATTTACATCATTATAGCCAACAACAATGGCTTCACATCTCTTTCAATAGAGTATACATAACAAATTACATTGAACATCATTATTTAGGCAAACATGCCTCAATTATCTCAATACACATTAAAACAACTCATCATTGAAGTATTCATCATAACCAATTGCATTACACATACATTTCATATTTCATCATATCATCATATCTTTCACATTTCCTATTTCATTTTTCATTACATCATCATATCTTTAGAATCTTCAACATACATTCCACAAAGTTCACATTATGCAAAACATAACATTATTAATATGCATCAACAATGCAATAGATTACTTAACACATTTACAAACAAGTGTGTTAAGCCTCAAGGTCATATAAAAGTATGCAATAATGTAGGGTTTGTACTTACCTCAAAACTAACTCACACCAATCTATACACTTCCTCTTCCGAGAATCCTTCACCACTTGAATTAGGTCAACTCAACCTCTTCACAACCTAATTCAAAAAGAATGATACACATGAATTCCAATACAAATATTCACCTATTAGTCTCATACTAGACCCATAGATCATAAATTACAAACCAACATCTCTCTCTAGGACCCCACGGTCGTGGCCTCCCAACCCCCACAGTCGTGGGTTAACAAATGGTTTTGCCTCCCTTGCTCAAAACCCCCACGGCCATGGCTTCCAATGGCCACGGTCGTGGCATCCAAGGGCCACGGGCGTGGCATCCAAAACGCTTCTGTTTCGGACCAAATTCATGTATTCTATGCTTCCAACTCCATTAAACACAAACATCTTAAAGATATACCAAAAATAACTGATCAAACTCACAACATACATTAACTACCAATCCAAAACCATAACATAAACACAACTCTTACTCTTCCATTCAACTTCAAAATCACAAACAACTAAATCCAATACTCTCAAACACACCATAATCAAACATATTCATACAATCCACAATCAATCATCAAACTCAATTACAACTTAAAATAAAATAAGATAATCATGAAGAAACTTACCAAAGTTAATGAAACTTCTTGAATTTCCAACTTAATCACTTGAAATCTTCATAAATTTTGATCTCTATTTATTATTTTTAAGGAGTTTTTTTTAATACAAAGCCCTTATAGAAAAAGGGCAAAAAAGCAATTATTTGAAACGGATATATGGCAATCCCATATTATCCGAATTAATAATACACTTAAGGAAATTAGGCAGAGAATCAAAGGACAAGAAAACAGAAGATCGCATACGCATTCTACAATCCATGGCAAGGTAGTTGGCAGCTTGGTTGCCTTCACAAAAAGTATGGGAGATAGAAGACTTGGTGCAGTCAATAAAATGCTTAATTTTAACAACCATAGACGACGCAAGAGGACCTTGAACAGCTGCAATTTGTTGAAGAACCCAGGCTGAATCAGTTTCGATTTCCAATGGCAAGAAATGATTTTGAATACACCACTGTACACTAATAAAAACCGCCTGAAGTTCTGCATTATTTGGGCTGGAATGCTGCAAGAAAAAATTAATTGCCGAAATAAAAGATCCGCTGCTATCCCTCACAATAGCCCCACCTGTTGCCTTGTGAACTGTCACTGACGCATCAACGTTCAACTTAAACCAGGAAGCTGATGGCTTACACCAAAAAACCAAGGAAGGTCTCAACTTACCTTTACCATAATTATCGGGCAGGAGTTCCTGAAACAATTGTAAAGGCTTGGCAAATTTTGACGATGAGTAGGCTATACCCCAACTAAAAATTGCGGCGCGAATGGCTTGAATAATACTGGAAAAATAAATATCTTTGCTTCCCTGTTGAGCTCAAATTAACTCTACCACAAAGCGTCACTCGCAAGTATACGAGGTAGCTGTAGCAAAGGTGATCGCCCTAAGGTCGTCTCACAAGGAAGCCAAAGTAGGTAATTGATTATCAAAGTAAAAGTAACAAGTAATTGAAGTAATTTAAATTGCAAAGTAATGAAGAAGATTGATTTAAGTTGAAAACAAATAATAATAAATAATGGCTTATGTTTTGATTCACTTGATAAAAAGAGTCTAGGGTTTGCACTTCTTTATTACTCATATGTATGAACGGTTATTCCACTTAACTAATTTAATTTCTAAGATTAAATCTCAAACAACTTAATTAATTGAGTCAAGGAAGTAAGCTCTCGCATTCAAACCTCTTACAACTAATCTTTTTATAATTGAAACAATCTTTTTAATAGGTTATATCTCTAATTCACCTAAGTCCTTAATTGAATTGTTCTAGCATTAGATTTCATCTCTCAATCCATCATCTAATACCTAAAACACACAATTGGTGGCCAATCAATTATATGTAACAATTTTTCATTCAATAAAGGCTAAAGAAATCATTAGTTAAGAGAATAACCAATTCATACAATTCATAGCAAATCCATACAAACCCTAGACTAGATTAAATTAGTTCATGATGTTATCGAGCATACTCATCTCATTAATAATCAAAGAAATCAATTTAGACATGATAATGTTCATAAACACAATTTCAATTAAACTAAAGAGACAAAGTTTAAGAATAAAACCAAGTTACAAACTCCTTGAAGTTTTTGATGAATCTCTTGATCGAATCTTGCAAGAAGGATGAAACAATGGCATGAACAATCTAATCTAAACTAGTTTAATCCAAAGTAAAATCAAAATCCAAGAAAACAAATGTTTAAACCCTAAGATCTCTCTCAGACGGCTGAACTTTGCTCTCAAAAATCGTCAACCCAAACCCTAACTTTTCTTTTTGCTTTTATACGAAACGTCGGCTTTAAAATTCGGTGCGTGTTTAGTTCATGAGGGACACGGCCAGGTGATGAAGGACACGGCCGTGTGAGGACTTGTTGGAGGGACACGGCCACAAGACACGGCCGTGTCCCCTGCATGTGTCCACCTCTGTGAAATTTTTTCCTTCCTTTCCTTTGGTAACAAGTGAGACACGGCCAAGTCAAGGTGACTTGGCCGTGTTGCTCTTCTTTGGAGGGACACGGCCACATGACTTGGCCGTGTCCCTTGCTTGTGTCTGCTACTAGGACTTGCTCTTCCTTTTAACTTGGTATGGGACACGGCCAGTGACTTGGCCGTGTCCTCTGCCTGTGTCAGCTACTGCCCATTTCATCTTCAATTCGTTTCCTTGCCTGTTTTAACCTAACACAAAACTCAAAACAAACTTACGAAGTAAATAAACAATAACCAATAAAACATAAACACAAACTAAAAACTAGATCAAAAACGACATAAAACTAAAAATAAACTAAAACTACACAAATAAAGAAAACACTAAACAAACCAATTAAAACTAACAAAATACCTAAATAAAACAATAATTAACATAACAAACAAGACACAAAACTATAACAAAAACTAATAAAACAACTACCCCACACTTAAAACTTTGCTTGTCCTCAAGCAAATCCACATGGCATAAAATAAAAACTCAAACAACCTTAACTATAATTCCAGTACATAGATGAAATACTTTAAGACATCAGACATAAATAATTACAATTTCCTTCAATCAAGATTTTCTTAACTCATTCATTGATCCAGACATACAAATCTTATCTCTCATCTAAGTGTTTCACTCGATTTAAAAGGTTAATCACTCATACCACTCATGAGTGCATACTGCCATAAACTTGCTTAATTATCCAATCTCCCTCACTGATTTTCTCAAGAAATAATCCGAAGGTCTTTTATTTGGATGTAATGGGGCTAAGGTAAGGTGTGAGAAAAGACATTTAGACTGGAGAATCAAGAAATGGAGTATCTAAATTAGACACTACTTTTGTGTAAGAAACTCACAACTCCCCAAATGACATACTCACCAATCCATTAATACTTCACATACTTGCATAAATACATGAGTCAACATTCCTCTTTTGATAACCAATGCTAGAACATATATGAGTTTTTGCATATATATATATATATAACTTTTCTTTATTTTCTTTCTTTTATTATTATTATTATATATATATATACAAAATTAAGAATTACATGGAATATCTAGCTTAAAAATGTAGAGGAAAAGAATAATGACTCTTAATCAAATACAATGTGCACAGTATGCATTTCAACCCCCAAATAGGAATTCCATATATTTTTTTTATTATTTTTTTTACTTACCCCACACTTGAAATAAACTACCCTATTGTCAAATTATAAAACTCCATTTCTTAATGCATAGGTATGATGATAATAAGAACATGTTAAGTTGAGAATTGTGTTAATCAAACAAGAAACGGTCAATGGCTCAACTTGGCTCACTAAGGAAATCAATATAAAGGGGAGTCTCTTTAAGCTAAAGGGGCTAACCTAATTTGCCTTCATCACTTTAAAACTTGAGATTAAATCATAATGTGAGTTCAATAAGTATGCAAAAGCAAACTCTAGAAGTGCAACATCATGAAGGTACACACTTAAAAAAAGAAAATCAATTGACAAAAATATCAAATTTATAAGGCTCAAAACTCACACAGGTGGGTTCACAAAGATTATATGTCATGAATTGCAAAATGTGAAAATTGATCCCGAGTGAATTCAAATGTTCATTTCTATGCTGATACCAAAGTCTCAACTATAATGCTAGAATTAAAGAAAAGATCAATAAATTTTCAACAATTATGCCATGCACAACAAACACAATGAATAAAACAACCACAATAAGCAAAACAAGAATTAAAGGAAAGTTGAAAAAGTACCCCACACTTAAAATTGACATTGTCCTCAATGGAAAACAAGAATAATAAATAAAAAGAGTTAAAGGACAACCTGTCTTC
Organism: Garcia nutans; assembly: GCA_947685225.1. Classification (NCBI taxonomy): domain Eukaryota; kingdom Viridiplantae; phylum Streptophyta; class Magnoliopsida; order Malpighiales; family Euphorbiaceae; genus Garcia; species Garcia nutans. The sequence goes on from CANTUV010000032.1 coordinate 14,117,118, forward strand.
CATGTACCTGGTGAGGCAAAAACCCTAGCTTTCCATCACAAACACAAAAGTTTAATAACAAAAGTACAATAAAATATCCAAACACAAAAGTTTTAACATGAAAAACAAAAACGAAAAATAAAACAAAAGTACATTAAACAAAATAAAGCAAGGACTCAAAATCTAAGGAAAAGGTGGGCGGGAAGATGATGCAGCTGAGGGATGGAGACTCAAGATCGTCGCAAGGTTACTGTTAATCTGCTCCAACTGCTGCAATAACTCAGCATGGTTTCAGTCCACCTTGCCATCCAGTCGATCCACTTTGCCCTCCAGGGCCTCAATCCTTATAAGTACCTCTTGATGTTCCGAGACCGGAGCATCCTCATCTAGACCTAAAGAATCCGAGTCGGACTCATCTTCAACCCGGGCTCTCTTCTACCTGTCTCCCGGTGCTTCAGGCTCAGCTGAAGGCATCACAAAAGTCCCTCTCCTATGCACCACCATGTGCATCTTCTTAAGGGTAGCTAAATCCAAGGAATCATTACCCAAAATTCGAGTCATCTGAGTGGTACTCGGGTCAAAATCCTCCACAAGGCTACTGCTAATGTAGTGATCAATCCTCCAACACAAATAGCCCCCCTCCTTTTATTAGCTGCAGTGTTAAAAACATCGGCTAACCAATAGCCGGCACTAATATTCATTTCATTCAAAACACAGTCCAAGAAAAATAGCTCACTCGACTCAACCACACCCGGGCTCTCCTTCCGAGCAAAGAACCCACATGACATAAACCTGTGCAAATATCTCAAGGTAGGGTTCCTTAATTTAGATGCTTTGGCCGATTTGGCTACATAAGTGCCCGAGCCTAAGGCACCCCAAGCAAATTGTTGTCTAAAATCTTTGGGTATCGATCTTTCCCCATGTTGATGAAACCCATAGATATCATTCAACTGATCAATAGTAAGCACAAATGATCTACCCATTAATTTAAACATCAGTCTCCTGCAAATTCTCTTATCATCTCTTTCCACCTTAAGTGTAACACTCCCACACCCAATACATACACACTACATACACCACAATGTAGTATACATGTATCAAATATAGAAATGCTATGGATTTTATTAACATTCAAAACATTTTAAATAATACCATCATCTTTCTCATATACATTATAGATAGTAAATACTAAATTTGTAATATAAAACAAAATACATATATAAATACATTTAGTTAATACGCAGCGGAATATAGAAAACATTTACATATATGAAAGCATTTGAATACGTATTTACAATTATACATATATTTACATTATAAACCATATTTACAAAACATAAAAGAGTTATACATGATTGGCAATTCTTCTCTGATCTTTAAGTTCCCAAAATCAACTCTTCAACGTCTACTCTCACTCGGTCTAGAAGAGCTCTCGGGTTCAACTCTATCAGTTCTATCACCTGCACGATTAAACACTATCGCGCTAAGCCAACGGCTTAGTAAGATAATCATGCTAATGCCATGCTTTAGTGCAATGCAATGTCAATTCTCAATCCATATCATACATATAACATTATATATGCAAAGCTAACAACATACTATTGCATATCACACAGCAATATCATATAAGCACACCACATTTTAACATCTTTTCACCTTCTTTATTAATTAATCAAATTATCATTCATGATATTTATGCAACATAGACACCTATGGGCCCAACAAGTATTTAATATGATATTCAGAATTCAGAGTTACTGCTTTGGTTCATAATTACGATAATCAAGCCCGTAGGCAATATATCTCATATCTCTATTCATATAGAGCGTAACAGACCCAGTCTCTTGGACCATCAACTCGGCTAACCTTGAGGAGATCCTCAACCCAGCAAGACTGTTACCAATTATATATATCATAATCACAATTCTCATAGTGTAACAGACCCAGTCTCTTGGACCTCTATTTACTTACATGAAGAGATCCTCAACCCGGCAAGACTGTTACCTTTCATTTTATAGGCATGCCTCCAAATTCAGAACTCTGAAACTGAATAACATATTAAACATACCCTATTTCATTTATCTCTTTATCATTCTCATTCTCAATTTGCATATCATAACAAATAGGCAACCATGCCTCAACACTCTCATTTGTACATTCATAGCCACAAACAATGGCTTCTCAACATATTTGAATAACCATGTCTCAATTCACAATATAACACATCACCTTTTACATATCCATAATCAATTACATGGAACATAATCATATATATGTACTTACATATCTCATTTCACAATACCCACAATGCATAACATAACAATGTTCATGGTTTTAGGATCTTCCACATGCATGTGATTAGAGCATTCATTGTTTGAAGTATGTTTAAAGTGTTTAGGTTTAAGTTTAAGCACCAACTTACCTTTGAAGAACCAAAACAAAGCAATTAGAACAAAGAACAAAAACCCTAACCACACAATTGAGGGACACGGGCAGCCCACTTGAGGGACACGACCAAGCTTATGGCCGTGTCTCTCAATCCAATCTTGGCAGTAGCAAACACGGGCAAGGGACACGGCCAAGCTTGTGGCCGTGTCTCTCAACCCAAAACTCACAGTAGCTAACACGGCTTGGGAACACGGCCGTGTCACCCAAAAACTCATCCAACACGCCCAAAATCTCTTGGCTTGGCCGTGTCTCACATTGCTTTTGGCCGTGTCACTCAAAACACAAACCCTAATTATGGCCAAACACTTTCAATTACACTTACACACACTTTTACACAACAATCACCTCATTCAAATGAATATAATTCATGTCATAATCACATATCTTATATAATTATCACAATAACCACTTAAACAACATATTTAAACACAAACAATCTCAAAACCCTAAAACCAAATCAACTCTTGATTCTTCACTAACCACCTTCACTTAACTTACCATCTTCACAACCAAACTAACACCAAATCAAATCTTTTATCTTACAAGCAATTTTTACACTTACAAACCCATCTCAAACATATCAAATCACAAAATCAACAAACCCTAATTCATTTCAAACATCACTTCAACATAACCAAAGAAAACAAGAGATTACCTACCTTAAAAGAAGAAATTCCACAAATCTCTAATCACAACCCTTGATTGCTTCTTCAATTTGAGCTTCACTCTTCAAAATCTTCTCTTTGTCACTTGCTCCCTTTTTCTATGGAGAGTGCCGGCCACAACAATGGAGAAAGAAGAAAATGATGAAGAAGCAAAGTCAAATTTCCCTTCTTATATCCACCAAGTGTTCAAACCAAGCAATTACCAAAACACCCTTAACCATATAACTAACCTCTTGTCTCATATATGCCCATCTATGTAATTTCACATGCCATACAAAAATATCCTCTTGCATTGACTCTCATTTGACCTATTTATATGTTATATATATTATCATATAAACAACATATACCATTTTCTCTAAACCCTCTTTCCTTTCCCAAAACACTTATACACAAGCATTCACTTCCAATTTCTTTTTCTTATCACAATATATATATACTACTCAATCCCATTTAAACCAACAACAACAATATACTCAAAAATTCTAGGGCATACATGAGGATATTACATTAAGAGTTGCCAAAAATTCGAGGGTGAGCTCCTCAAACTGCAGAGTTCTCAATGAGACAAAAGTCTCCCACCCAAGATATTGCACATATCTATAAAAAGCAGTTCTCATTTGCAAAGCATCTAGAGATTCGTCATTCACATACCTTGTCGGGAAAAAACCCCGAGCCAAAAGACTTGCCCTCTTGAGAGATAAAGTTGAGGAGGATGACGAAGCTCCTTCGGCACCGGATTTCTTCTTCTTGCGGTGTGGAACAATTTTAGTTCTTGGCGACATGAAATCTGAGAAATTAACACCCAAAACTGAATTAAATCAAAATAATATGAGTAAAGAGCAAGTTTTAAGTGATAATCTCAAGTTTTGTTGGAGTAATTTGAAGTTTTAACGGAAGAGATGGAGTTTTGAAAATAAAAATCAAGGGTTTTGGTGTTGCAGAGAACGAGAGAGCGAGAGAGAAGAAGATAGAAAAGTTAGGGATTTATGAAATAAAACTGGGCAAAATCGGGCTTTTAAAAGTCAAAAATTGGAGGGACACGGCCGTGTGTGTGCTGACTTGGCCGTGTCTGTGTGTGAAATTGAAGGGACACGGCCAAGTGGAGAGCACACGGTCGTGTCTCATGATTTTGGGGGACACGGCCAGGTGACACGGCCGTGTCCCCTGGTGTGTCCAATTCTGTACGAAGGTGCAAAATCGTTCAAATTTTTGAAGAATTTTTGGCCGTGTCCAGTGTGTGACACGGCCAAGGGACACGGCCAAGTCCTTTGGCCGTGTCACCTACTGCCATTTTATTAACTTTAAACATTTTTTTTTCAATGATTTTGCAACCCTTCTTCGTTAAACACCCTGAAACACAAAGTAAAGAAACACTGATCAAAGCGCAGTCCATTTATTGAAATCGAACATAAATCAAAACTTGCTAAACTTAAAATTACAACTATGAAAAATAAATGCAAACCGATGGGTTGCCTCCCATTTAGCGCTTCTTTAATGTCATATAGCTGGACATCATGCAAAGTTTAGGGATCATGAATCAAAGTACTGTCAATGACCCTCACTTCCTGAAATCCTTCATTGTATGGCTTAACTCTCTGTCCATTCACTTTGAAAGTCTCACCTGTTCTAGAGTTAAGTAATTCAATTGCACCAGAAGGATATACCTGAGTTATCTCGAAAGGACCACTCCATCGAGACTTGAGTTTACCTGGAAAAAGACGGAGTCGTGAGTTAAAAAGTAAAACCTTCATACCTGGACTCAATGTCTTTCGCACTATAATTTTATCATGAAGTGCTTTAGTGTGATCCTTGTAAATTCTCAAGCTCTCATAAGCCTCATTCTGCAACTCATCTAACTCTGAAATTTGTAGAAATCTTTCTCTCTTTGCTTTGTCCAAGTCCAAATTCAGAGTCTTGATTGCCCAATATGCTCTGTGCTCCAACTCCACTGGTAAGTGACAAGCTTTTCCAAACACCAATCGATATGGACTCATACCTAGAGGAGTTTTGAAAGCAGTCCGATATGCCCATAGTGCATCGTGCAATCTGCTTGCCCAATCCTTCCTGGATGTGTTGACTGTTTTCTCTAGAATTCCTTTTAGCTGCTTGTTGGATGTTTCCACTTGTCCAGAAGTCTGTGGATGGTATGGGGTTGCCACCTTGTGCTTCACACCGGATTTATGCATTAACTTCTCAAAAAGCCTGTTGCAAAAATGGCTCCCCCCATCACTGACTATCACCCTTGGTGTGCCAAACCTGCTAAGAATGTTTTCCTTCACAAATTTAACAACAATATTAGCATCATTAGTACGGGTGGGGATTGCCTCCACCCATTTAGAAACATAATCAACAGCAACTAAAATGTACTCATAACCAAAGGACTTAGGGAAAGGACCCATGAAATCTATCCCCCACACATCAAACAGTTCAACAACAATATATGACTGAAGGGGCATTTCATTCCTCCTTCCAATGTTACCTACTCTTTGGCAATGATCACAGTGCTTACAATAGTCTTGAGCATCTTTAAATAAAGTAGGCCAGTAAAAACCACTTTGAAGCACCTTTTCTGCAGTCTTTCTTCCTCCAAAATGACCCCCACAGTGAAGGTCATGACAAAATTGAAGAACACTCAGTTGTTCTTCCTCAGAAACACACCTGCGAACTATCTCATCTTTGCAAATCCGGAATAGAAAAGGTTCATCCCAAAAATAAAACTTACTCAAGTGTAGAAACCTTTTCTTTTCCTGAAAAGACATGTTAGATCGCAAAATTCCACAAGCAAGATAGTTAGCAATATCTGCAAACCAAGGTGCATTAATTACCACAAACAAATGCTCATCAGGAAATGCTTCTAAATTTTTATGAATGCTATCAGATGCAAGATTTTCACTAAAATAGGGTAATCTGGATAGATGATCAGCAACAACATTCTCACTACCCTTAGTATCCCTAATCTGGAAATCAAATTCTTGCAATAACAACACCCATCTAATTAAGCGCGGTTTAGCATGCTGTTTTGTTAAAAGATATTTAAGAGCTGCATGGTCAGAATGAACAATAATTTTTGACCCAATTAAATAAGCTCTAAATTTGTCTAAAGCAAAAACAACAGCTAGCATTTCCTTCTCAGTTGTGGAGTAGTTCATTTGTGCACTATTTAGGGTTAAACTAGCATAATAAATTACTCTCAAGTATTTATCAACCCTTTGCCCAAGAACAGCTCCTACTGAATGATTAGAAGCATCACACATGATTTCAAAAGGTAAAGACCAGACAGGAGCTACAATCACCGGTGCACTAGTCAATTTTTCCTTAAGGGAATTAAAAGCTTGCATGCATTGTGCTGTAAATTCAAATGGAACATCTTTCCCCAATAAATGGCACAATGGTTGGTTTATTTTGGAAAAATCCTTAATAAACCTCCTGTAAAATCCTGCATGCCCTAAAAAACTTCTTATTCCCTTAACAGAGGTAGGTGGGGGTAACTTAGCAATCAATTCAATTTTAGCCTTATCCACCTCAATCCCTTTACTTGACACCACATGACCTAAGACAATGCCCTGAGTAACCATAAAATGACTCTTTTCCCAAATTAAAGTGAGGTTACATTCAATGCATCTCTCAAGCACTCGAACAAGTTTATCGAGGCAATTATCAAAAGAATTACCAAAAACAGAAAAATCATCCATAAATACCTCAATAAAATCATCGATCATATCTGAGAAGACAGACATCATGCATCTCTGAAAAGTTGCAGGTGCATTGCACAAGCCAAAGGGCATACGTCGAAATGCATAAGTCCCAAAAGGGCAAGTAAAGGTTGTCTTGGAATGATCCTCTGGAGCTATTGGCACCTGATAGTAACCTGAAAGGCCATCCAGAAAACAATAATGTGAGTGCCCAGAAAGTTTATCTAACATCTGATCAATAAAAGGAAGAGGGAAATGATCTTTCTTTGTAGCATTGTTCAACTTCCTATAATCGATGCCCATTCTCCATCCAGTAGTAGTCCTAGTAGGAACCAACTCATTATTCTCATTTTTCACCACAGTGATTCCAGATTTCTTAGGAACTACATGTACTGGGCTCACCCACTCACTATTAGCAATTGGATAAATTACTCCTTCATCCAGCAATTTGAGCACTTCCTTCTTAACCACTTCACTCATATTTGGGTTAAGGCGCCTTTGGGTTTCCCTCATAGGTTTAGCTCCCTCCTCTAAAGTGATTCTATGCATGCACATGGAAGGGCTAATACCCTTAATGTCACTCAATCCCCATCCTATTGCTCTCTTCAATCTTTTAAGCTCAGTCACTAACCTCATCTCCTCCCCTTCACTAAGTTCACTAGATATTATCACAAGTAAAGTATTGTGATCTCCCAAAAACACATATTTCAGGTTCTTAGGTAACTCTTTCAGCTCTAACTCTAGTGAGGGGTTCTTCTCTTTTTCTTCAATGGGGGAAGGTTCAAAAATTGGGTCCTCCTTAAGCTCCTCTATTTCAGCATCCTCTAAAGTCTCAAGACAACTGGCTATTTCTGTATCAAAAATTTCCAAATCACTATCCAAAGTCAATGCCAGCTCCAATTTATCAGAGGAACCTGTCTGCAAGAAAACATCTGAAACAACTGCATCAACACAATCAATGAAAGAACAATCCTCATATAAAGCAGTTGTAGGAATAGGAGAAGTGTTAAAAATAGAAAATTCCACAGTTTGTCCCAAAACAGTCATTGATAATTTTCCATTCTTAACATCTATCAAAGTATTGGTAGTCGCCATAAAAGGCCTACCCAGCAAAATGGTGTGTGCAGATGGTGAAGAATTACTTACCTCCATGTCAAGAACAATGAAATCCACAGGTACTATCAAACCACAAACTTTAACTAATACATCTTCTATAACCCCTTTCGGGAATCTAAGAGATCTATCAGCTAATTGCAATACCATTTTTGTTGGTTTAAGTTCCCCTAATTCCAAATCAAGATAAACAGAATAAGGCATTAAATTCACACTAGCTCCCAAATCACACATGCCATCAGTACATTTTCCATTCCCCATAGCGATTTGAATAATAAAGCTTCCAGGATCCTTTAGCTTAGGAGGTAGTTTATGCTGCAAAACAGCACTAGCTACCTCAGAAACTATCACCTTTTCATTCGGCTCATACCTTTTTTTCTTGGTATTCAGTTCTTTGAAGAATTTAGCATAAGCCGGCATGTTCTTAATTGCTTCAAGTAAGGGCAAGTTAATACTTACCTTAGATAGCATGTTGAAGATATCTGAAAACTGCTTATCTTTTTTTATCATCCTTCAACCTGCTGGGGAATGGTATAGGTGGCCTGTATGGATTGCTTACCTTGTGCAAATCTGGTGTAGGGGTCTTCTCCACTAATCTTTCTTCAGCACCTTTGTTCTCTTGTTCTCCTTCCTTTTTCTTTTCTTGCTCACCTGCATTCACAGAGTTATTTTCAACATTATTATTAATTACCTTGCCACTCCTAAGAACAGTCACTGCTTGTGCCTGCTCAGGTTGACTTGGAAACTTCCCCTTTTGTTGAATCTGCATCTGTTGTGCAAGTTGCCCCACTTAGGTCTCCACCTTCTTAAAAGATGCTTCCAAGGAATCCAGCCTCTTGTTGTTCATCTCTTGGTTTTGAGCACTGACTTTGATAAAAGCCTGTAAACTTTCCTCCAAACTCTCTCTCTTAGGCTGACCTTGATTTTGATTTGAGGATTGGTCCTGCTGGTTCTGTCTCTGGAGCAAATGGAAAGGCTGTTGAGCATTATTTGTCGTCCAGGAAAAATTGGGGTGACTCCTCCAACCAGGATTGTAAGTGTTGGAGTAAGGATCATTCTTGGCTCTTGGTTGAAATCCCCCCATGGCATTAACTTGCTCAGCTTCATTCCCAAAAGTCTCATATGCAGAGGGACATATATTTGCTCCATGCCCAAATGTCCCGCAGATTCCACACACCTCTTGAGTGGATGAAGAAATATTGTTCTTCATGTTTAGCATCTGAACCTGCCTTGTCAACTCAGCTATTTGACTAACCATTTCAGTATTGGCTTCCAGTTGATTCACCCCCTTGCTTCTTCCCCTTACACTCTTTTGTTGAGAATTAGCTCCCAACATCTCAAAGATCTCGTAAGTCTCATCAGCTGTCTTTTCTCCCATGGCTCCCCCAGCTGCATTATCAACTGTGTTTTGAAATTGCTGGGTGAGACCATTATAGAAAAACTGATTAAGGAGTTGAAGTGGGTAGTGATGGTGTGGACACTGGATCAATAGCATCTTGAATCTGTCCCAAGCCTCATGAAATGGCTCTCCTTCAAACTGAGAGAATGTAGCAATCTTCCCTCTTAACTCGGCTGTCTTTTGGTGTGAATAGAACTTGCCCATGAATTTATTGTAAACTTGCTCCCAAGTTGTCAGTGAATTTTCAGGCAACATCATGATCCAGCTCTTTGCCCTATCCTTCAAAGTATAAGGGAAACATCTCATCCTCAACTGATCTTCTGATAGTCCTCCTAAAGGAAAAGTGTTGAGGGTGGAGTAGAAATCCCTAATAAAATTCAAAGGATCTTCATTTGGAACTCCATAGAATGATGGCAGCATGTTGTAATGAATATTCTTCAACTCATAGTTCCTTGTTGCATCTGTCAGTCTTATGCAAGAAGTGGAAGTTCCAATGACAGGTCTAGCAAAATCTCTCATGGTTCTTTGCCTTTCTTCAGCCATCTTTACAGATTTTTCAGATTCTAACTCAAAATCCAAAATGTCTTCCTCTGAAGTATCAAATCCAGTGTAGAGCTCAAACTCCTCTCTGCTCCTTTTTACTCTCTGAATTTCTGGAATGAATGGGTGCAATTCTCCTTCGAGTGATCTCCTGCCTTGCATAAACAAAAATTTCTAGAAAAAGAAATATCAAAAGCAAAAGACAAATAAAATAAAATGAAAACAATGAAAAATTAACTCTAAGTATTAAATTTTTTTTTTAAAATAAACAATTACGCCAATTAGCTTCCCCGGCAGCGGGGCCAAAAACTTGTTGCGCTCAAATTAACTCTACCACAAAGCGTCACTCACAAGTATACGAGGTAGCTGTAGCAAAGGTGATCGCCCCAAGGTCGTCTCACAAGGAAGCCAAAGTAGGTAATTGATTATCAAAGTAAAAGTAACAAGTAATTGAAGTAATTTAAATTGCAAAGTAATGAAGAAGATTGATTTAAGTTGAAAACAAATAAAAATAAATAATGGCTTATGTTTTGATTCACTTGATAAAAAGAGTCTAGGGTTTGTACTTCTTTACTACTCATATGTATGAACGGTTATTCCACTTAACTAATTTAATTTCTAAGATTAAATCTCAAACAACTTAATTAATTGAGTCAAGGAAGTAAGCTCTCGCAATCAAACCTCTTACAACTAATCTTTTTATAATTGAAACAATCTTTTTAATAGGTTATATCTTTAATTCACCTAAGTCCTTAATTGAATTGTTCTAGCCTTAGATTTCATCTCCCAATCCATCATCTAATACCTAAAACACACAATTGGTGGCCAATCAATTATATGTAACAATTTTTCATTCAATAAAGGCTAAAGAAATCATTAGTTAAGAGAATAACCAATTCATACAATTCATAGCAAATCCATACAAACCCTAGACTAGATTAAATTAGTTCATGATGTTATCGAGCATACTCATCTCATTAATAATCAAAGAAATCAATTTAGACATGATAATGTTCATAAACACAATTTCAATGAAACTAAAGAGACAAAGTTTAAGAATAAAACCAAGTTACAAACTCCTTGAAGTTTTTGATGAATCTCTTGATCGAATCTTGCAAGAAGGATGAAACAATGGCATGAACAATCTAATCTAAACTAGTTTAATCCAAAGTAAAATCAAAATCCAAGAAAACAAATGTTTAAACCCTAAGATCTCTCTCAGACGGCTGAACTTTGCTCTCAAAAATCGTCAACCCAAACCCTAACTTTTCTTTTTGCTTTTATACGAAACGTCGGCTTTAAAATTCGGTGCGTGTTTAGTTCATGAGGGACACGTCCAGGTGATGAAGGACACGGCCGTGTGAGGACTTGTTGGAGGGACACGGCCACAAGACACGGCCGTGTCCCCTGCATGTGTCCACCTCTGTGAAATTTTTTCCTTCCTTTCCTTTGGTAACAAGTGAGACACGGCTAAGTCAAGGTGACTTGGCCGTGTTGCTCTTCTTTGGAGGGACACGGCCACATGACTTGGCCGTGTCCCTTGCTTGTGTCTGCTACTGGGACTTGCTCTTCCTTTTAACTTGGTATGGGACATGGCCAGTGACTTGGCCGTGTCCTCTGCCTGTGTCAGCTACTGCCCATTTCATCTTCAATTCGTTTCCTTGCATGTTTTAACCTAACACAAAACTCAAAAAAAACTTACGAAGTAAATAAACAATAACCGATAAAACATAAACACAAACTAAAAACTAGATCAAAAATGACATAAAACTAAAAATAAACTAAAACTACACAAATAAAGAAAACACTAAACAAACCAATTAAAACTAACAAAATACCTAAATAAAACAATAATTAACATAACAAACAAGACACAAAACTATAACAAAAACTAATAAAACATTCCCCAAGTAAGCTTACAGTAAGATAACCATATATGATAGAGAATCACCTGGGGAATGAGAGCCGTGATTTTGCCAGCTGAGGAGTTAGGCGAGAATTGAATCCACCACATCATGAATTCCTGCTTAATAGAACTCTGAAAAGAAGCATTAAATTGAAAGGAGTTCTTGAAATATAGCCAGATGCCTTTTACCTCATCACATAAATAAAACATGTGAGCAGATGAAGCAGGACCCGAAAGATAAAAAGGACAACAAGTAGCCATTTGAATACCCATCTTTTGGAGACGTTCAGGTAAAGGTAAAGCATTATGCCAAAAATGCCACACTAAAATAGAATACCGTTTGGGAATTGAAGGACTCCAGGACATACGAAATGAAAGCAATTCACTCCTCCTATTCCGCACAACATCATAAATATCAGCCAAGACAAAGGTTTTGGGCCACTTACCATCCTCTTGCCGTTGAAAAATTGAAGAAGCTACATGCGATATAGCACAAATTCTCTTCCATGTGGAAGAGTCAGTTTGTAAGAATTTCATTTGACCATTTCTGCCATATTTCGTTTTCAGAATCTTTGCCCAAAGAGATGCTCTAGTTTGATATGTCCACCAAAGCTTAACAGAATAAGCTTTCTGCAAAGTATCAATAGATCGAATACCCATACCTCCTTCAGAAGTAGGGTAACAGAATTTATCAAACTTGGCCCAATGATAATGCCTGTCAACACCTGTATGCCAGAAAAAGGAAACAAATTTTTGTTCTAAAGCATATAAAATCTTCTTAGGCAATTGCATAGCTCCTAAGGTGTGAATTGGAATGGAGCTCAAAACATGCTTTATAAGCAGAAAACGTCCACTACTGGACAACAACTTCTTAGTCCAACCATTAAGCTTAGTATCCACTTTTTGCAACAAGTACTGGCAGTAAGATGAACGATTTATCCCACGATAAATGGGAGCCCCCAAATACATGAAAGGAAGCGAATGCCTTTTGATATCAAGAATCTGAGTCATCTTGTCTATGAAACCATGGCTAGCTTTGTTAGAGCAAAAGAAAGAACACTTCCCAAAATTAATTGCCTGACCCGAACCTAGCTGATACGCATTGAGAAAGGTCTGAAATTGCTTGACACTTTTAACATCACCATTCAGAAAAATTAGTAAGTCATCTGCAAAGGCAAGATGAGATACTACTTGACATCCTCTGGCAGTCTTATAAGGCATAATTTTTCCATCAGCAATGAGTTTGTTGAGCCCTCGGGAAAAACATTCTGCTGCTAAAATGAATAAATAAGGTGACAGTGGATCACCTTGCTTAACACCCTGACTAGGAGCGAAAAAACCAAAGTTGATTCAATTTACCATAACTGATAACCGAGTAGCTTTAAGATTAGACATAATCAAACCGACATTCTTAGAGGAAAAACCAAACTTGAGAAGAACAGACTCTAGGAAACACCAGGAAACTCTGTCAAAGGCTTTAGCCATGTCAAGTTTGATTGCAAGATTTTGGCCCCTTGTTTTCTTGTCCAAATCATGAACCAGTTCATTAGCTAAAAGGATTTGTTTGTGAATAGAACAACCCTTGAGGAAACCAGCCTGCTCCTGAGAGACAATAACATAGAGTATCGGAGCCATTCTATTAGCAATAATCCGAGTACAAACCTTGCTTATGAAAGTAGCAAGACAAATTGGGCGGAATTGATTGAACTCTGAAGGATTTTGAACTTTAGGCAAAAGGATAATTTGAGCAGCACTGAAAGATTGAGGAATAGGCAACCCAAGGAAAAATTCCTCCACCGCGCTACAAACATCCCAAGCTATAATATCCCAACAATGTCTGAAGAACATACCGTCAAAACCATCCGGCCCCGGAGCACTATGAGGATCAAGTTGCCAAATAGCCTCTTTTATTTCAACATCATCTGGGATTTGGTCAAGAATGGTATTTTGAGCATCCGTAACAAGCCTGGGGATTACCTCAATGAGAGATTCAAAGGAACCAGATCCATCCTCTTTGAAAAGATTCTCGAAAAAAGACACAGCTTCAGTACCTATAGCCGCTTGATCGGAAATCCACTCACCTGTAGAATTTTTAATAGTGGAAACCCGATGAAGCTTCCTTGAAATTTTAACATATTGATGAAAAAACTTGGTATTATTTTCCCCCTCAGAAAGCCATTTAATTCGCTCATTTTGCTTCCAAAAAGACTCTTGCAATTTGTATTTCTGAAGGAGAACAGCCTGCTTCCTTTTCCAATCAGTTCGGTTTAAAGTAGATGGGTCATTGAGAAAAAGTTGTTCCGCCTCCTCAGCCTCACGCTCAGCTGTCTCAGTTCCTTGAAAAATATTACCAAAAGTGCTGGCATTCCAGTCTCTGATAGAACTCTTAAAAAGTTTAAGCTTCCTAAATAATCCTTTCATACCTCCACCGAAAAAAGTAGATTCCCAGCTAGCCCGAACCATTGGCAAGAAAGAATCGTGAGATGTCCACATGTGCAAAAATTTAAAACATTTAGGGGCCTGCAAATTAGAATTCAAACAATTCAATAATAATGGTGAGTGATCCGATGAGGATTTGCCCAGATGACGAATGCTGATATCTGTAAAAAGATAAAAAAAAGATGCAGTTGCCATGATACGATCCAAGCGTTCCCAAACCCTGCCTGAAGACAGAACACCAGTCCAGGTAAATTCACTGCCTTTAAAGGGAATATCGATGAGACCACAATCATCTGAACAACTAAGAAAATCCTGAATACTGCCCAAACAAATTTCAGCATTACCCTTATACTCTGATGGCGCTTTAATGATAATGAAATCACCCCCTACCATCTAAGGACCAGTAATGGAATCAGAGAGTCTATTCAAATTATCCCAAAGAAGTTGTCGTGCTGATCTGGAATGATTGCCATAGATTATAGAATACGTAAACTCTAAAGAAAGTGAGTGTAACTGAATCAAGCATGAGAAAACTTGAGGATTATCTTGAAAAGCCGAAAGGTGCACATACTGGTCCTTCCAAAGGAACCAAATCTTATTGTCTAAAGAGCATTCAACATTATTGAAACCAAGTTTCAAAGCCAGATATAAACTTCTAGTGTTACTGACCATGGGTTCAATAAGAACAAGAAGGAAGATTTTGTGATCACGACAAAGCATAAATAATCTAGAGAAAGAAGAATTAACACCCCGCAAATTCCATTGAAGAACATTCATTATTGAGATGCAGAAGATGAAGTTAAAGAATGTTTACCTTGTTTTATAGCTTTCGAAGCTTGCGTTTGTTTATGCTTACCAACTTTTTTATGCTGGACCACAGTAAAGCCATGATTAGAATCGCCTCCTCCTGAAGTGTCTAAAACCAGCTGTAACTTTCTATTAAGAATGCATTTTGATACGCGCAATTCCTCTATTGGCAAAGCTACTGTTGATAAGTCACTATCTGAATTATGCTAATCAGGATCCTCTTCCTCTACAGGAGCATGCTCTGGTTCTGAATTATATGACACAGTGTCAACATTAGAATTAACCAATTTATCTTCAGGTGCGATTTCAACATTCCTAGAATGGTCATGTAAAACAGGGGATACAATCAAATTATCAGGACCATAGATAGGCTGTTGTTTAGAAGTAGGAGCTGAATCCTTATCATTTAAAGGCCCATGAATGAGAACAGGAGTAGAATCTTTATCAGATAAAGAATCATGATTAGAAGCAGCTTCTTTATCGTCCGGAGAAACCTGATTAGAAGCAGGATCAGAATTACCGTCAACAAAACCGGCTCTCCCTGTAACAGGAGCAACACTAGCAGAATCATTACCAGTCACCAAATCATTACATGAGTCAACATCATGAATCGAAACAACAGATTCATTAACCTTTATCTCATCAGATTTAGATTTGGGAACCCAAACCTTCTCAAGATTCTTTTTCCAGAAATCTCAGGATCAGATGAAGATGGCAGATTAACCGAAAATTGACAACTAGATAAATCGTGACCCATCTTATGACAATGAGAACAAAAAGCAGGCAATCCTTCATATGAAACCGATTGAAAGAAATAGATACCATCATCATCAGTCCAAATTTTGGAGGGAAGCTCTTTTGATAAATCTAATTCAATGCAGACTCGAGCAACAGAAGGCCGAGTGAGGGAAGCTCTTTTAAGCATCAACTTTGAGGGGACGACCTATCAATTTAGCAATGGAAAAAAGTGCCGCTTTCTCGAAAAGATATATGGGTAAACCGTCAAAAGATATCCATGCAGGAATTATGGAACTATCTTTGCCGGAACGAAAATCCCTTGACCATTTGGAAACCCGCATGGCAAACCCATTAAAGTACCAAACTTGTTTAAGCCAACATCTATGAAAATCACATTCCAAATCAAATTTTATCAAAACATGATTATGATCAAGCAAACCCAGATTGAAAGGACCATTGAAACCAATTTGATCCAGATGTTTCTTCAAAGACTTCATTGATGGACGGCCAGATTGGAAGGATCCAACGACAGCAAATCGAAAAGGTTGTAATAAAAATTCCGATTCCTCCTTAGAAAAAGAGATTGCAGGTACTCCTTTAAACATACATGGCTGTTTGGCTATCAACGAAGGAGCACGTGCGAAAACTGGAGCAAAAGATCTATCAACCTATTTCTGATCATTACGCACAATCTCAGCAAAAGAACGAGACAAAGGAGCGACGGGCTCCGGCAGAGCCGCCGCTTGAAAATCACCAGCCGTGTTGCACAAGAAAACGATACCCTCTTCAGTATTCACAGTTACCTCATGAGGAGTGAAGTCCCTTCCTGCTGTGTTTGCAAACAAAACCAAAGCATACAAAATTTTATGCAGGACTTTTATAGAACACTTGGTGTGAGTAGAAACAGGCGTCGAAAGTTAACCCAGAATCAGCAAATTTTTTATGATCATCAACTGATGCTGCGATCTTTTGTAGATTGAAGAAATGGGATCTTGAAATGCAATAAGAACAAGGAGAAGAATAAAAAATGATTCCAGCAGCTGTACTGAAATAGTTTCCAGACTCAAAAAGTTCCAGCCTTCTTCTCTATTCTACAGCCTTATATAGCCAGATCCAATTGAGACAAAAGAAGATCAAAATCGAAACCCCAAAAGGCAAAAACTCAGATCTAACAATGCTTTAGCTGCCTGCATCCTATCATCATATTTCTACATTTATCTGGTGTTTCTATATCTACTGCTTCCAAAACAAACTGGCGAATCTGAGTTGTTTTACTGCTACCAGTCTCACCCACCAGAATCAGCACTTGATTTTTCTTTCAAGCGGTCAAGAACTCCTCCCTATATTTTGAGAAGCAATCAACCTGTTTGATAATGATTATTGATCTTGCTCTCTGCATATTCTATCATATGAATTTATATATTTTGATCTGATGATAAATTCATCTTCTAGAGTCCTTGCATCATAAAATATATAGATACTTCTCACTGGAAGTTCTCCAAAAAAAATCCAAGAATTGCAAGAATTTTCAACTTCAAAGGATTTTTATGAAGCTGGAATGATAGCGAATATGGAGTTCATTTTGGTGGATGTCATAAATTTTGATCTAAGGAAAACAAAACTCTCTCTTGCTCTCTTGCTTTGGATGGCCGGCCATGAAAGGAAAAGAAAAGAAAATGAAGCAAAGTCAAACACTCATACTCCACTTAAATCTCCTCCAAGTAAAAATAATATTAAAATATTCAATTTGCTCTCTTCCACTCATTAATTTCCATTTAATTTATTTCACTAATTTATAATAAATAAATATCTTCCTCCACTAACTTAATTTCCATTTTCCATTAATTAATTAAAATCATTAAATCATCATCTTTTGACTTCCACATTTGACTTGTATATGTTGTATATATCACTATATATACAACATATACACTCTCTCTTCACTTCTTTTCTCTTTCCATAAAACCTATACAATTAATCCAAATACAACAATAATTATTCCAAAACTTCTAGGGCATACTTTGGGATATTACAATTATGGGTGAGCTCAATTTCTTTCTTGGTCTATAAATCAAGCAATACAAGGATGGCATTTTCATCAACAATCCAAGTAAATTAATGAGCTTCTCAAGAAGTTTGGTATGGATAGTTGCAAGCTTAGCAAGACTCCAATGAGCACATCCTTGAACTTGGACAAAGATGAAAGTGGTAAGAAGGTAGATGAAAAAAAGTATAGAGTTATTATCAAATCTCTTCTTTATCTTGCCGTGTCTAGGCCCGATACTATGTTTACTGTGTGTTTATGTGCTAGATTTTAATTAAGCCATAGAGAGTCTTATTTGAATGTCATAAAATGAATTTTAAAATGCTCAAGTGGTTCATTGCATATAGGATTATGGTATCCTAGGAATACATCATTCAACATATTAGGATATTCAGATGTTGATTTTTTTTATAGCCTACTAGATAGGTGTGAGTGGAGATTTTTGCCCCCACTCCTGGTGGAATGGCTCTTGCGACTTCGATACTGTTTAGGCTCGGGGCCTTAGAGAACACGGGCCTAAGCCCGGAGAAAATGGAGTCACCACCCGGATGGGTCGGGAAAAAGAAAGGGGTAGATGACTCGATTCCTAAAGAATCCCCAATCCCCTAATGGGTTCGAAAAGTTGGGTACGTATGGGGAAGGTGAGAAATAGCCCAGCACTCCCACAACACCCGGTTCATTGGAACTGGCCTCCTTTGCAGGTCTTAATATTATAAAATTCTTAAGT
This sequence comes from Garcia nutans, assembly GCA_947685225.1. Taxonomy (NCBI): domain Eukaryota; kingdom Viridiplantae; phylum Streptophyta; class Magnoliopsida; order Malpighiales; family Euphorbiaceae; genus Garcia; species Garcia nutans. The sequence goes on from CANTUV010000032.1 coordinate 14,135,618, forward strand.
ATAACAATATTATCCATACTACATGCAACAATTAAAATAAAGCATCATTATATTAAATTCAAAGTCATGTCCAAACAAAGCAAATAAATAGACACCCATCCAAGGATGGAAACATGTCCTTACATCATCCATGTCTAAAACTAAATAGGATACCCATCGAAAGGTGGAAACGTGTCCTTTACATTAATTCCAAAATATATAAACAATTTAAATTACATGAAAATTAATTAATGAGGTACCCAATAATGGAAACATGCCTCTTACAATTTTAATACCAAAATAAACAAATAATAATCATAATAATAAAGAAAATATCCATCCATGATAAATTAAATAAATCAAGCATTGAAATTAAATAAATCAACAATCAAAACATATAATAAACTACATAATCAAATCTAAAATTAAAATAGAGCAATAAATATATAAATTTAGGGTTCGCATCTTAAAATAGGGTTTTAGAATTTTAATTACTAAATTAGGGCTTTGGAAAAAGGAAAGTTAAATACACGGACTCATAATACACAAATAAATATTGACCCCTTCGACGAGCCCATATGGCAGTCCCGCTAGCCAGTTAGCGGGCGGGGGTCAAGGGGGCAGCGCCCTAGAAAATTTTAGAAAGTGGCTTTTAGGGTTGTAGGTTTTGGTGTTGAAAATTAAGATTTTAGGGTTTAGGATTTAGAAAATAGGGTTTTGGGATTTTGAGGAACTAATATTATTTTTTAAAAGAATAATGCTACTGGATGTTTTAAAGAACAGGTTTGGTAACAGATTGTTGTTTTGATTTTTAGAAAGGTGTAATTAGGGTTTTAGATTTGAAAAACATGTTTTAAGGCTATTAAGGGTTTTAGGGTGCTGATGAACTTGTCATAAGGTTTTGATGTTTTAAGAATTAGTTTTTAGGAAAACTAGGGTTTACTGGATTGGGTTTTAAGAAGATTAGGGTTTAGGAAAATTAAGGAATTAAGACATTTTGGGGTTAGGGTTTTGAGAATTAATAAGATAATTTAGGGTTTTTGATATTTTGAAAAACATATTCAATCTTAGAATTTAAGAAAATAATTTAGAGTTTTATAGAAATAGTCAAGATTAAAGTTTTTAGAAACTGTAAAGAAGATTAGGGTTTGGAGAATTAAGAAGACATTTTAAAGTTTCGAAAAAATAAGTTAGGGTCTAGATGCTTAAGAAACTTGTTCGGGGCTTTTGGATTTACAAGATGGATTAGGATTTGGAATTCTTTGGATTTTTGAGCTATTAGATGAAACAATAATGAACAGAATATATAATTAGGGTTTATCAATTTAGACTATTGAATCAAAGTGATAACAAAAGTAAATAAAGACCAGTAAGAGCAAAAATGATATAACAATTGAATGTTTAAGCAAATTTAAGATTAAGACGCAAAACCTGCGTTGAAGGTTCTACTGAATTGTTTATTGACTCCAAGCTACTGCCTGCATCAATATTTATTTCTGGCCGAGCAAAGATCAAAGATAGTGATCACTGCCTTTGTTGGTTGATGAATGTTGGTTGTTTACTCCTCAATTAATGATAATTTGTTTTCTGCCTTGCTATTTTACTCCTCTAAATCTAATTGACGACCCTATTGAAGTCTAAAACATTATTATTTATAGGCCAAAACCTCACTTTGAATCCTTAACCCTAATATTAATCCGTCCTTAAAACCAATTTTAATTCAATTCAGAAACTAAATTTAAAAAAAATAATTGAAATAAAAAAATCTAGGCAACCAGTTCGACATGGACCAAAGTCATGTCGACCTGGGCATCTTGGCTCATGTTGACCTGGGGCATCCAGGTCGACATGAGCCAAGGCTCATAACCAAGCCCTCCCAACTTGAGCTAATTTCCCATTTTTTAATTTTTTGGACCGTAAAAAAGACTTGGTTTAGGGTTTTATAGTTGAGTTTGTGCCTTTTAAAATCGGACCGACTTATTAGAAGTTATAAATCAGATCAGATTTATTTTGTCATTCTTTAATTAAGACTGTACCAACATGGGGCCAAAATTAAGGGTCTACAGTTTGCCCTCTGCTTGAATGATCTGATATTTTCAGTAGAAGAGAGTGAAAAGCAACATGACTTTGAGCAGGTTTTGGATGAGGATGGATATTTGGATTTGATTTGGGTACTTGGACCCGAGATTAAATTTGATTTGACTAACCTTTTATCAGTTGAGAATTCTAGCTTAACTAGTTGTTCCATTTTTTATGGATTGTGGGTCTTTACCCACAAAAATTGTATCTTTATCTATTGAAAATTAGGTCTTTACCCTTGAAACATAGATCTTTATCCGCTGGGGATTGGGCCTTTACCCTTGAAACATGGATCTTTATCCATTGTTGGGTCTTTACCCTTGAAACATGGATCTTTATCCATTAGAGATTTGGTCTTTACCCTTGAAACATAGATCTTTATCCATTGGAGATCGGGTCTTTACCCTCGAAATATGGATCTTTATCCATTGGAGATTGAGTCTTTACCCTTGAAACATAGTGTGAGGGGGAATTTTCATCCCCACTCTCGGTGGAATGGTTCTTGCGACTTTGGCACTGTTTTGGGTCAGGGCCTTAGAGAACAAGGACCCAAATCAGGAGAAAATGGAGTCGCCACCCGGATGGGCCGAAAAAAAGAAAAGGGTGGATGACTCAATTCCTAAGGAATCCCCAACCCCCTAATAGGTTTGGAAAATTGGGTACGTGTGGGGAAAGTGAGAAATGGCTTAGCACCCCCACAACGCCCGATTCATTTGAACCGGCCTCCTTTACAGGTCTTAATATTATAAAATTCATAAGTATAACAATATTATCCATATTTCATGCAACAATTGAAATAAAGCATCGTCATATTAAAATCAAAGCAATGTCCAAACAAAGTAAATAAATGGACACCCATTCGAGGATGAAAACATGTCCTTACATCATCCATGTCTAAACTAATAGGACACCCACCGAAAGGTAGGAACATGTCCTTTATATTAGTCCAAAATATAAAAGCAATTTAAATTACATGATATTTAACTAATGCGGTACCCACAAAGTGGAAACATATCTCTTACAACATTTGGAAATGAAAAATAAATCGATAAAAGTAAATAACCATTCATAATAAATAAATCATTATCAAAGATATTAAACATCATTCAAAATATATAATAAGCATTCATCTATGATAAATTAAATAAATCAAGCATTGAAATTAAATAAATCAAAGCATATAATAAACTACATAATCAAATCTAAAATTAAATAAAGCAATAAATATATAATTTAGGGTTCGCATTTTAAAATAGAATTTTAGAATTTTAGTTACTAAATTAGGGCTTTAGAAAAAGGAAAGTTAAATACGCGGACTTATAATACACAAGCCGGTTAGGGGGCGGGGGTCAAAGGGGCAGTGCCCCATAAAATTTTAGAAACTGGCTTATAGGATTGTAAGTTTTGGTGTTGAAAATTAAGATTTTAGGGTTTAGAATTTAGAAAATAGGTTTTTGAAATTTTGAGTAACTAATATTATTTTTTAAATGAATAATGCTACTGGACGTTTTAAAGATTTAGGGTTTTGGATGTTTTATGAAAATAATGCTACTATGATTTAAAAAAAGAATAGGTTTGGTAATAGATTATTATTTTGATTTTTAAGGCTTAAGAAATTTGGCAAAATGATTTAAGATTTTTGGAAATAAAAGAAACGAATTAGGGTTTTTAAGGTTTTGAAGAAATAGATTAGGGTTCTTAAGTCTTAGAAGAAACAAAAAAGTAATTTTAGGGCTTTTGAAAATAGAAGAGACGATTTAAGGTTCTAAGGTTTAGAAGAAATAAATTATGGTTCTAAGGTTTTTTAGAATCAAAAGAAACAATTTAGTGATTGAAGCTACTGTAAGAGAAAAGAAAAAGAAATTAGATATTCAAACCTTCGTTTGTTGGTTCCACCAAAAATTACTTCTTGGATGAATAAGAACAAAGGCAAGGTTGCTGCCTTTGATGGCTTGATTCTTTGCTTTCTTATTCCTCTCCTCTCTAAAAAAATCCGATTGTTTCACTGCAAAAATTTTTAAAGTCCGATCGTTCCAAAGTTCAAGTCCCCCCTTTTTCTGTGTTTTTTAGCCTTATTTATAGGAAATTTAGATGATTAATTTTAATTGCTTAAGGAAATTGTATTTAATTAGGAAAAGAAAATCGAAACCAAATAGAATTTGGTTTAAAAAAAAATTGAATCGGAAAAATTGCGCTGGCGAAAACTGAGTCGGGCTGCAAGAGTTGTGAGGTGAGGTGTGAGCGTCAGGCGAGCCAGGCAAGCTACGGGCCATTTCGTGCACTGTTTTCAGTGATGAATTTTTTCATCGCCGATTTTTTCGTCACCAATTTATTTATTTTTATTTATTTATTTACTTATTATTATTATTATTATAATAATTTTTAAAAATTATAAAAAATAAATACTAAAATAAATATTATTTAATTAAGATAACATAAAAATTATTTTAGACTAATTAAAATATATTGGACCGGACCGGGTAAAAAATTAAGGGTCTACAGTTTGCCCCCTACTTGAACGATCTGAGACTTTAGTAAAAGAGAGTGAAAAGCAATAAGACTTAATTTTCGATGAGATGGTTATTTAAATTTATTTTGGGTACTTGGACCCGAGACTAATCTTGATTTGGGTACTTGGACCAGAGATTAGATTGAATTTGGGTACTTGGATCCGGGATTGGGTACTTGGACCCATGATTGAATTTGATTTGACTGACCTTTTATCAGTTGAGAATTTTGGCATAACTGGTTGTTCCATTTTTATGAATTGTGGGTCTTTACCCACCAAAAATATATCTTTATCTATTGGAAATTGGGTCTTTAACCTAGGAACATGGATCTTTATCCTGGCTTCAGCTCTTTTAGCTGGACTGACCTTTTATCTTTTGCATTTGAGAATTCTAATTTTCTCTTTTGATTGATTTTATTATTATTTTTATTCTTTTGAGATTTCTTTTTCTTGTTCATTAATTATACATGAACAAAAAATTTAGCCCTTTTAGCTGGCCTTCATATCTTCTCCTTGCCCCCTGCGTGGCAAGATATTCAAAATATTTTGTTTATGCATAAACTCAAAAATTGAAAAGGAGAAACTTTGCCCCCTGTGTAGGTTCAAACCCATGATTTTTCTATGCGGGCTCTGATTGATGTTTTTGCCGTCTAGTTCTTCACACAAGCACATATTTCTTCTTTTGCAAAATGACTGAAGCTTCCACAAGAAAATATCTTCTTTTGATTCTTTACTTTGCAGGGTGTTCGCTGTTCATTTTGACAAGGAATAGACAATACAAGACAAGAAAGTGCGATGTGATATGCTCATGTATGCATGATATGTATGAATAATACTTACAGTCATTCCATCGACTCACAGACCGAGGTGATCAGCAGAAGTGTTCTCATTGACTCCTTTAGATGCTTGTTCAGTCCTTGCTTCGGAATGACGGATGCTTCACATTTATGGCTTTTATCTTCAAGATGTTGAAAACATGAGTGGTGGATACCCTAAGCTGTAGAGATTCATCCATTCAAACTATGTTTTAGCATATCAGTTGGTAGCTTCTTCATGACCTTGCCAGTAATCATTTATTTTTCCCAATGTGTTCTTCGAGATTCGACAGTTCAACATACTCCCCTAAACTTGAAGGTTTTGTATGACAAAAACATTTTTTATTTTTTTTTTTGAATTTTGATTTTGAAATCAAATGTTGGCTTTGCCAAATCGATGTCAATGTACCTCAGGACTTGATTTTTCCAAATTAACATATCTATAACATGAAAACCCTAGTTACCATACTAAACTCGGGAATCATTTCTATTTTAGAAAGAACTGTTGCACTTCAGATAGGCACATACACATTACTTGGCCAAAGGTCTCATTGAGTTTAAATATTGTCTATCTCATATGCATGCTTATTCAAACTATCTCCACTAATAGACTTTACCTACCAAGAGAGATCAACAAGTCTTTGATAGGCTTGAAATGGGGTCTATAAGGGACACAGGTTTAAGTAAAGGCCATTTTGAGATTGGAGCTGGTGAAACACAATGGACAAATCTTCACACTACAAACTTCTTATTTGAACTTTAGGTAGCTTGGAGGCAATCTTGCTAGACTCCAAATTCCTTCTATCTTCTTGGCATTAATCTGGATCTTGATTAGGACAGTTTTTTTTTGCCCTTGTAAAAAGTTTGGTATCCAAATTCGCTTCTTTTCTTCTTCTCCCTTTTCTTTCCTTTTATTTTTCTTACTCTTCCCTTTCTTTGAGCATTTTATCATTTTGTCCTTCTTCCTTATAGGATTGTCAAGTATAGAACTTTCAAGAATCGGATGGTCTTTCTCCTTTTTTTTCTCCAATTTTGATTGAATCTTTGGTTGGGTTGGACCAATTCAAGTCAAAATGTCCTTATAACCCAAATAGAAGCCTTTTGCTGCTTTAGGTAAAAGAGAACTCAATTGGCTTTCTGAACCGCCTTTTTATGTTTTATCTTTCTTCTTTTTTTTTGTTGTTTTTTTTTTCTTTTTTCCTTTTTCTTCTTTTTTCTTTTCTCTTTCTTTTTGTTTTTTTTGGTTCTAGCTCTAAAAGAGTTGTCTTATTTGTACTAACTTGGGCCTCCAATAATGGATGAGTGGAGTAACATAAATCTTCTTTAACAGGGATCAATCATTTGTTACTTTGATGTTGTCTTGATATATTAGAGATATTAAGAAAACTTCAACTACCTTTATGGTCTTGAGAACTTCAACTATCTTCATGGTATTGAGAACTTCAACTATCTTCATGGTTTTAAGAACTTCAACTATCCTCATAATCTTGACTAACCATTGCTTTCTTTGATCTTCTTACCTCTTTATCTTAGTGATCATAAGACTTGTCAAAAGTATCACAAAAGCTCAGGGTAGGTTGTTGGGCTTATAAGTCAAATGAAAAGATAGCTAAAATTTTATGAAGGCTCAAAAGGACAACTAGGGATTGATATTTAATAGGGTGGATACAAGTTGTTGGCTAACCAAACAATGCCTAGATCATTTCTCTCTTAAATAAGCAAAGTTCAATTTCGCCTCGAAAGTTTGTCAAAGCATGTTCCAAGATTGACGAGGACCTAGACAAAGGTCATTATGCAGGAGCTCTCTCTAAGTAAGCATACACAACTTAATGCTATAGAGCAATTCCCTTATCTAGTAAAGTCATTCAAGTCATGATGCATAAATATATTAATTCATGAATTATCAAGCTAGATTCCTCATTGGTTGAGCACTAAAATGAGCAAAGACCAACAAAAATTTTGATGAAAGTAATTTATTCGAACAAATTTAAACTTGAAAAACATAATTGTTCAAATTAAATATTAAAGAAAGAAAAATTGAAAAGCAACATTCAAGCTAAGGAAAGTTTGTTGAGTTTAAGCTTCTTCTCCTTTCACATCTTCAACATTCCCATCTTGAAAAGAGGATAAAACAAAATCTTCTTCCAATCCTTTTCCCACCATGAAGGTTGCTGGTGGTGGCACTCTTCCGAATTTAGGCAAAGGGTTGTTCTTGGTATTGGGCTTGGGTAGCTTACCACTATCAATCAAATCTTGGATCTCATGCCTTAGATGAGCACATTTATCTATTTTATGCCCTTGCATTTGATGAAATTGACAGAAGGCCTTGGCATTGAAGTTTGGTGGTAGTGGATTATGTAACGGTCGAGGAGCTAACGGTTGTAACAACCATTTCTTTTGCAGCTTGCTAAAAACCCAAGATAGAGGTTTTCCCAATTCTGAGAATTGTCTTTTATTTCCTTGACCAGTCACATTAACATCAACTTCTTTTTGCGTGCTTTGATTGCTAGGCTGATAATTCCCTTTCTCATTCCTTCTTATTGAAAAGCGATTTTTCTCTCTTTCCCACTCTTCAATTTGTAGTCCAGCTTGGAGAAGATCTTTGAAATCCCTTATAAGGGTGTGAGACATCCTTTCACGGAGATTGGGCAGGACGCCTCTCACCTTCATTCTTATTTGATCAGATTCATTGAGCCTTTTCTTGAGCAAAGCAGCCTTATTTCTCCATCTTGTCACATAGTCCACAAAATTCTCATTTGGCCATTGCCTAATGGACTCAACTTCCATTAAGGTAACTTTGAGCTCGGCATTATACCCATATTGCTGAATGAAAAGCCTTGTATAACATGTCCCAATCTTTTTGAGGACTTTCCTCCAAGGTGTTGAACCAATTTTGGACAACAAGGTCCAATGAGAGCATAAAGTACCTTAGAGTTTGAGCCTTAGTAGCTCGGGCAGACTGGATAGTAGTGATATACTGCTTCACATGGAGGTGAGGATTTCAGGTTCCATCAAACTTCACAAAAGATGGCATCTTGAACTAATAAGGGGCCTCCTCATCTTGCTCAAATAATTTGTCAACTTTGGACATTTCTTCGATTTTCAGTTTCTTCTCAAATTTCTTTTCTAAATCAGCAATCATCTTTTCAACATCAGAAGTCTCGGTCTTTTGAATAGTTGCCTTCTCAATAACCTTTGGCTCCTTTTTGTCTTGAGGTCTTGGTAGTATTGAGCCCAATCATCATCATCAATGATCACCTTATCATCATCAAAACTACTTCACCAACTTTAGCCTTCCCTTTGTCCTTTGGCTTCTTGGAGCTAGCAGACGCTTCGACATTATTTCCTAAAATTGCAGCCAATTGGTTCTTCACGGTCTCAGCTAGGGCCTCTTTTATTTCTTCTGTCTTGGCATTGAAGGCATCATCCACCATTCTTTGAATTTGTTTGGGCTCCATTGCTTTTGGTGAAAAAGAGATTGAGTCGTTGCTAGATTCTTCATCTCCGGCGTAGGTCGGATTGTCGTAAGCTTTTGAACTATCATAATCCAGGACTGTGAGCCAGAAAGGATCAATGATATGAGATGCAAATGTATGCATGTATGTATGTATGCACAAACAATAAACAAAGATAAGTAGAACTTCCTTTCCAACCTTATAACATCCACACACGAATGACGAGTCTCTTTTCCTAGGTATATGGTTAACAAAATACCAACATGGGATATCTTGTTTTCGAATATTTTCCTCGGACATTTCAACCAATAGTTATATTTTCAAAAATTGAAATCAGTTTATGATAATTCCCATTAATTAGTTTTTAATCAATTCAACCAACTATAGTAGCTTTTATGCTAGATTGGATTAAAACTAAATTAAGAGGTTTATTATAAATAGATTTCTCACTTGAAAAAGTAACTAATGATTCATGCCAAAAACAAGCCCATGATTAATTACTCTTAGTATAAACTAGGCTCACAATTGATTTTTGGTATTTCATAATTAACCTAAATATTTTGCAAGCTCTTTGTAAGAAAAGAATGAAAATAATTTTGTTTTAGCCCATTGTAAAAAAAATGGATTTTGGGCTTAGTATTTGGGTTATGAGCAAAAAATTTTTTATTTATTTTTAGAAAATGTTTTATGTCCAAAGACCATCTTGAAATGTTTTGAAGATAGCTTTGGTCTTTTGGATTTTAAAGAAAAATTTATTTAAGCTTGCAAATGTACTTGGGTCATATTAGAAAAAGAACAAACCAAATAAGCCATGATTTAAGCCAAGATAAATTAACCATAGTCAAACAATATGCATTTGGGGTAAAACCTAAGGAAAGTAACTATGCCAATTACATGAGCTTTAGTCTTTAGGTTAAAAGGCTTAGGTTCCCATAGCAAGTATATACCAAATGGTACGAGGCTATGAGTTGTTATGCCATGCTCAATCTCCATACCTTTAGTGAAAGTATGGTATCCCTTACACAACACAACACAACACGGGTAACACGGGTGTCCTAACTCACGCACACGATGCAATCTAATATGATGCAATGGATAATATCATTATAAGAAAGAATAGAATAATATAAAGACCAACGGAATCAACTTCTCTTATCCCCAGTGGAGTCGCCACTGTGAGCGGGGATTTTTGTCCCCACTCCCGGTGGAATGGTTCTTGCGACCTCGCCACTGTTTAGGCTCGAAGCCTTAGAGAACACGGACCTAAGTCCGGAGAAAATGGAGTCGCCATCCGGATGGGTTGGGAAAAAGAATGGGGTGGATGACTCGATTTCTAAGGAATTCCCAACCCCCTAATGGGTTCGGAAAGTTGGATATGTGTGGGGAAGGTGAGAAATGGCCCAGCACCCCCACAACGCTCGGTTCATTGGAACCGGCCTCCTTTACAGGTCTTAATATTATAGAATTCTTAAGTATAACATTATTATCCATATTAAATGCAACAATTGAAATAAAGCATCGTTATATTAAAATCAAAGCAATGTCCAAACAAATCAAATAAATGGACACCCATCCGAGGATAGAAACATGTCCTTACATCATCCATGTCTAAACTAATAGGACACCCACCGAAAGGTAGAAACATGTCCTTTACATTGGTCCAAAATATAAAAGCAATTTAAATTACATGATATTTAACTAATGAGGTACCCACAAAGTGGAAACATACCTCTTACAACATTTGGAAATAAAAAATAAATCGATAAAAGTAAATAACCATTCATAATAAATAAATCATTATCAAAGATATTAAACATCAATCAAAATATATAATAAGCATTCATCCATGATAAATTAAATAAATCAAGCATTGAAATTAAATAAATCAAAGTATATAATAAATTACATAATCAAATCTAAAATTAAATAAAGCAATAAATATATAATTTAGGATTCGCATCTTAAAATAGGATTTTAGAATTTTAGTTACTAAATTAGGGCTTTGGAAAAAGGAAAGTTAAATACGCGGACTCATAATACACAAATGAATATTGACCCCTTCGACGAATCTATACGGCGGTCCCGCTATCCGGTTAGCGGGCGGGGGGGTCAAGGGGGCAACGCCCTAGAAAATTTTAGAAACTGGGATTGTAGGTTTGGTGCTGAAAATTAAGATTTTAGGGTTTAGAATTTAGAAAATAGGGTTTTGAAATTTTGAGTAACTAATATTATTTTTTAAATGAATAATGCTACTGGTCATTTTAAAGATTTAGGGTTTTGGATGTTTTATGAAAATAATGCTACTGTGATTTTTAAAAAAGAATAGGTTTTGGTAACAGATTATTATTTTGATTTTTAGGGCTTAAGAATTTGGCAAAACAATTTAAGATTTTTGGAAATAAAAGAAACGAATTAGGGTTTTTAAGGTTTTGAAGAAATAAATTAGAGTTCTTAAGTTTTAGAAGAAACAAAAAAGTAATTTTAGGGTTTTTGAAAATAGAAGAGACGATTTAAGGTTCTAAGGTTAGAAGAAATAAATTAGGGTTCTAAGGTTTTTTAGAATCAAAAGAAACAATTTAGTGATTGAAGCTACTATAAGAGAAAAGAAAAAGAAATTAGATATTCAAACCTTCGTTTGTTGGTTCCACCAAAAATTGCTTCTTGGATGAACAAGAACAAAGGCAAGGTTACTGCCTTTGATAACTTGATTCTTTGCTTGCTTATTCCTCTCCTCTCTAAAAAAATCCAATTGTTTCACTACAAAAATTTTTAAAGTCTGATCGTTCCAAAGTTCAAGTCCCCCCTTTTTCTGTGTATTTTAGTATTATTTATAGGAAACTTAGATAATTAATTTTAATTGCTTAAGGAAACTGTATTTAATTAGGAAAAAAACCGAAACCAAATAGAATTTGGTTTCGATAAAAATTGCGTCGGAAAAATTACCCTGGCCAAAACTACAGGCTGCAAGAGTTGCTAGGTGAGGTGCGAGCGTCGGGCGAGCCAGGTGGGCTGCGGGCCATTTTGCCCGCAGGAAACTTCTGCGGGCGAAATGTCCCAAGGCCATTCCGTCCACTGTTTTCGGCGATGAATTTTTTCGTCGCCGATTTATTTTATTTATTTATTTTTATTATTTTTATTATTATAATAATTTTTAAAAATTATAAAAAATAAATACTAAAATAAATATTATTTAATTAAGATAACACAAAAATTATTTTAGACTAATTAAAATATATTGGACTGGACCGGGTAAAAAATTAAGGGTCTACAATTGGATCTTTATCCATTAGAGATTGGGTCTTTACCCTTGAAACATGGATCTTTATCCATTGGAGATCGGGTCTTTACCTTTGAAATATGGATCTATATCCATTGGAGATCAGGTCTTTACCCTTGAAATATGGATCTTTATTCACTGGAGATCAGGTCTTTAGCCTTAAAACATGGATCTTTATCCATTAGATATCGGGTCTTTACCCTTGAAACATGGATATTTATCCACTGGAGATTGGGTCTTTACCCTTGAAACATGGATCTTTATTCACTGGAGATCGGGTCTTTACCCTTGAAATATGGATCCTTATCCATTGGAGATCGGGTCTTTACCCTTGAAATATGGATCTTTAGCCATTGGAGATTGGGTCTTTACCCTTGAAACATGGATCTTTATCCACTGGAGATCGAGTCTTTACCCTTGAAACATGAATCTTTATCCATTAGAGAACGAGTCTTTACCCTTGAAATATGGATCTTTATCCATTAGAGATCAGGTTACCCTTGAAATATGGATCTTTATCCATTAGAGATCAGGTTACCCTTGAAATATGGATCTTTATCCATTAGAGATAGGGTCTTTACCCTTGAAACATGGATCTTTATCCATTGGAGATCGGGTCTTTACCCTTGAAACATATATCTTTATCCATTGGAGATCATGCCTTTACCCTTGAAACATGGATCTTTATCCATTAGAGATCGGGTCTTTACCCTTGAAATATGGATCTTTATCTATTGAAGATCGGGTCTTTACCCTTGAAACATGGATCTTTATCTATTGGATATTGGGTTTTACCTTTGAAACATGGATCTTTAGCCATTGGAGATCGGGTCTTTACCCTTGAAACAGGTTGGGTCTTTACCCTTGAAACATGGATCTTTATCCATTGGAGGTCGGGTCTTTACCCTTAAAATATGGATCTTTATCCATTGGAGATCGGGTCTTTACCCTGGCTTCAACTCTCTTAGCTGGTCTAATCTTTTGTCTTTTCGTATCTTCATTCTTTTGAGAGTTCTAATTTTCTTCTTTTTTCATTCTCTTTGTTCTTCCTTTGCACTTTTTACAAAGCAAAAAATTTCAGCCATTTTTTAGCTAGCCTTCATATCTTCTCCTTGCCCCCCCGCATGGCAAGATATTTGAAAGTGAGTTTGAAAATGCTTTGTACATGCATAAACTCAAAAATTGAAAAGGAGAAACTTTGCCCATGTGTAGGCTCAAACCCATGATTTTTCTATGCGGGCTCTAATTGATGTTTGTCTTGTCTAGCTCTTCACACAAATATGTATTTTTTCTTTTGCAAAATGACTGGAGCTTCCTCAAGAAATAGGCTTTCCATGCCTCCTTGATTCAATATCTTCTTTTGATTCTTTACTTCACAGGGTGTTTGCTGTTCACTTTGACAAAGAATAGATAATGCAAGAGAAGAAAGTGCGATGTGATATGTTCATGTATGCATGATATGCATGAATAATACTTACAATATTTCCATCGACTCACAGACTGAGGTTATTAGCTAAAACGTTCTCATGGATTTCTTTTATATGCCCGTTCAGGTCTTGCACTGGAATGATAGGATGCTTCACATTTAAGGCTTTTATCTTAAAGATGTTGAAAACATGAATAACAGAGACCCCAAGTAGCAGAAATACATCCATTTCAAATTATGATTCAGTATGTCATTTGGTAGCTTCATAACCTTGCCAGTAATCATTTCCTTTGCCCAATGTGTTCTTTGAGGTACGATAGTTCAACATACTCCCCTTAACTTGAAGGCTTTGTAAAAAATTTTTCTTTTTTTTTTTCAATTTTGAATTTTGATTTTGAAATCAATTGTTGACTTTGCCAAATTAATGTCAATTTACCTCAGGACTTGATTTTCCAAATTAACATATCTATAACATGACAACCCAAGTTACCATACTAAACTCGAGAATTATTTCTATTTAGGCAAGAACTGTTGCACTTCAGATAGGCACATACACATCACTTGGCCACAGGTCTCATTGAGTTTAAATATTGTCTATCTCATATGCATGCTTATTCAAACTATCTCCACTAATAGACTCTACCTACCAAGAGAGATCAACAGGTCTTTGATAGGCTTGAAATTGGGTCTATAAGGGACATGGGTTAAATGAAGGTCATTTATAAGTTGGAGCTGATGTGACACAATGGACAAACCCTCACACTACAAATTTCTTGTTTGAATTTTAGGCAGCTTGGAGCAATCTTGCTAGACTCCAAAATCTTTCTATCTTCTTGGCATTAATCTGGATCTTGATTAGGACAATCTTTGTCCTTGCAAAAAGTTTGGTACCAAAATTCGTTTCTTTTCTTCTTCTCCCTTTTCTTTCTTTTTATTTTTCTTACTCTTCCCTTTCTTTGAGTATTTTATCATTTTGTCTTTCTTCCTTGTCAAGTACAGAACTTTCAAGAATTGGAGGGTCTTTCTCCTTTTTCTCTGATTTTGATCGAATCTTTGGTTGGGTTGAACCAATTCAAGTCAAACTATCCTTATAAACCAAATGGAGGCCTTTTGCTGCCTTAGGTAAAAGAGAACTCAGTTGGCTTTCTGAACCGCCTTTTTAGGTTTTATCTTTCTTTTTTATCTTTTTATCTTTTGTCTTTTTTATCTTTTGTCCTTTTTTTTCTTCTTCTTTTCTTTTTCTTTTTTTTTTGTTCTAGCTCTAAAAGAGTTGTATTGTTTGTACCATCTTAGGTTTCTAATAATGGATGAGTGGAGTGACATAAATCTCCTTTAATAGGGATAAATCATTTGTTACTCTGATGTTATCTTGATAGATTGGGGATATTAGGAGAACTTCAACTACCCTTATGGTCTTGAGAACATCAACTATCCTTATGATCTTGACTATTCATTCTTTTCTTTGATCTTCTTGCCTCTTCACCTTAGTGATCATAAGACTTGTCATAAGTATCACAACAGCTCAGGGTAGGTTATTGGGGTTTGCAAGCCAATGAAAAGAAAGCTAAAATTTTATGAAGGCTCAAAGGGACAACTTGGGATTGATTTTTAATAGGGTGGATACTAGTTATTGGCTCGTCAAATAATGCCTAGATCATCTTTCCCTTAAATAAGTAGAGTTCAATGTTGCCTCAAAAGTTTGTCAAAGCATGTTCTAAGACTGATTAGGACCTAGACAAAGGTAATTATGCAGGAGCCCTCTCTACGTAAGCATACACAACTCAATGCTAGAGCAATTCCCTCATCTAGTAAAGTCAGTCAAATCATGATGCCTAGATACATTAATTCATGAATTATCAAGCTAGATTGCTCATCGGTTATGCACCAAAATGAACAAAGACCAACAAAAATTTTATTGAAAGGAATTTATTCAAACAACTTTAAATTTGAAAAACATGATTGTTCCAGCAAAATAAATAGAGCAATATTCAAGCTAAGGAAAGTTCGTTCAGTTAGAGTCGAAGATACTTCATTTAATTAGACATATCAAGGGCAAGGACTTTTTCCATCATCAAGGATCATTGCTTCATCATCCATAATTAGCCTAAGCTTACTTAGTAGCACATCATCTTAAGCAGCTTCTCTATCCATATCATGATAAGATGACAAGATAAAACTCTTCATGAAGGTTGCAAGTGGTGGCATCCTTCTAGATTTAGGCAGAGGATTATTCTTATTGTTGGAATTATCAGGCTCAGGTTATTCTCCACTGTCAATCAAATCTTGGATTTCATGCTTTAATCGAACATATTTATTTGTCTAATGCCCTTGCATTTGATGAAATTGACAGAAGACCTTGGCATCGAAATTTGGTGGTAGAGGCTTATGTAGAGGCCGAGGTGCCAATGGTTGTAGCAAAGCCATTTTCATTAGATTTTCTAAGATCTTTGACAAAGGCTCCCTTAAGTCTAAAAATTTATGCTTCTTTGCTGGTTCAGTTGTTGCATTTTTCTCAATACCTCTTCTTTTCCTTTGATTTTTCTCGTTAGGGTGGTAGCTTCCCTTATTACCCCAGTTAGACAGCACATGGTTCAACTGGTCTTGAAGAATAGGGATTGATCCCTCATTTTCCATTCGATCTCTATCAGTAGACATGTTCCTTGTTAATGTTGCCTTTTCCTTCTTCTTTACATCAATGGGAGATTCCTCATAAACATTGTTGATGATATCTCGAATTTGAATCAACTGGTCCTCATAATTTCAACCAATTGATCTCATAGCTTGGCCATCCTAGCTTTGACAACTTCATTGATTATATCCTTTAGCTGGTTTGCATCCATCCTTCCAATGAAGCACTTGAATCAAAATCAATGTTGTAGGTGGTATTATTGTATGCTCTTGAATTGCCATACTTTAGGTCCGTGAGCCAGAAGGGATTAATGATATGTCATGCGATGCATGTATGCATATATGCATTTATGTACAAACAATAAACAAATAAGGATAAATAGGACGCTCCTTCCAACCTTATAACATCCACACACTAATGGCGAGTCTCTTTTCCTAGGCATATGGTCGACAGAATACCAATATGGGGTATCTTGTTTTCGAAAAATTCTCTCGAACGTTTCAACCAATAGTTATATTTTAAAAATGGAAATCAGTTTATGATAACTCCCATTAATTAGGTCTTAATCCATTCAACCAACTAAAGTAGCTTTTATGATATATTGGATTAAAACTAAATTAAGAGGTTTATCATAAATAGATTTCTTACTTGAAAAAAGTAAAAAAAAAAACAAGCCCATGGTTCATAATTCTTAGTATAAACTAGGCTCACAATTGATTTTTGGTATTTCCATAATTGACCTAAATAATTTGTAAGCTCTTTTAAAGGTTGGATGAAATACAAAAATAATTTTGTTTGAACACCCATTGTAAAAAGATTTTAAAAAAAATGGATTTTTGACTTTGTATTTGAGTCATGAGAAAAGAATTTTTGATTTATTTTTAGAAAATTTTTATGTCCAAAGACTATTTTGAAAAGTTTTGAAAATAACTTTGGTCTTTTGGATTTAAAAAAAATTATTTTGAGCTTACAATATACTTAGGTCATATTAAAAAAAGAATAAACCAAATAAGCCATGATTTAAACCAAGATAAATTAACCATAGTCAAACAATAAGCATTTGGGGCAAAACCTAAGGAAAGTAACTAGGCCAATTACATGAGCTTTAGCCTTTGGGTTAAAAGGCTTAGGTTCCCATGGCAAGTATATACCAAATGGTACAAGGCTATGAGTGGTTATGCCATGCTCGATCTCCATACCTTGAGTGAAAGTATGGTATCCCTTACATAACACAACACGGGTAACACGGGCGTCCTAACTCACGCACACGATACAATCTAATATGATACAATGGATAATATCATGATAAGAAATAATAGAATAATAAAAAGGCTAACGGAATCAACTTCTCTTATCCCCAGTGGAGTCGCCACTATGAGCAGAGATTTTCGCCCCCACTCTCGGTGGAATGGTTCTTGTGACTTAGGCACTATTTAAGCTTGGGGCTTTAGAGAACACGGGCCTAAGCCCGGAGAAAATGGAGTCACCATTCGGACGAGCCGAAAAAAAAAGAAAGGGGTGGATGACTCAATTCCTAAGGAATCCCCAACCCCCTAATGGGTTCAGAAAGTTGAGTACGTGTGGGGAAGGTGAGAAATGGCCCAGCACCCCCACAATGCCCGATTTATTGGAACCGACCTCCTTTGCAGGTTTTAATATTATAAAATTCTTAAGTATAACAATATTATCCATACTACATGCAACAATTAAAATAAAGCATCATTATATTAAAATCAAAGTAATGTCCAAACAAAGCAAATAAATGGACATCCATCCAAGGATAAAAACATGTCCTTACATCGTCCATGTCTAAAACTAAATAGGACACCCACCGAAAGGTGGAAACGTATCCTTTACATTAATTCCAAAATATATAAATAATTTAAATTACATGAAAATTAATTAATGAGGTACCCAATAATGGAAACATTCCTCTTACAATTTTAATACCAAAATAAATAAATAATAATCATAATAATAAAGAAAATATCCATCCATGATAAATTAAATAAATCAACCATCAAAACATATAATAAACTACATAATTAAATCTAAAATTAAAATAGAGCAATAAATATATAAATTTAGGGTTCACATCTTAAAATAGGATTTTAGAATTTTAATTACTAAATTAGGGCTTTGGAAAAAGGAAAGTTAAATACACGGACTCATAATACACAAATGAATATTGACCCCTTCGACGACCCCATATGGCAGTCCCGCTAGCCAGTTAACGGGCGGGGGTCAAGGGGGCAGCGCCCTAGAAAATTTTAGAAACTGGCTTTTAGGGTTATAGGTTTTGGTGTTGAAAATTAAGATTTTAGGGTTTAGGATTTAGAAAATAGGGTTTTGGGATTTTGAGGAGCTAATATTATTTTTTAAAAGAATAATGCTACTGGATGTTTTAAAGAACATGCTTGGTAACAGATTGTTGTTTTGGTTTTTAGAAAGGTGTAATTAGGGTTTTAGATTTGAAAAACATGTTTTGAGGCTATTAAGGGTTTTAGGGTGTTGATGAACATGACATAAGGTTTTGATGTTTTAAGAATTAGGGTTTAGGAAAACTAGGGTTTACTGGATTGGGTTTTAAGAAGATTAGGGTTTAGGAAAATTAAGGAATTAAGACAATTTGGGGTTAGGGTTTTGAGAATTAATAAGATAGTTTAGGGTTTTTGATATTTTGGAAAACATATTCGATCTTAGGATTTAAGAAAACATTTTAGAGTTTTATAGAAATGGTTAAGATTAAAGTTTTTAGAAACTGTAAAGAAGATTAGGGTTTGGAGAATTAAGAAGACATTTTAAAGTCTCGAAAAAATAAGTTAGGGTCTAGATGCTTAAGAAAATAGTTTGGGGCTTTTGGATTTACAAGATGGATTAGGATTTGGAATTCTCTGGATTTTTGAGCTATTGGATGAAACAATAATGAACAAAATATATAATTAGGGTTTATCAATTTAGACTATTGAATCAAAGTGATAACAAAAATAAATAAAAACCAGTAAGAACAAAAATGATATAACAATTGAATGTTTAAGCAAAGTCAAGATTAAGACACAAAACCTGCGTTGAAGGTTCCACCGAGTTGTTTATTGACTCCAAGCTACTGCCTGCATCAATATTTATTTATGGCCGAGTAAAGATCAATGATAGTGATCACTGCCTTTGTTAGTTGATGAATGTTGGTTGTTTACTCCTCGATTGTTGATAATTTGCTTTCTGTTGTTTTTTGCCTTGCCGTTTTACTCCTCTAAATCTAATTGCTGGCCCCGTTGAAGTCTAAAACATTATTATGTATAGGCCAAAACCTCACTCAGAATCCTTAACCCTAATATTAATCCGTCCTTAAAACCAATTTTAATTCAATTTGGAAACTAAATTAAAAAAAAAACAATTGAAACCATGTTGATCTAGGCAACCAGGTCGACATGGACCAAAGTCATGTTGACCTGGGCATCTAGGTCGACATTGCCTTTGGCTAATGTTGACCTAGGGCATCTAGGTCAACATGAGCCAAGGCTCATAACCTGGGCCCTCCCAACTTGAATTAATTTTGCGTTTTTTAGTTTTTTGGACCGGACCGCCTAAAAAAAGACTTGGTTTAGGGTTTTGTAGTTGAGTTTGTGTCTTTTAAAATTGGACCAACTTATTAGAAGTTATAAATCAGATCAAATTTATTTTGGCATTCTTTAATTAAGACCGTACCAACTTAGGGCCAAAATTAAGTGTCTACAATAGGAATAGCACAATCGTGGCATGCCATCTCCTTAGTGATTGCCTAATTTCTTAGTTTAGAAAGAAATAAGTTTTGGTTGCCCTATCTACTATGAAGGCTAAATATGTAGCAACTTCTTTTTGTTGCACACAAATCCTTCAGATGAAGCAACAATTGATAGATAAAGGTCAATTGCTTGATCACATTTCCATTAAATGTGACAACATTAATGCAATAAATCTATCTAAAAATCCCGTTTAACACTTTAGGTCAAACACATGTTGGCAAAAGACATCACTTTTTAAAAGATAATGTTCAAAACCATAATGTAGTTTTAAATTTTATTGATACTCAAAACCAACTTACAGATATTTTCACTAAAACTTTAAAATGAAGAAAGGTTGAATTTTATTAAACAAAATCTTAGGATGCTTGATGGGAGCACCGTAGTTTGAAAATTTTTATATCTATATGACATCTCTTCTTTCATATGCATTTTATATGTTTTATAATAATTTTTGTTTTGATTGAGTATGTTTGATTGAGTATTTGATGTTTCTATACGATTTTTTAGTTGAATTTTATTTGGTTGAGTGAATTTGATATAGATGTAAAACATTCATTTTTACATGTGCAAATTCTTCCACAATATCTATTTTAATCTTGCATGTTAGTTCACAAATGAAAAATAATTTTTTACTTAATTGTTCATCTTATGTTGGTTTTTGCCTATTTCTCTCTGTCAGGATTTTTGACTCGAGGTTGCGAGAAGCTTGATATGATGGTCATGCCTAATCACTTACGGCCGTGTAACCACTAAGATGGTCATGAGAATTTGAAACATTTTTTATGGTTATCTAATGGTAGCAATTCCGGTGAGCGTGAGATAAGCATCTTGGTTGCGAGAAGACTAAGTTTTGTATCTTTAACACCGTTATACCCTGCATATGCATAATATATATATCTAGTATATGTAAAATACATATATAGAATACACTAATGTCACCGACCTTATCAGTAGAAAATTCTCCATAATTTTATCAAAATTGATTATCCTTTTAAAGATCAATTTAATGTATAAAAAAAATTTATATATTAATAAACAAATATTAAAAATAAAAATTTAAAAGAAAATCTCTAGGAAAAATTCACTAGAGTTTTGTCTGTAAATTGGATATTTCACAAAAATTATTAATCTCAACCTGAAAAAAGAAACAACACTCCACATAATAATATAATCCCAAATCTCCAATAATTCCCCATCATCATCCAACATCTCATATTCACATATATATAAATTATTTCAAATATTTATAATACTTAACGAAATAATAAGTTTACAACATTGTTATATAATAACATGATAGTTAAAAACATCTACAGTTTGAAGAAAAATAAATATTTACATGATATACAAGTAGCTTTGATTTGATGGCAAAATTTTAAACTTTAGCACTAATCCAAAGATCCTAGACCTAATCAAGTCTAGTACGGCTCTCTGTCTCTATCCTATCACTTGCACAATGAAATAACCGCACTAAGTTACTAGCTTAGCAGTACATACTTTGATAATAAAAATAACTCTAAAACAATGTGTCATTTAATTCTTTATGATATGAAATGCTTTATGCTTTAAAGCACACATTACTTACAATGATTACCAAAGTTTCACAATCACATACAATGGGCCCAAATGACAATATTCGAGTTCCAGAGAAATTGACTTGGTCTATCGCGACATCCAATCATACAGCCCAAAGGCGTGTCCCCTATTGGCAACAGTGTGTCTAGCCCCAAAGGTAAATAAATATAACATCAAAAGTGACACCATCGTGTCTAGCCCTGAAGACACATAATATATCATCACATATCAATAACATGTCAATCTGATAGCACCAAATATAATTCTCTAGAACAAGATATCATATAAGGAAAATATACATATCACATACATTATCACTTTTTCATAATCATTTTCATCATTTCTCAGTCTCATAAAATTTTTATATCATTTCTCAATTTCCACACATTTCCATCATAGAAAACATGTTTCTCTGCACTTTCACCATGTGGCATATTTTACCATTTAAAATGCATAATACACATTTTCTCAAATTAGTCATTGGCCATACTACAATGGCTTAACAATTCACATTTAATGCATTTCACATACTTTTACATAAAATAATACACTTTATGTGTGAACACCAAAATTCTTACATAAAATAATACACTTTACCAAATTATACTTTCATTCTAGTGGAGTGATTTGCTAAATACTTGGTTAATTGAAGGTTCATTTTTACTATGTTTATTAAAGGTATTTAAGTTGTCTTGGATTAAAGTGTGATTTGGAACAACTTTGGCTTACTAAAAAGTGAATTTTAGAGTTTCGATGGCACTGGGAAAAACACAAGGGCATGTGTTTCTAAAACACACAACATGTGAATATTCCATCATCTGTAACTTGATTTCCAGCAAGGTTTTGAAACAACAGGCGTGTGTTTCTAAAACACACGGCTGTGTGATTTTTTCAACTACTGTAACTTTCCTTCCAACAATGTTTTGAGATCTACAACCCATGTGGATTTCTTGGGTATGCCCTTGTCTACTTTGTAACCTTATTTACTTCCTTTTTCATCTTCAAAATACTTCATTTCTTATTCTAATGTAAATTCTTTTTATAATTAACATTTATGATACAAGTTTTTATCAAAGTACATAAAATTATCAATTGGAATAGTTAGATTGATGCAGTGTTAAAAGTATTGTTTGCGAACCATAATAATGTTTATTTAAAGTGATGAATAATTGAATACTTAATTGAGAACCCATGAGTGATGAATGTCCGAATCATACTATTATTAAACCTGACTTTTGGATTGAATGGCTAGCCAGAGGAAGGATATCTATAGTAATAATGGACACTTTGTGTTATCGGTGATAGTGGACATACGTGCCAAAAGTGAATATCTTACATTAATAGTGGGCCTTTGGTCATTTTCATGATATTGGGCATTAAATTGCTATCAATAACCCATTATCCAAATATAGGGTTTAAATTCAGTGTGTGTACAGGCTAATTGATAAGAATTAGATAAGATATGAATAATAAACTATGTAATTAAATTGTTTAAGTTAGAGAACATTGAATTTCTTTATACTGGATCTATTGAATATACAAATTTGTCAAATTTCCATTAATATTCTAAAGTGATAATTTTATTACGTTCATTAGTGCAATTTCTATATTACCTTTCATTTAGTTTCTTGCATATTATTAATACACAAGCAGCACTAAGCTTTGTTTAGAGTATTAGATTCATTTTTGACGTGCAGATCAAGTAAGAGAAGTAGAGCATACTGAGTGAGATTGAGAAAACTTTGATTGGGTTTAATGACATGATTTTGATGGCGTTGGGGATCAGAAGAATGGTTGTGTTATTATAAAATTTTCTTAGGTACACAATACCCTTTTGAGTTCTCTATAGACAAGGCTATTGGTGACATCATCTTGATAGTTAAGTGTAAGAACTATTTAGGGGTGTTACACATCAAAAGTCCAATTTTCACATATTCATCAACTAAAAAATAACTTTTTAAATTGAAGAAAATCTTTATCTAGTGCTGAAAAATTTTCAAATCCACCCTTAATTCTTGAAAACTTGGTAAAATTTTGAGTATTTGGAAGATCTAGACGCTCACTTATGCTCTATGAAAATCAGCCTATGGAGAAGAGAAGAAGAAGAAGAAAAGATGACCAAATTTGATTTTTCTTTCTTTCTTAGCAATATATATTAATTAATTAAAAAATAATTATTATTTAATAATATTTCTTCTCTTCCACCTAAAATTATTTTAAATTTGATTTATTTGCTTTAATTTTTTACTTTTGACTTTTAACTTTTGCTTTTTGACTTTTTTTTTATTTTGTAGTGATATTTACACTTTAGATATATTTAACATATACCCTACATATACATTAGGCATTTACTCCTTCTAACCCATTATTATTTATTTAATTATATTTAATAAAACTATAGGTGTAATAACTATCTTCCTCTTAAATAATTTCATCTTTGAAATTATCTGATATTTAACTCTGAAAGATTTGTGGATACTGGCTTTGCATGATCTCCTCACTCTCCCATGTTGCCTCTTGAGTAGAATGATTTCTCTATAAGATTTTGACTAATGACACCCTCTTTTTCTTAATTCTTTCGTCTCTCGTGCCAAAATTACTACTTGTTCCTCTTCATAGGTTAGATCTAGGTCAACTTTATGGATTTAACTAACAATGCATGTGACGGATCTGATTTATAACTTTGAAGCATAGAGACATGGAAGACATTGTGAATCTTGTCCAACTCAGGTGCCAAAGTCAGTTTGTAAACAATTAGTACAACTCTCTCTAGTACTTCATATGGCTAATGAAGTGAGGACTCAGCTTACCATTTTGGCTAAACCTCAATATCCTCTTCCATGGAGACACCTTCAAAAATACTTTATCACCCACACTGAACTCTATATTCTTCCTTTTAAAATTTGAATAAGACTTTTATCAGTCTAAAGATGCTTTCAATTGATCCCAATTATTTTAACCTTTTCTTCTATTTCTTTAATCAAATTAGGACCTACCAGTTTTTCTTCTACAACTTCATCCTAACATAAAGGTGTCCTATATTTCCTATCATACAAAGTTTCATAAGGTGCCATTCCAATGCTAGACTAATAACTGTTATTGTAGGCAAATTCAATCAAGGATAAATGCCTATCCCAACTCCCAGTAAAATCAATGGCACAACTCATTAACATATCCTCCGGAACATGTATCACTCTCTCTGACTGCCCATTTGTATATGGATGAAATGTCATACTAAAATATAACCATGTACCTGAAGCATCTTGTAAATTATTTTGAAATCTAGATGTGAATCTTGGTTCTCGGTCAGATACCAGTGAAACTAGAACACCATATAACCTCACAATCTCATTGATATACAACTTAGCTATCTTGTCAAGAGAATAATCAATTCTGACTAGAAGGAAGCGAGCTAACTTCATCATCCTATTTACTATTATCCAGATTACATCATGTTTCATCTGGGTCAAAGGCAGTCCAGATGCAAAATCCATAGTCACACGCTTCCATTTCCACTCGGACACTGATAATGGCTTTAATAGCCCTGAAGGAACCTAGTGTTCAACATTTACTCTCTGACAAGTGAAACACATGGACACAAATTTTGCTATGTCCCTCTTCATACATGTCCACCAATAATGCCTTTTCAAATCCTGATACATCTTAGTACTCCTGGGGTGTATAGCATAAAGAGACTAATATACTTCCTCCAGAATCTTCTTTTTCAGTTTAGCATCATTGTGAATATATAATTAATCTCTATATCATAAACTACCACCACCTTTAACATGAAAATTTTTACTCTCCCCCTTATGGCTTTCCTCCACCATCTTCTAAAGTTTTAAATTGATCTTCTTAGCTTCTTTAATCTGATCAGGCAATAATGGCTATGCTACAACTAAGCCATAAGAGCACCATCATTACATACCTCAAAGCTATCATGCAAAGCTCTAAACTCTACTAGCAACAATAAAGAATAAGCAATCAATCATGTCATAGACTTTCGACTCAAGGCATTTGTAAAAATATTTGCTTTGTCGGGCGATAGTCAATCAAATACTTTAAACTTTGGTGATTGTATATATAACTCTCCAAACAAGTAATGTCGCTAAATCTTCAATGTAAATACTATAGCTACTAAATCCAAATCATGAGTCAAAAAGTTTCACTTATGAGGTTTTTAATTATTTGGATGCATATGCAATAACTCTACCCTCCTGTATCAGAACACACCCTAAACTATTATGTGACGAGTCACTATAGATCACATATGGTTTACCTTCTATAGGTAAGTTAAGGACAGAAGATTGAGTCAACATCTCTTTCAATTGCTTGAAAATTGGTTGACATTGTTTTGTCCATACAAATTCCACACCTTGCCGAAGTAGTCTGGTAAGTGGCATAGCTATCATAGAAAATCCCTTCATAAACCGGCGATAATAACTTACTAATCCCAGAAAACTTCTAATTTCTGTTATATTTTTTAGTGGACTCTAATTCAAGATTACTTCTACTTTGCTTGGATAAATTCTAATACCATTTGCTGAAACCATATGTTCAAGAAAAGTAACTTGATCTAACCAAAATTCAAACTTGGATATCTTTGCATGTAACTATTTCTCTCTCATTGTCTATAACACAATCCGCATGTGCCTATCATGATCATCCTTGTTATGTGAGTAAACTAGGATGTCATCAATAAACACTACCCTAAATTGATCCAATTTATGGCCTAAATATCCAATTCATCAAATATATGAAGGCTTCTAGTGCATTCATCAGCCCAGAAGGCATCACTAAGAACTCATAGTGGTCGTACCTCATGCGAAAAGTAGTCTTAGGTACATCTACTTCTTTAACTCTCAACTGGTAGTACACCGATCTCAAATCAATTTTAGAGAATACAACTCCCCCTTCATTTGATAAAAAAAGATCATCAATACAAGGTAATGGGAACTTGTTCTTAATGGTCACTTTGTTCAACTAGTGATAATCAATGCATAATCTTAAAGTATCATCCTTCTTCTTGACAAATGATACTGGTGCAAGCCACCATGAGACACTAAGGCAGATGAACCTTTTATCTAGCAACTCATGCAATTGCATCTTCAACTCTTTCAATTTTATAGGTTACATTTGATAAGGGGTGATAGAAACGAGAGTAGTGTCCGACATCACATCA
This sequence comes from Garcia nutans, assembly GCA_947685225.1. Lineage (NCBI taxonomy): Eukaryota > Viridiplantae > Streptophyta > Magnoliopsida > Malpighiales > Euphorbiaceae > Garcia > Garcia nutans. The sequence goes on from CANTUV010000032.1 coordinate 14,162,326, forward strand.
ATACTAAACTCCACCTCTCTTACTGGAGGTAGTCCTGGCAACTCATCTGGGAACACATCAGGCAGCTCTACCATTGTAGGAATACTGTCTATCTACTACATGTGTCAAGTAAGCTTCACACCCCTTCTGAGTCATCTTTCTAGCTGAAATAGCTAAAATTAGAGTAGATAAGAGATGTCTTTGCTCACCTAACATTACCACATCATCCCATAATGAGTTTATAGGGTAACATGCTTCTGCTGATAATCTACCATAACCTGATGTCTAGATGATGAATCCATAGCCAGAATGAGATCATAATTCCTAATGGCATCTCAATCAAGTTAGCAAGAAACTCCTCATCACATACCACTATTGGACTATCCTTGTAAACTCTGCCAATAACCACACGGTGTCCTAAAGAGTTAGTAACCAACACCTCATACTCTAAAGACTCTGAATGCATGCCACCAACAGGCACAACAGATGTATTAATGTATAAATGTGTCGACCCGGGGTCTATCAATGTATGAATAGGAATGCCAAATAAAGAAAATATACCAATAATTATATTTGAGGCATCTGACTTCTTTTGCATCACATACACTCTTTATGCAGTTCTAATCTCATTCGATCTATCCACTGATGTTGAATCCCCTTTCTGGCTAGACCCTACTTTACCACCTATGCTGCCCCTGCCTAACACTGGGTCTGGACACTGCCATCTCTATCTATCCTCTGGCAGCTCTGGAAAATCTCTAAGATAGTGGCCTCAGAACTCTCATCAATAACAAGCTCCTGGTGCACTAGTCCTCCAACAAACACCTCAATGTGCCCTGCCTTACTAAGCACAGGTGGGTGGAATAGATCTTTGAGAAGATAGGGTAAGAGTACTAGCCACTAATGTTGTAGGCCTCTGCGTTTGCTACTGTAATGACCTGTCAGGTTGCCCCTGATTCTTACTAAACCTCTGTGGAAAACTCCCTTTGTTTTTCTTCAAAGATGATGACCCTATCTCAACCTGGGGTCTCCCGCCTCTACTCTCTTCCACACTAGCAGTAGCTGAAATCTCCTAGGCCTTCTCCACATTCTGAGCAGCTGATACCAAACTGGAGAAATCCTCTTATTGTACTGCAGCCACCTGACACATGATAAATGACCTCAATCCCTCTTTAAACCTTTGACATTTGTCTACCTCACCAGTTATAATATCACCATCATATTCACTCAGTTAGTCAAACTCTTTCTCATACTCGGTGACAATCTTTCCCTCTTGCTTCACATTCAAAAACTTTTTTCTTCACATCTTTATAATCTCGGGATGTATATTTTCTACCAAACTCTCATAGTAAATCATCATACGTTAGCACTAACTGTCGATCCAACCCATATAGAACTATCTTCCACTAATCATAGGCATCCCCTATAGAAGAGGGAGAGTATAATCATATTTCTCCTCTATTGTGGTCTCCAACAGAACAAATACCCACTCCACTCTCACCAGCCACTGCTCTACCTTAGCTAGATCTATAGTGCCTATAAAATCAGTAGCTCCATATTTTCTGAGCTGGTCATATTTCCTGCTCTACTGCAGTGTTGGGCATGACAAAAATATTTCATCATCTGTTGCATCAATGCTGGCGAAAGATCCCATGTTCCTGGTCTTGCTGGCACTGATGCCTCTCCAGCACCCTCTGTACCTGATTTAGCTCTACCCTCACTTAAATCAATACTCTCAACACTCCCCTCATCAGATCTATGTGTCCTAGACATCATCACAACCTATATTTGACACAATAATAAATATTACCACATCAGAAACCAGTTTAGGTGCCACTACATGTGCATGTATCACATTTTAAAATCACCATTTAAAATCTCCGTTATGATTTCACTTAGGTTGGGAATCTTAAACCTAGGCTCCAATATAAAAATAAGTGTAAAGACCCTTATATTCTACCTAGGTCGAGAATCTCCCTCTTCCTCTCTTTTTTAATATTAATGCAATTTTAGTTTCTTCCCTTAATGTTTTGATATTTATTGCCCTTTGTCGAATGGAGAGAACTGGTATTACTACTAAGAAAATCATATTATTATTAATTAAATGACAAAAGAGGAGTTAAACTTAAATGACATATAACTTAAGCACATATTGAGGGGGAGCTAAGGAGTTTATTTTTGTGTTTTAAATTCAATTTGATTTTAAAAGTAAAAAAAAAAAAGAGAGATTGTTGACCAAATACTTTGATAATAAACTTTATTTTGATCTTTAGCAACCAAATTAAAGTTCTCTAATGGTTGGATCAAGTGTTTTTGTCTTAGGTCTTAGAAAACTCTAGGTTCTCTAAAGAACCTATAAGTTGAGACCTAGCCACCAACAGCACGACGGTGCCAAATCTTGCATCAATGACATTTTAACACAATAAGGTTTGCATTCATAGAACCAATTATGATATATTTTGGCATAGCTATGAGGCACTATAGCAACCATCTCTTTAATGTAGAAATCCACTTGAGTTATAAAAAGGGTCATACTCAAAAGCGTGGTAACTTCTTATACCACCAGACATTTCTCACAACCGCCCTATTGTGAGGCCTCACTCGAGCACTCAGCCTGGCCCACAATGAGGGAGCTGGAGCATTGCTTTCTTTTTGGGCTAAGTCCCACACAATACTTCCTTGTATAGTCTCCAGTTAGTTCGTTAAGCACAAGTTTAAATTTGATCTTTTATTTTGAAAAGATTTGTTTCCTTTGATTTAAAATAAACTCTCATTTTTTTAAAGGGATTGATGGCTTTTTATTTTGAAAAGCAAAGATTGGAGAGTTTCTACCTTAGTTTATTTGTTTGAAAAAATTAAGGAAAACCCCATCTTATTGACTTCATAGAAATATACCATTTTATACCCAAAAGACACTAGTCTGAAACCAATCACGATAGGTCCCAGGCTAAGTTTTCATACCAGTTTGAATAAAAAATAATTTTTGTCTCTCTTTGATTGATTTCATCCTTCTTTTACATTGATTTGGAAAAAACTAATTTTATGGATTATGCCATAATGAATGATAGTATTATAATGCATGGACATGTAATAATGATGAAATCCACGAATACAATGCGAAAATAATAAAATATTACAACTCTGTCAAAAATAGTAATTTTATGGGAGCTTCAACTCTAGCCCTTATGAGTCATAGGTTAAGCACAAATTCCCAATTAATAAATAAATTAGTGAACAAAGAAAAAAAATGAACATAATCACAGGGCATCCATTGTAAAACTCGTCAAATTTACAAATGGAGCATCAAAATATAAAGATTAAACAGGGAAAACAATAATGATATTGAAAATACTAAATAAAAATAATAACAAAATGAAAATAAAATGTGCTGGTTGGTTATTAAAGTATGGGCTTACCACTCGGAGTAATATTCCTAAGCATGCTCTAATATTTTCCTAAGCCACCTTTTTAGATTTTCAACTTAATGAGCTCTTTTTTTTACATGACCTTGGCATGAAAAGGTTTGATATTATTTGAACCAACTTGAAATGGGTTGGAATAAGTGGGACTGATCCCAATGGAGGCTGCTTACGTATCAATTGCATTTATAAGAGAATCAGATCTGCATAGTTATTATTTAGATCTCATTTAAGTTTGCAAAGATGGTAGCTTCATTGAAAAAATGTTTTTTTGAGAAAGCATAGACTTCCATATATTTTCTTCAAGGATTATTGGGTAACCTTTCTGTTGAAATATCGAGCTAATTTCTATTTATGGCCCTTTCTTATATTTCTGTCTGGATTAGTGGGATAGTTTTCATCCATGGAATATGATGTCGGTATGGAGTTCCTGTAACTCTATGATGTAAAGATCGAGCATTCAAGTTGATTTGAGTTATTGCCAATCCTCTTTTTTGCTGGGGTGACTTGATGGCTTTGTTTGATGACTTTGAACATCTCGTTGCTACTTGCTCGAAATCTTTGACTTCTCTAGTGAAGTGAACTTTTTTTTTTCTTTTTTTCACTTTAAGAGATGTTGATTTGATGATCTTGCAACTCTTACACTGAGGTATGATAAATTCCTTCTTTTTCTTTCTTCTTTTTTTTTTCTTTTTTTAATGCATGTAAGACAGTGATAATGAAATTCTATATTTTATTAATAAATAGGCTATTCCAAAAGAAATTGACACTTGCAGCCTGAATGTTTGACATAGGCTTGGACTTGGACTTTGACTTGGATTGACTAGAGTTTTTACTCGATGTTAGTGGACTCAAACACTTGAGATTTTAACTAGACTCCCACTTTGACTTTTGATTGACTTGAGTTTTGATTCAAGGCTTTAAGACTTGGACTCAATTTTTTAACCTTGGCTTGATATCTGACACGAGCTTAACATTGGCTTGATATATGGCACGAGCTTAGACTTTATTTTTGACTTTGGTTCAGTATCTAACAAAGGCTTGGACTAGGCTAGGACTCAGCTTTCTCATAGTACCAGTTGTCAAAGGGTTTCTGAATGGTAGGAATTGAAAGGAGTTAATTTCCAAGGCTAGTTAAGAAATGTATTTGGCGTTTTGGTAGATATGGAAAGGTTTGTCTAATTAAGCCATATTTAGTATAGCCTTAATTATAGCTAGGAAGGGTTGCCAATACTGGTTGGTTTGGGTGGAGTGATCATCCTATTCTCAATGAGGTCCTGAATTTTGTGCCTTAAGCTTCTACATTTTTTAGTTGTGTGTCTGCCCCCTTGATGGTATGCATAATATTCATTAGTATTGTAGCTTTTAGGTAAAGGGTGAAGAGACTTACTTGGTTCTAGAGGTGTCACTAGATGGGCCTCCAAAGCTTTCACATATATCAGGCCTAGAGGCATTCTCAAGTCTATAAATTCCCTTTTTTTTTGAAATGTTTGCCCATCTTGGAGGGATCCATTACTGTTGCATCATGCCCCAAGAGTTCCAGAAGGTTGGAGATATTTTTGCTACCTTGAAAATGATTCATGTAAGGAGAAAAGTTAATATTTGCTTGGGGAGCCTCTTGGTTGGGTGCCGAATCAGTGACTGCATCGGTTTGATCTGAATTATTTAAGGATTATTGTTGAGCTTCCTAATAATCAATTATGATATTCTTGAAATTAGCATGTTGGATGCCCAAGTTAGCAGTGGCTTTAATATGTTCTACGAACTTCTTAATGAGCTCAATAGCACATGCCTGTTGTGTGATCAACATTGCTTGAAAAATTCTCTCGTTGCTCTTTAAGGAGACTGATGGAAAGAGCTTGATGAGCTATAAGGACCGATTGAAAATCATCCTCTTATGTCTTAAGGAGGCTAGTAAAGTAATCTTGTTGGACATTAAGAGCAATTTGAAAGTCGTCTTCTTGCATCTTGATTAAGGCTTTAAGATAAGGGGCATCTCAGTGTTATCTCCTTATTAGACCATGGGTACCTTCACATGAGAGGACTATATCAATAAAGGCTTTAAGGCGAGGTTGATTACTCAACAAGGGCAAAAGGGGTATAGATGATGCTTAAAGGCTTACACAAATAGGACCAGTTGGTAGGGCATTGGTGATGAGTGGTTCGTGGTTAATGGCCCATATGTAGACCAAGGAAGATGATGCTTTAGGTATGGCCAAACTACCAGTTGTTGGGTCATGGTTCATGTGCTAGGATGCTTAGGCATATGTGCATGGTTTATATGTTGCGGCTATGATGTCTAGCTTTTGAGACAAGATAGCTAGTGTATAAATGAATGTTTAGGTGTAAGGGGTTTGGTCTATATGGCCAAGTGGTCATGCAAATGGGCTATGGTCCATGGCTTGAGATGGTCCACATGGGTATGGATTATGGCTTAAGATGGCTCATATGAGTATAGTTCACATGGTCAAGTGGTTTGGTGCATGAAGAGCCATTGTGGCTGGGTTGGATGGGTATGTTCTGAAGAGGTGTGCCATGTAGCTAGGTTGAATGGTGGGCCATTGTAGCAGAGTTGGATGGGTGTTTTCCAAAAAGGTGAGCTATACAGCTTGCTAATATGGTGAAGTAAAGTGGATGGGTGTGTTCCTAAAAGGTAAGCCATAGGGCTATATTAAATGGTGGGCCATTAGATTTTGCACCTATTGGGGATAAGTTGGATGGTGAGCCATTGTGGCAAGGATGAATATTGAGCCTTTTAAAGTTGAACCTATTGAGGCAAGGTAGGATGGGCTAGCTCTTATAGCTAAGATTCTATAGGGTTAGCTCTTGTGGCTAAGTTCCATGTAGATGGGTTTAACTCTTATAGGTAATGCCCATGTGGATGAGTTTGGTTTCAAGTGTCAAGCCATGTGGCTAAGGTTTATAAAGGTGAGCTCTCATAGCCAAGTCGGATGGGTATGTTCCCAAAAGGTGAGCCATGTGGATGGGATATGGTTCAAATCGCTGAAGTTGTGTGGCTTAGTGAAGTTGGCCATGGTCTTTAATGGTTTGAGCCATTATGGCTCGGTGAGGCTAGGTTGGGTTTGGTCCCTAAGGGTTAAGCTATATGGCTAGGTGGGGTATGTTTCCTAAGGGTTGAGCCATATGGCTGAATAAGGTATGGTCCCTAAGGGTTCAGGCCATGTGACTTGGTGGAGTAGGGTATGGTCCCTAATAGTTCAACCCATGTGGCTCGGGTGTTTTAGTTCTTTCAAGCTTGATTTGAGTGGTCTAAGTTTGCTTAGCTTAGCCTATGTGGACTTGGTTCTAGCCTAGGGGTTAATCCATCTTAGCTCATGCCTAAAAGCTCCATGTGGATGAGTTTGGTTTCAAGTGTCGAGCCATATGGTTAAGGTTTATAAAGGTGAGTTCTCATGGCCAAGTCAGATGGATATGTTCCCAAAAGGTGAGCCATGTGGATGGGATATGGTTCAAATGGCTGAAGTTGTGTGGCTTAGTGAAGTTGGCTATGGTCTTTAATGGTTTGAGCCATTGTGGCTCGGTGAGGCTAGGTAGGGTATGGCCTCTAATGGTTGAGCCATATGGCTGAATAAGATATGGTCCCTAAGAGTTCAGGTCATGTGACTCGGTGAAGTAGGGCATGGTCCCTAATAGTTCAGGCCATGTGGATTGGGTATTTTAGCCCTTTCAAGCTTGATTTGAGTGGTCTAAGTCTGCTTGGTTTAACCTCTATGGACTTGGTTATAGCCTAAGGGTTAATCCATCTTTGGCTCATGCCTAAAAGGTTAGGCCATTGTGGTCTAGGTTCATGTATGATGGTTGGGTTTATACTTATGAGATAAGCCAATGTGGCTTAGTTTTGATCCCTAATGGCTGGGTTGATAAGGCTTGAGCTTACGCTAGGTCAAAGTGACTCGGCTAGTGAGGCTTGGTTTTGGTGATTGGGCTAATGTGGCCCCGATTTCATTTGATTAAGCCAATATGGGCTTAGTTTAGATGTGATGGTCAAGAAATTGTAGCATGAGGCTCAACTTATGTTGAATGGTTAAGCTAATGTGGCTTAGTTCATGTTTGATAGGTTGAGCCTATATGGCTTTTGTTTCATGTTTGGTAGTTAAGCCAATATGGCTTATGTTTGAAAGGTTAAGCCAATAGGGCTAGATTTACAGCTTTGGAGGGAGGTTGAAGCCAATGTGACTTGGTTTATGCTGGATGGTTAAAGCTTATATGGCTTGTATTTACAGTTATGGGTCAAGCCAATTCGGCTTGGGTTCATGTGTAATGGCTAGGTCAATGTGACTTAGGTTTTGAGATAAACCAATGTGGTTTAGGTTTACATTTATGGGATAATATGGTTTTAAGCCTATAGCTTAACATTGATTGAGTGTTAAGGGAATGGTAACTTAAAATTATAAGGATAGTGTGAATGAAATGCATATATGTATGTATGAATGAAAACAATTTTATAAAAATAGTTCAGGATTATGGTGCATACCTCTTAAGGGTAGGGTCTATAACCTTACATGCAAAGGGCGGTTTAGTTTAAATGGACCCATCACACTAGGATAGCAATATACCTAACCACATGACAGATAATGATTATGGCGTGGATCCAGCGAAATGTGCATGTATGTTATACCTCAAAAGAATTGAGGATTCGTTGTGGGTTGAACGCTTTTGCTATCTCCCAACATACCTAAAGAAGGTTGTCAAGTGGATGCTACTTGCTACCTGGGGCTTCCTATAACTAAAGGGTAAGGAACCCTTATGCATGAGAAAGGAGAATATCAATCCAAGAGAATGGTTTTTGAAAAGAGCCTATTAAAATTTTGTTTTGAAAATTTTAAATGTCCCAGTGGAGTCGCCATCTATGAAGCCTTACTCGAGCATCAAGCCCGACCCACAATGAGAGAAACTTTTGGGCTAAGTCCCACATGATACCGCCGCGTACACTCTCCAGTCAGTTCAATAAGCACGGGCTTAAAAGTGATATTTTTTTTTAAAGATTTGTTTCCTTCTATTTTTAAAAAGAAACTCTCTTTTTATTTTAAAAAAGAGATTGGTGGCTTTTATTTTGAAAAGCAGCGATTGGAGAGAAGCTACTTTAGTTTATTTGGTTAGAAAAATTAAGAAAAAACTCATTTTATTGACTCTATAAAAACATACCATTTTTTACCCAAAAGACACTAGTCTAAAACCAATCACGATGGGTCCCGGGCTAAGTTTTCATGCCAGTTTGAATAAAAAATAATTTTGATCTCTCCTTGATTTATTTCATCTTTCTTTTAGGTTGATTTGGGAAAAACTAATTTTATGGATAATGTCATAATGGATGATAGTATTATAATGCATGAACATGTGTGAGCGGCGATTTTCGCCCCCACTCCCGGTGGAATGGTTCTTGCGACTTCGATACTATTTAGGCTTGGGGCCTTAGTGAATACGAGCGTAAGCTCAAAGAAAATAGAGTCACCACCCAGACGGGCCGAAAAAAAGAAAGGGGTGGATGACTCGATTCCTAAGGAATCCCTAAATCCCTAATGGGTTCGAAAAGTTGGGTACGTGTGGGGAAGGTGAGAAATGGCCCAGCACCCCCACAACGTCCTGTTCATTGGAACCGACCTCCTTTTTAGGTCTTAATATTATAAAATTCTTAAATATAAGGATATTATCCATACTACATGCAATCATAAGAATAAATAAATACTTTATTAAAATCACAACAATGTCAAAATAAATAAATGGACACCCATCCAAGGATGGAAACATGTCCTTACATCATCCTTATCTAAAACTAAATAGGACACCCACCGAAATGTGAAAACGTGTCCTTTACATTAAATCCAAAATATGAAAATAATCTAAATTACATAAAAATTAAATAATGAGGTACCCAATCATGGAAACATACATCTTACAATTTTTAATACCAAAATAAAAATAATAAAGCAATCATCCATCCATGATAAACAAATCAAATATTGAAATTAAATAAATCAAGCATCAAAATATATAATAAACTACATAATCAAATTTAAAATTAAATAAAATAATAAATGTATAAATTTAGGGTTTTAGAATTTTAATAACCAAATTAGAGTTTTTAAATAAAGAGAGTTAAACACAAAGGCTTATAATACACAAATAAATATTGAAAACTGGCTTTTAGGGTTGTAGGTTTTGGTGTTGAAAATTAAGATTTTAAGGTTTAAGATTTAGAAAATAGGTTTCGAAATTGGAAGAAACAAGCTACTATAAATCTTAGAAAAATAGAATTGATTATGGTTTTGAGAAAATAGATTATTGTTTTGTGGTTTTAGAAAAGTGCAGTTAGGGTTTTATATTTCAAAAAATAGGTTAAGAAGTATTAAGATATTAGGGTTTTAGTTCATAAAACATATTATTCGGATTCAACAATTTCATACTACTAGAAAATTAATATCAAAATACCTTAACAAAACAGTAAAAAGGAAGCATCTTATGGCTACTGTGAATATAAGAATTTATTGGTTAATATCAAACCTTCACTAATGGTTCCACCATAATTGCACGGTTGAAATTCTGAGGAAACCTTGATCAAGACAACACTGCCTTGTTGCCTTGTGGTTGGAAAAGTTCTTTTTGCTCTTCACTGCTTCAGATTACTTCTAGGTTTAAAAGTCCAAATTGAACTCTTGATTAATTTTGGCCGTCCCCTCAAAAGTCCGATCCGCCTTTTAAAAGATCAAAGTTCTTTTCTGTGTGTTTTGATGTGGTATTTATAAGAAAAATAAAAACCTAATACTAATTGGTTAAGAAAATAAAAATTGTTTAGGAAATAAAATTAAAAAACAAGTAGAATAGGGTTTCGAAAAAAATTACGCTCGCAAAAATTGCTGCGGGGTGCTGCTGGCTGAGTGTGCGGGCTGGGCGCGGGCCACAGGCCAATTCGTCGCAGGAAAAACCTGCGACGAATTGGCTTGTGGCCAATTTGCCGCAAGTTTTTCTTGCGGCAAATTGGCTTGTGGCCAATTCGTCTCAGGTTTTTCCTGCGGCAAATTGGCCCAAGCCAATTCGTCGCTGATTCTGGTCGTTGCCGATTTTTATTTTTAATTTATTTTTTATCTTTTCTTCTTCTTTTTTTTTTATTTTTTTTATTTTAATTAAAAATAAATATTATAAGTAATAAATATTATTAAAAATATCAAAAAAAATATTTTGGACTGTTTAAAAATATCGAACTAGACTGGGTAAAAAATTAAAGGTCTACAACATGTAATAATGATGACATCCACAAATATAATGCAAAAATAATAAAATATTACAACTTCATCAAAAATAGCAATTTTAGGGGAGCTCAACTCTAACTTTTATGGGTCCTAGGTTGAGCATAAATCCCCAATCGATAAACAAATTCATAAAAAATAAAAGAAAAGTGAACATAATCACAAGGCATCCATTGCAAAACTCACCAAAATTTGTAAATGGAGCCTCAAAATATCAAGATTAAAAAGGAAAAAACAATAATAATATTGAAAATACTAAATAAAAACAATACAAAATTAAAATCAAATAGGTCAGTTGGTTGTTAAAGTGTGGGCTCGCCACTTGGAATAATATTATGAGTGTGCCTACTTATCTCGAGCCTTTTGTTGCAAAGGTCTTTATTTAATAAATTTTAGTTAATTTAAATTACTGAATTGACAAAAGAAAGATGAAAAAGCAGAAACCTTGTAAAGTTTTGTGTGAGTTAAAAAAAAATACCAAGTTAGAGTTAAGCTTGTAAAACCCCAAGTACAATTGAATCACTCAACTAGTGAGCTGCGAAGTGGACGTAGGATATTCTTATCTGAACCATGATATATTGTTGTGTTCCTTTCTCTTCTTCTTCGATCTTTTAAATTTTAATTTATTCTTCATTCCACAAAAAGCACCAATTCACCCCCTACCCTAAGCAATCTATTTCGGGTCTGAAATGGCACGACCCAAGCATCAAGCAGGGCCTAAGTGTCAGGCATGCCCATCTTACTTGGAGCGCTTAAGTGTCCTAGGTTGGGCTGGGCTGGGCTAGAGCATTTGGTGTATTAGGTCAGCCCAATATGACGTTACAAATAGCCCGACACGACACGATTAGGTAAAATAAATATATTATACATTTATACATATTTGAATAAACATTGTGAGGCCTCATCCGAGTACCAATTTGGTCCGCTTAAAATGTGGAGCCAAAATGCTCATTAGGATTCAAAATCATACGACACCACCATGTACGGTCTAGTAAGCATGAGTTTAAAATGATCTTTTATTTTGAAAAGATTATTGTTTTATTTTTTTAAATTATTGTTTTATTTTTTTAAAAGAATACTCTTCTTTTTATTTTGAAAAACAATTGTGGCTTTGTTTTGAAAGCTAATTGGAGAGTTCTCACTTTAAATTATTTATTTTTGAAAATTAAGGAAAAAATCCATTTTTGTTTGACTCTATAAAAATTATAATTTTGAACCAAAAGGCACTAATCTAAAACCAATCACGATGAGTTTCGGCTATGTTTTCAAGTAAAATTTAAGTGATGAAATATTCCCCTTTAAATAAATCTTAACTTTTTTAAAAGAAGATTAATTTTTATTCAATGACATAAAATTATTATGAATAACAATAATATTTATTAATGAGCAAGATAAAATATGACATCCATAGTACAATGAAAATAAAAGATTGCAACCCCAAAATTGAATACATAGGGAAGCTTTGACTCTAGTCATTATAGGTACTAGGTCAAGCACTAATCCCTAACTATTTTATTACAACTCCAAAAATGAATTCATGGAGAAGCATTAGCTCATCTCTTTTGAGTATGGCTAAGCACAAATCCTTAACTAATCATTACAACTCTAAAAAAGCATTAACATAGGAGCATTAGCTCATCGCTTATGGGTATGACTAAGAATAAATCCTCAAAAAAACAATTAAAATAAAAGAATAAAATAACTTGCAAATAATTCAAGTAAAAAACTAATAAATAATGGGGACCAATTTTGTGGCTTTCAAGGAGCTTGATACTTGGAGTGAAGTTCCAAGTATGCCTAGGTATCTAATTTTTATGATAATCAGAGCCATAAGTGGTTCACGCATTTGATTACAAAGGGCGGAGCTTAATTTAATTTTTGGTATCTTATTGTGAGCGGGGATTTTCGTCCTCACTTCCGATGGAATGGTTCTTGCGACTTCGGCACTGTTTAGGCTCGGGGCCTTAGAGAACACGGACCTAAATCCGGAGAAAATGGAGTCGCCACCCTGACGGGCTGGGAAAAAGAATCATCCATTCCTAAGGAATCCCCAACCCCCTAATGGGTTTGGAAAGTTGGGTATGTGTGGGGAAGGTGAGAAATGGCCCAGCACCCCCACAATGCCCGGTTCATTAGAACCGGCCTCCTTTATAGGTCTCAATATTATAAAATTCTTAAATATAACAACATTATCCATAGTATACACAATAATTAAAATAAAGCATCGATATATTGAAAATCAAACAATATCCAAGCAAAACAAATAAATGGACACCCATCCGAAGATGGAAACATGCCCTTATATAATCCATGCCTAAATAGGACACCCACCGAAAGGTAGAAACATATCCTTTACATTAGTTCTAAAATAGAAAAATGATTTAAATTACATGATATTTAACTAATGAGGTACCTACCAAGTGGAAACATACCTCTTACAACATTTGGAAATCTAAATAAATCGATAAAAGTAAATAACCATTTATCATAAATAAATCATTCATCAAAGATATTAAACAACAATAGAATGTAAACATCCATCCATGATAAACTAAATAAACCAAGCATTGAACTTAAATAAATTAAAGCATATAAAATAAATCAAAGCATAATCAAATATAAAATTGAATAAGGCAAATAAAGATTCAAATTAGGGCTACTGTTTCTATTTAAAATTCTTTGTTTCATGTGTTTAGGGTTTTAGAATTTATGGGTTCAAGCTACTATAAATTTTAAAAGAATTGAAATGGAGCAAAGTTTTAGAATTTAAGAGGTTGATAAAGTTCTTTGATTAACCAAATTAGTGTTTGAGAAGTGAAATCATGAAACTAGGGTTTGGACACTTTAAAATATTTAGATTTATGATTTACGGCTACTTACTGTGTTGAATTTTAGGTTTATAAGGTTTTAAGGTTTAAAGGATTGGGGTTTAGAAAAATTAGGGTTTAAGGTTTTAAGGGAGTTAGGGTTTAGGTCAGCTAGTTTAGGGTTTACTGTTTTGTTTTAAGGTTGAATTAGGGTTTTAGAATTTTAGAATTAGGGTTTCGGAGAATGCATTAGATTTTAGAATTTGGAGAAACAATTGATAATTTTATGAAGTTTTATGAGAATAAACAAAATGATTTAAAGTTTATAGAAACAGAAAAGATATTTTTTAGGGTTTTTGGAAAGAAACAGATTCAATTTAGGGTTTTGAAAATTTGGAAAACAAATTAAGGTTTTAAGATTTTGAAAAAACAAAAACAACAATTTTAAGATTTTTGGAAAACAAAGAAGCGAATTAAGGTTTTTAAGCTTTAGAAAAGGTAAATTAAGGTTCTAGGGTTTTTAAAATCAAAAGAAAGAGTTTAATGATTCAAGCTACTGTAAAGGAAAAAGAATTTGATATTTATACCTTCGTTTGTTGGTTTCACCAAAAATTGCTTCTTGGATGAACAAGAACAAAGTCAAGCTCTGCTGCCTTTGATGGATTGAATTGCTTGTTTGCTCTCTCAAAAATCCGATCAATTTCACTGCCAGAAGGAATTCTTAAAATTCGATTTTTTTTCAAAGTTTTCCTCTTCAATTTCGGCCCCCAAATTTCACCCCCTTTCTATGTTGTTTTAGTCCTTATTTATAGAAGATTTTTATGATTAATTTTACTTATTCATGGAATCTAACATTAATTAAGAAAAGGAAACTAAAACCTAATTGTATTTGGTTTCGGAAAAATTTGCGTCGGAAAAATTTCACTGGCGAAAAAAAATTGCTGCGCAAAAATTGCGCTGGCGAAAAAGCTGCTGCAGGTGGCTGCGATCGAAAATTGGCCTGAGGGCCATTTCGCCGCAACCCTTTTCGGCAACGAAAATTTTCACCGTCCATTTTTCGTCACTGATTTTTTTATTTATTTGTTTATTATTATTATTTTTTATTAATAAAAATTAAATACTAAAGCAAATATTATTTAATTAAGTTAACAAAAATTATTTTGGACTAATTAAAACATATTGGACAACACAAAAATATTTTGGACTAATTAAAATATATTGACTGATCTGGGTCAACAATTTAGGGTCTACAGTTTGCCCCCTGCTTGAATGATCTAAGACTTTAGTGAAAGAGAGTGAAAAGCAATAAGACTTAATTTTTGAGATGGTTGAGGTTTTGGGTTCTGGACCTTGTTCGAGTTCTAGACTCAAGGATAATTTTAGGTTCTGGACCTAAGCGTAATTTTAGGTTCTGGACCTAAGAAAAATTTGGGTTCTGGACCCGAGCTAAGTTCTGGACTTAGAAGAGATTCTAGGTTCTGGACCTAAGGAAAATTTGGGTTCGGGACCCGAGCTAAGTTCTGGACTTAGGAAATATTCTAGGTTCTGGACTTAAGAGCAATTTGGGTTCTGGACCCGAGCTAAGTTCTGGACTTAAAAGAGATTCTAGGTTCTAGATCTAAAGGTAATTTGGGTTCTGGATCCAAGCTAAGTTCTAGACTTAGAAGAGATTCTAGGTTCTGGACCTAAGGGTAATTTGGGTTCTGGACCCGAACTAAGTTCTGGACTTAGTTTGGGTTCTGGACCTGAGCTAAGTTCTGGACTTAGAAAAGATTCAAGGTTCTAGACATAAAGATAATTTGGGTTCTGGACCCGAGCTAATAATAATTTTTTATTTCAAAAAGTTCGGCTAATTTTTATGCATGTCTTCTTCTTGCCCTCCTGTGTGTAAAAATATTTATATACACTCAAGCATTTGAATGATTAAAGTGAATAATTTGAATTTACTGTTTATTTACTGTGTAGTCACTGTTTATATACTATTTACTATTCATAAATAGTAACTTACTATTCTTAAATAGTAGTAAATAGTATTTTACTATTCGAAATAGTAATTTACTATTTATCAATAGTAATTTACTATTTATAAATAGTAAAATTTACTATTCATCAATAGTAAAGTTTACTATTCGTAAACACTAAAACTTACTTTTGAATTTTGTTTTTTCCCTTGCCGTTTCTCTATATAAACCAACAAATTCCTTCATTTGATTCACAGTAAAATTTCTCAATTTCTATAATTCTCTCAAATTCTTTCAAATTTAGCACATAGTTTTAAAAAAAATGCATGCTTCAAGGTCAAGGACTCATTCTAATGCCGAGTTATTGGAGTTTATTCGGCATCATGAAGATGGAAATATAGATCTACTAGCCAGAATGCCGCTTCATCGTAGTTCCAACCAAAAGAGCGCGGTAATTATTTTTCTTTTTGATTTTTTTCGTCTTTCTGTTTTGTTTTTTTTTTTTATTATTTTTTATTTTTTTCTTTTTTGTCTATATTATTATTATTTATTATTTTTGATTATTTTTTATTTTGATTTATGTTTTTATATTATGCTCTTTTATTATTATTGTGTTTGCCTTTATTTTTATTCTTATATTATAATAATGTTTTAGAAAATTTAGAAAAAATATATTAATCTAAGCATATAGGATAATATGTACTTACCTAGTATTAACTTACCTGGTTCCGTATTAGCGCGATCGTTGCGTTATTCGGGCTGGAGGGTGTATCTATAAAGCCCGACAGTGGTATGATGTAGTGCCTTCTCGGGTAAGGCAGATTATCCGAGATTGCGGCTTTGAGCACTTCATCTTACAATTGCCATCCGAGGAGTATCAGATAGACCGAAGTGTAGTCCAGGCACTTGCAGAACGATGGTTGGACACAACCCACACTTTTCACTTGCCCATTAGAGAGATGACAATTGGTCCGGTTGATTTTACTGCTATAACCGGCCTTCGATATGATGGTGTTTCGGTTTCTCTGACCAATGATATTTTAACATTTGAAGAAATTTAGGAATTAATTGGTATGAAACCATCATATAAAGTGTCGTTTAAGATAAAAATTGAACCGATTCGTAGCTATTGGATGAACTACGAAGGACAGATTCACAGAGACACAGCCCAATAGTATGCTTGAGGATTTTTGTTATAATTGCTTGGGCCAACCATCTTAGGTAGCACTGAATCTTCCATCCACTTGTCAGTGTTGAAGGCCCTTTCTTATTTTAGGACGGTACCATCTTCTGGCTGGGGTGAAGCTGGTCTCGCCTGTTTTTACTATGGTCTTGATTAACTTTGCCGAAATAAGAAGTCTTTTGTCGGCTTGATGGCGGTTGTCGAGGTATTCTTCTTTTACGAATGTCAATTCCATTCCTTTCTTGTATGAATTTGATCTTTACTATTGTTGTTGTAGGCATGGGCATATGAATACAACATGGTGAGGGTACCCGATATTTTCTGAGGGAGAGTCGGGTATCTGAGATTAAATCTCTGGTTGTCCGATCGTGTGGACGTTCCCGGCTCTCACCATGTGCATACTCATCGCTTTGTGTTGAGTCGCTTAACCTGGGACCAGGTAAAATAACATTAGTATGCTTTAAATTTTATGTGAAAGTTTACTTACCTTATGTTATTTTGCAGGTGAATTTGGCCTGGTGGAACCCAAAAGAGCGAACAAACTGGTCTCCTTTCATAAAGGCTGCGCTATCTTTCCAACATTCTCGCCGAGTCATCGCTGGCCCAGTGTCTAGTGGCTGGTTTCTCAGAGAGAGAGTTTATGAGTGGTTTCTCGATCCAGAGCAGCAGAGGATTCTGATGCCTTGCCCGGAATACACTTTAAATATTATGTCGATGCTGGAGGATGCATGGTGGCCGGCTTGGTACGGTTATGGTATTGAAGCATTTCTCTATCCGCCGAGTGCATCTTATGCCCACTTTATTCAAAGAAGGCTCTTAAACTTTGATGTATCTCCTGTTGGCGTACGGGAGATTCCCGAGGAAAATGAGGGTAGAGATGAAGAGGAACATCACAAAGATGCAGGAGAGTTTGTTCCACATCTCAGGGCTAGTATTTCTCAGGTAAAACTTTTACCATTTTTCTCTTGCAACTGCTTCTTTCTTTTTTTGATTCTTTAATGATTGTTGTAGGCTGTTGGCTCATTTGATCATGAGGTTGGACCTTCTTTTATTGCCCCTTCATTTTCTCATTCTAGCTCGCCAGATATGCCATCTCATCCGTACGGTATTAATATGAATTACCTGGTAAGTTCCTTATTTCATGGCAATTTATGCTATATGTATGCATGATTATGTATGCTCTTACCTTTTTCCTTCCTGGCTCACAGTGGATGCTCGAAGAAAAAAAATAGGAAACTTCAAGAAGAGTTGGCTGCAAGTCGTCAGCAGGCTTCTCATTTTGAAAATTTATATCAATAATCCGAACAAAATTTTTGAGACTTTCGATTTTAGGGGATGAGGAATCCTAGCGCTTCTTCATCAAGAGGCCTCCAGACTGATGACCATGAGATCTTTTCATCTACTTCTGATGAGGACCGTGACAGATCGAAACTTCAAGGTAATAGGGATTTTGGTGCTCCTACTTCGGGTGATGCTGGGACGAGTAACTTGCCCCCTCCTCCAACAGGCAATGACTTTTTCAGGGCTTTATTTGATGACCTACCACCACCCTCTTAGTAATTTATAAATATTGTATTAATTGTATAAATATTATACAATAATGAAAAAATAAAATTTCCATCTTTACTGTAACTTTTTTTTCACCTTTTTTTTTTACTTTTCATCGTTACTGCATCACAATTACTAAACTTTCTTTTTCATATTTTTTATCACAGTACACCACAATTTCATAATTCACAGCCACATCACTTTGCTAAACCAAATCCAACATGGTAAAGGAAATTCATTGCTAATTCCTTTCCTTATGCCATATGGTCTCACCCTTTCCCATCACCTTTTCCTTATCAATTTTGGAAAGGCTTGTTTCTTCTATATAAACACCTTTTACGTCTAATTTAATACAAAAGCCAAAATATTTTCCATTTCAACATAAAAACTCCTTTAACAATTTTAATTTTTCTTCATTCATTAACCATGACCGAGCTTCATTTAAAAAAAGATAAAAATTATGTTTAGGAATATAGATGCCCTTCATTGGAAGCAAATTTCGTGGTCAAAACTTGATGTTTTAAAATGTTTTCAAAATGTTAAATTGGACCACTCCTTTTTACATGCCATGTCTTCCTTTTGGAACATGGATTCTAGGACATTTAAAATTAATGGCTTTGAAATATGTCCCTTGATCGAAGAATTTGAGGCAATTCTCAGATATCCAAATAATCAACAAATGGCATTACCCACATTGATTTCCAAAACTCAACAGAAGATGTAGATGTTATTTCAAATTTCAAAACCCGAAGTTCTTCAGTTGATGAGAGGTGAAAAATTCTACTTGCTCCCTTGATTAATTTTTGTCTTTCTCATTTGGCCCCTACTAAGGAATGGGGATGCATGCTTTGTCTTTGCTTGCTTGGCCAATTCTTGCTTGTTTCTCCCGATGGCGATATTGATCCACGAGTATTGGATATTATGGACCAAATGGAAGGAGGCTTGTCGCCGGTACCTGTGATCTTAGCTGAGACTTTAGTAGGGTTAGACCAGCTTAAATCAGGATTAACAAAGAGACTAACTGGGAGTCCGTTGCTGCTTCAGGTAACTACCTAAACTATCCTTTTGGATTTTCAATTTAGGTTTTCTTTTTTCTTCTTTTTATTGCTTTAATTTTTTTCTAGTCTGCCCACGTGGGTTTTCAGAACTAGTGAGCTGTCCTAATTTTTGCCTAAGATGCCATTGCGGATTTTCAACTTAGCGGACCTCTTTTTTATTATATTTATTTTATTGCTCTAATTTTTTCCTAGTCCGCCCATGTGGGTTTTCGAAACTAGCGAGTTGTCCTAATTTGTACCTAAACTGCCCTTGCGGTTTTCAACTTAGCGGACTCTTTTTTTTTAATTTAATTCTTTCTTCACAGATTTGGCTTCAGGAGCGTCTTTGTTTGCTTGATACTCCATCCATGGACTTTGCCAGATATCTGCCACGTCATCATTCAGCTAGGAAACTACTCCATCCTGCTTCTTCATATGCTGACTGGGTTGACTGGATCCTCTCACGCTCTGAAGTCAATATCTGTTGGTTGGTACCTTGGTAGAAGATTTCTCGTATCACCATGCAGACATACTTGATGTATGTTCCCCTTGCTGCTCTTTGTCAAGGTACATGCTATGATCCTCGCCGACTTGATCATCAGTATGGCGCTGAGCCTCGCAGTTCTGACTTTACTCCTGATTTAGACATGCCTTGCTTGACTGAAGCCTACTTGGATCGGCTGAGGCAAAGTTGGCCTGCACATTACACTTATCGTCTGCCATCGATTTTGCATTTATCAATTTGGAAAGTGTATTGTTAGGATGAAAAGTAATAAAAGATGCTTCTTTTCGATTTAAAATTTGTCATCACTTTTTGTTATTGTGTTTATTTATTTCATCCATATCTGGTCAAATACTTATAACAGTACACATAGAACAATTTTAATATTAATTCTATTTTATTAAATTGGGGAGCAACCAAACATAAAGCCAGCATACACAAGATTACTCATGTTGCCAACTAGCCCTTTCGGGTTTTCTAATTGATGATTTTCTCTCATTTAGCCCTAATTGTTGCCTAGCCCACCTTTTCGGGTTCTCGGGACTAGTGGACTGCTCTAACTTTTGCCTAGGCCGCCCTTTTTGGGTTTTCAACCTAGCAAGCTTCCTTTTTTTTTATATCATACATAAAACCTCTTCAACCTGTCAATGTTTACTGGCTCACTAAACTCGTTCCCATCCATGTCTGATAACTTCACTGCACCTTTGTTCATGACTCATTTCACAACATATGGCCCTTCCCAGTTAGGCCTGAACTTCCCTCTTGGATAAAATACATTAGGCTTACATTGCTTCAACACCAAATCCCCGACTCTGAGTTTTCTTATTTTAATCCTTCTATTATAGGCCCAAGCTATCTTCTTTTGATACAGTTGGTGATGATACAGTGCCTTTAACCTTCTCTCTTCTAGTAAAGCTAACTGTGTATATCTGCTTGCTACCCATTCCATTTTAGGCAGTTCGGCTTTTAAGACTACTCTCAATGACTTGATCTCTATTTCAATTGGCAACACTGCTTCCATCCCATAAACTAAAGAGAACGGTGTCATTCCAGTAGGTGTTCGCACACTTGTCCTATATCCCCATAAAGTAAAGGGAAGCATCTCTGACCAATCCCTGTAAGTCTTGGTCATCTTGGACAGAATTTGCTTAATTGTCTTGTTTTTTTCTTCTACTGCACCATTAGCCTTTGGTCTATAAGGAGAGGATCGATGATGATGGATTCGGTACTTTGAGAATAAATCCTTAACAGCTCCTTGAAACTGTACCCTTTTGTCTGATATCACACTGTGCGGGACCCTGTACTGGTAGATGAGGTTCTTTTCAATAAATCTAGCCATTTGGCTTGCACCCAATTTATTGAAGGATTCAACTTCGACCCATTTTGAAAAATAATCTACTGCTACCACAATGAAATGATGACCGTTTGAAGCTGTCGGATGTATCTCTCCTATAATGTCGATACCCCAGGTGGCAAATGGCCAGGGTGAAGACATATAATGTAATTCTTCAAGAGGCATGTGATTCAAATTACCATATATCTGACATTGTTGGCACTTCTTTACAAACTCAATAAAATCCTTCTCCATGGTTAACCAGTAATAACCTTGTTAAATAATCTTCTTAACTAGGGCCAAACCACTCTTGTGCGGACCGCAACTTCCCACATGTATTTCTGACATGATACACTCCACTTCAGACTTCCTTAAGCATCTTAAATGCACCCCATCAAGCCATCTTCGATATAACTCTCCATGGAATGTGATGTATTGCAATAACCACCGCCTTTTGGCTCTTCTCTCTTTCTTTGTTGCCCCCAGCGGGTATTCTCTTTCTTCCAAAAATTGCCTTATAGTATCATACCACGCATCATAGTCTGTATCAGTTTCCATGATTGTTTCATATCATAGCAAGGATTTGAGGAACTGGTCAAAATCAGAGGCTTAAGGAATAAGCTGACAGGGTTTTCCCATACCGAAACCAATGTGGCTAGGGCATCAGCCATCTGATTTTCTTCTCTTGACAGGTGTACAAACCTACACTCCTTAAAGTTCTTCTTCATCATGGTCAAGTAATGGTGGTATGGTTTTAATTTTTCTTCTTTCAACTCCCACTCTCCATTTACTTGGGATACTACTAGCAATGAATCGCCATAAACTTCCACAGTATGCACCTTCATAATCATTAGGGTTTCCAAACCGAAAATACAAGCTTCGTACTCCACCATATTATTGGTTGCCCTAAATTTCAACTTTTTGGTTAAAGGGATAAGTTCCCCTTCGGACGATTCTAGTATAACTCCCAAACCTGCTCCTTTCCTGTTTACTGCTCCATCAAAATATATTTTCCACCCTTGTACTTCAATTGCTTCTAAATGTTCATCCGAAAATTCCAAGATTACCTCTTCGCTTTCTGGTAATGGTTGTTGGGTCAGGAATTCTGCGACCGCTCTACCTTTGGTTATTTTCCTGGTTACATACTCAATCTCAAATTCTTCTAATATTATCAACCATCAACCATATTTCCTAATCAAAGAGGGTGTTTCCCTTAAGTACTTCATTGGATCCAACCTGAAAATTGCTTGCACACTATACGATTGAAAGTAATGCCACAACTTCTTAGAAGACCAAACCACGGCTATATAGGTCTTTTCAATGATACTATACTTAATTTCATAAGGTAGGAGCTTTCTACTCAAATAGTAAACTGCATGCTCAATCCCTGACTCATCTGCTTGGGCTAGCATGGCTCCTATTGATTCTTCTTCTACTACTAAGTATAGTAATAGAGGTTTGCCGGGTTTAGGTGGTTTTAAAATAGATGGATTCATCAAATACTCTTTTATTCGCTCAAAGGCCTTTTGACACTCTTCATTCCATATGACCGGCTGATTCTTTTTAAACAATTTGAAGATAGGCTTACAAATTGTTGTGAGCTTTTCTATGAATCTGCTAATGTATTGCAATTTACCAATAAATCCCCAAACTTCTTTCTTCGTCTTTGGGGCTGGCATATCCCTGATTGCCTTAACTTTGTCAGGATCAATCTCAATGCCATTTGGACCAATCACATGTCCTAATAATTTACCTAAAGTAACACCGAATACACACTTCTTTGGGTTCAATCTTAGCTTATATTTTAAAGCTCTATCGAAGAATAATTCTAAGTTTTGGAAGTGTTGTTCCCTTGTATCCGATTTAACCATTATATCATCAACATATACTTCAACTTCTTTGTGCATCCTATCATGAAATAGCGTGGTGGCCATCCTTTGATAGGTTGCTCCAGCATTCTTTAAGCCGATTGGCATCACCCTATAACAAAATATACCCCATGTAGTAATGAAAGCAGTTTTGGCTTTATCCTCTTGGGCCATTAACACTTGATTGTATCCAGAAAATCCATCTACAAACGAGTGTAGCACGCTAGAGGCTGCACTATCAATGAGGACATCTATATGAGGTAAAGGAAAATCATCTTTAGGGGAAGCCTTGTTTAAATCTCTCTAATCCACACAGACCCTTATCCTTCCATCTTTCTTTGGCACAGGTACTATGTTGGCTAACCAATCTGGATATTCTATCACTTCAAAGAACTTCACTTGTATTTGCTTAGTGACCTTTTCTTTAATCAATTCAGCCCACTCAGGTCTTAATTGCCTAAGCTTTTGTTTGACAGGTTTCATGTGAGTGTAAGTAGGAATATGATGCTCAGCTATGTCTCGATCTATTCAAGGCATATCCTCATAAGACCAAGCAAACACTTCCTAATATTTTTTGAATATTTTTTCAAATCTCTCTCTCTCATCAGGAGTAAGGTCAGATGATATTTTTAGGATTTTCGGTTATTCCCAAATTTAATGATTGTGTGTTAACAGAATTAATATTAAAGATGCTCATGTAACTGTTATTTGAATGTATGCAACCATCAAGAGAAACATCACACAAGTAAGCAAAATCAGACTTTATTGCATTCATTTTGGAAATGAAAACACCATCATCCTCATACAAAGCAGACAAATTAAAATCAAAATCAAAATCATTGTTTTCAAAATCAAAAGGCAGGATATCTTCAAACTTTTCTTCAACCAGGGCAGCAATCTCGTCCAGAGTCTTCTCGGCTTTCAGGACAACCTCTTTCTTCTCTTTTGGATTGGATTCTTTGTTGGCTGAAAGGGTGAGATCTTTCTTCACTTGGTCCACTAGCTCGTCCACATCTGCAAAAATTTCAAAATCCGGAATCAACTTTCCCATGAACATGATTGTCTCGGGCTTTCCTTGGAGTGGTCCCATATCTGGAGCTTTGACAAAAATCTCTTCAAGTGGTGGGAAGCTCATCTTCTCACTCATCTTTGCCTGGACCTCATTGTTTTCATCATATCCCAACCCTTTCTTGGAAGTTTGAGTTCTAAAGTCTGGCAACTTTGTCAAACCGGCCTTACCCTTTCTAAGACCAGCTCTGGGAACGTAGTTCATGTTCTTCATCATATTCAAGACTTTAGAGTCCACTACTTCATCATCAGAAATTGCAGCTACTTGAAAATCATTGAGAGGCCTCTCAATTATTAGAGCGTTAACAATCTCATTATCTTTAGCGTCAATGACCACTGTCTCATCTCCGTTGGGGAACTTGATCTTTTGATGAGGGTGGAAGGAACTCCACCAAGAGGATGAAACCATGGTCACCCCAAGAGTAAGGCGAAGGTAACCGATATGTCTAAAACAACAAACTCAACAATAGATTCAATTGGACCAACCTTGACAGCAGCTTTGAAAGTCCCTTCGGTGTGTCTCTTAGTGTTGTCATAAGCCCAAATTGTTACTTCGATCGGGTTTAGATCCCTTGTTGACATGGCTAGCTTTGGCAATATCTTAAGTGGGCAAACATTTATGGCGGACCCATCATCGACCATTACACATGGAGTCCTCTTCCTCTTGACTTCTATTTTGATAAAGAGAGGGCGGATGTGATCTCTCCCCTCCTCCGGTAAGTCCGCATCTAAAAAAGAAACTGCTCCCATATTAACTTCACTCTTTTCTTGAACATTTTCACATTTCATTACTTCTCCAATTTTTATGAAGTTGATCAGCTCCTCCGGTGTTATGGAGGTAGAAATTGGCATGCTAGCTAAGACTTTGGCCATAGTTTCTCGGTGGTTTTTAGAAGTAGCTAATAAGTCCCAAATGCTAACACTTGCTTGGGTTCTTTTCAATTGCTTGAGCACAACATCATCTTCCTCTTCTTTATTTCCTACTTCAACTTCCTTACCCTTATTAGTTTCTACCTCCTTAGGTGGTGGCCTTGCATAAGGCTTATCGGATCTAGTGTTTATTGCTTCATCTTCTTCGGGCTCGGACCAAGTCCACTCCTTCTTTGATACAAGATCATCATCACTATCGCTTGAATCCCAAAACCTGTTGACAACACAAATTGTTACTTCTTCACCCACCATAGCTTGTTTAATTCCAACAAATACCTCTTCTTCTTTGGTTGCTTCTCTACCCACATCTTGAAAAGAAGACATGATAAAATTCTCATGCAAACCTCCTCCAATCATGAAGGTTGCCGGCAGTGGTACTCTATTGAACTTTGGTAATGGGTTGTCTTTGGTGTTTGGCTTGTTGGGCTCGGGTAACTTCCCATTATCAATTATATTTTGGATCTCATGTCTCAACCTCACACATCTATCCATGTCATGCCCTTGCATTTGATGAAACTGACAAAATGCTTTAGTGTCGAAATTAGGTGGGAGAGGGTTAGGCAAAGGGCGAGGATTTAAAGGTTGTAGCAATCCCTTTCTTTGAAGTTTATTAAGAACCCAAGACATCAGCTTCCCTAATTCCAAAAACTATCTCTTGTTCCTTGGTTAGTAGCGTTAACACCGACTGCCTTTTGCATGCTTTGACTACCAGACTGATAGTTCCCTTTCTCGTTTCTTCTTATTGAAAAACGGTTCTAATCTCTTTCCCATTCTTCAATTTGCAAACCCGCTTGGAGAAGGTCTTTGAAATCATGGATGAGTGTATGAGACATCCTCTCACGAAGACTAGGCAACACCCCTCTTACAATCATCCTTATTTGATCGGATTCATCGGGCCTCTTCTTGAGCAAAGCGGCCTCATTTCTCCATCTCTTCACATAATCCACAAAATTCTCATTCGACCTTTGCCTAATGGACTCAACTTCCATTAAGGTAACTTCCATCTCAATGTTATATCCATATTATTGGATGAAGGCTTTGTAAAGCAGATCCCAACTCTTTTGTGTTCCATCATCTAAGGTATTGAACCAATTTTGGACAACAGGATCCAATGAGAGCATGAAGTACCTTAGAGTTTGAGCCTTAGTAGCTCGGGCAGACTGCATGGCAGTGATATACTGCTTCACATGGAGATGAGGATTTTCGGTTCCATCAAACTTCGCGAATGATGGAATCTTGAACTTGTATAGGACTTCTTCATCTAGCTCAAATAATTTGTCAACTTCGGACATTTCCTCAATTTTCAGTTTCTTCTCAAATTTCTTTTCTAAATTAGCAATCATCTTTTCAACATCAGAAGTTTCGATTTTCTCCATAGTTGATCTTTCAACAATCTTCGGTTCTTTTTTCTTCTCTTGAGCATCTTGGTAGTATTGAGCCCAATCATCATCATCATCAATGATCACCTTTTCATCATCAAAAACCACTTCACCAACTTTAGTCTTCCCTTTGTCCTTTGGCTTCTTAGTGCTAGCAGATGCCTCAGAATGATTTTCTAAGATTGCAGTCAATTGGTTCTTCATGGTCTCATCTTGGCGTTGAGAGCCTCATCCACTATCCTTTGAATTTGTTCGGGATCCATTGTTTTTGGTGAGCAAGTGATTGAGTCGTTGCTAGATACTTTATCTCCGGCGTAGGTCGGATTGTCGTAAGCTTTTGAACTATCGTAATCCAGAGCTGTGAGCTAGAAAGGATTAATGAGATGCAAATGTATGCATGTATGCACAAACAATAGACAAACAAGGACAAATAGGACGTTCCTTCCAACCTTATAACATCCACATACGAATGACGAGTCTCTTTTCCTAGGTATATGGTTAATAAAATATCAACATGGGGCATCTTGTTTTCGAATAATTCTCTCAAACATTTTAACCAATAGTCATATTTTCGAAAAATGGAAATCAACTTATGATAATTCCCATTAATTAGGTTTTAATCCATTTAACCAACTAATTGGATGAAAACGAAATTAAGAGGTTTATTATAAATAGATTTCTTACTTGAAAAAGGTAACTAATGGTTCATGCCAAAAACAAGCCCATGATTAATTATTCTTAGTATAAACTAGGCTCACAATTGATTTTTGGTATTTCGTAATTGACCCAAATAATTTGTAAGCTCTTTGCAAGATAATTTTGTTTATAAGCCCATTGTAAAAAGATTTTTAGAAAAAATGAATTTTGGGCTTTACATTTGGGTTATGAGTAAAAGAATTTTTAATTTGCTTTTAGAAAAGTCTTATGTCCAAAGACCATCTTGAAAAGTTTTGAAAATTGCTTTGGTCTTTTGGATTTTAAAGAAAAATTTATTTTGAGCTTACAATATACTTAGGTCATATTAGAAACCCAAATAAGCCATGATTTAGACTAAGATAAACTAACCATAGTCAAACAACATGCATTTGGGGTAAAACCTAAGGAAAGTAACTAGGTCAATTACATGAGCTTTAGTCTTTGAGTAAAGAGGCTTAGGTCCCCATAGCAAGTATATACCAAATGGTACGAGGCTATAAGTAGTTATACCATGCTCGATCTCCATACCTTGAGTGAAAGTATGGTATCCCTTACATAACAAAACATGGGTAACACGGGCGTCATAACTCACGCACAGGATGCAATCTAAGATGATGCAATGGATAATATCATTATAAGAAAGAATAGAATAATATAAAGACCAACAGAATCAACTTCTCTTATCCCCAGTGGAGTCACCACTGTGAGCGGGGATTTTCGCCCACACTCCCAGTGGAATGGTTCTTGTGACTTCGGCACTGTTTAGGCTCGGGGCCTTAGAGAACATGGACCTAAGTCCGGAGAAAATGGAGTTGCCACCCGGATGAGCCGGGAAAAAGAAAGAGGTGGATGACTCGATTCCTAAGGAATCCCCAACCCCCTAATGGGTTCGGAAAGTTGGGTACGTGTGGGGAAGGTGAGAAATGGCCCAGCACCCCCACAACGCCCGGTTCATTAGAACCGGCCTCCTTTACAGGTCTCAACATTATAAAATTCTTAAATATAACAACATTATCCATATTACACACAATAATTAAAATAAAGCATCGATATATTGAAAATCAAAATAATGTCCAAGCAAAACAAATAAATGGACACCCATCCGAAGATGGAAACATGCCCTTATATAATCCATGCCTAAATAGGACACCCACCGAAAGGTAGAAACATATCCTTTACATTAGTTCTAAAATAGAAAAATGATTTAAATTACATGATATTTAACTAATGAGGTACCTACCAAGTGGAAACATACCTCTTACAACATTTGGAAATCTAAATAAATCGATAAAAGTAAATAACCATTTATCATAAATAAATCATTCATCAAAGATATTAAACAACAATAGAATGTAAACATCCATCCATGATAAACTAAATAAACCAAGCATTGAACTTAAATAAATTAAAGCATATAAAATAAATCAAAGCATAATCAAATATAAAATTGAATAAGGCAAATAAAGATTCAAATTAGGGCTACTGTTTCTATTTAAAATTCTTTGTTTCATGTGTTTAGGGTTTTAGAATTTATGGGTTCAAGCTACTATAAATTTTAAAAGAATTGAAATGGAGCAAAGTTTTAGAATTTAAGAGGTTGATAAAGTTCTTTGATTAACCAAATTAGTGTTTGAGAAGTGAAATCATGAAACTAGGGTTTGGACACTTTAAAATATTTAGATTTATGATTTACGGCTACTTACTGCGTTGAATTTTAGGTTTATAAGGTTTTAAGGTTTAAAGGATTGGGGTTTAGAAAAATTAGGGTTTAAGGTTTTAAGGGAGTTAGGGTTTAAGAAACCTTTAGGGTTTAGGTTAGCTAGTTTAGGGTTTACTATTTTGTTTTAAAGTTGAATTAGGGTTTTAGAATTTTAGAATTAGGGTTTCGGAGAATGCATTAGATTTTAGAATTTGGAGAAACAATTGATAATTTTATGAAGCTTTATAAGAATAAACAAAATGATTTAAAGTTTATAGAAACAGAAAAAATATTTTTTAGGATTTTTGGAAAGAAACAGATTCAATTTAGGATTTTGAAAATTTGGAAAGCAAATTAAGGTTTTAAGATTTTAAAGAAACAAAAACAACAATTTTAAGATTTTTGGAAAACAAAGAAATGAATTAAGGTTTTTAAGCTTTAGAAAAGGTAAATTAAGGTTCTAGGGTTTTCAAAATCAAAAGAAAGAGTTTAATTATTCAAGCTACTGTAAAGGAAAAAGAATTTGATATTCATACCTTTCGTTTGTTGGTTCCACCAAAAATTGCTTCTTGGATGAACAAGAACAAAGACAAGCTTTGCTGCCTTTGATGGATTGAATTGCTTGTTTGCTCTCTCAAAAATCCGATCGATTTCACTGCCAGAAAGAATTCTTAAAATCCGATTTATTTTTCAAAGTTTTCCTCTTCAATTTCAGTCCCCAAATTTCACCCTCTTTTCTGTATTGTTTTAGTCCTTATTTATAGAAGATTTTTATGATTAATTTTAGTTATTCACGGAATCTAACATTAATTAAGAAAAGGAAAATGAAACCTAATTATATTTGGTTTCAAAAAAATTTGCATCGGAAAAATTTTGCTGGAGGAAAAAAACTGTTACGGAAAAATTACGCTGGTGAAAAAGCTGCTGCAGGTGGCTACGAGCTTGGACTAATTAAAATATATTGGACCAGACTGGGTCAAAAATTAAGGATCTACAGTTATCAAATTAAAAAAGGAGTTTAAGAAAAAATACCTTTGAGGATCTCTTCTTAGTTGGCTTGACATAGGGTTGAAGGGTTTTTTGCACCATGCAACTCCACTACTTATGATGCTCTATTTGACTATTTGAAAGCAAAAGAGATTAAGAATGCAATAGAAAAAATTTAATTGAAAAATTAATTAATTTCATAATTTTGGAGGTATTTTGATAGAATTTTGCACCAAAAAGTCTGACCCTTTTTTTGAAAAGGAGACCCCCCTATTTATAGGGTGAAAATAGGTAAAAAAATCATTGATAAAAAATAGGTCAAAAAATAATATAGATAGAGGTCCAGCAGCAGTGTGTCAGCTGGTCCGTGCGTGCACGACCTGAAATTAAACTAAATTAATTAATTAAATGATTAAATTTTAATTCAACTAACTTTTTTATTTTTAAATCAGAAACATCTAATTTGAATTAGGTGATAAATTTGGAATTTATAACTACTCCCATTGCATCCATTTTGTATTTTAAAATATATGCAATGGTGTGAATTAGGGGATTTATGAAAGAATGAACATGTTTAAGGTGATATTCCTTAATTGCTGATGTGCATATGATGAAGTTAGGGATATGCTAGCTTTCATTGGCTTCTTAGACTTCCTGTTTCTAGACTGCTCTAGATAGGCTAACCACGGTCTATTATGGGCTTTAGCTAAGAGGTGGTAGGATTCCACCAACTCTTTTTATTTTTCTTGTGATGAGTTGACTCTAACTCCCTAAGATTTGTACTTACTACTCGGTGTCTATTTTGGGACCCAACCCCTAGATCTATACTTGAGCAGAAGGAACTTGTTACATGAGCAGGCTATGAACTTGATGGGTGATGTCATATCTTTGCCTTAGACTAGTGACTCATGTATCAGTTGTGCTTGGTTGAAGACTCACATTAACACATTAATAAGGAGTGATGATCTCTTTGACCTTTCCATACATGCTGCACGATGTGCAATTTTGCTACTACTGAGATGCTCCTTTTGGCACACCAGGAGAGATATTATTGATCTCATGATTCTCATGAGTTTAGAGGATTTTACCTACATCCCTGAGTATGACTAGGGAGGAGCTCTCCTGATCTCCATAACATAAACTTGGGTAATTAGCGACATTTTTTAGCGGCGGTTAATAAAAGCCATCGCTCAATTCTTTTTATTGCGGTGATTTTTAACTGTTGTAGAGTGATTTTATTATTTTTGATACGGTCAATTTATAAAAATAATGTAATCATGGCTTTTTATTATTTATGACAGTTTAACTGTCACTATGTCATTTATTAAAACTACCTCGTTTCATATTTATATGTTATTTATGATCAAAACTAAGTCATGTATCCCGTAAAAAAAGTCATTTGTCTCTTCTCTCTTCTCTTTCTCGCATAGTACATCTCCATCTCTATCCATCCATCGCTCTCTCAATCTGTTTTTGGTGTGTCTCTCTTAAATTTTCAAGTTCTCCTCAATAATCTTCTCATTGTTGCTACTTGTAATTTGCTAGGTACTCCCATCAATATTTGATTGCAAGGTTTTATAATTTTTCTTGTTTTCTGTTTTCTTATTATTTTTTTTAGTTTTAATTTCATATGTGTTTTGTGAAATTAGTAAATTTTTTGCTTTTTTATACCTTAAATATTTAGTTGCATATAGAAATCTATAAAATTTGTGTAGCAAATAAAGATTGGGAGCGTTTTTTTTTTGGAGTCTTTATTTTGGAAGACTTTGTTACTTTGAAAAGCACAACTTAATGAAGGATCTCTTCCAGTTTAGTGATTTTCCCTCTCATTCTGGATTTTCTTCTTTATTGGCTTTCTTGCTCATTTATGAGCACTGATGCATCACTAAGAGAATGGCCAGTTTAGTGATCATGCAAGAGAAGAAGCTAGGAGAAATAGTTTCATGGAGAGTATTATGTCATTCAGCTGGCCTCCTATTAGTTTTTTACTAGCAAGTGCCAATGTGGGTTTAATAAGACTAATTCAATCCTAGATAACTGGATCTTTTTTTTCCTTTTTCAATTATAACATTAGGGAAAAATTATATTGGTTGCATTGTGTATTTGCTTTGGAATTTAATAAGTAAATGATCTCAAAACTCACTAAATTTTGGATGTTTGAGTTAATATTAAGACATATTTTAGGTGTTGAATTAATTTTAAAATTAGTGATACAATTTTAGAATTAATTCTATATATTTATGAGTAATTCAAAGAGTTATTAATTTTAATGTTAACACATAGTTTATGTGTAGATTTTAGAATGTTTATGGTATGTATATAGTATTTTATGGATACAACAGTTTATGTATGGAAGAACCTAATATGATGGATCCATTAAAGTATACCAAGAAACTACAGCATTCGCTACTTATTTTGTTTAACAGCGGAGTCTAGACCAAGAACCTAATATTATCACTAAAGAGTATGGGGATGGATTTTAAAGGTTTGGTAATGGATGCTACATTTGCCTCTGAACTAGATGCTCTTATCCATTTACTTGCCTATTTGCTTATCAAGACTTTCACAACATTCGTGGAGTTTAAAGAGGAAACTTTTTTCCATTCACCAAAAAGGAATACAAATACCTTCCCTAATTCACATTTTCAACATTTGCAACCATAGTCAGTTGCTCCATCACAGCCACAATAACCTGCCCCATCCTAGCCATAGTCATTTGCTCCATTGCAACTTTAGTCAGTTGCTCCATCCCAACCATAATAAGCTACTCCATACCGTCCTCAGTCAGCTACTCCATCCCATCCAGGTTCAGCTCCTTCATTTGAGACTCAACCATCTAATTCACCTTCAACTCATCCATCTATACCTAGTTAATCAAGGTCATATAATTTTGGGCGTAAATCAAGAAAGTATTTTACAATGAATACAATTGGTATGTAATCTAAGTTTAATATATATAGTATCATGATTTTTATAAATCTTAACATAATATTAGCAATATCAATTTTTTTTTTCTTTTTACTTTAGATGAGCATGACACTGTCAAAGAGGCTCATATGAGGGTACAAGACATTTGGACACTTTAAGAAGGAATAAAAGTCATAATTCCATTCAATGTCAAGCATCAATCTACTAGAGAGGCTACTAGTCTTTTAGGAGGATTCTTAGGAGATATAGGATCTGATTTTAACTCCTTTTCTATTAGATATAAGTCTTGGCACGAAGTTCCACAAACGTACAAGGAAAGCATAATATTATAAAGGTAAATTAATGTTTTAGTCTCATTTATATAATATGTAATATATTTTATCATATTTGACACAAATTACTATTTTTTGTAAAGGCAAAACTACATATGGAAGATCAATTTGCTAAGAACTATATCTTGCAAAATGTTGCAAAAAATGAAAGGAAAGTAGGCGTAAGTTGTTTCATGAGTTTTATGATCCAACAGTGTCTAGAGATGCTAATATTGCCAAGCACCTACCAAGAATTAATTATGATTAATGGACATTTTTCATAGATTACCATCTAGATGAAAAAGACAAAGGTAATATTACTTTACATGGTTACTAAATTAATACATGTCTCAAATTAATACGTTCTTGTTTGTGGATTAACAAGAAAAGTATCCAAAGAACTTTGAAAATATGAAGAAGTTAACTATCCTGCATACTGGAGGATCCAAAAACAATTCTAGGAGAAAAGATGAGTTGGTAATTAATGTTTTACTCTCAAACTTAGAGATTTAGTCTTATGTATATTAAAGTATTTACATTGGTGTAGGAATAGGAATGTAGGAATCCTGTAAGTAGAGGGGAGTTATATATTGTAACTCACCAAAAAAAGGATGCATCCTATGTTTGTGATGAAGCTAGAGAGATAAGTGTAAGTATTTTGATTATTTCCTCTTATTTTTTTGAATATATTATACATATATAAATAATATTTACATTCAAATTTTGATTATTATTTGCATTAATATTGTAACACCCTTATATCTTATATACGTAAAATATATACATCTATTATATGTAAAATATGCATATACGGTATAAAAAATATTACAAGTCGGTAAAATAAAAATTTTCATATTTCAAACTTATGATCCCACATACTTAAAATGTATATTTAAATAGTAATAAATTATTCCTTTTTAGTTATAGGTTTCAAAATAAGCATTTTATAAGAAGATCACTGAGAAAAATTCGTTAGAGTTTTTTTTTCTGTAATTTAAATATCCCAAATTTTTAATAATTACCCAACCTGCATAAAATACACTCACAATAAAACAAATTATACATTTTCACCCCAACTACTTAACTTCTCCACATTTTCTCAAAACATTTATTTATATATATATATATATTAAAACACATATAAACAACTGACATTATACAATTTGTCCAAATAGTCTTTATAATTTATAATATATATACTTTAAAAACATAAAAGTAATATACACAATATCAAAATATATTATAATATCAAATATGTACATGCTAGCAAATGGCTCTGATCTTGATGTATCCAAAAACATTTCAAGCTCAATAAACACAAGCCTAGGCCCGAGCAGGTCTAGTAGAACTCTCTGGCTCTACTGGATCGCCCCTGTCACATGCACGATAAATTACAATCGTGCTAAGCTAAAAGCTTAGCGGTACAAACTTTGATAACTACAAAACTATAAAACGATACCAATGCAAAATGTTTTCACATGATATTTCACATTGTGGTACTTAATTTCACCAAAAAACCTATCCTTTAATCATTTTACAATTCATAGAGGAACAAACACAAATATAGGCCCAAAGGATCTAATATATCATTCAAATCTCAGAATTACAATTTTGGCCCAAATTGACACCAATAAGGCAAATCATAATAAAGTTCAAAAGCTAGCCCTAAAGGTAAATCATATCACAGTGACGCCAAGCGTCTAGCCCCAAAGGCAAATCAAAGTAATGCTCAAAAGCTTGCCCCAAAGGCAAATAATGAGGATAACCACATAGGCAGGCCGCCAAACACAGAACTCTGAAAATTGAATAACATAATAGGCACACAATTATTTTATATTTTTCATCATCAATTTCTTTCTCATTTTTCCATAATCAACTAGGCACATTGCTTCTTTTCTCATTATCAATTAGGCACATTGCCTCATTTTCTCATTTTTCACATGCATATAAATATCAATTCATCAGATCTCATTACATTCCATCATTTCATCACAATGTATGACATTTTACATCAAAATTACATTAGCCAAGTATTTTGGGTTACTTTCACATAATTCATATAAATTGCTTTTTATTCAATTTAGTTGTTAACAATGGCTTTTCACAAAACATTTAATGCATATATAACAAATCATATATCATAGCACAATGTTCATGAATATTCAATGTATCAAGTAGCTTAACACATTTTTTCATCCAAAATGTGTTAAGCCCAAGTTTATTGCCAACATATCTAGTTTATCAAAAGTTTATACTTACCATAGAAAGCACTCAAAAGCAAGCTCAAAAACTCCCACAAACCTTGACTTCCAAGTGGCCCTTCAACACTAAGGTTGGGCAAATCACATCTCCTTAATGCCTATTCCAAATGTGATCAAATACAATCATTTAATATCATATTCTAAGGCATTACAAACATCAAACCTTAATTAAACATCACTCTAATCAAAATCCCAAAATATAGTTTTTCCTTCCTTTAACTTAGAAAAACCATATTAAACCATTCAAATTGGTGTTCTAAGTCTATTTATATTATTATAAACATATTTTAACATGTTTAAACTAATTACATTAATTAAATACATGCTTTTATTCAAAAATCCTAAAATGGCATAACCTCCACCATTGAATGTTTTTCATTTCAACTCAATCCAATTATCAATACAATCTTATTTCCATCTCTTATATCATTAAAGAACATGATTTAGGCATTAAAACCAAATAATTAACCAATCTTTGAAAATTTCCTTTCCAAAACCCTAAATCCAAAACTACCATTTTTAAACTCTAACCAAACTTAACCAAATCCATCATTTGACTTTAAAAATACTTGTTTATGCATCAAAATAACACATTTAGAACCAAATTACACAATTAAATTACATGAATTCAAAAATTCAAAAGTTTCATAACCCTAAATTCTCTCTTCAACCAATTCATCTCAAACTTAATCATTTCTTCAATCCAACTTAAAAATTTTTGTTAACTACTCAAAATAACTTTATTCATACCCAATCAAATAATTAAATCATGCTAGTCCAAAAATTCAAACACATATTCATTACTTTTAAAGAAACATGAAAATTCAAGTAAGAAACTTACTTACTTGTTGAGAAATCACCAACTTTACTATTAATTAGTGTTTGGATAAAGAAAAACTCATCCCTTAGCCATGGAGAAAAATGTTCTTGAGAGAAAAGAAAGGAAGAAGATGGTTTTTTTTTCTTCAAATTTTGACTTTTCTTCACTTCTTCACTTATGACCACACATATATATATATACAATATTTATTTATTTATAAAATCAAATTTTCATCTTCCACTCAATATTAATTTCTTTTTTATTTAATTTATTAATTATTATTTTAATTAATTAATTAATAAATATTTAATAAATATCTAACTTTCCATCATTTTTCACTGTCCAAAATATATTTTTAATTATGATTTATTTTAAAACTTTAATTTTCTATATTCCATTCAAATTATTTTAATTTTTGATTTTTTAATAAATTTAAAATTTTTCCATCATCTTCCACCTTTTATTTCCACCAATAATGTTATTTTCTTCTTTGACTTCTCTTCTCTTATTTTTATTATTATTATCACCTTTTCCACCACCAACTTATACTTGATATATATGTGTGGTATATTTTATGTATATGTATATGTCTTATTTATTTTACTTATATATTATGTATATGTTTACCTACATATATATAATGTACATGTAATGTGCATTCCATGTATACATCATGTATACACAAGGGGTATATCATGTATATATTATGAATTCAACATATTTAATAAGTATATGTGGGATATATATTATGTATAAACTAGGTATACATTAGGTATATACTATATATATACATTTCTCAATACTTTAATTAACATTAAAATTAATTTTTAATAATATCTAAAATCTTCTAATATTACAAATATAGGAAAAAATTCCTACAGATTGAGTTTGAAGATCCTTCATCCCGATCTCTTTCACATGAAGATTCCTTTGCTAAAGTTTCATAAAAAAGAGTATTCAGGCCGAGTTTGAGTATTAGGATTAAGTCCATCACCCTCTCAAGTCTTAGGCAACATGAGTCATATATTTAGTGGCATGACATCATCATCACAAGCGTCGACTACCAACACTCAGTTGCAAGAAAGAGTACACAAGCTGGAGTCCCAATTGCAAATAGAAATAGTAATATGGCAAGAGCTTCAAGGAGTATTAACATATCTATTACAAAAGATTGATGGGAATGTGCCTGCTGAATTTACAAATTTATTCTCTATAATGGTATGTTCTTTAAAAATGTATATTTTTTGAATTATTCTTTTAATTATTCATGGTATCGATTTTTATTATCTATAAGTCGATTAATTATTAACTGATTAGAGTTTAAAATAATAATTTTGTTTCTCTATATCACGCACATAATGAAGGGAGTAGGCAAGACTCATCAGCAATTAATTGCAAGACCAACATCATCTACTAGCCAAAATAATCTTGAAGATGTTCATCAACTTGGTACCCCTTAGAATTATCAATTACTTTAATGATTTTTTACTTCTATTGAATGTCCTTTGAAGTAGAAGCTAAATTGAATTTGATTGTTGTTTGGATGGTGATTTTGAGGTAGCCTAGGCATGGTGGTTTTTATTATTATTTTTTTAATGTTAGATACCTTATCTGAATAATTTGTTGTTTTGAATACTATAATATTGAAGTTTATTTCTCTTGTTGAATATTAATGAGAAATGTTATTGGATGTGCATTTTGATTAAATTATATAAGCTTGAAGCAGGTGCATAAATGTGGATACATGTTGCGTAAATCTAAGTGACAGTTTTAAACTATTACAACGGTTATATTTTGAAAAATAATTAAAATTGACGATGGTTACAGTTGTCGCAAAAAAATATATAAATATATAAAAAATTGCGATCGCCATAACTATTTCAAAATACATAATATAATATATATAATTACGATAGTTATAAATCGTTGCAAAAAAACTTATAAAAATTAAAATAAAATTTTTTTTCGATGGTTAATAACCATCGTAAAAAGAAATAATATAAAATATATAAAAGTATAACCATTGCAAAAATAAATTATATAAATTATATAAAAAATTACTTAACCATTGCAAAATTTTAATAAAAATATAGCAATGGTTTCACCAACTATCGTAAAATTTCTTAAAAAAATTAAAATTAATAATAGCGACAGCTTAGTTAAGTAAAATTTAATGATGGTTACAAAACCGTCATTAAATATTATTTTACGATGATTATTCCAGCGGTTTGCTAAAACCATCACAAATTACCCTCGC
Organism: Garcia nutans; assembly: GCA_947685225.1. Lineage (NCBI taxonomy): Eukaryota > Viridiplantae > Streptophyta > Magnoliopsida > Malpighiales > Euphorbiaceae > Garcia > Garcia nutans. Next base: position 14,200,564 of record CANTUV010000032.1, read on the forward strand.
AATGCCTTAATTGGCTATGGTTTACATGAGGTATTTAACCATCGCTAAATACCTTTTTTAACCGTAGCAAAAATCCCAATTTTTTTTGTAGTGCCAAGCTATAACAATAGTTAATACCCTATTAGATCTCAATATATGAATCTCATCAGATGATGTCAATTCATGGATATGGCTTGAAATAAATTTGATAACCTTCCACATATTATTTTTAACTATAAAACGAATCATTGCTTCACAATCAGTTCTTGTTTCAAAAAGATTGTGATATCGTGTCTCGCAAGGATTTGTTTCTTAGCTAAAATATTTGTTTTGAATAATAATATTCCTTTTGAGAAATATCCCTAGCTCCAACATGATATCTAGTGGTTCCCTTCTAACACTAAAACCAATTCCAATGAATGCCTCACCTTTACTATCCACAATCATACTTATAAATTCATTCATATATTTTTCTGTTAGACTAACATATAGGGTATCATTGTCAACATTATGTAATTCTTCATCATCTTCAATACATGTAACTACAGCAAAACTTTTACAACTAATTAAACTAAATATTTAACATTTCAGTGACAATATTATCTAATAAAAAAATTAAAAACACTACAATGAATAAAAATTAGATAAAATTATGTATCTTTCTCGTAACTATTAGAATTTGACATCTTATTTCCTTTCCACAAATTGCTAAATTATTTTGTTGCAAATTTACAAAGAAATAAAAATTTTGTTATCAACTATATTTTGGTGTTTTAATAAATAATAACTTTACTATACACTATTATCAATGAAGAGTAGAGTTCTTGATATTAGAAAAAATTGTATTCATGGTCTTACTCATCAGAGATCATTTCATGAATGTTTTTTTTTTCATCTTTTTGCGTCCAAGGCATTGTCCTTATAGCCCTACTTTTTTAAACTTCATTCCTTGCAAGCTTCATCCACCCATTAATCCATTTATGAATTGAAGTTATCAAATAGTAACTATTCAACAATCTCTCTTGTATTAGTTAGAAAATACTTATTAAATTTAATAAATCTAATAAATAAATCTATCATAAGTATTTTTTAATAAGTATAAAAAAGATTATTAAATAGTTATAATCTAAAGTAACTGTAATTAATATTTTTTATAATTAATTATAAAAATTATTGAATTCATCCTATTAAATTTAATGAATTTAATTTTTAAGAAACTCAAGAGGCAAATAGGAGTATAAATAATAATAATAATAATAATAATAATAATAATAATAATAATAACAACAACAACAACAATAATAATAATAATAATAAAAAAATTTTGCTCGACGTAGACATAAATATAAGCATATATATGTTGTGCATCAGTTGGCACTTAAGAGTTAGGATTACAATAAATAGGTACCTAGTCTACTGTGAGCCTTTATTGAAGTCAATTAAAATTTTTAATTCTTATTATTATTTTATTTTTGGGTTCAGAATAAAAGCAATGACAATATCAATTAAGATTTCTAAAATCTATGTATAAGTTTGATTTGTCTTACCAATTTACTGCCACACCAAATTGCTATTTGATTTACTTCAAATTATTCGGCACAATCTTCAATATAAATATAGAAGATAATAAAATTAATCTGCAACATTTTTTTTTCACTAAAAAAAATCTACAACTTTTCTTCTTTATAAAAAATCTGCAACTTTTTCTTTTGAGACTTGGAAATTTTTTTGATAAGATACGAATACGTTAATATGAAATTAGATGCGAAAAAAATAATATTTATGATAAGTTAATTTGGAGTTAAGATAATTGATTTGCAATTTGGATAATATGTATATATGATTAATGGCCTTAAACCAATCGGTCATTTAGTACCCCATCGCGTCTCAAAATTAATTGCATATAGATGTTCAAAATTAAAATGACAGAATGTTCGATATGAAAAAAATGTAAGATGTGAATAATAAAATATAAAAACAGGATCACACTAAAATAATAATAATAGTAATACAATTACATAAAAAGAATGAGAAAAATATAAAATTGAATAATATTTGTAATACTAAAATCAATCTTTATTCAGTTATACATTTTTTTAAAATATATATATATATATAATTACAAATTACAAACAGATATAAAAATTTTAATATATTATGACCATTATTTTTTATGTTAAGTACTGATCAATAATAACAAATTAGTCAATCTCTGCAACACTACACACGATATATAACAACTTCAAAATCACAAATTTTCATGTTTACACCTGAAACTTCATTAGCTCACAATCTATGTCTAAAAAGAGTTTTATAACTAGTGAAGTTTCTCTTTGGTCCCATAAATGGATTAATGGGTGGATGAAGCTTGCAAGGAATGAAGTTAAACAAAGTAGGGCTATAAGGACAATGCCTTGGACGCAAAAAGAATAAAAAACATTCATGAAATGATGTCTGATCAGGAAGACCATGTATACAATTTTTTCTAATATCAAGAGCTTCACTCTTCACTAGCTTCCTACACATTGGCCCTATCATACTAAAATAATTATTCGAAAGCGATAAATTCGCCAAATTCCCTAATGCACATAATACCTCCGGCACCTGCCCGTTTAAATAATTTCCGGCGAGGTTTAGCACTTCAATCTTGGCTAAGCAACCCAAAGAACATGGTAAAATACCAGTCAAGAAATTATAACTAGGATTAAAAAGTGCTAATTCTTTCAAAAATCCTAATTCATAAGGAATGCAACCTGTTAATAAGTTGTTTAAGAGTAAAACTTCTCTTAATGTAGAGGAAAGATTGAAGATACTTCTTGGAATTGGTCCTATGAATTTGTTGCTAGCTAAAGTGAGATAAAATACTGGGGTTGAGCCAAAAGCTTGAGGGAGATTTTGCATGAAATTATTATTGTTAAGAAACAGGGCGTCAAGTTGTTCAGTGAAAATTTGAGGTGGAACTGACCCAGTAAAGAAATTAAATCTTAAACTAAAAATGAAAGGTTTTTGATACGAAGAACTTCCACAGGAAAATTACCAGAGAAATTGTTATTATTCAAGTCTAGTTCATAGAAATATGGTAAGTTTGCAATTTTTGGTGATGTTGTGCAAGAGAAATTGTTAGAATTTGCATGGAAAATGGCAAGATCTGGAAGTTGATCAATGAACCCATCAAGACTAGGGCCAGATAGCTGAAATTCGTTGAAATCAATAGCAGCAAGGGCAATGGAAGAGAGATTATCAGGTGGGTTATCACAATAGAAGCCTGTGTAGTTGCATATGCCTGAGCCAACCCATATTTGGGCGATATTAAGAGGATCTGGAGTGATAGTTTTTTTGAATATTTGAATTATGGGGTAGACTGTGGCGAGTCTTTGGTCTAAGAAAGTTAAATTTTGTGGTATCAGTGGAGGTGATGGTTGTGGTGATGGGCTCCACAATTTTGGCCAAGCACACAAAGGAAAAATGGAAGGAAGAGTTGTGTAATGTGGATTAAGGTTTTGGTGTAAAAAGAAATGATTCCCATTTGATATGTAGGAACTAAGAAGTGAAAAAGTTGAAGAAGATTATGAATATTAAAGAAATTTGCAGGTGTTTCATATAGTACTTTAGAGTGGTAGGTGAAAACTTCATTTTGAAGGTATAAACTTTGTTCAATGTTATTTCAATTCTGTATTATAAGTGGATTTAGAGTGTAAATGATGATTTTCATTTACTTTATGTTAGGTCCATTGATGACTTTGTATTTGTATTCAGATTGTGAGGATAGGATTAACCATATATAGTTCACTGTTTTTCTTTAATATGTGATGACTATATAGTGTCATCACACTATTTTTTGTGTTTTTTAATTTCTTAAGGCTGTGGTATTTGGCTGCCTTTTTATTGTTATAAAAGTTTCAATCATATATATATATATATATATATATTATCATTGCACAATACTTGTAAAATGCAATGTTTTTCTCTTCTTTTTTTTTTTTATTAATTATCAATAGACAAAGAAATCAATCAAGTACATTTGATTGGTTTCCTCACTTTCTTTTAAGTGCAGGGATTAGATAATTTCAAGCTTAAATTTTCATTTGATAGCATTGCAAGTTTTTATTGATTTAGTGCAAAATTAAAAAATAAAAATAAAGTAAAATCGAAGGAGAAAAGGATGTTTTTGCTTATAATGTTCTCTTGGCCAAAGAAAATGAAATGAAAGTAGTGCTGCTTGAAAAGATGATTAAAAAATTTAAAAGTAAAAGAAATATAAAAATATATAGACCACAAAAGTTGGGTAAAAGGAAACACTAAATTGTTCAATTTGTCTGTCATAGTCCAAAGATGAGCTGCGCTTTCATTGCCAAAAGAGCAATGATCAGCCACTTATTGGAAAATTAGTGCTCCAATAAGAAGTTGAGAGAGTTTCCCTTTGGACGCTAAAATAGGCACTACAGTGTCTTTGACATTATGTTAGTGGGAGTGATGGGCATTGAAGCCATCAAAAATAAATTTTATTTTTAAATAAAATAAATTTATAATAGTAGCGAATATAATCGAATATATAAAAAATTGACTATTTAATTAAAATTTTTAAAAAAAATTAAAATAGAACTTGAATGAAAATTAAATAAGAGGAGTTTTAGATTGAGATTTAAAATTAAATTAAATCTAAAAATTAAAAACGAAAAATAAATAGTAGTTAAAAAAATTAAAAAAAGTCAATGGAATTAAATTCAGTTGAAGAAATAATTTCAGTTTTAATTTTTTGGACTGATATTTGATATAAAAATTGTTCTTTCTAATTTTCAACAAATAAGTTCTACTCATTGGAGAGACTTGCCATAACCAATCCTTAATTTTTAAATTAATTAGGAGACATTCGCTAATTATTCATTAGATGATAAATAAACAATGTCCTATGTATATATTGTTACATATATGACTTATTTTTATATATTTAATTATGTTGTGATTCATTTATATCTTTTTGATAAAGATTATTAAGTACAGTTGAAATATGTATACTTCACTATGTGCAAAGAAATTGTGACCATTACATCCACGCTAATTTGAATGAGACTTACGCAGGTCAAAAGTTTAAAAAATTATTTTGGAGTAATATTTTAATATGTGCCTCAGATTTATTAGATCAAATTGATCCAAAAATGTAAAATTTGATATTTAATTATAATAAAATATAGTTTAAAATTAAATTTAGACTTTTGGAAAGGTTTGAAAATTTTCTAGATATTAAGCCAATTTTTTTTTTGGTAACGAAAAACTCTTATAGAAGCCCGACCATTCTCTGTGCGGCGAAGCCTGACCACCAAGGTAAATTCCAGAAGAGCTAGTCCAATAATCCATCACTAGAGCCTTCTATTTAAATACAGGCTTATGAAAGAGCTCTACATGTATTACATCCAGTGTCTTAGCGATTAGAGGCATTATTACAAACTCGTAGTTTGAATTTGCGACTTCGCTGGCATACTTTTCATATTTTATCAACCTTCTACCGTGGCAGGTAATATTAAGCCAAATTTATTCTATTAAGTCTTTCCATCAAATCAATTTTGCTAATAAAAAAATGTATATCTTTTTTTCCTGATGGCAGGATTGAATGCTATAAAATGATTGATTAGGTTTTGATTTTCATTTGCATAATTAATGGCTATAAGTCTATCTGTCACTTAAAATCATCACACTTTTAATTGTTGATCAGTATAACAGTAGTAGAGGAAGTTCGACAATGGATGACATATGCATTAACTTATGAAAGAAAAGGGAAAATTATCCTAAATCAATAAATAATTAATAGTGAAGTTTCTGCAAGCCTAACTTTATTTTGGAATCTCGTGAAAACCGAAGGACAATTATTGTGTATTGGCCAACAAAAAGTCTTCCTTATGCAATTGTTATATTCTTCGGCTTGCACTTTCCATACGACATTTGCTAAGCTAAGTTGCACAAGCGGTAAGAGTTTATAAAATTATGTTTCCCCACTAAATTGCAGTTTGATGAGACAATGTTGAATTTTGTCAACTACATACATACATACATACATACATACATATATATATATATAGGAAAAACAATATATCTATGCTTAATTTTAGGTCACTTTTAATTTTATCATAATTCTAAAATTATATTAATTTGCATTTAGAATTTTACTTTCTGTTACAAATTTAATCAATCTCGTTTACTTCTTAAATTTATTATGTATTGCTGACGTGACTTTAAATAATATAAATAAATATATGAAATAGAAAAAATAAAGAAATTTTTTTTGCATTTATCTCCAACTTATGTTAATTTTTTAATTATATCATAATTTCAAAGCTATATCAATTTGAATTATTTTCCACTCATCATTATTTATTTAGTTCATAAAATTTAATCTAAGTAATAAGTTTGTAATTTTATGTTTATTTTACTGACCATTCATTTTTTGTCTTATATAATTTTTTAAAATGAATAAAAAATGTTGAAATAATATTAATATATTATTAAGTAGTTATAAAATGTAGTATAATGAGATTTTTTAATAAAGAATTCAAATTAAATATTAATTTTTTAATCTTTCACTTAATTTTTATAAAATAAATAAAAATTTATTTTATATATTTTAAATATTAAAAAATTATTTTTATAATGTATACAAAACTTTAATTTTATTTATTTTGTGATATTAAATAATAATTTTTATTTCAAATATATTTTTATTCTTTTAGTATAAGAAAAAGAGAATTTAAAAAAATTTCTTACTATTAAAAACATAAAATATTTTTAAAAACTTTTAATAAAAATTAGTTATTAACCTAAATATATAAAAATATATTTTTTAATTATAAAAAATTTAACTGAATCTAATTATATTTAAAAAATTGATCAATTTAAGTAATGTATATAAATAGATATGTTTGAGCATTTCTATTATTAAATTCATCTCTTGGCAAAAAATTTAAAAAGGAAATTAAATTGTTCAATAATTTTTTAATATTCAATAAATGCTTTTGAGATTAAAAATTAAAAATTGAAATTAGGATAGAATTGAAAAAGCGACTATGAGCAGGAATTTTTACCCTCACTCTATGTCCAATGTCTAAAATAAAATAAATAGGACATCCATCGGAGGGTGAAAATGTGTTCTTTACATTAATCCAAACTTTAAAATAATCTAAAATAATTTAAATTACATTGGAACTTAAATAGTGAGGTACTCACAAAATAAAAACATACATCTTACAATTTAAATAAACTATTAAGTCATTCAAACATGGTAATTAAAATAAAATATCCATCATAAACCAAACAAAATAAATCATTCATTCAGAAAAGCATGTAACAAATTAAATAATCAAAGCTAGATTTTGCATTACTAAATAAACAAAATTAGTATTTTAGATTTAAAAGGTTGGTTTTACGGTTTAGGGATTAGTGTTTTAAGGCAAGTGGATAAAATTAGTTATGGCTACTGGATTTGTGAAATTTGGAGAATGGGGTCACTGGATAGAGGTTTTGAGTTTTAGGATTTAAATTGGGATTTTATCATTTAGGGTTTAGGGTTTTTGAGGTTATTGTAGGTAGGGTTTAGAAATTAGGATTTAGGATTAGGTTTGGGAATCAAGCTACTGGTACTTAGGTTTAGGGTTTTTTAGAATTGTAAGTTGTAAAACAAGTTAGGGTTTAAGATTTATGAATTTAAACTGGATCAAAATAACAATTAAAATAATTAATCAATCAAAGTGTTTAAAGGAAAAGAGAAAGATGGCTGCTATATGTTTAAACAACTTATAAATCAAAGGATGAAGCTACTATAAATATAAGCAAATTAATGATTAAGGCCAAACCTCCATTGTTGGTTCCACCAAAATTTGATTATGGCTGAACAAGAATAAAGACAGTATTGCTACCATTGGTGTGTTGATGATTTGTGTTCTTGTTGCAAATTAATTATTGATTATTGCTTGTTGATTGTTTTTGGTCCTTTTAATCATTGTTACTGCTTGTTATTAGCATTAAACCTTATTATTTATAGGCAAATCATCACAAAAACCCCAAACTTAATATGCGTAATTGTAGACCCTTAAAGTCGCAGAAAGTGAATTGGCTTGGCGCCTGCCTGTAGCAATTTTTGCTCGTTCGCAAGTTTCGCCCGCAGCAGTTTTTCGCCAGAGCACTTTTCCAGCGCAGTTTTTTCCGAAACCAAATTCTATTTGGTTTTGGTTTCTTTTCCTATTTGGTTTTAATTTCCTTAAACAATTAGAAGTAAGTTTATGATTTTTCTTATAAATACCACATTAAAACACAGAATTAGGGGGACGAAACTTTGGACTTTTGACTTAGGGGGAAAAATTATTTTACTGGATCGGAGACTCAAAAATTCTATCGGCCAAAAGAAAACCTTAGCAAGCAAGAGAAAGCAACCAAAGGAAGCAATCATCTCCAAATTGCTTTGCTCAACCAAAATCAAATCTAAAGCAGGCAACAGCTTGGTTCAATCTCTTTAAATTTGGTGGAGCCTTCAAACGTAGGTAAATTGCTCTAACTTTAGTTTATTTAATCATTAATCATCTTCACCTTTTAAATTAGCATCACACTTCCTAAGTTATTTAATTATTCCTTCAATTTAATTTAGGCAGTAACATAAATTAATTCGTACAATACATAATATCTTAATTAATGTAAAAAATATAATCGTTCAACACAAATCTAACTTCAAAAACCCTAAATCATTCTTCTGCTTCTAAAACTTCAAAAACTCTAAATCATCCTTCTATTTCTAAAACTTTAAAAACTCTAAATTACTCTTCTGCTTCCAAAAACTTTAAAAACCCTAAATTATTTTTTTCTATTTCCAAAACTTTAAAAACCCTAAATTATTTTTCCCGAACTATTTTCTTAATCATATAAACTCTAACTTTTTGTCCAAAATTTCCAAATGTCTTCTTTGTCACATCCCAAAGGCTAGATAGTCGAGTAATAGGCAAGGAGGGCATGAACGAGTGGTCAAATAGAGGCTCGGGATAGTCAAATATGAAATTGGTGTACACAGTGGAGCTGATGGGACCTAAGTGGAAATTTCTCAAAAGTTAGGGGCAACTATGTAAACTTAAAAATTAAGTGTCAGAAGTTCTTAATAGTGCCCATATCCGACCCCGGAAGAATATTCTCGAGATTAATCGGGTCATAACCGTGGGTTTCAATTTTTTTCGAAAACGCACGGTTTAAAAGTTACAATCGATTAATCGCTGGAGGGTATTTTGATATTTTCACACCCTAGACTATAAAATTACAGCACAAGAAAGTTGAGGGGGGTCAAAATATGAATAAAAGGAAGCCTAATGGCTTGCCAAATAAATAGATAAAAGAAAAAGGCAAGTGGACCAATTAAAAGTGACCATTTTTGCTATAAGGTGTACCAATTGGAAGTCAACATCTATACCAACATATTTTCACCACTTATGGCTGCCATTTGGATCAAAATAGGCTAAGGAAAGAAAATAAAAGCCCTCTCTTACATGGTGAACTCGTTCAAACCATAAGAGAAGGAAGAAGGAGGTAATTTTTCCAAAGTTTAAGGCTTTTGGTTGAAGATATTGGTGACAAACAAGATTATAAGGTAAGAGAAACCTATCTCTAGTTTTAATTTCATGGATTAATGGTTAATTTAAGAGATTGAAATTAGGGTTCATGTAGCTAGATTTGGAGAAAATTCAAGAAATAATTATTTGAAGGATTTGATGAAAGAAATAATGGTGTTTAATGGTGAAAATAAGCTAGCAACCATTAGAAAAATCATAAGATAAGACTATGTCTATACCTAGGGTTCTTACCTTTTATATGTGATGTTAAATTTCATAGGAAATCAAGGAGACAAGGAAGGAAAGGAAGTGATATAGATAAAGGACTAAGAAATAGTAAGGTTTGGTACTTTAACCATTGAACTCCTTTTGAAATTTTTCTGTTTTACAATTAATAAAATGCTGTGATTTTTTATGATTTTTAATTAAATATATAAAAATTATATTGAGTTGAATTTTTGATATGTTGTGTCTCAATGAGTCTAAAATGACAGAAAAATATGTTGAGTTGAATTTGGAATGGTTATGATTTTGGAAAGATTATTTTTATTAGACCTGCTCCAGCAGGTACCTTGACTGAGACAGCCATCTTTCTGGATTTTTAATAAAATGTAGAAAAATAATATCCAATTGAATTTTGGATATGTTGTTGTTTAGTGAGTCTAGTATTTTAGAAAAATAATTTGGAATCACATTGATTGAATTTAATTTACGGAATTCACAAAATTCAGAACTGCTGCCAGGATGCAGGGCAACTGGAGCAGTCTGGTTGGGTGAACGAGTTGACCAAGATTTTGTGTCCAGTTTGATATAAAATTTTAAAGGAATGATTTTAAGATGCAAAACTAAATTCTGTAAAAAAATTTAGATTTTTTAGCCAAGTGGATTATTTTATACAAATTTTCTAAAACAAGGATCAAGTTGGGTCAAGAACCAGAGTTTATTGTTCATATGGTAATTTTTTATTATTAACTTGGTCAAAAACTTGGTGGTTTTATCATTTTATTTTTGGTATTGAGTTTAAGTATGAATATGAAGAATAAATTAGATGGAAAAGAGGAGAAAATCAATCTGAATTTCATAACCGTGATAAAAGTCACATGATGGAATACATGTTCGTTATCATGTGAATATATAGATAAGGTATATACGTGGGGAATACGTGTATATATGGTATATATATTCGTGTATATGGTATATATGTGAATACATATGATACATATGTGAGTATATGTGGTATTTGTGTAAGTATATATTGTATATACATGGAGAATATGTGGTATATATACGAAGTGAATGGGTATATATGAAATGTTATGTATGCTCTACTCGGTAAATGGGTAAAACTGGTATGGAATGGGGATTTGGCATGCCATCCTACCGGCTGTACTGTCTTAACGGCTTCGGTCTAGATATTACTAACGCATGCATGGTTATATCGTGTGAGGTCAAGATCATGGCAACTAGTCGTGTGAGACCAAGACCACGCAGTTATGTTGTATATTCCATATCGTGTGAGACCAAGACCATGGCAATTAGTCGTGTGAGGTCAAGACCACGCATAACTCTATACGAGGCCTCATTTTGAGATCGGTGTATTCATAATTACCTAGTGGAGTAGATTAACTCGTAATTATAATGAAGTTATGTTGAAGATCCAAACAGTTTAAACAGAAAAGAAAAATTAATGAATCATACAAATAGATCAAACACCAGTATTTACTTGGTTCATCCTACACACAGTAGGACTACATCCAAGGAGGAAAGGTTCCTCAGCCCCTTTTACTATAACTCAGAATCGATCAGCACTGTTTACAAACACCATACAGAAACTCTCAACTCTCAACTCTCACAGAGATACAGGCTTTAGATTATCAAGAGATTACAGAAGAAAAAATCCCTTATTTCGTAATTACAAAACCTAGCAGAGAGAGAAGAAGATGAGAAAAGCGGCAGAGAGCGAAAAGTGAAGAGAACAGATAATAGTTTGGTATTTATACCAAACCTAAAACTACCCTAATACAAAACGCACCGTTTTGCCAAAAACGCACAGTTTTTGGGCTATAAGTAATAGAGTCACACAGCTCACAATTCTCCACCTTGACTCTGAGTTACAAAGCAGAAAATGCATTCAGAACCATTCCTCGGGTAACACCTATAATAGCTCATCTCTTCATAACTCCAAGTAGGCTTAGAGCCTCCTGAAATTTTAAAACAGAAACAGTCTTAGTAAAAATATCAGCTGGATTAATCAAAGTTGAAATTTTCTCAACATTAATAATACCCTTAGAGATTATATCTCTAACAAAGTGATGTTTAACATCAATGTGTTTTGTTCTCTCATGAAATACACGGTTTTTGCTTAAGTGTATTGCACTTTGTGAGTCACAAAACACATTGACTTTACCTGTTTTTAATCCCAACTCAGTTACAATTCCCTTTAACCAAATGGCTTCTTTTATAGCCTCTGTAAGGGAAATGTACTCTGCTTCTGTGGTAGAGAGAGCTACAACCTGCTGTAAACTACATTTCCAACTTACAATATTTCCAGCAAATGTAAAACAATAACCAGTTAAAGATCTTCTTTTATCTAAATCAGCAGCAAAATCAGAGTCACAGTAACCAACTATATCAAACATTTCACAATCAGGCTGTTTAAACAACAAACATACAGATTCAGAACCTTTAAGATACCTACCAAGCCATTTTACAGCTTCCCAGTGAGATTTATCTGGACTGCTCATAAACCTACTGACTAAACTCACACCATAGGCAATATCAGGTCTAGTACAGACCATAGCATACATCATACTTCCAACAATATTTTGATAAGGAACCTTATTCATATATTCCTGTTCAGATACTGTTAGAGGCTTAGAACTGGAGCATAGTTTAAACTGTGCACCAATTGGAGTAGAAACAGCTTTAACTTTATTTAGATTATACAATTCATGAAATTTGCAAACATAATCACATTGGGACAGAAATAACATCCTTTTACTCCTATCTCTATCTATACTCATGCCCAAAATTCTTTTTGCAGGACCTAAGTCCTTCATCTCAAATTCAGCACTTAACATAGACTTCAATTTAACAATATCATACTTATTTTCACAGGCAATTAGCATGTCATCAACATACAGTAAAAGATAGATGTAATGATCATGTGACAGTTCTGAAAAATACACACATGGGTCATATCTACTCCTTTTAAACCTATGTTTAATCATGAACTCATCAAACCTTTTATACCACTGCCTAGGTGCTTGTCTAAGACCATACAAAGATTTTAATAATAAACAGACATAACTTTCTTTTCCAGATTCAACATAACCATCTGGCTGTGCCATGTAAAGCTCTTCATCAAGAGTACCATGCAAGAAAGCAGTTTTAACATCCAATTGTTCAAGTTCTAAATCTAACATGGCAGTTATACACAACATTAACCTAATTGTAACATGTTTAACTACAGGAGAGAAAATCTCATGAAAATCTATACCTTCCAATTGAGAGAAACCTTTTGCTACAACTCTGGCTTTAAATCTCCCTTTATCAAAGCCAGGTATAGCAGGTTTTCTCTTAAACACCCATTTACATCCAATAATTTTCTTACCAACAGGCTTTGGTACCAATTTCCAGGTACCATTTTTCATGAGAGAATTCATCTCTTCATCCATTGCTGCTTTCCAGTGTTTCCAGTCACTGCTCAGTTTGGCTTCTTCAGAGCTCAATGGATCACCTGTCTCTGTCACAGCAGCACACACAAAAGCAAAGGCAGTTAAATCCATATTTAAGACATTACAAGCATAATCATCAAACAGGTGACCAAACTTTATATCCTTTAATACCAATAGGATAACCAACAAAATAGCATTTAACTGCTCTAGGTTCAAGTTTATCCTGTTTCCTAATGTAAGCTATACATCCAAATGTCCTAAGGTGAGAATAACTAATAGGTTTTCCATTCCATATCTCATTAGGACACTTATATTTTAAAGCAGAGCTAGGTGACCTGTTTATCAAGTAACAGGCTGTTGATGCAGCTTCAACCCAGAACTTATTACCAAAACCAGACTCAAACATCATACATCTGACCTTATTTAGGACTGTCCTATTGTACCTTTATGCTACACCATTCTGATGTGGTGTATAGGTACAAGTTCTATGTCTCATTATACCATGTTTTAAGCAGAATTCATCAAATTGTCTATTGACAAACTCTAAACCATTGTCAGTTCTTAATACTTTAATTTTACAATTCTTTTGATTCTCTACAAGTGCTTTCCATTCACAAAATTTGTTAAAAACATCATTTTTATTCTTAAGAAAATAAATCCAGATTTTCCTAGAGTAATCATTTATGAATGTGACAAAGTATTGAGAGGCTGACAGTGATTGTGGTACAAAAGAGGAACCCCACAAGTCACTGTGAATATAATCTAGACAGTTTTATGACTTGTGTTGTGAGTGACTAAAGCTTTTCCTATGTGTTTCACAGAGGCTAGATTTACTAAACTGATCTAAGTCTAAAACCCCTTTCCTATACAGCTGTTCCAAACCAGTGTAACCAATGTGGCCTAACCTTTTGTGCCACAGAGATGTTGAGTCACAGCTTGACTCAGTATTGGCAGCAGTGCCTGTTATGACTGAACCTACAAGGTGATAGAGTCTGTTGACTCTATTACCTATTAGAACACACCTGTCCTGTTTATAAACCTCTTATATACCATTCCTAGCTGTATGACTTAGACCCTTTTCTTCTAACCAACCTAAAGAAATAAGGTTTCTCCTAAGTTCAGGAATGTGTCTAACATCCTGTAACTCAACTATCCTGCCATCCCACATAGATAATCTAACTGTACCCACCCCTAAAACTTCACAGGATGAGTCATTACCCATCAGAACATTTGTACCACTTAGATCCTGATACTTACTGAACCAGTGTCTGTGAGGAGTCATGTGATATGAACATGTAGAATCTAGAATCCAAACCTCAGCATCTCTGCTGGAAGTAACAGTTAAAGCCTCTATATCATCAACCTGAGTTGATGAATTAGCAGCTCCAGACTCATTGTTTTGTTCTAGTTTCTTAAGTCTTTCCCTACAAAACCTCCTAATGTGACCCTTTTTCTTACAGTAATAGCAAGTTCTCTCAACTTTATTTGTGGCAGTAGTGTTCTGATTATAAATTTTACCATTATGGGATGAACTATTTGACTGGTGCTGTTGATTACTCTCACTGTTTTTATTCTTATACATTTTCTTTTTAATTTTACTTCTATTTCCTTTAACAAACAGACCTTCAGCATTTCCAGTTTGCTTAGTTACAGACTTAATTTCCATTTCTCTAAGTCTTAATGCATTTATAATGTCATCTGTTTCTAATCTATCCCTACCATATTTAAGAGCATCCTTAACATTCTGATAGCTTTCATGGATAGAATTAAGCAGAATAATGGACTGATTTTCATTACTCAGATTCTCACCAACATCCGCAAGTTCTAATACTAATTTTTGAAAATCATCACAATTATCATCAACAGATTTTGTAGGATCCATTTTAAAACTAAACAACCTTTCTTTCAAGTAGGCAATTTTAGAGACAGACCTAACAGTGTACAATGCATTCAATTTGTGCCAGAGTTTAGGAGCAGTATCATTACCCCTTACTTTCCGAAGAATAACATCAGAAAGATTAAGAATGATGGTGTTGTACGCAAGATCCATCAAATCTTGTTTCCCCAAGTCTGTCAATGTCGAAGGTAAAGCTTCTGGGCCATCAAGTGCTCTTCTGCACTTTTGTTGTACAAGTATTGCAGTCATCTTTTCTTTCCAGATTGTAAAATCACCTTTACCTTCGAATTTTTCGACATTAATTTTGGCGATAGACATTTTGTTTCTCCGATCTAGGGTTTTTGTAAGCAAATCTTATCCTTTCTGTTCTTCTGTTTATCCTGCAAAATACAGATACAGTCACAGTACCAGAAAATAGATCTTTTTTCCCTTTTTGTTCTTCTGTCAATCCTGCAAAAAACACAAATACAATCACAGTACCAGATCGCGAGGAAAAACAAGAGAACAATCTAGAAAATAAACAGATCTTGACAGATCTTTACAGAAGAAGAGCCGATCCAAACAGATCAAATAGAACGAGAACTGATCTGAACAGATCTTAGTGAGAAAGGAGATGATCTGAACAGATCAAGCAAAATAAGACCCGATCTGAACAAATCAAACAAGAAAACCCAAAGAACGAAAGAAAATAAAACAGAGACAATGAAGATTACAACCTGATTCATCGAGATCCTCACGTGCTCTGATACCAACTGTTGAAGATCCAGATAGTTTAAACAGAAAAGAAAAATTAACGAATCATACAAACAGATCAAACACCAGTATTTACTTGGTTCATCCTACACACAGTAGGACTGCATCCAAGGAGGAAATTTTCCTCAGCCCCTTTTACTATAACTCAAAATCGATCAGCACTGTTTACAAACACCATACAGAAACTCTCAACTCTCAACTCTCACAGAGATACAGGCTTTAGATTATCAAGAGATTACAGAAGAAAAAATCCCTTATTTCGTAATTACAAAACCTAGCAGAGAGAGAAGAAGATGAGAAAAGCGGCAGAGAGCGAAAAGTGAAGAGAACAGATAATAGTTTGGTATTTATACCAAACCTAAAACTACCCTAATACAAAACGCACCGTTTTGCCAAAAACGCACAGTTTTTGGGCTATAAGTAACAGAGTCACACAGCTCACAAGTTATATTACATTTTGTTTACATACAGAATGTGAATCTTAACTTAATTAGAAAATATAAATATGATGATTGTATGAAAATAGTTTAATTATGCAGTATTCTACTTTTATATGTGTTTCAATAACCTTCCTTGCACTACTTATATTCTGCAATGGTTAAAGTACCCACTGGGCAATAAGTTGCTCAGCGAGTTATATGTCTAACTCGCAGGTAGTGGATAGAAGATCAGCATTTCTGCAGCGGCCCACACCAGCTCGACGGCGAATAGGGTAGGAATTTTGACATAAAATAGTAGTATGGCATGTACGTTATATCTATTGTAAAGGTTTGTTAAACATATTAAGTATTATGGTTTATGTAACAAGATAATAACAGTAGTATGGTAATGAAACTTAGCAAATGATATGTGATCTTGAGAAACGATATAGAAGTGTGAAATTTTCTTGCAGGGTGTAGTTGAGGATATAAGGGAGATTATTATTGGAAGTGTTCTTGAGTTGAATTGTGAACAAAAGTGTTTTTAAAAAAAAAAACAAAAAAAATTAGTTTTGGCGACACTTGGGAACCCCGCTTTTTAGGGGAAACTCCGCCCAATTTTTTGAAAAATGTTTCATAAGAATTCTCAATTAAGACATTGTAACCAGAGCTCGCATCCCAATGTGACATTCCTCCCCGGCTTATTCGTAGGTCGGGAAGGGGTGTTACATTCTTAAATCTCCAAACCCTAATCTTCTTTACAGTTTCTAAAAACTTTAATCATAATTGTTTCTATAGAACTCTAAACTATTTTCTTGAATCCTAAGATCAAATATGTTTTCCAAAATATCAAAAACCCTAATTTTCTCAAAACCCTAATCCAATAAACCCTAGTTTTCCTAAACCCTAATTCTTAAAACATCAAAACTTTATGACAAGTTCATCAACACCTATAACCATAATCCAGTGAACCTAAAACCTAATCTTTTAAAATTATAAACCCTAATATCTTAAAAACCCTAATTTCATTATGTTTGCTTAAAACCCTATTTTTTTTAAATCACAGTAACATTATTTTCATAAAAACATCCAAAACCTTAAATCTTTTTAACATCCAATAGCTATGTTATTACTTAAAAATATTTCTCAACAAATTAAAATAGTATATGTAAAACCCTAGTTATTGAACATAAAAACCCTAGAAACTCTAATTAATGCATGAACCCTTAAAATTAATATATTTAGTATTTTATTTAAATTGGATGAATGTTTATTATATATTTTGATTGATGTTTGTTATCTTTGATGAATGATTTATTATGAATAGTTATTTACTTTTATTGATTTATTTTGATTTTTAAATATTGTAAGAGGTATGTTTTCACTTTGTGGTTACCTCATTAATTAATTTCTATGTAATTTAAATTGCTTTTATATTTTAGACTAATGTAAAAGACATGTTTCTACCTTTTGGTGAGTGTCCTATTTAGTTTAGACATGAACGATGTAAGGACATGTTTTCATCCTCGGATGGGTGTCCATTTATTTGCTTTGTTTGGACATTCTTTGATTTTAATATAATGATGTTTTATTTTAATTGTTGTATGTAGTATGGATAATATTGTTATACTTAAGAATTTTATAATATTAAGACCTGCAAAGGAGGCCGGTTCCAATGAACCGGGCATTTTGGGGGTGCTGGGCCATTTCTCACATTCCCCACACTTACCCAACTTTCTGAACCCATTAGGGGGTTGGGAATTCCTTAGGAATTGAGTCATCCACCCCTTTCTTTTTCTCGGCCCGTCCTGGTGGCGACTCTATTTTCTTCGGGCTTAGGTCCGTGTTCTTTAAAGCCCCGAGCCTAAACAATGCCGAAGTCTCAAGAACCATTCCACCGGAAACGAGGGCAAAAATCCCCGCTCACAGTAATCCGGCTTTAAAATGAATTCTCCTAACTAGGAAATCAAATGGTCGGCCAAAACATAAAATATGTTAGGACCATGTCGATATGGGCAACCAGGTCGACATGAGCCTTGGCTCATGTCGACCTGGGCCACCTGATCGACATGAGCCATGCTCACGTTGACCTGGGCCCTCCAGGTCGACATGAGCAATGGCTCAAGTTGTCTGGGGCAACCCCAACTCAAAATAGTATTGTATTTTTTTTGTTAATGGACCTGACAGTTTCAATTTGGGCCTAACAAATTAAAATTTAGGACTTCGATCATTTGAATTTATGCCTTTTGAAATCTAACCGACTTATTTAAGAGTTGTAAACTAGGTTTAAATCTTTAAAAGTTGAATCAAATTTATTTTGTTATTCTTTAATCAGTATCGTACCAACTTAGGGCCAAAATTAAGGGTCTACAGTTTGTCCCATGCTTGAACAATCTTGAATTGATTCAGAGAGTAAAAAGAAACATGACTATTGAATTAATTTTGGTGAAAATGAATTGGGCTCTAGACTCGATGCTAGATTTGGGCTCTTGGCCCAAATTGGATTTGGTTTGGGTTCTAGACCCAAATTGAGTTCTTGACTCAAAAAATGATTTTGGGTTTTGGGCCCGAGGTGGTTTGGGTTCTGGACCCGGATTAAGTTCTCGACTCAAAAAATGATTTTGGGTTCTAAACCGGGTTTGAGTTTTGGACTCAAAAAATATTTGGTTTTAAACCCATTTTGGTTTAGATTTTGGACCCAGTTTAAGTTATGGACTCGAAAAATATTTGAGTTCTGAGTCCGAGGTAGTTTGGGTTCAGGACCCAGATTGAGTTTTGGAGAAAATGATTTGGATTTTAGTCCCAAGCTAGTTTGGGTTCTGAACCCAGATTGGTTTGGGTTTTCGACCCGATGCTGGATTTGGGTACTAAACTTGAAACTGGATTTAGGGTTCTCGACCTAGATGCTTCAATAAAAAAACAGATCAGCTTTAGCTCTTCTAGCTTGGTTGACCTTTAGTCACTTGAGGATTGTGGCTTTCTTCTAGCCTATAATTCCATTATTTAATGGATTCTGCCGACCTTTTGTCATCTGCAAGTTTTGGCTTTCTTTTAGCCATTTATTTTATTCTTTAATGGAATGTACTGACCTTTCATCAACTGGGAGTTTTGTCTTTCTTCTAACTTCCATTATTTAATGGATTATGGGTCTTTATCCTTCAAAAATGGATCTTTATCCTTTGAAGATTGGGTCTTTACCCTTCAAGATGGATATTTATCCTTTGGAGATTGGGTCTTATTAGGTCTTTACCCTTTAAAAATAGATCTTTATCCTTTGGAGATTGAGTCTTTACCCTTTATGATGGATCTTTATCCTTTGGAGATTTGGGTCTTTACCCTTCATGATGGATCTTTATCATTTAGAGATTTGTGTCTTTACCTTTCAAGATGGATCTTTATCCTTTGGAGATTAGGTCTTTACACTTCAAGATGGATCTTTATCCTTTGGAGATTAGGTCTTTACCCTTCATGATGGATCTTTATCCTTTGGAGATTGGGTCTTTACCCTGCATTGACTTTAGCTCTTCTAGCTGGACTGATCTTTTTCCTTTTGCATCTTCATTTTGTTTGGGTTCTTACTTTCTTTTTGTTCCATTCTTTTTGTTATTCCTTTTGCAAAAAATTCAGCTATTTTTTAGCTAGCCCTTATATCCTCTCTTTTGTTATCCCCTTGCGTGGAAAAATATTGAAAGTGAGTCTAAAAATATTTTGTACACGCATAAAATCATGAATTGAAAAGAGAAAGTTTTGTCCCCTGTGTAGGCTCAAACCAATGATCTTATTCCCATGCAGGCTCTGATTGATATTTGCATTTTGTTTGGTTTCTTGCACAAGCATGCATCTTCATTTTTGAAAATTGATTGGATCTTTCTCAAGCGATGGGCCTTCCATGCGCCCCAATTCCATATTTGCTTCTGATTATTTACTTCATAAGGTGTCTGTTGTTTACTTTGATAGAAGAATAGACAACAAAAGTGTAATGTTACATGCTTATGTATGCATAGTATGCATGGATGATACTTACATTGGTTCCATTGACTCACAGATCGAGGTGATAAATCAAAGCACTCCCATTGGTTCTTTCCAGGTATTTGTTCAAGTCTTGCATCAGGACAGCAGAAGACTTTACATTTATAGATTTTATTTTCCAAGATGAACAACGTATCTGTAACAGGAGCCCCAGTAGGGTAGAGGCATGAGAGACATCCATTTCAACACATTTGGTTGTTAACTTCTTCATGACCTTACAAATAATCTTTTCATTAGCCCACATTTGCCCAATATGTCCTTCAAGGTTTGGCGATGTAACATACTTTCCCTATGCTTGAAAGCCTTTTTTTTAGAAATTAAATGGTGGCTTTGCCAAATCAGTGTCCATGTACCTCAAGACTCGACTTTTTCAAATTAACCCATCTATAACATCATAGCCCTAGTTATCGTACTAAATCAGAAATCATTTCCATTTAAATAAGAATTATTGCACTTCAGATAGGCACATACACATTATTTGGCCAAAGGTCTTATTGAGTTTAACTATTATCTACCTCATATGCATGCTTATCTAAATAATCTCCACTAATAGACTCTATATACCAAAAGTGATTAACAGGTCTTTAATAGGCTTGAAACGGGGTCTATAAGGGACACGAGTTAAATGAAGACCATTTTCAAATTGGAGCTAATGTGATACTGCTGACACTCACACTATAAACTTCTTATTTTCTTTAGGGGTAATCTTAACCTTTGGGCACTATTTCCTTCTGTCTTCATGAAAATACAAAGCTTGAATGTCCTTCCATCTTTTTGGCATAAATCTGGATCCAATCAAGATGATCTTGATCTTTTCCTTCTAAAAACTCAAGACCACCATTTTCTTCCTCTTCCTCTCCCTCCTTCTCCCTTTTGGAATATCAAGTTTAAGACTTTCAAAATTGCGAATTTGGAATTGTGATTAGATGGCTATTCTCTTATTGAGTCTTTGGTTGGGCTAGACCAAATCAAGTCAATTTGTTCTCATAGACTAGGTGGAATTCTATTGCAGTTGTAGGTAACGAGAACTTTGTTCTCTTTATGAACTGCCCCTCTTTAGGTTTTATTTTTCTCTTTTTCTTCTTTTTTCTTTTCTTTTTATTCCTTTTTTTTTTCTCTTTTTCTTTCATTCATTCATTCTTTTTTTTTTATTTATTTTGTGTTGTTTTGTCCTAACTCTAAGAAAGATGTCTTATCTACATCATCTTATGCTTCTAGCTATGAATGGGGTAAGATGAGTCTACCTCAGTGTGGATAAATCCTTTATTGCCTTGATGTTATTCTGTGATATTAGGTCTAGTTCAGGTGACCTTCAACTAACCCTATAGTCTTGGTTGTATATCCTTTTCTTTGATCTTCTTTCCCTTTTATTATTTAGTGATCATAAGACTTTCCATAAGTATCACAACAGCTCTAAGTAGATTGTTGAGGTTCACAGGCCAATAAAAAGTAAGCTAAAATCTTATGAAGGCTCAAAGGGACAACTAGGTATTGATGTTTAATAGGTGGATACTAGTTGTCGGCTTACCAAATAATGCCTAGATCATTTCTCCCTTAAATAAGCGAAGTTCAATTTTGCCTCAAAAGTTTGTCAAAGCATGTTCTAAGATTAGCTAGGACTTAGACAAAGGTATTTATGTAGGAGCCCTCTCTAAGTAAGTATACGCAGTTCAATGCTATAGAACAACTCCCTCACTTAGTAAAGATATCAAGCTAGACTCGTCATTGATTGAACACCAAAATGAACAAAGACCAATAAAAATTTAATAAAAATAATTTATTCAAACAATCTTAATTTGAAAAATATAATTGTTCAAGAAAACATTAAAGAAACAATGAAAAAAACCAAATGAGCTAAGGAAAGTTCGTTGAGTTGAAGCCAAAAAATGCTTCATCTACTTGGACATGTCAGGGGAAATGGTCATCACCTCCCCATCCATAATTCCTCCATCCTCATCTTGAAATGACGATAAGATAAAACTTTCCATCAATCCTCCCTCTATCATGAAGGTTGCTGGCTGTGGCACCCTTTCAAATTTAGGAAAATGATTGTTTTTGGTGTTGGACTTATTAGGTTTAGGCAACTTTCCATAGTCAATCAAAATTTGGATCTTGTACATTAATCAAGCACATTTATTTGTATCATGCCCTTGCATTTGATAGAATTGACAAAAGGCCTTGGCATCAAAGTTTGGTGACAAAGGATAGTATAGCAGTCGAGGAGCTAATGGTTGTAATAGTCCGTTCTTCTGTAACTTGTTGAAAACCCAAGATAGAGGTTTTCCCAACTTTGAAAATTGTCTTCTATTTACTTGACCAGTTGTATTGACATCTACCACCTTTTGTGCACTTTGATCACCAGCTTGGGAATTCCCCTTTCATTCCTTTTTCCCATAAAAATGGTACTTCTCCCTTTTCCATTCTTCTATTTGTAGTCTAGTTTGGAGAAGGTCTTTGAAATCTCTGATACAGGTGTGGGAAATTTGTTCACGCAGACTGGGTAGGATACCCTTTACTATCACTCGAATTTGGTCAGACTCATATGGTCTCTTCTTAAGTAGTGCAACCTTGTTTCTCCACCTCTTCATATAGTCAACAAAATTCTCATTTTGCCTTTGTCTGATAGTCTCCACCTCCATCAAGGTCACTTCTAGTTTGACATTGTACCTATACTACTGAATGAATGCTTTATATAGTAAATTCCAATTCTTTTGAATACTCTCCTCTAAGGTGTTGAATTAGTTTTGCACAATTGGATCTAGTGAAAGCATGAAGTACCTCAGAGTTTGAGCCTTAGTAGCTCGGGCAGACTGCATGGCAATGATGTATTGTTTAACAAGTTAGTGAGGATTTTCTATACCATTGTACTTAGCAAAAGAAGGCATTTTGAATTTGTAGGGGACCTCATCATCTTGTTAAAATAGCATGTCCACCTCCAACATCTCTTTGGTTTCAGCTTCTTCTCAAACTTTTTCTCCAATTCTGCAATCATCTTTTTCACATCAGAAGTCTCCGTCTTTTCAATAGTTGATTTTTCCACAACCTTTGGCTCCTTCTTCTTATCTTGAGGATCTTGAAAGTACTGAGCCCAATAGTCATCATCGTCCATAACCATCTTGTCATCATCAAAAGCTACTTCACCAACTTTAGTCTTTCCCTTATCTTTCTGCTTTTTGTTACTAGCAGATGCTTCAATAGTAATTCCAAACATTACTGCTAGTTGGCTTTTCATGGTCTCAGCCAAGACCCCTTTTAGCTCTTCCATCTTGGTGTTGACTGCATCGTCTATCATCTTTTAAATCTGTTCAGGTTCCATTACTCTTGGTGAGAAGCTAACTGAGTTATTGCTAGATTCTACATCATTGATGTAGGTTGGGTTGTCGTAGGCTCTTGAACTGCTGTAATCCAGGGTTGTGAGCAAGTAAGGATCAATGATAGGAGATGCAATACATGTATGCATGGATGGACAAGTAATAAACAAATAAAAAATTAACTCAACAAAGCAGGAGCAAACCTTTCAACCGTATAACTTCCACACACGAATGGCGAGTCTCTTTTTCTAGGTATATGGCCAATAAAATACCAACATGGGGTATCTGTTTTTTAAATAATTCCCTCGGACGTTTTAACCAATAATTGTATTTTCAAGTTTAGAAATCGGTCTATGATATTTCCTATTAATTGAGCCTTAATCCATTGGATCAACTGAAAATAGCTTTTATGATATGTTATGGATTAAAACTAAATTAAAGGGTTTATCATAAATAGATTTCCTATTTGAAAAAACAACTAATGATTCATGTCACAAACAAGTCCAATAAATTCATGGTATAAATTAGGCCCACAATAATTTTTATTATTCCATGATTACCCTAACTAGTAGTAAGCCCATTTTAAGAAATGTTTTGAATAGAATTCTGAATTTGGGTCATGAAAAATATTTTTAAGCCCAAAAAAGTTTCAAAGCCCATTGTTAAAAGGTTTGTCTAAAAATAGATTTTGGGCTTTAAGCTTGGGCCATGAGGTGAAAAATAGGTTTTTTTCAAAGCCCATTGCAAAAAGTTTTGTTTAAACATGAATCTTGGACTTTGTATTTGGGCCATGAGGCAGATAAGAATGTTTTATGTCCAAAGACTATCTTGAAAAATTTTGAAAATAATTTTGGACTTTTGGGTCTAAAAAACTATATGGAGCTTACAATATAATGAGGTCATATTAGAAAAAAGAACAAACCAAATATGTCATGGGTCAAACCAAAATATATTAATCATAGTGAAAGAGCAAGCATTTGGGTATAAACCTAAGAAAAATAACTTGGCCAACTACATGGGCTTTAGTCTTTGGGTTGAAAAACTTACGTTTCCACAACAAGTATATACCAAATGGTACAAGGCTATGAGTGGTTATGCCATGCTCGATCTCTATATCTTGAGTGAAAGTATGGTATCCCTTATATAACACAACTTGGGTAACACATACATATGAAATGATTTTTATGACTTCGACACTGTAAGAAAGAATAAAAAAATATAAAGACTAATGGAACCAACTTCTCTTATCCCCAGTGGAGTTGCCACTGTGAGCAGGGATTTTCACCCTCCACTCCTATGTGGAATGATTCTTGCAACTTCAGTAGTGTTAGGCTCAAGGCCTTAAAGAACACAGGCCTAAATTCGGAGAAAATAGAGTCTCCACCCAGACGAGGCGAAAAAAAAAGGGTGAATGACTCAATTCCTAAGGAATCTCCAACCTCCTAATGGGTTCAGAAAGTTGGGTATGTGTGGAGAAGGTGAGAATGACCCAGTACCCCCATAAAGCTTGGTTCATTGGAACCGGCCTCCTTTTCATGTCTAAATATTATAAAATTCTTTGCTTATTACAATATTATCCATATTATATACGACCATTAAAATAAAACATCATTGTATTAAAATCAAAGTAATGTTCAAAATAAAACAATAAATGGGTACCCATAAAAGATGAAAACATGCCCTTACAACTATGTCCAACATCTAAAATAGAATAAAATAAATAGGACACCCACCAGGGGGTGGAAACGTGTCCTTTACATTAATTTAAACTTTAAAATAATCTAAAATAATTTAAATTACATTTGAACTTAAATAGTGAGGTACCCACAAAGTGGAAACATACATCTTACAATTCAAATAAACTATTAAGTCATTCAAACATGGTAATTAAAATAAAATATCCATCATAAACCAAACAAAATAAATCATCCATTCATAAAAGCATGTAATAAATTAAATAATCAAAGTTAGAGTTTGTACTAGTAAACAAACAAAATTAGTGTTTTAGATTTAAAAAGGTTGGTTTTACAGTTTAGGGATTAGTGTTTTAAGGCAAGCGGAAAAAATTAATTTTGGTTACTAGATTTATGAAATTTGGAGAATGGGGTCACTTGATAGAGGTTTTGAGTTTTAGGATTTAAATTGGGATTTTATCATTTATGGTTTAGGGTTTTTGAGGTTGCTGGAGGTAGGGTTTACAAATTAGGATTTTGGATTAGGTTTAGGAATCAAGCTACTGGGTACTTAGGTTTAGGGTTTCTAGAATTGGGAATTTAGGAATTAGGGTTTTAGGAAATTAGAATTTCGGATTAGAGTTAGGAATTAAGCTACTGGGTACTTAGGTTTAGGTTTTCTAGAATTGGGGTTTAGGAAATTAGGGTTTTGGAATTTGAAAATGGTTTAGCATTTTTTTATATTAAGAAAACAATTAGGGTTTTATAGGTTGGAAACAGGTTAGAGTTTTGTGAGTGGTAAAAAAAATTAGAATTTTATAACTTAAAAATGGTTTAGGGTTTTATAATTTGGAAAACAGGATAGGGCTTTTTAAGTTGAACATAGTTTATGGTTTTGTAAGTTGTAAAACAAGTTAGGGTTTAAGATTTATCAATTTAAACTAGATCAAAATAATAATTAAAACAATTAATCAATCAAAGTGTTTAAAGGAAAAGAGAAACCTGGCTACTGTATGTTTAAACAACTTATAAATCAAAGGATGAATCTACTATAAATATAAACAAATTAATGATTAATGCCAAACCTTCGTTGTTGGTTCCACTAAAATTTGATTCTGGCTAAACAAAAATAAAGACAATGTTGCTACCTTTGGTGTGTTGATGATTTATGTTCTTATTACAAATTGATTACTGATTATTGCTTTTTGATTGTTGTTGCTCCTTTTAATTGTTGTTACTATCATTTATTAGCATTAAACCTTATTATTTATAGGCAAACCATCATAAAAATTCTAGACCTAATCTTTGTAATCCTGCTTTAAAATGAATTCTAGCATAATTAGGAAACCAAATGGCTGGCCAAAACTTAAAATATGTTAGGACCATGTCAATCTGGTGTGCCAAATAAACATGAGCCAAGGCCATGTCAATTTGGGCAACCAGATCGACATGAGTCGAATTGGTTATAGAAACATGAGTTTAATTAGTAAATTATTAGTGAACAAGGAAAAATATTTTCTAGACGGGTGAATAGGCTTATGTCGACCTGGGCCACCATATCGACATAGCCATGCTCATGTCGACCTGGGCCCTCTAGGTGGACATGAGCAATGGATCAAGTTGCCTGGGGCCGCCCCGACTCAAAATAGTATTATATTTTTTGTTAATAGACTGAACAGTTTTGATTTGGGCCGAACAAATTTGATTTTAGGGCTTCGATCATTTGAATTTATACCTTTTGAAACCAAACTGACTTACTTAAGAGTTGTAAATTAGGTTTAAATCTTTATAAGTCAAACTAAATTTATTTTTACATTCTTTAATCAGGACCGTACTAACTTAGGGCCAAAGTTAAGGGTCTACAGTGACCTAAGTTGATAATAGATATAATGGTTTTCCCTTTATTTTTCCATGTCATAAATTTATTTATATTATTTAAAGCCATATCATTATTATATATTAGCAAACTCACATAAGTAGACAAGGTTGGTTAGATTTGTAATAAAATGCAAAGTTTATATACCATATTAATACAATTTAAAATTATGATAAAATTGAAAAAGTAACATAAGTGGGGAAAAATATAATAGTTTTCCCATATTTAGTATGTTAGCTAAAAGAAAGTATATCATGAAACTATGATTTCAATTAGAATTTCTACTTGAAATCACAAATCAATTATTAAAGGGATTTAACAAAAAAAAAAATTATCCTCTCACATTACGAATAAATTTTAGACTCCACTCACCTTAATTAGACCCTTTTTTATAAAATTAGCATTCAAAAGAAAAAAAAAGCTTTCCATTCTAGTTCCTAAAAACACACCCCACAACCATAATTTCAATTTTCTAAAAATCTCTTCCTCTCTATCTTTCTTCCAAACCTAAAATCCCTAAAATCTTGGCCAATCAAAATCTCTTCCTCTCTCTCTTTCTTCCAAACCCTTCTAAAACTATTCTTCCACATTACTTTAGACATTCTTTAAGAAGGCACAAGCAAGGTATGCTCTCTCTCTCTCTCTCTCTCTCTCTCTCTCTCTATTTATCTATCTCTTTTTCTTTGCCTTCATTACTTACTCTGGAACTGCCTTTAGTTTTCTCTGTTTTCTTCACCTTTACATTGAAAATAAGTTCAACATTTAAAAGCTTTTATTTTTCCATATGCATTGCTATACAAAGGTGCTAGTATCATTTTCTATAATGAATTTTTCTTGTTATTTTTTTCCTTTTTGGTATTCTTTTTTTGTGGGTTTTATGTGTTGTTTACTTAATTTTAAGATTGATTAATGAGATTTACACAATAGGGATGAATGAGATATGGGTGTTATAATAGTTACTAAATTAGTTTGAATCAATCATATTGATTTGTAATTTAGTTATTGCTTAATTAATTAATTGAGCCTTAGATTTTTCTTTTTATTTGATATACAAATTTTTCTATATTGGTTATTTAGCCCTGTTTTTTTTTAATGTGTGTTTCATTGTTGGATAGAGACAGAGAGTGAAAGATTCAGTTGAGAATGGGTGTAAGAGTATGAGATGGAAAAAGATTAAATTTATCTTAGAATCCGATAGATAATTCTTATTTGCAACTGGTTAAAATTGTCTATAGTCTATAATCCATTTCAAAATTATTTCATGTTCACATACAAGTTTTTTGTTTTTATCGATCTTGACTGCCCACACAAAGAAATTTGTAGAGTAAAAAGAACTGCTCAAGGCTCTAGCTTGATTGATCATATCTTTATAGTCGTAACTTTTAGCTTAGAAGTTTAAACATGAAAACATGAAAAACAAGTTCATTCTTGTCTTTATTATTATATGACATGTAATGTAATTATTTCGTTTAATTCAAAGAGAGAATATTGGCAATCATACATACTCACATGTCCAGTGTATGTTAATCCATGTTGGCTTAATAACACTTTTTTTTTACTCATAAAAAGAATCCTTTAATTTCTTTATTTTTATCACATGGATATTTTCTAGATGTATTGTATATATGGAAAAAATATAAGCATCTTTTTATTGAATTTAAAATCATGAAAACATGCCACCTACTATATCTTTTATTGTTGTATCTCCTTAATTTTCAAACCAAATTTTTTTTTTGTCTAAGCATGTTGAATTAATATAATACACATTTATATCAATTTATTTAAATTAACTTTAGTCTATAAAAAGTTTTCTAATGTGTATCTGATTTGTACGGGATGGAAATGTAATGAAAGCGCATATTTTGATCATGCATGTTATAAGTATTAAACTATTATAACTAGGTATTTTTATGAATGATGAAGTTTTCAATTTATTTTGGAGCCAAAGACATGGATGTCATGGATATTGTATAGTTCTATCCAATAATATACAACTTCAAATTTTAGCTTCAAAGTAGGT
The DNA here is from genome assembly GCA_947685225.1 of Garcia nutans. Taxonomy (NCBI): domain Eukaryota; kingdom Viridiplantae; phylum Streptophyta; class Magnoliopsida; order Malpighiales; family Euphorbiaceae; genus Garcia; species Garcia nutans. Next base: position 14,229,773 of record CANTUV010000032.1, read on the forward strand.
TTGAATTAAAAAAAAAGAAGCCTATTCGACCCATTAAATATAGTTATGTCAAGCTTCATACTAAGCTATATCTATATGTAATATTGAGGAGCTTTATCTAAGATATCATGTTGTGAAGGTCCATAAGCTATTTTTGTGTTCCATATATTGTTCAATTGTTTAAAATAGCAAAGAAATAAATTTTTGTTCACTGATCTATGTTAATGTGGTTTAATATGAGATTAATAAAGAATGAATGATTTTGTGCTCTACATGTTTTTTAGTTGTTTTGAATACTAAAGAAGTGTGTTTAGTATACCGATATGAATTGATTTGTGTTGATATGTCTTGATATTCATTAATATAGGAATACTAAAGCATGAATAATTTTGTGTTCTACATGTTGCTTAATTGTTTTAAATAGTCAATAAATGTGTTTGTGTTGACTGATGTGGAATGATTTTTGTTAATTTGTGTTGATATGTATTGATATGCTTTAATATGAGATTACTAAATAATGAATGGTTTTGTGTTCTATATATTTTTTAGCTATTTTGAATACCAAAGAAGTGTGTTTATTATACTGATATGGATTGATCTATGTTGATATGTGCTGATATGCCTTAATATACTTTGATATAGGAATACCACAACATGAATCATTTTGTGTTCTACATGTTGCTAAACTATTTTAAATAATAAAGAAATGTGTTTGTGTTGACTGATTTATATTGATATGTGTTGATGTAGGATTATTGAAACATGAATCATTTTGTGTTCTAAATGTTGTTTAACTATTTTATATATTACAAAGTTGTGTTTTTATTGACTTATCTTTATTGATATTTATTGGTATATGTTGGTTTGGGTTGACATGGTTTGTTCAGTGATTATTAAAGTACTAATCATTTTATGTTCTTTATGTTATTTGGCTATTTTATGAAGTCTAACAGTGTATTTTTATTGATTGATCTTTGTTGATATAGGTTAATATATGATTATTAAAGCATGAATCATTTTGTAATCTAAATGTTGTTTAGCTATTTTATGAAGTCCATAAGTGTGTTTCTATTGACTGATCTTTGTTGATCCTTGTTGATATAGGTTGATGTGAGTTCATACACGTTGATATGAGATAATTAAATCATGAATCTTGTTGTGTTCTAAAGCATGTTTAGTTGTTTTATAAAGTCCAAAAGTGTGTTTCTATTGACTGATCTTTGTTGGTCTAGGTTGATATGGCTTAAATGGAATTAGTAAAGCATGAGCCATTTTATGTACTAAATGTTGTTTATATTTTTAAAAATGTCAAAAAGTGTTTTTTATTGACTAATAATGATTGATCTGTATTGATCCTTGTTGATATGGATTGATAGGTGTTGATATGTGTTGGTGTGATTTGATATAGGATTACTAAAGAATGAATGTTTTGTATTCTATGTGTTGCTTAATTATTTTAAATATGGAAGAACTGTGTTTTTTTACTAATACAAATTGATCTTTGTTGATATATGTTTATAGACATTAATATACTTTGATATGGGATTTCTAAAGAATGAATCATTTTGTATTCTACATGTTGCTTAGCTTTTTTAAATAGGGAAGAACTATGTTTTCTTACTAATCTACTTTGATCTTTGTTGATATGGGTTGATATAGGATTACTAAAAATGAATATTTTTTTTCTTCATTTTTTTAACTGTTTCAAATACTAAAGAAGTTTGTGTTGTATACTGATATGGATTGATCTGTGCTGATATGGAACTAATAAAGCATGAATCATTTTGTGTTCTATATGTTATTTAGTTGTTTTAAATAGTTAAGAAATGTGTTTTACAGGTATAAAATGGAAACTTCATCTAATTGCTTTGGGTTTGAGTATCTTTTGTTTATGTATAAATGTTTTCATAGTTTGGTAATTAAGTTCCTAGAATTTCTAAGAGCATTAAAATAAAGTTTAAAAGGCATTATGTTGGGAGATGATTGATGGTTATTGGAAATTATCAGGCTTAAGGCCTTTAAAGGTTAGATGAGCCTGAGAAGTGCTTGTCCAAATCATTGATATTCTTTAAAATTCATTATTTGGGTCTTCATTTGTTTTAGGATAAACTTAGGGTATGGAAATCAATGAAGAACCATTATTTGGGATTATTTGAGCAAAGAAGATATATATAGTAAGAAAAAGATAGATTAAATGATATTTCAATGAAGTTTAATTAACTTATTTGATAAATATTTATGGGAATTGAAGAATTGTGATATTATATAGATTTGAGTTTGCTTATCATCTAATTTCACATAAGATGTTCATCAATATTGTTTATATGTTCCAACTTTGGTACAAAGTGATTCCATTTTGACTAATGGTATTATAAAGTCAAGGAAAGGAAGAATAGATCAACATTTTGACTACATTTTTACTGATATGTGTTAATATGGTTTGAATGGTTTGATATACAATGGGATTACTAAAGAATGAATCATTTTGTGTTTTATATGTTGTTTATCTGTTTTAAATACTATAGAAGTGTGTTTTGTATACTAATATGGGTTGATATGTGTGGATAAGAGTTGATATGTGCTGATATAGGATTATTAAATCATGAATCATTTGTATTCTACATGTTGTTTAACTACTTTAAATAGTCTTGTAATGTATTTTTGTTGACTGATATGGATTGTGTTGATTTCGGTTGAAATGGGTTGGTTAGTAATTATTAAAGAATGAATGATTATGTGCTCTGTATATTGTTTAGCTATTTTAAATAGTGAAGAAATATAATTTTATCCACTAATATGGATTGATCTATGTAGATATGGGTTGATATGCTTTGATATGGGATTGCTAAAGAATGAATGATTTTGTGTTCTACATATTGTTTAACTATTTTATATGGTGAAGTTTTGTGTTTTTGTTGAATAACATGGATTGATTTTTGTTGATATGTGTTGACATGCTTTGATATGGGACTGCTAAAGAATAAATCATTTTGTATTCTATATGTATATATGTGTTTTGAATATGCAAGAAATGTGTTTTGCAAGTATAAATGCCAAATTGTGCTAAATCTACTTCTAATTCAAGCAGTGAACAATCTCCTATACAACTGTAGAAGGAAGTGCTGAAAGTTGCTAGCCTTGGGGCCATGTCTACAATAAGCTCTAAAGGGTATAAGATTAAGAAGAGGATATGTAGTCAAATATATGGTAGCAAATCAAATAAAGTCAAATATGTGCTACTTCCCACTAAAAACATGTATGAAGAAGACAAAAGAGATAAAGTGCATACTAGCAAAGACAAAGATGAAGATGTAAGTAAATATCAATACATAATTTACTATTTTTGTGATACAATAATTAAATTTATTGAAAGTGCTTGAATATGTTATACCAGACAATACCTGAAAGCATCAACAAGTGAACACAATCGATTTTGGATTGAAAAACATTTGTATAATCAGAGATGTCATCGGTATGACAAGGAGAAGGTATGTATAATATGAGTTGCTTTACAACTTAGTTGTATAAGAAATGTTAGCCATGACTATTGCATATTTCCTTGACTATTACTTATTTGTTCATTGATGTCATATAATTATTCTGTAGGTGGCATCCTTTCACTGATACAAAGTAGGTCACTTTATAAATGTTTATGATAAAAAAATATGAGCATTGGCATGGATTGAACCATTGGTTTTTTACTTAGCAAGTGCCAAATCTAAATCCATATGAGCTATCATTTAAAATTGGGAAGTCTGTGATCCATTTCAGACTCAAAATGTATTACATAATAACTAGATTTAAGTACTCTATTGTCAAGGACTTAAAAGTGGAAAGCTCACCACTGGCAAACATATATGGGAGATTAACCCTTTAAAAACTATATGATGAATTCAAAGCTTGCGAGGATGTAAATTTGCAAGTAAAATTAGGTGTTGTTTGCTTCGTTAAGTTGCTAATCATTAGAAAGGGCACTACTTCAAAAGTAAAAAAAAAAAAACTTAATCTTATGGATGATTTGAAGGCTTTCAAAAGTATAGCTTGCGAGTATATAGGCTGGAAATTTTTGTGCCCAAGGTTGAAAGAAGTGTTGTTGAAGTTGAGGAAAAAACCAATGGCAGCGGGTATTCATTCACTGGATTCTTTGATGTCCTCTCTATTTTTGTAGTGGAGGTCATCCCTGCCTTTTCACTTATTAGGGTTAGGAAGACCTCTAATACGTTCTCTCATACGAATAATTAGAAAATAGGTGAGAAATATGGATATGCTAAGATATGGATAAAGTTCGCAGGTCAGGTATACACAAAGTGTAAGCGGGGATTTTTGCCCCCACTCCCGGTGGAACGGTTCTTGCGACTTCGACACTATTTAGGCTCGGGGCCTTAGAGAACACGAACCTAAGTCCAAAGAAAATGGAGTCGCCACCCTGATGGGCCTGGAAAAAGAAAAGGGTGGATGACTCGATTTCTAAGGAATCCACAACCCCCTAATGGGTTCAAAAAGTTGGGTACGTGTGGGGAAGGTGAGAAATGGCCCAGCACCCCCACAACGCCCGGTTCATTGGAACCTGCCTCCTTTACAGGTCTTAATATTATAAAATTCTTAATTATTACAACATTATCCATATTACACACAATAATTAAAATAAAACATCAATATATTAAAAATCAAAATAATGTCCAAACAAAACAAATAAATGGACACCCATCCGAGGACGGAAACATGTCCTTAAATCCCATGCCTAAATAGGACACCCACCCAAAGGTAGAAACATGTCCTTTACATTGGTTCTAAAATGGAAAAGCAATTTAAGTTACATGATATTTAACTAATAAGGTACCCACCAAGTGGAAACATATCTCTTACAATATTTGCAAATCTAAATAAATTGATAAAAGTAAATAATTATTCATCATAAATAAATCATTCATCAAAGGTATTAAACATCAATAGAAAGTAAACATCCATCAATGATAAAATAAATAAACCAAGCATTGAACTTAAACAAATTAAAGCATGTAAAATAAATCAAAGCATAATCAAATATAAAATTGAATAAGGCAAATAAAGATTCAAATTAGGGCTACTGTTTCTATTTAAGTTTTTTTGTTTCATGTGTTTGGAATTCATGAGTTTAAGCTACTGTGAGTTTTAATGGAATTAAAATGGATTAAAGTTTTTATGATTTAAAAAGTTGGTAAAGTTCTTTGATTCACTAAATTAGTGTTTGAGAAGTGAAATCATGAAACTAGGGTTTGGACACTTTAAGACATTAAGTTTATTATTATTAGCTACTTACTGTGTTGAATTTTAGATTTATGAGATTTTAAGGTTTAAAGGATTAATGTTTAGAAAAATTAGTGTTTAAGGTTTTAAGGGAGTTAGGGTTTACTTTTTTGAGTTTAGAAGTTGAATTAGGGTTTTTAGTGTTTCGAAGAATGGATTTTAATTTTAGAGTTTGAGAAAACAATTTATAGTTTTATAAAGCTTTAGGTGATTTTTAGAAACTGTAAAGTGAAGTTTATGGTTTTAAGGATTTGAAACTTTGGAAAACAGATTAGGGTTTTTGGGAATTAATAATTTAAGGTTTTGGGAAAGTTGGAACGTAGATTAGGGTTTTAATATTATGAAGAAACAGAAAAAATAATTTAGGATTTTTTAAAAATAAAGAAAACGATTTAAAGTTTATAAAAATGAAAGAGACAATTTAAGGTTTTTGGGAGCAGAAGGAATAAGTTAGGTTTTTGAGGTTTTAGGGAAACAGAAGGATGATTTTTAAGGTTTTATAACGATTTAAGGTTTTTTGGAAAAACGAAGAAACGGATTAAAATTTTTAAAGGTATCTAAAAACAGAGGCAATCACTTAAGGTTTTTGGAAATAATAATCAAGGTATCTAGACAAGCTTTGCTGCCTTTGAATTACTTGAATTGTTTTTCTGCTCTCTCAAAAAATCGGATTGATTCAAGGTTTTCCTTCTCAACTTCGGTCACAATTTTCTCCTCCAAATTTCAATTTTTCGATCCAATTTTTGATCAATTTCTCCTTCCCAATTTTTGATTGCTTTTTGTGTTGTTTTTGGTCTTATTTATAGAAGAATTTTATGGTTAATTCCTAGTTATGCACGGAACATAATATTCATTAAGAAAAGGAAACCGAAACCTAATTGTATTAGGTTTCAAAAAATTTGTGTCGGAAAAATTTTGCTGGCGAAAAAAAACTGCTGCGGAAAAATTGCACTGGCAAAAAAAACTGCTGCAGAAAAATTGCGCTGGCGAAAAGGCTGCCGCAGCTGGCTGCGGCAGCGCAGGCTAAACGGGCCTCCTGGCCATTTCACCAGCAAGAAATTCCTACGGGCGAAATGCCCACGGGCCCGCGCTGACTTTTGACGATGATTTTTTCGTTGCCGATTTTTCCGTCGCCGGTTTTTTTGTTAATTTTTAATTTTTATTATTTTTGAATTTTTATTCACTTCACCATTTTTTACTAAAATAAATATTAAAATTAATCAAGATGCCACAAAAATTATTTTGGACTAATTAAAATATATTGGACAACACAAAAATTATTTTAGACTAATTAAAATATATTGGATCGGACTAGGTCAAAAATTAAGGGTCTACAGTTTGGCCCCTGCTTGAATGATCTGTAACTTTAGAGAGTGAAAAGCAACAAGACTTAATTTTTGATGAGATGGTTATTTGAATTTTTTTTGGGTTCTGGACCCGGTTCGAGTTCTGGACTTGATTTGGGTACTTGGACCCAAGATTGAATTTGATTTGGGTACTTGGACCCAAGATTGGATTGAATTTGGGCACTTGGACCCAGGACTGGGTACTTGGACCCGAGATTGATTTGATTTGGGTACTTGGACCCGAGATTGGATACTTGGACCCGAGATTGGTACTTGGATTCGAGATTGAATTTTATTTGGATACTTGGACCCGAGAATGAATTTGATTTGACTAACCTTTTATCAGTTGAGAAGTCTGATTGCTCCGGCTGTTCTACACATTGTTGTTCTTCACCCTCAAAATGGATCTTCATCCTTTGAGATCGGGTCTTCACCCTTGAAGATGGATCTTCATCCTTTGAGATCAGGTCTTTACCCTTGAAAATGGAATTTCATCCTTTGAGATCAGGTCTTCACTCTTGAAAATGGATCTTCATCCTTTGAGATCGGGTCTTTACCCTTGAAACATGGATCTTCATCTTTTGAGATCGGGTCTTCACCCTTGGAACATGGATCTTTATCCATTGGAGGTCAGGTCTTTACCTTGGCTTCAGCTCTTTTAGCTAAACTGATCTTTTGTCTTTTGCATCTTCATTCTTTTGATAGTTCTAATGTTCCATTCTTTTGTTCTTCCTTTTTGCAAAAATTCAACTATTTTTAATTGGACCTTATATCTTCTCCTGCCCCCTGCGTGGCGAAATATTTTCAAGTGAGTTTGAAAATATTTTATACATTGACTCAAAAAATTGAAAAGGAGAAACGTTGCCCCCTATGTAGGCTCAAACCAAAGATTTTTTTTTTCATGCAAGCTTTGATTGATGTTTTTGTTGTCTATTTCTTCGCACAAGCATGTATTTCTTCTCTTTGCAAGATTACTGGAGCTTTCTCAAGCAATGGGCTTTCTATGCCCCCCTGATTTGATATCTTCTTTTGATTGTTTACTTCACAGAGTGTTTGCTGTTCACCTTAATAAAGAATAGACGATACAAGACAAGAAAGTGCGATGTGATATGCTCATGTATACATGATATGCATGAATAATACTCACAGCGGTTTCATTGACTCACAGACCGAGGTGATCAGCAGAAGTATTCTCATTGGTTATGTTTTGACGCTTGCTCAAATCTTGCATTGGAATGATCGAAAGCTTTTGCATTTGTGGCTTTTATCTTTAAGATGTTGAAAACACGAGTGGTAGAGACTCCAAGCAGCAAAGTTAGGGATTCATCTATTTCAAACTATGTCTCAACATATCAGTTGATAACTTCTTCATGACCTTGCCAATAATCATTTCCTTTGCCCAATGTGTCCTTTGGAGGTTCAACATACCTCCCTTAACTTGAAGGCTTTGCATGACAAAACATTTTTTTTTATTTTTGAATTTTAATTTTGAAATCAAATGTTGGCTTTGCCAAATTAATGTCAATGTACCTCAATACTTGATTTTTTTCAAATTAACATATCTATAACATGACAACCCTAGTTACCGTACTAAACTCGGGAATCATTTCTATTTAAGTAAGAATTGTTGCACTTTAGATAGGCACATACACATTACTTGGCCAAAGGTCTCATTTGAGTTTAAATATTGTCTATCTCATATGCATGCTTATCCAAACTATCTCCACTAATAGACTCTACCTACCAAGAGAGATCAACAGATCTTTGATAGGCTTGAAATGAGGTCTATAAGGGACACGGGTTTAAATGAAGGCCATTTTGAGAATGAAGCTGATGTGACACAATGGACAAACCTTCACACTATAAATTTCTTGTTTGAACATTAGGCAGTTGGGAGAAATCTTGCTAAACTCTAAATTCTTTGTCTTCTTGGCATTAATCTGGATATTGATTAGGACAGTCTTTGCCCTTGCAAAAAGTTTAAGACCCAAATTCATTTCTTTTCTTCTTTTCCCTTTTCTTTCCTCTTTAATTTTCTTACTCTTCCCTTTTCTTTCTCTTTCCTTACTCTTCCCTTTCTTTGATCATTCTATCATTTTGTCCTTCTTCCTTGTAGGACTGTCAAGCACATAACTTTCAAGAACTGGATGGTCTTCCTCCTTTTTCTCCAATTTTGATTGAATCTTTGGCTGGGTTGGACCAATTCAAGTAAAAGTGTCTTTATGAACCAAATGGAAGCCATTTGTTGCTTTAGGTAAAAGAGAACTCAGTTGGCTTTTTGAACCGCCTTTTTAGGTTTTATTTTTTCTATTTTTTCTTCTTTTTTTTTCTTTTTTTTCTTTTTTTCTTTTTTCTTTTCTTTTTCTTCTTTTCTTCTTTTTTTCTTTTGTTTTCTTTTGTTGTTTTTTTTTGTTCTAGCTCTAAAAGAGTTGTCTTGTTTGTACTAACTTGGGCTTCCAATAATGGATGAGTGGAGTAACATAAATCTTCTTTAACAGGGATAAATCATTTGTTACTCTAATGTTGATATTGTCTTGATATATTGGAGATTTTAAGGGAACTTCAACTTCCCTTATGGTCTTGAAAACTTCAACTATCTACATGATCTTGACTAATCATTGCTTTCTTTGATCTTCTTGCCTCTTCACCTTAGTGATCATAAGACTTGTCAAAAGTATCACAACAACTCAGGGTAGGTTATTGGGGTTTGTAAACCAATGAAAATTTTTTTTATGAAGGATCAAAGGGACAACTAGGGATTGATATTTAATTGGGTGGATACTAGTTGTTGGCTAACCAAACAATGCCTAGATCATCTCTCCCTTAAATAAGCATAGTTCAATTTTGCCTCAAAAATTTGTCAAAGCATGTTCTAAGACTGACTATGACCTAGACAAAGGTAATTATACAGGAGCCCTCTCTAAGTAAGCATACACAACTCAATGCTATAGAGCAATTCTCTTATCTAGTAAAGTCATTCGAGTCATGATGCATAAATATATTAATTCATGAATTATCAAGCTAGATTCCTCATTGGTTAAGCACCAAAATGAACAAAGACCAATAAAAATTTTGATGAAAGTAATTTATTCAAACCAATTTAAATTTTGAAAAACATGATTATTCCAATTAAATATTAAAGAAAGTAAAATTGAAAATCAACATTCAAGCTAAGGAAAGTTTGTTGAGTTGGAGTCGAAGATTAGACATCTCAAGGGTAAGGATTTTTTGCATCATCAAGGATCATTGCTTCATCATCATCTTTAGCAGCTTCTCTATCCATATCATGACAAGGTGACAAGATAAAACTCTTCATGAAGGTTGTAAGCGATAGTGCCCTTCCAAATTTAGGCAAAGGATTATTCTTAGTGTTGGGCTTATCAAGCTCAGGCAGCTTTCCACTGTTAATCAAATCTTGGATTTTGTGCCTTAATCGAACACATTTATTTGTCTCATGCCCTTGCATTTGATGAAATTGACAGAAAACCTTGGCATCAAAATTTGGTGGTAGAGGCTTAAGTAGAGGCCGAGGTGCTAATGGTTGTAGCAAATCCATTTTCATTAGATTTTCTAACATCTTTGACAAAGGCTCCCTTAAGTTTGAAAATTGACGCTTCTTTGTTGGCTTAGTTGTTGTATCTTTCTCAACACCTCCTCTTTCCCTTTGACTTTTCCCACTAGGGTGATAGCCGCTCTTATTGCTCCACTTAGATAGCACATGGTTCGGTTGGTCTTGTAGAATAGAGATTGTTCTCTCATTTTTCATTCGATCTCTATCAGTAAACATGTTCCTTGTTAATGCTGTCTTTTCCTTCTTTCTTATGTCAATGGGAGATTCCTTATTAGCATTGTTGATGATCTTCAGAATTTCAATCAACTGGGTCTTCATAATTTCAACCAATCGGTCTTGTAGTTTGGCCATCCTAGCTTGGGCAACTTCATCAATTATGTCCCTTAGCTGGTTTGCATCCATCCTTGAAATGTTGTAGGTGGTGTCGTTGTATGCTCTTGAATTATCGTACTATAGGTATGTGAGCCAGAGAGGATCAAGGATATGAGATGCAAATGTATGTATGTATGTATGCATAAGCAATAAACAAACAAGGATAAATAGGACGTTCCTTCCAACCTTATAACATCCACACACGAATGGCGAGTCTCTTTTCCTAGGTATATGGTTAACAAAATACCAACATGGGGCATCTTGTTTCCTAATATTTCTCTCGGACGTTTCAACCAATAATTATATTTTTAAAAATGGAAATCATTTCATAATAATTCCCATTAATTAGGTTTTAATCCATTCAACCAACTAAAGTAGCTTTTATGCTATATTGGATTAAAACTAAATTAAGAGGTTTATTATAAATAGATTTTGTAACTTGAAAAAGTAACTAATGATTCATGCCAAAAACAAGCCCATGGTTAATTTATTCTTAGTATAAACTAGGCTCACAATTGATTTTTGGTATTTTCATAATTGACCTAAATAATTTGCAAGCTCTTTGTAAAAAAGGTTGGATGAAAATAATTTTATTTCTAAGCCCATTCTAAAAAGATTTTAGAAAAAATGGATTTTGGGCTTAGTATTTGGGCCATGAGCAAAAGAATTTTAATTTATTTTTAGAAAAGTCTTATGTCCAATAACCATCTTGAAAAATTTTGAAAATAGCTTTTGGATTTTAAAGAAAAATTATTTTGAGCTTACAATATACTTAGGTCATATTAGAAAAAGAACAAACCAAATAAGCCATGATTTAAGCCAAGATGAATTAACCATAGTCAAACAACATGCATTTGGGGTAAAACCTAAGGAAAGCAACTAGGCCAATTACATGAGCTTTAGTCTTTGGGTAAAAAGGCTTAGGTTCCCATAGTAAGTATATACCAAAAGGTACGAGGCTATGAGCGGTTATGCCATGCTTGATCTCCATACCTTGAGTGAAAGTATTATAAAAAAGAATAGAATAATATAAAGACCAACGGAATCAACTTCTCTTATCCCTAGTGGATTCGCCACTGTGAGCGGGGATTTTCGCTCCTACTCCCAGTGGAATGGTTCTTGCGACTTCGGTACTGTTTAGGCTCGGGGCATTAAAGAACACGGACCTAAGTCTGGAGAAAATGGAGTCGCCACCCGGACATGCTGGGAAAAAGAAAGAGGTGGATGACTCGATTCCTAGGGAATCCCCAACCCCCTAATGGGTTTGGAAAGTTGGGTACGTGTGTGGAAGGTGAGAAATGGCCTAGCACCCCCCACAATGCCTGGTTCATTGGAACCAACCTCCTTTACAGGTCTTAATATTATAAAATTCTTAAATATTACAACATTATCTATATTACACACAATAATTAAAATAAAGCATCGATATATTAAAAATCAAAATAATGTCCAAACAAAACAAATAAATGGACACCCATCCGAGGATGGAAACATGTCCTTACATCCCATGCCTAAATAGGACACCAACCGAAAGGTAGAAATATGTCCTTTACATTGGTTCTAAAATGGAAAACCAATTTAAATTACATGATATTTAACTAATGACGTACCCACCAAGTGGAAACATACCTCTTACAATATTTACAAATCTAAATAAATTGATAAAAGTAAATAATCATTCATCATAAATAAATTATTCATCAAAGATATTAAACATCAATAGAAAGTAAACATCCATCAATGATAAAATAAATAAACCAAGCATTGAACTTAAACAAATTAAAGCATATAAAATAAATCAAAGCATAATCAAATATAAAATTGAATAAGGCAAATAAAGATTCAAATTAGAGCTGCTGTTTCTATTTAAGTTTTTTTGTTTCATGTGTTTGGAATTCATGAGTTTAAGCTACTGTGAGTTTTAATGGAATTAAAATGGATTAAAGTTTTTATGATTTAAAAAGTTGGTAAAGTTCTTTGATTCACTAAATTAGTGTTTGAGAAGTGAAATCATGAAACTAGGGTTTGGACACTTTAAAACATTAAGTTTATGATTATTAGCTACTTACTGTGTTGAAATTTAGGTTTATGAGATTTTAAGGTTTAAAGGATTAAAGTTTAGAAAAATTAGTGTTTAAGGTTTTAAGGGAGTTAGGGTTTACTTTTTTGAGTTTAGAAGTTGAATTAGGGTTTTTAGTATTTCGAAGAATGGATTTTAATTTTAGAGTTTGAGAAAACAATTTATAGCTTTATAAAGCTTTATGTTAATTTTAGAAACTGTAAAGTGAAGTTTATGGTTTTAGGGTTTTGAAACTTTGGAAAACAGATTAGGGTTTTGGGGAATTAATAAAAACAATTTAAGGTTTTGGGAAAGTTGGAAAGTAGATTAGGGTTTTAATATTATGAAGAAACAGAAAAAATAATTTAGGATTTTTTGAAAATAGAGAAAACGGTTTAAAGTTTATAAAAACGAAAGAGACAATTTAAGGTTTTTGGGGGCAGAAGGAATAAGTTAGGTTTTTGAGGTTTTAGGGAAACAGAATGATGATTTTTAGGGTTTTATAACGATTTAAGGTTTTTTGGAAAAACAAAGAAATAGATTAAAATTTTTAAAGGTATCTAGAAACAGAGGCAGTCACTTAAGGTTTTTGGAAACAATAATCAAGTTATTACATCTTCAAAGATTGAAGTTTTGAGTGTGTAATCTATGAATTAAATAAAGAACAAAGCTACTATAAGAAACAAAAAGAAATTAAGATTTCAAACCTTCGTTCATAGGTTACACCAAAAATTGCTTCTTGGATGAACAAGGTCAAAGACAAGCTTTGCTGCCTTTGAATTGCTTGAATTATTTTTTTGCTCTCTCAAAAAATCAGATTGATTCAAGGTTTTCCTTCTCAACTTCGGACTCAATTTTCTCCTCCAAATTTCAATTTTCCGATCCAATTTTGATCAATTTCTCCTTCCCAATTTTTGATTGCTTTTTGTGTTGTTTTTTGTCTTATTTATAGAAGAATTTTATGGTTAATTCCTAGTTATTCACGGAACATAATATTCATTAAGAAAAGGAAACCAAAACCTAATTGTATTAGGTTTCGAAAAATTTGCGTCGGAAAAATTTTGCTAGCGAAAAAAAACTGCTACAGAAAAATTGCGCTGGCAAAAAATCTGCCGCAGCCCGTGCGAAATGCCCACGGGCCCGCGCTAACTTTCGGCGACGATTTTTTCGTCGACGATTTTTTCATCACCAATTTTTTTTTGTTATTATTTATTATTTATTATTTTGATTTTTTATTCACTTCACCATTTTTTAGTAAAATAAATATTAAAATTAATCAAGATACCACAAAAATTATTTTGGACTAATTAAAATATATTGGAGAACACAAAAATTATTTTGGACTAATTAAAATATATTGGATCGGATTTTGTAATAAATTAAGGGTCTACACAAAGCATTTTGTTATCTTTTAAGTTTGAATAGATTGCATAATAATACATATTATATTATTAAATTAGTTATTTATATTTTAAATAAATTCTATAGGAACTGACTACAATGCGGTCGGTGCCTATAAGGAGATCTCCTCTTGAAGCCTCACATCCAGAGATGCAAGGAATAGGCATAGAACAAGAAAAAATGGAAGAAAATGGCATTCCTATGGGTGATTTAAATTAAAAGAAGAGGGTTCATGAAAAAATTGGAATAACCTCAAATAAGGAAGAACCCACTTACCCAAAAAAAATGTCTAACTCCGAGGTAATCCTTCAAATACTTGTATTTTTAATGTAGTAGGTGGTGCTATCAAATTAAAATGATAAAAATAATTTCCTTACCTTCTAGTGCTTTAGGGTTCAAAAAGGACAAAATTAAATAATCGATTAAAGGCGCTTGAGCAATGATGCATATATTTAAAGACAAGGTGCAAGTCTCTACGATATAAAAACAAAATTAACACAAAAGTGATCAAAGAGCTCAAGGCTACTATAGGATTATTGAGTCACAGAATTATAGCCTTGGAGGAAGAAGATAGAAAAAGGAAGGACCATGACAAGCTAGACACTCTCATCTTCACACCTTACTCTATATACTTATTGTGGTAATTTTTTAAACTTAATATTAACTATTCTTTGTGTGTCATCGCTTTTATAATATATATTCATCTTGAAAAATGACAAAAATTTTAGAAAAGATAATTTGATGGAAGTAGAAGATGAGGATGTTACACAAGCCAACCATTCAATAATAGAGGTTTCGCAAACCACATTTTAGCTAGAGAAAAAGAAAAGGATTCCTATGCCAAATATAAAGTACCTAGGTGAGGAATGGACATCAGAGAGTAGAGGAGTACAAAATAAGAGGACCAAACATTTCCAAGTAGAATGTCAGAAGATGGCAAATGAAATCACTTATGATCTTGTACTACCACTTGACTCTTTGTCTCCTCCATCTCTATAACAAAGTTCAACTTTTAGTGCGTGGTGATAATTGCATTTCCACAAATATAAATTGTAAGTCCCTATATTTAATAAAGATTCATCAGTCACTTTAATTTATTTCCAGACTTTGTTAATTTGTTGTGTTTTTTATTTATAATAGTGAGTGTAACAAAGAGGAAGAATTGGCTCCGAGTGAAATCTATGACTTCACAATTCGTAAAACAAACTTAAAATTATTTTGGCATTGGATGAGAGTGAAGGATGCTTGGCTTTCAAATGATGTAAGATTTCTTCGTTTTTATTAAGTAATTGGATGAAATGATATAGATATATCTATCAAATTAAAAACATTGGTTATTGACTTGCAGGAGATTGATGTCATCACATACTACGTTCTTCAAAAGCAGAAGTATTATCTTGAATACTTTCACCAGCATAAGACATGTGGATCCTACAACATAAATGTTATGTGTTCTCTACGTGTATGGAAGATTTAAGGAGAATAAGTGGGACCCTCTATCAAATCTCCAAAAATTTGTGAAAGGTAAGACTTGTTATAGAAAACATTTTAAAGACGTCGATATGGTATATCTTCTAGTGAATCATAAAAGCCAACATTTGTTCTTATCAAGATTAATCTTAATCTACCAGAATAGAGAATTATGATATATGATTCACTTTACAATCATGCACATACAAAGATAGAACTAGTAATGTGAAGTCGATTGTTGGTATGGTGTCATTTGTGATGGATAAGTTGAATTTTTCATCGAAAGGCTAGAATTGGAGAAATATAAGCATTACAAATTAAAAATCACGTATGAAAACCATGCTTGCTCACAATAAGAGGGATAATATACCATATTATGAATCCTTAATTAGCATGTATATGTTTTTTTAAATAGTTTTTTAATACTTATATGTTATTGCAAAATAGATTGCATGATGTTCGTTGCCAAATTCATTGAGCATTTTATGATGAAAGGCCTAAATTTTCAATATTAAACATAGCAGCTTATGAACAAATCCAGATATAATACAATAATTCATCTATGGTCCATGTTTCAAATAAGAGAGATGGTGCTTATTATGGTGAGGATAACAATGATGATGATGTCGAGTGTTATTTGTAAGCCAATAAGGATGTCAAAATTTATATTGTGAATATGTATAGTTGTTGATTTAGATGCTGAAATATGTAAATCATAATTCTAGTTTATTTTTCATTTATATGTTGAATGGATCTATGTGCACTAAATTTCCTGGGTGTGTTTTGTTGGGGTGTTGGATGTATGTATGTGATATAGGTTGAATGGATATATTTTGAATGAACACTGATATGTGAAATGGGGTGAAAGTGTTATAGGCTGAGGAAAGTTGTTGATATGGATGTTTGATTTTTTTTAAAGTGTTTGATTACCATTCATAGGTCGCTTTGGATGGATGGAAAATGTATAATTTATTAGATTGAGATTTCACTGGTTGAACTGTTTGTGTGATTGCTAGGTAGTCTATTTGTAGTATTTGAAAATTTTACCCATATCAACACATATCATCTCATATCACTTGTATAATAACTCTTGCCTATCCATAACAACCGTATCAACACATTTCATCCTATATTAATTGTATAGTAACTCATATCTATACATTTAAACTTATATCTATCCATATCAAAGCATATCATCCCATATAACGTATATAATAACTCTTATCTATCCATATCAACACTTGTCAATGCATATCATGCCATATCGCTTATATAACTCTTATCTACCATATCAACCCATATCAATACATATCATCCCATATCAATTGTATTGTAACTCATACTTATACATATAAGCTTATATATATCCATATCAACACATATCAACCATATTAACACATATTTATCCCTATCAACAGTTTAAAAATTTGTCATATCGATCCAACAATATCAATAATATCCAATATTTATATAACAGTTTAACAACCTATCATAGCAATCCAAAAACATGCAATAATTAGTTGTTAAACAGCTTATGAATACAATAAATGATATTGTTAGTAAATCGTGAAGAATCTGCAACCCTTGCCGCAGCGGAAAACAAAAATTCTTTCGATTTACTCACAGGATCCATGTGATCCATTCAATTCGATAAAAGAGATTCGAAACTAACCTTTTTGTGTAGCTTCAAAACGATTAACAGATGCTGCCTTCTGAAGACAAACACCCTCTAACGAAATCCACACAAACGTATGCCGGTCTGAGTGCTAGCTCACCAACGGCAGTGGCTGAACCTTTTCAAAACGAAACTAGGGTTTTTTAGGTTTTTTTTTCTCTTCTTACGTTTTCTTTTGCAAAACGAAATTATAAGATCATTAAACCTCCAGTCCTTTTTAAAACCGTTTTAAAAGACTTCTTTTTATCAAAACCCTAACTGTCCATATCCCATATGGACCCACGTTTTAATAATTATTATCTAATAATAATTATTATAACAATATTATTATTAATATCTAATAATAATAATAATACTAACAACAATAATTAAATATAATTATTATTATTTAAGTACAGCCTACGTTCTATGTGTGTGACCCGATAGGCTCATATTAATTGGTAGTGTATTTTAATCTCTATTGAAATGCACAAATCATAATTGGCCTCTAGCAAGACATTACGACTACCCAATTAATCATGAGAATCATCATAAATGAAAAACCTGAAATAGTACATGCATTAATCCCTTTGTCACACGATATCTAGTTTGAACATAAGTCATAGTAAATGTCATACTTATATTGTCCAAACTTATGATTACTCGATCTCCAAGTTAACTAATAAACAAATAAGATTGATCTTATATCAACTTATTTGAGCATGGCCATGCATTTCTCAGTTACACTTATCGAGGGGCCCAGAAGATATCTCTCTCATAGAGAGGGACAAATTCCATCTTGATTGTTCATTTTCCTCTACATAATTTATATCATGTTCAAGCATAACCTTTATAATTATCTAGTTACAGATAACGTTTGATCATGTCAAAACATAATATTCCTTATGTTGGAAACTATGACAATCTCAAGTCAAAGGATTAAATGAAAACTATTATGAGATACACTTATGACATTAAACCATGAAGTGATATCTATGTGGGTCTATCCAATACACTGTTCTCTAACATGTATCCATAATATTGATTTGTATCTTCATACCTATAATCATCTTATGATTATCAAATTAATATTACACTAGTTATATTTATTATTATCTCCATAACAATAATAAACCAGGGATATAATCATTATTATATATAACATGCAAACATAACAATGATAATAAAAACTTCTTTATTAATAACAAAATGAATAACATTAAGGTCCAAATCAATGGCCTAGGGCATATACACTAACAGTCTCCCACTTGCACTAGGCCTAGTCTAACAAATATCTCATGCCCATAGACCTAGTGTGCTGATCATGCTTGACCCGCGAGAGAGGCTTTGTCAATGGATCTGCTATGTTGTCATTTGTGTCAACTTTGCATATCTTGATATCACCTCTATCAATGATGTCTCGAATGAGGTGAAATCGCCTGAGTATGTGCTTAGATTTTTGATGGGACCTTGGCTCTTTTGCTTGCGCTATGGCACCATTGTTGTCACAATAGATAGCCATAGGATTAGCAATGCTAGGCACCACTCCAAGCTCAGTGATGAATTTCTTCAGCCAAACTGCTTCCTTAGCAGCATCTGATGCTGCTATATACTCAGCTTCTGTTGTAGAATCTGCTACTGTGCTTTGCTTGGAACTTTCCAAGTAATGGCTCCACCATTCAATGTGAATACAAAACCTGACTGCGATTTGTAATCATCTATATCAGTTTGGAAACTAGCATCTGTGTAACCATTTACAACTAGTTCATCTTCCAAACCTCCATAAACTAAGAAAACATTCTTAGTTCTTCTTAGATACTTAAGAATGTTCTTAACAGCTGTCCAGTGACCCTCACCAGGATCAGCTTGATATCTACTTGTTGTGCTTAAAGAATATGAGACATCAGGTCTAGTACATAGCATGGCATACATAATAGATCCAATAGCAGAAGCATAAGGGATCTTATTCATTCTATCTCGCTCCTCAGATGTCTTAGGACATTGATTCTTGCCAAGATGAATACCATGTGACATAGGCAAGAATCCTTTCTTGGAATCTTGCATACTGAACCTCTTCAACACTTTGTCAATGTATGTACTTTGACTTAAGCCAATTATCCTTCTAGATCTATCTCTATAGATCCTTATACCAAGGATATATGCAGCCTCTCCCAAGTCCTTCATTGAAAAAGAATTCCCTAACCAATCTTTAACCTTTTGTAAAGTGGGGACATCATTTCCAATGATCAATATGTCATCTACATATAGGACTAAGAACACGATAGCACTCCCACTAACCATCTTGTAAACACATGGTTCATCTTCATTTTGAATGAAACCAAAGTTCTTAACTGTTTCATCAAAACAAAGATTCCAGCTTCGAGATGCTTGCTTCAATCCATAAATGGACCTTTGAAGCTTGCAAACCTTCCCAGAATTCTCAGGATTTACAAAACCCTCAGGTTGTGTCATGTACACATCCTCGAGTAAATTTCCATTAAGGAAAGCGGTTTTGACATCCATTTGCCATATCACATAATCATAGTATGCAGCAATGGCAAGGAGAATCCTAATAGATTTAATCATAGCAACTGGAGAAAAAGTTTCATCATAGTCTATACCATGTGTTTGTTTGAAACCTTTAGCAACCAACCTTGCTTTATAGGTTTGCACATTTCCATTAACGTCAATTTTCTTCTTGAAAACCCATTTGCAACCAATAGTCTTAATACCTTCGGGAGGATCAATTAAGGCCCAAACTTGGTTGTCAAACATGGACTGCATCTCAGAGTTCATGGCTCCAAGCCATTTCTCTGAATCTGGACCTGACACAGCTTCAAGATAGGTAGTTGGCTCATCTTGATCTATGAGCAAAACTTCACGACTTTTAGTCATGAGAAATCCATATCTCTCAGGCTGATGATGTGGTCTATCAGATCTGCGCAGAACTTGTGTAACATTTTCAGTTTCCACAATGACTTGTGGTTCTGAAACTGTTTCTACAGGCGGTTCAATATCTTCTTGTGGTTCTATAAATTCATCTAATTGAACTGTGCTCCCACTAGTTCTTTTAGAAATGAATTCCTTTTCCAAGAAGGTTCCATTTCGAGCAACAAACACTTTGTTCTCAGATGGAATATAGAAATAATATCCTTTAGTTTCCTTAGGATATCCCACAAAGATACATTTAGCAGATTTTGGAGCTAACTTATCTGAAACTGGTCTTTTCACATAAGCCTCACAACCCCAAATCTTAAGAAAAGACAAACTAGGTGTTTTGCCAGTCCATATCTCATATGGTGTCTTTTCAACCGCTTTAGATGGTACACGGTTTAAAACAAAAGCAGCTGTCTCCAAGGCATAACCCCAAAACGATAATGGAAGATCTGCTTGACTCATCATAGATCGAACCATATCTAATAAAGTTCGATTTCTTCTTTCAGAAACACCATTCCACTGTGGAGTTCCTGGAGGAGTTAATTGTGAAATAAGTCCATAATTTCTTAGATGTTCGTCAAACTCTTGGCTCAAAAATTCACCACCTCGATCAGATCGAAGTGCCTTAATAGTTTTACCAAGTTGATTTTGTACTTCATTTTGAAAAGTTTTGAACATTTCAAAAGCCTCATGCTTATGTTTCATTAGGTAGACATAGCCATACCTACTGAAATCATCAGTAAAAGTAATGAAGTAATTATATCCTCCTCTGGCACTAATGCTTAACGGGCCACATACATCTGTATGTACTAGTCCTAGCAAGTCATTAGCCCTTTCACCTTGTCCGGTGAAAGGATTCTTTGTCATTTTGCCAAGTAAACAAGATTCACATTTATCAAATGATTCAAAATCAAATGAATCTAATAATCCATCTTGATGGAGTTTAGAAATGCGTCTCTCATTTATATGGCTAAGACGACAATGCCATAAAAATGTAGATTCATACCATGTAGCTCAGGAATGGACTTTTCCATGTTGTTCATATTATAGTTCATAACAAAATGTGAAAAACTGCTGGGCAAAGAATGAAGGATCAAATCCGTGGAGAGTTCTAAACTCAAGGGATATCCAAGTCGGGCAAGGTGATCAATGTAGCCCTTCATTTTCAAAACATGAGCGCTAACCGATTCGCCCTCTGACATCTTGCAGTCAAATAATGCAACAGCAGTGTCGAATCTATCCTGCCTAGCTTGCTGTTGGAAAGCTTGTTTGAGATGGACACTCATCTCATAAGCCTCCAAGTGTTCCAGATCCTTCTGAAGTTCTGGACACATAGTAGCAAGCATAAGACATCCAATGTCATTGGAATCATCCATATGCTTCTTATGCTTGTTCTTATCAGCATTAGAAGCATTAGCAGGAGGTGGCTCAGGGACAGCTTCATCAAGCACATAGGACTTCTTTTCTTGTTTGAGAACAATTCTCAGGTTCCTAAACCAATCAACAAAATTAGTCCCATTCTCTTTCAGTTTTTCCTTCTCAAGGATGGATCGCAGTGATAAAGTGGAGTTATTGTTGGTAGCCATTTCAATCTACAAAATATGCAAATTTTAATTAATAAAAGGTGATAAGTAATTAAACTCCCACTAAAATATAACCCTCAATCATCACAATGACATTTTAGTGGGCTAAGATCCAATTTTACTTAATATTAAGTCAGCTTTGGCATGACACTTAAAATCAAGTTATTATGGTAGGTAACCCATTACCAATTACATCAGATGTAACTCTTAGATAATATGGGATCATGACATCATATGTCATAGCATGTTATACCCCATCTAATGCCTTAGGCCCAAAACCATTTTGATAGCCTAATTAAGTCTAACCAATTTTAAACGCATGAGCAGCACCATTACTCATCATATCTTGCTAGGATAACCTAAAGTACTTTGCTTTGGCAAAATCTACATTTAGGTGATCTTAGCCTTGATAAGTGTTTAAGACATGGATGGCATTAAAACTTAGATTAATAGTGAGGGTTCATTCCATTTAATTTTTTTTTTTTGAAAACATGTTAAAATTGACATTTATATATCATATCCTATATGCATACATAAACTATCAAACATGGCATCTCATACATATTTGATAAAAATAAACGTGACATAGCATGGCCAAACTAGATATGATCTTCATGAGACCAAATGAAGATCATATAGGCAACCCTAGGTGAAAAGAAAACCTATCTATTACAACATTTGCAATAGTACATTTCTTCATATCTTGAAAGGCAACTTCATCTCCATGGAATTTTCATCTTCTTCTCCAAGCTTGAGTCTTCATTATTACATTAATAATAAAAACTAACTACTAAACTAGTAATTATAAAGTTACAAAAATAAACGACACGCAGGCCGTATATATATAAAAATTAAGATATAAATAAACCAATCACATAGGTCATAAGGCCATGCTATGCACCATGCCAAGACATCAAACAAACATAACATATTCATCACTAACATGTTAAATAGAAATAAATATACTGACATTCTTAATGTCGCGGTAACGAACTATAGGGCGCGAACATACGGCGGTCCCGCTAGCCGGTTAGCGGGCGGGGCTCCCGCTGGCCGGTCAGCGGGCGGGGTTCCGAAGGGGCAGCTCCCCTGGGCGGGGTCGAGGGGCAGCGCCCCTCGAAGCTAAACAGAATCATTAATCCAATTAATTATTTTCTGTCAAAACCCTTATTCTGTTAATCATATTAAACATAATATAATAGTAATCTATTAATCATATTAACAGAGAACTATTACCAGAAACCTTAGAAACGATTTACTCAATAATCATATTAATCAAAATCGAAATCTATGTATACATTCAATATGAATAAACGAATTGAATTAATCATATTAACCCTAATTCGAAACCATAACAGATCGTATACCAACCCCAATTTGATTTCACAGAATTGTATCTTATACAATTGGTCATCTTTGACATCATATATCAACAACAATTTATGTTATATCTCATATAACAGATTCGAATCATCATCAAATGATAAAACGAATCCAATCATGCCATTCGAAAAACAATAGATCATATCAACACATCAACATGGTATATTTCGAAATAAATGGAATCAACAAGAGGGTCTGATACCACTGTTAGTAAATCGTGAAGAATCTGCAACCCTTGCCGCAGCGGAAAACAAAAATTCTTTCGATTTACTCACAGGATCCATGTGATCCATTCAATTCGATAAAAGAGATTCGAAACTAACCTTTTTGTGTAGCTTCAAAACGATTAACAGATGCTGCCTTCTGAAGACGAACACCCTCTAACGAAATCCACACAAACGTACGCCGGTCTGAGTGCTAGCTCACCAACGGCAGTGGCTGAACCTTTTCAAAACGAAACTAGGGTTTTTTAGGTTTTTTTTTCTCTTCTTACGTTTTCTTTTGCAAAACGAAATTATAAGATCATTAAACCTCCAGTCCTTTTTAAAACCGTTTTAAAAGACTTCTTTTTATCAAAACCCTAACTGTCCATATCCCATATGGACCCACGTTTTAATAATTATTATCTAATAATAATTATTATAACAATATTATTATTAATATCTAATAATAATAATAATACTAACAACAATAATTAAATATAATTATTATTATTTAAGTACAGCCTACGTTCTATGTGTGTGACCCGATAGGCTCATATTAATTGGTAGTGTATTTCAATCTCTATTGAAATGCACAAATCATAATTGGCCTCTAGCAAGACATTACGACTACCCAATTAATCATGAGAATCATCATAAATGAAAAACCTGAAATAGTACATGCATTAATCCCTTTGTCACACGATATCTAGTTTGAACATAAGTCATAGTAAATGTCATACTTATATTGTCCAAACTTATGATTACTCGATCTCCAAGTTAACTGATAAACAAATAAGATTGATCTTATATCAACTTATTTGAGCATGGCCATGCATTTCTCAGTTACACTTATCGAGGGGCCCAGAAGATATCTCTCTCATAGAGAGGGACAAATTCCATCTTGATTGTTCATTTTCCTCTACATAATTTATATCATGTTCAAGCATAACCTTTATAATTATCTAGTTACAGATAACGTTTGATCATGTCAAAACATAATATTCCTTATGTTGGAAACTATGACAATCTCAAGTCAAAGGATTAAATGAAAACTATTATGAGATACACTTATGACATTAAACCATGAAGTGATATCTATGTGGGTCTATCCAATACACTGTTCTCTAACATGTATCCATAATATTGATTTGTATCTTCATACCTATAATCATCTTATGATTATCAAATTAATATTACACTAGTTATATTTATTATTATCTCCATAACAATAATAAACCAGGGATATAATCATTATTATATATAACATGCAAACATAACAATGATAATAAAAACTTCTTTATTAATAACAAAATGAATAACATTAAGGTCCAAATCAATGGCCTAGGGCATATACACTAACAGATATAACACATTGATATTACATAACAGTTTATGAATACAACATATAAATCAAAGTAGTTTTATTTTTTAAAACTTGTTGATCTTGAAATATTATGCAAAGAGATGAGATTTTGACAAGTAGACCTATCATGTCTACACTCACGACAACGACTACACTTAGGTTAAAAGTTTTCCTCACCTAAAGAATGAATTCTGCATTTTTTTCCTGCTAGTTGATGTGTGCGCATCTGGTGGTTGAAAAGTGTATTGTGAATGTGTTTCAGATTAGACCAACCAGTAATATGAGGAATTAGATTTATGACTTTTTTGCATGTTTCCTACCAAGACACATGTGAGTAATATGGAGAACACAACTCATAAGGATCTTACATACTATTTCTAATAACCATAAGAGCATGCATACATGGGAGTTGATCTAATTGGAACTTCCTACAATAAGTCCTCATAGACAATATAATTTTTATCTACATCTTTAATGTCGTATTTGTTGTTGCTAGCATGATCCATCTACAAAATAGCATTACCATTGTGATATGACAATATCATAATTATTGACAAATGAGGAAGAATAAGTAAAGAACTTTTACATTGAAAAAATAAAGAACTTATTTTCATTTTTTATGCTTTCATCATTCTATTTTTCAATTTTTTTCAACATCAGTTGCCATTTTATCTGTGGACTCATCTGCTTTGCTTTGACATTTATAAAACCATCTTTGATACATCTTTCTAACCTTATTAATAAATGTAGTAATTGGAAGCTCTCAAGCCTTTTTAAGCGGAACATTGACTGATTTAGAAATAATAGTCGTTATGATGTTATACCTCTTTCTATGCGTATGAGACTATGTCCACCTTACAAGCCCAACACCTTCTAGAGATTCTTTAGCATCAGGAATGGTAATGCAAAAATCACCAAAAAGTTTAATGAAATTATTTATTTTATAGTCTTTAACTATTTTGTAGTAGTGCTTCTCAAAGTTCTTAGTTATATATTTGAATTTGCACTTCAAGTTGTTTAACAAGTGATACATACAAATCCCATAGAATGCATTTTGGAAAAGACATCTGCTATAACCTTCAAAATGCTTACGTGTCTATTAGAAATAATAACATAATCTAGTCTTTCATCAAAAGTTTCCCTCAACTTCATGAGAAACCACGTCTATGATGTGAAAATTTCTAAATCACCAATCCCGAATGCCTAAGAGAATATCTATTGGTTTGCATCATGACAAATAGTAGTAAAAAGTGCACCTCAATACTTCCCTTTTAAATGAGTGCCATCAATAGTAATATAGGTCTATAATTTTGGAAACCTTTTAATAAAGCATTAGAAGTGAAGAAAAGATACAAAAATCTATTGTCATCACCGTATTGTAGATGTATAACTGTAGTATGATTTATTTTGTATAGCATATGAAAATATACAGGTAGAATTGAGAAAGACTGTTGTGGAGTACCTAATATGATATTCTCATATACATACTCCCATCCTTTCTAAGTGACAGAATAACTAATCTCAACACCAAATTTGTTACGCATGTCATCAATCACATCTTTGGGTTTGAAAACCCTTTCAAGATTTATAAATCACTTCTTAACACACTCTACGATAACCTAACATGTATAGTCTAACTCTAAGATTTACTTGTCTATGTTTACTCTAATCAAAATCAGTCGGACATGTATGTTGGGTCACATATTTTGTCATTGTCTAATAACACTACGAGTCTCCATACAACTTTTATCAATACAATGCACGATAAAGAAAGAAGCATTGGACTTGAAAACCTTAAACTGTAATTTCTCCTTAATTATAGTGAGAGGCATGGTTGTCTTAATATCATTCATTAAATTAAATACTTTTCCCTTCTCAATCATTTTAGATATAGGACTTTTGCCTAACAACTTTGGATTGCTCTTAGATATAAACAAGTCTGTCATAGTTTCTTTATTATCAATAGTAGGTTTTGCCTTATTATTATAATTAAAATCAATGTCATCACTGTATTCTATCCAGTATGCTGAAGTTCTACATGATCATCATTAGTATGTTCTACGCCAACATTATAATCTCAGGAATGTCATTAATATGTTTTGCTCGTTCCTCACCATATGAACTACTATCATATCAGGATTTATATGCACCTTCTTTAATACTAACAATTAATGGATGTTTAAGTCTATCCTCCATAGCAATAGCCATGATTATCCTAAGTGACCTATTATCTACCATATCATAAAGAGGATGCACGTCATGATCAGTAATAAATTTGAATTCAATCTTTGATGTGTTGTCAATATGAAGAGATTCGAATACTAATTTCTTAAGTTCATTGAAATCAACCATTTTATTCAAGAAAACATATTCAACACCCCCGCCAACATATTTACTAATGTTCACAACAAATTTCCCCCTATATTGGATGAGAATTATTATTTTGTCAATTAAATGAATTCGTTTGCCAATTAGTTTGAAGCCATCCATCAATATCCTACAATTATAATAATAAATTATATTCACATCATAATCCATAAAATTATAACAAACTCAAAACATAGTATAACAAACTAAAAACAACCCATATCAACCTATATCAACACATATCAACCCATATCAACCTATGAATATAGACTTCTTAACTGTTTAAACCACTTAGACAACATATAAAAAAATTCAATCTTAAATAATCCCATATCAGCAAATATCAACCTACAATTACACACTTTTTAACTATTTAAAATACTTAAACTACATAAAAAAAAAAGAAAAAGACTAAAACTACATAAAGAACAAAACACTTAACCCATACTTAAACCCTATATCAACCCATATCAACCTACAAATATAGACTATTAATCTATAAAAAACCATACTAATTTACAACAAAATATTATAGCTCATAATAATCCAAGTACACCCATTCAAACTCTTTAAGGCTCCATACATTAAAATAAAGAAAGAAACGGAGAATAGAGGAACATGAGGAGTGTAATATCCCAAATTCTTGAAAATTCTTAATTTTTGAAAATTTAATAAAATAAATTATAAGTTAATTGAATAAATTAAATAAATAATTTTAAATGAAAAATGAAAAGATTTTAAGTGAAAAGTAAAATGTATATGTGACATTTATGTAAATATACATAACATATACAAATCAATTTTTAAAAATCAAAGTTTATTTTAATAATTCAAAAGTAAATAATATTGTTAATGGAAGATGATATTTTGATGTTATAATTAAAAAATAATATATGTATATGGTTAAGATCAAAAGTGGAAAATATATGTGGTTAAAAGTGAAAGTGGATGGATAGAGATGACTTGTGGATCTTTTTCTTCTTCTTCATTGCCCCTTAACTGATTTCCATGGTTGTGCAAGAGAGGATTTTTGCTTCTTCTAAGTTTACTAAGGTGAAGGATTTCCAAAGTTTCAAGGAAAGATTTGGTGATTTCTTCTTGTAGCGGTAAGTTTTTAGCTTGTTTCCTTGATTTCTCTTAAAGATGTGAAGTTTGAATTGTTATGGTTGTATATTTTAATTATTGGAATTGGTATGTATGAAGTTGTTTTGAGTAGTTAACCATGATTTAAAGGTTGGATTGAAGAAATGGTTAAGATTGAGTTGAATTTGGTGTAGAGAGAGAGAGAGAGAGAGAGAGAGTTTAGGGTTATGTAACGTTTGAGTTGTGAATTCATGGTTTTAAATTGTGTAATTTGATTTCAATTGAGTTATTTTCATGCATAACCAAGTATTTTAAAGTTAAATAATGGATTTGGTGGAGTTTGAATAGAGTTAGAAATGGAAAGGGATTGTTCAAAGTATGGGAAAAGAATGATAACTTTAGATATGTGACAATTATGTGTTGATATCTAGAATTTGGCCTGACATGCCCAGTGACAGGCCATGTCATTGGGTGTGTCAACAATTTTGTTTTGAGTATTAGTGACAGGTGCAGTGACATGCCCATGTTACTGAGTATGTCAAAGCTACTGTAATTCAAGAATTTTGGCACAGGCAGTGACATGCCCATATCACTAGGCGTGTCAAAGCTTCTGTGTAGTGGGCAGAGGGTACGGTCATTGAGACGTCCATGTCGTTGAGCGTGTCATTTGTAGAATTTGCCCAAAATAGCTCTTTTTCTTATTTTTCCTTTATGGTTCTTATCTTTGTGTTGAGAGATCATGTATATGTATTAAAATGTGATACTAAGTGATTATTTATAATCATATTTAGTTTAGGCATTGAGGTGATTTGAATTTCCCAATCCAAGTGTTAAAGGGTATCTTGGAAGAGAAGGTTGAAGGTGGTGTTTGAGCTTATTTTTTTTGCTTTTAGAGGTATGTACAAAATTTGGATGAATTAGTTATATTTGAAAAATGTGTTAAGCTACTTGATAAATGAAACATGTATGAATAATGTGTTATGACATATGTAATGTCATATATGCATTAAATGCATTGTGAAAAGCCATTGTTAATGGTTAAATTGTGTAAAATGTAAAATATGTGTATTATGTAAAAATGACCCAAAGTGTTTGGGTAATGCCATTTGTTGTGTATGCATTAAGTGCATTGTTAAAAAGCCAATTGAAATGGCTAAAGTGCATAAAATGTGAATCATATATGGATTATGTAAAATTGCCCAAAATATTTGGGTGATGAGTTTTAAGGTAAAATGTGATGCAATGTGATGATATGAGGAAATATGATGAATTGATATTGCTATAAATGAGAAAAATGAGAAAAAGATGGGAAAATGAGGTAATATGTCTAGCTTGATTATGAGAAAATGAGAAAGAGATTGATAATGAGAAATGTGAATTAATTGTGTGCCTGGTATGTTATTCAATTTCTAGAGTTCTATGGTTGGCGGGCATGCCTATGTGGTTATTCTCATTATTTGTCTTCCGGGCTAGCTTTTGAGCAACTATTTGATTTGCCTTTAGGCTAGATGTTGGACGTCAATTGCCTTCGGGCTAGATGCTGGGCATCACTATGGCTTGCCTTCAGGCTAGACGTTGGGCGTCACTTACCTTCTAGCTAGACATTGGGTGTCACTATGGACCAAAATAGTAACTCTAAAATTTGAATAGCATATTAGATCCTTTGGGCACATACATGTATTTATTTTTATGTGAATTGTGAAACAATTGAGAAATATGTTTAAATGAAATGATATGAGATATGATATCCATATGCATTGTGCATTGGAATTGCATTTGAGCTTTATTGTTATCAAAGTTTATACTGCTAGGCTTTTGGCTTAGCGCAGTTTAAATTTATTGCGCAGGTGACAGGAGAGATTTGGTAGAGCCGGAGAGTTCTTCTAGACCGAGCCGGGTCTAGATTTGAGATCTTAAGTGTAGAGCTGATTGTTGGACATTAAGATTAGAGACACTATCAGCATGTACATATTTTATATTATCATATATTTAGACATTGTGTACCATATTATGTTTTGATGTATATATATTGTAAACTATAAATAATGTTTTGGATAAAATTTTGTAGTAGGGGGATTTGTATGTGTTTTTGATAAGTAATATTTTATTTGTTATATAATTATATCGTTTAGAGTATTTAAGATTATACAGACTTGAAAAGTAAGGATTTTTATAGAAAATGGGTTGTGACATTTTTATGCCCTATATGCATATATTACATATGATGGGATTATGTATTGTACGTATATAGAGTATAAGGGTGTTACATTTATTTTAGTATCAAATTCTAGGTATGAGATTCTCGACCTAGGTGGATGGTTAAAGAGAGAAAATAGGGATTTTAAATATGGTTTTCAATTGTGATACATGCATTGGCACTGGCAGTTTTTGATCTCCGATGTAGTAATTTCTATTGTGTTTGCAGATATATGTAGTTATGGCATCTCTGAAGTATCAATCTGCAGATGTTAGTGCATAAAGTGTAGCTCCTGGTGAGGGTAGAGATGGAGCTAGAGCTGAGATTGCTGGTAAGGCATCTACTTTTATGCCTGTGAGACCAGTAACTGATGAGATTTCATCTGGCTGGGTATGACATATGGTGGAGTTATTGAGGTAGGCTCCAGTTCAGCCGTCGCCACCACCATAGCTGCAGCCGCAGTTGCTGATGAGGAAGTATGATAAGCTAAGGAACTTTAGAGCTGAAGACTTTGTTGGTACTACAGACCTTGCTGTAGCAGAGTAATGGATAGACAGAGTCCAAAGAGTGTTCATCCAGCTGCAGGCTACTCCAGAGGAAAAGTTTAATTATGCCATATCTCTTCTACAGAGGGATGCATATGAGTGGTGAAAGACAATTCCACATGCTATGGCTGATCCACCAGTCCTGACCTATGACAATTTTCTGCGAAAATTCGAGAAGAAGTATACTCTGAGGGAGTATAAGGATGCAAAGAAGGTGGAGTTCCTAAGTCTAGGTTAGGACACCAAGATAGTGACAAAGTATGAGATAAAGATTGTCCGGCTGAGTCAGTATACTGGTGGGATCATTTCTAATGAGATTGACCAGAGTCGGAGGTTTGAGGAGGGACTGAGACCCTCTATTATGTGTATTGTAGTAGGCTCTTGGTATTAGGACTTTTCTCAGTTGGTTGCAGCTACCAGGAGTGTTGAGAGAGCACAGGGTCTAGCAGCAGCTGCTAAAGTTAAGGACAGTAGAGATAGGAGACCCCAGGTTGAGATAGGATCTTCATCAGGGAAGAGAGGTCGAGGGGGATATTTTCAGAGGTTTAGTAGGAGCCAGGGGCAGTATGGCATGTTAGTGCAGCAGCAGAGATAGAGGCAAAGACTTGTTTCTTCATTGGCTAGTGCTCCAATCCCAATAGCTCAAAGGCCTATTCCACCTACATGTGTTCATTGTGGTAGAGCACATAGAGGTGTCTGCTAGAGGAATAGTGCACCAACAGTATGTTTCAGATGTGGATCGCTAGACCATTTTATCAAAGACTGTCTGGAGCCACCAGAGGATAGATAGACAAATATTATAGCTTCTCGACCCAATATTAGAGGGGGTCATGGTGGCAGAGGTTTTGGTAGAGGTGGTCGATCTAGGACTAGTCAGAGAGGAGATTCTATAGCCGGAGGTAGACCAAATGATGCAGGGCCATCACAGCAGGTCTATGCGATGCAGAGATAGCCATATGCTTTAACTATTATTGCTGGCGCTTTTACTTTATTTGATACTTCTGTTCTTACATTGATAGACCCTGGGTCGACTCATTCATATATCAATGCATCCATCTTGCATGTGAGTGATTTACATTCTAAGTCCCTAGGATAAAATATTTTGATGATAAATCCTTTAGGGTACAGTGTTGTGGTTAGCAGGGTACACCAAGATAGTCTGGTTATGGTTCAGAATGAGGTGTTTCTCAGTAACCTGATTGAGATGCCTTTTAGGGAGTATGATCTAATTTTGGGCATGGATTGGCTATCCAGGCATGGGGCTGTGGTAGACTGTCAGTGGAAATGTGTTACCCTGAGAACACGTGATGGTAGAGATGTGATGGTATCTAGTGAGTAGAGGTATCTTTTATCCGTGTTTGTTTCAGTTGTTTCAGCCAGGAGGATAATTTGGAAAGGATGTGAGGCTTATCTTGCTCATGTTGTAGATACCGGAGTAGTGGGGTCCCAAATTGACAGTATACCTACAGTTGCTGAATTTTCAGATGTTGTCCCTGATGAGTTGCCAGGGGTACCTCCTAAGAGAGAGGTTGAGTTTGGTATAGATCTGATGCCTGGTACCACTCTCATCTCCATTACTCCTTATCGAATGGCACCTGTAGAGTTGAGGGAGTTGAATGTGCAGTTGCAGGAGTTGCTGGATAAAGAGTTCATCCACCCTAGTGTGTCCCCATGAGGAGCTCCTATTTTGTTTGTTAAGGAGAAAGATGGCACCTTGAGATTGTGTGTTGATTATAGGTAGTTGAATAAGGTGACCATCAAGAACAAGTATACATTGCCTTAGATAGGTGATCTCTTTGATCAGTTGAAGGGATCAGCGGTATTCTCTAAGATTGATCTAAGATCAGGGTACCATCAGTTGAGAGTCAGAGATATGGATGTACCTAAGACAACTTTTGGCATCAGGTATGGGCATTATGAGTTTCTGGTGATGCCTTTTAGATTAACGAATGCACCAGCAGTATTTATGGATTTGATGAGCAGAGTGTTTAGACCCTACTTAGATCAGTTTGTGGTGGTCTTCATTGATGATATTTTGGTGTATTTGCATAATGAGGAGGATCATGATAGGTATTTACGGATTGTATTTCAAACTCTGAGAGAGAAGCAGTTGTATGCTAAGCTATATAAGTGTGAGTTTTGGCTCGATTAGGTGACTTTTCTTGATCATCTAGTTTCAGCAGAGGGTATTAGAGTTTATCTGAGTAAAGTCGAGGCTATCTTGAATTGGAGTACACCAAAGACTGTGACAGATGTTAGAAGTTTTTTGGGTTTGGCAGCTATTATCATCAGTTTGTGAAGGTTTTTTCTTTGATAGCTACACCACTCACCAAATTACTTCTAAAGGGAGTTAGATTTGTGTGGACAAATCATTGTAAGGTGAGTTTTGAGCAGTTGATGGAGATGTTGACTCAGGCTCCTGTCCTTACCTTGCCTATGGAAGGTTTGATAAGTGCACAATTGATGATATTTTGCCCCTATTTCTTAATATGATTATTATCCAATTGAGTTTAATTTGTTTGTTCAAGTGCTTTTTAGGGTTAAAGTGTCATTTGATTGTTCAAGAGGGAATTGTGTTGGGACACAAAATTTCAAGCAAGGGCATTGAGGTGGATCGGGCTAAGGTAGTCACCATTGAGAAGTTACCACTACCCACATCTGTGAAGGCCATCAAAAGTTTCCTAGGATATGCGGGCTTTTATCGAAGGTTCATATGAGATTTTTCTAAGATAGCCCGTCTATTGACAAGACTCCTTGAGAAGGATATGGATTTTATTTTTGATGAGGAATGTTTGAGTGCATTCACAACTCTTAAGGAGAAATTAACCCATGCTCCAATCATGGTAGCTCCCAATTGGAATTGACCATTTGAACTAATATGCGATGCAAGTGACTTTGCAGTGAGAGCAGTCTTGGGTCAACGCAAGAAGAAATACTTCCAGCCTATCTACTATGCAAGCAAGACTCTGAACACAACTCAAGCTAATTACACAACTACAGAGAAAGAGCTGCTAGCTATGGTTTTTGCTTTTGACAAGTTTAGATCATATTTAATCTTGTCAAAAGTGATTGTTTATATGGACCATTCGGCTTTGAGGTACTTATTTGCGAAAATTGATGCTAAACCTAGGCTAATCCGTTGGGTTTTGTTGTTGCAGGAATTTGACTTGATGATTCAAGACAAGAAGGGAGCTGAAAATCTTGCAGCAGATCACCTTTCTCGCTTGGAGAATCCAACCTTGGAGAGGTTTGAAGAAGGGGACATTGATGATCACTTCCCCAATGAGCAGCTGCATGCCATGGTAAGTGAAGTAAGTAATTTAAATTTTGAAACACCTTGGTTTGCAGATTTTGCTAACTATTTAGCTGTTAGGGAACTTTCTAAGGACTTAACTTATCAAGAAAAGAAGAAATTATTTTCCGATTTAAAGTATTAATTTTGGGAGGATCCCTTTTTGTTTAGATTATGTAAGGATCACATGATCCGACGATGTGTGGCATGGCCTGAAACAATGAACATTCTTAGTCAATGTCATGCTGGACCAGCTGGTGGCCATATGGGAGCCAATAGGACTGTTCAAAAGGTACTAGAATCAGAATTTTATTGGTCCACTTTATTTAGGGTTAGCTATGAATTTGTGAACCACTGTGATCGTTGCCAAAGGATTGGAAACATTTCATCTCATGATGAGATGCCCCAAAATGGAATTTTAGTGTGTGAAGTCTTTGATGTATGGGGGATCAATTTTATGGGATCATTTTCAAATTCCTTTAGTAACAAATATATTCTTGTAGCTATAGATTATGTCTCTAAATTGCCTGAAGCCCAAGCCTTGGCAACCAATGATGCCAGGGTAGTGATGAAGTTTTTGAAGAAGTTGTTCTTTCGATTTGGTACACCGAAAGCAATCATAAGTGATAGGGGGTACTTACTTTTGTAATGTTCAACTTGAGAAAGTTTTCAAAAGATTAGGAGTTACACATAAGTTTGCTACTCCTTACCATCCCCAAATTAGTGGTCAAGTTGAGAACACGAATAGGGAGATTAAAAGAATTTTGAAAAAAATTGTAGAGCGATCCCGCAAGGATTGGTCCGAGAAATTGGAAAATGCTTTATGGGCTTTTAAGACTGCATTTAAAACTCTTTTGGGCACTACGCCGTTTAGGCTGGTATATGGAAAAGCTTGTCATTTACCTGTCGAAATTGAACATAATGCATATTGGGCTATTAAACAGATTAACCTTGATCTAGCTCGTGCAGGTGAAAGGAGAAAGTTGCAGGTAAACGATTTGGATGAGTGGAGATTACAAGCTTACGACAATGCAAGAATGTATAAGGAGCGTACCAAGAGATGGCATTATGCTTGCATTAAGGACCAAAAAGAGTTTCAAGCAGGAGATCAGGTATTATTGTACAATTCGAGGCTTCGAGTCTTTTCAGGTAAGTTAAAATCTCGATGGTCTGGTCCTTTTACTGTTAAGGAAGTTTTCCCCTACGGAGTGGTTGAAATAACTCACTTGAAAAAAGGAGATTTTAAAGTTAATGGGCACAGGCTCAAATTATACCTTGGAGGGGAAATACAGGACTTGAAGGAGGTTTTACACCTCCAAGACTAGGGAAATTTGCCATGCCGTCCAACTAATACGACGTTAAAGAAGTGCTGGGTGGGAGATAACCCATCGTTTTATTCGTTCTTTTATTTTTATGTCTTTATTTTTTGTGTTTTTAGTTTGTGTCATCATTTTGTTTTAGTTTTATCCTTCTATCATTGGTTGGTGGTTTGTTTTTCTTGCATTCATTAGAATTAATAGAGGAAATTTGATTTTGAGGAGTAAATTGAGCATATTATAGGACACACCTGTGTCATTGGGTGTGTTATTATTTTTTACAGGCAGTAGCTACAACACGCCCACTGACATGCCCGTGTCTCTGAGCGTGTCATTTTGCATGAGAAACAGTAGCTATGACATGCCCAGTGATACACCTGTGTCCCTGGTCGTGCCTTAAAAAAACAAAACAAAAAGCCAGCACGTCCCAAGAACACGCCCAGGCTAGTGGGCGTGTCGTTTGCTTGGTTGTCACAGTACATGTGACACGCCCATTGACATGGCCGTGTCAATGGGCGTGTCGTTTATTGATTCATTCAGTACATGTGACACGCCTAGTGACACGGGTGTGTCACTGGGCATGCCGACGTCTTTATATATAGAACCGAAGCCATTTTTCACGCAAATTTCAGTTTTCTTTCTCATTTTCTCTCAAATTTCTTGCACACCCACCGGCGCATTCATACAGCCAATCATTTTAGGAGCAATTCTCACTCCCGGTTTGCATTATTTGCATGGATTTGCTCGATTTCCATTTGAATTTACTCGTTCCATGCGATTTTCGCATTTTCAGGTACGGAATCTCAATTTTTGCAATTTTTGTTGGATTTCTTTCTTTTTTTCTTTCGTTTCCATATGAATTCCTTGTATTTTTCTTTTCTTTTCCTTGGAGTTGTAAGATTTATGATGCGTTTGCTTTATTTTGCTTTGTTTTTCTTTATGGTAATTTTTGCGGTAATTGATTAATTTTGCTTTTGTTTGTTTTTTATTCCGTTTTGATTCGGCATTTGTTTATTTTTGAATTAGTTTGTGTTTGAGTTATAAATTGATTGATTCGCTTGTTGGGTTATAGTTAATCGTTATTTTTGGAAAATGGTATTGTTATTGTTGGAATTGCCATCGTTCGATATAGTTGTCGCTTTTGTTGATTAAGTGTGTGTTGATATAGGTTGCTTACATTTGGCTTAAATTGGCTATTAGCATTAATTTTATTGGGATATATATATTATGCTTCATCATTATAATGTCGGTATTTCGGTAACTTTGTGCCGGTCTTTTATGGGTGTTTTGTATCGTGCTATACTTTTGTTGTTATTGAGGAATCTTTTTGTTTGTTTTGCAGACAATGGGCCCTCGCAAACAATCATCCTCCCAGCTTCCCGCCAAACGTGCACGGGGGGAAGGCAGTTCTAGCCAACCCGCTACACGTCCAACTTCTAAATTCATGGCCACCCACAAATGCCTTAGATTTTTGAATGCCGAGGAAAGGAGGCGATTCGAACTTTTCGGTAACAAAGAATGGTCCCCCTCCTCGTGTTTTAGATTGGGGCGCTATGGAACTAGCAAATATTATAGCAGATATTCGGGAATTGATTAATCAACCAGGGTGGGACCAACTATTCTCCATCAATGAGCCTTCCTATCGAGAGCTGACATTGGAATTTTACTACACCTTTCAATTCCAGAAGACCAAGGTTTCAATTACTGAGCCAATAATTAAATTCAGACTGGGAGGGTAGAGATTCAACATGAGCATTAATGACCTTGGGGTGCATCTCGGGTTATATACTGAAGAGG
This sequence comes from Garcia nutans, assembly GCA_947685225.1. NCBI lineage: Eukaryota > Viridiplantae > Streptophyta > Magnoliopsida > Malpighiales > Euphorbiaceae > Garcia > Garcia nutans. Next base: position 14,266,977 of record CANTUV010000032.1, read on the forward strand.
AGATACAGACTTTTGATTATCTGAACTCCGAGGTGGATTTTGTCGAGTATGAGATTGCTCCTCCTCGGGTTTGGTAGACCTTTGCACCCACTGCCGATAAATATCAACCCAAGGTTTTTAAGGCATCCAACTTTAAGTCCTTCCCCTGCTGAGTAGTGCACAACCTATTAGTTCACACTCTTACAGCTCGGCTGAGCAGCACAGGGGTGGTAAGCTTGCAAGATTTGTTTTTCCTGCACTGCATGGTACAAAAGACCCGGTGCAATGTCGCAGATGCCATCACACATTTTTTCTATGAGCAGTCTAAAAAGGAAGCATCAGGTACTTTACATGGTGGCATGTATGTCGCACGACTCGCTCATCGCCTAGGTATGTTAGATGGCTACCTCCCTATGATGGTGGATGGTATGCCCAAGTTGTTGGGTATGGACACATTAAAGAGACTGAACCGGGAGAAGGTAGCTGGGCTGCAGGCACCTCCTATGGATTCAGATATACCAGAGGCAGCCCCTTCTGCTCCTCCTTTGGATATACCACCACCTCCACTGACAGATTTTCTAGGTTCGTCCACTGCTGCTGGGCCTTCTTCCACTGCTGCACCTTCTTCTTCTGCTAGACCATCTTTTGTCCAGACTCTTGCATTTCGAGATTGGCGCCAGTCAGTTAATGTTGAGTGGGATGATGATAGGAAACCCACATATTTAGAGCGTTAGATTTGTAGGATTGAAGGGAAGATAGGGAATATCGAGCTGATTCAGAATAAGATATTAACTCAGCAGGATCAGATGCAGTAGTTCATACTTGAACAGACTACTTCTTTCCAAGCCCAGCTGGATCACAAGATCTTGAGAAGGCAATGGCTGGAGCAATCCATGTTAGAGTTCTGGCGGTATCAAGGGTTTCACCCTTCACAACCACCACCTCCACCATACCAGCCACCTGCCCCTATTCCTGCACCTGCACCTCCAGTTGATGTCTCCGATGATGAGACCAGCGGTGACGATTCCTGTTATGCGTCGATTTTTTACTAGCCCACATTTTTATTTTATTTTATTCTATTTTAATTTCTTTTCTTATTTACTATCCTTTTTCTATTTCTTTAATTTTTTATTCCTTGTGGACAATTGATATTTTCTTTACAAACTATTTCTTTTGTTTGTTTATTTCATTTATTTATGTCTTAACATTGTTGATGCATTTTAGATTTTTGTTTTGAAGCAAATTCACCTTCACCATACTCTTGGTACCGTACTCATATTTATCCATTCATGGACATGGAAGGGCAGTTTTTCTCTCTCTTCATTATTTCTTATTTTGCACACACATTGAGGACAATGTGCATCTTAAGTGTGGGCGAGAGGTATACTTTCTTGATTGAATTTTTACTATTTCATTCTTTCTATTTGATTCATTTGTCTCAATTAATTTCTGCAAATTGTTTTTGGATTTAAGTAAGCTAGATTGTTGTAATAAGTCTGAATTGAGATGGTTCTCCTTTATATGTTAAATTAATTTGTAATTTCCTAAATGACAATTTTTTGTTGAGGTTAACTTGGCGATCTTGATCAATTGCTGAGGATCGATTGTAATAGCTATAATTAGGTAGTGGATTGATGGAAATTGGACACATCTGAAGTTTAAAACTTTAGTTACATTTTTGAGCATGTTATAATTCCTTAGATTCTTGAATCGGACTTAGTATGACCCTTAAGTTTCTAACCCTTAAGTTGTTTAAAAATAAAAAATAAAAAATAAAAATAAAAATAAATAAATAATTCTAATTCAAGGAGCTTTGAAAATTTATCCTTGTTCCACTGATTTTTACTCTTGAATTAAAACAAATGAGTTGGAATCATGAATAGTGCTAGTAGTCATTTGAACGGTGATTCTGGCTGAGTAACCAGGGGTCGGGATCACAAATGTTTACTTTCGCGTGAAAATGTTAATATCAGTTCAAACAAGTCGGGCTCTGTAAAATGTATATATATGTGTATATACATTTAAAAAAAATGAGGGTTAGAGAACTTAAGAGAAAATTTACATTTTTCATACTTTGTTCATGGCTTTTGGATTTTCTGGAATTTTATGCTCAATCTTTTAACTCTGGATTTTTAGGTTTTAGGTCTGTCAAATTTTTGTTTTGAAACTTCTTGATTCAACTATTATGATTGTGAATTAGTTTTTGGTTGAGAACGTAGGGTTTTCTAATTCAAGTATTGTCAAAAAATTTTCTTTTCATTATGAATATAGAGGGGGTCCGTCATTTCTACTTATTATAGTGATTTAGTTTGCTTGAGGACAAGCAACAACTCAAGTGCTTTTTAGGGTTAATTTTAGGAATTCTCTTTATTTTGAGGTGTATGGCCATTTCGGAGGAATTACGGATGAATGTAGAAGAAAAGAGCAAAATTCTTCAAGTGACACACCCATGGACATGGGCATGGGCGTGTCAATGGACGTGCCCTTGATGCTGCATACAGAAGCATTGACACACCCAATGACATGGGCGTGTCACCGAGCGTGCCTTTTGCAATGATTCACAGTAGCTGTGATACGCCCAGTGACATGGGCATGTCACTGGACGTGCCTTATATTCAAAATCCCAGTGGCAATGACACGCCCAGTGACATGGGTGTGTCGATGGGCGTGTCAGGCAAAATTATCTGCACTATAAAAGCTGAGCTGAAGTACAAATTAGGGGTTCGATTTTCATATTTTATAACCTAGAGCCGACTTCTAAAGCAAAGAGGAGAGTTTTGGAGCTGAGATTGAAGGTGAAGTCATATTCTAAACAAGATCTAAACCAAGATTCAAGGATTCAAGTGAAGATATACGAATTATTCGCAATGGATTGTTTGGATTCTTTTTCTTCTTTCTCTTGTTCTAGTTTTCTGATTTTGAACATGAACTAACTCATTATCTATCTAGATATTGATGAACCCTAGCTTTATTGTATGGATTGAATAATTTTATTTAATTAAATCATTTGATTGAGTTGTTTTATTCTTATGATGCTTAATAATCTATTTCCAATTAATAGTAGCATGCTTATTGATTGGTTGCAATTTTCATATTATTGACTTGAGAAAGCTTGATATGAATTGAATACTCATAAGGATTGAGGATTGATTGGAGTACTAGAGATAGACTTACAAGATCCTTTGGTTTATAATTCCTTTTTTCTTAATGCAAGATCTATTTAATTATGTTTGAGAAGAGATTTTAGCATTCTACTTAGTGATTAGGGATTAATTTACTTGAGAAATGTTTTAGTCTAATTTAGAGGAATACTAATTCAACTCTATTATTTGGTTTAATTGAATTGATTTTCATAAATATAATTGTGGCTAGGGGGATTCAATATTTGGATAGTATTCTCATCATCAATCAATTCATTCAACACTCAATCTCTCTCTATTTTCATTTATTAAGTTAATTATCTTTAATTACAAAACTTCACAAAACTATTAATTTGCTAAACAACGGTTAAAATTTGCACTAGTACTTGGCCTTGTCCTTAGTGGAACGATAACTCACTCACTACTTTATTACTTGAGCGACCCGTGCACTTGCGGTATTGCAATAGCATAGGTTTTTGACATCAAAGGTATCTTGAAAGGTCTAACTAGACCATCGAGAAGACCAAACTCACCCTTGATGTTCAAATGAACAAAATTCTCACAAAAGGTTTTATGGTGGAGAGTACTCCCAAAATTTTATTGTCCCACATGAAGTCCGCTTGAATTATGGACAAGTCTGACCAGACTATTGGCTGTGAAAATATACAATTCACATAGAGAGTTTCATGGTTAGAAGTACTCGTAATTTCTCAGAGTACCAAAGAAGTCCATCCTGACCAGAGGAAATCCCGACCGGACCTTTGAAGCAAAAATTGTCCAAATCATCCAGTAGAGTTCCCGACCAAGGGTATGCCCAAAATTTGTCCGTACCAACATTAGACTGACTGGATCTGATGCAAGTCCAACCTAACTCTTTAAAAAGTATTCAAATCAGAAGATGTTACATCTCCACTCAATAAGTGGAAGCCACGTGGACCAACCATTGGAAGAGCATTAGTCATAATTTCAAATATTCCAATCGGACCTCAACTATACTGAACGACCTTCTCAAATTTTGACAAAATCATGGCCAGTCCGACCATGAAAATGCTCTGGAAAATAATTTAGTAGAAGAAAAGAATCAAACATATTGGCTCCCATCTCAAACGGCTATATCAAGACTTGAAGGCTATAAATATTGCAAGAAATCACATTTTTTTGAGATATATTGATTGTAATAGCCAAGTTTAACAACTTTTATTTCTTTATATCAAAATTACATTTGTATTAATTGAGTCTTGGGTGTGAGCATTAAACACCATCAAAATTTTGAGTGTGAGCTTAAAAACACTTAGGTTGTTAGAGTGAGCCTGGAAAAACTCTCGTAAGGGTTGTGAGGATTGATCTCAAACCATTGTAAAGTTTGGTGCGAGCTTGAGAAAATACCAAGTTGGAGATAAGCTTGTAAAAACTCATAACTAATGGAACCTTAACAAGTTGTTAAGGAAGTTGATGTAGGATCAAGGTAAATCCAAACCACTATAATTCTTCATGTTCTTTATTTTATACTCTACTCAATCTTCTTCTACATCTTCTTCATTTATTATTTTTAAAATTTGAATTTACCATCATTTTTCAAATGAATCAATTCACCTCCCACCCCTCTTGGTTGCTATCTTGGGACAATAATTGGTACTAGAGCTAGTAAATTTCTTTAACTTAATTTTGAAATTTGATCCAAAATGGCAACCATTCCACCAACAAACACTTCTACACATGGAAACCTAAACTCATTCCTTAGACCCTATTTTGATGGAACGGATTATTCCTATTGGAAACACAAAATGTATTTGTTCCTTGATAGTGAAGGAATTGAGCTATGAGATTTTATTGAGAATGAGTGGAAACCTCTTATTCAAGAAGTTGAAAGTGTCTAAGTTCCTCTTCCTAAATCACAATGGACAAGTGCCAATGTGAAAGATCATTTCAAAAATAATAGAGCGGCCTCCATCTCGATGAATTCAATATCAAAATAAGAAGGTGGGAGAGTCCAACATCTCACTTGTGCATATTACTTTTGGAAAACCCTTGAGAACTATCATAAGGGCACTACCCAAGTGAGGTTCACTAAGAAGCAAATGCATGTACAAGAGTATGAGTTGTTCAAGATAAAGCCCAACAAAAATATAACCGACATGACAAACCGCTTACTTGCCATTGTCAATGAATTAAAGAAATATGGCAAGGTATATGATCAAGGTGATGTCAATAGCAAAATATTTAGAGCTCTTATAGCAAGGAAGAGATTTGAATCAAAAGTTTCTTCCATTGAAGAGGCTCATGATCTTAGCACCTTGAGAACCGACGAACTTATGGGAAAGCTACTCACTTTTGAACTACACAATGAAAAGGAAGAAGAATAAGGTGAGAAAGAGAAGAGGAAAGCAATAGCTCTCAAGGCAATCAAAGAAGTTCAGAGCTCAAGCAATGAAGATAGTGATGATGAAGAGAAATGGCTCAAAAAGAATGAGTGATTGGAAGAGAAAGAGAAGATTGCAAACTAACAAAGGCACATTTTCTAAATCCTTCTTCAAAGATAAAGATAAAAAGAATGAAGTTAAATCTTATGAATGCAGCAAATTTGATCACATCAAATCGAACTGCTTCAAGTTGAAAAATAAAAAGAAGTGGAATAAGGAAAAGAAGAAATCACTCAAAGCTACATGGGGTGACTCTTCCTCAATTGAAGAAGAAGAGGAATAGGAGGAATGAATTGCTAATCTATTTCTTATAGCTATTGAAGATGAAAATGGCTCGAATGAGGTAGGTACTCAATCCTTAAACTTAATTGCATATGATAATGATGTTGATGATACTTTAGATGGAATTGATTTAATTGAACATAAGAACCTTAGAGTAGAAAAGTAATTTTTCTAAGATCAAATTTTATAAGGATAAATGTTCTAAACTAGAAAAGATTTTGTGCGCTTAAAAAACTCTACATTAGAATTAAAGGCCTCAAATGAACAATTATTGAAATCAATTTGATAAAATAAATAAAAATTCATATAGCTTAAAAAATGCGATCAAGGAAAATGAAATTTTAAAGGATGAACTAAAAAAACTAAAAGAATCAATTTAAAAATTTCATAAGGGAAAAGAGGCATTAGACATAATGATAGATAATCAAAGGTCACCCTCCTTGAAATATGGTTTAGGATTCAATGGCTCATCCATCACTACATCTAATGCACCAACATTTGTAAAAATATCTACAACTCAAACCTGTATTGTTAAAGTTGTAAGGAACACTAATGCACAAACCAAACCTAAAAATCTTAAAAGGATTACATTATTTTCATAAGGCTCTATAACTAAAGTTCCAAGAGTAAACCATGCATTCATGTATATAAGGCATGTACATAAACATAAAAATACACAAAAATAAATTCATTCAACACATATTTGCAATTGTGTACATGGTCCATTGAATTTCAATTGGAAAGTGCAAAAATATAGAACCTTGTGCCAATGCACATATTGTATGAAATTTGGACATAGGAGCACATTTTGCTATGTTAGGAGGCTCATCTCAAGTTAGAGCATCCTTCTACCATTAACCCTCAAGGACCCAACTTTATTTGTGTATCTAAAAGAAGATGAACATTATTGTCTTGTAGGTATGCCTAAAATCTACTATAAATGAAAGCATTTGGCTTGTAGATAGTGGATGCTCAAGGCATATGATGGGCAAAGCAAAGTTTTTCACAACACTCACTTACAAGCATGGAGACAATGATACTTTTGGGAATAATTCTATAGGTAAAATCATTAGCATTGGTTCCATTGGCATGCTTGGAAAAAATATGATTGAAAATGTGTGGCTTGTTGATGGATTGAAACATAATTTGCTAAGTGCAAGTCAACTATGTGATAAAAGATATGATGTAAGTTTGAACTCTAAAGGATGCAAAGTTACCAATTCAAATGGTGAACTTGCATTCAAAAGAGCTAGAATTGGCAATAGATATAAAATTGATATACATTCTAATAAGGCATTTGAGTGTTTGATTTCTATTAATAATGATGCTTGGTTATGGCATAAAAGACTAGGACATGATGGTATAGATCACTTAAAATGCATTAATAGAGAAGAGATAGTTGATGGTCTTCTTAAGGTAAAATTCGATAAGGATATGACCTATGAACCTTGTCAATTTGGTAAGCAACACAAAAATTCATTCAAATCTAAAAATATTTTAAGCACTTTTATACCCTTAAAACTCATTCACTTGAATTTATTTGGACCAAATAGAATTGCTAGCCAAGGTGGCAAGTTATATGCATTTGTACTTGTTGATAATTACTCAAGATTTACATGGGCTAATTTCTTAGGTTAAAAGAATAATGCCTTCAATCATTTTAAAATATTTGCAAAAAGCATTCAAAATTAAAAATGCTATGTAATCATATCTATTAGAAGTGATCATGGTAAAGAATTTAAAAATGAAAATTTTGAAAATTTTTGCAATGAGTTTGGTATATCGCATAATTTTTTGGCTCCTAGAACACAACAACAAAATTGTATGATTGAAAGGAAAATAGAACTTTGGTTGAATTGGCTAGGACAATGCTCAATGAGTATGAATTACCATCTTACATTTGGGCAGAAGCCATTAATACCACATGTTATATTTCAAATCATGTTTACAAAAGGCCTTTGATAAACAAAACTTCTTATGAGCTATGGAATGGAAGAATACAAATAATTTCATATCTTAGAGTATTTGGATGCAAATTCTTTATATTGAACACCAATGATATTCTTGAAAAGTTCTAATCCAAAACGGATGAAGGCATAGTTTTAGGATATTATCATCTAGCAAAGTTGTAGGGTATTTAATAAGAAAAATCTAGTAGTTAAGGAATCAATGCATGTTATTTTTTATGAATCCTGTAAACTTGATCAAAGTAAAGATAGTGCTCTTGATGATTTTGCAGGTATATTTGAACAACAAGAAACAATTGATGTTCCAAAGAATAATTTAAGGTAAAATGTGTGGCTTATTGATGGATTGAAGCATAATTTGCTTAGTGTTAGTTAATTATATGACAACAGATATATGTAAGTTTTGACTCTAAAGGATGCAAAATTACCAACGCAAATGGTGAACTTGTATTCAAAGGAGGTAGAATTGGCAATACATAAAAAATTGAATGTTTGATTTCTATTAATAATGATGTTTGGTCATGTAATAGAAGGCTAGGATATACTAGTATGAATCACTTAAAATGCATTAGTAAAGAAAGACTAGTTGATGGTCTCCCTAAAGTAAATTTGATAAAGATAAGACTTGTGAACCTTGTCAATTTGGTAAGCAACATAAAAGTTCATTCAAATCTAAAAATATCATAAGCACTTCTAGACCATTAAAACTCATTCACTTGGATTTTTTTGGACCAATTAGAGTTGCTAGCTTAGGTGGTAAATTATATGCTGCATTTGTACTTGTTGATGGTTACTCAAGGTTAACTTTGGTTAATTTCTTAGCTCAAAAGAATGAAGCTTTCAATCATTTTAAAATATTTGCAAAAAGATTTCAAAATGAAAAAGGCTATGTAATCACATCTACTAGAAGTGATCATGGCAAAGAATTTGAAAATGAAAACTTTGAAAATTTTTGCAATGAGTTTGGCTTTTCAAACAAATTTTTGGCTCATAGAACACCACAACAAAATGGTGTGATTGAAAGAAAAAATAGAACTTTGGTTGAAATGGCTAAGATAATGCTCAATGAGTATTATTTACTATCTTACTTTTGGGCGGAAGCCGTTAATGCCACATGTTATGTTTCAAATCATTCTTACAAAAGGCCTTTGATAAACAAAACTTCTTATGAGCTATGGAATGGAAGAATACCAAAAATTTCATATCTTAGAGTATTTGGATGCAAATGCTTTATATTGAACACCGAGGATAATCTTGGAAAATTCTCATCCAAATCGAATGAAAGCATATTTTTAGGATATTCATCATCTAGCAAAGGATAAAGGGTATTTAATAAGAGAACTCTAGTAGTTGAAGAATCAATGCATGTTGTTTTTGATGAATCTTCTAAACTTGATCAATGGAAAGGTAGTGCTCTTAATAATTTTGTAGGTACATTTGAACAACAAGAAATAATTAAAGTTTCAAAGAATAATTAACAAGAAAAAGAGTCTCAAGAGCTACCCAAAGATTGGCAATACATAAGGATCATCCAAAAGAATTCATCATTGGTGACACATTAAAGGGAGTAACTACTAGATGAAAACTTAAATACGTAGATGTTAATGTTGTTTTTGTCTCTCAAATTGAGCCAAGGACCATTGAGGAGGCTCTTAGTGATGAATGTTGGGTGATTGCTATGCAAGATGAACTCAACCAATTTAAGAGAAATAATGTGTGGAAACTTGTTCATCGACGTAAAGATCATCAAATTATAGGATGTAAATGGGTATATAGGAATAAGCTTGATAAATATGGTCTCATTACTAGAAACAAAGCTAGATTAGTAGCCAAAGGCTATAACCAAAAGGAAGGCATTGACTATGATAAGACATTTGCCCCCGTAGCAAGATTAGAAGCAATTGGAATTTTACTTGCATTTGAATGTCATATGAACTTTAAACTTTTTCAAATGGATGTCAAAAGTGCTTTTCTAAATGGATTTATTAATAAGGAAGTTTATGTTGAACAACCTCCCAATTTTGAGGATTATAATTTTTCAAAACATGTTTTCAAACTTACCAAAGAACTATATGGATTGAAACAAGCTCCAAGAGCTTTGTATGATAGACTTAGTGCATACTTGTGTGAAAATAGTTTTTCAAAAGGCAAAGTTGACAACTCTTTTTGTTAAAAAGAAAATAACTAACATTTTAATTGTGTAAATTTATGTTGATGATATTATATTTGGTACTACTAATGAATATATGTGGTCGGAATTTTTTTCATGTATGACTAGGGAATTTGAAATGAGTATGATAGGTAAACTCAAAATTTTCATTGGACTATAAATCATGCAATGCAAGGATGGGATCTTCATCAACCAATCCAAGTACATAAAAAAACTCCTCAAGAAATTTGGAATGGATGGTTGCAAATCTAGCACGACTCCCATGAGCACATCCTTAAAGCTTGACAAAGATGAAAGTGGTAAGGTAGTAGATGAGAAGAAATATCAATGTATTATCGAATCACTACTCTACTTAACTGCTTCTAGACTCGATATAATGTATAGTGTTTGTTTGTGTGCTAGATTTCAATCATGCCCTAGAGAATCACACTTGAATGCCACTAAGAGAATTTTGAAATACTTGAATGGATCATTACATTTAGGACTTTGGTATCCTATAAGCACATCATTTAACATTTTAGGCTTTTCAGATGCGGACTATGCAGATGTCTCTTGGATAGAAAAAGCACGACTGGGGCATGCCATTTCCTTGGTGATTGCCTAGTTTCTTGGTTTAGCAAGAAATATGTAACACCTTTATACCCAATATACGTACACTACATACACCCAACATATGTAATATACGAATATAAGATACAAGAATGTCACAACCCATTTTAACAAAACAAATCTTCACTTATAAAATCTGTATAAACATAAAATATTTAACCGATATCATATAAATAATAGATGAAATATTACTTGCTAAAACACATATGTAACTTCATTATCAAAGGATTATCCAAAACATTTTTGATAGTTTGCAGAATATACATATATATACTTCTAAATATAACATAATATGCATGAAATCAATATGTACAAAAAGATAAAATATATACATGCTGGCAGTTTGTCTCTGATCTTAATGTCCAACAATCAACTCTACACTCAAGATCTTAAGCTTAGACTCGACTCGGTGTAGATGAACTCTCCGGCTCAATCGGATCTAACCTGTCACCTACGCGATGAACTATAATCACACTAAGCCAAAAGCCTAGTGATACAATCTTTGATAACAATATAGTTCAAATGCAATGCCAATGCACAACACATAAGGATATTATATCTCAATATATATTGCTCAATTATTCCACAATTCATAATTCACATAAAAGCAAACACAAGCATGGGCCCGAAAGGATCTAATATGCTATTCAAATTCTAGAGTTACTGCTTTGGTCCAAGATGACACTATGTGTCTAGCCCCGAAGGCAAATCATAATCACAATGAGGATTACCTCATATGTAACATCTCAACTAGGCTTCAAGGTATAGGCCCAATCCAGGTTTAAGGGACTACTACATCATGTAACATCCTAACTAGGCTTCAAGGACCAAGCCCAACCCGGCTTCAAGGGACTGTTACATCTTAGGCATGCCGCCAAACACAAAACTCTAAAAATTGAATAACATACTAGGTACACAATTCTTTCATAATTCCATTATCAAATTCTTTCTCATTTTCTCATTATCAAGCTAGGCACAATGCCTCAAATATCTCACTTATATCAATATAGCCATTACTAATGACTTTACATACCATCTTTAATGTACACATAACAATTTGCATTACCCATATGTTTTGGGTCATTATCATATTTTCCACATAGTTCACATTATACAAATCATAACATATTACTCATGCACCAACAATGTAGTAAGTAACTTAACACATTTTCCAACCAAATGTGTTAAGCCCCAATGTCATGTAAATATAAGAAATTATTCAAAGTTTGTACTTACCTCTAAAAGCAACAAACACCACTTTCAACCTCCTCTTCTAAGATATCTCTCAACACTTGGACTGGGGTAACTCAAGTCTCTTCAAAGCATAAACCAAATGTGATTATAAATAATAACTTATTGATACACTTATAGGTATAAGCAAAACCTCTCAACACAAGAATAAGATACACAAAAGAAAATAAGGAAAAGAACTATCTAGGACAAACTCTACACATGACATGCTCAATAACACGGGCATGTCAATGACCGTGCCCTAAACCCACAACATAAAAGCTTTGACATGCTCAGTGACATAGGCGTGTCAATGACCGTGTCAAAACTCTGTATAACAATAGATAAGACACATCTAGAGACATGGGTGTGTCCCTGCTCGTGCCAAAACTCCTATAACATAGTAGCTATGACACGCTCAGTGACATGGGCATGTCACTGCACGTGTCAAAACTATAACATTATAGAAACTATGACACGCTCAGTGACATGGGCATGTCACTGCACATGTTACCAATACTGAAAACAAAACCATCGACAAGCCTAAAAATATGGCCATGTCACCGGGCGTGTCAGGCTAAAAATCCTGATATCAACACATAATTGTCACATCCAAAATTATCTTTCATTACCCTTTTCAACTTTATGCAAACTCAACCAAATCCATTATTATACCACAAAATACTTATGTAAACATCAAAACAACTCACTTAAAAGCAAAAATACACAATCACAACCATGACTTCACAACTCAAAAGTTACACAATCCAAAACTCTTATTCTCTTCACCAAACTTAACCTTTTCTTCAATCCAACCCCAAATTCAAAGTTAACTACCCAAAAGAACTTCAAGCATACCAATAACAACCATTAATACATACTACACCAAACATCAAATTAACACATATACAAACTTCCATAGAAAAATCAAGGAAACAAGTTGGAACTTACCAAATATGGAGACAATCCTCAAAACTCCAACTTGAACACTTGAAATTCTTCAATTACTTGAGTTAGCAAGAAGCAAATTTCTCTCTTCCTTTGATGGAGGTTGTAATATCCCAAACTATACCCTAAAATTTTGGAGTGTTAATTGTTGTATTGGATTAAATAATTTAAAGTGTATATGTTATGTATATGGAGATAAAAACAATATATACAAGATTATGACTTTTAAGTCAAAAGAGATATTTTGATTAATTAAATGGATTTGTTTATTGTCAGTGGAATCCATTGAGGTGAGTCCGGATCTATCTTAGGAAGAGGAACCGGTGGTTATTTTAGCACATGGAGTGAAAGAGTTGAGACATAAGAAAGTGCCAATTATGAAGGTTCTTTGGAAGAATCATGCTAGAGAAGAGGCAACTTGGGAGAGTGAGCAAGCGATGCGAGATCAGTATCCTCAATTATTCCAGACTTGAGAACAGGTAATTTCGAGGACGAAATTTATTTTTAGAGGGGGAGAATTCTAATATCCCAAACTATACCCTAAAATTTTGGAGTGTTAATTGTTGTATTAGATTAAATAATTTAAAGTGTATATGTTATGTATATGGAGATAAAAACAATATATACAAGATTATGACTTTTATGTCAAAAGAGATATTTCGATTAATTAAATGGATTTGTTTATTGTTAGTGGAAGATGATGATAAAACATTTGTTAGATAAGCAGCGGAAAATACATATGTATATATATATCAAAATCAATATTTACAAAATTATAGAATTTATACATGCTGGCAGTTCGTCTCTGATCGTGATATCCACAACTCAACACTGCTCTAACAATCTCAAGCCTAGACTCGACTCGGTCTAGATGAGCTCTCCGTCACAACCGAATCTACCCTATCACCTGTGCGATGAACCACAATCGTGGTAAGCAGAAAGTTTAATGGTATAAACTTTGATTCAATAAAGATCAATGCGATGCTCATGCACAATACATCTGAATATATATCACATGATTACATTATATCTCAACATATTAATCATTTGCATCACACTTCATAATTTACATTAAAACAAAGACAAGCATGGGCCCAAAAACGAAACTAATATGCTATTCAAAGTTCAGAGTTACTGCTTTGGTCTTTAATCACGTTTATCAAGCCCATAGGCGATATATATATCTATGGATAATGTAACAGACCCAGTCTCTTGGACCTCAACCCGGCTAGACCCTAGGGCCCCAGTATCTTGGTCCTCAGCCCGGCTAGACTGTTACAGTTTTTGAGGTTTACGACCTGATCTTTTCACCTGCCCAGCTATTCATAGGTATGCTGCACCCAGAACTCTGAAAATTGAATAACATACTAGGCACACAATTAATTCATTTATCTCATTATCAATCTCTTTCACAATTTATTTCTCATTTCATTTCTCATAATCAAACTAGGCTCATTGCCTTAGTATATCATCTTTTCTCATCATTTTTTTTTCATTCTTCTATTTTATCTCAATATCGATTGGTTACATTATGTTTTCATATCTCATCATGTTATTCCACATTCCCTTTCATATACAATACATTACTCAATTGCATTGATACATCAACATAATTCACATTATGCATATCATAACATATAAGTCATTCATCAACAATAAATCAAGTAACTTAACACATTTCTCAACTAAATGTTTTAAGTCCCAATGTCATATAAATGTATGCAATCAATCAAAGTTTGTACTTACCTCTAAGAGCAACAACACTACTCTAATAACTCCTCTTCCAAGATAACTCTCAACACTTGGCTTGGGTAACTCAATTCTCTTAAAAATCTAATCCAAAGGTGATCATACACACTCACTTAGAGATACACAAAAGAAAATAAGAAAGAGAACTATCTAGGGAAAACTCTACACTTGACACGCTCAACAACACGGGCGTGTCCCTGACCGTGCCCTAAACCCACAACATAGAAGCTTTGACATGCACAATGACATGGGCGTGTCACTGGCCGTGTCAATCCTCCTCCAACACAGAAGCTATGACACACTCAGTGACATGGGCGTGTCACTAGACGTGTCAATCAACCTACAACATAGAAGCTATGACACACTCAGTGACATGGGTGTGTCACTGGACATGTCAATCAACCAACAACACAGAAGCTATGACACGCTCAGTGACATGGGCGTGTCACTGGACGTGTCAATGCTACTACTACACAAAAGCTGTGACACGCTCAGTGACATGGGCATGTCACTGCTTGTGTCACCAACCCAGAAAATAGAACCAATGACACACCCAAAGACATGGCCGAGTTCCTGGGCGTGTCAGGCCAAAAACCCTAAAATCGACACCAACAAAGCCACAACCAACAATCATCTTCCAATAGCCATATCAAAAACACACAAACTCAATCAAAACCTACAACAACCCAATAATACTTGAGTAAACCTTAAAACAACTCAATTACAAACATCAAAACACAATCACAACTCAAAAATCACACAATCCACACACTTGCCTTCTTCACCAAACTCAACCCTTTTTCTCTTCAATCCAAACCCAAAAATTAAAGTTACTAAGACAAAACACTTCAAAAACACCAAAAAAACCATAAACACATCTTTAACAACCATCTAACAAATCCAAGAACACAAACTCAAAAGAAAACCAAGAAACAAGTTGGAAACTTACCAAAAATGAAGAAAAACCTTAAAACTCCAACTTAATCTCTTGAAAACCTTCAATCTTTTGAGCTTGGAAGCAACAAAAATCTCTTTTCCATTAGTTGCTAAGGGTGGCCGGCCAAAGAGAAGAAAAGAAGAAGATGAAGATGAAAGAAGAAGAAGAAAGAAAGAAAGTCAACCACTCTTCTCTTTTAACCAAACCTCTCTTCCCCAAATCACTCTCCACCATACATTTAAACAATATAATAATCACCCACTAACATCATCTTCCACTAACAATAAACAAATCCATTTAATTAATCAAAATATCTCTTTTGACTTAAAAGTCATAATCTTGTATATATTGTTTTTATCTCCATATACATAACATATACACTTTAAATTATTTAATCCAATACAACAATTAACACTCCAAAATTTTAAGGTATAGTTTGGGATATTACAATTCTCCCCCTCTAAAAATAAATTTTATCCTCGAAATTACCTGTTCTCAAGTATGGAATAATTGAGGATACTAATCTTGCATCACTTGCTCACTCTCCCATGTTGCCTCTTCTCTAGCATGATTCTTCCAAAGAACCTTCACAATTGGCACTTTCTTATGTCTCAACTCTTTCACTCCATGTGCTAAAATAACCATCGGTTCCTCTTCATAAGATAGATTTGGACTCACCTCAATGGATTCCACTAACAAAACATGAGATGGGTCTGATCTGTACGTCCGCAGCATAGAAACATGGAAGACATTGTGAATTTATCCAACTCAAGAGGCAAAGCTAGTCGATAAGCCACTGGTCCAACTCTTTCTAGTACCTCGTAAGGTCCAATGAAACGGGGACTCAACTTTCCTTTGCGGCCAAATCTCAAAATTCTCTTCCAAGGAGACACTTTCAAAAAAACTTTATCTCCAACATTGAACTCTATATCTCTCCTCTTCAAATCTGAATATGATTTCTGTCGGTCAGAAGCTGCTTTCAAATGATCCCGAATTATTTTCACTTTCTCTTCTATTTCCTTAATCAAATTGGGACCAACCAATTTGCCTTCTCCAACTTCATCCCAACATAGAGGCGTCCTGTATCTTCTACTATGCAATGCCTCAAATGGTGCCATTCTAATACTGGACTGATGACCGTTGTTATAAACAAATTCCATCAATGGCAAGAATCTGTCCCAACTCCCAGAGAAATCAATAATACAGCTTCTCAACATATCCTCCAAAATCTGTATCACTCTCTCTGACTGCCCATCTATCTGCGGATGAAAACAGTGCTAAAGTGCAATCAAGAACCCAAAGCAGCATGCAAACTCTTCCAAAATCTCCAAGTAAATCGAGGATCTCGATCAAACACTAAAGAAATTGGGACTCCATGAAATCTCACTATCTCACTGATATACAACTCAGCCAACTTTTCAAGAGAATAGTCCATCCGAACTGGAAGAAAATGAGTTGTCTTCATCAATCGATCAACAATCACCCAAATTGCATCATGCTTCTTCTGAGTCAAAGGCAAACCAGTCACAAAATCCATCATCACTTGCTCTCATTTCCATTCAGGCACTGATAAAGGCTGGAGCAACCCCGAAGGAAATTGGTGCTCGACTTCACTCTCTGACAAGTGAGACATTTGGATACAAACTTCGCTATATCCCTCTTCATACCCGACCACCAATAATGTTGCTTCAAATCATGATACATCTTAGTACTCCCAGGGTGCATAGCAAAAGCCGACTGATGTGCTTCCTCTAAAATAATCTTTCTCAGTCTTGCATCATCAGGAACACACAATCTATCTTTGTACCAAAGGCTGCCATCACTTCTCACATGAAAATCTCTACTCTCTCCTTTTTGACAATCCAAAACAATCTTCTGAATTCCTTCAACTGCCAACTGAGCCTCTCTAATCTGATCCAACAACACCGGTCTCAACTGCAACTGAGCCAACAAAGCACCATCACTACAAAGCTCAAAACTAGCATACAGCGCTCTCAAATCAATAAGCAACGAGAGCGAATATTCAGTCAAATCTGCTAAAGACTTTCGACTCAAGGCATCAGCAACAACATTTGCCTTACCAGGATGATAATCAATCAAACAGTCGTAGTCTTTAATCAACTTTAACCACTGTCTTTGCCGAAGATTCAGCTCTCTCTGAACACCCAAGTATTTCAAACTCTTGTGATCCGTATAGATGAGCCAAATCTTCAAAGCAAACACTATGGCTGCTAACTCCAAATCATGCGACGGGCAATTCAACTCATGCGGCTTCAACTGCCTTGAAGCATAAGCTATAACTCTCCCTTCTTGCATCAAAACACATCCTAAACCATTATGTGAAGCATCACTGTAAACCACATATGGTTTATCTTCCACAGGCAAAGTAAGAACAGGAGCTTGAGTCAACATCTCTTTCAATTGCTCAAAGCTAGCTTGACACTGATCTGTCCACACAAATCTAACTCCCTTTCGAAGTAATCTGGTGAGTGGAGTAGCTATCAAAGAAAAACCCATCACAAACCATTGATAATAGCCTACCAACCCCAGAAAACTTCTAACTTTAGTCACTATCTTCGGTGGACTCCAATTCAAAATGGCCTCAACTTTACTCGGATCAACTCTAATACCATCTGCTGACACAACATGACCCAAAAAAGTCACTTGATCAAGCTAAAACTCACACTTCGATAGCTTAGCATACAATTGCTTCTCTCTCAAGGTTTGCAGTACTATCCGCAAGTGCTTATCATGATCCTCCTCATTATGCTAATACACCAAAATATCATCGATAAAGACTACCAAATTTTGATCTAGATAGGGTCTAAACACCCTATTCATCAAATCCATAAAAGCTGCTGGTGCATTCGTCAATCCAAAAGGCATTACCAAAAATTCATAATGTCCATACCTTGTGCGGAAAGCTGTCTTAGGAACATCTTCCTCTCTGATTCTCAACTGATGGTGCCCCGATCTCAGATCAATCTTAGAGAATACTGCTGCTCCTTACAATTGATCAAAGAGATCATTTATCCGAGGCAAAGGATACTGATTCTTGATGGTCACCTTATTCAACTGCCTATAATCAATACACAATCTTAAGGTACCATCCTTCTTCTTTACAAACAAAACAGGTGCTCCCCAAGGAGAAACACTAGGGCAAACAAACCCTTTATCCAACAATTCCTGCAACTGCACCTTCAATTCTCTCAACTCAGCAGGTGCCATTCGATAGGGAGTAATAGAGACATGAGTGGTACCAGGAAACAAATTGATACCAAACTCAACCTCTCTCTTAGGGGGCATCCCTGGCAGCTCCTCAGGAAACACATCTAGAAATTCAGCATCTGTGGGTATACTATCAAGATGGGAACCCACTACTCTGGTATCTATAACATGAGCAAGATAAGCATTACACCCTTTCTGAATCAACCTCCTAGCTGCAACAGCTGAAACAAACATAGATGCAAGCTATCTCTGAGCCACTGGGGTCGATGCACTAGCCACAGAAACTGTAGGTCTCGGTCTCTACCTCTGATGTGGTACTGACCTAACAGGCTGCCTCTGGCCCCTACTGAACCTCTGCAAAAGACCTCCTCGGCCTCTCTTTGCAGATGAAGACCCTACCTTAGACTGGGGTCTCCTAACTCTGGTCTCCTCCTCAGTCGTAGCTGCTATAATACCATGTGCTCTCTCAATCCTCCGGGCCGCTGCAACCAGCTGGGAAAGATCCTAATTCCGAGAACCAGCAATAATACACATAATAGAGGGCCTCAACCCCTCCTCAAATCTCCTGCACCGGTCTATCTCATCTGAAATAATACTACCGGCATAATGACTCAACCGGATGAACTCTACCTCATACTCTGTCACAGTCCGGTTATCCTATCTCAAATTCAAAAACTCCATCTTCTTAGCATCCTTATACTCCCTCAGAGTATACGTCTGCTCAATCTCCCGCAGAAAATCACCATAAGATAAGGTCGGTGGATCATCCATGGCATTTCATATGCATCTTTCTGCAGAAGGGATCTAGTATAATCAAATTTCTCTTCAGGAGTAGCCTGTAGCTGAATGAATACCCTCTGAACTCTACCCAACCACTGCTCAGCTGCTTGAGGATCTGTAGTACCAAAGAAGTACTTAGATTTGAACTTCCTCAATTTATCATACTGCCTCACCGGTACTTGTGGCTGTGGTTGCGGTGGCAGCTGCTGCACTGGAGCCTGCCTCAACAAATCTACCATATGCCTTAACCAAACCGGGGGAATCTCATCAGCAGCGGGTCTCTCTGGCACAAGAGTAGGTGCCTCACCAGTTAACTCAACCCTAGCTCCATCTCTACCCTTAACAGGAGCTACACTCTCAGCACTATCTTCTACAGACTGACATGACTGAGACGCCATCACTACCTATATCTGCAAACACAGCAGAATACCTCATCAAAGATCAGAAACTGCCAATGGCAATGCATGTATCTTATTTAGAAACTATATTAAAAAAATCAAAATTTTCTTTTTCTTACAATTCACCTGGGTTGAGAATCTCAAACCTAGGCTCTAATACCAAAATAGTTGTAACACCCCTATACCCAATATACGCACACTACATACACCCACATCTGAAATATACGTATACCGGATATAGGAATGTCACGGTCTATTTTAAAGCAAACCATTCTTTCAATTTAACAATATGATAAAACTTAAAACATTTTAAGTTATATTATAAAACATAATAAATAAAACATTCCTTCTTTAAAATACATATATGTATAATAATAGTACCTAAAAATTTATCAAAAATAGTATGTTCAAAACATTTGTTAGATAAGCAGCGGAAAATACATATGTATATATATATCAAAATCAATAATTACAAAATTATAGAATTTATACATGCTGGCAGTTTGTCTCTGATCGTGATGTCCACAACTCAACACTGCTCTAACAATCCTAAGCCTAGACTTGACTCGGTCTAGACGAGCTCTCCGGTACAACAGAATCTATCTCGTCACCTGCGCGATGAACCACAATCGCACTAAGCAGCAAGCTTAGTGGTACAAACTTTGATTCAATGAAGATCAATGCGATGCTCATGCACAATACATCTGAATATATATATATCAAGTCATTACATTATATCTCAACATATTAATCATTTGCATCACACTTCATAATTTACATTAAAACAAAGACAAGCAAGGGCCCAAAACGAAACTAATATGCTATTCAAAGTTCAGAGTTACTACTTTGGTCCTTAATCACATTTATCAAGCCCGTAGGCTATATATATATCCATGGATAATGTAACAGACCCAGTCTCTTGGACCTCAACCCAGCTAGACCCTAAGGCCCCAGTATCTTGGTCCTCAACCCGACTAGACTGTTACAATTTTTTAGGCTTACGACCCGGTCTTTTCACCTCAAAAACATCGCATTTCACATTTTTCAGCTAGGCTCGGCTTACGACCTGGTCTTTTCACCTGCATTTAAAGTGTATATGTTATATATATGAAGATGAAAGAAGAAGAAGAAAGAAAGAAAGTCAACCACTCTTCTCTTTTAACCAAACCTCTCTTCCCCAAATCACTCTCCACCATACATTTAAACAATATAATAATCACCCACTAACATCATCTTCCACTAACAATAAACAAATCCATTTAATTAATCAAAATATCTCTTTTGACTTAAAATTCATAATCTTGTATATATTATTTTTATCTCCATATACATAAAATATACACTTTAAATTATTTAATCCAATAAAACAATTAACACTCCAAAATTTTAGGGTATAGTTTGGGATATTACAGAGGTAGCCTGCTTCAATGGAGAAAGAAGATAATCACCAACTCCTCTTTATCCAACTAATCTCTTTTTAACCACACAATTATCCAACTTTTACTCTCCACCAAGTAAAAACATAATACTTAATTAATACATAAAAAATATCATCTTCCACTAACCACTTAATTAATATTTTAATAATTAGAAAAACATTTGACCCAAATTAAAATATTGACTTGTATATATTATGTATATCTACATATATATATCATATACACATTTTTCCTTTTTCACTTAATTATATATATATACCTTTAAATCATTTAATTAATTTTCAAAAATTAATATTATTTTTTTATTTTTTTTTAATTTTGGGATATTACAAAATAAGTCTTGATTGCTTCATCTATCGTGGAAGCCGAATATGTTGCTACATGTTCTTATTGCACGCAAGTTCTATAGATGAAGCAACAATTGATTGATTATGGAAAAGTGTTTAATCATATTCCTATTAAATGTGATAACACTAGTGCCATTAACTAATCTAAGAATCTAATCCAACATTCTAGGTCTAAACATATAGATATTCGGCATCATTTCTTAAGATATAATGTACAAAACAAAAACGTTGTCTTAGAATTCATTGATACACAAAACTATCTTGCTTATATCTTTACAAAACCATTAAATGAAGATAGATTAAACTTCATCAAACATAACTTAGGAATAATTGATGGAAGCCCCTTGAATGAGTAAATCATATGCATTCATTCATTGTATTGTGTTTGAAAGGCTTTATCCTCAACTTAAAACATCAATTTAGATCATAATTTGACCATTAAAAATTCTCTCTCTTTTCTTTCTTTCTATGTTTTTTCTTTGTTTAGTGTTGTCATCCTACCCTATCTTGCGGTCGCAAGTTGCTTGGTTAGATTAATTCCAGATAGACCTTCTGTGAGCAGTCGAGCATATATGACGAACAGTAGCGAGAATTTAAAAAGTTTTGACAGTTACAGTTTATTTTTCACTGGTAGCGAGTGCCCCACCTTATATAATGGTCACGCTGTGGCCACTAGCAGACATCTTTATGTAAAAAGATGGTCGCGCCCTGTACACTCCGCATAAAATTTTTTAACCGTTAACCATGTGTCAGTTTTCATTTCTTTCACTCTCTAACAACTATAAACGGCTAGTTTTTCATAATTTCTCTATTTAAACCCACTAAACTTAAGTTACATACTTCTTTGATTACACTCATCATATAAACATACCCTCAAACACTAATATCATCTCAAAACCCTCACATCTCAAAAACACACTATTTTTCTGTCTTTTTCTTCTCTCAAATATCAATGGCACCCAAGAAGAAGATTCCATCTAAGGGAAAGGAAAAAGGGAAGAAACCATCAGGAATTGTGATTAGGGAACAACAAGAAGCTTCTCCCTCTCATCCACCACCTAGAAGAGGTGAGAAAATCGATAAATTTCATCACTAAACTTCTGAAGAGGATATTAGATATGCCATGCTTAAAAGGAAGAAGATGGAGGGAACTAAAAGCCCCTTTGGAGGAATACTCATTATCCTAAACATCAAGGATGAAATTGATAGATTTTTAGATGTTATTGGGTGGAGAAAGTTTTTGTTCCCGGATGAGGTAGGATGCCCTAGCCTTTGCAAAGAATTCTTAATGTCCCTTCAAATAGAGAAGAGTGAAAATTCAGCCTTAGGTTGGTATGGGATTAGGTTTAAGCTTTTTGACCAATACCTTGCCTTAACTTAGAGGATTTTGCCACAATTTAGGACTTTCCTACTGATGGAGGCACATCTTATAATGATACAGCATTCTCAAACCAAACCCTCTTTACCTTTTGGCAAGAAATTTTTGTAGAAAAATCCTTTGTGAAGGAATCTAAGGCTAGACACATCAAATCACTCACCCATTGGATGATTCATAGGATCATAACCTACACAATTCACCAAAGGGCTGATGGAAATGAAAAATTCACCAGAAGGGACTTGATTTTCCTTTATGCCTTAACTCACAACATTCCCATTAACACTCCCAAATTCTTGATAGATACATTCTATCACCATGCAACCAAAAAGTCAAGAACCTTCTTTCTTTTTTCACACAACACTCAAATAGCTAGACACTTACACTTATTGAATGACCTCAACCTAACTACCTTGAGAAATCCATTTGACCACTCCTCTAGTGCTATCACTATGGAATACCTAAAGCATGCTGGCTGTATTAGAAAAATTGATGCCTCATATGTTTATCTCTGGCAAAAAGGGTATAGTAGATAGGCACAAAAAGAGACCTAGATACACCATAGAAGGAGAAGGTGAATCTATGGAAGTTGTTGTGGAAATGCCTCACAAACCGTCTACCTCCAAAACTAGCAAAATTAGCTCTCCAACCAAACTCATCCTTAAAGCAAATCTCTTTCCAAGCAATTCTCTCACTTCAAAAGAGATGTGTCCAAGTGATTTATGCACTAGAACAAGAGACTTGATCTTCTATCCTATATGCATCATGATCTATATGACATTTAAGGAAAACAGGAGTTTCCTCAATGTGATCTTAAAGAATGGGATGCTAATGACTTTGCAGAAAGACCCTTTGAAGGAGAATCCTTAGAAGATGATGATAGCTATCGCTCTAGCTCTAGCTCTAGAAGTAGTGTTCATCCTTATCATGACAAGGGCAAGGCCCCTATTGAAGAAGAAGAGCCTAAGGATGAAGATTCATATTAGATTTTTTTTGTTGTTTTGATTTTCTATTTTTTCTTCTTTCTTATGTTTCTTTTTGTTTTTGTTGTTTTTGTACTTCATGTTTCATGAATGAACATTTATCTTTAAATGTCTTAATCTCCTTTTATACAAGTATTCCATTTCTCTTTTTTCCTTTGTCAAAGGGGGAGAACATAAGACATTTTGATTGAAAGCTAAGATGATTGAAACATTGAAATGAAACATTGACTAAAGGAAAAGGCAGTTAAAATAAAATAATAATCATCTTACACAAGCATAAATTTAGGGGGAGGTTAAAAGAAAACTAATTGTTGCCTAAAGCTTAAAATTAAAGTTTGTCATTGTTTTGCTTATCTTTTATCATCATTCCATTTGATTGCCAAAGTCAAAAAGGGAGAGATTGTTAGCCAAATGATCTCAATTTTGATCTTTAGCGCTCAAATTGAATGATGCATTTAATATGTTTTTAAGTTACTTGATGCAGAAATAAGTTGCTCAATATATTACTAGAATATAGCAAAAAGTGTGGTCACTCCAGTCCAAAGGGCGACTGCCCTTGAAGCTTTGAAGAACAAATTGAGTTACAGTAGGGTTTGTGATTAGAATCTTGACCTGAGGAGCGACTGTGATTAAGACAAATATGACCGTCCAAGAATTAAGATGATCGCACCTCAAGTGACAAAAATTCCAACAATCACAATAGGGAATGTTGTGACAGGCATGGTCTAAGGAGCAGTCTCTCCGAAACATTTCGTGACCATCCCTTCTCAGAGGCGACCGTCCCTACATTTTAAGAGAAAATCACAAGGATTGATAGTAGTGTTCGCAGTCTTGGGTGTATCTAAAAGTTCGACACGAGGCATCCAACACAACCACTATTTCAGTACTAGAGCGATTGTACCTTTCATATTCTTGAAGAAAATTACTTTGTCAAATGAAGAAGTGACACGTGGAATGACCGTTGTAAAAGTAGATTTAAATTCAAAAAGGGTGACTGTCCCCTAACCTTGGGCGATTGTCCTGACAACCACAACATGGGAAAATTCCACTAGTAGAGCACTTACATTTGACTGTTGGAATAATTTTTGAATGGAGTGACTGTCCCTATACAATGGACAAATACCCAATGTTCACCATCCTCTGAGCTAGGATGACCATCCTTTGGAAACCTTTTATTATCACAAAGACTAGCCAAATATAATATATATCACATGACTCATAACAACTAGTTAGACTAATTTAGTTATAAATATCATAAGAAATCTCTTGTTTAAGGGGTTAAGAAGATTGAAATAGCTAAGAAAAACAACTTTTATTTTCTTTGTATCAAAATCTATATTTGTATTGATTGAGTGTTTGGTGTGAGCATTAAAAACTCTATTGTCAGTTTTAGTGTGAGCTTGGAAACACTTAGGTTGTGGAGTGAGCCTAAGAAAACTTCTATAAGGGTTATGAGGATTAATCTCCAACCATTATAAAGTTTGATGTAAGCTTGTGAAAACAACAAGTTAGAGTTAAGCTTTTAAAAACTCAATATTAGTGGAACCTTGACAAGTAATTAAAGAAGTAGATGTAGAATTGAGGTAATCCTAACCACTATAAATTCTCTTATGTTCATTTTTTCTGCTCCTACTCTTGCTTTGATTTGATTTTGAGTTTTTAATTTACCATCAATTCTTCAAATCAACCAATTCACCCCCCCCCCCCTCTTAGTTGCTATCTTGGGACAACATTGCGTGATTGTTATGAAAGATGAACTCAACCAATTTGAGAGAAATAATGTGTGGGAACTTGTTCCTTGACCTAAAGGCCATCCAATTATAGGATGTAAATGGGTATATAGGAATAAGATTGATGAAAATGGTCTCATTACTAGAAACAAAGCTAGATTGGTAGCCAAAGGTTATAATCAAGAGGAATGCATTGACTATAATGAGACATTTGACCTCGTTGCTACATTAGACGCTATTAGGATATTACTTGCATTTGCATATCGCATGAATTTTAAACTTTTTCAAATGGAAGTTAAAAGTGAATTTTTAAATGGGTTTATCAATAAGGAAGTTTATGTTGAACAACCTCCCGATTTTGAAGATTATAAATTTCCAAATCATGTTTTTAAACTTATCAAAGCACTATATGGATTGAAATAAGCTCCAAGAGCTTGGTATGATAGACTTAGTGTATAATTACTTGAAAATAGTTTTGCAAAAGGCAAAGTTGACAACTCTTTTTATTAAAAAGAAAATGCATAAAATTTTAACTGTAAAAATTTATATTTATGACATTATATTTGGTGCCACTAATGAATCTTTGTACAAGGAATTTGCTTCTTGTATGACTAGAAAATTTGAAATGAGTATAATGGGTGAACTCAAATTCTTCCTTTGATTACAAATCAAGCAATGCAAGGATTGGATCTTCATCAACCAATCCAAGTACACAAAGGAACTCCTCAAGAAATTTGAAATGGATGGGTATAAAATTAGCAAGACTCCCATAAGCACATCTTTGAAACTTGATAAGGATGAAAGTGGTAAGGTAGTAGATGAGAAGAAATATTGAGGTATCATTGGATCACTATTTTACTTAACCCCTTTTAGACCCAATATAATGTATAGTGTTTCTTTGTGTGCTAGATTTCATTCATGCCGTAAAAAATCACATTTGAATGCGACTAAAAGAATTTTGAAATACTTGAATGGTACATTGCATTTAGGACTTTGGTATCCTAAAAATAAATCCTTTGATATTTTAGGCTTTTCATATACGGACTATGCATGTAGTCTTTTGGATAGGAAAAGCATGATCGGGGCATGCCACTTTCTGTGCAATTGCTTGGTTTCTTGGTTTAGCAAGAAACAAGTTTTGGTTGCTTTATCTACCGAAAAAGCCGAATATGTTGCTGCTTCTTTCTATTGTACTCAAGTTCTTTGGATGAAACTACAATTGATTGATTGTGGAAAACCTTTTGATCACATTCCCATTAATTGTGATAACACAAGTGCCACTAATTTATCTAAAAATCCAATTCAACATTCTAGGTTAAAACTTATAGATATTAGGCACTATTTATTAAGAGACAATGTTCAAAACCAAAATGTTGTCTTAGAATTCATTGATATACAAAACAAACTTGCTGACATCTATACAAAACCCTAAAATGAAGAAAGGTTAAACTTCATAAGGCAACATTTAGGAATGATGGATAGGAACACCTTATTATATGACATGGAATTATTTGAAAACTTATTTAAATTTATTTAAATTTCCTACCAATAACTATTTTTGATCAAACATTGGAACTTCCAATTAAAAACACACAATTTTCCCTAAAAATCTTGATTTTTTGGTTTTTCCCTATCGGACCATCTAAAAGTCCGACCGTACTTATTTGAAAGTCCTTGATTTCAAATTTTTCGCAAAAGTATGGCAATACCCTCTATGGTATGACTGGTATTTTCCAAAATTCTATAACCGTTGTACCTAAAACCAAAATTCCATTTAGTCTTTCTTTAGTCCGATAGGACCTTCTCTAGTTTTTAAATGTCACCATCAGACTTTTTTGAGTATGACCGAACTTTTACTCTGGATTCAAAATTTTTTAGCCATTGAAACTCAATCAAAACCTGCAAATTTTCTCGCCAACATCTATAAATGGCTAGTTTTCAACCAAAACACTATAAATACCATCTAATATCAATGTTTACATCTTTTTATAAAATTCTAAATACTTAAACACTCAAAACACACAAAACCTCTCAAAACCTCTCCCTTCCTTCATATACTTTCTTGACCAAAACTTAATGGCTCCTAAAGAATACAAGAGAAAAGCTTAAAGAGCTAAGAAAGGAAAGGGAATTGCTGCCCCTTCTCAATAAGAAGAACCACTAAGAAGAAGCCATAAGATTAGATTTAAGGATGATGAAGAAATGTAGAAGCGTAGAAGCAAACCATCTCTTCTCCACCCTCACTCTAGAATCCTTAGGAATTGAAGATAAAATTAGAGATTGTCTCTGAACCTTAGGATAGGAGAAATTTATGTTTCTTGAGCATGATTACCTTAGTTAGGAGAGCTTTACAAAAGAGCTTCTCACAACATTGGCAAGAAGAGCACCAACCCCTTAGGCTATTATGGAATATCCTGTAGATTATTTAATCAAGAATATGGCCTTACATTTGAAGATTTTTCATCAATTTGGGGTTTTCAATTAGAAGGCATTTCTCACATCACAAACCTTGTACTCACTCCTGAAGTTTAATTAGAGTTTTGGAAAGAAATTTCCATTGAAACCTCACTCCACAAATAATCCAATGCCAAGAACCTTAGGACTTTGACCTATTAGATGTAGCATAGGATTATCACATGCACCATTAGTGCTAGAGGAGAAAGTAATGAAAAAGTTACCCAAAAAGATCTCCTCTTTCTTTTTTGTATAATTAGAGTTCAACCAATTCAGACAGAAAAATTCCTTATTGACACATTCCTACACATTAGAAAAATCAAGCCAGGGCTTATTCTTCTCTCTTCACAAATAACACAAATAGCCAAATATGTTGGTATACTTACACCAACAAATAAAGTCACTCAATCCTCTTGATCCCACCAAAAAATTCATAAACATAGGCTATCTCAAACATCCTATATGTTTTAGGGATGTTGATAGGGCATATGTCTATCTCTTAGGAGCACTAAGTGCTAGGGATTAACAAAGAAATAGACCTAGGATTGTAGAAGAAGGTGAAGAGACATTCCAAATGGAATTTCCTAGAACTTCAACCCCAAGACCTCAATCATCTATCCTCTAACTCCTTTAAGATATACATGGACAAATGAGCTACCAAGGAATAAGAATTAATAGCCTTACCAGCCAAATCTCTAATCTTTATCTTGACATTCAAACTATCCAATAAGCTTTGGGACTTGTTAGGACTCAATTTAGCTAACTGCAAGTGCATGGATCATTAACAAGTAATATAATGATAAGTAGAGTATCGTTCCCACGAGGAAGTTTTCTTCTAAGTAATGATCAATTAAAACTAATTATTATTTGGATGATAAAATTTGATTTATGATTAAACAAAATAAATTACATTGAATTAAATCTAATGATATGAAACTTAGGGTTAAGTCACCTTTATTGTTTTATCATGGGTTTTCTAAAGTATTGATTTAATTTAGTTTTCCTTTTATTAATGGTTAAATTCTCCTAAATTAAGCTTAAGTTTTTCTCAATTACTAGAACTACTATCAATTTAATCCTTATGTCTACTCTTGTGAACACAAGTAATTAAACCAATTCATTTGGTTTTGTGAGAATTTTGAATCAACCTCTTAAGTGTTCAACCTTATCTCTAAGCCTTAAGATTGTTATCTCTATGGACTAATGTTATGCTTCCACTCTCGCTCCATCACACAACACCTCAATTCAATTAATTATTGGCCAGATAATTAAAGCATTAAGAGTAAAGATAACAAAATAATTTAAGGATAAAATAAATTAATTCAAATAAGCATTTATAACTCCATGATAAATTCAATGAAAGGGACCAACCCTAAAGAGAATTAGTTAGTCATTATTTAAATAAAAAAATGAAAAAATTAAAGAAAGACATTAAAAACATAATTTAAGGAAAAAAAATATCAAACTCTATTTCTTTGAAGAAGA
Organism: Garcia nutans; assembly: GCA_947685225.1. Classification (NCBI taxonomy): domain Eukaryota; kingdom Viridiplantae; phylum Streptophyta; class Magnoliopsida; order Malpighiales; family Euphorbiaceae; genus Garcia; species Garcia nutans. The sequence goes on from CANTUV010000032.1 coordinate 14,296,627, forward strand.
ACTTGACTTGGAACTTGAATTTCTTCTAGAACCAGAATTTAACTCTCCTTCTTGAGAAAACTCTAAACTACATTTATTTCCTAAATGAATCTAATCTAATTCTTATAAATCTTTCATATCTTAAAACCTTAGAGAAAGCGTGTTTATATAGAGTGCTTGGAAACTTCTTTAGTGGAGAAAAACTGAAAAGGGGACATAATGCTTGGTTGGTGTGCTCATCATCAACATATGCAGCTCAAAAATCATAAAATAAGGGCCATGGTCATGGCTTTTGACTGCCATAGTCGTGGAATGTGTAAACTCTGACTTATTTTGTCAAATGTTTTGGCTACCAAGGTCGGTCTGATGGGCCATGGTCGTGGGTTTTGAGTGCCACGGTAGTGGCTTTTGATTTGCTTCTGAAATATGCAAAATCTCTTCAAAACAAAGCCAAAATCAATGCCACAGTAGTCACTTTTAGGCCCCACGGTTGTGGCTTTTAATATGCTTCTGCCCTTGCAATTTCTGTCACTGAAAATTTTGAACAGCTTCAAATCAAATCCCATGGCCATGACTTTTTGACAGTCATGGCCCTGGGATTCAAACTGAAACTGGACATCTTGATTTCTCATCTTTAATTCCATTTTCAAGTTCAAAATCATGTATCATGATTTATAAGACCATGTAAATTCATTTTCTTCCATTTTTTAGATTGTTTTGACATCCTTTTTATTTTTCTTCAATTTTCTATAATTTTTAGCCAAAATAAGCTATTTCTTCATACTTGTAACTTTATACTTGAAATGATGAATATTCTAGCTTTCAAAACAAAAATTGATCAAATTCAATTAATAATAATAAAAATATAACTAGAATAATTATAAAATTATATGCAAAATGTGGTATTATCAGGACTACCAAAATGCTTTAAAGATGAACCAAGTTTATCTCCCTCCATCCATGGTTCTTATCCTCAAGATGAAGAAGGAGAAGTTGTTGCCTCTCACCCAAGGGAAGAAGAGGAGGGGGAACATGGAGAAGAAGAAGGGGATGAAGAAGAAGAAGAAAATGAAGAAGAAGGAGATGATGAAGAAAGTAACAATGATGTTTAGGCATTAGTTTCTTAATTTCTATTATTTCATTGTACTTGCTTCATTGTTAATGAATTAAATTTCTTTTTTACTCTTTTGCTTTGAATGATTCTTTTGACTTTGTCAAATGGGGAGAATATCAATTTGCATGAAGCACTTATTAGGGGGGGGGGAGCAAATCAACATAATTTCACTAAAACACACTTTGAACACTTTAAATTCAATTTAATTGGCAAGGTCAAAAAGGGAAAATTGTTAGCCAAACCCTTGGCACAATTATTCTATTTTTGATCTTAGGCAAACAAATTGAATTGAACTAACATTTGTATCAAGTTATATTTTTATAGGAAGATAATTTTTTGAAGAAACCTTGAAAGGTCCGATCGAACCACTAAGAAGACCGACCGGACCCTTGATGTCAAGATGAACAAAATTCTCACATAAGGTTTCACGGTGGAGAGTACTCCTAAAATTTCACCATACCATATGAAGTCCGCTCAGACCATGGATAATTTTGACCGGACTATTGACTGTGAAAAGATGCAATTCATACAGAGACTTTCATAGTCAGAAGTACTCCTAATTTCTCAGAATACCAAAGAAGTCGGACCGGATCAGAGGAAATCCTGACAGGACCTTTGAAGTAAAAATTGACCAAATCATCTAGTAGAGTTCCCGACTAAGGGTACACCCAAATTTTGACCATACCAACAGTAGTCCGATGGGACATGATGCAAGTCTGACTTCACTCTTTAAAAATTATTCAAATTAGAAGCCTTTACATCTCCACTCAATAAGTGGAAGCCACATGGACCTATCGTTGGAAGTGCATTAGTCAGAATTTTAAATATTCTGACTAGACCTCAACTATACTGACCGGCCTTTGCAAATTTGGACTGGACTATGGCCAGTCCAACCATGAAAATGCTCTAGCAAATAATTTAGTTGAAGACAAGAATCAAACATGTTGACACCCACCTCAAATGGTTATATCAATACTTGAAGGCTATAAATACCACAAGAAATAACATTTTTGTGAGATATATTGATTGTAATATCCAAGTTTATTAACTTTCATTTCTTTGCATCAAAATTACATTTGTATTAATTGATTGTTGGGTATGAGCATTAACCATCATAAAAATTTTGAATGTGAGTTTGAACACACTTAGGTTGTTAGAGTGAGCCTTGAAAAACTCTTGTAAGGGTTGTGAGGATTGATCTCAAACCATTGTAAAGTTTGGTTTGAGCTTAAGAAAATACCAAGTTATAGTTAAGCTTGTAAAAACTCATAGCTAGTGAAACCTTAATAAGTTTTTAAGAAAGTGGATGTAGGATTAAGATAAATCTAAACCACTATAATTCTTCGTGTTCTTTCTTTTATACTTTACTCAATCTTCTTTTACATCTTCATTTCTTATTTTGAATTTTTAATTTACCATCATTTTTTAAATCAACCAATTGACCCTCCCCCCCCCCCCCCCTCTTGGTTGCTATCTTAGGACAAAAACTTTCATTTAAAGAAGTTAGAATTGGGAACACTTAAAAAATTGACTTACATTCCAATAATGATTTTAAGTGTTTGATTACCATTAGTAATGATGCTTGGATTTGGCATAGAAGACTAGGTCATACTAGTATGGATCAATTACAATGCATGAGTAAAGAAGAACTTGTAGATGGTCTCCTCAAAGCAAAATTCAATAAAAATCAAATTTGTGAACCTTGTCAATATGGAAACATAAGAGTTCACTTAAAACCAAGAATTTTGTAAGCATATCTAGACCTCTAAAATTAATTCATTTGGATTTATTTGGCCCAAATAGAATTGCTAGTCTAGAAGGTAAGTTGTATACATTTGTGCTTATTAATGATTACTCAAGATTTACATGGGTTAATTTCTTAGCTCAAAAGAATGAAGCTTTCAACCATTTCAAAATCTTTGCAAAAAGAGTTCAAAATGAAAAGGGATATTTTATGACATCTATTTGAAGTGATCATGGCCAAGAATTAGAAAATGAGACTTTCGAAAATTTTTACAATGATTATGGGATGTCACATAATTTTTCAGCTCCTAGAACACCATAACAAAATAGTGTGGTTGAAAGAAAAAATAAAACATTGGTAGAAATGACCAGAACAATGCTCAATGAGTACAATTTATCTTCTTACTTTTGGGCCGAGGCCATTAATAGCGCATGTTATATTTCAAATCATTTTTATAAAAGGCCTTTGATAAACAAAACCTCTTAGAGCTTTGGAATGGAAGAAAACCCAAAATTTTATACTTTAGAGTGTTTGAATGCAAATGCTTCATTCTTAAAAAATTCTCATCCAAATCAAATGAAGGCATATTTTTAGAGTATTCATCTTCTAGCAAAGCATATAGAGTATTTAATAGGAGAACACTAGTAGTTGAAGAATCAGTGCATGTTATTTTTGATGAATCCTTTAAGATTGATCAAAAGAAAGGTAGTGCTCTGGATGATTTTGTGGGTACATTTAAAGAACTTGAGATAAACAATGATCCAAAGGACAATCACAATGAGGTAGAATTAAGATTGGAACAAGAAGAAGAATCTCAAAAATTACCCAAAGATTGGCAATATAAGAAGAATCATCCAAAAGAACTTGTTATTGATGAAACCTCAAAGAGAGCAATTACTAGATCCAAATTTATATACCTAGAGGCTAGTATTGCATTTATTTCTCAAATTGAGCTAAGGACCGTTGAGGAGGCTCTTAGTGATGAATATTAGGTGATTGCTATGTAAGATGAACTCAACCAATTTGAAAGAAACAAAGTATGGGCACTTGTTCCTAGACCTAAAGATCATCCAATTATACGATGTAAATGGGTATATAGGAATAAGCTTGATGAGAATGGCCTCATTACTAGGAACAAAGCTAGAATTGTAGCTAATGGCTATAACTAAGAAGAAGGAATTAACTATAATGAGACATTTTCCCCCGTTACTAGGCTAGAAGCTATTAGAATCTTGCTTGCATTTTCTTGTCATATGAATTTCAAACATTTTCAAATGGATGTCAAAAGTGCATTTCTAAATGGATTTATAAATGAGGAAGTTTATGTTGAACAACCCTTTGGTTTTGAAGATTATAAATTTCTAAATCATGTTTTCAAACTTACTAAAGCACTATATGGATTGAAACAAGACCCACGGGCTTGGTATGATAGACTTAGTGCTTATTTGCTAGAAAATGGCTTTTCAAAAGGCAAAGTTGACACAACTTTCTTTGTTAAAAAGAAAATGCAAAATATTTTGATTGTACAAACTTATGTTGATGATATTATATTTGGTGCTACTAATGAATTTTTGTGCAAATAATTTGCTTCTTATATGACTAAAGAATTTGAAACGAGCATGATGGGTGAGATTAAGTTCTTCCTTGGTTTACAAATTAAGCAATGCAAGGATGGGATCTTTATTAATCAATCCAAATACATAAAAGAACTACTCCAAAAATATGGCATGGATGGTTGCAAAGTAAGCAAACTCCAATGAGCACATCCTTGAAACTCGACAAAGATGAAAGTGATAAGCTTCATAAGACAACACATTGGTATGATTGATGGAAAATATCTTGAATGGTCACTCATTAACATCTCTACACATATTTGTGTTAGTGTATGTGCCCTAGGCCATTTATTTGGATCTTTATGTTATATATACATTATTAATAAATGAGGTTTTATTATCATTATTGTTTGTTTGCATGTTACACAATTTTGATATTTGTCCCTGGTTTATTATTGTTATAGAGATAAAAAATAATTCTTAACCAGTATGAACATTGATTTGATAATCATCAAATGGTTATGTGTATAGTGATACAAATCAATTTTATAGATACTTGTTAGAGAACAATGTATTGGATAGACCCATCATGAGATTACTACATGGGTTAGTGTCATAAGTAAATCTCATGATAGTTATGTATTAATTCTTTGACTTGAGATTGTCATAGTTTCCAATATAAGGACTATTATATTTTGACATGATCAAACATTATCCGTAACTGGATAGTAATAAAGGTTATGATCATATATGATAGAAATTATGTAGAGGATAATGAACAATCAAGATAGAATTTGTCCCTCTCTTTGAGAGAGATATCTTTTGGGCCCCTCGATAAGTGAGACTGTGAAATGCATGGCCATGCTCAAATGAATTGATAGTGTGATCAATTTCATTTGTATTTATCAGTCTACTTGGAGATCGAGTAATCATAAGTTTGGACAATATAAGTATGACGTTGACCATGACTTATGTTCAAGCTAGATATCGTGTGACAAAGGGATTAATGCATGTACTATTATTAGGCAAATTGGACATTCATTATATTAATTGGGTAGTTGTAACGCCTTGCTAGAGGCCAATTATGACTTGTTGGTTTAATAGAGATTAAATTGACTGCCAAGTAATATGAGCCTATCGGGTCACACACAAGAATGCGCTTTGGGCTGGATATAATATTAATATTAGATATTAATATTTATTATTATTATTATTTTCATTTTTATATAAATATATATATATATATTATTAGATAATATATTCAGAATCCTAATTAGATTTGGATTCTGAATTTGACTTACCTTATCCAATTTCGAATTGGATTCTGGAGTGATTATATTCACTCTAGACGTTAAGTCTTGATACAGGTAACTTTAGAAAATAAAATATAAAACGAAAAAGAAACCCTAATACGTTTTTTAGAGAAAACGTTTTTCAGCCTTCGCCGTTGTAGAGAGCTAGCACTCCAGACGGTAGCATTCGTGTGGATACGCGATAGAGGGTGTTTCACGATCGAGGCATCTCTTCCAAACTGTGATTTGGAATCATCAACAGGTTAGTTTTTTGAACACTTTTGTCGAATTAAACGAACAGCATGGATCCTGATGGGAAATCAAAGATCAAAATTTTTCTGCTGCGTGTTTTGTTTGCAGTGATCTCCTTGATTTCCTAAAAGTGGTATCAGAGCCACTTGTTGTTTTCGTTTAAGTCGAAAATGCCATGTTGATATGATTTCATGAGATATATTGATTTCGTATGGCATGTTAATTATAAAACCTTAATTCGTTTTTCATATGATGAGAAAGGATTGTTTTTGGTTTCGTTTCTGTAAAACCCTAATTCGTTTTTCATATGATGAGAAAGGATTGGTGTTTTTAATTTCATTTTCATGAGATGATCACGTATATATAATTGGTTTTCATATGATGAGAAAGGATTGTTTTTGGTTTCGTTTCTGTAAAACCCTAATTCATTTTTCATATGATGAGAAAGGATTGGTGTTTTTAATTTCATTTTCATGAGATGATCACGTATATATATGATTGGTTGATTAAAATGATTTTCATATGATGAAAACGATTAAGTTTATATGTGATATAAACATTTGGTAATGATTCTGTAATGGGTTGTACATATTCGAAATAAAACAGTAAGAAGGTTAATGAGATTAATGATTCTGTTTTAGGGTTTCGCCAAAGAAAAATGTTAATGAGATTAACGTTTCTGTTTGGCTTCGAGAGGCGCTGCCCCTCGACCCCGCCCGCTGACCCCGCCCGCCCAAGGGCGCTGCCCCTTCGGGACCACCGTATGTTCGCACCCTATAGTTCGTTACCGTGACATTAAGAATGTCAATATATTTGTTTCTATTTAACATGTTGGTGATGAATATGTTATGTTTGTTTGATGTCTTGGCATGGTGCATAGCATGGCCTTATGACCTATGTGATTGGTTTATTCATATCTTAATTTTGGGTAAATACGGCCTGCGTGTCGTTTATTTTGTTGTAATTTATTTTACTAGTAGTTAGATTTTCTTTTATTATAATAAATGAATATTCAAGCTACAATGTTTATGATGGAGATTCATACCAAGGAGAAGATGGTTCCATGGTGATGGAAGCACAAGCTCAAGTTTTGAAGATATGTAACATTGCAAGTGTTGTAATAGATAGGTTTTTCACCTAGGGTTGCCTTTATGATCTTCATTTGGTCTCTTGAAGATCATATTTAGTTTGGCCATGCTATGTCACGTTTACATATTTTGTCATTTGGTATATGATGCTTATGTGATAAATTATATATATGCATATAGGATGCTAAAATATAATGATATGTAATGCAAGACATGATAATAATTTAGTTGAACCCTCATTAATAATTTAAATCTAAATGCCATCCACGTTTTGAACACCTATCAAAACTAAGATTGTATTAAAGTAGGTATTGCCAAAGCAATATGCTTTAAACATTCCTAGCTAAGTAGGATGAGTAATAGTGTTACTCATATGTTTTAAAATTGGTTAGACTTAATTAGGCTATCAAAATGGTTTTGGGCTTAAGGCATTAGATGGAATTCAACATGCTATGACATATGATGTCAATATTCCATAATTACTAAGAGTTACATGAGATGTAATTGGTGAAGATGTTACCTACCTAAATAACTTGATTTTAAGCGTCAGGCCAAAGCTGAGTTTAGAATTAAGTGAAATACAGATCTTAGCCTACTAAAATTTTTCTTTAGAGGGTTATATTTTTAGTAGGAGTTTAAATAATTTTAACCTCATTATTAATTAAAATTTGACTTTGCATATTTATCAACAGATGGCTGCTAATAACAATTCCACCTTATCACTGCGATATATCCTTAAGAAGGAAAAACTGAAAGAATGTGGGACTAATTTTGTTGACTGGTTTAGGAACCTGAGAATTGTTCTCAAACAAGAGAAAAAGTCCTACGTGCTTGATGAAGCTATCCCTGACCCACCTCCTGCTGATGCTTCTAATGCTGCTAAGAGTAAGCATAAGAAGCATGTGGATGATTCAAATGACATAGGATGTCTTATGTTGGCTACTATGTGTCCAGGACTTCAGAAGGATCTGGAACACTTAGAGGCTTATGAGATGACTGTGCATCTCAAACAAGCTTTCCAACAACAGGCTAGGCAAGATAGGTTTAACACCGCTGTTGCATTATTTGACTGCAAAATGTCTGAAGGTGAATCTGTTAGTGCTCATGTTTTGAAGATGAAAGGCTATCTAGATCACCTTGCTAGACTTGGATATCCCCTGAGTTTAGAACTCTCCACGGATTTGATCCTACATTCATTGCCTAGCAGTTTCTCACAGTTTGTCATGAACTATAACATGAATGACATGGAGAAATCCATTCCTGAGCTACATGGTATGCTCAAAACTGCTGAGGGGAATATCAAAAAGCCTACCCAAATATTGAATGTCAATATTAAACAAATGAAAAAGAAAGCCAAATATACTAAAGGCAAGGGTAAGGCAAAAGGTGCTAAAGGGTCCAAGGGACAAGCTAAACCAAAACCTGAACCTAAGGCTAAAGTTCCTAAGGAAGGGACTTGTTTCCATTGCAACAAGCCTGGGCATTGGAAGAGAAATTGTCAACTCTATTGGGATGAGTTAAAGAAGTTGAAGGGTAGTGCGACTACATCTTCAGGTATTTATGTTATAGAAATTAATTTATCTATTCCTTCTTCCTGGGTATTAGATACCGGATGTGGATCTCATATTTGTACAAATATGCAGGGACTCAAAAGGAGTAGGATGCTGAAGAAGGGCGAAGTGGACCTACGTGTTGGCAATAGAGCAAGAGTTGCTGCTATAGCTGTAGGAACTTATGAACTTGTTATGCCCAATGGGTTTTTGTTAATTTTGAACAATTGCTTTTATGTTCCTACTATGAGTAGGAATCTTATTTCAGTATCTGTTTTGGATGATGAAGGTTATTCATTTTTTATTAAGAATAAGAAATGTTCTATTTTTGATAAAAATGATTTGCTTTATGGTATTGCAAATTCTTATAATGGCCTTTATATCCTTAATCTTGATGATTCTAATGGTAATGATATCTATAACATAACTTCTAAGAGAACTAAGCCAAATGAGTTAAACCCTACTTATTTATGGCATTGTCGCCTTAGCCATATCAATGAGAAACGCATTTCTAAGCTCCATCAAGATGGATTATTAGATTCATTTGATTTTGAATCATTTGAAACATGTGAGTCTTATTTGCTTGGTAAGTTGACAAAGGATCCTTTTACTGGGCATAGTGAAAGGGCTAATGATTTATTGGGCTTGATACATACAGATGTATGTGGTCCTTTCAGCATTAGTGCCAGAGGAGGATTTCGATACTTCATTACTTTTACTGATGATTTCAGTAGGTATGGCTATGTCTACCTAATGAAACATAAGCATGAGTCTTTTGAAATGTTTAGAACTTTTCAAAATGAAGTACAAAATCAACTTGGTAAAACAATTAAACAGCTTCGATCAGATCGAGGTGGTGAATATTTGAGCCAAGAGTTTGATGATCATCTAAGGGATTGTGGAATTGTTTCACAACTGACTCCTTCAGGAACTCCACAGTGGAATGGAGTTTCTGAAAGGAGAAATCGAACTCTATTAGATATGGTTCGATCAATGATGAGTCAAGCGGATCTTCCTTTATCTTTTTGGGGTCATGCCTTGGAGACAGCTGCATTCATTCTGAACCGTGTACCATCTAAGGCGGTTGAAAAGACACCATATGAGATATGGACAGGTAAGACACCTAGTTTGTCTTTTCTTAAGATTTGGGGTTGTGAAGCTTATGTGAAAAGACCAGTTTCAGATAAGTTAGCTCCAAAGTCTATCAAATGTAATTTTGTGGGGTATCCTAAGGAAACTAAAGGATACTATTTCTACACTCCTTCAGAGAATAAAGTGTTTGTTGCTCGAAATGGGATCTTTTTGGAAAAGGAATTTCTTTCTAAGAGATATAGTGGGAGTATAGTAGAACTTGAGGAAACTCAAGTACCACAAGAAATCATTGAGCCGTCTATAGAGCCTATTTCAGAACCACAAATAGTTGTGGAGTCTGAAGATGTAACACAAATCCCTCGCAGGTCTGATAGGACACGTCGCCAGCCAGAGAGATATGGATTTCTTATGACTGATGATAGTGAAGTAATGCTCATAGATCAAGATGAGCCTACTACCTATCAAGAAGCTGTGTCAGGTCTAGATTTAGACAAATGGCTTGGAGCCATGAAATCTGAGATGCAATCTATGTTTGACAACCAAGTTTGGTCTTTAATTGATCCTCCAGAGGGTATTAAGACTATTGGTTGCAAATGGGTTTTCAAGAAGAAAACTGACATGGATGGGAATATGCAGACCTATAAAGCAAGGCTTGTTGCAAAAGGTTTCAAGCAAACTCATGGTATAGACTATGATGAAACCTTTTCACCAGTTGCTATGCTTAAGTCTGTTAGAATTCTCATTGCCATTGCAGCATACTATGATTATGAGATATGGCAAATGGATGTCAAAACTGCTTTCCTTAATGGAAACTTGCTTGAGGATGTGTATATGACACAACCTGAGGGTTTTGTAAATCCTGAGAATTCTACAAAGGTTTGCAAGCTTCAAAGATCCATTTATGGATTGAAGCAAGCATCTCGAAGCTGGAATCTTCATTTTGATGAAACAGTTAGGAACTTTGGTTTCATCAAGAATGAAGATGAACCTTGTGTTTACAAGATGGTTAGTGGGAGTGCAGTAGTGTTTTTAGTCTTATATGTGGATGACATATTACTCATTGGGAATGATATCCCTACCTTGCAAAAGGTTAAGACTTGGTTAGGGAATTCTTTCTCAATGAAAGACTTAGGTGAGGCTGCCTATATCCTTGGTATAAAGATCTATAGAGATAGATCTAGAAGGATAATTGGCCTGAGTCAAAGTACATACATAGATAAAGTGTTGAAGAGGTTCAACATGCAAGATTCCAAAAAGGGATTCTTGCCTATGTCTCATGGCATTCATCTCAGCAAGAGTCAATGTCCTATGACATCTGATGAGCGAGATCGAATGAATAAGATTCCTTATGCTTCTGCTATAGGATCTATTATGTATGCCATGTTATGTACTAGACCAGATGTCTCATGTCCATTAAGCGCAACTAGTAGATTTCAAGCTGATCCTGGTGAAGGTCACTGGACAGCTGTCTAGAATATTCTTAAGTACCTTCGAAGGACTAAAGATGTATTCTTGGTTTATGGAGGTTTGGAAGATGTGCTAGTTGTAAATGGTTACACAGATGCTAGTTTCCAAACTGACATAGATGATTTTAGATCGCAGTCAGGTTTTGTATTCACATTGAATGGTGGAGCTGTTAGTTGGAAGAGTTCAAAACAAAGCACTGTGGCTGATTCTACTACAGAGGCTGAGTATATAGCAGCATCAGATGCAGCTAAGGAAGCAGTCTGGTTGAAGAAATTCATCACTGAGCTAAGAGTGGTGCCTAGCATTGCAAATCCTGTGGACATTTATTGTGACAACAATGGTGCCATAGCACAGGCAAAAGAGCCTAGATCTCATCAAAGGTCTAAGCATATACTCAGGCGTTTTCACCTCATTCGAGACATTATCGATAGAGGAGATATCAAGATATGCAAAGTTGACACAAATGATAACATAGCAGATCCATTAACAAAGCCTCTCTCACGGGTCAAGCGCGATCAGCACACTAGATCTATGGGTCTTAGAAATTTGTAGGCCTAGTGCAAGTGGGAGATTGTTAGTGTATGTGCCCTAGGCCATTTATTTGGATCTTTATGTTATATATACATTATTAATAAATGAGGTTTTATTATCATTATTGTTTGTTTACATGTTACACAATTTTGATATTTGTCCCTGGTTTATTATTGTTATAGAGATAAAAAATAATTCTTAACCAGTATGAACATTGATTTGATAATCATCAGATGGTTATGTGTATAGTGATACAAATCAATTTCATAGATACTTGTTAGAGAACAATGTATTGGATAGACCCATCATGAGATTACTACATGGGTTAGTGTCATAAGTAAATCTCATGATAGTTATGTATTAATTCTTTGACTTGAGATTGTCATAGTTTCCAATATAAGGACTATTATATTTTGACATGATCAAACATTATCCGTAACTGGATAGTAATAAAGGTTATGATCATATATGATAGAAATTATGTAGATGATAATGAACAATCAAGATAGAATTTGTCCCTCTCTTTGAGAGAGATATCTTTTGGGCCCCTCGATAAGTGAGACTGTGAAATGCATGGCCATGCTCAAATGAATTGATAGTGTGATCAATTTCATTTGTATTTATCAGTCTACTTAGAGATCGAGTAATCATAAGTTTGGACAATATAAGTATGACGTTGACCATGACTTATGTTCAAGCTAGATATCGTGTGACAAAGGGATTAATGCATGTACTATTATTAGGCAAATTGGACATTCCTTATATTAATTGGGTAGTTGTAACGCCTTGCTAGAGGCCAATTATGACTTGTTGGTTTAATAGAGATTAAATTGACTGCCAATTAATATGGGCCTATCGGGTCACACACAAGAATGCGTTTTGGGCTGGATATAATATTAATATTAGATATTAATATTTATTATTATTATTATTTTCGTTTTTATATAAATATATATATATATATTATTAGATAATATATTCAGAATCCTAATTAGATTTGGATTCTGAATTTGACTTACCTTATCCAATTATATATATTATTAGATAATATATTCAGAATCCTAATTAGATTTGGATTCTGAATTTGACTTACCTTATCCAATTTCGAATTGGATTCTGGAGTGATTATATTCACTCCAGACGTTAAGTCTTGATACAGGTAACTTTAGAAAATAAAATATATAACGAAAAAGAAACCCTAATACGTTTTTTAGAGAAAATGTTTTTCAGCCTTCGCCGTTGCAGAGAGCTAGCACTCCAGACGGTAGCATTCGTGTGGATACGCGATAGAGGGTGTTTCACGATCGAGGCATCTCTTCCAAACTGTGATTTGGAATCATCAACAGGTTAGTTTTTTGAACACTTTTGTCGAATTAAACGAACAGCATGGATCCTGATGGGAAATCAAAGATCAAAATTTTTTCCGCTGCGTGTTTTGTTTGTAGTGATCTCCTTCATTTCCTAACAATTTGGATCATCGACGCTTGAAAAATCAATAAACTTTTTACTTAATCCATTCTTGCGGTCACCCAAAATCATTACACTATTGCACCTCGAGTCTATATCTCTCAAGCTCCAAAACTTACCCTTGTGCGAATGCATAATAACTTTGTGTGGTCACCCAATTTCAAAATTTTCAAATTTCTTGATCATTATACGCTCAATGGGATTGTGTGAGTGCCCATTGATTGTCATGGTCGCAAGACTTACCTTGCAGTCGCACAGCCTGTGTAAATGCCAATTTTTTAAACATTGGAACTTGTATTTTTCTGACCATTTTGTCCCTAACAGTCATAAATGGCTAGTTTTTCAAATTTTGCCTATAAATATACTCCTTTTGTAGTAAAATACACCTTTATAAACACGTATACACATCTCCAATTATTCTCTAAAAACTTTGGTCATCAAGAAGAGCATTTGTAAAGTTTATAAGCAACATCAACACTCTCTCTTATACATTTCTTTTCTTTTGTATTTTTCTATGGCACCCAAAACCAAGACCTCCAAGAAGAAAGCCTCAACCATTAGGAAGGGAAAATGGGTAGTCAATAGTGAACCACAACCTCAACCCAAACACTTCTCTAGAAAAAGTGTCCAACCCCACAAATCAACACATAAAACTGAAGAAGAATAGACCAAATACTGCATGCTCAAAAAGAAAACCATGAAGCTTACTAAAATACCTGCCAAAGGTACGCTTATTACCCTAAACATTCAAAGTGATCTCTATAGGTACCTTGATAGGATAGAGTGGAAAAATTTTGCATGAACTAGGATACCTAGCCTCTTAAGGGAATTCTAGATGTGCCTTAGGGTAGAGAAGAACCATAATGCACTCATAGGATTCTACAGAGTATACTTTAGGTTTTTGACCAAGACTTTGCCCTCTCCTTAGAGGAGTTTGCTAACTTTTGAGGTTTCCAAACTCATAGAGCTTTCTCCTATTCAGATAGTGACTTTCCTTTGAAGAATTTTTCATCCTTTTGGAGTGAACTTTCTATAGAAATAGAATATAACAATAAGTCCTCCAAAGCTATCCACTTTAGAACCTTACTCTTTTGTCTCCTTCATAGGATAATCACATACACCATCCATTAAAGGAGTGATGACAATGAGAAACTCACTCAACGTGACTTATTCATTTTGTATGCTTTAGAGAATATAAGCCTATCCAAATTACCCAATTCCTCATTGACACTTTCTCTCATCCTAAGTCATACAAATTGCTAGATACTTAGGCTTACTAACTCCTAAAAATCTTACAACCCTAAGTGATCCACTTAATCTAGCCACCAATTCAATCAAACTAGACTACCTTGAGCATGCAAGATGCATTCAAAAGGTTGATGACCATTATGAATACACTTTTTAGCAGCAAAGGTTTCATTCAAAGAGAGAGGAAAAGGCCTAGGCACCATATCACGTAGGTTGAAGGAGGAGAACTTACCTATGTTGAAGTTGAGAACCCTCCCAAACCAACCAAACCTTCCAAGGAAAATGGTGAATCTTCTAAAACTTTGAAGCTCCTTCTCAAAGCTATCACCTCCCTCCAAAAGCAGTTCACTCACTTCAAGAAAGATGTAACTAAGAGGATCACAAAACTTAACAAGAAGATTGATCTCCTATCTCATGTTCACCACGACATTTATGACATGCAAGGGAAATTTGATCTCCCCTAATGTGAGTTAAGTGAATGGGATGTAGTGAGCACATTGAGAGCCCCTATGAAGAATCCTCCTAATCCTCACATAGTTACTCTCCTTCTCCATCATTTTATGAAGAAGGCAGTCCACCTCCTCCTCCATCAAGGGAAAGAGAAAGTCATTACTTAATCTTTAGTTACTTTTATCTTTCCATTTTATTTTTTTCCTTATGTTGCATTTTTTTTTAT
Source organism: Garcia nutans (assembly GCA_947685225.1). Classification (NCBI taxonomy): domain Eukaryota; kingdom Viridiplantae; phylum Streptophyta; class Magnoliopsida; order Malpighiales; family Euphorbiaceae; genus Garcia; species Garcia nutans. Next base: position 14,311,680 of record CANTUV010000032.1, read on the forward strand.
TTCCTTTTTATATTGAAATTTAAAATTAATGAAATGATGTCTCCTTTTAAATTTCTCTTATTGCAAATGATATTTTTTATTTCCTTTTTTCCTTTGTCAAAAGAGGAGAAGTAAATGACTAAATCATACATTCCATGTAAATGACAAAGGGGGAGATATACAATTGAAACAAATAAAGGGGAGAATGAATTAAAGGGTAGCAACTAATAAAAGCTAATAAGAAAGATCATAATCAAGCAACAGTTAGCATCAAAGACTTGCATTTGAATTAAATTAAAGCATGCATTTGATTGTTTTAAATGTTAAATTCAATTTGATTATTAAAGTCAGAAAGGGGGACATTATTGGATTCAATTTGATTATTAAAGTCAGAAAGGGGGACATTATTGGATAATTGAACTCTATTTTGATCATTTGACAACTAAATTGATATACGCTAATAAGTTTAAACAAGTTTGTTTTTATAGGCACTATATGCTAAGGTTTTTGCGATCGTTCAACCCACAGAGCGATCACACAAAAGCCAATAGAAAGAAAATACTTAAAGCATATAATAGATCATGGTCTCTGGCATGGCCAAAATTGGAGACTACACTTTGTGCGACTGCCCAAGAGCCTTAAGCGACCTCACAAAGCATTAAAGCTAAATCACCAAAGTCATAGAGAAGGTAGCGGTCTTAGTGTGCAATGATTCATGAATGAAAACCTATTATGCCACCGCCCCTCATACTCATGCGACCGCATAAAATAATGAACTAAAAACTCAAAAATTATAGAAGCAATAGCGATTAATATGTGTGGTGGATCCTCAATACACAAACAACTGTGTGCTAACCCCACCTAGTTGTACAACAACACCATTTCAATAAATTTAAATTTTAGCTCCAAACATATTAGATCAATGACAATTGGACACGTGGAAGAAGAAATTCAAATTAAATGGTAATAAAAATTGTGTGACAACACAAAGCATCTGTGCGACTGCATGATATGGCAGGATGGGTTGATATGATTGTATTAGACAACCAAATCTTATCTTTGGAAATATCTGTTAGAGGAAAATTTAAATTTTATGGCCGCTCAAAGGGTATGGCAACCACAAAATGCATCTCACTAACCAATTGAGTGGAAAATAAGTTCTAAACATATGGGATCCACTTAAAATGGATAGTTCAAGTCCTAATGGCTATAAATACCTTAAGAAACCTCTTTTTTTAAGGGTAATTATGATTAGTATAGTCAAGGCAAACTACTTTCAATTTCTTGTATCAAAATTAACATTTGTATTAATTGACTGTTGGGTGTGAGCATCAAAAACTTTATTGTAAGTTGAGTGTTAGCTTTGAAACACTTAGTTTTAGAATGATCCTTGGAAAAACTCTTGTAAGGATTGTGAGGATAATACTCGAACCTTGTAAAAGTTGGGTGTGAGCTTGTGAAAATACCAAGTTAGAGTTGAGCTTGTAAAAAGTCAAGATTAGTGGAACCTTGAGGGAATCTGAACCACTTTAAACTCCTTGTGTTCACTTTTTTCTACTCTACTCTTTCTTCATCTTGATATTCTTGTTATTTTAAAATTTTAATTTATCATCACTACTCATAACAACCAATTCACCCCCCCCCCCTCTGGTTTCCATCTTAGGATAATAGAAATAAAAATAAGTAGATGCAAAGTAATCAGTGTTCAAAAGAAGATTGGCTTTGCGGGCTATTTTACAATGGACTGAGTGGGCCTTTGAGGTGGACTAGCCCTATTTTGGAAACAAAATGATTGGGCCAAACTAATTAGCTATTCACACCACCACATTGACATTGAAGATCATATCAACAATATGCCCCTATAGAGACTTACAGACTTCTATGGATACCCAAAAAGAGTAAACTGTCAAGCCTTATGGAATTTATTACATAGCCTTCGCTCAAATCCCCTCTTCCATGGTGCTGCATTAGAAAGTACAATAATATTCTAAAGAACTCATAGAAATGAGGCAGAGTAAGGCATCCTACATGGTTATTTGATGGTTTCAAAGTAATAATTCATGATTGTAGGTTATCTGACCTTTAGTTGGATGAACATCCCTTCATATGGAAAAAGAGCCATGGCACCTCTAACTGGATAGAAGAGCATTTGGATAAGGCTATGGTGATTGATTCTTGGAATAAGACTTTTATAGAGGCCAAACTGCGCAACATTCCTGCTTCCTCCTCAAATCATTCAATAATTTTCTTAAATCTAGAAGTTCAATATCAAACCTTAATCAAAAGGAAATTCATATTTGAAAATTTTTGGCTTCGAAAGCCTAATTGTCAAAGTATAATTGAAACTTGTTAGAAAGATGAGTGCCATCTAAATATTCTAAGTAAGATTGAGTATTGCGAATAAGAACTAAAAGAATGGGGGGTTTAATTAAAAGAGCAAGACAAAGAAGTAAAGCGTTGAAAAAATAAATTGCTGAACTCATATCAAAAATGGACCTTAATCTATTATGCAATACAAAATGGCTTTGTGAGAATACCAGAAAAACTTATTAGAGCAAGAAACATATTGGCCCTAAAGAGTGAAACAATTCTAGCTCAAGGTTATTGAGTCCAACTCAAAATTCTTCCATTCTCAAGCTAGTGCAAGGAAGAAAAGAAATACTATTAATAGCCTAAAAGATGCTCAAGGAATCTCGAGAAATAAGGATGATGGCCTGGTGCGCGCAAACTATGCTATTGCAATACCGCAAGTGCACGGGTCGCCCAAGTAATAAAGTAGCAAGTGAAGTATTGTTACACTAGGGACAAGGTCAAGTACTAGTGCAAATCTTAACTGTTGTTTAGCAAATTAATAGTTGTGTGAAGTTTTGTAATTAAAGACAATTAACTTAATAACTGAAAGTAAAGGGAAATTAAATGTTGTGCAAAAAGGATTGATGAAGACAATACTATCTAGATATTGAATCCCCCTAGCCACAATTATATTTATGAACATCAATTCAATTAAACCAAATAATAGAGTTGAGTTGGCATTCCTCTAAATTAGACTAAAACCTCTCTCGAGTGAATTAATCCCTAATCACTAAGTAAAATGCCGAAATCTCTTCTCAAACATAATTAAGTAGATCATGCATTAAGAACAAGGAATTATAAAACCAAAGGATCTTGTAAGTCTATCTCTAGCACTCCAATCAATCCTCAATCCTTATGAGTATTCAATTCATATCAAGCTTTCTCAAGTCAATAATATGAAAATTGCAACTAATTAATAAGCATGCTATTATCAATTGGAAATAAATCATTAAGCATCATAAGATTAAAACAACTCAATCAAATGATTCAACTAAATATAATTACTCAATCCATACAAATAAGCTAGGTTCATCAATATCTAGAAAGAGAATGAATTAGTTCATGTTCAAAACCAGAAAAATAGAACAAGATAAATGAGTAAAAAGAAACCAAACAATCCATGACGAATAATTTGTATTTCTTCACTTGATTCCTTGATTCTTGATTTAGGTCTTGTATAGGATGTATCTTCTTCTTCAAACTTAGCTCAAGACTCTCCTCCTTGCTCCAGCAATTGGCTCCTTCTCCCTCTCTTGCCAGTATATCCCTTTCTTCAATTTTCCTTCTCTTTTTATTTCCCTCCAAAGCTCAAGCCATGCCTTCCAACTCACACCACTCTTCCTTGTCTCCCACATTCTCTTTGTTTAATCTTTCTTTTCATTAAATTAGGCAAGCTTTTCTTTTATTTAATATTACTTTTGGCAAAAGCTAGTCTTTGTTCCCCACTTGTCTGCAAAAGAATTTAAATATTCAAGGTTGCCTTAGGTGACACGGCCAAGCTTGCTGGCCGTGTCTCTCACTTTGCTTGGGACACGGCCAAGCTTGCTGGTCGTGTCTCCTTCTGCCTTTTCTTTCCTTCTTTTCTTCTAGGTGACACGGCCAAGCTCTTGGCTGTGTCATGTGACACGGCCAGTGGCTTAGCCATGTCATGTGGATGTGTCACCTTCTGCTTCTAGCTTTGTCAATTCTTTCCTTTGTTTCCAATGGGTGACACGACCAAGCTTGTGGCCGTGTCATGTAACACGGATAATGGCTTGGCCGTGTCATGTGGGTGCATCCACTTCTGTTTCTTTTCTTTCCTTAATTTGGTTTCTTTGGTTTTGCTCCTTAGGTGAGACACGGCCAGTGGCTTGGCCGTGTCTCCTGGCCGTGTCAGCTACTGCTTTGAAGTTCCTTTGAGGGACACGACCAAGCTTGCTTTGGCTTGGCCATGTCTTGCTCTATTCATGCTCTTTCTTCATTGTTTTGATCATCCAAGGGAGTTTTGCACTTTAACATAAAACAAACACTTAAAACAAACTTTAAACAAAAATCAAATGAAACATTAACTAAAAACACATAAAAATCATACTAAAAAAAAGTATAATTGATCTCATCAAATACCCCACACTTAATTTCTTGCTTGTCCCCAAGCAAGATTAAAATCAAAACAAACTAAAGACGATAAATTTTTAAAGTTCAAGAGTTATAAAAATATTTCAAGACTTCCTTATTCCTAAATCCGCAATTAATATCAAACCGAACAAAATTGATACCCATGCAATTTAGTGGTTTTCCATACATAACCTATGTTTGTCACTCCCTCACCAACTCTTAAAAGTGTTTGATCAAGGTGGTGTTTGCACTCATAATAGTCAATGAAAGATTATTGCCATAGGCTTGCTTATCAATCAAATATCCACCATAAAATTATAATCAAACATCAATCAAAAGGTCTTTTCTTGGGTTGTAATGGGGCTAAGGTAAAGGCGTGATATTTAGAAAATGTGAGCTTAATCATTAAGTTCAAGAGCACTTCAAGAATGAAGTAACCGATCATATGAATAACCCAACGATCCCAAAACACCTTCCTCTCAACTACCCCTTGACATTAAAGAGATTTTCCAAGGGAACTTCACTTATTACATCTTGCAATGATTATTTCCAAACATATTCCAACCCTTTTTACAAGAACAATAATTATTCTTATTATGTTTATATTTTTTTCTTTTTCTTTTTTTTTTGTAATCTTAAACCTACTAAATTTAACCCCACACTTAATTCAACACAACACTCGGTCATAAACGCTCTTAAAATGCTCTTGACCTAATGAAAGGGTAAGAGACAAAATAGCATGATTTAAAGTTAGTAGTGTTGTGAAAAAGAAAGAAAAAGAGAAACAAAATTGGCTCAAAATTGGCTAACTAAGGTTAAATATAGGGTTGGTCTTTTTAAGCCAAAGTGGGTTCACCTAATTGCCTTAATCATCTTCATAACTAATTGAAATTTTTATGTAATCTTAAAATGCATGTCAAAGCAAGTTCTAGCAAGTCGTCAATCAAAGATGTTCACCCACAACAAGAATGATCAGTTGATGGCTCAATTCCTCACTAGGTTAATGGTGATGCAAAGAAAAACCAACAAAATTGACAATAAGTATCAATTCTACTCAATTCTCAAATTCATGCTTCAAAAATTCAAAAGTCATCTATCAACAATGTTTATAACAATTGAACTTTTCAAAATTCATTTATTCAAAGAAAAACAAGAAAAACATTAACTAAATTTAAACTAAAACAAGTAAAAGTAAAAACACAAAATGCACCCTACACTTAAAGATTCACATTGTCCTCAATGTGAGCATGTATAAACTAAGAGAGAGTTTAGATGAAACCTGTTTTCATATTTAACTAAACTTAAATATGCTCAATTTTTTGACACAAACTAAAAACACAGGAATTAAAGACATAAAAATTTAAGAACGAATAAAATGGTGGTTGTCTCCCTCCCAGCACTTCTTTAACGTCGTATTAGTTGGACGTTTAGGGCAAATTTCCCTAGTCTTGGAGGTGTAAAACCTCCTTCAAGTCCTGTATTTCCCCCTCCAAAGTATAATTTGAGCCTGTGCCCATTTACTTTAAAATCTCCTTTTTCTGGGTGAGTTATTTTAACCACTCCGTAGGGGAAAACTTCCTCAACAGCAAAAGGACCAGACCATCAAGATTTTAACTTACCTGGAAAGAGTCAAAGCCTTAAATTGTACAATAATACCTAATCTCCCTCTTGAAACTCTTTCCGTTCCTTAATGTGAGCATCATGCCATCTCTTGGTACGTTCCTTATACATTCTCGCATTGTCATAAGCTTACAATCTCCACTCGTCCAACTCGTTTATCTGCAATTTTCACCTTTCACTTGCACGAGCTAGATCAAGGTTAATCTATTTTATAGCCCAATATGCATTATGTTCAATTTCTACAGGCAAATGACAAGTTTTTCCACATACCAGCCTAAACGGCATAGTGCCCAAAGGAGTTTTAAATGCAGTCCTAAAAGCCCATAAAGCATTGTCCAATTTCTCAGACCAATCCTTTTGGGATCGCTCTATAGTTTTTTCCAAAATTCTTTTAATCTCCCTATTCGTGTTCTCAACTTGGCCACTAGTTTGGGGATGATAAGGAGTAGCAAACCTATGTGTAACTCCTAATCTTTTGAAAACTTTCTCAAGCTGAAAGTTACAAAAGTGAGTACCCCTATCACTTATAATTGCTTTTGGTGTGCCAAATCGAGAAAACAACTTCTTCAAAAACTTCATCACAACCCTAGCATCATTGGTTGCCAAGGCTTGGGCTTCAGGCCATTTAGATACATAGTCTATAGCTACAAGAATATATTTGTTACCAAAGGAATTTGGAAAGGGTCCCATAAAATTGATCCCCCATACATCAAAGACTTCACATACTAAAATTCCATTTTAGGGCATCTCATCACGAGATGAAATATTTCCAGCCCTTTGGCAACGATCACAGCGGTTCACAAATTCGTAGCTATCCCTAAACAAAGTCGGCCAATAAAATCCTGATCTAGTACCTTTTGAGCAGTCCTATTGGTCCCATATGACCACCAACTGGTCCAGCATGGCATTGACTAAGAATGTTCATTGTTTCGGGCCATGCCACACATCGTCGGATCATGTGATCCTTATATAATCTAAATAAAAAGGGATTCTCCCAAAAATAATACTTTAAATCAGAAAAGAATTTCTTCTTTGCTTGATAAGTTAAGTCCTTAGGAAGTTCCCTAACGGCTAAATAGTTGGCAAAATCTGCAAACCAAGGTGTTTCAAAATTTAAATTACTTACCTCACTTACCATGGCATACAACTGCTCATCGGGGAAGTGATCATTAATGTCCCCTTATTCAAACCTCTCCAAGGTTGGATTCTCCAAGCGAGAAAGGTGATCTACTGCCAGATTTTTAGCTCCCTTCTTGTCTTGAATCGTCAAGTCAAATTCCTGCAATAACAAGGCCTAACGGATTAGCCTAGGCTTAGCATCAATTTTTGTGAATAAATACCTTAAAGCCGAATGGTCTGTATAAACAATCACTTTTGACAAGATTAGATATGATCTAAACTTATCAAAAGCAAAAGCCACAACTAGCAGCTCTTTCTCTGTAGTTGTGTAATTAGCTTGAGCTGTGTTCAAGGTCTTGCTTGCATAGTAAATAGGCTGGAAGTATTTCTCCTTGCGTTGACCCAAGACTGCTCCCACTGCAAAGTCACTTGCATCACACATTAGTTCAAATGGTAGACTCCAATTGGGAGCTACCATGATTGGAGCATGGGTCAATTTCTCCTTAAGAGTTGTGAATGCTCTCAAACATTCCTCATCAAAAACAAAATTCACATCCTTCTTAAGGAGTCTTGTTAGTGGGCGGGCTATCTTAGAAAAATCTCGTATAAACCTCCGATAAAAACCCGCATGTCCTAGAAAACTTCTGATGGCCTTCACAGATGTGGGTGGTGGTAACTTCTCAATGGTGTCTACCTTAGCCTGATCCACCTCAATGCCCTTACTTGAAATTTTGTGTCCCAACACAATTCCCTCTTGAACCATGAAATGACACTTTTCCTAATTAAGCACTAGATTGGTTTCCTCACATCTCATCAAGACTCTTTCAAGGTTTTCCAAACATCTTTCAAATGAGCTACCATAGACCGAGAAATCATCCATAAACACCTCCATAATATCCTTTATAAGCTCATCAAAGATTGACACCATGCACCTTTGGAAAGTCGCAGGTGCATTGCACAACCCGAATGGCATTCTTCGATATGCAAATGTCCCATATGGGCAGGTGAATGTAGTTTTCTCTTGGTTTTCTAGGGCAATAGGAATTTCTAAATAGCCTAAAAGACCATCCAAAAAAATAGTAGTACTCATGGCCGGATAACCTCTCCAACATCTGATCAATGAAGGGTAAAGGAAAATGATCCTTTCTAGTTGCATCATTCAATTTTTTGTAGTCAATGCAAACCCTTCAACCGGTAACTGTTCTTGTTGGAATCAGCTCATCATTTTCATTAGGGACCACTGTCATCCCTCCTTTCTTTGGTACTACCTGGACTGGGCTCACCCAAGAGCTATCCGAGATCGGATAGCTAATCCCTGCATCAAGTAGTTTTATCACTTCAGTCTTCACTACATCTTTCATTTTTGGGTTTAGTCTCCGTTATGGTTGCACTACTGGTTTGAATTCATCTTCCATCAGTATCTTGTGAGTGCAATAGGATGGACTGATACCCTTGATGTCTGCTATCTTCCAAGCTATCACTTTCTTATGTTCCTGCAATAACTGGATAAGCTTCTCCTTCTGTTCAAAAGATAGGTGGGAACTCAGAATTATTAGCAGTTTCTTTTTCTTAGCCAAAAATCCATACTCAAGGTGATCTGGAAGAGGTTTCAGTTCCAAGTTGGGTGGATCAATCACCGATGGTTTCGGCTTTTCTTCCTTTGGCATCTCAATAGTCTCATATGCCCTGCATTTGAACGATTTGCTTGCTTCAAGAAAAGCAAGTTGCTCCATTGCTTCTTGACCCTCAACATTTTCCTGCAATAAACACAACTCAAGGGGATCCTTGGAAACAATGTTAGTAACACAATTTACAGTCTCATGTTCAATAACATCATTGCAAGATTCCGCCTCATCAAGTGAAAGTGAATGTTTCATGGCATCATATATCCTAAAAATAACTTTCTCATCACCCACTTTCAAAGTTAATGTGCCATCATGAACATCGATAAGGGCCCAGGCTGTATTTAAAAATGGCCTACCAAGAATAAGTGAAACATCTGCATCCTCATCAATATCAATGACAACAAAATCATTGGGGAAAATGAAATCCCTGACTTTTACCAACACATCTTCTATAATGCCACGAGGGTGGACTACTGACTTATCAGCAAGTTGGATGGTCATAAGTGCTGGTTTAGGTTTACCATTGCCTAACTCTTTAAACATTTTATAGGGCATAACACTTATGCTAGCCCCCAAATCAGCTAATGCACTTTTAACCTCAATGTTACCTATCAAACATGGAATGGTAAAACTACCTAGATCTTTTAACTTCTTAGGTAACCTCCTTTGCAAAATTGCCGAACTTTTTTCAGATGAATGCACCAAAGACACTTCTTCAATTTTCCTTTTGTTAGAAAGGATATCTTTCAAAAATTTAGCATATTTAGGCATTTGTGACAAAGCTTCAGCAAATGGAATATTAATGTGCAATTGTTTAAAAAGTTCAAGAAACTTACTGAACTGAGCATCAATCTTGTCCTTGTTTAACCTTGCCGGATAGGGTACTCTAGGTCGGTATTCCTTCAGTATGGGGCTGCTTTCTTGTGGCTTCTTCTCTTTCTCACTTTTTAGTGCAGCTTTCTCTCCCGAAGTGACAGGAGGATCATCTTCTTTTTCTTGTACTTCAGCCCTTTTCTCTGCCACTTCTCTTCTTTTCTCATCCACATTACCCCTGATCTCTTTTCCACTCCTTAGTGTAATTGCCTTAAGCTGCTCTTTAGGATTTGCATCAGTGTTGCTAGGTAAACTTCCTTGTGGTCTCTCACTGAGCAACTTGGCAATTTGCCCCACCTGATTCTCCAAATTATGAATAGAGGCTTGCTGATTTCTTAGGGTGGTTTCTATTGATTGAAGCCTAGTTTCAGAAGTTGCTATAAATTTCTCTATCATGTCCTCCAAATTGCTCTTTCTTGGAGGAGCAACTTATTGATGTTGAGGTTGCTGGAATCCAGGGGGAGGTCTTGAATTGTCCTGATTATTCCATGAGAAATTAGGATGATTTCTCCACCCTGGATTGTACGTGTTGTTGTAGGAGTTATTTTGTTGTTGCCTTGGCATATTTCTAACATAGTCTACTTGCTCTTGCCTAGCAAACATGTTGCCACTTTGGAAATCTTGACTTTGATGTCCACCCCCACACCATTCACAAGACATCACTTGCATTACTTTCCCAGAAGAAGAGGCCAAAGAATCAAATTTTTTTATTCAATGCTTCTAATTGGGCTGTCAAAGCCACCACAGAATCTAATTGGTGTGAACCCATGACTTTTAGCTTTCCTCGCTCCCTTTGGGTTTGCCACTGATAATTGGTGATAGCCATGTCCTCAATCAAATACCTGGCTTGTTCAGGTGTCTTGTTGTTTATGGTACCACCAACTGCTGCATTAATGGATTGCTTACTTACGTAATTCAACCCATTGTAAAATGTTTGAATTTGAAGCCATAGTGGAAGTCTATGATAAGGACACCTTCTCAACAAATCTTTAAATCTTTCCCAGGCATCATAAAGGGTCTCACCATCTTGCTACAGAAAGGATGAGATATCATTCCTCAACTTAGCAGTTTTGGACGGTGGGAAGTATTTTTCTAGGAATTTCTCTGCCAACTGACCCCATGTGGTGAAAGTTCCTGGAGGAAATGATTTCAGCCACTTCTTTGGTCTATCTCTAAGGGAAAATGGGAACAACCTTAGCCTAATTGCATCATCTGAGATATCTTGAATGTGTCACATATCTCCAGGAAATTCTCAATATGTGCATTAGGATCTTCATCAAGAAACCCATCGAACTGACAAGTCTGCTGCACCATTTGAATTATATTTGCCTTTATTTCGAAGTTGTTCACAGCAACTGTCGGCCTCCGGATACTAGATTCAGCTCCATTAAGATTGGGCTTAGCAAACTCCTGCATTATTCTTGGTCCAGCTCCTTCCATCACTTCAAATACTTCTTCTTGTTCTATTTCCATATTTATTTCTATTTCTGCATCTTCCAAAACTACCTCCCCTTCTTCCTTTCGCTTTCTCCTCAATGTTCTCTCTAGCTCTGGGTCTAACTCAAGCAGTTGGGATGAGCTACCTCTGGTCATAAACGGGAAGAAATACCTAACATGATAGTCAACAAGCAAGAACCAATGTCAAAAATAAATGAAAATAAAACTAAATCAACAGTCTTAATTATATTAATAATATTGAAACCGTTGTCCCCGGCAGCGGTGCCAAAAACTTGGTGCGCGTAAACTATGCTATTGCAATGCCGCAAATGCACGGGTCTCCCAAGTAATAAAGTAATGAGTGAAGTATCATTCCACTAGGGACAAGGTTAAGTACTAGTGCAAATCTTAACTGTTGTTTAGCAAATTAATAGTTGTGTGAAGTTTTGTAATTAAAGACAATTAACTTAATAACTGAAAGTAAAGGGAAATTAAATGTTATGTAAAAAGGATTGATGAAGACAATACTATCCAGATATTGAATCCCCCTAGCCATAATTATATTTATGAACATCAATTCAATTAAACCAAATAATAGAGTTGAGTTGGCATTCCTCTAAATTAGACTAAAACCTCTCTCGAGTGAATTAATCCCTAATCACTAAGTAAAATGTTGGATCTCTTCTCAAACATAATTAAGTAGATCATGCATTAAGAATAAGGAATTATAAACTAAAGGATCTTGTAAGTCTATCTCTAGCACTCCAATAAATCCTCAATCCTTATGAGTATTCAATTCATATCAAGCTTTCTCAAGTCAATAATATGAAAATTGCAACCAATCAATAAGCATGCTATTATCAATTGGAAATAAATCATTAAGCATCATAAGAATAAAACAACTCAATCAAATGAATCAACTAAATATAATTACTCAATCCGTACAAATTTAGATAGAGAATGAATTAGTTCATGTTCAAAACCAGAAAAATAGAACAAGAGAAATGAGTAAAAGAAACCAAACAATCCATGACGAATAATTTGTATTTCTTCACTTGAATTCTTGATTCTTGATTTAGGTCTTGTATAGGATGTATCTTCTTCTTCAAACTCAGCTCAAGACTCTCCTCCTTGCTCCAGTAGTTGGCTCCTTCTCCCTGTCTTGCCAGTATATCCCTTTCTTCAATTTTCCTTCTCTTTTTATTTCCCTCCAAAGCTCAAGCCATGCCTTCCAACTCACACCACTCTTCCTTGTCTCCTACATTCTCTTTGTTTAATCTTTCTTTTCATCAAATTAGGCAAGCTTTTCTTTTGTTTAATATTACTTTTGGCAAAAGCTAGTCTTTGTTCCCCACTTATCTGCAAAAGAATTCAAATATTCAAGGTTGCCCTAGGTGACACGGCCAAGCTTGCTGGCCGTGTCTCTCACTTTGCTTGGGACACGGCCAAGCTTACTGGTCATGTCTCCTTCTGCCATTTCTTTCCTTCTTTTCTTCTAGGTGACACGGTCAAGCTCCTGGCCGTGTCATGTGACACGGCCAGTGGCTTGGCCGTGTCATGTGGGTGTGTCACCTTCTGCTTCTAGCTTTGTCAATTCTTTCCTTTGTTTCCAATGGGTGACACAGCCAAGCTTGTGGCCGTGTCATGTGGGTGTGTCCACTTCTGTTTCTTTTCTTTCCTTTCTTTGGTTTCTTTGGTTTTGCTCCTTAGGTGAGACACGCAGCTACTGCTTTGAAGTTCCTTTGAGGGACACAGCCAAGCTTGCTTTGGCTTGGCCATGTCTTGCTTGGTTCATGCTCTTTCTTCATTGTTTTGATCATCTAAGGGAGTTTTTGCACTTTAACCTAAAACAAACACTTAAAACAAACTTTAAGTAAAAATCAAATGAAACATTAACTAAAAACATATAAAAATCATGCTAAAAACAAGTATAAAATTGATCTCATCATGGCCTATATGACATAATGATTGGCTACTTTAGAACATTATTTAAGCACTTTGATGGCTCCAAAGAAGAAGTGCTCAATAGTATCACTAATCATATCTTGATGGAGCAAAAATGATTTCTGGATGCCCCTTTCTGAGAAGAAGAAGAAGTAAAACAAGCCTTTTTTATATACACCTAGACAAATCGTTGGGACCAAATGGGATGAATTCTACATTCCACTAGAGGTACTAGAATATGGCTTGTCTTCAATATATGCATATGAATACTTTACTTGTTGTGCTAAACTAGACTTCAATATTCTTGATTCCAAAGGAGAAATCCCTAGAATTCATGATTGACCTTCACCCTATCGCTCTATGCAACATTATCTATAAAATAGTAGCCAAGATGCTAGCCAATAGACTTAAAGGGGTACTACCATCTATCACCTTTGAGTTCTAAAGTGCCTTCACTTGGAAGGCTTATCAGCTGTAACATAATGGAGGCATTGAAATCATCCAAGTCATTAGAAAATGAAGTCAAGGAAAGAAAAGAGTGGCTTCTATGAAACATGACATGATGCAAAAGATGGGTTTCTCTAATAAGTGGATAAAAAAAATATTGATGTGTGTTTACTCAATCTCATATATGATCATACACAATGGAGATGAAATTGGGTCCATCCATCCTCAACGAAGCTTAATACAGGGAGACCCTCTTTTTCCCTACCTATTCCTGATTTTTTTAAAGGCTTATTTGTGCTCCTCAAGAAGAAAGAAGCAGTTGGACTTATCCAAGGATGCAAAGTGGCAAGAGGAGCCCTCTCCATTACACACTTACTATTCACATACGATAGCTACCTTTTCTTCCATGCTGATACCAATAATTGGAGACATGTCAATGATTGTTTACATGCATATGAATTTCATTTTGCCAAATAATCAACTACCAAATATATGCTCTGTGCTTTAGTAGAAATACATTTATAGATGCAAAGTTGGCTATAACTCAAGGGCTAGCAGTCGAGGCGGTAATAGAAGTGGGTCACTACCTAGGTTTACCTTCTATAGTTGGAATTGCAAGGAATAAACATGAAATCTTTGCCTATGTATGGGATAAGGGTTGGAGCATAATACAATTTTGGAAGAAGAAGCTCCTATCAAGGGTCGGGAAAGAGATACTCCTTAAAAAAAGTAGTACAAGCAATCCTAGTGTATACAATGAGTGTTTTATTTCTTCCTTGGATTTATGCAAAGACCTAGAATCCATAATGAATGGCTTTCGGTAGGAAGGTGGTAACGATAGACGAAAAAGAGTTATATGACTAAGATGGGGAAAGATGTGCATAAGCAAAAGCTTTGGGGGCTTGAATTTTTTATTAGTGCATGAATACAAGATTATTATGCTATGCAAATAGGTATGGCATTTTCTCACATACCCTAAGTCTTTGGTAGCAAAAGTCTTCAAAGCTCACTACTATCTTGGTTTTAATTTCTTAGAGCTTTTATTAGCAACAACCATAAATATATTTGGCAAAGTATTCTTGCCTCTAAATCTCTCTTGGCAGATGGGTATCGAAAACTGATAGGGAGTGGTACTACTGTGAATATTTGCAAGATGCATGGCTACCTAACAATATGTATCCCAAGGTAACCTCAGACAAACCAGTTGATCCCACGTATAGATATCTAACTTTTGCCTCCTCTCTGATTAAGCAGGTTAACAGGTAAAGAAACATTGATGTTATCAGTCGAGTATTCAACTCAAGTGATTGTGAGTTGGCATTGAGCATCCCTTTTTTAGTAAATCTATCAAGGAAGATGTTTGTTTCTAGGCTTTTGATAAAACAGGTCGATACTCCATTAAGAGAGGTTATAAAGAACTGCATCATAAGGAGACCAAACAACCGCTGACATCAATGAACCTTGGGATAAGATATGGAAGCTTCTAATACACCCCTCCCTCCCCCCCTCCTAAGGTCAAAAACTTCATTTGGAGAGTGTGTAATCAGTTTCTTCATACTAATCTCTAGCTAAAGGCAAAGCACATTGATAAGGAGCCAATTTACCCAGTTTGCAAACAAGAGGATGAATCAATGTCTCATGCCTTGGTGGGATGCCCTATAACTAGAGATAGCCTTCTAGCAATACTCTTCAGCAATCTAATTGATTCCTAACAACCTTTTATTGACTAGTTCACACTAATTGCCAATTTGATCTCTACTGAGTCACTTAATATGATTTCAATGCTTTGTTTGGCTATGTGAAAAAATAGAAATGAAGTGGTATGGCAAGGCAAAAGTAGAAATCATGGTCAAATAATCACTCAAGTAAGGAAACTTCTTCACAGCTGATAGGAAACCACGCCAACTTCAAACAACTCAGTATGAAGCAAGCCAAAAGAAGGGCGGATCAAATGTAACACCAATATTGACCTAAATAATATTATGAAGTTAGTAGGCTTTGGATGGGTAATCAGAAATTCACATGGTAAGGTTCGCACTGCTTGCCAAAAAAGACACCAAGGTATAACAGACCTAACACTTGCAGAGGCCCTTAGTTTCAGAGAGGCTCTCAGCTGACTTAAAGAAAGAAACTGGTCTAAAATCATCATAAAATCATACTCATAGCTATTGATTCAGGCCCTTCACAACAAAATTGTTGAAAATAATTACTTTAGGTTAATAATTAAATATTATATTAAAATGCTTAATGAGTTTTCAGATATTTCTCTATCTTTTGTTAAGAGATCAGCAAACTCTATTGCCCATATACTTCCTAAGGTAGGGAGTTCTTTGCCTGATTTCTAAGAGTGAGGTCTTGTCCCTCCTGACTTTATTTCTTAAGTTGTTATTCTGTATGCATATTAATAATATTTTCATTTGTCTTAAAAAATTAAAAATAATTTTTTTTGTATTTTTGTACAAGTTAAATATATATTAAGATTAAATAAATTATTATATTAAAATTTATAATAAATAAATACGTATGTGTCATATTTTATTAAAATTTATATTATAAATTGATTAAACTGATCATAATATATTAAAATCTATAATAAATAAATATTTATTTTTAAACATCAAGTCTTAGTCCAATGGCTAGCAACATTATTACTCTCATTTAAATTTCGATTACGAGTCTTAAGTATTCCCCTCCTTTATAGGTAAATAAAAAAATTATGTTTCATATCCTAATAAAATTTATATTTATGTACATATTTAAATGGATTAAGTGAATCATATACTATAAGAAAATAGGCCTATGCAAGAGCAAAAATCAGCATTTAGCTACACAAATTGATTTCCCATACAAAAATTTGTGTTGCAAAAAGCATTGTTAAATGAGGCTTTGTCCCTTAAATAACAATGCAAAATTTTGAATTGGCAAGTTGCTCCCAGCGGCCTTTGTTTGCATCGGGAATTATATTTTGCAATGCAAAGATCAAGCGTCGGCAATTATTTCTAACGTAAATAGAATGTTGGTAAACTACATTTTCTACCTTTTTTTTACATTGAAAATTATTATTTAGCCTCGTAATTTCAAAGCGTTAGTAAGTATTTCTAATGCAATTAAAGCATTGGCAAGCATAATTATTAAAAATGCAATTATAAGCATTGGTAAATTTAATTTTACAATACAAATAAATGCATTATTTTTTTTAACAATACAATGAAAAATGTCGCTAAACTATTAACTACACATTTTAAAGCATAGGGATGCTATAAATACACAATGCAAATATAATGTAGGACATCTAAACTTACCAGCATAATAAAATGTAAGTGTACATTTTATTATGATTAATTGTGTAACTATTTTGAGTTTTACCAACAGTTATTTTGCGTGGGCATGATGCATATGATTTCAAATCATAATATTATCATAAATTATTTTTTTTACATAATTATAATAAATAAAAATATAATATAATAAAACCATAATTTAATTATAATTTCAATTTAGTATAAATAATAAATTTCAAACTATCAAATAAATTTATTCAAAGAGTAGTAACAAATAAAAAATGTCAAAACATTGAACAAAAATCAACTAAAAAAGAAAATCTTATGTTCCTTTACTTATTCAAAGAGTAGTAACAAATAAAAAATGTCAAAACATTGCACAAAAATGAACTAAAAAAGAAAATCTTATGTTCCTTTACTTAATCGAAGTTATTTCAACGTAATATCCTTAAAAACTCCATCAACCTATAAAAAGAATATTAAAATACAAAAAATTAAAATTTAGAGGGCAATGCATAGAAAATAACTATTTAAGCAAAAAAAAAACTAACTGATAAAACACAACTTCGCTAAATCAATTCCAAAACATAGAAAAACAAATAAATTAGAATATTATTATAATACCTTATATTTTATAGTGCATATAGTTGTATTTCTACTCTTCAATCACAAGGTAGAACACCACTGTTCAAAAAAAAGATTTTAAAAATTTTAATTAATAGCTAAACATTTTAAATTACTTTAAATCAAAAGCTATAATATCATAAATATTTCATAAATTTACTAAGCACCCATATATAATGATTTTTCTTTGATTTATGGCCAAATTCCCTAACTGATCAGTGGAAGATCCTAGCCAAATATTATAAATTATGAATTCAAGCCATGGGAAAATATGAAACATGACAAATTTCTTGAAACAAGTGAAATGAAACAATTGATTAAATTTGGACAAAATTTATAATAATAATAAGCATTAACGATGTATCATATTTGATATGAAAAAGAATAGTTAAATGAAGAGATATTTCATATTTATTGAATTCCCTAATACATCATGTGTCCGACCCGATTACTACTAAAATCCATGTGAAAAAGAATATTTAAATGAAGAGATATTTCACATTTATTGAAATCCCTAATACATCATATGTCCGACCCAATTACTACTAAAATCCATCCAAATCTCAAATTCAACAAGACAATGTGATAACATACAAAAATTCAATCAAAATACACATTCAACTATAATTATAATTTGAGTTTCTAGTTTCTTTTTCTGAGCTTTCTATATTTGGGATACATTTAATTCTACCATCTCGTAAGTATACTTCCTAAAGGCATTCCATCATTTGACCTTATGTTTTCTTAATACAATGCATATATTAGTTCCTGACTGATATTCTAGTTCAAGATATCATTGATATACCCATGGTATAAAAAAAAGTTATACAAACTAGAAGAAGTGGAGGAAACTATTTTTTTATATAATGATGGATGGAAATGGACTTTTTAATATCGGAATGCCATAAGTACTTCTAATGATAATGTATTGTTAATATTATCATAGTAGAACCACCAATGGCCAAACCACATAGGAATATTATTAGTTTTTATGTTAGTATCAAAATATACTAACTAGGAATGGGTTTTAGTTGGGTTATGGATATAAAAAAAAATATTAGTCCATGCTTAAACATAGTCCCAATAATTATACGAAGAATAAGTCATTTTATATGAAAGAAATGGGCTTTAAAACTTATGGGCTCATGGAGAGGCTTCTTCCAATTAGAAGGATGGAGAATTCTCTTTGTTTTTATTGAAGAATATGCCATAATAGTTTTATCATTTTTATTATAATTATGTTTAATTTTTACAGAATTAGTGTCTTCAAGAATAGCTAAATAGTACTCCTAAGGTTTTGATAAATTAATAGGTTTAAAAAAACCAGTTATTTGGATATATAGATTGAATAATTTCCTATATTTCCTATAGATTTTGGTTGAAGAATCCATATTCTATTATCAATTATGTATCCATAAAAAACTTTATAAACCATTTTAAAACTTTTATAGGAAAATTTAAAAAAATTATTTGAGTTGGTGGTTTTGAAATTTCCAACTCGGGTTTTACAATAATATTTTGAGATGAGGTTTGAGATAGGGTTTGAGATGGGTTTTACAATAATATTCGAGTATAAAAAATTTTATACTTGGGTTTTACCTGAGGTTTTATCAGCCTATTCTATTTTAGGAGGAGGAAAACCCATGTTTTGATTGACTTAAACACTTCTGGAGACTGGGCTAATTGGGCTACCCAATGGTTTACTGCTTGTTGTTGACCTTCAGAGTCTCTATCTTCGACCACTTTGGCCAAAGATTTTATGGTTTTCGTTCCAGCTTTTGCGATATTATCTAAGTGATCAAATAAGACTTTAGGTGAAGGGCTTGGCCTTGATTCTAATTTTAGGGCTTTTTCTATTTATTTTTCTTCCCCATAGTGTTTGTGAAGAAATTCATGGGTTAGAAAATCATGAATACTATTGATGTCTCCCCTTTTATATTTTATATCAAAATTAAATACACTTAAAATAGCTTACCATCTTATAAAAATCTATTAGAGATAAGGCTTATAACATCTTTTTGCAAAACTTCTTTTGCAGATTTACAATCAATACGTAATAAAAACTTTTAATTTAAAAGATCATATTGAAATTTTGAAATGCATAAAATAATACTCAAAATCTCATTTTTAATAGTAGAATAATTTAATTAGGTTGCACTCCATTATCCTAAATAGAACTAGACTATGGTTTCTTTTCCCTGTTGTTCTTGTTTTAATATTCCTCCATAGCCTCTATCACTGGCATCTATTTCTATAATTTTAAATGCTAATCGATCAACTAAATGAAGGCATAAATAGTTTTTACTTAGACTTTTATCTATCTAATTATACTAGATGAACTTCAGTTCATGGGCTTAGATTTTTCTTAAGCCTATCATGCAAGGGTTTTATAATCCTATTTAAATTATGATAAAAATCTATATCATAATTTAAGCAATCTAAAAATCATTGTAATTGAGCTTTATTTAAATTTTGATCAGGAAACTTATCTCCAAAAGCTAAGTTTCGTTTTATAGGCTCTATTATACCATGTTCTATATAATGTCCTATAAATTTAATTTTAGTTTGAAATAAAAACTTTTTTGTTTTACTAAGAGCTAGACCATTTTTCATACAATCATAAAAAATATTTTTAAATGTTTAAAATATTCTTCTATAGTTTTACTGAATATTAAAATATCATCAATATAAACTATATAAAATTTATAAGGATTAAAAAATATTCTTCATTATTCCCTGGAATTCAGAGAGAGCATTTTTTTAATCCAAAGGGCATTTTATTTCATTTATATTGACCAAATGAAACTATAAATGTTATTTTATACCTACCTTTAGGATGAATCTTAATTTAGGATTAAAAATATCATTCATTATTCTCTGGAATTCAAATGGAGCATTTTTTAATCCAAAGGGCATTATACTCCATTCATATTAACTAAATAGAACTGTAAATGTTGTTTTATACTTATCTTTAGGATGAATCTAAATTTGCCAGTATCCAGATTTTATATCAAATTTTAAACATATATTTGGTTCATATAATCTATTTAACAAATCGTTTTTATTTGGATTAGGGTATCTAATCCATTTTAAAGCTTTATTCAAAGGTTTATAATGGATAACTAATCTTGGGGCTCCTCTTTCTATTTAAGAAGCCTTGTTTACATAAAATGCAGTACAGGACCATAGGTTGCAAGATTTACAAATCAATTTTTTTTTTGCTTCTAAATATGTTATTTCCCTTATATCAAAATTTTATCATGTCTGGGGCCATTTATATGGGTCGGGATTTAGTTGCAATAAATTTTTCATCAAAATCTATTTCATATGGGAGATCAACCATGCCCTTTTCCTATTCCAAAAAGCATTAGGAAGATCTGCGCAAAGTTCATTTTTAATTTATTTTTACTTGATTAATTTTATATTGCATTTTATCAGTTTTTAATTTATCATTTATTCTTTGTAAATGAAAATTATTTTTTAAATTACAAAGTTGTTTAGACTTTGCTTTTATTAATGCATTTATTTTTAATTTATAAATTGAATATGCTTAAGTAAATTAAGATTTTTCTTTTCAGGTTTTTCCACAAAAGAAAATATAATTTTTTAATTTTTTTATTTTAAAGGTTATATTATCATCTTTTACTGAGTAAGATATAATTAAATTCATAAAAGATATTCCTAGAATTACTATATGATGAATTTCATTTGCCAAAATTAATATATTCTTTAATTTTAAGTTTTTTTATTATAAAAGCTTTTATTTTATCAAGAATTTTTAATCTAGATTTATTGGCGGTTGAAAGCTTTTCATTAGTTTCTTGTCAAAATCTTTTAGGTACTAACCTTAATTTAATATAGTTTAAATCTGCTTCTATATTAAACAAAGCTATAGTATCTTGTAATATAATAAAGTTATTAGGCATTTTATCCAAAATACTAATTTCATTTTCTATTTCTATACTTATTTCATTATTTTCTATCTCTTCTTCTTCTTCTTCTTCTTCTTCTTCTTCTTCTTCTTCTTCTGAAGAAGAAGTATTATCTTTATTATTTAGTGAAGTTTTTATTAATTCAGAATTATTTTGTTGTTTAAGTTTTAATTCTTTTATTTATAATTTTATTTCTTTAATTTTTTTCTAAATTATTTATTGTTGATTTATTTTTTACCTGTTTACTTTTATTTAAGTTGAAATTAAATCATAAGTTGCATTACTAGTCCTAGGTAATATAGATGTTTTAGGTTTGTCATTAAAATTATTTAATAATTTATTTAAAAAATTTTCTTATATTTTAGGATCACTTATATGTTTTACTATTTCCAATAAGAATTCTTGATTTAATTCTTGTCTTTTTTTATTAAATCTATAAAATCTAGAAGTGTGTCCTTTTTTACCATAATTATAGCATTGTAAATCCTTATATGATTTAGTAAATTGTTTATCTTTCTTTTTAAAGAATTTTTTGTTGCTAGGTTTTCTTGGTTTCTTAGATTTATAATGCTTATAGTTTTTATAATAATTTTTTTTACTATATCTTTTTTTATAATTCTTCTTATAAGATTTTTTTTATATGGTTTTTTATAGTTTGTAGAACACTGTCCTTGGCAGTCTTTATAATTTTTGGTTATACTATAATCAAATGATTTACAAAATAAACCTAATTTTTATTTAGTTTTTCTCATTTAAAATTTTAAAGATTTTTGTAGTTTTATGTCTTGATAAAGTTTTAATCCTTCTTTCTATACTATACTAACTAGTTGACTATAAGTCAAATTATTATAAGAAATTGGATTTTCTTATTCCTGTTTTATATAATTTCTTACCTTTTCACCTAGGAAAAAGGGTAATCCTATAAAAAGTTTCTCCTTCTAGAAAACATAGTTGGAATCTTCTCTTAACATTATCGTAGTTAAAAAGGTTGTTTTATAAAATTAAAAATCACTAAGTTTTTTACTTCTAAGGTTACTTCGTAATTCTACATTTTTATCTTTTAAATAAGTATGATCTCTTATAAAATGAAGTGATATAGTCAGAATAAGTATTGCCACTGCATCCTAAATAGTATTACCATACTCCTTTGATACAGGGGTTCCATCCTCAGTTGTTTTTATAGCATTTAAATTTTCTAAATGTTATTTTTTAGTAAGATAATTATCCCACCAACCTTTTAATTGGCCTGTAAAATCGGCTATAATTAATTCTAATATAGTTTTATCTAATGTATCTATTTAAATTCTATAATATTGTATTCTAACAATCTATCAATGTTCCACTCATAAACAGAAGAGGCATTATATTTATATTGTGATAAGGTATTAGATTTATCTATAATACCAAGATCTGGAGTAGACATTCTAGGTATTAAAGATTGACTATATGTTATATGATTTATTTGAGGAGTATTGTTTTTACTAAAGGTTTCAAGATCTTTAGTTTTAGGAGAAGACTATTCTTTTGACTCTTGATCTTAAGTTACTATAATAATAGTTTTAAATACTTTAGATCAAAGGGTTTATTGGACAACTTTCTTTGACTAAAAAATTGACTCAATTTTACTTAATTGATCTTTAATTGCTTTTATAAAGTCAGAATCTTTAGATTTAACTTCATGTTGTCCTGTCTTAGACACTTGGAATGGTTTCAAGACATGATTTTTAATTTCTTTTCAAAAGTTATCTTTGTAGACTTTATTATCTCTTTACCTTTTATAGAATTCTCTATTCTATGTAATTGTTTTCCTATACTATGTAAATTCACATTACAAAAATTATTTTGGTCTAAGATTTTCCTATTAGGATCATCATTAGCTACAACTTTAAATGGTGCATTTTTTATTTCATGTTCACTATGCATAAATATACCAGGTGGATGTTCACTTGAAAAATTTTATCATTTACTTTTCATTCTGTTTTTTTATTCCTAGTGGTTATAGGAATAATTGATTTATTTAATTTTTTACTATTTAAATTATTTTTTATTTTATAAATTCTTTTAAACCAATAAATGAATTTCATATTTACTTTATAGTGTTTTACAAAATTAATATATTTATTTTTTAAATTTTCTAAAATCATTTACCTTACTTATTACCTTTTTAAAATTTTCTACATTCTTCATTGATGTTATTTCTTTATAAAACTTATCTTCATTAAAAATAAATTTTTTAGTAATTACATTTACTTCATTGTCTATATTTACTACATTTTTAGATATGGCTGAAGCAGTCGGAGACATAGGTGGAGAAGGAGGTTGTTCTTTGTACTGTTCTTTATTTAATTTAAAGTTTGAGTCTATAGGATTTAAATTATTTAAATTATACAAAGGATGTGTTACTGGTATACTGTAATCTATATCTTTTAATTTAGTACTAGACTCAGGTATATTTGAAGTAAAATACCTAAGGTTTACTATAGTATGTAATATAGGTTTAGGGTTTGGTTCATTATACGAAGCATATATTACAGAAGGTAATTGAGATGCTCTTCCTATATCTGCTGTTAAAGTAAAGGAAGGGGAATCAGAATACTTACTACTTATACTATATCTACTAAATTTTAGTTTTAGTTTACCATCTTCATACTATTCAATTTCACTAATATTGACATTAGGTTTTACTGTTTTTTCAGGTATTGGAAGAAGAGCAGCTCTTTATAAAATCCATTCATTGGAAAGAGTGATATATTTCCATTGAATAGTTTTAGGAATTATTGTATTGGCTTTATTTATGTTTTTTTGAAGAAAACTAGTTTCTCTGGTTTTAGGTTGTATTTTACACTTAGTAGCAAAGGCTAAAACCATTACTTTATAATACATTTTATATATCAGTGCTACTGGAATTGATCCTTCAAGCATTTTATAATTATTGGTTTTAATTTCTAATACTACATATTTTAATATATTAGTATCATTTAGAGATACAATAATCATGATGTACTTCAAAGGAAATGGGACCCTCACTTAAGCTGGTCTCCACAGATCCTAACAGAGAATCCTGAAAGTTTATAAACTTTGCATCTCTAATAATGGTTAATATACTTTTATGTAGTCCTTCTCTATACCAAATTGTATTAGTCTTATGTGAATATACTTATATTCTTTATTTGTTGCTATAAGGTTTTAGGGGATAATAGAGTAATCTTCTCAAAGGGCTTACTCGAGTATATATTTGTTTCTTCAGTTTTAATTGTATAATCTGTTTTAAAAATATTTAATTTTTAAAGTTTATAGTGTTGTTCTTTATCTACTTTGAGTATATCCCAATCATATATTGCTTTATGAAAATCCTCTAATATTACTTCATTTTAGTTTACTATCTTTTTAATTTCTGAGTTATAAGAACTACCAAATTTAGTTGTACTAGTAGATTTACATAAAAAAAAAATAGCTCCATTTTTAAGTATTTGAAAATTAATTTTAAAGTGTTATTTTTTAATTTTGGATGCGACTACTAACTTACTGCCCTAAATGTCTATCATTAGCTAAAATGGGACTTACTGTATATCTAAATTCTAGTCAATGATCTACACTTTTAGATCTATCAATCAAAAGCTTAAATATGGAAACAGTTTTATATATATCTACTACCACCCTAAGAGACTGGTAAGCTCTGATACCAACAAAAACTAAAGGATCTATATGTATGTATATATAATGTGCTCATGAAGTGTGATAAGAAAAAAATTAGTAGAATAAATTGCAAGTTTAAATTTCATTCGAAATTTAATTTAATTAAGATATATATATAGTTTAAATTCCATATCAACTATCTTTTTCCTATAAAAATTTTCAGTATATTATTAAACCATAAAATGGAAAAAATGGAAAGAAGAGAGGCAGACCGACAAAGTATGTACCAGGATAGCGATTCTGGTGACAACACACCAAGAATTGGTGAGAGTGGCACAGGTGAGCTAAAGGCAGCTAAGATGACCATCGAACATGACAGAAATCGGAGGTGTTAAGTAGTAGAAAGCATTGGTGAGAATTATAGGAAAGGCAAACAAGATTTGCCTCTTGTCCTCTTGCAAATTCAATATTTTGTTAATCCACCAATCTTTTTTGGTAGTGACCAAATTAGTTGGATGGTGGTGAGCATACTGAAGGCAATGATGGTGACTAGGCTAGTTGGCGATGATGTCGAGAGGCTATGGCTTGATGATTGTGAGAGGCTATGGGTTGAAAATGATGGCAGAAGGCTATAGATTGCTATTGAAGTGGTGAGAGGTGGGTGATGGGTTATGAAGATTTTGATTTTTAGGGTCTCTTTGCTTCAATAAATAATAAATAAATAAAATTTTTAAATGGATAAAATTAAATAAATAAACAAACAAATACAATAAAACTATATGGTATGATGTTAAAACTACATAGTTTAAAGTTTAAACTACATTTTTTTTAATTCTATTTTAAACTACATAGTTATAACTTAATAGATGTTTAACATATAAAAGATAGAATAGATTTAAATAAAATTGAGCCTAAATAATTATGAAATATTTTAGATTTTATATATTAGACTAGTCAGTCCCTGTAATTTCAATATCTAATTTTTGCATCCCTGTATTTTTAAAAATTAAACTGTTTAGTTCTTTTGTTAATATTTTCATCCTAAAATCATTAGTCAACTACTTTGATATTATAAAATAACTTTTTTGCACTTCCTTTATATAGATTTATCTTTATTACTTATTAAGTTTATTTCATATTTAGTTTAATTTTATATATAGATCGTCTGCAAAATAATAAAAAGGTATTATTCGTATTATTTGAAATTATTTTTTTAGTAATATCTATAAAATTAAAATAAATGATATATATGGATTGTCTGCAAAATAATAAAAGATATTAATCGTATTGTTTAAATTTATTTTTTAATAATATTTATAAAATTAAAATAAATTATGTGCAAGACATATAAATAAAATTAAAAATAAGCATGACTTAACAAATAACAAAGGAAAATATATATAAAGGAATAACAAAGAAATCATTTTATAATGTCAAAGTAGTTGACTAATATTTTTAGGATGAAAATATTAACAGAATGACTAAAAAGTTTAATTTTTAAAAATAGAATGATGTAAAAATTAGATGCTGAAAATATAGGGACTGACTAGTGTAATATGCAAAACTTTAGAGACTTTATAATTATTCAGCCTAAAATTAAAATTAAAATAATTATTCCTTTGAGTAAAATTCACTCACCTTCTCTGATATTAATACTAAAAACTACATATCTGCAGATAAATAATTCCACATAATATAAAGTATATTTGGAAATTGTAGTATTTTTTTTAACGTATCAAACGGAATATATATTTTGCTTTAAAAATCGTTATAAAAAATAACTTCATTATGAGTTTTTAAGTTAATTAATTTTAACACTTAAAATTCATGAACTAAGACGAACAAACATAATATATATATATAATACATAACTTATTGACTAATTAGTTTATATTGATAATTTTTTATTAGACCAAAGTTATTTATTTTTCACAATTTCAAATATAATAAATGTTAACTTAATAAATTTATAAAAGAAAAATAAAAACATATCATATCATTTCATTTCATTTATTTTATTTATTCACTAATTATGCAAGTGAAGTGACATGAATGCCTTTATAAATTCTAATAGACAAGAAATGCGCATCATACTAAATATATATATATATATATATATAACATTGAAAACTTTTTATATTAGTATAGAAAATTATTGGCACTAAAATAATTTTTTGATGCTTTTTATATAGCATTGGCAATATTGTGGTAAATGATTAAAAATGTCAACACAAAAAAAAAACTATCGGCAATTTATTTAACAAATACTAATGCTTAATTAATAACATTGAGAAATATACTATTTTATTATTTTTACCAACACTATTAGAAAACGTAGGTAATTTACCAATACTATTTTATTATACTATTTAAATTTAACGTAGGGAGAGAGAGATGGTTTTCATTGCCAACTTGAATGATGAATTTAAAACTTGAATGAGTGATTAAATATACTTGGTTAAGTATTTGGATAAAGTTTGGCTAGAATTTGAAGTGGTGGTTAAGTACTAAGGTTTTGTAAGGAATTTGGCTAATATTGAGTTGGAGAAAGATTAAAGGGCTTAAAAGCACTTAAATGGATTTCTAATATGATCTTTGAATTTATAAATTGATTAAGGGTTGATTGATTTGAGTGAAGGAACTAATAGAGGAAAGTGAAAGATTGTGAGAAATTATTGTGCAACAGAAGTTATTTCTCAATTTGAGCTTCAAAAGGGTAAGTATATACTTGGATCATGCTCTTGTCTTTGGTTTGCATCATTCTAAGTTAATAGGTATGTGTTTTATGGATAAAAATGGTGTAAAAGAGTGATTCTGGGATGTCATAGGCATGTCCATACAGGGTCACGGTCGTGGAATTAGACGAGGGGTTGTTTCGTGTGAAAACGGTGAAGAAATAGAAGCGAAATAAATGCCACGGGTGTGGTCTTTGGAGGCCACGACCTTAGGGGTCTTAAATGATATTTTACAACTTCATTTCACATCCCACAGGTGTGGCTATTGGATGCCACGGCAGTGAGGTTGGTATGTTAATGTTTATTATCGTATTTTGCACTATACTAGTGTAGTAAATGGCTTATACGGCTATGTTTTTATATATGTTGTATTTAGAATGTATATATAATTATAAAGTGAAGAGCAATGATAAAATATGATGATTATGATAAATGTTAGTATGTTGATGAGCCATATGGTGAACAGCTTATATAAACATAATGTGAAATGTTGTTTGTTGCCTTACATTTTAAATAGTTATTAGAACATTGTATTTGGTAGTTGGCATACCATATATGTACAGGGTAATATTTTAAATAGTTGTCAGAATATTGTGTTTGATAGTTGGCATGCCATTTAAGTATAGGGTGAGACACTGGGTGTCACAGATATTGCTACGCCCCTGAGTTAGACACTTTAGTGTCACTACTGTTGATATATATTGTGGATGAGAAACTGGGTGTCACAGATATTACTACGTCTACTAGCGAGAAACATTGGTGTCATTGTAATAAGATAGGCTAAAATAATAGTTCTGGAACTAGTTTATTGTATAAGGATTGTGGGCCCATTGCATGATGTATGCTAATTATATTTATATATATTTATTTTTATATTAAAGTTTGATCCTTTTAATATATATATATTAAAGTTTGATGTATCTTTATATTATGTTGTCATATTAATATTGCATTATCAAGTATATACCACTAAGCTTGCAGCTCAATGCTAATTGTTTATCGCGCAGGTAAAGAACAGAAGTTGGGAGTCCTTCTAAGCCGGGTCATGCTTAGATAGTGATCGAATACTAGAACCGTCGGTTGCCACAGGTCAAGTCTAAGAATAGCATGTAAATATTTTTTTGAGGTGTTGTGAATGTAATATCTATTTTGTAAAATATAATGAATTGTATTATGAAAATTAGTAATATTATATTCACATATCTATACATGTATGTATGTAAAATATGAAATTTTGGAATGTTAGTGAAAGAGAATATTTTGAGAACTATTATACGTATATACAGGTTGAATTGATTAAATTTGGTAATACTCGTATTTTAAATGAAACTCTGATAAAATTTTTATAAAATGATTTATCTTTCTTATACCTATTTATCTATCTATATAATAACATAAACTATCAACTAAATAATGTAAACTGGTAAGGTACGATTAATGTATTTTAGCAATGCTCGTATGTTCTATCTGTGCATAGTATATATTTGCGGAAATGTGTACTACGTATGGGTAGTTTGTAAGGGTGTTACACAACGTAAGCAAAAAACATTAGTAATTTATTTAAAAAAAAGGCTAACACTTTTCAAAAAACGTGGATAATTTTGCCAACATTTTATATTAGCGTAAGAAATTATTAACATTTGCGTAACCCTTCCAACGCTTCTGTAAAACGTTGGCAAAATTGTATTGGGATTAATATAAAATATAGCTGCACATTTGAAAGGCGTAGGCAAATGATTAAAATTACCAACATAAGAAAAAAAAATATTGGTAATTTATTTAAAAATATCAATACTTAATAAATAACATCGAAAAATATATTATTATTTATTATATTATCAATGCTATTGGATAAATTTTGATAATTTTGCCAACCTTTTATTTTAGCTTAAAAAATTATTGGCGCACAAAAAATAAAAAGTACTGGTAAATTTATATTGATATAGATCTATTTTCTTGTATATTATTATATAACATGTAAAATGAATATATCTAAATCAAAATAAAAAAAAATTAACACGATTAATAAATATATAGAATTAAAATTACATCATTTTAATATTATACTAAAATTGTGACATGACACGATTACCTCTATCTAAAATAATATAATTTTTATAAGTTTTAAAAAACATAAAAATCTGAGTCTATATTAGTTCATTTAAGGAAAAGTTAAATTTAAATATTTAATCAGTATGGTATGTTCTTTATATGCTCATCTTCATCATATTGCATGCAACGCATATGATGACATACTGCAAGGCATATAATGCTTATTATATATTTATTATTCATTGAAAACATTCATAGAAATCAATAAACAACTCTATTTATTGATTTTTTTTAATTTTATCCGTATATGAAATTTTTTGAATTCATAATTTTTTAAATATATATATATATTCTGTTGTACTATAGATTTCTTTTTTTTTTATTTGGTATTATATATAGAGAGGGAAAGTATTTTATTTAATTTGTGTGTGCACAAGCGTGTGTGTCTATGTGTGTGTTTATACGTGACATATCATAAACACAATCATAAAAGGCTTATTTTTTTTTTTATGAATAATACCCTTCAATATTATTTTGACTTTTGTAAAAATTCAGTCTTTCCCCTTATATTCATTTATTTTTTTGGGGCAAAATGGTTGTACCTTAAAGTATTATATAAGACACATTAAACTTATTAAAAGTCATCTTTATGTTCTTATTTATTTTATTAAAAGTCATCTTTATGTTGTTATTTATTTTATTAAAAGTCATCTTTATGTTGTTATTTATTACTAAAATTCATTAATTTTTTATATTTCTATACAAGTTAAAGATATATTAAGATTAAATATATCCATATATTGAAATTTATAATAAAAAAAAATACTTATATGTCGTAATAAATACAACAATATATAACTTATTTATTATGAATAGCATCCTTTAATTTGATTTTGATTTTTGTGAAAATTCAGTCTTACTCCTGTATTTATTTATTTTTTAAGGCAACATAGTTGTATCTTAAAGTATTATGTAAGACACATTAAACTTATTGAAAGTTATCTGATTTATATTGTTATTTATTTTATTTTAGAAATATATTTATGATAATTCATTTAAATAATAGTATATAAATATGGATTCCTAAGAAAAAAATTAAGATTAATTAGATTTAGTTTATTTTACATATTATAAAAATCTCGTTGTTTTAATTAATACTTTGTATTTTTTTTGTATTTCTATACAAGTTAAATATATATTAAGATTAGGTATTTTAATGCATTGAAATTTATAATAAATAAACACTTATATCTCATATTTTAATAAAATTAATATTAATTTGCATATTTAAATGGATTAAGCGGATCATAATATATTAAAATCTATAATAAACAAATATTATTTTTCATTTTTTGATAAAATTTATATTAGTTACATATTTAAATGGTGGATCATATATAGTTATATATTATCTCAAAGAAAAAAAAAAGTGGATCATATATATATGATACGTATATGCGAGTTAAAATTAGGAAATTTTAAACGGTTAATAAATAAATAGAAATAAAATTACGCCATTTTAATATTATGCTAAAACTGTGACATAACACAATTGCACACATAAATTAATAATTTTTTACAAGTTTTTTAAAAAATATAAAAATCTTGTGCAGCCTATATTAATTCATTTAAGGAAAAATTAAATTTAATCAACATGGTATGTTTTAATTAATACTTTGTATTTTAAAATTAAAATTCATTTATTTTTTGTATTTCTATACAAGTTATATATATTAAGATTAAATATATTAATATATTGGAATTTATAATAAATAAATACTTATATGTCATATTTTAATAAAATTTATATTAATTTGTATTTTTTAAATGGATTAAGCGGGTTATAATATATTAATATTTATAATAAATAAATATTTATGTTTCTATTTTGATAATATTTATATTGATTTACATCTTTAAATGGAGTAAATGGATCATATATATATACAATACGTATAAAAAACATGTTCGAGTTAAATTTAGGAAATTTTAAACGATTAATAAATAAATAGAATTAAAATTACGCCATTTTAATTTTATACTAAAATGTCACATGACACAATTACATACCTAAAATATATAAAAATCTTGTGGAGTCTATACTAATTCATATAAGGAAAAATAAAATTCAATCAATATGGTTTGTTCTTTATATGCTCATCTTTATCATATTGCAACGCATGTAATAATATACTGCAAGGCATATAATGCTTATAATTTATTCATTATTCATTGAAAACATGTGCATAGAAATTAGAAACTGGAAATATTCACTTGATTATTTATTCACTCAGTTTTTTTTTTTTCTATTGCAACCAATCAAATCTCTTTTCTCAATATTGAAAATCATTACTGAAATAGATCCCATCATCTTGTGTTCTCCAATAGCAACTGCCCCCTTCAACACAACATTCACTGGAATTTACTTCCTCATTAAAAACATCAAAATGTTGATGATTTAAGCTCCATTGCATGTCACAAGTAAATATAGTTTTCCCACCAAATATTTTCAAACCGAACTTGAAATTAAAATCTCCTCCAATATAAAGAGTATGATTCCCAAGGTCGTCATCCAAGGATTTGCATTGCAGATATAATGGATTTGCATTGCCACTAAAGCCATTGATGATGTGAATTCTATATTTGAAGCAAAGCCCATCAGCTGTATTGTCAATTAGTCTGTTTTGCCATGCAAGTGCAGCTGTGTTGTAGGTTGATGCAAGGAAAAACAGAAAGAAATGGATCCATTTAGGAGTCATTGTTATTGCTTTGAATGGATTTTGAAGAAAGTTTTTGCTTTGTGTTGTGTTCTCTAAGGCCTTTGCTTGTAGGTATTTATGGAGAAAGAAAATTCAAAGATGTGGTGATCAATTTGCTCAATCAACCCAAAAAGGAAAAACACAATTAAAATAATTTAATTAATGAAAAAATCATGCAATTAGTAATTAATATAATTACTTTACATTTTGGATGTATATGCAATTTATTCGTCGCTATTATTCTTCATTCAAGTTAAAAAATTCAACTCGTCCTTAGTTAATTAAAGAATTTTGATTCTTTAACAAAAATAGTGATCCATCTGAATTTCAATTAATTTTTATTTAATTTGTGTTTTTTTTTAAATTAAAGATATTATTATTGCTTTTTTTTAGATAAAAGGAATATTATTATTAAAATCAGAAGATCAAGAGAAATAGAGGAATAACTAATCCCAACCACTCAGTACATCCAAACTAAATTCCTCTAAATCTCTAACAAAATAGCTTGTAACAAGAAATCAGGAGGTACACTCCAAACTCGAGGACTAGCATCAAGAAGAGCCGCTCTGTCGACTGAATGAGCTTCTCTATGTGCTTGCCTACGTATCCATAAATAGGAAAGACCTTGAATTCCTCTACCGATCTCCAAATAATCAGCCACTAAACAACCAAACTCATCGTCAGCACTAGATGCCGAAAAAATTGCTTTATACACCTCCAAGCAATCAACCTCAGTAACAACCTTTTTGAAACTATGAAGCTTTATCCAGGAAAGTGCTTCCCGAACACCAAGCACTTCAGCAATATGAGGATTCACACTTCCACGTCTGTGCCGTGCTAGAGCTGCAACTAACTGCCCCAAGTGATCTCTGAATACTGGCCCCAGACCCGTAGCACCAGCTTGTCTTGCAATCGCTCCATCAACGTTGCATTTGGAGCAACCAGCTGATGGAGGATGCCATTTTACGTTCTAAGCAGGAAGTAATACGCTACCTAAAGTTCCAATTGTTATTAATTATTAATTAGTCATAAAATTTAGATATTTTTTTCTTTTATGATAATTTTAAATATTAAAATAAAAAAATTGGATAAAGTTTGTTATATATATCCACTAGTTAGATTAAAGTTGGCAATATTTAAATAGAAAATACTCAATTATTCCCCTTAACAGTAATCTCAATATGCATATATTAGTAAAAGACACTTATAAAATAAAGTACAGTCATTTTTTTTAAAAACAAATCAATTTATTAAAAATCAAAATGTAAAGCCTCCACGATGCGAGGGGAAATTAAAGGTGTTTTTTCAAAAATACCCTAAAAATAAAATATTTTTAAAAATACTCATTTTTTTCTTTTTAATTTCAAAAATACCCTTTTTCAATTTTCAATTTCAATAATACCTCATTTTAGAGGTATATATTTGATATACTAAAAATATATTTAATTTTTAAAAATATACATTGAGTATATATTTGATATATCAAAAATATATAAAAAATATAAATATTAAAAAAAGTTAAAAAATATATTATACAATATAATTTTCTCAAAATTATACCAACTCCAAACCATTGATATAGAAAGAGTAGCCCTAACTAAGGAGTATGCTACTACATTCGCATATTTACAAGTGAATAAAAAATTGAATATAGGCAATGTTAGAAGCTAACACAGAATATATATATATATATATATATATATTAATTTTGATACCTTTGCTGCTACGTAGAAAACCTTGCCAAGAGACATGACAACGCAACTTGTCAAGAGACAAGACTTATTGTAATTCTCGTATTCCTATAATGCAATATCAATTAAAGTACAATTATTATTCTAATGAAATGTAGTTTTTTTTTTATTATTTTAATTATTAACATAAGATGAAACCCATTTACATATATTGAGGATTGGAAAAGAACTAAAAAAATGGGGGGTGAAATTGACCCATTTTGACAAATTTGTGATAATAAAAAAATGCAATTCCTATTGACGTTATTAACATAAGGGTACAGGTTTCAACTAATCAGGGGAAATTAGAGAGATATACTAACCAACTCTTGCCCTGAAGACTGAAGTGTACGTGTATCTAAAACTATATCATTGTTTTTCTTTAATTAAATTTATTGCTAACGATATTTGATAGTTAATGTTCTTAATTTATATTTTATTAATTATTTAATTTATAGGTATATATTCATTGTTCACTTGAGCTCTGAGGGAAAGATAAATGTTGGAATTGTTAGCAAATACTGTTAGAATTAATTTTATATTGTTAAAATTAATCCTCTAATTAATTATAAGTGTGGACTAAATATATTTAAATATTAAATGTGTATTGCAGTCAAATTAAGATAGTCAAATTAAAGTTTTGATCAAATTAGGATTGTTGACTATTGAGGTGTCATACTCATAATAGGATTATAAGTGTAGAGACCGTTAAGTATTTCTATTTTGTTGAAGGACCAAAATAGAAATTAATCAATTTATTCAGTTATAAATAAGGGGTCGTGGTCTCCGGGGGAACATAACAATTTTAGAGAACATTACGTTCCTTCAGTAGTGCTTCCGCATAACCTAAAGTGTGTATCCCCTGGAAGGCGACAAAATCGTCTTCAGCATCAACATACGATGATGTCAGATACGCAATTCTGCCCTTTGTAATTTAATTTGAATAATCTAGTGATCTATACATATTTTATGTTTTAGGGGAATCAGGTTTTCTCCCCCTTTCAATTGGTATCAGAGCCCTATGCTAGGTTGCTAGATTTTTCCAATTAAATTGCGGTATTTATTATTGTTTTGATTCTAGAAAATTAATTCAGTGATTGTAATTTTCTAGAATTAATTTGGAATCAAATTTAGTAATCTGAAATCAATTTTGGTTTGATTTGTTTTTGGATTAAATTACTGTGATTATTTAATTAATTATGAAAAAATCGAATTTCTGGACTTGAATTTGTGTTTGTGATTTTTTCTGGAATTAATTAATTTTTGGTTGATTAATTATATAAATTAATTAATTAAAGATTAAAAAAAATATTCTGTTTTGAAACTGTTCTTCGAAGAACAGTTTCGTGAAATTGGGCTATAGACATAAAGTAGGGAACAAAACACAGAGGAGTCACAGGATGAAAATAAAATATATTTTTAAATATTGCAAACAGGTCCTCCAACTTCTGATAATTCGATTTTGATCCAGAAAGTTTTGTAATTCCAGTTTTCACCCACAAAACTTTAATTTATTTAATTTTTAGCCCAAAATTTTCTGTTTATTTATTTTTGGCCCAAATTTTTTTTAAATTAATTAAAGTTTATTTTTATTTTTTATTGCAATATTTGATTGAGTTTAAATTTAATTAATATAAATATTGCAATCCATTTATTATAATTTAAGAATTCTATTGAGTTTAAATTTTGGTATTTTATTCCTGATTGTGTCTAATATTTGAATAATAAATTAATTGAAGCAAAAAGTTACCAAAGTGACCTCTATTGTGTAAATTAATTTATTTGGGATATTAGACAAGTGTATTAAAATTCATTGCGGGTAGTATACCGGCCCAAAGGAAGGTTGCTATCTGGCTGAATTGAGAATACATTGCGGTAATAAATATGTGATAATTATTATGTGTTCATCCATGTAGATAATAAATCGACCCAAAGGAAGGTTTATTATTTGACAGGACTGAATTGTCAATATTTGATTACTGCGTTGAGATACCAATTACAGTTAATATTTTATGTCCAAAGATGAGAATATTAATGTTGTGTCCGGTATCTTGTTTCCAATATTTGAACTCTACTTTGTGATTTGTTTCAATTTTTATGGATTGTGAGCTTATGTCATTTATTTATTATTTATTTTCTCTGAATTCAGCTAGCATGCCGTGTAATCCCAACTTTATCCCTATGAATGAAAATACTGATAATAAGACTGCTGATAAGGGAAAATATTTGGTTTTAGTCTGTTCTGAAGTTAATTTAACTTCGGTACCTAGAAACACTTGGTGGATAGATTCTGGTGCTACTAGTCACATAATTGTTTCAATGCAGGGTTTCCTAAGTTACCGAAAGCCAACTGACGGTGAAAGATACGTTTATATGGGAACTGGCGAACCGGTAGAAGTAGAGGCAATAGGACATTTTATATTGCGTCTAAGAACTGGAAATTTTTTGGATCTAGTAGATACTTTTGTTATTCCGTCTTTTAGGCGGAATTTAATTTCTGTTTCTCATTTGGACAAATCTGGTTTTACTTGTTCATTTGGAAACAATAAAGTAACTTTATCTATGGATTCAAAAATTTTAGATACTGGTTTCTTGTATGCACTTCATAATCTATATATGTTAGATATCGATGCCTCTTATAATGAGACCCTGCAAGTTAGTACTATAGGTACCAAAAGGAAGCTGAATATGGATAACTCAGCTGCTCTATGGCACAGACGTTTGGGTCACATATCCAAATCTAGAATAGAGCGTCTTGTGTCAGATGGTATCATAAATACACTTGATTTCACAGATTTGGACTCCTGTGTTGAGTGTATTAAAGGTAAACAGACTAAACAAAAGAGATTAGGTGCCAACAGATCATCAAACGTCTTAGAATTGATACATACGGACATCTGTGGTCCATTTCCTACAGCAACAAGGAATGGCCAAAGATACTTTATATCATTCATAGACGATTACTCACGTTACGGGTACCTATATCTCATTCATGAGAAATCTGAGTCTCTAGACGTTTTCAAATCTTATAAGGCCGAAGTTGAAAATCAACTCGGAAAGAAGATTAAATCTGTTAGATCTGACCGTGGAGGTGAGTACTATGGCAGATATGACGGTTCAGGTGAACAACGTCCAGGGCCATTTGCTATTTTCCTGCAGGACTGTGGTATAGTCCCTCAATACATAATGCCCGGTACACCCAGCATGAATGGTGTATCTGAGAGACATAACAGGACTCTTATGGATATGGTTAGAAGTATGATTAGTCATTCTTCTTTACCTGAGTCTCTGTGGGGAGAAGCATTAAAGACAGCAGTCTATCTTCTTAACAGAGTACCAACTAAAGCAGCTGTAAAAACACCTTATGAGCTTTGGACTGGACGCAAACCCAGTTTAAAGCACCTTCATGTTTGGAGATGTCCTGCTGAGGCTAGGCCTTATAGGCCTAATGAAACAAAATTGGACTCCAAAACTGTTATTAGCTACTTTGTTGGTTATTCTGAGCGATCTCGGGGTTTTAAGTTCTATAATCCTACTTCCAGATCTATTTTTGAGATGGAAATTGCAACATTCTTTGAGGATGTTGAGTTTGGGGGGAGAAATAAGGTTAGAAACATTGTCTTTAAGGAGGAATCGAGTCAGGAATACTCAGTGTCGATTCCTATCTTTGCTCCTGGGACTGTTCAGATTCCTAGAATTGTTAATATCCCAGAAGCAATTCCGGATCCAATACAAGACAATGTTGATCAACTTCCCCATCAGGATGAAGAAGTTGTTCTTCCTCAAGTACAAGCTCAACAACCTCAAGAATTTGAGCCAGAACCTGTGCCTTTAAGAAGATCCACTAGAGAAAGAAGAAATGCTATTCCGGATGACTATGTAGTATATCTTCAGGAACATGAGGACACTGTAGACATGGTGGAAGATGATCCTATCAGCTTTCATCATGCCATGCAGGATTCCAACTCTCAGAAGTGGATTGAGGCAATGGGTGAAGAATTTAAGTCAATGCAAGACAATCAAGTTTGGGATCTTGTTCCATTACCTGAAGGAAAGAAACTCATTGGTTGCAAATGGATATTTAAAACCAAGAGGGATTCTAAAGGTAATGTGGAAAGATATAAGGCACGTCTTGTAGCTAAAGGCTTCACTCAGAAAGAAGGGATTGACTATAAAGAGACCTTCTCTCCAGTATCAACGAAGGACTCTTTTAGGAAATCATGGCTCTAGTTGCACATTTTGATCTTGAGTTGCATCAAATGGATGTTGTAATATCCTCATATATGCCCTAGAAGTCTTGAATGTGTTGTTGTTATATATTTGATTGAATGTATATGTTATGTGATAAGATACAAGTTGAGAAGAGAATGTTGTATATATGTGTATGGGGAAAGAAATAGGGTTTAGAGAAAATGGTATATGTTGTGTATATGATGATATATATAATATATACATTGGTCAAAGGAAGAGTCAATGCAAGAGGAGATTTTTTTTTGTGGCATGTGAAATTACATATAAGAGCTCATATGAGACAAGAGGTTAGTTATATGTTTGAGGGCATTTTGGTAATTGCTTGGATAAGATCACTTGGTGGAGATTAAAAGCAAATTTTGACTTTGTGTCTTCATCATTTTCTTCTTCCTTTCAAGAAGTGGCCGGCTCTCCAAAAACAAAAGGGAAAGAGAGGTGTTCTTGATGCTATACTCAATTGAAGAAGGAATTGAGAGATTTGGTGAAAGATTTGAGGAATTTCTTCATTTAAGGTAAGAAATCTCTTGATTTCCTTGGTTAATTTTGAAGTTATGATTAGGGTGATTTGTGATTTGTTGATGTGATGATTTGGTGTGTTTGATATGTGTTTGCAAGTGTTAGAATTGATTTAAAGTTAAAAGATGAAATTGATGTTGGTTTGTTTGTGAATATAATAAGATTTATAGAGATTGATAGTGGAAAAGTCAAGAGTGGAATTGGAGTTAGGGTTTTGAGATGGTTTGTGTTCAAATGCATGGTTAATGTGTTGTTTAAATGGTCAATGTGATGAATATGTAATATATGTGTTAATAACATTGATTAGAACCAATTGAATGAGGTTATTGTTGTGCAAAGGTTGTGTAAATACATTTGGAAGAGTGTTGGCTAAAATTAGGGTTTTGTTTTAAGTGACACGGCCAAAAGTATTGAGAGACACGGCCAAGACTTTAAATTCTTGAGAGACACGGCCAAGTCCATGGAATCTTGCCCGTGTTGGATTGGTTTTTGGGTGACACGGCCGTGTTCCCAAGCCGTGTTAGCTACTGTGATTTTTGGTTTGAGAGACATGGTCACAAGCTTGGCCGTGTCCTCTGCCCGTGTTCGCTTCTGTGAGAAATTGTGATTTGAGACACGGCCGTGTCCCTCAAGTGTTCTACCCATGTCCCTCAAATGTGTTGGTTAATGTTTATTTCTTTGTTCTTCTTGCATTGTTTTGGATTCTTCAAAGGTCTTGTTGTACCTAAATCTAAAAAGTAACATACATTTGATGATAATGATGATACATATGATGCTATAGGTAAAATGTGAAGAGATTGTGTTGCATTGACCTAAATATTGAGAACTTTTGGAAGAGGAAATGTATAGCTTGATGGAGAGTAGTTCTTGAGGTAAGTACAAATTCATATGAATGCATTCTTTTACAAGATTGTGAGACTTAACACATTTAGTTATAAATGTGTTAAGTAATTTATTATATTGCTAATATAATGTGACTAATGTTATGATTTGTATAGTGTGAAAGATAAGATGATCGCTCATAAAGGTATGTGTTATGTGATTTGTTATAATAAATACGTTATTGACGAATTCAAAGTATATTATGTATATACTATTGATGAGTTGTTTTAATGTGAGTTGAGGAATGATAAGAGGTAAAATTATTGTGATTGGTTGAGATGATTCAATGAAATATACGCTCTTGATGTGATGGGAATCTAAGATTGTTGAATATAATGAGGAATTGCTTTGATGTTAATGTATATTATAATGATGTAAATGATATGTTGGGTTAGTCAATGAAATTGATTATGAATATGTGAAAGATGAAATATTATAATGTGAATTGAGACATGATGATTTAAATGTGATGAGAAATTTTTATGAATGATTATGATTATACAAATGATATTGTTAAGGCATGTTTGCCTATTTGATAATGATGAGAATGAATTGAGAAGGTAATGTTAAAAGATCTAAATGAGTGAACCTATCTGCCTCCTGCAGAACCATGCGGACCCATTGGTTGGGCAACCGAACTTGGACAACCGACCTGGTTGGGGGAAAGGTTCAATATGATCAGTATTACGTATTTATCTGCCTCCTGCGGAACCATGCGGACCCTGTGAGTGGGCAACCG
This sequence comes from Garcia nutans, assembly GCA_947685225.1. Lineage (NCBI taxonomy): Eukaryota > Viridiplantae > Streptophyta > Magnoliopsida > Malpighiales > Euphorbiaceae > Garcia > Garcia nutans. The sequence continues at coordinate 14,352,307 of CANTUV010000032.1, forward strand.
AACTTGGACTACCGACCTGGTTGGGGGATAATACGTTGTTGATAGTTTTATACGTGCTTATCTGCCTCCTGCGGACCCCTAGGATTGGCAGTGGCCTGAGGCCCAGTGGGCAACCGACCTGGTTGGGGGAAAGTTCGTATATGACGCCATGGTTGTTGGCTATAATGATGAACTTTGTATAATATATTAGTGTCTTTGGGCCCATGCTTGTGCTTGATTGCATGTGATTCTTAAATGGTGAACCAAATGAATAATGTAAATGGAGACATAGAGAATTGTGAATGATATGATTGAAGCATGCCTTGATGATATGATTGAATAATAATATGTGTGTTTAGTGAATGTGAAATGTGCAAGATGTGATGATGAAATGAATTGTGGAAAATATAATGTTATGTGATAAATGATTATAATCATGAAATGTGATGTATACAATTTATAAGTAAATTATTGTAAGTGAATATAGTTTGAGAAGCTATGTTGAATAATGAGTTTATGAATAAAAGAATATTATGAAGTATGATGTGTAATATATATTGAGATATGGATTGTGAATATTAGTGAGGGATTGTGGTTGGTGATAATGAGATGTATATATATGTATATAATATATGAAATTAGTCGAGCTATATGAAAGGTGCCATTCAAAAGGAAAAACATGATAAGAAACTAATGGTACATGGAATTGTTATATTATTGTATGTTAGAATCTCTATAATGTAAGTTTATATTTTATATTTGTACTACTAAGCTCTCGGGCTTAGCGCGGATGTGTAATCGCTCAGGTGACTAGGTGGAAGATATGAAGTTTTTCGTGATGCCACGAGAAGAGTAAGAGTTTGTCGAGACCAACTAGAGGGTGATGCATACATGTATAACTTTTAATTGTGATGTATTTCTGACAAGAGTGTATTTATATGTATAAATGAAGTTTTGATAAAGATAAGATTATTTATATGTAAGATCATTAAATGTATAATGATTTTGTAAGTGTTCCTTAAATTAATGTATTATGGTTTGAATTCTGTTAAAGGTTTTTAAATTTTAACGAAAAGTGACATCCTTATACTTTATATACTTACTGTATGTATACCAGGTATATGTATAGTACTTATATGGAGTATCGGGGTGTTACAGATGTGAAGACTGCATTTCTCAATGGAGACATTGATGAAACCATCTATATGGTGCAGCCAGAAAACTTTGTGTCTGGAGACCCAAAGCGACTGGTATGCAGATTAAAGAAATCCATTTATGGACTCAAGCAAGCTTCTTGTCAGTGGTACTTCAAGTTCCATGAAGTAGTTGTCTCTTTCGGTTTTGAGACAAATGTTGTGAAAGATTGTGTGTATCATAAGTTCAGTGGGAGTAGGTTTATATTTTTTGTCTTATATGTGGATGACATATTGCTTGCTACTAACTGTAAGAACTTGCTACACGAGACCAAAGTCTTTCTTTCAAAACACTTTGAGATGAAAGATTTAGGTGAAGCTTCTTTTGTATTAGAGATTCAAATACATCAAGACCGTACTCGAGGTATTCTTGGATTATCACAAAAGGGCTATATTGAGAAAGTGCTCAAGAGATTTAGTATGCACAACAGTAGACCAATTGATACCCAAGTTGCTAAAGGAGATAAATTCAGTCTTGATCAGTGTCCAAAGGGTGAACTTGAGATTCAGGAGATGCAGAAGATTCCTTATGCGTCTGCAGTTGGGAGTCTGATGTATGCTCAAGTTTGCACTCGTCCAGATATTTCATTCATAGTTGGCATGTTAGGGCGATATCTCAGCAATCCAGGAATGGATCATTGGAAAGCAACCAAAAGAGTCTTGAGATATCTTCAGAGAACAAAGGAACATATGCTCACATACAGGCGATTAGATCAGCTTGAGATCATTGGGTATACTGATTCTGATTTCGTGGGATGCCAAGACAGTCGGAAATCCACTTCAGGCTACATATATCTCTTAGCTGGTGGTGCTATTTCTTGGAAAAGTGTGAAACAAACTCTAGTAGCTATCTCCACCATGGAAGCAGAATTTGTAGCAAGCTATGAGGCATCCAATCAGGCAATCTGGCTGAGGAACTTTGTCACAGGGCTGCACATTGTGAATGGCATTGAAAGGCTATTAAAGTTATACTGTGATAATAACTCAACAGTTTTATTCTCCAACAACAACAGAAGCTCTTCTCGATCGAGACACATTGGTATAAAGTTTCTGGCTGTGAGGGAGAGTGGACAGATATCCATAGAGCATATTGGAACGAACTCCATGACTGCGGATCCGCTCACTAAGGCTGTGATACCGAAAGTTTTTCATGAGCACACTACTCATATGGGTGTCACATTATTTGAGACTATTTAGTTTCAGTGGGAGTTTGTTCATTAAGTTTGCATTAAGTTTTATGTATGCTCTCTTTGACATTGGATATATTTTATAAAGTACATTCAGTTTCTGTAGAAAAATGAGTTTTTCTTTCATTTTATTATGTATTTTACACTCTGTATTATATTTATATTTGATCTCACTTAAGATTGACCAGTTGGAAACAGGCATGATTAGATCACATTACATGTAGTTTCCATGCTACACTCCTATTATTGATCCATGTCATTTGAGAGTATTGGTAATGTGATTGATGGTGGTTTGAGTCACGATGAATGTGGCGACTGGCCCTTCAGTCCTTTATCGATATAATCAATGGACGAGATTGTTTGAGGCACCTTCAGTATGACTGCTTTTATGAGCTCATTAAGGTATATACATTTACATTTAATATATGTTAGCCCAAGTGGGAGATTGTTAGAATTAATTTTATATTGTTAAAATTAATCCTCTAATTAATCATAAGTGTGGACTAAATATATTTAAATATTAAATGTGTATTGCAATCAAATTAAGATAGTCAAATTAAAATTTTGATCAAATTAGGATTGTTGACTATTGAGGTGTCCTACTCGTAATAGGATTATAAGTGTAGAGACCGTTAAGTATTTCTATTTTGTTGAAGGACCAAAATAGAAATTAATCAATTTATTCAGTTATAAATAAGGGGTCGTGGTCTCCAGGGGAACATAACAATTTTAGAGAACATTACGTTCCTTCAGTAGTGCTTCCGCATAACCTAAAAAGTGTGTATCCCCTGGAAGGCGACAAAATCGTCTTCAGCATCAACATACGATGATGTCAGGTACGCAATTCTGCCCTTTACAATTTAATTTGAATAATCTAGTGATCTATGCATATTTTAGGTTTTAGGGGAATTAAGTTTTCTTCCCCTTTCAAATACGACCAGGTTGATACATTCCTTACAAAGGTATGATCAATTGGAAATGGAAAATATTTCAGCTTTTACGATGTACGAACTAATTTCTATATTTGCAAGACTAGAATTAATTAAATTACTTTAATGCTAGAAATATTCATAAAAAAATAAATTTGGGGATACCAATTAGAAATACAAAAGCACAATAAAATATCAACTTATTATATGAAAAATATAATATTTATTTATTTTTAATTTAAAATTAAAATATAATTAAAAAATTTTATTGTATATGTTTTTTCAATTGATTTATTTAAACATATTATACAAGGAAAAGAAAATTATTAAAATATAAATAATGTAATGTCTTGAAACTATGTGTCCAAATATATATATATATATATATATAGAGAGAGAGAGAGAGAGAGAAAGAAGTTGTAATTTACCCTAGTAAGTACGACTTGACTCTCATTCTTTAGTCAAGGGAGTCAAGGGAGGAAGTGACAATAAAGAAAACCAATGTTCTTACCAACTTTGATTTTTTTTATTTTTAAAATAATTAAATAAATAAATAATTAAGAACACAGAACTTATTCTCAATTTCTTCATGGTTGCTTTCACCACCAACACATTTTTGTTTGTCTATTGGTATTACCTTTATTTACCGAGCTCGTCAACTGAGCTCTTTGCCCCCACAACATTATGGCCGAACTCTTTTTGAAATTCAGATCTTATCAACTCTACCGTGCTTCATTGGTATCGCAAATAAATATCTAACATAATAGGTATACGATGCTGACACATCCTAAAGATTCACTAACGTGTGCAAAGTTTATCCTCTGCTCTTCAACTATAAATAAAGATTGATCCCCACATGTAAGGAATCTTTTTTCTAATTTCTTAGCTCGTCTATTTGCAGACAAATCGATCATTGATTTAAACATTAAAGTATCCCCATTGGAGCCCAATCTTTCTCTTATCTTGCAAGAAGAAAAATCGATTGCAGCAGAACCCGAATCCAACTAGAGTCCCTTAAATCTACCTCGTCAATGGAGCTCTTTACTAACATAGCACTGTGACTAAACTCTTTTTGGAATTCAGATCTTATCATCTCTACCAAGCTTTGTTGGTACCGAGCAAACAGATCCCTAATAAAACATGTGTATGATGCTGATACATCCTGAAGATTCATTGACATGCGCAGAACCTGCCCCTCAACTATAAATAGGGGTAGATTTCTACATATAAGGGACTATTTGAGCTCATCTATTTATAGATAAACTAATCACTGACTTAGACATTGGAGCCTCTCTAGTTGAGTCCGGTCCCTCTCTTATCTTACAGATAGAAAAGCCAATTGCAGTAGAATTCAAATCCGAACTGGAGTCCCTTAAGTCCACCTCATTATCATATATGGTTCACTTCCCTCTCTATTTCTCCTCAGCCAGATTATTATTGTTAATAAGAGCCAATAATTCATGTCTCTTCTTCTTCTTCGATAAATGGTGTTGGTTAAAATGCAAGAAATTATATAATTGGTAGATGATTTGCAATACTAAAGTGTCTATCTTTTTTTATTTTTAAACTTTTGTTGATTTTTGGGTTTTTCTATTTCTAGGTCTGGATCAGTTTCTTAAAGTTGGATCTCATTGAATTTTTTATTTGGGCAAGCGGTTTTGCCTTTTTCTTTAGTTTTGGAAATGTGGATGCTTCTCCCCTTTATTATCTCTATTGTGTTTCATTTATTTATTTATTTATTTGAATTTTGTTGATCCTCTATTTTTGTGGAATTTTAGGTTCCTTTTTTTGGATTAGATCTTTGGGAAATTTTCATTTTTTAAATAATTTTTTGTTGGGTAGAACTAAAGCTATTGGGTTTATTATGTTTGTTCTTCTTCTATTTGTGTTATTGCTCTTTGTTTTTTCATTAGAATTAATTCGAATTAAACCACATCACTTGTCTCAATCTATAATTACTTTTTATATAAAAACGAAAAGAAAATTGTTGTAATATGAGAGCTAACTTTTATATATACAAATATTTATACATACATATATATATATATCACTCCAAAAATTTTCCCCAAAAAATAGGTTAAATTTCTCTCCTCATCCGTTGCTGCCTCCTCAAACACGGAATCAACACCATCGTCGGCGGCGGTCCCTTCTGGGCCGGCCGGCCGAACGTTTGCGGATGCTGTCCGTAAGGTAGTCTCTGTTAATCCTAATGCGACTGTTATTCCTTCTTCTGCTGCTGAATCGGAGGTTTTATTGCAACCTAAGCAAACCTTCCGCTTCAAAGGCGTTCCTACAATCTCATTTACGGATGAGGAGATTCAGCAATATGCTTTGCCTTTTAAATTCGCATTAGTGGGTCTTTTTGCATCTGGTCGTCCTTCAATGAAGGGATTGAAAAAGGCTATGGATTCAATTGGTTTTTTGGGTGATTTCACAGTGGGTTTGCTTGATGATCATCATGTTTTGATCAAATTCACGATTGAGGATGATTTCTTAAGGTTTTGGTTGCTCCAACTGTGGTACTTCCATGGATTTGCAATGAGAGTTTTTCGTTGGACCCCTGATTTTGTTTCTGATATAGACAATCCTTTTTATCCTTCGTGGGTTACTCTTGAGAATTTGCCTGTGCATCTTTTCCATAAGAAACCTCTTTTTCAGATTGCTCATTTAATTGGTACTCCATTGAAGTTGGATTCTACAACCTCGTCTTTGATCCGCCCTTCAACAGCTAGGATTTGTGTAGAGGTGGATCTTTCTAAGGAATTAGTGGATAAGGTCTGGATTTAGAACGGGAAATCGGGCTTTTTTCAGCCTGTAGTCTATGAAAATCTGCCCATGTATTGTGTTAATTGCTGTAAAATGGGTCATTCTCCATCGTCCTGTTCTCGAATTGAATCTGTTGGGAAAGATAACGATGGTCCTGGTGCTATTGCTCAAGATTCTAAACCTGAGAATAAGGTTTGGGTACCAAAGCGTGATTTGGCTAATAACGTTGGCGAGTTGCATGGTACTGTTCCTGATCGAATAATTTCTGTCTCTCGACCTTCCTCAATTCCTACGCAAGTTCAGAGTGAGTTGCCCCCTGTTTCTGTGGATGCCTCTGAACATGTATTGGCTGATGCTACGGTTAATGTGGATTCCTCTGTTAAAATTGATAATTCTGGTTCTGATCTTCTTGTGCATTCATCTCATGCTGTTGATGTTTCTAATTTGGCAACTACTTCACAAAATTCTCCCAAACTCGATGTGTTAAATTCTGTTACTGCTGCTTCAGAGCTAGTGCAAGTTGAGAGGCAGCCTGATCCAGTTTTGCCTTTTCAACCTTGCACTTCAGACCTGTTGGCCCAATTGGTTGTTAGTGATCAGGAGGGACATGACGGTAATGAATCTGATACTGATCTTCCACTCTCAGAAGATAATCTGGTTATTGGTGATTGTGGCAATTTGCAGGCAGTTTCTGCCTTACCTACAAGGCCAGAGGTTAAGCGTGTTACTAAGGGTCGAGGTCGCAAAAAACAAACGGGGAAAGGTTCTAAAAAGAAAAATGTCTCTAGCTCTCTTGTTGATCATCAGGATTCTTTTCAATGAATATTCTATTCTGGAATGTCAGAGGTATTTCTTCATCTTTAAATCGTATCCATAAGATTTGTAGAGACCATAAGATTGGTTTATTTGTGTATATTGAACCGCTGGTTGCTTCTCACAAGATGAATTTTTTGGCTTCTAGACTGGGGTTTCATAATGTTTTCTCGTCTACTGATAACAAACTATGGATTATGTGGCTTGACCATATTTTTTCATTAAGCAATTTTAGGGTGATAAACCAAGCTTTATCTTGTGATGTTCTTTACCATTCTCTTAACTTTCACTTTCGCTTGTCTTCGGTTTATGGGTATCATTCTAGAACTAGTCGGACTGCTCTATGGGAGTCTCTTTGTGATTATTCTAGAACTTGCTCTTCTCCATAGCTAGTTGGTGGAGATTTTAATACCGTTAAATTTCCTTCTGAGTATAGTGGTAATGGGTCTCCGGACTGGTTAGCTATGCAGGACTTTGTGGATTGTACTGATGATTGTTCTTTGATTGACATCCCTTTTCAAGGGTCGGAATTTACATGGACGGGTGTCCATTCCAAAGGTAGAGTTTGGGAAAGGCTTGATCGGATTCTTGCTAATCTGGATTTTTTCAATTATTTTGATGTGCTTAGTAATCGGCATTTAAATATGACTTCTTCGGACCATTCTCCTATGCTTCTTTGTTGTCAAGTTGTAGCTCAAAAAGTTCCTAAGCAATTTAAATTCCAGCATATGTGGTTGCAGAATGAAACTTTCCTTCCTTTTGTGAGAGAGCAATGGTCCTATTCTTTTTCAGGTGGAGGTATGTATGGTTTATTTTTGAAATTGAAAGATCTCAAAAAGGGTCTTCGGGAGTGGAACAGAAATCACTTTGGGCATTTATTTAATGATATTGCCAAGGCTGAATCAGATGCTGAGGAAGCCGAGGCAATGTATACTCAAAATCCCTCTGCTGATACCCATAGTAATTGGCAAGTTAAGCAAGCTGAGCTCCTTCAGAAGTTGAAGTTGGAAGAAATCTTTTGGCGCCAAAAGGTTCATGTTTCTTGGATTCAGGATGGAGATCAGAATACTAGATATTATTATAATTTTGTCAAGATGAGGCGCAAACTTCATCGTGTTATTTCTGTTGTGGGAGCTGATGGTTCTAGAATTGTTGAGCAAAATGCTTTAGGTGAAGAGGCTGTTCGGCATTTTCAAACTCTTTTTTCAAGCAATGATAGTGATGCTGATGCTCTTCATAGTGTTCTTCAATATTTGCCTTCTTTGGTTTCGGATATGGACAATGATTTGCTTGTGAAAGTGCCAGAGGATGATGAGATTAAAAATGCTGTTTGGCAACTAAATCCTGAGAGTGCCCCGGGCCCTGATGGATTTGATGGATTCTTCTTCAGGAATTGTTGGGATATTGTGGGATGGGATGTTTGTAGTGCTATTAAGGAATTTTTTCTTGGGGTTCCTATTCCTTGCAGTTTTAATAGTGCTCAAATAATTCTTATCCCCAAAATAGAAAATCCCTCCTCTTTCAACCATTATAGACCCATCTGCTTAGCCACATTTGTCAGTAAAGTTTGTACTCAGATTCTTGCTAACCGTTTAACACTTATTATGGATTTGTTGATTTCCAAAGATCAGGTGGGGCTCCTGAAAGGAAGATCAATTCATGCTCAGATTATGTTGGCGAATGAGATGATTCATGACCTTGATAAGAAAACGAGGGGACATAATTTGGCAATTAAACTGGATATGGCTAAGGCATTCGATAGGGTCTCGTGGGATTTTTTGAAGGCGGTTTTGCAGAAGTTGGGTTTTTCTTCTAGATTTATCTCTCTCATCATGTCTCACTTGTCTTCAACACGTCTTTCGATTTTGGTTAATGGTGTGAGCTATGGATTTTTTCAGCCGAGTAGAGGGGTTAAACAGGGAGATCCGTTATCTCCTTTGCTTTTTATTCTAGCTTCGGAAGCCTTTTCTAGAGGTTTAAATGCTTTGATGACTTCTGGGGTTATTACTCCTTATAAGCTTCATCGTCATTGCCCTATTGTATCGCACTTGGCTTTTGCGGATGACTTGTTGGTCTTCATTACTGGCAATATATGATCTATTAAGGGATTTAAAAGGTTTCTATCTAATTACCAGTCTTCTTCCGGTCAGCTTATTAATTTTGATAAAAGCGCTTTTTATTGTTCTAATAAAGTGAATGTGGTTAAGGTTACGCAATTTGAAGAGCTATTAACTATTCGCAAGAGCGTTCTCCCCTTTACCTATTTGGGTGCTCCAGTTTATCAAGGTATAAATGGAGCATCTTATTGCAAGAACCTCATTAAGAAAATTGATTCGAAGCTCCATGGTTGGCTGAAAAAGTTTTTATCTCCGGGAGGTAAGCTTATCCTTATTAAGCATGTTTTAAGTTCAATACCAATCCATATTATGGGGGCTATGTTGCTTCCTAAAACTGTAATCCGTGTTATTGAACGTAGATTTGCTTCTTTCTTTTGGGGTTCAAGTTGACATCATTGGGTAAGCTTTTCTAAAATGTTGTTTCCTACGGAAGAGGGGGGTCTTGGAATTAGATCTATTTCTGCCATTCAAGATGCTTACTCCATCAAGCTTCTTTGGATGTTTTTTCGTGGAGATTCTCTTTGGGCATATTATATGCGTAATAAATATTTTCGAAAGGGGAATATGACCTTTTTGCAAACTGACTCTTGCACCTGGAAGCGTCTTTGTCATGCCTATAGCTCTTTCTCTAATCATCTGATTATCGATGGTAACTATGTGACTTGGTCGGATAGTAGTGGTGATGTGTTCAAACTTTCTATAGCCTATGACTTGGTTCGTCCTCGTCACAGATCCTCTATGGTTGGTAAATCGATGTGGGATAATGCTGTGCCAAAAAAATACTCGGTCTTTACTTGGAAACTTTTCAACACAGCCTTGCCGCTTCCTTTACAGTTGCAGCAAATTGGAGTTCACCTGGCCTCCTGCTGTCCATTCTGTGTTTCTGGTCCAGCCTCTATTGATCATATCTTCAGGCAGTGTGATTCCATAAGCAGGATATGGAAGTTTTATAAGGCCCATCTTCTTCCGTTTGATAGTGGCAGACAAGTAACTCTCCGCCATGAGCTTATGTCTTGGTGGATACACTCAAAAACTTCAACTACGAAAGGTGAACTTTGCTTGCTAGTCCCGCAGGTCATCATTTATTCCATTTGGTCGGAGTACTGTCGATGTATATGGGGTGGAAACACCTTCTTCTGCTCCAATATTGATCAGTTGGTTTCGAAAGTGCTGTTGCATTGGGGTGTTGCTTTTTCCAATGCTAAATTTGCCTCTCCCATAGACTCTTTTGCTGATTTTTTGCCCCTTTGCTTTGGAATTAGAAAGCCAAAACCAAAATTAATTTACTGGAAGTGTCCAAGAGCTGGTTTTCTAAAATTGAACATTGATGCCTCCTTTACTATGGTTGGTTCTTTGGGGGGAGCTATTCTTAGAGATAATTTGGGACATTTTGTATCGGCTATTTATTTTACTTTAAAGGCAGCAAATTCAGCTGAAGCAGAGCTCTTAACTGTTAATGAACGTTTAAGATGGTGTGCTTCTTTGGGCTATGATCGCATCCAAGTTGAAGTTGATGATTCTTCGGTGGTTTCTATTTTAACGCAGCAACATTCTTTCTGGCCCATCCAGTTTCGTTGGCTAGCTTCCCTCTCTGGTACTTTCTATTTTCATCATACATTTCGTGAAGGCAACATGGCGGTGCATTATTTGGCGCAATATGGCAGACTTAATAATGCTTCTCGAAGATTTCAGTCTTTTGAATCCCTTCCCAATCTTATTAAAGGTGTGATTATCACAGAATGCATGGGACTCCCAAATTTTCGTTTTCAATAATTTGCAGGCTGTCGTGATTTGTTTCTTTATTTCGTCTGGTTTTTCAGTTTCGTGCAGTGCCTCTCAGCTGTGATTTCCTTCGCTTTCCTCTGGTCTGTATCTCGTTTGTTGCAGCTGTGGATGTTGCTTTTGGGTTTGCTTTTTATATTTCCCTCTTATGGTTTGTGCTGAATTTTGTCTTATAGCTTTAGTGTTTTTCTTTTTATTCATTATCTTTCAATGCCTGCATTATAAAGGCTTTGTACTAAACTATTTGGGTTTTTAATCCCCATTTTAATATAGATAATGGTGGTGCCGCCCATCTTTAATTAAATATATATATATATATATCACTCCCAGATTTCTACTAATTACAGGATAATCAATTTCATGTGAATTTATAGTGCATTTAATATATTACTAGAAAATTTGATTAATGGAGATTCATTTTCTAGAGATATATTATTGAGATTATATTTTACTAAGAAATATTATATTACTGTATTTAGAAGATAGAACATAATACTAAAAGACTATATTGGAAAGAATATTAACTTATTTGGTTACGACCCAAATTTACTAAAAAAGTTTGAGCAATATCTAAACTACCATTATAAGTTTTTTTTTTAGTCGTGAGTGAAACTAGAAAGTTAAAGTAAGAGTATTATTGTCTTTTGACATGAGACCTCCTAATCCCCTTTTTAATTGAAACATTTTTCCTACCCGTCCTATATAAAATAGGAATTATATTAAGGAACAACTATAATGCATTTGTAATCTAACAATGCCTGTTTTTGAATTTGGTGCATATTCTATTTTTTCTTCTTATGTTTGGAGAATACGAAGAAATCTTATATCATTGTGCAAAATCACTGATGAAATTTAATTATTGATTTTTTATTGCTACCTTGACCCTTGACCAATAATAGGGGAGAAGAGTTAAATTCCTATTATATGAATGGACTAAAAAGTTAGATTTATAAAAAAACTGAGCATATTTCAGCTAAAAAAAAAGAAAAGAAAAAAAGTGTCAAACTATATCTATGCGATACATAGAGCACTTCTAATGGCGAGGGACTTGAGTCCCACTAATATGCTATATGGGCATATAGTAAAACTCAACTAAAAGTGAGACTTCGTCATCCAATAATAAAGGTCAAGTCCTACTTTAATGGGTCTTACTTTATATTTATTTTATTTCTAATATTTAAATTTTAAATATTAATTTATTTTATGATGAAATAATAAAATTATTTAGTTATGTGAATAATTTAGTTAATTTATTTTAATTAAAAAATTAATTCTCAATAAATTAAAAAATTAATTTTTTATAAAAAATAAAAATGTTGTATTTTAAAAATGTGCTACTTATATAAATATATTTTTATTTAATATAAAATTTAAATATATATTTAATATATATATTAATTCACTTAATAATTTTGGGAAAAAGCTAAAATTGAGATATATGAAATATTAAATTATATGATAAATTGATAAAAAAAAATAGGTAATAGCAGGAAAAAAATATATTTTGAGTTTTTTAACCATTTTAAATTACAACTTCAATTTTAATAGAAAATAGTTACTGTTAATTATAATGGTACTAACATATATAAATTCATATTTTAATTTGTATTAAATTTATAAGTCTACTCTATCTATTTTTTATCTTTAATTATTTTTAATTTATATAGTGACAAACTATTTAAAATATATCCTATAAATCATATAATCTCACCATTTATATGTAATTTTTTTAATTTTAAAAGGATGTCATAGTATATTTTAATATATTCAATATCTTCAGTAATTATTTTTCATATTTCATGAATAATAATAAAGAAAAATTTCAAAATAATTATGAAAATTAACTCAACTAAAAAAATTTGTTATTTTTATATTGATTGAAATTAATTTGATTTTTATTGTCTCATTATAAATATATAAATAGGAATTTTTAGTTTGTAAATATTTTAATTTTTGCAAGAATAATATATTTTTTTTTATTAGAATAACATATATTTAAAAAAAAGAATATGATGTTAATTTTATGTTGATGAATTTTTTAAAATTAAACCTATGTAATATTATTTTAAACCATTAACATATATTATAATAATAGACAAACTAAAATATAGAAATACTAAAAATTAGATATAGACTAATAGAATATAATTAGTTGTTGCACTATTACAATACCATATTAAAAGAATTACTTTTTGTTTAATTTTATGTTGAATAAATTTGTATATTAAATGTAAATTTTTTTTCTTTAGAAATTTGATCTCTCTCAATTAAATTCTGATCCCGCCACAAAACTTCAGTAACTAACTACCAGCAAAATACATTGGTAAATAACAATGGAATACATTTATTAATGAAAAACAGTCTATCAATAAATAGTAATGATAATTGTATCCATCAATATTTATCAGTAAAAAAGTTTTTCATTTTTTCTATTGAATTTTGTATTTTTACATGCTCTCTGTAATTTATTAGTAAATTAATAAAATTTTAATTTTTAAAAATAATTTATTTATAATTTATAAAAATATTTAAATTACATGAAAATATAAAATAATATTTTAATTGAGATAAAAAGTCTATGAACAAAAATATTACTATATATAATTAATTTATCTACCAAAAAAATGTCTTTATACCTATTGTCCCTTGCAAATTCGCTTTTGCAAGTTGTTGACGTCTAACTTTAATTTGTAATATTGTCGTACGTTGAAATTATATATATATATATATATATTCATGTTGTTAATCGTTTACTCATTCTTTATCCATCAACTATAAGTAAAAGTCACACCAACTCAAAGCTGATGTGACAACAATGTCCATATCAGCTCCTTAATTAGTTAAAAGTTGATATGGCACTGGTATAGCATTTTGTATGCATCAGTGTGCCACATCAGCATAATGCCATTTTTATAGCTAAAAACGTTGGTACGGAAAATTAAATCTTTTACCTCCGCCATGCAATTGAAATATTTTGCTAGTATTTATTACTACCGTCAAAAAAAGAAATAAAAAACATAAATAAAAAATTAACAAATAAATAAAATTAATAAAATTAATAAATAAAAACTCACAATGTAACAACTAAAATTAAAATAAATTTTTATATAGCAAAATCTCAAAAATTAATAAAAATTATTTTTTCATAAAAAATAATAAATTAATAAATAAAACAACAGTTTCTATTTATTATCATATAAATTCTTATATATATATATATTCATATACATTAATAGAAACTATTTTCTTTATAAAAAATAAAAAAATAATAAATAAAATAATAGTTTTATTTACTATTATATAAATTCTTATATATATATTAATAGAAACTATTTTTTTATTTGCTATTTTTTTATTTGTAATTTTTATTTTATTTGATGGTAGTGCATATTTAATTAATTAATAATAATTATGATAATATCAAAATAATAACATAAATTTATAATAGCAACACACAATAATAATAATTATAATAATACCAACATATAATATTAGCTATAATACACACAAAATATTATCCGGTTGCAATAAAATATGTGATATTAAACTATTAATTTTTATTTATATTTATTTGGTTCTATTTTGACAAAAAAAATACTTAAATAGTCTAAATAAAATTTAAGTATTTAGTTATTATTTATTTTATTGATTAGGTGTCTATTTAAACTTTTAGCCTTATATTTATGTTTATTTGATCATATTTTGACAAAAAAAATAGTCTAAAAAAATTTAAATATTTAATTATTATTTAGATTATGGTTCAAGTATCTATTTAAACTTTTAAGCTATGATATAATATTTTGAGCCTGTGTCTCCATCTACATGCAAAAACACAAGTATTAAAATATATATTTAAAGTGATAAAACTCTCCATGTATTTAAATTGCCTATATTTAGATTTTTTTTACAATAAAAATCATTTATAATTTTCTTGTATTATAAAAATAAAAATTTTAAATGTTTGTATATTTTAAATGGATAATAATTACAATAAACTATACAAATGATTATAAGATTTACATTCTAATTATATAATTCAAAAATAATATAAAATTTCAATTTCGATTACATTATTTATAATATGAATGAGAAATTTATAATGTAGCATTGAAATGTATATTTTGTTTTGTGTAATTAATTAATTGAATAGTTTTATATATTGATTATTTATCATATTTTTTTATATTTAGAACAGCATGATGTACTTATATAAAACTAATAATTTTAAATATAAAATTTCTGATTCATTAATTGACTTAATGACTTATTTAGAGTCAATAATGAATAGCCATATAAAATCATTGACACATATTCTTTTTATTATATTTCTGTACATAACAAGTGACTTTTGAGATTTGTTACAATCAACTAAAAGCACTTTTTTATTTTCCATTATAGTATTTGAGATATGTTTTTTTTTGGTAATTAATTCAAACTTTTATCACCAAAATGAGAATCTGTACACCCACTCAATCAACAAAACAACCAAATGCATTATAGAAAGCTGCAGACCCTCCAAATTTTAGCAAGAAACCAACTTAGCAGCATACTAAAAGGAAAAAATAAGGCTGCTACTCTACATTTAATGCTAGCAATCTGCAACAACTAGACTCAAAATTATGCCCTCCTAACAATCCAGCAGCCATAACAATGACCAAAAATTTTAACACTCCTCTGCATCAGTAACATCAAAAGCATACCCAAGTTCCCATAGAGAAATAACAGAAAACACATCATCAGGCACAGTAACCACAACAGCAGGGGACATAGGCCAACAGCAACCTGCAGCATACATTCAAGGCATTGTTATTTTTATGGAATTGATTTTATATTTAGTATAACAATTAACTTTGATGAGCAAATAGCCAAATAATGACAAAACATCTCGATTATGAAGAACTTTCTCTGTTTCAACAATAAATTTGTAGATCTTAAGAAAATGAAGTTAAAACAATAAACACAGATTAAAGAGGCTAATAAGTTTTAAATTAAACAAATGATTAAAAGAATGAAGAAAAGCAAATGTACTATAAATTATCAACAAAATACAGACAGCATATTTAGAAAATAAGCATTTTCTGTCATTGACATTCCAAATGTACTGTTATCATCATATATTCATATGGAGAATAAGCAACCCATGAGAGGAAATGAACAAAAGCATACTATAGAATTGCTGTTTCATATATATATATATATATATCTGCCCATTAGATCTTACCCATATAAAATAATCTAATAGAATTTCTAATGTTAATCAATACTGATATATTAACATAAAGTTTAACTGTCAATCAATTGACAGCATAAAAGGTATTAGATGATCAAACTGATTGAATCTGTACAACAATGACTGTAATATCATCATATTTGCCACCTTCATGGAAGAGACCAGCCATCTTTGCATCTCTAGCAAAGGGAGAAAGATAATCTTCATCAAGAGAATTAAACAGAGCACACTCTGCAATTATCCATGCTAACCGCTCTGTATATATCTCTTTTTTCTCCTCTGTTTCATTCAAGATTTTTTCAATCTGGGATGGGTACATATTATCGAACAGTCCATCAGTTCCTGCGACAATAATATCTCCAGCTTCTACAGAAATCTTGTCTTCTTGAGCCATAGACGGAGTATAACTACTGCGACTCCCCAGTTGGTATGGATGATTAAAACCACGTTGCTGCACTGAAGATCTGTACACATATTTCTCGTCTCTGAAAAGCATGAACCCACTATCTCCAGGATTTACATAATGCAAGCAATTATTACTGTTAAGACTCATAATTAATGCTGTTGATGACCCTTTGTTCTTGGTATTTGAATAAGCTTCTTGCATGACTCTTCTTGGGTTGATTCTTCCTTTAATTTCGTCTTTCAGAGCAAGAACGGAGTTGTTCATGAGTCCTCGTGCATATTCCCCAGCATCGATGCCTTCTTTTGCCCACCCACCAACCCCATGTGCGACACAAATAGTCAACTTTTCTTGGCAAATAAAGTGAGCATCCTCTCCTAATGGCCTCTCATTGTTATCCTTTGGGATGTAAAAAGATCCCGTGTTCATCTTCAGATTTCTCTTTTTACCAAAATGAAAATCACTATCGTCGACATTTGTATCATACTTGGAAACGATACTTAGTTCTAGCCTCCCTTCCACTCTGCGTCTTTTTACGATCATTGTTTGATCAAAGAATTGACAAAATGATCAAATAATTAACAAAATCAGAAAAAAGAAAATCGAAACTACAGAAGAAGAAACCAATAACAAACGAGCAAAATAAAAATGTGATTGCAGTAAGATTTTATGATAGCGTTATTTTTACTGCTTCAAATCCTTTGCCTAAAAGGACTAGGACGAGTTGATAAGGCGGCAAGCTAAGTAATAAAATTGTATTATAGAATTTTAAGTAAAAATATATTTTTATAAATTATTATTTATTTTTGTGTTCTTAATTATCAATTGTTACAATGTTCTAAATTTCTAATTTTGTTTAGCACATAAATCCCTAATTTTAAACACCGTGAAAAAAGAAATTAATACCATTAAATATTTTTTTTGGGGTTATTCTAAATTAACATATATAATTTTTGTTATGGCATAAAAATTAATACAAATTGGTCCAAGAGCACGACGAAGTGAATTTGAGCTTTAATCTTCAAGAAAAACCCAATTCTTCTTAGTGCATTGGGCTTCTTCATTTCATTGGACTCTGTACATGGTAAAATGGCCTAAGCTATTTATCCTTCGTAAGCCACTAATTATATAAAGAAATTTACACCATGTATGTGGTTTCCATGCTGAATTTACCAGGAAAAATACACGTTTATTATGTTTTTTAAAATTTTTATTTTTTATTAGTGGTATTTTAGTCATTTTATTATAAATTATGTAAAATTTATGAACTCATAATAAACTCATGATAAACTCATTATAAACTAATAAAAATCTTATATTTTAGTAAATATTTTATAAATTCTAGTATTTTGGTAAATAATTTATAAAATAATAAATTTATTTTTTTTTATTTTTTTTATATTTTTGTCAAAAACCCAATATACAAATATACTGCATGGCTTTTTTTTTTCACAAATATATATTTTTTTCAAAATTATTTTTTTAACGTTAATTTTTCTTTTTTTATTTTTGTAAATTTTTTTTGTTTTTTTTATCTTTTTGCGATTTGATTTTATTTATGTTCTTTATTTAAATTTTTTTTAATATCATATTTTTAATATATACAAAAAAAAATAAATATATACACAATATATATATATATAATATATATATAACATATATAAAACACAAACTCAACAATATAAAATATATTTACAACATCTATAACACATCAATAATACATCTGCAATAAATCTCAACACATTTACATAATATTTTTAATATTTATTTAATTTTATTTGCTTAATTTTTTATTCTCAAAATATCCACACAAAATTTATATAATATTTATGTAACATTCTATACTTTTTATATAAAATACATACAACTTAAATAATAAAATATAATATACACACAATATCTATAAAACATCTATAACATCTAAAACACATTTATAATACATCTACAACACATCTACAAAACGAAATTATGTGTGTGTTTTTTCATATATATAATATGTATAATTTATTTAATAATTTATTTAATAATTTTTATTAATATATTTTTATATATTTTATTTTATTTTTATATTTTGAGCATTATTTTTTTATAATTAAAATTAATTTTTTAAAAATTTTTATAAAAAATTGTGATTTATATGATAAAAAATAATTTAAAATATTAATTTTTATTATTTTATTATAATTTTTTATTTAATTATGAAGTTAAAAAAATAAAAATTTAAAGTAAAATATTGATTATATTGAGTGAAGAGATATTTTTTTAAAAAAATTTTATTTTGTTGAGGAATAATGTATTTTTAAAATTTTATACTAATTTTTTATAAAAATATAAATATTTTAAACTTTTATAGTATTTTTATAATAAAAATTATTTTTTTAGATAATTATGTAAATATCCCAATTATATATTACCTTTTTCTCTTGGGATTGCACATTCCAACACTAATAAACATCATTATAAATAATAATGATATTATAATAATTTAATATTAAATAAAAAATAATTATATATTGTCTTTAAAAACAAATTTAACGTACCTAATTTAATTATAACAAAAAATTATATAATAAATGTACAATCTATAATAAATATGCGCAGGAAGCATAATTAAACATGAATAATGAAAAACAAACTAATAATTAATTTTATTTATTTTAGGAGATTGTCGTCAAAACTCTTATAATCTAAGGCTAAAAGTTTACTGAAATTGTTGGATTTAAATAATTAATAGATATTTTATTCACTATTAACGTGTTTAAGTAAATAATTTATATTCACTCGTTTATTTGTTTTTTTTTTTGTCATTGTAAAAAAAATACTAAAATAAATTTCATTAAATTATTTATTTACATTCAATAAAAAACATGTAATACCATTTATAAGCAAATTAATTTCTATGCATTTTTATAATTTTATCTACCAATTTAAGAAAGTCCTTACAATAGTAATAGAATTATTACCAGTGCAATACACTAAGAAAAGGATAAATAAATCTTTTCCCTCTTACAATAAAAATTTGGAGATTAATTGGCACAAATTATAAATTTTAGTACGATTGGTATACCTGAAGATATTTCTTGACCCGGAAAAGCTTTATTTTTCTCCAAGGTTTATATAATAAAATGCAATTATCAATGTTAAGACAATAACAAATACTTTGAAAGGTGAAAAGATCATGCATTTGTCTTTTTTTTTTTCGAAAAATCACCAGTTGATGGTCGATATCCGCACTGTTGAAGTTTCTATATTTTACATCGGCTGTACAATATTTTTTATTTTTGTCATGTAATATTTTAGGGAGTAATAGTTGTTCAATAATAATTGTAATATTTGTTATTAGTTTTTAGGCTAACTCTTAATTAGACATGATTCAGCTCATTTTTCTTGTGCTCTAATATATTTGAGTTTGAATGAACTATATTCTCATAATTCTTAGTTTGTAGTTGGTTGTAGTTGTGAAGGTAATGATTTCAGCATATGTTGCAGCTCTTAAGTTGGCCATGGGCATAGGCATTTCTTATCAATTGTTAATTTACCTTACTATTATCATGGAGATAGCAATAAATTGGAATTAAAAACAGAGAAAAGCAGTAGCATATCCAGCTATATAAACGATGGAGAGGCATCATCAATCTTCCCAAAAATCCAACATCATCAAAATTCATCAAGAAAAACATAGCTTTTTCCGATTATTTGAAATTTTCAAATCCCATTGGAATTAGCCTGTATCTATTTTTCATTTCTGTTCATTATTAATATAACTCCAATAGCTTCATTATTTTCCAGACAGTGAGTACGAATTGTTTCTATTTTGCTGCGGCCTTCGATGGTAGTGGGTAGTTGTCCATTTGTGTGTCTTTGCAGGATATGCACTAAAAGGAATTATTGACTTTTGATAATGGCGTTTTTATGGCCATTTTACAGCCTCTTCTTGCTATTACCATTCCTTGTAATTGTAGGTTTCTACTTGGTCACCAGTGACTAAATTTAGTACTATATCCTAACTTTAATGACTATCCCTTCGTAAATCTTTTTTAATTTTTCGTTTTGATTATTTTTTAGTTTTAAAATCCAATGTTTTGGGTTTTTTTTTTCTTCAAATGTAACATACATTACATATTCGGTAGAATGTTTCAAAAAAAAAAGTTTCTCAACTTATATTTTTTGTTATTCCATTATTTTAAAATTTTAATTTGTATATGAAAAAGACCATATAAAAAATACAAGTTATTTGTAGCGCCGGTCTGAAATGTTTTTGATCAGCTGCAAGTTTAAAATAATTTGCTTTATTATGACTTTTTAGGTTGAGGTTTGCAACTTTGCTTTTTATTAAAATACGCGGATAAAAACAAACATACATTAATCTATAAGAAAATAAATGCTGAAATTAATTTATAAAAATAAAAATTTTCATTTCACAGCTTGTTTAATTTGTTGCATCTTGAGACGTTTAATTTGTTTTGCTGCATTATTTAATATTAGTATTTATATCCTTACCCATAGCTTATAATTAAGAAAATAATTAAATAAACAAATAAAATAGGTTAGCTGGTTAAAGTATAGTTTGCCTTTTTTTTATTTATAAAATTAGTTATTTTATTATCATAAATATGAAAAAAAAAACATATTTATGAAATGTAAACTACAAAAAAAAAAGTTCGAACTCATTGCATTCTCAACCTAGATTATCTAAAAAATATGTAAAAAAAAAAAAAAACCAGAACGTTGAAGACTGCAATCAATACCTCAAAAATATGGATTGATCCCATATCGAATTGGCTTGGGCCAAACAGTCTTAATCTAAACCGAACCGAACCAAATTGATTATACTTGATTTGGGGTTATCAAATTTTATCCCGAATTCTTAAATTTAACTTGAACCAAAATTAAGGGTCTACAGTTTTGCTCCCTACTTGAACGATTTTGGATTTATTTAAAGAGTGAAAAGCAACTTCAATTTGAAAAAGTCGGATTGGTTCAATTTGAAAATGGTTTGGGTTATAGACACGAGTTGGTTTGGGTTCTGAACCCGAATTTAGTTCTAGACTAAAAAAAAAATAAGTTCTGGATCCGGAGTGAGTTTTGGACTAAAAAATAATTTGAATTCTGGACTCAAGTTGGTTTAGATTCTAAACCTAGAGTGAGTTCTGGACTAAAAAACAATTTGAGTTCTGGACCCGAGTTGGCTTGGGTTCTGGACCCGGAGTGAGTTCTGGACTAAAAAATAATTTAGGGTTTAGACCCGAGTTGGTTTGGATTCTAGATCCAGAGTGAGTTTTGAACTAAAAAATAATTTGAATTCTAGACCCAAGTTGGTTTTGTTCTGAACTCGGAGTGAGTTCTGGATTGAAAAATAATTTAGATTCTAGACCCGGAGTGAGTTTTAGACTCAAAAATAATTTGGATTTTGGATCTAAGTTAGTTTGGGTTTTGGACCCAGAGTGAGTTCTGGACTCAAAAATAATTTTAGTTCTGGACCTGAAGTAAGTTCTGGACTCAAAAATAATTTGAGTTTTAGGCCCGAGTTGGTTTGAACTCTGGATCTGGAGTGAATTCTGGACTCAAAATTAATTTGGGTTCAGGACCCGAGTTGGTTTGGAAATAAATTTCAGTATTTGCAAAAAAATTGACTATTTTTTACTGTATATATTTACTCTTGCCCTCCTACATAGAAAAAATATTATAAGAGTACAAAAAAATATTTTTTAGACATGCCATAATATATAAATATTAATTGACTGTGTGTACGTGTGCTATGTTAAAAAGAAATAATTAACTGGACAAAGAAATGGATAAAATGGGAAAGAGGGACTGAAATATTGGTCTGAAAGAAATGGATAATTGATAAAGGAAAGAAAGGAATAATTGAAGTGGAAAGTAAAGATTGAATTATTGATCCGAATAAGTGATTGCATACGAAGTTACTCTTTTCTTTATACCTTTATATGCTTTGCTTGGCTTGTATCTTACTATATTCATATTTTCTTTATTACTTTTCCTTATCTTTTTTTCTCTATAAATGTTTTATGCGAGAACATTTATGCATTCAAAACTTGCTATCTTTTAAATATCTTCTACTTCATCAAACTTTGAAAAAGCGGTGACTCTTCATAAAAATGGTGGTTAATCAACATTCTTGCAGGGCTAGACCCCGCACAGACACCGAGCTTCTGAATCATATTCGGGAACATAAGCATGGGAGAATTTCATTATTAGCTGGTATGGAATTAAATCGTAGTTCAAGTGAAAAAATAGAGGTAAATATAATTTCTAGCATAAAAAAATTACTTATTTGCACAAAATAACTATAATAAGTGATGTGTTGCTAATTTATTTAAATTTTATTTTATTTTATTTTTATTTCTTATTTCATTTTCATATATCATTATTATTATATTTGGTTATATATGAGCAAAAGTGGAAAAGTTTATGTACCTTTTTAGGACTTACCTTTTTGTGGCAGGATGAAGGTTGCGTCGTTCATGGTGGTTGTTGCGTATATAGGGTCTGACAATGGTATAATCATGCCCCATCTCGAGTAAAACGGATGATCCGACAGTGTGGTTTTGAGGATTTTATCGTACGGCTACCATCGAAAGGATATCAGATGGATAGGAGAGTGATTCAAGTGCTCGTAGAAAGTTGGATGGATACCACTCATACTTTCCACTTGCTAATGGGGGAAATGACTATCTATCCAATAGATTTTTTTGCCATAACTGGTATTGCGTGCCATGGAAACCACGTCCCCTTTACCGACAACATCTTAACGTTAGATGAAATCCAGCAGCTAATAGGCATGGAATTGTCCTTAAAAGAGCCTTTCAAGATTAAGTATGAACCTATTGGGGAATATTGGATAAATTACACTAGACAGGTTCGTGGAGAAATGGCTGAACAATATACTCAAGGATTACTACTCTATTTGCCAAGGGTGACAATTTTGTGCAGCACTGAGTCTGTCGTCCACTTATCAGTATTACAGGCTCTTGCTGACATTGATCTTGTGTTGCTATATAACTGGGGAGAAGCTGGTCTAGCCTATTTGAATCAAGGCTTTGACAAACTTTGCCGGAGGAAAAGTTCATTTTCCGATTTCTTGTCAGTCGCTGAGGTATTAGTTCCCACCATTTGTTGTGTCAAATAAAGAATTTGCATAAGTCTGACCCTCATTGTTCCTTTAGGTTTGGGGGTATGAGCATAATCTTGTATAGGCTTCGGTTGTTTCTTGGAAAAGAGTTAGACACCCAAGGCTGAACCTTTGGCTGTTAGGCCATAAGCAGGTTCCGGGTTCTCATCATGTGCATTCCCGATGCTATCACTTGAGTTGATTGACCTGGGATCAGTTAAAATTCAATTAGTAACTATTAAAATTTTGTGAAAAATTAACTTACCTATTCTTTTTGGTTCTTGCAGGTAGATATCAATTGGTGGAGGGATAGAGAACGATCTAATTGGACTCGTTTCATGACCACGGCCTTGCCTTTTCAAAATTCTTGCCGAGTTATTGCTGGTCCGGTATCTAGTAGGTGGTTCCTTAGTGAGAGGGTACACAACTGGATTCTTGGTCCCAAGGAATGAAGGGTTCCTAAGGAAATTTTGGCATATACTATAGACATTACATAAATGCTAGAGCACCTCTGGATGCACTCAATTCATCCAGGAGCGGCTTTTGAAATTTAAAGTTCCTCCTGTTGGAGTTCGAGGACTTCCTAAAGAAGAAGAAGAAGAAGAAGAAGAAGAAGATGATGATGATGATGATCCTGATTATGATGCTGATAAGGATGGAGACGGGGATGATAATGCCATGGTTGCTTCTTCTTAGGTTGATCAAACATGTTCCTTTACTCATTCAGGATTACTTTTCATGGGACTTGTCTAATCTTGAATTTTTGCAGGTGGCCAAGCAATCTGGGGGTCCTCATCACGATGAGGCTGGTCTATCTCATGCTACTTCATCTTAGCCATATGTTCCTTCTACATCGCCCTATGCTAATCTACCCTTTGGGCTTTAGGCCTTTGATATGAATTATCTGGTTTAGACTCTCTCTCTCTCTCTCTTTTTTTAATGATGTATGTATGCATGAAAATGTGTGAACTTACATTCCTTATTTGGCTCACAGTGGATGCTCGAAGAACACAACAAGCAGTTGCAAGAAGATTTGGCTACCACCCGTTGGCGCGCTGCTTGCCTTGAATGAAAATTTTAGGACTTCCAATTTTAGAATTATAGGGATCCTGGTGCTTCATCATTAGGGGGGGCCCGAACTGTAGACCATGAGGCACCTCCTTTTTCAAGCGATGATTGTTACAGACCTGACTTTCAAGATAATAGGGACTTAGAAATACCACCTCCTCCATCAGGCAATGACTTTTTCCAAGCTTTATTTAACCATGGACTGCCTCCTTCTTCATAGTGTTGAGCTTGTATTGTATTAAAAACTTATGTAAAATTTAGTATACTTAAAATAAAGTAATAGCTTGTAGTAAATTTAATGTACATAATAAAATATAATACTTTTACTTTTTAAATTTCCCTTTTTTTATGTACTGGATTTTTTTTTAAACCATAGTGTCCATTCCAACTTCAATATGGACTTGGATTGAAATTCATAAAAACCAAAATGGATTCAGCACATGCTCCATGCACAAATTCTTTTCCTTGTGCACTTTGGATTTCGGCCTTTTCCTTTGCCTATTTAAATCAACTTCAATTCCCCAACCGCGATCTATCAACCTTCTTTTCTTAACTACTAATTTTATCACAATGACAGGGGTTGTTCTAAATCTTTAGTTGCAACGCTCCATCAACTCTTCCTTATAAACTCAAATCAAACCCAATTATTACACTCTGTACGATGACAAAAGCTAAATTAAAAAAGATAAAGAATTTATTCAAGAACATCAAAGCTCCGAATTGGGAACAAGTATCATAGTCTCAAATTAATGTATTAAAGTGCTTTCAAAATGTCAAGTTGGACCATCCTTTCTTACAAGTTATGGCTTTTTTTGGGATTTAAAAACTAGGACTTTCAAGGTAAACAACTTCGAAATATGTCCCACGATAGAAGAATTTGAAGCTATTCTTGGATATTCAAGCAATCAACCAATGGAATTACCCATAATGACTTTATGGACCCATTAAAAGATGCAGATGCTATTTCAACTTTCAAAATCGAAAGTCCTATGACTAACCAGAGGTGAGAAAATCCTGCTCGGTCCCTCGATTGACTTTTGCACTTCTCATATGGCTCCCATAAAAGCTTGGAGACACATGTTCTATTTATGTTTACTTGGTCAATTCTTGCTTGTTTCTGCTTACGGCGACATTGATCTGCGAGTACTGAACATTGTAGATAAATGGAAGGAGGATTGTCACCAATACCAGTAATCTTGGCTGAAACCCTAGTTAGGCTAGACCAATTCAAAATAAAATCGTCAAGGAGATTGGCTAGAAGTCCCCTGCTGATTCAGGTAGTTTACCTAAACTGCCCTTTCGGGCTTTCAATTTAGGTCTTTATTATTTTTTATTGTTCTAATTTTTTTCTAGCATGCCCTTGCGGGTTTTTGGGACTAGCGAGCTGTCCTAATTTTTGCTTAGGCCGCTCTTGCAAGTTTTTAACCTAGCAAACCCTTTTTTTATTGGTTCTAATTTTTTCTTAGACTGCCCTTATGGGTTTTCGAAACTAGCGAACTGTTCTAATTTTTGCTTAGGTCGCCCTTACGGGTTTTTAACCTAATGGGCTCTTTTTTATTATTATTTTTACATATAACTTGTTATTTGTCTTTACAGATCTGGCTACAGGAGCACCTCTGCTTACTCGACACCCCGTATGTGAATTTCACTAAATATTTGCCCAACGCTCTTCTGCTAGAAAGCTGCTTCACCCTGCTTCTTCTTATGCTGATTGGATTGACTGGGTCCATTCGCGAGCTGTGGTCAATATCCATTGGTTGGTACCTTGGTGGAAGATTACCCATGTCACTATTTGGACATATCTGATGTGTGTTCCTCTTGCTGCTCTTCATCAAGGTACTTGCTATGATCTTTATCATCTTAACTGCCAGTATGGATCCAAGCCTCGAGGTTCTAAGTTCACTCCTGACTTGGACATGCCCGTCTGAATGAAGCCTTCTTGGATTGACTAAAGCAAAGCTGGCCTGCACGCTACACTTATTGTTTGCTACATATTTTATATTTGTCAATTTTTTAGAAACAAAAGTAATGTTAGGATGAACAATAATGACAATAAAAGATATTTTTTTTCTTTATTATAATTTATCATCACCTTTTTCTATTGTGGTATTTATTTTACCTAATAGTCAGACTATCCAAAATAGTGCATATAGAATAATTTTAAGATTAACTTTATTTTATTAAATTGGGAAACAACCAAAAACATAAAGCCAGCATACACAAGATTACTCATGTTGCCAACCCGCCCTTTCGGATTTTCTAATTTATAATTTTCACTCATTTAGCCCTAATTGTTGCGTAGCCCGCCCATTCTGATTTTTGAAACTAGTGGACTTCTCTTACTTTTGCTAGGTCACCCTTTCGGATTTTCAACCTAGCGAGCTTTTTTTTTTAAACATAAAACTTCTTTAATATGTCAATATTCACTGGCTCACTAAACTCTTCTCGTACATATTTGACAACTTGACTGCTCCCTTGCTCATGACTTATTTCACAACATACGACCCTTCCCAGCTAGGTCTAAACTTTCCTCTAGGATCAAGGACATTAGGTTTGCACTGCTTCAATACTAAGTCATTGACCTTAAGCTTTCTTATTTAACCCTTTTGTTGTAGGCCCGTGTTGCGCTCTAATAAACACTACTAAAGCTACACTCGCAAGTATACGAGGCTGCTGTAGTATTTCGTTGAACACCACAAGGTCATCTTATAAGGAAGCTAGATAAGCTAATTATTTATCAAATCGTATTAAACAAATTATCAATTAATAGTCTTTGATTTATAAAATTAAATTGCTGAACAACTAACGAAAACAGAAAGGAATATAATTTATAACAATGAAAGAAAACTGAACAAATATATTGATTCACTTAAAAGAAAAGCCTAGGGTTTGCACTTCTCTACTAATTTATATGTATGAATGGCTATTCCTCTCACTAATTTAATTTCAAAGATCAGATTTCCAGCAACTTAATTAATCAAATTAAGGAAATAAGCTCTCGCATTCAAACCTTTTTCAATTAATCTTACTGCAATCAAAATGATCTTTTCCTTAGGTTTATATTTCTAATTCACCTAAGTCCCTAATTAAATTATTCCAGTATTAGATTTCATTTCTCAATCCTTCATCTAAATACCTAAAACATATAATTTGGTGGCCAATCAATTATATATTAACATTAATCCATTCAATTAAGGATAAAAGAAATAAATCAATTAAGAGAAATAACCATTTCATACAATCATAGTAGATTCATACAAACCCTAGACTAGATCAAAATTAGTTCATAGTAATGCTATCAAACAAATTTTTCTCATTAAAATTCAAAGAAATTAATTTAGACATTAGAGAATTCATAAATAAAATTTCAATAAATCTTAAGAAATAGAGTTAAAGAACAAAACCCAATTACAATTTTTTCCTTGGCTTTTGAAGAATCTCTTGCTCAGATTTTTGCTAAAAGAATAACGTAATGGCTAGAACTAATTTGATCTAGAGTGTTTGAACGAAAGTGAAATCAATCTTCAATAGTTTTATTGTTTTTTAGAGAAAGAATTCTCCAGAGAAATATAAAGAACGGCTGAAAAGTATATCCCTCTAGGTCTTGACCTAATCTTATCTATTTATACAAATCCCTTAGCCAAAAATCCGTGCCTTCTTTCTTTCTTTCTTTGGTCTCATGGGGTGACACGGCCAAGCTTGTGACCATGTCATTTGACATGGCCAGTGGCTTGGCCGTGTCTCCTGGGTGTGTCAGCTTCTGTTTCTTTTCTTTGGTTCTTCCTTGTTCTTTGGCTTAGGATGGGACACGGCCAAGCTCCTGGCCGTGTCATGTGACACGACCAGTGGCTTGGCCGTATCTCCTGGGTGTGTCAGCTTCTGTTTCTTTTCTTTTGAGGTGACACGGCCAAGCTTGATTTGGCTTGGCCATGTCTTGCTTGATTCATGCTCTTCTTTCTTTGTTTTGATCTTCCAAGGGAGTTTTTGCACTTTAACCTAAAACAAACTTTAAACAAAAATCAAATGAAACATTAACTAAAAACACATAAACATCATACTAAAAACTAGTACAAAAAAATGATCTAAACACTGGGATAAATTAAAACTACCAAAATGCTGAAATCACTAATTAAGCAGATTAAAACTACCAAAATGCATGAAGAAAACAATAATTATAATAATAAATAAATAGCAATTTGAGAAGAAAAACTAATAAAACAAGTACTCCAAACTTAAAACTTTGCTTGTCCTCAAGCAAATTTATATGGCATAAATTAAAAACTCAATTAACCTTAACTATAATTCAAGTATATAAGATGAAATCCTTTAATACTCAGCAATAAATAAATGCAATTTACTTCAATCAAGATTTTCTTAACTCATTCATTAATTCAGACATAACAAATCTCATCTCTCATCTAAGTGTTTCTCTCAATTTCAAAGGTTAATTCACTCAAACCAATCATGATTGCATACTACCATAAACTTGCTTAATTATCCAATCTCTCTCACTAATTTTCTCAAGAAATAATCCGAAAGTCTTTTCTTTTGGATGTAATGGGGCTAAGGTGAAGGTGTGAGAAAAGACATTTAAGTTGGAACATTAAGAAATGGAGCATCTAAATTCGACAATAATCTTGCATAGAAACTCATGACTCCCTCAAATGGCATATTCACCAACCCTTGATAGTCTCAAATATTTGCATACTTAAAGAAAAGTAAATGAGTCGAAATTCCTCTTTGATGACTAATGCTAGAAAATATATGAATTTTGTATATATATATATATCTTCTCTTTTTATTTTTATTTATTATATATATATATATATATACAAAATATAAAAATGCATTGAACATCTAGCTCAAATGTAGAAGAAAAGAATAATCGTCTCTTAGTCAAATAAAATCTGCAAAGTATGCATTTCAGCCCCAAATCTTACTAAAACAATACTATTTTAATTTTTTTTTATGTTTACCCCCTTTTTTTTTTATGTTTACCCCATACTTATCAATTAATCCACTCCTATTGTCATATCATAAGAAACTCCATTCCTTAATGAAGGTATGATAATAATAGAAAAATGTTGAGTTGTGAATTGTGTTGATCAATCAAGAAAAGGTCAAAGGCTCAACTTGGCTCACTAAGGAATTCACAATTAAAGGAGGTCTTTTTAAGCTAAAAGGGATAATCCTAATTTGCCTTCATCATTTTAAAACTTGAGAGGAAATCATAATGTGAGTTCAATTAGTATGCAAAAGCAAGCTCTAGAGATACAAAATCATGAAGGTGCACACTTAAGAAAAAAAAATCGATTAACAATAATATTCAATCTATGAGGCTCAAAACTCACAAAAGGTGGGTTCTCAGAGATTTATATGTCATGTTTGCAGAACGTGAAAATTGGTCATGAATAAATTCAAATGCTAATCTCTATGCTGATACTAAAGGCTCAAATGTAATGCTAGAATTACAGAAAAGTCAATAAGTTTCCAACAATTATGCCGTGAAAAATGCACAATATAACTCACAAAGAAAACAGAACAAAAATTAAAGAAAAGCTTAAAAATTACCCCACACTTATGAGTTACATTGTCCTCAATGTAAACAAAAGAAAAGATAGAAAGAACCTCTTTTGTGTCACGCATAGTGGAGCTTTCGTACAAAAAATCCATTAAGCTTTTCGTTATGAACAGATAATCAACATGAAAGAAAACAACAGCGACTTCAACATAAACATGCGATCAAGGAAAGTTGGAACTGGATGGCCCTCCTTTTCTCAATTAAACTCAATGCTCTTGGCCTATTCCCTGCAAGAATAAAAACACTTCCAATCTCCAAACCATCAAGCCTTAAAGAAAAATAGAAGGGAAAATAAATAAATAAACTAAAGATACTAAACTAAAATGATAAAAATGATAACAATGGGGTGCCTCCCATCGAGCGCTTCTTTAACGTCGTCTTAGCTGGAAGTTACTGCAAGAATTAAGGATCGTAGATCAAAGTACTATCGACAATCCTTACTTCTTGGAACCACTCGTTATATGGTTTAACTCTCTGTCCATTTACTATAAAAGTTTCATTCGTTCGAGAGTTAAGTAATTCTATAGCACTGGAAGGATATACCTGGGTTATCTCGAAAGGACCGATCCATCGCTACTTGAGTTTTCCTGGATATAGTCGGAGATGAGAATTGAAAAGCAAGACCTTCATTCCTGGGCTCAATGTCTTTCATACTAAAATTCGGTCATGAAGTGCTTTAGTACGGTCCTTATAAATCCTCGAACTCTCATATGCCTCGTTCCTTAGTTCATCTAACTCCGAAATTTGCAAAAAATGTTCTCTCTTTGCCTTTTCCAAATCTAAATTTAGAGTCTTAATTTCCCAATACGCCTTGTGCTCTAACTCCACTGGTAAATGGCAAGCCTTACTGAAAACCAATCGGTATGGACTCATACCCAAGGGAGTCTTGAAAGCAGTTTGATATGCCCACAATGCGTCATTCAATCTACTTGCCCAATCCTTCCTTGATGAGTTGACTGTTTTTTCCAAAATTCTTTTAATTTGCTTGTTGGATGTCTCAACTTGTCCTTAAGTCTGTGGATGGTATGGGGTCGCCACTTTGTGTTTCACACCTGACTTGTGCATTAACTTCTCGAAAAGTTTGTTGCAGAAATGACTTCTCCCATCACTGACTATCACTCTTGGCGTGCCAAATCTGCTAAGAATGTATTCCTTCACAAATTTAACAACCACATTAGCATCATTAGTTCGGGTGGGGATTGCCTCCACCCATTTTGAAACATAATCAACAGCAACCAATATGTATTCATAACCAAAAGATTTGGGAAAAGGACCCATGAAGTCTATTCCCCAAACATCAAACAGTTCAACTACAATATAAGATTGAAGGGGCATTTCATTCCTCCTTCCAATATTACCTACTCTTTGGCAGCGGTCACAATGCTTACAATATTCTTGAGCATCTTTGAATAGAGTAGGCCAATAAAATCCACTTTGAAGCATTTTTCGGCAGTCTTTCTCCCTCCAAAATGACCACCGCAGTGAAGGTCATGACAAAATTGAAGAACACTAAGTTGTTCTTCCTCAGGTACACACCTGCGAACTATCTCATCTTTGCATATCCGGAATAGGTAAGGTTTATCCCAGAAATAGAATTTACTCATGTGCAAAAGCCTTTTCTTTTCCAGAAATGACATGTTAGAATGCAAAAGACCACAAGCAAGATAGTTAGCAATATCTACAAACCATGGTGAATTCATTACCGCAAACAACTGCTCATCAAGAAATGCTTCTAGATTTCTATGAACTCTATCAGATGCAAGATTTTCATCAAAGGAAGGTAACCTAGATAAATTATCAGCTACAACATTTTCA
This sequence comes from Garcia nutans, assembly GCA_947685225.1. Lineage (NCBI taxonomy): Eukaryota > Viridiplantae > Streptophyta > Magnoliopsida > Malpighiales > Euphorbiaceae > Garcia > Garcia nutans. The sequence continues at coordinate 14,384,302 of CANTUV010000032.1, forward strand.
TTTCCCTTAGTATCTTTGATTTGAAAATCAAATTCTTGCAATAATAGCACCCATCTAATTAAATGAGGTTTAGCATGTTATTTGGCCAAAAGATATTTTAAAGCTGCGTGATCTGAATGCATAATAATTTTAGACCCAATCAAATAGGCTCTAAACTTATCTAAGGCAAAAACAACAGCTAGCATTTCTTTTTCAGTTGTTGTGTAATTAACTTGTGTGCTACTTAGGGTCAAGCTAGCATAATAAATCACTCTCAAAAATTTCTCAACCCTTTGCCCAAGAACAACTCCTACTGCATGGTTGGATGCATCACACATAATTTTAAAAGGTAAGGACCAAACAGGAGCTACAATTACCGGTGCGCTGGTCAATTTTTCCTTAAGGGAATTGAAAGCTTGTATGCATTGTGTAGTAAATACAAATGGAACATCTTTTCCAAGAAAATGACACAATGGTTGGCTTATTTTAGAAAAATCTTTAATAAACCTTCGGTAGAAACCTGCATGCCCTAGAAAGCTTCTTATTCCCTTAACAGAGGTAGGTGGGGGTAACTTAGCAATCAACTCTACCTTAGCTTTATCCACCTCAATCCCTTTACTAGACACAATATGGCCTAATATAATACCGTGCATAACCATGAAATGACTTTTTTCCCAACTCAAAGTAAGATTACATTCAATACATCTTTCAAGCACAAGAACAAGTTTACTGAGGCAATTATCAAAAGAGTCACCAAAAATAGAAAAATCATCCATAAATACCTCAATAAAGTCATCTATCATGTCTGTGAAAACAAACATCATGCATCTCTGAAAAGTTATAGGCGCATTGCACAAGCCAAAGGGCATATGTCAAAATGCAAAAGTCCCAAGAGGGCAAGTAAAAGTGGTCTTGGATTGATCCTCTGGTGCTATCGCCACCTGATAATAACCTGAAAGTCCATCCAAAAAGCAATAGTGAGAGTGTCCAGAAAGTTTATCCAACATTTGATAAATAAAAGGAAGAGGGAAATGATCTTTCTTTGTGGCATTATTTAACTTCCTATAGTCTATACACATTCTCCACCCAGTGGTAGTCCTAGTAGGAATCAATTCATTATTTTCATTTTTTACCACAGTGATTCCTGATTTCTTAGGTACTACATGTTTTGGGCTAACCCACTCACTATTGGCTATCGGGTATATCACTCCTTCATCAAGCAATTTAAGCACTTCCTTCTTAACCACTTTACTCATATTTGGGTTAAGGCGCCTTTGGGTCTCTCTTACAGGTTTAGCTCCCTCTTCTAAGATAATTCTATGCATGCACATTGAATGGCTAATACCTTTAATATCACTCAACCCCCATCCTATAGCCCTTTTCAATCTTTTTAATTCACTCACCAATCTCATCTCTTCCCTTTCACTAAGTTCACTAGAAATTATCACAGGTAAGGTGTCGTGATCTCCTAAAAACACATTTTAGGTTTTTAGGCAACTCTTTTAGCTCTAACTTAAGTCAAGGATTATTCTCTTCTTTTTGGATGGAGGGGAGCTCGAATAATGGTTCCTCTTTAAATTCCTCCATTTCAGCACTTTCTAATATATCAAGGCAATTGCCTACTTCTGAGTAAAAAATATCCAAGTTACGATCTAAGGTTAGTGCCAGCTCCAATTTATCAGAAGAACCTGTTTGCAAGAAAACATCTGAAACAACTGCGTCAGTATAATCAATTAAAGAACAATCCTCATATAATGCAGTTGTAGGAATAGGAGAAGTGTTAAAAATAGAAAATATAACCGTTTGTCGTAAGACAGTCATTGATAATTTACCATTTTTAACATCAATCAAGGTGTTGGTCGTAGCCATAAAAGGCCTACCCAATAGAATAGTGTGTGCGGACGGTGTAGGGTTATCTCCTCCCATGTCAAGGACTATAAAATCCACGGGCACTATCAACCCACCAACTTTAGCTAACACATCTTCTATAATTCCTTTCGGGAATCTAAGAGATCTGTCAGCTAATTGCAAGACCATTTTAGTAGGTTTCAGTTCCCCAAGTTCTAATTCAAGATACACAGAGTAAGGCATCAAATTATCACTGGCTCCTAAATCACACATGCCATCAGTCCCCTTTCCATTACCCATAGTAATTTTAATTACGAAGCTGCCAGGATCCTTTAGCTTCGGAGGTAGTTTATGTTGCAAAATAGCACTGGTTACCTCTGATACTATCACATTTTCATTTGGTTTATACCTCTTTTTCTTGGTGTTCAATTCCTTGAAGAATTTGGCATAAGCCGACATATTTTTTATTGCTTCAAGTAGAGGTAAGTTAATACTTACCTTAGACAGCATGTTGAAGAAGTCTAAAAATTGCTTATCTTGTTTATCATTCTTCAATCTGCTGGGGAATGGTATAGGTGGCCCGTAAGGATTACTTTCCTTGTGTAAATCTGCTAAAGGAGATTGCTCCATTGATTTTTCTCCATCACCCTTGTCCTCTGGTTCTCTTTCTTTTTCATTTTCTTGATCACCTGCATTCACAGAATTATTTCCAACACCATTATTTATTACCTTGCCACTTTTAAGAACAGTCACTGCTTGTGCTTGCTCAGGTTGACTCGAAAATTTTCCTTTCTGTTGAATCTGCATCTGTTGTGCAAGTTGTCCCACTTGGGTCTCCACTTTCTTGAAAGACGCTTCCAATGAATCCAACCTTTTGTTATTCATCTCTTGATTCTTGGTACTAGCTTGGATAAAAGCATGTAAACTATCCTCCAAACTGTATCTCTTAGGCTGCCCTTGATTTGAAGATTGCCCTTGCGGTTGATTTTGTCTTTGGAGCAAATGGAAAGGTTGTTGGGAATTATTTGTTGCCCATGAAAAGTTTGGATGATTTTGCTAACCAGGATTGTAAGTGTTTGAGAAAGGATCATTCCGGGCTCTTGGTTGATAACCCTCCATAGCGTTAACTTGCTCAGCCTCATTTCCATAAGACTCGTACGCAGAGGGCCATATATTTGCTCCATGCCCAAAAATTCCACAAATTCCACACACTTCTTGAGTGGATGAAGAAGCATTGTTCTTCATGTTCAGCATCTGCACTTGTCTTGTCAATTCAGCTATCTGATTTACCATCTCACTGTTGGCTTCCACTTGATTTACCCCTTTACTTCTTCCTCTTATACTTTTTTTATTGGGAATTAGCTCCCAACATTTTAAAGATATCATAAGTCTCTTCTGCTGTCTTTTCTCCCATAGCTCCCCCAGCTGCATTATCAACAGTATTCTGAAATTGCTGGGTTAGACCATCGTAGAAAAACTGATTTAGCAGTTGATGTGGGTAGTGATGGTGTGGACACTGAATTAACAACATCTTAAACCTGTCCCAAGCCTCATGAAATGGCTCTCCATCCAATTGAGCAAATGTAGCTATTTTTCCTCTTAATTCAGTTGTCTTCTAATGTGAGTAAAATTTGCCCATAAACTTGTTATATACTTGCTCCCAAGTTGTCAAAGAATTTTCAGGCAACATCATAAGCCAGCTTTTTGCTCTATCCTTTAATGTGTACCGAAAACACCTCATCCTCAACTGGTCTTTTGTTAGTCCTCCCAATGGAAATGTGTTGAGGGTGGAGTAGAAATCCTGGATAAAATTTAGAGGATCCTCATTCGGAACTCCATAGAAAGATGGCAGCATGTTGTAATGGATATTCCTCAACTCGTAATTTCTTGTTGCATCTGTCAATCTTATACATGAGGTGGCAGTCCCAATGACAGGTCTTGCAAAATCCCTCATAGATCTTTGCCTATCGTCTTCAATATTGGTAGATTGTGCAGTATCCAACTCAAAATCAGAAATTTTCTCCTCTGTATCAAACCCGGCATACAATTCAAACTCTTCTCTGCTCCTTTTCACTCTTTGAATTTCTGAAATAAATGTGCAAAGCTCTCCTCCAAGTGATCTCCTACCTTGCATAAAAAAATTTCTGAAAGAAGGAATTATTTAAAGCAAAAGAAAAATAAAATAAAATATAAACAATAAAAAATAATTTAAAAAATATATATGACTAATAAACAATTACACCAATTAGCTTCCCCGGCAACGGTGCTAAAAACTTGTTGCGCTCTAATAAACACTACTAAAGCTACATTCGCAAGTATACGAGGCTGCTGTAGTATTTCGGTGAACACCTCAAGGTCGTCTTACAAGGAAGCTAGATAAGCTAATTATTTATCAAATCGTATTAAACAAATTATCAAGTAATAGTCTTTGATTTATAAAATTAAATTGCTGAACAACTAACGAAAATAGAAAGGAAAAGAATTCATAACAATGAAAGAAAACTGAACAAATATATTGATTCACTTAAAAGAAAAGCCTAGGGTTTGTACTTCTCTACTAATTTATATGTATGAACGTCTATTCCTCTGTAACACCCCTATACCCCGTATATGTACACAGCATGCTAATACAATCATAATATACGTATACTGAATATAGAAATGCCACGGTTTACTAAACAAATGACTCATCCCTTTTTAAATACATGAATAAATTTAAATCATTTAAAAGAAATTATAAACACAATAAGTAAAGTGTTTATTTAAAACGCAGCGGAAAATATAACAAATATTTACAAATACTTATACATCAAAAATCAAGTTTTACAAAACATAAAATATATATATACATGTTCGGCAGTATGTCTTTGATCTTTAAGCTCCACTATTAATGCCTCAAAATCTAGACTCTACTCGGTCTAGAGGAACTCCCTAGTTCTTCTCTGTCACCTGCGCGATGAACCACAATCGCGCTAAGCCAACGGCTTAGTGGTACAAACTACAATAACAATATACTTCTATGCATTGCCAATGTCACACATTTCAACAATTAAGACAATATTCACAAATGATATCTTTATATTATTCATAAGACTACATTTCATCATTTTATTCAATTATTTCATTACTTATGATTTACATTGACACAAAGACAAGTATGGGCCCAAAAGACACTAATATATTATTCAAAGTTCAGAGTTACTGCTTTGGTCCATAATCATAATCATCAAGCCCATAGGCGATAATATATCTCTATCCATGGATAGCGTAACAAACCCAGTCTCTTGGACCTCAACCCGGCTAAACTCGAGGAGATCCTCAACCCGGCTAGACTGTTACTGTTTTTGAGGCTTACGACCCGGTCTTTTCACCCCAAAAACATCATATTTCACATTATTCAACTGGAATCGGCTTACGACCCGGTGTTTTCACCTATCCAGTACTTTATAGGCATGCCGCCAAACCCAGAACTCTGAAGGTTGAATACACATTAGACACAAAATCTTTTCATTTATATCTTTATACATTTCTTTCTCAATTCATTTCTCATAATCAAAATAGGCAACCATGCCTCAATCATCTCATTTGCATCATTATAGCCAACAACCATGGCTTCATATCTCATCAGAATAATATACAATATCAATTGTATTAACACCATCATCATAGCCAATTGCATTAACATACCTTTCATATTTCATCATATCATCAAATGTTTTAACCCTGTAATCAATTGCTTAACATATGTATAATAAAATATGTTAAATATCAAATCATGTGAGTGTATGCAACAATGTAGTTTGTACTTACCTCAAAATAAACTCACACCAACCTATACACCTCCTCCTTCAAGAATCCTCAACATTTAGGTTAGGGCAATTCAACTTCTTTACAACCTAAACCAAAGGTAATCATACACACTCACTTAGAGATACATATAAGATAATAAAGCTAAGAACCAACTAGGGCAAACTCTACACATGACACGCTCAACAACACGGGCGTGTCCCTGACCGTGCCCTAAACTCACAACACAGAAGCTTTGACACGCTCAGAACCACGGGCGTGTCACTGAACGTGTAATACATTCTGTCTCATAGAAACATTGACACGTCCAACAACCATGGGCGTGTTCATGGCCGTGTCAAACCCTCACCAACACAGTAGCTATGACACGCTCAGTGACATGGGCGTGTCACTGGACGTGTCAATACTACTACTACACAGAAGTTGTGACACGCTCAGTGACATGGGCGTGTCACTGCTTGTGTCACCCATCAAAGAACACATAACCATTGACACGCCTAAAGACCTGGTCGTGCTCATGGGCGTGTCAGGCCAAAAATCCAGATTCCGGCAACATCAACAACACAACCAACAAACCACTTTCTTCCACCATTTCCCCCTTCAAATCAACTTAGCTAAACACACCCAAAACCATAACAAACTTGCAAGAATACCAAAACAACTCAAAACATACATCAAACACAAATCATAATCATCACCACAAACCTCAAAACACAACCACAATACTTTCACTTCCAACAACTTACTCTTTCCTTCAATCCAACCTCAAAATCCAAAATCACTTGAACCAAACACTCTTAAACACATCTTAATCAAACATATTCACATACCATCAACAATCAACCAACAAACTCAAACACATCTTAAAAGAAAATCAAAGAATCAAGAGGAAACTTACCAAGAATGAAGAAACTCTTAAATTTCCAACTTGATCACTTGAAAACTTCCTTAAATCTTGAGTTTGGAAGATCAAAACTCCCTCTCTTGCTCTCTCTATGGAACTGCCGGCCAACACAGAAAAGGAGAAGAAGAAGAAGAAGATGCATGAAGAGGAAAGAAGGGAAGAAAAGAAAAGAAAGAAAAAAAATAAAGTCAAACACTCAACCTTCTCTCTCCTCCAACCCCTCTCCACCAAGCAATTAACTATTAAAATATTCCATTTAATCTCTTCCACTCATTTAAATTTCCTTCTAATTAATTATTAATTAAAAAATACATAAATATCTTCTTTAGTTGACCATCCATTTTGACTTGTATATATGTTGTATATATTTCCATATATACAACATATAAACTCTCTCTTCACTTCCTTTCTCTTTCCAATTACACAAATACATTAAATTCAATTAAAACAACAATTATATCAAAACTTCTAGGGCACATTTTGGGATATTACAATTCTCCCCCTCTAAAAAGAAATTTTATCCCCGAAATTACCTGATATCAATTCTGAAACAACTGAGGATACTGATCTCGCATTGCTTGCTCATTTTCCCAAGTTGCCTCTCCCTTTGCATGATTCTTCCACAGAACTTTCACCAATGGCACTTTCTTATGTCTTAACTCTTTCACTTCATGTGCTAGAATAGCAATTGGTTCTTCTTCAAATGTCAGATCCGAACTCACCTCAATGGATTCAACTGGAAAGATATGAGATGGATCTGATCTGTACCTCCGCAACATAGAAACATGGAAGACATTGTGGATTCTATCCAATTCAGGCGGCAAGGCAAGACGATAAGCAACTGGTCCAACTCTTTCCAATATCTCATACGGTCCAATAAAATGAGGACTCAGTTTTCCTTTATGACCAAATCTTAAAATCTTTTTCCAAGGAGACACTTTCAAAAATACTTTATCTCCAATATTAAACTCTATGTCTCTCCTCTTCAAATTTGAATAAGATTTCTGTCGGTCTGAAGCTGCTTTTAACCGATTCTGAATTATCTTCACTTTCTCTTCAGTCTCTTTAACCAAATCAGGACCAATTAGTTTGCCTTCTCCAAGTTCATTCCAACACAGAGGCGTTCTACATTTTCTACCATACAATGCCTCAAATGGTGCCATACCAATGCTTGATTGGTGACTGTTGTTGTAAGCAAATTCCGCAAGTGGCAAAAATCTGTCCTAACTTCTAGAGAAATCAATGACACAGCTTCTCAACATATCTTCAATAATCTGTATCACTCTCTCTGACTGCCCATCAGTCTGTGGATGAAAAGCAGTGCTAAAGTGTAATCGAGAACCCAATGCATCATGCAAACTCTTCCAAAACCTTGAAGTGAACTGGGGATCTCGATTAGACACTAAAGAAATCGGGACTCCATGCAACTTTACTATCTCATTGATATACAGCTCAGCCAGTCTCTCAAGAGAATAGTCCATTCTAACTAGAAGAAAATGAGCTGTCTTTGTCAACCGATCAACAATCACCCAGATAGCATCATACTTCTTCTGAGTCAATGGCAAACCAGATACAAAATCCATTGTCACTCTCTCCCATTTCCATTCAGGCACTTTTAAAGGTTGAAGCAACCCTGTTGGAACTTAATTCTCAACTTCACCCTCTGACAAGTGAGACACTTGGATACAAATTCCGTTATGTCTCTCTTCATACCTGACCACCAATAATGTTGCTTTAAGTCATGATACATTTTTGTACTTCCAGGATGTATAGCAAAAACTGATTGATGTGCTTCTTCCAAAATAATCTTTCTCAAACTAGCATCATCAGGAATACACAACCTATCTTTAAACCAAAGGCTACCATCATTTCTCACATGGAAATCTCTTCTCTCTCCATGTTGGCAATATGAAACAATCTTCTGAATTTTCTCATCAGCCAATTGAGCCTCTTTAATCTGATCCAATAATACCGGTCTCAACTGTAACTGAGCCAATAATGCACCATCATCACACGATTCAAAACTAGCATGCAACGCTCTCAACTCAACAAGCAACGAGAGCTAATACACAGTTAAACTTGCCAAAGACTTCCGACTCAAGGCATCCGCAACAACATTTGCCTTACCAGGATGATAATCAATCACACAGTCGTAGTCTTTAATCAACTCTAACCAACGTCTTTGCCGAAGATTAAGCTCTCTTTGAACCCCTAAATATTTTAAACTCTTATGATCTGTATAGATAAAACACTTTTCCCCAAACAAATAGTGTCGCCATATCTTCAAAGCAAACACTATAGCCGCCAACTCTAAATCATGAGTCGGATAATTAAGCTCATGCGGCTTTAACTGCTGAGAAGCATAAGCTACAACTTTACCCTCTTGCATCAAAACACATCCTAAACCATTATGTGAAGCATCACTATAAATCACATATGGTTTATCTTCCACAGGTAAAGTAAGAACAGGCGCTTGAGTCAACATCTCTTTCAACTGCTCAAAACTAGCTTGACACTGATCTGTCCACACAAATCTAACTCCTTTTCGAAGTAATCTGGTGAGTGGAGTAGCTATTAAAGAAAAACCTTTTACAAAGCGTTGATAATAGCCTGCCAAACCCAGAAAACTTCTAACTTCAGTCACTGACTTTGGTGGACTCCAATTCAAAATAGCTTCAACTTTACTTGGATCAACCCTTATACCATCTGCTGAAATTATATGACCAAGAAAAGTTACTTGATCAAGCCAAAACTCACACTTCGATAGTTTAGCATACAACTGTTTTTCTCTCAAAATTTGCAATACAATCCGTAAATGCTTGTCATGCTCCTCTTCATCACGCGAATACACCAAAATATCATCAATAAAGACCACCACAAACTGATCCAGATAGGGCCTAAACACCCTATTCATTAAATCCATGAAAGCTGCAGGTGCATTTGTCAATCCAAAAGGCATCACCAAGAACTCATAATGCCCATACCTTGTGCGAAAAGCTGTCTTAGGAACATCTTCAGCTCTAACCTTCAACTGATGGTACCCCGATCTCAAATCAATCTTAGAAAACACTGCTGCTCCTTTTAATTGATCAAAGAGATAATCAATTCTAGGCAAAGGATACTTATTTTTGATAGTCACTTTGTTCAATTGCCTATAATTGATGCACAATCTCATAGTACCATCCTTCTTCTTCACAAACAAAACAGGGGCTCCCCATGGAGAAACACTAGGGCGAATAAACCCTTTATCCAATAACTCCTGTAATTGCACCTTCAACTCTCTCAACTCAACAAGTGCCATTTGATAAGGAGTAATAGAGATGGGAGCGGTACCAGGCAACAAATCGATACCAAACTCAACCTCTCTCTCAGGGGGTAACCCTGGCAACTCCTCAGGAAACACATCTGGAAAATCTGCAACTGTGGGTATACTATCAAGTTGAGAACCTACTACTCTGGTATCTACCACATGAGCAAGAAAAGCACCACATCCCTTTCTAATCAACTTTCTAGCTGTTACAGCTGATACAAATAAGGATGCAAGTTGTTTTTGTTCACTAGACACCATCACACTTCTACCATCACCGGTTCTCAAGGTAACACACTTCTTTTGACAATCTACCACAGCTCCATGCTTAGACAACCAATCCATGCCTAAGATCAAATCATATTCCTTAAAAGGCATTTCAATTAAATCACCAAGAAACTCCTCACCTTGCACTACCACTGCACTATCACGATGAACCTTACTCACTACAACACTATGTCCTAAAGGATTTGTCACCAAGACATCAAATCCTAAGGACTCTAAATGCAATTCAGACACAGGCAAAATGAATGCACTTATGTATGAATGAGTAGATCCTGGATCAATCAAAGCAAGAACTGAAATGCCAAATAAAGAGAATGTACCTATTATAGCTGCTGAAGCATCCGGCTGTCTCTGCATCACATATACTCTCTAAGAAGATCCGGCCTCATCTGGCCTACTTCCTCCTGATGTCGATCCTCCTCTCTGACTAAACCCGGGTCGACCACCTCTACTGAAACTTCTGCCCCCTCGACCTCCTCTGCTGATACTAGGTCGAGAAGCTGCAGACTCAGCCTGTCTATGCTCTTGCATCTCAGGACACTCCCTAACAAAATGGTCAGGCGATCCACACTTGAAACACACAGCTGATCTTACAATCTTCTAGCAGACACCCACATGGTTTCTACCACAAAACTCACATGTAGGTGGAGTGGACCTCTGAACTACTGGAGTCGGAGCACTAGCTATAGAAGCTGTAGGTCTCGATCTCATCCTCTAATATTGCACTGACCTACCCGGCTGTCTCTGGTTCTTACTGATCCTCGGCACAAAACTTCCTCGGCCTCTCTTCATAAATGAAGATCCTGCCTCAAACTGGGATCTCCTCACTCTAGTCTCCTCCTCGGTAGCAGCTGTTGCAATACCTTGTGCTTTCTCAACACTCCTAGCTGCTGCAACTAGCTGAGAGAAATCCTGATACTGAGATCTAGCCACAATGCACATAATAGAGAGCCTCAAACCCTCCTCAAATCTTCTACACCGGTCAATCTCATCAGAGATAATCCCACCGGCATAGTGACTCAACCAGATGAACTCAACCTCATACTCTGTTACCGTCCAGTCGTCTTGCCTCAAATTCAAGAATTCCATCTTCTTAATATCTTTATACTCCCTTGGAGTATATTTCAGCTCGAATTCCCTCAGAAAATCACCATAAGATAATGTAGGTGGATCATCCATGGCATGAGGAACCGTCTTCCACCAGTCATAGGCATCTTTCTACAGAAGGGATCTTGCATAGTCAAACTTCTCATCCGAAGTAGCTTGCAACTGAATGAATATCCTCTGCACTTTATCCAACCACTGCTCAGCCACTGCAGGATCGGTAGTGCCCAAGAAATCTTCAGCCCCATATTTTCTCAACTTATCGTAATGTCTTACTGGCACTTGAGGCTGTGGTGGTGGTGGCCTCACTAACTCATCAGCATCAGATCTCCCTGGCACAGGAGTAGGGGCCTCACTAACTCTATCAACTCTAGCTCCATCTCTACTCTCGTTAGGAGCTACACTCTCAGCACTACCCTCTACAGATTGACGTGACTGAGATGCCATCACTACCTATATCTGTAAACACAGCAGAATAACCTCATTAAGATCAAAGACTGCCATACCAAAACATGTATCTTATTTAAAAACCATATTTCAAAACTCGAAATTTCCTTTTTCTTACAGTTGACCTAGGTTGAGAATCTCAAACCTAGGTTCTGATACCAAAACAATTGTAACACCCCTATACCCCGTATACGTACACAGCATGCTAATACGATCGTAATATACGTATACTGAATATAGAAATGCCACGGTTTACTAAACAAACGACTCATCCCTTTTTAAATACATGAATAAATTTAAATCATTTTAAAAAATTATAAACACAACAAATAAAGTGTTTATTTAAAACGCAGCGAAAAATATAACAAATATTTACAAATACTTATACATCAAAACTCAAGTTTTACAAAACATAAAATATATATATACATGTTCGGCAGTATGTCTTTGATCTTTAAGCTCCACTATCAACGCCTCAAAATCTAGACTCTACTCGGTCTAGAGGAACTCCCTGGTTCTTCTCTGTTACCTGCGCGATGAACCACAATCGCGCTAAGCCAAAAGCTTAGTGGTACAAACTACAATAACAATATACTTCTATGCAATGCCAATGTCACACATTTCAACAATTAAGACAATATTCACAAATGATATCTTTATATTATTCATAAGACTACATTTCATCATTTTATTCAATTATTTCATTACTTATGATTTACATTGACACAAAGACAAGTATGGGCCCAAAAGACACTAATATGTTATTCAAAGTTCAGAGTTACTGCTTTGGTCCATAATCATAATCATCAAGCCCGTAGGCGATAATATATCTCTATCCATGGATAGCGTAACAGACCCAGTCTTTTGGACCTCAACCCGACTAAACTCGAGGAGATCCTCAACCCGGCTATACTGTTACTGTTTTTGAGGCTTACGACCCGGTCTTTTCACCCTAAAAACATCATATTTCACATTATTCAACTGGAATCCGCTTACACCTATCCAGTACTTTATAGGCATGCCACCAAACCCAGAACTCTGAAGGTTGAATAACACATTAGACACAAAATCTTTTCATTTATATCTTTATACATTTCTTTCTCAATTCATTTCTCATAATCAAAATAGGCAACCATGCCTCAATCATCTCATTTGCATCATTATAGCCAACAACCATGGCTTCATATCTCATCATAATAATATACAATATCAATTGTATTAACACCATCATCATAGCCAATTGCATTAACATACCTTTCATATTTCATCATATTATCAAATGTTTTAACCCTGTAATCAATTGCTTAACATATGTATAATCAAATATGTTAAATATCAAATCATGTGAGTGTATGCAACAACGTAGTTTGTACTTACCTCAAAACCAACTCACACCAACCTATACACTTCCTCCTTTAAGAATCCTCAACACTTAGGTTAGGGCAATTCAACTTCTTCACAACCTAAACCAAAGGTAATCATACACACTCACTTAGAGATACATATAAGATAATAAAGCTAAGAACCAACTAGGGCAAACTCTACACATGACACGCTCAACAACACGGGCGTGTCCCTGACCGTGCCCTAAACTCACAACACAGAAGCTTTGACACGCTCAGAACCACGGGCGTATCACTGAACGTGTAATACATTCTGTCTCACAAAAACATTGACACGTCCAACAACCATGGGCCTGTTCATGGCCGTGTCAAACCCTCACCAACACAGTAGCTATGACACGCTCAGTGACATGGGCGTGTCACTGGACGTGTCAATACTACTACTACACAGAAGCTGTGACACGCTCAGTGACATGGGCGTGTCACTACTCGTGTCACCCATCCAAGAACACATAACCATCGACACGCCTAAAGACCTGGTCGTGCTCATGGGCGTGTCAGGCCAAAAATCTAGATTCCGGCAACATCAACAGCACAACCAACAAACAACTTTCTTCCACCATTTCCCCCTTCAAATCAACTTAGCTAAACACACCCAAAACCATAACAAACTTGCAAGAATACTAAAACAACTCAAAACATACATCAAACACAAATCATAATCATCACTACAAACCCCAAAACACAACCACAATACTTTCACTTCCAACAACTTACTCTTTCCTTCAATCCAACCTCAAAATCCAAAATCACTTGAACCAAACACTCTTAAACACATCTTAATCAAACATATTCACATACCATCAACAATCAACCAACAAACTCAAGCACATCTTAAAAGAAAATCAAAGAATCAAGAGGAAACTTACCAAGAATGAAGAAACTCTTAAATTTCCAACTTGATCACTTGAAAACTTCCTTAAATCTTGAGTTTGGAAGATCAAAACTCCCTCTCTTGCTCTCTCTATGGAACTGCCGGCCAACACAGAAAAGGAGAAGAAGAAGAAGAAGATGCACGAAGAGGAAAGAAGGGAAGAAAAGAAAAGAAAGAAAAAAAATAAAGTCAAACACTCAACCTTCTCTCTCCTCTAACCCCTCTCCACCAAGCAATTAACTATTAAAATATTCCATTTAATCTCTTCCACTCATTTAAATTTCCTTCTAATTAATTATTAATTCAAAAATACATAAATATCTTCTTTAGTTGACCATCCATTTTGACTTGTATATATGTTGTATATATTTCCATATATACAACATATAAACTCTTTCTTCACTTCCTTTCTCTTTCCAATTACAAAAATACATTAAATTCAATTAAAACAACAATTATATCAAAACTTCTTGGGCACATTTTGGGATATTACATCCTCTTACTGATTTAATTTCAAAGATCAGATTTCAAGCAACTTAATTAATCAAATTAAGAAAATAAGCTCTCGCATTCAAACCTTTTTCAATTAATCTAATGTAATCAAAATGATCTTTTCCTTAGGTTTATATTTCTAATTCACCTAAGTCCCTAATTAAATTATTCCAGTATTAGATTTCATTTCTCAATCCTTCATCTAAATACCTAAAACATATAATTGATGGCCAATCAATTATATATTAACATTAATCCATTCAATTAAGGATAAAAGAAATAAATCAATTAAGAGAAATAACCATTTCATACAATTATAGTAGATTCATACAAACCCTAGACTAGATCAAAATTAGTTCATAGTAATGCTATCAAACAAATTCATCTCATTAAAATTCAAAGAAATTAATTTAGACATTAGAGAATTCATAAATAAAATTTCAATAAATCTTAAGAAATATAGTTAAAGAACAAAACCCAATTACAATTTTCCCTTGGCTTCTGAAGAATCTCTTGCTCAGATTTTTGCTAAAAGAATAATGTAATGGCTAGAACTAATTTGATCTAGAGTGTTTGAATGAAAGTGAAATCAATCTTCAATAGTTTTATTATTTTTTAGAGAAAGAATTCTCTAGAGAAAAATAAAGAACGAATGAAAAGTATATCCCCCTAGCTCTTGCCCTAATCTTATCTATTTATACAAATTCCTTTGCCAAAAATCCATGCCTTCTTTCTTTCTTTCTTTGGTCTCATGGGGTGACACGGCCAAGCTTGTGGCCGTGTTATGTGACATGGCCAGTGGCTTGGCCGTGTCTCCTGGGTGTGTCAGCTTCAATTTCTTTTCTTTGGTTCTTGTTTGTTCTTTGGCTTAGGATGGGACACGGCCAAGCTTCTGGCCGTGTCATGTGACACGGCCAGTGGCTTGGCCATGTCTCCTGGGTGTGTCAACTTCTGTTTCTTTTCTTTTGGGGTGACACGGCCAAGCTTGATTTGGCTTGGCCATGTCTTGCTTGATTCATGCTCTTCTTTCTTTGTTTTGATCTTCCAAGGGAGTTTTTGCACTTTAACCTAAAACACACACTTAAAACAAACTTTAAACAAAAATCAAATGAAACATTAACTAAAAACACATAAACATCATACTAAAAACTAGTACAAAAAATGATCTAAACACTGGATAAATTAAAACTACCAAAATGCTGAAATCACTAATTAAGCAGATTAAAACTACCAAAATGCATGAAGAAAACAATAATTATCATAATAAATAAATAGCAATTTGAGGATAAAAACTAATAAAACAGCCCGAGCTATTTTCCCTTGATATAACTGGTGATGATATAGTGCCTTCAACATTCTTTCTTCTAGCAAGGACAACTGTACATATATACTTGCTACCCATTCCATTTTAGGCAATTCAGCTTTTAGGGCCACCCTTAGAGATTTGATCTCAATCTCAATTGGCAAAACTGCTTTCATCCCATAAACCATGGAAATGGCATCATTCAGTTGGGGTTCACACACTCATCTTGTACTCCCATAAAGAGAAAGGAAGCATTTTCAACCAACCCCTATACGTTGGTCATCTTGAATAGAATCTACTTAATTGTCTTGTTCGTTATTTCTACTGCATCATTAGCCTTTGTTCTGTAAGGGGATGATCGGTGATGGAAAATCTAGTACTTTAAGAACAAATCCTTAATGGTCCCTTGAAACTACACTCCATTATCCGATATTACACTTGTTGGGACTCCATACCTGCAGATGATGTTCTTTTCAATAAATCTAGCCATTTACCTTGCCCCAAGCTTGTTAAAAGACTCTGCTTCAACCTACTTTGAAAAATAATCTACTGCTACTATAATGAATCAGTGACCGTTCGAAGCTGTCGGATGTATTTTCCCAATAATGTCAATCTCCCAAGTCGCAAACGTCCAAGGTGAAGACATATAATGCATCTCTTCGGGAGGCATGTGATTCAAGTTACTGTACTTCTGGCACTGCTGACATTTTCTCACAAAGGCAATACAGTCTCTTTCCATAGTCAGCCAATAGTAGCCTTGTTGGATTATCTTCTTAACTAGCGCCAACTCATTCATATGGGGTTTGCAACTTTTGGCATGTATTTTTGACATGATCTGCGAAACCTTAGACTTTCTCAAGTGTCTTAAATGTACTCCATTAGGCCATCTTCGATACAACTCACCATGAAAGGTGATGTATTGCAAGGACCATCACCTTATAGCTCTTCTCTCTTTCTTTGTTGCATATTACGAGTATTCCCTGCTTTCCAAGAACCGTCTAATGGTGTCATACCATGCATCATGATCCGTATCAGTTTCCATGACTGTCTCATATTCATAACAAGGAGTCGACGAGCTGGTCAAAATCAGAGGCTTAAGAAATAGCTTAATATGATCTTCCTATACTGAAGCAAATGTGGCCAGGGCATCGGCCATCTGGTTCTCTTCTCTTGGTAGGTGTACAAACATGCACTCCTTGAAATTCTTCTTCATCAAGGTTAAATAATAATAGTACGATTTTACCTTTTTTTCCTTCAACTCCCACTGTCCATTCACTTGGGATACCACCAGAAAAGAATCTTTAAAGACCTACACTTTATCAGGGTTTTAAAGCCAAAAATACAAGCTTCGTACTCCACCATGTTATTGGTTGCCCTAAACTTCAACTTCTTAGCTAATGGGATGAGCTCTCCTTCAAGTGACTCTAGTATCACTCCCAAACCTGCTTCCTTTCTATTCACTGCTTCGTCAAAGTACATCTTCCACCCTTGTACTTCTATGGACTTTAAATATTCATCGGGAAATTCCAAAACCACTTCCTCACCGTCTGACAATGGTTGTCAGGCCAAAAATTTTGCTACTACTCTACCTTTAATGGTTTTTCTAGTTATATATTCGATCTCAAACTCTTCTAAAATGATCAACCATCTGCCATATTTCCCAATCAATGAAGGTGTTTCCTTTAAATACTTCACTAGATCCATCTTGGAAATCGATTGCACACTATAAGACTGAAAGTAATGCCGCAACTTCATAGACAACCAAACCACGGCTATGCATGTCTTTTTGATGACACTATATTTGATTTAAGGCATGAGCTTTTTGCTTAAGTAGTAAATTGCATACTCAACTTCTGATTCATCTGCTTGGGCGAGCATTGCTCCTATCAACTCTTCTTCTACTGCTACGTATAGTAACAAGGGTCTGCCGGGTCTAGGTGGCTTTAAAATAGGTGGATTCTATAAATATTCCCTAATACGCTCAAATGCCTTTTAACATTCATCATTCCACTTGACTGACTGGTTCTTTTTAAGCAGTTTAATGATAGGTTCACAAAATTGTGGTAAGCTTTGCTATGAACCTTCTAATGTACTGTAACCTGCCAATAAACACCCGGACTTCCTTCTTCGTCTTAAGGGCCAGCATATCCTGGATTTCCTTAAACTTGTTGGGGTCAATATCAATGCCATTTGGACCAATCACATGTCCCAACAAGTTACCTAAAGTAACCCAAAACACACACTTTCTTGGGTTCAATCTTAGCTTATACTTCACTGCTCTTTCAAAGAAGACCTATAAATTTTCAAAGTGTTGTTCCCTCATATCCGACTTAACCATCATATCATTAACATAGAGCTCGACTTCTTTGTGCATCATGTCATGAAACAAGCTGGTAGCCATCCTTTGGTAGGTTACTCCAGCATTCTTTAACCCAAATGGCATCACCCTATAGCAAAATATACCCCATGTAGTAATAAAGACAGTATTAGCTTTGTCCTCTTAGGCTATTAACACTTGATTGTATTCTGAAAATCTATCTACGAATGAGTATAACACACTAGAGGCTGCACTATCGATAAGTACATCTATATACGGTAAAGGAAAATCATCTTTAGTGGAAGCCTTGTTCAAGTCTCTATAGTCCACGCAAACCTTAATCCTTTCATCTTTCTTGGGTACGGGAATTGTATTTTGCTAACCAGTCAGGGTAAGCTTTTGTTTGACAGGTTCTATGTAAGTGTAGGTAGGAATCAAGTGCTCGGCTATATCTCGGTCAATCCCAGGCATATCCTCCTAAGACCAATAAAAGACTTCTTCATATTTTTTAAATATTTTTTCAAATCTCTCTCTCTCTTCAAGAGTAAGGTCGAATGTTATGCTAGATTATCGGCTGTTTCCAAATTTAATGATTGTGTGTCAACATAGTTAATATTAAAAATGCTTATGTAATCACTACTTGAATGTATGCAACCATTAGGAAAAACAACACATAAGTAAGCAAAATCAGACTTTATTGCATTCATCTTGGAAAAGAAAACATCATCATCCTCATACGAAGTAGACAAATTAAAATCAAAATCAAAACCATTGTTCTCTTAATCATAAACTAAAATATCTTCAAACTTCTCTTCAACTAAAGAAACATGTGAGCAGGGATTTTTGCCCCCACTCCCGGTGGAATGGTTCTTGCAACTTCGGCACTATTTAGGCTTGGGGCCTCAGAGAACACGGGCCTAAGCCTGGAGAAAATGGAGTCGTTACCTGGACGGGCCAGGAAAAAGAAAGGGGTGGATGACTCGATTCCTAAGAAATCCTCAACCCCTTAATGGGTTCGGAAAGATGGGTACTTGTGGGGAAGGTGAGAAATGGCCCAGCACCCCCACAACACCCGGTTCATTGGAACCGGCCTCATTTGCAGGTCTTAATATTATAAAATTCTTAAATATAATAATATTATCCATATTACATGCAACAATTAAAATAAAGCATCATTATATTAAAATCAAAGCAATGTCAAAATAAAATAAATAAATGAACACCCATCCAAGGATGGAAATATGTCCTTATATCGTTCATGTCTAAACTAAATGGGACACCCACCAAAAGGTGACAATATGTCCTTTATATTGGTCCAAAATATAAAAGCAATTTAAATCATATAATACTTAACTAATGAGGTACCCACAAGGTGGAAACATACCTCTTACAATTTTAATACCAAAATAAATAAATAATAATCATAATAATAAAGAAAATATCCATCCATGGTAAATTAAATAAATCAAGCATTGAAATTAAATAAATCAACCATCAAAATATATAATAAACTACATAATCAAATCTAAAATTAAACAAAGTAATAAATATATAAATTTAGGATTTGCATCTTAGAATAGGGTTTTTGGAATTAGGGTTTTTGAAACTAGGGTTTATAATTTTAAAAGATTGGATTTAGGGCTTAAGATTTTTTAGGTTTGGCCACTGGAATTAGGGTTTGAGGTTTTTTAGGTTTACTGGATGGGGGTTTGAAAAAAATGAGGTTTTGGAATTTCGGGATTAAATTAAGATTTTCTTGGATTAGGGTTTTGGAAACTAGAGTTTTGCAATTAGGGTTTTGGTGGCTTTAAGTAGAATAGTTTGGGGAAAGGGTTACAGGGTGACAAGCTTTAAAATAAATTAAGGTTTTGATTTATCTTTTTAGAAGAAACATTGATTTTGGAGATAAATTGAGATTTTGGAAAACAATTAGGTTTATGAGACTTTAACCAAATAATTTAGGGTTTAAAAGTTTTGGAAATAAAATAACAGTTTAGGGTTTTGATAATTTGATCAACGATTTAGGCTACTAGATGAATGGACAATTTGATCTATAAAACATACTATTAAGTTTTATAATTTAGGTTACTAACTCAATATAAAAACAAATGATAGAAATATTTAAAAGAAAATATGGCAATAACATCGTATGCTTAAACAATTCATGAATCTAAATGTATGAATGTTGTAAATATAATAAAATCAAAGATTTATAATCAAACCTTCGTTCGTTGGTTCCTCCACAATTGACTTCTGGATGAACAATGAATAAAGGCAGTGTTACTGCCTTTGATGGATTGGTGATGGTTAATTCCTTTTGTCGTCTTCTGCCTTTCTAGTTTAATCTATCTTAATCTCAATTGCCGACCCTTGTTAATGTTAATTGCCGACCTTTTTAATGTTCATTACTGACCTTGTTAATGTTCATTGCTACCTTTCTAAATTCTAAAATGTTATTATTTATAGGCCCTAACTTCACTCAGAATCCTTAACCCTAATATTAATCCATCCTTAAAACAAATTCTAGTTCAATTAGGAAACTCATTGAAACCATGTCGATCTTGGGGCAACTAGGTAGACATGAGTTAAGGCCATGTAGACATAGTTGCCCTAGGTCAACATGAGTCCAACCTCATGTTGATCTGGGCTGCCAGATCGACATGAGGCATGCACATGTCGACCTAGTCTGCCCAGGTCGACATGAGTCTAGCCTCATGTCTATTTGGCAGCGATCGACATGAGGCATGCTCATGTCCATCTTGTCCCTCCAGGTCGACATGAGCAATTGCTCATTTCTCTCCGGCCGGCCTGACTCGAATTATTCTTGTCTTTTTTTAACTTATGGACCGAAAAGTTTTAATTTAGGCTAATTCAACTTGATTTTAAGATTTTACAATTGAATTTATGCCTTTTTAATCCAAACTGACTTCTTTAAAAATTATAAACTAGGTTTAAATATTTGAAAGTTGGATCAAATTTATTTTGGCATCCTTTAATCATGACCGTATCAAATTGGGGTGAAAATTAAGAGTATATAGTTTGCCCCCTACTTGAACGATCTTGAATTCAGAGAGTGAAATGCAACAAGACTTTTAATTTTTGGCAAAAATAGACCTAATTTTCTTGAGATGGTTTTGGTTTTGGGTTTTGGACCCGGTTCGAGTTCTGGACTCAAAAAAGACTTAGATTCTGGACCTGAGATGGTTTGGGTTCTGGATCCGATTCGAGTTTTGAACTCGAAAAAGATTTGGATTCTAGACCTGGGATGGTTTGGGTTCTGGATCCGGTGCGAGTTCTGGACTAAAAAAAGACTTGGGTTCTGGACCCGATTCGAGTTTTGGACTCAAAAAAAGACTTGGGTTCTGGACTCGGGATCATTTGGGTTCTGGACTAAAAAAAGACTTGGGTTCTGGACCCGAGATCATTTGGGTTCTGGACCCGGTTTGATTTCTGGACTTAAAAAAGATTTGGGTTCTGGACCCGAGATGATTTGGGTTCTGGACCCAGTTTGAGTTCTGGACTAAAAAAAGACTTGGGTTCTGGACTCGGTTTGAGTTCTGGAATCGGAAAAGACTTGGGCTCAGATCTGAGATGGTTTGGGTTCTAAACCCGATTTGAGTTCTGAACTCGGTAAAGATTGGGTTTTGGACCAAGGATGGTTTGGGTTCTGGACCCGGTTTGAGTTCTGGACTTAAAAAAATTTGGGTTCTGGACCTGAGATGGTTTGGGCTCTAGACCTATTTCGAGTTCTGAACTCAAAAAAGACTTGGGTTCAGGACCCGAGATAGTTTGGGTTCTGGATCTAGTTCGAGTTTTGGACTCGAAAAAGACTTATATTTTGGACCCGGGATGATTTGGGTTTCGGCGAGTTTTGGACTCGAAAAAAACTTAGGTTCTAGACCTGGTTCGAGTTTTGGACTCGAAAAAGACTTGGGTTTTGGACCTGAGATGGTTTGGGTTCTAGACTCAGTTCGAGTTCTAGACTTGAAAAAGACTTAGGTTCTAGACCCGGGGCGGTTTGGGTTCTGGACCCAGTTCGAGTTCTGGTCTCAAAAAAGACTTGGGTTCTGGACCTGACATGGTTTGGGTTCTGGACCCTGTTTGAGTTCTGGACTCGAAAAAGACTTGGGTTCTAGACCCGAGACGGTTTGGGTTCTGGAGCCGGTTTGAGTTCTGGCCTCGAAAAAGATTTAGGTTCTGAACCCGAGATGGTTTGGGTTATGGATCCAGTTCGAGTTCTGGACTCCGAAAAGACTTGAGCTTGGACCCAAGATGGTTTGGGTTCTGGACCCGGTTTGAGTTCTGGACTCAGAAAAGACTTGAGCTTAGACCCTGTTTGAGTTCTGGACTCGAAAAAGACTTGGTTTCTGGACCCGAGATGGTTTAGGTTCTGGACTGAAAAAAGACTTGGGTTCTGGACCCGAGATGATTTGGGTTCTGGACCCGGATTGAGTTCTGGACTTGAAAAAGACTTGGGTTCTAGACCCGAGATGGTTTGGGTTCTGGACCCGGTTTGAGTTCTAGACTAAAAAAAGACTTGGGTTCTGGACCCGAGATTGTTTGGGTTTTAGACCCGGTTTGAGTTCTGGACTCGGAAAAGACTTGGGTTCTGGATCCGAGATTGTTTGGGTTTTGGACCCAATTTGAGTTCTGGACTAAAAAAAGACTTGGGTTCAGGACCCAAGATGGTTTAGGTTCTGGACCCGGTTTGAGTTCTGAACTAAAAAAAAACTTGGGTTCTGGACCCGAGATAACTGCAAAAATAAATTAGAATCAGTAAAATATTTATTATATATATATATTTTTGTTGGATGTAATAAATATCTATTGAAATTATCTATAATGATGCAATACTATACACGTTATTGAAATAGATAAAAGATGAAGTAGACAATTTTGACTAACTAAAGTTAAATGACTTTACATAAAGAAATTTATAATAAATGGCAACAACACGTGAACTTGTCCCCCCTTTTATTTGATTTTTTTATATTTACTATTTTGACTTATATACATTTCATTCTTTATAAAGAGGTCATGTTATTTCTCATCTTGCAGACTAAATACTGTAACACAGAATATTTCAATTCCATTGTAAGATTCTTAATGCTCAAGCACTTACCATGGCTGGCATCCAACACTCTTCAAGGCATAGGACTCGATCAAATAATGAATTGATTTCTTACCTTCGAGACAATGAAGTTGTACAAATTTCGTTATTACCCGGCATGCATCATCATCAGAGTTTTAAAGATAAAACACTGGTAAGTGGTACTTTTCCATACATATAAGTAATTTATTGCAAGGTTTGTTAGTATAATTATGTTCATGTAGATTATACAAGAATAAGTATGAAAAATTGATATACAAAAATATCTATGTAGCATAATTTATATAACAAAATCTACAAATTTATACATGAAACTTCTAATGTAAAATGATTGTATAAGAATGAAACACATCAATTATTGTGCGAGAAATTATTTGTTTATGTCCCTTTATTATTATTATTTTTATTTATTTTTATATTTTTTATATATTATATACATAAATATATTGCTTTATATATTTATAAAAAATTATTTTATTTTTTATTATTTGATATATTCTATATTATTTACTATTTTTTGTTACTATTATTTACTTTTTATTAATTTATTATTATAGTTATACTTTTTCAAAAGTGTGTGAGGAAAATTACATGTGTACTTACCTGGACTTACCTATATTTGGGCAGTAAGATGGTTGCAATTTAAAGTGGGGGGAAATATTCACAAGGCCCGTAAGTGGTATGACCAGGCCCCGCTGCAGTAAATAGAATGGTGCGGGAAAGTGGTTTTGAGGACTTCATTTTCCAATTACCAGCACGGGGCTATCAAATAGACCGGAGCATGATCCAGGCACTTGCAGAAATGATGGTTGGACACAACTCATACTTTTCATTTGCCCATTGGAGAGATGACAATTGGTCTGACTGACTTTGCTACTATAACCGGCCTCCGATGTGATGGAACCCTCATCCTTTTGACCAGCAATATTTTGAAAGAAGAAGAAATTCAATATTTGATCGGTGTCAAGCCCCGATATAGGAGGTCGTATAAGATCCGATATGAGCTCATCCGAGAGTATTAGGTAAAGTACACTCAACCCATGCAGGGTGAGAGGGCAAAACAATATACTTAGGAATTTTTGTTATATTTATTGGGGGCAACCATTTTGGGTAGCACCGAGTCTGCCATTCACTTATCTGTATTGCGCACCCTTTCTGACTTGGATCACGTATCTTCTTATGCATGGGGGAAAGCTAGTCTAGCTTGTCTTTATCACGATTTTGATGTGCTTTGTAGGAAGAAAAGATCCTTTATTGGTTTCGCAGCCATTGCTGAGGTGCTAATTCCTTTAAAATTATTGATCCACACAATGCATGTGCATAGGCTTGATTTCTCTTTCATGTACAGGTCTGGGCATACGAGCATAACTTGGTGAGGGTTCCAAACATTACGCAGCCACGAGTCAATTTTTTAAGGTTGGGTGTTTGGTTGTCGGGTCGCAGGGACGTGTCTGGGAGTCACCATGTGCACTCTCGCCGTTACCACTTGAGTCGTCTGACCTGGGATCAAGTAAGAAAAATGTTAATATTAATATCAAACCTATGATAAATAATAAATTACTATTTTTTTTTTCTGTAGGTGGATGCAGCCTGATGGAGAGCCGAAGAGAAAAATGGCTGGATTAGATGCATGACTGATGCAATGCCTTTGCACAACTCTCATCGAATTATTACTGCCCCAGTCTCTTGTGGGTGGTTTCTAGGCGAGAGAGTACATGACTAGCTCCTTGGACCTAACCGGCGCAGAGTACCAGTTGATATTCTATCATTTGTTCTAAACACTATAGCAATGCCAGAGCCCTTTTGGAGTCGTTCCCGTAATGGTTTCGATGTTCATGACTTCCTGCTCTTACCGGATGTGCCATATGGTCAATTTATTTAGGATCATCTAATAAGTTTTGAAGTGGCACCTACTGGTGTCCGTGGGTTATCTGGAGGTGAAGAAGTAATAGAAGTGGAGCGAGGAGAGGATGAAGAAGATGAGGAAGAGGATGAGGATGAGGAAAAAGATGAGGAGGATCCTTCTTCTCAATCCCATTGCAATCTTGGGGCTGGCGCTTTCCAGGTAGCTATCACTTTGTCATTACAACTCTCTCTTTGTTTATCTATTCTGATTATTTATATGATCATTGCAGGCTGCTGGTTTATTTGACTATGGGGATGTCCCTCTGTATGATACCTTAATACAACAACATTTTTCTCCATTTGCCCCTTCTCATTTAGATGTGCCATCTGATTCGTAGAGCTTTGATCTAAGTTACCTGGTTAGTCATTCTTATCCCATAATGATGTATGCTTGCATGTATGCATGAAAATGTATGGATTTGCCCTTTCCTTTTCTGGCTTACAGCAGATGCTTGAGGAGCAAAATAGGAAGCTTTAGGAGGAATTAGCTGTAAGTCATCGACATGCGGCCCATTTTGAGGAAATGTATCAACAAGAGGCACGGGACTTCTGATACTTTTGATCTCTCATGCCTCTTCATCAAGGGGATCCCGGACTGTTATCCATGATATACCACCTCCCTGTTTAGGTGATGATAGAACCAATATTTGGAGTCCTGGAGGTTTAGATATTTCTTCTTCGAGCGGATATTGGATGGATAATATGCCCCCTCCTCCAACGAATGATGATTTTCTTAGGGCTTTGTCTGATTATGGACCGCCTCCTTCCTCGTAGTGACAAAAATATAAAACTTGCAACAAAACTTGTAATAAAACTTGTAATTAAGCCATAAATGGTAATGTTAATAATAATTTTTTTTTGTTTTGTACACTCTTTTTGTTTTGACTTTTGCTCTTTTTTTTAATTAGATACAGTGGCTTTGTCAAATCAGTGCCATAATACCTCAGGACTCGACTTTCCAAATTAACATATCTATAACATCACAGTCCTAGTTACCGTACTAAACTCGGGAATTATTTCTATTTAAGCAAGAACTGTTGCACTTTAGATAGGCACATACACATTACTTAGTCAAAGGTCTCATTGAGTTTGAATATAGTCTATCTCATTTGCATGCTTATCCAATCTATCTCCACTAATAGACTCTACCTACCAAGAGAGATCAACAGGTCTTTGATAGGCTTGAAATGGGGTCTATAAGGGACATGGGTTAAATGAAGGCCATTTGTAAGTTGGAGCCATTGTGACACTATGGGAAAACCCTCACACTACAAATTTCTTATTCAATCTTTAGGCAGCTGGGAGCAATCTTGCTAGACTCCAAATTCCTTCTATCTTCTTGGCATTAATCTAGATCTTGATTAGGACAGTCTTTGCCCTTGCAAAAAGTTTGGTACCCAAATTTGATTCTTTTCTTCTTCTCCCTTTTCTTTCTTTTTATTTTTCTTACACTTCCCTTTCTTTTGAGCATTTTATCATTTTGTCCTTCTTTCTTGTAGGACTGTCAAGTACAGAAGTTTTAAGAACTTGATGGTCTTTCTCCTTTTTCTCTGATTTTGATTGAATCTTTGGTTGGGTTGGACTAATTCAAGTCAAACTGTCCTCATAAACCAAATGGAAGCCTTTTGCCGCTTTAGGTAAAAGAGAACTCAGTCGGCTTTCTGAATCGCCTTTTTGGGTTTTATTTTATTTTTTTTTCTTTTATTTTTTTTTCTTCTTCTTTTTTTGTTTTTTTTTGTTTTTTGTCCTTTTTTTTGTTCTAGCTCTAAAATATTTGTCTTGTTTGTACCAACTTGGATTTCTAATAATGGATGAGTGGAGTGACATAAATGTCCTTTAACAGGGATAAATCATTTGTTACTCTAATGTTATCTTGATAGATTGGAGATATTAGGTGAACTTTAACTACCCTTATGGTCTTGAGAACATAAACTATCCTTAGGATCTTGACTATTCATTCTTTTCTTTGATTTTCTTGCCTCTTCACCTTAGTGATCATAAGACTTGTCATACGTATCACAACAGCTCAGGGTAGGTTGTTGGGGTTTGTAAGCCAATGAAAAGAAAGCTAAAATTTTATGAAGGCTCAAAGGGACAACTAGGGATTGATTTTTAATAGGGTGGATACTAGTTGTTGGCTCATCAAACAATGCCTAGATCATCTCTCCCTTAAATAAGCAGAGTTCAATTTCGTCTCAAAAGTTTGTCAAAGCATGTTCTAAGACTGATTAGGACCTAGACAAAGGTAATTATGCAGGAGCCCTCTCTAAGTAAGCATGCACAACTCAATGCTATAGAGCAATTCCCTCATCTAGTAAAGTCATTCAAATCATGATGCCTAGATACATTAATTTATGAATATCAAGCTAGATTCCTCATTGGTTGAGCACCAAAATGAACAAAGACCAACAAAAATTTTGATGAAAGTAATTTATTCATACAAATTTAAATTTGAAAAACACGATTGTTCTAATTAAATATTAAAGAAAGTAAAATTGAAAAGCAACATTCAAGCTAAGGAAAGTTTGTTGAGTTGGCGTTGAAGATACTCCATTTATTTAGACATATCAAGGGCAAGGATTTTTTTTCATCACCAAGGATCATTGCTTTATCATCCACAGTTAGTCCAAGCTTGCTTAGTAGCACATCATCTTTAGCAGCTTCTTTATCCATATCATCACATGATGACAAGATAAAACTCTTCATGAAGGTTGTAAGCGGTGGTGCCCTTTCAAATTTAGGCAGAGAATTATTCTTAGTGTTGTTCTTATCAGGCTCAGACAACATTTCATTATCAATTAAATTCTAGATCTCATACGTTAACTTTATATAGTTGTCCATTTTGTGTCTAGGCCTTTGATGGAATTGGCAAAATGCCTTAGTATCAAAGTTAGGTAGAAGAGGATTAGGCAAAGGGCAAGGAGTCAAGGGTTGTAATAATCCCTTCTTTTGTAGCTTATTGAGAACCCAATATAGTGGCTTCCCTAATTCTGAAAATTGCCTCATTCCTCCTTGACCGGTGGTATTAACATCAGCTTCCTTTTGTGTATTTTGATTGCTAGGCTAATAATTCCATTTTATAGAAAAATGGTTCTTCTCTCTTTCCCTTTGACTTTTCCCACTAGGGTGATAGCCGCCCTTATTGCCCCAGTTAGATAGCACATCGTTCGACTGGTCTCGTAGAATAGAGATTGATCTCTCATTTTTCATTCGATCTCTATTAGTGAACTTGTTCTCCATGGATGCTGCCTTAGCATTATTGATGAGCTCCAGAATTTCAATCAACTGGGTCTTCATAATTTTAACCAATTGATCTTGTAGCTCCGCCATCCTAACTTTGACAACTTCATCGATTATATCCCTTAGCTGGTTTGCATCCATCCTTCTAATGAAGTACTTGAATCAAAATCAATGTTGTAAGTGGTATCGTTGTATGCTTTTGAATTGCCGTACTTCAGGTCTATGAGCCAGAAAGGATTAATGATATGTCATGTGATGCATGTATGCATGTGTGCACAACAAATAAACAAAGACAAATAGGATGTTCCTTCCAACCTTATAACTTTCACACACGAATGGTAAGTCGCTTTTTCTAGGTAATATGGTTAACAAAATACCCTGGGGTATCTTATTTTTGACTAATTCCCTCGGATGTTTCAACCAATAGTTATATTTTAAAAAATGGAAATCAGTTCATGATAATTCCCATTAATTAGGTTTTAATCCATTCAACCAACTAAAGTAGCTTTTATGCTATATTGGATTAAAACTAAATCAAGAGGTTTATTATAAATAGATTTCTCACTTGAAAAGGTAACTAATGATTCATGCCAAAAATAAGCCCATGATTAATTATTCTTAGTATAAACTAGGCTCACAATTGATTTTTTGTATTTCGTAATTGACCTAAATATTTGTAAGCTCTTTTGGATAAAAATAATTTTATTTCTAAGCCCATAAAAAATATTTTAGAAAAAATAGATTTTAGACTTAGTATTTGGGTCATGAGCAAAAGAATTTTTGATTTGTTTTTAGAAAAGTTTTATGTCCAAAGACCATCTTAAAAGTTTTGAAAATAGCTTTGGTCTTTTGGATTTTAATGAAAAAATTATTTTGAGCTTACAATATATTTAGGTCATACTAGAAAAAGAATAAATCAAATAAGTCATGATTTAAACCAAGATAAACTAACCATAGTCAAACAACATGCATTTGGGGTAAAAACCTAAGGAAAGTAACTAGACCAATTGCATGAGCTTTAGTCTTTGGGTTAAAAGGCTTAGGTTCCCATAACAAGTATATACCAAAAGGTACAAGGCTATGAGTGGTTATGCCATGCTTGATCTCCATACCTTGAGTGAAAATATGGTATCCCTTACATAACACAACACAGGTAACACGGGCATCCTAACTCATGCACACGATGCAATCTAATATGATGCAATGGATAATATCATGATAAAAAGAATAGAATAATATAAAAACTAACGGAATCAACTTCTCTTATCCCTAGTGGAGTCGCCATTGTGAGCGGAGATTTTTGCCCCCACTCCCGGTGGAATGGTTCTTGCGACTTCGGCACTGTTTAGGCTCGGGGCCTTAGAGAACACGGGCTTAAACTCGAAAAAAATAGAGTCACCACTAGGACGGGCCGGGAAAAATAAAGAGGTGGATGGATCGATTCCTAAGAAATCCTAACCCCTTAATGGGTTTGGAAAGTTGGGTACGTGTGGGGAAGGTGAGAAATGGCCTAGCAACCCCAAAATTATTAAATATAAAAATATTATCCATATTACATGCAACAATTAAAATAAAACATCATTATATTAAAATCAAAGCAACGTCCAAATAAACCAAATAAATGGACACCCATCCGAGGATGGATACATTTCCTTACATCGTTCATGTCTAAACTAAATGGGACACCCACCGAAAGGTGGAAACATGTCCTTTACATTGGTCCAAAAAATAAAAGCAATTTAAATTACATAATACTTAACTAATGAGGTATCCACAAGGTGGAAACATACCTCTTACAATTTTAATACCAAAACAAACAAATAATAATCATTATAATAAAGAAAATATCCATCCATGGTAAATTAAATAAATCAAGCATTGAAATTAAATAAATCAACCATCAAAATATATAATAAACTACATAATCAAATCTAAAATTAAATAAAGTAATAAATATATAAATTTAGGATTTGCATCTTAGAATAGGGTTTTTGGAATTAGGGTTTTTGAGGGTTTATAATTTTAAAAGATTGGATTTAGGGTTTAAGATTTTTTAGGTTTGGCCACTGGAATTAGGGTTTGAGGTTTTTTAGGTTTACAGGATGGGGGTTTGAGAAAAATGAGGTTTTGAAATTTTGGGATTAAATTAAGATTTTCTTGGATTAGGGATTTGGAAACTAGAGTTTTGCAATTAGGGTTTTGGTTGCTTTAGGTAGCATAGTTTGGGGAAAGAGTTACAGGGTGACAAGCTTTAAAATAAATTAAGGTTTTGATTTATCTTTTTAGAAGAAACATTGATTTTGGAGATAAATTGATATTTTGGAAAACAATTAGGTTTGTGAGACTTTAACGGAATAATTTAGGGTTTAAAAGTTTTTGAAATAAAATAATAGTTTAGAGTTTTGATAATTTGATCAACGATTTAGGCTACTGGATGAATGGAAAATTTGATCTATAAAACATACTATTAAGTTTTATAATTTAGGTTACTAACTCAATATCAAAACAAATGATAGAAACATTTAAAAAGAAAATATGGCAATAACATCATATGCTTAAACAATTCATGAATCTAAATGTAAGAATGTTGTAAATATAATAAAATCAAAAATTTATAATCAAATCTCCGTTTGTTGGTTCCTCCACAATTGACTTTTTGATGAACAATGAACAAAGGCAGTGTTACTGCCTTTGATGGATTGGTGATTGTTAATTCCTTTTGCCGTCTTCTGCCTTTTTGGTTTAATCTCTCTTAATCTGAATTGCCGAACCTTATTAATGTTAATTGCCGACCTTGTTAATGTTCATTGCTGACCTTGTTAATGTTCATTGCTACCTTTCTAAAATCTAAAACGTTATTATTTATAGGCCCTAACCTCACTCAGAATCCTTAACCCTAATATTAATTTGTCCTTAAAGCAAATTCTAGTTCAATTAGGAAACTCATTTAAACCATGTCGATCTGGGGCAACCAGGTCGACATGAGTTAAGGCCATGTCGACCTAGTTGCCCTAGGTCGACATGAGTCCAACCTCATGTCGATCTGTGCTGCCAGATCGACATGAGGCATGCTTATGTTGACCTGGTCTACCCAGGTCGACATGAGTCCAACCTCATGTTGATCTGGTCTGCCAGATTGACGTGAGGCATGCTCATGTCGACCTTGTCCCTCCAGGTCGACATGAGCAATTGCTCATATCTCCCCGACCGGCCTGACTCCAATTATTCTTGCCTTTTTTAACTTATGGACCAAAAAGTTTTAATTTGGGCCGATTCAACTTGATTTTAGGGTTTTACAATTGAATTTATGCCTCTTTAATCCAAACCGACTTCTTTAAAAATTATAAACTAGGTTTAAATATTTTAAAGTCGGATCAAATTTATTTTGGCATCCTTTAATTAGGACCGTATCAAATTGGGGTCAAAATTAAGGGTCTACACAATAATTCTCTCTGGAGTCTTCTGTATCTTTTGGACAACTTCCTTCTTCTCTTCTGGATTAGGCTCCTTGTCAGCTGGTAGGATGAGCTCTTTCTCCATTTGTATCACCAGTTCACTAACATTAGCAAAGATCTCAAAACCCAAAATTAGCTTCCCCATGAACATGATTGGCTCGGGCTTCCTTTGGAGTGGTCCCATGTCTGGAGCTTTAATAAAAACCTCCTCGAGTGGTGGGAACCTCATTTTCTCATTCTTCTTAGGTTTAACACCTTTTGTTAGCTTCATCATATCCCAACCCTTTCTTGGAAGTCTATGTTTCAAAATTTGAAAGCTCCGTCACACCTGTCTTAACCTTTCCAAGGCCAAGGCCTGGTAGATAGTTCATGTTCTTCATCATAGTCAGGACTTTGGGATCTACCAATTCATCAACCAAAATAACAGCTACTTGGAACCCATTAAGAGGCCTCTCAATCATCAGAGCATTTACCTCTTTATTGTCCTCATCCTTGATGACCATTGTCTCATCTTCATTTGGAAACTTGATCTTCTGATGGAGTGTAGAAGGAACTCCACCAAGAGGATGAAACTAGGATCATCCCAACAACAGTGCAAAGGTGATAGGGATGTCCAAGACTACAAACTCTACCATAGATTCAATAAGGCTAGCCTTCACAACAACTTTGAAGGTCCCTTTGGCATGCTTTTTGGTATTATCATAAGCCCTAATTGTCACCTCGGTTAGGCTTAGATCTCTTGTTGACATAGCAAGCTTTGGTAAGATTTTTAGTGGGCAAACATTTATGGCAGATCCATCATCAACCATAACACATAGGGTCCTATTCCCCTTAACCTCTACCTTGATGAAAAGAGGATGGATGCGGTCTCTTCCCTCTTATGGAAAATCAACATCTGAGAATGACACTATTCCCACATTAATCTTGTTCTTTTTCAGAGCATCATCACCCTTCTTTACTTCCTCAACCTTGTTTACCCCCATAAAGTGGATCAGTTCATCGAGTGTTACAGAAGTAAAAATCTGCCATAGCTTTGGTGATTATTTCTCATTGCTTCTTGGATATAGCTAGCAGATCCCATATGCTAATACTAGCTTGAGTTCTTTTCAACCACTTCAGAACAACATCATCTTCATCTTCTTTATTCCCTATTTCAACTTCATTTCCTTTATTAGCTTCCACTTGCTTTGGTGGCCTTGCATAAGGCTTACCAAATTGGATGTTCATTACTTCATCTTTCTCAGGCTCAGAACAGGTCCACTATTCCTTCTTTGTCTCAAAGTCCTCATCATAATCGCTTGAGTCCCAAAACTCGCTCACAAGATAAATATCTACTTCCTTCTCAACCATAGCTTGCTTCATCTTGTTAAACACCACTTCCTCTTTGGCTGCTTCATCCCCCACATCTTGGAAAGAAGACATAACAAATTTCTCATTTAAACCATCCCTAATCATGAAATTCACCGGTGGTGGCATCCTATTGAACATTGGTAATGGGTTATCCTTCATGCTAGGCTTGTCAGGTTCGGGCTTCTATTATCAATCAGATTATGAATTTCATTCCTCAATCTTAAACATTTGTTTGTCTCATGCTCTTGCATCTGGTGGAATTCATAAAATGCTTTGCATCAAAATTAAGTGGTAAATGACTTGGCAACAGGCGAGGGGTTAATGGCTATAACAGCCCTCTCTTCTGTAGCTTATTGAAAACCTAGGACAATGGTTTTCTCAACTCTAAAAATTGCCTTCTACCTCCTTGGCCAGTTGTATTTACATCGACTGACTTTTATATGCCCTGATTGCTAGACTGATAGCTTCCTTTCTCATTCCTTCTTATAGAAAAATGATTCTTCTCCCTTTCCCACTCTTGGATTTACAAAGTAGCCTGGAGAAGATCTTTGAAATCCCAGATATGAGTGTGGGACATCCTCTCACAAAGATTAGGTAGCACCCCTCTCACAATCATCATAATTTGGTTTGATTCATTTGGCCTCTTCTTGAGCAATGCTGCTTTGATTCTCCACCTCTTCACATAATTAACAAAGTTTTCATTTTATCTATGCCTTATCGACTCAACTTCCATAAAAGTAACCTCCAACTCGGAATTATACCCATATTGTTGGATGAAGCCTTTGTATAAAGAATCCCAACTCTTTTGTGTATTATCCTCTAAGATGTTGAACCAATTCTGCACAACAGGATCCAATGAAAGTATGAAGTACCTTAGAGTTTAAGCCTTAGTAGCTTGAGCGGACTGCATGGCTATGATATATTGCTTCACGTGGAGGTGAGGATTCCCAGTCCCATTGAACTTGGCAAAAGAAGGTATCTTGAACTTATAATGAACTTCCTCATCCTGTTCAAACAACTTATCCACCTCTGACATCTCTTTGATTTCATCTCTTTGATTTTCAGCTTCTTCTCAAACTTCTTCTCCAAGTCTGCAATTATCTTATCCACATCAGAAGTCTAGGTCTTTTCAACTGTTGATTTCTCCACAACCTTCGGCTCCTTCTTCTTATCTTGAGGATCCTGAAAAATACTGAGCCCAGTATTCATCATCGTCCATAACCATCTTATCATCATCAAAGGCTACTTCACTAACCTTGGCCTTTCCTTTGTCATTTTATTTCTTGGTACTAGTAGATGCTTCAGCAGTATTCCCAAATATTGTAGCCATTTGTCTTTTCATGGTCTCAGCCAGGACCCCCTTTATCTCTTCCATCTTGGTGTTAACTGCATTGTCTATCATCTTCTGAATCTGTTCAGGTTCCATTACTCTTGGTGAGAAGCTAACTGAGTCATTGTTGGATTCTATGTCGCTGGTGTAGGTTGGATTGCCATAGGCTCTTGAACTGCTGTAATCTAGGGTTGTGAGCCACAAAGGATCAATGATATGAGATGCAATGCATGCATGTATGAATGGATGCACAACAAACAAACAAACAAAATAAACCAAATCAACATAGTAAGAATGAACCTTCCAACCGTATAACTTCCACACACGAATGGCGAGTCTCTTTTCCTTGGTATATGACCAACAAAATACCAACATGGGGCATCTTGTTTTTGAATAATTCTCTCGGACATTTTAACCAATAGTTGTATTTTTAAATTTAAAAGTCAGTCTAAGATAATTCTCACTAATTAAGCCTTAACCCATTAGGCCAACAAAAAGATAGCTATATTGGATTAAAACTAAATTAAAGGGTTTATCATAAATAGATTTCTCATTTTGGAAAAACAACTAGTGATTCATACTTCAATGAAGCCCATGATTAATAAGTCTTAGTGTAAACTAGGCCCATAATTAATTTTAAGTATTCCATAATTGACCTAAATAGTTATAAGCCCAATGAAAGGGTTTGTTCAAAATGGTTTTGTTTCAAAGCCTATAGTAAATGATTTATTTTAAAAAAATAAATTTTGGGCTTTGAGCTTGGGTCATGAGGTGAAAAATATTTTTGTTTCAAAGCCCATTGTGAAAAGATTTATTTTGAAAATAGATTTTGGACTTTGAACTTGGGCCTTGAGGTAAAAAGAATTTTTGACCCATCTTGGAAAAAGGTTTTATGTCCAAAGACAATCTTGAAAAATTTTAAAAATAGTTTTGGTCTTTTGGGTTCGAAAATTATTTTGGGCTTACAATATAATTAGGTCATATTAGGAATGGAACAAACCAAATAAGCCATGATCCAAACTAAGATATAGCAATCATAGTCAAAGAGCAAGCATTTGGGTAAAAACCTAAGGAAGTAACTAGGCCAATTATATAAGCTTTAGTCTTTGGGTTGAAAAGTTTAGGTTCCTACAGTAAGTATTTAACAAAAGGTATGAGGCTATGAGTGGTTATGCCATGCTCGATCTCCATACCTTGAATGAAAGTATGGTATCGCTTACATAACACAACATGAGTACACAAAGACATCCTAACTCATGCACACAATGCAATCTATTATGATGCAATGGATAATATTATAATAAGAAAGAATAAAATAATATAAAGGCCAACAAAATCAACTTCTTTTATCCCCAGTGGAGTCGCCACTGTGAGCGAATATTTTTTCCCCCACCCCCATGTGGAATAGTTTGTACTGTTAGGCTCAGGGCCCTAGAGAACACAGGCCTAAACCCAAAAAAAAAAATAGAGTTGCCACTCAGATGGGCCAGGAAAAAAGAAAGGGGTGGACGAATCAATTCTTAAGGAATCCCTAACTCCCTAATGGGTTCTGAAAGTTGGGTACGCGTGGAAAAATTGAGAATGACCCAGCACCCCAGAGCACCTGGTTCATTAGAACCGGCCTGCTTTTTAGGTCTAAATATTATTAAATTCTTAAATATTATAAAGTTATCCATACTATATGCAAACATTAAATTTCATTAAAATTAAAACAAGTCCAAAGAAAATAGGCACCCATCCATGGATGAAAACATGACTTTACAAGTATCTAATGTCATAAAGAAAAATAAGGTAATAAATAAAATGAGACACCCACCATAGGTGAAAACATGTCCCTTACAATAGTCCCAAAATCCTTAATAAACAAATTAGATTACATAGTGAAAATCTAGGTGCCCACAAAGTTGAAACATACCTCTTCCAACTCTTGAAACTAAAATAAATCAATAGATAAACATGCAACCATTCATCATAAAATTAAACCATCCATCACAAATAAAAATAAATCATCCACCAAGACATATAATAAGTAAACATACATTAATAGTCAAATCTACATTTAAATACCATATTAAACAATAGATGTACAAACTAGGGTTACATTTGTAATATCCCCATATGTGCCCTAGAAGTATTGATGTAATTGTGTTTGAATTGAATTAAATGTATATATATTTTTGCAAAAGAAATGGTGGTGTTAAGGGAATGTATATGTTGTGTTTATGGTCATATATATAACATATAAATTGGTCAAAGTGCTTAGTCAAGGGAAGAAGATATTTTAAGTGTTAAGTGTGAAATTACCAAAGTGGGCAAGAGATGATAAAAGGAATTAAAATGTGTATGAGGGTATTATAGTAATTTTCTTTTGGATGAGTATTTAATGAGTGTTGACTTTGTGATTTCTTCATCATCTTTTCTTCTTCTCTTCTCGATGGTGTGGCCGGCTATCAAAAGAAAAGAAGAGCGAGAGAGGTGTTTAAAGGGTTATCATCAAATTGAAGGATGAAGCAAAGGATCAAGTTGGAGATTTGTGAAATTTCTTCAAAATAGGTAAGTACTTACTTGTTTTCCCTTGTTAATGTTTGAAGTGGTGTTTGAGATAGGTTGTGATGGATTGATTTTATGATTTGGGTTGTTATATATATGTGTTTACAAGTATTGAAATTGATTATAAGCTAAAGGATTGAATTGGTGTTGGTTTTGTTGTGAAGATGGTAAGTTAAGTGGATTTGGATAGGGAAAGATCAAGAGTAATGATGGTTTTAGGGTTTTGAAATGGTAAATGATTCAATGTGTTGTTAATGTGCAATATTGTGATTAACATGTTAAATAAGTGTTAATGACATGGTTTATATGCATTTGAATGAAGTTGTGTTGTGTATAATGTGTTTAAATGCAATTGAAAGAGGTTTGGCCACATTTAGGGTTTTGTTTATGTGAGGCACGGCCAAAATAAGAAAGGAACACGGCCAAGACTTAATGTTTTTGAGAGACACGGCCAAGTCTAAGAAATTTTGGCCATGTTGGATGAGTTTTGGAGAGACACGGTCACAAGCTTGGCCGTGTCCCTTGCCCATGTTTGCTACTGCCTGATTTTGGATGAGAGACACGGCCGTGTCCCCTGCCCGTGTCTGCTTCTGCTTGAATTGGAATTGAGAGACACGGCCACAAGCTTGGCCGTGTCCCTTGAGTGTGTTGGCTACTGTGACTTTTCTTTGCTCTTCTTGCTTTGATGAAATGGTATATACATTTGATAATACATATGATACTACATGAACAAGGTTATGTATTATGCATTGTGAATCTTGTGAATGTCAATGTGTTATATGAATAATGTACATTGTAATGTTACATCAATGATGTTATGTGTAAAATGTGAAGAAGAGGATGAAGTAATTGATTATAGATAGCTTGGTGGGAGTAACTCTTGAGGGTGAAAGAGATGAGGATCATCCAAAAAGGTATGTACAATGCAATTTATAATGATGTGAATAATATGATTGAAGCATGTCTAAATGATATAATCGAATAATGACATGTTTGCCTAGTTAATGTAATTGATGTTGTATATATCAATGATGGAATATGACATGTAAAGGATATGATGAGATAAATGATTGTGTATGTAAAAGATGAATTGCTATAATGTGGATTGAAATGTGATGTGAAGCCATTGTGATTGGCTATGATAACTCAAATATGATGTGAAGCCATTGTGATTGGCTATGATGATTCAATTGAAAGAAATAAGGCATGTTTGCTTAAATAATGATGAGAATTGAAAATGATATTGATGATGAAATAATCAATGAATTGTGTATCTAATGTGTTATTCATTTTCAGAGTTTTGTTGTTGGTGGCATGCCTAATGGTAACAATCTCTTGAAGTTAGGTTGGGCTTGATCCTTGAAGCCAAGTTGGGTTGAAGTTTAACATGTTTTACTCCCCTTGAAGCTTGGTTGGGTCTAGTCCTTGAAGCCTAATTGAGATGTTACAACCCTTGAAGCTAGGTTGGATTAGTTCTTGAAGCCAAGTTGGGTTGATACTTAGCATGCTTTGTTCCCCTTGAAGCTTGGTTGAACTTAATCCTTGAAGCCTAGTTGGGATATTGATGAATGTGATAATTAAACCAAAGCATTAACTCTGAAAGTCGAATAGCATATTAGTGTTTGTTGGGCCCGAGTCTGTCTTTGTTGTTAATATGATATATAAAGGTTTAAATAAATGAGTAATGAGATCTATGATTGACTTTATTGGCAATGTGACTCATGATTTGTAAGATGTGAACAAAGTAATGTTATGAAGTATGATATGTGATGTGTGTATTGATATATGTTGATTGTGAGTATTAGTGATGAACGGTGATTGGTGATAATGATATGTATATAATATATATATATATATGAAATTTGTCTTGATGTATGAAAGGTGCAACTCAAAAGGAGAAACTAATGGTAAATGAAAGTGATACTTCATTATATGTTAGAATTTCTATAATGCATGATTTTATGTTATATTTGTACTACTAAGCTCTTGGGCTTAGCGCGGTTGTGTGATCGCGCAGGTGTTTAGATGGAAGATATGAAGTCTTTCGTGATGCCACAAGGAGAGTAAAAGTTTATCGAGACCAACTAGAGGGTGATGCATACATGTATAATTTAATTATGAT
Source organism: Garcia nutans (assembly GCA_947685225.1). NCBI lineage: Eukaryota > Viridiplantae > Streptophyta > Magnoliopsida > Malpighiales > Euphorbiaceae > Garcia > Garcia nutans. Next base: position 14,423,434 of record CANTUV010000032.1, read on the forward strand.
GTATTTCTATCAAGAATGTATTCATATGTATAAATGATGTTTTGAGAAAGATAAGATTACTGTATATTTATAAGATCATTAAAAGTATATCGATTTTGTAAATGTTTTTTAAATTAATGTATTATGGTTTGAGCTATGTTAAAAGTTTTTTTTTAAATTGTAACAAAAAGTGACATCCTTATACTTTATATACTTACTGCATATATACAAGGTGTATGTACAGTACTTATATAGAGTATCGGGGTGTTACAACATTTATATGAATTAGGGTTTTAGGGTTTAGGATTTTAGACAAAGCAAGATTAGGGTTTAAGTTTTTAGAAAATAAGATTAGCATGGTAGATTTAGGACTAAGGTTTTAAAACTAGGGTTCCTGGACATTAGGTTTAGGAATTAGGTTCGGAAATTAAGTTATTGGGGTTTAAGAACTTGAGGTTTTAAAATGGGGTTTTGAAAATAACTTTAAGTTAAAGGCTAGGGTTTTGGTATTTTGGAAAATAGGATTTGAGTGTTTTGGAAAATAAAAATAAGGTTTTGATACTTTGAAAAAACAAATTAGAGTTTGGGAATTAGAACACAGTTTAGGGTTTTGAAAATTAAGAAACGAATTTAAACTTTGAGCTACTGGATGAGATAATATGAATTAAACCTTAGTTTTATAAAATATAGGATTGGGGTTTAGCAATTTAAACTTCTGGATTAAAGTTATAATCAAAACAAATAATTAAAACATTTAAAAGAAAAGATGACACGACTATTGTATGTTTAAGCAAATGAAGTATAAGACACAAAACCTGCGTTGAAGGTTCCACCAATTTGATTATTGATTCCAAGCTACTGCCTGCACCAATTACTTTTTCTGGCTGAGCAAAGATTAAAGGCAGTGGTTACTGCCTCTAGTGTGTTAATTGTTGCTGATTGAATTTTGTTGATTATTGCTTGTTGATCATTATTGCTAGGGTTTAATTCTTGCTGCCTCCCATTTTCCTTGTCCAAGATTTGTATTTACAAGCTTTTAACTAGGGCGACCTAGCTAAACAATTTTGATCCGAAACCAACATCCTCACCATGAATCCTGGTCTGCTTAGGATTTTTAAAATGTCTTGGGCTTAGTAAAACCTGTTGTAGACCCTTAATTTTTGACCCAGTCCGGTCCAATATATTTTGTTTAGTCCAAAATAATTTTTGTGTTGTCTAATATATTTTAATTGGTCCAAAATAATTTTTGTTATCTTAATTAAATAATTTTTTATTTAGTGTCTAATTTTTATTAATAAAAAATAAAAATTAAAAAAAAATCACCCGCAGGCCTGTCTCGCCCGCAGCTTCAGCAGCCAACTGCGGTAGCTTTTTCGCCAATGCAATTTTTCCTGCGGCAATTTTTTTCGCCAGTGCAATTTTTCCGCAGCAGTTTTTTTTTTGTCAGCAAAATTTTCCGACGCAAATTTTTTGAAACCTAATGCAATTAGGTTTCGGTTGCCTTTTCTTAATAAATAATGTATGACATGAGAAACTAGGAAAAAAAGCCAAAAAACTTCTATAAATAAGGAGGCAGAAAGATGGAAAAAAAAATCAGAAATTGGGACGAAATTGGGGATTTTGAAACAGAATCTGTGAAGGAAAACTTTAATCAAGCTGATTTTTTGAGAGAAGAAGAAGCAAAGCCAGAAACAAATCATCAAAGGCAGCAACTACCTTTGTTTTTTATTAATCCAAGAAGAATTATTTTTGGAGGAATCAACAAAAGGAGGTATGTATTAATTGTTATATTTTTTCACAGTAGCATAAATTATGAAATTGTATTTTTTAAATCAAAAACCCTAGAACTTTAATTTAGTTTTTCTAAAGTTAAAAATACTAATTCGTTGCTTTATTTTCCAAAAAGACTTAAAATTGTTATTTTTACTTCTTCAAAATCTTAAAACCCCTAATTGAACATGTTTTTCAATAAAACCAAAATTTGATTCTGTTTCTTACAACAAACCTTAAAAAAACCTTTTTTATTTAGATAAACTTTAAATCGTTGGTCTACTTTCATAAAGTTATCAATTGCTTTTTCCAAATTCTAAAAAGCTTCATGCATTCACTGAAACCCTAATTCAAAATTTCTAAAACCATAATTCAACTCCAAAACTCAAAATAGTAAAACCCTAACCCCCTTTAAAACCTTAAACCCTAATTTTTTCTAAACCCTAATCCTTTAAAACTTTAAAAACCATAAAAACACAAATATCTTAATTTCACACAGTAAACTTGAAACCATAAATTAAAAGTGTTTTAAAGAGTCCAAATTCTAGTTTTTTACATCATAAACCCTAGTTTGGTTAATCAAAGAGTCTTACCAACCTTTTAAAACATAAAATCCTCAATCTATTTTAATTCTCTTAAAGTTACAGTAGCCAAATTCCATTAATTTCAAAACCTTAAACACATGAAATAAAGAGCCCTAAATGGAAACAATAGCTATAATTGGAATTTTATTTGCTTTATTCAAGTCTATATTTGATTATGCTTTGATTTATTTCTTATGCTTTAATTTATTTAAATTCAATGCTTGGTTTATTTAATTTGTCATGGATAGATGTTTACTTTCTATTGATGTTTAACACCTTTGATGAATGATTTGTTTATGATGAATGGTTATTTACTTTTATCAATTTATTTAGGTTTCAAAATGTTGTAAGAGGTATGTTTCCACTTGGTGGGTACGTCATTAGTTAAATATCATGTAATTTAATTTGCTTTTCTATTTTAGAACCTATGTAAAGGACATGTTTCTACCTTTCGGTGGGTGTCCTATTTAAGCATGTGATGTAAGTACATATTTCCATCTTTGGATGGATGTCCATTTATTTGTTTTGCTTGGACCTTGCTTTGACTTTAATATATTGATGCTTTCTTTTAATTATTGTGTGTAATATGGATAATGTTGTTATATTTAAGAATTTTATAATATTAAGACCTGTAAAGGAGGCCGGTTCCAATGAACCGGGCGTTGTGGGGGTGCTGGGCCATTTCTCACCTTCCCCACACGTACCCAACTTTCCGAACCTATTAGGGGGTTGGGGATTCCTTAGAAAATGAGTCATCCACCCCTTTCTTTTTCCCGGCCCGTCCGGGTGGCGACTCCATTTTCTCCAGACTTAGGTCCGTGTTCTCTAAGGCCCTGAGCCTAAACAGTGCCGAAGTCGCAAGAACCATTCCACCGGGAGTAGGGGCAAAAATCTCCGCTCACACCTGTTGTCCCATATAGAATTGGCCAAGGCCAACTCGATATGGGGACCCATGTCGAATTGGCATTGGCCAATTCAACATAGGAATCATCCCATGTCGAATTAGCTAAGGCCAATTTAATAAGGGATTGATCCCATATTGAATTGGCATGGGCTAAACCATTTTAATCTAAACTGGACTGAACCAAATTGATTATACTTAATTTGGGCTTATTAAAATTTATCCCGGATTCTTAAATTTATCTTGGACCAAAATTAAGGGTTTACACATACTTGATAGCTTATGTTTTTATTGAATTTGGTTTGGCATAACACAATGTGATTTGGTGAATGTGTTATGCTACTTTGATGTTGGTTTTTTTTATCTTAAGTGCTTTGTATTTAGTAAAAGTGAGTGAGTTGAATCTAATGTGAATAGTCAAGCTATTGTAGAATGGCTAATGATAATATTATGTCTAATTTGTGAGAAGTGTATAATATGTATTAGGAATGGGGAAATAAGCAACATTATGAGTGTGGCTTATAAATATGTTTTTAAAAGATAGGAAATTATTAAAGAAGAATGAGAAATGATAATGTTGTGTGCATTATGGTAATATTTTGGGAAAAGATAAAATATGATTAAAATTGTAGAAAATATCTGAATATGTGAAAATTGTTAAAATTGTGAGAAATGAGAAAATGTGATTAAAATATGATAACTTGATGAAATGTGAAATATAATGTGATGTGTAATATGTATATGTTTATGGAAATTGTGTGTATTGTTTGATGAATGTTATGATAAGCCATTGAGTTATGGCTCAAGTTAAAGATTTGTATAAATTATGAAAGTAGTGAAAAGCTATTGTAGACCCTTGATTTTAGCCCTAAGCTAATCCGGTCCTAATTAAAGAAGGCCTAAGTCATGATCGGTTCATTCTTAATAAGTTTAAACCCACTTTAAGCTTTTAATTGGATTGGTCTAATTTTATAAGGCCTAAAATAAGTCCAGTTTAATTTTTGAAAGCCCTGAAATAGTCCTGAAGCAAATTTAATTCGATATGGATCATGCCATATTGAATTAGGCATGTCTAATTCTATATGGATGGTCAATATCAAATTAGACATTCCATATCGAATTAGAAAATTCGATATGGACATGCCCATATCGAATTTGGATGATCGTAATTTGATATGGCAGCCCATATCAAATTAGGTTGATCCTAATTCGTTATGGAGCTTGTTCATATCGAATTAGAATTGCCAATTTGATATGAACTCTTGACCATATCAGATTAAATTTGTTTTAATCTAATATGGTCATGGTTTGCCTCGAATTTAAGTGATTTTAATTCAATATGCGTCAGGAGGGAGACATGCTTAGATAGGAAGGTGAAACTCAGTTTTCAGAATTTAACCTAATGTTTTCTATAAATACAAGGAGCCAGAGTTATTAAAAAGAAAGCAACAATCAACAAAAAGAAAAACCCTAGCAGCAACACTACCAAAAACAATTTAAAGATACACAAAAACTCAATAAACTAGATGGCACTACATACTGTCTTCACTTTGTTCAACTGAGATTCTACAACTGGTGCAAACATAAAGCTTGGATCAACGTGAAATATCGGTGGAACCAATAAATGGTGGTTTGAAATTCCTTATTCAATCTATTTTAAAATTCACAGTAGTTTGTCCATTATTTCATTGAATTATTTTTATTTCATTCTTCTATTTGTTTTATAAAAGATTCAATAAGTTACCAGAGAATCCATGTCTACAAAATTTATTTTGAATGTCCAGTAAATTATTTTATCCATGGTAGCCTATTTAATCTTAATGTAATATCATAATAACTCTAATTCAATATCACAGTAGCATTAGTCTCATACAATATTAATTTGAATTAAAAATTCGATTGCCCAAAGTTATAAATATAATCACAGTAGCTTTGTTTTCTAAAAATCAAAACCATAACCATATTTTTCTAAAACCCTAAAAACCAATCCTCAAACCCTAATATCCGAACATCTAATAGCCTAATTTCTAAAACCCAAAATCCAAAACCCTAGTTTCTAAAATAAAAAACCTAACTCTTTTTCAAAACATCCAGAACCATAGTTTTCAAAAATCCAAAACCTAATTCCCAAACCTTGAAACCCTAAACCCTAATTTATTAAAACCCTAACCATGTTTTCCTTAAACTAAAACCCAAATCATATTTTCCTAAAACTCTAATTCATAAATTAAAGCCCTAATTTTGTACATTTAATTATTCATTTAAGATTGAGCCCTAGTTTTGATTATTTAATTTGTTATATGATTATGATCACTGATTTATTTATTTCATGGATGATTTATGATGAATGGTTTACTTTTATTTATGATGGATGATTGAATGTCTTTTTATCATTAGATTATCTTAATTTCAAAATGTAAGAGGTATGTTTTTACTTTGTGGGTACCTCATTAGTTAAAGTTTCATGTAATTTAAATCATTTTAAGTTTTGTGATTGATGTAAAGGACATGTTTCTACCAATAAGTGGGTGTCCTATTTTATTTTGTTTTATACATTGGACATGATTGTAAGGGCATATTTTTCTTTTTGCATGGGTTCCCATTTGTTATTTTGTTTGAACTTATTTTAATTTTAATACAATGATTATTTATTTTGATAATCACATATAATATGGATGATTTTATAATATTTAAGAATTTAATAATATATGTATCTGAAAAGGAGGCTAGTTCCAATGAACCGAGCGTTATGAGGGTGCTGGGTCATTCTCACATTCTCCATACATACCCAACTTTCTAAACCCATTGGGGGGTTGGGGATTCCTTAGGAATTAAGTCATCCACCCTTTTCTTTTTCTTAGCCATCTTGGTGGCGACTCCATTTTCTCAGAGTTTATGCCCGTGTTCTTTAAGGCCCTAAGCCTAATAGTGCCAAAGTCGCAGGAACCATTCCACATTAGAGTGGGAGTGAAAATCCCTGCTCACAGTGGCGACTCCACTGGGATAAGAGAAGTTGATTCCGATTGTCTTTATATTATTTTATTCTTTCTTGTTATGATATTATCCATTACATCATTAAAATTGCATTGTGTGCATGAGTTAGGATGCTCGTATAACCCATGTTGTGTTATGTAAGGGATACCATACTTTCACTCAAGGTATGGAGATCGAGCATGGCATAACCACTTATAGCATGGTATCTTTTTCTATATACTTGCTATGAGAACCTAAGCTTTTCATCCCAAAAATTAAAACCTATGTAGTTGGCCTAGTAACTTTTCTTATGTTTTTACCCAAGTGCTTGTTGTTTGACTATGATTGATATATTTTGGTTTGAACCATGGCTTATTTGGTTTGTTATTTTCCTAATATGACCTAATTATATTATGAGCCCAAAGTAATTTTATTCTTTAAAGACTAAAATGATTTTATTCCAAAAGACCAAAATTATTTTTAAACTCTTTTTCAAGATGGTCTTTGTACTTGAAACCCTTGTTAGATGGACCAAAAATCTTTTTCTACTTCATGGCCTATATACAGAGCCCAAAATTCATTTTTAAACAAACTTTTTTACTATAGACTTTGATACAAAACTATTTTTACAAATTAAAACCTTTTTTTTAATGGGTTTTTAACATTTTCTTAAATGGGCTTATAACTAGTTAGGTCAATTATGGAATATTAAAATCAACTGTGAGCCTAATTTATACCAAGACTTATTAATCATGGGTTTGTTTGTGACATGAATCATTAGTTGTTTTTCCAAATGGGGATATCTATTTATGATAAACCTTTTAATTTAGTTTTAATCCAATATAGCATAAAAGCTATCTTTTTGTTGGACCAATGGATTAAGATTTAATTAATGGAAATTATCATGGATTGACTTCTAAATTTGAAATATACAATAATTGGTTTAACCATCCTAGTAAATTGTCCAAAAACAAGATATCCCATGTTGATATTTTATGTGGAAGTTATAAGGTTGGAAGGTTCGCTCTTACTCTTTTGTTTTATTTGTTTGTTTATTACTTATGCACACATGCATGCATACATTGCATTACATATCATTAATCCTTTCCGGCTCACAATCATAGAGTATAATAGTTCATGAGCGTACGACAATCTAACCTACGCTAGTGACGTAGAATCCATTAACGACTCAGTCAGCTTCTCACCAAAAGCAATGGATCCTAAGCAAGTTCAAAAGATGGAAGATGATGTAATCAACTCTAAAAAGGAAGAACTAAAGGGGGTCATAACTGAGACCATGAAAAGCTAGCTAGCTGCATTATTAGGGAATACTATTAAAGCAACTACTAGTACTAAGAAGCCAAAAGACAAAGGAAAGGCTAAAGTTGGTGAAGTAGCTATGGATAATGACAAGGTACTACTCGATGATGATGATGATTGGGCTCAGTATTTCCAAGATCCTCAAGATAAGAAGAAGGAGCCAAAGGTTGTGGAGAAGTCAACTGTTGAAAAGACCGAAACTTTGGATGTAAAAAAATGATTGCTGATTTAGAGAAAAAATTTGAAAAGAGGCTGAAAACTGAAGATATGTCAGAGGTGGACAAGTTGTTTGAACAAGATGAGGAAGTCCCTTACAAGTTCAAGATGCCTTCCTTTGCCAAATTTAATGGAATTGATCATTTGTCACATCCTTATACCATATATACATATAATGCATACACCTAATATATGTAATATACACATATACATTATGAGAATATCATAGTTTTCAATCTTATCAAGTTTTTTATAAATTCAAGAAAATATTTTGCAACTTAAATATACTTTAATAAATAAATAAATAATATTCATTAATAATTTAAATACTAAAAATATATAATTTAATAAAAAATCTCTGGAAATACTCACAAGAGTTTTGTCTGTAATTCAAATAAATTCCAAAATAACAAGCACACAACCTGGCATAAAAATTTATACTTCCAAAATATTAATAATTTTATTCATTTTCCAAACTCACTACTTTATTACTATATAATTAAAATCTCAACACTTTAAATTTTATCTATTAAAATTAAAAACTGATGTAAATATATACACACCGTCATCTTAAATCTTTATAAACCAATACAAGTGTTATAATTAATTTACATAAACCAAAATGCTTAAATCATAAATATACTTTTATACAAATGGCATCATTGGTCTTGCGGTCATCTAGGTTACCACGCATCTACCACAGTTTGAGTTCCACTGACCGGCACACTCTTACCTGCGTGATTTACATAACTGCTCTAAGCTTTACAGTTTAGTGGTACATATCTATAAATAATAAAAATTATATATATACATTCTTACTTCTTATTTTATACATGGTGTTTATATATATATAGCTATACTTCTTTATTTTTTAATCTCAACTATCAAATCCAGTACACATACAAACAATCTCATGACCTAATTATGCTTAGGTCAACTTTGTCTCTAAACCTAGCTCTACTTAGGTCTATCAACACTGATATTTTTAATCACATATCATAATTCATCTTACCATCCAAATGTCATATTCCATTATCCACATCAAAATACACACACAAAAGCATAGGCCCAAACAATTTAATATATTATTCAAATTCCAGAGTTACCATTTTAGTCCAAATTGACACCAAATGTCTAGCTCCGAAGGCAAATTATATATCAGTGATGCCTAGCATATAGTCCCGAAGGCAAAATCATGTATCATTGACATATAGCATCTAGCTCCGAAGGCAAAATCATGTATCAGTGATGCATAATGTTTAGCCCCGAAGGCAAATAATGAGGATAACCTCATAGGCATGCCGCTAAATACAGAACTCTGGAAATTAAATAACATACTAGGCACACAAATAATTCATATTTTTCTTAATCAACTTTTTTCTCATTTTCCCATAATCAACTAGGCACATTGCCTCATTTTCTCATTTTTCTCATTCATATCAATGTCAATTCATATTAATTCATCATATCTCATCATATCATCACAATGTATGATATTTCACATTACCATTTAAACATCATTAATTTTCATATTTCAAATGTTTGCAACATATTTCATCATCTTTCTAGCCACAACCACAATGTGACTAGTAAATCACATTTCTAGTACATTTATCGCATTTTTCATAACTCTTGTGATAATGTCAACTATGATCACCATCACATGCCTCATAAATTATCACATTACATATTCACTTATTTAACATTCTTCTACATCATTCTCATGTCATAATACATAATTACATTTCAATTCATTTTATCATTTTATATTCATGTAATATTTGTATATTTCTCTAAAATCAGGTAATATTCCCATGTCTCCAGCATTTGTAAAGTTCATCATCCTATTAATATACAAACATTAATTCATAATAATGTCACTTTAAAGAAAATTGTTTATTCCTTAAAGTGAACCAAATGGTATTTTTTTTTCACTCCCCTATTCATTTCCATTAATTCTTATCCTTCTAATTCCTTTTTCACAATTTCTCATATTTTTCAAGTGGTCATAATTTTTTATGATCACTTTACATTTACCATGTTTTAGTTATTTTTCACATATTCATCATTATTTCACTATCACATTACATAATTATGAGTCACACTAGCATTATGACTCATTCCACACACATTTTATCACACTTTTCAATGTACACATATTAGTCATACTACTACATCTAGGTTCCTTTCATAATTTTTACATCTTCTTTCTCTTTTCTTATAACATTATTTATTTTTCTTAAATTATTTATTTTTATTTTTAGCATGTCCCACATCCACTACATTATACATATAACTATTGAAATAGCTATTTTACAATAGCTCAATTTACAAATCTTATGCATTTCATCTATAAACCTTAATTTTATATTTAGCAAATACCTAATATAACAGTATCACATAACTATGCCATATTGCATAGATGATGTGATTTCCTACATTTTCAAATACTTCATATAAACAATACCAAACCATACATAACAAATTTCATGTAGATAAATATATGTACTAACCGTAATTTGTCAAACACCAAACCAATTTCACTTTCCAATTCAAATTTTCACCAATGCCCTTCAATTCTTTAAATTTTGTAATTTTACTTTACTTAACCCTAACCCACATTACCAGTTCCAACATAGCATTAGCAATTCCTTTTAATACACTTTAACCATTCATACACCATTTACATTAATTCTCATAACATTTCATCAAAACACTATTTTCACCATTACTACCTTATTCAAACTTCAATATATCAAACTCATTTCCATCATTCAACTATATAATCATCAATTATACATCAAAATAACATTAAAATAATTCCCTTCCATAATTATGGAAATCTCTTTCAAAAATCTAATTTTCACATAATGTAACTATTAACATTAACTTCACCAAAACCTATTCATATCACATTTTCAAAATTAAAATCATAACATTTACATTAAAACAACACTAATTCATCTCATTAAAATAATTATCAACATCCATATTTGAAATCCTAATTTTACATAATAGGTCCATAACCCTAAATTTAACCAAACTTTCTCATATTTAATTTTCAACCATAAAATCATCATACTTATATTACAACAACAATAAATCACTTTATTACAATAATTATGAACATCTATACTAAAATCCTAATGAACACATATGCATACCAAAACCATATTTCCATCAACTTTGTTCTTTTCAAACAATCAACCATCAACTCATTATATACACATTCTTTTAGCATCATTTTTGTCTATTTTGACAATTTAACATCACTTTCTCACTCTAGCAATTCCAAACATAAACTTAAAATTAAGAAATTAAAGCTTTAAAGAAAGAAGACTTACTTGTTACTTTAATCTTTCTTCAAAATTACCCAAAATCCTTTAGAATCTTTGTGAAATTTGATGGATTGAAGAAAAGAAAAGCTTTGCTTTCTTGTGCTATGGTGGGCAATGTGTGATGAGAAGAAAAAGAAGAAGAAGAAGAATAAATGGACTTTTATTTTTCTATCTTTCTTTCTCATCCACATGAATATATATATATATATATTTAATTAAGCAATTATTAATTTATTAAGACACTTTTAGTTTCTTCCTATCAAAATTATTTTAATTTTAATTTTAATTTTTTTCTATTTTACTTTCTTTCTTTTCTCTTAACCATATATATATATATAATATAATATATATAATAATATAATTTATTAATTATTAGAATCCCATAATTTTCCACTATCACAAAAAATTACTTTAATTTGAATTATTTAATTAAATAATTAAATATCTTACTACCTTTAATTTTCACCAATTACTTTATTTCCTTCTTTGACTTTCTTTCCCTCTATTATTATTATTATTATTATTATGATCATCATCATCATCATCATCATCATCATGACCACCTTTTCCAACACTATTTTATACTTTATATATATATATATTGTATATTCCATGTATATTTATATATTTTATATATGTCATTTATATTTCAAACAATCAATATGCATATCTCTTAGATTTCTCTCTTCTTTTGACTTTTTTTTGTTTTATTATTTTTATTTATTTATTTACTCATTTATCATCTTCCCATCACTAATTATACATATATGTTTATATTTCATTTATATTTCAATTATATATATATATGCATATATGCATATGTATATGTGTATGATATATCTGTGAGGATGTAATATCTGTGATCTTGGAGAAATTAAACAAGTATTTGGAGGTATATGTGTTGTATATACTTAATGTATATCTAGTGTATACATACTATATACATTATATATATTGTATGTTGGATATATTATATTATATTATACTTAATGTGTACATAGAGTGCTCGAGCTACTAAGGCTCAAACCCCATCTCCATGTGTAGAATTGGTTCAATACCTTAGAGGACAGTACTCAAAAGAACTGAGATTCTTTGTACACAGCCTTCATCCAATAATATGGGTATAATGTCGAGTTGAAATTACTTTGATGGAAATTGAGTTAATCAGATAGAAAAAAAAATGGGAATTTTGTTGATTATATGAAAAGATGGAGAAACAAGGTTGCATTACTCAAGAAAAGACCCGACGAGTCATATCATATTATGATGATTGTAAGGGGGTGCTACCTAATCTTCGTGAAAGGATGTCTTACACCTTTATCAAAGATTTTAAGGATCTTCTCCAAGCTAGTTTGCAAATAGAAGAATAGAAAAGGGAGAAGAATCACTTTTCTACAAGAAGGAATGAGAAAAGGACCTATCAATCTAGCAATCAAAGCACACAAAAGGGAGTCGATGTTAATGCAACTAGCCAAGGGGGTAGAAGAAAGTTTTAAGAATTGAGAAAAATGTTGTCTTGGGTTTTCAATAAGCTACAAGAGAGAAGGCTGTTACAACCATTGATCCCTCAGCCATTGCCAAATCCTTTACCACCTAATTTTGATTCAAAAGCATTTTGCCAATTCCACCAAATGCAAGAACATGAGAAAGATAAATGTTTAAGGTTGAGGCATGAGATCTAGAATTTGATTGATAGTGGAAAGTTGCCCGAACCTAATAAGTCTAGCACGAAGGACAACCCATTGCCAAGGTTCAACATGGTACCACCTTCGTCAACTTTCATGGTTAGATGAGGTCTGAGTGAAAAGTTTATTCTATCTTTTTTCGAAGATGTAGGTAGAGAGGCAACTAAAGAATAAGTGGTGATTACCAAGATGGAGCAAGTTGTGGTTGAAAAGGAAGTAACCGTCTATATTGTAAGCATGTTATGGGATTCAACTGATAGTGATGAAGATTTTGAGCCAAAGAAGGAGGAGTGGACCTGGTCTGAGCCTAAAGAAGATGAAGTAATGAACACTCGCTCTGGTAAGCCTTATGTAAGGCCACCGCCAAAGGAAGTGGAAGCTGATAAAGGGAAAGATGCTGAAATAGGGAATAAAGAAGAAGATGATGATGCTATTCTTAAGTAATTGAAAAGAACTCAAGCTAGTATTAACATTTGAGATTTACTAGCTACATCCAAAAAGCATCGAGAAACTACGGCCAAAGCTATGGCTAGCGTGCCGATTTCCACTACTATAATGCCAGAGGAGCTGGTTAATTTTTTGAAAGTTGAAGGAGTGATGAAATGTGATGATGATCAGAAGAAGCACAAGATTGATGAGGGAATGGTGTCATTTTCAAATTCTGATTTGCCAGAAGAGAGAAGAGATCACATCCGCCTGCTTTTTATTAAAGTTTTAGTCAAAGGAAAGAGGACTCTATGTGTAATGGTTGATGATGGATCTACCATAAATGTGTGCCCACTCAAGATCCTACCAAAGATAGCTATGTCAACAAGGGATCTATGCCCAACCAAAGTGATGATTAGGGCTTATGATAATACTAAAAGGCATGCCGAAGGATCCTTCAAAGCTTTGTGAAGGCTGGCCCCATTGAATCTATAGTGGAGTTTGTGGTCCTTGATATACCCGTCATGGTCCTGGATATACCCATCACTTTTACACTGTTGTTGGGACAATCCTAGTTTCATCCTCTTGGTGGAGTTCCTTCTACACTCCATCAGAAGATCAAGTTCCCAAATGGGGATGAAATAATGGTTATCGAGGCTGAGGACAATGAAGTGGTGAATGCTCTATTGGTTGAAAGGCCTCTCAATGGATTTCAAGTGGCTATTATTTCTGATGACAAGATAGTGGGCTCCAAGATTTTGGTTATGATGAAGAATATGAACTATCTACCAAGTGTTGGTCTTGGGAAAGTGAAGACAGGTATGACAGAGCTTCCAGACTTTGAGACTCAAACTTCCAAAAAAGGGTTGGGATATAATAAAGCTAATGTAGATGTTCAGCCAAAGAAAAATGAGAAGATGAGCTTTCCTCCACTTGAAAAGATTTTTGTCAAAGTTCCTGACATAGGACCACTCCAAGGGAAGCCCAAGCCAATCATGTTCATGGGGAAGCTAATCCCAAGTTTTGAGATTTTAGCTAATGTTGCCAAATTGGTGGTACAGATGAAGAAAAAGCTTGACCTGCCAGCTGATATAGAGCCTAAGATGGAGAAAGAAGTTTAAGGGTTTATTGGCAGGTTACAGTACATTAGCATGTTCATAGCAAAGCTTACAACGATTCATGAACCAAAATCTTCAAATTGCTTAAAAGAACCAGCCAGTCAAGTGGAGTGAAGAATGGAAAAGGGCCTTTGAGCATATAAAAGAGTATTTAGTGAAGCCACCTGTCTTGAAACCACCTAACAGTAGAAGAAGAGTCGATAGGAGCAATGCTTGCCCAAGCAGATGAATCAGGAATTAAGTGCGCAATTTACTATTTTAGTAGAAAGCTCCTACCTTATGAGATTAAGTATCATATCATTGAAAAGACCTGTATAGCTATGGTTTGGTCATCTAAGAAGTTGTGGTATTACTGTCAGTCTTATAGTGTGCAAGAAAGTTCCAGGATAGATCTAGTGAAGTATTTAAGGGAAACACCTTCGTTGATCGGGGAAAATGTCAGATGGTTAATAATTTTAGAAGAATTTTAGATTGAGTATATGACCAAGAAAACCATCAAAGGAAGATCAGTAGCAGAATTCCTAGCTCAATAACCATTGCCTGACAGAAGAAGTGATTCTAGAATTTCCCGATGAACATTTAGAGGCCATAGAAGTACAAGGAGAGAAGATGTATTTTGATGGAGCAGTAAATAGAAAGGGAGCATGCCTGGGAGTAATTTTGGAATCGTCTGAAGGAGAGCTCGTCCCTTTAGCTAAGAAGTTAAAATTTAGGGCAACCAACAATATGGTAGAGTATGAAGCATGTATTTTTTTGTTTAGAAACCTTGATGATCATGAAGGTAGATAAAGTGCAAGTCTTTGGCGACTCATTGTTAGTGGTATCATAACTAAATGAAGAGTAGGAGTTGAAAGAAGAAAAGTTAAAACCGTGCCATGATTTTTTAACCATGATGAAGAGGAATTTCAAGGATTTTTGATTTATACACCTACCAAGAGAGGAAAACTGGATGGCCAATGCCTTAGCCACCCTGGCTTCAGCATGGGAGGATCCTGTTAAGTTATTTCTTAAGCCTCTGGTTTTGACTAGTTTGCCGACTACTTGTTATGACTATGAAACAGTCATAAAAACTGATACGTACCATGATGCATGGTGTGACACCATAAGATGGTTCTTTGAAAGTAAGGAATGGCCACAAGATGCAACAAAGGAAAAGAGAAGAGCTATATGGTGGTGGTCTTTGCAATACATCATCTTTCATGGGGAGTTGTATCACAGATGGCCTGATGAATTGCATTTAAGATACTTGAGGAAGTCTGAGGTTGAGTAGAACATATTAAAAATACATTCTAGAAGTTGTAGACATTACATGAATGGGTTGGCCCTGGTTAAGAAGATAATTCGACAAGGTTACCATTAGTTGGCCATGGAAAGAGACTGTATTGATTTTGTGAAGAAGTCACAGCAGTGCCAGATGTACATAAACTTGAATCACTTGCCTCCTTAAGAATTGCATTCTATGTCTTTACCCTGACCTTTTGCAACTTAGGGGATTGACATTATTCAGAAGATACATCTGGTGACTGTAAATGGTCACCAATTTATTATAGTAGCAGTGTATTATTTTTTCAAAATGGGCTGAAGCCGAGTCTTTCAACAAGCAGGGGGTAAGGAAAATGTTTAGATTTATTAAAAAGAATCTCATATGCAGATATAGGGTACCACATAGTGTAATATCAGACAATGGGATACAGTTTCAAGGAGCTATTAGGGGCTTATTCTTAAAGTATCAGATCTACCATCACCGATCCTCCCCTTACAGGCCAAAGGCTAATAGGGCAGTGGAAGCAACGAACAAGATAATTAAGCAGATTCTATCCAAGATGACAAAGACGTATAGGAATTGGTCAAAAATGCTTACTTTTGCTTTATGGGGATACAAAATGAGTGTTCAAACCCCGACTGGAATGACACCATTTTCCTTGGTTTATGGGATGGAAGCAATATTGCCAATTGAAATTGAGATCAAATCATTGAGGGTGGTCCTGGAAGCTGAATTGTCTGAAATAGAATGGGTAGTGAGTAGATATACATAAATGGCCTTGTTAAAAGAAAGAAGGTTTAAGGCGTTGTATCATTATCAGCTGTATCAAAGAAAGATAGCTCGAGCCTATAATAGAAGGGTTAAGATCAGGAAGCTTAAAGTCTGTGACTTATTGTTAAAGCAGTGCAAGCCTAATATCCCCAATCTAAGAGGAAAGTTTAGACCTGGTTGGAAAGTGTAATATCCCAACAATTTTTAAAAAAATAATAAATATTAATTTTTAAAAATTAAATAAATGATTCAAAAGTATATATATATAATTAAGTGAAAAAGAAAAAAATGTGTATATTATATATATATATATATATGTAGATATACATAATATATAAAAGTCAAAATTTTAATAAGGGTCAAATGTTATTTTAATTATTAAAATATTAATTAAGTGGTTAGTGGAAGAAGATATTTTTATGTATTAATTAAGTATTATGTTTTTGCTTGGTGAAGAGTAAAAGTTGGATAATTGTGTGGTTAAAAAGGAAATTTGTTGGATAAAGAGGAGTTGGTGATTATCTTCGTCTTCTTCTTTCTCCAATGAAACCAACTACCTCTATCAAAGGAAGAGAGAATTTTTCTTCTTGATAACTCAAGTAATTGAAGGATTTCAAGTGTTCAAGTTGGAGTTTTGAGGATTTTCTTCATATTTGGTAAGTTTCCAACTTGTTTCCTTGATTCTCTATGGAAGCTTGTATATGTGTTATTTGAATGTTTGATGTAGTATGTGTTAATGGTTGATATTGGTTTTTTTGAAGTTCTTTTGGGTAGTTAACTATGAATTTGGGGTTGGATTGAAGAAAAGGTTAAGTTTGGTGAAGAGAATAAGAGTTTTGGGTTGTGTAACTTTTGAGTTGTGAAGTCATGGTTGCAATTGTGTATTTTTGCTTTTAATTGAGCTGTTTTGATGTTTACACAAGTATTTTGTGGTATAATGATGGATTTGGTTGAGTTTGTATAAAGTTGAAAAGGGTAATGAAAGATAATTTTGGATATGACAATTATGTGTTGATATCAGGATTTTTGGCCTGACATGCCGGTGACAAGGCCAAGCCTTTGGGTGTGTCGATGGTTCTGTTTTCAGTGTTGGTGACACGTCCAGTGACATGCCCATGTCACTGAGTGTTTCACAGCTTCTGTAATGTTATAGTATTGACACGTGGAGTGACACGCCCATGTCACTAAGCGTGTCATAGCTACTGTGTTGTAGGAGTTTTGGCACGGGCAGGGACACGCCCATGTCTTTGGACGTGTCTTATCTGTTGTAATACAAATCTTTGGACACGGTCATTGACAGGCCCATGTCACTGAGCATGTCAAAGCTTCTGTGTTGTGGATTTAGGGCATGGTCATTGACAAGCCCATGTTGTTGAGCGTGTCATGTGTAGAGTTTGCCCTAGGTAGTTCTTTTCCTTATTTTCCTTTGTGTATCTTATCCTTGTGTTGAGAGGTTTTGTTTATACCTATAAGTGCATCGCTAAGTGATTATTTATAATCACTTTTGGTTTAGGCTTTAAGGAGACTTGAGTTACCCCAATCCAAGTATTGAGGGATATCTTGGAAGAGGAGGTTAAAAGTGGTGTTTGTTGCTTTTAGAGGTAAGTACAAACTTTGAATAATTGCTTATATTTACATGACATTGGGACTTAACACATTTGGTTGGAAAATGTGTTACCTACTACATTGTTGGTGCATGAGTAATATGCTATGATTTGTATAATGTCACAAATGCATTATATGTAATGTGAACTTTGTGCAAAATCTGATAATGACCAAAACATATGGGTATTGTAATTTGTTATGTATAAATTAAAGATGGTATGCAAAGCCATTGGTGATGGCTATATTGATATTAATGAGATAATTGAGGCATTGTGCCTAGCTTGATCTTGAGATAATGAGAAAGATATTGATAATGAAATTATGAAATAATTGTGTGCCTAGTATATTATTCAATTTTCAGAGTTTTGTGTTTGGCGGCATGCCTAAAACGTAACAGTCCTTTGAAGCTAGGTTGGGCTTGGTCCTTGAAGCCTAGTTGGGATGTTACATGATGTAGCAATCCCTTGAAGCTGGGTTGGGCCTAGTCCTTGAAGCCTAGTTGGGATGTTGCATATGAGGTAATCCTTATTGTGATTATGATTTGCCTTCGGGCCTAGACACATGTTATCATCTTGGACCAAAGCAATAACTTTGGATTTTGAATAGCATATTAGATCCTTTTGGGCCCATGCTTGTGTTTGTTTTTAAGATATAATGATATAATGTTATGAGATATAATATCCTTATGTGTTGTGCATTGGCATTGCATTTGATCTCTATTGTTATCAAAGTTTATAGCACTAAGCTTTTGGCTTAGCGCGATTGTGATTCATCACGCAGGTGACGGGGTAGATCTGATTGAGCCGGAGAGTTTTCCTAGACTGAGTCGAGTCTAGGCTTGAGACCTTGAGTGCAGAGTTGATTGCTGGATATCAAGATCAGAGATAAACTGCCAGCATGTATATATTTTATATTTTGTAAATATTGATTTCATGTATATTATGTTATATTTTGGTGTATATTTATGTATATTCCGCAAACTATCAAAAATGTTTTGGATAAACCTTTGGTAATGAAGTTATGTATGTGTTTTAGCAAGTAAAATTTCATCTATTATTTATATAATATTAGTTAAATGATTTAAGTTTATACAGATTTTATAAGTGAAGTTTTGTTTTGTTAAAATTGGTTATGACATTCTTATATCTTATATTCATTTATTACATATGTTGTGTGTATGTAGTGTACATATATTAGGTATAAGGGTGTTACAGAAGGGGTCGTACGTTATGAAGAAAGTCATTAACAAGGGTACAGTCAAGTTGTCTGACATGGATGGGAACGAGTTTAGTGAGCTAGTGAACATTGATAAATTAAAAAGATTTTATGCTTGAAATTTTAAAAAAAGGAGCTCGCTAGGTTGAAAATTCAAAAGGGCGGCCTAGGCAAAAGTTAGAGCAGTCTACTAGTTTCAAAAGCCTAAAAGGGCAGGCTAAGCAATAATTAGGGTATATGAGAGAAAATTATTAATTAGAAAACCTAAAAGGGCCGGTTGGTGACATGAGTGATCTTGTGTATGCTGGTTTTATATTTTTTGTTGTTTTCCAATTTAATAAAATAGAGTTAGAATTAAAATTATTTTATGTGCACTATTTTGAATAATCTGACCATTAGGTAAAATAAATAGCACAATAGCAAAACATGATGACAAATTATAAAAGAAAGGAAAACATCTTTTATTAGCATTATTGTTCATCCTAACATCATTCTTCTAAAGAATTGACAATTGTAAAATCTATGGCAGATAATAAGTGTGGCATGCAGGCCAGCTTTGCTTCAGTTGATCCAAGTAAACTTTAATCAGATGGGGCATCTCCAAATCATGGGTAAACTAAGAAACTCAAGGCACGACACCATATTGCAGTCAAGTCGATGAGGATTATAACAAGTGCCTCGATGGAAAGCAGCAAGATGAACATTCATCAGATATGTCTGATGGTGACATGGGTAATCTTCCACTAAGGTACCAACCAACGGATGTTAATCATAGCTCATGAGCAGATCAAGTCAACCCACTCAGCATATAAAGAGGCGGGATGAAGTAGTTTTCTTACAGAGTGATGTCGGGTAGATACCTGGTGAAGTCCATAGATGGGGTATCGAACAAGCAGAGATGCTCCTGTAGCCAGATCTGTAAAAAAGATAGCAATAATTGATAAAAAAAAAGCTCGTTATGGTGAAAACTCGCAAGGGCAGCCTAAGCAAAAATTAAAGTGGTTCACTAAATCTGAAATCCATAAGGGCGGTCTAAACAAAAATTAGAAACAATAAAAAAAAAGTTTGCTAGGTTGAAAACCCACAAGGGTTGCCTAGAAAAAAATTAGGACAACTCGCTAGTTTTAAAATTTCGCATGGGCGGGCTAGGCAAAAATTAAAGCAATAAAAATAAAAGCCTAAATTGAAAACCCAAAAGGGCTATTTAGGTAAATTACTTGAAGCAATAAGGGACATTCAACCAATCTCATTAAAGTTTTCTTGAATTGATCTAATCTGATTAGGATCTCAGCCAAGATCACATGTGCTCATGAAATCCTCCTTCCATTTGATCCATAATATTTAGTACTTGCGAATTGGTGTCGCCATCAGGAGAGACAAGTAGGAATTGACCAAGCAAGCACAAACATAACATGCATCTCCATGCTTTTGAAGGAGCTAAATGGGAAGTGCAAAAATCAATTAAGGGACCGAGTAAGATTTTCTCACCTCTAGTCAATTGCAGAACTTCAGGTCTAGAATGTTGAAATAGTATATGCATCTTTTGATGTGTCTTGGAAGTTAGTATGGGTAGTGCCATTAGATGATTACTTGGATATCTGAGAATAGCTTTATATTATTAGATCATACTACAGATTTCAAAGTTGTTTATCTTAAAGCCCTAGTTTTCACATCCCAAAAGGAAGCTATGGAAGGTAAAAATGATTGGTCGAACTTGACATTTTGAAAGCACTTTAAAATATTGAGTTGAGACCATGATATTTGTTCCCAATGTGTAGCCTTGATGGTCTTGAATAAATTTTTTATCTTTTTAAAATTGGCCTCAGTCATTATGGGGGCGTAACAGTTGTAATTGATTTGAATTAATGGAAATGGAAGCTGAATTAAATATTTGAGAGGGATACAATTACCTTGGATTTATTGGAGCATTACGACTTTGAATGTTAAAGAAGAAAAAGTGATTTATATAGCCAATGGCCAAAGCCCAAGTTGTTTAAGGAGAAAGAAATCCATGTCGAATTAGGCTTAAATTTGAAGCACTGAATTTGTTATGCGGTTGGAAAACTTTTAAAGCTAATCTGCGTGGGTATTGGTTCTCTTGATTAAATTAAAATTATATTCCATGTCAAGTTCACTTTGATTTGATTCGATGTGGTATGAATCTGTACATATTTATGTAAAAAGAGAAAGTCAAATTGCCATTAAAAAGTCAACATATCATATTTTATTAAAATTATTACAAGACATTATGTATATTTTGATGAAAACTAATTACTATAAGGGAGGTGGTGGCCTGTAATGGAATAAAACCCTGAGGAATTCATCTTTTGTCAAAGGCGGAGGCACGTCGTCTGCCCAATTTCCTTTTGAAGAAGAAGCATCTGGGTTCTGATTGTCCTAAAAATCACCTCTATCGTAATCAATGCCTTAGAAGGGAGGTGGCACATCATGGTAATCGGTCCAGGGCCTCCTTGATGAAGACCCACCAGGTTCCCTATACCCCTAGAATCTAAAGTATCAAAAATATCATTCAAGATGATCAGTGTGCCAACGGATGGCGGCCGATTGTTCCTGCAATTTTGGGTTATGCTCTTCAAGCATTCGCTGTGAGCCAAAAAAGGAAAAGTTAGGTTCATACAGTTATACATTTTCATGCATACATTAAACATATATAAATACAAAATAGGAATTACAAACCAGATAGCTCAGGTTGAAACCCTGAGCCTCAAAAGATGGCTCAGCGTAGGAAAATGGTTAAGGCAAAGCTGTGTTGCGCTCGAAGTAAGTTCTACTACAAGCGTCACTCGCAAGTATACGAGGTAGCTGTAGCAAAGGTGATCGCCCCAAGGTCATTTCCCAAAGAAGGTGTGGTTCGTAATAGTTTGATTGACAATTAATTTAAAAATGACAGTGTTGTCCCAAGATGGCAACCAAGAGGGGGGGTGAATTGGTTTCCTCAAGAAGTAATGACAATTTAAAAAACTCAACAAACAAGAAATGTGGAATAGAGAGTTGGTTGAGTGATGGAAGAAAGAAAGAACACACAAGATTTATAGTGGTTCAGATTTACTTCAATCCTACATCCACTTCCTTAACAACTTGTTAAGGTTCCACTAATCTTTGAAGTTTTTACAAGCTCACTTCCAACTTTGGTGTTTTCACAAGTTCACACCTAACTTCACAAGTGTTTTTCTTAGGCTCACACTTACAACCCAAACAAGAGTTTTACTAGGCTTACTCTCACAACCCAAGTGTTTCCCAAGCTCACACTCAAACTTATACAATGGTGTTTTCAATGCTAACACCTAACATTCATTACAATTCAAATGCAAGTTTAAAAGAAAATTTGTTGCTTGGCTATAAAAATCTTTTCTCAATGTTGTCTCCTTTTAGTTTTCTCATAGAAACTTTGTATTTATAGCCAATGTGGTCCTACTAGCCGTTATTGATGTTGAGAATAAAGTCTTGGATGATTAGACCTTCTTTACTTAAACTGTCTGAAGCACTTAGCGGTCGCCCTTCCTACGCGGATGGTCGCGCTTACGCTTCACGCGGTCGTCCTTTTAACAAGGGACGGTCGCTACTTTTGAAAAAGCTACAATGGTCGAATTTTAGTGCTCTGCAGCTGGAATCTTACCCATGATGTGTTTGTCAGACCAGTTATTGCCCATGCTATGTTTGTCGGGACGGTCGCGCCAAGCAAAG
Source organism: Garcia nutans (assembly GCA_947685225.1). Classification (NCBI taxonomy): domain Eukaryota; kingdom Viridiplantae; phylum Streptophyta; class Magnoliopsida; order Malpighiales; family Euphorbiaceae; genus Garcia; species Garcia nutans. The sequence goes on from CANTUV010000032.1 coordinate 14,446,304, forward strand.
GTGCGGTCGCCCTTTTTGAATATTGAAGTGGGATTACAACGGTCATGTCACGTGTCATTCTCTGACAGGGCAAAAGAGATGTCCGCCTTAATTTGAATCTCGCGGTCACCCTATGTAGCATTTCGTGGTCGAACTCAGGTTCTCGCGTCGAACTTCCGGACGCACCTGAGGACGCGAACACTACTGTCTCTTTTGAGTAATTTCTTCTTGAATTGTTGGGCGGTCGCGACTCCAGATGGGCGGTCGCTAAAGTGGTAAGCGAGGTCGAGTCATTCACCGTTCTTGTCACCGCGAACCTTACTGTGATTGTAATGATTTAAGTTCCTTGAGTAGCAGTCGTGCACATAGTGGGACGGTCGCTATTCTATAGGAGCGGTCGCGACTTAGGTCGAACTTCTGGCCGTGAAACCTACTGTGACAAGGTTTCATTCTGTAATTGCATGGAGCGGTCGTATATAGGTGAGGTGCGACCGCTATAATTGTTTTGTTCACCTTTCATTGAAGCAACCTAATCCTGCAACAAGATTTCTCAAACACAAGTTAAATAGATCATCCATTTGAGTTGTCAAGGGTCAAAATTAAGATCATTTGTCTAACAATCTCCCCCATTTCGACTTTGACAATTCAAATGGAATGATGAGAAAAATAATAAGTCTAAAATGCTCCCCCTTAACATATGCAACAATCATGGTTAAGAGCATTGTGATTATGTGCAAATGTTATTGTTTGATGCAAACATTTCTCCCCCATTAACATTTCTCCCCTATTGCAAATGTTCAACAAATTTCAACATGTATAATTTGTTTCTCCCATTATTGTTTTTTTATTCTTGTTTTCCCATTATTGTATTTTGTGTGTTTCATTCCATTTTGGTATTTTCTCCCCCATTGTCATAGGCAAAATGAAACAAATGTTAAGCAAAACCATTTAACAAAACAATGAAAGGGAATATAAACATTATATATATTAAAGTGGAGGAAAGTACAAGACAGAAAGCAAAGCAGCAAACATATGAAAATGCAAAAAACAAACTAAAGCTAAGCTATTCTGAGTCATCATCTACATCTAACTCTTCTTCAACTAAAGGAGCTTTCCCTTTATCTTGAGGTGCAACAGAGGCAGAGCTAGTGCTAATGGACTCTTCTTCTTCAGCAACGCTTTGGGTGTGATCACTTATATCCCAATCTTCAAGATTGCATTGAGGCAAGTCCAATTTTCCTTGCATGTCATAAAGATCATGGTGCATGTGGGATATAAGGTCTATCCTTTTGTTCAAGTGCTGGAATCTCTTGGAGACACTTTTCTTGAACTTAGAGAGTTTCCTTGAGAGAGTCTTGATAGCTTGGAGGATGAGTTGTGTGGAGGTTGAAGCAGTTTCTTGAGCAGCTTTTGATGAAGTTGCTTTTGGGGGTAATTCCACAGCAACTTCTACAGAATCTCCCTCTCCCTCAATTGTATACCTTGGCCTTTTCTTTTGTTTGTCCATAACACCTTTCTTGCCAAAGGAGTATACATAAGATCCTTCAATCTTCCTTACACATCCAGCATGCTCTAAGTAATCTATTGTGATAGCACTAGAGGCTAGAGTGAAAGGGTTTCTCAAAGTGGCTAAGTTCAAATCATTCAGAAGGTTTAGGTGCCTAGCTATTTGAGTAACTTGAGAGGATAGGAAGAAGGTACCAGTTCTTGTAACAGCATGATGATAAAAGGTGTCAATCAAGAACTTGGTTGTGTTCATTTTGATGTTGTGGGTGAAAGCATACAGAAAGATGAGGTCTCTTTTGGTGACTTTTTCATTCCCATCAGCTCTTTGGTGGATGGTGTAGGTGATGATCCTATGGAGCATCCAGTGGGTGAGAGATTTGATATGCCTGGCTTTAGATTCCTTTCCAAAAGAAGTTTCAATGGAAATTTCTCGCCAGAAATTAGAAAGGGTTTGGTTTGAGAAGATTTGGTCATTGTAAGAGGTGATACCTTCAGAAGGGAAGTTCCAAATGCTGCCAAAATCTTCTAGGGTTAAGGATCGATAATGATCAAAAAGCTTAAACCTTACCCCGTACCAACCTAGAGCAGAGTTTGCACTCTTTTCTATTTGAAGAGACATCAGAAATTCTTTGCTAAGACTGGAGTAGCCTACCTCTTCTGGAAAGACAAATTTTTCCCATCCAAGGACATCCAACAATCTCTCAATTTCGTCCTTGATTCCCAATGCAGAAAGCATCCCACCAAAAGGAGATTTGGTGCCTTCAACTTTCTTTTTCTTAAGCATTGCATACCTAATGTCTTCCTCAGAGGTTTGGTGGTGAGGTTTGTGAATTTTCTCACCTCTTCTAGACTGTGGAGGGGACGGAGGATCAACTACAGGTTCTCTAATGGTAATTCCTGGAACTCTCTTGGCTTGACCCTTTATTTTGGAGGTGGTTTTTCTTTTGGGAGCCATTGAAAACAGAAGGAGTAGGAGTAATATGAAAAACAGAGAGTGATTGAGAAACAGATGAGATTGAGAGGTTTTTAGGGTTTCAGAGGGAGGTTTGTGTGCTTTGATAGGCAAAATATCAGATAAACTGTTGTAACACACTCTTAAATAGATGGAATTAAGAAAATTGCCGTTTTATGACTGTTGAAAATGAAGAGTTGCGACCTGTCACACAGCCAACGGTTATAAATTTTCGAGCAGAGTGTACAGGGTGCGGTCGCAGATTTAACAAGGTGCGATCACGACATGGGGTCTAGCGACCATTAGTAAGATAGGTACGCTTGCGAGGGAAGAAACTGTCTGTAACGGTCGAAACTATTCAAATTGGTGCGGCCGTGCACAAATTTTCTCGACCGCGCACAGAGATTTTTATTGAATGAAACTAGCAGACGAAGTAGCGATCGCGAAGGGATACTGGAGCGACCGCAACAGACTTAAAAATGAAAGATTTAAGGAAAGATGAAAGATATTCCAAGTATGTTAAGAAAAATTAATTTCATGCACATAGAAACTTTATTGTAAGGCAAAAATTTTAATTAGCTCAAAGTGATTCCATCAATCATTCCTAAATTGAGTTTGATGAAGTTGAGTCTATCTTCATTCAAGGGTTTTGTAAAGACATCAGCAAGTTGATTTTCTGTATCTATAAATTCTAGGATTATGTTCTGATTTTGTACATTTTCCCTCAAGAAATGATGTCTAATATCTATATGCTTGGATCTAGAATGTTGATAGGATTTTTAGACAAATTGATAGCACTAGTGTTATCACATTTAATGGAGATATTGTTAAACATTTTACCATAGTCAAGCAATTGTTGTTTCATCCATAATACTTGTGTGCAACAAAAACATGCTGCAACATATTCAGCTTCCGTTGTGGATAAAGCAACCGATGCTTGTTTCTTACTATGCCAAGAAACTAGACAATTACCAAGAAAGTGACATGCTCCTGTTGTGCTTTTCCTATCTAAGATACTACCAGCATAATCTGCATCTGAAAATCCTATAATATGAAATGATGTGTTTTTAGGATACCAAAGTCCTAAATGCATTGTGCCACTCAAATATTTCAAGATTCTTTTAGTAGCATTCAAGTGTGATTCTTTAGGACACGTTTGAAATCCAGCACAAAGACATACACTATACATTATATCAGGCCTAGAAGCAGTTAAGTAAAGTAGTGATCCGATGATACCTCGATATTTCTTCTCATCTACTGCTTTACCATTTTCATCTTTACCTAATTTCAATGATGTGCTCATAGGAGTTTTGCAGCCATCCATTCCAAATTTCTTGATGAGTTCTTTTGTATATTTGGATTGGTTAATGAAGATCCCATCTTCACATTGCTTGACTTGCAGTCCAAGGAAAAACTTGAGTTCACCCATCATGCTCATTTCAAAATCCCTAGCCATACAAGAAGCAAATTCTTTGCACAAGACTTCATTAGTGGCTCCAAATATTATGTCATCCACATAAATGTGTACAATCAAAATGTTGTGCTTATCCTTTTTAACAAAAAGAGTTGTGTCTACTTTTCCTTTTGAAAAACCATTTTCAAGCAAATATGCACTAAGTTTATCATACCAAGCTCTAGGTGCTTGTTTCAATCCATATAAAGCTTTAGTAAGTTTGAAAACATGATCAGGAAATTTGTAGTTTTCAAAACCAGGAGGTTGTTCTACATAAACTTCTTCGTTTATAAGTCCATTTAAAAATGCACTTTTGACATCCATTTGATAAAGCTTAAAGTTCATATGACATGCAAAAGCAAGTAATATTCTAATGGCTTCTAATCTGGCTACGGGAGCAAAGGTTTCATCATAATCAATACCTTCTTCTTGATTATAACCTTTGGCTACCAATCTTGCTTTATTTCTTATGATGTGACCATTTTCATCAAGCTTATTCCTATAAACCCATTTGCATCCTATTATAGAATGATCTATAGGTCTAGGAGTAAGTTGCCAAACATTATTTCTTTCAAATTGATTAAGTTCATCTTGCATTGCAGTTATCCAATTTTCATCATTTAAAGCTTCCTCAATAGTTTTTGGTTCAATTTGAGAAACAAAAGCAAAATTAACATCAACATGATTAATTTTAGATCTAGTAGTTACTCCCTTAGATGTTTCTCCAATGATGAGTTCCTTTGGATGATCTTTCTTGTATTGCCAATCCTTAGGTAGATCTTGAGTCTTTTCTTCAAGTTGATTGATCTTTGGAGCATCAATAGATTCAAGAGGTTCAAGAGTACCTGCAGGGTCATTAAAAGCAATACCTTTCTTTTGATCAAGTTTAGATGACTCATCAAATACAACATGCATTGGTTCTTCTATAACTAGAGTTTTCATGTTAAATACTCTATATGCTTTGCTATATGATGAATATCCTAAGAATATGCCTTCATCTGATTTGGATGAGAATTTTCCAAGATTATCCTTGGTATTCAATATGAAGCATTTGCATCCAAATACTCTAAAATATCCAATTCTGGGTATTCTTCCATTCCATAGCTCATAAGAAGTTTTATTAGTTAAATGCCTTTTGTAAACACGATTTGCAATGTAACAAGCTGTATTAACGGCTTCCGCCCAAAAATAAGATGGTAAATCATATTCATTGAGCATTGTCCTAGCCATTTCAATTAAAGTTCTATTTTTCCTTTCGACTACACCATTTTGCTATGGAGTTCTAGGAGCAGAAAAATTATGTGAAATGCCAAGTTCATTGCAAAAGTCTTCAAAGTTTTCATTTTCAAATTCTTTGCCATGATCACTTCTAATAGATGTGATCACATATCCTTTTTCATTTTGAACTCTTTTTGCAAAAGTTTTGAAGTAATTAAAAGCTTCATTCTTTTGAGCTAAGAAATTAACCCATGTGAATCTAGAGTAGTCATCAACAAGAACAAATGCATATGATTTGCCTCCTAAGCTTGTAACTCTATTTGGTCCAAACAAATCTAAATGAATGAGCTCTAAAGGTCTAGAGGTGCTTATAACATTCTTTGTTTTAAATGAGCTTTTATGTTGCTTACCATGTTGACAAGGTTCACAAATTCTGTCTTTATCATATTTTATCTTAGGTAAGCCATCAACTAAGTTTTCATTGCAGATATATTTCAATTGATCCATACCAGCATGTCCTAGTCTTCTATGCCATAACCATGCATCATTATTAGTGGACATTAAACATGTATGATTTGAACGTATGCTGACATTATAAGTGTTGTTTGTTCTAGTGCCCTTAAATATGATAACATCATTTGAATTTGTGATCTTGCATTCTTTGGAATCAAACATGACAAAGTATGCTTTATCACAAAGTTGACTAACACTTAGCAAGTTATGTTTCAAACCATCAACAAGCCATACATCTTCAATTAAATCCTTACCAATAGAACCAATGGAGCCAACACCACGAATTTTGCCTTTAGCATTGTTTCCAAAAGTTACATTTTGTGTTTCCAGTATGAGTAATCCGTTCCATCAAAGTAGGGTCTAAGAATAGAGTTAAGATTTCCATGAGAGCTTGATGAAGAAGAAGTTGCCATTGTGGATCAGATTTCACAATTAAGTTCAAGAAATCTCAGGGCTCTGATACCAATTGTTGTCCCAAGATGGCAACCAAGAGGGGGGGTGAATTGGTTTCCTCAAGAAGTAATGACAATTTAAAAAACTCAACAAACAAGAAATGCGGAATAGAGAGTTGGTTGAGTGATGGAAGAAAGAAAGAACACACAAGATTTATAGTGGTTCGGATTTACTTCAATCCTACATCCACTTCCTTAACAACTTGTTAAGGTTCCACTAATCTTTGAAGTTTTTACAAGCTCACTTCCAACTTTGGTGTTTTCACAAGTTCACGCCTAACTTCACAAGTGTTTTTCTTAGGCTCACACTTACAACCCAAACAAGAGTTTTACTAGGCTTACTCTCACAACCCAAGTGTTTCCCAAGCTCACACTCAAACTTATACAATGGTGTTTTCAATGCTAACACCTAACATTCATTACAATTCAAATGCAAGTTTAAAAGAAAATTTGTTGCTTGGCTATAAAAATCATTTCTCAATGTTGTCTCCTTTTAGTTTTCTCATAGAAACTTTGTATTTATAGCCAATGTGGTCTTACTAGCCATTATTGATGTTGAGAATAAAGTCTTGGCAGATTAGACCTTCTTTACTTAAACTGTCCGAAGCACTTAGCGGTCGCCCTTCCTACGCGGATGGTCGCGCTTACGCTTCACGCGGTCGTCCTTTTAACAAGGGACGGTCGCTACTTTTGAAAAAGCTACAACGGTCGAATTTTAGTGCTCTGCAGCTGGAATCTTGCCCATGATGTGTTTGTCGGACCAGTTCTTGCCCATGCTATGTTTGTCGGGACGGTCGCGCCAAGCAAAGGTGCGGTCGCCCTTTTTGAATATTGAAGTGGGATTACAACGGTCATGTCACGTGTCATTCTCTGACAGGGCAAAAGAGATGTCCGCCTTAATTTGAATCTCGCGGTCGCCCTATGTAGCATTTCGCGGTCGAACTCAGGTTCTCGCGTCGAACTTCTGGACGCACCTGAGGACGCGAACACTACTGTCTCTTTTGAGTAATTTCTTCTTGAATTGTTGGGCGGTCGCGACTCCAGATGGGCGGTCGCTAAAGTGGTAAGCGAGGTCGAGTCATTCACCGTTCTTGTCACCGCGAACCTTACTGTGATTGTAATGATTTAAGTTCCTTGAGTAGCAGTCGTACACATAGTGGGACGGTCGCTATTCTATAGGAACGGTCGCGACTTAGGTCGAACTTCTGGCCGCGAAACCTACTGTGACAAGGTTTCATTCTGTAATTGCATGGAGCGGTCGTATTTAGGTGAGGTGCGACCGCTATAATTGTTCTGTTCACCTTTAATTGAAGTAACCTAATCCTGCAACAAGATTTCTCAAAACAAGTTAAATAGATCATCCATTTGAGTTGTCAAGGGTCAAAATTAAGATCATTTGTCTAACAATCTCCCCCATTTTGACTTTGACAATTCAAATGGAATGATGAGAAAAATAATAAGTCTAAAATGCTCCCCCTTAACATATGCAACAATCATGGTTAAGAGCATTGTGATTATGTGCAAATGTTATTGTTTGATGCAAACATTTCTCCCCTATTAACATTTCTCCCCTATTGCAAATGTTCAACAAATTTCAACATGTATAATTTGTTTCTCCCATTATTGTTTTTTTATTCTTGTTTTCCCATTATTGTATTCTGTGTGTTTCATTCCATTTTGGTATTTTCTCCCCCATTGTCATAGGCAAAATGAAACAAATGTTAAGCAAAACCATTTAACAAAACAATGAAAGGGAATATAAACATTATATATATTAAAGTGGAGGAAAGTACAAGACAGAAAGCAAAGCAGCAAACATATGAAAATGCAAAAAACAAACTAAAGCTAAGCTATTCTGAGTCATCATCTACATCTAACTCTTCTTCAAATAAAGGAGCTTTCCCTTTATCTTGAGGTGCAACAGAGGCAGAGCTAGTGCTAATGGACTCTTCTTCTTCAGCAACGCTTTGGGTGTGATCACTTATATCCCAATCTTCAAGATTTCATTGAGGCAAGTCCAATTTTCCTTGCATGTCATAAAGATCATGGTGCATGTGGCATATAAGGTCTATCCTTTTGTTCAAGTGCTAGAATCTCTTGGAGACACTTTTCTTGAACTTAGAGAGTTTCCTTGAGAGAGTCTTGATAGCTTGGAGGATGAGTTGTGTGGAGGTTGAAGCAGTTTCTTGAGCAGCTTTTGATGAAGTTGCTTTTGGGGGTAATTCCACAGTAACTTCTACAGAATCTCCCTCTCCCTCAATTGTATACCTTGGCCTTTTCTTTTGTTTGTCCATAACACCTTTCTTGCCAAAGGAGTATACATAAGATCCTTCAATCTTCCTTACACATCCAGCATGCTCTAAGTAATCTATTGTGATAGCACTAGAGGCTAGAGTGAAAGGGTTTCTCAAAGTGGCTAAGTTCAAATCATTCAGAAGGTTTAGGTGCCTAGCTATTTGAGTAACTTGAGAGGATAGGAAGAAGGTACCAGTTCTTGTAACAGCATGATGATAAAAGGTGTCAATCAAGAACTTGGTTGTGTTCATTTTGATGTTGTGGGTGAAAGCATACAGAAAGATGAGGTCTCTTTTGGTGACTTTTTCATTCCCATCAGCTCTTTGGTGGATGGTGTAGGTGATGATCCTATGGAGCATCCAGTGGGTGAGAGATTTGATATGCCTGGCTTTAGATTCCTTTTCAAAAGAAGTTTCAATGGAAATTTCTCGCCAGAAATTAGAAAGGGTTTGGTTTGAGAAGATTTGGTCATTGTAAGAGGTGATACCTTCAGAAGGGAAGTTCCAAATGCTGCCAAAATCTTCTAGGGTTAAGGATCGATAATGATCAAAAAGCTTAAACCTTACCCCGTACCAACCTAGAGCAGAGTTTGCACTCTTTTCTATTTGAAGAGACATCAGAAATTCTTTGCTAAGACTGGAGTAGCCTACCTCTTCTGGAAAGACAAATTTTTCCCATCCAAGGACATCCAACAATCTCTCAATTTCGTCCTTGATTCCCAATGCAGAAAGCATCCCACCAAAAGGAGATTTGGTGCCTTCAACTTTCTTTTTCTTAAGCATTGCATACCTAATGTCTTCCTCAGAGGTTTGGTGGTGAGGTTTGTGAATTTTCTCACCTCTTCTAGACTGTGGAGGGGACGGAGGATCAACTACAGGTTCTCTAATGGTAATTCCTGGAACTCTCTTGGCTTGACCCTTTATTTTGGAGGTGGTTTTTCTTTTGGGAGCCATTGAAAACAGAAGGAGTAGGAGTAATATGAAAAACAGAGAGTGATTGAGAAACAGATGAGATTGAGAGGTTTTTAGGGTTTCAGAGGGAGGTTTGTGTGCTTTGATAGGCAAAATATCAGATAAACTGTTGTAACACACTCTTAAATAGATGGAATTAAGAAAATTGCCGTTTTATGACTGTTGAAAATGAAGAGTTGCGACCTGTCACACAGCCAACGGTTATAAATTTTCGAGCAGAGTGTACAGGGTGCGGTCGCAGATTTAACAAGGTGCGATCACGACATGGGGTCTAGCGACCATTAGTAAGATAGGTACGCTTGCGAGGGAAGAAACTGTCTGTAACGGTCGAAACTATTCAAATTGGTGCGGCCGTGCACAAATTTTCTCGACCGCGCACAGAGATTTTTATTGAATGAAACTAGCAGACGAAGTAGCGATCGCGAAGGGATACTGGAGCGACCGCAACAGACTTAAAAATGAAAGATTTAAGGAAAGATGAAAGATATTCCAAGTATGTTAAGAAAAATTAATTTCATGCACATAGAAACTTTATTGTAAGGCAAAAATTTTAATTAGCTCAAAGTGATTCCATCAATCATTCCTAAATTGAGTTTGATGAAGTTGAGTCTATCTTCATTCAAGGGTTTTGTAAAGACATCAGCAAGTTGATTTTCTGTATCTATAAATTCTAGGATTATGTTCTGATTTTGTACATTTTCCCTCAAGAAATGATGTCTAATATCTATATGCTTGGATCTAGAATGTTGATAGGATTTTTAGACAAATTGATAGCACTAGTGTTATCACATTTAATGGAGATATTGTTAAACATTTTACCATAGTCAAGCAATTGTTGTTTCATCCATAATACTTGTGTGCAACAAAAACATGCTGCAACATATTCAGCTTCCGTTGTGGATAAAGCAACCGATGCTTGTTTCTTACTATGCCAAGAAACTAGACAATTACCAAGAAAGTGACATGCTCCTGTTGTGCTTTTCCTATCTAAGATACTACCAGCATAATCTGCATCTGAAAATCCTATAATATGAAATGATGTGTTTTTAGGATACCAAAGTCCTAAATGCATTGTGCCACTCAAATATTTCAAGATTCTTTTAGTAGCATTCAAGTGTGATTCTTTAGGACACGTTTGAAATCCAGCACAAAGACATACACTATACATTATATCAGGCCTAGAAGCAGTTAAGTAAAGTAGTGATCCGATGATACCTCGATATTTCTTCTCATCTACTGCTTTACCATTTTCATCTTTACCTAATTTCAATGATGTGCTCATAGGAGTTTTGCAGCCATCCATTCCAAATTTCTTGATGAGTTCTTTTGTATATTTGGATTGGTTAATGAAGATCCCATCTTCACATTGCTTGACTTGCAGTCCAAGGAAAAACTTGAGTTCACCCATCATGCTCATTTCAAAATCCCTAGCCATACAAGAAGCAAATTCTTTGCACAAGACTTCATTAGTGGCTCCAAATATTATGTCATCCACATAAATGTGTACAATCAAAATGTTGTGCTTATCCTTTTTAACAAAAAGAGTTGTGTCTACTTTTCCTTTTGAAAAACCATTTTCAAGCAAATATGCACTAAGTTTATCATACCAAGCTCTAGGTGCTTGTTTCAATCCATATAAAGCTTTAGTAAGTTTGAAAACATGATCAGGAAATTTGTAGTTTTCAAAACCAGGAGGTTGTTCTACATAAACTTCTTCGTTTATAAGTCCATTTAAAAATGCACTTTTGACATCCATTTGATAAAGCTTAAAGTTCATATGACATGCAAAAGCAAGTAATATTCTAATGGCTTCTAATCTGGCTACGGGAGCAAAGGTTTCATCATAATCAATACCTTCTTCTTGATTATAACCTTTGGCTACCAATCTTGCTTTATTTCTTATGATGTGACCATTTTCATCAAGCTTATTCCTATAAACCCATTTGCATCCTATTATAGAATGATCTATAGGTCTAGGAGTAAGTTGCCAAACATTATTTCTTTCAAATTGATTAAGTTCATCTTGCATTGCAGTTATCCAATTTTCATCATTTAAAGCTTCCTCAATAGTTTTTGGTTCAATTTGAGAAACAAAAGCAAAATTAACATCAACATGATTAATTTTAGATCTAGTAGTTACTCCCTTAGATGTTTCTCCAATGATGAGTTCCTTTGGATGATCTTTCTTGTATTGCCAATCCTTAGGTAGATCTTGAGTCTTTTCTTCAAGTTGATTGATCTTTGGAGCATCAATAGATTCAAGAGGTTCAAGAGTACCTGCAGGGTCATTAAAAGCAATACCTTTCTTTTGATCAAGTTTAGATGACTCATCAAATACAACATGCATTGGTTCTTCTATAACTAGAGTTTTCATGTTAAATACTCTATATGCTTTGCTATATGATGAATATCCTAAGAATATGCCTTCATCTGATTTGGATGAGAATTTTCCAAGATTATCCTTGGTATTCAATATGAAGCATTTGCATCCAAATACTCTAAAATATCCAATTCTGGGTATTCTTCCATTCCATAGCTCATAAGAAGTTTTATTAGTTAAATGCCTTTTGTAAACACGATTTGCAATGTAACAAGCTGTATTAACGGCTTCCGCCCAAAAATAAGATGGTAAATCATATTCATTGAGCATTGTCCTAGCCATTTCAATTAAAGTTCTATTTTTCCTTTCGACTACACCATTTTGCTATGGAGTTCTAGGAGCAGAAAAATTATGTGAAATGCCAAGTTCATTGCAAAAGTCTTCAAAGTTTTCATTTTCAAATTCTTTGCCATGATCACTTCTAATAGATGTGATCACATATCCTTTTTCATTTTGAACTCTTTTTGCAAAAGTTTTGAAGTAATTAAAAGCTTCATTCTTTTGAGCTAAGAAATTAACCCATGTGAATCTAGAGTAGTCATCAACAAGAACAAATGCATATGATTTGCCTCCTAAGCTTGTAACTCTATTTGGTCCAAACAAATCTAAATGAATGAGCTCTAAAGGTCTAGAGGTGCTTATAACATTCTTTGTTTTAAATGAGCTTTTATGTTGCTTACCATGTTGACAAGGTTCACAAATTCTGTCTTTATCATATTTTATCTTAGGTAAGCCATCAACTAAGTTTTCATTGCAGATATATTTCAATTGATCCATACCAGCATGTCCTAGTCTTCTATGCCATAACCATGCATCATTATTAGTGGACATTAAACATGTATGATTTGAACGTATGCTGACATTATAAGTGTTGTTTGTTCTAGTGCCCTTAAATATGATAACATCATTTGAATTTGTGATCTTGCATTCTTTGGAATCAAACATGACAAAGTATGCTTTATCACAAAGTTGACTAACACTTAGCAAGTTATGTTTCAAACCATCAACAAGCCATACATCTTCAATTAAATCCTTACCAATAGAACCAATGGAGCCAACACCACGAATTTTGCCTTTAGCATTGTTTCCAAAAGTTACATTTTGTGTTTCCAGTATGAGTAATCCGTTCCATCAAAGTAGGGTCTAAGAATAGAGTTAAGATTTCCATGAGAGCTTGATGAAGAAGAAGTTGCCATTGTGGATCAGATTTCACAATTAAGTTCAAGAAATCTCAGGGCTCTGATACCAATTGTTGTCCCAAGATGGCAACCAAGAGGGGGGGTGAATTGGTTTCCTCAAGAAGTAATGACAATTTAAAAAACTCAACAAACAAGAAATGCGGAATAGAGAGTTGGTTGAGTGATGGAAGAAAGAAAGAACACACAAGATTTATAGTGGTTCGGATTTACTTCAATCCTACATCCACTTCCTTAACAACTTGTTAAGGTTCCACTAATCTTTGAAGTTTTTACAAGCTCACTTCCAACTTTGGTGTTTTCACAAGTTCACGCCTAACTTCACAAGTGTTTTTCTTAGGCTCACACTTACAACCCAAACAAGAGTTTTACTAGGCTTACTCTCACAACCCAAGTGTTTCCCAAGCTCACACTCAAACTTATACAATGGTGTTTTCAATGCTAACACCTAACATTCATTACAATTCAAATGCAAGTTTAAAAGAAAATTTGTTGCTTGGCTATAAAAATCATTTCTCAATGTTGTCTCCTTTTAGTTTTCTCATAGAAACTTTGTATTTATAGCCAATGTGGTCTTACTAGCCATTATTGATGTTGAGAATAAAGTCTTGGCAGATTAGACCTTCTTTACTTAAACTGTCCGAAGCACTTAGCGGTCGCCCTTCCTACGCGGATGGTCGCGCTTACGCTTCACGCGGTCGTCCTTTTAACAAGGGACGGTCGCTACTTTTGAAAAAGCTACAACGGTCGAATTTTAGTGCTCTGCAGCTGGAATCTTGCCCATGATGTGTTTGTCGGACCAGTTCTTGCCCATGCTATGTTTGTCGGGACGGTCGCGCCAAGCAAAGGTGCGGTCGCCCTTTTTGAATATTGAAGTGGGATTACAACGGTCATGTCACGTGTCATTCTCTGACAGGGCAAAAGAGATGTCCGCCTTAATTTGAATCTCGCGGTCGCCCTATGTAGCATTTCGCGGTCGAACTCAGGTTCTCGCGTCGAACTTCTGGACGCACCTGAGGACGCGAACACTACTGTCTCTTTTGAGTAATTTCTTCTTGAATTGTTGGGCGGTCGCGACTCCAGATGGGCGGTCGCTAAAGTGGTAAGCGAGGTCGAGTCATTCACCGTTCTTGTCACCGCGAACCTTACTGTGATTGTAATGATTTAAGTTCCTTGAGTAGCAGTCGTACACATAGTGGGACGGTCGCTATTCTATAGGAACGGTCGCGACTTAGGTCGAACTTCTGGCCGCGAAACCTACTGTGACAAGGTTTCATTCTGTAATTGCATGGAGCGGTCGTATTTAGGTGAGGTGCGACCGCTATAATTGTTCTGTTCACCTTTAATTGAAGTAACCTAATCCTGCAACAAGATTTCTCAAAACAAGTTAAATAGATCATCCATTTGAGTTGTCAAGGGTCAAAATTAAGATCATTTGTCTAACAATCTCCCCCATTTTGACTTTGACAATTCAAATGGAATGATGAGAAAAATAATAAGTCTAAAATGCTCCCCCTTAACATATGCAACAATCATGGTTAAGAGCATTGTGATTATGTGCAAATGTTATTGTTTGATGCAAACATTTCTCCCCTATTAACATTTCTCCCCTATTGCAAATGTTCAACAAATTTCAACATGTATAATTTGTTTCTCCCATTATTGTTTTTTTATTCTTGTTTTCCCATTATTGTATTCTGTGTGTTTCATTCCATTTTGGTATTTTCTCCCCCATTGTCATAGGCAAAATGAAACAAATGTTAAGCAAAACCATTTAACAAAACAATGAAAGGGAATATAAACATTATATATATTAAAGTGGAGGAAAGTACAAGACAGAAAGCAAAGCAGCAAACATATGAAAATGCAAAAAACAAACTAAAGCTAAGCTATTCTGAGTCATCATCTACATCTAACTCTTCTTCAAATAAAGGAGCTTTCCCTTTATCTTGAGGTGCAACAGAGGCAGAGCTAGTGCTAATGGACTCTTCTTCTTCAGCAACGCTTTGGGTGTGATCACTTATATCCCAATCTTCAAGATTTCATTGAGGCAAGTCCAATTTTCCTTGCATGTCATAAAGATCATGGTGCATGTGGCATATAAGGTCTATCCTTTTGTTCAAGTGCTAGAATCTCTTGGAGACACTTTTCTTGAACTTAGAGAGTTTCCTTGAGAGAGTCTTGATAGCTTGGAGGATGAGTTGTGTGGAGGTTGAAGCAGTTTCTTGAGCAGCTTTTGATGAAGTTGCTTTTGGGGGTAATTCCACAGTAACTTCTACAGAATCTCCCTCTCCCTCAATTGTATACCTTGGCCTTTTCTTTTGTTTGTCCATAACACCTTTCTTGCCAAAGGAGTATACATAAGATCCTTCAATCTTCCTTACACATCCAGCATGCTCTAAGTAATCTATTGTGATAGCACTAGAGGCTAGAGTGAAAGGGTTTCTCAAAGTGGCTAAGTTCAAATCATTCAGAAGGTTTAGGTGCCTAGCTATTTGAGTAACTTGAGAGGATAGGAAGAAGGTACCAGTTCTTGTAACAGCATGATGATAAAAGGTGTCAATCAAGAACTTGGTTGTGTTCATTTTGATGTTGTGGGTGAAAGCATACAGAAAGATGAGGTCTCTTTTGGTGACTTTTTCATTCCCATCAGCTCTTTGGTGGATGGTGTAGGTGATGATCCTATGGAGCATCCAGTGGGTGAGAGATTTGATATGCCTGGCTTTAGATTCCTTTTCAAAAGAAGTTTCAATGGAAATTTCTCGCCAGAAATTAGAAAGGGTTTGGTTTGAGAAGATTTGGTCATTGTAAGAGGTGATACCTTCAGAAGGGAAGTTCCAAATGCTGCCAAAATCTTCTAGGGTTAAGGATCGATAATGATCAAAAAGCTTAAACCTTACCCCGTACCAACCTAGAGCAGAGTTTGCACTCTTTTCTATTTGAAGAGACATCAGAAATTCTTTGCTAAGACTGGAGTAGCCTACCTCTTCTGGAAAGACAAATTTTTCCCATCCAAGGACATCCAACAATCTCTCAATTTCGTCCTTGATTCCCAATGCAGAAAGCATCCCACCAAAAGGAGATTTGGTGCCTTCAACTTTCTTTTTCTTAAGCATTGCATACCTAATGTCTTCCTCAGAGGTTTGGTGGTGAGGTTTGTGAATTTTCTCACCTCTTCTAGACTGTGGAGGGGACGGAGGATCAACTACAGGTTCTCTAATGGTAATTCCTGGAACTCTCTTGGCTTGACCCTTTATTTTGGAGGTGGTTTTTCTTTTGGGAGCCATTGAAAACAGAAGGAGTAGGAGTAATCTGAAAAACAGAGAGTGATTGAGAAACAGATGAGATTGAGAGGTTTTTAGGGTTTCAGAGGGAGGTTTGTGTGCTTTGATAGGCAAAATATCAGATAAACTGTTGTAACACACTCTTAAATAGATGGAATTAAGAAAATTGCCATTTTATGACTGTTGAAAATGAAGAGTTGCGACCTGTCACACAGCCAACGGTTATAAATTTTCGAGCAGAGTGTACAGGGTGCGGTCGCAGATTTAACAAGGTGCGATCACGACATGGGGTCTAGCGACCATTAGTAAGATAGGTACGCTTGCGAGGGAAGAAACTGTCTGTAACGGTCGAAACTATTCAAATTGGTGCGGCCGTGCACAAATTTTCTCGACCGCGCACAGAGATTTTTATTGAATGAAACTAGCAGACGAAGTAGCGATCGCGAAGGGATACTGGAGCGACCGCAACAGACTTAAAAATGAAAGATTTAAGGAAAGATGAAAGATATTCCAAGTATGTTAAGAAAAATTAATTTCATGCACATAGAAACTTTATTGTAAGGCAAAAATTTTAATTAGCTCAAAGTGATTCCATCAATCATTCCTAAATTGAGTTTGATGAAGTTGAGTCTATCTTCATTCAAGGGTTTTGTAAAGACATCAGCAAGTTGATTTTCTGTATCTATAAATTCTAGGATTATGTTCTGATTTTGTACATTTTCCCTCAAGAAATGATGTCTAATATCTATATGCTTGGATCTAGAATGTTGGATAGGATTTTTAGACAAATTGATAGCACTAGTGTTATCACATTTAATGGAGATATTGTTAAACATTTTACCATAGTCAAGCAATTGTTGTTTCATCCATAATACTTGTGTGCAACAAAAACATGCTGCAACATATTCAGCTTCCGTTGTGGATAAAGCAACCGATGCTTGTTTCTTACTATGCCAAGAAACTAGACAATTACCAAGAAAGTGACATGCTCCTGTTGTGCTTTTCCTATCTAAGATACTACCAGCATAATCTGCATCTGAAAATCCTATAATATGAAATGATGTGTTTTTAGGATACCAAAGTCCTAAATGCATTGTGCCACTCAAATATTTCAAGATTCTTTTAGTAGCATTCAAGTGTGATTCTAGAATTGACATGACTGTTGTGAAATATTTCAAGATTCTTTTAGTAGCATTCATGAGTTTTACTAGGCTTACTCTCACAACCCAAGTGTTTCCCAAGCTCACACTCAAACTTATACAATGGTGTTTTCAATGCTAACACCTAACATTCATTACAATTCAAATGCAAGTTTAAAAGAAAATTTGTTACTTGGCTATAAAAATCTTTTCTCAATGTTGTCTCCTTTTAGTTTTCTCATAGAAACTTTGTATTTATAGCCAATGTGGTCTTACTAGCCGTTATTGATGTTGAGAATAAAGTCTTGGCAGATTAGACCTTCTTTACTTAAACTGTCCGAAGCACTTAGCGGTCGCCCTTCCTACGCGGATGGTCGCGCTTACGCTTCACGCGGTCGTCCTTTTAACAAGGGACGGTCGCTACTTTTGAAAAAGCTACAACGGTCGAATTTTAGTGCTCTGCAGCTGGAATCTTGCCCATGATGTGTTTGTCGGACCAGTTCTTGCCCATGCTATGTTTGTCGGGACGGTCGCGCCAAGCAAAGGTGCGGTCGCCCTTTTTGAATATTGAAGTGGGATTACAACGGTTATGTCACGTGTCATTCTCTGACAGGGCAAAAGAGATGTCCGCCTTAATTTGAATCTCGCAGTCGCCCTATGTAGCATTTCGCGGTCGAACTCAGGTTCTCGCATCGAACTTCTGGACGCACCTGAGGACGCGAACACTACTGTCTCTTTTGAGTAATTTCTTCTTGAATTGTTGGGCGGTCGCGACTCCAGATGGGCGGTCGCTAAAGTGGTAAGCGAGGTCGAGTCATTCATCGTTCTTGTCACCGCGAACCTTACTGTGATTGTAATGATTTAAGTTCCTTGAGTAGCGGTCGTGCACATAGTGGGACGGTCGCTATTCTATAGGAGCGGTCGCGACTTAGGTCGAACTTCTGGCCGCGAAACCTACTGTGACAAGGTTTCATTCTGTAATTGCATGGAGCGGTCGTATTTAGGTGAGGTGCGACCGCTATAATTGTTCTGTTCACCTTTAATTGATGTAACCTAATCCTGCAACAAGATTTCTCAAACACAAGTTAAATAGATCATCCATTTGAGTTGTCAAGGGTCAAAATTAAGATCATTTGTCTAACAGATAGTTTGTTCTATGAAATGTGCAAGATTAATTTAAACCTAAAAGTAACGTGTGTAGAGATTGATGTAAGTGATGGGTGTACAAGATCAAATCGATTCTTGGGAATATGCTAGGGTTATAGGTCCATTCAATCAAAGCTCAATTCTCAACTATCCATTAACATAACCTTATAAATTAATTTGTTCCTTAAGGTTAATTAGTCAATTACCAATTCATTAGATCTCACATTCATGAAATAGCAATTACCAATTATTTTACATTTTCAAATTAATGAAACCCTAGAACTTATATTTCTAATTCATTCATAGGGTAGTCGATTGCATAATTCCAATATCAAATTTCACCTCTCCGTCCTTCATTCAATATCTAGAGTTCAATAGGTAGCTAATCTATTAACCTAATATACAATTCAATGCAATCAACCTACAACAAGGTACATCAATGGAAATATCAAATCAAAGCATTCAATCAAATATACTACAAACCCTAAGCATGGGTTTTTAGCTCAACATCATCAAATTAAAACATTCATTCAACTCAATATAAATCAAATACAAATTGTTCATTGCAATATCAATTCTCTTAATACGACAAAAACAATATTGGAATGAATTAAAAGAGAGAATAGAAAAACCCCTTGTGAAGATGCCAAGAGTAGGATTACTAGTTTTCCTCCTAGCTCCAGTTGATGTATGATGAAGAACTCAAGCCCTCTTCAATGGTTGATTCCCCTTTTGCAATATGGAATGGAGCTTTCTCAAGTCACCAAACCTTTGGATGATTATGCCTTTGGAAGATGGAATGGAGCTTTCTCAAGTCACCAAACCTTTCAATGAAGCTTCTTCAACCCTCAAGAGCTTGTTAACCCAACTTATCCCAAAGAACCAAATTGAAGTTTGTCAATGGAAGATGGAGAAGATGAAGATGGAGGATGAAGATGAGGGACAAGGAGAGTGTCACTCTCTCCTCATCCCAAATTATGTTTTCTCGCTCCTTCTCTTTTCTTTTCTCCCATTCAAAACCCTAGCCATTCTCCCTTGTTTTTCTTTCTTTCGAGCAAACGATTTTATAGAGATTAAGGGTGACACGGCCAAGCCAAGAGTGGCTTGGCCGTGTATCTTGATTTCTTTTCCTTGCTTTCCATTAGGTGACACGGCCAAGCCAAGGTTGGCTTGGCTGTGTCTCTTGATTTCCATGGGACACGGCCAAGCCAGTTGGTCGTGTCCCTCACTGGCTCTTCCTTTCTTTCTTTTCTTTTTCTTTAGTTGGTGAGAGGTGACACGGCCAAGCCATGTGGAGCTTGGCCGTGTCTCTTGTTTTTCTTTCTTGGGACACGGCCAAGCTCCTGGCTGTGTCCCTCACTGTTTGTTTGCTCGTTGAGTGAGACACGGCCAGAGGCTTGGCCGTGTCTCTGGGTGTGTCTCTCTCTGTTGCTCATTTTCCTTCTTTTCCTTCTCTTCTTTGGCTCGTTCTTTGATTTGCTCTTTGAGTAAGACACGGCCAGAGGCTTGGCCATGTCTCTGGGTGTGTCTGCTTCTGCCTTGAATTTCTTTTGAGGGACATGGCCAAGCTTGCTTTGGCTTGGCCATGTCTTGCTTGGTTCATGCTTTTCTTGCCCTGTTTTGATCTTCCAAGGGTGTTTTTGTACCTAAACCTAAAAACAACACTTTAAACACACTTAAAACAACAATTAATCAAAACATTAACTAAAACACATATAAAATCATACTAAAAACTATCTTCCAAAGTGGGTTCCTTAAGTTTATCTTGATTTTACGCGCTAATTCTAATGAAGGCATTCAAACTATCTTCAAGTGTAGGTGTCTTAAGGTAATTTGGATTTGAATATTGCTCTTGAGAGTAAGAGTCTCTTTGGTAAGGTTGAAAAAAATTTGGAGGTGGAATGTGCTGCTGATTTTTCCAAGAAAAATTTGGTTGGCTTCCCCAGCTTGGGTTATAAGGATTAGAAAATTGGTCATTTCTACCCATTTGCTAGAAACTTTGATAGTCAAATTCTTCCTCTTGCCATTCTTGGTATCGTCCAAAACCCATTGAACACGTATTTTCACTATGGCCTACATTGCCACATGTTGCACATATCTCTTGGCGTGGCATAGGTGCTCTTCCTCTTTGCATTTAGCACCTTAAGTTGATTTGTCAATTCTGCTAATTGCCATGCCATTTCAGAATTATCTTTCCTATCATTAACACCCCCGTGCCTTGAAAACTGCATCTTTATAAAAGGCACTTAGCAACTTAAAGAAAAATAAATAAATAATTAAATTAAAAGACAAGTAAACAAAACAAACAAGCAATTAAAAGAAAAAACAAGCAAACAATTAAATAAAGAAAAATCAAACTATCACTACTTAAACAGCCTTCCCCGGCAACGACGCCAAAAACTTGTTGCGCTCGAAGTAAGTTCTACTACAAGCTTCACTCGCAAGTATACGAGGTAGCTGTAGTAAAGGTGATCACCCCAAGGTCGTTTCCCAAAGAAGGTGTGGTTCGTAATAGTTTGATTGACAATTAAATTAAAAATGATAGTTTGTTGTATGAAATGTGCAAGATTAATTTAAACCTAAAAGTAACGTACGTAGAGATTGATGTAAGTGATGGGTGTACAAGATCAAATCGACTCTTGGGAATATGCCTAGGGTTATAGGTCCATTCAATCAAAGCTCAATTCTCAATTATCCATTAACATAACCTTGTAAATTAATTTGTTCCTTAAGGTTAATTAGTCAATTACCAATTCATTAGTTCTCACATTCATGAAATAGCAATTACCAATTATTTTACATTTGCAAATTAATGAAACCCTAGAACTTATATTTCTAATTCATTCATAGGGTAGTCGATTGCATAATTCTGATATCAAATTTCACCTCTCGGTCCTTCATTCAATATCTAGAGATCAATAGGTAGCTAATCTATTAACCTAACATACAATTCAATGCAATCAACCTACAACAACGTACATCAATGGAAATATCAAATCAAATCATTCAATCAAATATACTACAAACCCTAAGCATGGGTTTTTAGCTCAACATCATCAAATTAAAACATTCATTCAACTCAATATAAATCAAATACAAATTGTTCATTGCAATATCAATTCTCTTAATACGACAAAAACAATATTGGAATGAATTAAAAGAGAGAATAGAAAAACCCCTTGTGAAGATGCCAAGAGTAAGATTACTAGTCTTCCTCCTAGCTCCAGTTGATGTATGATGAAGAACTCAAGCCCTCTTCAATGGTTGATTCCCCTTTTGCAATATGGAATGGAGCTTTCTCAAGTCACCAAACCTTTGGATGATTATGCCTTTGGAAGATGGAATGGAGCTTTCTCAAGTCACCAAACCTTTCAATGAAGCTTCTTCAACCCTCAAGAGCTTGTTAACCCAACTTATCCCAAAGAACCAAATTGAAGCTTGTCAATGGAAGATGGAGAAGATGAAGATGGAGGATGAAGATGAGGGACAAGGAGAGTGTCACTCTCTCCTCATCCCAAATTATGTTTTCTCGCTCCTTCTCTTTTCTTTTCTCCCTTTCAAAACCCTAGCCATTCTCCCTTCTTTTTCTTTCTTTCGAGCAGACGATTTTATAGAGATTAAGGGTGACACGGCCAAGCCAAGAGTGGCTTGGCCATGTCTCTTGATTTCTTTTCCTTGCTTTCCATTAGGTGACACGGTAAAGCCAAGGTTGGCTTGGCCATGTCTCTTGATTTCCATGGGACACGGCCAAGCCAGTTGGTCGTGTCCCTCACTGGCTCTTCCTTTCTTTCTTTTCTTTTTCTTTAGTTGGTGAGAGGTGACACAGCCAAGCCATGTGGAGCTTGGCCGTATCTCTTATTTTTCTTTCTTGGGACACGGCCAAGCTCCTGGCCGTGTCCCTCACTGTTTGTCTGCTCCTTGAGTGAGACATGGCTAGAGGCTTGGCCGTGTCTCTGGATGTGTCTCTCTCTGTTGCTCATTTTCCTTCTTTTCCTTCTCTTCTTTGGCTCGTTCTTTGATTTGCTCTTTGAGTGAGACACGGCCAAAGGCTTGGCCGTGTCTCTGGGTGTGTCTGCTTTTGCCTTGAATTTCTTTTGAGGGACATGGCCAAGCTTGCTTTGGCTTGGCCATGTCTTGCTTGGTTCATGCTTTTCTTGCCCTGTTTTGATCTTCCAAGGGTGTTTTTGTACCTAAACCTAAAAACAACACTTTAAACACACTTAAAACAACAATTAATCAAAACATTATTTAAAACACATATACAATCATACTAAAAACTAGTACAAAAATGATCTAAACAAGCTGCACTAGTCGGACCAATTTCATCATGGCCAAAACCATCTGGATGTTCAACTGCCTGCAAAAATTAATAAAAGTTAGCCACATGCAAGCCTGAAACTCAGAAAGAAGCATGTCTGACTAACTTGAGAAAGAGACAACCATAGCATTATCATGGGTAGTAGAATCCCCTGTACAGTCATCCTCCTCTTCTTCCTCTTCATCCTCATTACCTTCCTCACCATCACCATTCTCATCCTCATACTCATCCCCATCCTCATTATCATATTCCCCATCACCTTCTTCCCCATATTTTTTTTTATCATCATCCTCTTCTCCTTCTTCTTTCTCATTCCCTTATTCCTCTGAACTTTCAACACCATTAGGAGAGATCTCAAAGTGTAAAATCTGGTCCTGCATGAACACATTATATGACACGTCTGGTCGGAGCAAGAGTGAATTAATATCAAATCCATTTCGGGCACGTCTCCATGAATTTTCTGGCATAGATATGCAAGTCAGTACAGTTGCTAGAATATTAGTTGGCACCCGCCTCTAATTAGGGCCAAGGAAATAGTTATGTACCCTCTCACCAAGGAACCATCCATTAGAAACTGGCCCGGCAATAACTCAGCGAGAGTTTTATAGGGGTAATGCGTTGTTCATATTTGTGGTCCAATTCATCCTCTCACTCGCTCTCCACCAAAAAATGTTCACCTGAAAGACAACAACCTCGGTAAGTCATTTTTCTCATAAAATTCAATAATAATACTAATTTTTTATTTTATCTGATCACAGGTTAGGCGGCTCAACTGGTAGCGATGGGAGTGCACATGATGACTTTCGGCCATCTCCCTGTGACCTGATAACCAAAGGCTCAAAATCGTGCATCCCACCCATCTCCAGGAATACCAGGCACCTTTACAAGATTATATTCGTATGCCCAAGCCTATTATGGTCAAAAAGGGTCAAACTTGCTCATATACATCATTTGAATAAATAAAAAAAGAACCCATACCTCAGCAATGACCATAAAGCTAGTAAATTACCTTTTGTTCCTGCATATTTTATCAAAGCCATGGTAAAGACAGGTAAGGCCCGCTTCTCCTCAAGCATAAAACAACACAAGATCAAAATTAACTAGAGCACACAAACCCAATAGTTGAATTAATGTCTCAGAGCTGTATAGGATTGTTGTGGCTAACAGATATAACATAAATCCATGGGTATATCTTTTCGAACATTCACCAAGTATTTGTTGGGTCTACCTCATCCAATACTGCTAGATATATTCATATTTTATTTTGAATGCACCTTTATATTTGGGTCTTAGACCAATTAAATAGCAAATCTAATCCACGATCAATATGTCGTTGGTTAAAGGAACTGGGATCCCATCACACTTTAAGCACATTATTACCGTAAAATCCACTGGGCCTATAGTCATCTCCCCAACATGTAAGTGAAAGGTGTGGGTGGTGTCCATTCACCGCTCAATAAGCACTTGAATTATGCTCCTGTCAATTTTGTATCCCTTGGTTGGCAGCTGCAACATAAATTCTTCAAAACCACACGCTCGGATCATCCTTCAGACCGCCGGTGGTACTCGTTCATACCACACGAGGGCCTTGTGGATGTTCCTGCCACCGTGGATCACACATCTATCATACTGCCTTAATAAAGGTAAGTCCAACTAGATAAGTATGCCAGTCCTATTACTTATTCTGAAAAATACTAAAAAATAAAATAAAAAATATATATCGTAAACATTATTTTCAGCACCCCAATAATTTTATTATTTTATTGCATTTATTTTCTTTTTTACTTTTAGCATTTTTTGCATCATTGACTAGTATTTTTAGTTTATTTCTATTCATGCATAAAACCCTTTTTTATTATTTTATTAATTTATCTACTGCCAATATTAATATTTTTTCTCATATATATATATATATATATATTTATATATTAATTTTTCTTGTCTTCATACTAATATTATTTATTTTCCATATATTTTTGCTAACTTATTCCTAATTTATTTCATTAAACTTTGATATTTGAATCCTCAAAAATAATTTTCTTGCATAAATTTATTTTTTGCATGAATTTGCTTATTTTTACTACTATAAATATTAAAATTACAATAAAAGTATACAAAACTTCTAAAAAAAGAGAATTTCAATAAAAATAAAATAAAATACATGTGTCTTTTCCTTCGAATTTCGGTGGAGGTGCATTCCTACTAAGATGGGAACCTGGTCCAACCTGCAATTTTTGAGGTAAGCACGTAATTCAGGATCCATACGCGGTCCAGTTCTCGATGTATGTTGATTTACCGCCATTTCTATAAGCTGAAAGTTGAAAAACAATTTCTCAAGAGTTTGCAAAGCTTTTCATTGGAAGTGTTTGAAGGTCTGGATGAACTAAATGCATACCTATTTATACAAGATTGGAATTTGAAGGATAATATTAAAAAAAAAAAGTTAAAGCTAAGCACATTCACTTGCTTAGCTTTCAAAGTCAAATAAAGTATGCATCAAATAATTCATGTCTCATATCTCTTTTCAAAAATGTATGTCTCTTGTCTCTCTTTAATGATGTTTCCTTTCAAACAAAGCACACGAGCACATAGTAATGTAATAGTATTTAGTATGGGTCTATATTTTTTGCATGTCTAAAAAATTTTTTGTACTCATAAATATTTTTTTCATGCATGGGGTAAGAGTACATAGGTATCCATATATAATAAAAAATAGCTAATTTTTTTGCAAAATGCTTTACTAACTATAAATAATTTCTTGCAGGTATTTCGGGTTCAGAACCCAAATCAATTATTTTTCAAATGCAGAACTTACTCCGGGTCAAGAATCCAAATCCAGTCTCATGTCCAAAACCCAAATCAATCATTTTTTGAGTTCAAAACTCAATCTGGATCCAGAACCCAAATCCATTCTCATGTATAAGTACCCAAATCAACTCGAGTCTAGAACCCAAATCCAATCTTGGATCTAGAACCTAAACCAATATCGGGTCCAGAACCCAACCTAGTCTTGTGTCTAAGTACCCAAATCAAATTCAGTCTCGAGTCCAAGTACCCAAATCAACTCAAGTCCAGAACCTAAATCAATCATTTTTTATGTCTAGAACTCAATCATGGTCCATAACTCAAATCCATTCTCGGGTTTAAGTACCCAAATTTGACTCAGGTCCGGAACCCAAATTAATTATTTTTTAGGTCCAGAACCTAAACTAATCTCTGGTCTAGAATCCAAAACCAACCTTGGGTCAAGAACCATAACCCAAATCAATCATGTCTCCGGTACAGAACCCAAACCAATCCCCTGATCCAAAACCCATCCTTGTCAAAAATCAATTCAAAGTCATGTTGCTTTCCACTATTTAAACAAATTCAAGATTGTTTAAGCAGAGGGAAAACTGTAGACTCTTGATTTTCGACCTAAGCTAGTCTGATCCTAATTAAGGAAGGCCTAAGTCATGATCCGTCCATTCTTAATAAGTTTAAATCTGCTTTAAGCGGATTGGTCCAGTTTTATGAGGCTTAAAATAAGTTCGGTTTAATTTTTAAAACCCCTAAAACAGTCCTAAAGCAAATTTGATTTGATATGGATCATGCCATATCTAATTAGGCTAATTCTAATTCAATATGGACATCCATATCAGATTAGGATTACCTTATTTTGATATGGACATGTCCATATCAAATTAGGGTAATCCTAATTCGATGTGGATGTGCATATCAAATTCAAATTAGCCTAATTTGATATGGACATGTCCATATCAAATTTGGTTGATCCTAATTTGATATGGCAGGCCATATCAAAGATATGGAGCTTGTCCATATTGAATTAGAATTGCCAATTCAATATGGACTCTTGACCATATTGGATTAAATTGGTTTTAATCTGATATGGTCTCAGTTTGCCTCGAATTTAAGTTATTTTAATTTGACATGTGTCAGGAGGCAGCCATGCTTAAATAGGAAGCTGAGACTGAATTTCATGAGTTT
The DNA here is from genome assembly GCA_947685225.1 of Garcia nutans. Taxonomy (NCBI): domain Eukaryota; kingdom Viridiplantae; phylum Streptophyta; class Magnoliopsida; order Malpighiales; family Euphorbiaceae; genus Garcia; species Garcia nutans. The sequence goes on from CANTUV010000032.1 coordinate 14,473,093, forward strand.
AACCTAATATTTTCTATAAATAAAGAGAGCCAGAGCTATTAAAAAGAAAGCAACAAGCAATAAGCAATAAAAAGAAAAACCCTAGTAGCAGCACTACCAAAAACAATTCAAAGATACATAGAAACTCAATAAACCAGAAGGCAATAGCATACTATCTTCACCTTGATCAATTGAGATTCTACAACTAGTGTAAACATAAAGCTTGGATCAACATGAAATATTGGTGGAACTAACAAACAGAGGTTTGAAATTCCATATTCAATCTATTTTAAAAGTCATAGTAGTTTATCCATTATTTCATTGAATTACTTTATTTTGTTCTTCTGTTTGTTTTATAAAATATTCAGCAAGTAACTTAAGAATGCATATCTACAAAATTTATTTTGAACATCCAGTAAATTTTTTTATCCATGGTAACCTGTTTAATCTTAATGCGATATCACAGTAACCCTAAGTCAACATCATTGTAGCATTAGTCTCATACAATATTAATTTGAATTAAAAATTCGATGGCCCAAAGTTTATATATATATTCACAGTAGCTTTGTTTTCTAAAAATTGAAACCATAACAATATTTTCCTAAAACCCTAAAACAAATCCTCAAACCCTAATATCCCAACAGCCAGTAGCCTAATTTTTGAAACCCAAAATCCAAAACCCTAGTTTCTAAAATAAAAAAGCCTAACTCTTTTTCAAAACATCCAGAGCCACAATTTTCAAAAATCCAAAACCTAATTCCCAAACCTTGAAACCCTAAACCCTAATTAATTAAAACCCTAACCATGCTTTCTTTAAACTAAAACCCAAATCATATTTTCCTAAAACTCTAATTCATAAATTAAAGCCATAATTTTGTACATTTCATTATTCATTTAAGATTGAACCCTAGTTTTGATTATTTAATTTATTATATGATTATGATCGATGATTCATTTATTTGATGGATGATTTATGATGAATGATTTACTTTTATTTATGATGGATGATTGAATGTCTTTTTATTATTGGATTATCTTAGATTCCAAATGTAAGAGGTATGTTTCCACTTTGTGGATACCTCAATAGTTAAAGTTCCATGTAATTTAAATCATTTTAAGTTTTTGGATTAACATAAAGGACATGTTTTTACTAATTGGTGGGTGTCCTATTTTATTTTGTTTTGGACATTTGACATGGTTGTAAGAACATGTTTCCATCTTGCATGGGTGCCCATTTATGAATTTTGTTTGAACTTGCTTTGATTTTAATACATTGATTATTTATTTTGATAATTGCATGTAATATGGATAATTTTATAATCTTTAAGAATTTAATAATATATGGACCTGAAAAGGAGGTCGGTTCCAATAAATTGGGTGTTGGGGGTGTTGGGTCATTCTTACCTTCCTCATACGTACCTAACTTTCCAAACCCATTAGGGGGTTGGGGATTCCTTAGGAATCTAGTCATCCACCCTTTTCTTTTTCTCGGCCCGTCCAAGTGGTGACTTAATTTTCTTTGAGTTTAGGCCCATGTTCTCTAAGGCTCTAAACCTAACATTGCTGAAGTCATAAGAACCATTCCATATGAGAGTGGGAGCGAAAATCCTTACTCACAGCTATGAAAATTGCATTGAAAATGAGAAACATGATAAGAATATTGAATGAGGAAAAAGAGATATATAAATGAGTTAATGTATTGGAATGTGTTATATGTGATGTGTAATCTGATGTTGTGGCACCTATTGTCTATAAAACCTGCTATGGTTAAATTGGATATATGATGGTGATCATGGAATGATATGATCATGATATATATGCAAATTATTGAGAAGGAATATGAGATGAGAAAATATGCTAAATGATGAGAAATGAGTTGTTAAAAGACTTGAGTAGAGCTAAGTCTTGATATTGAAAATGAGATTATGAAAATATGATTTTATTCAAATGATTTTGCCTACGGGCTAAACACTGGGTATCGCAATGGACCAAATCAATTATTCTGGAACTTGATTATTATGTAGGGAGTAGTTGGGCCGAACATGTGATGTGATTTCTTATTTTGTACAGTTTTGGTAATATTGTAATGAAATGATGAGGTTAATTAAATAAGTTTAGTTGAATAATGTGTTATGGTGGTAATGTGGCAATAAAATGTTGAGTTGACGAATATATGAATGTGTGGTTGTGATATATTTGTATATGAATTTTGTGATGATGATATTGTGAGACTTATATATATATATATGTTTGAAGAATTAGAGGAAGGATGATGGTTATTTGTGATGAATAATTGTGTGTTTATGAATTATAAGGTAAAGGAAATGCAAAAAATAATAGTGCATGTATTGATAGTATGATGATAAAATATGAGTTAAAAAAATTATACATGTGTGTTATTTAAATTGTTGTATGGTTTTAGTATGTACCATTAAGCTCTTGAGCTTAGCCTAGTAGTGTGTATCACGCAAGCATTAGAAGTGTAGATTTGAGAAGTCCATACTGTGATTAAGATTTAGAGATTTTGTGTGCCATGAGACCAACTACGAAGGTGTTGCATACATGTATAATATTTTGAGGATATGAATTTTAGATTTGTATAATCTAAACATACCTTATGTATATTAAATTTTTTTTTGAATGTTATGTATGTATAAATATATTTGAGATTTTGATGTTATTAAATATGAAGTCTTTGGATGTAAAATTACTAAAGTGGAGTATTTTGAATGAAGTGAGATTTGGGTGTGTACTTTTGTATGCAGATTGTGTTTTTATTAACTTGGGAATTATTAAAAATACAAATAAAACTTTGACAAATTTTTTCTAGAGAATTTCTTTTATAAATTTATTATTAATTTCAATACTAAAATGAGGATATTTTATACGTATGTAATATAGTACCTTTGTATCCTAGATATGTATTTTACATTTATGGGGTATATGTATTATACGTACTTAGTGTATATGGGTGTTATAGTTAAGAAAATGAAATGCAACACTATATATCTCACCTTAATACTTGGCTCCTTGGCTCCTTCACATAACACTTATCTTATACTTCAAAGCCTTTTAAACCTTCTCCCTTGTCTTAGGAAATTTCTAATCTTTTTTTGTCCTACCCAAACATATCTCATATACATAAAAAATAAGTTATACTAATCAAATAGAAGCTATATAAACTTTTTAATCTTATGGCAGTGTAGTTTGTGGTTACTTTTTATCCCATTATGATTACTATATAATTAAAGCTTAGGAAATTTGAAGTATAATAGAGATCATAGTCGCGATATTGACTATAAGGCCAATGTTGCGATTGCTATTTCATATCCCGTTCAGGATAAATTGATTCGGATTAGTGTAGAGTCATAGTAAATATCAAGGTTGCCATCATGATTCCTACTTTAGTCATGAAGAGGGTATGCATTCATCAACAAGTCACGAAATTATGTTTTAGGTATGAAGTAGAGATAACGTCTAGTCTCAAGGTCATGGAATAGGGGTTTATAAGGCACTTAATGTTTTGTTTCAAGTTGTTCATCACAAGTTCTTAATTTTTTTCTTCCCTAAATCTTTAATAACATTTTTAAAGTTATTTCATAAGTTTAACTTGCCTTGACTCTACCATTTTATCATGTTCTTCAAATTCATAAATCAAACCCTCCATATCCCTCCATATGGAGGAGTAAAGGTTAATCTTGGTGGATGTATAGGCAGGTGAAAGTATAAAGAGCTGTAACTAACACGTTATGCTCAAGTCAAGATTCAGAAAGAGAACCAATAGTTATGTACGAATGAGTATAGAAGAGCAAAAGTTACTCCCAGTGGGCTTTAGACTAGTGGAAGTATAAATGGCTCTAGGTGACGCAGTATACTCATGTAATATCCACATTTTTGTTAAGTAAAATTAAATTAAATTAAAATGTATAAATTGAGGGAAAAGTGAAGAGTTAGAAGTGAGAAGAAAGTTTGTATATATTAAATATATGTGAGATATAAATGTCATATAAAAGTCAAAGGTAAAAAGGTAAAAATCGAAGGTTGAATAGTAAAAGTGGAAAAGGTTAAAATATTTTAAAAAATAAACTAATTATGGATGGAAGATAAAAAAAATTGAATTAAAAATAAATAAATAAATAAAATATTATAATAATATATATATGGTTAACAAATGAAGAGAAAGAGATAGAAAAATCAAAATTTGCTTCTTCTTCGTCCTCCTTCCTCTCATGGCTGAATTCTCCATTGTTGTAGAGAGAAGAAATTTTCTTCTTCCTACATCAAATTTTTCAATGTTTATTAGGGTTTTGGAGTGATTTTGAAGTTCCTCCCATCAAAGGTAAGCTTTCATATCTTATTTTGAAGAATTATGGATATATGTGATTATGTATGATTTAAACTTTTGCAAGAGTATGTTATAATTGGTTTTAATGTTATGGAACATGCTATTTTGATGAGTAGGCAATGATTTTAGGGTTAGATTGAAGAAAATGTTGGGTTTGGCTATAGTTTGGAAAAGGTAGTATGTGATTTTAGGATTTTGGAAGAAGTTGGTTAAAGTATGCATGCTTATTTGGTTTCATGATTTAAATTGAGTTACTAAATAATTTAAATGATGGAAATGGACTCAAATTGATATTTGGAAGTGGCTGGAATGAATAACAAGAATTGAAGTGAGTTAAAGCACATTTTAGAGTTTGGAAGAAATATTTCTAAATTGAGTTTAATTGCTTAAAGTGTCTTAAAATATGATGTTATAGACATATTTGAGCTTAAAATTCAATTTGGAATTGATTGAATTGTAGTTCTAATGTTAAAGTACATAGTGCTAAGAAAAGGGGAAAATGGTGGAATGTGTTTTAATTTATGTCTTATGCTTTAAACACCTTAAAATGTGATTCTAATGTATGATATACATTCACATTTTGAATAGGTGTTGAGTAAATAGTTATAGAGAAAGAGAAAGATACAAAAGAGAAAGATAAAGAAAAATATCCGGATGAGCAAGGTATTGGTGCAGGGTACTAAGAATAGCCTGATCTAGGAGATTAGGGGTATTCTACCCGAAAATCACTCCTATCAGTTGCACCAACTTAGTAGTGAAAGGTGATAAGGAATTTTGAAGTGCAGTTGAGCTTTGGCTCACTTTTGTTCATTAAAGAGGTATGTACATATTTTGGCATTTAACAATATTGATTACATTGTTTTACACATAACACATTGAATATGGTTAATTGTTATGATACTTGATTGATAATGTGTATGTATGTGCGGAATTGTTTGAAGTAACAATCCCATGTTTTGAATTAAATATTATATGATATGACCTTTAAAAATGAATAAAAGTGATGATATGTGAAAAATGAGAAAAGTGCAAATATTGCACTAGGATGTAAAATAAGCTACATTTATAATGTATGAGGAAATGATGTTGATTATGAGTAGTATATAATGAAATATAATTGTATGTTGCCTTATATACAGTATGATTCCAGAATATTGTGATTGGATAGTATGACGCCTTCGGGCGAGACATATCATCAATTATACTAATTTCTCTTAAAATCTCATTTTCCATTAATTTTAAACTATCACTTTAATATAATTGTGAGTGAGGATTTTTGCTCCCACTCCCAATGGAATAGTTCTTATGACTTTGTTACTATTAGGCTCTGGGCCTTAAGGAACACAGGCCTAAACATGAAGAATAAAAGTCACCACCCGGATAGGTCAGGAATATAGAAAGGGGTTAATAACTCAATTCCTAAGGGATCCCCAATCTTTACTAGGTTCAGAAAGTAAGGTACGCATGGGCAAGGTGAGAATAACCAGCAACCCCATAATGCCCAGTTCATTGGAATCGATCTTCTTTTCATATCTAAATATTATTTAATTCTTAATTATTATAACATCATCCATATTATATCCAATTAAATGAAAATAAATATTCATAATATTATTGAAATAAATCAAACAAAATGGGGACCCATCCAAAGATGAAAACACACTCTTACAATGTCTAAATGTCCATACAATTAAATAAATAAAATAGAACACCCACCAAGAGTTGGAAACATGTCTCTTACAACGATCTAAAATCCTTTAACATAAATGAAATAAACAAAAGAAATAAGGAACTCATAAAGTGGAAACGTGGCTTTTACATTGTCCTCAAAATCCAAATAGTAATAAATAAACATTAACCAATCACTCACCACAAACAAGTAAATCATACATCATCATATCATCCATCATGATCAAACAACAATAAATCAAAGATAATAAAATTAGGGTTTCATCAAATTAGGGTTAGATTGCAAAATTAGGGTTTTCAGGATTTTTAAACATGAAACTATGATTTTAACCTAAAATTAGGGCTTAATGTAGAATTAGGGTTTTATAATCAATTTAGGGTTTATTTTGCAAAATAAGGATTTTATAATAATGCAAATTAGGGTTTTTCCTAAACTAGGGTTTAAACATGTAAATAAGGGTTTTGGAAAAAAAAATTAGGGTTTTAAGATGTAAATTATGGTTTTAAAATTGTAAATTAGGGTTTTAATATGTAAATTAGGGGTTTAAAGATGTAAATTAGAGTTTTACGATATATATTAGGGTTTAATATGTAAACTAAACTAAAACATGCAAATCTAGGTTTTGATATGCAGACTACACTTAAAACATGTAAGATTATGGTTTAGTCATGAAATACTAAGATTTAATCCTAAAACTAAGATACAATATTATAAGATTATGGTTTTGAAAAATAAACTAAAACATGTAAGCTAGGGTTTTGAAAAATAAACTAAAACATACAAGATAAGGTTTAAGATGCAATTAAGGTTTATTAGGCAATTTAGGGTTTTAGATTTACAAAAATAAGGGTGAAAAAAACAATTGATGTTTATGTCTATTTTAATCTCAAATATTATACTTATTGTGAACAATTTGTAACATTTTTTTTTATTAATTGAAGGATGCAATGAATTAATCAATAACAATAGACAATAGAGTTGAATTGGATTGGTTAAAGGAAATCAAACCTACATTGATGGCTCCACCAATTTTAATCTATTAAACCAAGCTTGATTTTAACACCATAATCATTTTATTTGATGGTGCCACTGCCTGGATCAATTGATTTTTGGTTGGAGGTTTAATGATTTGAGGATCAATTTAATCTACTATGTCTCTTTTGTTTTGCCTTTGTTTTTGCTCTTTGTTTCTTTTCTTAATCGTGGATGCTACCCTCTTTGGTTGTGACTCTTTAATTGCTTTTAATATGCTTCAGGATGCCTTTTTCTATTAATTACAACTTTGTATTTATAAGCAGTAATTACAGCGACACCTAGCTCATGAATCCTAATACGATTAAAAAACCTTTTGCCTATCTGAATTCTTTTAAAGTTTAAACCTAATCCCAGATGCCTAATTTCTCTTAGAAACCAAATTAAAGCCCAAGTTTAAGACCCATGGCAAATTGGCCAAAGCCAATTTTCCATGGGCCATTTTCATGGCGAATTGGCCTAGCTCCATGGTAAATTGGCCAGGCCAATCCATCATGATTTTATATTCGATCAGACTAGGTTTAAGCTTCTAAAATTGGATCAGACTAGGTTTATGCATTTAAAATTGGACCACACTTATTTAGGGCCAAAATTAAGGGTCTACAATTTTGCCCCTTGTCTGAATGATCTTGAATTTATTCAAAGAGTGAAAAATAATCTACCTTGATAGATCTTGGATGCTTTGAGTTCTGGACTCATAAATTGGTTTGGGTTCTGGACCCATGAATTGGTTCGGGTTTTGGACCCGTGATTTGGTTTGATTTATGATTTCATGAATTAATTTGGGTTCAGAACCCAAGATTTGGTTTGGATTTTAGACCCGACACTAGATTTGGGCTTTGACATGAGACTTGATTTGGGTTTTAGACCTATGACTTGGTTTAGGTTCTGGACTTGAGATTTGATTTGGGTTATGGACCTAAGATTTGATTTGTTTGGACCCAAGACATGGTTTGGCTTTATGGACCCGTGATTTGAGCTGGGTCTAGTGATTTGAATTGGGTTCTAGACCCGTGATTTGATTTGAGTTCTAGACCCGAGATTTGATTTGAATTCTAGATCCGTGATTTAATCTGGGTTCTAAACCGTGATTTGATTTAGGCTTTGAACCCGTGATTTTATTTGGGTTTTGGATCCATGATTTGATTTGGGTTCTTGACTCGATACTTGGTTTGGGTTTGGGACCTGCAAAATCTAAGATGGCTGAGCTGGTTCAAATTCTGAACCTATAATATCTCTAAAAAATTAATTTCAAAAGTCAGCAAAAATTTTGTAAAAAAAATTTGCTATTTTTTATTTTCCTGCTATATTGGGTACCTCCTTATATACTCTTGCCCCTTGCACGAAAAATATCTTTACTGATAAAAAAATATTTTTAGACATGCATGAATAAATATCATCTTACTATATGCATTTGACTCTGGATATCGATCTGATATCAGTGGCATTATTTACACAACTGTTGATCACGGTTAATTATTTTCAAAAGCATCAGATGACTTACTTTTCTTCTGTTGTTTGTTATGTTTTTCCTATACTTTCCTTTTCTTTTACTTCATGCATTTTTTTAAATGATCATTTTTTCCTACTTAAATTGTTCAGCCAGCCAATTTTCATTTAAGTTTCATTCATCTGGACTTCTCATTCTTTATCTTCTTCATTGTAGGCCTTCAATTTTCTTTTAATTAATTAAGCCTTGTAAATGGAGGAGACACAACATGCTTCTAAGAGAGGGCCTCATTCTAATGTTGAGCTGCTAGAATATATCTGGACTTAAGAACATGGGACAATTTCTCTCTTAGTCGGGATGCAGCTTCATCACAGTGCGGATGAAAAGACTGAGGTATACATGATTTTGCTGCAATTTAATTACTTATTGGCACAAAACTTGTTAGTACAATTGTATTGATAAATAGAAAAATAGCCATGCTTGAAAAATTCATGTGTTAAAATTATATCTTAGGACCTATTTAGCAAAAGGCTATGAAAAAATAAGAAAAGGGAGGAAAACTTATTATATGAAAAAATTAATATAATTATTTATTGGCAGGCAAATAAGATATTTAAAATAAAATACTGGACTTTATGAACAAGGAAAAATTATCAAAGCACTAAAAATAATTTTTTATTTACTTACCTCATATTAACTTACCTATTTGGTAATGACATGACCCCCTGTATTGTCCGTGGAGGAGGATGTGTCTATAAAGCTCGCCAATGGTATAATTGAGCACCACCTCCAATAAAAAGGATGGTTTGGGAATGTGACTTTAAGGATTTTGTCTTGCAGTTACCATCGAGGGAGTTCCAAATAGACAAGAGTGTGGCTCAAGTGCTCATAGAGCAGTGGATGGACACCACCCATACCTTTCATTTGCCTGTAGGAGAAATGACAATCGGCACTGTTAAATTCACAACCAAAATGGGCCTTAAATATGATGGGATTCCAGTCCCTTTAACTGATAATATTTTAACACACATTGAAATTTGACAATTGATTGGCATAAGGCCTAAGTTTAAGGGATCTTGTAAAATTAAATATGAGCCGATCTAAGAGTACTAGATGAATTACATCAGACTAGTACATGGTGAATGGGCTGAGTAATATACCGGGGGTTCCTGTAGTACCTACTGGCATCAACCATTATGTGCAATACTAAGTCTACCATCCACCTGTCAATGCTGCGATCCCTTATCCACCTTGATCATGTACCATTTTACAATTGGGGAGAGGCCGGTCTTGCCTGCCTTTATCATAGTCTTGACAAAATTTGCAGGAAAAGAGATTCTTTACTAGTTTCATGGTTATTGTTGAGGTATTAATTCTCAAAATTGCTGACTAAAATAATGTGTGTATATGAGCTTGACCATCATTATTTCTGCAGGTACCCGAACTCTCTAGACAGCGGGTCGAATATATGAGGTTAAACTTTTGGTTATCAGGCAGCAGGGAGGTGTCTGATAGCCATCATATGCATTCCTAATGCTATCATCTAAGCTGTCTAACCTGGGACCAGGTAAAAAGATGAAATTAGTATTAAAATTTTTCAGAAAGACAAATTACTTATTTGTAATTTTGTAGGTGGATGTTTCTTGGTGGAGAGCTGATGAGAGAGCTAATTGGACCCCCATCATGAAAGATGCATTGCCTTTATAAAATTCTCATCGGATCATAGCCGGGCCAGTTTCTAGTGGCAGGTTCCTTGGTGAATGAGTGTATAATTGGTTCCTTAGTCCTAACCAGTGGAGGGTTTCTAGGAATATTCTGAGATACACCCTAAACATTACTTCCACAATAGAGAATTCTTGGAGATGTGCTCGAAATGGATACGACATTGGCTATTTGTTCCTTTCACTTGATGTGTTATATGCCCAGTTCATTCGAGATCAGTTTCTAAGTTTCTAACTTTCTCCTATTGTCATGGAGTTTATTTAAGAAAAAAAGGAAGAAGATGAGGAAGAAGAAGAAGAAGATGAAGAAGAAGAAGAAGAAGAAGAAGGAAAAGAAGAAGAAGATGATGATGAGGAAGGTGATGAGGAGGATGAAAAGGAGGAAGGAGAGGAGGAAGGCATAGGAGTGTCTGCTTCCCATTCTCATGATGATGCCAGAGCCATCTCTACTGACGTTGTTCAGATACATATATTTGTTTGCCCATATTTACTTTTCTTTATACTTATCTAACTTTTATGAATCCTTTTAGGTGATCGGATAGTCAGGCGGTTCCATTCATGATGAAACCGACCCTTCTCAAGCAACTTTGATGCAGTCACACATTTCGTATGTGTCCCCTTATGCTGATCCATCTTTTGGTGATTAAGGATTTGATATGAATTACTTGGTTTGTGACCCTATTTCATGTTGATTCATGTTGCATGTATGTATGAAAATGAATGGACTTGCCTTTTTCTTGTCTAGCTTACAGTAGATGCTTGAGAAACAAAGTAGAAAGATGCAAGAAGAACTAGCTGCCAGCCATCAGCATACTACTTATTTTGAAGGATTGTACCATCAGTCTGAACAAAACTTCTGAGACTTTCAATTTTAGGGCTTTAGGGATCCTGTTGCTTCTTCAACAAGGGGACCTCGAGCTGATGACCATGACCATGACGTGTCTCCTCCCCCTTCAGGCTGTGAATACTTCAGGGCTAACTTCCCGGGTAACAGAGATCCTGGTGCTTCTTCATTGAGGGGATACTAGGAGGATGATATGCGTCGACCTGTGTTAAGCGATGATTTCTTTAGAGCTTTATTTGATTATGGACCGCCTCCCCCTTCTCAGTGATTGTCTTGTATTTAATGTATATTTATGACATTTAGTATAATAGTAATATTTAACTTTTTCTAATTTTAACTTTTCATCATCTTTTTTTAAACTTTTCATTTTTTTATGAATCACCTTTTGACTTTTTTTTAATATGTACAAATATACAGTATCCATGATGAATCCATATATATGATTTCATCATGGACTAGGTTTGATGTTGACAAAACCATGACAAATTCGAAAATCCAACATTAATTTGGCAGAAATTCCTTCATTCTTATACAATTTGGTCTTCAGCCAGAAGGCTCTCCATTAATTAAAAGCTCATATTAAGATTTAGATTAATTGGCTCATTTAGTTAGATTTGAGGTAGGCATAGGCAGCAAGAGAAGAAAAGGCATAAGCTGAAGCATCTAAATAAGATAGGCACCTATAATATAAAGGAAGGGTCCGATAACCTTATGACCAGCTAAGAGACTTTCCTGCATGCACGTGAAGCTAAGCTTTCAATTTTTTTTATCTTTGCACATTCATAAGTGGAGGCTTTCTATTGTTTGATGTTAGGGGACCTACCCTTGCTGTTATATAGCAAGAACCTTTTTTAAGGGTTGTCCAAGGGTCAAAATCTTCTATGATCACTATATAAACCATTGCCTTGTCTCTTCCTTCTTCGCCAATTCAACTTATACCGTAGCCTTAATAATTATTGGATTGTCTACCACCAAAGCAAGTAGGACAGAAGCCAATTTGAAGAAGATGAAAAATTTATTGAAGAGACTTGAATCTATACATTGGGAGAAGATATATTGGTCTTAAATTAACACTTTGAAGTGCTTCCAAAACATCAAATTGAATTAATCCTTTTTACATGCTTCTTTTTAGGATATGGAATTTAGAACTTTAAGATAAATAACTTTGAGTTATGTCCCATGATTAAAGAATTTGAAGCCATCCTTGGATACCCAAGCAACTATCAAATGGCATTGCCCATATTGACCTCAAGAGTTCATTAAAAATACAGATGTTGTTTCATCTTTCAAAACCTAAAGTTCATTAATTGACCAGAGGTGAGAAAATCTTGCTTAGCCCTTTTATTAATTTTTGTGCATCATATTTAGCTCCCACCAAGGCGTGGGGGCGCATATTCTATTTGTATTGATATTGTTCAATTTCTGCTTGTTTCTTTTGATGGTGATACTGATTTGTAAGTATTGGATATTATGGATCAAATGGAGGGAGGATTTTCACCAATACCCTTGGTTTAAGCTAAACCCTAGTTGGGTTGGATCAATTCAAGAATGGTTCTTCAAGAAGGTTGGTTGGAAGTCCTTTGCTGCTTAAGGTAATTTCCTAAACCCCCTTTTTGGGTTTCCAAATTAGTTTATCATTTTTATTGCTCTACTTTTTGCCTAGCCCTCCTTTATTGGTTTTTAGAAATAGCAAGCTAGCTTAATTTTTACCTAGGCCACCCTTGCGGGTTTCAACCTAGCAGGCTCTTTTTTATTTTATTTTTATATTTTGTTTTGGTCCTAATTTTTTTCTAGACCTCCCTTGCGGGTTTCGAAACTAGCAAACCACCCTAACTTTTGCCTAGGTCGCCCTTATAGGTTTTCAACATAGTGGGCTCTCTTTTTTATTTTTATTTACAAATTTTGCTTCTTTTTAGATCTAGTTATAAGAGCACTTTATCTTCCTTGGCATCCCATCTATGGAATACGCCAGATATATGCCCTGACACCATTCTAAGAGGAAACTGCTTCATCGAGCTTCTTCATATGCTGAGTGAGTTGATTGGATCCATTCACGAGCTCTAATCAACATGCGTTGGTTGGTACCTTGGTGGAAGATTACCATGTCACCATTTAGACGTATCTAATGCATGTTCCTCTTGATGCTCTCCGCTAAGGCACTTGCTATAATCCTCATCGACTTGACTGCCAGTACGGAGTAGAGCCTCAAGGTTTTGAGTTTACTCTTGATTTGGACATATCTCGCTTGACTGAAGCCTTTTTGGATTGACTTAGGCAGAGCTGGCCTGCACATTACACTTACCGACTTCCATAAATTTTGTGTTTGTCAGTTCTTTAGATAAAATGATGTTAGGATGACAATTAAAAGATGTTTTCCTTTATTTTCTAATTTGTCATCACTTTTTGCTATTTTGTGATTTATTTTATCCTATTAGTCAAATATTTGAAATAGCACACATAGAACGGATTTATTATTAACTCTGTCTTATTAATTTTGGAAAAACAAAAAAATATAAAGCCGGCATACACAGGATCACTCTTGTCATCAATCAGCCCTTTCAGGTTTTCTAATTGATAATTTTCTCTCATTAGCGCTAATTGTTGCCTTGCCCGCCCTTTCAAATTTTTAGAACTAGTGAGTTGCTCTAATGTTTTCCTCGGCTCCCTTTCAGGTTTCCAACCTAGCAAGCTAATTTTTAATTTAATTTATTTTTTAAAAAAATAAAATTTCTTTAGCCTGTTAATGTTCACTCGTTCATTGAATTTGTTCCCATCCATGTCTGACAATTTGTCCGTTCCATTTTTCATGACTTGTTTCACAACATAGGTGTTTCCCAAACTAGTCTAAACTTCCCTCTTGGATTAAGAACATTAGGCTTACAGTGCTTCAATACTAAGTCCTCGGCTTTAAGCCTCCTAATTCTAACCCTTATATTGTAGGCTCGTAGTATCTTTCTTTGGTACAACTAGTGATGATACAATGCCTTCAACCTTTTTTCTTCTAATAGATTTAGTTGTGTATATCTACTTACTACCCATTATGTCTCAGGCAATTCAGCTTCTAAGACTACCCTCAATGAATTGATCTCAATCTCAATAAGCAACACTGCATCCATTTCATAAACCAAAGAAAACATCATTCTGGTCAAAGTTCTAATAGAGTGAAATTATGATCAATATTTTGTATAATTCTAACCATGATTTTAATTATTTTCCAATTAAATTTGATGGATTTTTTTTGTTTGAGTTAGAATTCTCTTATTTTAGCTTGGAAAGGCAAGATACAAGATTTTTAATGATTAGTGGTACAAAATTGAAGAAAAGTAAGCAAAAATGAAGAATATTCAAAAGCCACACCTATGGCTCTTCAAGGCCATGACACTAGATTTCAAATTTAGTCTTCCACATCAAAAATTAAGAAAAACACAAGTTCTAGAAGCTTATTCAATGCCACGACCATAGCATTTTAGGGCCATGCCCATAAGATCCATTTGCTTACTGCCTAAGTGAAGAAAAGGAAAAAAAGTCAGAGTTTACAGCTTATCTTCAAAAGCCCCGACTGTGGCCCACTTAGCCATCATTTACTGTTGGAAAATAACTCAAAATAGTTCATTGTAGCCCAAGCCATGACCGTGGCATCCATATGCCATAACCATGGGGACACAATTTATGACTTTAAGCTAGAAAAGCTAAAAATTGAAGAACAAAATAGTTGTAGAAAGTTGTGTTTATGCATTTGCCAACTTGCCTCCACCAAGAAGCTTCCAAGCACTCTATATAAACATATTTCCTCCAAGGTTTTAAGCATGAAAAAGTTAGATTGAATGAAAAAGTTAGATTGAAGTTTAGTATTAGTTCATAGGCAAGTGAGAGTTTAGATAATAGAGAAATTATAGTGAGGTTAGAGTTTTGTTATTTAACTTGTATCAAGAAAATTCTAGTTTTTCTTTTGAGAGGAGTGAAATTAGGATTCAAGGAAGAGCTTTAAGGATCCAAATGGAGTTCTTCTTCAATTCAAAGAATTAGAGTTTGCTCTTTCTTATTATTATGTTCTCAATTAATATTTGTTGTGTTTTCATTTCAAATATGAGGAATTAAACTCTATTTAGGGTTGGTCCCTTATATATTGAATTTATTATGGAATACTATATACTTATTTGATTTAATTAAAGTTCATCTTTGATATTAATTCTTTGACTGTCTGGCCAATAATTAATTGAATTGAAATGTTTTGTGAATGAGTGAGAGTGGAAGTATAACATTAGTCCATGGAGAAAACAATCTTAAACAAGTTTTTCACTTAGAGATAAGATTAAACATTTAAGAGGTTGATTCAAGATTTTCGCAAAACATAATGAATTGGTTTAATTACTTATGATCAAGAGAGTATACATAAGAATTAAATTGATATTAGCTTTAGTACTTAAGAGAGACTTAAGCTTGATTTAGGAGAATCCAACCATTAAACAATAGAAAAATTGAACTAAATCCATACTTTAGAAAATCCAAAATAAACCAATAAAGGTGAGTTAATCCTAAGCTTTATAACATTAGATCTAATTTTAAAGCAATTCAATTTATTTAAGTTTAATTTAATCATAAATTGACTTTTGTTAGCCAAATAATAAACAATTTAATTATTTAGTACTTAGAATAATCCTCTTCATGGAAACATTACTCTACTCATCATTTTAATACTTGATACGACCTGTGCACTTATAGATAGTTAGGCTCAGGCTTTAACATGTTTTTAGGGCCATTGTCGGGGAGGTGACCATTCTAATATTAATAATATTAAAATGTTATTGTTTTGGATTTTTATTTTCTGTGTTATTTCTTTACTTTAAGAATTTTTGGTTTATAAGCGAAGAAATCTAAATACAAAACTTGAGCCGTATAATACAAAAATTGAATGGTTTTGTAGAAAGAAGAACAATGAGAGAAAAGAAAAGAAAATAGTAGAAGGAACTTCAACAGAAACTCATAAGATTGATAATCCTACTAATTCATCTGACGAAGAACCAACCATGGGAGATCCTCAAAATATGACACTTAAGCAATATGTTATGCCTTCTGCTCAACCAAGCCCAAACCACCAGTGCAAGCCAAAACTTATTATCTAAAGCTAGCAGTTATCAACTTGATTCAACAATCTATTTTCCATGGCCTACCATATGAAGATACCTATGCTCATATTTCTAATTTCTTAGTGATGTGTGAAACCTTTAAAATTAATAGTGTATATGATTATACAATAAGTTTGCAACTTTTTTGTAGTCTCTTTAAAAGATCAAGTAAATGATTGGCTCACTTCTAAACCACCGGAGACATTCACCACATGGATCAATTAGCCACAGCTTTTCTTGCAAAATATTTTTCACCAGCAAAAATTGCTAAATTGAGAAATGATATCACAAGCTTTATTCAACAAGATAGAGAAAGTTTATATGAATCTTGGGAACATTTTAAAAATTTACAAAGGAAATGTCTACACCATGGAGTACCTAAATGTCTTTTGATTCAAACTTTATATAATGGTCTTCATCCAAACATCAAAGGAACGATAGATGCTACAGTGGGTGGTGCAATTATGAACAAAGCTCCTTCCGAAGCCAATGATTTGATTGAAGAAATGGCAAGAAATAACTACCAATGGACTTTAGAATGAAATATTCATAAAAGAGATGCATGTTTACATGAAATTGATAAGAAATAAGAGTAAGAAGAAATATAGAAAAATGAGAAAGAAGAATGAAAGAAGAATGAGAAAGAAGAAAGAGAAATCAAAAATAAGAAAGAAATAAAGAAATAAAGAGAAAGATAGAAAGAAAAAATAAAGAAAAAAGAAAAAAGAGAGAAAAACGAAATGTAGAAAGAAAGAAGAAAAAATAGAGGGAAGAAATATTGGTTGTAAAGTTTAAAAATAAATTTTTGAATTTTAACAATAAATTAGCGATGAATTAGCGGCAAAATAGTGAAGAATTAGCAAGTCATTTAGTTTTGTGCCTAAAATACCGTGTAAAAGTTTGCCTTTTTTTAAAAAAAATTCATTATTAGTGATGGAATATGATCTTTCGCTAAAAGTTCGCCATGAAATCCCACACAAATTTTTAGATATTCAACATTAGCGACGGATACTAACCATTGCTATTTCTTTTCTTTTCTATTAATTTAATTTAAGTTCTAATGATGAAAACTTTTATTGCTAATTAATTTTTATATTTTTAAATTGAAAATTTTCATTATTAGTGATAGTTTTCATTCGTCACTAAAAATTAGAGACAGAATTTCAAGTTTGTCGCTAATTTTTAGCGATGAAATTTTTAGTTTGTCACTAAATTCTTGCCTCCAGCACTTGTTGCTATTATTAGTGATGAATTTAGCAAAGAATATGTCTAGTCCATCGCTAAATCCATCGCTTTTTTGTTGCTAATCGGCCGCTAATTTATTTTTTTCGCAAATCCATCGTTATTTAGCAATGAATTTTGATCCATCACTAATTATCATTTTTCTTGTAGTGAATGCACCTCATCAGGCCATCTTCGATACAGCTCTCCTTGGAAGGCTCGCCTTATAGCTTTTCTTTCCTCGCTTGTTGCCTCCAATGCATATTCCTTATTTTCCAAAAATCACCTTATAGTGTCATACAATACATCATGGTCCGTATCAGTTTTCATGACCATTTTATACTCAGAGTAAGGAGTTGATGAACTGGTCAAAACTAGAGGTTTAAGGAATAATTTGATAGGATCCTCCCACACCAAAGCAACTATGGCTAGGGCATCAACCATCTGGTTTTCTTCTCTTGGCAGGTGTATGAACCTATAATCCTTGAAGTTCTTCCTCACCATGGTCAAGTAATCATTTTATGGCTTCAACTTTTCTTTTTTCAAATACCATTCTCCATTCACTTGGGATATCACTAGCAATGAATCATCAAAAACCTATATTTTATCAAGCTTCATCATCATCAAGGTTTCCAAAATAAAGATATATGCTTCCTACTCTACCATATTTCTCTCAATGTCTTCTAAAGGGATAAGTTCTCTTTCTAGGACTCCAACATCACTCCTAAACTATCTCCCTTTCTATGCACTGCTCCATCAAAATACATCTTTCATCATTGTACTTATATACCTCCAAATGTTCATCTAAAAATTCTAAGGTTGCTTCCTCACTGTCAAGTAGTGGTTGTTGAGCTAGGAATTCTGCTACCACTCTACCTTTAATATTGTTCCTAGTTATATACTCGATCTCAAATTCTTCTAGGATTATTAACCATCGATCATATTTCCTAATCAGAGAGGGCATCTCTCTCAAATATTTCATTGGATCCATCCTGAAAATTACTTACACACTATAAGATTAGAAGTAATGTCGTAACTTTTTCAATGACAAAACCATAGCTATATAAGTCTTTTCAATGATACTATACTTAATCTCATAAGGCAGAAGTTTTTTGCTTAAATACTAAATTGTATACTTGACTCCTGATTCATCTGCCTGGGCCAACATTGCCCCTATTGATTATTCTTCTACTGCTAAGTATAGTATCAATGGTTTACCATGTTTAGGTGGTTTCAGAATAGGTGAGTTCGATAAATACTCTTTTATGCACTAAAAGGCCTTTTGACACTGCTCATTCCATTACGATCTATTGGTTCTTCCTGAGCAATTTGAAGATAGGTTCACAAATTGTTGTAAGTTTTGCAATGAACCTACTGATGTACTGTAAACTTTTGATAAGCCTTTGAACTTCCTTCTTTGTCTTAAGGGCTGGCATATCCCTGATTGACTTAACCTTGTCATGGTCAATCTCAATGCCATTTGGGGCAATGAGATGCCCAGCATCTTATCCGAAGTAAACCTAAACACACACTTCTTTGGGTTTAACCTTAGATTATACTTCAGCTATAACACCTTTATACCCTAATACGTATAATATTTACACTCAGTATATGTTAAATATGCATATACAGTATAAGAATGTCACAATTCAATTTATTAAAAATCTTTATATTCCCAACTTAAAATTTCAAACATTTAAAATGTATATTTTAAAAAATAAAATAAAATATTCTTTATTAATTTTAGGTACCCAAAATAAGTATTTTCTATAAAAATCTCTGAAAAAAATTCGCCAGAGATTTTTCTATAAATTGGACATTTTGGGTTATAAATCAAACATAATAAATTAAACACTCCCAATAATAATAAATCAAACATTTTACCCCAACTTCTCAATCTTCCACATTTTCCTCAAAACATTTGAATATATACATATATAGATATATAACATATATACAATTCCATATAACAAAATTAGTCCAAAAATTCTTTATAATTTACAATATTCCTAAAAATATAAACATAAAATACATAATGATGAAATGTACTATAGAATAGAATACATACACAACAGTAACTGACTCTGATCATATAGCAGCAAAATTGCCTCCAACTCAAACAACCTTAGGTCTAGACCTAACCAGGTCTAGATGAACTCTCCAGATCTACTGGATCAACCCTATTACCTGTGCGATGAATTTCAATTGCTAAGCTAAAAGCCTAGCGGTACATATTTTGATAATAATGAAACTTTAAAAGAAAAGACAATATAATATGTAATTCCACTTTGCTTCTCATTTATCATTCTTTCTAAGTATCACATTAGCACATACACAAGCATTATAACATCCCTAATTTTTATAAATTAATTAAAATAAATTGAAATTAAATTGAATAATTTAAATAAATAATTTAAATAGAAAATAAAAGAATTTTAAGTGAAAAAGTAAAGAGTATATGTGAAATATACATGAAATATGCATAACGTATAAAAAGTCAACTCTTAAAAGTCAAAAGACAATGGTCAAGTGGCATTTTTATAAATATACTTTGGAAATTAAAATTATTTAAATAAATTAAAACTAAGATATTTTTGGTAGGAAGAGGTAATTTGTGGGTTTTATTAAATAATTAATTAATTAATTAAAAATGTAATAAAATATATTATATATATGGTTAAATTTGAAAGTGGAAAGAGTGAGAAAACTAAAAGTGATCATCATCATCTTCTTCTTCTTGTTCTGGCGGATTTCTCCATTGAAGGAAGGGAGAGATTTCTTCATCCAAGCAACCAAAAATTGAAAGGATTTCAAGAATTGAAGGGTGGTTTTAGTGATTTCTTCTTGAAAAAGTAAGTTTCCAACTTGTTTTGTTATGTATGCATTATATGTATTGTGAAAAGCCATTAATAATGGCCAAATTGAATAAAATGTGATTTATATGAATTATGTGAAAATAACCCAAAATATTTCGGTAATGTGTTTTTAATGTGAAATGTGATAAATTGTGATGAATTGATGAAATATAATGAATTAAGGTAAATTGACATTGATATGAATAAAAAAAAGTGAAAAATATGCAATGTGATGAAAAATGAGGAAATGAAGCAATGTGAGAAAAATGTGAAAATGAGGCAATGTGCCTAGTTGACTATGAGAAAATGAGAAAAAATGGAATATGGAAAATATGAATTATTTGTTTGCCTAGTATGTTATTCAATTTCCAGAGTTCTGTGTTTGGCGGCATACCTATAAGGTTATCCTCATTATTTGCCTTTGGAGCTAGATGCTATGTGCACTGATACTTGATTTTGCCTCTAGGGCTAGACGTTTGACATATTGATACTTGATTTTTCCTTTAGGGCTAAATGCTTGGGGTCACTGATATATGATTTGCCTTCGGGGCTAGACACTTGGTGTCAACATAGACCAAAAAAGTAACTCCTGGATTTGAATAATGTATTAGTTTTTTGGGCCCATGCTTGTGTATGTGTTTATGTGAATTATGAAAGATGAAAGATTTTGCTTTAAAAGTGATCTTGTATGCCACATTTTGACATAGCATACAAATGCATTATGCATTGGCATTGTATTAAAGTGTTGTTATTATCAAAGTTTGTACCGATTGTAATTCATCGCGCAGATAACAAGGGTGATCTGGTAGAGTCGAAGAGTTCTTCTAGACCTGGTAGGGTCTAGCTTTGAGATTGTAGGATTGATATTGGTGCATCAAGATCAGAGCCATTCGCCAACATGTATATATTTTATATTATAATACATTTTGATATTTTGCATATAATGCTATATTTTTTTTAGTATATATATATTATAAATTATAAAGAATATTTTTGTTAAATGGTGTTACATGAGGTTTTATATGTATTTTGATAAATATAAGTATATGATAAATGTTTTGAGAAAATATAGAGGGTTTGTGAAGTTAGGATGCAATGTCGTTTATTATTTATTTGGAGTGTATTTTGTGCATGTTGTATAATTGTTAAAAATTTGCGATGTCCAAATTACAGATAAAACTTTGGCAAATTTTTTTCAGAGATTTCATATAAAATACTATTTGGAACCTTTAGTTAATAATAAATATTTTATTTATTACTTAAATATACATTTTAAAGTGTTTTGAGATTTTAAATTGGAAATGTAAAAATTTTTGTTAAACCAAGTTGTGATATTTTTATACCATATATGTGTATTTTACATATACTGGGTGTATATAATATACGTATATAGGATATAAGGGTGTTATATTTATTTTGATATCAGAGCCTAGGTTTGAGGTTCTCGACCTAGGTGGATTGTTAGAGAGAGAAAATGGGGATTTTAAGTATTGTTTTAAATTATCATACATGCATTGGCACTGGCAATTTATCTTAACTATGATGTGGCAATTTCTACTGTATTAGCAGATATAGTTATTTATGGTGTCTAGGACGCACCAATCTGCAGAGGATATTGCAGAGAGTGTAGCTCCTGATGAGGGTAGAGTTGGAGCTAGTGTTAAGACTGCTGGAGAGGTGTCTGCTTCTGTGCCAGTGAGACCAACAGCTGATGAGGTTCAGTCGCGCTAGGTATGGCATATGGTGGAGATGTTGAGACAAGCTCCAGTTCAGCAGCCACAACTGCCACCACAGCCACTGCTACAGCAGTAGCTGCCCACTCGTAAGTATGACAAGTAGAGGAAGTTTGGAGCCACAAATTTTATTGGCACTACAGAGAAGTGGCTGAACAGGGTCCAAAGGGTGTTTATTCAGCTGTAGGCTAATCTGGAATAGAAGTTTGATTATGCTAGATCTCTAATGCAGAGGGATACATATGAGTGGTGGAAGATGGTTTCCCATGGTATAGCTGATCCACTAGTGCTGACTTATGACGATTTTCTATGAAAATTTGAGAAGTATACTCCTAGAGAGTATAAGAATGCAAAGAAGATAGAGTTTCTGAGTTTAAGGAAGGAGTGGAGGACTGTGATAGAGTATGAGATTGAGTTTATCTGGTTGAGCCAGTATGCTGGTGGCATTATTTCTAATGAGATTGAGAGATACCAGAGGTTTGAGGAGGGGTTGAGACCCTTTATCATGTGTCTTGTGGCAGGCTCTCGGTACCATAATTTTTCTCAATTGGTTGCAGCTACCAGGAGTGTAGAGAGAGCACAGCATCTTGTAGCAACTGCTAGGCAGAGGAGAGCAGAGCTAGGATATCCATAGTGAGGTAGGGTCTTCATCAGTGAAGAGAGGTCGAGGGTGATATGCTCAGAGGTTCATTACTAGCCAAAGGCAGTTTGGCAAGTTAGCATAGCAGCAGAGTTAGAGACCTGTAGCCTTAGTGGCTAGTGCCCCGACCGCAGTGGTTGAAAGGCCTGCTCCACCTATCTGTGTTCATTGTGGTAGGGCATATAGGGGTGTTTGCAGGAGGATTGGTGCACCAGCAATGTGTTACAAATGTGGATCACAATACCATTCTCTCATAGACTATCCAGAGCCACCAGATGATAGACAGGCAGATACAGCAGCTTCTTAACCCAGTGTCAAATTGGGTTGTGGTGGCAGAGACTTTGGCAGAGGTGGTAGATCAGGGTCTAGTTAGAGAGGAGGTTCTATAGCTGGTAGTAGACCGAGGATGTAGGGCTATCACAGCAGGTCTATGTGATGCAGAGGCAACCAAATGCTTCAGCTGTCATAGCTGGTATTTTTACTTTATTCGGTACTTCATTTCTTGCATTGATAGACCCTCGTTCAATGAATTCATACATCAATGCATCCATACTACCTATGAGTGATTTGCATATGGAGTCTCTTGGATATGATGTTTTAGTTATAAATCCTTTAGGGTACAGTGTTATGGTTAGCATGGTGCGCCGAGATAGTCCAGTTGTTGTTTAGGATGAGAAGTTTCTTGGTGTCCAAATTGAGATGCCTTTTAGGGAGTATGATCCGATTTTGAGCATGGATTGGTTATCCAGGCATGGGGCTATGGTAGAATGTCAGTGGAAATGTGTTACACTAAGAACATGTGATGGTAGAGATGTGGTGGTATCTAGTGAGCAGAGACACCTTTCATCCATGTTTATTTTTGATGTTTCAGCTAGGAGGATGATTCAAAAGGGATGTGAGGCATATCTTACTCATGCTGTAGATACTAAAGTAGTAGGATCTCAGCTTGACAGTATACCTACAGTTGTCGAGTTTTCAGATATTTTCTCTGATGAGTTGTCAGGGGTAGCTCCTAAGAGAGAGGTGGATTTTTGTGTTGATATGATACCTGGTACCACTCCCATCTCCATTACCCCTTATCGGATGTCACCTGCTGAATTGAAGGAGTTAAAGGTGCAGTTGCAGGAATTGCTTGATAAAGGGTTCATCCACCCTAGTGAGTCCCTGTGGGGAGCACTTGTCTTGTTTGTGAAGAAGAAGGATGGCACCTTGAGATTATGTATTGATTACCGGTAGTTGAATATAGTGACCATTAAGAATAAGTATCCATTTCCTTGGATAGATGATCTCTTTTATCAGTTGAAGGGAGCAGCGGTATTTTCTAAGATTGATCTGAGATCAGGGTATCATCAATAAGAGTTAGAGATGTGGATGTACACAAGGTAACTTTTCGCACGAGGTATGGGCATTATGAGTTTTTGGTGATGCCTTTGGATTGACGAATGCACCAGCAACATATATGGATTTGATGAACAGGGTTTTTAGACCATACTTAGATCAGTTTGGAGTGGTCTTCATTGATGATGTCTTAGTGTACTCGCTTAATGAGGAAGATCATGATAGGCATTGCGGATTGTATTACAGACTTTAAGAGAGAAGCAGTTGTATGCTAAGCATTTAAGTGTGAGTTCTGGATCGATCAGGTGACTTTTCTCAATCATGTGGTTTCAGCAGAGGGTATTAGAGTTGACCAGAGTAAAGTTGAAGCTATCTTGAATTGGAGTCCACTGAAGAATGTGACAGAGGTTAGAAGTTTTTTAGGATTGGCAGGCTATTATCGTCCATTTGTGAGGGGTTTTTCTATGATAGCTACACCACTCACCATATTGCTTTAGAAAGGGGTCAGATTTGTGTGGATAGATCGGTGTCAGGTGAGTTTTGAGCAGTTGAGGGAGATATTTACTCAGGCTCTTGTCCTTACCCCGCCTGTAGAAGGTAAACCTTATATGATATATACCGATACTTCACATAGTGGTTTAGGTTGTGTTTTGATGTAGGAGGGTAGAGCCATTGCTTATGCATCTTGACAATTGAAGTCTCATGAGGTGATTACTCAACTCATGATTTGGAGTTAACAACCATAGTTTTTACATTGAAGATTTGGATGCATTACTTGTATGGGGAGAAATGTTTTATTTATACTGATCAGAAGAGTTTAAAGTACTTAGGTGTTCAGAGAGAGTTGAAATTGAGACAAAGATGGTGGTTAGAGTTGATTGAAGACTATGACTACTTGATTGATTATCATCCTGGCAAGACAAATGTTATTATGGATGCTTTGAGTAGGAAGTTTATGTCAGGTTTGATTGCTTATTCGCTCTCATTACTTGTTGAGTTGAGAGTGTTGAATGCCAGATTTGAGTCTTGTGATGATGGTTTGTTGGCTCAGTTGCAGTTGAGGCAAGTTTTGTTGGATCAGATTAGGGAGGCCCAGTTAGCAGATGAGAAAATCCAGAAGATTGTGATGGATTGCCAAAATGGGGAGAGTCGAGACTTCAATGTGAGAGATGATGGAAGTTTGTGATACAGAAATATACTATGTATTCCTGATGATGCATGATTGAAGAAGATGATTTTAGAGGAAGCACATCAATCATTCTATGTTATGCACCCTGAAAGTGCTAAAATGTATCAAGATTTAAAGCAACATTATTGGTGGTCGGGTATAAAGAGGGGCATAGAAGAATTTGTAACCATATGTCTCACTTGTCAGAGAGTGGAGGCTGAACACCAAGTTCTTTCAAGGTTACTTCAGCCATTTTCAGTACCAGAGTGGAAATGGGAGAGAGTGATGATGGATTTTGTGTCTAGACTGCCTTTGACCTAGAATAAGCATGATGCAATCTAGGTGATAGTTGATCAGATGATGAAGATAACTCATTTTCTTTCATTTGGATGGATTACTCACTTGAGAGGTTGGTTGAGCTGTATATCAGTGAGATAGTGAGGTTGCATGGAGTCCCAGTTTTTTTGGTGTCGGACTAAGATTACCAGTTTACATCGAGATTTTGGAGGAGTTTGCAGGATGCTTTAGGTTCTCAGTTTCATTTTAGTATTGTTTTTCATGCTCAGACAGATGGGCAGTCAAAAAGAATGATATAGATTCTAAAGGATATGTTGAGTTGTTGTATCATTGATTTCACTCGGAGCTAGGATAGATTTTTTCCACTGATTGAGTTTGCTTATAACAACATTCATCAGTCCAGTATTGGGATGGCACCTTATGAGGCCTTGTATGGCAAGAAATGCAGGACCCCTTTGTATTGGGATGAGGTTAGAGAAGTTAAATTGGTTGGTCACGATTGATTAAGAAAACAAAAGAGAAAGTGAAGGTAATTCAGGGTCATTTGAGAGCAGCTTCAGACCGACAGAAATTCTATACCTATTTGAACAGGAAAGACATAGAGTTCAGTGTGGAAGATAAAGTGTTCCTAAAGGTTGTCACCGTGGAAGAATATTTTAAGATTCGGTCGTAAAGGGAAGTTGAGTTCTCATTTTATATGACCATATGAGGTACTGGAGAGAGTTGGTCTAGTGGTTTATAGATTGGCTCTGCCACCTGAGTTAGATTGGATACATAATATTTTTCATGTCTCTATACTTCGGAGATACATGTCACACCCATCTCATGTCTTGTCAGTGGAGTCTATTGAGGCGAGTCTAGATCTAACTTATGAAGAAGAACCAGTGGCGATCTTGGCATGATAGGTGAAAGAGTTGAGGAACAAAAAGGTACGACTTGTGAAAGTTCTTAGGAGAAATCATGCCACTGAGGAGGCGACATGGGAGAGTGAGCAGACGATGCAGAGTTAGTATCCTTAGTTATTTCAGAGTTGATATCAGGTAATTTTGAAGACAAAATTTTCTTTAGGGGGAGAGAATTGTAACATCTCTAATTTTTATAAATTAAATTAAATTAAATAAATAATTTAAATGGAAAATGAAAGAATTTTAAGTGAAAAAGTAAATAGTATATGTGAAATATACATAACATATAAAAAGTCAACTCTTAAAAGTCAAAAGTCAAAGGTCAAGTGGCATTTTTATAAATATACTTTGAAAATTAAAATTATTTAAATAAATTAAAAATAATATATTTTTGGTTGGAAAAGGTAATTTGTGGGTTTTTATTAAATAAATAATTAATTAAAAATATAATAAAATATATTATATATATGGTTAAATTTGAAAGTGGAAAGAAAGAGAAAACTAAAAGTGATCTTCATCTTATTCTTCTTCTTCTTCTTCTTGTGGTTGATTTCTCCATTTAAGGAAGGGAGAGATTTCTTCATCCAAGCAACCAAAAATTGAAAGGATTTCAAGGATTCAAGGGTGATTTTAGTGATTTCTTCTTGAAAAAGTAAGTTTCTAACTTGTTTCTTTGGATTTCTATAAAGATATGAAGATGTTGAGTTTGATATTTTCTATTAGCATAATTTAATTGCTTGATTGGGTATGTATGAAATTATTTTATTTAGTTATTAATGATTTTTAAGTTAGATTGAAGAAATGGTGAAGTTTGAGTTCGGTTTGGTTGAAGAGAGAGAATTTAGGGTTATGGAACATTTGGATTTTTGAATTCATATGATTTAATTTTTCAATTTGGTTCCAAATGTATTGTTTTGATGCATAAATAAGGATTTTAAAGTCAAATGATGGATTTGGTTAAGTTTGGTTAGAGTTTGGAAATGGGAGTGCTGAATTTAGGATTTTGGAAAAGAAAATTTTCAAAGAATGGTCAATTGTTTAGTTTTAATGTTTAAAACATGTTCTTTAATGATATTAGTGATGGAAATAAGCTTGGATTAATAATTGGATTGAGTTGAAATGAAGAACCTTCATTGGTGAAGGTTATGCCATTTTAGGGTTTAGTATAAGAGTGTGTATTTAATTAATGCAATTGATTAAAACATATTAAAATATGTTTGTAATGATGCAAATGAACGTAAAACACTAATTTAAATGAATTATAATTGTTTTTTAAAGTTAAAGCATGGTTAGGCTTAATTTTGTGATTTTTATTAGAGTGATGTTTTAATTAGGATTTAATATTGAAAATGCCTTAAAATGTGATATTAAATGATTGTATTTGATCACATTGTGTATAGGCAATGAGAGGAAGTAGATTGCCCAACCCTAGTGTTAAAGGGCAAGTTGGAAGAGAAGGTTGGTGAGAGATTTATAAAGCAAGGTTAGGCTTAATTTTGGGGTTTTTATTAGAGTGATGTTTTAATTAGGGGTTAATGTTAGAAATGCCTTAAAATGTGTTATTAAATTATTATATTTGATCACATTGTGTATAGGCAATGAGAGGAAGTAGATTGCCCAACCCTAGTGTTGAAAGGCAAGTTGGAAGAGAAGGTTGGTGGGAGATTTGTAGCTTGCTTTTGAGTGCTTTCTAAAGTAAGTTCAAACTTTTAGTAAATTAGATATGTTGGCATACAATTGGACTTAACACATTTTAGTTGAAAAATTTGTTAAGCTACTTGATACATTGAATATTTATGACCATTGTACAATGACATGTGATTTGTTATGTATGCATTTTATGTATTGTGAAAAGCCATTAATAATGGCTAAATTGAATAAAATATGATTTATATGAATTATGTGAAAATAATCCAAAATATTTTGGTAATATGTTTTTAATGTGAAATGTGATGCATGGCGATGAATTGATGAAATATGATGAATTAAGGTAAATTGACATTGATATGAATGAGAAAAAAAAAAGATGAAAAAGATGCAATGTGATGAAAAATGAGGAAGTAAAGCAATGTGAGAAAAATGTGAAAATGAGGCAATGTGACTAGTTGAATATGAGAAAATGAGAAAAAGTTGAATATGGAAAATATGAAATATTTGTGTGCCTAGTATGTTATTCAATTTCCAGAGTTTTGCATTTGGTGGCATGCCTATGAGGTTATCCTCATTATTTTCCTTCGGGGCTAGACACTATGTGTCACTGATACTTGATTTTACCTTCGGGGCTAGATGTTGGACATCACTGATACTTGATTTTGCCTTCAAGGCTAGATGCTGGGCGTCATTGATATATGATTTGCCTTCGGAGCTAGACACTTGGAGTCAACATAGACCAAAACAGTAACTCTGGATTTCAATAATGTATTAGTTTGTTTGGGCCATGCTTGTGTATATATTTATGTGAATTATGAAAGATGAAAGATTATGCTTTAAAAGTGAACTTGCATGCCACATTGTGGCATAGCATACAAATGCATTATGCATTGGCATTGTATTAAAGGGTTGTTATTATCAAAGTTTGTATCGCTAGGCTTTTAGTTTAGTACGATTTTAATTCATCGCGCCGGTAACAAGTGTGATCCGGTAGAGCCGGAGAGTTCTTCTAGACATGGTAAGGTCTAGCTTTGAGATTGTAGAGTTGATATTGGTGCATCAAGATCAAAGCCATTCGCCAGCATGTATATATTTTATATTATAGTATATTTTGATATTATGTATATAATGTTATGTTTTGGAGTATATATTGTAAATTATAAAGAATATTTTGATTAAATTGTATAATATGAGGTTTTATATGTATTTTGATAAATATAAGTATATGTATAAATATTTTGAGAAAATATGGAGGGTTTGTGATGTTGGGATGAAATGTTGTTTATTGTTTATTAGGAGTGTATTTTGTGCAGGTTTTGTAATTGTTGAAAAATTGTGATGTCCAGATTACAGATAAAACTCTAGCGAATTTTTTCTAGAGATTTTCATATAAAATACTATTTTAGAACCTTTAGTTAATAATAAATATTTTATTTATTACCTAAATATATATTTTAAAGTATTTTGAGATTTTAAATTGAAAATGTGAAAATTTTTGTTAAACCATGTTGTGATATTTTTATACCGTATACGCATATTTTATATATACTGGGTGTATATATTATACATATATAGGGTGTAAGGGTGTTACAAGCATTAGGCCCAAATAACCTAATAAACTATTCAAATCCTAGAGTTACTATTTTAGTTTATTTTTACAATCAGTGTCTAGCCCGAAGGTAATACAATTGACACCCAGCGTCTAGCAAAGGCAAATCATAGTGACGTCCAACGTCTAGCTTGAAGGCAAATCATATATCAGTGACGCCCATCGTCTAGTCCAGAAGGCAAATGATGAGAATAATCTCATAGGCATGTCACCAACTACAAAACTCTAGAAACTGAATAATATACTAGGCAACATACAAATAGTACATATTTTCCATAATTAATTTTCCTATCTCATTGCTTCTTTTTCTCATTTTCTTATTCATAACAATGTCAAATCACTTTAATTCATTATTTGTTATCACTTTATCCCAATGTATGTTATTTAGCATTACAATCATATTACCCAAATATTTTTAGGTTATTCTCACATAATTCACATAAACCACATTCCACTCATTTTAGCCATTAATAATGACTTTTCATAATGCATATCACCATGTGCGTGAATGTTCAAATAGTCAAGTAGCTTAACACATTTTCTATCCAAAATGTATTAAAGCCAAATTAAATACAAATACATTTAAATTATCAAAAGTATGTACATACTTTGATAATGAAAGAAAATTTAAAGAACAATGTGAAATACTTTTACTTTGATATTTTCAATGTGACATGTAGACATATAATGATACTTATACATTTTTCTTATAAAACCATCATATGATACGTTCACATGCATTTCATGCATTAAACACATATCTATAAGCTTTTCATGTGAATTCACGCATTGAAATAGTATAGTTTTAATTTCTAAATACAATATAATATGTCATTCTTAATGCATTACAATATAATTCTATCAAAATATGTACTAACATTTAACCAAGATCACTTCTAAGCTAAATGTACACCTTTCCCTTCACTTCCCTCAAGTGTTCTTCACCACTAGGTATGGACAACTTGATTCTACTCCACACCTAATCCAAATATAGATGTATATAATACATTAGAATCATATTTTTAGGTGTTTTAACCATCAACTACCAATTTAGCATCAATTCTTTTAACTTTCACATTTTTTATCTAACCTTCTTTAATTCTAAAACTTCATTCTAATCAATTTTTAATGTTAATTTGAATTCATATTCATCCTTAAAATCATATTAGAATATGATTTAAACAATTTAATTTAATTCACATCAATTCTTTAACAAAGTTCTACCAAAATCTTAAATCACTTTCTTTAATTTTGGAACTCTATTCCAACAACTTCCAAAAGATAATTTAAATTCAAATATATCTTTAAAACTATATTATAATATATTTTAAATAATTAAATTCAATTTAAACCATTTTTTATAAGAGTCCCAAGGAAACCTATAATTCCTCTCTACTTCATCTAAACTGCAACTAAACTTATGCAAATCAACCATTTAACTATAAATTATTGTTTTCTCATCAAATTAGTATCATCTATACTCATTCCAACAATTATAACATACCCAATAAAAAAATCCATATATCACATAATCTTAAAATTCTATAAGGCTTCTTAAGTTTGGAAGAAACCTTGCCTTTCACTTGCAAATTCTCCAAAATCACCTTTTACTTCTTGAAAATTGATGAAATCTTGATCTAATTAAGGAAACAAAAGCTCCCTCTCTTCATCCATGGAGAAAAATGTTTTTTAAGAAGAAGAAAGGAGGAAGATGAAGATGAAGTATTTTATTTTTTTTCTTATTTTACTAACCATATGTATATATATTTTATTAATTAATTAATTAATTTTTTATTTATTTAAAAATTCTAATTTCATTCTTTCACTCAAAATTAATTTAATTTTGAATTATTTAATTAATTTCTAAATTTTTCATCATTTTTCACTATCTAAAAATCATTTTAATTTTGAATTATTTATTTATTTAATTCACATCTTCTATCCATAAATATATAATAATTAATTAATTTAAATAATTTCAACCAATTAATTTATTTCCTTCTTTGACTTTTCTTTCTTCTCTTTTTATTATTATTATTATCAACTTTTACAATACCACTTTATACTTAATATATATATGGTATATTTTACGTATATGTATATGTTATATATATTTAATGTATATTTTTACTTATATGAATATGTAATATATATCCCATGTATACATCAAGTATACATTATGTGTATATTATATATATATATATATATTAAGTATATAATATATATCTAACATATATAATAAATATATGATATGCATCTAATATGTATATAATAGGTATACATTACTTATATACAATAAATATACCTTCCCAATACTTTAATTAATGTCCAAATATATATTTAATCTATCCAAAACTATGGATATTACATGAACACTCTCTCAAAGAAGGTCTCCAAGTTTTCGAGATGATGTTCGCTTGTATTCGACTTCATCCTTATATCATAAACATAAACCTCAACCTCCTTATGCATCATATCATGAAACAAGGTAGTGGTCATCCTTTGATAGGTTGCTCCGACATTCTTTAATCCAAACGGCATCACCATATAACAAAATATACCCAATGCAGTAATGAAGTCAATTTTAGCTTTATCCTCTTAGGCCTTAACACTTGATTGTATTCGAAAAATCCATCTACGAACAAGTGTAGCATAATAGAGGCTGCATTATCGATAAGGACATCTATATGGGGTAAAGGAAAGTTATCCTTAGGGGAAGCCTGATTCAAATCTCTATAATCCACATAAACCCTAACTCTTCCATCTTTTTTTGGCATGAGAATGATGTTAGCTAATCAGTTAGGATAATGTATCACTTCTAGGATTTTTACTTGTATTTGCTT
This sequence comes from Garcia nutans, assembly GCA_947685225.1. Lineage (NCBI taxonomy): Eukaryota > Viridiplantae > Streptophyta > Magnoliopsida > Malpighiales > Euphorbiaceae > Garcia > Garcia nutans. The sequence goes on from CANTUV010000032.1 coordinate 14,505,539, forward strand.
AATGACTTCTTCTTTGATCAACTCTACCAATTTCGACCTTAAATGCCTCAGATTTTGTTTGACGAGCTTCATGTGAGTGTAAATAGGAATCATATACTCGACTATATCTCAATCAATTTTAGGCATATTCTCATAAGATCAAGCAAAGACTTCTTCGTATTTTTTGAATATTTTTTCATATCTCTCTCTCTTTCTTTAGAAGCAAGTTCGGATGCTATGCTAATATTTTTAGGATTGTTATTTGTTCCTAAATTTAATGGTTGTGTATCAACAGAGTTAATATTAAAAATACTCATGTAATCACTGCACGAATATATGCAACCATCAGGAAAAACATCACATAAGTAAGCAAAATCAGTCTTTAATACATTCATTTTGGAAAAGAAAACATCATCATCCTCATAAAGAATAGGCAAATCAAAAATCAATGTTCTCATAATCATAAATTACAAGGCTTTCAAAGTGTTCCTTATTGAGAGCAACAATCTCCTCTAGAATCTTCTGAATCTTTAGGGCATATTCCTTCTTCTCTTCTAGGCTAGATTCCTTGTCAGTTGGTATAAAAGCTTTGTCTCTACTTATTCCACAAGCTCAGCAACATCAACAAATATCTCAAAACCTAGAATTAGCTTTCCTATGAACATGATTGGCCCCGGCTTCCCTTGTAGTGGTTCCAAATCTGGAGCTTTGACAAATGTCTCTTCAAGTGGGGGAAAATTTATCTTCTTTTTCAGCAGAACACCTCCATCATCTTCCTTATAAACTAGCCCTTTTCTGGAAACTTGAGCCTTGAAATCTGAAAGCTCTATCACACCTGTTTTCCCTTTTCTAAGGCTAGTTCATGATAGATAATTCACTTTCTTCATCATGCTCAAGACTTTGGAGTCCAATATCTCATCACTAGAAATAACAACCAGTTGAAACTTGTTAAGAGGTCTTTTAACCATCAAGGGATTCACTACTTCATTGGCTTTAGCCTCGATAAACACTTTCTCATCCCCATTTAGGAGCTTGATCTTTTGATGGAGGGTTGAAAGCACTTAAAGGATGAAACTAGGGATGACCCAACAACAATGCAAAGGTGACAGGTATATCCAGGACTACAAACTCAACCATAGATTCAACAGGGCCAACCTTCATAACAACTTTAAAGGTTCCCTTAGTTTTCCTCTTAGTATTGTCATAAGCCCTAATTATCACCATAGTTGGACTCAAATCACATGTTGACATGGCTAGCTTTAGTAAACTATTGTGTGGGCACACGTTTATAGCAGATCCATCATCGACCATGACACAAGGGGTTCTTTTTTCATTGACTTTCACCTTCATGATAAGTGGATGGATGTGATCTCTTCCTTATTATGGTAAGTCAGCATCTGAGAATGAAACCATCCTAACATCAACATTGTTCCCTTTCCGAGTGTCTTCACCTTTCTTCACTTCTTGTTAGGACTCGGGCCTTGCTCGCATCAAGTAATACAATGAAAAGTAGAGTATTGTTTCCATGAGGAAGGTTATTTTAAGTAATAAACAATTAAACTGATTATTATTTGGATAACACGAGTTGGTTTAAGATTAAATTAAACTTTAAACAAAACTAAATTGCTGAAATTGAATCTAATAATATGAAACTTAGGGTTAAGTTACCTTTATAAGTATATTATGGATTTTCTAAGTTATTGATTTTTAATTCAGTTTCCCTTTTTATTAATGGTTGAATTCTTCTTAATTAAGCTTAAGTTTCTCTCAAGTACTAAAGCTAATATCAATTTAACCCTTATGTCTACTCTCGTGATCACAAGTAATTAAATCAATTCATTAAGTTTTGTGAGAATCTTGAATCAACCTCTTAAATGTTTAACCTTATCTCTAAGTGAGAAACTTCTTTAAGATTGTTATCTCCATGAACAAATATTGTGCTTCCACTCTTGCTCCATCACCTAACATCTTAATTAATTAATTATTCGCCAAATAATCAAGGCATTAAGATCAAAGATAACAAATTAATCAAAGGTAAACTTAGTTAAATCAATTAGGAAATAAGTATTTCATAATAAACTCAATAAAAGGGACTAACCTTAACAAGAGTTTAGTTCCTCATATTTAAAGTAAAAATACAATATTTATTAATTGAAAACATTAAAAAAAAAGAAAGAAAGAGCAAACTCTAGTTCTTAATTTGGAGAAGATCTCCTTTAGGACTCCTTGAATCTCTTCTTTGAAACTCTATTTTACTCTTCTCTCAAATTAGAGACTAGAACTCAATTGATACAAGTTTTAGGTACAAAGAATTAACCTCACTACACTTTCACTTGTATCTAAAGCTCTTTTGTTCATAAAATACACACTAACTTTTTTTTTAAAACTAAATCAAGACTTATCTATCATAACATCTCATCCTTGAATCTTTGGAGGAATGGTGTTTATATAGAGTGCTTGGAGGCTTCTTGATGGTGGCAAGTTTCAAATGCAAGTTGCAGCTGTTTAGATCTTTAAAATTCAATTTTTTTTGCTTAAAGTCATAGTTTTCTACACCATGGCCGTGGCATATGGATGTCACAGTCATGGCCTAGGTTCATTTGGACCTTTCCAAGCTATTTTCTAGTTGTAAATGGCGGCTTTGTGGGCCACGTCGTTGGATTTTAATTGCCACGGTCATGGCATTCGAATTGAGGCTATAATTTTTGACCTTTTTTTTCTGTTCTTGGCTTTACCAGTAGGGAAATTGATCCCACGGGCGTGGCCTTGAATGGCCGCGGTCGTGGCACTTCATTCTTTCTTCATTTTTGCTTCCTTTTCTTTGATTTTACACCTCTATTCATCAAAAACCTTTAATCTTGTCTTCTCATGCTTAAATAATGTAATTGTAACTAAATTAAATAAAATCCATCAAATTCAATTGAAAACAATTAAAATCATGGTTAGAATTACATAAAATATTTAATCAAATTTTCACTCTATCACTTCTTCAACTTTATTCTCCCATAAAATTAATCAGCTCCTCCGGTGTTGCAGAAGTAGAAATCTACATGCTAGCCATAACTTTAGCCATAGTCTTCGGATGTTTCTTGGATGTAGCTAGTAAATCCCAAATACTTATACTAGATTGATTTCTTTTCAATTGCTTAAGGACAACATCATCTTCCTCTTATTTTCCTCATGTTTTAGCACATTTTCCTTTGTCAGCTTCTACTTCCTTTGGTGTAGGCCTCTAATAAGACTTGACAGAGCGAGTATTCAACACCTCATCCTCTTCAGGGTTAGACTAAGTTCATTCTTCTTCCTTAGATTCTGATTCACCATCATTGTCAGTTGAATCTCAAAACTCACTCACAACGCAAATGGTCATTTCCTTCTTAACCATAGTTGGCTCAATCTTGCTAAGCAACTCCTCTTCTTTAATGGCTTCTCCATCCATGTCTTGAAAACATGACAGGATAAACTTCTCATTCAATCCCCCTCCTATATGAAAGTTGCTGGTGGTGGTACTCTGTTAAACCTAGGCAAAGGATTGTCCTTCGTGCTAGGCTTGTTGGGTTTAGGATCTCATGCCTTAATCACAAGCATTTGTCTATCTCATTCCTTGCATTTGATGAAATTGACAAAATTCTTTAGCATCAAAGTTTGATGGTAAAGGATTTGGCAAAGGTCGAGGAGTCAACGGCTGTAAAAACCCTTTCTTTTGCAACTTGTTGAAAATCCAGGACAAAGGTTTCCCTAACTTTTAAAATTATCTTCTATTTGTTTGGCCAATTGTATTGACATCCACTACTTTTTGTGCACCTTGACTGCCAGACTAACAATTCTCTTTCTCCTTCCTTCTTACAGAAAAATAGTTCTTCTCTCTTTCTCATTCTTGTATTTGAAAAATAGCTTGAAGAAGATCTTTGAAATCTCTGATAAAGGTTGAGACATTCATTCATGCATATTAGGCAGGACACCCCTTACTATCATCCTAATCTGGTCAGACTCATCCGGACTCTTCTTAAGAAGTGCAACCTTATTCCATAATCTCTTCACATAATCAATAAAGTTCTAATTTTTCTTTTGCTTTATTGATTCTACCCCCATTAGAGTCACTTTCAATATAATATTATACTCATACTGCTGGATGAAAGCTTTGTACAACAAATTCTAGTTCCTTTGAGTACTTTCTTCTAAGGTATTGAATCAATTTTGCATAACCATTTTTATTTATGTGCAATATCTCACATAAGCTTAAACAAATCCCAACTATACAACTAGTTCACTACCCTCCTCCTAGTCTCTGCTTTGCTTTACCATGCCATGGAGCTTCTATGGTTGCTCTGTTACCTAATAAACTAACCATTGGTAGTGATATAATAAGACATCAACACAATGAGATAATAATATGTAGAATGAATCAATATGAACCATAATAAATCAATAAAATAGGATGCCTTGCACCTGGATGAAGTTCAAAAGGGTTATATGGTTTCAAATGGATATTAAAAATGAAACACATCAAGTATTCAAAATCAATAATCACTTGGAATAAAACTTAAGTCATAAAACATTAACATAATTCATGGAGACCATGCTGACTGCATGCATCAAAATTCATATAGCAGATATTTGCATTGCTACCCAATAGTGAGCATATATGTATGTATGTATGCATAACATACACAAACTTGGTCAGATGTCAATAACTATTGGTTTTCTCACAAATTACAATAGCCACAATGAATAAAAATAAGCCCAAATCATGGAGCTTAAATATTCAAGAATCATATTCCCAATTCAATTCAAGAAGTAACTAACATTAAAGCTCATGATATATTGGATGAAGAGGCAAGTGTTAAAGAAAATCCAATATAAAGAATACATAAGGAGAATTCGATAAATAACAAGCAAGTTGTATATGATGTATGGAGTCTAATCAAGGACATTCAATCTTTAAGAAACTAGGTTAGTGAAATCATAATGGAAGACAATTCTCAAATTGAAATATCTAGATTATATGGTATTAACATGAACAACATTATAAAGATAGATTTAATAAAGCAAAATCCATCCTCACTTGATTCAATAAAACACTATAATTCCAATTAGTTGATGAGTAAGCGAGATCAATTCACAACAAGGATTAAAGCTCAATGGAAATGCATAATTATGAGATCAGTAACCTTCAATATTAAACCAGTAGTTAAGAAAATGGAATGAAATACTATATATCTCACCTTAATATTTGGCTCCTTCACATAACACTTATTTTATACTTCCAAGACTTTTAAACCTTCTTCCTTGTCTTAGAACATTTCTAATCTTTTTTATCCTACATAAACATATCTCATATAAATAAAAATAAGCTAAACTAATCAGACAGTTGTATAAACTTTTTAATCTTGTGGCAGTGTAGTTCGCGATTACTTTTGACCCCATTGCGATCACTATATAATTAAAACTTAGGAAATTTGAAGTATAGTAAAGATCATAGTTGTGATATTGACTGAAAGGGCACTGTTGCAATTGCTATTTGATATCATGATTAGGATAAATTGATTAAGATTGGTATAGAGTCATAGTATATATCGAGGTTGCCATCGTGTTCCTACTTTGCTCATGAAGAGGGTATGTAGTCATCAACAAGTCATGAAATTGTGCTTTAGGTATGAAGTAGAGATAACATCTGGTCTCACAGTCATGGAATAGGGGTTTACAGGTCACTTAATGTTTTGTTTCAAGTTGTTCATCACAAGTTCTTAATTCTTTTTTCTTCCCTAAATCTTTAATAAAATCTTTAAAGTTATTTTCATAAGTTTAACTTGCTTTAACTCTATCATTTTATCATGTTCTTCAAATTCATAAATCAAACCCTAATTTCATTTAGATTCTTTATGTGTCATCTATGTCCAACAAGTCTAATAAGTTATAGTATATATCTTAGGCTATGATATATCAATTAGTGAAGTGTTTGTGTTTGTTCCAGTACCAATAACTATCAAACTCTAGATATCATCTAAATCCATATTAGTTAAGCTTAAAATCATATATATATATATATATCATTTACCCTTTTAAATATAAACACAACGATAGCATATTAATTTTGTTAGAATTTATCAAGTGTGAGAGGAATCCCACATTGGAAACAGATAGGAAAAATAGAGGTATATAAGTAAAAAAATACTCATAGACCCAATGCCTTAAGATTTTGATAATTGGGCTTCCCGATGCCAGCACATGGTATGAAAGTTGATGGTTTGGCAAGACAAGTATAGGGATAGTGGTCATATCTTATGGTTGTCCATATCCTTTCATGTGAAAGAGCAAAGGTTAATCTCAGTGGATGTATAGGTTAGTGAAAGTATAAAGGGCTCTAGCTGATACCTTATACTCAAGTCAAGGTTTCAAAAGAGAACCAATGGTTAAGTAGGAATGAGTGTTGAAGAGAAAAAGTTACTCCTAGTGGGCTCCAGACTAGTAGAAGCATAAAGGGCTCTAGTTGACGCTATATACTCAGTTCTAGATCTAGAAATAATTCCTCTTAAGGGGAAGCCCAAACTCGATGTGGGAGCTCGTACTTAAGGGGGAGATTGTTGAAATTTATGAAGTGTAACAGGAATTCCACATTAGAAATGGATGGGATTAATGAGGGATTTATAAGTATAAAGGACCCATAGAGACAATGCCTTAAGTTTTTCAGTTAGAGAGTGGTGTCACATCTAGAAGTACATTCCCTTACTAAGACCCATCAAGCAGATCTCTCAGGTAATTAGGCTTTCAGGCGCGAACAATTTTTCCCATGTATTAACTCTCATGAGCATCCTACATACCACAATTTATTTACCTTATCAAATCTTTTCAATTAAATATAAAATTTTCAGGAAAGCTTTATAATATATATTGAATTGTATCTAAAATTCTATATATAACATGGCTTATTAAGCCCTTGAATTACAACATTTCTATAATCTAACATGGTTGCCTCAATATAGAGCATTACAAGTAGCTTATATTTTCCAATTTGTTTACACTATTAATTGAACTTTAAAAAAATTTCTTAACTTTTTAAAGGAACAATATGGACATATAAAGATACTTCTGGCTAAAATTTTATCTCATTTGAAAATCATCCAAATAATTTAAACAAAATCAGATTATGTAAGTTACTTCTTGAAATAATGATTACTCAATTATACTAATTTATGTTAAAATCCCATTTTCCATTAATTTTAAACTATCACTTTAATATAATTGTGAGTTGGAATTTTTGCCCCCACTCTCGATGGAATGGTTGTTGCGGCTTTGGCACTGTTAGGCTCAAGACCTTAGAGAACATAGGCCTAAACTCAAAAAATAGAAGTCGCAACCCAAATAGGCCAGGAAGATAGAAAGGAGAGGATGACTCGATTTCAAAGGAATCCCCAACCCTTACTAGGTTAGAAAAGTTGGGTACGTATGAAAAATGTGAGAATGACCCAACACGCCCAAAGCTCTCGATTCATTAGAACCAGCCTCCTTTTCAGGTCTAAATATTAATTAATTATTAATTATTATAACATCATCCATATTACATATAATTAAAAGAAAATAAACATTTATCATATTATTGAAATAAATCAAACAAAATAGGCATTCATCCAAAGATGAAAATATGCCTTTACAATGTCCAATTGTCCATACAATTAAATAAATAAAATAGGATACCCACCAAGAGGTGAAAATATGTCCCTTACAATGGTCCAAAATCTTTTAACATAAATGAAAAAACTAAAGAAACAAGGCACCCACAAAGTAGAAATGTTCCTTTTACATTGTTCTTAAAATCCAAATAGCAATAAATAAACATTAACCAATCACTCACTACAAACAAGTAAATCATACATCATCATATCATCCATCATGATTAAAAAATAATAAATTGATAAAATTAGGGTTTCATCAAATTAGGGTTAGATTGCAAAATTAGGATTTTTTAGGGTTTTTAAATATGCTACTAGGGTTTTAACCTAAAATAGGGCTTAATGCGGAATTAGGGTTTTATAATCAATTTAGAGTTTAGTTTGCGAATTTAGGGTTTTATAATTATGCAAATTAGCAATTTTCCTAAAACTAGGGTTTAAGCATGTAAATAAGGTTTTGGAAATAAAATTAGGGTTTTAAGATGTAAATTAGGGTTTTAAGATGTAAATTAGGGTTTTAATATGCAAATTAGGGTTTTAAGATGTAAATTATGATTTTAAGATGTTAATTAGAGTTTAATATGTAAATTAAACTAAAACATACAAATTTAAGGTTTGATATGCAAACTACACTTAAAAAATGCAAGATTACGGTTTAGTCATGCAATACTAAGATTTAATCCTAAAACTAAGAAACAATATTATAAGATTAGGTTTTTTGAAAAATAAACTAAAGCATTTAACTTAGGGTTTTGAAAAGTAAACTAAAACATACAAGCTAAGGTTTAAGATGCAACTAAGGTTTGTTAGGTAATTTAGGATTTTAGATTTACGAAAATAAGGGTGAAACAAACAATTGATATTTATGTCTATTTTAATCCCAAATCTTATGCTTACTGTGAATACTTTACAACATTGTTTATTAATTAAAGGATGCAATGAATTAATTAATAACAATAGACAATAGAGTTTAATTGGATTGGTTTAAGGAAATCAAACCTGCATTGTTGGCTTCACCAATTTTAATTTGTTGAAGCAAACTTGATTTTAACACCACAATCCTTCCATTTGATGGTGCTACTGCCTGGATCAATTGATTTTTGGTTAGAGTTTCAATGATCCGAGGATCAATTTAGGCTACTATCTCTCTTTTGCTATGCCTTTATTTTTGCTCTCTGTTTCTTTTCTTAATCATGGATGCTACCCTCTTTGGCTATGACTCTTTAATTGGCTAGGCCAATTCATCATGATTTTATATTTTGGGCTCAGGGTGAATTGGTTTAGGCTTTTAAGATCGGTCCAGTCCTAATTTGGCCTTCTAAAATTGAATCAGACTAGGTTCAACTTCTAAAACTGGATCAGACTATGTTTAAGCTTTTAAAATTGGACCATACTTATTTAGGGCCAAAATCAAGGGTCTACAATAATCTGACTATAAAAATAAAAAAATAAAAAATACCAATAGAAATTTCTATAAATATTCAAATAAACTTAACAAAGTCTTAATCTCAAGTTAATTTGGATTTGTTATATGGATTTTCTTTACTCACCATAATTTAGAGCTATATCTTAGGATAAATGTGAAGCCGCAAGATCATTCTGAACCATTTTTATCTAAGTTAGTTTAGGTCTACCCTTACCTCACCTAGTTATATCTACTTTAACTTGTTTAATTTTTCTAACCAGCTCATCACTAGGTCTTCATTTCACATGGCCAAACCAACTTAATCTATACTATCTTATCTTATTCTCGATAGGAGCTACTCCTATATTTTCTCTAATGCACTCGTTACTTATTCTATCCATTATAGTGTATCCACACATCCATCTTATCATTCTCATTTTTACACCATGCATCTTACTCATGTTTTCATTTCATTGCCCAACACTCACTACCATACATCATAACCGGTCATATTATAGTATGGTAGAACTTTTCTTTCACTTTAACTAGTATCTTTTAGTTACATAAAACTCCTGTGGCACACCTTCACTTTATCCAATCAATTTTAATCATATGACTAACATCTTCTTCATAACTCCCATCCTCTTGAAGAATTGAGCCAAGGTATTTAAAAAGAGTGTTATGAGATACTGCCACTTTATCCAAAATAACTTCACCTCAATCTCTATTTGCATTACTAAATCTACAATAAACATACTCATTCTTAGTTCTACTTAGCTTAAAACCCTTAGATTCAAAGTACTTCTCCACAAATCTAACTTTCGAGTTACTTCTACTTAGGTTTCATCTGTTAACATAACATCATCTTTGAATATCATACACTAAGGGATGTTATCTTGTATATGCTTGTTAGCTCTTCCATGATTAAGGGCTCAAAGTTGAACCTTTTTGTAGCCCAATAAAAATAGGAAAAATCCTCGGTATCCCCTCCAATAGTGTATACATTAGTGATAGCTCTATTATACATAACCTTTAAGACTTGGATATATCTTATAGTATGCTCTTGAGCTCAAGGACCCACCATAATCTTCTCTAAGGACTTTATCATAAGCCTTTCCAAAGTTGATGAAAACCATATATAAATCCTTCTATATCTCTTTACATTTTTTCATTAAATCTTTAATAAGAAAGATAGCTTCCATAGTTAATTAATCAGGCATAAACCCAAATTAGTTTGGGGAAATACAAGTGTTTAAACATCAATGGTACTCTGCAATTCTCTCTCACGGTTTCATGGTGTGGCTCATAAGCTTTATACCTCTATAGTATGAGTAATTTTGAATGTATGCTTTATTCTTAAAAATAAGTATCAAATTATTTTGTCTCTATTCATCAGAAATTTTCTTTATACTCAGAATCTTATGAAATAAAGTAGTCAACCACATAACCCCTACATCTTCCAATCATTCCCACACCTCAATGAGTATTCCATCTAGACCATAGGCTTTTCCAGTTTTTATTATCTTTAAAGCTTCAATCATTTCAAAAAACCTAATCTATCTAGTGTTTTTCACATTTTTCTCGACTATATCGTCCAAACCCTTAATGCTTCACTATGGTTACCATTAATATAATTCTCAAAATAACTTTCCATCTTTCCTTAGTATCCTCCTCTTGAACTAATTTTTTTTTTCTCTTTCTCTTTGATATTTAACTTGGTTTAAATCTCGACATTTTCTTTCACTTATTTTAGCCAATTTATAGATGGTCTTTTCTTGTCCATTTGTCCTAAGTTTCACATGCAAACTATCTAAAGATAGTGCTCTTGCTTGATTGACCTCCTTTTTAGCATCCTTTTTTTTGCTTGCTTGCGTTTCGTAAAAGCTTTATTGTTACTGCACTCAGGCAATATCCTATAATATTTTTCTATTACTTTTTGTTTCTTTTTGCACTTTCTCATTCCACCAATAAGACTCCTATGAAGGATTTCTATATCTTTTAGATTCATCAGGTACCTTTCTATATACTCCTTTAATTGTTATAGACATGCCCATAAATATATAATTTGCTGACATATTCACATCCATATCCCAACCTCCAGTTTTGACCAACTAATCCTTAAGCATCATTTGTTTTCCACCTTTTAAAGTCCACCATCTAGTCTTTGGATTTTTTTTTCTCCTGGGCCTACTTGCCATTCTCTTAATCTTGACATCCGAAAACACTGACATATAGTGACTGGTAAAAGCCTCATTAAGAATAACCTTCCAATCCTTGCATAGAGTTTGTTTAGCTTTTTTTGTGAGTATGAAGCTAACCTGACTTCTATTTTACCTACTTTTAAATGTTACTAGATGGGATTCTCTTTCGATAAAATATTTATTTGCCAATATCAAACTGTTGGCTGCGGAAATATCAAGGATAACCTTATATTGTTCATTTCTAATTTTGAAACTATGTCTTCCATGCACATTCTTAAAAACTATTTTGACTTTTTCTATATATCCATTTAAGTCTCCTCCTATAAAGATGTTGTCATTGTTCAGAATCCCTTGCATAAATATATCCATATCATCCCAAGATTTTTGCATTCTCTTCCTTATCCAATCTAACTTGAGGGGCATATGCACCGACTATATTGATGGTTTCCTTTTATTGCACAAGTTTTACTAAAATAATCATATTGCCTACACTTTTCACTGCTATAACACTTTGGAGGAAAAATTTAAAAGAACAAAAAGCCACTTTCAAGTGGCCAAATCCTAGCCATTAAGTCCAAATGGGTTGGACAAATCATGGCCATTGAAAATAAACAAATTAATTAAATGGAAATTAAATTATAAACAACTAATTTTGGTCTTCCAAACACAAGTAAAGGATCAAAAAACACCACCATCACCACTTTTCTTCTTCCTTAGGTCGTGCTCCCCCCTCCCTTCCATTTTCAAGGAGAAAATTTTCAAGTCTAAGCCATTTTTCAAGTGAAATTCAATAGGAAATAAGGTAAGATACCATCCTAAGTCTTATTCTTTCATTAGAATTAGGTATTAGGCTATGTTTAGGAAGATTTAATATTATGTTCATGTTGGGAAAGTAATAGTAAGTTGATGATTATGGTGAAAAATGATAAACTACTTAAAGGAAATGATGAAAATGGTGATTATTAGTAAGAATAAGTAAAGGATTGTTAGAAAATCATAAGGTAGCATCATGTTCATATCTAGGGTTTGTTCTTACATATATGACATGTTAAATTCATAGGAAATCAAGGAGATTAGAGAGGAAAGAAAGTGAAATAGACAAGAAGAGCAAGGAAAAGCAAGGTTTGGTACTTTAACTAATTGTTTGTTCATTTTCTTGAAATTTTTCTGTTTTAGAATTAGTGAAATGCTGTGACTTGTATGATTTTTAATTAAATATAGAAAATTTTCTTGAAGTGAATTTTTGATATGTTGTGCCTCAATGCGACTAGAATGACACAAAAATATTTTGAGTTGAATTCGGAATGGTTATGATTATGGAAAAATTATTTCTGTTAGACCTGCTCTAGGAGGTACCTTGACTAAGACAGCCATGTTTCCAGATTTTTAATAAAATTTAGAAAAATAATCTTCAATTGAATTTTGGATATGTTGTTTTTTTAGTGAGTCTAGTATTTGATAAAAATAATTTGGAACCACATTGATTGAATTTAATTTACGGAATTCGCAAAATTCTGAACTGCTGCCAAGATGCAGGGCAACTGGAGCAGTCTGGTTGGGTGAACTACTTGACCAAGATTTTGTGTCCAGTTTGATCTGAAATTTTAAAGGAATTATTTTAAGATGTAAAATTAAATTCTGTAAAAATTTTAGAGTTTTTAGTCAAGTAGATTATTTTATACAATTTTTCAAAATAAGGATCAAGTTGAGTCCAAAACTAGAATTTACTATTCATATGGTCATTTTGCTAATATTCATTTGGTCATTTTTCAAAAGTAATCCAATTGATTCCTTATGCATATAAATGAGCATAATATGTTATTAAAATGATAAAATATGATATTTCACGTTGAAATAATATAAGAAACATAAGTCGATAATTATATAATGCATATTCGATTAAGAAATGGCATGAAAAATTTGGCTCCACTGGGTATCTGGGATAGTACTGAGTAGGGTAAGCGTATGATATATCATACTATATGCAGTGCTGCTTTAATATAGGACTTCGGTCCGAGTTATATAGGGTGACGACCTGAGTTATATAGGACTTCGGTCCGAGTTATATAGGGCAATCGCCCGAGTTATATAGGACTCCGGTCCGAGGCTTTGACCACAGATTCCACAGGGCTTGGTCCGCAATTTTTTAGGGTCACAGTCACAGAATATATATACAGTTATTTCAGTTAGTTCCTTACCATACGTTATTCTACCAAATTACTTTGTGGAGCGAACTGATAAAATGATAATAACTGAATATATGACATGTATGGATTGTTTTTATTATGATATTATTTTTTCAATACGACTCATTGCTTTTAAAAGTGTATTATGCTTTTATTATTTATTTTTCGTAATTAGTTAAAGTACCCACTAAGCAATACTTAGCGAGTTTAGTTTCTTCTAAACTCGTAGGCTATTAGCAAGGAGCCAGTAGCGAGCAGAGGAGTCCTTCGATCTGTCGGTCATCAACAAACTTAGGTGGTGCTCTTCATTTTGTATTTTGGTATTAGAAACTGGCATGTACTTATTTGAACAATACAAAGAGATAACTTGATGTAGCATGTAAATCTAGTAATGTATAATAATTGTATGGTTTTAAATTGAGTTGGGTTGTGAATATAGAAGTGTGAATTCTTCTTGCAGGATTGTAGTTGAGGTTATAAGGGTGGATTATTGGGAGTGTGCTTGATTTGAATTGTGAAACAAAATATTTTTCAAAAATAAGAAAAAAATCAGTTTTGTCGACACTTGGGACTTAGAATTTTAAGGGAGACTCCATCAAAATTTTTGGAAATTTTTTATAAGGAACATTAATTAAGCTGACATAACCAGAGCTCGTATCCCGATATAGCATTTCTCCTCGGCTTATTCATAGGTCGGGAAGGGGTGTTACATCACAAATATAATAGTAATAGTTTATTAAATCAATGTTAATCTTATTTATTTAATTTAATAACAAAATATTCACTTAAGATTTTAAGATATATGCTAATTAAATTTTAAATAATTCTCAGAAAATTATTTTATAACCGTTCCTCAATTATAATGAATTACTATATAATTTATTTACCTCACTTTATAAAAATAACTTGGTTATTTTAATTATAAAAATACTAATTTTAATCAAGTAATTAGTTTTATAAATTTTTAAACATAATATTTTAACCATTTAATTTAATTACTTAATACTCTATTAACTTATTTAATATTTAATAATTAATTCAATTATAATTATAATCTTTAAATTACAAATCTTTACATAAAATTATAATCTAATTTAATCGAACTCATTGAATATTTTTGCATAATTAATAAACAATAATTATAACTTATCAATTTATTTTAATTAATTTCCCATTTAATTTACACTAATTAATAAAATTCTTCATTAATTAAAACTAATTAATATTATATATATATTCTAAATATATATTTTAATTCTACAAATTATTACTTAACAATTAATTAGTTTTAAATTAACACATTCAAAATATTCAAATTTTAATATATTAAAATATCAATCATTAATTATACATATTTATTATTATTAGTATTATTATTATTATTATTATTATTATTCATTTAATTATATCTAAAATTATTAACCATAACTTATAATTTATTTTATTATCTAATTATAAATTTCTACCAATTAAATACTAAACATTTACAATAATTAACCTTCAATTATTCATTTCAATCTAATTATTTATTTATTTATATTTATTATTTTATTCATTATTTATTATATTTTACACTAATTTTTAATCATTGCTGAAATAGTAACACTGTCACCTAAATAGTATTGCCGTCGCCGATAAACGGTGATGAGATTACAACCAACCTAAAACATACTCTAAAATTTATAAATAATATACCAAAATGAAGCTTAAGAAGAGATAATTTCAAAAATACTAATTTTTTTGTGAAAGAAGATCGAAAAATGATCGAAAATCTCATTAAAAGCTCTCAGGAGATGGACTATTCGAAAGGCACTTGAACAGTGCTCCGGCGTCGGACGACGGCAATCTTGGTGGCGTTAGACTCGTCGGATGATGGGCTTTTCAATGGTGTGGGAGGTGTTGATAAGTGATGGTCAAATGGCGGTAGATCGAAGAAAAATTGATCCTCCCCTTTCTCCCTCTCACTTTCTCTCTCCTCATTTCTGCTCTTTCTCTCCCTTCCTCTTTTCTTCTTTTTCTGTTTCCTTCCTTTTTTCTACTTTCTCCTATAAATACAAATATAAATTTTTTTAATTTTAATTTTAATTTTCTCATTTTTTAAAATATTAAATATTCTATTTAATTAATAATAATATTATTATTATTCTCATCATTTTTAACTTTTTTAAATAATTTAAAATTTGAGTTATTACAAGTTCTATTGACTATATTTTTAGTTTATTGAAATTTTTCACCTAATTTTATGATAAACCCCTTATTGCAAAAATATTTCAAGTAGTTTCTACAAATGAAAAACATCACCTAAACTCAAAATATCACACAACCATAAATATTTCAAATAATTAATTCTTCAACAATTTTTTAACTAATTTTCAACAAATTATTTAGCTTATTCTAAAACATATGATTTTATACAAAATTTTATTTGGTAATTTTATTCAATTTTATTTTGCAATTAATTTTTTATAATTTCATACCGAATTGTATGAAGACTTTGGAATCTTTCATTACATGGTTGATTGCTCCCAGGTTTTCAATCCACAGAGGATAAGCTTCAGTTAATAATACTAAATTAGAAACAAGAATTTACTCACATGTAAGTTGCCTTGTTGTATCTTGTTAGGTGTGGTACAATCCTTCGTACAAGGGTCATTGTTCCTACTGTTGAAAATATTTGGCCTTTATTACACTCCTCTTTTAAGGTATTATCATTATATTAGTTATCTTAGACTTTTATTTTCTTGAGTCTCACCTTCTTTATGCTTCCCGTTGACTTACTATACTCACGTTTTCTATCTGAAGCTCCATTTGAGCCAGACTTTTCCATATATACTAAAGCATATAGTTGCATCGAGTTAACTTATTAGCCTCTAGCTCCAGATGATGACAAGTATATGTAATGCTCTTTGTTAAAAAGAGCGTCTTAAGTGCACTCTTATATGCTCTTAGCTTTCAAGCACAAAACTAATATCTACTTGGATATTTTATTCTTAAGCTAACATATGACCATCCTTAAATCACTCACTAAACCTGTTTGAAATCTCTATTAGATGTCCCCTTATCGAGCATTCTCAATGCTCCTTGTAAGCATCAAACTCAGTAGTGAGAAATGGAAGTTTTTTATTAAAGAAATTTCACTAAATTTCATAAAGAAAATATTTACATGCCCTTGGCATGTCTATATTTACAAAACTCATTTATTATATCGTCAATTGTTGCACTAAGCAATTTCGAAGCTAGCTTAAGAGTTCTTTCTTTTCCAAGCTATATGGGCCTTATGTCCCACCCATGCTAGACCAAAATTACCCTTAGGCAGACTCTCTATAATAATATTTAATGGTTCAAAAATTTCAACACTTCCAAACACATAATTTTACCATACATCATAACACTTTTATTAAATTTAATAACAAATTTCATAGCAGATGCATAATTTATAAGAGATTATAAATAGATGTTATTAATACACTAGTTTACATGCCAATATTTTTACAACCAATTTTACATTGATAATAAAATATATACAATCTCGAGTTAAACGTCACCACATTTTCAATCATCATATTGATTATATGAAAAATTAATATTAACATAAAATATATATGCAAAAGTATTCAAGTAAAATTATTCAAACCACGTGTTACAGCTATATTTTGAATAATTTAGGATTATGATAATTTCATACATTATATTAGTAATAATTAATAAAAAATACAAATTCCATTAATTAAAATAAAGTAAATAGTTCACAAACTATATATATACTTATAATTATTATGGCAAAAAAAATATCTACTAATTATTTTAGACATTTTAAGCCCCAAACAAACTAAGGACAAATTCATAATATTAATTTTATGCATGTTCTACGTATTCACATCTTGCAAAAAATGACTTATCAAATTTTGAAATCAAATCTTATAGTAGCTCATTGCATCTGCAAAAATAGCTTATTTATTAATACTCTCATTGTTCGGTGTCAAACTTAGATCTTTTTTAAGTTTAAGTCTACTTAATTCTCTAACCGATGTTGTTTTGAGAAATTATTTAATGACCATATAATATCCTGAAGTCAATGCCCCCTTTGAACAATTAAAACTTTATAAAACTCAAGATGTATAATCGACTTTATCAAAGTCAAACATGGAGACCATTTAATTTTTAAACCACCCGATTAAAAAAATTGATATATATTATGAACATACAAGATATGACATAAAAAAAATATATATGTCATAAATGCACTTCCTTGGACGCATCTCTATTTTTTTGGTAACTAATTTTTGAAAATTTTTATTCTCGCCTTTAAGACTTACTTTTACTCAATTATTTATGCTACTAAGAGGATTTTCAAATCTCTTAACCATTTTCGATAATTCATTAAAGAAAAATATTAAGAGAAAAAATATATGATAATATTGTACAAATATTATATAATAATATGCATTAATAATGCATTTTTAGTCCCAATTAGGCAACTAAAAATATTTTTGTGGCATAAAAAAATTTAAAATATGATAAAAACACTCAAAATAATTTTTCAGAAAATAAATATAATTTTCTGAAATTTTCTCAATTTTTTTAGGCCAAGAAAATATTTTTAATTAAAATTGAATTTTCTATATTAAAAATAATATTTTAAATTAAAATATATTTTAAGTAACCCAAAAAAATATTTGAAATTTATAATTAATTTTAAAAAATTATTTTGAGTCAAATTGAGCGAAAATGGCAAAAAAACAAAGCCCAAAAATAAATTCTACATAAAAAATAAAATATGTCCAATTAGGTATTGCTACTTGCAGTGCGCGCACGTTTGAAGAGGTAGCAGACTCCACACGAAATGACGCGTCATTTCACACTGGGTTGGCCGGGCGAGAAGCCCAGCATCCATATGTGCTTACCTGCCGATTCGGCCAGTCAGCCCATTTTTAGTGGGAGATTTTTAGGGTCTTTTATTTCAGCAAGATGGTTATTTTAAATTAAAATACACTCTAAAATAAGGTGTGGCACACACAATAGCCATTAGGAAGAGTGAAGACTATCCAAAAAATTTTCAGAAAACTTAGAATTCCATATTCGATGGGCTAACTTTGAGAGGCCATACTCTCTCAGTTTAACTTTGAATTTCGTAAATAATATACTAAATCGAAGTTCTTCATGCCTACTTTCGTATGATATTATAAAATCACATAAAAAGAAGCAAAAAGATAGTATTTTTCATGCCTAAATATGCTCATACTAGTTGATTATTAAAGTTCACAAACAATTCATTAAAATTATTTTAAACAACTAATCAACCTAGTTATTCATAAAAAATGGAGCACAAAGAACTAATGTTTGATACTTATGTTGGAAAATTAAATCCAAATAAACAAAGGTTTGAATCTTACATATGATAATGCATACGAAAGATTAACGTTGTGCTTGTACTACTAATCTTGAAGAGCAATCACCATAAAGAGAAAATATTTGCTTTCCACAATCTAAAAGCCAACTATCTTTATAGTTTTTGTCTCAAGTTCTCACTCACATAGTAGAGATTAGGGTTTGAGAGTTGATGGAGAAAAAGATAAAATATTCAGAAAAAAAAAGAATGTATCTTTTTCTGATAGGCATTTTTTAGACTGAATTAATTCCATATAATCTATAACTATATAATTATAGATATAGTAGTTTGATTCATAATTAAAATCAGACTAGGTTTGGATATCCATATCCTATCCAAAATCTCCTTATTTAAATATTAAATATCATCCATAATAATAAATATTATATAATCAATATTTAATCAAGTTGGGTTTATGGATTCTATTCACTCGTCATGGGGGACCCGAGCCAAAACCAATAATATACAAAACCTACTTTTTGATTTTAGTTTCTCCATTTTCTACCATATGCTTGGACATAGTTCAACCATTATGTTCATTCTTTAAATTAGTCTTCACCTCCATCTTTTCTTTTCTTTTTTTTTTTTTTTTTTTTTTTTTGCAAAGATCACTTGAATTTATGTAAATCATAAACTACTTCTACAAAAGATCCACAAACTGCCAAGAGCTATAAAGAAACATAATCATTTTGGCTGGTAAATCCCAAATCATCTATTTCATGACTAATTTTAAGGTCATCTAAAGACTGATAATCATATATAGCCAAAAGCAGATAGGATATAGCTAACAAAATAGCACTAGAAATTCTGGAAAAACAGTGGCTTGTTGTAGGAAACACTTGAAGACTTCAATGCAACAATAAGTTCAGGGTTGTCTCGGAGTTGGACATGTTGGGGGCTTGAGATCTGGATAAGCTGGATACGGTGAAAGTGGCCTTGGAAACCCAGATAATGATTCTGCTTTCACTGAATTTACTTGGGGAGGTGGCTTAGCAGCAGCTACTGCCTTCCGTGCAGTACTATCAGCAGCAGCAACTTCTGAAATTGCTTCCACAGGTTGAGGAAGAGCCTTACTTGTCACTGATGATGGTAGAAGAGCCTTCCCAATTTGCACTATCTCATCAGCAAGCTCTTTAGGGGCAATCTTGGTGGTTAAGAACTC
This sequence comes from Garcia nutans, assembly GCA_947685225.1. Lineage (NCBI taxonomy): Eukaryota > Viridiplantae > Streptophyta > Magnoliopsida > Malpighiales > Euphorbiaceae > Garcia > Garcia nutans. The sequence goes on from CANTUV010000032.1 coordinate 14,525,531, forward strand.
ATCAACTTGTTGCAGAGTTTGCTTACGGTCCTCTGCAAACAGGAGTTTCTTGCTTGCCAACTGAATAAGCGCAGCTGAGCCTAATACTTGGAGTATTGTTTCTATCTCTGAAAATGCTAATGAACCTAAGCCACCAGCTGCTGCAATCCAAAGGGCGACTGGCAAGGCATCAGAGCTCTCTCGAAATGTGAAATTGCTAAGATTCAGACTCAATCCTTTACTTGGTGGTATCCATGGAAGACTACTATTCATCCATCCCCTGGGTCCTTCTGCTCCATCTTTTATAGCATAAGCAGCTTTAAATCCATTTACACTGACCAACTCAGCAATCAGTCCAGAGTTCCCATCCAATTTATCTAGAACAAACAATGTAGTATTTTCTGGTTTGCTGAACTTCAAAGAGAGCTTCTTCAAGAAACCTTGTTTATCTTCACCTCTGTACGCAATTGACACTGGCTTCTTTTTGAAACCTCTGATGTCAGGACTACCCACTTTTCTCAACTCTGCTGGCGCTCTTATATCAAGTAATTGAGCATTTGCATCATCACCCAATACTGCATAAGCCTTTCTTGCAGATTCAACACCCCATGACTTGGATTTCTTTAGAATCTGAGACGAAATCAATGGAACTGCCAAAGCTGCAGCACCACCAGCTATAAGAATAGGGTTTTCATTCGCAAAACTGATGACATTATCAAGAACCTGGGTACTATCAAAATCAGGTATAGGGGTGCTCACTGATTGTTCTAGTGCTTCCTCATACGTTAAAGCTTTAGCTAGACCAGGACTGACAACTGAAGATAAGAGTAATAGACCTCCATGAAAAGTCCTTGATAAACACTCTTGTATAGTAGGTGGGTTTGTGCTTAGAGAAGAAAAGTTTGAGAATTTGAGTGGTGAAGTGGCAGGAAAGTACAAAAATTTTCTGGGTTCTATTCTTTTTTCACAAAGAACAGAAATTGGAGTCAAACCAGCTGCATTGAGGGCCTCCATGGCATAACTCTTTGACAGAAGACAAGAAAATCTAACAAATTATGCAAAGACTTGAACCACCATGAGGAATGGGGTTTTATGCAGATTCTTGTTGGTTTTTTAGGATAATAGGAAGGGAAGCAGAAGATGACAAGCCTTCACCTTCATCTTTTCTATGAGGGCTTGTTAAATATTAAAAGACATCAGTAGCAATGTCAGTAAATTCACGTGAGTTAAGAGAGATTGGCTAGATTTTAAATAGAATGAAAAAGTTTACATATCAAATTGATACAACTTTAGAAATATGGAGTTGAAAAGTTGTATATTGTGGCTAAAATTCATAGTTTTCCAAAATAACATAATATATATACAAATAAAAAAAATTATAGTAGAAATCTAAAGAAATAAAGTAAAAAAAGGAAACAAGCATGTAGCAAAAGAGCGGCAAAAGGAGTAGTGGGACCTAGAGTAGTGGCGATAGCAGAGGAAAGAGGAAGATTGAGAGAGAAAAAGTGGGGCGGCACATAGAGGAGCGGCAAAGGCTATTAGTAATTTGTTGATAAATTTATTCTGTTAATGAATCAATAGCATTTGCCAATAAACAGTCAGACACTATGTTTAATAAATTATTACTGAATCCTTTCCATTAAAACAGTCCCTTTAGTTCATATAAATCTATTAAAAAATTATTAAATTCTTTAAATATTATAAAATATTATTTTAAATGATCTAAAATACCCTCCATTAATTTATTAATATTGAAATTACTATATTTTCAATTTATTAATTAACTTATTAATAATAATGGTATAATAAAAAATAATTAATTTTTCTTAATAGTATTAAATGATAATTTTAATGAGAAATTTTTTTTCAATAATGATAATTTTACTGGAATAGAGGTAGTAAAATGTATAGATGAAATAAGCTTCTGCAAGCAAATGTGGCAAGCAAATGTGGAGCCAAATTTGGTGCCTATGTTAATTGTAGTACAAAATTACTGACAAATTTTCAATTATGTTGATAATTCTTTTTAAGTTAGTGCATCATACTTTATATGTACCAATAGAGAGAAAATTTAAGGGTAAATTGTTATAAAGTTACTGAGATAAATCATCAGAAAATATAAGATAAACAATATTAAAATGGAAAAAATACATTTTTGGCCCTTAAATTTTATGTGATTTGTATATTAGACCCTTAAATTTGACAGAGGACTTTAAGCTCTTGAGCTTTTATGATTTGGTGATTTCAAATTCTTTTTTATTTTATAGTAGTTATACACGTAATCATTAATTGTCATTAAAACTGCGTGACTAATTGTGGAATTTAAAACTGTAACAAGTGTCTTTCTACCATAATAAGAATACAGCTAAAAGCTAATCCATCTCTTGACCATATGGTTTCTTCATAGCTGAAAGTTGGCTTCTTTCATTTGTAAATAGCTTGTTCTCAAGATATCATCCCCTCCACATATATTATTATTTATTTATTTTATCAATAATCAACAACCAATTCTAAAACACATCTCAAGTTTTATAATAATTATAACAATAAAACCTAAACTCACTCTATAAACATCTTATTTTTCTCCCCCACAATCACATCCTATTTTTTATTCCTTCTTTACTTTAATATGATTAATTTAATTATATTCTATAAAATTAAAATAAATAAATTTTTACTATTCTTATGGTCATACTTAACTCAATTTCAAAAGAATGATTTATAATAAAAAAATAAATATGCTTTTAATCATTTTAGAGAATAGTAAATTATAAAGTGTATTTGAACATTTTAAAAATATTTAATTATGATTTTACAAAATTCATGATATTGTTAAGAAAGATATTTTCTTTTTTATTTTATTTTTATTTTTTCCAAATTAAAATGTGAAAAAATGAAAAATATATTCACTCCTAATATGATTTCTATTTCTCCTTCTTTTCTTACTATCTTTTATTATTGTTTTTTGTCAAATAATTTATATTTTATTGAAAACTATACATTGATTATATTTATAATATTACAATATCATTGAATTCTTTCAAGTTCAAACATATATTTTAAATAATTAATCTAACAAAATATAATAATTTTAGTAATATTTTAAAAAAAATAGTTACGTATAAAAATGCAGTAATTGGGAAGATGAAAGTAAAACTCTCTATATACATAAGAAATAGATAGGATTAGACAAAAAAAGAAAATAAAAAGAAGCTAATTCTTGCTCAAAATATGCCTCAAGTCCATTAAAAGTTGGACCGAACTCCAATGCAAAATAATAAATGACTTATTTAGATCAAGTGTATGTGCATTGGATCTAAATAAGAATTTCTCTACAAAATATTTTGGTATTTCCATTAAAAGTGGGCACCAAATTCTATTTTAAATAAGCGTAATGTTAAATGGATCAAATTGATCCGGATCAAAAATGTTTTATATATCAATTGCATTAAAGAAATAATTATTCTAACCTTGCATTTATCGTTGTCTTCAATAATAAATATAAGGTTAAAATAGTTATATCTCCAATGCAATTAATACATAAACAATTTTAATCCGGATTAAATTAATCCATGTAGTATTTTTGTTTAAAGAATTATATGAAATTTATTTATTGAATATCATAGCATTTACTTAATTTTAGAGACATGTATTTTAGCTTTAAATTCTATGATCAGTCGCTTGATTCTGAAGGCGATTGATGGTCACGCATATATGTTGTGCAGCGGAAGTAAATAGCACGCAAATTACTTACTATTATAGAAGTAAATAGTGTATGAAATATTGTACTAAAAATAAATACCAAAAAAATTTCCAGAAAAGGCTGGAGGGGTCACAAATGGTCTCACTTAAAACCCAGTCTCCTTAGACAGAATTTCACTCGGATAATTAATAGCACAATATAACAAAACAACTACCCTTGATAATAGCTATAAAACTGAGACAAAATAACACACCGAATTTAACGTGGTTCACCCTTTTACTTTGGGCTACGTCCACGGGACAAACTTCGAATAATATTCTTCCACTATTAAAAATAGTAGGCTTACAAGAGAGACTTCTCTAGAAATATTTCTAGAGGTACAATTATTACAATTGAGATAAACCCAAAATAATGGTACTCAAGTGTTTCCCAAACACTCCTAAAATTAAACTACTTCACTATTTTGTCACTCCCCAAATAATTCTCTCTCTCTCTCTCATAATTCTCTAATGTTTCTTCTCTCAATTTTGTGTGTATTGAAGAAGAAGGGGAATGCCATATATATAGGTCTTCCCATGAGGTTGTTGGCCTAACTTAATTAGGCCAACAACCATTTATTATTTTTTTATTATTTTACATAGTTAAAAAATACCAAATGGTTGGTATTTTTCAATAATTCTCCCCCTACCAACCATATGAATTAACTGTCATTCCTGTCGATGATCGACAAAACTCAAACTTTTCCCTTGGTAGAATCTTTGTTAACATGTCTGCACCATTTTCTTCAGTATGAATATTTTCAAGCTGTAAAAGCTTTTTCTCCAACACATCTTTGATCCAGTGGTATCTCACATTAATATGCTTTGATCTTGAGTGAAAGGAGGAATTCTTCCCAAGGTGGATAGCGCTCTGACTATCACAATAAAGTGAATATCTATCATGCTGAAATCCAAGTTCATCTAAAAACTTTTTCATCCACAAGAGCTCTTTGCAAGCTTCAGTTGCAGCAATAAATTCTGCTTCAGTTGTTGAGAGAGCAACAGACTTGTGCAACCTTGATTGTCATGACACGGCTCCCCCTGCAAATGAAATCAAATAACCTGATGTAGACTTTCTTGAGTCAACATCGCCTGCCATATCTGCATCTGTGTAGCCAATTAACACAGGTTTACCATCACCAAAACATAAACATATTTTGGAAGTACCACAGAGATATCTGAGAATCCATTTCACAGCAGCCCAATGTTCCTTACCAAGATTAGAAAGGAACCGACTTACTACTCCTACTGAGCGAGCAATATATGGCCGTGTACATACCATGGCATACATCAAACTGCCAACTGCTGAAGCATATGGAACTCTATCCATCTCTTCTTTCTCTTTATCTGTGGAAGGACATTGTTTTGAAGTTAATTTAAAGTGGTTAGCAAGAGGACAACTAACCGCTTTAGCCTTGTCCATATTAAACCTTTGAAGTACTTTCTTAATATACTTCTCCTGTGACAACCACAATTTCTTGGTGCCACTATCTCTGATTATCTTTATGCCAAGAATTTGTGCTGCTGGCCCTAAGTCTTTCATAGCAAAAGACTTGCTTAACTGCTTCTTCATATTGTTAATTCTGGAAATGTTATGGCCAACGATTAACATGTCATCCACATAGAGTAAGAGAATTATAAAATCATCATCAGAGAATTTCTTCACAAATACACAGTGATCTGAAGAGGTCTTTTTATAGCCTTGCTCCCCCATAATTGACTCAAACTTCTTATACCACTGTCTCGGTGCCTGCTTCAAGCCATACAAGCTTTTCTTTAACTTGCAAACATAATCCTCTTTTCCTTTTTCTTTGAAACCCTATGGTTGTTCCATGTATATCTCTTCCTCCAAGTCACCATGAAGGAAGGCAGTCTTTACATCCATCTGCTCAATCTCCAAGTCGAGACTTGCAGCTAATCCCAGTACTGTACGAATGGATGTCATCTTCACCACTGGTGAAAAAATCTCATCAAAGTTTATCCCTTTCTTTGGCTAAATCCCTTAACAACTAATCTGGCTTTGAATCGTGGCTGGGAACTGTGTTCATCATGCTTTATCCTGAATACCCATTTATTCTTTAAAGCCCTCTTGTAATATCCTAAAGTGTGCCTTAGAAATTTTGATATAATTGTTGTTCTATTTTGGATTAAGTGTATATGTTAATTAGAAAGAGAAAAGAATTTAAGGGAGAGTGTATATGTTGTATATATGTGAATATATACAACATATATACAAGTCAAAATGTGATGGTCAAAGGAAGAAGATATTTAATTTGTTATTTATGAAATTACTAAAAAGGAAAGTAAGTGAAAGACAATTAAAATAAATAGAAGAGGGTATTTAAGTAATTTCTTATTTGGATTGCTTGGTGGAGGTTTAAAGAGATGAGAAGTTTGACTTTGTCTCTTACACTTTTTCATTTTCTCTTCTTTTCTCTTTGTGTTGGCCGGGCATCAAGGAAGCAAGAGAGAAAGAGAGGGTTTTTGAATTTTAAGAGCAAATTGAGGGAAGAATCAAGTGATTGAGTTGAAAAATTTTGAAGTTTCATCAACTTTGGTAAGTTCTCTCTTGGTTTCTCTTGTTTTATTTGAAGTTGTGTGTGAGTTTGATTATTGATATTTGAAAGTAGGGTTATGTTGATGGTAGTGTGTTGGTGTGTGTTTGATTTAATTGATTGTGGTGTTGGTTTTGAATTGAAAATAAAATGTTAGATTGATGTTGGTTTTGGAAAAGTAAAAGTGATGTTGGTTTTAGGCTTTTGAAGTGGTAAGTGATGTTAAACTTGAGTTTGAGCAATTATTTTCATAGATCTTCATGTTGTTTAGGTTTAGTGGAGTTAGAAGCATAGAATACATGAATTTGATGGGAAACAGAAGCATCTTGGATGCCACGCTCGTGGCCTTTGGTTGCCACGACTGTGGCCATTTAAAGCCATGGCCGTGGAGGTTTGGAGCAAGGGAGGCAGAACCATTTTCTAACCCACGCCCGTAGGGGTTGGGAGGCCACGGCCGTGGGCCCTAGTTAGTGGTATTGATTTGTATTTTGTGATCTAAAGGTCTAATATAAGGTTAATAAGTGAAATATTGGATTGGAATTGATGTATTTTATCACTTTTGGATTAGGTCTTGAAGGAGTTGAATTGCATTAATTCAAGTGGTGAAGAATTGTTGGAAGAGGAAGTGTATATATGATGTTGAGACTTATCACACATTTGATTGTAAATGTGTTAAGAAATCTAATGCATTATTGATGCATATTAATAATGTTATGTTTGGTATAATGTGAACGTTGTGATGAGCATGTAAAATGTATGTTAATGCAATTGGTTGTGTACACTTGAATAATGAATTGAGGTATAATGAAATGTAAAACCAATGTGGTTGGTTATAATGATGTAAATAAGATGATTGAAGCATGTTTGCCTATATGATGATGAAATGAATATGAGATATGAAATGTGAAAGATGTGATGTTATGATGAAATATAAAATATGAAAGATGTGATGTTATAATGAAAAATGAGATATGATGAAATGTGAAGCCATAGTTGTTGGCTATGACAATGCAAATGAAATAATTGAGGCATAGTTGCCTAGTTGATTGTGGAATATGAAATGAGAAATGAAATGAAAAGAGTTTGATAAAGAAATAAATGAAATGATTGTGTGCCTAATATGTTAATTCAATTTTCAGAGTTCTAGGTTTGGCGGCATGCCTATGAATCACTGGATAGGTGAAATGACCGGGTCGTAAGCCGATTCCAGTTGAAAAATGAGAAATGTAATGTTTTTGGGGTGAAATGATCGAGTCGTAAACCTCAAAAATAAATTATTGAAACTAGATTGAGTGAAATGACTGGGTCGTAAGCTCAAATCTAGTTGATTATCCATGGATAAATGTATTGATGATTATGATTATAGACCAAAGCAGTAACTCTGAACTTTGAATAACATATTAGATTCTTTTGGGCCCATGCTTGTGTTTGTCTAATTGTGATTCTTAAAAAGTGAAACAAATGAATATTGAGATACATGTTTGTCTTTGTTTGAATATGAATTATGGAGTGAGATATAATGTTATAAGATAATTATAATACATAAGCAATTTATTGGAAATGAATATGGAACTTATGATCATTATTTCATAAATATTGTGATAAGTTATTGACAAATGTAGGGTTTGAAATATAGTATTCATTTGAATTTTTTTTGAAACTTGATTGTGTGACATTAGCATGGCATTGAAGCATAATAGTATTGTAGTTTGTACCACTAAGCCGTTGGCTTAGCGCGAGTGTGATTCATCGCGCAGGTGACAGGGAAGAACCGGAGAGTTACTTTAGGCCGAGTAGAGTCTAGATCTTGAGGTGTTGATAGTGGAGCTTAAAGATCAAAGACATATTGCCAAACATGTATATATATTTTCTATTTTGTAAAACTTGAGTTTTGATGTATATGTATTTGAAAATATTTGTTATATTTTCCGCTGCGTTTTGTATAAACATTTTGGTCTATTGTGTTTTAGGAATTTCCTTAAATGTTTTAAAATTGTTCATATTATATTAAAGGGATGGTTTGTATGTTTTGTAAACCGTGGCATTTCTATATTCAGTATATGTATATTACGATTGTATTAGCATGCTGTGTACGTATACGGGGTATAGGGGTGTTACACCTCTTGCCTATTGGTAACTTCACAAGCTCAAAAGTTTTATTATCATGCAAATTCATCTTGTATGGTTTCAATCCATTTCTTCATCTTCTCATCTGCCATAGCTTCTAGGTAATCTTCAGGTTCTCCCCCATCAGTGAGTAACACGTACTGATCGTTCGAGTATCTAGTAGAAGGTTGTCGAGTTCTAGTAGATCTCCTCAATGGAACTTGAGGAACTTCTACTGGTAGTGGTGGCTGATTTTCAATCTGGTCCTCATCATCATCCGATTGGACCTCTGTATGAGCATCGATGTCAGCATTTTCTGGCTGACGATTTTGTATTTCATTTCCAACTTGTCTTGGCACCGCCTTTGGAGGAACTAGCTTTAAGTTTGTTGAATCACCATTGGATTTAGGAATATCCTTTTTCACTTTGTTAATGTCTTCAATGGTTTGATCTTCAACAAATACGGCATCACGTCTTCTAAGAAGCTTTTTCTGAACTGGATCATAAAATCTATAGCCAAGCTGATCATGATCTTGACCATAACCAATAAATACACATTCACGTGTCTTGACATCAAGCTTTGACCTCTCATCCTTAGGAATGTGCACAAAAGCTTTGCAACCAAACACCTTTAAATGATTATAGGAAACATCCTTTCTTGACCACATCTTTTCTGGTGTATTATATTAAAGAGGAACACAGGGTGAAAAATTGAGTACATGTACTACAGCGTATAGAGCTTCACCCCAAAAAATCTTAGGCAACTTTGAATGTGAGAGCAAACATCTAACTCTCTCCATCAAAGTCCTGTTCATCCTCTCCGCTAAACCGTTCAATTGCGGCGTTTTTGGAGGTGTTGTTTGATGTCGGATACCATGCTCCTTGCAGTAGATATCAAATGATCCCATGTATTCTCCACCATTGTCTGTCCGAATGCATTTTAACTTCTTCCCAGTCTCCCTTTCAACTAAGGCATGAAATTGCTTGAACACGTCTATTACTTGGTCTTTTGACTTTAAAGTATATACCCACATTTTCCTTGAATGATCATCAATGAAAGTCACAAAGTATTGAGCACCACCAAGTGACTTTGACATTGGTCCACACAGATATGAGTGAATCAGATCCAATACATTCTTCATTCTGGAAGGAGTGGAACCTTTGAAAGCAACTCTGTTTTGTTTTCCAGCCAGACAGTCAGCACATTTCTTCAAATCTACTTTATCAACTCCAGACAATACATTCTTCTTTACCAATTTTGCCATCCCTTTCTCGCCCATATGACTGAGTCTTCTATGCCATAATTTAGTCATATTTTCTTTCTCCACTGCATTCACAGTATCACTGGAGAGCTTTGCTTGCATCATATATAGCTTGGAGCACTTTTTACCTTTTCCATATACCAAGGAGCCTTTAGTAAGTTTTCATTGACCATCCTTGAAAGTACTGCTGAAACCTTCATCATCAAGCATACAAATGGAAATCAGGTTTAGCCGAAGGTTGGGAACATGTCTGACATCTTTCAAAAATAATTTCATCCCATTTTCTGTCTTTAAACAAATATCACCTCTGCCGATGATCTTGGCTATACCCTTGTCTCCCATTTTGACAATACCAAAATCTCCTTGTTTATATGTTGAGAAAAATTCTTTATGTGATGTGGCATGAATGGTGGCACCACTATCACCTATCCAGTCCAATTCACTGGATGCAATATTCACATCATTATCATAAGAAATAACATGAAATTCTTCAATGGTGGCAGCCGTGGTTTCTCGTTTATCATCACTGCTATCATCTCGCTTAATCTCTTTGCCTTTGTTCTTCTCCTGTTTGAACTTTCGACAAAATTTCTTGATATGTCCCTTCTTTTTACAGTGATGGCATTCAACATTTGCATATTTGTTTGATTTTCCTCAACTTTTATCTCTGGTATTTAAACTCCTGAACTTGCTTCTCCCTCTAGAATCAGTAACTAGAACATCTGGCTGAGATGTAGATACTGAATTTTGAGATCTTCTCATCTCTTCATTCATAATTGAACTCTTGACGGATTCCAAACTAATAAAACCATCAACTACTGAATTAGTGATGGAAATCTTCAAAGTCTCCCAAGACTCTAGCAAAAAGGAAAGCAGTAAAAGACTGAGCACCTCATCATCAAATTTTATGCCCATTCCTGACAACTGGTCCACAAAACCTTGAAATTCATTCAAGTGATCCGCCAAAGATGTACCTTCTCGGTAACTATTTTTGACCAGTTTAGTCAAATAGAGCAACTTGTTATTCCCTGTTTTAGAAGCATATAACTTTTCAAGCTTCTCCCATAGGGATCTAGCATGAGTCTTTTTACAAATGTGATTATACACATTGTCTTCGACAAACTGTCGGATAAAGCCACACACTTGCTCATGCTCGAATTTCCAGTCTTCATCTGATTTATCATCAGGTTTTGATGTGGTGAACACAGGCAAATGCATTTTCGTCACAAATAGGAGATCTTTCATCTTGTTTCTCCATATGAGGTAATTCGAGCCATTTAGGCTGATCATCTTGTTTATCTTTGTCTCCATCTCTTTAATGCAAAAAAGGTTAACTCCAACGTCGCGTGCCTGAACCAGGCTCTGATACCACTTGTTGTGCAGCGAAAGTAAATAGCACGCAAATTACTTACTATTATACAAGTAAATAGTGTATGAAATATTGTACTAAAAATAAATACCAAGAAAAAACTCAGGAAAGGCTGGAGGGGTCACAAACGGTCCCGCTTAAAACCCAGTCTCCTTAGACAGAATTTCTCTCGGATAATTAATAGCACAATATAACAAAACAACTACCCTTGATAATAGCTATAAAACTGAGACAAAATAACACACCGAATTTAATGTGGTTCACCCTTTTACTTTTGGCTACATCCACGGGACAAATTCTAAAAAATATTCTTCCACTATTAAAAATAGTAGGCTTACAAGAGAGACTTCTCTAGAAATATTTCTAGAGGTACAATTATTACAATTGAGATAATCCCAAAATAATGGCACTCAAGTGTTTCCCAAACACTCCTAAAATTAAACTACTTTACTATTTTGTCACTCCCCAAATAATTCTCTCTCTCTCTCACAATTCTCTAATGTTTTTTCTCTCAATTTTGTGTGTATTGAAGAAGAAGGGGAAGGCCATATATATAGGCCTTCCCATGAGGTTGTTGGCCTAACTTAATTAGGCCAACAGCCATTTATTAATTTTTTTTATTTTACATAGTAAAAAAAATACCAAATGGTTGGTATTTTCCAACAATATAATCACTATCAAAACAGATTTCAAAATTATCAAACTGTAAAATTTAGGAGTTTAAAGTCATCTATCCAAATTTTATGGGTCTAATACATAAATAATACAAACTTTGAGAGCCAAGAATGAATTTTTCTGTTAAAATTTAAAACTTTGCTGGCATTTGTACATATGGAGTCATGGTTTAACTAAAATATCTTGAATTTAAGATACAATTAACATTAAATGTATATATAAAATAAATGAGCAGTAATCAACATTAATTATTCAGTTATACTATAAGCATGCAAGACACTAGAAGAACTCAGTATTGACATTAGACACATGATTAGTGAATACATTCGAGCAATAGAACTTTATATATAATAGAAAGCAAGTCTGATGATTAGTTTGATTTAATTACCAGAACCTTTTCCCATATCTAGAGAAATGTTTAGGCAGTGTTCAAATTCTATGGTTAGATATTTGAGGTTGTTTCTTCACCAAATCAAAAGTTCTTGTTCTAAAAATACGCGGCTCAATACTGCTCTTATACTATGGATATGTGTAGAAGAAAGCTTTTGGGTATTCAGAATTAAAAGGTAGGCTTGTGAAGAGCTCCGAAAATATTCTCACTCTACAATCGGAGTTATGTTTACCTCAGAGCCGTTTATAGTTATAATGCAAACTCTGTCGAGAAGAGTATAATGGATTTCAATCTCCTGTTCTTGTTGATCAACAGCCAAATGCTTGAATATTTCCACTGCTTTAATACTATTTTTGTTAATATTTGTATCACCATTACTCTTCTTCATCTTCGTCATCGTGGATTGATAATCATCTTCTTCTTCACTATCTTCTTCATAAGAATCGGTTTCCTTATCATCATCTTGTTCATGATCATAGTTACGTCTACTCAACCTTGATATGATTTCTACCATATTTTAGATATTTGAGGTTGTTTCTTCACCAAATCAAAAGTTCTTGTTCTAATAATATGCGGCTCAATACTGCTCTTATACTCTGTATATGTGTAAAAGAAAGCTTCTGGGTATTCAGAAAAGAAAAGATAACTATTGTTTTTCATTATGTTATTATTTCCTTGTGATATCGCCATGCAGAAAATAGCATCAGCTGATAATTAAGTGCATGACTTAACATAGATATGAGTCATGACTTTATTCTATTCCATTATGTTATCTTTTTCTATTATTTTTCGACTTTTCTATATGATCCGCTCATAGTGGCGAACAGTGGCGTAGCCAGGATTTTAGATAAGGGGGGTCCAATTCAACTTAAAATTTATAATTCACAAAAATAACATTTATAATAAAATAAATAAAACAAGAAAAAGGAATTAACGAAGAAGAAACGTGAGAAAGAAGAGAAAGAGTCACAATTAAGTTATTCTTGTTTGTTTGTAATGGGCAGAGTCATTGACAAATCTTGTTTGTTTGTAATGGGCTTGATTAAAAGGCCCAGTTTTAAAGATTGGAAAAAAAGAATGAAAAATGTTGGGAGCGTGGATCGAAGTTGCGTGCTCTCACATAGTAAGGCCAAGCTGTTCCATCTCAACCAATGTAATATTCATTCTCAAATATACCTAAAAAATTTTTATTTTTAACTGAGGGGGGAACAGGGTCCCATGAGACCCCCTTTATCTCCGCCTCTGGTGGCGAATCATTATACCAGAGAAATTATAGGAAAAAGTGATATCGCCATGCAGAAAATATCTTTAAAAAAAATGTTATTTGTAACCACTATTAATCTTCATGAAAATGACACACTTGCATGTAAATGATGACCATGTATATATACATATACATATACATTTAATAAAATGTACCGGATGTTGGCTGGTTATATAAAGAACCAAGCATAACTTTATAATTAATAAAGCCTGAATGCCAGGAAAAATGATATACTCTATTATTTTTTATAATTTTTTTATTTTTTTACTGAAGATATTTTAGTTATTTTATTATAAATTTATAATAAATTTATAATAAACTCTTAATGAACTATATAATGAACTTATAAACTTATAATGAATTATGTAAAATTTATAAACTCCTAATAAATATATCCTTAACTCATAATAAATCCATAATAAACAAATAAAAATCTAATATTTCAGTAAACTAATAATAAATTCTATAAATTTCAATATATTTTAAAAATATAGTAAATTAAATTTATTTTTTAAATTTTTTTGTATTTTTTCAAAAACCCTAAATGCTAAACTACCAAAGCTTTCTCTATATATACAAATGACACATCTACTTACTTTGTTTCAATTTTACCTCTCCCTACACATCTTATTCATTAATCCCGCCTTCTTCATTTTCCTTCTTCATCGTACATAAACAAGAAACATGAAATATTTACGCTAACTACCTTACCACATGAGGAGCTGACAACTCACCTTGCCACTTGAGTCACCACACAAGAACAAGAGATGTTCAAGTGACACCTAAACTAAACATTTGTCACTTAATTTTCCTTCTTTACATCAAGAAGAAAATTGCGGTTAGCTACTCCATTCCTTAGACCACCAAAATATATAAGCAAAAATAAGAAAAGAAAAAAGAAATAGAAAAGAAAAATGAAAGAAAAGAAAGAAGAGAGGGAAAGCTTAGTAGCTTTGAGGAGTTAACGGACAAAAAGTTTAGAGAATTTGGAAGCTATGGCCTTGTGAGTATTAGAAACTAAATTTCAATTAGAATTAGTGTTTGTCAATGTTAATTAATTCTAAACGAGTAACCTAAAACAATAAATTATATGCAAAGAAAATGTTGAATCAAATGTACTAAGTGTTAACATCTATGTAACACAGGTTGTCTGAATCTTTAGGCTCATTTAGAGAGAGCCATAGATCACCAACTAGAAGTTCATATACATGTTTATAACACGTGTAAAATTTCATAATTCTTCGAGTATGTTTGCTATTATAGAAAATAAAGGAAACCAAAATGTCAAGAGAGTGATTATAGTGCTAGAATCTAAAAGTCTTAAAGAACATGAATTAAATACATAATAAATGAACCCAGAAAATTTTGAAATTGAACACATAAATTTATACATATAACCTGATTGTATGGTTAATATTTCATAATTTGTAGTAAAGATTTAGTAATCAAATAAAATTTAGGTACTAAATGAATTAGAAAAATTACAGAATTGTATACATGGATTTATACATGTGTTAACAACAATTCTGATATTTTTTTTTTAATTTAGGAGAAGGTTTTATAATTAAAATAAATATAAGAACCGAAACTATCCAGTGAAGGAGGAATCCGGACCGAATAAGGAAGGAAATGAAAAGTTCAAGTAGTAAATAAGTTAGGAAAAATCTAAAATTTTACATGTAGCTTCTAATGTTAAATTTGGAGTATTTCATATACTATGAGAACGATTTTAAAAGTAAATTAATTACTAGAACCTTAATTGCTAAGATAGCAAAACAAAAATGTAGCTTTTATAATTAATAAGAGTAATGAAATCGAAATTAGTAAATAAATTTCAATAATATGAAATTTGGATAATGTTAGAAATTGCCTCGAGGGCTCCTTATGGATACACATGGCGATTGGTTTGTCTAGTACCGGCCTGGCCCATATCCATCAAATTTTATTAAAATAGCATCAGCAATAACAAGATTAAGAACAGAAGAAGGGATATAATCTCCCCACTCTCTATGGTCAAGATAAGGAACCAGTTATACGAGCTAAAGCATGGGCACACTAATTCGCTGACCTCTTCACATGAACCAAACTACAATCTATTAAATCTGTAATATCCTCATTTATGCCCTAGAAGTTTTGCATATTGTTGTTGCTGTTATTGTTATATATTGGATTGAATATATGTGTTAAATTGTAAGAGAAAAGAAATTGAGAAGAGAAAGTATATGTATATGTATTTTGGGAAGAAATAGGGTTTAGAGACAAATTTATATGTTGTGTATATGTTAATATATATGACATATAAAGTGGTCAAAAGGCTTGGTCAATGCAAGAGAAGATATTTATTTGAGATTGGTAAATTACTTAATTGGGCACATATAAAACAAAAAGATAATTATGTGAATAAGGGCACTTTGGTAATTGCTTGGATAAAATCATATGGTGGATATTTAAAGAAGGTTTGACTTGTGTTTTCTTCATCATTTCTTCTTCTTCTTCTTGTTGATGGCCGGCCCTCCATAGCCAAAGAGAAAGAAAGAGACAAGTGATGGTTTTGATGATTTCAAGCTTAAATTGAAGAAAGATTAAGTGTTCAAGTGTTGATTTAAGAAGTTTTTAACTAAGGTAAGATCTTTTCTCTAATTTCTTCAATTCTTTTGAAGTGGTATGATTAAGTTGCTTATGGTATGATTGTAAGTATTGATTTTGCTTGATAGATGAGAAGTTGGGTTGGTGTTGGTGATGGAAGAGTAAGATTGGTGTTTAGTGAAATTGTTTCTGTTTTAGGATTAGTAAAGGCTGTGACTTGTATGATTTTTAATTAATTTTAGAAAAATGTTCTTGAAGTGAATTTTTGATATGTTGTGCCTCTATGAGTCTAGAATGACTGAAAAATATGTTGATTCGATTTTGGAATGGTTATGAGTTTAGAAAGATTATTTTCATTAGACCTGTTCCAGCAGGTACCTTAACTGGGACAGCTATATTTCGTGATTTTTAATAAAATGTAGAAAAATCATATCCAATCGAATTTTGGATATGTTGTTTCTTAGTGAGTTTAGTATTTGAGAAAAATAATTTGGAATCACGTTGATTGAATTTGATTTATGGAATTCACAAAGTTCAGAACTGCTGCCAGGATGCAGGGCAATTGGGGCAGTCTGGTTAGGTGAACTATTTGACCAAGATTTTGTATTCAGTTTGATCTGAAATTTTAAAGGGATGATTTTAAGATACAAAACTAAATTCTGTAAAAATTTTAGAATTTTTAGTCAAGTAGATTATTTTATACAATTTTTCAAAATAAGGATAAAATGGAGTTTAAAACCAGAATGTACTATTTATGGTTAGGGTTTTAATTCTTTGTTCTTCTTGCATTGCTTTGGTTTTCCAAAGGTAGGTTGGTCCTTAAACCTAACCCTAAACACTTTAAACACACTTGAATCAATGAATGTTATAATCAATTGTTCTTTGCCCTAATTGCATTGTTGAGATTGAACAATGTTATGCTGTGCATTGTGAATGGTAATGTGTTACATGAGTAATGTGGAATGAAATGTTGATATTTATGAATGATGCTATGTGAGATATAATGTGATCATGGATGAGATATATATATATATATATACTTGAATAATGAGATGTTATATTGTGAAATGAAATGTGAAGCCATTGTTATTGGCTAAGATGATGTAATTGAAAGAAAGAAGGCATGTTTGCCTAAATGTGATAAGAATTGAGAATGGAAATGAATTGTTTGTTTAATATGTTATTCAGTTTCAGAGTTCTGGATTTGGGTGGCATGCCTAAGAAATGATGAAAGGTAACAGTCTTGCCGGGTTGAGGACCTCCTCATAGGTGTTGAGTTGATGGTCCAAGAGACTGGGTCTGTTACACTATGAGATATATGATTTGTAACAGTCTTGCCGGGTTGAGGATCTCCTCATATGTGTTGAGTTGATGATCCAAGAGACTGGGTCTGTTACACTATCCATGGATAGAGATACATGTATATACATTGCCTACGGGCGTGATTATTGTGACTATGAACCAAAGCAGTAACTCTGAACTCTGAATATCGTATTAAATACTTGTTGGGCCCATAGGTGTCAAGGTTATATGAATGTCCTAAATAATATTATGAGTTTAATGAAATGAGATGTTGGTTATGGAGTATGATTGATTAATGTTGAATGTGAAAAGATGTTGAAATGTGGTATGCTCATATGACTATGATTTGTGAAATGCATAATTGTGTGGTTAACTTTATATTTATGATGTTGATCTTATCAATAACATATGTGGCATTGCATTTCATTAAAGCATACCGTTAGCATGTTTTATCTTACTAAGCCGTTGGCTTAGCGCGATAGTATTTAATCGCGCAGGTAGTAGAGTGGATAGAGTTGAACCCGAGAGTTCATCAAGACCTAGTGAGAGTAGACCTTGAAGAATCCATTTTGGGAGCTTAAAGATCAGAGCAGACTTGCCAATCATGTATAAATTTTATGTGTTGTAAAACTTGAGTTTTGATGTATATGAATTTGTAAATATGTAAATACTTTATAACTTCCGCTGTGTAATATTTAAATATGGGGGTTGTCACAAAACCTTTATTTTATGTTGTACTAGAAGTGTAAATCCTTTTTGCAGGTTGTAGTTGAGGTTACAAGGGGGATTTATTGGGAGTGTACTGAGAATGATTTTGTTTGCATTGGTTTGTGTAAAATGTTTTTAAAAATAAGAAAAAAACCGGTTTTGTCGACACTTGGGACTCAATTTTTAGGCGAAACTATGGCAAAAATTTTGTAAAAATCGGAACTAAAATTTGACTAAGTAAAATTGGTAGCAACATTAGGTTAGTGTGGCGCCTCTACTCAGCTTACATATGTAGGTTGGGAAGGTGTGTTACAATTGTTTTGGTATCAGAGCCTAGGTTTGAGATTCTCAACCTAGGTAAAATGTAAGAAAAAGACTATTTTTACTTAAAAAGTGAGTTTTTGAACAAAAATACATGTTTGGGATTGGCAGTCTCTGATCTTTAATAAGAGGTATTCTGTTGTGTTTGCAGACTTAGGTTGTGATGGATTCTCACTCTCGTCAGTCGATTGAGGGTAGTGCCGAGAGTATTGCTCCTGCTGAGGGAGCTAGAGTTGATAGTGTTGAGGAGGCACCTGCTTCGGTGTCGGGTAGACCAGCTGGGGAGGAGGTTCCGCCAGCCTGGTTTAGGCCTATGATGGAAGCTATGAGACAAGCACCTGTGCAACCACAGCCACCGCCACCACCCCCTCAGCCTTCAGTACCAGTAAGGCACTATGATAAGCTAAGGAAATATGGAGCAGAGGATTTCTTTGGTACAGTTGATCCGGCTGTAGCAGAACAGTGGCTTGATAGAGTTCAGAGGGTATTTGTGCAGTTGCAAGCCACTTCAGAGGAGAAGTTTGACTATGCAAGATCTTTGCTACAGAAGGATGCCTACGACTGGTGGAAGACAGTGCCCCATTCTATGGATGATCCTCCAACACTGTCTTACACTGATTTTCTGAGGGAATTTGAGTTGAAGTATACTCCTAGGGAGTATAAAGATGGGAAGAAAAGAGAGTTTCTAGATTTGAAGCAAGATCATCGGATCGTAACTGAATATGAAGTTGAGTTTATTCGACTGAGTCAGTATGCTGGGGGTATCATTGCTGATGAGATTGATAGATGTCGGCGATTTGAGGAGGGATTGAGACCCTCGATCATGTGCTTAGTGGCTGGATCCAGATATCAGGATTTCTCACAGCTTGTGGCAGCAGCTCGAAGTGTAGAGCGAGCTCAAGTTATTGCAGCTGCTTCAGAGGAAGAGGTTAGGGTTAGGAGGCCCCGGTTTGAGGCAGGGTCTTCTTCTGCAAAGAGGGGTAGAGGAAGTTTTGTTCCTTAGAGTAGTAGGAGCCAGAGACCAGCGGGTAGGTCAGTGCAGTTCCAGAGGCAGAGATTTAGACCTGCAGCTTCAGTAGCGAGTGCTCCTACTCCTGGAGTTCAGAGATCCACCTTACCTGTGTGTAACCAGTGTGGTGGAAGACATGGGGGCGTTTGTTGGAGGCATAGTAGATCAGGGGTATTCTTCAGGTGTGGATCACCTGACCACTTTGTGAGAGACTGTCCTGAGAGGCAGGAGCAGATGCCAGTGGATTCTGCTGCTTCTCGAGCTAGTGTGAGGGGAGGCAGAGGAGGCAGAGGTGCCAGCCGGGGAGGTAGACCAGGATTCAGTTCTAGAGGAGGTGCTACATCCAGGGAGGGTAGACCAGAGGAGGTTGGATCTTCCCAGAGGATGTATGTTATGCAGAGGCAGCCAGATACATCGGCAGTCATAGCTGGTACTTTTTCTTTATTTAATACTCCAGTACTTGCTTTGATTGATCCGGGTTCCACGCATTCATATATTAGTGCATCTGTTTTGCCTGTATCTGATTTGCATGCTGAGTCCCTAGGATTTGATGTGTTGGTGACAAATCCGTTAGGGCATAGTGTGGTTGTGAGTAAGGTGCATAGAGATAGTGCAGTAGTGGTGCAGGGTGAGGAGTTTTTAGGGGATTTGATTGAGATGCCATTTAAGGAATATGATGTGATCTTAGGTATGGATTGGCTATCTCGACATGGAGCTGTGGTAGATTGTAAGAAGAAAATTGTTTCTTTGAAAACTGTTGATGGTAGAGAGGTGATAGTATCTAATGAGCAGGAACAGCTAGCCTCCTTATTTGTTTCAGCTGTTGCAGCCAGGAGGTTGATTAGAAAGGGATGTGAAGCCTATCTTGCTCATGTGGTAGATACTAGAGTAAGAAGTTCTCCCATTGATAGCATTGCCACAGTTGCAGAGTTCCCAGATGTGTTTCCAGAGGAGTTGCCAGGGTTACCTCCTGAGAGAGAGGTGGAGTTCGGTATTGAATTGTTGCCTGGTACAACTCCTATCTCTATTACTCCTTATAGAATGGCACCAGGAGAATTGAGGGAGTTGAAAGTGCAATTACAGGAGTTGTTGGACAAAGGATTTATTCGCCCCAGTGTTTCTCCTTGGGGAGCTCCTGTTCTATTTGTGAAAAAGAAAGATGGTACTATGAGGTTGTGTATCGATTATAGGAAATTGAATAAGGTGACTATTAAAAATAAATATCCTTTGCCTAGAATCGATGATCTCTTTGATCAGTTGAAGGGAGCGTCAGTGTTCTCCAAATTTGATTTGAGATCTGGGTATCATCAGTTGAGAGTCAAAGCTGAAGATGTTCCTAAGACCGCCTTTCGGACCAGGTATGGGCATTATGAATTTTTAGTTATGCCTTTTGGTCTGACAAATGCACCTGCAGCTTTCATGGATTTGATGAATAGGGTGTTTAGGCCCTATTTGGATCAGTTTGTAGTGGTCTTCATTGATGATATACTGGTGTATTCGTGGAATGAAGAGGAACATGATATGCATCTGCGGATTGTGTTGCAGATTTTGAGAGAAAAGCAGTTATTTGCCAAATTGTCGAAATGTGAGTTCTGGTTGGATCAAGTAGCTTTTCTCGGACATATAGTTTCAGCAGAGGGTATTAGAGTTGATCCGAGCAAAGTTGAAGCTATATTGAATTGGAGTCCACCCAAGTCTGTGACTGAGATTAGAAGTTTTCTGGGTTTGGCAGGCTATTACAGGCGGTTTGTGAAAGGGTTTTCTTTGATAGCTACTCCACTCACCAGATTGCTTCGTAAGGGAGTGAGATTTGTGTGGACGGATCAGTGTCAGGCAAGTTTTGAGCAGTTGAGAGAATTGTTAACTCAAGCGCCTGTTCTTACTTTACCTGTTGAAGGTAAACCTTATGTGATCTACAGTGATGCTTCACATAGAGGTTTGGGGTGTGTATTGATGCAAGAAGGTAAAGTTATAGCTTATGCATCTCGACAGTTGAAACCGCATGAGCTTAACTATCCAACCCATGATTTGGAATTGGCTGCCATTATGTTTGCATTGAAGATTTGGCGCCACTATCTGTTTGGGGAGAAATGTTTCATCTACACTGATCACAAGAGTTTGAAGTATTTGGGTGTCCAGAAAGAACTCAATCTTCGTCAAAGGAGATGGTTGGAGTTGATTAAAGACTACAACTGTTTGATTGACTATCATCCAGGTAAAGCAAATGTTGTTGCTGATGCCTTAAGTCGGAAGTCTTTAGCTGGTTTAACAGTTTACTCGCTCTCGTTGCTTGTTGAGTTGAGAGCATTGCATGCCAGTTTTGTACCTTGTGTTGATGGTGCATTATTGGCACAGTTGCAATTAAAGCCAATTTTGTTAGATCAGATCAAAGAAGCTCAGTTGGCTGATAAGAAGATACAGAAGATTGTTTCAGATTGTCAGAGTGGAAAGGGTAGAGATTTTATTGTGAAGAGCGATGGGAGTCTCTGGTTTAAGAACCGATTGTGTGTACCCGATGATGCTGATTTGAAAAGGGTCATTTTGGAAGAAGCTCATCAGTCAATGTTTGTTATGCATCCGGGTAATACGAAGATGTATCATGATTTGAGACAGCATTATTGGTGGATTGGTTTGAAGAGAGACATTGCAGATTTTGTGTCGAAATGTCTCACTTGTCAGAAGGTTAAAGCAGAGCATCAAGTTCCAACCGGGTTGCTTCAGCCATTGTTAGTGCCAGAATGGAAGTGGGAAAGAGTGACAATGGATTTTGTGTCTGGTTTGCCATTGACACAAAAGAAGCATGATGCTATATGGGTGATTGTGGATAGATTGACTAAGACAACTCATTTCCTTCCGGTTCGAATGGATTACTCTTTGGAGAGATTGGCTGAGCTGTATATCCATGAGATTGTGAAACTGCATGGTGTTCCAACTTCTTTAGTGTCTGATCGAGATCCCAGGTTTACTTCCAGATTTTGGAAGAGTTTGCATAGTGCTTTGGGTTCTCGACTGCACTTCAGCACTGCTTTTCATCCACAGACGGATGGACAGTCAGAGAGGGTGATACAGATTATTGAGGACATGTTGAGAAGCTGTGTCATCGATTTCTCTGGAAGTTGGGATAGGTTTTTACCTCTTGTGGAGTTTGCTTACAACAACAGTCACCAATCCAGCATTGGTATGGCACCGTTTGAAGCATTGTATGGCAGACGGTGTAGGACACCTCTTTGTTGGAATGAGCTTGGAGATAATAAGTTGGTTGGACCTGATTTGATTCAAGAAACTGAGGAAAAAGTGAAGTTCATCCGAGGTAGGTTAAAAGCAGCTTCAGACCGACAGAAGTCTTATGCAGATCTGAAGAGGAGAGACATTCAGTTTGATGTTGGAGATAAGGTGTTTTTGAAAGTATCTCCTTGGAAGAAGATTTTGAGGTTCGGTCGGAAAGGAAAATTGAGTCCTCGTTTCATTGGGCCGTATGAAGTGTTAGAAAGAGTTGGGCCAGTTGCATATCGACTTGCTTTGCCACCTGAGTTGGATCGTATTCATAATGTATTCCATGTTTCTATGTTGAGGAGGTACAGGTCAGATCCATCTCATGTGTTGCCATTTGAGTCTATCGAAGTGAGCCCAGATTTGACATTTGAAGAAGAACCAGTTGCTATCTTGGCACGTGATGTGAAAGAATTGAGGAACAAGAAAGTGCCATTGGTGAAGATTCTTTGGAAGAATCATGCAAAAGAAGAAGCAACTTGGGAAAGTGAGCAAACTATGCGAGAGCAATATCCTCAACTATTTCAGAGTTGATATCAGGTAATTTCGAGGACGAAATTTCTTTTTAGAGGGGGAGAATTGTAATATCCTCATTTATGCCCTAGAAGTTTTGCATATTGTTGTTGCTGTTATTGTTATATATTGGATTGAATATATGTGTTAAATTGTAAGAGAAAAGAAATTGAGAAGAGAAAGTATATGTATATGTATTTTGGGAAGAAATAGGGTTTAGAGACAAATTTATATGTTGTGTATATGTTAATATATATGACATATAAAGTGGTCAAAAGGCTTGGTCAATGCAAGAGAAGATATTTATTTGAGATTGGTAAATTACTTAATTGGGCACATATAAAACAAAAAGATAATTATGTGAATAAGGGCACTTTGGTAATTGCTTGGATAAAATCATATGGTGGATATTTAAAGAAGGTTTGACTTGTGTTTTCTTCATCATTTCTTCTTCTTCTTCTTGTTGATGGCCGGCCCTCCATAGCCAAAGAGAAAGAAAGAGACAAGTGATGGTTTTGATGATTTCAAGCTTAAATTGAAGAAAGATTAAGTGTTCAAGTGTTGATTTAAGAAGTTTTTAACTAAGGTAAGATCTTTTCTCTAATTTCTTCAATTCTTTTGAAGTGGTATGATTAAGTTGCTTATGGTATGATTGTAAGTATTGATTTTGCTTGATAGATGAGAAGTTGGGTTGGTGTTGGTGATGGAAGAGTAAGATTGGTGTTTAGTGAAATTGTTTCTGTTTTAGGATTAGTAAAGGCTGTGACTTGTATGATTTTTAATTAATTTTAGAAAAATGTTCTTGAAGTGAATTTTTGATATGTTGTGCCTCTATGAGTCTAGAATGACTGAAAAATATGTTGATTCGATTTTGGAATGGTTATGAGTTTAGAAAGATTATTTTCATTAGACCTGTTCCAGCAGGTACCTTAACTGGGACAGCTATATTTCGTGATTTTTAATAAAATGTAGAAAAATCATATCCAATCGAATTTTGGATATGTTGTTTCTTAGTGAGTTTAGTATTTGAGAAAAATAATTTGGAATCACGTTGATTGAATTTGATTTATGGAATTCACAAAGTTCAGAACTGCTGCCAGGATGCAGGGCAATTGGGGCAGTCTGGTTAGGTGAACTATTTGACCAAGATTTTGTATTCAGTTTGATCTGAAATTTTAAAGGGATGATTTTAAGATACAAAACTAAATTCTGTAAAAATTTTAGAATTTTTAGTCAAGTAGATTATTTTATACAATTTTTCAAAATAAGGATAAAATGGAGTTTAAAACCAGAATGTACTATTTATGGTTAGGGTTTTAATTCTTTGTTCTTCTTGCATTGCTTTGGTTTTCCAAAGGTAGGTTGGTCCTTAAACCTAACCCTAAACACTTTAAACACACTTGAATCAATGAATGTTATAATCAATTGTTCTTTGCCCTAATTGCATTGTTGAGATTGAACAATGTTATGCTGTGCATTGTGAATGGTAATGTGTTACATGAGTAATGTGGAATGAAATGTTGATATTTATGAATGATGCTATGTGAGATATAATGTGATCATGGATGAGATATATATATATATATACTTGAATAATGAGATGTTATATTGTGAAATGAAATGTGAAGCCATTGTTATTGGCTAAGATGATGTAATTGAAAGAAAGAAGGCATGTTTGCCTAAATGTGATAAGAATTGAGAATGGAAATGAATTGTTTGTTTAATATGTTATTCAGTTTCAGAGTTCTGGATTTGGGTGGCATGCCTAAGAAATGATGAAAGGTAACAGTCTTGCCGGGTTGAGGACCTCCTCATAGGTGTTGAGTTGATGGTCCAAGAGACTGGGTCTGTTACACTATGAGATATATGATTTGTAACAGTCTTGCCGGGTTGAGGATCTCCTCATATGTGTTGAGTTGATGATCCAAGAGACTGGGTCTGTTACACTATCCATGGATAGAGATACATGTATATACATTGCCTACGGGCGTGATTATTGTGACTATGAACCAAAGCAGTAACTCTGAACTCTGAATATCGTATTAAATACTTGTTGGGCCCATAGGTGTCAAGGTTATATGAATGTCCTAAATAATATTATGAGTTTAATGAAATGAGATGTTGGTTATGGAGTATGATTGATTAATGTTGAATGTGAAAAGATGTTGAAATGTGGTATGCTCATATGACTATGATTTGTGAAATGCATAATTGTGTGGTTAACTTTATATTTATGATGTTGATCTTATCAATAACATATGTGGCATTGCATTTCATTAAAGCATACCGTTAGCATGTTTTATCTTACTAAGCCGTTGGCTTAGCGCGATAGTATTTAATCGCGCAGGTAGTAGAGTGGATAGAGTTGAACCCGAGAGTTCATCAAGACCTAGTGAGAGTAGACCTTGAAGAATCCATTTTGGGAGCTTAAAGATCAGAGCAGACTTGCCAATCATGTATAAATTTTATGTGTTGTAAAACTTGAGTTTTGATGTATATGAATTTGTAAATATGTAAATACTTTATAACTTCCGCTGTGTAATATTTAAATATGGGGGTTGTCACAAAACCTTTATTTTATGTTGTACTAGAAGTGTAAATCCTTTTTGCAGGTTGTAGTTGAGGTTACAAGGGGGATTTATTGGGAGTGTACTGAGAATGATTTTGTTTGCATTGGTTTGTGTAAAATGTTTTTAAAAATAAGAAAAAAACCGGTTTTGTCGACACTTGGGACTCAATTTTTAGGCGAAACTATGGCAAAAATTTTGTAAAAATCGGAACTAAAATTTGACTAAGTAAAATTGGTAGCAACATTAGGTTAGTGTGGCGCCTCTACTCAGCTTACATATGTAGGTTGGGAAGGTGTGTTACAAAATCACTCAACAAAACTTTGCAGCCCTCTACTACTTGGCCAAAGCATGCATAATTTTCATAGCAATTTTATAGGTCTCGAACGAAGAGTAGAGTGTTTATCTCAAAAATAACCTTCCCCAACTGTTTATTCTTAATCCAGCTCATGGCTTCCACGATTCCCATAGCTTTGGCCAAGCTTGGATCAAATACTCCCCATGAAGTTCCACATTTTGTAACCACAACTGCTCCTACAATATATCCATGTCCCACCTTTCCTTATTGCATAAAAATTGAGGCATCAAAATTACATTTAAGTAAGTTTGTTGGTGGTGCTTTCCATTTAGGCTCACTGGTGTTAATAAAATGTTACTAACCATAAAATGGAGTTGTATTTTTTTTTTATCAAAAATAGAGGTGTCTAATTTAGATAATTTTTGGTCTAAAATGGAGGTGCCTAACTTAGATATTTTTTGTCCAAAATGGAGGTGTCTAACTTAGGTAATTCTTAGTTAAAAATGGAGGTGCCTAACTTAAATGGTGGTGGTAAAAAATGAAACTGCCTAACTTATGTAAAAAATGTGCCTAACCTTTGACAAAATTTCACCAATTCAATTTTTGAAGCATATATAAACCCTTAAGATCTCATTTGGAAATTATCCCAAAATTAGAGAATTAAAGAGAGTTTGAGAGAAAAGCTTAAGGTTGAGTGTTAGCCATTAAAATACTATTTGTAAGGTTTAGTGTGAACCATAAACACTTGTTAGATTTGAGAGTTAGCCTAGGAAAACTCTTGTAAGGGATTTGAGTGTTAGCCATTAAAATACTATTGTAAGATTTAATATGAGCCATAAACACTTGTTGGGCTTGAGAGTTAGCCTAGAAAACCTCTTGTAAGGGATTTGAGTGTTAGCCTTAGGAAAATACTTGTAAAGTTCGATGTGAGCTTGTAAAAACACCAAGTTGGGAGTAAACTTGCAAAACTTTAAGTATAGTAAAATACTCAATTGAGGTTTGGGAGTGAATGTAGGATTTTTGAATTCAAACCACTACAAATTTATTTTTGGTATAATTGGGTGTGGGTTGAGCGTTGTGAGTATTGTAAACACTTTGTATACCTTCTCTCCTCAATAAAACAATCTCTAAGGGGTCCGGAGACATAGGCACAATTGGATGAACTCCGTTATCAAAATTGTGTGTATCATTTTCGCTGTTATTTTGCACTCTCACTCATCTTATTTATAGAAAAATCTGCGTAATTTTCTCAACTACTGGTATCAGAGCTGTTGGTTGAGAATTCTGTCAATTTTCTAATTACCAGAAAAGATCCTAAAGAAGTTAGATTCGAGTGGGAGTGATGACTACAGACGAAGGAAAGGTGAATTTGAAGACACCATATTCAAGAAGTTCTGCTATGAGCACGAAATCAGAATGGAGAGAACTATGCCTGGTGAGTCTCAACACAATGGTGTAACAGAGCATATAAACCGAATGTTGGCAGAAAGAGCCAGAAGCATTAGTATACAGTCAGGTCTACCGAAGCAATTTTGGGCAAAAACAGTCAACACAACAGCTTACTAGATCAACCGAGGCCCATCGGTTCCATTGGAGCATGAAATACCATAAGAGGTATGAAGCAAAAAAGGAGGTGTTAGCAAGTAGGAGCTTGCCATGAGAGACAAGATAAAGCCTCTGATCTCTAACCAGATATGGAAACTAGCTGAGTTACACATGGGGAAGAAGACACTTCAAAATAAATGGGTGTATCGGGTGAAAGAGGACTATGATGATTCTAAGAGACACAAAGCCCAACTAGTTATCAAAGAATTTCAGCAGAAGGAAGGAATTGACTACACCAGCATTTTTGCTCTCATTGTGAAGCTTAATACTATCAGATCAGTTTTGATTATTATTACCATTGAAGATCTTCATCTTGAACAATTAGACATGAAGACTGTATTTCTTTATGAAGATTTAGATGAAGAGATATATATGAACTAGCCAGAAGGTTTTAAGAAAAAGGAAAGAAAAACATTGTATACAAACTTAAAAAGAGCTTGTATGGTCTGAAACAAACTCCAAGACAATAGTACAGAAAGTTTGATGGCTTTATACAAGGAATGATTCCAGAGGTGCAACGCCGACTACTGTTGCTACTTCAAGAGATATAGCTCCAGTTATATTATTTTACTACTTTATGTCGATGACATATTAGTAGCAGGTTCAAATATGGAGGATATCAGAAGGTTGAAGCAACAATTGTCAAAGGAATTTGATATGAAAGACTTAGGTCCAGTAAAGAAGATTCTTGGAATGCAAATCACAAGAGATAAGCAGAAAGAACTTTTGCAGTTTTCTCAGGCAGAGTACATCAACCGTGTTTTGCAGATATTCAACATGGGTGATGCCAAGCCAGTCAGCACACCCTTGGCTAGTCACTTTCGTCTATCTAAGGATCAATCCCCCCAGACGTTGGAAGAGAGAGAACTCATGGCTAAGATTCCTTAAGCCTTAGCCATTGGAAGCTTGATGTACGCAATGGTCTGTACAAGACCAAATATTTGCTATGTAGTGGAAGTTGTGAGCAGGTTTATATCAAATCTAGGGAAAAGCTCATTGGAAAGCTATAAAATGGATTTTGAGATATCTACGGGGTACCACAGAAAAGTGTTTGTACTTTGGTAAAAGAGAAATAAAAGAACAAGGCTATGTAGATGCAGACTTTGGAGGTGAAGTCGATTACCGAAAAACTACCACCAGTTATATATTCACTGTTGGAAATACAGCTGTTAGTTGGATGTCAAAGTTATAGAAGATTGTCACTATATCCACTACAGAGGCTGAGTATGTGGCAGTGACTAAAGCCAGTAAAGAGATGATATGGCTTCAAGGTTTGTTAACTGAGCTGAGATTTAAACAGGAAAAGAATGTCTTATACAGTGATAGCTAGAGTGCAATACACTTGGCAAAGAATTCAGTATTTCATTCTCGAACCAAGCATATTGGACTTCGTTATCACTTCATCAGAACTCTGTTGGAGGATAATGTGTTAATACTTGAGAAGATCCAAGGAAGCAAGAATCCAGTAGATATGTTGACAAAGACGGTGGCTATTGAGAAACTGAAGTTGTGTTCAACTTCAGTTGGCTTGCAAGAGTAACAAAACTGGAAAGATCTACCACACAGATCAAGGTGTGAAGACAGATTAAAATCAGCCTTCAAGTGGGAGATTGTTAATAAAATATTACTAACCATAAAATGGAGTTGTAATTTTTTGGTCAAAAATAGAGGTGCGTAACTTAGGTAATTTTTGGTCCAAAATGGAGGTGCCTAACTTAGGTAGTTTTGGTCCAAAATAGAGATGCCTAACTTAGATCATTCTTAGTCTAAAATGGAGGTGCCTAACTTAAGTGATGGTGGTAAAATATGGAGGTGCCTAACCTTTGACAAAATTTCACCTACTCAATTTTTGAAGCCTATATAAACCCTTAAGATCTCATTTGGAAATCATCCCAAAATTAGAGAATTAAAGAGAGTTTGAGAGAAAAGCTTAAGGTTGAGTGTTAGCCATTAAAATACTATTTGTAAGGTTTAGTGTGAGCCATAAACACTTGTTGAGTTTGAGAGTTCGCCTAGAAAAACTCTTGTAAGAGGTTTGAGTGTTAGCCATTAAAATACTATTGTAAGATTT
The DNA here is from genome assembly GCA_947685225.1 of Garcia nutans. Taxonomy (NCBI): domain Eukaryota; kingdom Viridiplantae; phylum Streptophyta; class Magnoliopsida; order Malpighiales; family Euphorbiaceae; genus Garcia; species Garcia nutans. Next base: position 14,555,123 of record CANTUV010000032.1, read on the forward strand.
AGTGTGAGCCATAAACACTTGTTGAGCTTGAGTGTTAGCCTAGGAAAATTCTTGCAAGGTGTTTGAGTGTTAGCCTTAGGAAAACACTTATAAAGTTAGGTGTGAGCTTGTGAAAACACCAAGTTGGGAGTGAACTTGCAAAACTCTAAGTATAGTGGAATACTCAATTGAGGTTTGGGAGTGAATGTAGGATTATTGAATCCGAACCACTATAAATTTATTTTTGGTATAATGGGTTGTGAGTTGTGAGTGTTGTAAACACCTTGTATACCTTCTCTCTTCAATGAAACAATCTCTAGGGGGTCCAGAGACATAGACACAATTGGCTAAACTCCATTATCAAATTTGTGTGTATCATTTTCGCTGTTATTTTGCACTCTCACTTATCTAATTTATAGAAAAATCTGTGAAATTTTTCCAACAACTAGACCATAAGCTAGAGTGGAGATTAATTAGAGATATGACATTCTACTTCTACTAAGTCTCTTTCCATTTACTAAAAAATTGAGCTGCATATTCTAAAAGGTGGGCTTTAGAACTTGATACTCTTTTTCACACCATAGAGTTCCTATTATTCCATATGTTTGAAAGGGCTACGACTATTAACTTCAGCAGATAAATGTCGAAAACCATAAAATAGTTTGATAGCCATTCTTTGATTAAAGTCTTGGATGCAACATTCACCAACACCACCAGCCTCTCCCATCATTATCTAGCAAGTTCACAATGAAGTAACATGTGAGATAAAGATTCAACAATAAATGACACAAAACATAGGTAGTGTTCACTTTAACTTACGCGAGTACATCCCATGGAAAAAGATAATGGAACTCAAACTTGAAGATTCCTCGTGGGTCAATTACAAGATAAAGAGACGAGAAGATGAAGAAAGCCTTACAAGCTTATATTCAAAGATTCATGGATAAATATATATAGCCACATGGACCAAGCAAAGGCAAAGAGAAGAAGTTGACCATCTTATTGAAGGCCATAGAACCTGAGTTGGGTGTTGAAGGCTAGTTGGATTTTACTTGCTTATTTAGCCCATCTAGATATTTAATTATATTATTTTAGCTTCTTCTTGAGAAGTTGTGGTATTTGGATGATACTTAATATTTTGGGTTATCATTTGTGCTCTTATTATTGTTGATTGGGCCATGCTGTGTTAAGCCCAAGTTCTTAGTCTTTTATTATGTTATCTTTAGTTGGATTAGTAGGATGACAACAGAGGTATTCTTATAGCCAAACACCCTTATTATTATGAACCCTATTTAAGCCATCTTGTAACTCTTTTCAAGGAGTTAGACAATTGATAATAGAAATTTCCATTATTTTTTGAGAGAGCATCTTCTTTTGTTCTTAGTTCTTATTAGATCAAGGTTCACTACAATAAAGCTAATTACTTTGAAGTAGATAATCCTATGGTTCTCTTTCATAGGTTGGAATTGGGTCGCAGACTTGGCAGAGTACTAATTTGGCTTTCTAAGGAGTTGATCCTAAGCTTAAAGACGAGTGGGTCTCTAGTCCATATATTGGGAGTTTACACTAGTTTGGTATTAGAGCTTAGACTCTAAATCAAGTTCCTAATCTATCTATTGATTTTAGTGTCGTTTGAATCATTGATCATTTTAGTTTTGTTCTTGTTCTTGCATTGTTCGTTTGAGCTTGCTCGTGTTCTAGTGTTGTTAAGAAAATCATAATAAAAAAAGAAAACAATATATATATATATAAAGGAAAAGAAATCAATTCAAAAAAAAGAAGTGTTATTGATATTAATTTTATTCAAAGTTGTGCTTGTATTGTGTTGGTGGCTGCCAAACAAGTGTTACAAACCTTAAAATCTGCTAAAGGAGTTACCAAATGTGTAAACACCCTAAAAAAATTTTCAAAACCAGTTTGTAGGCCGTTTCTCGACCATACCACACACAAGTCCAATTACACCATACTTATCCCGCCCAAATATTAGCAGTAACACTCACTGTGAAAAATGCTGTTAAATTTTTAAAATTTTTATCCAAGCCTTATTCCTGTCAAACCATTCATATTCTAACCGTAACAAATAAATACTACCCAAATTTTTGCCATACTATCCATCGTGAACCTTACTGCCAAAATTTTAAAATTTTATCTAAGCCCCATCTCGATTGAACCTGTAACATCTGTAATTTTTAAAAATTAAATAAAATACATAATATATACAAAAGTTAACTTTTAAAGAATAAAAGTCAAAAGTCAAATGACAAAGTTATAATTATAATTTGTAAAATTAAATTTAATTAAAAAATTAAAAAAATAATTTTAGATGGAAGAGGTAAATTGTGGTTTTTTTAAATAAATAAATAAATAATTAATTAAAAATATATTAAAATAATATATATAAGGTCTTAATTTAAGTGGAAAGAAAGAGAAAAATTAAAGTCATCTTCATCTTCTTCTTCTTCAAGGGAGGCCGAACCTCTATAGCCAAAGGAAGCCAAAATTTTCTTCTACCAAGCACTAAACAATGAGGAGATTTCAAGGATTCAAGTGGAGTTTTTAGAAGTTCTTCATTAATTGGTAAGCTTCTTTACATATTTTGCAAGTTCTTTGGAAAATTATGAATATGTGGATTTTGAAATTTTGTTGTGGCATGATTTAATTGCTTAAATGAGTGTGTAGGAAGCTATTTTGATTAGTTATTAATGATTCTTATGTTGGATTGAAGAAAAGAATAAGTTTGAGTTGAGTTGAGTTTAGTTGAAAAAGATAATTTAGGGTTATGTGTAATTTGGACTTTTGGAATCATGTATTTTAATTGTAAAAATGGATTCCGAATGTGTTGTTTTGATGCATAAATAAGGATTTTAAAGTCAGATGATGGATTTAGTTAAGTTTGATGAGAGACTGGATAAGATAGCATTGAATTTAGCGCTTTAGAATAGAATTTTCAAAGTATAGATTTTTGTTTGATTTTAATGAAACAATCATGTTATTAAATGATATAAGTGATGAAAATAAGCTTGGATTAACTTTTAGAATGAGTTGGAATAAAGAACCTTAAATGATGAAGGTTATGAAATTTTAAGATTTTGCATAAGAATGTGGGTTCATTTAATTTAATTAGTTAAAACATGTTATAATATGTTTTTAATGAAAAAAATAAACTTAAAACACCAATTAAAAATGGATTAAAATGGAATTTCAAAGTTAAAGTAATGAAAGGCTAAATTTTAGAAATTTGTAGGAGTGATGTTTAATTAGGGTTCTATGGTTGAAATGCCTTAAAATGTGATCCTAAATGTTTGTATTTGCTCACATTTTGAATAGGCATTAAGAGGAAGTGAATTGCCCAACCTTAGTGTTGAAGGACAATTTTGAAGTGAAGGTTGGAGGGTGATCTTTAGCTTGTATTTGAGTGCTAATTGAAGTAAGTATAAACTTTTGATAATTTAGATGTATTTACATTAAATTTGGCCTAACACATTTTGGATAGAAAATATGTTAAGCTACTTGGCAACATGAACATTCATGAATATTGTGTTATAATATATGAATTGTTATGTATGCATTATGTGCATTATGTAAAGCCATTATTAATGGCTAAACTGAATGAAATGTGATTTATGTGCATTATGTGAGAATGACCTAAAAATATTTGGGTAATGTGATTTTAATGTGAAATGACATACATTGTGATGAAAGGATAAGATATGATGAATTAAAATGAGTTAACATTGATATGAATAAGAAAAATGAGAAAATGAGGCAATGTAATGAGAAAAATGAGAAATAGAGACAATGGGATAAGAAAAGTTGATAATGGAAAAAATATATTATTTGTGTGCCTAGTATGCTATTTAATTTTCAGAGTTCTGTGTTTGGCGATATGCCTATGTGGTTATCCTCATTATTTACCTTCGGGGCTAGACGTTGGACGTCACTTGCCTTCAGGTTACACAGTGGGTGTCAATATGGACCAAAATAGTAATTATGGGATTAGAATTATATATTAGATTGTTTGGACCCATACTTGTGTATATGTTAATGTGAAATATTAAAAGATTAAAGATTATGTTTTAAAGTGGAATTGAATGCCACATTGTGAAATAACATGCAAAAGCATTATGCATTGTTATTGTATTAAAGTTTTATTATTGTCAAAGTTTGTACTGCTAGGTTTTAGCTTCGTGTGATTGTAATTCATTGCGTAGGTAACAAGGGTAGTAGATCCAAAGAGTTTTGCTAGACCTGGTCGGGTCTAGACATAAGGTTGATTGAGTTGATTTTTGCTGCTTCAAGATAAGTAATTCATCATGTAGGAAACATGGGTGATCCGGTAGATCTGGAGAGTTCTGCTAGACCTAGTCGGGTCTAGACATAAGGTTGATTAAGTTGATTTTACTGCTTCAAGATCAGTGTCGGTTGTCATCATGTATATATTTTATGTTATAGTACATTTTATTATTTTGTATATTATGGTTATGTTTTTTAGTACATTGTATATTATAAAGACTTTTTGGACAAATTTTATAATGTGGAAACGTAAATATATGTGTTATATATATATATGTATATGTATAAATATTTTGGAAAAATATGTAGAAATTGATAAATTGGGATGAAATATTGATTTGATTTATTGGGAGTGCATTTTTTATAGGTTGAGTTTTGCTGAATTTTTGGGAGTCCAAATTACAGACAAAACTCTGGCAAATTTTTTCCAGCGATTTTTATATAAAATGCTTATTTTTAATATCTATAATTAATAAAGAATATTCTATTTACTATTTAAATATATATTTTTAAGTATTTGGGATTTTTAAATGGGAATATGAAAATTTCTATTAAACCGAGTTGTGGCATTCTTCTACTTTATGCGCGTATTTTACTTATACCGGGTGTATCTATTATATGTATATAGGATGCTTAGACTTGAGGTTCTTGACCTAGATGGGTTTTTAGAGAGAGAAAATAGGTATTTTAAATATGATTTTAAATTATGGTGCATGTATTGGCACTGACATTTTATCTTATATTTGATGTGGCAATTTCTGCTGCATTTGCAGAAATCGATAGTTATGGTATCTAGCATGCATCAGTCTGTAGAGGGTAGTGCAAAGAGTATAGCTCCTGATGAGGGTAGAGTTGGAGCTAGTGCTGGGACTGCTGGAGAGGCATATGCATCTGTGCTAGTTAGACCAGCAGCTGAGGAGGTTTCGCTGGGCTAGGTACGACATATGGTGGAGCTATTGAGGCAGGCACTGGTTCAACAGCCACAACCACAACAGTAGTTACCGACTCAAAAGTATGACAATTCAAGGAAGTTCATAGCCTCAAATTTATTGGCACTACAGACCCGGCTTTAGTAGAGCACTGGCTGGACATGGTCCAGAGAGTGTTCATTCAGTTACAGGCTATTCCAGAGGAGAAGTTTGATTATGCTAGATCTCTTCTGCAAGGGGTGCGTATGAGTGGTGGAAGACAGTTTCCCATGGTACAGTTGATCCACCAGTGCTGACTCATGTCAATTTTCTGCGGGAATTCAAGAAGAAGTTCACTCCTAGAGAGTATAAAGATGCTAAGAAGATGGAGTCTTTGAGTTTGAAGTAGGAGATGAGAATAGTGACAGAGTATGAGGTAGAGTTTATCCGGCTAAGCCAGTATACAGGGGGGATTTTATCTGATGAGCTAGGAGGATGATACAAAAGGGATGTGAGGCATATATTGCTCATGTTGTAGATACCAGAGCAGTGGAGTCCCAGATTGACAGTATACCTACAGTTGCCGAGTTTTTGAATTTTTCCCTGATAAGTTGCTAGGGGTACCTCCTGAGAGAGAGGTGGAGTTTGGTATCGATCTGATGCCTGGCACCACCCCCATCTCAATCATACCCTTATCTGATTGTACTTGCAAAATTAAAGGAGTTGAAGGTGTAGTTGCAGGAGTTGCTTGACAAAGGGTTCATCCACCCTAGTGTGTCACCATGGGGAGCACCTATTTTGTTTGTAAAGAAGAAGAAAGGCACCTTGAGATTATGTATTGATTACTGGCAGTTAAATATGGTGACCATCAAGACCAAGTATCTTTTACCTAGGATTGATGATCTCTTTCATCAATTGAAGGGAGCAACAACATTCTCTAAGATTGATCTGAAATAAGGGTACCATCAGTTGAGAGTTAGAGAAGTGGATATACCTAAGATAGCTTTCTGCACGAGGTACAGGCATTATAAGTTTCTAGTGATGCCTTTTGGATTGATGAATGCACCAGCAGCATTCATAGATTTGATGAACAGGGTGTTTAGACCATACTTAGATCAGTTTGTAGTGGTCTATATTGATGATATTCTAGTGTATTCGCGTAATGAGGAAGATCATGACAGGCATCTGCAGATTGTACTGCAAGCTTTGAGAGATAAGAAGTTGTATGCTAAGCTATCTAAGTGTGAGTTCTGGCCCGATAAGGTGACTTTTCTCAGACATGTGATTTCAGCAGAGGGTATTAGAGTTGATCCGAGTAAAGTTGAGGCTATCTTGAATTGGAGTTCACCAAAAAATGTGACAGAGATTAGAATATTTCGAGGATTGGTAGGCTATTATCATCGATTTGTGAAGGGTTTTTTCTATTATAGCTACACCACTCACCATATTACTTTAGAAAGGGGTTAGATTTGTGTGGACAGATCGATGTCATGCGAGTTTTGAGCAGTTGAGGGATATGTTGGCTCAGGCTCCTGTCCTTACCCTATCCGTGGAAGGTAAACCCTATGTGATATATAGTGATGCTTTACATAGTGGTTTAGGTTGTGTTCTGATGCAGGAGGGTAGAGTTATTGCTTATGCATCTCAACAGTTGAAACCTCACGAGTTGAATTACCCGACTCATAATTTTGAGCTAGTGGCCATAGTTTTTGCATTTAAGTTTTGTGGGGTTTTCTTGTATAGGGAGAAATGCTTTATTTATACAGATCACAAGAGTTTGAAGTACCTGGGTGTTTAGAGAGAGCTAAATTTTTGGCAAAGACGGTGGTTAGAGTTGATTAAAGACTATAACTACTTGATTGATTATCATCCTGGCAAGGCAAATATAGTTGCAGATGCCAAGCCGGAAGTCTATGGTAGGTTTGACTACTTATTCACTCTCATTGCTTATTGAGTTGAGAGCGTTGAATGTCAGATTTGAGTTATGTGATGATGGTGCATTGATGGCTCAGTTGCAATCGAGGCCAGTGTTGTTGGATCAGGTTAAAGAAGCCTAGCAAGCAGATAAGAAAATCCAAAAAATTGTGATGGATTGCCAAAAGGGGAGAGTCGAGACTTTCATGTGAGAGATGATGGCATTTTGTGGTAAAGAGATAGACTGTGCATTCCTGATGATGTAGAATTGAAGAAGAAGATTTTAGAGGAAGCACATTAGTCATTCTATGCTATGCACCCCGGAAGTACCAAGATGTATCAAGATTTAAAGCAGCATTATCGGTGGTCATGTATGAAGAGGGTCATAGCATAATTTGTATCCTGATGTCTCACTTACCAAAGAGTGAAGGCTGAACATCAAGTTCCTTCAGGATTGCTTCAGCCATTATCAATGCCTGAGTGGAAATAGGAGCGAGTGACGATAGATTTTGTGACTGGACTGCCTTTGACCCAGAAGAAGCATGATGCAATCTGGGTGATAGTTGATCGAATGACAAAGATAGCTCATTGTCTTCCAGTTCGGATGGACTACTCACTTGAGAGGTTGGTTCAGTTGTATATCAATGAGATAGTGAGGTTGCATGGAGTCCTAGTTTCTTTGGTGTATGATTGAGATCCCCATTTTACATCAAGAATTTGGAGGAGTTTGCAAGATGCTTTGGGTTCTGGGTTGTATTTTAGTGCTTCTTTCCATCCTCAGACAAATTGTAACATCCTTATACCCTATAAACATATAATAAATACACCCAGTATATGTAAAATACACGTATATAGTACAAAAATATCATAAACCGGTTTCATAAAAATTTTTAATTTACCAAATTAAAATCCTAAATATTTTAAAAATGTACATTTAAATAGTAATAAAATATTCTTTATTAGTTATATCTTCTAAAATAATCATTTTACATAAAAATATCTAGGACAAATTTGCCAGAGTTTTATCTATAATCTGAACAATTCCAAAATTTCAATAAAACACAGCCTACATAAAACAACACTCCCAATAATATCACATCACCATTTCACCAATACTTCATAATTTTTTCACATTTTCTCAAAACATTTATAAATATATATATTTTTATCAAAACATATTTAAAATCTCATATTACACAATTTATCCAAATTTTCTTTATAATTTACAGTTTATTCTCCAAAAACATAATCATAAAATACATCATAGCAAATTGTATTATAATATAATATCTACATGCATGATGGCAAAATGGCTCTAATCTTGACGTAGTAAAATCAACTCAATAAGCAACCTCAAACTAGACCCAACCTGGTCTAGTAGAACTCTCTAGCTCTACCGGATTGCCCCTGTCACCTATGCGATAAATTACAATTGCGCTAAGCTAAAAGCTTAACGGTACAAAACTTTGATAGAAATAAAACTGTAAAATATTGCCAATGTACAATGCTTATGGATATCATATCTCATATCATTTCATTTTAACATATTTTTCAATTGTTTTACAATTCACATTTCACATAAAAACAAATACAAGCATGGACCCAAATGATCTAATATGCTATTTAAATTTCAGAGTTACAATTTTGGTTCATATTGACACCCAGTGTCTAGCTCAAAGGCAAGTGATGCCCAACGACTAGCCCAAAGGCAAATCATAGTGATGCCCAGCATCTAGCCTGAAGGCAAGTGACGTCCAATGTCTAACCCGAATGCAAATCAAATAGTTTCTCAAAAGCTAGCCCCGAAGGCAAATAATGAGGATAACTTCATAGGCATGCCACCAAACACAGAATTCTGGAAATTGAATAACATACTATGCACACAATTAATTCACATTTCTCGTTATCAATCTATGATTTTCTCATAATCAAGCTAGGCACATTGCCTCATTTTTCATTATCTATTAGGCACATTGCCTTATTTATCATTATCTATCTGGCATATTACCTTATTTTCTCATATTTTTTTCACTTTTCTCATTTTTCTCATTTATAACAATATCAATTCATCACATTTCATCATATCATCATATTGCATCACATTTTACCTTAAAACTCATCACCTAAATATTTTGGGTAATTTCACATAATCCACATATGATCCGTATTTTACATAATTTAGCCATTAACAATGGCTTTTCACAATGCATTTAATACATATATGACATTAAACATGTCATAGCACATTATTCATACATGTTCCATGTATCAAGTAGCTTAACACATTTTTCAATCCAAAATGTGTTAAGCCCAATGCAATACAAATATGTCCAATTGATCCAAAGTTTGTACTTACCTCTAAAAGCAACCAAATGCAAGCAACAAAACTAACACCAACCTTCTCTTCCAACTTGCCCTTCAATACTTGGGTTAGGCAAATCAATTCTCCTCAATGCCTAAACCAAATGTGATCATAAATAATCATTTAGTATAACATTTAAAGGCTTTTCCAATCTTAAACCATAATTAAAAATCATTCAACTAAAATCCCAAAGTTAAGGTTAACCTCACTTTAACTTTGAAAAACCATATTGAACCATTTAATTTAGTATTTTAAGTTTATGTATATCACTACAAGCATATTTTAACATGTTTAAACCATTAACATTAATTAAACTCATGCCTTAGTACAAAACCCTAAAATGGCGTAACCTTCACCATTGAAGGTTTTCCATTCTAACCCATTCCAATTACCAATCCAAGCTTATTTACATTCTTAATATCATTAAATAACATGCTTTAAACATTAAAATCAAACAATTCACCATCTTTGAAAATTTACTTTTCCAAAACTCTAAATCAACACTACTTAATCCAAACTCTATCCAAACCCTACCAAATCCATCATTTGACTTTAGAATACTTGTTTATACATCAAAATAACACATTTAGTATCAAATTGCACAATTAAAAACCATGAATTCAAAAGTCCAAAAGTTACATAGCCTAAACTCTCTCTCTTCACCAATCATGCCATTTTCAATCATCCAACCAACAAATCACTATATAATCATTATTCTAACTTTATTTCTATCTACCTTAACAATTTAAATACATATTCTCTCTCTAATCCAAACTTACATAATCATAAAACTAAGAAAATAAAGCTTAAAATAAAAGATACTTGATTTTTTTGATAATCCTTCAAAACCTTCTTTAATCCTCTTTAAATCTCTTATAAATTTGATGTATTGCACAAGCCAAAATCAAGCTCTCTCCCTCTCTACTAGCACACGTCCAAGATGAAGAAGAAGAAGAAGAAATGATTTTACTTTGGTCTTCCTTTCTTCTTTTGTTTCTAACCACAAATATATATAGATATTTAATTAATTAATTATTTATTTATTTAAAATCCATAATTCTCTACTACCATTAAAATATATTTTAATTTTGATATATTTTATTATTATTTTTTATTTATTATCATACATATCACTTTTTCATCCATAAATATATAATAATTAGTTAATTTAAATAATTCTAACCAATCACCTTATTTCTTTCTTTGACTTTTCTCTCTTCCCTTTATTATTATTATTATTATTATTATCATCATCATCATCATCCACTTTTCCAACACCAAATTATACCTCACATATATGTAATGTATATTTTATGTATATGTATATGTCTTATATATGCTACTTATATTTTACATATACCATTATGTATATATTTATGTAATGTATATACTATGCATATGTAATATATATTCAATATATTTAAATACTCATATGCACATATAATGTGTATCTCATATACACATCAATACATTCCTTATATGTATTATATATATTATATTTTATTATATTTTTAATTAATTATTTATTTAATAAAAACCATAAGTTACATCTTCCATTCTTACATAATTTATTTTTAAATTATTTAAATAATTTTTAATTTTCAAAGTATATTTATAAAAATGCTATTTGACCTTTGACTTTTGACTTTAAAAAGTTGACTTTTGGTTGCCTTTTTATATATTATGTATATTTCACATATACATCCTATATTCTCACTTCTAAACCTTCTATTTTCCATTTAAATAATTTATTTAATTTATCCAATTTAATTTTAATTTATTTTATTTAATTTTAAAAAATTAGGGATGTTACACAGATGGATAGTTAGAGAGAGTAATATATATTCTAGATGAGATGTTGGGAGATGTATCATTGATTTCACTAGGAGCTGGGATAGATACTAGATACTTGCCACTGATTGAGTTCTCCTACAACAATAGTCATCAGTCCAGTTTTGAGATGGCACCTTATGAGGCCTTATATAGTAGGAAGTGCATGACACCATTATGTTGGGATGAGTTTAGAGAAGGTAAACTGGTCAGACCTGATTTTATTAAGGGAAGAGGAGAGAAAGTGAAGGTGATTCGGGGTCATTTGAAAGCAGCTTCAGACTGATAGAAATCCTATACAGATTTGACGAGGAAAGACATAAAATTCAGTGTGGAAGATAAGGTGTTCTTAAAGGTGTCTCCATGGAAGAAGATTCTAAGGTTTGGTTGAAAAGGAAAGTTGAGTCCTCGCTTCATAGGACCATATGAGATACTTGAGAGAGTTGGTCCAGTAGCTTACAGGTTGGCTCCGCCGCTTGAGTTAGATCGGATACACAATGTCTTCCATATCCTTATGCTTCGGAGATACAAGTTAGACCCATCTCATATCTTGTCAGTGAAGTCTATTAAGGTGAGTCCGGATCTGACTTTTGAAGAAGAACCAGTGGCGATTTTGGCACCAGAGGTAAAGGAGTGGAGGAATAAGAAGGTGTCACTTGTTAAAGTTCTTTGGAGGAATCATGCCACTGAGGAGGCGACATGGGAGAGTGAACAGACAATATGGAGCCAATATCCTCAGTTATTCCAGGCTTGATATCAAGTAATTTCACGGACGAAATTTTCTTAAAGGGAATAGAATTGTAACATCCGTAATTTTTAAAAATTAAATTAAATAAATTAAAATTAAATTAAATTAAATGAATTAAATAAATAATTTAAATGAAAAATGGAAGGATTAGAGGCAAGAAATGAAGAGTATACATGAAATATATATATAATATACATAATATATATATAAGTCAACTTTTAAAGAAGAAAAGCCAAAGTCAAATGGCAAAGTTGTAATTATACTTTATAAAATTAAAATTAATTATATAAATTAAAAATAAATTAATTTTGGATGAAAGAGGTAAATTGTGGATTTTTAAATAAATAAATAAATAAATAATTGATTAAAAATATATTAAAATAATATATATATATATAAGGTCTTAATTTAAATGGAAAGAAAGAGAAAATTAAAGTCATCATCATCTTCTTCTACTACTTCAAGGGAGGCCGAACCTCCATAGCCAAAGGGAGCCGAGTTTTTCTTCTTCCAAGAACTAAAAATTGAAGATATTTCAAGGATTCAAGTGGAGTTTTTGGAAGTTCTTCATTAATTGGTAAGTTTCTTTACCAATTTTGTCAATTCTTTGGAAAATTATGAATGAGTGGATTTTGGAGTTTTGTTGTAGCATGATTTAATTGCTTGAATGAGTGTGTAGGGAAGCTATTTTGATTAGTTATTAATGATTCTTAAGTTGGATTGAAGAAAAGATTAAGTTTAAGTTGAGTTTGGTTGAAAGAGATAATTTAGGGTTATGTGTAATTTGGACTTTTGGAATCATGTATTTTAATTATGAAAATGGATTCTAAATGTGTTGTTTTGATGCATAAATAAGGATTTTAAAGTCAAATGATGGATTTAGTTAAGTTTGGCCAGAGACTGGATAAGATAGTATTGAATTTAGGGCTTTAGAATAGAATTTTCAAAGTATAGATGTTTGTTTGATTTTAATGAATCAATCATGTTATTAAATGATATAAGTGATGAAAATAAGCTTAGATTAACTTTTAGAATGAGTTGGAATAAAGAACCTTAAATGATGAAGGTTATGAAATTTTAGGGTTTTGCATAAGAATGTGGGTTCATTTAATTTAATTAGTTAAAACATGTTATAATATGTTTTTAATGACAAAAATAAACTTAAAACACCAATTAAAAATGGATTAAAATGGAATTTCAAAGTTAAAGTAATGAAAGGCTAAATTTTAGAAATTTATAGGAGTGATGTTTAATTAGGGTTTTATGGTTGAAATGCCTTAAAATGTGATCCTAAATGTTTGTATTTGCTCACATTTTGAATAGGCATTAAGAGGAAGTGAATTGCCTAACCTTCGTGTTGAAGGACAATTTGGAAGTGAAGGTTGGAGGGTAATCTTTAGCTTGTATTTGAGTGCTAATTGAGGTAAGTACAAACTTTTGATAATTTAGATGTATTTACATTAAATTTAGCCTAACACATTTTGGATAGAAAATGTGTTAAGCTACTTGGCAACATGAACATTCATGAATATTGTGTTATAATATATGAATTGTTATGTATGCATTATGTGCATTATGTAAATCCATTATTAATGGCTAAACTGAATGAAATGTGATTTATGTGCATTATGTGAGAATGACCTAAAATATTTGGGTAATGTGATTTTAATGTGAAATGACATACATTGTGATGAAAGGATAAGATATGATGAATTAAAATGAGTTGACATTGATATGAATGAGAAAAATGAGAAAATGAGGCAATGTAATGAGAAAAATGAGAAATAGAGACAATGGGATAAGAAAAGTTGATTATGGAAAAAATATATTATTTGTGTACCTAGTATGCTATTCAATTTTTAGAGTTCTGTGTTTGACGATATGCCTATGAGGTTATCCTCATTATTTACCTTCAGGGCTAGATGTTGGACGTCACTTGCCTTCAGGTTACACACTGGGTGTCAATATGGACCAAAATAGTAATTATGGGAATTGAATTATATATTAGATTGTTTGGACCCACGCTTGTGTATATGTTAATGTGAAATATTAAAATAATATATATATATATATAAGGTCTTAATTTAAATGGAAAGAAAGAGAAAATTAAAGTCCTCATCATCTTCTTCTTCTTCTTCTTCTTCAAGGGAGGCCGAACCTCCATAGCTAAAGGGAGCCAAGTTTTTCTTCTTCCAAGCGCTAGAAATTGAAGATATTTCAAGGATTCAAGTGGAGTTTTTGGAAGTTCTTCATTAATTGGTAAGTTTCTTTACCAATTTTGTAAGTTCGTTGGAAAATTATGAATATCTGGATTTTGGGTTTTGTTGTAGCATGATTTAATTGCTTGAATGAGTGTGTAGGAAGCTATTTTGATTAGTTATTAATGGTTCTTAAGTTGGATTGAAGAATAGATTAAGTTTGAGTTGAGTTTGGTTGAAAGAGATAATTTAGGGTTATGTGTAATTTGGACTTTTGGAATCATATATTTTAATTGTGAAAATGAATTCCAAATGTGTTGTTTTGATGCATAAATACGGATTTTAAAGTCAAATGATGGATTTAGTTAAGTTTGGTCAGAGACTGGATAAGATAGTATTGAATTTAGGGGAAGGAAATTTTCAAAGTATAGATGTTTGTTTAATTTTAATGAATTAATCATGTTATTAAATGATATATGTGATGAAAATAAGCTTGGATTAACTTTTATAATGAGTTGGAATAAAGAACATTAAATGATGAAGGTTATGACATTTTAGGGTTTTGTATAAGAATGTGGGTTTATTTAATTTGATTGGTTAAAACATGATATAATATTTTTTAAATTATATAAATAAACTTAAAACACCAATTAAAATAGATTAAAATGGAATTTCAAAGTTAAAGTAATAAAAGGCTAAATTTTGGAAATTTGTAGAAGTGATGTTTAATTAGGGTTTTATGGTTGAAATGTCTTAAAATGTGAATCTAAATATTTGTATTTGCTCACATTTTGAATAGGTATTAAGAGGAAGTGAATTGCCCAACCTTACTGTTGAAGGGTAATTTGGAAGTGAAGGTTGGAGGGTGATCTTTAGCTTGTATTTGAGTGCTAATTGAGGTAAATACAAACTTTTGATAATTTAGATGTATTTGCATTAAATTTGGCCTAACACGTTTTGGATAGAAAATGTGTTATGCTACTTGGCAACATGAACATTCATGAATATTGTGTTATAACATGTGAATTGTTATGTATGCATTATGTGCATTGTGTAAAGCCATTATTAATGGCTAAAATGAATGAAATGTGATTTATGTGCATTATGTGAGAATGATCCAAAAATATTTGGGTAATATGATTTTAATGTGAAATGACATACATTGTGTTGAAAGGATAAGATATGATGAATTAAAATTAGTTGACATTGATATGAATGAGAAAAATGAGAAAATGAGACAATGTGATGTGAAAAATGAGAAATTGATGCAATGTGATTAGAAAAGTTAATTATTAAAAATATGTATTATTTGTGTGCCTAGTATGTTATTCAATTTCTAGAGTTTTGTGTTTGGCGACATGCCTATGAGGTTATCCTCATTATTTGCCTTCAGGGTTAAACGTTAGGCGTCACTGATATATGATTTGCCTTCGAGCTAGATGTTGGGCATCACTATGATTTACCTTCAGGGCTAGATGCTGGGCGTCACTTGCCTTCGGGCTAGACATTGGATGTCACTATGGACCAAAAAAGTAACTTTGGGATTTGATTAATATATTAGATTGTTTGGCCCATACTTGTGTATGTGTTAATGTAAAATATTAAAATATTAAAGATTATGTTTTAAAGTTGAATTGAATATCACATTGTGAAATAACATGCAAAAGTATTAAGCATTGTCATTGTATTAAAGTTTTATTATTATCAAAGTTTGTACTTCTGGACTTTTAGCTTAGCACGATTGTAGTTTATCGCGCAGGTGACACGGGTGATCCGGTAGATCCAAAGAGTTTCTCTAGACGTGATCGGGTCTAGACTTGAAGTTGATTGAGTTGATTTTTACTTCTTCAAGATCAGTGTCGTTTGCCATCATGTATATATTTTATGTTATAGTACATTTTGTTATTTTGTATATTATGGTTATGTTTTTTAGTACATTGTACATTATAAAGACTTTTTGGATAAATTTTATAATATGGAAACATATATATATGTGTGTGTGTGTGTGTGTTTGCTATATATATGTATATGTATAAATATTTTATGAAATTATAGAGAAATTAAGAATTTGGGATGAAATGTTGATTTGATTTATTGGGAGTGCATTTTTATGCATATTAAATTTTGTTGAATTTTTGGGATGTCCAAATTATAAATAAAACTTTGAGGAATATTTTCTAGAGATTTTTATATAAAATGCTTATTTTGAATATCTATAATTAATAAAAAAATATTTTATTTACTATTTAAATATATATTTTTAGGTATTTGGGATTTTTAATTAGGAATACAAAAATTTTTATTAAACAGGATTGTGGCATTCTTATACTTTATATGTGTATTTTACTTATGTCGGGTGTATATATTATATATATATATAGGGTAAAGGGTGTTATAGAACAAGTCATATCCTGACCATACTAAAAATATCCAACCCAAATTTTCACCATACTGTCCACCGTGAACCTTACTGCTAAAAGTTTTCAAATTAAGTCCCAAACAAAATAACCCTAATCCCGTCAGACCTCGTATTTGCCCACTTTTACTGCCACACCACTTACCATGAACTTTACTGTATTCATTTGTTACTTGTTTCCTAGTCGGACCTCATAAATGTCGGTTGTGAGAACCCATATCTCAAGACATTTTTTTCTTCATTGTGATTACATAGCTTACAGGATTTTAATCTATGCAACTAATTGTGACAAGAGACTTGAGAGCTAAAAGGCAAGAGTGTGAGCTCATCTAGAGAAAAACCATATATTGAGTTCAAACACAAGTGAACTTAAGTGAACATCACACCTAAGTAAAACACGTATGGAAGTGAAGTGTGGGATTATATACGTATACTTTCTTGTTTTACTTACCTTTTTGTTGCAACTTATAACCAAATTCTAAGACGAGTGGTGAAGGTATAAGAGTCCAATGATCATTTGATCAGATGGATGCTATGGTTGAAACCATTAAGTATTTAAGTTGATAACTCAGAGAGATGAGGGACCAAGTGGATAGAGCGAAAACTTTGATCACAAGGGCGCAGCCTAACAATGCCATTAGGAGAGAAGATAATCGAAGAAACCCAACTAATAACGATTGAGAAGGAGAAACACCTTTTGGCGATAATGAGGAAGAAAAGGAAGTGAGACCAAGATGAAGACCTAACAACCGAGTTGGAGGAGGAATGAAGCTAAAGATACCCTCATTTCATGGGAGGATGGATCCTGAAGCTTACATGGATTAGGAGAAAAAGATAGAGCTAGTATTCGATTGTCATGAATATGCTGAAGACAAGAAAGTGAAGCTTGTTGTTGTTGCATTTGAGGATTATGTCATCACTCGGTGGGAAGACTTTAAGTAAAGGAGAAGAAGAAATAGGGAGAGACCTATTGAAGATTGGAGAGACCTCAAATCTATCATAAGGAGGAGGTTTTGTGACATCCACCATTTTAAATTCAATTAAAATAATTAATGTGAAGGGTAATTAGAGTGATGGAAGAGGAAAATGGACAGTGTATACCTAATGCAAATGCAAATATATATTTCACTAAAAGTCAAAGTTAAAAAGTAAAAAATAATAAATAATAAATAAGTAAATAAATAAAAACAAAATTAAATTAATTATGGATGAGAAGAAGAATTTAAAATATCTTAATATTATATTATTTAATTATTTTGTAAATATATATAAGTGATGGGCAAAATGGAAAATGGAGGTATATATAAAAAACTATCTTCTTATTCCTTCAACCATTAATTGCCAAATTTCTTCTAAGGGATAGGGGAAGGAATTCTTTTCATCCACACACCCAACTTCACAAGATTTTCAAGGGTTTTAAAATGATTTTGAAGGTTTATTAAAGAATCAAGTAAGTTATCTATTATTTAAGCTATTTTTTTTAATTTTAAGGTTATGTATGGATAAGGTAGTGAGAGAAAGTTGATTTAAATGGTTAAAATTGATAGTAATTAAGTTAATATAATAGATATGTGATGATTTGATGACTATTTTGTAGAGGTGAGCACAAATTACGAATTTAGGGTTATAAGATGATTACGTAAAAATTAGGATTTTAATATAGATATTTATAATTCTTGTAATGGGTAGATTTAATATTATTTTAATGTATATATTATGATTTTATGGTTGGAATTTGGATATGAGCGAGTTTTGATAAAATTAGGGTTTGAGGTAGAATATGTGAATTTTAGGTTTTTTAAGGAAGTGTTCATAATTGCTAATATGGATTATTTTGATGAGGTTTTGGATGTATGTATAATGAATTTATGGATGGATTATGGAAATGGATAGGTTGAGTGGTAGTTTGAGAGAAGAAATAGTGTTGAATTAGGGTTTTGGTGGAATTTGGAAAAATGAGTATAATTAGTGTTTGATTGGTTTAAATGGCTTGGAATGTGTTGCTAATGAATCATTTCTACTTATAATTTCATTTAGGATTGATTATGGTGAATTCGTGAAACCAAAGTATTGATTGTCAAATGGTGAATTTAAAGTTGGAAGGTGATCAAAGCTTGAAACTTGGTATAATTGAGGTTAGTACATATTTTGGTAATATTTTAATTTAATATTTATGCATGATATAATATGTTTATTGGCACACTTAAAGGGATTTTGTGATTCTTTAAAGTACCAATGTGTATAATGTGCATGTGATTGTGGTTGTAAAAAGTTTGTCAAATTGGATATGCGCAATAATAATGTATGATATATATTAATGGTATGTATATAATGTAATTATAGAGATAAAATGATAAAGTGCTATGCCATATGGTGTGTAAAATGTGGAAATGGGTTATACTGTGGATGTGACTCATGATAGTGTGTAATGTACTAGATATAGATTTGGTAAATGAAAAGGAAATGTTAAATGTGATGGAAATGATAATGTGATGAGAATGAGAAAGGGAAATGAGAATTTGAGTAATATGATGTGTTATTATGTGAGGGTTAGCCTTGCTCAATTACTTGCTCCAAAGAATTGAGTTTGGTATGGGAAGAGGGTAGTCTTTGGGTGATTTATTTGACAATATACCCTCTGTGTCAAGAGGAGACAACATTCAGTTGATTTATATGACATTTTCTCTCCAGTGTCGAGAGGAGACAACCTTCAGGTGATTATATGACACTTTATCTCCGGTATCTAGAGGGGATAACCTTTTGGTGATTTATATGACACTTTGTCCCTGGTGTCGGATAAGCAAAATCAATGTCTCTAAAACTTGAATAATGGGCAGGGATTTGATGAGCCCAACATGTGTGTATGTATGTGTGGGTTTATGAGATATTGGTATGTGTGTGTTGAATGAATGAGTATTATATGGCATAATAATTTGTGTGCCTTGATGAATATGTATTGGATTTTAAATACTGTGTCATTATAGTATGTACGACTAAGCTCTCGAGCTTAGCACAGTAGTGTGTATCGCGTAAGTGATTAGAGGTATAGATTAGAGTGATCTGGAGTGTGATTGAGATTTGGAGATTGTGTGCTATGATATCAGACTATAAGTGTTGCATATCATGTATAAAGTTGTTTTGAAAGCATTAGTTTTGTATAATATATTTACTATAATGTCAATGTATTGGAAATGAAGAAAAATGTTTTATAGTTATATGTACATATATAAAGAATAAATTTGAGTTTATATATATATATATATACACATAATAGACATTATTTTTAATTATGAAAGAGATGGTATTGGTTTATAAATTGATTTAGGGAGTGTTTTTAAATTTTAGGTTGAGTTGTTTGTATATTGGAACTTTGACAAATTACAGACAAATTTCTGACAAATTTTTCTCAAAGATTTTCACTAATAATAATCAGATAAGGTTTTAACTAATTTTATATTAATGCAATTTATATATTTATAATATTATATATTTATATTATCAAGTGAAGGAGTGTATATGGTTAATCATGGTGACACTCTTATAGTCTATATATGTAACACCCCTATATCCCATATACGCACACTACATACTACTACATCTGTAATATACGTATACCGGATACATGAGTGCCACGGTTTATATTAGACAACCCAATTTTTCTGTTCTTCATTATTATGAGAAAACTTAAAACATTTTATATATATATATATTATGGAGCATAATAGGTAAAACATTTATTCATTATGCAGCGAAAAATGTAGCGGTATTTACATATATAAATACATCAAAATCAATGTTTACAAAACATAAAGTTTATACATATTTGGCAGTTCGTCTCTGATCTTTAAGCCCACAATCAACACTTCAAAGTCTAGACTCGACTTGGTCTAGCTGAACTCTCTGGTTCTACCCTGTCACCTGCGCGACGAACCACAATCGCGCTAAGCCATAGGCTTAGTGGTACAAACCACAATAACAATATGCTTCAATGCAATGCCAATGTCATACGTTCAAACATTATAAACAATACATAAGAATATCATATTACAAAACCTTACATTAAGTCTTATTATTCATTTGTTTCACTATTCATAATTCACATGGAAGCAAAGACAAGCATGGGCCCAAAAGATACTAATATGCCATTCAACTTTCAGAGTTAATGTTTTGGTTTAATTTTCACATTTATCATTATCCCAACTAGGCTTCAAGGATTAGGCCCAACCAAGCTTCAAGGGGAGCGAAGCATGCTAAGCATCAATGCAACTTGGCTTCAAGGACCAAACCCAACCCAGCTTCAAGGGTTTGTTACTATTAGGCATGCCACCAACAACAAAACTCTGAAAATTGAAAAACACATTAAGCACACAATTCTTTCATTATTTCATTATCAATTCCATTCTCATTTCCTCATAATCATCTAGGAAAACATGCCCTAATTGTTTCATTTGCATCATTATAGCCAACAACAATGGCTTCACATCTCATCATTAGGGTATACACAACCAATTGCATTGTACATATAATTTGAATGATCATCATATCTTTTACATTAAGCAATTCATAGCATTAATCAAATATATCAACAATGTAATAGATTACTTAACACATTTACAACCAAATGTGTTAAGTCCCCAAGTCATATATATGTATGCAACTATGTAAGGTTTGTACTTACCTTAAGAGCAACTCACACAACACCAAACTCCTCTTCAAAGAATCCTCAACCCTTGGATTAGGGCAACTCAATCTCTTTAAGACCTAATCCAAAAGGGATGATACACGCTTACTTAGAGATACACATGAGATAATATGGATAAGAACCAACTAGGACAAACTCTGCACATGACACACTCAACAACACGGGCGTGTCCAAGACCGTGCCCTAAATCACAACACAGAAGCTTTGACACGCTCAGTGACATGGGCATGTCACTGGCCGTGTGTGAGCGGGGATTTTCGCCCCCACTCCCGGTGGAATGGTTCTTGCGACTTCTGCACTGTTTAGGCTCGGGGCCTTAGAGAACACGGACCTAAGTCCGGAGAAAATGGAGTCGCCACCCGGACAGGCTGGGAAAAAAAAAGGGATGGATGACTCGATTCCTAAGGAATCTCTAACCCCCTAATGGGTTCGAAAAGTTGGGTACGTGTGGGGAAGGTGAGAAATGGCCCAGCACCCTCACAACGCCCGGTTCATTGGAACCGGCCTCCTTTGCAGGTCTTAATATTATAAAATTTTTAAATATAACAACATTATCCATATTACACACAATAATTAAAAGAAAGCATCAATATATTAAAATCAAAGCAATGTCCAAACAAAGCAAATAAATGGACACCCATCCAAGGATGGAAACATGTCCTTACATCACATGCCTAAATAGGACACCCACCAAAAGGTAGAAACATGCCCTTTACATAGGTTCTAAAATAGAAAAGCAAATTAAATTAGATGATGTTTAACTAATGAGGTACCCACCAAGTGGAAACATACCTCTTACAACTTTTGGAAATCTAAATTAATTGATAAAAGTAAATAATCATTCATCATAAATAAATCATTCATCAAAGCTATTAATCAAAATATAAAATAAACATCCA
Organism: Garcia nutans; assembly: GCA_947685225.1. Classification (NCBI taxonomy): domain Eukaryota; kingdom Viridiplantae; phylum Streptophyta; class Magnoliopsida; order Malpighiales; family Euphorbiaceae; genus Garcia; species Garcia nutans. Next base: position 14,577,372 of record CANTUV010000032.1, read on the forward strand.
TCCATGATAAATTAAATAAATCAAGTATTGGAATTAAATTAAAGCATAAGAGATAAATCAAAGTATAATCAAGTATAGAATTGAATAAAGCAAATAAAAGTTCTATTATAGCTACTGTGACTTTTTATGGAATTAAAATAGACTAGGGTTTTATGTTTTAAAAGGTTGGTAAGACTCTTTGATTAACTAAATTAATATTTGAATGGTGAAATCATGAAACTATGGTTTTAGACACTTTGAAATACTTTTGATTTGTGGTTTTAAATGGTGATTCATTGTGTTTTTAAGCTACTCTGTAAAGTTGTAAAATTTGTATTTTAATGGTTTTTAATGTTTTAAAAGATTAAAGTTTAGAAAAAGTTAGGGTTTAAGGTTTTAAAATGTTTAGAGCTTATTATTTTAGGTTTAGAAGTTGAATTTGGATTTAGTGTTTTTAGAATTTATGGTTACGGGTGATGCATGGAACTTTTAGGATTAAAAATCAATTTGATACTTTTATGTGATTTTATGAAAATAAACCAAACAAATTAAAGTTTTTTATAAATAGAAAAGATTTATATAATTGGAAAAAGTGTTTTTAGGGTTTTTTTTTTATGAGAAACAGAACATGTTTTATGATTTTGTAAATTTAGAAAACAAATTTTGGTTTTGAGATTTTGAAGAAATAAAACTAATAACTTTAAATTCTTTGGGAAATAAAGCAACGGATTAATGTTTTTAACTTTAGAAAAACTAAATTAAAGTTTAAAGGTTTTAAATTTTGATTTCATAGATTTGCTACTGTGTAAAAACAATTAAAGAAAATTAATCAACACATACCTTCTTTTGATGATTCCTCCAAAAACAATTCCTCTTGGATGAACTAGCTCCAAAGACAAGCCTTTTTTGCCTTTGAATTGCTTAAATCGTGATGCTGCCCCTTAAAAAATCAATTGAATTCAATTATTACTTTTCATTCACTGATTTGGTTTTCCAATTTTCAAGCTTACTGTGAAATTTTTCCTCCCCTAAATTAATTGCCTTTGGTCCTTATTTATAGTGGTTTGAGGTTGTTTATTCCTAATTAGTTAAGGTAAGTAATATTAATAAAAAAAAAGAAACCGAATCCTAATTGAATTAGGTTTTGAAAAATTTGCGTCGGAAAATTTGCACTGCAAAAAAAAACTGCCGCAGGAAAAAATGCGCTGGCGAAAAAAACTGCCGCAGAAAACTGCGACAGTGGGCGGGTTGGAGCGTCGCCCGCAGGAAATTCCTGCGGGTGAGCTATTTCGCCCGCGGGATTTTCCTGCGGGCAAAATAAAAATTCTATTTCGCCCGCAGGAAAATCCTGCGAGCAAAATAGCACAGTGATTTCGCCCACAGGAATTCCCTGCGGGCGAAATATCTCACGGGCCCGTATGACTGTTTTTTCGTTGCCGATTTTTTCGACTCCGATTTTTATTTTTATTTTTTGATTTTTATTTTTTATTAATAAAAATTAGATACTAAAGCAAAAATTATTTAACAAAAATTATTTTGGACTAAATAAAACATATGGGACCGGATTGGGTCAAAAATTAAGGGTCTACAGTTTGCCCCCTGCTTGAAAAATCTGAAACTTTAGTGAAAGAGAGTGAAAAGCAATAAGACCTAATTTTTGAGATGTTTGAGATTTTGGGTTCTGGACCCGGTTTGAGTTCTGGACTCAAGGATAATTCTAGGTTCTAGACCTAAGAAAAATTTGGGTTCTGGACCCGGTTCGAGTTCTGAACTCAAGGATAATTCTAGGTTTTGGACCTAAGGAAAATTTGGGTTCTGGACCCGGTTCGAGTTTTGGACTCAAGGATAATTCTAGGTTCTCAACCTAAGGAAAAATTTGGGTTCTGGACCAGGTTCGAGTTCTGGACTCAAGGATAATTCTAGGTTCTGGACCTAAGGAAAATTTGGGTTCTGGACCTAAGAAAAATTTGGGTTCTGGACCAGGTTCAATTTCTGGACTCGAGGATGATTCTAGGTTCTGAACCTAAAGAAAAATTTGGGTTCTGGACCCGGTTCGAGTTCTGGACTCAAGGATAATTCTAGGTTCTGGACCTAAGAAAAATTTGGGTTTTGGACTCGGTTCGAGTTCTGGACTCAAGGATAATTCTAGGTTCTGGAACTAAGAAAAATTTGGGTTCTGGACCCGGTTCGAATTAATTTGGGTACTTGGACCTGGGATTGATTTGATTTGGGTACTTGGATCCGAGATTGGGCACTTGGACCCAAGATTGGGTACTTGGACCCGAGCTTGAATTGATTTGGGTAGTTGGACCCGGGATTGGGTTGAATTCAATTTGGGTACTTGGACCCGAGATTGGGTACTTAGACCCGAGAATGAATTTGACTAACCTTTTATCAGTTGAGAAGTCTGACTGCTCCGAATGTTCTATGTATTGTGATTCTTCACCCTCAGAATGGATCTTCACCCTCGGAGATCGGGTCTTCACCCTTGAAAATGGGTCTTCATCCTTGGAGATTGGGGTCTTCTTTGTTCTTTAAAAATGGGAGTGACACGGCCAGTGGCTTGGCCGTGTTTCCTGGGTGTGTCAGCTTCTGTGTCTTTTCTTTGGTTTTTCTTTGTTCTAGGCTTAGGATGGGACACGGCCAGTGGCTTGGCCGTGTTGCTTGCCAGTGTCACCTACTGTTTCTTTTCTTTCTTTGCTTGGTCCTTCTTGACTTTGTCCTTTAGGTGAGACACGGCCCGTGGCTTGGCCGTGTCACCTGCCCGTGTCATATTCTGCCAAAATTTCTTTTGAGGTGACATGGCTAAGCTTGATTTGGCTTGGCCATGTCTTGCTTAATTCATGCTCTTCTTTCCTTGTTTTGATCTTCCAAGGGAGTTTTTTGCACTTTGTGAACACTCGAATTTTGAGGCTCGGAAAGCCAATTTTCTCAGACTGCAAATGACCGGGCCGGACCGGGGGTCCACGGTAAAAGTTCACCGAAAGTATGTCTTCATGGTACTTGAAATGTCCGGAACGACGCAAGGATCACGGATATGGTCTCAGAATAATTTTTGAAAGCCTGTAGCTCCCGAAAAATCAGTTTGAGAGAAAATCGTGCAAGCAGACGGACAAATTTGGGGCCAGAAGCGCCGGACCGGCGGCCCGGCGGCCGGGCCGCCACTGCTTTTTGCTTTTTTCCGTCTTTTCGGCTGGTCGCATTCCCAGTGGCTCGGCCGCCGTCCAGCCCGATTTTGCCTATAAAAAGCCTCCAAATTTTCAGAACAAGGGTTGGCTTTTGGCATCCCGGGACCTCGTGCTGTCGAATTCTTTATTTTTCACATGCTTAAGAACTTCTAACCTTGTGTTACAGGAAGCAAGGATCATATTCCAAGAAAACAAGATCTGGAACTTAGAAGTGGGAAAATCTTAAGCAAGGTAATGTTCTAATTCATCATTTGTCAATCCAAGCATGTCCTAAACATTGCACCTTCTTCTCAATTTCTTTCTGGTCAAAGACCTAATCCTTTTAGGTCTAAGGCCTAATTTAACTAATCAATCAACCTTTTGGCATTAAGCCATGAATCAATTGATCTTTTTGGCACGGAGCCTAAATTGCACTCTTTTGTTACGAAGTACCCAAATTCCATCAAAATTAGCACTAAGTGCTTAAAATCTCACAATTTTGGCAAAAAGCCCGACAATGCACGAAGCATACACACACATGCATAATGCATAATTGCCTTTAAATAGGCTTTTCCGAACTACATGGGCTTTGATCTCTCATAAAAATAAGAGTATGTAGGCATATTTGGGATTCACCCCAAATAGCAAGTCCACAATTTACTAACAATCTGCTGGTCTTCTTTTCTTCATCCCTTTTGGGTTCGTTTCTTTTGGCAAATTGATCAAATACATGACATAGTCCCCGAATCATCGGGTTCGTAGATTAGAAACCTTTACATTGGATGCATTATTGGAGTCAAACAAGGGTTTTCTTAGTTTTTCCCTTTGAACAGAAAAAACTGAGTGGCGACTCCTAACAATAAGTGAACGTTCATCCGAATCCTTTTCGGGTGGAATCCGAGGTTCATAATTTGGCGACTCCACTGGGGACCATAAAAATGATTTATGGGATTCTAGTGGACTACTATTGCTTATTTGATTAATTTGACACTAGGGACCATGAAAATGATTTATGAGATCCTAGTAGACTACTATTGTTTATTAGATTAACTTGCCCTTCTTTAGGGTATTTTTATTTATTTTGCAGGGTACCTTAGCAATGGTTGTCCTTTCTTTAAGGACATTAAAATTGAAAATTGACTAAAAGAATCTTTCTGGGGACCATAAAAAAAATAAAATAAAATAATAATAATAAAAATAATTTATGGGATCCTAGTAGACTATTATTATTCATTTAACTGATTTGCCCTTCTTTAGGGTACTTTTATTCATTTTGCAGGGTACTTTAGCAATATATATCCCCTCCTTAGGGATATTGGATTGAAAATTCACAAAAGCAATCTTTTTCCTTTGATGGACCCTTGTTTGATTAATTGTTCATTTGTTTTGTCATTTAGAGAATCTTTTTCTCTTGCATTATATGGGGGAATCCTTTTCCTCCATCGCATAAAAAAAAATTATTTTCAAATGAATTTCTTCTCTTTCTGTTCAAAATTCTGAGTCTGGATAGCAAGTAGCGCTGACCGGCAGGTCTCCTTGATTATGCCGGCGGACAGCCAAAGCGTCCTCCCTGTTGTCGCAAACCATTCTAATCCTTTTGGAGTGGCCCATGAGTAATCGTACTGTTGGACCCACGCGAAACTCCTTGTTTCACATGTGGTTAGGTATATCTTACTCAAGACTCAAGGGTCCCTATTATGAGCCAATTCTCTATTTTTCATGAACAATAGAACCTTCCCCACATTCCATTAAAATGAATTATGATGTGATGAGGTGCATTCATGCAACATGACAACATTATTTTGGGGGAAAATCTTTTGGGAAAAACTTTTGATGTATATAAGTGGACCAAGAGTTTTTCCTATCCTACACACTACCCTGATCTCTTGCCCTTAACCTTTGCAGGTATCCACTATTCATGTGCCTTCACACACACAAGCTACACCAACTCCAACTGTGCAATCACCCACAAGTCCTGCTACCCCAATTTCACCAACTGCTCCAATTACTGAAATGGCTACTATCGAACAGATTAAGGCATTGCTAGATGGACAGGTTAAGGAAATTGAAGCTAGGATGCAAGAGAGAATTGATGAAGCTTTGGCTGCCCAAAGGGTAGCCATCTTGGCTGAATTGGGAGGGGCACCAAAGACGGCCTCTACTCCTAGAAATTTAGGAAAGGAACCCATTGTGGGGCAAACTAGTACCCCCATGACTGCTCAGAACAATACCCCTGTCATCAATTTGGAAGATCCACCCTCTAAGAATGAAACTGATGAACTGAAAAAGAAACTTGAATTGCTTGAAAGGTCAATCACTGCCATGAAAACTCATAAAGAGGTGGTAGACATGGATTCCTTATCCTTGTTTCCCCAAGCTAGATTGCCTCCAAAATTGAAGATGCCTGGGATGGATAGATTTGATGGGACCACTTGCCCTAAAACCCATTTAAAGATGTATGTGGGGGCCTTGAGCCCTTGGGGTTTAAATGATGAGCTCTTTGCTCAACTCTTTCAACAATCCTTGACTGGGGCTGCCCTAAAATGGTTTGTAAGCCTGGACTGTGCTAAGATTAAGACCTGGGAAGACACCAGAGCCAAAAGAAGACCCTGTCCTCTCTCAGCTTAAGCAAACTCAAGCTAGGGTGTCAATTTGGGAGCTCCTTGCTTCCTCATTCCCGCACCGTCAGGCTCTCAGCGAAGCTTTAAGTCAACTTGATACATCAGTGGACACAAGCCCAGAAGCTTTGGTGGCCACTTTGACTCAATCAACCAAGGCATTGAGTATCCGATTTTCTGATACAGACCTACCAGAAGATGGCAGTAAACACAATGATGCTCTATACATCACCATACAAACTGGGGGAAAGACTGTGCCCATGGTTCTCATTGATAATGGGTCAGCCTTAAATGTATGTCCCTTGAAGGTAGCAAGCTGTCTGGGGTTGGAGGCTATAGATCTTACACCTTCTGATCAGATTGTTAGAGCATATGATAAAACTCGAAGAGAAATTTTGGGTGTTGCCACTCTGGAAATTGCTATTGGGCCGGTGAAAATGAGAGTGCCCTTCCAAGTCATTGATGTACCCGCGAGCTTTAATCTCCTCCTTGGAAGGTCGTGGATTCATCAGAATAATGCTGTCCCTTCTTCATTACATCAAAAACTTAAGTTCTCTTTTGAAGGAAAAATCATCACTATCAAAGGTGACACCTGTGAAATCAACAAGAGAACCATGGATCAGTCTCTCTTTGAGGTTGTTCCTAGCGAAACCGCCATGACCTTGACTGGTTTCCATTATGATACAGTCCAATGCATTGAAGGAGAAAAACCCAAAGGGCCATTTATCTTATATGATTTTGGGGAGGTCCAAATCAATTGCCTGGTGGGAATGATGCTAAGGGTAGGTCTGCTGCCCGGAATGGAAATGATAAAGTCTGGGAGGAAAACACCCGTAGTGCGGCCATGGGAAGAACCTAAGAATAAGGGAACTTTTGGCCTGGGGTACAAACCCACAGATGAGGAGATAGAAGAGTTTGAGCATGGAAGGAAGAAAAAGAAGAATTGGGGGGCAAGAAGCCTCAAAATGCGCCCTTATTTTAGAACTCTGAATGGTCACTTCTGCAAACCTGGAAAAGCAGTTCCTTACTGTGGTTTTCAGGAACCATTCTATTCTCATATGACTGGAAAGAAGCTACCGGGTTTTAAGATGTTCGATGATGTTTTAGCCATAAAAGAAGAAGAGCCAGAACCTATAGCTGACCCACAAATGGAAGATTTTATGCGGCCTAGTCTCTTTGATGAGGTTGCTATGATAACCAATTTTGAAGACAAAAGGGACTTCACAAAGGTGATCAAGACCACAGATGGACCACTGATGAACTGGTATGCCGAGGAGGGACAAGCTGCTGTAGTCAAATCTAGTCCTGTGTCACACCCTGAACCTGAGTCTTGTACTGAGTCAAATTCTGAGTCAAACACTGAGTCAGAGTCTAGTTCTGAGTCTTTCTTAGCTTCAGGAATAGAAAACCCTGATGTCAAATATGATGTAACTCTGGGGGATGACTCCGCCATTATTAATAAAACTGTTCAAGTTCTTGGTTACCCTATGTCTTTTGCTTTCCAAGTATTATCTAGCAAAAATGAAATAGATGAAATAAATGAAATAAATGAAAAAATAATGATTGGCAAAGAAAATGAACATACATACATTGCATATGATTGTGTGAATAAGGAACAGGTTGTTGAGTGCATCAGAAGATATGTCGACTGCTTCATGTGAAAGGCAAGTGATGTCACGGGAATAGACCCAGCCATAGCAGTTCATAAGATTCCACTATACCCAGATGCGAAGCCGGTTAAGCAGAAATTGAGAAGAATGAAGCCTGAATGGTCTTTGAAAATTAAAGAGGAGGTTGCCAAGCAACTGGACAATAAGTTCATAGAACCAATTGCCTACCCTTCCTGGTTAGCAAACATCGTGCCAGTCCCGAAGAAAGATGGAAAGGTCAGGATGTGTGTTGACTATAGAGATTTGAATAAGGCCTGTCCCAAGGATGATTTTCCACTACCACACATCGATTTGCTGATAGACAGGATGGCTGGGCATATGATGGTTTCCATGACTGACCTTGCGGTTGGGTACAATCAGATCCTAGTGCACCCACCAGACAAAGAGAAGACAGCTTTCATTACAGAATGGGGCACTTTCTGCTACAGGGTTATGCCTTTTGGGTTGATAAATGCAGGGGCTACCTACCAAAGGATGGCGACAACAGTCTTTCATGACATGATTCACAAAGAAGTAGAAGTGTATGTTGATGATATGATTGTTAAGTCAAAATCTCCAGAAGAACACGTTGAAGCACTTGAGAAGTTCTTCCTTAGACTTCGCAAGTACAATTTGAAGCTTAATCCTGCAAAGTGCCTATTTGGAGCAACATCAGGATTATTTTTGGCGTATTTGGTCAGCAAGAGAGGAATAGAAGTTGATCCAGCAAAGTCAAAGGCTATTCTGAAAATGCCTCCGCCAAGAATAGAAAAAGAGATTCGAGGCTTGCTTGGTAGATTACAGTATATCAGTCGATTCATATCGCAATTGGCAGAGACTTGTGGTCCAATCTTTAAGCTACTAAGGAAAGGTGCTTCACAAGAATGGAATGAAGACTGCCAAAAGGCCTTCGACAAGATCAAAGAATACTTGTTAAGTCCGCCAATTCTACAACCTCCCAGAATGGGAAAGCCTCTGCTCTTGTATTTGTCTGTAATAGATGAAGCCATGGGTGCAATGCTAGCTCAAGAAGCCAAAAGTACAAAGGTGGAAAATGCAATTTACTACCTCAGCAAAAGGATGCTGGACTATGAGTTAAAGTATAACAAGATTGAGAAATTGTGTTTAGCTTTGTATTGGACTTGTACGAAGTTACAACACTACTTGTCTTCTTACACTACTTATGTCATCGCAGAATAGAGTCCTTTGAAATTCCTTATGGAGAGGCCTGTTTTGGACAGCAAAATGGCTAAGTGGGTGTCAACATTGGCAGCCTTTGACTTAAAATTCATTCAAAGGAAAGCTGTGAAAGGTGGCGCAATAGCTGACCAATTAGCAGAATTACCCGTAAAAGACGAGATGCGAGAAATGGGTTTCCCTGACCTAGACCTCTTGAATGTGGAAAGGAGTATTTGGGAGATGTATTTTGATGGGGCATCCAATTATCATGGAAATGGAATTGGGATTGTGTTCAAAACTCCTTGTGGAGAATACATTCCATTTGCAGTTAAACTTGACTTTAGTTGCACAAACAATGAAGCAGAATATGAAGCTTGCATCAATGGGCTTGAAGCCGCCCTAGAATTAGGGATTAAGAACCTAAAGGTCTACGGTGATTCTATTTTAATAGTATCACAAGCTTTAAGGAAATGGAAGATAAGAGAAGAGCGTTTGGTTCCTTACCTACAACGCCTTGATCATTTGGCACAACAATTCGATGATCTGTCCTTCGAATATCTCTAAAGAGCAAAGAATCAGTTTGCTGATGCCCTGGCTACTTTAGCTTCCATGATCAATATCAAGGAGGGGAAAGCCATTCGTCCATTGAAAGTTCAGCTTCAGAAACGACCCGCCCATGTAATGCATTTGATCGATGGTAAACCATGGTTTTGTGATATCAAAAGTTATCTCAAGGATGGAAGTTATCCAGAGGGATCATCAAAGGTTGATCAGAGGGCCATAAGGCAGCTAGCCATAGGTTACATTCTTAATGGAGATATCCTCTACAAGAGGAGTTGGAATGGAATGCACCTAAGGTGTGTGAATGAAGCAGAGGCTAAGCAGATAATGGAAATGGTATATGGTGGCGAATCAGGACCACACATGTATGGGATCGCCTTGGCTCAAAAAATTGCCAATCTAGGATATTATTGGTCCACCATGAATACAGACTGTGTGGCATTTGTGCAAGAATGCCATCAGTGCCAGATATTTGCTAAGCTACAGAAGCAACCTCCTGTTGCTCTGAATCCAATCACCTCTCCATGGCCCTTCGCTACTTGGGGAATAGATATAATTGGCAAAATACATCCAAAAGCCTCGAATGGACATCAGTTTATCTTGGTAGCGGTGGATTACTTCACGAAGTGGGTTGAAGCAGCTTCCTATGCAGAATTAGACGCCAAAAAGGCAGCACAGTTTGTCCGAACCAACATCCTTTGTCGGTACGGAACACCATTCGAGATTATCACTGATAATGGAACTCATTTCCAAGCAGAATTTGCTAAACTTTTGAAGGATAAGAAGGTCCAGCATCATAAGTCCTCTCCTTATAGACCTCAAACAAATGGAGCTGTAGAAGCAGCAAATAAGTCTATAAAGGTGATCATACAAAAAATGATCAAGGAACATAGGGGTTGGCATGAGAAATTACCACTGGCCTTGTGGGGATATAGAACATCGATTAGAACTCCTACTGGAGCAACCCCATATTCACTGGTGTACGGAATGGAAGCAGTACTCCCCATTGAACTGGAAGTTCAATCGGCGAGGATAATTCAAGAAAGTCAGATAAATGAAGCTGAATGGATTAGCAATTATCACCATCAGTTGTTGGGTTTGGATGAAAAAAGACTTCAAGCTCTACATCAAATTCAAGGGTATCAGAGGCGAATGGCCAGACATTTCAACAAAAAGGTCAAAGATTGAAAGTTGGAAGAAGGTTGTTTGGTTCTGAAAGAGATCAGAACACCTGTTACAGATCCTCGTGGGAAGTTTCGTCCTCTTTGGGCTGGACCCTACATTGTAAAGAAAATACTTTCCGGCGAAGCCGTCATCTTGTCTGATTTGGATGGTTTGGAGTTCACAAACCCATGCAATCTGGATCAATTAAAGAAATATTATGTATAATCATGCATTGTAAGGAACTACATTAGACCTGATTCTCGCAAACTAATTCGAGATATGTAGGCAGCTCTCATTGAGCACGGTCTAAATATTAATAAAAATCATCCATTCATTTTTCTTTTGCTAATATTATAAAAAATAAATAAATAAATAAAAAATCCCGCTAAGTTGAAAACCCGCAAAGGGCAGCTTAGGCAAGAATGGGTAAGAGCTCGCTAAGTTGAAAATCCAAAAGGACGGCTTAGGCAAAAATTAGAGCAAATAAATAAAGTAGATAATGCTTGGAAAGCAAACAAAAAAGTCATTCATTAAGAATCATTCATTACAAAAAGAATCATTTGTTACAAAAAGAGTCATTCAGTAAGAGTCATTCATCCCATGAAATATCCAACCAATCAAAAAGTCAAGTGATAACCCCAAAATGTCAAAAGAACCAAAAAGGTAAAAAGACAACCCAAAAAAGTAGACAATGGAGTCACCCTGGGATCTAAATCCTACGCCTCCTACGTGGGGCAGAGTCTTCGGTATCTTCCTTAGTTCCGGAACTCTCTGCGACATCTATCTTCTCCTCGCTAAGAGGAACCACCTCCTCTCCCTCCAGCTCCTGCAGCAAGGCATACCTCCTGGGTTTTTCAACGGGCCAAACTTCAGCTATAAACCAGGTCCTATACTCTGGAGTAGGCTGAACAAGGGAGGGCTCAGCAAAAGGCCTGATCATCTGATGGTCTCTGACCCAAGTCTGTAGAACAACTCGAGTAACTCCGAGGGTAATAGGGGAAGCAATGGTAAGCCCAACAGGAAGGGGAACCCTCTGATCAATCCCCATCTGTCTGAGGACCCGAGAAGCACTATACCATGTGCTATGAGTGAAACCAAGGAGATAGACATGGTTATGCATTGCATTTGCCTCCATGAAGCGAGGAATTCTGTACCAAGGGATGAACCATAGCAATTCTTCTGGTCCGAGCTCAAACAACCAGATAGTCCACTTAGCCATAGAGGGAAAAGAAATCTGGATTCTCCTGGTGCGGTACTGAGAAGGGTTATAGGTCAAAGCATTGGGAGCAGCAACCACTCGGAGATGGTCCCTCAGCCAAACCTGAAAAAAAAATAGATCCTTTCTATTTTATAAAAAAAGAGAAATGATGAAATAAGAAGAAACAACAGGTATAACAAAATTACCTGAAGGATGATCGGAGTAACAGTCCAATTTTCAAATCCGAGTGCACTTCTGTCGAGACTCTGAATAGTCTCAGCCAGAATCATACCCCCGATACAGTTAAGTTCTTCCATTTGCCTAATCATAGGGCAAAGCTTCAAATCTCCAAAGCCAGGATCACGGTTGAAAAGAAACCCAACTAATAGGCAAAAGACAAAAGCTCGCATCCTATGCCTCAGTTGAATCTCATCTTCAAAGTTAGCAGTCAGGAATTCATCAATTAGAGGAAGCAGCATCGCCTTATTCCCATCCACAATCATAGCTTGAGCTTGGGACCTTGTGAGGCTAAAAAGCCTCTGAAAAGATCCCACGTAGCCAATTTGAACCTCATGCCTTACAAGAGGGGCATTTGGGTCACACCCAACAATTGAGCAGAATTCCTCAAAAAGAGGACACATCTCCTCCATTCGGGCACCAAATCTGAAAATGTGTGCTTGGGGATCCCAAAATCTGATACAAGCATGCAAGAAATCCCAATCCACAGCTACACCTCTAAGGGTGGCAACAGCTTTCAATCTGTATCTCCCCATGTTGATCCTTTCGACATTATGGAGGCTCTTAGTCCAGTTATGCATCACGTGATTAAAAAGAGGGTTCATTGTTGAGAGAAAAATAAGATCCTGTAGTGAAAAACCTGTTTTCTGGCCCGAAAATGCAAGTTAACTTCGAATTTTATACTGCCCTGGCCCAGGTGGCGGCCCGGCCGCCGCACATGGCGGCCCAGCCGTTGTCCTCGGCGGCTCGGCCGCCGACCCAATTTTGATTCCTGTTTTTGATGTTTTGTGAAATTCTTGTATGTTGGCCCTGTTTAGGCCCTGTTATGTGCTATTTTTAGGGGTTGTTTCAGAGATTTGTTTTGAAAACACATTTCTAAAAAACAAGCATTATGCATACATATTTGCTGTTAATGCTAACAAATAAGTGCAGGTTTACAGATAAGTTCAAAAAACAGCTGAAAAACATGGAAAGTACAAAGTATAGAAGGAGAATAATTCAAATACATCGAACATAGTTCAAGACAAGTATGAAAAATCAGTGCCGGGTTCTCCGTCTTTGCGGCCTGTTCTGCCTCTCATAAGCAGCATCAGTCCAAGCACCTGTCAGCTCATCCAAGAAAGCAGTGATCAGTGCCGCCATTTCAGCAACTAGGCCCTCAGGTACCTGTAAAAAAGACAATCACAATCAATTTCAAGAGAATTTTATGAATCCTTTTCATGAAAAGTTCTAAAAGAATATACCTGAGTGATGTGAACAAGGCTCCGATAGGGTGCACTCTCCGCACTAATTGGTCGGGTCACCCAACCATCAGGTGCATGATAATGAACAGCATAAGGCAGCCTCAAGTCGGCTAAAGCAGGGTCCAATTGACCGGTAGCCGCAAGGACGGATGAGGGAGGCCTCAAATGTGATGAACTGCTGCTTGCTCCAGTGTGTGATGGTCCAGCCCTGAAAGCGGAAGCTTCAGCCCTAGAGGAAGAAGGTCTGTCAGCTCTCTAGCTGGAAGAGGGATGGTTTCCCGAAGTGCTAGAAGTGGGAGCCGAATAATGGGAAGACCGATAAGGTGGTGCAGAGTCGAATCGAGTCCCAATGATTGGCATCAGCCGCTGAAGACAGTAGAAATCATAATCATCATCATCCGAGGCATTGGCCTACTCGAAGGGATCGCCCTCATACTGGGATGCAGTAACAGGAAAAAGCGTCGAAGATAGCATATCATCAGGGGGATCCATGGGAGCTACACGAAAACCGGCGATCTGGAAAGTCACTCTCTCAGCGAGATAATACCGTCGATACTCTGGATGGGGAAGTATGAATCGACGGCGAGTCAGAAACTCTGATCGCTGAAAGCTATAATCTTGAGAAATGCACTCTGCCAGCCGGCTAGACATCGCTGTAGTTGCAACCTGTAAAAATTTATTATGTTAGTGAATCATTTTCTCTAATATAATAAATAAGGATGAGGATAAAGAATTTACTGAGTTCATTGGGCAGCTGTCGAAGAATGATCTCAGCTCTCTGATAGGAAGCTTCCTCTTTGGTGCTTCTACCCTCTCTTTATACCACCTCCAAGCAATGGGAGAAAGAGGATCTGCAGGGGCAGGTAGCTCACAAAGAAAAGAGGCGACACCAGGAAAGTACTCGTAAGCCCAAGTCTGAAAAAAAAATGAAAAATGAAAAAAGGAAAAAAAATGAAGAAGATATCAGAGTTGGTGTATGTCAACATATGTAAGATAAGAGAAATGTTCTTTACATTACCTCCCAGAAGTAATACAGGCCACATGGAGTAATGCGGGTATAGCAGAGGTCTGACATGTCATCATACAATCTACACAGCATCATGCTAGCCCAATCGTATGTATGAAGTCATGTCAGGTCGAGTAGGCTCTTCAGCACATTGAGACTCACTGCATCCTTCATGTTTGCTAAAAAGGAGCTAGCAAACAGGAGAATCAGGGTAAACCTGGCCACCTGGTCAGCAGTAAGGTCACCAACCTCGTAACCAGTATAGATAACTGGCACCTACTCCACAAGCCACCTCCGCTGAATGTAGCGAGGCGCCTGATATCGAGGATAGTCAACCCCGATCAAAGTGATCATGTCGGCTGAAGAAATTTCCTACCGCCAGTCATCATAGGACTCCACCATCTCAACGCCAAAGGGAATCCCGGAAATGACGGAAAAGTCGGTAGGGGTCATCGTCATTTCCCCCCAAGCAAAATGGAAGGTGTCAGTAGTGGGCCACCAGCGCTCGGCCAACGTGCAGATCAACTCCCTGTGGATATCTCTGCCCACATCTATAGCCCTCAAACGGTGGAAGAAAGCAGGTCTGATAAGATCCCCCACCGGATGCCCGGCATCAAAGATGTAAGCCAGAATAGTGCTCATGGGACGCTCAGCTATAGATATCTTGATCGTAGAGTCCTAAAAAAAATTCATTATTGGGGATAATTTGAGGACAAATTCAGAAAAATTTAAGTTCTTTCCCCAGCCGGGTGTGACCTCCTAGAAGATTATTTCTAAGTTCTTTACTAGAAATAATTACTGATGGCAGAACATAATGAAGCCTGGTATTAATCCTAATTCATTACTAGTACATGTAAAGGAAAGATTCCTAAAATTTGTTTCTAAGTTCCTTACTAGAAATAAATAAAATTCCTAAGCATGCATACTAGATGAGTAAAGGGGAAGGTACTTACCTCATAGCAGCTGGTTCGGGAGCTGTGCTTCTCCTCCTCAAGTAAAAGACTGCAGGGAGGGATTGGAATCTCAAAATCTTCTAGGCCAGTGAAATCCATTGAAAGAAAGTTTGAAGGAAAGAGAAGAAATGAAAGCAAATGAAAATGGAATGAAAATGAGCCTATTTATAAAGAAAAGGTGAAAACGCGGGTCTTTCTGCACCTCTCTCAAAATTCTCATTTCTGACGACCACTGAGCTCCATAAATCATTTTTATGGACCCCAATGGGGGGCAATTGTGAACACTCGAATTTTGAGGCTCGGAAAGCCAATTTTCTCAGACTGCAAATGACCGGGCCGGACCGGGGTTCCACGGTAAAAGTTCACCGAAAGTATGTCTTCATGGTACTTGAAATGTCCGGAACGACGCAAGGATCACGGATATGGTCTCAGAATAATTTTTGAAAGCATGTGGCTCCCGAAAAATCAGTTTGAGCGAAAATCGTGCAAGCCGACGAACAAATTTGGGGGCAGAAGCGCCCGGACCGGCGGCCGAGCCGCCACTGCTTTTTGCTTTTTTCTGTCTTTTCGGCTGGTCGCATTCCCAGCGGCTCGGCCGCCGTGGACGGTGGCTCGTGCGGTCCATAAAAAGCCTCCAAATTTTCAGAACAAGGGTTGGCATCCCGGGACCTCGTGCTGTCGAATTCTTTATTTTCACATGCTTAAGAACTTCTAACCTTGTGTTACAGGAAGCAAGGATCATATTCCAAGAAAACAAGATCTGGAACTTAGAAGTGGGAAAATCTTAAGCAAGGTAATGTTCTAATTCATCATTTGTCAATCCAAGCATGTCCTAAACATTGCACCTTCTTCTCAATTTCTTTCTGGTCAAAGACCTAATCCTTTTAGGTCTAAGGCCTAATTTAACTAATCAATCAACCTTTTGGCATTAAGCCATGAATCAATTGATCTTTTTGGCACGGAGCCTAAATTGCACTCTTTTGGTACGAAGTACCCAAATTCCATCAAAATTAGCACTAAGTGCTTAAAATCTCACAATTTTGGCAAAAAGCCCAACAATGCACGAAGCATACACACACACATGCATAATGCATATTTGCCTTTAAATAGGCTTTTCCGAACTACATGGGCTTTGATCTCTCATAAAAACGAGAGTATGTAGGCATATTTGGGATTCACCCCAAATAGCAAGTCCACAATTTACTAACAATCTGCTGGTCTTCTTTTCTTCATCCCTTTTGGGTTCGTTTCTTTTGGCAAATTGATCAAATACATAACATAGTCCTCGAATCCTCCTTGGGTTCGTAGATTAGAAACCTTTACATTGGATGCATTATTGGAGTCAAACAAGGGTTTTCTTAGTTTTTCCCTTTGAATAGAAAAAACTGAGTGGCGACTCCTAACAACAAGTGAACGTTCATCCGAATCCTTTTCGGGTGGAATCCGAGGTTCACACACTTTAACCACTTTTCCCTTGCAACTGCTTTCCTTCCTTTGACTCTTTAATGATTGTTGCAGGCTGTTGGCTCATTTGATCATGAGGCTGGACCTTTTTTCACTGCCCCTTCGTTTGCTCATTCTAGCTTGCCGGATACGCCATCTCATCCGCAGGGTATCGATGTGAACTACCTGGTATGTTCCTCATTTCATAAAAGTTTATGCTATATGTATGCATGATTATGTATGCTCTTACCTTTTATCCTTCTTGGATCACAGCGGATGCTCGAAGAACAAAATAAGAAACTTCAAGAAGAATTGGCTGCAAGTCATCAGCAAGCTTCTCATTTTGAAAGTTTATATCATCAATCCGAACAAAATTTTTGCGACTTCCGATTTCAAGGAATGAGGGATCCCGGTGCTTCTTCATCGAGAGGTCCCCAGACTGATGACCATGAGATCCTTTCGTCTGCTATTGATGAGGACCATGACAAATCGAAACTCCAAGGCAATAGGGATTTTAGTGCTTCTGCTTCAGATGATCCCGGGAAGAGTAATTTGCCCCCTCCTCCAACAGGCGACGACTTTTTCAATTCTTTATTTGGTGACCTACCACCACCCTCTTAGTGATATGTAAATATTGTAGCAATTGTAAAACATTGTACAATAATGAAAAATATACAATTTTTCTCTTTACTGTAATCCTTTTTTTTTCATTATTTTTCGTTACTGCAAATTTTTTTTCCGTTACTACCAATTTTTTCTTTTTCTTTTTTTTTATATAGTACATCATAATTAATATCCACTTCTTTTGTTAAACCAAATCCAAAGTGGAAAAAGAAATTGTGACCACTTCCTTTCCTTAGACCATATGGTCTTATCTTTTCCCATCATCTTTTCCATTTCACTTTTGGAAAAGGTTTATTTTCTTCTATATAAATCACCTTGCATGCCATATTTTAATTCATAAACCAAAAATCTCTCTCTTTCAACGTGAAGACTCCTTTTAGCAATTTTAATTCTCCTTTATTCATCAACCATGACCGAGCACCATTTAAAGAAAATAAAAATTCTATTTAAGAATATGGATGCCATCCATTGGAAGCAAATTTCATGGTCAAAGCTTGAAGTTTTAAAATGCTTTCAAAATGTCAAATTGGACCACTCCTTCTTACATGCCGTGGCTTCCCTGTGGGATACGGATTCTAGGGTATTTAGAATTAATGGCTTTGAAATGTGTCCCTTGATTGCAGAATTTGAGGCCATCCTTGGACATCCCAATAATCAACAAATGGCGTTACCCACATTGATTTCCAAAACTCAACAGAAGATGCTGATGTTATTTCAAATTTCAAAACCCGAGATTCTTCGGTTGATGAGAGGTGAAAAAATTCTACTTGCTCCTTTGATTGACTTTTGTTTCTCTCATTTGGCTCCTACTAAGGCATGGGGACGCATGCTTAGTCTTTGCTTGCTCGGCCAATTCTTGCTGGTTTCTTCTGACGACGACATTGATCCACGAGTATTGGATATTATGGACCAAATGAAAGGAGGCTTGTCGCCGGTACCTGTGATTTTAGCCGAGACCTTAGTTGGATTAGACCGATTTAAATCGGGATTGTCAAAGAGACTGACTGGGAGTCCATTGCTGCTTCAGGTAATTACCTAAACTGCCCTTTCGGGTTTTCAATTTAGGTTTTCTTTCTTCTTTTTTTTATTATATATTTTTTATCGCTCTAACTTTTGCCTAGTCCGCCCATGAGGGTTTTCGGAACTAGCGAGTTGTCCTAATTTTTGCCTAAGCTGCCCTTGCGGGTTTTCAACTTAGAGGACTCTTTTTTTTTTAACTTAATTCTTTCTTCACAGATTTGGCTTAAGAAGCGTATTTGTTTACTTGATACTTCCTCCATGGATTTTGCTAGATATCTGCCACGTCATCATTCTACTAGGAAGCTACTCCATCCTGCTTCTTCATATGCTGACTAGGTTGACTGGATCCATTCACGCTCTAAAGTCAATATCCGTTGGTTGGTACCTTGGTGGAAGATTTCTCGTATCACCATGCGGACATACTTGATGTACGTTCCTCTTGCTGCTCTTCGTCAAGGTACATGCTATGATTCTGACTTTGTTCCCGACTTAGACATGCCTTGCTTGACTGAAGCCTACTTGGATCGGTTAAGGCAAAGCTGGCCTGCACGTTACACTTATTGATTGCCATAGCTTTTACATTTGTCAATTCATAAAGTGTTTTGTTAGGATGAAAAATAACTAAAGTAATAAAAGATGCTTCTTTTCCATTTATAATTTGTCATCACTTTTTGCAATTATGATTATTTATTTCATCCATATCTGGTCAAATACTTATAACAGTGCACATAGAACAAATTTAATCATTAATTCTGTTTTATTAAATTGGGGAACAACCAAACATAAAGCCAGCATATACAAGATCACTCCTTTTGCCAATTAGCCCTTTCGGGTTTTCTAATTGACGATTTTCTCTCATTTAGCCCTAATTGTTGCCTAGACCGCCCTTTCAGGTTTTCGGAACTAGCGGACTGTTCTAACTTTTGCCTAGGCCGCCCTTTTTGGGTTTTCAACCTAGCGAGCTCTCTCTTTTTTATTTTTCAAACATAAAACTTCTTCAACCTGTCAATGTTTACTGGCTCACTAAACTCGTTCCCATCCATGTCTGATAACTTTACTGCACCTTTGTTCATGAATTATTTTACGACATATGGCCCTTCTCAGCTAGGTCTGAACTTCCCTCTTGGATCAGATACATTAGGCTTACATTGCTTCAACACCAAATCTCCAACTCTGAATTTTCTAACCTTAACCCTCTTATTGTATGCCCGAGCTATCTTCTTTTGATACAGTTGGTGATGATACGGTGCTTTTAACCTTCTCTCTTCTAATAGAGCTAATTGTGTGTATCTGCTTGCTACCCATTCCGTTTCAGGCAGTTCAGCTTCCAAGACTACTCTTAACGACTTGATCTCGATTTCAATTGGCAATACCGCTTCCATCCCATAAACCAAAGAGAACGGTGTCATTCCAGTAGGTGTTCGCACACTTGTCCTATATCCCCATAAAGCAAAGGGAAGCATTTCCGACTAGTCCCTGTAATTCTTAGTCATCTTGGACAGAATTTGCTTAATTGTCTTGTTCGTGGCTTCTACTGCACCATTAGCCTTTGGTCTATAAGGAGAGGATCAATGATGATGGATTTGGTACTTGGAGAATAAATCCTTAACTACTCCTTGAAACTGTACTCTGTTGCCTGATATCACACTGTGCGGGACCCCATATCTGCAGATGAGATTCTTTTCAATAAACCTAGCCATTTGACTTGCACCCAGCTTGTTGAAGGATTCGGCTTCGACCCATTTTGAAAAATAATCAACTGTTACTATAATGAAACGGTGACCGTTTGAGGCTGTCGTATGTATTTCTCCTATAATGTCGATGTCACGACCGGCCATAGCAGGTATGTATAGTAATTACGTGTACAGTATTCACATGTGCTGACAAAGTAGGCATGCTAAAGAGATCCGGCTAACCCTAGACCGTTAAGCTATAATTCATTAAAGGACCAGGGTTAAACGTGCGTAACTAACGGCGATGGGTGACCAATTTGGAAAGTCTTAATAATGTATGTGATAGTGTAATGAAATGGAAACTAGAGAAAAACCGAGTAAAAACTGTGAACTGTGACTTTCTTCGGAAATGCCCCGTTAGAGAGAAACGAAGACACGTAGACTAGGGGTGTTTTGGTCATTATTAATTAAAATTTATACATGAATCCATAGTATAAAATATACACACGAGTACGTAGAGGACGTCAAGGGGTTGAATATGAAACGATCGTCAGTAGAAACGGAGCCCGGGCAAACCCGAGCAAAGAAAGGACCTAAAGGGAATTTTGTAAAAAGTCGAGGGCTTATTGGTAATTTTTCGAAATGACTTGGAAATCTAAAATAGACCTTAAAAATGGAAAGTAGAGGTCGAGAGGGTCAAAACCATATGTGGTTCACTTCGTGGAACCACACGGTTTAAAAGTTACAGACAATCAATCGCTGGAGGGTATTTTGGTCTTTTCACATCCTAAATCATAAAATTACAATAAAGGGAAGAAGAGGGGCCAAAATATGATTAAAAGAAAGCCCAATGGCTTGGGCCTTAAATAAATAAAAGAGAGAGACAATTGTACCAATGAAAAATGGCCATTTTGCCTTAAAGTGGACCAATTGGAATTAAGCATTTGTCTTAACACATTATTAGCCAAATTGGGCAGCCATTTGGACCAAAAACACATGAAAGAAGAAAGCAAAAACTCCCTCTTGAGAAGGAGGGTCGTCCAAGCCATAGGAGAAGGAAGAAAGGTGGTGATTTTCAAGTTTTACGGTTTATTATCAAAGGTTTTGGTGGAATCCAAGGTCCTAAACTAAGGTAAGTTCATTTCTAATCCTAATTTCAGGTTTTAATGAGTAATTTGAGAGATCAAAATTAGGGCTCTTATGGTGGATTTGAGGAAAACTTAAGTAGTGATGATATTGATTAATTAAATGGAAGAATTAAGGTTTCTAAGGTTTAATAAGGTTAGATTAGAACTTAATTTGAAAAGAAATGGAAGGGTAGTGCATGTTCTAAATTTCTAGGATTTATGGTTGAGGTTGTGTTGTGAAATGTTTGTAGGCAAGGGTGGAAATAAGGAGAAGGAAGAGCTAGAAAGAGAAGGGAAAACAAAAGGAAATTAAAATACAAGGTTTGGTACTTTACCTTGGAAGAATTAATTTTCCTTTCATTTTCTTGCCAAAAATTTATCTATGGAAATTTTGCTATGGATGCCTAAATGTGTTGTTTGAGTTTGAATTCAATTGTTGAGTGGTATTTTTGAATCCATGTGGTGATTGGGTTGTTTAAATTCAAATGAAATCTAATGTTTTCAATGATTTTGGTAAAAGAGTTTATGAACTCCATTTAGTCCAAATTGATTTAAACAATCAAGTTATTTTAAAAAGGGAAGTGTCTAAGTCTTCATTACATTATTAGGGAAGCTTTGAAATGGGTTTAGAAAAAAAAATAATAAATAATTTTGCACCAAATGCAAGTGGGGGGCAAATTGGTGCCCTTTGGGAGCCAATTCTAGACCCAACTTTGGGCAGCCGGTTGAGGCAGCAAACGATGGAATTTTTCGACGAAATTTTACATGCAATTAGTCAACATATGAAATAAGTTTCCTGAAAAATTTCAGCCAAAAATAAGATCATTTACCTTATCAAATGCATGACTGAAATTGACTGAAATTTAGACAAAAACCAAATTTTACTATTCATATGGTCATGTCATTTGCGTTGCCGATTTTACGCACCGTGTTACTATTCTTTTGGTCATATTTGGGAATTATTCTAATGTGATTTGAAGTGTGTGGAAATGACTGGGAATGGTGGTAAACACTTGGAAATGAAACGGCCTTTAGCCACTGAGTTAGTACACGGCGAAATGGCATGACTTGTTAAAAATGAAAAGGGATGTGCAAATCATTTGAAAATTTGTGGAAATCTTGGATTTGAATTTTAAACCCTTAAGCTCTACTTGGTGGTTGAACTTGGTAGATAAGGGTATAGTGCACTATGCTAACTTATGCAGTACTGCTTGATATTGTGATTGAATTGTTATGATCTGAACTCAATGGTGAAGGCCATTGGGGCCAATGGTGAGGGCCATTGGTTATAACCAGGATGGTGAGGACCATTCCTGTGATTTGATATCGGTGGTGAGGGCCACCTGTGTTACAGTGGTGAGGGCCACTGCCTTATCACTGTGGTTCTGCTTTTACCAGTAGAGCAAAAATTTACAAACTATGACACGACTATTTTATGGCATAAGTTGAATTCTGAATATTTTACAATTTTAGTTGAAAACTTTTTGAAAAACTTGAAATTCATTTTTTGGGAAGTACGTTTTTATTTCATTGAAGTGAGCTTTATATTTTATTGCTTATAGTATTTAACATTCATATATTTTATTGCCTTACTTGTACAAATACTCTTTACTTTTATTTCCATTAGTAAAGTACCCACTGAGCGACATTGCTCAGCGAGTTATGTTTTCCTTGACTCGTAGGTTCGGAGCAGTAGCTTACTCTTGGGAAGCGACGACCAGACCCACAGCATCTCAGGGTAGATCTCTTAGTTTCCATTCTGAGTTAACTAGTTGTGACATGTATATATATATATATATATAAGATTGAGAATTACTATGTTATACTGTACGTTAGTAGTATGTCATAATAATAAACCTCTACTTTATTTTGTACTAGAAGTGTGAATTCTTCTTGCAGGTTTGTAGTTGAGGTTATAAGGGGGATTCATTGGGAGTATATTGAGACTGATTGTGTTCGCATTGGTTTGTGTAAAAATGTTTTCAAAAATAAAAAAAACCAGTTTTGTCGACACTTGGGACCCAATTTCTAGACGAACCTCTGGCCAAATTTCTGTAAAAACCGGAACTAAAATTTGACTAAGTAAAATTGGTAGCAACATTAGGTTAGTGTGGTGCCTCTACTCGGCTTACACACGTAGGCCGGGAAGGGGTGTTACAATTTTTGGTATCAGAGCTCCGGTTTAGTCGGTCCTGGGTAGTTAGTTGAACTAAACCTTTAATTTATGACACATAGGGTTAGGTTAGGGGTTCTAAATATGTAACTATATATGTGTGTAATATTGTTAGTTATGTTATTCTAATTATAATAGGAGTAATTATGGATGATCGAAACAATGAGATGAGGGAGCTGAGGATGGAAGTAGAGAGGCTAAAGCAGATAGTGCAGGACCAAGATGATACCATAGATATCCTGGCAGATCGAAGTCTACAGGATCGTGAAGACATGAGATTAGCACATGAGATGATTATCTCCTTGAGAAGAGACGTGCTAATGTTAAAGGAGGACATGCTTAGTCATAGAGTGGAGTTTGATAGTGCCTGTAGGAGTCTTGGGGTAGCACATAGAGAGATCTGTGCTTTGCAGGAGAGGGTCCAGGAGCTAGGCCAGCACTTACCTGGTGAAGCATCGCATGACCCAGAGTTTGATCCTGAGATAGAAGAGTATTTGTCTGAAAGTGCCACCTCACCTAGGGCACCTACTCACTGAGCTTTGAGATGTGTTGCTTTTTGGAGGTTCTTTTGGTTATGTACATATGTGACATCAGGGTATCGTATAGATATTGTATGGTAGTATGACATGATTATATAGTAGTAAGGAGTCCTAAATTTTAGAATGTACATAAGGGCTTCCTAGTAATGTAAATACTTTTGCTTGGAAATAAATAAAAGCTGTGTTGTATATGTGTTATTTAAGAATTTTATATTTATATACATGCCACCTAGGGTAATATAATGCTGTTGGTCTGGGTCGTTATTGATGATGGGATTGTATACGTTTTGCTCTGTTCTTTAGATGTCGCAAGCAGCGCAGCGTGATATAGAGGAGGAGGTCGAGTCTCAGGCCTCCCGAATTGTAGAAACGCATGTATCAGAGACACCTGCATCTGAGCAACCACCAGCTGATGCTCCTATCCCCAACGAAATGTTGCAACAAATGGCTGCCATATTACGGCAGATAGCCGGCGCCGCCCCGGCATCACCACCAGCGCCAGCACCCGTACCAGTACCTGCTGTGGGAGGGGAAAGGAAACCCCCGATCGAAAAGATAAGAAAGTACAGGGCGAAGGAGTTTAGGGCCCGAAGGGACGATGATTCTTCTACAGCCAAGTATTGGCTGGAAGGAACGGTACGAGCCTTAGATTAGTTACAGTGTACTCCAGAGGAGCGAGTTGTGTGCACTACTTCATTGTTAGTGGAAGAAGCGTATGTCTGGTGGGACACAGTCCAACAACGAGTTCCACCAGAGCAGAGGATATGGGACTTCTTTGTGAGAGAATTTAAGAGAAAGTTTATTTCTGAAGCATATCTCGACGCCAGGAGGAAAGAGTTTTTGCACTTGAAACAGGGGCGAATGACAGTGACAGAGTAGGAAAGGGAGTTCACCAGATTGAGCAGGTATGCTAAAAAAATGATAGAAGACGAGGAAGATCGATGTAAACAATTCTTAGACGGATTGAATAATGAGATTAAGGTACAGCTGATTGCTGCTCATATTAAGGAATTTTCTGTGTTAGTCACCCGAGCTATTGAAGTGGAGCAGTGTCAGTCTGATGAGCAGAATAGAAGACAGAAGATGAAACAGAAGAGAGATACCCAAAACTATTCGGGAAACTACCAATCATCAAGGAAGCGATTCCGAGGCAGTGGTTCCACGGGAGGCGGTCAACGCCGGGGTTACAGTCAGGGATCGAATCGCGGTGGCCCAAGTCAAGTCACCTCAGTCGCTAGTACCGGATGATCCGGAAGAGGGCAAGGAAGAGGATTTAACCGAAGCGGAGGTAACTTTTCTACCGGTCCGAGAGGTAATGAAGGCGAAAATACTAATCCACGCTGTGATCAATGCGGATGCCGCCACACGGGAGAATGTTAGGGTCAGACATTTGCATGCTACATATGTGGATCTTTAGACCACCTTATGCGAGAGTGTCCCCAGCGAATGCAGAATCTACCTAGGGAGACTGAGGGATCGCAAGTGGCAGCAGGGCGAGGCCGAGGTAGGGGCGAAAATTCGTCACGTGTGCAGTCTGAGACGGTGAATCGACCAGAAGCGAGGGCTCCTGCTAGAATGTATGCCATGAGGGGGCGAGAAGATGAAGAAGCGCTAGACGTGATTGCTGGTCAGTTGTCTATGTTTGGAGTTCCGCTTTACGTTTTAATAGATCCGGGTTCTTCACACTCATATATATGCACAAAAAATGAAAAACTTGGGAACCTAAAGGTAGAACTAGAGGAAGAGGGAATACTAGTTACTAGCCCATTAGGGAGTGAGGTGATTACGAGGATAGTAGTGAAAGATTGTGTAACACCCCTGTTTTATTAGTTTTTGTTATAGATTTGTGTCTTGTTTATTATGATAATTATTGTTTTATTTAGGTATTTTGTTAGTTTTTATCAGTTTATTTAGTGTTTTTATTAATTTTGGTAGTTTTAGTTTATTTCAGTGTTTATGTTGTTTTTGATCTAGTTTTTAGTATGGTGTTTATGTTTTGTTGGTTATTGTTTATTTACTTTTTGTTTAAAGTTTGTTTGAAGTTTTGTTTTAGGTTAAAAAGCCAAGGAACTAAGACTGAAGGAAAAATGGACAGTAGCTGACACATGCAGAGGACACGGCCAAGTCATTGGCCGTGTCCCATACCAAGTTAAAGAGGAAGTTCAAGACACAGAGAGGGACACATGCAAGGGACACGGCCAAGTCAATGGCCGTGTCCCTCCAAAAAGGCTCCAACACGGCCAAGTCACTCCAACTTGGTCGTGTCTCACTTAGTTCCAAAGGCAAAGAAGAAGCAATTCTCACAGAAGCAGACACAGGCAAGGGACACGGCCAAGTCAGTGGCCGTGTCCCTCCAAAAATGCTCAAACACGGCCAAGTCACCATCAACTTGGCCGTGTCTCACCTAAATCCAAAGCAAAGAAGAGCAATTCTCACAGTAGGTGACACATGCAAGGGACACGGCCAAGTCACTGGCCGTGTCCCTCCAAAATGGTCCAACTTGGCCGTGTCACCATCAACTTGGCCGTGTCTCTCCCTCCAATTCACCTCCAACACGACCAAGTTCACTCTAACTTGGCCATGTCACTCATGGATCAATAAAGACGCGCGGAGGTTTCGTATAAATATTAAAGTTAGGGTTTTTCTTAAGGGGGTTGAGATTTGGAGAGCAGATTGAGCCGTCAAAGAGATTAGGGTTTTGATAACTTTGTTTTCTTTGATTTTTAATTACACTTTGGATTGAACTAGCTAGATTAGATTGTTCATGCTATTGATATATCCTTCTTGCAAGATTTGAACAAGAGATTCTTCAGAAGCTTCAAGGAGTTTGTATTTGGTTTTGTTCTCGAACTTATTCTCTTTATTTTCATTGAAATTGTATTAATGGATATTATCATGTCTAATTTTATTTCTTTGAACATTAATGAGATGAGTATTTTTGATAGCATGATGAACTAATTTGGTCTAGTCTAGGGTTTGTATGGATCTGCTATGATTGTATGAATTGGTTATTCTCTTAGCTAATAATTTCTTTAGCCTTGATTGAATGAAATATTGTTAATATATAATTGATTGGCCACCAATTATATGTTTTAAGGTATTAGATGATCGATCGAGAGATGAAGTTTAATGCTGGAACAATTCAATTAAGGACTTAGGTGAATTAGAGATATAACCTATTAAAAAGATTATTTCAATTATAACAAGATTAGTTGAAAGAGGTTTGAATGCGAGAGCTTATTTCCTTGACTCGATTAATTGAGTTGTTTGAGATTTAATCTATGAAATTAAATTAGTTAAGAGGAATAACCGTTCATACATATAAGTAGTAGAGAAGTGCAAACCCTAGACCTATTTATCAAGTGAATCAAAACATCGCTTAATTTACTTTTATTCGTTTTAAACTTCAATCAATCTTTTTCATTAGTTGTTAGCAATTTCAGTTTCTTCATTACTTTTTATTTATAATCTGATAATCAATTAGTCACTTTAGCTTCCTTGAGAGACGACCTTGGGGCGATCACCTTTGCTACAGCTACCTCGTATACTTGCGAGTGACGCTTTGTGGTAGAGTTAATTTGAGCGCAACAACCCCTATACCCCGTATGCGCACACTACATACCATCACATCTGTAATATACGTATACTGAATATAGAAATGCTACGGTTTACTAAACACACAAATCATTCCTTTTACAATAATATGAGCAAATTTAAAACATTTAAGTTATATTATGAAACACAGTAGATAAAATATTTATTCAATACGCAGCGGAAAATATAGCAGTATTTACAAATACATATACATCAAAAACAAATTTTACAAAACATAAAGTTTATACATGTTTGGCAGTCAGTCTTTGATCTTTAAACTCATAGTCAACCCTTCAAAATCTAGACTCAACTCGGTCTAGATGAACTCTCTGGCTCGACCCTATCACCTGTGCGATGAACCACAATCGCGCTAAGCCAACGGCTTAGTGGTACAAACTACAATAATATTATGCTTCAATGCAATGCCAATGTCATACAATCAAGTTTCAAAAATAATTCAAAAGAATATTATATTTCACAACCTTGCATTATTCAATAACTTATCAAAACATTTATGAGGTAATACTCACAATTTTCCACATTCATAAACATATTACACATCATGTTGTATCTTCATAGTTTCATTACTCAACATAGCTTTCCAAGCCACATTCATTTTTATTAAGTTACTTATGTATTATAATCATCTCATAACATTATATCTCACTCCATAATTCATATTAAAGCAAAGACAAGCATGGGCCCAAAAGACACTAATATGCCATTCAACTTTCAGAGTTAATGTTTTGGTTTAATTATCACATTTATCATTATCATTATCCCAACTAGGCTTCAAGGATTAGGCTCAACCAAGCTTCAAAGGGAACAAAGCATGCTAAGTATCAACCCAACTTGGCTTTAAGAACCAAACCCAACCTAGCTTCAAGGGTTATAACATCTCAATTAGGCTTCAAGGACTAGACCCAACCAAGCTTCAAGGGGAGTTAAGCATGCTAAACTTCAACCCAACTTGGCTTCAAGGATCAAGCCCAACCTAACTTCAAGAGATTATTACTATAGGCATGCCACCAACAACAAAACTCTGAAAATGGAATAACACATTAGACACACAATTCATTATCAATTTCATTCTCATTTCCTCATCATCATTTAGGCAACCATGCCTCAATCATCTCATTTACATCATTATGGCCAACAACAATGGCTTCTCATCTCTTCAATAGAGTATACATAACTAGTTACATTGAACATCATCATCTAGGCAATTATGCCACAATTATCTTAATTCACATTAAAACAACTCATCATTGAAGTATTCATCATAACCAATTGCATTGCACATACATTTCATATTTCATCATATCATCATATCTTTCACATTTTCAACATACATTCCACAAAGTTCACATTATGCAAAACATAACATTATTAATATGCATCAACAATGCAATAGATTACTTAACACATTTACTAGCAAATGTGTTAAGTCTCAATATCATATAAAAGTATGCATTAATGTAGGGTTTGTACTTACTTCAAGAACAACTTACACCAAACTATACCCTTCCTCTTCCAAGAATCCTCAACACTTGAATTAGGGCAAACTAACTTCTTCACAACCTAATACAAAAGGAATAATACACACTTAATTACAAATACACATGAATCCTCAATACAATTATACCCCTATTAGTCTCATACTAGACCCATAGATCATAAATTACAAGCCAACATCTCTCTTTAGGACCCCACGGTGGTAGCCTCCCAACCCCCACGGGCGTGGGTTAACAAAGGGTTCTGCCTCCTTTGCTCAAAACCCCCACGGCCATGGCTTCCAATGACCACGGTCGTGGCAGCCAAAGGCCACGGACGTGGCATCCAAGATGCTTCTGTTTCGGACCAAATTCATGTATTCTATGCTTTAAACTTCATCAAACACAATTATCATGAAGATTTACAAGAATAATCAATCAAACTCAACATCTACAACAATCACCAATTCACAACCCTAACACAAACACAACTCATACACTTCCAACACCAACACCAACCTAACTTCTTATCTTCAATTCAATTCCTTCACTCTCAAACATACCACAATCAAACATAATCACACTATCACATATCAACAATCAAACTCAATTACAACTCAAAATAAAACAAGAGAATCAAGAGGGAACTTACCAAAGATGATGAAACTTCACAAAATTCCAACTTAATCACTTGAATCTTCCTTCAATTTGATCTTAGAAAATCAAAACTCTCTCTTGCTCTCTTTTGTCTTTGGGATACCCGGCCAACCAAAAGGAAAAGAAGAAAATGAAAAAGAATAAGAGACAAAGTCAAATATTTAGTCTCCACTCAAATCTCCACCAAGTATTTTAATAATAAAATAATCAATTTTCTCTCTTCCACTTATTTTAATTTCCTTTTTAATTTATTTAATTAAATTAAAATAAATAAATATCTTCTTTTGACTTTCCCATATTGACTTTTATATGTTGTATATATTTCCATATATACAACATATACACTCTCTCTTTAATTCTTTTCTCTTTCCAATTTAACATATACCTTAAATCCAAATACAACAATAATTATTCCAAACTTTTAGGGCATACTTTAGGATATTACAATTCTCCCCCTCTAAAAAGAAATTTCTTCCTCGAAATTACCTGATCTCAAGTCTGAAACAGTTGAGGATACTGATTCCGCATCGCTTGTTCACTCTCCCAAGTTGCCTCTTCCTTTGCATGATTCTTCCAAAGAACCTTCACCAGTTGCACTTTCTTATTTCTCAACTCTTTCAATTCATGTGCCAAAATAGCAATTGGTTCTTCTTCAAAAGTTAGATCCGGACTCACCTCAATAGATTCAACTGGTAAAACATGAGATGGGTCTAATATGTACCTCCGCAACATAGAAACATGGAAGACATTATGGATTCTATCCAACTCAGTCGGCAAAGCAAGACGATAAGGAACTGGTCCAATTCTTTCTAATATCTCATACGGTCCAATAAAACGAGGACTCAGCTTCCCTCTTCGACCAAATCTTAAAATCTTTTTCCAAGGAGACACTTTCAGAAATACTTTATCTCCAACATCAAATTCTATGTCTCTCCTCTTCAAATCTGAATAAGATTTCTGCCTATCTGAAGCTGCTTTTAATCGATCCCGAATTATCTTCACTTTCTCTTCCGTCTCTTTAACCAAATCAGGACTAATCAATTTGCCTTCTCCAAGTTCATTCCAACATAAAGGTGTCCTACATCTTCTACCATACAATGCCTCAAATGGTGCCATACCAATACTGGATTGATGACTGTTGTTGTAGGCAAATTCCATAAGTGGCAAAAATCTGTTCCAACTTCCAGAAAAATTAATGACACAGCTTCTCAACATATCCTCTATAATCTTTATCACTCTCTCTGATTGCCCATCTGTCTGCGGATGAAAAGCAATGCTAAAGTGTAATCGAGAACCCAATGCACCATGTAAACTCTTCCAAAACCTCGAAGTGAACCTAGGATCTCTATCAGACACTAAAGAAATTGGGACTCCAGGCAACAAATCGATACCAAACTCAACCTCTCTCTCAGGGGGTAATCCTGGCAACTCCTCAGGAAAAACATCTGGAAATTCAGCAACTGTGGGTATACTATCAAGTTGAGAACCCGCTACTCTGGCATCCACCACATGAGCAAGATAAGCATCACACCCTTTTCTAATCAACTTCCTAGCTGCAACTGCTGACACAAACAAGGATGCAAGTTGTCTCTGCTCACTAGACACCATCACATTTCTACCATCACCGGTTCTCAATGTAACACATTTCTTTTGACAGTCTACCACAGCTCCATGCTTAGACAACCAATCCATGCCTAAGATCAAATCATACTCCTTAAAAGGCATTTCAATCAAATCACCCAAAAACTCCTCACCTTGCACCACAACTGCACTATCACGATGCACCTTACTCACCACAACACTATGTCCTAAAGGATTTGTCACCAAAACATCAAATCCTAAGGACTCTGAATGCAATTCAGACACAGGCAAAATAGATTCACTTATGTATGAATGAGTAGATCCTGGATCAATCAAAGCAAGAACTGGAATATCAAATAAAGAAAATGTACCCGCTATAACTGCTGAAGCATCCGGCTACCTCTGCATCACATATACTCTCTAAGAAGATCCGGCCTCATCTGGCCTACTGCCTCTGGATGAAGATCCTCCTCTCTGACTAAACCCAGGTCTACCACCTCTACTAAAACCTCTGCCCCCTCGACCACCTCTGCTGACACTGGGTCGAGAAGCTGGAGTATCAGTCTGTCTATCATCCTGTGGCTCAGGACAATCTTTAATAAAACGAATTGGTGACCCACATCTAAAGCATACTCCCGATCCACCCGTCTTCCAACAAACACCCCCATGGGTCCTACCACAATGAACACATACAGGTGGAGTAGATCTCTGAACCACTGGAGTCGGAGCACTCGCTACAGAAACTGTAGGTCTCGGTCTCTACCTCTGATATTGAACTGACCTACCAGACTGCCTCTAGCTTCTACTGACTCTTGGAATAAAACTTCCTCTGCCCCTCTTCATAGATGAAGACCCTGCCTCAAATTGGGGTCTTCTAACTCTGGTCTCTTCCTCGGTAGCAGCTGCTGCAATGCCCTGGTAACACCCCCCATGGGTCATACCACAATGAACACATACAGGTGGAGTAGATCTCTGAACCACTGGAGTCGGAGCACTCGCTACAGAAACTGTAGGTCTCGGTCTCTACCTCTGATATTGAACTGACCTACCAGACTGCCTCTAGCTTCTACTGACTCTTGGAATAAAACTTCCTCTGCCCCTTTTCATAGATGAAGACCCTGCCTCAAATTGGGGTCTCCTAACTCTGGTCTCTTCCTCGGTAGCAGCTGCTGCAATGCCCTGTGCTATCTCAACACTTCTGGCTGCTGCAACCAATTGAGAAAAATCCTGGTACCGAGAACCAGCAACAATGCACATAATAGAGGGCCTCAACCCCTCCTCAAACCTCCTGCACCGGTCAATCTCATCGGAAATAATCCCACTGGCATAGTGAC
Source organism: Garcia nutans (assembly GCA_947685225.1). Lineage (NCBI taxonomy): Eukaryota > Viridiplantae > Streptophyta > Magnoliopsida > Malpighiales > Euphorbiaceae > Garcia > Garcia nutans. Next base: position 14,609,585 of record CANTUV010000032.1, read on the forward strand.
TCAACCGGATGAACTCTATCTCATACTCTGTCACTGTCCTGTTATCTTGTCTCAGATTCAGAAATTCCATCTTCTTGATATCTTTATACTCCCTCGGAGTATATTTCTGCTCAAACTCCCGCAGAAAATCACTATAAGATAATGTAGGTGGATCATCCATGGCATGAGGAACCGTCTTCCACCAATCATAAGCATCTTTCTGAAGAAGGAATCTTGCATAATCAAATTTCTCATCAGGAGTAGCTTGCAACTGAATAAATATCCTCTGCACTTTATCCAACCACTGCTCAGCTACTATAGGATCTGTAGTGCCCAAGAAATCCTCAGCTCCATATTTTCTCAATTTATCATAATGCCTCACCGGCACTTGTGGCTGTAGTGGCGGTGGTGGCTACTGTACGGGAGCTCTCCTCAACAATTCTACCATATGCCTTAAGCACACTGGCGGAACTTCATCAGCAACTGATCTCTCTGGCACAGAAATAGGTGCCTCACTAACTCTCTCAACTCTAGCTCCATCTCTACTCTCTTCAGGAGCTACACTCTCAGCACTACCTTCTACGGACTGACGTGACTGAGACACCATCACTATCTATATCTGCAAACACAGCAGAATATATGTCATTAAAGATTAAAGACTGCCAATACCAAAATATGTATCTTATTTAAAAACCAACTTTTAAAATCAAAATGTTCTTTTTCTTACAATTTACCTAGGTTGAGAATCTCAAACCTAGGCTCTGTTACCAAAACAATTGTAACACCCCTATACCCCGTATGCACACACTACATACCATCACATATGTAATATACGTATACTGAATATAGAAATGCTACGGTTTACTAAACACACAAATCATTCTTTTTACAATAATATGAGCAAATTTAAAACATTTAAGTTATATTATGAAACACAGTAGATAAAATATTTATTCAATACGCAGCGGAAAATATAGCAGTATTTACAAATACATATACATCAAAAACAAATTTTACAAAACATAAAGTTTATACATGTTTGGCAGTCAGTCTTTGATCTTTAAACTCACAGTCAACCCTTCAAAATCTAGACTGAACTCGGTCTAGAAGAACTCTCTGGCTCGACCCTGTCACCTGCGCGATGAACCACAATCGCACTAAGCCAACAGCTTAGTGGTACAAACTACAATAATATTATGCTTCAATGCAATGCCAATGTCATACAATCAAGTTTCAAAAATAATTCAAAAGAATATTATATTTCACAACCTTGCATTATTCAATAACTTATCAAAACATTTATGAGGTAATACTCACAATTTTCCACATTCATAAACATATTACACATCATGTTGTATCTTCATAGTTTCATTACTCAACATAGCTTTCCAAGCCACATTCATTTTTATTAAGTTACTTATGTATTATAATCATCTCATAACATTATATCTCACTCCATAATTCATATTAAAGCAAAGACAAGCATGGGCCCAAAAGAAACTAATATGCCATTCAACTTTCAGAGTTAATGTTTTGGTTTAATTATCACATTTATCATTATCATTATCCCAACTAGGCTTCAAGGATTAGGCTCAACCAAGCTTCAAGTGGAACAAAGCATGCTAAGTATCAACCCAACTTGGCTTCAAGAACCAAACCCAACCTAGCTTCAAGGGTTGTAACATCTCAATTAGGCTTCAAGGACTAGACCCAACCAAGCTTCAAGGGGAGTTAAGCATGCTAAACTTCAACCCAACTTGGCTTCAAGGATCAAGCCCAACCTAACTTCAAGAGATTATTACTATAGGCATGCCACCAACAACAAAACTCTGAAAATGGAATAACACATTAGACACACAATTCATTATCAATTTCATTCTCATTTCCTCATCATCATTTAGGCAACCATGCCTCAATCATCTCATTTACATCATTATAGCCAACAACAATGGCTTCTCATCTCTTCAATAGAGTATACATAACTAATTACATTGAACATCATCATCTAGGCAAACATGCCACAATTATCTCAATTCACATTAAAACAACTCATCATTGAAGTATTCATCATAACCAATTGCATTGCACATACATTTCATATTTCATCATATCATCATATCTTTCACATTTTCAACATACATTCCACAAAGTTCACATTATGCAAAATATAACATTATTAATATGCATCAACAATGCAATAGATTACTTAACACATTTACAATCAAATGTGTTAAGTCTCAAGATCATATAAAGGTATGCATTAATGTAAGGTTTGTACTTACTTCAAGAACAACTTACACCAAACTATACCCTTTCTCTTCCAAGAATCCTCAACACTTGAATTAGGGCAAACTAACTTCTTCACAACCTAATACAAAAAGAATAAGACACACTTAATTACAAATACACATGAATCCTCAATACAATTATACCCCTATTAGTCTCATACTAGACCCATAGATCATAAATTACAAGCCAACATCTCTCTCTAGGACCCCACGGTCATGGCCTCCCAACCCCCACGGGCGTGGGTTAATAAACGGTTCTGGCTCCTTTGCTCAAAACCCCCACGGCCATGGCTTCCAATGACCACGGTCGTGGCATCCAAGATGCTTCTGTTTCAGACCAAATTCATGTATTCTATGCTTTAAACTTCATCAAACACAATTATCATGAAGATTTCCAAGAATAATCAATCAAACTCAACATCTACAACAATCACCAATTCACAACCCTAACACAAACACAACTCATACACTTCCAACACCAACACCAACCTAACTTCTTATCTTCAATTCAATTACCACACTCTCAAACATACCACAATCAAACATAATCACACTATCACATATCAACAATCAAACTCAATTACAACTCAAAATAAAACAAGAGAATCAAGAGGGAACTTACCAAAGATGATGAAACTTCACAAAATTCCAACTTAATCACTTGAATCTTCCTTCAATTTGATCTTAGAAAATCAAAACTCTCTCTTGCTCTCTTTTGTCTTTGGGATACCCGGCCAACCAAAAGGAAAAGAAGAAAATGAAAAAGAATAAGAGACAAAGTCAAATATTTAGTCTCCACTCAAATCTCCACCAAGTATTTTAATAATAAAATAATCAATTTTCTCTCTTCCACTTATTTTAATTTCCTTTTTAATTTATTTAATTAAATTAAAATAAATAAATATCTTCTTTTGACTTTCCCATATTGACTTTTATATGTTTTATATATTTCCATATATACAACATATACACTCTCTCTTTAATTCTTTTCTCTTTCCAATTTAACATATACCTTAAATCCAAATACAACAATAATTATTCCAAAACTTTTAGGGCATACTTTGGGATATTACAGATTGCCCCGTGGAGATACACGGATGTATCTTTTGGGGAGACTTATTTGAACTACCATTTCAAGAATTCGACGCTATCCTTAGGATGGATTGGTTGGCCAAACACGATGCACTGGTTGACTATAAACGGAAGAGAGTTACTCTGCATACGTCAGACGGCAACGAAATGACCTTAGTGGGAAAGAGGAAGGACTATCTAACTAACATCATTTCTGCTATGACGGCTAAGAGGTTAGTGCAAAAAGGCTGCGACGCATACCTGTTATGTGAGTTAGAAGCGAAAGAAGAGGCATCGAAGCTACAAGATATACCTACTGTTTGCGATTTCCCCGACATATTTTCTAACGACTTACCCGGATTACCACCTAAACGAGAGGTGGAATTCACCATAGACGTGTACCCGGGAGCTGCACCAGTATCCATCGCACCTTACCAAATGGCGCCAGCGGAGCTAAAAGAACTAAAGGTACAGCTACAGGAACTTTTAGACAAGGGGTTCATTGGGCCAAGCGTGTCACCATGGGGAGCACCAGTATTGTTCATGAAAAAGAAAGACGGATCCCTAAGGTTGTGTGTGGATTACCGTCAACTCAATAAGCTGACCATCAAGAACAAGTATCCGCTACCTCGTATAGACGATTTGTTTGATCAACTCAAAGGTGCTGGAGTCTTTTCAAAAATCGATCTACGATCGGGTTATCATCAATTGGGGATCAAAGATGAAGACATACCAAAAACCGCATTTAGAACTCCCTATGGACATTATGAATTCATCGTTATGCCTTTCGGATTAACGAACGCACCTGCAGTATTCATGGATCTGATGAACAGAATCTTCCACCCATATTTGGATCAGTTCGTGGTTGTATTCATTGACGACATATTGGTGTATTCGAAGAATCGAGAGGACCATGATCGCCACCTTAGGATCATTTTGTAAACCCTGCGAGAGAAGCAGTTATACGCTAAATTCAGCAAATGCAAATTTTGGTTGGAAGAAGTAGCCTTCTTGGGACATATTGTATCGGCAGAAGGAATAAGGGTCGATCCTAAGAAAATAGAAGCAGTATTGTAATGGAAGCCACCTAAGACAGTAACGGAAGTCCATAGTTTCTTGGGGTTAGCAGGATATTATCGGAGATTCGTCAAAGGGTTTTCCATGATCGCCGCACCTATGACCAAGCTACTTCAAAAGAATGCCAAATTCCAGTGGACCGACGCTTGCCAATGGAGCTTTGAAAGGCTGAAGTAAAAACTTACTGAAGCGCCCATTCTTACACAACCCGAATCAGGAAAAGATTTTATGATCTATAGCGATGCATCCCACATCGGGTTAGGTTGCGTATTGATGTAGGAGGGCAAAGTCATTGCGTATGCTCTCGATAGCTCAAGCCACACGAAAAGAATTATCCCATGCATGACTTAGAACTAGCAGCGATTGTTTTGGCTTTCAAGATGTGGAGGCACTACTTATACGGGGAAAAGTGTTACATTTATACGGATCATCAAAGCCTGAAGTACCTGCCCACGCAGAAAGATTTAAACCTGCGACAGCGAAAATGGATGCAACTGTTAGCCAACTACGACTATACGATTAACTATCACCCGGGCAAAGCGAATGTCGTAGCAGATGCACTTAGTAGGAAGTCAATGCAAGCGCTATGTGCTATGAGGGTAGAATTAGAGCCCACAGAAGATGGAGCTATCTTTGCAGAAATGCATGTGCGACCTACCTTACATCAACAAATACGTGAGGCTCAAAAGGAAGATGAACAAGTGAAGAAGTGGAGTCAACAGGCGCAAGAGAATTCGTCAGGAGATTATCAAATTCGTCCAGATGATATCCTATACTACAAGAAGAGAATGGTGGTACCTAAGTCAGAGGAACTGAAGAAACAGATTTTGCAAGAAGCTCATAACAGTCCTTACACAATGCATCCGGGAGCAACGAAAATGTACCGGGACTTGAAGGAGTATTACTAGTGGCCAGGAATGAAAAGAGACATCAAGGATCACGTGACGAAGTGTCTGACCTGTCAGCAAGTGAAAGCGGAACATCAACTACCCTCAGGACTACTACAACCTATTACGATTCCAACCTAGAAATGGGACCATATTACTATGGATTTTGTCACAGGATTGCCTATGACTAGGGACAAACATGACGCGATCTGGGTAATCATGGATCGGCTTACTAAGTCCGTTCATTTCTTACCAGTACGTGTGGATTACTCGCTAGACAAATTGGCAGACTTGTACATCAAAGAGATCGTACGTCTCCACGGAGTTCCAACTTCAATCATATCAGATCGAGATCTCCACTTTACGTCAAATTTTTGGCAGAAGTTCCAAACAGCCCTTGGGACTCGAACGTACCACAGTACTGCATTCCATTCCCAGAAGGACGGACAATCGGAAAGAGTGATTCAAGTTTTGGAAGATATGCTGAGGGCATGCGTTTTAAAATTTAAAGGCAACTGGGACAAACACCTGAGCTTAATGGAATTCGCGTACAACAGCTATCAATCCAGCATACAAATGGCTCCTTACGAAGCACTGTACGGTCGAAAAATGCAAAACTCCAGTTTGCTGGACAGAATTGAGCGAGGAAAAGATGTTGGGGCCAGACATAGTTAAGGAAACTGAGAAAAAGGTAGAAATCATTCGAGACCGATTAAAAACAGCGACGGACAGGCAAAAATCATACGTAGACCTAAAGAGGAAAGACATACAGTTCGAGGTCGGCGACATAGTATTCCTCAAAGTCTCTCCTTGGAAGAAGGTGTTACGATTTAAACAGAAAGGCAAGCTAAGCCCTATATTCATCGGACCATATGAGATCATCAAACGGGTAGGTCTGGTAGCTTACCAGTTGGCGTTACCACCCGAATTAAGTAAAATATATGATGTTTTCCATGTTTCAATGCTAAGGAGGTATCGTTCAGATCCAACCCACGTCATACAAGCTCAAGACATCGAGATTCAGCCCGACCTAACGTACGAGGAAGAGCCGGTAGAAATCCTAGCACGGGAAATTAAAGAGTTGCGGAATAAGAAGATCCCATTGGTCAAAGTGCTTTGGAGGAATCACAAAGTAGAAGAAGCTACATGGGAACACGAAGAAACTATGAGGAAGCAGTACCCATATTTATTTCCACCTGATAGGCTTCGGGACGAAGCCTAAATTAACGGGGGAGGAAGACCGGCCATAGCAGGTATGTATAGTAATTACGTGTACAGTATTCACACGTGCTGACAAAGTAGGCATGCTAAAGAGATCCGGCTAACCCTAGACCGTTAAGCTATAATTCATTAAAAGATCAGGGTTAAACGTGCGTAACTAATGGCGATGGGTGACCATTCTGGGAAGTCTTAATAATGTATGTGATAGTGTAATGAAATGGAAACTAGAGAAAAACCGGGTAAAAACTGTGAACTGTGACTTTCTTCGGAAACGCCCCGTTAGAGAGAAACGAAGACACGTAGACTAGGGGCATTTTGGTCATTATTAATTAAAATTTATACATGAATCCAGAGTAGGAAATATACACACGAGTGCATAGAGGACGTCGAGGGGTTGAATATGAAATGATCGTCAGTAGAAACGGAGTCCGGGTAAACCCGAGCAAAGAAAGGACCTAAAGGAAATTTTGTAAAAAGTCTAGGGCTTATTGGTAATTTTTCAAAATGACTTGGAAACCTACAATAGACCTTAAAAATGGAAAGTAGAGGTCGAGAGGGTCAAAACCATATGTGGTTCACTTCGTGGAACAACACAGTTTAAAAGTTACAGACAATCAATCGCCGGAGGGTCTTTTGGTCTTTTCACATCCTAAATCATAAAATTACAGCAAAGGGAAGAAGAAGGGCCAAAATATGATTAAAAGAAAGCCCAATGGCTTGGGCCTTAAATAAATAAAAGAGAGAGACAATTGTACCAATGAAAAATGGCCATTTTACCTTAAAGTGAACCAATTGGAATTAAGCATTTGTCTTAACACATTATTAGCCAAATTGGGCAGCCATTTGGACCAAAAACACATGAAAGAAGAAAGCAAAAACTCCCTCTTGAGAAGGAGGGTCGTCCAAGCCATAGGAGAAGGAAGAAAGGTGGTGATTTTCAAGTTTTACGGTTTATTATCAAAGGTTTTGGTGGAATCCAAGGTCCTAAACTAAGGTAAGTTCATTTTGAATCCTAATTTCAGGTTTTAATGAGTAATTTGAGAGATTAAAATTAGGGCTCTTATGGTGGATTTGGGGAAAACTTAAGTAGTGATGATATTGATTAATTAAATGGAAGAATTAAGGTTTCTAAGGTTTAATAAGGTTAGATTAGAACTTAATTTGAAAAGAAATGGAAGGGTAGTGCATGTTCTAAATTTCTAGGATTTATGGTTGAGGTTGTGTTGTGAAATTTTTGTAGGCAAGGGTGGAAATAAGGAGAAGGAAGAGCTAGAAAGAGAAGGGAAAACAAAAGGAAATTAAAATACAAGGTTTGGTACTTTACCTGGGAAGAATTAATTTTCCTTTCATTTTCTTGCCAAAAAATTATATATGGAACTTTTGCTATGGATGCCTAAATGTGTTGTTTGAGTTTGAATTCAATTGTTTAGTGGTATTTTTGAATCCATGTGGTGATTGGGTTGTTTAAATTCAAATGAAATCTAATGTTTTCAATGATTTTGGTAAAAGAGTTTATGAACTCCATTTAGTCCAAATTGATTTAAACAATCAAGTTATTTTAAAAAGGGAAGTGTCTAAGTCTTCATTACATTATTAGGGAAGCTTTGAAATGGGTTTAGAAAAAAAATAATAATAATAAACAATTTTGCACCAAATGCAAGTGGGGGCCGAATTGGTGCCCTTTGGGAGCCAATTCTGGACCCAACTTTGGGCAGCCGGTTGAGGCAGCAAACGATGGAATTTTTCGACAAAAGTTTACATGAAATATTTAACATATAAAATAAGTTTCATGAAAAATTTCAGCCAAAAATAAGACCATTTACCTGGTCAAATACATGACTGAAATTGACTGAAATTTAGACGAAAACCAGATTTTACTATTCATATGATCATGCCATTTGTGTTGCCGATTTTACGCACCGTGTTACTATTCTTTTGGTCATATTTGGGAATTATTCTAATGTGATTTGAAGTGTGTGGAAATGACTGGGAATGGTGGTAAACACTTGGAAATGAAACGGGCTTTAGCCACAGAGTTAGTACATGGCGAAATGGCATGACTTGTTAAAAATGAAAAGGGATGTGCAAATCATTTGAAAATTTGTGAAAATCTTGGATTTGAATTTTAAACCCTTAAGCTCTACTTGGTGGTTGAACTTAGTAGATAAGGGTATAGTGCACTATGCTAACTTATGCAGTACTGCTTGATATTGTGATTGAATTGTTATGATCTGAACTCAATGGTGAAGGCCATTGGGGCCAATGGTGAGGGCCATTGGTTATAACCAGGATGGTGAGGACCATTCCTGTGATTTGATATCAGTGGTGAGGGCCACCTGTGTTACAGTGGTGAGGGCCACTGCCTTATCACTGTGGTTCTGCTTTTACCAGTAGAGCAAAAATTTACAAACTATGACACGACTATTTTATGGCATAAGTTGAATTGTGAATATTTTACAATTTTAGTTGAAATCTTTTGAAAAACTTGAAATTCTTTTTTTAGGAAGTACATTTTTATTTCATTGAAGTGAGCTTTATATTTTATTGCTTATAGTATTTAACATTCATATATTTTATTGCATTGCTTGTACAAATACTCTTTACTTTTATTTCCATTGGTAAAGTACCCACTGAGCGACATTGCTCAGCGAGTTATGTTTTTCTTGACTTGTAGGTTCAGAGCAGTAGCTAACTCTTGGGAAGCGACGACCAGACCCACAGTATCTCAGGGTAGATCTCTTAGTTTCCATTCTGAGTTAACTAGTTGTGACATGTATATATATATATATAAGATTGAGAATTACTATGTTATACTGTACGTTAGTAGTATGTCATAATAATAAACCTCTACTTTATTTTGTACTAGAAGTGTGAATTCTTCTTGCAGGTTTGTAGTTGAGGTTATAAGGGGGATTCATTGGGAGTGTATTGAGACTGATTATGTTCGTATTGGTTTGTGTAAAAATGTTTTCAAAAATCAGAAAAACCAGTTTTGTCGACACTTGGGACCCAATTTCTAGGCAAACCTCTGGCCAAATTTCTATAAAAATCAGAACTAAAATTTGACTAAGTAAAATTGGTAGCAACATTAGGTTAGTGTGGCGCCTCTACTTTGCTTACACACGTAGGCCAGGAAGGGGTGTTACAGTCGATACCCCAAGTGGCAAATGGCTAGGGTGAAGACATTGAAAGCAGTTCTTCAGGAGGCATATGATTCAAGTTACCATACATCTGACATTGTTGGCACTTCTTGACAAACTCAATACAGTCTCTCTCTCTATGGTCAACCAATAGTAACCTTGTCGAATAATCTTCTTAACTAGGGCCAAACCACTCATGTGCGGACCGCAACTCCTCGCATGTATTTCTGACATGATGCGCTCCACTTCAGGCTTTCTTAAACATCTAAAATGCACTCCATCAAGCCATCTTCGGTATAACTCTCCATGGAAGGTGATGTATTGCAATGACCACCTCCTTATGGCTCTTCTCTCTTTCTTTGTTGCCACCGGCGGGTATTCTCTTTCCTCCAAAAATTGCCTTATAGTATCATACCATGCATCATGGTCCGTATCAACTTCCATGATTGTCTCATATTCATAGCAAGGAGTTGATGAACTGGTCAAGATCAGAGGCTTAAGGAATAAGCTGGCAGGATTTTCCCATACCGAAGTCAATGCGGCTAGGGCATCAGCCATCTGATTTTCTTCTCTTGACGGGTGTATAAACCTATACTCCTTAAAATTCTTCTTCATCATGGTCAAATAATGGTGGTAGGGTTTCAATTTTTCCTCTTTCAACTCCCACTCTCCATTTACTTGGGATACTACTAGCAATGAATCGCCATAAACTTCCACCTTATCCACCTTCATAATCATTAGGGTTTCCAAACCGAAAATACACGCTTTATACTCCACCATGTTATTGGTTGCCTAAATTTCAACTTCTTGGCTAAAGGGATAAGTTCCCCTTCGGGCGATTCTAGTATAACTCCCAAACCTACTCCTTTCCGATTTACCGCTCCATCAAAATACATTTTCCACCCTTGTACTTCAATTACTTCTAAATGTTCATTTGGAAATTCCAAGATTACCTCTTCACTTTCTGGTAATGGTTGTTGAGCAGGAATTCTGCCACCGTTCTACCCTTGATTGTTTTCCTGGTTATATACTCGATCTCAAATTCTTCTAATATTATCAACCATCGACCATATTTCCTAATTAAAGAGGGTGTCTCCCTTAAGTACTTCATTGGATCCAACCTGGAAATTGCTTGCACACTATACGATTGAAAGTAATGCCGCAAATTCTTAGAAGACCAAACCATGGCTATACATGTCTTTTCGATGATACTATACTTAATTTCATAAGGTAGGAGCTTTCTACTCAAATAGTAAACGGCATGCTCAATCCCTGACTCATTTGCTTGGGCTAGCATGGCTCCTATTGACTCTTCTTCAACTGATAAGTATAGTAATAGAGTTTTTCCGGGTTTAGGTGTTTTCAAAACAGGTGGATTCAACAAATACTCTTTTATTCGGTCAAAGGCCTTTTGACATTCTTCATTCCATACGACCGGCTGATTCTTTCTAAGCAACATGAAGATAGGCTCACAGATTGTTGTCAGCTTTGCTATAAATCTGCTAATGTACTGCAGTTTACCAATGAATCCCCGAACTTCTCTCTCCATCTTTGGGGCTGGCATATCCCTGATTGCTTTAACTTTGTCAGGATCTATCTCAATGCCATTCGGACCAATTACATGTCCCAACAATTTACGTAAGGTAACACCGAATACACACTTTTTCGGATTTAATCTTAGCTTATATTTCAAAGCTCTATCGAAGAATAATTCCAAGTTCTGGAAGTGTTGCTCCCTTGTATCCGACTTCACCATCATATCATCAACATATACTTCAACTTCTTTATGCATCATGTCATGAAATAGTGTGGTGGCCATCCTTTGGTAGGTTGCTCCAGCATTCTTTAAGCCGAAAGGCATCACCCTATAACAAAATATACCCCATGTAGTAGTGAAAGCAGTTTTGGCTTTATCCTCTTGGGCCATTAACACTTGATTGTATCCGAAAAATCCATCTACAAACGAGTGTAGCACGCTAGAGGTCGCACTATCAATGAGTACATCTATATGAGGTAAAGGAAAATCATCCTTAGGGGAAGCCTTGTTTAGATCTCTATAGTCCATGCATACCCTTATCCTCCCATCTTTCTTTGGCACTGGTACTATGTTGGCTAGCCAATTTGGGTATTCTATCACTTCAAGGAACTTCACTTGTATTTGCTTAGTGACCTCTTCTTTAACCAACTCAGCCCACTCAGGTCTTAGTCGCCTAAGCTTTTGTTTGACAGGTTTAATGTGAGTGTAAGTAGGAATGTGATGCTCGGCTATGTCTCGATCTATCCCCGGCATATCTTCGTAGGACCAAGCAAACACTTCTTCATATTTTTTGAATATTTTTTCAAATCTCTCTCTCTCTCATCAGGAGTAAGGTCGGATGCTACGCTAATGTTTTTAGGATTTTCAGTTGTTCCCAAATTTAATGATTTTGTGTTAATAGAATTAATATTAAAGATGCTAATGTAACTGCTATTTGAATGTATATAAGCATCAAGAGAAACATCACACAAGTAAGAAAAATCAGACTTTATTGCATTCATTTTGGAAAAGAAAACATCATCATCCTCATACAAAGCAGACAAATTAAATTCAAAATCAAAATCATTGTTCTCAGAATCATAAAGCAGGATGTCTTCAAACTTTTCCTCGACCAGGGTAGCAATCTCTTTCGGAGTCTTCTCGGCTTTCAGGGCAGCTTCATTCTTCTCTTTTGGATTGGATTCTTTGTTGGTTACAGGGTGAGCTCTTTCTTCACTTGCTCCACTAGCTCAGCAACATCTGTAAAAATTTCAAAACTTGGAATTAACTTACCCATGAACATGATCGACTCAGGCTTTCCTTGGAGTGGTCCCATATCTGGAGCTTTGACAAAGATCTCCTCAAGTGGTGGGAAATTCATCTTCTCACTCTTCTTTGGCTGGACATCGTTGTCTTCATCATATCCTAACCCCTTCTTGGAAGTTTGAGTCTTAAAATCTGGCAACTTTGTCAAACCAGCCGGGAAGGTAGTTCATGTTCTTCATCATATTCAAAACTTTGGAGTCCACTACTTCATCATCAGAAATTGTAGCCACTTAAAAACCATTGAGAGGCCTCTCAACCATTAAAGCGTTAAAAATCTCATTATCTTCAGCTTCAATGACCACTGTCTCATTTCCGTTGGGAAATTTGATCTTTTGATGAAGGGTGGAAGGAACTCCACCAAGAGGGTGAAACCATGGTTGCCCCAAGAGTAAGGCAAAGGTAACTGGTATGTCTAAAACAACAAACTCAACAATAGATTCAATTGGACAAACCTTGACAGCCACTTTGAAAGTCCCTTCGGCATGCCTCTTAGGGTTGTCATAAGCACGAATTGTCACCTCGGTTGGGTTTAGATCTCTTGTTGACATGGCTAGCTTTGGCAATATCTTAAGTGGACAAACATTTACGGCAGACCCATCATCGACCATGACACATGGAGTCCTCTTCCCCTTGACTTCAATTTTGATAAATAGAGGGCGGATGTGGTCTCTCCCCTCCTCTGGTAAGTCTGCATCTGAAAAAGAAACTGCTCCCATATTAACTTCACTCTTTTCTTGGACCTCCTCACATTTCATTACTTCCCCCATTTTTATGGAGTTGATCAACTCCTCCGGTGTTACGGAGGTAGAAATTGGCATGCTAGCCAAGGCTTTGGCCATAGTTTCTCGGTGCTTTTTAGAAGTAGCTAACAAGTCCCAAATGCTAACACTTGCTTGGGTTCTTTTCAATTGCTTGAGCACAACATCATCTTCTTCCACTTCAACTTCCTTCCCTTTATTCGTTTCTATCTCCTTAGGTGGTGGCCTTGCGTAAGGCTTGCCGGATCTAGTATTTATCACCTCATCTTCTTCGGGCTCGGACCAAGTCCACTCCTCCTTCTTGGGTATAACATCATCATCACTATCACTTGAATCCCAAAACCCATTGACAACATAAATTGCTACTTCTTCACCCATCATAGCTTGTTCAAATGCCTCTTCTTCTTTGGTTGCTTCTCCACCCACATCTTGAAAGGAAGACATGACAAAATCCTCATGCAAACCTCCTCCAATCATAAAGGTTGTTGGTGGTGGGACCCTATTGAATTTTGGTAATGGGTTGTCTTTGGTGTTTGGCTTATTGGGCTCGGGTAGCCTCCCATTATCAATTATATTTTGGATCTCATGTTTTAACCTCACACATCTCTCCGTGTCATGTCCTTGCATTTGGTGAAATTGACAAAATGCTTTGGTGTCAAAATTAGGTGGGAGAGGGTTAGGCAAAGGACGAGGATTTAAGGGTTGTAGTAATCCTTTTCTTTGAAGCTTGTTGAGAACCCAAGACATCGGCTTTCCCAATTCCAAAAATTGTCTCCTTGTCCCTTGGTTAGTAGCATTAATATCGACGGCCTTTTGCATGCTTTGGCTACCAGGTTGATAGCTCCCTTTCTCGTTCCTTTTTGTTGCAAAACGGCTCTTCTACCTTTCCCATTCTTCAATTTGCAAACCAGCTTGGAGAAGGTCTTTGAAATCACGGATGAGTGTATGAGACATCCTCTCATGAAGACTAGGCAACACCCCTCTCACAATCGTCCTTATTTGATCGGATTCATCGGGCCTCTTCTTGAGTAAAATGGCCTTGTTTCTCCATCGCTTCACATAGTCCACAAAATTCTCATTTGGCCTTTGCCTTATGGACTCCACTTCCATTAAAGTAACTTCTAACTCAACATTATATCCATATTATTGGATGAAGGCTTTGTAAAGTAGATCCCAATTCTTTTGTGTTCCATCATCCAAGATATTGAACCAATTTTGGACGACGGGGTCCAATGAGAGCATAAAGTACCTTAGGGTTTGAGCCTTAGTAGGCCGGGTGGACTGCATGGCAGTGATGTACTGCTTCACATGAAGATGAGGATTTCCGGTGCCATTGTACTTAGCAAAGGAAGGCATATTGAATTTATAAGGGACATCTTCATCTTGTTCAAATAGTTTGTCGATCTCAGACATCTCTTTGATTTTTAGCTTCTTCTCAAATTTCTTTTCTAAATCAGCAATCATCTTTTCAACATCGGATGTCTCGGTCTTTTCAATAGTTGCCTTCTCAATAGCCTTCAGTTCTTTCTTCTTTTCTTGAACCTCTTGGTAGTATTGAGCCCAATCATCATCATCATCAATGATCACCTTTTCATCATCAAAAACCACTTCACTAACTTTAGTCTTCCCTTTGTCCTTTGGTTTCTTAGTGCTAGCAGATGCCTCGGCATGATTCTCTAAGATTGCAGTCAATTGGTTCTTCATGGTCTCAGCTAGGGCCTCTTTGATTTCTTCCATCTTGGCATTAAGGGCTTCATCCACCATCCTTTGAATTTGTTCGAGCTCCATTGCTTTAGGTGAGCAAGTGATTGAGTCGTTGCTAGATACTTCA
Source organism: Garcia nutans (assembly GCA_947685225.1). Lineage (NCBI taxonomy): Eukaryota > Viridiplantae > Streptophyta > Magnoliopsida > Malpighiales > Euphorbiaceae > Garcia > Garcia nutans. The sequence continues at coordinate 14,624,679 of CANTUV010000032.1, forward strand.
TCTCCGGCATAGGTCGGATTGTTGTAAGCTTTAGAACTATCGTAATCCAGGGCTGTGAGCCAGAGAGGATCAATGATATGAGATGCAAATGTATGCATGTAAGCACAAACAAATCAACAAATAAGGATAAATAGGACGTTCCTTCCAACCTTATAACATCCACACACGAATGGCGAGTCCCTTTTCCTAGGTATATGGTTAACAAAATACCAACATGGGGTATCTTGCTTTCGAATAATTCCCTCGGACGTTTCAACCAATAGTTATATTTTCAAAAATGGAAATCAATCCATGATAATTCCCATTAATTAGGTTTTAATCCATTCAACCGATTGAAGTAGCTTTCATGCTATGTTGGATTAAAACGAAATTAAGAGGTTTATTATAAATAGATTTCTCACTTGAAAAGAGTAACTAATGGTTCATGCCAAAAACAAGCCCATGGTTAATTTATTCTTAGCGTAAACTAGGCCCACAATTGATTTTAGGTATTTCATAATTGACCTAAATATTTTTGCATGCTCTTTGTAAAAAAAGGTTGGGTGAAAATAGTTTTGTTTCTAAGCCCATTGTAAAAGAGATTAGAAAAATGGATTTTGGGCTTAGTATTTGAGCCATGGGCCAAAGAATTTTTTATTTGTTTTAGAAAAGTCTTATTTCCAAAGACCATCTTGAAACATTTTGAAAATAGCTTTGGTCTTTTTGGACTTTAAAGAAAAATTTATTTTGAGCTTACAATATACTTAGGTCATATTAGAAAAAGAACAAACCAAATAAGCCATGATTTAAGCCAAGATAAACTAACCATAGTCAAACAACAGGCATTTAGGGTAAAACCTAAGGAAAGCAACTAGGCTAATTACATGAGCTTTAGTCTTTGGGTTAAAAAGGCTTAGGTTCCCATAGCAAGTATATACCAAATGGTATGAGGCTATGAGTGGTTATGCCATGCTCGATCTCCATACCTTGAGTGAAAGTATGGTATCCCTTACATAACATAACACAGGTAACACGGGCGTCCTAACTCACGCACACAATGCAATCTAAGATGATTCAATGGATAATATCATTATAAGAAATAATAGAATAATAAAAAGACCAACGGAATTAACTTCTCTTATCCCCAGTGGAGTCGCCACTGTGAGCGGGGATTTTTTCCCCCACTCCCGATGGAATGGTTCTTGCGACTTCGGCACTGTTTAGGCTCGGGGCCTTAGAGAATATGGATCTAAGTCCAGAGAAAATGGAGTCACCACCCGGACGGGCCGGGAAAAAGAAAGGGGTGGATGACTCGATTCCTAAGGAATCCCTAACCCCCTAATGGGTTCGGAAAGTTGGGTACGTGTGGGGAAGGTGAGAAATGGCCCAACACCCCCACAACGCCTGGTTCATTGGAACCGGCCTCCTTTACAGGTCTTAATATTATAAAATTCTTAAATATAGCAACATTATCCATATTACACACAATAATTAAAAGAAAACATCAATATATTAAAATCAAAGCAATGTCCAAACAAAGTAAATAAATGGACACCCATCCAAGGATGGAAAGATGTCCTTACATCACATGCCTAAATAGGACACCCACCAAAAGGTAGAAACATGCACTTTACATAGGTTCTAAAATAGAAAAGCAAATTAAATTACATGATGTTTAACTAATGAGGTACCCACCAAGTGGAAACATACCTCTTACAACTTTTGGAAATCTAAATTAATTGATAAAAGTAAATAATCATTCATCATAAATAAATCATTCATCAAAGCTATTAATCAAAATATAAAATAAACATCCATCCATGATAAATTAAATAAATCAAGTATTGGAATTAAATTAAAGCATAAGAGATAAATCAAAGTATAATCAAGTATAGAATTGAATAAAGCAAATAAAAGTTCAATTATAGCTACTGTGACTTTTTATGGAATTAAAATAGATTATGGTTTTATGTTTTAAAAGGTTGGTAAGACTCTTTGATTAACTAAATTAATATTTGAATGGTGAAATCATGAAACTAGGGTTTTAGACACTTTGAAATACTTTTGATTTGTGGTTTTAAATGGTGATTCATTGTGTTTTTAAGCTACTGCGTAAAGTTGTAAAATTTGCATTTTAATGGTTTTTGATGTTTTAAAAGATTAAAGTTTAGAAAAAGTTAGGTTTAAGGTTTTAAAGAGTTTAGAGCTTATTATTTTAGGTTTAGAAGTTGAATTTGGATTTAGTGTTTTTAGAATTTATGGTTACGGGTGATGCATCGAACTTTTAGAATTAAAAATCAATTTGATACTTTTATGTGATTTTATGAAAATAAACCAAACAAATTAAAGTTTTTTATAAATAGAAAAGATTTATATAATTGGAAAAAGTGTTTTTAGGATTTTTTTTAATGAGAAACAGAACATGTTTTAAGATTTTGTAAATTTAGAAAACAAATTTTGGTTTTGAGGTTTTGAAGAAATAAAACTAATAACTTTAAATTCTTTGGGAAATAAAGCAACGGATTAATATTTTTAACTTTACAAAAACTAAATTAAAGTTCAAAGGTTTTTAATTTTGATTTCATAGATTTTCTACTGTGTAAAAACAATTAAAGAAAATCAATTAACACATACCTTCTTTTGATGATTCCTCCAAAAACAATTCTTCTTGGATGAACTAGCTCCAAAGACAAGCCTTTTTTGCCTTTGAATTGCTTAAATCGTGATGTTGCTCCTTTAAAAATCAATTGAATTCAATTATTCCTTTTCCTTCACTGATTTGGTTTTCCAATTTCCAAGCTCACTGTGAAATTTTTTCTCCCCTAAATTAATTGCCTTTGGTCCTTATTTATAGTGGTTTTAGGTTGTTTATTCCTAATTAGTTAAGGTAAGTAATATTAATAAAAAAAATCGAAACCTAATTGAATTAGGTTTCGAAAAATTTGCATCGAAAAATTTGCGCTGCCGAAAAAAACTGCCGCAGGAAAAAATGCACTGGCGAAAAAAACTGCCGCAGTGGGCGGGCTGGAGAGCGAGCTATTTCGCCCGCAGGATTTTCCTGCGGGCGAAATAGCACAGTGATTTCACCCGCAGGAATTCCCTGCGGGCAAAATATCCCACGGGCCCGTGCGACTGTTTTTTCGCTGCTGATTTTTTCGACTTCGACTTCGATTTTGATTTTGATTTTTTGATTTTGATTTGTTTATTTTTATTTTTTATAAATAAAAATTAGATACTAAAGCAAAAATTATTTAACAAAAATTATTTTGGACCAATTAGACAACAAAAATCATTTTGGACTAAATAAAACATATGGGACTGGATTGGGTCAAAAATTAAGGGTCTACACCGTGTCAATCATCCCTCAACATAGTAGCTATGACACACTCAGTGACATGGGTGTGTCACTAGCCATGTCAATCCTCCCTCAACACAGTAGCAATGACACGCTCAGTGACATGGGCGTGTCACTGGCCGTGTCAATCCTACTAGCTGTGACACGCTCAGTGACATGGGCGTGTCACTTGATGTGTCACCCATCCAGAAAACAGAACCATTGACACGCCTAAAGACCTGGCCGTGCTCATGGGCGTGTCAGGCTAAAAATCCTGATTCTGGCAAAAACAACATCACATCCAACAAACCTCTTACTCCACCACTTTCCACTTCAAACAAACTTAACTAAACACACCCATAAACCATAATAACTTGCAAAAACATCAAAACAATTCAAAACATACATCAAACACCAATTCACAACCATCACATACACACAACTCAAACACAACACTTGCTCTTCCCACACCAAACTTAACTCTATCTCTTCAATCAAACTCCAAAATCAACACCATAAAGGTCACACACCCTTAAATACACCATAATCAAATATACACATACTATCAACAATCAAACACCAAACTCAAAACACAAACTTAAAAGAAAACAAGGGAATCAAGTGGAAAACTTACCAAAAGTGATGAAAATCTTTAGAATTCCAACTTGATCACTTGAAACACCTTCAAATCTTGAGTTTGGAAAGACAAAATCTCACTTTCTCTCTTGCTATGGAGTTAGCAAGCCAAGGAGAAAAGAAAAGAAGAAGAAGATGAATAGAACACAAGTCAACTCTCTATTAACCACTCAATCATCTCTTTAAATCTCAACCAAGCAAATAAAATAATAAAATATTCATAAATATCCTCATCCACTTCCTTTAATTTCCATTTCAATTAATTTAAAAATAAATAAATCTTCTTTTGACCTTCCATTTCTTTGACTTGTATATGTTGTATATATCTCTATATATACAACATATACACTCTTCTCCTTACCTCTTTTCTCTTTCCACTTAAACATATACACTTATAACATTTAATTCAAATACAACAATAAATATTCCAAAACTTTTAGGGTATACTTTGGGATATTACAATTCTCCCCCTCTAAAAGAAATTTCGTCCTCGAAATTACCTGATCTCAAGTCTGAAATAGTTGAGGATACTGATCTCGCATCGCTTGCTGACTCTCCCAAGTTGCCTCTTTCTTTGTATGATTCTTCCAAAGAACCTTCACAAGTGGCACTTTCTTATTTCTTAACTCTTTCACTTCATGTGCCAAAATAGCAACTGGTTCTTCTTCAAAAGTCAAATCCGGACTCACCTCAATAGATTCAACCAACAAAACATGAGATGGGTCTGATCTGTACCTCCTCAGCATAGAAACATGGAAGACATTGTGAATTCTATCCAACTCAGGCAGCAAAGCGAGTCGATAAACAAATGGTCCAACTCTTTCTAATACTTCATAAGGTCCAATAAAACGAGGACTTAGCTTCTCTTTTCTGCCAAATCTCAAAATCTTCTTCCAAGGAGACACTTTCAGAAATACTTTATCTCAAACATTGAACTCTATGTCTCTCCTCTTCAAATCTGAATAAGATTTATGTCTATCTGAAGCTGCTTTCAACCGATCCTGAATTATCTTCACTTTCTCTTCCATTTCTTTAATCAAATCGGGACCAACCAGTTTACCTTCTCCAACTTCATTCCAACATAGAGGCGTTCTGCATTTTCTACCATACAATGCCTTAAATGGTGCCATTCTAATACTAGATTGATGACTATTGTTATAAGCAAATTCTATCAATGGCAAAAATTTATCCCAACTTCTAGAGAAATTAATGACACAGCTTCTCAACATATCCTCTATAATCTGTATCACTCTCTCTGACTGCCCATCTGTCTACGGATGAAAAGCAGTGCTAAAATGCAATCGAGAACCCAAAGCAGCATGCAAACTCTTCCAAAACCTTCAAGTAAACTGAGGATCTCGATCAGACACTAAAGAAATTGGAACACCATGCAACTTTCACTATCTCACTGATATACAGCTCAGCCAACTTCTCCAGAGAATAATCCATTCTAACTGGAAGAAAATGAGCTATCTTCATCAACCGATCAACAATCACCCAAATAGCATCATGCTTCCTCTGAGTCAATGGCAACCCAGACACAAAATCCATTGTCACTCGCTCCCATTTCCATTCAGGCACTGATAAAGGTTGAAGCAACCCTGTTGGAACTTGATGCTCAGCTTTTACCCTCTGACAAGTGAGACATTTAGATACAAACTCTACTATGTCCCTCTTCATACCTGACCACCAATAATATTGCTTCAAATCATGATACATCTTGGTACTCCCAGGGTGCATAGCAAAAATTGATTGATGCGCTTCCTGCAAAATAATCTTTCTCAAACTAGCATCATCAGGAACACATAATCTATCTTTGAACCAAAGGCTGCCATCGTCCCTCATATAGAAATCTCGGTTCCCTCCTTTCTGGCAACTCGAAACAATCTTCTGAATTTTCTCATCAGCCAATTGAGCCTCTTTAATATGATCTAACAACACCGGTCTCAAATGCAACTTAGCTAACAAAGCTCCATCATTACAAAGCTCAAAATTAGCATGCAGCGCTCTCAACTCAACAAGCAACGAGAGTGAATAAACAGTCAATCCTGCTAAAGACTTCTGACTCAAGGCATCAACAACAACATTCGCCTTACCAGGATGATATTCAATTAAACAGTCATAATCTTTAATCAATTCTAACCACAGTCTCTGTCGAAGATTCAGCTCTCTTTGAACACCCAAGTATTTCAAACTCTTATGATCTGTATAGATAAAACACTTCTCTCCATACAAATAATGTCGCCAAATCTTTAAAGCAAACACTATAGCTGCCAACTCCAAATCATGTGTCGGGTAATTCAACTCATGCGGCTTCAACTGCCGAGAAGCATAAGCTATAACTCTACCCTCTTGCATCAAAACACAACCTAAACCATTATGTGAAGCATCACTGTAAATCACAAATGGTTTATCTTCCACAGGCGAAGTAAGAACAGGAGCTTGAGTCAACATCTCCTTCAACTGCTCAAAACTAGCTTGACACTGATCTGTCCACACAAATCTAACTCCCTTTCGAAGTAATCTGGTGAGTGGAGTAGCTATCAAAGAAAAACCCTTCACAAAGCGTCGATAATAGCTTGCCAAACCCAGAAAACTTCTAACTTCAGTCACAGACTTCGGTGGACTCCAACTCAAAATGGCCTCAAATTTACTCGGATCAACTCTTATACCATCTGCTGACACTATATGACCGAGAAAAGTCACTTGATCAAGCCAAAACTCACACTTTGACAGCTTAGCGTACAATTGCTTCTCTCTCAAGGTCTGCAATACAATCTGCAAATGCTTGTCGTGCTCCTCCTTATTATGTGAATACTCCAAAATATCATCAATAAAGACCACCACAAACTGATCTAGATAGGGCCTAAACACCCTATTCATCAAATCCATGAAAGCTGTTAGTGCATTCGTCAATCCAAAAGGCATCACTAAAAACTCATAATGCCCATATCTTGTGCGGAAAGCTGTCTTAGGAACATCTTCAGCTCTGACTCTCAACTGATGGTACCCTAATCTCAAATCAATCTTGGAAAACACTGTTGCTCCCTTCAATTGATCAAATAGATCATCTATCCGAGGCAAAGGATACTTATTCTTGATAGTCACCTTATTCAACTGTCTATAATCGATGCACAATCTCAAAGTACCATCCTTCTTCTTCACAAAAAAATAGGAGCTCCCCACGGAGAAACACTAGGGAGAATAAACCCTTTATCCAACAACTCCTGCAACAGCACCTTCAACTCTCTCATCTTAGCAGGTGCCATTCGATATGGAGTAATAGAGATTGGAGTGATACCAGGCAACAAATCGATACCAAACTCAACCTCTCTCTCAGGGGGTAACCCTGGCAACTCCTCAGGAAATACATCTAGGAATTCAGCAACTGTGGGTATACTATCAAGCTGAGAACCCACTACTCTAGTATCCACAATATGAGAAAGATAAGCATCACACCCTTTTCTAATCAACTTCCTAGCTGCAATAGCTGACACAAACAAGGATGCAAGTTGTCTCTGCTCACTAGATACCATTACACTTCTACCATCACCGGTTCTCAGGGTAACATACTTCTTTTGACAGTCTACACTCCATACTTAGACAACCAATCCATGCCTAAGATCAAACCATACTCCTTATAAGGCATTTCAATCAAATCACCCAAAAACTCCTCACCTTGCACCACAACTGAACTATCACGATGCACCTTACTCACCACAACACTATGTCCTAAAGGATTTGTCACCAAGACATCAAATCCTAAGGACTCTAAATGCAATTCAGACACAGGCAAGATAGATACACTTATGTATGAATGAGTAGATCCTGGATTAATCAAAGCAAGAACTGAAATGCCAAATAAAGAAAATGTACCCGCAATAACTGCTGAAGCTTTCGACTACCTCTGCATCACATAAACTCGCTGAGATGGCCCAGCCTCATCTGGCCTACTGCCTCTGGATGTAGAGCCTCCTCTCTGACTGATCCCAAGTCGACCACCTCTATTGAAACCTCTGCCCCCTCAACCACCTTTGCTAACACTAGGTCAAGAAGCTGCAGTATCAGTCTGTCTATCCTCCTGTAGCTCAGGGCAATCTTTGATGAAGTGAGCTGGTGACCCACATCTAAAACATACTCCTGATCCACCCGTCTTCCATCAAGCACCCCCATGTGCCCTACCACAATGGACACATGTAGGTAGAATGGATCTCTGAACCACTAGAGTCGGAGCACTCGCTACAAAGACTGTAGGTCTCGATCTCTGCCTCTGATACTGAACTGACCTACCTGACTGCCTCTGGCTCCTACTGGCTCTTGGAACAAAACTCCCTCGGCCCCTCTTCATAGATGAAGACCCTGCCTCAAACTGGGGTCTCCTCTTCAGTAGCAGCTGCTGCAATACCCTGTGCTCTCTCTACACTTCTAGTTGCTGCAACCAATTGAGAAAAGTCTTGGTACCGAGAACCAGCAACAATACACATAATAGAATGTCTCAATCCCTCCTCAAATCTCCTGCACTGGTCTATATCATCTGAAATAATCCCACCGGCATAGTGACTCAACCGGATAAATTCAATTTCATACTCTGTCACTGTCCGGTTCTCCTGTCTCAGATTTAGGAATTCCATCTTCTTGGCATCCTTATACTCCCTCGAAATATATTTCTGCTCAAACTCCCGCAGAAAATCACCATAAGATAAAGTCGGTGGATCATCCATAGCATGGGGAACCGTCTTCCACCAATCATAAGCATCTTTCTGCAGAAGTGATCTAGCATAATCAAATTTCTCTTCAGAAGTAACTTGCAACTGAATAAATACCCTCTGCACTCTATCCAACCATTGCTCAGCTACTGCAGGGTCTGTAGTGCCAAAGAAATCCTCAGCCCCATACTTTCTCAATTTATCATAATGCCTCGCCAGCACTTACAGCTGTGGTGGCGGTGGCGACTGCACTGGAGCTTGCCTCAACAATTCTACCATACGCCGTAACCAAACTGGCGGAACCTCATCAGTAGCTGATCTTTCTCGCACAGGAGCAGGTGCCTCTCTAGCTCTCTCAACCCTAGCTCCATCTCTACCCTCTTCAGGAGCTACACTCTCAGCACTACCTTCTATGGACTGACGTGACTGAGATGCCATCACTACCTATATCTGCAATACAACAGAATATACCTTATCAAAGATCAGAGACTGCCAGTGCCAAAACATGTATCTTATTCAAAAACCATATTTTTAAATCAAAATTTTCTTTTTCTTACAACTTACCTAGGTTGAGAATCTCAAACCTAGGCTCTGATACCAAAACAGATGTAACACCCTTATATCCCATATACGCACACTACATACTACTACATATGTAATATATGTATACCGGATACAGGAGTGCCATGGTTTATATTAGACAACCCGATTTTTCTCTTCTGCATTAATATGAGAAAACTTAAAACATTTCATATATATATATATATTATGGAACATAACAGGTAAAACATTTATTCATTATGCAGCGGAAAATGTAGTGGTATTTACATATATAAATACATCAAAATCAATGTTTACAAAACATAAAGTTTATACATGTTTGGCAGTTTGTCTCTAATCTTTAAGCCCACAATCAACACTTCAAAGTCTAGACTCGACTCGGTCTAGCTGAACTCTCCGGTTCTACCCTGTCACCTACGCGATGAACCACAATCGCGCTAAGCCATAGGCTTAGTGGTACAAACCACAATAACAATATTCTTCAATGCAATGCCAATGTCATACGTTCAAATATTATAAACAATACATAAGAATCTCATATTACAAAACCTTACATTAAGTCTTATTATTCATTTGTTTCAATATTCATAATTCACATGGAAGCAAAGACAAGCATGGGCCTAAAAGATACTAATATACCATTCAACTTTCAGAGTTAATGTTTTGGTTTAATTTTCACATTTATCATTATCCCAACTAGGCTTCAAGGATTAGGCCCAACCAAGCTTCAAGGGGAGCGAAGCATGCTAAGCATCAACGCAACTTAGCTTCAAGGACCAAACCCAACCCAGCTTCAAGGGTTTGTAACATCCCAACTAGGCTTCAAGGACTAGACCCAACCAAGCTTCAAGGGGAGTTAAGCATGCTAAACTTCAACCCAACTTGGCTTCAAGGATCAAGCCCAACCCAACTTCAAGGGTTTGTTACTATTAGGCATGCCACCAACAACAAAACTCTAAAAATTGAAAAACACATTAAGCACACAATTCTTTCATTATTTCATTATCAATTCCATTCTCATTTCCTCATAATCATCTAGGAAAACATGCCCCAATTGTTTCATTTGCATCATTATAGCCAACAACAATGGCTTCACATCTCATCATTAAGGTATACACAACCAATTGCATTACACATATAATTTGAACGATCATCATATCTTTCACATTAAGCAATTCATAGCATTAATCAAATATATCAACAATGTAATAGATTACTTAACACATTTATAACCAAATGTGTTAAGTCCCAAAGTCATATATATATATATATATATGCAACCATGTAAGGTTTGTACTTACCTTAAGAGAAACTCACACAACACCAAACTCCTCTTCCAAGAATCCTCAACACTTGGATTAGGGCAACTCAATCTCTTCAAGACCTAATCCAAAAGGGATGATACATGCTTACTTAGAGATACATATGAGATAATATGGATATGAACCAACTAGGACAAACTCTACACATGATATGCTCAACAACACGGGCGTGTCCAAGACCGTGCCCTAAATCACAACACAGAAGCTTTGACACGCTCAGTGACATGGGCGTGTCACTGGCCATGTCAATCCTCCCTCAACACAGTAGCTATGACACGCTTAGTGACATGGGCGTGTCACTGGCCATGTTAATCCTCCCTCAACACAGTAGCTATGACACGCTCAATGACATGGGCATGTCACTGGCCGTGTTAATGCTACTACAACACAGAAGTTGTGACACGCTCAGTGACATGGGTGTTTCACTGGACGTGTCACCCATCCATAAAATAGAACCATTGACACACCTAAAGACCTGGCCGTGCTCATGGGCGTGTTAGGCTAAAAATCCTGATTCTGGCAAAAACAACATCACATCCAACAAACCTCTTACTTCCACCACTTTCCACTTCAAACAAACTTAACTAAACACACCTATAAACCATAATAACTTGCAAAAACACCAAAACAATTCAAAACATACATCAAACACCAATTCACAACCATCACATACACACAACTCAAACACAACACTTGCTCTTCCCACACCAAACTTAACTCTATCTCTTCAATCAAACTCCAAAATCAACACCATGAAGGTCACACACCCTTAAATACACCATAATCAAATATACACATACTATCAACAATCAAACACCAAACTCAAAACACAAACTTAAAAGAAAACAAGGGAATCAAGTGGAAAACTTACCAAAAGTGATGAAAATCTTTAGAATTCCAACTTGATCACTTGAAACACCTTCAAATCTTGAGTTTGGAAAGACAAAATCTCACTTTCTCTCTTGCTATGGAGTTAGTCGGCCGAGGAGAAAAGAAAAGAAGAAGAAGATGAATAGAACACAAGTCAACTCTCTCTTAACCACTCAATCATCTCTTTAAATCTCAACCAAGCAAATAAAATAATAAAATATTCATAAATATCCTCATCCACTTCCTTTAATTTCCATTTCAATTAATTTAAAAATAAATAAATCTTCTTTTGACCTTTCATTTCTTTGACTTGTATATGTTGTATATATCTCTATATATACAACATATACACTCTTCTCCTTACCTCTTTTCTCTTTCCACTTAAACATATACACTTATAACATTTAATTCAAATACAACAATAAATATTCCAAAACTTTTAGGGTATACTTTGGGATATTACAATATATGTATTTTATGTATACAAGGTATATGTATTTTACGTATATAGGATATAAGGATGCTATAAGTTTGTACCAAGCCACTACTATAGGGAGTTGTACAATCGAATTCAAAACCTCACTCAAGGGTCTAAGAGTGTGGAAGAGTATTATAAGGAGATGGAAGTAGCAATGGTTAAAGCTAATGTTGACTAGGATAATGAAGCAACCATGGCTAGATTTCTAAATGGGTTGAACAAAGAGATAGCTAATGCAGTAGAACTATAATTGTAAATGGAGATAGCATCTAGCCCTAAAGGTTAAGAAGCAGCTTAAGATAAGGAGTAGCTCTAGTAAATATTCATCCACGTCCTCATCATTCAAGCTAACTTGGAAGAAAGAAGACAAGACTCCAACAACCAAACTAAAGATTAAACTCAAGGAAGTTCCCAATCTTCCTAGAACTAGTAAGGATAGTAAGGATAAGAATATGGTTGAATCTACATCTAAAATTAAAATTTTTTAATATGGTGATGTAGGTCATTACAAAAAGGAGTGTAATGCCCCAATCAGAGGATGATATACATGATTAATGGGGAGTATTTTTCAACTAGTAATGAAGAGGAGGAGGTTGTCAAGGGTAAATTTGAAGATGAAGTTAGCGAGGAAGAGGAGAAAGTGCTACCATTAATGGGAAACGTAGAGCACTTGTACCTAGAAGAACCTTGAATTTGCAAGTCCAACTTCAGGAGAATAATCAAAATACAAGATGTCTAGTAAAGGATAGAATGTACGATGTTATTATGGTTGGAAAGAGTGCAATGAATGTTGAAAACACCACCTTAGTAGAGAAGCTTGGATTACCAATTATCAAGTATCTCCAACCATACAAGTTAAAGAGGCTTAATTGTGAGGAAATTAGAGTAACCAAACAAGTACTCATGGCTTTCAAAATGGGCGAATACCACGATGAAATATTGTTTGATATTGTTCCAATGTAAGAGGGGCACCTTTTGTTGGGAAGTCCATGACAATATGTTAGGAGGGTGATGCATAATGGATTTACCAACCACTATACCTTTGATAAAGATGGGAAAAAGATTACTTTGGCTCATCTATAACTTAAAGTTGTGTATGAGGGAGAAATACAAAGAAAAATGAGGGAAAAAGAAAGCAAGAGAGATAGTGAAGAAGGTAAGAAAGAGAGTGAAAAAGGAGAGAGTCTAAAAGAAATAAAAGGAGCATAGAGAAAAAAAGTAGTTGAGAGCAAAATGAAACACAATTTTTATGTAAGGAAAGAGAGCTAAAAAATGTTTTTAAATATAGCTAATCTTGACTCTTTATCTAGTGTTATTGTTTCTTTATTGCAGGAGTTTATGGGCATGTTTCTTAAGAAGATGCCAAAGGAATTACCACCCTTGAGACTGATTGAGCACAAATAAACCTTGTACCGAGAGCTCCAATCACTATAAAAAAATTGCTCATTAGTGACTAACAAATTTTGTTGCTAATGATGTGTTTTTCGTCACTATTAGCATTAGTGACAGTTTTATGGTCGTCGTGCGCCGTAGCAAATACTTCCCTTACAATAGGTTTTTGACATTCTTACTAATCATTTTTTGTAATAAATTTATGTCATTGCTAATAACTTTAAAAGTGATCTCCAATGTGACTAGAAATAAGGAGAATAGGCTACGAAATTTTATTTGCTATGGTAATTTGCCCTCGCTATAAATACAACAATGTTGTTGCTAATAATTTTTTTACAATAAAATTATGTCATTGCTAATAACTTTAAAAGTGATCACAAATGAGATGAGAAATGAGGAGAATATTCTACAAAATTTTATTTACGATGATTATTTGCCCTCGCTATAAATGCGACAATGTTTTGCCAATATTTTTTTGCGATAAAATTATGTCCTTGATAATAACATTAAAAGTGATCACTAATGAGACTAGAAATAAGAAAAATAGTTTATGAAATTTTATTTGAGACAATATTTGTTATCATTATAAATGCGATGATGTTGTTGCTAATAACTTTTGATAAAATTATGTCATTACTAATAACTTTAAAAAGTGATTGCTAATGAGTCTAGAAATGAGGAGAGTAGGCTGTAAATTTTTATTTGTGATGATTATTTGGTCTTACTATAAATTTTTATCAATGAATATGTGTTGTCGTTTATCAATTTTTATCAACAAATATTTTATAATTATTTCTAACCAGTATGTGTTATCGTTGTGATATTTTTTTTTAATTTTTAGCGAGCACTTTAAATTGATGTAATTGATATAAGCAATGAGAATGTGGTTATATATTAGAAATGAATATTTGTTATTACAGATTATTATTAGCGATCAAATAGAAATTTATTACTAAAAGTAATATAACAATTATGGCTATTAACAATTGCAATGAAATTACATTTAAATTAATATACTTTTTTCATTGAATTTTTATTATTGTAATTGCATTTTATTTATGTCTTTTTGTTACCACTGTGTATGAATAGAATTGAATAAATTAAAATATCTAAATAAATTCAAACTTATTTCATAGATAACTAAACATTGTAGTTTGACATTTAAAATAATAAAGTAAATCATCCTAATAAATATCATAATATCCATGAAAATTTTACAAGAAAAAAATAGTAACCAATTTGAAAGAAATTGAAATTGTAATAAAAAGAAATAACTAGTCATCATTTTCATAATTATTTTCAAGACAATCATCAACATATCGATCTCTTGTTTCACCTTAATCATTGGCATAAACCTATGAAAAATCAACAAATACTATTATTAACCTATAATATAATTTGAAAAAAAAAATCACAGAATCTCCTATATATATTGCACAATCCTCCCTGTGTGGAAAAGAAATTTCATGTACTGGCAATTCAACATGAGTTTTGATACTGCCCAATTGTTTTTCTAATTGGGTCCGAATTTGATTGAGGCCTTTTAATTGAAACCAGATTTGATTTGGTTCTTTTAATTCGAGCCAAATTTATTCTATACTAAAATTAAGGGTTTACAATAACCTTTCAACAATACTCAATCTTCTTTTTAAACATCTCTCTGCTAAGTACCCATCTTTGCAATTCCAATTCACAAACTTCAATTTTGATTTGAATTGGAAGCGAAAAACAGCTTTCCTAGATTTTAAAAATAATATCCCAACAATTTACCTCATGAACCCATACATTTTTAAACCTAATTGAAATCTTGTTGTTGTGTAGGGTTGTGATTTCTATTACTTTCTACAAAGGCACTAAGAAAGATTACAGAGTGATCAGAATTACACCACCCAAATTCCCCAATTTAGAACCCCACAAAATAATTAAACAATCCTGATTTTCTAGTGCTCTACTTAATCTTTCTTTAATTCATGCACTTAAACCCCTCCTTCTCTCCTAGTGGGAAGGGTATCCACTCATCCCTAGGTTAATTAGCCTGCAATCATGCACAGTATGTTGAAACCAAGAAAAAAGAGATTTTAGGTGTTTCACTTGTCTCTTATTGGCTTAAAAGGTCTTTAAAGTTGCTTATAATACACCAAGGGAGCTCTGATTCTAAGCATAACACTCGTAATAAATTCCATGAATCCCATCTATGACTCCACTCTAGAAATCCATAAAACACTATAAGTCTCCATTCATCCATCTCTCTTAATCGAACTATCACATCAATATAGTTATGAGAGTAATTGATTAGCTGATTTAAATTACCTTATTCCCACAATAAAGCAATTCCCCTCCATGACTGAAACCCTCAACGATTAAAGAACCCTCAAACTATAGACTCCTCTGGATCTTCTAAACCTAATCTCTTGTTGCCATTAACTCCATCAGAAAAATAAATTTTGGCTTAGTTTTGGATACTAAGTCCTTCAATTCTTGAATTGTCAGTGGGTTACCCATCCCACAATAATTCTAGCTTAGAGTGCTCATTTGGCTTGGCATACTTGGCCTTTGACAAAAAAAAAATTAGACACCACAATTATTGGTTGTATCCCCTGGTCAATAATTTCAATATCAACTCCATCCTCCATGTGATGCCATTTGAGATAAATAATAATGAGTCCACTTTGATCATAATTGTCATGGCCATTGAGATTAGTTTTTTTTTACTCACTTCACTAGTTGACCCCCCACTTAAGGCCTTTAGAATCTTTAGATTACTTTCATCATTCATACCCCTTACCATGCCATCATAACCCTGAGATGTTGTCTTACATTGCTGACATACCAAATTTGCACCATCTTTGTTTTATCTTGACTCCTCTTCTCCAATTATTATTTTCGGTGAAGACTCCCTAAGCCACTTTTCACTACCACTCATGTTGCTTTGTTTTCCTAACACTACTATCATTCAGATTCCATATAGTTTCATAACCCTTTCCTATTTATGCTCGTAGAATTTTGAACAAAATATCTTTGAGTCTACAATAATTCTGCAAAAGAAATAGAACGTATGTAGTTTTTTATATTTGAAAATTCATCTAAGACCATTTGCCTCCTGACTTTATTATTTTCATTTGTATTTTCAAAGAAAGGCAAACATCAACCCTTACTCTTATCCTCATGTAGGTTTTACATATCCATCAAAGTTACTAGGATCGAAGTCAATGTACATCATAATGAAATCTCCAACTTTCCTACCTACATGCATGTTCAAACAAGAACCTCAAAGGGTCATCATGCACTTTCTTTGAAATCTCCATGTTTTGGATAGAAATCTGGGTGGGAATCTGTCCTTTTCTAAGGCAACATGCTTATCATATATCCAAAGTCTATTAGTGACTACCTTAGCTAAATCTAATTCATGAAAAAACTTAAACAAATAAAGATTAAGGGCCAGATTGTTAATATAAACTCTTTTCACCAGTCTCCATAAGGATGCTAAAGCATTTTTCATTGCTGAAAAGTTGATTTCTCTATTTGTTGAGAACCTCTCTATCAGGCTCCAATTAATGTTATTTGTTCTACTTTGAGTATTATTACCCTTTGCAATTGTAGTAGTTCTTTCCTTATCTTCCACCGAAATTTTGCTTCATAGTTCTTCCATAGTTGGTGTGAGTAGGAATTTTTGTCCTCACTCCTAGGGGAGTACTTATTGCAACTTTGGCACTTGTGAGCGAGGATTTTTACCCCCCACTCCCGGTGGAATGGTTCTTGCAACTTCGATACTGTTTAGGCTCGGGGCCTTAGAGAACACGGACCTAAGTCTGAAGAAAATGGAGTCACCACCCGGACGGGCTGGGAAAAAGAAAGGGGCGGATGACTCAATTCCTAAGGAATCCCCAACCCCCTAATAGGTTCAAAAAGTTAGGTACGTATGGGGAAGGTGAGAAATGGCCCAGCACCCCCACAACGCCCGGTTCATTGGAACCGGCCTACTCAGGTTAATATTATAAAATTCCTAAGTATAACAATATTATCCATATTACACACATTAATTAAAATAAAGCATTGATATATTGAAAATTAAAACAATGTGCAAGCAAAACAAATAAGTGGACACCCATCCAAAGATGGAAACATTCCCTTACACAATCCATGCCTAAATAGGACACCTACCGAAAGGTAGAAACATGTCCTTTACATTGGTTCTAAAATAGAAAAGCAATTTAAATTACATGATATTTAACTAATGAGGTACTCACCAAGTGGAAACATACCTCTTACAACATTTGGAAATCTAAATAAATCGATAAAAGTAAATAACCATTCATCAAAGATATTAAACATTAATAGAATGTAAACATCCATCCATGATAAACTAAATAAATCAAGCATTGAACTTAAATAAATCAACTAAGCATTGAAAATAAATTAAAGCATATAATAGACTACATAATCAAATATAAAATTAAATAAAGCTAATAAAGATTCAAATTAGGGCTACTGTTTCTATTTAAGATTCTTTATTTAATGTGTTTAGGGTTTTGGAATTCATGGGTTTAAGCTACTGTAAATTTCAAAAGAATTGAAATGAAGCAAAATTTTATAATTTAAGAGGTTGATAAAGTTCTTTAATTAACCAAATTAGTGTTTGAGAAGTTAAATCATAAAATTAGGGTTTGGACACTTTAAAACATTTAGATTTATGATTTACGGTTACTGAATTATGGTTTTTAGGCTTACTGTGTTTGAATTTTAATATTTATGCTTATAAGGTTTTAAGGATTAGGGTTTAGAAAAATTAGGGTTTAGGTTAGCTAGTTTAGGGTTTACTGTTTTGGGTTTTGGAGTGAATTAGGGTTTTAGAATTTTAGAATTAGGGTTTTGGAGGATGCATTAGATTTTAGAATTTGAAAATAAATTGATAATTTTATGAAACTTTATGAAAATAAACAAAACGATTTAAGATTTATAGTAACAGAAAAGATATTTTTTAGGGTTTTTGGAAAGAAAAGGATTCAATTTAGGGTTTTGAAAAATTGGAAGGCAGATTAGGGTTTTAAGATTTTGAAGAAACAAAAATAACTATTTTAAGATTTTTGAAAAACAAAGAGACGAATTAAGGTTTTTAAGATTTAGAAAAGGTAAATTAAGGTTCTAGGGTTTTTTTTTTTTTTGAAGAAACAGAAACAACAATTTTTTATCTTGAGGGATTAAGCTACTGTAAATTAATGAAACAAATAAAGAAACTCATACCTTCGTTTGTTGGTTCTACTAAAAATCACTTCTTGGATGAACAAGAACAAAGGCAAGATGGTTGCCTTTGATGGATTGAATTTGCTTGTTTGCTTCTCAAAAAGTCCGATTGATTCAAAGTTTTTCAATTCACTCGACTGTCTTTTTTCTGAATTTCGATCCCAAATTTCACCTCCCTTTCTGTGTTGTTTTAGTCATTATTTATAGAAGATTTTTATGATTAATTTTATTTATTCACGGAATCTAACATTAATTAAGAAAAGAAAACTAAACCTAATTGTATTTGTTTTCGAAAAAATTTGCGTCGGAAAAATTTCGCTGGAGAAAAAAAACTGCTGCGGAAAAATTACGCTGGCGAAAAAAAACTGCTGCAGATAATTGAGCTGGCGAAAAAGCTGCCGCAGGTGGCTGCGGGGCAAAAATTGGCCTGCGGGCCATTTCGCCCGCAGAAATAATCTGCGGCCATTTCGGCGCAACCCTTTTCGGCGACGAAATTTTTCGTCGCCGATTTTTATTTTTATTTATTTGTTTATTATTATTTTTTTTATTAATAAAAATTAAATACTAAAGCAAATACTATTTAATTAAGATAACAAAATTTGTTTTTGACTAATTAAAATATATTAGACAAGACAAAATTATTTTGGACTAATTAAAATATATTGGAACGGACTGGGTAAAAAATTAAGAGTCTACAGTTTGCCCCCCTACTTGAATGATCTGAGACTTTAGTGAAAGAGAGTGAAAAGCAATAAGACTTAATTTTTGAGATGGTTGAGGTTTTGGGTTCTGGACTCGGTTCGAGTTTTGGACTCAAGGATAATTTTAGGTTCTGGACCTAAGAAAAATTTGGGTTCTGGACCCGAGCTAAGTTCTGGACTTAGAAAAGATTCTAGGTTCTGAACCTAAGGATAATTTGGGTTCTAGACCCGAGCTAAGTTTTGGACTTAGAAGAGATTCTAGGTTCTGGACCTAAGAAAAATTTTGATTCTGGATCCGAGCTAAGTTCTGGACTTAAAAGAGATTCTAGGTTCTGGACCTAAGGATAGTTTGGGTTCTGGACCCGAGCTAATTTCTGGACTTAGAAAAGATTCTAAGTTCTGGACCTAAGAAAAATTTAGGTTCTGGACCCGAGCTAAGTTCTGGACTTAAAAGAGATTCTAGGTTCTGGACCTAAGGATAGTTTAGGTTCTGGACTTAAAAGAGATTCTAGGTTCTGGACCTAAGGAAAATTTGGGTTCTGGACCCGAGCTAAGTTCTGGACTTAGAAGAGATTCTAGGTTCTGGACCTAAGGAAAATTTAGGTTCTGGACCCGAGCTAAGTTCTGGACTTAGAAGAGATTCTAGGTTTTGGACCTAAGAAAAATTTGGGTTCTGGACCCGAGCTAAGTTCTAAACTTAAAAGAGATTCTAGGTTCTGGACCTAAGGAAAATTTGGGTTCTGGACCCGAGCTAAGTTCTGGACTTAGAAGAGATTCTATGTTCTGGACCTAATCAAAATTTGGGTTCTAGACCCGAGCTAATAATAATTTTTTATTTTAAAAAATTTGGCTAATTTTTATGAATATATCTTCTCCTTGCACCCTGCGTGTAAAAATATTTATACACACGCAAGCATTTTAATAATTTAAGTAAATTATTGAATTTATTGTTCATTTACTGTGTATTCACTGTTCATGCACTATTTACTGTTCATAAATAGTAACTTACTATTTATAAATAGTAGTAAATAGTATTTTACTATTGGAAATAGTAATTTACTATTTATCAATAGTAATTTACTATTTATGAACAGTAAAACTTACTTTTGAATTTTGTTTTTTTCCTTGCCATTTCTCTATATAAACCAACGAATTCCTTCATTTGATTCACAGCAAAATTTCTCAATTTCTATAATTCTCTCAAATTCTTTCAAATTTAGCACATAGTTTTTAAAAAAAATGCATGCTTCAAGGTCAGGAACTCGTTCTAATGCAGCGTTATTAGAGTTTATTTGGCATCATGAAGATGGAAATATAGATCTACTAGCCGGGATGCCGCTTCATCATAGTTCAAACCAAAAGAGTGCGGTAATTATTTTTTTCCCCTTTTTTATTTTATTATTATTTATTTATTTATTTATTCCTATTTATATTTTTTCTCTTTTTTCTTTCTTTTCTCATCTTTCTGTTATATCTTTTTTCTTTTTTCTTTTTTTTCTGTTATTTGTTTATATTATTTTATTTATTATTATTATTATTTTTATATTTTGCACTTTTATTATTATTGTATTTGCCTTTATTTTTATTTATATTTATTTATATTATTATTCTTTAGAAAATTTAGAAGAAATAAATTAATTTAAGCAGATAGAATAATATGTACTTACCTGGTATTAACTTACCTGGCTCTGTGTTAGCGTGGCCGTTGCGTTGTTCGGGCTGGAAGGTGTATCTACAAAGCCTGACAATGGTATGATGTAGTGCCATCTCGGGTAAAGCAGATTATCCGAGATTGCGGCTTTGAGAGCTTCATCTTACAATTGCCATCCGAGGAGTATCAGATAGACCGGAGCGTAGTCCAAGCACTTGCAAAACGATGGTTGGACACAACCCACATTTTTCACTTGCCCATTGGAGAGATGACAATTTGCCCGGTCGATTTTACTGCTATAACCGGCCTTCGATATGATGGTGTTTCGGTTCCTCTGACCAACGACATTTTAACATTTGAAGAAATTCAGCAATTAATTGGTATGGAACCATCATATAAGGAGCCTTTTAAGATAAAGATCGAACCAATTCGTAGTTATTGGATGAACTACGAAGGACGGGTCCACAGAGACATGGCCCAGCAGTATGCTCGAGGATTTTTGTTATATTTGCTTGGGTCGAGCATCTTAGGCAGCACTGAATCCTCCATCCACTTGTCAGTGTTGAAGGCCCTTTCTTATTTTAGGACAGTACCATCTTCTAGCTGTGGTGAAGCTGGTCTCGCATATCTTTACCATGGTCTTGATAAACTTTGCCGAAATAAGAAGTCTTTTGTCGACTTGATGGCGGTTGTCGAGGTACTCTTCTTCCACCAATGTCATTTCCATTCCTTTCTTGTATGAATTTGATCTTTACTATTATTATAGGCATGGGCATATGAAAACAACCTCGTGAGGGTACCCGGTATTTCCCGAGAGAGAATCGGGTATCCGAGATTAAATTTTTGGTTGTCCGATTATGTGGACTTTTTCGGCTCTCACCATGTGCATACTCACCGCTTCGTGTTGAGCCGATTAACCTAGGACCAGGTAAAATAACATTAGTATACTTTAAATTTTATGTGAAAGTTTACTTACCTTATGTTATTTTGCAGGTGAATTTGGCTTGGTGGAACCCAGAAGAGCGGACAAACTGGTCTCCTTTCATGAGGGCTGCGCTATCTTTCTAACATTCTCGTCGAGTCATCGCTGGCCTAGTGTCTAGTGGCTGGTTTCTCGGAGAGCGAGCTTATGAGTGGTTTCTCGGTCCAAAGCAGCGGAGGATTCCGATGCCTTGCCCGAAATACACTTTAAATATTATGTCGATGCCGAAGGATGCATGGTGGCCGGCTCAGTATGATTATGGTATTGAAGAATTCCTCTATCCGCCGAGTGCATCTTATGCCCACTTTATTCAAAGAAGGCTCTTGAACTTTGATGTATCTCCTGTTGGTGTATGGGAGATTCCCGAGAAAAATGAAGGTAGTGATGAAGAGGAACATCACGGAGATACATGAGAGTTTATTCTACATCTCGGGGCTAGTACTTCTCAGGTAAAACTTTTACCATTTTTCCCTTGCAACTGCTTCTTTTTTTTTATTCTTTAATGATTGTTACAGGCTGTTGGCTCATTTGATCATGAGGCTTGACCTTCTTTTATTGCCCCTTCATTGGCTCATTCTAGCCCGCCAGATATGCCATCTTATCCGCAGGGTATTGATATGAATTACTTGGTAAGTTTCTTATTTCATGGTAATTTATGCTATATGTATGCATGATTATGTATGCTCTTACTTTTTTCCTTCATGGCTCACAGCGGATGCTCGAAGAACAAAATAGGAAACTTCAAGAAGAGTTGCCTGCAAGTCGTCAACACCATTTTGAAAATTTATATCATCAATCCGAATAAAATTTCTAAGACTTCCGATTTCAGGGGATGAGGGATCCTGGTGCTTCTTCATCAAGAGGCCCTAAGACTGATGACCATGAGATCCTTTCGTCCACCTCCGATGAGGACCGTGACAGATTGGAACTCCAAGGTAATAGGGATTTTGGTACTCCTGCTTCGGGTGATCCCGGGATGAGTAATTTGCCCCCTCCTCTAACAGGCGACGACGTTTTTAGGGCTTTATTTGATGATCTACCACCACCCTCTTTGTAATATCCTCATTTATGCCCTAGAAGTTTTGTTGTTGTTGTTGTTGTTGTTGTTGTATTGTTGGTTTAAATTGGGGGAAAGAAGAGTATATGTATATGTGTTTTGGAAATTTAGGGTTTAGAGACAAGTTTATATGTTGTGTATATGATGATATATATAACATATAAATGGGTCAAAGGAAGAGTCAAAGGAAAAGAGATATTTTTGGAAAAGAGATATTTTTGTGTTAAGTGTGTAATTACATATATGGGCTCATATAAGACAAAAGGGTAGTTATATGGTTAAGGGTATTGAGGTAATTTGCTTTTGGAAATTTTGTGGTGGAGATTAAAAGGAAGATTGACTTTGTTTATTCATTATTTTTCTCTTCTTCTTCATGTTCTTGGTCGGCTCACGAAAGGGAAAGGAAGACAAGAAATTTAAGGAAGGTTTTGGGTGTTCTAAACTCTTATTGAAGGGAGAATTGAAGAATCAAGTTGAAGATTTGTGGAATTTCTTCACTTTAGGTAAGTTCTCTTTTGGATTTTTGTTTGTGTTAAATGATATGTGAAATTGATAGATGATCTAAGAGTGTGTTGCTTGATTTTGTTAATCAAGTATGTTTGATTAGCTTGATCTTGAATTTTGAGGATGAATTGATGAAAGAAGTAAGTTGATTTTTGATAGATGGAGTAGAATGTTGGTTTTAGGGTTTTGAGGGGATATGTGCTACATATGGTGCCAATGTTTTGGTTGATGTGTTTTAATTAAGAATATTGTGATAAACATGTAGAATTTGTGTTTAGAACCTTGATTCCATTCATTTGAAAAACATGATATGGTGTTAGATGAGTTTGAGTGAAATTGGAGGAGAGTTGTGCATATTAGGGTTTTGTTTTTAAGTGACACGGCTAAAAGTTTTAAGAGACACGGCCAAGACTTTAAATTCTTGAGAGACACGGCCAAGTCCATGGAATCTTGCCCGTGTTGGATTGGTTTTTGGGTGACACGGCCGTGTCTCCAAGCCATGTTTTCTACTTCCAAAGTTTGATTGAGAGACACGGCCACAAGCTTGGCCGTGTCCCTTGCCCGTGTTGCCTACTGTCCAATTGGGTTGAGTGACACGGCCACAAGCTTGGCCGTGTCCCTCATGTGTGCTGCCTGTGTCCCTCATATGGGTTAGGTAAGTTTTGTTTTCCTTGACCTAGTTGCAATGTTTTGGTTCTTCATAGGTAGGTTGGTTCCTCAACCTAAACCTAAACACTTTAAACTATGAATGAGCTAATCAAATGCATATGAAAGATCCTAAAGCTATGAATCATATAAATTGTTCTTTGCCCTAATTGCATTGTTGAGATTTAAACAAGGTTATGTTATGCATTGTGAAAGGTAATGTGTTTCATGAGTAATGTATATTGAAGTGTTGTATCAAAGATGAAATGATAATTCAAATAAGACATGACATGAGACAATGCCATTGTTATTGGCTAATGTGATTCAATGGAAATAAATGAGGCATGTTTGCCTAAATGATAATGAGAATTGAGAATGAAATCTAAATGAATTGTGTGGCTAATGTGTTATTCCATTTTCAGAGTTTGTTGTTGGTGGCATGCCTAATAAGAGTAACAATCTCTTGAAGTTAGGTTGGATTGAATCCTTGAAGCCTAATTGAGATGTTACCACCCTTGAAGCTAGGTTGGGTTTTGTTCTTGAAGCCAAGTTGGGTTGAAGCTTAGCATGCTTTGCTCCCCTTGAAGCTTGGTTGAACCTAATCCTTGAAGCCTAGTTGGGTATATGATATTGATAAATGTAATGATAAAACCAAAACATTAACTCTGAAAATTGAATGGCATATTAGTGGATTTTGGGCCCATGCATGTGTTTGCTTAGATGTAAATGTTGAATGGTGAAATGTTTGAATAATGAGATTATGTTTGTCTTTGTTTAGTGTTGACTATGAATGGTTAAATGAACAATAATAAGGTTATGACAAGATATTGAAATGTGACATGCAATGTGAAAGTATGTTGTTAGTTTTGCATATATGATGTTACATGCATGATATGGTTTGAGAAAGGACATTGCATTGCACTAAGTCATATCATTTGCATGATTATCTTACTAAGCCCTTGGCTTAGCGCGATAGTGTTTAATCGCGCAGGTGATAGAACTGATAGGATCGAACCCGAGAGCTCTTCGAGACCGAGTGAGAGTAGACATTGAAGAGTTGATTTTGGGAGCTTAAAGATCAGAGCTGACTTGCCAATCATGTATATTTCTTTTATATTTTGTAAAGTAATGTTTATAATGTAAATTTGTAAATATTTTATAACTTCCGCTGTGTAATATTTAAATGGATATGTATATCTAATATGTTTTGTTTTATAAGTAAATGACCTAATTTTTTTCTATAATGTATATAATTGAAAGGTTATGGTTTTGTTTAAAATGTTTTGAATGTTAAGGAAACCGTAGCATCCCTATGTTTGGTGCACTTATGCTACATTGTTGTGGTTGTAGTGTGTGTGCATTGGATATGGGGGTGTTACAATTGTTTTGGTATCAGAGCCTGGGTTTGAGATTCTCAACCTAGGAAAAATGTAATAAAAAGAATATTTTTTACTTAAAAAGTGGTTTTGAATAACAAATACATTTGAGATTGGCAGTCTCTGATCTTTAATAAGATGTAATCTACTGTGTGTGCAGACATAGGTTGTGATGGATTCACATTCAAGTTAGTCGGTTGAGGCTAGTGCTGAGAGTAATGCTCCTGATGGTGGAGCTAGGGTTGTTAGTACTGGTGAGGCACCTGCTTCTGGGTCAGGTAGACCAGTAGGTGATGAGGTTCCGCCAGCCTGGTTTATGCATATGATGGAAGCTATGAGACAAGCACCTGTGCAACCACAGCCACCACCCCCTCAGCCCTTAGTTTCTGTAAGGCATTATGACAAACTGAGGAAATATGGAGCAGAGGATTTCTTTGGTACAGTTGATCCAGTTGTGGCAGAACAGTGGCTTGATAGAGTTCAGAGGGTATTTGTTTAGTTGCAAGCCACCCCTGAGGAAAAGTTTGACTATGCAAGATCTTTGCTACAAAAAGATGCATATAGTTGGTGGAAAACAGTGCCCCATTCTATGGATGATCCACCAACTTTGTCATATGCTGACTTTTTGAGAGAATTTGAATTGAAGTATACTCCAAGGGAGTATAAAGATGGGAAGAAAAGAGAGTTTTTAGATTTGAGGCAGAATCACCGGACCGTGACAGAGTATGAGGTTGAATTTATCCGGTTGAGTGAGTATGCTGGGGGAATTATAGTTGATGAGATTGATAGATGCAGGAGATTTGAGGAGGGATTGCGGCCTTCTCTTATGTGTCATGTGGCTGGTTCAAGATATACTGATTTTTCCCGGCTTGTGGCAGCAGCTCGCAGTGTAGAGAGAGCTCAAGTTATTGCAGCTGCTTCAGAGGAAGAGACTAGAGTTAGGAGGCCCCAGTTCGAGGCAGGGTCTTCTTCTGCGAAGAGAGGAAAGGGGAGTTTTATTCCTCGGGTTGGTAGGAGTCAGAGGCTTACTGGTAGGTCAGTGCAGTCTCAGAGGCAGAGATTTAGACCTGCAGCTTCAGTGGCTAGTGCTCCAACTCCTATGACTCAGAGATCTACTTACCCCATCTGCATTCATTGTGGTAGGCCTCATGGTGGTTCTTGTTGGAAGGCAGGTGTTGCAGGGGTATGCTTCAGGTGTGGATCACCAGATCACTTTGTGAGAGATTGCCCGGAGAGGCAAGAGCCGATGCCAGTTGATTCTGCCGCTTCTCGAGCTAGTGTGAGGGGAGGTAGAGGCAGCAGAGGTACCAGCCGAGGAGGTAGAGCAGGATTCAGTTCTAGAGGCGGTGCTACATCCAGGGAGGGTAGACCAGAGGAGGTTGGTTCTTCCCAGAGGATGTATGTTATGCAGAGGCAGCCTGATGCATCGGCAGTCATTGCGGGTACTTTTTATTTATTTAATACTACAGTACTTGCTTTGATTGATCCGGGTTCCACGCATTCATATATTAGTGCATCTGTTTTGCCTGTCTCTGATATGCATGCTGAGTCCTTAGGATTTGATGTGTTGGTGACAAATCCGTTAGGGCATAGTGTGATTGTGAGTAAGGTGCATAGAGATAGTGCAGTAGTGGTGCAGGGTGAGGAGTTCCTTGGGGATTTGATTGAGATGCCATTTAAGGAATATGATGTTATTTTGGGCATGGATTGGCTATCTCGACATGGAGCTGTGGTAGATTGTAAAAAGAAGATTGTTTCTTTGAGAACTGCTAATGGTAGAGAGGTGATAGTATCTAATGAGCAGGAACAGCTAGCCTCCTTATTTGTTTCAGCTGTTGCAGTCAGGAGGTTGATTAGAAAGGGGTGTGAAGCCTATCTCGCTCATGTGATAGATACTAGAGTGAAGGGTTTTCCCATTGATAGCATTGCCACAGTTGCTGAGTTCCCTGATGTGTTTCCAGAGGAGTTGCCTGGATTGCCTCCAGAGAGAGAGGTGGAGTTTGGTATTGAATTGTTACCTGGTACCACTCCTATCTCTATTACTCCTTATAGAATGGCACCAGCAGAATTGAGGGAGTTAAAAGTGCAGTTACAGGAGTTGTTGGACAAAGGATTTATTCGCCCCAGTGTTTCTCCGTGGGGAGCTCCTGTGCTATTTGTGAAGAAGAAAGATGGTACCATGAGGTTGTGTATCGATTATAGGCAATTGAATAAGGTGACTATTAAAAATAAATATCCTTTGCCTAGAATCGATGATCTCTTTGATCAGTTGAAGGGTGCAGCTGTGTTTTCTAAAATTGATCTGAGATCTGGGTACCATCAGTTAAGAGTCAGAGCTGAGGATGTTCCGAAGACAGCTTTTCGGACCAGGTATGGGCATTATGAGTTTTTAGTTATGCCTTTTGGTCTGACGAATGCACCTGCAGCTTTTATGGATTTGATGAATAGAGTGTTTAGGCCCTATTTGGATCAGTTTGTAGTGGTCTTCATCGATGACATTCTGGTGTATTCGCGGAATGAGGAGGAACATGATTTGCATCTGCGGATTGTGTTGCAGATCTTGAGAGAGAAGCAATTGTTTGCCAAATTGTCGAAGTGTGAGTTCTGGTTGGATCAAGTCGCTTTTCTTGGACATATTGTTTCATCAGAAGGTATCAGAGTTGATCCGAGCAAAGTTGAAGCTATTCTGAATTGGAGTACACCCAAGTCTGTGACAGAGATTAGAAGTTTTCTGGGTTTGGCAGGCTATTACCGATGATTTGTGAAAGGTTTTTCTTTAATAGCTACTCCACTCACCAGATTACTTCGTAAGGGAGTTAAATTTGTGTGGACTGATCAGTGTCAGGCGAGCTTTGAGCAGTTGAGAGATATGTTGACTCAAGCGCCTGTTCTTACTTTACCTGTTGAAGGCAAACCTTATGTGATCTATAGTGATGCTTCACATAGAGGTTTGGGGTGTGTTTTGATGCAAGAAGGGAAAGTTATAGCTTATGCATCTAGACAGTTGAAACCGCATGAGCTTAATTATCCTACCCATGATTTGGAATTGGCAGCCATTGTGTTTGCATTGAAGATTTGGCGCCACTATCTGTTTGGAGAGAAATGTTTCATCTACACTGATCACAAGAGTTTGAAGTATTTGGGTGTCCAGAAAGAACTCAATCTTCGCCAGAGAAGATGGTTAGAATTGATTAAAGATTACGACTGCTTGATTGACTATCATCCAGGTAAAGCAAATGTTGTTGCTGATGCTTTGAGTCGGAAGTCTTTAGCTGGTTTAACAATTTACTCGCTCTCGTTGCTTGTTGAGTTGAGAGCATTGTGTGCCAGTTTTGTATCTTGTGATAATGGTGCATTGTTGGCACAGTTGCATTTGAAACCGGTTTTGTTAGATCAGATCAAAGAAGCTCAGTTGGCTGATAAGAAGATACAAAAGATTGTTTCGGATTGTCAGAGTGGAAAGGGTAGAGATTTTGTTGCGAAGAGTGATGGGAGTCTATGGTTCAAGAGCAGATTGTGTGTACCCGATGATGCTGATTTGAAAAGGGTTATTTTGGAAGAAGCTCATCAGTCGATGTTTGCTATGCATCCGGGTAATACGAAGATGTATCATGATTTGAGACAGCATTATTGGTGGATTGGGTTAAAGAGAGACATTGCTGGGTTTGTATCGAAATGTCTCACTTGTCAGAAGGTTAAAGCAGAGCATCAAGTTCCAACCGGGTTGCTTCAACCGTTGTCAGTGCCAGAATGGAAATGGGAAAGAGTGACAATGGATTTTGTGTCTGGGTTGCCATTGACACAAAAGAAACATGATGCCATATGGGTGATTGTGGATAGATTGACTAAGACAGCTCATTTCCTTCCGGTGCAGATGGATTACTCTTTGGAGAGGTTGGCTGAGCTGTATATCCATGAGATTGTGAAACTGCATGGTGTTCCAACTTCTTTAGTGTCTGATCGAGATCCCAGGTTTACTTCAAGATTTTGGAAGAGTTTGCATAGTGCTTTGGGTTCTCGACTGCACTTCAGCACTGCTTTTCATCCACAGACGGATGGACAGTCAGAGAGGGTGATACAGATTCTTGAGGACATGTTGAGAAGTTGTATCATCGATTTCTCTGGAAGTTGGGACAGATTTCTACCGATTGTGGAGTTTGCTTACAACAACAGTCACCAATCCAGCATTGGTATGGCACCATTTGAAGCATTATATGGTAGACGGTGCAGGACACCTCTTTGTTGGAGTGAACTGGGAGATGGTAAGTTGATTGGGCCTGATTTGATTCAAGAAACTGAAGAGAAAGTGAAGCTGATTCGAGGCAGATTGAAAGCAGCTTCAGACCGACAGAAGTCTTATGCAGATCTGAAAAGGAGAGACATTGAGTTTGATGTTGGAAATAAAGTGTTTTTAAAAGTATCTCCTTGGAAGAAGATTTTGAGGTTCGGTCAGAAAGGAAAATTGAGTCCTCGTTTCATTGGACCATATGAAGTTTTGGAAAGAGTTGGGCCAGTTGCTTATCGGCTTGCTTTACCACCTGAGTTGGATCGTATTCATAATGTATTTCATGTTTCTATGTTGAGGAGATACAGATCGGATCCATCTCACATATTGCCAGTTGAGTCTATTGAAGTGAGCCCAGACTTGACATTTGAAGAAGAACCAGTTGCTATCTTGACACATGATGTGAAAGAGTTGAGAAATAAGAGAGTGCCATTGGTGAAGGTTCTATGGAAGAACCATGGAAAGGAAGAAGCAACTTGGGAAAGTGAACAAACTATGCGAGAGCAATATCCTCAGTTGTTTCAGAATTGATTTCAGGTAATTTCGAGGACGAAATTTCTTTTTAGAGGGGGAGAATTGTAATATCCTCATTTATGCCCTAGAAGTTTTGTTGTTGTTGTTGTTGTTGTTGTTGTTGTATTGTTGGTTTAAATTGGGGGAAAGAAGAGTATATGTATATGTGTTTTGGAAATTTAGGGTTTAGAGACAAGTTTATATGTTGTGTATATGATGATATATATAACATATAAATGGGTCAAAGGAAGAGTCAAAGGAAAAGAGATATTTTTGGAAAAGAGATATTTTTGTGTTAAGTGTGTAATTACATATATGGGCTCATATAAGACAAAAGGGTAGTTATATGGTTAAGGGTATTGAGGTAATTTGCTTTTGGAAATTTTGTGGTGGAGATTAAAAGGAAGATTGACTTTGTTTATTCATTATTTTTCTCTTCTTCTTCATGTTCTTGGTCGGCTCACGAAAGGGAAAGGAAGACAAGAAATTTAAGGAAGGTTTTGGGTGTTCTAAACTCTTATTGAAGGGAGAATTGAAGAATCAAGTTGAAGATTTGTGGAATTTCTTCACTTTAGGTAAGTTCTCTTTTGGATTTTTGTTTGTGTTAAATGATATGTGAAATTGATAGATGATCTAAGAGTGTGTTGCTTGATTTTGTTAATCAAGTATGTTTGATTAGCTTGATCTTGAATTTTGAGGATGAATTGATGAAAGAAGTAAGTTGATTTTTGATAGATGGAGTAGAATGTTGGTTTTAGGGTTTTGAGGGGATATGTGCTACATATGGTGCCAATGTTTTGGTTGATGTGTTTTAATTAAGAATATTGTGATAAACATGTAGAATTTGTGTTTAGAACCTTGATTCCATTCATTTGAAAAACATGATATGGTGTTAGATGAGTTTGAGTGAAATTGGAGGAGAGTTGTGCATATTAGGGTTTTGTTTTTAAGTGACACGGCTAAAAGTTTTAAGAGACACGGCCAAGACTTTAAATTCTTGAGAGACACGGCCAAGTCCATGGAATCTTGCCCGTGTTGGATTGGTTTTTGGGTGACACGGCCGTGTCTCCAAGCCATGTTTGCTACTGCCAAAGTTTGATTGAGAGACACGGCCACAAGCTTGGCCGTGTCCCTTGCCCGTGTTGCCTACTGTCCAATTGGGTTGAGTGACACGGCCACAAGCTTGGCCGTGTCCCTCATGTGTGCTGCCTGTGTCCCTCATATGGGTTAGGTAAGTTTTGTTTTCCTTGACCTAGTTGCAATGTTTTGGTTCTTCATAGGTAGGTTGGTTCCTCAACCTAAACCTAAACACTTTAAACTATGAATGAGCTAATCAAATGCATATGAAAGATCCTAAAGCTATGAATCATATAAATTGTTCTTTGCCCTAATTGCATTGTTGAGATTTAAACAAGGTTATGTTATGCATTGTGAAAGGTAATGTGTTTCATGAGTAATGTATATTGAAGTGTTGTATCAAAGATGAAATGATAATTCAAATAAGACATGACATGAGACAATGCCATTGTTATTGGCTAATGTGATTCAATGGAAATAAATGAGGCATGTTTGCCTAAATGATAATGAGAATTGAGAATGAAATCTAAATGAATTGTGTGGCTAATGTGTTATTCCATTTTCAGAGTTTGTTGTTGGTGGCATGCCTAATAAGAGTAACAATCTCTTGAAGTTAGGTTGGATTGAATCCTTGAAGCCTAATTGAGATGTTACCACCCTTGAAGCTAGGTTGGGTTTTGTTCTTGAAGCCAAGTTGGGTTGAAGCTTAGCATGCTTTGCTCCCCTTGAAGCTTGGTTGAACCTAATCCTTGAAGCCTAGTTGGGTATATGATATTGATAAATGTGATGATAAAACCAAAACATTAACTCTGAAAATTGAATGGCATATTAGTGGATTTTGGGCCCATTCATGTGTTTGCTTAGATGTAAATGTTGAATGGTGAAATGTTTGAATAATGAGATTATGTTTGTCTTTGTTTAGTGTTGACTATGAATGGTTAAATGAACAATAATAAGGTATATGACAAGATATTGAAATGTGACATGCAATGTGAAAGTATGTTGTTAGTTTTGCATATATGATGTTACATGCATGATATGGTTTGAGAAAGGACATTGCATTGCACTAAGTCATATCATTTGCATGATTATCTTACTAAGCCCTTGGCTTAGCGCGATAGTGTTTAATCGCGCAGGTGATAGAACTGATAGGATCGAACCCGAGAGCTCTTCGAGACCGAGTGAGAGTAGACATTGAAGAGTTGATTTTGGGAGCTTAAAGATCAGAGCTGACTTGCCAATCATGTATATTTCTTTTATATTTTGTAAAGTAATGTTTATAATGTAAATTTGTAAATATTTTATAACTTCCGCTGTGTAATATTTAAATGGATATGTATATCTAATATGTTTTGTTTTATAAGTAAATGACCTAATTTTTTTCTATAATGTATATAATTGAAAGGTTATGGTTTTGTTTAAAATGTTTTGAATGTTAAGGAAACCGTAGCATCCCTATGTTTGGTGCACTTATGCTACATTGTTGTGGTTGTAGTGTGTGTGCATTGGATTTGGGGGTGTTACACTCTTAGTGATGTATAAATATTGTATCAATTGTATAAACATTATACAATAAGCATAAAAATAATAATACATAATTTATGCCTTTATTGTAACTTTCTTTTTTTTATTATTATTACTGCGCCATAATTATTATACTATTTTTATCACATCATAAACAGTGCATCACAATTTTCTTTTCACAGCCGCATCACTTTGCTAAATCCAAATGCAACACGGTAAGGGATTTTATCGCTAATTCTTTTCCTCATGTACCATGATCTCACCCTTTTCCCATCCCCTTTTCCTTACCAACTGTGGAAAAGCTTGTTTCCTCTATATAAATCTCCTTTTTATGCCTAATTTCATATAGAAGCAAAAAAAACTTTCCATTTCAACGTAAAAAACTCCCTTTAACAATTTCGATTTTTCTTCATTCATCAACCATGACCGAACGTCATTTAAAGAAAATAAAAATTCTATTTAGGAATATGGATGTCATTCACTGAAAGCAAATTTCGTGGTCAAAACTTGATGTTTTAAGTGTTTTCAAAATGTCAAATTGGACCACTCCTTTTTACATGCCACGTCTTCCTTTTGGAATATAGATTCTAGGACATTTAAAATTAATGGCTTTGAAATATGTCCCTTGATTGTAGAATTTGCGGCCATCCTTGGATATCCAAATAATCAACAAATAGCGTTACCCATACTGATTTCCAAGACTCAACAGAAGATGCAGATGTTATTTCAAATTCCAAAACCCGAAGTTCTCCAGTTGATGAGAGGTGAAAAAATTCTACTTACTCCCTTGATTGATTTTTGTCTCTCTCATTTGGCTCCTGCTAAGGCATGGAAACGCATGCTCTGTCTTTGCTTACTTGGCCAATTCTTGCTTGTTTCTTCCGACGATGATATTGATCCACGAGTATTGGATATTATGGACCAAATGGAAGGAGGCTTGTCGCCGGTACCTGTGATCTTAGCCGAGACTTTAGTTGGATTAGACTGACTTAAATCAGGATTATCAAAGAGACTGATTGGGAGTCCATTGCTGCTTCAGGTAATTACCTAAACTGTTTTCAATTTAGGTTTTCTTTTTTTTTTCTTTTCTTTATTGCTCTAATTTTTGCCTAGTCCACCCATGTGGGTTTTCGGAACTAGCGAGTTGTCCTAATTTTTGCCTAAGCTGCCCTTGCAGGTTTTCAACTTAGCAAACTCTTCTTCTTCTTTTTTTTTCTTTTTTTTTAATTCAATTTTTTCCTTACAGATTTGGCTTCAGGAGCATCTCTGTTTGCTTGATACTCCATCCATGGATTTTGCCAGATATCTGCCACATCATCATTCTGCTAGGAAGCTACACCATCCTGCTTCTTCACATGCTGACTGGGTTGACTGGATCCACTCACGCGCTGAAGTCAATATCCGTTGGTTGGTACCTTGGTGGAAGATTTCTCGTGTCACCATACGGACATACTTGATGCATGTTCCCCTTGCTACTCTTCATCAAGGTACTTGCTATGATCCTCGACGTCTTGGTCGTCAGTATGGAGCTGAGCCTCGCGATTCTGATTTTACTCCTGATTTAGACATGCCTCGCTTGACTGAAGCCTACTTGGATCGGCTGAGGCAAAGCTGGCATGCATGTTACATTTATCGACTGCCATAGATTTTACATTTGTCAATTCAGAAAGTGTATTGTTAGGATGAAAAATAATTAATGTAATAAAAGATGCTTCTTTTCCATTTAAAATTTGTCATCACCTTTTGCTATTGTGTTTATTTATTTCATCCATTTCTGGTCAAATACTTATAACAGTGCACATAGAACAATTTTAACATTAATTATGTTTTATTAAATTGGGGAACAACCAAACATAAAGTCAGCATACACAAGATCACTCTTGTTGCCAACTAACCCTTTCGGGTTTTCTAATTGATGATTTTCTCTCATTTAGCCCTAATTGTTGCCTAGCCCACCCTTTCGGATTTTCGGAACTAACGGACTGCTCTAACTTTTGCCTAGGTCGTCCTTTTTGGGTTTTTAACCTAGCGAGCTCTTTTTTTTATTATATATATATATATCATATATAAAACCTCTTCAACCTGTCAATGTTTACTGGCTCACTAAACTCATTCCCGTCCATGTCTGATAGCTTCACTGCTCCCTTGTTCGACTTTTTTCACGACATATGGCCCTTCCCAGCTAGGCCTGAACTTCCCTCTTGGATCAAATACATTAGGCTTACATTGCTTCAACACCAAATCCCCGACTCTGAGTTTTCTGATTTTAACCCTTCTATTGTAGGCTCGAGCTATCTTCTTTTGATACAGTTGGTGATGATACAGTGCCTTTAACCTTCTCTCTTCTAGTAAAGCTAACTGTGTGTATCTGCTCGCTACCCATTCTGTTTCAGACAGTTCAGCTTCCAAGACTACTCTCAGTGACTTGATCTCAATTTCAATTGGCAATACTACTTCCATCCCGTAAACCAAAGAGAATGGTGTCATTCCAGTAGGTGTTCGCACACTTGTCCTATATCCCCATAAAGCAAGGGGAAGCATCTCTGACCAATCCCTGCAAGTGTTGGTGTAGACCCTTAATTTTTTACCAAGTCCGGTCCAATATAATTTTGTTAGTCCAAAACAATTTTTGTTATCTTAATTAAATAATATTTACTTTAGTATTTAATTATTATAATTAATAACAAATAAAAAATAATAATAATAAACAAATTAATAAAAATAAAAAAAAATCGGCAACGAAAAATTTCGTCGCAGGAAAATCCTGCAAGCGAAATGGCTCGCACGCCAATTTTCGTCCGCCGCAGCTCGCTACCCCCTGTGGCAGCTTTTTCGCCAGTGTAATTTTTCCGCTGCAGTTTTTTTTCGCCAGCAAAATTTTTTCAATGCAAAATTTTTTGAAACCAAATTAAATTCGATTTCAGTTTCCTTTTCTTAATTAATATTAGATTTCGTGAACAAGTGAAATTAATCATCAAAATCTTCTATAAATAAGCACTAAAAAACAACACAAAGGTGGATCGAAATTTAGGAGAAAAACATTGAAAGAAAATCAGATTTTAAAAAATTTCTTCTAGCAGTGAATTCAATCAGACTTTTTGAGAGAAGAGAAGCAAACAAGTAATTCAATCCATCAAAGGCAGCCACTTTGCCTTTGTTCTTGTTCATCCAAGAAGTAATTTTTGGTGGAACCAACAAACGAAGGTATGGATATCAAATCTTTTTTTCTTTACAGTAGCTTGAATCATTAAACTCTTTCTTTTGATTCTAAAAACCTTATAATCCAAATTTATTTTTTCTAAACTTTAGAACCTTAAATCATTCCTTCTGTTTCTTTTAAAAATTCAAAAACCCTAAAAATACTTTATGTTTCTAAGAACCTTAAGAACCCTAAAAATATTTTTCTGTTTCTTCTAAACCCTAAGAACCCTAAATTTATTTCTTCTATGTCCAGAAGACCTTAATTCGTCACTTTTCTGTTTCAAAAAAACCTTAAACCATTTTGCTTATTCCCAAAAACTCTAAACTGTTTTCACAAATCTTAAAACCAAATATATTTTCCAAGACACCAAAAACCTTAAATTATTTTATTAGTTCCCGAAACCCTAAACTCTATTCTAAAAGTTAGTAGCCTTATTTTTTTTAAGCATCAAAAACTTTAACCCTAATTAATTCTTCTTTCCAAAATCACACAGTAAGCATTATTCTTTTAAAAATAATACTAGTTTCTTCCAATTTGAAAACCCTATTTTTTTAAATCTTAATTTTCAACACCAAAACCTATAATCCTAGAAGCCAATTTTTAAAATCTTCCGGGTGCGGACCCGGACTCCGCAAGGGGCGCTGCCCCCTTGACCCCCGCCCACTAATCGACTAGCAGGACCACCGTATGGGTTCGGGTCATTATTTATTTATGCATTATAAATCTTCATGTTTTACTTCCATTATTATGATTATTCAAAATAAAAACAGTAAACCCAAAACCAATTAATCTAAAACTTAAATTTTCCTAATTTCATGATTTTACCCCTCAAACCCTAATTTTGTTAATCAAAGAACCTCATCAACCTCTTAAATTATAAAGCTTTCATCCATTTCAATTCCCTTAAAACTTATAGTAGCCTAAACCAATAAATTCCAAAACCCTAAATATTAATTGAAGAATCTTAAATAGAAATAGTAGCCCTAATTTAAATCTTTATTTGCTTTATTCAATTTTATATTTGATTATGCTTTGATTTATTTTATATGCTTTAATTTATTTAAGTTCAATGCTTGGTTTATTTAGTTTATCATGGATGGATGTTTACATTCTATTGATTTTTAATATCTTTGATGAATGATTTATTTATGATGAATGGTTATTTACTTTTATCGATTTATTTAGATTTTCAAATGTTGTAAGAGGTATGTTTCCACTTGGTGGATACCTCATTAGTTAAATATCATGTAATTTAAATTACTTTTCTATTTTAGAACTAATGTAAAGGACATGTTTCTACCTTTCGGTGGGTGTCCTATTTAAGCATGGATTATGTAAGGGCATGTTTCCATCTTCGGATGGGTGTCCATTTATTTGTTTTGCTTAGACATTATTTTGATTTTCAATATATCGATGCTTTATTTAATTATTGTATGTAATATGGATAATATTGTTATATTTAAGAATTTTATAATATTAAGACCTGTAAAGGAGGCCGGTTCCAATGAACCGGGCGTTGTGGGGGTGCTAGGCCATTTCTCAACTTCCCCACACGTACACAACTTTCTGAACCCATTAGAGAGTTGGGGATTCCTTAGGAATTGAGTTATCCACCCCTTTCTTTTTTCTGGCCCGTTCAGGTGGCGACTCCATTTTCTCCGGACTTAGGTCCGTGTTCTCTAAGGCCCCGAACCTAAACAGTGCCGAAGTCTCAAGAACCATTCCATCGGGAGTAGGGGCAA
Source organism: Garcia nutans (assembly GCA_947685225.1). Lineage (NCBI taxonomy): Eukaryota > Viridiplantae > Streptophyta > Magnoliopsida > Malpighiales > Euphorbiaceae > Garcia > Garcia nutans. The sequence goes on from CANTUV010000032.1 coordinate 14,662,457, forward strand.
AAATCCTCGCTCACACTTGGTGATCTTAGACAGAATTTGCTTAATTGTCTTGTTTGTTGCTTCTACTGCACCATTAGCCTTTGATCTATAAGGAGAGGATCTATGATGATTGATTCAGTACTTTGAGAATAAATCCTTAACTGCTCCTTGAAACTGTACCCCATTGTCTGATATCATACTGTGCAGGACCCCGTATCTGCAGATGAGGTTGTTTTCAATAAATCTAGCCATTTGGCTTGCACCCATTTTGTTGAAGGATTTGGATTTGACCTATTTTGAAAAATAATCTACTGCTACTACAATGAAATGGTGACCATTTGAAGCTATCGGATGTATCTCTCCTATAATGTCGATACCCCAGGTGGCAAATAGCTAGGGTGAAGACATAGAATGCAATTCCCCAGGAGGTAATTGATTCAAGTTACCATACATCTGACATTGTTGGCACTTCTTTACAAACTCAATACAATCTCTCTCCATGGTCAACCAGTAATAACCCCGTCGAATAATCTTCTTAACTAGGGCCAAACCACTCATGTACGGACCGCAACTTCCTGCATGTATTTCTGACATGATACGCTCCACTTCAGGCTTTCTTAAACATCTTAAATGCACCCCCATCAGGCCATCTTCGATCTAACTCTCCATGGAATGTGATGTATTGCAATGACCACCGTCTTATGGATCTTCTTTCTTTCTTTGTTGCCTTCGGCGGGTATTTTCTTTCTTCCAAAAATCGCCTTATAGTGTTATACCACGCATCATGGTCTGTATCAATTTCCATGATTGATTCATATTCATAGCAAGAAGTTGATGAACTGGTCAAAATCAGAGGCTTAAGAAATAAACTGATAGGATTTTTCCATACCGAAGCCAATGTGGCTAGGGCATCAGCCATCTGATTTTCTTCTCTTGATAGGTGTATAAACCTACACTCCTTAAAGTCCTTCTTCATCATGGTCGGGTAATGGTGGTATAGTTTTAATTTTTCCTCCTTCAACTCCCACTCTCCATTTACTTGGGATGCTACTAGTAATAAATCGCCAAAAACTTCCACCTTATCCACCTTCATAATCATTAGGGTTTCCAAACCAAAAATACAAGCTTCATACTCCACCATATTATTGGTTGCCCTAAATTTCAACTTTTTGGCTAAAGGGATGAGTTCCCCTTCGGGCGATTCTAGTATAACTCCCAAACCTGCTCCTTTCCTGTTTACTGCTCCATCAAAATACATTTTCCACCCTTGTTCTTCAATTGCTTCTAAATGTGCATCCAGAAATTCCAAGATTACCTCTTTGCTATCTGGTAATGGTTGTTGGGCCAGGAATTCTGCCACCGCTCTACCTTTGATTGTTTTCTTGGTTACATATTCAATCTCAAATTCTTCTAATATTATCAACCATCGGCCATATTTCCCAATCAAAGAGGGTGTCTCCCTTAAGTATTTCATTGGATCCAACCTGGAAATTGCTTGCATACTATACGATTGAAAGTAGTGCCGCAACTTCTTACAAGACCAAACCACGGCTATACAAGTCTTTTCAATGGTACTATACTTAACTTCATAAGGTAGGAGCTTTCTACTCAAATAGTAAACTGCATGCTCAATCCCTGACTCATCTGCTTGGGCTAGCATGGCTCCTATCGACTCTTTTTCTACTGCTAAGTATAGTAATAGAGGTTTGCCGGGTTTAGGTGGTTTTAAAACAAGTGGATTCAACAATTACTCTTTTATTCGCTCAAAGGCCTTTTGGCATTCTTCATTCCATATGACGGGCTGATTCTTTTTAAGCAATTTGAAGATAGGCTCACAAATTGTTGTGAGTTTTGCTATGAATATACTAATGTATTGTAATTTACCAATAAATCCCCAAACTTCTCTCTCCGTCTTTGGGGCTGGCATATCCCTGATTGCTTTAACTTTGTCAGGATCAATCTTAATGCGATTCGAACCAATCACATGTCCCAATAATTTACCTGAGGTAACCCCGAACACACACTTCTTTGGGTTCAATCTTAGCTTATATTTCAAAGCTCTATCGAAGAATAATTCTAAGTTTTGGAAGTGTTGTTCCCTTGTGTCCGATTTCACCATCATATCATCAACATATACTTCAACTTCTTTATGCATCATGTCATGAAATAGAGTGGTGGCCATCCTTTGGTAGGTTGCTCCAGCATTCTTTAAACCGAACGGCATCACCCTATAACAAAATATACCCCATATAGTAATGAAGGCATTTTTGGCTTTATCCTCTGTAGCCATTAACACTTGGTTGTATCCAGAAAATCCATCTACAAACGAGTGTAGCACACTAGAGGCTGCACTATCAATGAGAACATCTATATGGGGTAATGGAAAATCATCTTTAGGGGAAGCTTTGTTTAAATCTCTATAGTCCACACAGACCCTTATTCTTCCATCTTTCTTCGGCACGGTACTACGTTGGCTAGCCAATCTGGATATTCTATCACTTCAAGGAACTTCACTTGTATTTGTTTAGTGACCTCTTCTTTAACCAATTTAGCCCACTCAGGTCTTAATCGCCTAAGCTTTTGTTTGACAGGTTTCATGTGAGTGTAAGCAGGAATATAATGCTCGGCTATGTCCCGATCTATTCCAGGCATATCCTCATAAGACCAACCAAACACTTCTTCATATTTTTTGAATATTTTTTCAAATCTCTCTCTCTCCTCAAGAGTAAGGTCGGATGCTATGCTAATGTTTTTAGGATTTTTGATTGTTCCCAAATTTAATGATTGTGTGTTAACAGAATTAATATTAAAGATGCTCATGTGACTGTTATTTGAATGTATGCAACCATCAGGAGAAACATCACACAAGTAAGCAAAATCAGACTTTATTACATTCATTTTAGAAAAGAAAACATCATCATTCTCATACAAAGCAGACAAATTAAAATCAAAATCAAAATCATTATTCTCAAAATCATAAGGCAGGATGTCTTCAAACTTTTCTTCAACCAAGGCAGCAATCTCCTTCGGAGTCGTCTCGGGTTTAAGGATGGCTTCATTCCTCTCTTTTGGATTGGATTCTTTGTTGGCTGACAGGGTGAGCTCTTTCTTCACTTGGTCTACTAGCTCGGCCACATCTACAAAAATTTCAAAACCCAGGATCAACTTTCCCATGAACATGATTGGCTCAGGCTTTCTTTGGAGTGGTCCTACATTTGGAGCTTTGACAAAGATTTCTTCAAGTGGTGGGAAGCTCATGTTCTCACTCTTCTTTGGCTGGATATCATTGTTTTCATCATATCCCAACCCTTTCTTGGAAGTTTGAGTTCTAAAGTCTGGCAGCTTTGTCAAACTGGCTTTACCCTTTCCAAGACTAGCTCCGGGAAGGTAGTTCATGTTCTTCATCATATTCAAGATTTTGGAGTCCACTACTTCATCATCAGAAATTGCAGCTACTTGAAAACCATTGAGAGGCCTTTCAATCATTAGAGCGTTAACAATCTCATTATCTTTAGCTTCAATGACCACTGTCTCATCTCCATTGGGGAACTTGATCTTTTGATGAAGGGTGGAAGGAACTCCACCAAGAGGATGAAACCATGGTCGCCCCAAGAGTAAGGCGAAGGTAACCGGTATGTCTAAAACAATAAACTCAATAATAGATTCAATTGGACCAACCTTGATAGCAGCTTTGAAAGTCCCTTCGGCGTGTCTCTTAGTGTTGTCATAAGCCCAAATTGTTACTTGATCGGGTTTAGATCTCTTGTTGACATGGCTAGCTTTGGCAATATCTTAAGTGGACAAACGTTTATTGCGGACCCATCATCGACAATTACACATGGAGTTCTCTTCCCCTTGACTTCTATTTTGATAAAGAGAGGGCGAATGTGATCTCTCCCCTCCTCCGGTAAGTCCGCATCTAAAAAAGAAACTGCTCCCATATTAACTTCACTCTTCTCTTGAACCTCTTCACATTTTATTACCCCTCCAATTTTTTTGAAGTTAATCAACCCCTCCGGTGTTATGGAGGTAGAAATTGGCATGCTAGCTAAGGCTTTGGCTATAGTTTCATGGTGGTTTTTAGAAGTATCTAATAAGTCCCAAATGCTAACACTTGCTTGTGTTCTTTTCAATTGCCTGAGCACAGCATCATCTTCCTCTTCTTTATTTCCTACTTCAATTTCCTTACCCTTATTAGTTTCTACCTCCTTAGGTGGTGGCCTTGCATAAGGCTTACCGGATCTAGTGTTCAATACCTCATCTTCTTCGGGCTCGGACCAAGCCCACTCCTCCTTCTTGGATACAAGATCATCATCACTATCGCTTGAATCCCAAAACCCATTAACAACACAAATTGTTACTTCTTTACCCACCATAACTTGTTTAATTTCACCAAATACCTCTTCTTCTTTGGTTGCTTCTCCACCCATATCTTGGAAAGAAGACATGACAAAATCCTCATGCAAACCTCCTCCAATCATGAAAGTTGCCGGCGGTGGTACTCTATTGAACTTTGGTAATGGGTTGTCTTTGGTGTTTGGCTTATTGGGCTTGGGTAGCTTCCCATTATCAATTAGATTTTGGATCTCTTGTCTCAATCTCACACATCTATCCGTGTCATGCCCTTGCATTTGATGAAACTAACAAAATGCTTTAGTGTTAAAATTAGGTGGGGGAGATTTAGGCAAAGGATGAGGATTTAAGGGTTATACCAATCCCTTTCTTTGAAGCTTATTGAGAACCCAAGACATCGGTTTCCTTAATTCCAAAAAATGCCTTCTTGTTCCTTGGTTAGTAGCATTAACACTGACTGCCTTTTGCATGCTTTGGCTACTAGACTGATAGTTTTCTTTCTCATTCCTTCTTGTTGAAAAATGGTTCTTCTCTCTTTCCCATTCTTCAATTTGTAAACCCGCTTGGAGAAGGTCTTTGAAATCACAGATGAGTGTATGAGACATCCTCTCATGAAGACTAGGCAACACCCCTCTCACAATCATCCTTATTTGATCGGATTCATCGGGCCTCTTCTTGAGCAAAGCGGCCTTGTTTCTCCATCTCTTCACATAATCTACAAAATTCTCATTCGACCTTTGTATAATGGACTCTACTTCCATTAAGGTAACTTCCATCTCGACGTTATATCCATATTGTTGGATGAAGGCTTTGTAAAGCAGCTCCTTTGTGTTCCATCATCTAAGGTATTGAACCAATTTTGGATAACAGGGTCCAATGAGAGCATAAAGTACCTTAGAGTTTGAGCCTTAGTAGCTCGGGCAGACTGCATGGCAGTGATATACTGCTTCACATGGAGATGAGGATTTCCGGTTCCATTAAACTTCGCTGAAGATGGCATCTTGAACTTGTACGGGACTTCTTCATCCAGCTTAAATAATTTGCCGACTTCGGACATTTCTTCTGTTTTCAGTTTCTTCTCAAATTTATTTTCTAAATTAGCAATCATCTTCTCAACATCAAATGTCTCGGTCTTTTCAATAGTTGCCTTCTCAACAACCTTGGGCTCCTTTTTGTCTTGAAGATCTTAGTAGTATTGAGCCCAATCATCATCATCAATGATCACCTTATCATCATCAAAAGCTACTTCATCAACTTTAGCCTTCCCCTTTGTAACACCCCTATATCCGTATACGTACACAGCATGCTTATACAATCGTAATATACGTATACTAAATATAGAAATGCCACACTTTGCAAATACTCAAATCACATTTAAGATAAAATGAAAACTTAAGATATACCAAATGTTTAAATGAAAATCATAAGACACAATAGATAAAAACGTTTATTTAATACGCAACGGAAGTTATATTCAAAATTTACAAATACAAATACATTAAACCTCAAAAATTACAAAATATGAAATATATATACATGATTGGCAGCTTGACTCTCTGATCTTTAAGCTTTAATCCAACTCTTCAGTATCAAAACAACCTCAACTCGGTCTAGAGGAATCCTCCGCCTCAATTCTATCACTTCTATCACCTGCGCGATGAATCCCAATCGCGCTGAGCCAACAACTCAGTAGTACAAACCATAATGCTATTATGCTTAATCAATAACAATGATATACATTCAAACAATAAAGGTCATACTCAATATACAATATTTCATGAATATTACATATCATCATTTAAGTACTACTAACATTTCATTACATCATATCATCATTCATAACATCAATATGACATAGACACCTATGGGCCCAACAAATATTTAATACGATATTCAGAATTCAGAGTTATTGCTTTGGTTCATAATCACAATAATCAAGCCCGTAGGCAACATATATATATCTCTATCCATGGATAGTGTAACAGACCCAGTCTCTTGGACCATCAACTCAACAAGCTTGAGGAGATCCTCAACCCGGCAAGACTGTTACCAATCATATATCTCATAATCACAATTTCTCATAATGTAACAGACCCAGTCTCTTGGACCTCAATTCAACTCAAATTGAAGAGATCCTCAACCCGGCAAGACTGTTACTATACATAATTTCATAGGCATGCCATCCAAATCCAGAACTCTGAAACTGAATAACATATTAAACATACAATTATATCATTCTCTTTCTCAATTTGTATCTCAATATCAAATAGGCAATCATGCCTCAACAATTTCATTTGTATAACCATAGCCACTCACAATGGCTTCTCATCACATTTGAATCATCATGTCTCAATTCACAATATCATACATCATCTTTCACATATTCATAACCAATTACATTGAACATAATCATATATGCATACAAACCTCAATTATCTCATTTCACATTATACATATAGTACATTTCCCAAGATTCACAATGTGCAAGACATAACATTATTTATATATATATATATCAACAATGCCATATCAAGTGAATGTATGCAACAATGCAAGGTTTGTACTTACTTCAAAAGCAATCCACACAATTCTAAACACTTTCTTTATCCAAAAGTCCTTCACCAAATGAATTAAGGCAATTCACTTTCTTCACAACCTAAACCAAAACAATGATGAACCACATCAATTCCAATACAATCAATCACTTATTAACCTCATACAAAACCTATAACCACCATTACAAACCAACAACTCAACCTTAAAGCCCACGGTCGTGGCCACCCAAAACCCCCCACGGGCGTGGGTTAAGAATTGCTTCTGCCCAAAAATTGCCCAACACCCCACGGCCATGTCATCAAAAGACCACGGGCGTGGCATCCAAGATGCTACTGCCTCTCACCAAAACATGTATTCCAAGCTTCTAATTCCAACAAACCCAAAAATCATGAAAACCAACAAAAATAATCAACCAAACTTAACATTAACAACACTTACCAACTCAAAACCCTAATACAATTTCAACACAACTACTTTCAAAACCAACATCAACTTAACTTACTTCCTTCCAACCAAAACCAACACCATACTTAAACAAATCAAACATACTTTAACATACTACAACCAACACACTCCTATTTCAAACATCTACCATCAAACTCAAACCCTACTTCAAGAAAACAAAAGAAATTAAGATAGAGAATTTACCAAAATAATAAAACTTCTTGGACTTTCACTTAATCACTTGAAAACCCCTTCAATTTTGAGCTTGAACATCAAAACACAACTCTCTCTCTCTCTTGATATAGAGTGGCCGGCCATGGAAGGAGAAAGGAAAGAAGGAGAAATGAGAAAAGTCAACTTCCTCTTCTCTTTAAATCTCCACCAAGCAATTCAAAATGAAAATGACTAAAATACCCTCTTTAAAACATTCTAACTCCTTTATCATTCATTTGCCCTTTTTAGTAACTTCACACTTCACAAATTAAATATCTTCTTACCTTGACCCACCATTTTGACCAACATATATGTTACATATATTACCATATATACAACATATACATTTTCTCTAAACAATCTTTTCCTTTCCAATAACACATATACATTAGATTCAAATGAAATAACAATTATATCAATACTTCTAGGGCACATTTTGGGATATTACACCCTTGACTTTCTTGGTGCTAGCAGATGCTTCGGCATGATTTTCTAAGATTGCAGTCAATTAGTGCTTCATGGTCTCAGCTAGGACCTCTTTTATTTCTTCCATCTTGGCATTGAGGGCATCGTCCACCATTCTTTGAATTTTTTCGGGATCCATTGTTTTTGGTGAGCAAGTGATTGAGTTGTTGCTAGATACTTCGCCTCCGGCGTAGGTCGGATTGTCGTAAGCTTTTAAACTATTGTAATCCAAGACTGTGAGCCAGAAAGGATCAATGAGATGCAAATGTATGCATGTATGCATGTATGCACAAACAATAGAAAAACAAGGACAAATAGGACGTTCCTTCCAACCTTATAACATCCATACATGAACGACGAGTCTCTTTTCCTAGGTATATGGTTAACAAAATACCAACATGGGGTACCTTGCTTTCGAATATTTCCCTCAAACATATCAACCATTAGTTGTATTTTCAAAAATAAAAATCAATCCATGATAATTCCCATTAATTAGGATTTAATCCATTTAACCAACTAATATAGCTTTTATGCCATATTGGATTAAAACAAAATTAAGAGGTTTATTATAAATAGATTTCTCACTTGAAAAAAGTAACTAATGATTCATGCGAAAAACAAGCCCATGATTAATTACTCTTAGTATAAACTAGGCTCACAATTGATTTTTGGTATTTCATAATTGACCTAAATATTTTGCAAGCTCTTTGTAAGAAAAGGTTGGATAAAAATAATTTTATTTCTAAGCCCATTGTAAAAAGATTTTACAAAAAATGGATTTTGGGCTTAATATTTGGGCCATGAGCAAAAGAGTTTTATGTCCAAAGACCATCTTGAAAAGTTTTGAAAATAGCTTTGGTCTTTTGGATTTTAAAGAAAAATTTATTTTGAGCTTACAATATAGTTAGGTCATATTAGAAAAAGAACAAACCAAATAAGCCATGATTTAAGCCAAGATAAATTAACCATAGTCAAACAACATGCATTTGGGGTAAAACCTAAGGAAAGTAACTAGGCCAATTACATGAGCTTTAGTCTATGGGTAAAAAGGTTTAGGTTCCCATATCAAGTATATACCAAATGGTATGAGGCTATGAGTGGTTATGCCATGCTCGATCTCCATACCTTGAGTGAAAGTATGATATCCCTTACATAATAAAACATGGGTAACACGGGCGTCCTAACTCACGCATACGATGTAATCTAATATGTTGCAATGGATAATATCATTATAAGAAAGAATAGAATAATATAAAGACCAACGAAATCAATTTCTCTTATCCCCAGTGGAGTCGGCACTGTGAGCGGGGATTTTTGCCCCCACTCCCAGTGGAATGGTTCTTGCGACTTCGGCACTGTTTAGGCTCGGGGCCTTAGAGAACACGGACCTAAGTCAAGAGAAAATAGAGTCGCCACCCGGACAGGCCGGGAAAAAGAAAGGGGTGGATGACTCGATTTCTAAGGAATCCCCAACCCCCTAATGGGTTTGGAAAGTTGGGTACGTGTGGGGACGGTGAGAAATGGCCCAGCACCCCCACAATGCCTGGTTCATTGAAACCGGCCTCCTTTACAGGTCTTAATATTATAAAATTCTTAAGTATAACAATATTATCCACATTACATACAATAATTAAAATAAAGCATCGATATATTGAAAATCAAAATATTGTCCAAGCAAAACAAATAAATGGACACCCATCCGCGAAAGGTAGAAACATGTCCTTTACATTGGTTCTAAAATAGAAAAGCAATTTAAATTACATGATATTTAACTAATGAGGTACCCACCAAGTGGAAACATACCTCTTACAACATTTGGAAATCTAAATAAATCGATAAAAGTAAATAACCATTCATCATAAATCATTCATCAAAGATATTAAACATTAATAGATGTAAACATCCATCCATGATAAACTAAATAAATCAAGCATTGAACTTAAATAAATCAACTAAGCATTGAAAATAAATTAAAGCATATAATAGACTACATAATCAAATATAAAATTAAATAAAGCAAATAAAGATTCAAATTAGGGCTACTGTTTCTATTTAAGATTCTTTATTTAATGTGTTTAGGGTTTTGGAATTCATGGGTTTAAGCTACTGTAAATTTTAAAAGAATTGAAATGGAGCAAAATTTTATAATTTAAGAGGTTGATAAAGTTCTTTAATTAACCAAATTAGTGTTTGAGGAGTGAAATCATAAAATTAGGGTTTGGACACTTTAAACATTTAGATTTATGATTTACGGTTACTGAATTATGGTTTTTAGGCTTATTGTGTTTGACTTTTAATATTTATGCTTATAAGGTTTTAAGGATTAGGGTTTAGAAAAATTAGGGTTTAGGTTAGCTAGTTTAGGATTTACTGTTTTGGGTTTTGGAGTTGAATTAGGGTTTTAGAATTTTAGAATTAGGGTTTCGGATGATGCATTAGATTTTAGAATTTGAAAATCAATTGATAATTTTATGAAACTTTATGAAAATAAACAAAACGATTTAAGGTTTATGGTAACAGAAATGATATTTTTTAGGGTTTTTGGAAAGAAAAGGATTCAATTTAGGGTTTTGAAAAATTGGAAGGTAGATTAGAGTTTTAAGATTTTGAAGAAACAAAAATAACTATTTTAAGATTTTTGAAAAACAAAGAGACGAATTAAGGTTTTTAAGCTTTAGAAAAGGTAAATTAAGGTTCTAAGGTTTTTTTTATTTTGAAGAAACAAAAACAATAATTTTTTATCTTGAGAGATGAAGCTACTGTAAATTAATGAAACAAATAAAGAAATTCATACCTTCATTTGTTGGTTCCACCAAAAATCACTTCTTGGATGAACAAGAACAAAGGCAAGATTGTTGCCTTTGATGGATTGAATTTGCTTGTTTGCTTCTCAAAAAGTCCGATTGATTCAAAGTTTTTCAATTCACTCGACTGTCTTTTTTCTGAATTTCGATCCCAAATTTCACCCCCCCTTTCTGTGTTGTTTTAGTCCTTATTTATAGAAGATTTTTATGATTAATTTTTGTTATTCACGGAATCTAACATTAATTAAGAAAAGGAAATCGAAACCTAATTGTATTTGGTTTCGAAAAAATTTGTGTCGGAAAAATTTCGTAGGCGAAAAAAAACTGCTGCTGAAAAATTGCTCTGGCGAAAAAGTTGCTGCAGGTGGCTGCGGGCTGTAGGAAGAAAATTGGCCTGTGGGCCATTTCGCTGCAACCCTTTTCGGCGACAAAATTTTTTGTCGCCGATTTTTCGTCGTTAAATTTAAATACTAAAGTAAATTATTTAATTAAGGTAACAAAAATTATTTTGGACTAATTAGAATATATTGGACAACACAAAATTATTTTGGACTAATTAAAATATATTGGACCGGACTGGGTCAAAAATTAAGGGTCTACAGCACTGTTAAGCTTTGGGACTTAGGATACTTCAACAAATCTAATATAGGCTGGAGATTGCACTGTCAAGATACTTCAACAAATCCAAAATAGGCTGGAGATTGTGCCATTAGGATACTTCAACAAATCTAATATAGGAAAGAGATTACGCCGTTAAGATACTTTAACAAATCCAATATAGGCTGGGTAGTGGATGCTTGAAAATGTATGCCTTTAGATAAATGGATCTTTATTTTGATTCTCGATTATTGGGGATGGACCTTTGTTCTACCTCAACTTCAACTCTTTTAGTTGGACTGATCTTCTATTCTTGGACCTTTGTCCTGCAATGACTTCAGCTCTTTTAGCTAGACTGATCTTTTATCTTTTGTATCTTCATTCATTTAGGAGTTCTTACATTCTTGTTGTTCCATTTTTTTGGTTCTTCACCTTTAAAAAACATTTAGCTATTTTTTAGCCCTCATATCCTCTCTTTGCCCCCTGCGTGGCAAAATATTAAAAGTCTGAAAATATTTTTTATATGCTTAAACTCAAAAATTAAAAGGAGAAGTTTTGCCTCCTGTGTATGCTCAAACCAATGCAAGCTCTAATTGATGTTTGTATTTTATCTCATTCTTTGCATAAGCATGCATCTCTTCTCTCTTTTGCAAAGTGACTATATCTTTCTCAAGCAATGGGCCTTCCATGCCCCCCTTATTCCATATCTACTTCTCAATATTTGCTTCACAGAGTATTGCTATTCACTTTGACAAAGCATGGGCAGCATAAGATAATAAAAATGCAGTGTGATATGCTCAAAGATGCGTGTATACATGATATGCATGGGTGATACTTACAGTTATTAACTCACAGACCTAGGGGATAGGCCATAGTACTCCCATTGGTTCCTTTCAGATGCTTATTCAGGTCTTGCATTAGGATAGCAAAAGACTTTACATTTATGGCTTTTATCTCTAAGATGTTACATGAGTAGTGGGGGCCCAAGCATAGTAGTTAGAGATATAGAAAACACCCATTTCAATCCAAGATTCAACACATTTATTGATAAGTTCTCCATGACCTTGCAAATGATCCTTTTATTTGCCCAATATGGTTTTTGAGGTTCGACTGTGCAACATACTTCTCTAAGCTTGAAGGCCCATGTGACAAGAAAACACTTTTAATTTTTTTTTTTAAATTTTAAAATCACATTTTGGCTTTGTCAAATCAGTGTTATTATACCTCAGAGCTTGATTTTTCCAAAATATCATATCTATAACATGACAACTATAGTTACCATACTAAACTTGGGAACCGTTTTTGTTTGTGCAAGAACTGTTGCACTTCAAATAAATAAATACACATTACTTGTCTAATGGTCTCATTAAGTGTAAATATTGTGTATCTCATATGCATGCTTTTTGAAATGATATTCACTTATAGACTCTACATACCAAGAGAGATTAACAAGTCTTCAATAGGCTTCAAATGGATCTATAAGGGATATGGGTTAAATGAAGGTTATTTCTATATTGGAGATGATATAACACTATGGACAAACCTTCACACTATAAATTTTCAGCTAGAACCATAAACAGTTGGAAACATTAAACTCTAGACTTCATTTCTACCTTTTAGGCATCTTGTTGCTTTATGAAAAGATAGAGTTTGAATATTCTTCTATCTTCTTGGTAGAAATCTAAATTTGGTCAGGAAAATCTTTGATTTTGCAAAAATTTAAAACCCTATTGTTTTTCCCTTTTCTCCTTTTTTATTTTTCCTCTTCTCTTTTTTATTTTTTTTTGTTATTTGTTTCAAGTCCTAGCAACAAAAGAGTTGTATTATTTTCCACCATTTTATGCTTCTGACTAGGGATGAATAGAGTAGGACGAGTCTACTTTAGTGAAGATGAATCCTTTTTTACCTTGATGTTATCTCAATGATGAAATAGGTCTTAGATATTAAGTTCTAGTTTAAGCAAACTTTAACTATCCTTATTGTCTTGATTATGCATCATTTTCCTTGATCTGCTTGCCTCTTTATCTTAGTGATCATTGGACTTATCATAAGTGTCACAACAACATATGGTAGGTTATCAGGCTTACAAGTCAATAAAATGCAAGACAAAATCTCATGAAGGCTTAAAGTGACAAACAAGGGATTGATGTTAACGAGGTGGATTCTAGTTAATGGCTCATTAAACAATGCTTAGATCATTTTTTCCTTGAATAAGTAAAGTTTAATTTTGCCTCAAAAGTTCTTCAAAGCATGTTCTAAGATTGACTAGGACCTATATACTCATAATTATACAGGAGCCCTCTCTAAGTAACACAGCTCAATGCTATAGAACATCTCCCTCACCTAGTAAAGTCATTCAGATCATGATGCATAGATACACTAATTTATGAATATCAAACTAGACTCATCATTAGTTGAGCACCAAAATGAATAAAGACCAACAAAAATAAAAATTTACTGAAAGTAATTTATTCAAACAATCTTAATTTGAAAAATATAATTGTTCCAAGAAACATCAAATAAAGAAAATGAAATGAAAACCAAACAAACCAATGGAAGTTGGAGTAGAAAAAGTTTCATCTACTTGGATGTGTCCGGGGTAAGGATCTATGAGGTTCTGTATTTTATGCATTTTGGATGTAGCCAGTAAATCTCAGATACTGATTCTAACTTGGATCTTTTTTTTAAATTGCTTAAGGACAACATCATTTTCTTCCTTCTTTCTTTCTCAGCATCTTTACTTTTGTCAGCCTCTACTTATTTTGGAGGAGCTCTTCCATAGGGTTTGCTAGAGTGAGTATTCAGCACTTCTTCTTCTTTAGGTTTAGACCAAGCCCATTCTTTGTCTCTAGACTATAATTCACCATTACTATTAGTTGAATCCCAAAATTCATTTATAACACAAATTGTCATTGTCTCCTTGTCCACAGGTGGTTTATACTTGCTAAGCAGAGCTTCCTATTTTTGTTGTTTCTTCACCTATGTCTTGAAAAGATGACAAGATAAACTTTTTATTCAATCTTTCCCCTATCAAGAAGGTTACTAGAGGAGGTACGCTTTCAAAATTAGGCAAAAGGTTGTTCTTTATGCAAGGTTTGTCGGGCTCAAGTAGCTTACCATTGTCTATAAGATCTTAAATCTCATGTCTTATCCAAATGCATCTATATGTCTTATGTCATTGTGTCTGATGAAATTGACAAAAGGCTTTGGCATCAAAGTTTGGTGGTAAAGGATTAGGCAAATGTCGAGGAGCCAACGGCTATAACAACCCTTTCTTCTGTAGCTTGTTGAAAACCCAAGACAAAGGTCTCCCCAGATCTAAAAACTATCCCTGATTTGTTTGACTAGTTGCATTGACATCTACTGACTTTTACATACCCTGACCACTAGACTGATAATTCACCCTCTCATTCCTTCTTTCAGAAAAAAGGTTCTTCTCTTGCTCCCATTCTTCAGAGGCCACTTCAGCTACCTTAGCACTTCCCTTATCCTTTTACTTCTTGTTACTAGCAGATGCTTCAACATTATTATCCTCCAATAGTGAAAGTAACTAACTCCTTATGGTCTCAGTCATGGTCCCCTTCAATTCTTCCATCTTGGAGTTAACGTCATCATTCACAATCTTCTGAACTTACCCAGGTTCCATTCTTTTTTTTGTGAAGTTAATTGAATTCTTACTGGATTTTGAGCCATAGGTCAAGTTGTCATAAGGAATTTTGAAGTGAAGTGGAGCTTTGGCTCACTTTTGTGCATTAAAGAGGTATGTACATAATTTGACATTTAATAACATTGATTGCATTGTTTTTCATCATATCACATTGAATATGAAAAATGTGTTATGATCCTTGAATGATAATGTGTATGTATGTGTAGCATTGTTTGAAGTAACAATGCTTGTTTTGAATTAGTGTTGTATGATGTGACTTTTAAAAATGAATAAAAGTGATGATATGTGAAAAATGAGAAAAGTGCAAATATTGCACTAGGATGTAAAATAAGCTACATTTGTAATGTAGGAAGAAATGAGGTTGACTATGAGCAGTAGATAATGAAATATGATTGTATATTACCTTATATATAGTCTAATTCCAGAATATTGTTATTGTATAGTATGACGCCTTTGGACAAGACACACTGGTGTCATTGATAGTATGACACCTTCGAGTGAGACACACTGGTGTCACTAATAGCAAGACATCTTCGGATGAGACACACTGGTGTCACAAATAAATGAGATAGCCCAAGACAATAATTCTAGAATTATAATAGTATATAGGGTTGTATGGGCCCATTGTAATTGTATGGATGATTGGTATATTAATAAATTGTATGTATACAATGCTTGACATTGAGACATATTGTATGTTATGATATCACATATATAACATCATTTTATGTTCGTTAGACCAAATTATGTACTATTGAGCAATATGCTTAGCACGATTGAAATTCATCGCACAGGTGATAGGGTTGATCCGGTGGATCCGGAGAGTTCATCTAGACCTAGTAAGGTCTAGGCTTGAAGTTTTTTCTGCTTGAAGTGATTTTTTTCTACCACGAGATCAGAGCCAGTTGCTGACATGTATACATTCTATTTTATAGCACATGTTATATTTATGTATATTATGTTTACATTTTTGGGAGAGTTGTAAATTATAAAGAATTTCTGAATAAATTTTATAATATGAAAATGCGTATATGTTTTTATATATATGATCATATTTGAATGTTTTCAGGAAAATGAGAGGGGATTGAGAAGTGATGGTGAATTGCTTGATTTATTATTATTGGGAGTGTGTTTTCTACATGTTGTGAAATGTTGAAATTTTTGGGATATCCGATTTACAAACAAAACTCTGAAAAAAAAATTTCCAGAGATTTTTATATAAAAATCTTTTTTTGGGTACCTAAAACTAATAAGGAACATTTTATTTACTTATTAAAAGTACATTTTTAAGGTTTAAGATTTTAGTTTGGGAATATGAAAAATTTTATTAAAACTGTGTTGTGATATTCTTATACTATATTTGTGTATTTTATATATACTGGGTGTATGTATTATACATATATATGGTATAAGGGTGTTACACTTGAACTGTCATACTCCAGGTGTGTGAGTTAGAAATGATCAATGCAATGTAATGCAATACATATATGCATGTATGCACATGTAACAAACAAACAAAAAGAACTAGAATGTTCCTTCTAACATTAGATCACCCACACATAAATGGCGAGCCTCTTTGCTAGGTACATGGTCAATAAAACATCAACAGGGGATATTTTGTTTTTGAAAGATCCACTCAGACGGTTTAACTAATAATTGTCTTTTCAAATAGGAAAATCAGTCCATAATAATTCCTACTAATTAATGCTTAATCCATTGGGTTAACTGTCTTTTCTGCTATATCTTGGATTAAAAGTAAATTAGAGGGCTTTATTGACCCCTAATTTTGGTCCTAAACAAGGATGGTCCAATTTGAGAAGTTTAAATCAAATCCAATCCAATTTTAAAAGCTTGAATTAAATCTAGTCCAACTTTAAAAGTCCGACCAAGCCCGATTTAACCTTAAAAGCAAAAACATGGCGAATTGGCATGGCCTTGGGTTATGGCAAATTGGGGTCCCTAATTCACCATGAACCTTGGATCATGGTAAATTGGGGAGTCCCAATTCTCCATGAGCCAAGTCATGGCAAATTGGGGCATCCTAATTCACCATGAACCCAATTAATGGCAAATTGGGCATCCCCAATTTGCTATGAGCCCTTTAAACCTGGCCTAATTCAGTCTTAATTTAGTTTTAAGTGTCCTATTATATAACACAAGAGACTGGGATAAATAAAAGCTTTTCAAATAGGATTAGGATTAAGGAACTGAGGGTTGCCCTAGTTTTGCCTATAAATAGAATGTGACAATCAATAATTAAGGGAAGCCACAAGAATTAACAAAGGAGCCAAAACCCTGAGCCCCAAAAGGCAATTCAAAAAGAGAGAAAAGAAGCAGAAGCAAGGTCGTAGCTAAAGCAATTTCTAATTATTGAAGTTCAGCTAAGAACTCAGTCGATAGAGGCTATCCAAAAACCATTGTGCAAGCTAGTTTGGCTCGATAAATATATCCTTGCAGGAACCAACAGCGCAGGTATGTATTGTTAAATAATTCCATATAATTTCCTCTAGCCATCTTCATTCTTCAATACTATTAAAATTCATTATTGTTTTAGATTAACTAGTTGGTTTCAAAATTATTATGTAGCAAGTAATGATTTTAGGTTTAAATTAAGTCGTAGCTTCAATTTACATGTCTTAATTATAGTTTACATGGCTTAACCCTAATTTGTATTAACAAAAGCCTAATTCCACAATAAAACTTATTTTGAAAATCTTTTACCTTTCAGGAACATTGCCCCCTTGACCCTTCCTACTAACCAGTTAGCGGGACTGCCGCACGTGCTCCCTCATCAATTGGGTCAATATTTATTTATAGATTATAATTCTTTATGATTAATCTTTATTTCTATTCAATTAAGCCCTAGTTTTATAATTCTTTCAATGATTACTTATATGTTTATGGATTTGTGTTTATTTTGTTATTTAGATTTTAAAGGGGATTTTAAGATGTAAAAGACATGTTTTCACCTTGTGGGTACCTTGTTTCTTTTGTTTCTTTTATTTATTTTAAAGACCTTCTTATTATTATAAGAGACATATTTTCATCAATTGATAGGTGTCCCATTTTATTTTTATTACGAACATTTGAGGATTGGAAGGGTATGTTTTCATCTAAGGATCGGTGCTCATTTTATTTTGTGATGTATTGTTTTACCTTATTTTATGGATAAATCTATTTTTATTTTATTGCATGTAATATGGATAATATCATAATAACATAAGAATTTAATAATATTTAGATCTAAAAAGGAGGCTGGTTCCAATGAACCGGGCGCGATGGGGCTGCTGGGTCATTCTCACCTTCTCCATGTGTACCCAATTTTTTAAACCCAATAAGGGGTTGGAGATTCTTTAAGAATCGAGTCATTCACCCCTTTCTATCTTTCTGGCCCATCTGGGTGGTGACTCAATTTCTTCGAGTTTAGGCCCGTGTTATCTAAGGCCTAGATCCTAATAGTGTCGAAGTCACAAGAACCATTTCATCGGGAGTGGGTGAGAAAATCTCTGCTCACAGTGGTGACTCCACTGGGGATAAGAGAAGTTGATTCCATTGGTCTTTATATTATTTTATTCTTTCTTATTATGATGTTATCCATTGTATCACTTAGATTGCTTTGTGTGTTTGAGTTAGGATGTCATGTGTAGTCCTTATTATATTGTGTAAGGGATACCATACTTTCACTAAAGGTACGGAAATTGAGCATGGTATAACCACTCATAGCCTCATACTTTTTGGTATATACTTGCTTTGAGAACCTAAGCTTTTCAACCCAAAGACCAAAGCCTATGTAGTTGGCGTAGTAACTTTCCTTAGGTTTACAACAATTACTTATTGTTTGACTATGATTAGCATATTTTGGTTTGAGTTATGTCCATTTGGTTTGTTTTTTCCTAGTATGACCTAATTATGGTATAAGCCCAAATAATTTTATTTTTTTAAGCCCAATAGAAGATCACTATTTTCAAACTCTTATTCAAGATGGTATTTGGACATAAAATATTTTTTTAGATGAGTCAAAATCCTTTTTCACCTTATGGCCCAAAGCCCAAATTTCATTTTTTTTTTAAAAAAAACTTTTTACAATGGACTTGGAAATATCTTAAAAGATGGTTTCAAAACTATTTTCTCACTCTTATATCAAACTGAGCTTTTATTACATTTCAAAACTAAAACCTTTTTCTTGGATGGGCTTACAACTAGTTGGATTAATTATGGAATATTAAATCAATTGTGGACCTGATTTATATCAAGCCTTGTTAATCATGGGCTTATTTGTTTCTAAATAAAAAATGTATTTATGGTATACCCTTTAATTTCGTTCTAATCCACAATATAGCATAAAAGTTATTTCCAGTTGATCTAATGAATTATAGCTTAATTAGTGAAAATTATCATAGACTGACTTTTAAATTTGATAATACAACCACTAGTTAATCCATCTGAGTGGATTTCTAGAAAATAAAATATCCCATATTGATGTTTTGTTGACCATATACCTGGGAAAAGAGACTCGTCATTCATGTATGGGTGATATAAGGTTGGAAGGGTCATTCCTACTCTTTTTGTTTGTTTGTCTGTTACTTGTGGATACATACATACATGCATTACATAGCATTGATCCTTTCTAGCTCACAGACCTATAGTATGAAAGTTTAAGAGCTTACAACAACCCGACCTATGGTTCATAATCTAGTGAGAACTCAGTCAATTTCACATCAAAGGAAATAGAACCTGAGTAAATTCAAAAGATAGTGAACAATGCTCTCAACTCTAAGATGGAAGAATTGAAAGGGACCTTGGTTGAGACTGTGAGGTGTCATTACTTTCACTATTGGAGAATAACAATATTAAAGCATCTACTAGTAACAAGAAGTAGAAGGATAAGGGAAAGGCTAAGATAGTTGAATTGGCATCTGAGGAAGGTAGCAATAGATGATGATCACTGGACTGAATACTTCCAGGATCCTCAAGAAAAGAAGAAAGAGACGAAGGCTATAGAGAAAATGGCTGTAGAGAAAACTAAAACTATGGATGTGGAGAAATTGATTGCTAATTTATACAATAGTACAGGAAATCCTTACTTGCATGTTGTGCAGTACATCACTGCCATGCAGTCTACCAAAGCTACTAAGACTAAAACTCTAAGGTATTTTATGCTCTTATAGGATCATGTTGTGCAAAACTGGTTTAACACTTTCGAAAAAAGTATTTAAAAGAATTGACATTCACTGTACAAAGCCTTCACCAGTAGTATGGGTATAATGTAGAATTGGAAGTTACTCTGATGAAAGTAGAATCAATCAGGCAAAAGCAAAATAAAAACTTCATTGATTATGTGAAGAGATGGAGGAACAAGGTTACTCTTCTAAAAAAAGAGGCCTAATGAGTTTAAGCATATTAAAATGATAGTGAGAGGTGTCCTACTTAGTCTGAGTAAGCAGATGTCTCACATTCTTATTAGAGACTTCAAAAAACTTCTCCAAGTTGGCTTGCAAATAGAAGAATGACAAAGAGAGAAGAACCATGTTCTGGAAGAAGGAATGAAAGGGGAATTATCAGTCTGGCAGTCAGGGCATATAAAAATCAGTGGATGTCAATGCAATAACTAGTCAAGCAAATAGAAGATAATTTTCAGAATTGAAGAAATCTCTAACTTGGATTTTCAACAAGTTAAAGAACAATAGATTGTTACAGCCATTGGCTCCTTGACCTTTGCCGAGTCCTCTTCCATCAAGTTTTGATGCCAAGGCCTTCTATCAATTTCATCAAGTGCAAGGGCATAAGACAGATAAATGTCAGCACTTAAGGCATGAGATCTAAGATTTGATCGACAGTGGCAAGCTACATAAGCCAGATAAGCTGGTGGACGAGCATGTCTGAAGGAAATTACATTAAATAATGATCACCCAGCCTATATTGGATTTTTTAAAGTATCCTGATGGTACATTTTTTCTTGATATGTTGAGGTATCCAGGCTTATTTCTAGTGAGATATTAGAGTCGCTCTCTATCCTATCAAGATATAAGTCGCTTGGTGATTTTCATTAGGATATTAGAGTCGTTCAATAATTATTTTGATTTACTAAGATACTAGAGTTACTTGGTAGATTTTATTATGATATTAGAGTTGCTCAATGACCCATTGAGATATTAGAGCCGCTCAATAGTTTTGTTGCTTGGTCATTTCATTGGGATATTAGAGTTGCCTGATGAACCCATTGGGATAATAGAATTGCCTAATGACCCATTGAGACATTAGAGTCACTCAATGGTTTTTGTCACTTCATGGATTTCATCGGGATTTAGAGTTGCCAATAATCAATTGAAGTATCAAATTAATCTTGCGTCCTGAATCTAAATTGAATCTCGAGTCCAAAATCCAAACAAGTTCAAGGTTATTAAAACCAAGATATTAGAGTCGCTTTATAATATCCAAGATCTAGGAGAAATTAAATAAGTATTTGGAGGTATAGGAGTTGTATATACCTAATGTATACCTAGTGTATACATGGTATATATATATATTATATATAATGTATGTTGGTTATATGTGTTAGGAAATCAAAGGAGATCATTGCAAACAAAAACACGCAGCGGAAAAATTTTTTATCTATGATTTCCCACTAGGATCCATGTTGTTCGTTTAATTCGACGAAAGTGTACAAAGAACTAACCTGTTGATGATTTGAAATCACAGTTTGGAAGAGATGCCTCGATCGCGAAACACCCTCTATCGCGTATCCACACGAATACTACCGTTTGGAGTGCTAGCTCTTTGCAACGGCGAAGGTTGAAAAACGTTTTCTCTAAAACGTATTAGGGTTTCTTTTTCGTTCTACTTTAATTTTCTAAAGTTACCTATATATAAGACTTAACGTCTGGAGTGAATATAATCACTCCAGAATCCAATTTGAAATTGGATAAGGTAAGTCAAATTCAAAATCCAAATCTAATTAGGATTCTGAATATATTATCTAATAATATATATAATTGGATAAGGTAAGTCAAATTCAGAATCCAAATCTAATTAGGATTCTGAATATATTATCTAATAATATATATATATATAAACGAAAATAATAATAATAATAATAATAAATATTAATATCTAATATTAATATTATTAATATTATATCCAGCCCAAAGCGCATTCTTGTGTGTGACCCGATAGGCCCATATTAATTGGAAGTCAATTTAATCTCTATTAAACCAACAAGTCATAATTGGCCTCTAGCAAGGCGTTACAACTACCCAATTAATATAAGGAATGTCCAATTTGCCTAATAATAGTACATGCATTAATCCCTTTGTCACACGATATCTAGCTTGAACATAAGTCATGGTCAACGTCATACTTATATTGTCCAAACTTATGATTACTCAATCTCCAAGTAGACTGATAAAAACAAATGAAATTGATCACACTATCAATTCATTTGAGCACGGCCATGCATTTCACAATCTCACTTATCGAGGGGCCCAAAAGATATCTCTCTCAAAGAGAGGGACAAATTCTATCTTGATTGTTCATTATCCTCTACATAATTTCTATCATATATGATCATAACCTTTATTACTATCCAATTACGGATAATGTTTGATCATGTCAAAATATAATAGTCTTTATATTGGAAACTATGACAATCTCAAGTCAAAGAATTAATACATAACTATCATGAGATTTACTTATGACACTAACCCATGTAGTAATCTCATGATGGGTCTATCCAATACATTGTTCTCTAACAAGTATCTATGAAATTGATTTGTATCACTATACACATAACCATCTGATGATTATCAAATCAATGTTCATACTGGTTAAGAATTATATTTTTTTTTTATCTCTATAACAATAATAAACCAGGGACAAATATCAAAATTGTGTAACATGCAAACAAACAATAATGATAATAAAACCTCATTTATTAATAATGAATGTATAACATAAAGATCCAAATAAATGGCCTAGGGCACATACACTAACAATCTCCCACTTGCACTAGGCCTACAAATTTCTAAGACCCATAGATCTAGTGTGCTGATCATGCTTGACCCGTGAGAGAGGCTTTGTTAATGGATCTGCTATGTTATCATTTGTGTCAACTTTGCATATCTTGATATCTCCTCTATCGATAATTTCTCGAATGAGGTGAAAATGCCTGAGTATATGCTTAGACCTTTGATGAGATCTTGGCTCTTTTGCCTGTGCTATGGCACCATTGTTGTCACAATAAATGTCCACAGGATTTGCAATGCTAGGCACCACTCCTAGCTCAGTGATGAATTTCTTCAACCAGACTGCTTCCTTAGCTGCATCTGATGCTGCTATATACTCAGCCTCTGTTGTAGAATCAGCCACAGTGCTTTGTTTTAAACTCTTCCAACTAACAGCTCCACCATTTAATGTGAATACAAAACCTGACTGCGATCTAAAATCATCTATGTCAGTTTGGAAACTAGCATCTGTGTAACCATTTACAACTAGCACATCTTCCAAACCTCCATAAACCAAGAATACATCTTTAGTCCTTCGAAGGTACTTAAGAATATTCTTGACAGCTGTCCAGTGACCTTCACCAGGATCAGCTTGAAATCTACTAGTTGCGCTTAATGGATATGAGACATCTGGTCTAGTACATAACATGGCATACATAATAGATCCTATAGCAGAAGCATAAGGAATCTTATTCATTCGATCTCGCTCATCAGATGTCAGAGGACATTGACTCTTGCTGAGATGAATGCCATGAGACATAGGCAAGAATCCCTTTTTGGAATCTTGCATGTTGAACCTCTTCAACACTTTATCTATGTATGTACTTTGACTCAGGCCAATTATCCTTCTAGATCTATCTCTATAGATCTTTATACCAAGGATATAGGCAGCCTCACCTAAGTCTTTCATTGAGAAAGAATTCCTTAACCAAGTCTTAACCTTTTGCAAGGTAGGGATATCATTCCCAATGAGTAATATGTCATCCACATATAAGACTAAAAACACTACTGCACTCCCACTAACCATCTTGTAAACACAAGGTTCATCTTCATTCTTGATGAAACCAAAGTTCCTAACTGTTTCATCAAAATGAAGATTCCAGCTTCGAGATGCTTGCTTCAATCCATAAATGGATCTTTGAAGCTTGCAAACCTTTGTAGAATTCTCAGGATTTACAAAACCCTCAGGTTGTGTCATATACACATCCTCAAGCAAGTTTCCATTAAGGAAAGCGGTTTTGACATCCATTTGCCATATCTCATAATCATAGTATGCTGCAATGGCAATGAGAATTCTAACAGACTTAAGCATAGCAACTGGTGAAAAGGTTTCATCATAGTCTATACCATGAGTTTGCTTGAAACCTTTTGCAACAAGCCTTGCTTTATAGGTCTGCACATTCCCATCCATGTCAGTTTTCTTCTTGAAAACCCATTTGCAACCAATAGTCTTAATACCCTCTGGAGGATCAATTAAAGACCAAACTTGGTTGTCAAACATAGATTGCATCTCAGATTTCATGGCTCCAAGCCATTTGTCTGAATCTGGACCTGACACAGCTTCTTCATAGGTAGTAGGCTCATCTTGATCTATGAGCATTACTTCACTATCATCAGTCATAAGAAATCCATATCTCTCTGGCTGACGACGTGTCCTATCAGACCTGCGAGGGATTTGTGTTACATCTTCAGACTCCACAACTATTTATGGTTCTGAAATAGGCTCTATAGACGGCTCAATGATTTCTTGTGGTACTTGAGTTTCCTCAAGTTCTACTATACTCCCACTAGTTCTCTTAGAAAGAAATTCCTTTTCCAAAAAGATCCCATTTCGAGCAACAAACACTTTGTTCTCTGAAGGAGTATAGAAATAGTATCCTTTAGTTTCCTTAGGATACCCCACAAAATTACATTTTATAGACTTTGGAGCTAACTTATCTGAAACTGGTCTTTTCACATAAGCTTCACAACCCCAAATCTTAAGAAAAGACAAACTAGGTGTCTTACCTGTCCATATCTCATATGGTGTCTTTTCAACCGCCTTAGATGGTACACGGTTCAGAATGAATGCAGCTGTCTCCAAGCCATGACCCCAAAAAGATAAAGGAAGATCCGCTTGACTCATCATTGATCGAACCATATCTAATAGAGTTCGGTTTCTCCTTTCAGAAACTCCATTCCACTGTGGAGTTCCTGGAGGAGTCAGTTGTGAAACAATTCCACAATCCCTTAGATGATCATCAAACTCTTGGCTCAAATATTCACCACCTCGATCTGATCGAAGTTGTTTAATTGTTTTACCAAGTTGATTTTGTACTTCATTTTGAAAAGTTCTAAACATTTCAAAAGACTCATGCTTATGTTTCATTAGGTAGACATAGCCATACCTACTGAAATCATCAGTAAAAGTAATGAAGTATCGAAATCCTCCTCTGGCACTAATGCTGAAAGGACCACATACATCTGTATGTATCAAGCCCAATAAATCATTAGCCCTTTCACTATGCCCAGTAAAAGGATCCTTTGTCATCTTACCAAGCAAACAAGACTCACATGTTTCAAATGATTCAAAATCAAATGAATCTAATAATCCATCTTGATGGAGCTTAGAAATGCGTTTTCATTGATATGGCTAAGGCGACAATGCCATAAATAAGTAGGGTTTAACTCATTTGGCTTAGTTCTCTTAGAAGTTATGTTATAGATATCATTACCATTAGAATCATCAAGATTAAGGATATAAAGGCCATTATAAGAATTTGCAATACCATAAAGCAAATCATTTTTATCAAAAATAGAACATTTCTTATTCTTAATAAAAAATGAATAACCTTCATCATCCAAAACAGATACTGAAATAAGATTCCTACTCATAGTAGGAACATAAAAGCAATTGTTCAAAATTAACAAAAACCCATTGGGCATAACAAGTTCATAAGTTCCTACAGCTATAGCAGCAACTCTTGCTCTATTGCCAACACGTAGGTCCACTTCGCCCTTCTTCAGTATCCTACTCCTTTTGAGTCCCTGCATATTTGTACAAATATGAGATCCACATCCGGTATCTAATACCCAGGAAGAAGGAATAGATAAATTAATTTCTATAACATAAATACCTGAAGATGTAGTCGCACTACCCTTCAACTTCTTTAACTCATCCAAATAGAGTTGACAATTTCTCTTCCAATGCCCAGGCTTATTGCAATGGAAACAAGTCCCTTCCTTAGGAACTTTAGCCTTAGGTTCAGGTTTTGGTTTAGCTTGTCCCTTGGACCCTTTAGCACCTTTTGCCTTACCCTTGCCTTTAGTATATTTGGCTTTCTTTTCATTTGTTTAATATTGACATTCAATATTTGGGTAGGCTTTTTGATATTCCCCTCAGCAGTTTTGAGCATACCATGTAGCTCAGGAATGGATTTCTCCATGTCATTCATGTTATAGTTCATGACAAACTGTGAGAAACTGCTAGGCAATGAATGTAGGATCAAATCCGTGGAGAGTTCTAAACTCAGGGGATATCCAAGTCTAGCAAGGTGATCTAGATAGCCTTTCATCTTCAAAACATGAGCACTAACAGATTCACCTTCAGACATTTTGCAGTCAAATAATGCAACAGCGGTGTTAAACCTATCTTGCCTAGCCTGTTGTTGGAAAGCTTGTTTGAGATGCACACTCATCTCATAAGCCTCTAAGTGTTCCAGATCCTTCTGAAGTCCTGGACACATAGTAGCCAACATAAGACATCCTATGTCATTTGAATCATCCACATGCTTCTTATGCTTACTCTTAGCAGCATTAGAAGCATCAACAGGAGGTGGGTCATGGATAGCTTCATCAAGCACGTAGGACTTTTTCTCTTATTTGAGAACAATTCTCAGGTTCCTAAACCAGTCAACAAAATTAGTTCCACATTCTTTCAGTTTTTCCTTCTCAAGGATAGATCGCAGTGATAAGGTGGAATTGTTATTAGCAGCCATCTGTTGATAAATATGCAAAGTCAAATTTTAATTAATAATGAGGTTAAAATTATTTAAACTCCTACTAAAAATATAACCCTCTAAAGAAAAATTTTAGTAGGCTAAGATCTGTATTTCACTTAATTCTAAACTCAGCTTTGGCGTGACGCTTAAAATCAAGTTATTTAGGTAGGTAACATCTTTACCAATTACATCTCATGTAACTCTTAGTAATTATGGAATATTGACATCATATGTCATAGCATGTTGAATTCTATCTAATGCCTTAGGCCCAAAACCATTTTGATAGCCTAATTAAGTCTAACCAATTTTAAAACATATGAGTAACACTATTACTCATCCTACTTAGCTAGGAATGTTTAAAGCATATTGCTTTGGCAATACCTACTTTAATACAATCTTAGTTTTGATAGGTGTTCAAAACGTGGATGGCATTTACACTTAAATTATTAATGAGGGTTCAACTAAATTATTATCATGTCTTGCATTACATATCATTATATTTTAACATCCTATATGCATATATATAATTTATCACATAAGCATCATATACCAAATGACAAAATATGTAAACGTGACATAGCATGGCCAAACTAAATATGATCTTCAAGAGACCAAATGAAGATCATAAAGGCAACCCTAGGTGAAAAACCTATCTATTACAACACTTGCAATGTTACATATCTTCAAAACTTGAGCTTGTGCTTCCATCACCATGAAACCATCTTCTCCTTGGTATGAATCTCCATCATAAACATTGTAGCTTGAATCTTCATTTATTACAATAAAAGAAAATCTAACTACTAGTAAAATAAATTACAACAAAATAAACGACACGCAGGCCGTATTTACCCAAAATTAAGATATAAATAAACCAATCACATAGGTCATAAGGCCATGCTATGCACCATGCCAAGATATCAAACAAACATAACATATTCATCACCAACATGTTAAATAGAAACAAATATATTGACATTCTTAATGTCACGGTAACGAACTATAGGGCGCGAACATACGGCGGTCCCGCTAGCCGGGTAGCAGGCGGGGCTCCCACTGGCCGGTCAGCGGGCGGGGTTCTGAAGGGGCAGCGCCCCTGGGCGGGGTAGAGGGGCAGCACCCTTCGAAGCCAAACAGAAACGTTAATCTCATTAACATTTTTCTTTGGCGAAACCCTAAAACAAAATCGTTAATCTCATTAACCTTCTTACTGTTTTATTTCGAATATGTACAACCCATTACAGAATCATTACCAAATGTTTATATCACATATAAACTTAATCATTTTCATCATATGAAAATCGTTTTAATCAACTAATCATATATACGTGATCATCTCATGAAAATGAAATTAAAAACACCAATCTTTTCTCATCATATGAAAAACGAATTAGGGTTTTACAGAAACGAAACCAAAAACAATCCTATCTCATCATATGAAAAATGAATTAAGGTTTTATAATTAACATGCCATACGAAATCAATATATCTCATGTAATCATATCAACATGGCATTTTTGACTTAAACGAAAACAACAAGTGGCTCTGATACCACTGTTAGGAAATCAAAGGAGATCATTGCAAACAAAAACACGCAGCGGAAAAATTTTTGATCTATGATTTCCCACCAGGATCCATGTTGTTCGTTTAATTCGACGAAAGTGTACAAAGAACTAACCTGTTGATGATTTGAAATCACAGTTTGGAAGAGATGCCTCGATCGCGAAACACCCTCTATCGCGTATCCACACGAATGCTACCGTTTGGAGTGCTAGCTCTTTGCAACGGCGAAGGCTGAAAAACGTTTTCTCTAAAACGTATTAGAGTTTCTTTTTCGTTCTACTTTAATTTTCTAAAGTTACCTATATATAAGACTTAACGTCTGGAGTGAATATAATCACTCCAGAATCCAATTTGAAATTGGATAAGGTAAGTCAAATTCAGAATCCAAATCTAATTAGGATTCTGAATATATTATCTAATAATATATATAATTGGATAAGGTAAGTCAAATTCAGAATCCAAATCTAATTATGATTCTGAATATATTATCTAATAATATATATATATAAACGAAAATAATAATAATAATAATAATAAATATTAATATCTAATATTAATATTATTAATATTATATCCAGCCCAAAGCGCATTCTTGTGTGCGACCCGATAGGCCCATATTAATTGGAAGTCAATTTAATCTCTATTAAACCAACAAGTCATAATTGGCCTCTAGCAAGGCGTTACAACTACCCAATTAATATAAGGAATGTCCAATTTGCCTAATAATAGTACATGCATTAATCCCTTTGTCACACGATATCTAGCTTGAACATAAGTCATGGTCAACGTCATACTTATATTGTCCAAACTTATGATTACTCGATCTCCAAGTAGACTGATAAAAATAAATGAAATTGATCACACTATCAATTCATTTGAGCACGGCCATGCATTTCACAGTCTCACTTATCGAGGGGCCCAAAAAATATCTCTCTCAAAGAGAGGGACAAATTCTATCTTGATTGTTCATTATCCTCTACATAATTTCTATCATATATGATCATAACCTTTATTACTATCCAATTACGGATAATGTTTGATCATGTCAAAATATAATAGTCTTTATATTGGAAACTATGACAATCTCAAGTCAAAGAATTAATACATAAATATCATGAGATTTACTTATGACACTAACCCATGTAGTAATCTCATGATGGGTCTATCCAATACATTGTTCTCTAACAAGTATCTATGAAATTGATTTGTATCACTATACACATAACCATCTGATGATTATCAAATCAATGTTCATATTGGTTAAGAATTATATTTTTTTATCTCTATAACAATAATAAACCAGGGACAAATATCAAAATTGTGTAACATGCAAACAAACAATAATGATAATAAAACCTCATTTATTAATAATGAATGTATAACATAAAGATCCAAATAAATGGCCTAGGGCACATACACTAACAATATGTATATATATATATTATATATATATAATGTATGTTGGTTATATGTATATATATTATATATATACTTGATATATATATACTATATGTATATGGTATGCTTGTAGTATACATAAGGTACACATGATATGTATATACATGTGAGTAAATATATATATTAAATATACATTACATAAACATGCACATAAAAGTATATGTAACATATAAGTAATATATATATGACATATACATATACATAGAATATATGCAACACATAAATGGTGTATATATATGTATAATTTATAATGTAAGATTATAAATAAATAAATAAATAATAAAGAAAAAAAATAAGGAAGAATTGCTTAGTAGAGATTAAAAGTAAATAAAATAAATAATTAAATGTATAATAGATGTAATATATGTATATATTATATATACTTGAAATATATGTGAAATATAAATGGAATATATAAGAAATATAAATATACATAAGATATACAATATATATACATGAAGTATAAATTGGTGTAAGGAAAGGTGATGGTGATGGTGATGATGATGATGATGATGATGATTATGATGATAGAAGAAGAAGAAGAAGAAGAAGAAGAAGAAGAAGAAGAAGAAGAAGCGAAAAAGTCGAAGAGAGGAGAAATATTATTGGTGGAAATTGTTATATTATTTTATATATATATTAAGGATAAGGATGGGAAATTAAAAAGAAAGACTACTTCTTCTTCTTCTTCTTCTTCTTGTCTTCTTCAACGTGAATTTCAAGAGAGAGGGGAAGTTGTTTCCAAATATCTCAAATTACTTAAGAAAATCAAATATTTAAAGTGAATTTTAAAGAGAAAGCAAGAATTCAAGTAAGTCCTCTACCTTTAAGGCTTTAATTTCATGATTTTATGACTATGTTAGTAATAGTTAGAGAGAGAAAAAGTTATGCCTAATATGAAAATTGATAGAAATGGAATTAAAATGATGATTAAATGGTGATTTGTTGATTAATTAGTTAAAATAAATTTAGTTGATAAATTTAGGGTTATGGGTAGATTATGTTTAAATTATGGTTTTGTTATGGATGGACTTAGTTGTTGTAATATATGAATTTTATGTGGTTTTAATATATTTATGAAGGTTATATGGTTAGAATTTTAATATGGATGAATTTGGATGAAGTTAGGGTTTATATGTTTGTTATGTGGAATTGGGGTTTTTGAAAGAGGTTTTGATAATTGTGGAAATGAGTTGTTTTATTGTTTTTTAGGTATGTAAATTATGATTTTAATATTAAATGTAGAAATTGAATTAGTAAGTTTAAGTGAAGTTCAAGTGAAGTTTAGGTTGGATGAAGTTTAAGTGAAGTAGTAAGTTGGAAATTTAGGGTTTTAATGTGATTTTGGTGAAAATTGTAGAAATAATGATAATTTGATATACATTGTGTATGCAAGTAACTTTAAATGAATCATTTTGGTTATTGTTGGATTTATAAGTGTGTAGACCAAATCGGTAGAAGTGGTGAAGTTTAGGGTTTGGATTGGAAAAAGTAATAAGGTTAGTATATATCCTTAAAACTTGTGATTCTCATCAAATGTGAATTGACATTGTGTATATAAAGTTACTTGGTATGTAAAATGCATAAGATTTGTAAGTTGAGTCATTGTAAATGGCTATGATAGTGGTCATGTGTATAATGTAGTAAATGTGGAACATGCAAAAAAAATAATAATTGAAAAATATGAGAAATAAACAATGTGTTAAGAAATGAGAAAGAAGATGTAAAAATTATGAAAGGGACCATTATGTTGTAAAATGTCTAAATTGAGAATATTGAAAGATGTGATAAATGTATGTAGAAAGAGTCACATTTTGAATGTGACTCATGACTATGTAATGTGATAATGAAATGATGCTGAATATGTAGAAAATAACTAAAGCATGATTCAATGTAAAGTGATCATGGGAAATGATTATGCCTTGGAAAATGTAGGTAGTAATCATATAATGTTAAAAATATGGGAAAGTGTAATGTTTTATGAATGTGATGTTAAGTCATGGAATTATGGCTAGTATTAATGTTGTGTATAAATTGGAGAATTATGAGATAATGTAGTAATGAAATAAATATTCATATTGCAATTGTATTTAAGTAATATGTAATATAATATGAATTATGTATATGATTATGAATTGTGAAAAGAATGTGGGAATGATCGTTGAGAATGTGGAAATATGAAAGTGATCATGATAAGATTGATCACTTGGAAACTATGGAAAAATATTAAGATTCAATGAGTATTGCATTATGAAAGTATGGCTGAATATGTTAAAATGAGATAATATGAAATAATGAAAATGAGAAATGATGAAAATGGTTATGTAAATGAGAATGTGATGAAATGTGTGGTTACCTTATATAGTATCTTGTTCAGAGAATTATTTTTGGTGCTATTGATATAATTGGCCTTCGAGCTTGACGCTGGGTATTACTATTATTTGCCTTCAGGCTAAATGCTGGGTATCACTATTATTTGCCTTTGGGCTTATTATTATTTACCTTCGGGGCTAGAGATAGATGTGTCACAAAGGATGGATGCGACACTTAGATCATTGGTGTCGCGATGGACCATAACAATATCTCTGAATTGGAATATTGTACAAGATTGTTTGGGCCCAATGTGTGTATTTGTAATGTATTTATGTGTATATATATGTGTGTTGTGCTATGAATAATGCTATATGATGATTTGGTTGTGATAAGATAAAGTATGTGAGATAAATTGATGAATAATGTATGGTAATATATTGTGACTAAGTTATGAGAATAATAATGTACATGATGATAGGTCTGAGCAAAGCTAGGTCTAAAAACTAAGATGATCTGAGTAGAGTTGGGTCATGAAAATGATAATATGTGCACTAGACCTGGTAATTAAATAGTAAAATTAAGCCAATGAGTATGTGAAAGTGTTGTATTTTTGGAATTGATGAAATGATTTATATATTAGATATGGAATAAAAGTTAACAAAAGTTTTATAAAAATATTGTAAAGCTATAATTTGAGAAAAAGAATAATAAATATGGGTGTAATTTGTATTGTTATTTTATAAAATAAAAAAAATATATTTATATACCACTAAGCTTTAGAGCTTAGCGCAGTAGTGTGTATCGTGCAAATATTAGAGGTACAGACCAGGGTGAACCAGTTGTTGCGCTCGAATTAACTCTACCACAAAGCGTCACTCGCAAGTATACGAGGTAGCTGTAGCAAAGGTGATCGCCCCAAGGTAATCTCACAAGGAAGCTAAAGTGGCTAATTGATTATCAAATTATTAATAACAAGTAATTAAAGAAATTTAAATTGCTAAATAAAGAAGAAGATTGATTAAAGTTTAAAACAAATAAAAGTAAACTAAAACTGATGTTTTGATTCACTTGATAGAAAGGTCTAGGGTTTGTACTTCTCTACTACTTATATGTATGAACGGTTATTCCTCTTAACTAATTTAATTTCAAATATTAAATCTCAAACAACTCAATTAATCAAGTCAAGGAAATAAGCTCTCGCATTCAAACCTCTCTCAACTAATCTTGTTATAATTGAAATAATCTTTTTAATGGGTTATATCTCTAATTCACCTAAGTCCCTAATTGAATTATTCCAGTATTAGACTTCATCTCTCAATCCATCAACTAATACCTAAAACACATAATTGGTGGCCAATCAATTATATATTAACAATATTCCATTCAATCAAGGCTAAAGAAATTAACCAATTCATACAATCATAGCATATCCATACAAACCCTAGACTAGATCAAATTAGTTCATAATGCAATCAAACATACTCATCTCATTAATATTTAAAGAAATCAAATTAGACATGATAATATCCATTAATACAATTTCAATGAAAATAAAGAGAATAAGTTCGAGAACAAAACCAAGTTACAAACTCCTTGAAGCTTCTGAAGAATCTCTTGTTCAAATCTTGCAAGAAGGATGTACCAATGGCTAGAACAATCTAATCTAAGCTAGTTTTGATCCAAAGTTTAATCAAAATCAAAAGAAAAACAAAGTTATCAAAACCCTAATCTCTTTGACGGCTCAATCTGCTCTCCAAATCGTCAACCCTCCTAAGAAAAAAACTAACTTTTATATTTATACGAAACCTCCGCGCGTCTTCATTGATCCTTGAGTGACACGGCCAAGTTAGAGTGAACTTGGCCGTGTTGGAGGTGAATTTGAGGGAGAGACACGGCCAAGTTGATGGTGACACGGCCAAGTTGGACCATTTTGGAGGGACACGGCCAGTGACTTGGCCATGTCGCTTGCATGTGTCACCTACTGTGAGAATTGCTCTTCTTTGCTTTGGATTTAGGTGAGACACGGCCAAGTTGATGGTGACATGGCCGTGTTTGAGCATTTTTGGAGGGACATGGCCATGTTTGAGGTGACTTGGCCGTGTTGGATCATTTTGGAGGGACACGGCCAGTGACTGGGCCGTGTCCCTTGCCTGTGTTCACTTCTGCTTGTTTTTTTCTTCTTTTCTTCTTTGGTTGAGTAACATGGCCATGTTAGAGGTGACTTGGCCATGTTGGAGCTTTTTGGAGGGACACGTCCAGTGACTTGGCCATGTCCCTTGCCTGTGTCCATCACTGTGTCTTGTGGCTTCTTTTCAACTTGATATGGGACACGGCCAGTGACTTGGCCGTGTCCTCTGCCTGTGTCAGCTACTGTCTATTTTTCCTTTTAGTCTTGGTTCCTTGGCTTTTCTTAACCTAAAACAAAACTCAAACAAATTGTAAATAAGAAGTAAATAAACATTAACCAACAAAATATAACACATACTAAAAACTAGATCAAAAACGATATAAACACTGAAATAAACTAAAACTAACAAAATTAATGAAAACACTAAATAAACCGATAAAAACTAACAACCTAAATAAAACAATAATTATCATAATAATCAAGACACAAATCTATAACAAAAACCAATAAAACAACTACCCTACACTTAAAACTTTGCTTGTCCTCAAGCAAATTCACATGGCATAAATTAAAAACTCAAACAACCTTAACTATAATTCCAGTATATAGATGAAATCCTTTAAGACTCAGCCATAAATATTTGCATTTTACTTCAATCAAGGATTTTCTTAACTCATTCATTAATCCAGACATACAAATCTTATCTCTCATCTAAGTGTTTCACTCGATTTCAAAGGTTAATCACTCAAACCACTCATGACTGCATACTACCATAAACTTGCTTAATTATCCAATCTCCCTCACTGATTTTCTCAAGAAATAATTCGAAGGTCTTCCATTTGGATGTAATGGGGCTAAGGTAAAGGTGTGAGAAAAGACATTTAAGCTGGAGCATCAAGAAATGGAGTATCTAAATTAGACAATAATCTTGCTAAGAAATTCATAACTCCCTCAAATGGCATACTCACAATCCATTAATACTTCACATACTTGCATACTTCAAGAAAAATACATGAGTCGACATTCCTCTTTTGATAACCAATGCTAGAACATATAAGAATTTTGTATACATATATATACTTTTTTTTATTTTCTCTCTTTTTTTTAATATCATATAAATTTTTTTTAATACATATATATACAAAATATAACATTGCATAGAACATCTAGCTTAAAATGTAGAGGAAAAGAATAATCAACTCTTAATCAAATACAATATGCAAAGTATGCATTTCAACATCAAATAGCAATACCAAAATTTTTTTATTTTTTATTGCTTACCCCACACTTTGAAATAAACCACCCTATTGTCATACAATAAGAACTCCATTCCTTAATGCAGGTATGATGATAATAAGAGAAAGTTGAGCTGTGAATTGTGTTGATCAAACAAGAAAAGGTTAAAGGCTCAACTTGGCTCACTAAGGAATTTAATATTAAGGGAGGTCTTTTTAAGCTAAAGGGCTAACCTAATTTGCCTTCATCATTTTAAAACTTGAGATTAAATCATAATGTGAGTTCAATTAGTATGCAAAAGCAAACTCTAGAGATGCAAAATCATGAAGGTGCACACTTAAGAAAAGAAAATCAACTGATAATAATATCAAATTATGAGGCTCAAAACTCACACAGGTGGGTTCTCAAAGATATATATGTCATGAATTGCAGAATGCGAAAATTGATCATGAATGAATTCAAATGCTAATCTCT
The DNA here is from genome assembly GCA_947685225.1 of Garcia nutans. Lineage (NCBI taxonomy): Eukaryota > Viridiplantae > Streptophyta > Magnoliopsida > Malpighiales > Euphorbiaceae > Garcia > Garcia nutans. The sequence continues at coordinate 14,698,684 of CANTUV010000032.1, forward strand.
ATGCTGATACTAAAGTCTCAACTATAATGCTAAAATCACAGAAAAGATCAATAAGATTTCAACAATTATGCCATGCATAACAAACACAATAAACACATCAAGACAAACAAAACAAAAATTAAAGAAAAGCTAAAAGATTACCCCACACTTTAGAATTTACATTGTCCTCAATGGAAAACAAGAATAATAAAGAAAAAGAGTTAAAGGAAAACCTGTCTTCCATCGTACCCTGGTGAGGCAAAACCCTAACTTTCCATCATAAACACAAATGTTCAAAAACAAGATGCAAGAGAGCTTTAGGGTTTCCATTTATTTAAACTAAACATAAAATCAAAATTGCTAAATATAAAATTATAACTATGAAAAAGAAATGCAAACCGATGGGTTGCCTCCCATTAAGCGCTTCTTTAATGTCATAAAGCTGGACATCATGCAAGACTAGGAATCGTGGATCAAAGTGCTGTCAATGATCCTCACTTCTTGAAATCCTTCTTTATATGGTTTAACTCTATGTCTATTTGCGTTAAAAGTCTTATTGGTTCTAGAGTTAAGCAATTCAATGGCACCAGAAGGACATACCTTAGTTACCTCGAAAGGACCACTCCATCAAGACTTGAATTTACCTGGAAACAGACGGAGTCGATAATTAAAAAGTAAAACTTTCATACCTTGACTCAATGTCTGTTGCCCAATAAATCTGTCATGAAGTGCTTTAGTGTGATCCTTATAATTCCTCGAGCTCTCATATGCCTTTGGGTTAAGGCATCTTTGGGTCTCCCTCACTAGTTTAGCCCCTTCTTCTAAGGTCAGTTTCAGCTCCAATTTATCTGATGAACCTATCTGCAAGAAAGCATCTGAAACAACTGCTTCAACACAATTAATTAAAGAACATTCCTCGTATAAAGCAGTTGTAGGAATGGGAGAAGTGTTAAAAATAGAAAATTCAACAGTTTGCCCTAAGACAGTCATTAACAACTTACCATTTTTAACATCTATTAAGGTGTTGGTAGTAGCCATGAAAGGCCTACCCAGCAAAATAGTGTGTGCTGATGGTGCAGGGTTACTCCCTTCCATGTCAAGAAATATGAAGTCCACAGGTACTATCAACCCTCCAACCTTAACTAACACATCTTCTATAACCCCTTTCGGGAATCTAAAAGACCTATCAGCTAATTGCAACACCATTTTTGTCGGTTTAAGTTCCCCTAGTTCTAATTCTTTATAAACAGAATAAGGCATCAAATTTACACTGGCTCCTAGATCACACATGCCTTCAGTCCCCTTTCCATTCCCCATGGTCATTTGAATTATAAAGCTACCAGGATCCTCTAGCTTGGGAGGTAGTTTATGCTGCAGAACAGCACTGCTACCTCTGAAACTATCACCTTTTCATTCAGCTCATACCTCTTTTTCTTGGTGATTAGGTCTTTGAAGAACTTGGCATAAGCCGGTATGTTCTTTATTGCATCCAGTAAGGGTAAGTTAATACTTACCTTAGACAGCATGTTGAAGATGTTAGAAAATTGCTTATCTGTTTTATCTTCCTTCAACCTGCTGGGGAATGGTATAGGAGGCCGGTATGGATTGTTTGCCTTATGTAAATCTGCTGAAAGGGATTTCTCCCTTGATTTATCTCCAGCACCTTAGTCCTCTGATTCTCCTTCCTTCTTGCTCCCTTGGTCACCTGCATTCACAGAGTCATTTTCAACATTAGTGTTAATTACCTTACCACTTCTAAGAACAGTCACTGAATGTGCCTGCTCAGGTTGACTTGGAAATTTCCCCTTCTGTTGAATTTGCATCTGTTGTGCAAGTTGTCCTACTTGAGTCTCCACTTTTTTAAAAGATGCTTCTAATGAATCCAGTCTCTTGTTGGTCATCTCTTGATTTTTTGCACTGACTTGGATGAAAGCTTCTAAACTTTCCTCCAAACTCTCTATCTTAGACTGCCCTTGATTTGAGGATTGGCCCTGCTCTTGGTTCTGTCTTTGAAGTAAATGGAAAGGCTGCTGAGAATTATTTGTTGCCCAAGAAAAATTTGGGTGATTCCTCCAACCGTGATTATAAGTATTCGAATAAGCATCATTACGGGCCCTTAGTTGGAATCCCCCCATGGCATTGACTTGCTCAGCATTACCAAAAGACTCATATGCAGAGGGACATATATTCGCTCCATGCCCGAGAGTCCCACAGATTCCACACACTTCTTGAGTAGATGAAGAAATATTGTTCTTCATATTCAGCATCTGCACTTGCTTTGTCAACTCAGCTATCTGATTGACCATTTCACTATTAGCTTCCAGTTGATTCACCCCTTTACTTCTTCCTCTTACACTTTTCTGTTGAGAATTAGCTCCCAACATCTCAAAGATCTCATAAGTCTCATCAACTGTCTTTTCTCCCATGGCTCCCCCAGCTGCATTGTCAATAGTGTTCTGAAATTGCTGGGTTATATCATCATAGAAAAATTGGTTCAGAAGTTGAAGTGGATAGTGATGATGTGGACACTGGATCAATAGCATCTTAAATCTGTCCCAAGCCTCATGAAATGGCTCTCCTTCAAATTGAGAGAATGTACCAATCTTCCATCTCAATTCAGCTGTCTTTTGATGTGAATAGAACTTGCCCATGAACTTGTTATAAACTTGCTCCCAAGTTGTCAGTGAGTTTTCGGGCAACATCATAAGCCAGCTCTTTGCCCTATCCTTCAAAGTATATGGAAAACACCGCATCCTGAACGGTTATTCCTCTTAACTAATTTAATTTCAAAGATTAAATCTCAAACAACTCAATTAATCAAGTCAAGGAAATAAGCTCTCGCATTCAAACCTCTCTCAACTAATCTTGTTATAATTGAAACAATCTTTTTAATGGGTTATATCTCTAATTCACCTAAGTCCCTAATTGAATTATTCCAGTATTAGATTTCATCTCTCAATCCATCATCTAATACCTAAAACACATAATTGGTGGCTAATCAATTATATATTAACAATATTCCATTCAATCAAGGCTAAAGAAATTAACCAATTCATACAATCATAGCATATCCATACAAACCCTAGACTAGATCAAATTAGTTCATAATGCAATCAAACATACTCATCTCATTAATATTCAAAGAAATCAAATTAGACATGATAATATCCATTAATACAATTTCAATGAAAATAAAGAGAATAAGTTCGAGAACAAAACCAAGTTACAAACTCCTTGAAGCTTCTGAAGAATCTCTTATTCAAATCTTGCAAGAAGGATGTACCAATGGCTAGAACAATCTAATCTAAGCTAGTTTTGATCCAAAGTTTAATCAAAATCAAAAGAAAACAAAGTTATCAAAACCCTAATCTCATTGACGGCTCAATATGCTCTCCAAATCGTCAACCCTCCTAAGAAAAACCCTAACTTTTATATTTATACGAAACCTCCGTGCGTCTTCATTGATCCTTGAGTGACATGGCCAAGTTAGAGTGAACTTGGCCATGTTGGAGGTGAATTTGAGGGAGAGACATGGCCAAGTTGATGATGACACGGCCAAGTTGGACCATTTTGGAGGGACACGGCCAGTGACTTGGCCATGTCGCTTGCATGTGTCACCTACTGTGAGAATTGCTCTTCTTTGCTTTGGATTTAGGTGAGACACGGCCAAGTTGATGGTGAATTGGTCGTGTTTGAGCATTTTTGGAGGGACATGGCCATGTTTGAGGTGACTTGGCCGTGTTGGATCATTTTGGAGGGACACGGCCAGTGACTGGGCCGTGTCCCTTGCCTGTGTCCATCACTGTGTCTTGTGGCTTCTTTTTAGCTTGATATGGGACACGGCCAGTGACTTGGCCGTGTCCTCTGCCTGTGTCAACTACTGTCCATTTTTCCTTTTAGTCTTGGTTCCTTATCTTTTCTTAACCTAAAACAAAACTCAAACAAATTGTAAATAAGAAGTAAATAAACATTAACCAACAAAATATAAACACATACTAAAAACTAGATCAAAAATGATATAAACACATGAAATAAACTAAAACTAACAAAATTAATGAAAACACTAAATAAACCGATAAAAACTAACAAAATACCTAAATAAAACAATAATTATCATAATAAACAAGACACAAATCTATAACAAAAACTAATAAAACACCAGTGAGTAATTGAGACTTAAAGATGTGGGTGCCACGAGACAAATATTAATAGTGTTGCATTCGTGCATTTATTTGTACAGTTTGGATTTTGTATAAAAAACATGTTTGAAAATAGTGTTATATTTGCAAATGTACATTATAAGATGTTATAAGTACATTTTGTTACTACGTTTTTATAAAAGTATTGCATAAGTATTTAAAGTATTTTGTATATATGATTGTGAAATTTCTTGATGTTATTGGTTGGAAGACTGAAAATGGATGAATAATACTTTTGGGAGTGTTTTTCAAACTGCATATTGAGTATTTGATATTTGGAAAATATTAAAATTATAGACAAAACTCTTGCGAATTTTTTTTTCCAGAGATTTTCATTAATAACTATTATTTTAAATATTTAATTACTAATGTGTACATTGGTTTACTTAATAAACTTATGATTTACGAAATAAATTATTTTTTTGGTAATTTTGGCAAAATTTTTAATGACTATATTTGTAACATTATTGTATTCTATATACATATTTTTACATATATGGAGTGTATGTATTATACGTATATAGAATATAAGGGTGTTAAATGCTTGATGGTATTCATCGAGATATTAGAATCGCACGATGATTATTTTTTTTAAAAAGATATTAGAGTCTTTTGGTAGTTTTTATTAGGAAATTAGAGTTCCCCAATAGCCCATTGAGATATTAGAATCGTTCAATGGTTAGATGTCGATACTTAATGGTTCCTCACCATAGGGCATCCATCCTTTGTATTTTTATTCGCTTGTCTCTGTGTTTTGTTTTGTAAATGCTTAGTGTAAAATTTAGAAACTGTATCAATGTTTTTCACTCTCTTCTACTGAAGCCTTAGATTGTTCAAACAGGGGGCAAAACTGTAGACCGTTAATTTTGGTCCTAAACAAGGGTAGTCCAATTTATGAAGTTTAAATCAAATCCAATCCAATTTCAAAAGCTTAAACCTAGTTTGATCTCATTTTAAAGGCCCAAATCAAATCCAATACAATTTTAAAGGCTTGAATTAAATTCGGTCTAACATTAAAAGTCCTGCCAAGCTTAGTTTAACCTTAAAAGCCAAAATATGGCGAACTAGCATGCTAATTCGCCATGAGGCATCCCAATTCTCCATAAAACCAACTCATGGCGAATTGGGCATCCCTAATTCACTATGATCCCTTTAAACTTGGCATAATTCAGTCTTAATTTGATTTTAAATGTCCTAATTATATAATACAAGAGACTGGGATAAATAAAATCTTTTCGAATAGGATTAAGATTAAGGAACTGAGGGTTGCCTTACTTTTACCTATAAATAGAACATGACAATCAATCATTAGAGGAAGCCACAAGAATTAACAAAGGAGCCAAAACCCTGAGCCTGTAACACCCTTATACCCTATATACGTACAATACATATTTTCAGCATATGTAAAATATGCATATACGGTACAAAAATGTCACAGACAAGTTTAATAAAAAATTTTCATGTTTACAATTTAAAATTTTAAATACTAAATATATAAAATTAAACAGTATATAAATATTTTTTACTTGTTATAGGACCCCAAAATAAACATTTTATACGAAAATCTCTGGAAAAAATTCGCCAGAGTTTTGTCTGTAATTTGGACATCCCAAAATTTAGCAATTACACAACTTGTAAAAAGAAAACACTCCCAAATAATTTTAATTCAGCATCTCAATCATACTTCTCAATTTCACCAAGTTTCTCAAACATTTATATATAGATATATATATAATTTAGAACACATTTACACTCCCATTTCAAATAACTTAACCCAAACATTCTTTATAATTTACAATACATAAAATCCAAAAACATAATATATTATACATAATACTCAAAATATACAATAACATAAAATATATATACATACTTCTGACAGTATTTCTGATCTTGATATCTGTAATATCCTCATATATGCTCTAGAAGTCTTGATTACGTTGTTGATGTTGTTGTTATTGTTGTTGTTGTTATAAATTGGATTGAATATATATATATATATGTGTCAAATTGCAAGAGAAAAGAAATTGAGAAGAGAATGGTTATGTATATGTGTTTTGGGAAAGAAAAGAGGGTGTAGAGAGAAGTGTATATGTTGTTTATATGGTTGTATAATTAACATATACATAAGTCAAAGGGGGAGTCAATGCAAGAGGATATTTTTGTGTGACATGTGTAATGACTATAATGGGCACATATGAGACAAAAGGTTAATTAATTGGTTGAGGGCATTTTAGTAATTGCTTGGATAAAATCTCTTGGTGGAGATTTAAAGAAGAAGAAGTGGTTGACTTGTTATTTTCTTTCTTTTCTTGAAGAGGCCGGCCATTGAAGAAGAGAAAGAGCTAGAGAGGTGCTTGAAGTTCTAAACTCAAATTGAAAGGAGATTCAAGGAATTAAGTGGAAGATTTGTGGAATTCTACAATTTTGGTAAGCTCTTTTTCTTGATTTCCTTAGTTCTTTAGAAGTTGTGTTTGAAATGAATTTTGGTTTGTTGAGATGATGATTAAATGTGTTTGTGATGTGTTTTCAAATGTTATTTTTGATTTTAAGTGAAGGGGTTAGATTGGTGTTGTTGTTGGAAGTGTTGGAGTGGATGTTGTTTTAGGGTTTTGAAGTGATTATTGATGTTTTACTTGAGTTTACTTCATTATTTTCATAGAGTTGCTTGTGGTTGGTGTTTGTTGGAATTTTGGGCTTGGAAATGGGATTTTGGCCGAGGGCAGTAGCCTTCTGGATGCCACGCCCGTGGCCTTGATTGGCCATGGCCGTGGTCATTGGTAGGCTTTTGGTGCCATGGCCGTGGGAGGAAGTGAACATTTTTAGGCAGAAGTGTTTTGTACCCCACGCCCGTGGGGGTTGAGTTGGCCACAGCCGTGGGCTATAATGTGTGTTATGGGATTGTTAATTTTGATCTAAAGGTCTTAGATAAGGTTGTTAAGTGATTAAATGGTATTGGAATTGATGGATTGTATCATTCTTTGGATTAGGGTTTGATAGAAGGTGATTTGCCCTATTTTGGGAAGTGAAGAACTTTGGAAGAAGGAAGGTGTTTAGAGTTGTGTGAAGTGTGATTGAGGTAAGTACAAAGTACATAATTGCATACATTCATATGATGTGGAGATTTAACCTACATTTGCTCATATCGATATTGTATTGTTGCATATAGTTAATTGATATTGCAGTGTTGATGCATATGAGTAATGTTATGGGTGCACATTGTGGCTCTTGTGACATGTAATGTGTTATATGTTTATCAATGATGCCATATGCATGGTATGAAGGATATGATGTAAATGATTGTGTATTTGAAAGATGAAATTGCATAATGTAAATTGAGGCATGTATGCCTATGTGATGATGTGTAATGGATTTGGTTATGTGTACTTGAATAATGAAGAGTTATATTGTGAATTAAAATGTAAAGCCATTGTGATTGGCTATGATGATTCTATTGAAAGAAATAAGGCATGGTTGCCTAAATGATGATGAGAATTAAGAATGGAAATGATAATTGAATAATAAATGAATTGTGTGGCTAATGTGTTATTCCATTTTCAGAGTATGTTGTTGGTGGCATGCCTAATGATAGTAACAATCTCTTGAAGTTAGGTTGGATTGAATCCTTGAAGCCTAATTGAGATGTTACAACCCTTGAAGCTAGGTTGGGTTTGGTTCTTGAAGCCAAGTTGGGTTGAAGCTTAGCATGCTTTGCTCCCCTTGAAGCTTGGTTGAACCTAATCCTTGAAGCCTAGTTGGGTATATGATATTGATAAATGTGATAACAAAACCAAAGCATTAACTCTGAAAATTGAATGACATATTAGTGTGTTTTGGGCCCATGCTTGTCTTTGTTTAATGTGAGTCATGAATGATAACTTGATTAATTAATGAAGAATGTGAAAAGATGTTGAAATGTGGTGTGCTTATATGATATTGATTTGTGATATGCAAAAATAATGTTGTTAGCTTTACATCTATGATGTTGTTCCTATTAATGAGGTGTGTGACATTGCATTGCACTAAAACATAACATTAGCATGATTTGTCTTACTAAGCCGTTGGCTTAACGCGATAGTGTTTGATCGCGCAGGTGATAGAGTTGAACCCGAGAGCTCTTCGAGACCGAGTGAGAGTAGACATTGAGGTGTTGATTTTGGACTTAAAGATCAGAGTAGACTTGCCAATCATGTATAACTCTTTTAATATTTTATAAAGTATTGTTATAATGTAAATATATGTAAATTTGTAAATATGGATTTAAATGTTTTTATATATGTAAATCTATTTTATAAATTCCGCTGCGTATTAACTAAATGGATTTATATATCTAAATTGTTTTATATTACAAGTTGATTACTTATTACTTATAATGTATATCGAGAAAGATGATGGTATTATATAAAATGTTTTGAATGTTAAGAAAATCCGTAGCATCCCTATATTTAGTGCATGTATACTACATTGTGGTGTTTGTAGTGTGCATGTATTGAATGTGGGGGTGTTACAATTGTTTTGGTATCAGAGCCTAGGTTTGAGATTCTCAACCTAGGTAACATGTAATAAAAAGAATATTTTTGCTTAAAAAGGGGTTTTTGAATAACATGCATATTTAAGATTGGCAGCCTCTAATCTTTAATAAGATGTAATCTGCTGTGTTTGCAGACTTAGGTTGTGATGGATCCTCATTCGCATCAGTCAGTTGAGGGAAGTGCGGAGAGTGTTGCTCCTGAGGATGAAGCTAGAGTTGATAGTGCTGGGGAGGCACCTGCTTCGGTGTCGGGTAGACCAGCTGGGGAGGAGGTTCCACCAGCTTGGCTTAGGCATGTGGTAGAAGCTTTGAGGCAAGCACCAGTGCAACCACAGCCACCACCCCCTCAGCCTTTGGTATCTGTGAGGCACTATGACAAACTGAGGAAGTATGGAGCTGAAGATTTTATAGGTACTACTGATCCAGTAGTGGCTGGGCAGTGGTTAGACAAAGTACAGAGAATATTTGTTCAGTTGAAAGCCACTCCAGAGGAAAAGTTTAATTATGTAAGATCCTTGTTGCAGAAGGATGCATATAGTTGGTGGAAGACAGTGCCCCATTCTATGGATGATCCACCTACCTTATCCTATACAGATTTTCTGAGAGAGTTTGAATCGAAGTATACTCCAAGGGAGTATAAAGATGGGAAGAAAAGAGAGTTTCTAGATTTGAAGCAAGATCACCGGACCGTAACTGAATATGAGATTGAGTTTATTCGATTAAGTCAGTATGCTGGGGGCATAATATCAGATGAGATAGATAGATGCAGGAGATTTGAGGAGGGATTGAGGCCCTCTATCATGTGCTTAGTGGCTGGATCTATATATCAAGATTTTTCTCAGCTTGTGGCAGCAGCTCGAAGTGTAGAAAGGGCTCAAGTTATTGCAGCTGCTTCAGAGGAAGAGGTTAGGATAAGGAGGCCCCAGTTTGAGGCAGGGTCTTCTTCTGCTAAAAGAGGTAAGGGAAGTTTTACTCCTCGGGTCAGTAGGAGTCAAAGAACAGCTGGTAGGTCAGTGTAGTTACAGAGGCAGAGATTTAGACCTGCAGCTTCAGTGGCAAGCGCTTTGACCCCTATGATTCAAAGATCCACCTTACCCATCTGCATCCATTGTGGTAGGCCACATGGTGGTCCTTGTTAGAAGGCTGTTGTAGCAAGGGTTTGCTTCAGATGTGGATCTCCTGATCACTTTGTGAGAGATTGTCCTGAGAGGCAAGAGCAGATGTCAGTTGATACTGCAGCTTCTCGATCTAATGTGAGGGGAGGCCGAGGAGGCAGAGGTGTTAGCAGAGGAGGCAGACCGGGGTTCAGTTCTAGAGGAGGTGCTACATCCAGGGAGAGTAGACCAGAGGAGGTTGGATCTTCCCAGAGGATGTATGTTATGCAGAGGCAGCCAGATGCTTCGGCAGTCATAGCTGGTACTTTTTCTTTATTTGATACTCCAGTACTGCTTTGATTGATCCCGGATCCACACATTCATATATTAGTGCATCTGTTTTACCTGTATCTGATGTGCATGCTGAGTCCCTAGGGTTTGATGTGTTGGTGACAAATCCGTTAAGGCATAGTGTGATTGTTAGTAAAGTGCACAAAGATAGTGCAGTAGTGGTGCAGGGTGAGGAGTTCCTTGGGGATTTAATTGAGATGCCTTTTAAGGAATATGATGTGATTTTGGGCATGGACTGGCTATCTCGACATGGAGCTGTGGTGGATTGTAAAAATAAAATTATTTCTTTGAGAACTGGTGATGGTAGAGAGGTGATAGTATCTAATGAGCAAGGACAGCTAGCCTCCTTATTTGTTTCAGCTGTTGCAGTTAGGAGGTTGATTAGAAAGGGGTGTGAAGCCTATCTTGCTCATGTGGTAGATACTAGAGTAAGAGGTTCTCCTATTGATAGCATTGCCACGGTTGCAGAGTTCCCAGATGTATTCCCAGAGGAGTTGCCAGGATTGCCTCCTAAGAGAGAGGTGGAGTTTGGTATTGAATTGTTGCCTGGTACCACTCCTATCTCTATTACTCCGTATAGAATGGCACCAGCAGAGTTGAGGGAGTTAAAAGTGCAATTATAGGAGTTGTTGGATAAAGGATTTATTCGCCCCAGTGTTTCTCCGTGGGGAGCTCCTGTGCTATTTGTGAAGAAGAAAGATGGTACTATGAGATTGTGCATCGATTATAGGCAATTGAACAAGGTGACCATTAAAAATAAATGTCCTTTGCCTAGAATTGATGATCTTTTTGATCAATTGAAGGGAGCGTCAATATTTTCTAAAATTGATCTGAGATCAGGGTACCATCAGCTGAGGGTCAGAGCTGATGATGTTCCTAAGACAGCTTTTCGGACCAGGTATGGGCATTATGAATTTCTAGTTATGTCTTTTGGTCTGACGAATGCACCTGCAGCTTTTATGTATTTGATGAATAGGGTGTTTAGGCCCTATCTGGATTAGTTTGTAGTGGTCTTCATCGATGATATATTGGTGTATTCGCGGAATGAGGAGGAACATGACATGCATCTGCGGATAGTGTTGCAGATTTTGAGAGAGAAGCAGTTGTTTGCCAAATTGTCGAAGTGTGAGTTCTGGTTGGATCAAGTCACTTTTCTCGGTCATATAGTTTCAGCAGAAGGCATTAGAGTTGATCCGAGTAAAGTTGAAGCTATTTTGAATTGGAGTCCACCAAAGTCTGTGACAGAGGTTAGAAGTTTTCTGGGTTTGGCAGGCTATTACCGACGGTTTATGAAAGGATTTTCTTTGATAGCTACTCCACTCACCAGATTGCTTCGTAAGGGAGTGAGATTTGTGTGGACGGATCAGTGTCAGGCTAGCTTTGAGCAGTTGAGAGATATGCTGACTCAAGCGCCTGTTCTTACTTTACCTGTGGAAGGCAAACCATATGTGATTTTCAGTGATGCTTCACATAATGGTTTGGGTTGTGTGCTGATGCAGGAAGGTAAAGTTATAGCTTATGCATCTAGACAGTTGAAACTGCATGAGCTTAACTATCCAACCCATGATTTGGAATTGGCAGCCATTGTGTTTGCATTGAAGATTTGGCGCCACTATCTGTTTGGGGAGAAATGTTTCATTTACACTGATCACAAGAGTTTGAAGTATTTGGGGGTTCAGAAGGAGCTCAATCTTCGACAGAGGAGATGGTTAGAATTGATTAAAGACTACGACTGCTTGATTGATTATCATCCAGGTAAAGCAAATGTTGTTGCTGATGCCTTGAGTCGGAAGTCTTTAGCTGGTTTAACTGTTTACTCGCTCTCGTTGCTTGTTAAGTTGAGAGCATTGTGTGCTAGTTTTGTATCTTGTGATGATGGTGCATTGTTAGCACAGTTGCATGTGAAACCAGTTTTGTTGGATCAGATTAAAGAGGCTCAGTTGGCTGATAAGAAGATTCAGAAGATTATTTCAGATTGTCAGAATGGAAAGAGTAGAGATTTTATTGTGAGAAGTGATGGGAGTCTCTGGTTTAGGAATAGATTATGTGTACCCGAGGATGCTGAGTTGAAAAGGATCATTTTGGAAGAAGCACATCAGTCAGTGTTTGCTATGCATCCGGGCAATACAAAGATGTATCATGATTTGAGACAGCATTACTGGTGGTTTGGTTTGAAGAGAGACATTGCTGAGTTTGTATCAAAATGTCTCACATGTCAGAAGGTAAAAGCTGAGCATCAAGTTCCAACCGGGTTACTTCAACCATTGTCAGTGCCTGAATGGAAGTGGGAAAGAGTGACAATGGATTTTGTGTCTAGGTTGCCTTTGACATAAAGGAAGTATGATGCCATATGGGTGATTGTGGATAGATTGACTAAGACAGCTCATTTCCTTCCAGTTCGGATGGATTACTCTTTGGAGAGGTTGGCTGAACTGTATATCCATGAGATTGTGAAGTTGCATGGTGTTCCAATTTCTCTAGTGTCTGATCGAGATCCCCAGTTTACTTCAAGATTTTGGAAGAGTTTGCATAGTGCTTTGGGTTCTCGATTACACTTCAGCACTGCTTTTCATCCACAAACGGATGGACAGTCAGAGAGGGTGATACAGATTATTGAGGACATGTTGAGAAGCTGTGTCATCGATTTCTCTGGAAGTTGGGACAGATTTCTACCTCTTGTGGAGTTTGCTTACAACAACAGTCACCAATCTAGCATTGGTATGGCACCATTTGAAGCATTGTATGGCAGACGGTGTAGGACACCTCTTTGTTGGATTGAACTTGGTGAAAATAAGATGATTGGTCCTGATTTGATTCAAGAAACTGAAGAGAAAGTGAAGTTGATTCGAGGCAGGTTGAAAGCAGCTTCAGACCGACAGAAGTCTTATGCAGATCTGAAAAGGAGAGACATAGAGTTTGATGTTGGAGATAAGGTATTCTTGAAAGTATCTCCTTGGAAGAAGATATTGAGGTTCGGTCGGAAAGGGAAATTGAGTCCTCGTTTCATTGGACCGTATGAAGTGTTGGAAAGAGTTGGGCCAGTTGCGTATCGACTTGCTTTACCACCTGAGTTGGATCGTATTCATAATGTATTCCATGTTTCTATGTTGAGGAAGTACAGATCGGATCCATCTCATGTGTTGTCAATTGAATCAATTGAAGTGAGTCCAGATATGTCATATGAAGAGGAACCAGTTGCTATCTTGGCACGGGAAGTGAAAGAGTTGAGAAACAAGAAAGTGCTATTAGTGAAGGTTCTATGGAAGAATCATGGGAAAGAAGAAGCAACTTGGGAAAGTGAACAAACGATGCGAGAGCAATATCCTCAGTTGTTTCAGAGTTAATACCAGGTAATTTCGAGGACGAAATTTCTTTTTAGAGGGGGAGAATTGTAATATCCTCATATATGCCCTAGAAGTCTTGATTATGTTGTTGATGTTGTTGTTATTGTTATTGTTGTTGTTGTTATAAATTGGATTGAATATATATATATGTGTCAAATTGCAAGAGAAAAGAAATTGAGAAGAGAATGGTTATGTATATGTGTTTTGGGAAAGAAAAGAGGGTGTAGAGAGAAGTGTATATGTTGTTTATATGGTTGTATAATTAACATATACATAAGTCAAAGGGGGAGTCAATGCAAGAGGATATTTTTGTGTGACATGTGTAATGACTATAATGGGCACATATGAGACAAAAGGTTAATTAATTGGTTGAGGGCATTTTAGTAATTGCTTGGATAAAATCTCTTGGTGGAGATTTAAAGAAGAAGAAGTGGTTGACTTGTTATTTTCTTTCTTTTCTTGAAGAGGCCGGCCATTGAAGAAGAGAAAGAGCTAGAGAGGTGCTTGAAGTTCTAAACTCAAATTGAAAGGAGATTCAAGGAATTAAGTGGAAGATTTGTGGAATTCTACAATTTTGGTAAGCTCTTTTTCTTGATTTCCTTAGTTCCTTAGAAGTTGTGTTTGAAATGAATTTTGGTTTGTTGAGATGATGATTAAATGTGTTTGTGATGTGTTTTCAAATGTTATTTTTGATTTTAAGTGAAGGGGTTAGATTGGTGTTGTTGTTGGAAGTGTTAGAGTGGATGTTGTTTTAGGGTTTTGAAGTGATTATTGATTTTTTACTTGAGTTTACTTCATTATTTTCATAGAGTTGCTTATGGTTGGTGTTTGTTGGAATTTTGGGCTTGGAAATGGGATTTTGGCCGAGGGCAGTAGCCTTCTGGATGCCACGCCCGTGGCCTTGATTGGCCATGGCCGTGGTCATTGGTAGGCTTTTGGTGCCATGGTCGTGGGAGGAAGTGAACATTTTTGGGCAGAAGTGTTTTGTACCCCACGCCCGTGGGGGTTGAGTTGGCCATGGCCGTGGGCTATAATGTGTGTTATGGGATTGTTAATTTTGATCTAAAGGTCTTAGATAAGGTTGTTAAGTGATTAAATGGTATTGGAATTGATGGATTGTATCATTCTTTGGATTAGGGTTTGATAGAAGGTGATTTGCCCTATTTTGGGAAGTGAAGAACTTTGGAAGAAGGAAGGTGTTTAGAGTTGTGTGAAGTGTGATTGAGGTAAGTACAAAGTACATAATTGCATACATTCATATGATGTGGAGATTTAACCTACATTTGCTCATATCGATATTGTATTGTTGCATATAGTTAATTGATATTGCAGTGTTGATGCATATGAGTAATGTTATGGGTGCACATTGTGGCTCTTGTGACATGTAATGTGTTATATGTTTATCAATGATGCCATATGCATGGTATGAAGGATATAATGTAAATGATTGTGTATTTGAAAGATGAAATTGCATAATGTAAATTGAGGCATGTATGCCTATGTGATGATGTGCAATGGATTTGGTTATGTGTACTTGAATAATGAAGAGTTATATTGTGAATTAAAATGTAAATCCATTGTGATTGGCTATGATGATTCTATTGAAAGAAATAAGGCATGGTTGCCTAAATGATGATGAGAATTAAGAATGGAAATGATAATTGAATAATAAATGAATTGTGTGGCTAATGTGTTATTCCATTTTCAGAGTATGTTGTTGGTGGCATGCCTAATGATAGTAACAATCTCTTGAAGTTAGGTTGGATTGAATCCTTGAAGCCTAATTGAGATGTTACAACCCTTGAAGCTAGGTTGGGTTTGGTTCTTGAAGCCAAGTTGGGTTGAAGCTTAGCATGCTTTGCTCCCCTTGAAGCTTGGTTGAACCTAATCCTTGAAGCCTAGTTGGGTATATGATATTGATAAATGTGATAACAAAACCAAAGCATTAACTCTGAAAATTGAATGACATATTAGTGTGTTTTGGGCCCATGCTTGTCTTTGTTTAATGTGAGTCATGAATGATAACTTGATTAATTAATGAAGAATGTGAAAAGATGTTGAAATGTGGTGTGCTTATATGATATTGATTTGTGATATGCAAAAATAATGTTGTTAGCTTTACATCTATGATGTTGTTCCTATTAATGAGGTGTGTGACATTGCATTGCACTAAAACATAACATTAGCATGATTTGTCTTACTAAGCCGTTGGCTTAGCGCGATAGTGTTTGATCGCGCAGGTGATAGAGTTGAACCCGAGAGCTCTTCGAGACCGAGTGAGAGTAGACATTGAGGTGTTGATTTTGGACTTAAAGATCAAAGTAGACTTGCCAATCATGTATAACGCTTTTAATATTTTATAAAGTATTGTTATAATGTAAATATATGTAAATTTGTAAATATGGATTTAAATGTTTTTATATATTTAAATCTATTTTATAAATTCCGCTGCGTATTAACTAAATGGATTTATATATCTAAATTGTTTTATATTACAAGTTGATTACTTATTACTTATAATGTATATCGAGAAAGATGATGGTATTATATAAAATGTTTTGAATGTTAAGAAAATCCGTAGCATCCCTATGTTTAGTGCATGTATACTACATTGTGGTGTTTGTAGTATGCATGTATTGAATGTGGGGGTGTTACAATATCAATTCTACAAGCTCAACCACAAGTCTAGACCCGACCTGGTCTAGAAGAACTCTCTGGCTCAGCTGAATCTACCCTGTCACCTGCACGATGTAAATAATCGTGCTAAGCCGAAGCCTAGTGGTACAAACTTTGATAACAACAATAAAACTTAAATGCAATGCCAATGCACAATGCATATGGATATTACATAATTCCATTTTCTTATACTTTTCAAATATTTCAAAATCCACTATTCACATCAAAACAAACACAAAATGGACCTAAAGATAACTAATATACTATTCAAATTTCAGAGTTACTGTTTTGGTCTATAATGACACTATGTGTCTAGCCCCGTAGGCAATATATCAATGTAATAATCCAATTAGGTCTGAGCTTACGACCCGGTCATTTCACCCAGCCTAGCTTTAAAAATTTATTATTGAGGCTTATGACCCGGTTATTTCACCTCAAAAATATTTTTATAATGACCCCCAGCGTCTAGCCCGTATACAGAACTCTGAAAATTGAATAACATACAAGGCACATAATTTATTCATATTTCTCATTATCAATATCTTTCTCATTGTCACAAAATCAAGATAGGTACATTGCCTTGTTTTCTCATAACTTTTTTTCTCACTTTTCTCATTTTTTTACATTTATATCAATATCAATTCATTTCAATATATTTCCACAAATCTCATTACATTATACCATATTTTTGCATTCACAATACATTACCCAATTACTTTGGATATTTTCACATAATACACATATTAATCACATTTACACAATTTAGCCATTATCAATGACTTTTCACAATGTATTTAATACATAAATGACATTACAAATGTCATAGCACATTATTCATACATATTCAATGTATCAAGCAGCTTAACACATTTTCACAACCAAAATGTGTTAAGCCCAAATGTCATGCAAACATAACCAATATATTCAAAGTTTGTACTTACCTCAAATAGCAACCCAAAGCAAGCTTAAACAACCTCCAACCCTATCTTTCCAACTTACCCTCCACCATTTGGATGAAGCAAATTAACCTCCCTCAATGCCTAAACCAAATATGACAACAAATAATTATTTAGTATCACATTTAATGGAATTTTCAATATTAAACCATAATTAAACATCACTCCTACAAATTTCCAAGAATTTAGTCTTTCCTTACTTTAACATTAGAATTCCATTATATTCCATTTAAATTAGAGTTTTAAGTTTACTTATATTATTAAAAACATATTTTAATACATTTAAACCATTTACATTACAAAAACACACTCTTATACACAAAACCCTAAAATGGCATAACCTTCCCCCATTTAAGGTTTTTGATTCCAACACCATCCATTAATCATTTCAAGCTTATATTCATCACTTTTAACACTAAACAACATGCTTAAACAAAAAAAAATCAAACAATTCAACAACTTTGAAAAATCACTTTTCCAAAACCCTAAATCTCCACTTCCAATCTCAAACTCCAACCAAACACAACCAAATCCAATATTTGACTTTAAAATACTTGTTTATGAACCAAAAAAACTCATTTAGAACCAATTTGCACAATTAAAAGTCATGATTTCTCAAACCCTAAAAATCCATAACCCTAAATTCTCTCTCTTCACCATTCTTTATCCAAACTCCATCATTTCTTCAATCCAACCTTAAAATCATTTTTAACTATAAAAAATAAAATCATACACACCAATTCCAATAATTATAACATACTACTTCAAAAATCCAAAACTCACATAATCCAAATTTCCATGGAATTCAAAGAAAAGAGTTGGAAATTTATCAAATTTGGTGGAAATCACCAAGAATTCACTTAAAACTTGTTAAATCCTTCAATTTATGGACTATGGAAGAATCAAATTCCTTGGTCTAGCTCTCATGGAGGTTCGGCCCTTGATGGAGAAGAAGAAGATGGAAAAACTTTTTAATTTTCTTTTTCTTTTCATCTTTTATTTTAAACCATATATATATATTAAAATAATTTAATAATTATTTATTTATTTATTTAATAAATTAAAAGTCCAAAATCCCTCTTCCATTCAAAAATTATTTATTTTTGAATTATTTTATTAATTTTAAATTTTTAAAATTTATTTACAAAAATACCATTGGACTTTGACTTTTCTTTTAAAAAGTGTTGACTTTTATATGTTATGTATATTTTACATATACATCACATATATATTCTAATTTTTTTTATTTAAAATCCCTTTATTTTTCATTTAAACCATTAATTTAATTTGTCCATTTAAATTATAATTTATTTTATCAAATTTCTAAAAATTAGAAATTTTTAAAATTTTTGGATATTATAATTTTCTCTCCCTAAAATAAATTTCGTCCTCGAAATTACATGTTCTCAAGTCTGGAACAAATGAGGAAACTGACTTTACATCGCCTGCTCACTCTCCCATGTCGTCTCCTCAGTGGCATGATTCCTCCAAAGGGCTTTCACAAGTGGCACCCTCTTATTCCTCAATTCTTTAACCTCTTATGCCAACATCGCCACTGGTTCTTCCTCGTAAGTCAAATCTAGACTCACCTCAATAGACTCCACTGACAAGATATGAAGTGGATCAGACATGTATCTCCGAAGTATAGAGACATGAAAGACATTATAAATTTGATCCAATTCAGGCGGCAACGCTAGTCTATAAGTCACTGGACTAACTCTCTCCAACACCTCATATGGTCCTATGAAATGAGGACTCAACTTCCTTTTTCGACCGAACCTTAGAATCTTCTTCCATTGAGACACCTTCAGAAATACTTTATCTCTTATGGTGAACTCTATGTCTCTTCTCTTCAAATATGAATAGGATTTCTATCGGTCTGAAGCTACTTTCAAATGACCCCGAATCACCTTCACTTTCTCTTCTGTTTTCTTAATCAAATCGAGACCGACCAGTTTACCTTCTCCGACCTCATCCCAACACAAAGGTGTCCTGCATCTCCTGCCATATAAGGCATCATAAGGAGCTATTCCAATACTGGACTAATGATTGTTGTTATAAGCAAACTCAATTAGTGGCAAAAATTATCCCAATTCCCAGTAAAATCAATGATACAGCTCCTCAACATATCCTCCAGAATCTGTATCACTCTCTCTGACTGCCCATTTGTTTGAGGATAGAAAGCAGTACTAAAATACAATCGAGAACCCAAAGCACTATGCAAACTCTTCCAAAATCTTGATGTAAATCGGGATCTCAATCCGACAACAAAGAAACTGGGACTCCATGCAACCTCACTATCTCATTGATATACAGCTCATTCAACCTCTCAATAGAATAATCCATCTGAACTAGAAGAAAATGAGTTGTCTTCATCATTCGATGAACTATTACCTAGATTGCATCATGCTTCTTTTGGGTCAAGGCAGTCCATTCACAAAATCCATTATCACTCGCTCCCATTTCCACTCTGACACTGATAAAGGTTGGAGCAACCCTGAAGGAACTTGGTGCTCAGCCTTCACTTTCTAGCAAGTGAGACATCTGGATACAAACTCTTCTATGTCCCTCTTCATACCTGACCACCAATAATGTCTCTTCAAGTCCTGATACATTTTGGTACTCCCAGGGTGCATAGCAAAAAGTGACTAATGTGCTTCCTCTAATATCATCCTTTTCAATTCTGTATTATCAAGAATACACAACCTATCTTTGTACCATAGACTTCCATCTTCCCTCACATAAAATTCTCGACTCTCCCCTTTTGATAAACCAACATAATTTTCTAAATTTCCTCATCTGCCAACTGAGCCTCCCTAATATGATCCAATAAGATTGGCCTTAATTGCAAATGAGCCATCAAAGCACCATCATCAAAAGACTCAAATCTAGCATGCAATTCTCTCAATTCAATAAGAAACGAGAGCAAATAAACAGTCAAACTTGCCAAAGACTTCCGACTCAAGGCATTAGCAATAACATTTGCCTTGCCAGGATGATAATCAATCAAATAGTCATAGTCTTTAATCAACTCTAACCATTGTCTCTACCGAAGATTCAGCTCTCTCTGAACACCCAGGTATTTAAAGCTCTTGTGATCCATATAAATGAAACACTTTTCCCCATACAAGTAATGCTGCCAAATCTTCAAGGCAAAAACTATGGCTGCTAATTCTAAATCATGCGTCGGGTAATTTAGCTCATGTGGCTTCAATTTTCGAGAGGCATAAGCAATAACTCTACCCTCCTGCATCAGAACACAACCTAAACCACTATGTGAAGCATCACTGTATATCACATATGGTTTACTTTCCACAGGCAAAGTAAGAACAGGAGCCTGAGTCAACATCTCCCTCAGCTGCACAAAACTCGCCTGACACTGATCTGTCCATACAAATCTAACTCCTTTCCGAAGCAATCCGGTGAGTGGTGTAGCTATCATAGAAAAACCCTTCACAAATCGACGATAATAACCTGCCAATCCTAGAAAACTTCTAACCTCTGTCACAGTCTTTGGTGGACTCCAATTCAAGATAGCCTCAACCTTACTCGGATCAACTCTAATACCCTCTACTGAAACCACATGACTAAGAAAAGCTACCTGATCGAGCCAGAACTCACACTTAGACAGCTTAGCATACAATTGCTTCTCTCTTAGAGTCTACAATATAATTTGCAAATGCCTATCATGATCCTCCTCATTATGCAAATACACTAAAATATCATCAATGAAGACCACCACAAACTGATCTAAATATGGTCTGAACATCCTATTCATCAAAACCATAAAAGCTACTGGTGTATTCGTCAATCCAAAGGGCATCACCAGAAACCCATAATGCTCATACCTCGTGCAAAAAGCTATCTTGGGTACATCCACATCTCTGACTCTCAACTAATGGTACCCTGATCTCATATCAATCTTAGAGAATACTACTGCTCCCTTCAATTGATCAAAGAGATCATCTATCCGAGGCAAAGGATACTTGTTCTTGATGGTCACCCTATTCAACTACCTATAATCAATACACAATCTCATGGTTCCATCCTTCTTCTTCACAAACAACACAGGCACTCTGTAAAGGGACACACTAGGGCGGACGAACTCTTTTTCCAATAACTCCTATAACTACAGCTTCAACTCTCTCAACTCAGCAGGTGCCATTCAATAAAGGGTAATAGAGATGGGATTGGTACTAGGCAACAAATTGATACCAAACTCCACTTCTCTCTCAGCAGGTACCCCTAGAAACTCATCAGGGAAAACATTTGGAAACTTGGCAACTATGGGTATACTATCAAGCTAGGACCCTACTACTCTAGTATCTACAACAGGAGTAAGATAAGCCTCACATCCCTTTCAAATCCTCCTCCCAACTGAAACAGTTGAAACAAATATGGATGAAAGATACCTATGCTCACTAGATACCATCACATCCCTACCATCACGTGTTCTCAAAGTAACACGTTTCTTTTGACAGTCTACCATAGCCCCATGCTTGGATAAAAAAAATCCATGCCTAAAATCAGATCATACTCCCTGAAAGGCATCTCAATCAGGTCACTGAGAAACTCCCCATCTTGAACAATAACTAAACTATCTCGGTGCACCCTGCTCATTACAATACTATACTCTAAAGGATTTGTGACCAAAATATCAAATCCTAAGGACTCAGAATGCAAATCACTCACAGGAAAGATGGATGCACTGATGTACAAATGAGTCAACCCAGGGTCTAATAATGCAAGAACTAAAGTACAAAATAAAGTAAAAGTACCAGCAATAACAGCTGAAGCATCCAGCTACCTCTGCATCACATAAACCCACTGTGATGGTCCTGCCTCATCTGGTCTACTACATCCAGCTGTAGAACCTCATCTCTGACTAGACTCAAATCGACCACCTCTACCAAAATCTCTGCCACCACGACCCCTTCTGACTTTGGGTCAAGAAGCTGCAGTATCTACCTGTCTATCCTATGACGGCTATGGGCAATCTCTGATAAAATGGTCTGACGACCCACATCTAAAACACACTCCCGAAGCACCTCTCCACCAGCAGACACCTCCATGTGCTTTACCACAATGAACACAAGTAGGTGGAGAAGACCTCTGAGAGCACTAGCCACTAAAACTGCAGGTCTTTGTCTTTGTCTCTACTATTGTACGGACCTGCCAAATTGTCCCTGGCTCCTACTAAACCTCTGTAAATATCCCCCTCGGTCTCTCTTCACTAATGAAGACCCTACCTCACTCTGGGGTCTCCTAGCTCCGGTCTCCTCAACCCCGGCAGCTGCTGCAAGATTCTGTGCTCTCTCTACACTCCTGGCAACTGTAACCAACTAAGAAAAATCTTGATATCGAGAGCGTGCTATGATACACATAATAGAGGGTCTCAGTCCCTCCTCAAATCACCTGCACCTATCAATCTCGTCAAAAGTGATCCCACAGCATAATGACTCAACTGGATAAACTCGATCTCATACTCTGTCACTGTCCTGGTATCCTGTCTCAAACTCAAGAACTCCTTCTTCTTTGCATCCTTGTACTCCCTTGGAGTATACTTCTGTTCAAATCCCCACAGGAAATCATCATAGGTCATGACTGGTGGATCATCCAGAGCATGTGAAACCGTCTTTCACCAATCATATGCATCCCTCTGTAGAAGAGATCTGGCATAATCAAACTTCTCTTCTGGACTAACCTGCAACTAAATGAATACTCTCTAAACTCTGTCTAGCCACTGCTCTGCTACAGCAGGGTCTGTAGTACCAAAGAAGTCCTCGGCTCTAAACTTTTTCAGTTTATCATACTGCCTCACCGGCAACTGCGGCTGCAGCTATGGCTATGATGGCTGCTGAATTGGAGCCTGCCTCAACAACTCTACCATATGTCGTACCCAGCCAGGCGAAATATCATCAGCTGCTGGTCTCAAAGGCACAGAACTAGATGCCTCACTAGCAGACTCTAGCTCTATCTCTACCCTCATCTGGAGCCACACTCTCTGCACTAACCTCAGCAGCCTGATGCGTCTGAGATGGCATAACTACCTATATCTGCAAACACAATAGAAATTACTATATCAGAGATCAAAAACTGTCAGTGCTAATGCATGTATTACAATTAAAAAACATTTTCAAATCCCCCATTTTCTCTCCCTATCAACCCATTTAGGTCGAGAACCTCAAACCTAGGTTCTGATATCAAAATAAATGTAACACTCTTATACCCTATATACATACAATACATATTTTCAGCATATGTAAAATATACATATACGGTATAAAAATATCACAAACCGGTTTAATAAAAAATTTTCACATTTTCAATTTAAAATTTCAAATACTAAATATATAAAATTAAATAGTATATAAATATTCTTTACTTGTTATAGGACCCAAAATAAACATTTTATATGTAATATCCCAAACTATACCCTAAAATTTTTGGAAATATTATTTGTTGATAATTAATTAAATGATTTTAAGTGTATATTTAATTAAGTGAAAAGATAAGAGGAAGGAGTGTGTATATGTTGTATATATAGAGATATGTACAATATATATACAAGTTAATATCTTAATTTGGTTTGATTATATTATAATATTATGTTAGTGGAAGATGACATAAGTGGGTTTATTATTTTATTAATTAATACTTGGTGGAGAGTGATTTGGGAACAGTTGTTTAGTTAAAAGAGATGAGTGTGGTTTGACTTTGCTTTTTCATCTTCTTCTTTCTTCTTTGGCCGGCCACCACCACCTCCAAGAGGGAGAGATTTTATTGCTTCCAAACTCAAGAAATTGAAGGGTTTCAAGTGATCAAGTTGGAGTTTTAAGGATTTTATTCACTTTTGGTAAGTTTCCAACTTGTTTCTTTGTTTTCTTTTGAGTTGTGTTTATAAGTTTGGTGAATGGTTGTTATAGATGTGTTTATGGTTGATTTGGTATGTTTGAAGTGTTTTGTTTTGCTAACTTTGATATTTGGAGTTGGATTGAAGTAAAAGGGCTAAGTTTGGTGTAAGAGACAAGAATTGTGGATTATGATTTTTGAGTTGTGATTTATGGTTGTGATTGTGTTTGATGCTTGTAATTGAGTTGTTTTGATGTTTATGTAAGTTTATTATGGTATTTTGATGGTTTTGGTCAAGTTTGTTGGAGTGAAAAAGGGTAAAAGAAAGATGATAGTTGGGTGTGGCACTTTTGGTATCGATTTCAAGGTTTTAGCCTAACACGCCTAGTAGCACGGCCATGTCTTTGGGCATGTCGTTGGTTCTATTTTCTGGGTTGGTGACACGTCCAGTGACACGCCCATGTCACTGAGTGTGTCATAGCTTCTATGTTGAAGGAGAATTGACACGTGCAGTGACATGCCCAAGTCACTGAGCATTTCAAAGCTTCTGTGTTGTGGATTTAGGGCACGGTCAGGGACACGCCCGTGTGGTTGAGCGTGTCATGTGTAGAGATTGTCCTAGATAGTTCTCTTCCTTATTTTCTTATGTGTATCACTAAGTGAGTATGTATAATCACCTTTTGATTAGGTTTTGAAGAGAATTGAGTTACCCAAGCCAAGGATTGAAGGATATCTTGGAAGAGGAAGTTGATAGAGTGGTGTTGTTGCTTTTAGAGGTAAGTACAAACTTTGAATGATTGCATACATTTACATGACATTGGGACTTAACACATTTAGTTGAGAAATATGTTAAATTACTTGATATATTGTTGATGAATGAGTTATATGTTATGATATGCATAATGTGAATTATGATTATGTATCAAAGCAATTGAGTAATGTGTTGTGTATGAAAAGAAATGTGGAATAATGAGATAAAATATGTGAAATCATAAGGAACCAATTTGATATTGATACAAAAGAGAAGAATGAGAAAAGTGAGAAAATGATGATATGATAAGGCAATGCGCCTAGTTTGATTATGAGAAATGAAATGAGAATGGAATTATAAAAGTATTTGATAATGAGATAAATGAATAAATTATGTGCCTAGTATATTATTCAATTTTCAGAGTTCTGAGTTTGGCGGTATGCCTATGAATTGCTGGGCAGGTGAAAAGACCGGGTCGTTAGCCCGGCCTAGCTGATAAATGTGATATTTTTAGGGTGAAAAGACCGGGTCGTAAGCCTCAAAAATAAATCCTTGAAGCTAGACTGAGTGAAAAAGACCAGGTCATAAGCTTAAATCTAGTTGGATTATCCATGGATATATATTGCCTATGAGGCTAGACACAAGGTGTCATTATGGACCAAAGCAGTAACTCTAAACTTTGAATAGTATATTAGATCCTTTTTGGGCCCATGTTTGTCTTTGCTTTAATGTGAATTATGAAATGTGATGCAAATGATTAATATATTGAGATATAATGTAATGAGTTGATATATTTATATATATTGTGCATTAGCATCGCATTGATCTCTATTGAATCAAAGTTTATACCACTAAGCTTTTTGCTTAGCGCGATTGTGGTTCATTGCGCAGGTGGCAGGGTAGATCCCGTTGTGTCGGAGAGCTCATCTAGACCGAGTCGAGTCTAGGCTTGAGACTTTGAGATCAGAGTTATTGGTGGACATCAAGATCGGAGAAGAACTGCCAGCGTGTATAAATTTCATATTTTTGTAAATATATATTTTAATGTATACATATGTATATTCCGCTACATTTTTTGCTGCTTATTAAACAATTGCATAGGATAAACTTTTCGGTAATGAAATTAAATATGTTTTAACAAGCAATATATCACTTATTATTTTTATGATGTCAATTGTACATTTTAAGATTATACCAATTTTATTCGACTTATGATGATTTGAAGTAAAGTTTTAAAGATTGGTTTGTTTAAAATGGACTGTGACACTCTTGTATCCGGTATACGTATATTACATAAGTGGGTGTATGTGGTGTACGTATATTGGGTGTAGGGGTGTTACATTATATTAAAATCTCTGAAAAAAAATTCGCCAAAATTTTGTCTGTAATTTGGACATCCCAAAATTTAGCAATTATACAACCTGCAAAAAGAACACACTCCAAAATAATTTCAATTCACCATCTCAACCATACTTCTCAATGTTACCAAGTTTCTCAAACATTTATATATACATATATATATAATTTAGAACACATTTACACTCCCATTTCAAATAATTTATTCTAAACATTCTTTATAATTTACAATACATAAAATTCAAAAACATAATATATAATGCTTAATACTCAAATATACAATAACATAAAATATATATACATGTTGCTGACAGTGTTTCTGATCTTAATATCAATTCTACAAGCTCAACTACAAGTCTATACCCGACCTGGTCTAAAAGAACTCTCTGGCTCAGCTGAATCTACCCTGTCACCTACGCGATATAAATAATCTCGCTAAGCCGAAGCCTAGTGGTACAAACTTTGATAACAACAATAAACCTCAAATGCAATGCCAATGCACCATGCATATGGATATTACATCATTCCATTTTCTTATACTTTTCAAATATGTCACAATCCACTATTCATATCAAAACAAACACAAACATGGGCCCAAAGATAACTAATATGCTATTCAAATTCCAGAGTTACTATTTTAGTTTATAATGACACCGTGTGACTAGCCCCGTAGGCAATATATCAATATAATAATCCAACTAGGCCTGAGCTTATGACCCGGTCATTTCACCCAGCCTAGCTTTAAAGATTTATTTTTTAGGCTTACGACCCGGTCATTTCACCTCAAAAATATTTTTACAATGATGCCCGGCGTCTAGCCCATAGGCACTCATAGGAATGCCGCCAAATACAGAACTCTGAAAATTGAATAACATGCGAGGCACACAATTTATTCATATTTCTCATTATCAATATCTTTCTCATTGTCACATAATCAAGATAGGCACATTGCCTTATTTTCTCATCATTTTTTTTCTCACTTTTCTCACTTTTCTCACCTTTCTCATTTTTTTTTCATTTATATCAATATCAATTCATTTCATTATATTTCCACATCTCTCATTACACTATACCACATTTTTGCATTCACAACACATTACCCAATTACTTTGGGTATTTTTACATAATACACACATTAATCACATTTACACAATTTAGCCATTATCAATGGCTTTTCACAATGCATTTAATAAATAAATGATATTACAAATGTCATGGCACATTATTCATACATAATCAATGTATCAAGTAGCTTAATACATTTTCCAACCAAAATGTGTTAAGCCCAAATGTCATGCAAACATAACCAATGTATTCAAAGTTTGTACTTACCTCAAATAGCAACCCAAAGCACGCTTAAACAACCTCCAACCCTATCTTTCCAACTTGCTCTTCACCACTTGGATGAAGCAAATCAATCTCCCTCAATGCCTAAACCAAATGTGATAATAAATAATCATTTAGTATCACATTTAATGGCATTTGTAATATTAGACCATAATTAAACATCACTCCTACAAATTTTCAAAAATTTAGTCTTTCCTTAATTTAACATTAGAATTCCATTCTATTCTATTTAAATTAGTGTTTTAAGTTTATTTATATTATTAAAAATATATTTTAATACATTTAAACCATTGACATTACAAAAACACACTCTTATACACAAAATCCTAAAATGGTATAACCTTCCCCCATTGAAGGTTTTCCATTCCAACACTATCCATTAATCATTTCAAGTTTATATTAATCACTTTTAACACAAAACAACATGCTTAAACAAATAAAATCAAATAATTCAACAACTTTGGAAAATCACTTTTCTAAAACCCTAAATCTCCACTTCCAATCTCAAAGTCCAACTAAACGCATCCAAATCCAATATTGGACTTTAAAATACTTGTTTATGCCCCAAAAAAACTCATTTAGAACCAATTTGCATAATTAAAAGCCATGATTTCTCAAACCCTGAAAATCCATTACCCTTAAATTCTCTCTCTTCACCGTTCTTTATCCAAACTCCATCATTTCTTCAATACAACCTTAAAATCATTGTTAACTACCCAAAATAACATCATACACACCAATTCCAATAATTATAACATACTACTTCAAAAATCTAAAACTCACATAATCCAAATTTCCATGGAATTCAAAGAAAAGAGTTGGAAATTTACCAAATTTGGTGGAAATCACCAAAAATTTACATAAAACTTGTTAAATCCTTCAATTTATGGAGTATGGAAGAATCAAATTCCATGGTCTAGCTCCCATGGAGGTTCGGCCCTTGATGGAGAAGAAGAAGATGGAAAAACTTTTTAATTTTCTTTTTCTTTTCATATTTTATTTTAAACCATATATATATATATTAAAATAATTTAATAATTAATTTTTTAATTATTTATTTAATAAATTAAAAGTCCAAAATCCCTATTTCATTCAAAAATTATTTATTTTTGAATTATTTTATTAATTTTAAATTTTTAAAATTTATTTGCAAAAATGCCAATGGACTTTGACTTTTCTTTTAAAAAGTGTTGACTTTTATATGTTATGTATATTTTACATATACATCACAAATATATTCCACTTTTTCATTTAAAATCCCTTCATTTTTCATTTAAAACCATTAATTTAATTTATCCATTTAAATTATAATTTATTTTATCAAATTTTTAAAAATTAAAAATTTTAAAAATTTTGGGATATTACAGAGCCACCAAAGGCAATTCAAATAGAAAGAAGCAAAATTAAGATACTAGCTAAAGCAATTTCTAATTGTTGAAGTTTACCCAAGAACTCAGTCGATCCAGGCTATCCAAAAGCCATTGTGCAATCTAGTTTAGCTCGATAAATTTACCTTGGAGGAACCAACAACACAGGTAAATATTGTTAACTAATTCCATATAATTTCCTCTAGCCATCTTCATTCTTCAATACTGTTAAAATTCATTAATGTTTTGGATTAATTGGTTGGTTTCAAAATTATTATGTATCAAGTCATGATTTTAGTTTTAAAATAAATCGTAGCTTCAATTTACATGTCTTAATTATAGTTTGCATGGTTTAACCCTAATTTGTATTAACCAAACCCTAATTCTACAATAAAACTTATTTTGAAAATCTTTCACCTTTCGGGGGTGCTGCCCCTTTGACCCCTACCTGAAAATTGGCTAACAGGACTGCTATATGCGCTCTCTCGTCAATTGGTTCATTATTTATTTATGGATTATTATGCTTTGTGATTATTCTTTATTTCTATTCAATTAATTTCAAGTTTTATAATTCTTTGAATGATTACTTATATATTTATGGATTTGTGTTTATTTTGTTATTTAGATTTTAAAGGGGATTTTAAGATGTAAAATGCATATTTTCACTTTGTGGGTGCCTTCTTTCTTTTGTTTATTTTATTTATTTTAAAGACTATAGGATTATTGTAAGGGACATATTTTCATCAATTAATGGGTGTCTCATTTTATTTTCATTACAAACTTTTGAGGATTGTAAGGGTATGTTTCCATCTAAGAATGGGTACCCATTTTGTTTTGTGATGTTTATCTTATTTTATGGATGAATCTATTTTTATTTTAATACATGTAATGTTGAGATTGTTGGACAATCAAAATCTATTTTGATCATTGACAATCAAATTAATAAAATAATAATGATTTCAAACAAGTCTGTACTTCAGGGATGAAAATCGAGCCTTTGTGTGACTGCCTGAGCTATTG
Organism: Garcia nutans; assembly: GCA_947685225.1. Lineage (NCBI taxonomy): Eukaryota > Viridiplantae > Streptophyta > Magnoliopsida > Malpighiales > Euphorbiaceae > Garcia > Garcia nutans. The sequence continues at coordinate 14,728,507 of CANTUV010000032.1, forward strand.
AGCCACAACACAAAAGCAGCCCGAGCAGAGAATCAAATAGTGCATATAGAATTATAGAGCTAAGCAAGTAGTGAAGCTAAATACTAAGCTGGATGTGTGACCACCGGAGCAAAATGAGCCAATGCACATCCATTCCATGCTAAATCCACAAATCTTACAGAAGAGTTTGTGTGGTCAATGAGCGATGAAGTCAGATCGTGAGAGAGGCGTGCCACCGTACTCGAGCACTGAGCGACTATGCCAAAACTGAGCTAAAAATTCATAAACTCATAGAAAGGATCATGATTTCAGTGTGCGGTGAAGTTAGGACACTAGAACTTTATGCGACCGCACAAGAAGCCTGAGCGACCACACAAAGTAATGACCAAAAACCTAAAAGTCGTAGAAGAGATGTCGATTAGCTCTCACAATACTTCCTTAATGCTCAAAGCCTCGTGTGACTGCCCAACTTAACCGAGCAACCACACAAGTCTAGTATTTTTTTAATCTTAGCACCAAATACCTCAGATAAATGACATTTTGACACGTGGTAAAGAAATTTAAATTTAAAGGTAACCTTTTGCTGAGCGACCGCACACTGAGCTATGCAACTGCATGAGATAGAAGTATGAGTGAGCTAGATTCTATCAGATAATAAAATCTAACCATTGGAATTAGCCATTACAAAGAATTTTTAAATTGTGCGAACGTACATCGAGCCGAGCGACCGCACACCAAGGTTCAACCACCAAATTAGTGGAAGATAAACACTAAACATGTGGGAACCACCTTAAATGGCTAGTTCAATCCAAATGGCTATAAATACCACATTAAACCTCATTATTGTGGTCAGATAGTAATTATAATTGTATTGAACAACATCTTTCATTTATTTTATGAAAATCTAAAAACTTATAATCTTTGAGTGTTAGGTGTGAGCATTAAACACTATTGAAATTTTGAGTGTGAGCTTGAAAACACTTAGGTTTTAGAGTGAGCCTTAGAAAAATTCTTATAAGGGTTATGAGGAATGATCTCAAACCATTGTAAAGTTTGGTGTGAGCTTGTGCAAACACCAAGTTAGAATTAAGCTTGTAAAGACTCAAGATTAGTGGAACCTTAACAAGTTGTTAAGGAAGTGGATGTAGGATTGAGATAAATCCAAACCACTATAAATCTCTTATGTTTATTCTTCTCTACTCTACTTCATCTCCATCTTGATTCTCTTCATTTTGCTTTTAAAAGTTTTAATTTATCATCACTACTTGAATCAACCAACTCACCCCTTCTTTCAATTGCTAATTTAGGACATGTAAATGGATAATATCATAATAACATAAGAATTTAATAATATTTAAATCTAAAAAGGAGGTTGATTTCAATGAATTGGACGCTATGGGGGTGCTGGGTCATTCATACATTTCCCATGCATACCCAACTTTTTAAACCTAATAAGGGGTTAGTGTTGCGCTCGAATTAAGTACTACTACAAAGCGTCACTCGCAAGTATACGAGGTAGCTGTAGCAAAGGTGATCGCCCCAAGGTCGTTTCCTCAAGAAGGTGTGGTTCGTGATAGCTTGATTGACAAGTATTTAAAAGAGAGAGTTTGTTATTTGGAATTGTAAAAGAACAATTTAAACCTAAGATTAACGTGTAGGGTTGATGTGTGTGAAGCTTGTACAAGATCAAATTGATTCTTGGGAATATGCCTAGGGTTATAGGTCCATTCAATCAAAGCTCAATTCTCAATTATCCATTAACATAACCTTGTAAATTAATTTGTTTCTTAAGTTTAATTAGTCAATTACCAATCCATTAGTTCTCACATTCATGAATTAGCAATAGCCAATTATATTACATCACCAAATTAACAAAAACCTAGAACTTATATTTCTAATTCATTCATAGGGTAGTCGATTGCATAATTCTGATATCAAATTTAACCTCTCGGTCCTTCATTCAATATCTAGAGATCAATAAGTAGCTAATCTATCAACCTAGCATACAATCCAATGCAATCAACCAACACAAGGTACATCAATGTAAATATCAAATCAAAGAATTCAATCAAATATACTACAAACCCTAAGCATGGGTTTTTAGCTCAACATCATCAATTTAAAACATTCATTCAACTCAATATAAATCAAACACAAATTGTTCATTGCAATATCAATTCTCTTAATACGACAAAAACAATATTGGAATGAATTAAAAGAGAGAATAGAAAAACCCCTTTTGAAGATGCCAAGAGTAGGATTGCTAATCTTCCTCCTGGCTCCACTTTGATGTATGATGAAGAACTCAAGCCCTCTTCAATGGTTGATTCTCCTTTGCAATATGGAATGGAGCTTTCTCAAGTCACCAAACCGTCAATTGATTATACCTTTGAGAGATGGAATGGAGCTTTCTCAAGTCACCAAACCTTTCAATGAAGCTTCTTCACCCTTTAAGAGCTTGTTAACCCACTTGATCCCAAAGAATCTCAAAAATCTTGTCAATGGAAGATGGAGAAGATGAAGATGGAGGATGAAGATGAAGGGACAAGGAGAGTGTCACTCTCTCCTCATCCCAAAATATGTTTGCTCGCTCCTTCTCTTTTCTTTTCTCCCGTTCAAAACCCTAGCAGTTCTCTCCTTTTTTTATTTCGTGCAGAAGAATTTATAGAAATTAAGGGTGACACGGCCAAGCTTGGGTGAGCTTGGCCGTGTTTCATGGTCTTTTTCTTGCTTTCCATTAGGTGACATGGCCAAGCCAAGGTTGGCTTGGCCGTGTCTCTTGATTTCCATGGGACACGGCCAAGACAGTTGGCCGTGTCCCTCACTGGCTCTTCCTTTCTTTCTTTCTTTCTTTCTTTCTTTCTTTGGAGTTGAGTGTGTGACATGGCCAAGACAGGTGAGCTTGGCCGTGTCTGAGGTATTTGGAGGGACACGGCCACAAGCTTGGTTGTGTCTCTTGAGTGTGTCTCCTTCTGATCTTTTGGACTTCTTCTTAGCTTGGTATGGGACACGGCCACAAGCTTGGCCGTGTCCCTTGAGTGTGTCAGCTACTGTCCATTGTTTTCTTCCTCACTTGGTCCCTTGCTTTTTCCTTCCTCTCTTGTCTTTGGTTTTTCCCTTAAGATGATGTTTGCTTATTAACCTAAAATAAATGCTTAAACAAACTTTAAACAAGAATCAAATAAACATTAACCAACAACAAAAAAACACCAAACTAAAAACTAGAACAAAAATGACATAAACACTAAAATAAATTAAAACTACCAAAATTGATGAAAACACTAAATAAACAGATTAAAGCTACCAAAATACCTAAATAAAACAATAATCATCATAATAAATAAGATACAATTCTATGACAAAAACTAATAAAACAACTACCCCACACTTAATTCCTTGCTTGTCCCCAAGCAAGGCTAAAATCAAAACACACTAACAAGATAAATTTTGTTAAGTTCAAGAGTTATAAATATGCATCAAGACTTCCTTATCCCTAAATCCACAATCAATATCTAATCAAACAAAATTGACACCCATGCAATTAAGTGGTTTTCCATGCATAACCTATGTTGTCGCTCCCTCACCAGCTCTTACAAGTGTTTGATCATGGTGGTGTTTACACTCATAACAATCAATGAAAGAATATTACCATAAGCTTGCTTATCAATCAAATCTCCACCACAAATAACAATCAAGCATCAATCAAAAGGTCTTTATTGGGTTGTAATGAGGCTAAGGTAAAGGCATGGCATTTAGGAAATGCGAGCTTAATCATTAAGTTCAAGAGCACTTTAAGTATGAAATACCCGATCATATACATAATCCAACAGTCCCAAAACACCTTCCTCTCATCAACCCCTTGGCATTAAAGAGCTTTTCAAGGGAACTCACTTATTAAATAGTGTAATGATACATTCCAACCCTTTCAACAAGAACAACAATTATTCTTATTATTATATATATATTTTTTTCTTTTTCTTTTTTTTTCTTTTTTTTTCTTTTTTTTATTTTTTTTATTTTATTATTTTGCTTTGCAATCTTAAACCTACTAAATTTAACCCCACACTTAATTCAACACAACACTCGGTCATAAACGCTCTTAAAATGCTCTTGACCTAATGAAAGGGTAAGAGTTAAACAACAAGGTTCAAGCTAATGGTGTTGTGAAAAAGAAAGAAAAGGAAAAATAAAATAAGCTCAAAATTGGCTAACTAAAGTTAAAAATAGGGTTAGTCTTTTTAAGCCAAAGTGGGTTCACCTAATTGCCTTAATCATCTTGATGCCCAATTGAAATTTTTATGTAATCTTAAAATACATGTCAAAGCAAGTTCTAGCAATTCATCAATCAAAGATGTTCACCCACAACAATAATGATAAGTTGATGGCTCAATTCCTCACTAGGTTAATGGCAATGCAAAGAAAAACCAACAAAATTGACAATAAGCACCAATTCTACTCAATTCTCAAATTCATGCTTCAAAAATTCAAAGGTCATCTATCAACAATTTTTATAACAATTGAACTTTCTAAAACTCATTTATTCAAGGTAAAACATTATTAAACTTAAAAAATAAAAACACAAAATGCACTTAAAAGTAAAAACACAAAACATAAAATGTACCCCACACTTAAAGATTCACATTGTCCTCAATGTGAGCATGCATACTACAGAGGGGGTTTAGATGAAACCTGATTTCCATCGTTCCCATATACGATGTGTAGGGCTCCTTCCACTCATAATGCAATTGGAGCCCATGATTGAGAGGATGAACAAAATGTAACTTTGAAATGTACCCGATGTACGGCAACCCTTTAATAGTATTCCTTGAAGAGAACATGTCTCAAAGGGACATGTGAAGGTCGCCTCAGGGTGATCCTCCAGTGGTATAGGAACGTGGTGATAATCTTTGTCTTTGTGCAACCTGGGCATATTACATTTCTGCTCTTCCTTACTACCAAGAGTAGTACAGATGACTTTTGGAGACTCTTTAAGTTCAACCAAGTTTGGTTGAATCACTTCTTCATCCACTTTAAAAATGTCAAGTCCCATCTCAACAACCTCAGCATCTTGCTCCTCATCCTTCAAGCTACATGGAAATGGATTTGGTGGCCTATCAGGATTGGAAAATTCATGCAACTTTGGTGAGGTTAATGCCTCTAAATTCTCCTTCTCGTTTGACTGGCTCAACTCCTCACTGTTGGTTTGTATCTCCTCGCCATTATCTTCTTGATTAGTGTCTGAATCCAAAGAATCACAAAATTTGTTATATATTACCTGTTCAATCCTCAAATTTGTGATTACCTTGACTTGCTCCAATTGGCTAGGAAATTCCTCTTCTTAGTGTGCTTGGAGTTGATGTGCTAGTTGCCTAACTCGAATTTCCACCCTCTTCAATGATTTCTCCAAAGAATCAATCCTCTCATTTGATCCCTTCCTGATTTTGTGTGCTAATTTGAACGTAAGCATTCAAATCATCTTCCACTGTGGATTTCTCGAAATGATCTTGGTTCTGTGTGCTAATTTGAATGAAGGCATTCAAACTATCTTCCAAAGTGGATTCCTTAAGTTTATCTTGATTTTGCGCGCTAATTCGAATAAAGGCATTCAAACTATCTTCAAGTGTAGGTGTCTAAAGGTAATTTTGATTTGAATATTGCTCTTTAGAGTAAGAGTCTCTTTGGTAAGGTTGAAAAAAATTTGGAGGTGGAATGTGCTGCTGATTTTCCCAAGAAAAATTTGGTTGGCCTCCCCAGTTGGGATTATAAGGATTGGAATATGTGTCATTTCTACTTTGCTGGAAACCTTGGTAGTCATATTCTTCCTTTTGCCATTCTTGGTATCGTCCAAAACCCATTGAACACGTATTTGCACTATGGCCTACATTGCCACATGTTGCACATGTCTCTTGGAGTGGCATAGGTGCTCTTCCTCTTGCATTTAGCACCTTAAGTTGATTCGTCAATTCTGCTAATTGCCATGCCATTTCAGAATCATCGTTCCTATCATAAACTCTCCCGTGCCTTGAAAACTGCATATTTACAAAAGGCACTTAGCAATTTAAAGAAAAACAAACAAATAATTAAATTAAAAGAAAATAAAACAAAACAAACAAACAATTCAAAGAAAATAAACAATCAATTAAACTGTAAAGAAAAATCAAACTATCACTACTTAAACCGTCTTCCCCGGCAGCGGCGCCAAAAACTTGTTGCGCTCGAATTAAGTACTAATACAAAGCGTCACTCGCAAGTATACGAGGTAGCTATAGCAAAGGTGATCGCACCAAGGTCGTTTCCCCAAGAAGGTGTGGGTCGTGATAGCTTGATTGACAAGTATTTAAAAGAGAGAGTTTGTTATTTGGAATTGTAAAAGAACAATTTAAACCTAAGATTAACGTGCGTAGGGTTGATGTGTGTGAAGCTTGTACAAGATCAAATCGTTTCTTGGGAATATGCCTAGGGTTATAGGTCCATTCAATCAAAGCTCAATTCTCAATTATCTATTAACATAACCTTGTAAATTAATTTGTTTCTTAAGTTTAATTAGTCAATTACCAATCCATTAGTTCTCACATTCATGAATTAGCAATAGCCAATTATATTACATCACTAAATTAACAAAACCCTAGAACTTATATTTCTAATTCATTCATAGGGTAGTCGATTGCATAATTCCGATATCAAATTTCACCTCTCGGTCCTTCATTCAATATCTAGAGATCAATAGGTAGCTAATCTATCAACCTAGCATACAATCCAATGCAATCAACCAACACAAGGTACATCAATGTAAATATCAAATCAAAGCATTCAATCAAATATACTACAAACCCTAAGCATGGGTTTTTAGCTCAACATCATCAATTTAAAACATTCATTCAACTCAATATAAATCAAACACAAATTGTTCATTGCAATATCAATTCTCTTAATACGACAAAAACAATATTGGAATGAATTAAAAGAGAGAATAGAAAAACCCCTTGTGAAGATGCCAAGAGTAGGATTGCTAATCTTCCTCCTGGCTCCACTTTGATGTATGATGAAGAACTCAAGCCCTCTTCAATGGTTGATTCTCCTTTGCAATATGGAATGGAGCTTTCTCAAGTCACCAAACCTTCAATTGATTATGCCTTTGAGAGATGGAATGGAGCTTTCTCAAGTCACCAAACCTTTCAATGAAGCTTCTTCACCCTTTAAGAGCTTGTTAACCCACTTAATCCCAAAGAATCTCAAAAATCTTGTCAATGGAAGATGGAGAAGATGAAGATGGAGGATGAAGATGAAGGGACAAGGAGAGTGTCACTCTCTCCTCATCCCAAAATATGTTTGCTCGCTCCTTCTCTTTTCTTTTCTCCCGTTCAAAACCCTAGCCGTTCTCTCCTTTTTTTCTTTCGTGCAGAAGAATTTATAGAAATTAAGGGTGACACGGCCAAGCTTGGGTGAGCTTGGCCGTGTTTCATGGTCTTTTTCTTGCTTTCCATTAGGTGACACGGCCAAGCCAAGGTTGGCTTGGCCGTGTCTCTTGATTTCTATGGGACACGGCCAAGACAGTTGGCCGTGTCCCTCACTGGCTCTTCCTTTCTTTCTTTCTTTCTTTCTTTCTTTGGAGTTGAGTGTGTGACATGGCCAAGACAGGTGAGCTTGGCCGTGTCTGAGGTATTTGGAGGGACATGGCCACAAGCTTGGTTGTGTCCCTTGAGTGTGTCTCCTTCTGATCTTTTGGACTTCTTCTTAGCTTGGTATGGGACACGGCCACAAGCTTGGCCGTGTCCCTTGAGTGTGTCAGCTACTGTCCATTATTTTCTTCCTCACTTGGTGCCTTGCTTTTTCCTTCCTCTCTTGTCTTTGGTTTTTCCCTTAAGATGATGTTTGCTTATTAACCTAAAATAAACGCTTAAACGAACTTTAAACAAGAATCAAATAAACATTAACCAACAACAAATAAACACCAAACTAAAAACTAGAACAAAAATGACATAAACACTGTAATAAATTAAAACTACCAAAATTGATGAAAACACTAAATAAACAGATTAAAGCTACCAAAATACCTAAATAAAACAATAATCATCATAATAAATAAGATACAATTCTATGACAAAAACTAATAAAACAACTACCCCACACTTAATTCCTTGCTTGTCCCCAAGCAAGGCTAAAATCAAAACACACTAACAAGATAAATTTTGTTAAGTTCAAGAGTTATAAATATGCATCAAGACTTCCTTATCCCCAAATCCACAATCAATATCTAATCAAACAAAATCGACACCCATGCAATTAAGTGGTTTTCCATGCATAACATATGTTGTCGCTCCCTCACCAGCTCTTACAAGTGTTTGATCATGGTGGTTGTTTAGATCAATTTTGTATATATTTTCTATGATGTTTATGTTGATTTTAAGTTAATTTTCATGTTAATTTGCACTTAAGTTTGTTTGAAGTTGTTGATTTAGGTTGGAGTACATTCGATGGAGCCATTTGATCAAAATTGGTGTAACTTGTGGAGAAAATCAAGTGACACGGCCAAGCTTGTCATGGCTTGGCCGTGTCCTTCATCAAAAGAAGCAGAATCAAGGAAAATTACGAGACACGGCCAGGACTAACATGGCTTGGCCGTGTCCCTCAAGGAAACAAGTCCAGTAGCGAAAAGGACACCATCAGTGGACACGGCCAGGACACTGGCCGTGTCACATGACACGGCCGTGTCCTTGGCCGTGTCTCACAAGGGCAAGCATACAGAATGGGACACGGCCAGAAGCTTGGCCGTGTCCCCAAGAAAGAAAGCCACTATACACGGCCAAGCTCCATATGGCTTGGCCGTGTCACCCTGGGTCCTTAGCTGGTTTGCACGAGAAATGAGCTGGTGTGTTTTAGTGGGAGACAAAAGAACAAAAAAGAGTGAAAAAAGTGGGAGGATTTTATGGAAGAAAGGTATAAAGAAATTAGTAAGTGGGAGACAAGGCATGATGGGTGTCTTAAACAATTGAAAGTGGAAGAGCATGGGGATTAAAAAAGGGATTTTGGAATTAATTTAGTGGACATTCTCTACACTTCCACTTATTCTGGATCTTCCTCATCTTCTTCCTTGGTTCTGGCTTGAGAGAGGGAGACCATTCCCTCATCTTCAATCACCATTTCTTTTCACACACTAAGAGCAAAAACAAGTGTTGGTTTTGAAGTGAGTTATTAGTTCTTGAGAATTAGGGTTTTAAGAGGCTTGATTGGAGAGTTGAGAATTTGAGAAAGCCATCATCTACTCCTTCAAGAAGAGAACCATTTGTTCAAGAGAGCTGCAAGTTCATCATCACGCACCAAGAAGGAGCCACGAAAGAGACGAGAGTCCGATTTTTAGCATCTTCAAAAAGGGGTTTTTCTAACTCTTTCTTTTATTCCATTTCTTATTTGTTGTTGTGTATTAAGAACATTAATATTGCAATGTATAACTTTGATTTGGTTTATATTGAATTGAGTATTTGTTTAAAGAAGACGATGAGCTAAATTACTCATGCTTGTGGTTGTAGTATATTTGATTAAATGATTTGATTTGATGATTCCATTGATATGCCTTATTATATGTTAATTGCATTGAAATTAAAGGTAAATTAATAGATTGGCCAACTATTGATTACTTAATATTGAATGATGGACCGAGAGGAGAAGTTTAATATCTGAACTATGCAATTGACTACCCTAAGAATGAATTAGAAATATAAGTTCTAGGGTTTATTAATTTGCTAATGTTAAATAATTGGTTGTTGTTAATTCATAAATGTGAGAACTAGTGAATTGATAATTGACTAATTAATCTTAAGAAACAAATTAAGATTAAAGGTTATATTAATGGATAATCAGATAATTGAACATTTGATTAAATAGACCTACAACCCTAGGCATCATTTCCATAATTGAATCTCTCTTCCATAAAATCAATCATTTTCATTTCTAAGGTTAACTATAATTCACCAATCCAATCTCACAATCGAGTTTATAATTTTATGTTAATTGAACTATTACATGCAAGTCCTTCCTTGGGAAACGATCTTGGGGCGATCACCGTCACTACAATAGCCTCGTATACTTGCGAGTGCCGCTTTGTGATAGTGTTGATCTAAGCGCAACAGTGGTGTTTACACTCATAACAATCAATGAAAGATTATTACCATAGGCTTGCTTATCAATCAAATCTCCACCACAAATAACAATCAAGCATCAATCAAAAGGTCTTTATTGGGTTGTAATGGGGCTAAGGTAAAGGCATGGCATTTAGGAAATGCGAGCTTAATCATTAAGTTCAAGAGCATTTTAAGTATGAAATACCCGATCATATACATAATCCAACAGTCTCGAAACACCTTTCTCTCATCAACCCCTTGGCATTAAAGAGCTTTTCAAGGGAACTCACTTATTAAATATTGTAATGATACATTCCAACCCTTTCAACAAGAACAACAATTATTCTTATTATTATATATATTTTTTTTTCTTTTTCTTTTTTTCTTTTTTTTCTTTTTTTTTCTTTTTTTTATTTTTTTTATTTTATTATTTTGCTTTGCAATCTTAAACCTACTAAATTTAACCCCACACTTAATTCAATACAACACTCGGTCATAAACGCTCTTAAAATGCTCTTGACCTAATGAAAGGGTAAGAGTTAAACAACAAGGTTCAAGCTAATGGTGTTGTGAAAAAGAAAGAAAAGGAAAAATAAAATAAGCTCAAAATTGGCTAACTAAAGTTAAAAATAGGGTTAGTATTTTTAAGCCAAAGTGGGTTCACCTAATTGCCTTAATCATCTTGATGCCCAATTGAAATTTTTATCTAATCTTAAAATACATGTCAAAGCAAGTTCTAGCAATTCATCAATCAAAGATGTTCACCCACAACAATAATGATAAGTTGATGGCTCAATTCCTCACTAGGTTAATGGCAATGCAAAGAAAAACCAACAAAATTGACAATAAGCACCAATTCTACTCAATTCTCAAATTCATGCTTCAAAAATTCAAAGGTCATCTATCAACAATTTTTATAACAATTGAACTTTCTAAAACTCATTTATTCAAGGTAAAACATTATTAAACTTAAAAAATAAAAACACAAAATGCACTTAAAAGTAAAAACACAAAACATAAAATGTACCCCACACTTAAAGATTCACATTGTCCTCAATGTGAGCATGCATACTACAGAGGGGGTTTAGATGAAACCTGATTTCCATCGTTCCCATATACGATGTGTAGGGCTCCTTCCACCCATAATGCAATTGGAGCCCATGATTGAGAGGATGAACAAAATGTAACTTTGAAATGTACTCGATGTACGGCAACCCTTTAATAGTATTCCTTGAAGAGAACATGTCTCAAAGGGACATGTGAAGGTCGCCTCAGGGTGATCCTCCAGTGGTATAGGAACGTGGTAATAATCTTTGTCTTTGTGCAACCTGGGCATATCAGATTTTTGCTCTTCCTTACTACCAAGAGTAGTAGAGATGACTTTTGGAGACTCTTTAAGTTCAACCAAGTTTGGTTGAATCACTTCTTCATCCTCTTTAACAATGTCAAGTCCCATCTCAACAACCTCAGCATCTTGCTTCTCATCCTTCAAGCTACATGGAAATGGATTTGGTGGCCTATCAGGATTGGAAAATTCATGCAACTTTGGTGAGGTTAATGCCTCTAAATTCTCCTTCTCGTTTGATTGGCTCAACTCCTCAATGTTGGTTTGTATCTCCTCGCCATTATCTTCTTTATTAGTGTCTGCATCCAAAGAATCACAAAATTTGTTATATATTACCTGTTCACTCCTCCAATTTGTGATTACCTTGACTTGCTCCAATTGGCTAGGAAATTCCTCTTCTTGGTGTGCTTGGAGTTGATGTGCTAGTTGCCTAACTCGAATTTCCACCCTCTTCAATGATTTCTCCAAAGAATCAATCTTCTCATTGATCCCTTCCTGATTTTGTGTGCTAATTTGAATGTAAGCATTCAAATCATCTTCCACTGTGGATTTCTCGAAATGATCTTGGTTCTGTGCGCTAATTTGAATGAAGGCATTCAAACTATCTTCCAAAGTGGGTTCCTTAAGTTTATCTTGATTTTGCGCGCTAATTCGAATGAAGGCATTCAAACTATCTTCAAGTGTAGGTGTCTTAAGGTAATTTTGATTTGAATATTGCTCTTTAGAGTAAGAGTCTCTTTGGTAAGGTTGAAAAAAATTTGGAGGTGGAATGTGCTGCTGATTTTCCCAAGAAAATTTTGGTTGGCCTCCCCAGTTGGGATTATAAGGATTGGAATATGTGTCATTTCTACCCATTTGCTGGAAACCTTGGTAGTCATATTCTTCCTCTTGCCATTCTTGGTATCGTCCAAAACGCATTGAACACGTATTTGCACTATGGCCTACAATGCCACATGTTGCACATGTCTCTTGGAGTGGCATAGGTGCTCTTCCTCTTGCATTTAGCACCTTAAGTTGATTCGTCAATTCTGCTAATTGCCATGCCATTTCAGAATCATCGTTCCTATCATAAACTCCCCCGTACCTTGAAAACTGAATATTTACAAAAGGCACTTAGCAATTTAAAGAAAAACAAACAAATAATTAAATTAAAAGAAAATCAAACAAAACAAACAAACAATTCAAAGAAAACAAACAATCAATTAAACTGTAAAGAAAAATCAAACTATCACTACTTAAACCGTCTTCCCCGGCAGCGGCGCCAAAAACTTGTTGTGCTCGAATTAAGTACTAATACAAAGCGTCACTCGCAAGTATACGAGGTAGCTGTAGCAAAGGTGATCGCCCCAAGGTCGTTTCCCCAAGAAGGTGTGGTTCATGATAGCTTGATTGACAAGTATTCAAAAGAGAGAGTTTGTTATTTGGAATTGTAAAAGAACAATTTAAACCTAAGATTAACGTGCGTAGGGTTGATGTGTGTGAAGCTTGTACAAGATCAAATCGATTCTTGGGAATATGCCTAGGGTTATAGGTCCATTCAATCAAAGCTCAATTCTCAATTATCTATTAACATAACCTTGTAAATTAATTTGTTTCTTAAGTTTAATTAGTCAATTACCAATCCATTAGTTCTCACATTCATGAATTAGCAATAGCCAATTATATTACATCACTAAATTAACAAAACCCTAGAACTTATATTTCTAATTCATTCATAGGGTAGTCGATTGCATAATTCTGATATCAAATTTCACCTCTCGGTCCTTCATTCAATATCTAGAGATCAATAGGTAGCTAATCTATCAACCTAGCATACAATCCAATGCAATCAACCAACACAAGGTACATCAATGTAAATATCAAATCAAAGCATTCAATCAAATATACTACAAACCCTAAGCATGGATTTTTAGCTCAACATCATCAATTTAAAACATTCATTTAACTCAATATAAATCAAACACAAATTGTTCATTGCAATATCAATTCTCTTAATACGACAAAAACAATATTGGAATGAATTAAAAGAGAGAATAGAAAAACCCCTTGTGAAGATGCCAAGAGTAGGATTGCTAATCTTCCTCCTAGCTCCACTTTGATGTATGATGAAGAACTCAAGCCCTCTTCAATGGTTGATTCTCCTTTGCAATATGGAATGGAGCTTTCTCAAGTCACCAAACCTTCAATTGATTATGCCTTTGAGAGATGGAATGGAGCTTTCTCAAGTCACCAAACCTTTCAATGAAGCTTCTTCACCCTTTAAGAGCTTGTTAACCCACTTCATCCCAAAGAATCTCAAAAATCTTGTCAATGGAAGATGGAGAAGATGAAGATGGAGGATGAAGATGAAGGGACAAGGAGAGTGTCACTCTCTCCTCATCCCAAAATATGTTTGCTCGCTCCTTCTCTTTTCTTTTCTCCCGTTCAAAACCCTAGCCGTTCTCTCCTTTTTTTCTTTCGTGCAGAAGAATTTATAGAAATTAAGGGTGACACGGCCAAGCTTGGGTGAGCTTGGCCGTGTTTCATGGTCTTTTTCTTGCTTTCCATTATGTGACACGGCCAAGCCAAGGTTGGCTTGGCCGTGTCTCTTGATTTCTATGGGACACGGCCAAGACAGTTGATTATATTGGTCTTTATATTATCGGGAGTGGGGAAAAAATCCTCGCTCACACTGAGGACAAGAGAAGTTGATTATATTGGTCTTTATATTATTTTATTCTTTCTTGCTATGATATTATTCGTTGCATCACGTAGATTGCATTGTGTGCATGAGTTAGGACACCCTGTATAACCTGTGTTATGTTGTGTAAGGGATACCACACTTTCACTTAAGGTATGGAGATTGAGCATAGCATAACCACTCATAGCCTCATATCTTTTTATATATACTTGCCATGGGAGCCTAAGCTTTTCAACCCAAATACTAAAGTCTATGTAATTGGCCTAGTAATTTTTCTTAGGTTTACCTTATGTGCTTGTTGTTTGACTATAGTTAACATGTCTTGATTTGAGTTATAGCCCATTTGGTTTGCTTTTTCCTAATATGACCTAATTATGGTATAAGCCCAAAATAATTTTATCCTTTCTAAACCCAAAATTAAAGCCCGAAAGACCAAACTATTTTCAAACTCTTTTGGACATGAAACCTTTTCAAAGATGGGTCAAATCTTTTTCCACCTCATGGCCCAAGTTTAAAGTCCAAAATTTATTTTTAAAAAAACCTTTTTATAATGAACTTTGAAAAAAAAAATTCAACCTAAATTCAATTACAATCTTTTCTTAAATGGGCTTACAACTAGTTAGGTCAATTATGGAATATTAAAATTAATATGGGCTTGACTTATACTAAGGCTTGTTAATCATGGACTTGTTTATGGTATAAATCATTAGCTACTTTTTTAAATGAGAATTCTATTTATGATGTACCCTCTAATTTAGTTTTAATACATAATATAGCATAAAAGATATTTTCAATTGATCTAGTGGATTAAGGCTTAATTAGTAAAAATTATCATGGACTGACTCCTAAATTTGAAAATATAACTAGTAGTTAATCCATCTGAGTGGATCTCTTAAAAACTTAATATCTCATGTTGATGTTTTATTGACCATATACCTAGGAAAAGAAACTCACCATTCGTGTATGGAAGATATAAGGTTGGAAGGAACGTCCTTATGCTCTTAGTTTGTTTGTTACTTGTGCATACATACATTGCATTGCATAGCATTGATCCTTTCTGGCTCACACACTTGGAGTACAGCAATTCAAGAGTTTACGATAATCTGACCTGTACCAATGACTTAGAATCAATTAGAACTCAGTCAACTTCACGTCAAAAGCAATGGATCATGGGCAAATTCAGAAACTAGTGAAAGATGCCCTCAACTCCAAGATGGAAGAATTGAAGGGGGCCCAGACTGATATTGTGATAAGTCAACTACTTGCAATATTAGAGGATAACAATGTTGAAGCTTGTGCTAGTGAAAAGAAGAAGAAGGATAAGGGAAAGGCTAAGTTAGCTGAAGTAACCTCTGAGGAAGCCAAGATAATGCTGGATCATGATGACTGGGAAGCATACTTTCAAGATCTTCTAGAAAAGAAGAAAGAGAAAAAGGCTATAGAGAAAGCAACTGTGGATAAAACTGAAAC
This sequence comes from Garcia nutans, assembly GCA_947685225.1. NCBI lineage: Eukaryota > Viridiplantae > Streptophyta > Magnoliopsida > Malpighiales > Euphorbiaceae > Garcia > Garcia nutans. The sequence goes on from CANTUV010000032.1 coordinate 14,744,099, forward strand.
TACATATGTGGACAAAATGATTACTGATTTAGAAAAGAAGTTCAAAAAGAAGTTGAAGGCTAAGGAGGTGTCGGAAGTGGTAAGCTATTAAACAAGATGAAGAAGTTCTTTACAAGTTCAAAATGCATGCTTTTGCTAAGTACAATGGTACAAAGAATCCTCATCTACATGTTAAGCAGTACATCACTACCATGTAGTCTGCTAGAGCTACTAAGGCTCAAACTCTAAGGTATTCCATGCTCTTTTCAGATCATGTTATGCAAAACTGATTCAACACCTTAGAGGAAAATACTCAAAAGAACTAGGATTTGTTGTACAAAGCCTTCATCTAGCAATATGGGTACAATGTAGAATTGAAAGTGACTCTAATGGAGGTAGAATCCATCAGACAAAAGCAGAATGAAAACTTTATTAATTATGTAAAGAGATGGGGGAATAAGGTTGCACTTCTTAAGAAGAGGCCAGATGAGTCTGATCAAATTAGGATGATAGTAAGAGGTGTTCTACCTAATCTTCATGAACGGATGTCTCACACTCTTATTAGAGACTTCAAAGATCTTCTCCAAGCTGGCTTGTAAATAGAAGAAAGGAAAAGAGAGAAGAAGAATTTTTTTAGAAGGACTGAGAGGGGAAATTATAAGTCTAGCAGTCAGGGTACACAAAAATCAATGGATTTCAATACAACAATTGGTCAACCAAATAGAAGATAGTTTTCAGAGTTACGAAAATCTCTTCTTGGGTTTTCAACAAGTTACAGAAAAAAGGGATTATTACAATCATTGGCTCCTCCACTGCTACATGATCCTCTGCCTTCAAACTTTGATGCCAAGGTCTTCTATCAATTCCATCAAATGCAAGGGCATGAGATAGATAAATATGCTTAATTAAAGCAAGAGATCCAAGATTTAATTGACAGTGGGAAGTTGCATGAGTCCGATAAGCCCAACACCAAGAGCAATCCTTTGCCTAAACTTGAATGAGTGCCATCACCAGTGACCTTGATGATAGGGGGATGATTGAAGGAAAGTATTTTCTTATCATCTTTTCAAGACATAGGTGAAAAAATTGCTAAAGAGGAGGTACTACTAAATAAGCTTGAACCAACTGCACATGAAGCGGCGATGACTATCATTGATGATGGAAAAATCCTTACCCTGGATATGTCTGCGTAGATGAACTTTTTTTTACCACAATTCAATAAATTTCCTTAGGCTTGAGTGTTGCTTGTTTTATTTCTTCTTTATTTGATATTGTTTAGAACAATTGTTTTTCAATTAACATTTTTGTGAATAAACTATTTTTGTTACATTCATGTTTTTATTGATCTTTGCTCATTTTAGAGGTCAAATCATGATGAATCTAGCTTGATATTCATAAATTAGTATATCTATATACCATAATTTGAATGACTTTACTAGATGATGGAATTGTTCTATAGCATTAAGATGTGTATGCTTACTTAGAGAGGGCTCCTATATAATTACTTTTATCTAGGTCCTAGTCGATCTTAGAACATATTTTGATAAACTTTCGAGGAGAAAGCGAACTTTGCTTATTTAAGAGAGAGATGATCTAGGCATTGTTTGGTTAACCAACAACTAATATCCACCCAATTAAATATCAATCTCTAATTGTCCCTTTAAGCCTTCATGAGATTTTAGCTTACTTTTTATTAACTTATGAACCCAATAACTTACCCAATGTTGTTTTGACACTTATGGTAAGTCTGATGATCACTGAGGTGCTAAGGAGGTAAGAAGATAAAAAAAAAAAGATGTATAATCAAGACCATGAAGACGATCAAAGTTTACCTGAATCAGGTATGATATCTCAAAACTATTCCATTTGTAAATAACATCAAGATTACTAAGGATTCATCCTGATTAAAGCATAAGCATAAAATGGTGTAAAATAATACAACTCTTTTAGAGCTACGACATAAAAAAAAACAACAAAACTAAAAGAAAAAGAAAAAGAAAGAAGAAAAAGAAAAAGGACAATAGGGAAGAACAATTGGGTTTTAAACTTTTTCCAAAAGTAAAGATTATTCTGATCAAATCTAGATTTCTACAAAAAAGATGGAAGAATATTCATGCTCTATCTTTTCATAAAACAAGTCAACGAGATGGAAATGAAGTTTGTAGCTTAATGTTTCTAGCTATCTTTGATTCCAACAGAAAGTTTGTAGTATGAAGATTTATCCATAGTGTCACGTCAGCTCGAATATGAAAATGACCTTTATTTAACCCATATCCCTTATAGACCCTGTTTCAAGCCTATTAAAGACCTATTGATCTCTCTTAGTATATGGAGTCTATTAATGGTCCTTTTAGCATTAGTGCCAGAGGAGGATTTCGATACTTCATTACTTTTACTGATGATTTCAGTAGGTATGGCTATGTCTACCTAATGAAACATAAGCATGAGTCTTTTGAAATGTTTAGAACTTTTCAAAATGAAGTACAAAATCAACTTGGTAAAACAATTAAACTACTTCGATCAGATCGAGGTGGTGAATATTTGAGCCAAGAGTTTGATGATCATCTAAGGGATTGTGGAATTGTTTCACAACTGACTCCTCCAGGAACTCCACAGTGGAATGGAGTTTCTAAAAGGAGAAATCGAACACTATTAGATATGGTTCGATCAATGATGAGTCAAGCGGATCTTCCTTTATCTTTTTGGAGTTATGCCTTGGAGATAGCTGTATTCATTCTGAACCGTGTACCATCTAAGGCGGTTGAAAAGACACCATATGAGATATGGACAGGTAAGACACCTAGTTTGTCTTTTCTTAAGATTTGGGGTTGTGAAGCTTATGTGAAAAGACCAGTTTCAGATAAGTTAGCTCCAAAGTCTATCAAATGTAATTTTGTGGGGTATCCTAAGGAAACTAAAGGATACTATTTCTATACTCCTTCAGAGAACAAAGTGTTTGTTGCTCGAAATGGGATCCTTTTGGAAAAGGAATTTCTTTCTAAGAGAACTAGTGGGAGTATAGTAGAACTTGAGGAAACTCAAGTACCACAAGAAATCATTGAGCCATCTATAGAGCCTATTTCAAAACCATAAATAGTTGTGGAGTCTGAAGATGTAACACAAATCCCTCGCAGGTCTGATAGGACACGTCGTCAACCAGAGAGATATGGATTTCTTGTGACTAATGATAGTGAAGTAATGCTCATAGATCAAGATGAGCCTACTACCTATCAAGAAGTTGTGCCAGGTCCAGATTCAAACAAATGGCTTGGAGCCATGAAATCTGAGATGTAATCTGTTTGACAACCAAGTTTGGTCTTTAATTGATCCTCCAGAGGGTATTAAGACTATTGGTTGCAAATGGGTTTTCAAGAAGAAAACTGACATGGATGGGAATGTGCAGACACTACAAGAAAAACTGAATCAGACAACGGTCATCAGACAACGGTTAAGGAAAAAACCATTGTCTGAAAAAAATAGACAACGGTTTTTTATTTTTTCCAAAAAAGCGTTGTCTGATTAATTTTCAGACAACTGTTTTTGGTGTTTTTTTTAACAGTTGTCTATTATGTGTCATTTTGGTCATACCAGACAACGGTTTTTTAGGGACCGTTGTGTAATATATGTTCAGACAACTGTTTTTATGGTCATACAAAACCGTTGTCTGATAAGATATTTCAGACAACGATTTTTTTCAAAGTGTTGTATAATTCAGCGTTTCAGACAACGGTTAAAACAACCGTTGTCTGAAGCAAGCATACAGACAACGGTTTTTAGGGACCGTTGTGTAATATATGTTCAGACAAGTGTTTTTTTGGTCAAAAAAAATCGTTGTCTGTATTAAATAATGATTTAGATATAATATGATATTATATAAGTAGGAATACAAATATATATTAGTATATATATACAAGTATATACATGTATATACAAGTATATATATTAATATAAACAAGTATATATATAGTATATATACTAGTATATACTAGTATATACAAGTATATATATTAGTATATACAAGTATATACAAGTGTATATATATAAGTATATACTAGTATATATACAAGTATATATAAGTATATATTAGTATATACAAGTGTATATATATTAGTACATACAAGTATATATTAGTATATATACAAGTATATATTAGTATATACAAGTATATACATTAGTATATATAAGTATATACTAGTATGTATATACTTGTATACATACAAGTATATATATTAGTATACACCAGTATATAAAAGTATATATATTAGTATATAAAAGTATATATATTAGTATATACAAGTATATATTAGTATATATATTAGTATATACAAGTATATATATAAGTATATATTAGTACATATACAAGTATATATAAGTATATATTAGCATATACAAGTATATATAAGTATATATATTAGTATATATAGGTATATATTAGTATATATATTAGTATATACAAGTATATATTAGTATATACAAGTATATATATTAGTATATACAAGTATATATATATTAGTATATACAAGTATATATTAGTATATATTTTAGTATATACAAGTATATATTATTATATATACAAATATATACTAGTATATATATTAGTATATACAAGTATATATATTAGTATATATAAGTATATATAAGTTTACATATAAGTATATACTAGTATATATACAAGTATATATAAGTATATATTAGTATATACAAGTATATATATTAGTACATACAAGTATATATTAGTATATCTACAAGTATATACAAGTATATATTAGTATATACAAGTATATACATTAGTATATATAAGTATATACTAGTATACATACAAGTATATATATTAGTATATACAAGTATATATTAGTATATATATTAGTATATAAAAGTATATATTAGTATATACAAGTATATATATAAGTATATATTAGTATATATACAAGTATATATAAGTATATATTAGTATATACAAGTATATACAAGTATTTAGTATAAACAAGTATATACAAGTATATATATTAGTATATACAGGTATATATTAGTATATATATTAGTATATACAAGTATATATTAGTATATACAAGTATATATATATTAGTACATACAAGTATATACAAGTATATATATATATATTAGTATGTACAAGTATATATTAGTGTATATATTAGTATATACAAGTATATATTAGTATGTATACAAGTATATACAAGTATATATATTAGTATATACAAGTATATATTAGTGTATATAAGTATATATATAAGCATATATTAGTATATATACAAGTATATATAAGTATATATTAGTATATACAAGTAAATATATTAGTATATATACAAGTATATACAAGTATATATATTTGTATATACAAGTATATATCAGTATATACAAGTATATATTAGTATATATACAAGTATATACAAGTATATATATTATTATATACAAGTATATACAAGTATATATATTAGTATATATAAGTATATATATAAGCATATATTAGTATATATACAAGTATATATTAGTATATACAAGTATATATATTAGTATATACAAGTATATACAAGTATATATATTAGTATATACAAGTATATATATTCGTATATATTAGTATATACAAGTATATATATAAGTATATATATTAGTGTATACAAGTATATATTAGTATATACAAGTATATATTAGTATATATACAAGTATATACAAGTATATATATTAGTATATACAAGTATATACAAGTATATATTAGTGTATACAAGTATATATGTTAGTGTATACAAGTATATACAAGTATATATATATTAGTATATACTAGTATATACAAGTATATATATAAGTATATATATTAGTATATACAAGTATATATTAGTATATATTAGTATATATATGTATATATTAGTATATATAAGTATATATTAGTATTTATACAAGTATATACAAGTATATATTAGTATATACAAGTATATATATTAGTATATATAAGTATATATATAAGCATATATTAGTATATATACAACTATATATAAGTATATATTAGTATATACAAGTGTATATATTAGTATATATACAAGTATATACAAGTATTATAAGTATATATTAGTATATATACAAGCATATATAAGTATATATTAGTATATACAAGTATATATATTAGTATATATAAGTATATATTAGTATATATATTAATATATACAAGTATATATTAGTATATACAAGTATATACAAGTATATATATTAGTATATACAAGTATATACAAGTATATATATAAGTATATATTAGTATATATACAAGTATATATAAGTATATATTAGTATATACAAATATATACAAGTATATATATTAGTATATACAAGTATATATTAGTATATATATTAGTATATACAAGTATATACAAGTATATATATAAGTATATATTAGTATATACAAGTATATATTATTATATACAAGTATATATTAGTATATATACAAGTATATACAAGTATATATATTAGTATATACAAGTATATACAATGATATATTAGTATATACAAGTATATATATTAGTACATACAAGTATATATTAGTATATATATTAGTATATACAAGTATATATATTAGTATATACAAGTATATATATAAGTATATATTAGTATATATACAAGTATATAAAAGTATATATTGGTATATACAAGTATATATATTAGTATATACAAGTATATATTAGTATATACAAGTATATACAAGTATATATATAAGTATATATTAGTATATACAAGTATATATATTATTATATACAAGTATATATTAGTATATATATTAGTATACAAGTCTATACAAGTATATATTAGTATATACAAGTATATATTAGTATATATATTAGTATATACAAGTATATATTAGTATATACAAGTATATACTAGTGTATACAAGTATATATATAACTATATACAAGTATATTAGCATATACAAGTATATATTAGTATATACAAGTATATACAAGTATATATATTAGTATATACAAGTATATATATTAGTACATACAAGTATATATTAGTATATACAAGTATATATATTTGTATGTACAAGTATATATTAGTATGTATTAGTATATATATTAGTATATATACAAGTATATATTAGTATATATATTAGTATATACAAGTATATATATTAATATACAATATATTAGTATACAAGTATATACAAATATATATAAGTATATATTAGTATATATACAAGTATATATAAGTATATAAGTATATATACTTGTATATTAGTATATAAGTATATATTAGTATATATACAAGTATATATAAGTATAGATTAGTATATACAAGCATATACAAGTATATATATTAGTATATACAAGTATATATTAGTATATATATTAGTATATACAAGTATATATATAAGTATATATTAGTATATATACAAATATATACAAGTATATATTAGTATATACAAGTATATACAAGTATATATATTAGTATATATAAGTATATATATTAGTATATATACAAGTATAGACAAATATATATATTAGTATATACAAGTATATATTTTAGTATATACAAGTATATATATATTTTTTTCAACAGAATAAAAAAATCATTTGCTTATATTTACATTAAATTATCATTTTACGAGCAAAATTATAAATTTATGAATAATATTTAAGTATATTTATAAAATAAATTATAACACTTAATTCATTTTAAATTGATAAATATATTTTATTTTTTATTTATTTTAAATTAAAATTTATTTATTAAAACCGATTCTGAAAATTTCCAAAAAATTTCCAGAAAGACTTTTCGAAAACCCATTCGAAAATTTCCAAAAAATAATATTTCCCGCCAAAATCTTCCCTCTCCCTCTCTCTAGAAAAAAATCTTTCTGTCTCTGTTTCTGATACATACATTGAAACGGATAGTGTTTATTTCTTTCTCAAAATTTGAAGAGTACAAGTTCAAATGCCAGACGTAGGCAACATCTCTTTCATGCTCACACGTTGCTCTACATTCAAATCTCGTTCTCCTACTGCTGATATTGAATTAGATTCAACAACTCCTTCTCTTAGTTTTGGCTCCGTCAAAACCCACTGTTGATTTGGAGAACGAGATTTGGCCATTTATATTCAGAGGCATTGTTGATTTGGCCACTTTACTGTAGAGGTTATTAAAGGTAATGGGAAGCAAATTCCTCAAGCGGTGAAGCTTTGGGTTGAGCAATACGAAACAGATCCAAAACCTGCAATGGTTGAACTCTTGACCATGCTGTTTGAGGTAATTTTGAATGTTCAAAAATACTTTTCGTTATAATAAGAGATATAAATGTGGAACCACAAAATAAATGAAGATTGAAAATCATTTGATTTGAAAGATGGAGTAAGAAATTGAGATATAAATATGGCCTTATGAAATAAATACAGATTCAGATCCTTGTTCATTGGGGGAAAATAACCTTGTTTGGGATTACCAACTCACTACTGCATCTCTCTTTGATATTGCACTAATAGCATTTACGACTATACAGGCATGTGGAGCTAAATTTTGTATCAAGGAAGAGTTGCTTGATGAGACCGATGTTGATGATGTTGTGGTTGCTCTTGTCAATCTCGCGAGAAAAGTATCTTATGCTTTTATTTAACATATTTCGTTTCTTTATTGGTCTTTCCTGATTTTTAATTGTTTCTAGGATACTCTTCTGGAAATTCAACTAAGCTATTTATCTAAATCATGCATTCAGGTTTTGTGCCTAGAGTATTTCTTAACTCCTGTCTGCAAATAATTAGGGGGAAGTCGAAGATTATCAAAGTTCAAAGAGGAAGGATTTCAAGAACTTCAAAGAAAACCTTGTTTCATTTTGGGACAGTCTGGTAGTTGAATGCCAGAATGGACCTCTCTTTGATACTGTTTTGTTTGATAAGTGCATGGATTACATAATAGCATTGTCATGGTCAGCTCTCTCTCTCTCTCTCTACTTATGTCTCCAAATTCTGGTTGAATTTTTTAAGTAACTCATTCTGGTTCAATTTTCATGGTAAGTAGCACTCCTCCACGAGTTTACCGTCAAATTGCTTCCTTGATGGGCCTTCAGCTGGTCACATCATTCATAACAGTTGTTAAAACTCTTAGAGCACAGCGAGAGACCACTCAGAGATAGGTAAATGCTGAAAAGAAGAAACAAACTAAGGGACCTCGTCTAGAATTACTAAATAAAAGGTTATCTATGACTCACGAGAAGATAGTTGTGCTTGAGGACATGATGCGCAAAATATTTACAGGGTAGGAATTATTTTCTTGTCATTTCTATTATTGAAAGGAAATGTATCTGATAAAATAATTTTTCTGTTTCATCAACAGACTTTGGTTTTTGTCAGCCATCTGACTATCTTATCTGTTACCTTTTTAAGGTTATTTGTACACCGGTACAGAGATATTGATCCTAACATTCGAATGTCATGCATAGAGTCACTTGGAGTGTGGATTTTGTCATATCCATCATCGTCAACTCAGGTATTTACGCCTCTCCCTCTCTCCCTCTCTCTCTGTCACTGTCTCTTATACACAGTGTAACTGCGGCTGAGTTTACCAATATCTGCTGGTGTTTGCAGGAAATACCAACAACACCTTCATAACCTGATTGGTCAAATTCTATGCAGGTTTATGTTTATGAAATCTGTAAATTATGTAATACCTGCATAAGTGATTGTAAACACTAACAAGTCAGCTGCTTGTTTAGGCTTATTATGGTGCTGGAGCTACCCCAGCTCCCTTTTTTGCATCAACTGTTCCATCTCCAACTCCACACCCCTATCTTTGGGGGGGCCAGGTAAATATCCCTATTATTAACAATGTATAGAGATGTTATATTTGGCAGAGGCATCTCTCTTTGGATTTCCTAACAAATACGAGTCTCTTTTTCACTTTTCTGCTGGCCATTTTTCAGCATCCTTTAATTCCACCTTAGGGGACCCCAGTTCCATACCCAGCTTTATATCCTGCTGGTGGAGTATATGCCCATCCAAATATGACCACGGTAATATTGAATGTTCACCTGTGCAATTGTTGCTTATCGCTTTTTGGTGTGTGTGTGTATTCATATTCCATTAATTGCATTCTTTTATTCTAAGCTTTGCAATATACTTTATGTGAGCAAGTTTGTCTTTTAATATTTTCTTCTTTCATTTCTTATCATTTAAAGCAAATATGCATATTATAGGTATGAGTTTGCTCGTTGAGCCTGAAATTTTATATGAATGTGTCTTGTGTTCATTTTTTAGAATGTTTATTCAGATTTCAGGTTAGGTTGTGTGATTAGGTTGATGTGTTAGTTTGCATATGGGTTTACATATGGATGTAACATGTGGTACTTCATTTTTGTTTTCATTTGCTATTTCAAGGGGTTCCTGTGCAGAAAGGGGCCACGGACTGCGGCCTCTTTGTCATTAGGTACATGAAGGAAATCTGTTATGACAAGGAGCTTCAGTTTGCAGCTAAGATGAGAATTTTAATTATTTTTATTTTTATATAATAGTTTTGTATTTACCACATGTGGCTAACCAAAATTTGATTCATTTTTCAGTTGCTACGCAGAGGCAACTTGGAGTATAGTGATGCCGACATCAACGAGATTAGGATTGACTTCGCCAAATATTTCATGAAGCGTCATTCAAGCTGAAGTTAATAGTATAATTTAGTGATATATGTATAGTGTTGATTTTTTTTAGTTTGTTAATATGTTGAATGGTTGAATTTGTGGAGGTTTTTTGATTCCCAAATTTGCAATCCTCCATTGTAAAGTGTTGTCTTATATGTATAATGTACAGTTTAACAGACAATGGTGGTGAAATGGAAATGAACATTGAAATTATTGTCTAATATTCGGTGTGCCACATTAATCAGACAACGGTTTTTAATAAGAAATCATTGTATAAACCTTAATCAGACATCGCCTCAATAGACAACGGTTTTTGTCTTCATCAGACAACGGTCAAAAAGCGTTGTCTGAACCTTCATCAGACAACGGTTGCAAACCATCTTCAGACAACTGTTAAAAACCGTTGTCTGAAATGCTATCAGACATCGCCTCAATAGACAACGGTTTTTATCTTCATCAGACAACGGTCAAAAAGCGTTGTCTAAACCTTCATCAGACAACAGTTAAAAACCGTTGTTTGAAAATTTAGAAACCGTTGTCTGACAATTTAGAAACCGTTGTGGAATCCATCAGACAACGGTTAAAAACCATTGTCTGAAAAATTAGAAACCGTTGTCTGAACTACCATCAGACAACGGCCAAAAACCGTTGTCTGATAAAATTAAAAACCGTTGTGCAAAACTAAATCAGACAACGGTTTTAAAACCGTTGTCTGAAATGCTATCAGACATCGCTTCAATAGACAACGGTTTTTATCTTCATCAGACAACGGCCAGAAAGCGTTGTCTGATTCAGTTTTCCTTGTAGTGGACCTATAAAGCAAGGCTTGTTGCAAAAAGTTTCAAGCAAACTCATGGTATAGACTATGATGAAACCTTTTCACCAGTTGCTATGCTTAAGTCTGTTAGAATTCTCATTGCCATTGCAGCATACTATGATTATGAGATATGGAAAATGGATGTCAAAACCGCTTTCCTTAATGGAAACTTGCTTGATGATGTGTATATGACACAACCTGAGGGTTTTATAAATCCTGAGAATTCTACAAAGGTTTGCAAGCTTCAAAGATCCATTTATGGATTGAAGCAAGCATCTCGAAGCTGTAATCTTCATTTTGATGAAACAGTTAGGAACTTTGGTTTCATCAAGAATGAAGATGAACCTTGTGTTTACAAGATGGTTAGTGGGAGTGTAGTAGTGTTTTTAGTCTTATATGTGGATGACATATTACTCATTGGGAATGATATCCCTACCTTGCAAAAGGTTAAGACTTGGATAGGGAATTCTTTCTCAATGAAAGACTTAGGTGAGGCTGCCTATATCCTTGGTATAAAGATCTATAGAGATAGATCTAGAAGGATAATTGGCTTGAGTCAAAGTACATACATAGATAAAGTGTTGAAGAGGTTTAACAAGCAAGATTCTAAAAAGGGATTCTTGCCTATGTCTCATGGCATTCATCTCAGCAAGAGTCAATGTCCTATGACATCTGATGAACGAGATCGAATGAATAAGATTCCTTATGCTTCTACTATAGGATCTATTATGTATGCCATGTTATGTACTAGACCAGATGTCTCATATCCATTAAGCGCAACTAGTAGATTTCAAGCTGATCCTGGTGAAGGTCACTGGACAGCTGTCAAGAATATTCTTAAGTACCTTCGAAGGACTAAAGATGTATTCTTGGTTTATGGAGGTTTGGAAGATGAGATAGTTGTAAATGGTTACACAAATGCTAGTTTCCAAACTGACATAGATGATTTTAGATCGCAGTCAGGTTTTGTATTCACATTGAATGGTGGAGCTGTTAGTTGGAAGAGTTCAAAACAAAGCACTGTGGTTGATTCTACAACAGAGGCTGAGTATATAGTAGCATTAGATGCAGCTAAGGAAGCAGTCTGGTTGAAGAAATTCATCACTGAGCTAGGAGTGGTGCCTAGCATTGCAAATCCTATGGACATTTATTATGACAACAATGGTGCCATAGCACAAGCAAAAGAGCCTAGATCTCATCAAAGGTCTAAGCATATACTCGGGCGTTTTCACCTCATTGGAGACATTATCGATAAAGGAGATATCAAGATATGCAAAGTTGACACAAATGATAACATAGCAAATCCATTAACAAAGCCTCTTTCACGGGTCAAGCATGATCAGCACGCTAGATCTATGGGTCTTAGAAATTTGTAGGCCTAGTGCAAGTGGGAGATTGTTAGTGTATGTGCCCTAGGCCATTTATTTGGATCTTTATGTTATACATTCATTATTAATAAATGAGGTTTTATTATCATTATTGTTTGTTTGCATGTTACACAATTTTGATATTTGTCCCTGGTTTATTATTGTTATAGAGATAAAAAAAATAATTCTTAACCAGTATGAACATTGATTTGATAATCATCAGATGGTTATGTGTATAGTGATACAAATCAATTTCATAGATACTTGTTAGAGAACAATGTATTGGATAGACCTATTGTAACACCCCTATATCCCGTATACGTACACAGCATGCTAATACGATCGTAATATACGTATATTGAATATAGGTATGCTACGGTTTATAAAACATACAAATAATCTCTTTACAATAATATTAACAAATTTAAAACACTTAAGAAAAATTATAATACACAATAAATAAGGGTTTATTTAAAATGCAACGGAAAATATAACAAATATTTAAAAATACATATACATCAAAATTCAAGTTTTACAAAACATAAAATATATACATGTTTGGCAGTATTTCTTTGATCTTTAAGCTCCACTAAGTACTCCTCAAAATCTAGACTCTACTCAGCCTAGAGGAACTCTCCGGTTCTTCCCTGTCACCTGCGCGATGAATCACACTCGCGCTAAGCCAACGGCTTAGTGGTACAAACTACAATAATCTTATGCATTGATGCAATGCCAATGTCACACAATTAATTTTCATAACCAGTTCAAAAGAGGATTACATTTAACAAAGACAAGCATAGGCCTAAAGACGCTAATATGCCATTCAACTTTCAGAGTTAATGCTTTGGTTTAATTATCACATTTATAATTATCATTATCCCAACTAGGCTTCAAGGATTTAGGTTCAACCAAGCTTCAAGGGGAACAAAGCATGCTAAGTACCAACCCAACTTGGCTTCAAGAACCAAACCCAACCTAGCTTCAAGGGTTGTAACATCTCAATTAGGCTTCAAGGATTTGACCCAACCAAGCTTCAAGGGGAGTAAAACATGTTAAACCTCAACCCAAGGCTTCAAGGATTAAGCCCAACCTAACTTCAAGATATTGTTACTATAGGCATGCCACCAACAACAATACTCTGAAAATAGAATAACACATTAGACACACAATTCATTTATTATCTCATTATCATTTTCTCATCATCATTCAGCAAACATGCCTCAATCATCTCATTGGCATCATTATCATTTTAGCCAACAACTATGGCTCTACATCTCATCAAGAGAATATATATCATCAATTGCATTGAACATTATCATTTAGGCAATCATGCCCCACTTATTTTATTTGAATCATCATAATCAATCACACTGGTTTCACATCTCATTATATCTCAATTTACATTATTCAAACCATTCACATTATATCAAACATAACATTATTAATATGCATCAACAATGCATTAGAGGTCTTAACACACTTACAATTAAATGTGGGTTAAGTCTCAATACTATATGAATGTATGAAATAATGTAGTTTGTACTTACCTTAAGGTAACTCACACCAATCTATACCCTTCCTCTTCCAAGAACTCTTCACCACTTAGGTTAAGGAAAATCAACCTCTTCACAACCTAATCCAAAAAGGAATAATATACATGAGATAAAATAGATAAAGATAACTAGGGCAAACTCTATACATGACATGCTCAACAACACGGGCGTGTCCCTGACCGTGCCCTAAACTCACATCACAGAAGCTTTGACACGCTCAGAACCACGGGCGTGTCACTGGACGTGTAATACATTCTGTCTCACAGAAACATTGACACGTCCAACAACATGGGCGTGCTCAAGGCCGTGTCAATTCTCCAACATCACAGTAGCTATGACACGCTCAGTGACATGGGCGTGTCACTGCTCGTGTCACCCATCCAAAAACACAGAATCATTGACACGCCTAAAGATCTGACCATGCTCATGGGCGTGTTAGGCCAAAAATGCACATTCCGGCCACAACAACACTACCTCTAACAAATCACTTCCTTCCACCATTTTCCACTTCAACCAAACTTAATTAAACTCACCCAAAAAAAACCATAACAAACTTGCAAAAATACCAAATCAACTCAAAACATACATCAAACACAAATCATAATCATCACCACAAACCCTAAACACAACCATAACACTTCTTCTTCCAACAAACTTACTCTTTTCTTCAATTCAACCCCAAAACCCAAGATCAAATGAATCAAATACTCTTACACACACCACAACCAAACACACTCCTATTAACAACAATCATCCATCAAACTCAAACACAACTTCAAATAAAACAAAGGAAAACAAGAGAGAGCTTACCAACAATAATGAAACTTCTTGAATTTCCAACTTGATTACTTGAATCACCTATCAACTTTGAGCTTGGAACACATAACTCTCTCTTGCTCTCTTGTCTTGATGATGCTCGACCAACAAAGGAAAATAAAAGAAAATGAAGATAACAGGTCAAACACTTATCTCTTTAAACCTCCACCAAGTCATTTTAATATTAAAATAATCCAAATTAATCTCTTCCATTCATAATTTCCTTATTAATTAATTCCATAAATCATAACATAAATATCTTCTTCCATTAATCCAAGTAATGATATACATGGATTAATTAATGAAATATCTTCTTCCTTTCTCTTCCCAAAGAATCATATACATTTAATCCAAGTAAAACAACACTAATATCAAAACTTCTAGGGCACATTTCAGGATATTACACCCATCATGAGATTACTACATGGGTTAGTGTCATAAGTAAATCTCATGATAGTTATGTATTAATTCTTTGACTTGAGATTGTCATAGTTTCCAATATAAGGACTATTATATTTTGACATGATCAAACATTATCCGTAACTGGATAGTAATAAAGGTTATGATCATATATGATAGAAATTATGTAGAGGATAATGAACAATCATGATAGAATTTGTCCCTCTCTTTGAGAGAGATATCTTTTGGGCCCCTCGATAAGTGAGACTGTGAAATGCATGGCCGTGCTCAAATGAATTGATAGTGTGATCAATTTCATTTGTTTTTATCAGTCTACTTGGAGATCGAGTAATCATAAGTTTGGACAATATAAGTATGACGTTAACCATGACTTATGTTCAAGCTAGATATCGTGTGACAAAAGGATTAATGCATGTACTATTATTAGGCAAATTGGACATTCCTTATATTAATTGGGTAGTTGTAATGCCTTGCTAGAGGCCAATTATGACTTGTTGGTTTAATAGAGATTAAATTGACTGCCAATTAATATGGGCCTATCGGGTCACACACAAGAATGGGCTTTGGGCTGGATATAATATTAATAATATTAGATATTAGATATTAATATTTATTATTATTATTATTATTTTCATTTTTTTATATATATTATTAGATAATATATTCAGAATCCTTATTAGATTTGGATTCTGAATTTGACTTACCTAATCCAATTTTGAATTGGATTCTGGAGTGATTATATTCATGAGTCGGGTAATTCAGCTCATAAGGCTTCAACTGTCGAGAGGCACAAGCAATAACTCTATCCTCCTACATCAGAACAGAACCTAAACAACTATGTGAAGTATTACTATATATCACATAAGGTTTATCTTCCACATGCAGGGTAAGAACAGGAGCCCGAGTCAACATCTCCCTCAGCTGCTCAAAACTCGCCTGACACCGATCTATCCACACAAATCTAACTTCCTTTCAAAGTAATCTGGTGAGTGGTGTAGCTATCATAGAAAAATACTTCACAAATCGATGATAATAACCTACCAAACCCAGAAAACTTCTAACCTCTATCACAGTCTTCGGTGGACTCCAATTCAAGATAGCCTCGACTTTACTCGGATCAACTTTAATACCCTCTGCTGAAACCATAAGACCGAAAAAAGTCATCTAATTGAGCCAGACTCACACTTAGAGAGCTTAGCGTACAACTTCTTCTCTCTCATAGTCTGTAATACAATCTGCAGATGTCTATCATGATCCTCCTCATTACGCGAATACACCAGAATATCATCAATGAAGACTACCATAAACTAATCTAAATATGGTCTAAACACCATGTTCATCAAATCCATAAAAGTTGTTGGTGCTTTCGTCAGTCCAAAGGACATCACCAGAAACTCATAATGTCCATACCTTATACGAAAAGTTGTCTTGGGTACATTTACATCTCTGACTCTCAACTGATGATACCTTGATCTCAGATCAATCTTAGAAAATATTGCTGCTCCCTTCAACTGATCAAAGAGATCATCTATCTGAGGTAATGAATATTCATTCTTGATGGTCACCTTATTCAACTATCTGTAATCAATACACAACCTCAAGGTATCATTCTTCTTCTTCACAAATAAAATAGGCACTCCCTACGGGAACACACTAGGGCGGATGAACGTTTTATCCAGTAACTTCTGCAACTGCACATTCAACTCTCTCAACTCAGCAGGTACCATCTAATAAGGAGTAATAGAGATAAGTGTGGTACCAAAAATCATATCAATACCAAACTCCACCTCTCTCTCAGGAGGTACCCCTGACAGCTCCTCAGGAAAAATATCTTAAAACTCGACAACTGTAGGTATACTGTCAAGCTGGGACTCCACTACTCTGGTATCTACAACATGAGCAAGATAAGCCTCACATTCCTTCCGAATAATCCTTCTAGCCAAAACAGCTGAAAACGAAGATATATGAAAGATGTCTCTGCTCACTAGATACCATCATATCCCTACCATCATGTGTTCTCAGGGTAACACATTTTTGCTGACAGTCTACCACAGCTCCATGCCTGGATAACCAATCCATACCCAGAATCAAATCATACTCCCTAAAAGACATCTTAATTAGGTCACCGAGAAACTCCTCATCCTGAATCACAATCGGACTGTCTCGGTGCACTCTGCTCACTACAACACTGTGCCCTAAAGGATTTGTCACCAAAATATCAAATCTTAGGAACTCATAATGCAAATCACTCATAAGCAAGATGGATGTACTAATTTATGAATGAGTCGACACAGGGTCTATCAATGTAAGAACTAAAGTACCGAATAAAGAAAAAATATCAGTAATAACAGCTGAAGCATCTAGCTGTCTCTGCATCACATAGACCCGCTGTGATGGCCTTGTCTCATCTAGTCTACCCCAGCTGTAGAATCGCCTCTCTAACTAGTCCCAGATCGACCACCTCTACCAAAACCTCTGCCACCATGACCCCCTCTGACACTGATAGAGAAGCTGCAGTATTTGTCTGTTTATCCTCAGGTGGCTCTAGACAATCTCTAATAAAATAGTCTAGTGATCCACATCTAAAATACACTACTGATGCACCTCTCCTCCAACAGACACCTCCATGTGCTCTACAATAATGAACACAGGTAGATGGAGCAAGCCTCTGAGCCAATAGAGTTAGAGCACTAGCCACTGAAACTGCAAGTATCTGCCTCTATCTCTGCTGCTATAATGACCTGTCATACTGCCCCTGGCTCCTACCGAACCTCTGAAAATATCCCCCTAGGCCGCTCTTCACTGATGAAGACCCTGTCTCACTCTACGGTCTCCTAGCTCTGATATCTTTAACCTTAGCAACTGCTGCAAGACTCTATGCTCTCTCAACACTCATGACAGCTGCAAACCAACTGAGAAAAGTTCTGATACCAAGAGCCTGTCATAATACATATAATAGAGGGTCTCAGCCCATCCTCAAATCTCCAGCATCTATCAATCTCATCAGAAATTATCCTACGAGCGTACTAACACTACAAAAATATTCGGCATTTGCGACGGAAATCTGTGACGGACATATTTTCGTCGCAAATTTGCTACGTATCTACGACGGATTTGCGACGGAAGGACAAGTCAGAGGAATTTTGAGAAATTGGTCGCAAATCCGTTGCAAATCCGTCGCAGATCTGCGACAAAAATCATTCCGTCGCAAATAATCGTCGCAAAAGTTGGCGCGGAAACTTGGCGCGAGAGAGAAAACACTAAAAAAACCAATTTGCAACGGAGATCTGCTACCGTCTAGTGCCGTCGCAAATTTCACTATAAAAATATTCAGAATTTTGCGACGGAAATCTGCGACGGACATGTTTTCGTCGCAAATTTGCTACGGATCTGCGACGGATTTGCGACGGAAGGACGAGTCAGAGGAATTTTGAGAAATTGGTCGCAAATCCGTTGCAAATCCGTCGCAGATCTGCGACGAAAATCAGTCCGTCGCAAATAATCGTCGCAAAAGTTGGCGAGAGAGACCCGGGTATATTTTTTCGCAAAATTTTTTTTCGTCGCAGATTGGTTGTAGAAAACACTAAAAAAAGCAATTTGCAACGGAGATCTGCTGCCGTCTATTGCCGTCGCAAATTTCACTATAAAAATATTCGGCATTTGCGATGGAAATCTGCAACGGAAAATTTCCGTCGCAAATGTGCGACAGATTTGCATAGGAATTTTGAGAAAGCCGTCGCAAATCGGTTGCAGATACGTAATAAATCTGCGACGATTTTTGTTCGTCACAAATTTCGTTGCTAAAGTTGGCGGGATTACTCCCGCCGAGAATTTTTGCGGAAAATGTTACGTCGCAGATCCGTAGCAAATTTGCGACGGAAACATGTCCGTCGCAGATTTCCGTCGCAAATGCCAAATATTTTTGTAGTGAAAAATTGAATTTGGCTGAGTTTAATGCCGTATAATTTTTTCTTTCTTTTTCGTGTCACTTGATCTTGGCTGAGTTTATAGCATTCTGGAAATTAGAAGACTAGTGCAGGAAGTAGAGGTGTAGTGTAATAAGGTTGAGCTTTGCAAGAAATAGAGACCACCTTCATTGTCATTCAATGGAATTGAATTCTACTTACATTTATGAATTGTGAGTTCACAGAATGTTAGGATCTGTCGATAACTCGTGCTTCATCCATGTTCCTTTATGTATTGGTCTTGATGTGAGTTAATTATGTCACTGAATTTTGTCTGTTGTCAAGATATATGAATTAGAATGTGTTTCTGACAAATTTGAGAACCTGCATTCAGATCACATGGCAGTGGCTTCCTTTTACAAATTCTGCTCGAAAGGATAATCTTCATCTTTACCACTGGGTAGGTTGTAACTGCTGAAGTTGTCTCTTAATCAGGTGTCCATTTGTTGGTTGGAGTCTTTTAAAAAAGTTCTGTCTTGTTTGATTTGCAGGTTAGAGTTGTAAATGGTGTTCCGCCAACTGGTGACTATTCTTTTGCCAAGTATAACTAAGTATGCACAAGTTTGCCTCCATCTTCATGTGTATTAGGCTATAAAAGAATTAATATGTGCTTTCTTTTTCTTTTCATTTTTTTTTTCAAACTGAATATGTTATTTTATTTGTAAATCTGTAGTCTGTTGATGTTGTCAAGTACACTGATGAAGAGAATGAGAAATATTTGACTGATCCTGTAGGTATCAACTCATGGTTTCGTCTTTATGACTTTTTGTAGCTGCTATATCGTAAGATTTCAATTGAGTTTATAATCTTTCCTGTTACTATGTTAGGCACAATCCATTCAGCATGTTAAGTGTTAACATTTGTTTTTTTCTTTCAGTTGGTGCCTGCTGTCACAGAGCTTGTTGTTGCAGAATTGATGTACTTGCAGTGGATGGATCCTAAAGAACCAATATATCTGTACATTAATTTTACGGGAACAACTCGTGATGATGGTGAAACAGTAAGATATCTATTTTTTCTTGTAATATATCATCCTCTGTATCTAATTAAAAATGAACAAACACATAGTGATGGAAATTTAATTAAAAACTGGGTTACCTTAGAAGGCACCGGTGTGTTATGGAAGATTGATTGCTTGATATTGTAACAAATTTGTTTGTGCGCAAAAATTTTAATCATTCATTGGAATCAACAAAATGACATAGATTACATGTGTCATGTATGTCTCTCCTTTGACTTGTACATTGATTCTACAGGCAACAATTTGCAAAAATTTCTTTCTTAGTGGTCTCACTTAATGAATTAAAAAAATGTATACTTTCAGGTGGGGATGGAAACAGAAGGTTTTGCTATCTATGATTCAATGATGCAATTGAAAAATGAGGTTAGTTATCTTTTGCATAATTCTTCTGTATTTCATTAATTCGGTGCTAGGAATGCCAACACAGAGCATAGAGGTTCTTGGTGATGGTGTTGATGGTAGATGTGGTTAAGGATGGTGGTCATTGTTATCATTTGTTTCTTTAGCTTTAATTTTGGGTGATTTTATGTTTGCTTCACAATTTATCCAGTTTATGCTCCTGGAATTTTTTGTCTAACTTGTGCTATTGATGGAATTGATTAATATGATCTTTTACTTATGAATATAAATTTTAGCTTATGTGCTCTCGGCTCTATGTTTTTGCTTTGTGTCTGGATTGTTGCTCATACAGGTACATACAGTTGCTGTTGGAGCTGCTATCGGCCAGGCTTGTCTTGCAGCAGGAACAAAAGGGAACCGGTTTATGATGCCACATGCAAAAGGTTAGAATCAACTGCTTGCCAAATTTGCAATTATATCCTTTTTATGCTTTTATCATATTTTTGTTTTATCAATACTAAGTGTTCTTTTAAATTATTTTTCAGCCATGATCCAACAGCCTAAAGTCCCATCTTCAGGATTGATGCCTGCAAGTGATGTTCTCATCCGTATTGGAATTGGCTAACCTTTCTGTATTGGAATCTGGTGAGTGTCAAATACTTATGTCCTTATCATTTGTGTATTTCTGCAGGGAGATGAAACAATATTGGGTTAATTACAGTAAATGATATGGCATCAAATTACCATTCATATAGTATCTAGTTATTCACAATGCATAATTCATATTGATTCATCATTTGGAGGTGTTAATCTGTAAGATAAGATACATTGACATTAACGTTTGCATTCTTCAGTTTGAGCTGAAGCAGTTAGATGGTGCCCTTCTTCCATCACAAAACTAAGTAAAACTCATGCTTTCCTTGCAACTTGTCTATCTCCTGTTTCTATAGCTTATTATCCCTATCATTTTAGTTCATTTCCATGATTGCAGGAACCTCCAGGGCTCTCTTCATGTGCGCATGAAACATTTTTGTAAAAAAATAGATAAAAAGACCTGATCATATTCAGAAGAAGCACTCATGTCTACCATATCTGGTTAAAATGTTCTTTTTGAACAGAATAGAGTTGAAATAGTGTCATTGCATGTTTGGTCAACATTGATTGTTTTCTGGCATTTTTTTTGGCAATTTTTGATGTCTTTTTTCTACCCTTGTTTGTCTTATGATTACGTGTTTTCTGAGGATGGCAGGAAAAATTGGAGAACTGAATTTTTTCTTGTCCTCTATAGAAGGCCAAAGTCGAATTTGGCATTACATTTTAATGGGGGCAAAGTTTGTTATAGTTACGGTCATGGTGTAGCTTTTGCTATTCCTTTTCACCTGCTCTGATAGTTTTTGTTCCTTTAAATGTTTGTTCTAGAAGCATCTGCCCAGTTGAATGAAGAAAGAACTGCTCGTAATGTGGATGACAAATCTAGCATACCTGAAGCTACATCTACCAGCCATTGTAAGGATAAAGTTAAACTCTTTGGGAGGAAAGGAAAAGTGCTTCGTGAAACATGTGAACTTGAGGGTACCTCGAGGAAATCCAAGCTGGGAAGACATGCAGCAACTTACGCTAAAGCAGTCTCTGAAGCAAAGCACGCGACTCGGTCCATTAATAATAATAATACTAGTGCATTGAAAAGAAAATGCCAGTCTTTGGTTTCAAAGGTATTTAAATATCTCTTTCATTTAGTTATATTTGGTGGTCTATTTTTTGTTGTGATCTTGTGGAAAAATGAAAATTTTTGTTCTTATTGCAGGTGCCAAATACTGAAGCTCCCTTAAACTCACATCCAAGTAAACCATTGGAGGCTGAGGTATGGTGTTATTGTCCAAAGCTTTTTATTCAGTTAAGGAGCTGTCTAACTGGGGATCAGATTCTGGTTCTAGCAATTGATTATGTTTTAAGGATTTTCTTCCTTTCTGGAATTTGGGACTTTTTGGAATTAGAGTTTGTGGAATTTGGTGGAGCTGGAGGCTGTTGAAGTTTTTTTGGTAGACTTATTAATGCTTTATTTTTTAACAGACAAAATTTTTCTTTCGGTTGAGAATGGTCTTATTGATTATCACTTGATGTTGTATTCTCACACTGTAGATACTGATATTTCATGGCATTACTTTAAGGAATATGTTTGCAATAATTTATGTGTTGAAGCATTTTAATTCTACCAAAATGGTGGTTACATAATGTTTGATTTTTTTTCCTATGTTTGGGAATTTAGTGGTGATTTGAGTTGCCAATTTTAGTTTCTTAATCCGGTTGCATGCTCAGTTCTCTTTGTGAAGTTTACTACCCATGAGGCCTTTCATTAATCATAGAATTTAATAGCACCTTTGTAGGTTATTTTACTCATACACCGTAGTCAGCAAAACCCACCATTAATTGCTTTGCAATATATTAAAACGATAACATTTGGAATTTCAATGCTCTAGGATCTTTTTCATTTTATTCCATCTCTCCCTGCTCTGTTTACTTCTCTTCCTACTCTCTTTATCATGATCTTTTATAGTTGCTAGTAGCATTTCAAGATAGAGGGGACAGAAAGTTCATTTGTTAATGATATACACATTGAACTGTATTTAATATTTACTTTGTTAACGTGTATCATATTATTCTTTTCATTTACTCTTTTTAATATTATTTGCAGGTTAATAATGATGATGCAAGTCATGATTTAATGGAAAATGATAATTGAAGATCTATATTGTTATTTTCAAGATAGATTATTTATAGTAGTGTTCTTAACACTTGTATAGTTAAATTGTAAAATATTTTATTCTATTGAAGATTAATAAAAGAATTATTTTTATCAATGTAATTAGTGTTTTTTTAGATTGTGTTTAAATGTTCCAAATGTATTTATAAAGTTCTCATAAAATTAATTGATAATACAAATAGTTCCAATAAAAATCAATATTAAATTACTACGGATTTGCTACGAATCTGCAACGGATATTTGAAATCTACGACGGAATCTGCGACAGATACTGTGACGACAATCTGCGACGGAATTTGTGACGGCAATCTGCGACGGAATCTGCAATGAATTTGCGACGAAAATCTGTGACGGAATCTGTGACGGAATTTGCGACGAAAATCTGCGACGGAATCTGCGACGGCTACCCTTTGCCCGCGAAAATTTGAGTGGCAAATTTGCAACCGCCTAGTGGTAGAAAATCGGTCGCAATCTGCGATGGCCTGTCGCAAAATTGAAAATTGCGACGCCCTTTTTATTAACGGATCGTATCCGTCGCAGATCGGTCGCAAATCTTGATCTGCGACGGATTTGCGACGGATCTGCGACAGATTCTGTCCGTTGCAGATAGCGTTTTTTTTTTTTTTGTAGTGTAACTCAGCCGGATAAACTCTATCTCATACTCTGTCACTATCCTGGTACCCACCAGCATACTCCCTCGGAGTATACTTCTTCTTGAATTTTTTAGAAAATCATCATAGATCAGGACTAGTGGATCAGCCATAGCATGTGGAACCGTCTTCCACCAGTTATAGGCATCCCTCTGTAACAGAATCTGACATAATTAAACTTCTCCTCTGGAGTAGCCTGCAGCTGGATGAACACTCTCTGGACCCTGTCTAGCCACAGCTTTGCTACAACAGGGTTTGTAGTACCAACAAAGTCCTCAGCTCCAAACTTTCTGAACTTATCATACTTCTTTATCGGCAACTGCAGCTGCGACTATGGTTGTGGTGGCAGTGGCGACTGCTGAACTGGAGCCTATTTCAACAGTTTCACCATATGTCGTACCCAGTCCGGTAAAATTTCCTCTGTTGTTAGTCTCACAGGCACAAAAGCAGATGTCTCAACACCAATCTCAACTCTAGCTCCATCTCTACCCTCACTAGGAGCTACACTCTTTGCACAATCCTCTACAGATTGAAACGGCCGAGACGCCATAACTATCTATATCTACAAACACAACAGAAATTAATACATCAGATATTAGAAACTGCTAGTGCCAATGCATGTATCACAATTGAAAACTATATTTAAAATTCTCATTTTCTCTCTCTAACAACCTACCTAGGTCGAGAACCTCAAATCTAGGCTCTGATACTAAAATAAATATAAAATCCTTATACTCTATATACGTATAATACATACACCTATATATGTAAAATATGCATGTACGGTATAAAAATATCACAGTTCTGTTTAATAACATTTTTTTCACTTTTCAAATTTAAAATCTTAAATACTTTGAAATGTATATTTAAATAACAACTAAAATATTATTATAAATTATAGGCACTAAAATAAGCATTTTTTATAAAAATCTCTGAAAAAAATTCACCAAAATTTTGTCTATAATTTGGACATTCCCAAACTAACAACACAACAAGCATGAAAATACTCTCAAATAACTCAAAAATACATTTCATCCATCCTACTCAATATCTCCATATTTTCTCAAAATATCTATATATTTTCATAAATCTACCTATCAAAACATATACAAAACCCACATCATAAATTTTTATCCAAAACATTCTTTTTAATTTATAATATATATAAACTGAAAACATAATATAATAAACATAATCTTCAAAATGTACAATAATATAAAAATATATATACATGCTGGCAGTCGGCATTGATCTCAAAGAAGTAGCCAAATCAACCCAAGCAAACTCAAAGCTAGACCCGACTTGGTCTAGATGAACTCTCTAGCTCTACCGGATCTATCATGTCACCTGCGCAATGAATTTCAATCGCGCTAAGCCAAAAGCCTAGTGGTACAAATTTTGATAAAAATAAAATTCAAATGCAATGCCAATACGCAATGCATATGGATATCATATCATCACTTTACATCACATTTTATCTTAAAAATCATCACCCATATATTTTGGGTAATTCACATAATCCACATATGATTCACATTTTATACACTTTAGCCATTACCAATTGCTTTTTTAATAATGCCCTTAATGCGCATACACAACAAATGACATCACCCAAACACTTTGGGTCATTTTTACATAATACTCATATTTCACATTTTATACAATTTAGCCATTAACAATGGGTTTTCACAATGCATCTAACACATATATGACATTACACATGTCATATGACATTATTCATACATAATCAATGCATCAAGTAGCTTTAACATATTTTCCAACCAAAATGTGTTAAGTCCAAATATTATGCAAACATAGCCAATTTATTCAAAGTTTGTACTTACCTTTAAGAGCAACAAAAAACAAGCTCAAACACCCTTCAATCCTTCTCTTTCCACTTGCCCTTCAACACTTGGATGTGGCAAATGAACTCTCCTCAATGCCTAAACCAAATGTGATCATAAATAATCATTTAGTATCACATTCTAAGGCATTTCTAATCTTAAATCATAATTAAACACCATTCAAATAAAAATTTTAAAGTTCAGATTAACCTCACTTTAACTTTGGAATACCATACTAAGCCATTCAATTAGATGTTTTAAATTTATTTATATTATTAAAAATATAATTTAACATATTTAAAATAATTACATTATAAAAATACACACTTATGACTAAAACCCTAAAATGGCATAACCTTCCCCCATTGAAGATTTTCCATTCCAACTCAATTCATTTATCATTTCAAGCTTATATTCATCACTTTTATTACTAAACACCATGCTTTAACCAATAAAATCAAATAATTCAATCACTTTGAAAATCATTTTTCCGAAACTCTAAATTAACATTTCCATTCTCAAACTCCAATCAAATTTAACCAAATCTAATATTTGACTTTAAAATACTTATTTATGTATCAGAACAACTCATTTTGAATCAAATTACATAATTAAAATTCATGAATTCAAAAGTCCAAAAGTTACATAACCTTAAATTCTCTCTCTTCACCAATCCTTACCCAAACTCAACCATTTCTTCAATCCAACATTAAAATCATTGTTAATCACTTAAAATAACTTCATTCATACAAAAATAGATAATTAAATCATACAATTTCACATGCCCAAAACACACATATTCAATCTTTCATGAAATTTCAAGAAAAGAGGTTGAAAACTTACTAAATTTAATGAAAATTCCCAAAAATTCACTTTGAATACTCGAAATCCTTCAATTAATGGTGTATGGAAGAAGCAAAAATCTTCCATCCTTCAATGGTAAAAGTCCGCCTTTAGAGAAGAAGAAGAGGAAGAAGATTAAAATTAATTTTCTCTTTCTTTTCATCTTTTATTTATAGCTATATATATATTATATAATATTTTAATAATTAATTATTTAATTGATTAAAAGTTCAAAAATTCATCTTCCATTAAAAAATAAATTATTTTTAAAATTTTTATTTTTTAAAATATATTTACCAAAAAGCCCTTTGACTTTTCCTTTAAAAAGTGTTAACTTTTCCTTTAAAAGTATTTACTTTTTTGTTGACTTTATATATTATATATATTTTTTGTATATTTTACATATACATTTCACTTTTCTCATTTAAAGTTCTTCATTTTTCATTTAAAATCATTAATTTAATTTATTCAATTAAATTATAATTTATTTTATTTAATTTTTAAAAAATTTAGAATATTACAACTTCTGCAATTTTAACAGAAAGCCAATGAAAGAGCAAAAGAACTATCATTTTTCAAGATTTGTAACCAGCTAGATCTTGGAATCAAAAAACCAACCTTTTTGATGGAGGAGGACTCAAAAAACGATTGATTGATTTGACCTAGAGTTGATTTATTCCCAAAACAGAGAAGAGAAAATATAAATAAGAGAAAAGAATTGGTCTGCGACAGACTTAGCTCTACATTGACAAATTTGAAACCCTAGCAGAGAATCAGGGGTGAGAGAAAACTAAAAAGAGAGATTTTTTTTTTACTTGCCTCCGACTAGTTGGACGCACAATTAATCTTTAGATGGATACTCATCACATTATATATATATATATATATTAATAACTGTAGCACAAAACCTTACGTTTGTAGATGAATCTAGCCCTACAGATAACTCATTACATTATATAATTTGTCGAATAGTGATAAAATTTTGACCATAAAATGCATACATTGCCACAAAAACCCATATCAATAGCACAATATTATAACTTAATTACATTGTCTTAATTAACTAAATTTATTTAAAATTAAGATCGCAACTTATCATTTGGTGAAAGAGCATCATAAGATCTATGAGCTGGAGCAGGAGCTGCAGCAATGCTTGATTGGACATCCGCAGCTCCGGTTGAACTGATATTCGAATTTTTCCGGCAAGGAACACAAGTCAATTTCTCATTTGGACAGATTCTTGGCTTAGAAAAGAAAGCTTTACTCTCAGCTGCTGACCTCTGATCGATTTGGAAGGTCCAAAATGCAATTCTTTCTAACATCAAGCCTGTTTAAAGCCATCAATTTTCGACACTCAGGCCCAACTTGAGTGAAATAATTGCTTGATAATGACAGATTTTGCAGATTTTGTAACTTGCAAACGATATCCGGCACTGTCCCATAAAACTCATTTTCGGCCAAATTCAGGATCTCTATCATTGCTAGGCAAGCAAAAGAACGTGGTATAGGACCTGTTAGCTTATTGAAGCTAACATCGAAAACTGTAGATTTTGACAAACACCCAATTTCATATGGCAAACAGCTAGTGAATTCGTTATTCAAGAAAAGAACTTCAAGCAGATTTTTGGCTTTGCCAATGCTGCTTGGGATAGGGCCAGTGAAATTGTTATTGGCCAAAGTGAGATACAAAGCTGGTGTATCGCCTGCATTATCTGGAAGATTTCCAGTAAATTTATTGTTGTTGATGTAAAGTACATCAAGATCTAGTGTAAACACTTTTCTTGGAACAAACCCAGAAAATTGGTTGAATCTGATGTCCAAGATGGTTAAGTTCTTAGCATCAAGAACTGCTGAAGGGAATTCACCACTGTACTTGTTGCTTATATCAAACTCATATAGAAAATTGATGTTTGAAATTGAAATTTCTTTAGGAACAATTCCAGTGAAATTATTGGAATTAGCATCGAATATAGCCAAATCCTTCAATTGATCAATGAAATCTTTGATCTGAATATCTGTGCCATCAAAATTGTAGCCGTTGAATTTTGCTGCAGCTACAGAAAGCACGTTGGTGTCAGGCCTAATAGCACAATCGAAGCTTTTATATGTACAGGGATTTGGGTTGTTCGATGACCTTGTTACGCCATTGGGATCGTATTTAATCTTGGTTTTGAAATTCTGAATTGTGTGATAATCTCTTATGATATTTGGAAGAAGACATGTCAACGACAGAGGCCAAGGAGAAGCAGTATTATAGCTACAGCCTCCTCCGCCAGTGATTGTTTCCAAATCTTCTCTTTTTGATCCAACCACAGGCGCGGCGGCATTATCACTAGCAACCTCATAACTCAAACATGAAATAGAAATTATTGTAAAAATTAGAAACAAACAATTGCTAAAATTGCTACCCATTTTACCCTATCTAGTCCTTCTCTTGAAAGACTGTAAAACTGTATGAAAAATAGAGTAAAATTTATAGAGAAACTGAGACAGAGCAAAGAGTAGCTGAATGTTCACGAGGAGAAATTGTTGTGCTATCATTTTCAAGGCTAGTTTTTAAACCCGTGAACTTGTTTATTATCATAGACTCGTCAATAATTTATTTTGAAAAAAAAATTATTTCAATTTTTTAATAATTTATCAATTAGAAATTATTGTATTATGATTTTTCTATTTGTATATAATTACAAAAGATACAAATAAAATTAACTTGAAACTATTCTTGCCTTTGGCTGATTTTACTACGAATTCAATATAAAATTAATATACTTGGTTCATTCTATAATTTGCATATTTATAATAAATGTAAACCAATAAAAACCTTTAATTTTTCCTAATAAAAAATTAACTGAAAATAGATCATAATAAATTAAATAAAATAATAAAATATAAGAGTAACATGTGTTATGTTTTTCCTTCCCTCAATAAACAAATATTATATCTCAATTCAAAAAAAAACAACTAAATTTTTTAAAACATTTTTCTTAAATTTGCATATGCATAAAAACTAGAAAAAAAATGATGTGGAATGCAAATATTAAAATATTTCCTCTTAGTTTTTTTACCAAATTCAGTAGGAAGAAGAGTCCAAACATAACAATACATTAAGTTTTATGGGGTGATTTAACACCCAATTTGTCCTAAGAGAAACTTTGGAGATAGCAGATAGCAGATACTATTAATCTGCGACCTTGTTACATTCCTAGCTATTTGCAAAAGAAAAGATACAATCCGAAAGCTAGCAAGACTTTTGATATGTAATACAATGGTTTCAAGTCCATATTTGAAAATGCATTTATGAAAATGGTCAACAGCCTTTTCAATAGCTATGAGTAACGCTTGGGTTTCATTTCCTTAAAGGAGAAAAAGATTTAATCACTACAAAAAAGATGCGATTTATGAACATAATTTACCAACAAAAACAAATATGCTAATAATTACTGATAGATTACTGATAGAGAAAAAATTTGTGAATTTAAAAAATACATTACCAATAGAAATTACACTTTCGTCAATAATATGATGCAAAAAATTTGGCGTTGAATATACCAATGATATTTCCTGACAGAATACGTACGTGGTTGGTAAATGTGAGGCAAAGACCTACATCGCCACTTGTTGCTGACTCATTCACCAAGTAATGAAGAGAGCAGTCGGTAAATATAGTGCCAGAGTATTTGAACATACTATTTTTATTTGTTACTTTATCGACAAATCACAATATTTGTATAATTTTTTTATTTGTCGATAAATTTTTGCTCTATCTTAAAGTATAGTCATTTTATAAAAAGATTTACCAACATATCTCTTGAAAAAGATTGTACTATTTTAATAATATTTTCTGAGAGATTTTGTTTTACGGTCAACAAAGTTCTTTATATAGACATAGTTACTGAGAAATATGTTTTCGTTAGGCAAATTAATTTCATTTGAGCGAGATTTTTTATGTGCCATAGTTATCGAGAGATTTTAAATTCCATGGATAAATGTGGCACTACAACTAGATTTGCCGGGAGATAAAGTGACTCGTCAATATCTTTTCATTCAGACTAAATTTTTAAACACCACATTTACTGAGATAATATATTTTGCGTCCATAAAGGTCTTCTAGAAGAAATTTTATCAATCATTTTTCTATTCAGTTGGTAAATATGAGGACCGATTTAAGTGTTCGTCGATAAATAATCCAATATAATCAGGCCAACATCCTTTTTTCTTCTTCTCTTTTCTTCTTCACTCCATTTCCATCCGAGAAGAATTGTTTTCCTCTCACTTTCTCCCCATGTTCTCTATAATTTTTGCATTTGGAGTGTTGTATTTGTTGATTTTCTGAAAAAAAATCTATTACTTTTTATAATATGTGTTCTTTTAATTTGTTTTTCATTTGGTTGTTTGATTTTTAGGAATTTTTTGTTTATTATGTATATTTGGTGAGATTTGAATATTTTTTAGGCTTATTGTGCTATTTTGTTTGATTTTATTATATAGTAATAATTGAATTGTTATTGGAAAATTTAAAAAAAAATCATAGAATTATGCATGCTAGAAATTTATGTATATGAAATTTATTTGTATGAAATTTAATGTGGTGATTAATTTTGTGCATTTTATTATTTTCTGTGATATTTTCTGTGTTTTTGAAAAAAAAAACTATATTGTTAATAGATAATACTGTAATTTTTTAATTTATGTGATTTTGTAAAAATTAATGGGAGTAAAATTTAGAGAAATATATATATATATATATATTAATTTTTATGTTAATAAAAATATGTAATGAAAAAGTTTTTAGTTAATATGTTGAATTATATTATTTTTTGGTCTGATAAATTACAGATTTCTTAATTTATTGTTGGAAATTTTGAGTATGGATTAATTATTGATTAAATAATTAGTGTAATTGTATTCAAGATAATTTGATTTGTTAGAATTTTTGTGTTTGCATTTTTTTATTTTGAATTTAATTGGATTATGTTGAATGTAATTGTTGAAAATTCTATTTGTGGGAAAATTTTGAGTGTATGCATTTTATTATTGTGAATTTAATTGAATTATAATAAATGCAATTGTTAAATTGTATGCTTGAGTTTGTTAAATTAAATGGATTGTGTATGAATTTAATTGTTGAGATTTATTTTATTATGAAATGATATCTTTCTTTGTATAGGGATTAAATTTTATGTTAATATATATATATATATGCACTAAATTAGTAGTTCACATAATTTGGCTTTTTTTTTCATTGTTGTGTAATAAATATTTAAAGTGTTTAAGTTTGCATTTGATATATTAGAAGTGTTTTTCATTTGTAGGCATGTTAGAATTTGAATAATTAGGTCTATATAGGTGAAACTTTATTGAAATTTATAATATATTTAATTAGAAACGTTATCTTAATGAAATATATTAGTAAACATTTTCAACAATTTAATTTAAATATTAGACTTAATACTCGTTTGGTTCTCTTCTGAAATTATTGAGAGTGCACTAAATTATCCAAGTTGGATATAGTTTAGAAATGATATTGTCTATAAATTATCATATATATGTTTGTAGAATTTATAGTATATACCCTAAAATATTCTATTAACATGAATAGATCAAATTTAATGACTTATTTATAATATTTGACATTGTGTACTCAAAGAACTAAGAGAAAATACTGCCATATTTTTTTACTAAAATATACAATAATGTAGACAATATTATTTCTGAATGGGACAGGCTCCTATCCATTTTTAATAAAGGTATTATAAGGAGATATGTTATTAGGAAGTTATAAAAATTAATAAACTTAATTTAATTTAACTAAACTGATTTAATTTTTTTAGGTAAAAATGAGTTCAAATTGTTCTTGGATGTATGACAGTATGACAGTTGCAATAGCTATCACACTCTTAATATGGGTTTTGTGCATGGTATAGAGGAATTTATTAAGTTTGCATTCAATTAAACTACAAATAGGCAAAGTGATAAGATTAGATGTCCTTATATAAAGTGTCATCATCTAATAGTTTGGCTAGTTGATGAGGTTAAATTACATCTACTAAAATAAAGGTTTGTGCCAGACTACTATCTATGCGATCGACATAGGGAACAATATGTAATTCCAAAGCTAGTTGAACAAGTAATTTCCGAGTCAGTTGAACCATTTGTAAACCTGTATCAATAGATGATTTATGATGCTGCTAATTCAAGTTTTTATAATTACATAACTGGATTAGATTATTTAAGGCATCTAGTCTAGATTTTAAGGAAGCTTCAATGGAACAGCCTCCTAATCCGGATGCACAATAATTTTATAACATGTTAGGAGCATTAGACACTGAATTATGGCCTGGATGTGAAACACATTTTCATCTCTTAGCAGTGGCACGTTCTTTGAATCTGAGCAGCACATGTCAGAAAGGGGATATAATAATTGGCTATAATTTATTCAAGAAATTTTGTCGACTGATAAAACAGTGGTAGACAACTTTTATAATACAAAAAATAAGTCGAGGGACTTGGATTGCAGTGGAAAAAATAAATTGTCATAAAAATAATTGCATGATATATTAGGGTAATGATCGATATATGACTATTTATAAATTTTGTTCAGAACCCATATACAAAATAGAAGAGGTGGAGGGAGACAAAATATTCCATTTAAACAAATGTATTATTTTTCACTAACTCAGAGGCTATAACGTCTATATACTTCAGATACCACAACTAAGCATATATGGCATGATGAGTATGAACAAAAAGATGAAACAATTTATCATCCATCTTATTCTATAGCTTGGAAGCATTTTAATCAAACACATTTGTAGTTTGCTTATGAAATTAGTAATGTACAACTTGGATTGTGTATAGATGGTTTTCAACTGTTCGGTCAAATGAGACAATAATATTCATGTCGCCCAATTATAATCACTCATTATAATTTTCTACAATAGATGTGTATGAAAGAGTAGTTCTTATTCTTAACTATAATTATTTTAGGACCAAATAATCCTAAGCACAATATAGATGTATATCTCCAACCTTTAGTCACTAAGTTGTTAATGTTGTGAGAAGTGGGTATACAGACATATGATATACTAATGAAGTAAATTTTCAATTTGAGTGCTGCTTAATATGGACAATAAATGATTTTCTAGCATATATATGTTATCTGGATAGAGTTCGACGAGGAAATTAGCTTGTACATACTATATAGAGTACACTCAGGGGTTTACACTTCCTCATGGTAGGAAAAGTTGCTAGTTTAATAATCATAGGAAATTTCTTAGCTTTGATCACTAATTCAAATGGGACAAAAATATTTTCGAAAAAAAATATTATTGAGCTTTTAGAAGCTCCACCGATCCAAACTCGGAATTTTGGATTGATTAAATAACTTGGGATTAAGAAAGAGAACTAAACTTGATGCTCAACAAATTAATAATTATTCAAGATACAGAAGCAATGGCTAGAGGAAAAGAAGTATTTTTTTTTGGATTCGCCTTATTAGAGTTCAAACATAATAAGATATAATCTAGATGTGATACATATAGAAAAAAATATTTTCAATAATTTGCTTAATACCATCATGAGTGTTCCAGGGGAAACAAAAGTATAATGCCAAGGTTGGGGAAGCTTTAGAGATATTTTGTGAATGCCAAGAGTTGGAACAGGATGAGCGTACATGGAAGTATCCTAAAGCAAGATACACACTAGATCAAAATTCACTACAAGAATATACCGGATTATCAACGAATTTTTTCATCGGTAATTCTTATTATTTTGTCAGTAATCAGATTTACCGACCAATTACTGATAAAATAATTTTGTAGCCGTATTATTTGCAGGTAATGAAAATACCAATGAAAAAATAATTCTGTCGGTAAATTACCGAGAGATTACACTCTGTCGATAAATATCGACAAAACTTTTGTCAGAAATATTTACCAACAAACAACACTTTTTATCGGTAATGCCGATGAAATAATAATTATGTCGGTAATATCGACGAAAAATATGTCGGCCTTCACAGTAAATGATGAATAATATTTACGTCAAAAAATGCTTTCATCTGTAATATTGACAGATTTTTTCATTATCGACGAAAAATAATTTTGACAGAAATTTATGTCTGTATTACCGAAGAAAAGTGTTTTCGTTGGTAATACTGACAACTTTTTTTGTTGAAATTACCGACGAAATATCTTTTGGTCTGTAATTTCGGGAGATTTTTCTATCAGTATTACAGATGAAAAATGCTTTTCGTCGAAAATTCCATTCGTTGTTTACTCGATATTACCAATACAATATTTTTCACGTCAGTATTACCAATATAATCTTCTATCTGTAATGCTGTAAGAAAATTAAATTTTAAACATTTTAAATTTTTAAATATATTCTTTCAATTTTTTTATAAAAAATCTATTATTTTGATTATTAAAATTTAATTATTCAAATTTAAAATATATTTTTTATTATTCTTTTTACTTTGTATAATTTGTATATAGAATTTATAAATGAATTGAAAATTAAATCAATATAATGAATCAAGAATATAAAAATAAAATTTATATTTAAATAAAATATAGTAAAAAAAGTGCATAAATCAAATAAATAAATGTACATAAAGTTTATCGAATGTCCCTCGCATAAAGTTGATCATAAACTGATTAAGATGCTGCTAGACTAACCTTTACACCTGATTCTGCATTCGCGTTTGAACCTGCTCCTGGACCTGCACCTGCACTGCCTCCTGGATTTGTTACTGAACAGTTCGATCATGCACCGCTAACTGCTCCTTCAAGTGTTCGATCTCCTCCAATAAAGTAGATGAACTAGAATATGAAGAAGAAGAAGATGTGTTGACATACTGTGAGCCAAGTCTATACATCTTTTTCTTCTTCTCTTCGCCCACAGTAGCTCTAAATAAGTTATCATCATTAACACGTGTGTCGAATTGAGAGGCATCCTCTCGAGATATAATGAAATGATCCTATAAAATACAATAAGATTAATAACTATATATTTTGAATTTAAATTTTAAAATTAAATAAAATTATGAAATTACTTACATTGGCATCCTAAGACCGATGATCCATAAATGAATGTCCACCGTGGCCCCTAGTGTGTGTATGCACAAACAACCCGTAGATACTCAGTGGCCGACCAAAGGTAAACTCCTATTTAATTTAAAAAAATATTAGCTTGATAAATCTAATAAATACAAATTAAAATATTTTAAAAAAGTATAATTATACTCACTAGTGTGAGATTTGCTGCCTCCCGTATGTATGGATGGACGAACGTGTCTGCCCCTCAGGAGAGCTCTATTGGGCCTGCAAGTTTGCCTACAACTGATCATCAATAAATGAAGGTTGCTTCCCTGCAGCCTTCACCTTGCTCAACATATTAATGTAACGAATAGCTGCATTCTTCATGAAGGCAATCCGAACCATACTATCAATAGCCCAGTCCCAATAAAAATATTTTTGCAAAAAAAAAAAATTAGTATCTGATAATTTTAAAATTTTAACTTTCAAATATATATTAAATATTGAAATTTAGATAAATTTTTTACCTTAAACTCCTCGAACCAAAAGTTCTTCATCTCAAAAGGGATGACCTTCCAGGTAACTCCTACAGGGTCCATCTTCTGTGTAATGATCTTCCGGATACGTCTCGTGGATGACCCAAATGGATCTATCATGTAACTGCAAAATGAACAAAAAGTACATAATTAAAAATATCCACCGATTAAATTTTTATAATTTAATCCAAGTAATAGAAAATATTAAAATATTTACTCCGACTCCCAACAGTCGGATGCTGCATCCTGGCATAAGGACCTGCAGCTAATGCTACAGTACTAGCATCACCCATAGGAGCATCTGTAGGGGCCATATGAGAAGAAGAACCAGGATCCTCTATAGGAGCCTGTGAGAAGAAGAAGAAACCTCTGTGGGCATATCATCTGTAGCCACAGCAATAAGAGGATCCTCAAGTGGGACATCATCTAGGACATTGCGTAGCTGCAGACACGGCTATCCTGTACCACTTGAACCTTGACCTCCACTGGATCAACTGCTAGATCTCGATCGATCTAATTCTCTTCCAGGTCTGCGATACATTTCTCTATAAAATAACTTTAATCATAAACACATTGAATAATAAAATAAATATAAATAAATTCAATAATATTTATAGCCTAATTATACATGCTTATTATTTTTATTCATCACTTTCATTTGATTGGGATGATTCAGATTCAGATTCAAGTAACGATTCATTCTATTTAGATTCTACATCCATAGTATCAATATCCATGAATTGTCCAATTTAAACATTTAAAGGACCTGGATTAATATCATTTGTCCTATCAACAGCTTATATTTTTTGGGACTATCTTCTTGAAATGCATTATCAGACTCCTGATTATTGGCAGATTCTTTGGGTAGATCAATTCCTGATCAATGCATTATTTCTTCGGATAAGTGTTCAATGAATATGTTGAAATAGATTATTAAGATATCATTATCATTTAAATGATGAAGATTTTTTGTTATATGTAAATTTAAACTTTTTTTTTACTTTTAAATTTGCTAACTTACTTGAGATAAGGTATAACTTCATCACAATTCAACAATATGTAAGTATAAGCTGTATAATACTCTCTCTGTTCAAATCTTTGCTTGGTTAGTTTGTCGTATGGTCGACCTGAATGTTTGAAAATAGATAGGAGACCTTCAGATTGGTCTTATATACCTCCATCATCATTTTGAGAGACTTCACACAATTTTGTTATCACATGAGGCTCAAAATAATAACAACAGAAAATTGATGCCTCTTCCACTATAAAGGCATTACAAATTAATGCTTCTACTCTTCCTTTATTTTTAACATTTTTCTTCAGGTGCTACAAATATCTTTCAAAAGGGTACATTCAACGATATTGTACCGATTTTGCAATTTTAGCTCCATATGGCAAATGAATTGGTAAATGTTTCATTGAATAAAAAAACTCGGAGGAAAAATTTGCTCCAATTTATAAAAAATAATTGTAATTTCTTCTTGTAAATGCTCAACTTGAGAAACATTTAGAGATGTAGTAGTAAGTTCTTTAAAAAATAAGCTTAACTCCGACAAAGCTTCCCACACTTTTTTTGACAATAACTCCCAAAATACAATGGGTAATAGTCTCTGCATAAATAAGTGACAATCATGACTCTTCATTCCAAACAATTTATATTTTCTCATATCAACACACCTCGATAAATTTGAGACATATCCATCTAAAAACTTTAAATTTTTTACCCATTGGTATATTAATTATTTTTATTATGATCCAAGGTATAATTAGCTTTTGGATACCTCCCAGTCATTTCATCTTTTTTCAACTCCGGCCCTCCATAAAATATCCTCTTTGCATTATCTTTTGTTTTACCTGGAATATCCATAATCATATTAAACACATTCTCAAAAATATTTTTTCAATATTCATAAAATCTAGATTATGTCTTATAAGATTTGAACTCCAATATGACAAATCCCAAAAGATATTTTTTTTTCCATCCATAATTTTAACATACACTGCTGCTCGAATTTTCATTATATTTAGTTACCTTTTGAAGCCCTAATTGCTCAATCTGAAACAAAAATTATGCCCATTCAATATAAGAGGAGTATCTCTCCTTACTGTAATATTTTTTTTTTTTTGAAACATTTTTTATTCCTTCAGAACGGATGATTTGCCTTCAAAATCTTTCTGTGATTATAAAACAAACTTGTTTTGCCCCATTTGAAAGAGTAAATACATCAGAATCAGTCATGTAGTAAGGACATGCTAATTTTTCCACAGTACTCCATCCAGATAACATCGCATATGTAGAAAAATCACTTATAGTCTACATAATATACGCTCTCAAACAAAAATTTTCTTTTTTCAAATAGTCATAAGTCAATATTCCATCATTCCATAACTGTTTCAACTCTTCTATTAACGGCTGAAGAAATATATCAATTTGATATTTTGGATTATTTGAACCAGGTACAAGTACAAATAAGAATAAATATTGCTCTTTTATACACATCCATGGTGGCAAATTTTTAAGGTGTGAGTATCACCAGCCAGCAAGAGTATTGTTGTCCTTATGAGCCATAAGGTTGAAAACCATCTTTATACAGATCCAACCTGACATTACGACATTCGGCTGTAAAATCATGATGCAGTTGATTGAAATGCTTCCATACCTCAGAATCATATGGATGACACATAATTCCATCTTGCTCATAATGCCATCTTATGTGCGATGTTGTAGCATTTGAATCATATAATCTTTGAAGTCTAAGTGTTAGTGGAAAATAATACGTTCTTTTAAAAGGCACAAACTTTTGTCTACATGTTTCATGACTCTGCTTGAATCTCGGTTCTTCACAAAACTTACATATTCTGTTTTCTATGTAAATACACCAGTATAACATGCACCCATTTATGCAGCAATCAATAGTTTCTACTGGCAATCCAAGTGCCTAAATAATTTTTTTTTGTTTGGTAGAAACTATCAAATATTTCATTATCTTCATAAATTATCTCTTTGATAAATTAGATCCATTGATCGAAAGACTTTTCAATCATATGTTGCTAGGACTTCACTTTTTTAAATCTTTTTTTTTACATATCCTCTTCATCAATTAACACCTATTCACCTCCAACATATTAGAATAAGAAGTTCCCTAGCATCCAAGATATATTTGTTGAAACACTCACATAAGTTATTCAACAATATATCAGATTTACTCTTTATTCTAAAGCATTCTTTACTCCATGTAGTACGAAGTCTTTCCCTTAACCATTCCATTGCATCTAGATTTTTTTTTCTCCAACTCATTCATCTAGAATTCCAACCTTGCTGGATATATTGCCCTTGCAGCATTCCAAAGCATATATTTTAAGTCTTTGCACTTGAATTTCCATCTAAAATTGGTGTACATGTGTCATACACATAGTCTGTGTTCTGAATTAGGGAACAAATTAGACACACTGGATATCAGGCCCTGCAACATAATAGAAAAACTAAAATTAGTGGTCAAGATATATGTAAAATAATATCTTAGAAATAAAATGATCTATACCTTCAGTCTACCTGACATAAAGCACTAGCTCCATGAATTATACATCTCAAGTTCTTTTTTAAGTAAATTCAGGAACCATTTCCCAAGTTGCCATGCATTCATTTTCCACCATAGCATAAGCAATTGGATATATGCAATCATTAGGGTCAATTCCAACAGCTGACAATAATTGACCACCATGAGCTCCCTTCAATCAGCACCTATCCAAGCAAACTAAAGGCCTGCACCCTGCCTTAAAACCCACCTTTAAAGCTACCAAAAATATATACACACCCTTAAATACCCTACCTGGTGTGTAAAACTCTACAGTACTACTTGGGTTGGACCTCAAAATTTCTAACTTATAGTCGTGAAGTTTAGCATACTATATAGCTACATCAACATTAATGGTTTTTATGTCTATGTCTCTTACCCTCCATGGTTTCATCCTTGTGATTCTATACCCATGGTCTTTCCTAAACCTACTAGCTAAGGAGGATAATTCCCATAAGGGGTCATCCTTGAAAATTTCAAGGTATTTAGTGGCAATCCATTGGGTAGTAGCAAGGAAATTTGTGCTGCTCTTCCCACATTTGTGTTGTAAATTGGTAGTTCTAAATTGAAAAGTTTCATCTTTTGGATCCTCCTTATTAAACTTCTTGGAAAATATAAAAAAAAACAACATTTCTTAACACCCTCACATTTAACCCTATCTCTATCATTTTTTTTTTAAATTTTACAAAGAATCTATATTTAATCCCATATCTCCTATAAGTTTCTTTGAAAACTTCTCTATAACTAAACAACATTCCTACCTTAAAACTAGGGTCTTGCAAGTCCGTAGTAGCATGAAATTTGGGATATCTCACCCTTCCCTCCCTATCCTCGTCAGAATCATAATGAAGCTTATCAGAACAAGCATAATCTGTTTCACTTGAAGCTAATTCAACTCTAATGCCAGTATCTATGACTCTTGATTTCATTTTTGTCCCACTACCCTTAGGTCTTCCCTTGCTAGCCCTTTATCTTTAATTAACAGCTTTAAGAAAATCATCATCCCCATCAACTAAGTTGTACACTTTATCAACTAAATTATCATACTCTATTTCATCTTCCACTTCGATCCCCTCCCCATCAAAATCACTGTCACTACTAGTATAATTACAATTCTTTTCCCCACTATTTTCACTTTTCCCCCTACCATCACTTTGAATACTATCTAGCCTATGAACATGTTCTACACTGTTAAAACCATCCTTGAGTACAATAAACTTAACATCAGTCATTTCTTCTATATCACCTGATCTATTAATGACATCCTGCCAAGCAAAAAGGTCCTCACGAAGCCTACTATTTGAAGTCAGCCCAATCCCCCCATCTTCAGCCCTATTTTCTGCATTTCCTAAACCATTCTACCTAGCACATACATTATTAGCTAGCCCACTATCAGAAGTTACCCCAATTCCTCCCATTAAAATAAGGCCCATCTCTCACTTCTAATTCACTCAAAATTGAGGTTAGTTATAAAGGAGTTAACCATTATACTTGTTTAATTTATCTTTGTCATTTGTAGTAGTAACCTTGACCCCCTCCTCACAATCAATTTCCTCTATTACAATAGAACTCTTTCTAACTGGGTTTAAAAAATTTTCTACCTCATTCTCTGACAAATATTTAATATACACTTCTACCTTACCATGATCAGCATCATGCAACCCCATTTCATATGCATCACTATATTTCTCTAGTAATCTTAATCCCTTATTAAAATCTGACCAAAGAATACACCAGTAGTACATCATGAATCCTTCATGCCCTATTTCTTTTACTATACTATCGATGGTCATAAATGGCAGCCTATCCATATCTACCAAAACACTAACTACCTCACCATCATCGTAACTCCATTCACCAAAATCTCCACCATGGTTAAGGTATATAGTTACTATAAAAAACAAATAAAATAATAATTGGCCAATATAGTAATAAAATATAAAGAAAAATTAAATTAATCAGCCTTAATCAAATGCATTCTTTATTGAAATAGGACATTCTTTTGTCGCCATTGGCGATGGTCCACCACCAACACCCTTTTGTATAAAAATTCCTTATCAACACCTACAGATAATAAAATAATTTCATGTAAACACATTTCAATATTTCATTCTTTGAAAGAGAATCAACTATAAAAGGGAATTCTACTTTGTATTTCCTTCAGAGATAGATTATTAGGATTTTAAGTATATGTCAATGTCTAAAATCAATTTCAATATCTAGAATTGATATTTATATAAACCAACAGGACAAAAACAAAGATGATTACATGTAGTCAAAATTGATTTCTCAAAACCCATGAGACAACTATTGTCTGTGTTCTTCTACTTTAAAAAAAGCATAAAACTAAAGATAGAGAGAGACAAACACAGTAAGCAAGATTCATAGTCAGAATAGGGTTTAGATTAAGTCATATTAGATTTTAGATCCACAAAGATTAGGTATGACATCGACTAAGATGAGGGTTAGGATTTTGATTTTGATTTTGGTTTTTTAATGCATTACATATTAGAAAAGAGTGAAATGGAGAGTCAAATGTGAGAGAGTGGATGAGATAGAATAGGTAATTTTCCTTCCTAGTGGTAACTTGTCCTACAAATGCCAAAGAAAATGATCAGCAAAATTTTTAATTTAATTGGACATGCGGATTCTATGTGGAGTCCATGTGGACTCTCCTTCGCCGGAAAATATAATAGAGGACTTTTTTTGGGATGAAATTAAAGTTAGGGGATTTTTTAGGGACAAATTAATATTTATGGATATTATTGATACATCAATATAAGTTTAAGGATGATTGATGAAATTAAGCCCAAGTTTCTACAAGGATTTAAGGAGATTTTAAGGAATTTACAAGTTATAAGTAAGTTTACATTGAATTTAAGAAGTTTTTCTTGAAATTTTAGATATGTAAAAATATGATTTTTGATGGAGGTTTAAATAATTGTTAGAATGAATTGTTATGATGTTATTTCGATGTGGAAGTAATGATTTTAAGGTTGGGTGGTTGAAATGATTGAGTTTGGTGGTAGTTTGGAAGAAGAAGTAAGGGTATTTAGGGTTTCTTAATGAAATTTGGGTAGAATTAATGTAATTGGTGTTATAATGATTAAAATATGTTAGAATGAGTTATTAATGCTAAATTTGCACTTATACTTTGATTTAGGAGTGAGTAGGGTGGATTTACTCAAATAAAGTGAAGAAAGGCATTTGTGAAATTGGAGTTGAAAGAGTAAATTAGGCTTGGAGTTAGTACTTTCAAGGTTAGTACATACTTTGATGTTGTATGCTTTAATTGCATTTGATTTTTCTTAGCATTTTGTGATTTTTGGAAATATTCTAAGCTACTTTGCCATGGTTATCCATAGTGTAAATGCATTGTTTCATATAATAAATAGTGAAATGCATGAAATATGTTATGTTAAGCCATTATATTATGGCAATTGTATATGTTATGTGTAACTTGTGAAAAATGTGATAAATGCATAAGAAATATGGTTTTAAAGTCACATTTAAGAAAAGGTGAAATGTGTTTGCAATACCTTGAAAACATGGGAATTATACATAATTATGGAAAAAGATATGGAAATGAAAAAATGTGATAAAGTGTATGTTTGGTGTGTTCGTTTGCCTTATATAATATCTAGTTACAGAGAATTGTATTTGGAACTATTGGATTGGCGTTTAATTGATATGTGATGATACATTCTGTGTCTTTGGAGCTAGACACGATGGTGTCACTTATGATGTTATATTTATTTACCTTCGGGGTTAAATACACTGGTGTCAATAGGGGACGGACCTTCGAGTTGTATGATTAAACACTTAGATTACCGGTGTTGCGATAGACCAAGTCAATATCTCTAAAACTTGAATATTTTATAGGGTCATTTTGGCCCATTGTATGTGTTTGTGACAGTTTGATTCTCTAATGGGCATCAAATGCATTTTACATACTACATTATATGTTATAAAATAAAGACATATTGCATTGTTCAAAAAATTACTTTTGTTATCAAAGTATATGCCACTATACAAGTAGCTCAACACCTATGCTAGTAGCTCAACACCATTGTTTCATCGTACAGGTGACATGGTAGAGACAGAGAGCCCTACTACACTTGACCAAGTTTAGGTTAGTGGATTTGTACAAGAAGTTTGATATTTTCCACCAGATCAGAGCCTGCTTGCATATCATGTAAATATTTATTTTGTTGAACTTTTTATTTTTATATACATTATGTCATAATGTAAATATTAATGAAATAAATGTTTGGTTAAGTATTGTAAATATTTGAAACACTTTTTATATATACATATATATGAGGTTATGAGATGTTGAATAATTTTTAGAGGAAATTTTAGAGATTTGGGATATATTTGTTATTGCGAGTGTAATTTTCCGCAGGTTATGATTGTTTAATTTTTGGAAAACATCCAATATATAGATAAAACTCTAGCAAATTTTTTTCAGAGATTTTCTTTTAAATTTTCAATTTCAACATTTAACTATTAACACATATTTATTTACCTAATAAATTGATCTTACTAAGGATAAATTATTTTGTTAAAATTATGGAGTATTTTCTATTGGTAAGGATGGTGACATTCTTATATACTGTATATGTATTTTACATATACTAAAAGTATGTATTTTATATATATGGG
Organism: Garcia nutans; assembly: GCA_947685225.1. NCBI lineage: Eukaryota > Viridiplantae > Streptophyta > Magnoliopsida > Malpighiales > Euphorbiaceae > Garcia > Garcia nutans. Next base: position 14,788,915 of record CANTUV010000032.1, read on the forward strand.
ACATAAGGGTGCTATATCGAGACTTCAAAATTTTGGTATTGATTGATTGAGAATATGAAATTCCAAATAACATTGTGCAAAAGTTTTGACCTTTTGGAAAGTACGTGAGTTGGACTATAATTGAGAAGCTAGGTTGGGATGCCTATATCTATTCTATATATGGAGTTGGATAGATATTTGAGAAAACATCAAAATAAATATCGATAGTGTCATATGGAAAGCAGCAACTCTGCTATTTTATGATTTGTGTAAGAGGCCAACTCCAAACCATTCATTCTGACATTTCTCTATTAATTCATGGGCTATCTTTCTATTCTTCATTTCCATAACCATACGTGCCCCTGCCTCTGCCAATTGCCTATTCAATGGAAGAGAAAAATCACTAATCCATTAAGAAAAAAAATATCGAAAGGCAATGTTTATGTTCAATTAGTAAAATAAAATTAAGGTGCAAACTTTTCCAACACATTATAGCACTAGAAAATCAAATTGAAAATAAAAATCAATGATCAAACACTATAACAACATGATTGGAAATCAAAATTACATATTTTTTTCCCATTATCATATACAGAGATGCTCATTTCAAAATCCCTCATTTTTCTTTATAATCCCAGCAATCAAACACTACCCATCAAAAATCACAAGAAAAAAATAGCCAATTCCCTCATTTTCTTTCATAATCCCAATAATCAAACACTACCACTCATTTCAAAATTCCTCATTTTCCTTTATAATCCCAGTAATCAAACACTATCCATAAAAAATAACAATAAAAAAATAAATCGACCCACTTGGTCTTGAGCTCTAATACAAGAATTTACGATAAAAATGCAAAAGTCAGGGATTTAATGGATAGATATCATGGATCGAGTTGGTTATTTGCATTCACAAAAGAAACTGATGGATTGTTGAGTTTTTCATTCATTTAAAAAGTGAGATATTTATTAGTGGGAGAGCAAAAAGACAGTGAAGGTTTAAGTTTTTTGATAAGAGTGTTGTCCCAAATTAGCAACTAAGAGGGGGGGGGGGGGGTAAATTGGTTGATTTGAGTAGTGATGATAAATTAAAATTTTAAAGAACAAGATAAGGAAGATGTAGAAGAAGATTGAGTATAGTAGAGAAGAGTGAACACAAATGATAAATAGTGGTTTAGATTTACCTCAATCCTACATCCACTTTCTTAAAATCTTGTTAAGGTTTCAATAATCTTGAGTTTTTACAAGCTTAACTCTAACTTGGTATTTTCACAAGCTCACACCAAACTTTTACAAGATTTGAGATCAATCATCACAAACTTTACAAGAGTTTTCCCAAGGCTCACTCTAAAACCTAAGTGTTTCAAAGCTATGTTCAACTTACAATGGCATTTTTTATGCTTACACCCAACACCCAAACAATTCCAATGTTAATTGTAGAATATGAAATTGAAAGTATATTGCTTTGGCTATGAGAATCACACAAATACCCTCAAACAAGAGGTTTTTGGGGTATTTATAGCCAATTGAACTTGAACTAGCCATTTGAAGTGGTTCCCACATGTTTAGAGCTTATCTTCCACTAATTTGGTGGCTGAATCACTTTGTGCGATCGGATAGTTCAAATATTACTCTAACAACTAACTCCAGTGGTAAGATTTTGTTGTCTGATAGGATTTTGTATGCCCATGCTACCATATCGTACGGTCGCACAACTCCTTGTACGGTTGAAAGTTATCATTTAATTTGAATTTCTTCATCCATGTGTTCAATTATCATTGGTCCGAGGTATTTGGTGATAAGATTCAAATGTATTGGACTATTACGGTCACTCGGTTGTCTTGGGCAGTTGCACAAGAGATTGAGCATTGAGCAAGCACCGTACGGGCTGACTGATATCTCTTCTACCATTTTTGAGCTTTCTTGTCATTAGGTTGTGCTGTCGCTCGGTATGGTGGTGTGGTCGCATGTCTTTCATGTGTCCTGACATCACCGCGCACTGCTACCATGATCCCTTCTATAAGTTTATGAATTTAGCTCAGCTTTTGGTGCGGTCACTCGGTGCTTGGGTACTGTCTCTCATCTTCCTCATGATTGGACTATACCGCACACTGAGATCGTGAGATCCTCTGTAAGTTTTGTGGATTTTAGCTCGGTATGTTGTGCAGTTGCTCATTTGGCTCAGGAGCATGCACGTCCAGCTTGCGATCCAGCTTCATAGCTTGGCAAGCCCGCCATCCTTTATGTGTCTTTGGTTTGTCTTGCAATTTTATGCAGTTGCTCGGTGGGCTCGGGCGGTCACACAAAGGTTAGGTTTTCATGCCTACAACAACAAACTTGTTTGAAATTATTGGTACATATCAATGTGATTGTCAATGATCAAAATAGAGTTTAGTTGTCCAACAATCTCCCACTTTTTGACTTTGACAATCAAATTAAATTTAATTTAAAAATAATCAAGTGCATGCATCAATTGCAATTCAAATGCAAATGTTTAATGCCAATGTTGTTTGATTTTAGTTACTCCCCCTCAAATCATTCTCCATTAAATGTATATGAAATGCATGATCTTTAAATTCAAGTTAGGTCTCTTCTCCCCATTAACGGATGGAGTATGTTCAATTTTAATTTTAAGTTTTCTTTAAGCTTTTTGCCCTTTAATTAGGTTCATACAACTTCTCCCTCTTTGATAAAGGCAAAAAGGAGAGGACAATAAATTGCAAGAAATAGAAAAATAAGCAAGTGATATAGAAAAAGGAATTTTGTTCCATTAAATTTAAAAAAATAGTAAAAAGTAAATGAAAAATAACAAAGCAAAGAAGCAAAACTAATCAATAATTTTTTTTTTCCTTTTCTTGATGGTGAAGGAGAGGGAGAGTAACCATGAAATGATTGGGAGGATTCTTCATAAGGGCTTTCAATATGCTCACTCACATCCCATTCACTCAACTCTCATTGAGGAAGATCAAAATTTCCTTGCAATTCATATATGTCATGATGAATGTGGGAAATAAGATCAACCTTTTTATTGGGTTTTGTGATCCTCTTGGTTACATCCTTCTTAAAATGGTTGAACTGATTTTGAAGGGAGGTTATGGCCTTAAGGATAAGCTCCTTTTCTTTAGTAGGCTTAGATAGTCTAGGGGGACGCTCAACTTTTACATGAGTAGGTTCTCCTTCTTCTTCGGTAATATGATACCTAGGCCTCTTCCACTCTCTTTGGATAACTCCCTTACTCCTAAAGATGTGATCATCAACCTTTTGGATACATCTAGTATGCTCAAGGTAGTCTAGGTTGATGGATTTAGTGGCTGGATCAAGGGGATCACTTAGGGTTGTAAGATTTTCAGGGGTTAAAAGGCCTAAGTGTCTAGCAAGTTGTGTGATGTGTGAGGAGAGAAAAAAAAAGTGCCCGTCTTATATTTTCCATAATGTAAGAAGGTGTTAATGAGGAACCTAGCACTTTGGATTGGCTCAATATGCACTAAAGCATATAAAAAAAATAAATCATGTTGAGTGATCTTTTCATTTCCATCACTTCTTTGGTGGATGGTGTAAGTGGTGATTCTATGCAGGAGCCAAAATAGGAGAGTTCAAAAGTAAATGGCTTTTGATTACCTATTATTGTATTCAGTTTCAATAGAAATCTTACTCCAAAAAGAAGAACAATTTTTTAAAAGAAAATCCTTATTCATATAGGCGAAAGCTCAATGGGTTTGTGTAGACCCTTAATGAATGCCAAAATAAATTTTATCCGACTTTTAAAGATTTAAACCTAGTTTATAACTTTTAAATAAGTCGGTTTGATTTTGAAAGGCACAAATTCAACTGATTAAAGCCCTAAAATTAAATTTATTTGGCCCAAATTGAAACTGTCCGTTCCATTAACTAAAAATACAATGTTTATTTGAGTCGAGGAGGCCCCATGTGACTTGGGCCACTGCTCATGTCGACCTGGAGGGCCCAGGTTGCCCATGTCAATCTTGCATACCAGATCGACATGAACCTAATTTATTCTAAGTTTTGGCCGACCATTTGGTTTCCTAAGGAAACTATAATTTGTTTAGAAGATGGATTCAACATATTAGGTTTAGGGTTTTTAATTATTGTTTGCCTATAAATAAAAAAAGTTTAATGCTAATAATTGAGGAAAAATTAGGCAACAACGATCCATAAACAACAATCAATAAGTAGGCAATAAGCAACGTTTATCAACAATCAACAATCAACACACCAAAGGAAGTAATCACTGCATTTAATCTTTGTTCGGCCAGAATCAACTTTGGTGGAACCAACAAATGGAGGTTTGGCTAAATTCTTTAATTTGTTTGAATTCACAGTAGTTTCATCCTTAAGTTACAATTTTTTTATCTAGTACGTGCATTCTTTTCTATAAACATCATTAAAGGGTTTAAAGATTGTGAAGTTGTTAGGTCCAGTAGTTACTTAAACCTCGTAGCCCTAAATGTTTTGATTATTTGATTTAAATACTATATTTTGAGTTCAATGTTCATGTAATCATAGTACACATCAAAACCTTAAAAATTAATCCATAAAACCTTAATTTTTTTTTCTTTAACCAAAACCCTAACCTGTTTTCCAGGATACCAAAACCCTAACCCTAATTCCAACTTCAAAACCCTAAGTCCTAAACTTAAATCTATAAAAACCTAAATCCTAAATATCCAAAACCTTGATATCCTAATATTGTTTTTCTAAAACTAAACCCTAATACCAGTTTTCTAAAATTAAAACCCTAATTTACAAGTAAAATCCTAGTTTAGGAAAAATTCTAATTCCCCAACAAAACCATATCATGTAAACTGTCTACCTTTCGGGGGCGCTGCCCTCTTGACCCCCTAGCATGGATGCCTTATTTATTTAGCTTATGTAATTTAGTTTATTTTAAAGACTTTGGATTGATATAAGGGGTATATTTTCACCTATAGTGTGTCCCGTTTTATTTACTTTATTTTCTTTTTGTGGACATTTGGACATTTATAAGGGCATATTTTCATCAATCGATGGGCGTCCATTTATTTATTTATTTGTTTGATTTCAATACAATGAATATTTATTTATTTTAATTTGTATGTAGTATGGATAATATTATAATACTTAAGAATTTAATAATATTTAGACTTGAAGAGGAGGCCGATTTTAATGAAAAGGGTGTTATGGGATGCTGGGTCATTCTCACCTTTCCCCATACATAAGCAACTTTCTGAACCTATTTGGGGGTTGGAAATTTCTTAGAAATTGAGTCATCCACCCCTTTTTTTCTCGTCCCATCCGGGTGGCGACTCTATTTTCTCCGGATTTAGGCCCGTGTTCTCTAAGGCCCTGAGCTTAACAGTGTCAAAGTCGCAAGAACCATTCCACATGGGAGTGAGGAAAAAAATCCCTGCTCACAGTTTAGAATCCCCAAACCTCACCAAATTCTTCTAAAGAGAGGGTAAAGTCTTGGTCAAAAGGCCTAAAGTAAAGTCCATAAAATCTTATGGGTGCATTATGGTTTTTCTCTACCCTTAGAGATATTAGGAATTCCCTTATAAGACTAGGATAACCTAACTTATTTGGGAATGCAAAGTGCCTCCACCCAACCCTATCAAGGTAGTTAAAGATTTCTCCTTGGATATTTAGGGCTAGGAGCATCCCTTTCGCAAGCATTTTGGTTGGTTATATGGTCTTTTTCTTAAGCATGTAATACTTATTTTTCTCTTCTTCTGTTTTGTACTTGGGTTTATGTGGTTGACCACTCTTCCTAGTAAAATATTTGGGTTAAGGTTGAGGTTCACTAATCACAATCTCTTTACCCTTGGTTTGGTCTTTCTTTTTGGTAGTTTTAGTTTTGGGAGCCATAACCACAACAAAAGAAAAATACAAAAGAAAATATAGAAATATAGAAGATAGAAAAGAAAGGTAGAAGATGGAGAGTTGATGGAGGTTGAAAAACCTTCTAAACCTTCTTTTTGATGAACAAAAACTTGAAAGATTGTTTGAGAATGTGTTTTTATGTTTGTGAAGATGTGTTTTTCATGCAACATGAGGGTATTTATAGGCAAAATTTGAAAAACCAGCCATTTCTAACTGTTAAGGGTAAAATGGGCTAAATTTTGAAAGTTTGAACGTTTAAAATTTTGTCAGTTACACATGTTGTGTGATCGCAAGCTCAGTCTGGTGGTCTCTACAAGCGTTGGGCACTCGCACAAGTGTGCTATAAATGTAACAGTCAAGAAAAATTTAAAAATTTGAATTTGGGCGACCGCACGAGCTATTGTGCGCTCTCTCAGAAGAAATTTTGAAGCTCAAGCTCAGGAGACTCGGACGATGGTGCGACTGCTTGGGACTTTTGGGCCACCGAACAAATGAAAAAGATAGGGATTCTAATGACTTTTCAAATGCATATGATCAAAATAGATTTTAAAATGGTCAAAGAATTATCATACAAGGGATTTTTCATCAATCATGGCAATGTGTTGTTTTATGAAATTCAATCTTTCACCATTTAAAGGTTTTGTAAAAATATTGGCAAGTTGGTTTTTAGTGTCTATGAATTCTAAGATTGCATTTTGATTTTGAACATTATCACTTAAAAAATGATGTTTGATGTCTATATGCTTAGACTTAGAATGCTTATTGGGGTTCTTGGATAAGTTAATTGCAATTATGTTATCACACTTAATGGGAATGTGATCAAATATTTATTTATAATCAAGCAATTGTACTTTCATTCAAAGAACTTGTGTGCAACAAAAACATGCAGCAATATATTAGGCTTCCGTGGTAGATAAAGCAACCGACACTTATTTCTTACTATACCAAGAAACTAGGCATTCACTAAGAAAATGACATGCTCCGGTGGTGCTTTTCTTATCTAGTAGGCTACCGATAAAATCTGCATCGAAAAAACCTAATATGTCAAATGATATGTTTCTAGGATACCATAAACCTAAATGCAATGTACCATTCAAATACTTTAAAACTCTCTTAGTAGCATTCAAATGTGATTCCCTAGGACAAGATTGAAATCTAGCACACAAGCAAATAATATATATAATATCAGGTCTAGAAGCAGTCAAGTAAAGTAGTGATCCGATAATACCTAGATATTTCTTCTCATCTACTACCTTACCACTTTCATCTTTGTCAAGTTTCAAGGACGTGCTCATTGGAGTTTTACTTGCTTTGAAACCTCCATTCCAAACTTCTTGAGAAGTTCCTTTGTATACTTGGATTGGTTGATGAAGATCCCATCCTTGCATTGCTTGATTTGTAGTCCAAGAAAGAATTTGAGTTCACCCATCATGCTCATTTAAAATTCCCTAGTCATACAATAAACAAATTTCTTGCACAAAGATTCATTAGTTGAATCAAATATAATGTTATCAACATAAATTTGCACAATCAAAATATTATGCATTTTCTTTTCAACAAAAAGAGTTGTATCAACTTTGGCTTTTGAAAAACAATTTTCTTGGAAGTAAACACTAAGTCTATCATACCAAGCTCTTAGAGCTTGTTTTAATCCATAAAATACTTTTGTAAGTTTAAAAATATGATTTGAAAATTTATAATCTTCAAAATCATGAGGTTGTTCAACATAAACTTCCTCATTTATAAACCCATTTAGAAATGCACTTTTGACATCTATTTGAAAAAGTTTAAAATTCACGTAACAAAAAAATCCAAGGAATATTCTAATAGCTTCTAACCTAGTAACGGGAGAAAATATCTCATCATAGTCAATACCTTCCTATTGGTTATAGCCTTTGGCTACCAATCTAGCATTGTTTCTAGTAATGAGACTATTTTCATCAAGCTTATTCCTATATACTCATTCACATCCTATAATTGGATGATCTTTAGGTTTAGGAATAAGTTCCCATACTTTGTTTCTCTTAAATTGTTTGAGTTCATCTTTCATAACAATCATTCGATATTTATCACTAAGAGCCTCCTCAATGGTCCTTGGCTCAATTTGAGAAACAAAGGCAATATTAGCGTCTAAGTATTTAAGTTTAGATCTAGTAATCACTCCCTTTGATGTATCACCAATGACAAGTTCTTTTAGATCATCCTTCTTGAATTGCCAATCTTTGGATAGTTCTTAAGACTCTTCTTCTTATTCCATTCTTGTCTCAATTTCATTGTGATTGTCCTTTGGAACATTGTTTATTTCTTATTCTTCAAATGTACCTATAAAATCATCAAGAGCACTATCTTTCCTTTGATCAAGTTTAGAGGATTCATCAAAAATAATATGCATTGATTCTTCAAATACTATTGTTTTTTATTAAATACTCTATATGCTTTGCTAAAAGATGAATATCCTAAAAATATGCCTTCATCCGATTTGGATGAGAATTTTTCAAGATTATTCTTGGTATTCAATATGAAGCATTTTCATCCAAACACTCTAAGGTATGAAATTTTGATTTTCTATCATTCCAAAGCTCATAAGAGGTTTTATTTATCAAAGGCCTTTTGTAAACATGATTTGAAATATAACATGTAGTATTAACAGCTTCCGCCCAAAAGTAAGATGGTAAATCATACTCATTAAGCATTATCCTAGCCATTTCTACCAATTTTCTATTTTTTTCTTTCATCCACACCATTTTGTTATAGTGTTCTAGGAGCCAAAAAGTTATGTGAAATACCAAACTCATTACAAAAATTTTCAAAGTTCTCATTTTTAAATTCTTTGTCATGATCACTTCTAATAGATGTGATTATGTAGCCTTTTCATTTTTAACTCTTTTTGCAAAAAATTTAAAATGGTTGAAAGCTTCATTCTTTTGAGCTAAGAAATTAACCCATGTAAACCTTGAGTAATCATTAATAAGCACAAATGCATACAACTTGCCTCATAGACTAGCAACTCTATTTAGACCGGACAAATCTAAATAAATTAGTTCTAGGGGTCTAGATGTACTTACAACATTCTTAGTTTTAAATGTACTCTTATGTTGTTTTCCAAATTGACATAGTTCACAAATTTTATCTTTATTAATTTTATTTTGGGGAGCCCATCTACAAGTTCTTTTTTACTAATGCATTGTAAATGATCTATATTAGCATGTCCTAATTTTCTATGCTAAATCCATGTATCATTACTACTGATAATCAAACATTCAAATGCATTGCTAGAATGTAAATCAATTTTATATGTATTGCCAATTCTAAATTCTTTGAATGCAAGCTCACCATTGGATGAAGTAACTTTACATCCTTTAGAGTCAAAATTTGCATTATATCATTTATCACACAATTAACTCACACTAAGCAAGTTATGTTTCAATCCATCAATAAGCCATTCATTATCAATCATATTTTTTCCACGCATGCCAATGGAACCAGTGCCAATGATTTTACCTTTAGCATTATTTTCAAAAGTCACATTACCTCCTTTCTTGTATGTAAGAGTTGTAAAAAACTTTGCATTGCCTGTCATGTGCTTTGAGCATCCACTATCCACAAGCCAAACTTTAGGCATATCTACAGTACAATAAAATTTATCTTCTTTTAGGTACCCAAATAAACTTGGATCCTTAGGGGTTAGTAGTAAAAGGATCCTCTAATTTGAGATGAATCTTCCTAATATAGCAAAAGGTGCTCTTATGTCCAAATTTCATACAATAAGTGCATTGGTATAAGGTTTTGTATTTATGCATTCTTTTATTGAAATGTAAAGAACTATATACACAATTGTAAGTCTGTGTTGAATGAAATTATTTTTGTGCATTTTTGTGTTTGTGTGCATGCCTTGTACATATGTATGCATGGTTTGCTCTTGGAACTTTAGTTCTAGAGTCTTGTGAACCTAATATAATCCCTTTTGGATTTTTTTAGTTTGGTGTGTGCATTAGTGTTCTTTACAACTTCAACAGTAAAGGTTTGAGTTGTAGCTTTTATGAATGTTGGTACATTAGATGTAGTGATACATGGCCATTAAACTCTAAACCATGTTTCAAAAAGAGTGACCTTTGATTACGAATCACAGTATCTAAGGCTTCTTTTCCTTTATGAAATTTAGATATAGAGTTTTTAAGTTCACTTATCTCTCCTTTCAAAATTTTATTTTCTTTAAAAATTTTCTCTAGGCTAGGTGAATTCTTTGACATCTCCTCCATAGATTTTAATAATTGTTCATTTGAATTCTTTAATTCTAAGGTTGAATTCTTTAGAGATACAAAGTTCTTTTCTAGCTTAAAACATTTATCTTTGTAAAATTTCATTTTAGAAAAATATTTTTCTAATCTAAGATTCATATGCTCAATTAAATCACTATCATTTAAGGCATTATCAACATCATTATCAACTGCAATAAAGTTTAAGGGTTGAGTACCTGCCTCATTAGTGTGATTATCATCCCCATTAGCCATGAGACATAGATTAGCAATTCCTTGCTCTTCTTCCTGTTCTTCTTCACTTGAGGATTTATCATCCCATGTGGCTTTGAGTGATTTCTTCTTTTCCTTATCCCACTTCTTTTTATTCTTCAATTTGAAGCAATCTGATTTGATGTGACCCATTTTTCCACATCCATAATATTTTACTTCATTCTTTTTCTCTTTATTTTTGAAGGAGAATTTAGGAAATGTACCTTTGTTAGCTTGTAGTCTTCTCTTTCTCTTCCAATCACTTATCCTTTTGGATAGCATAGCCATTTCTTCTTCATCATTGCTATCTTCATCACTTGAGCTCTCAACTTCCTTGATGGTTTTAAGAGCTATTGCTTTTCTTTTATCCTTTTTACCTTGTTCATCTTCCTTTTCAGTGTGCAATTTAAAGGTAAGTAGTTTTCCCATGAGTTCATCAGTTCTCAAAGAGCTAAGGTCATGAGCTTCTTCAATTGAAGAAACCTTAGACCCAAAACCTTTTTTTTTTCTCTAAGTGCTCTTAAAATTTTACTATTAACATCACCTTGATCATAGACCTTACCATATTTCTTTAGTTCATTGACAATGGCAAGTAACCAGTTTGTCATGTCGATGACGTTCTTGTTAGGCTTCATCTTGAAAAGCTCATACTTACGAACAAACATTTGCTTTTTGGTGAACCTCACTTAATTAGTATCCTCATGATAGTTCTCAAGAGTTTTCCAAATGCTATGTGCACAAGTAAGATGTTGGACTCTCCCATCTTCTTCTCTTGGTATTGAATTCATCAAGATAGAGGTTGCCCTTTTATTCTTGAAATGATCTCTCACCTTGTCACTTGTCCATTCTGCTCTAGGAAGAGGAACTTGGACACCATCTACTTCATGAGTGGGAGGTTTTCACTCATTTTTAACAAATTTTCAAAGCTCAATTCTTTCACTATCAAGGAACAAATACATCTTATGTTTCTAATAAGAGTAATTGATTTCATCAAAATAAGGTCTAAGGAAGAAATTTAGGTTTTCCTGTGTAGAAACGTGGAGTTGGAAGTAGAAGTTGATGTAGTGGTATTTGTTGGTGGAATGGGTGCTATTTTAGATCAAATTTCACACTTAAGCTTCTTGAAAATTTGAAGGCTCCAATACCAATTGTTGTCTAAATTATAAACCAAGAGGGGGATGAATTGGTTGACTTGAGTAGTGATGATAAATTAAAATTTTCAAAAACAAGATGAGGAAGATGTAGGAGAAGATTGAGTGTAGTAAAGAAGAGTGAACACAAAGAATTTATAGTAGCTCGGATTTACCTCAATCCTACGTCCACTTCCTTAACAACTTTTTAAGATTCCAGTAATCTTGAGTTTTTACAAGCTTAACTCTAACTTGGTGTTTTCACAAGCTCACACCAAACTTTTACAAGGTTTGATATCAATCCTTATAACCCTTACAAGAGTTTTTCCAAGGCTCACTCTAAAACTTAAGTGTTTCAAAGCTAATACTCAACTTACAATGGTATTTTTAATGCTCACACCCAATGCTCAAACAATTCAAATGTTAATTATAGTTTATGAAATTGAAAGTATATTACTTTGGCTATTAGAGTCACACAAATACCCTCAAATAAGAGGTTTCTTGGGGTATTTATAGCCAATTGGACTTGAACTATTTGAAGTGGTTCCCGCGTGTTTAGAGCTTGTCTTCTACTAATTTGGTGGCTGAATCACTTTATGCAGTCGCACTACCACTTGTGCTGTAATATCCTAAAATATACCCTAAAAGTGTTGGGATTATTGTTGTATTTGGATTCAATGTGTGTATTGAAGGGTAAGAGAAAAGAAGTGAAGAGAAGATATGGGAATTATAAAATGTAACATATATATGAGGTATAAAATGGTGTAGGAAAAGTGAGTTGTATATATATATATTTGTATGATTAGTTAATAATAATAATAATGATAATAAGGACAAAAAGGAAAATAAAGAGGAAAGCAAAAAGAAGTTTGTGTGGAGGAGATTTAATTGCATTATTATTATTATTATTATTATTATTATTATTATTATATATATATATATATGATAAGGATGAAGGAAAGAAGGAGAACGTTCTTTCTTCTTCTCCTTCGTCTCCTTCTTCTTAGTAAACGAGAGAGAGAGAGAGAGAGAGAGAGAGAAGCTAGAGAGAGAAAGGGGATTTTACTTCTAATTACACCAAAGACTAAGGTTATCAAGAGGCTTGCAAATGGATATTGAAGATTTGGCAAGCTATTCAAGTAAGTACTTCTCTCTTGAGTTGATTTTATTGATTATGTATATATATGTTTTTATCTTCTTGTTTTGGGTTTCTTTGGATTGAGGTATGGTTGGTGTTTAAGATGATGGAAATGAAAGATTGAAGTATGTAATTGTGTTGAATTGGTATTTAAGTGTTGATAATTTGGGGTATTTGTGATGATGATGATGAATTGTTGAGTTAGGATTTGATATGAATGAAGTGGTATTTTGAGTAATTGATTATAGTGATGTATATATATTGATTGTTATGGTGATATAATGAAGTTATATAAATGTTAAAGTGATCTGGAATTGATAAATATGAACAAAGATGATGATTAAAAGGGTTGTGGTATGAATTTTGGAAATGGTTTGGTCTTTGAGTTCTTGAAGGACACGGCCAAATTATGAGAGACACGGCCAAGTTAGGGCAACTTGGCCGTGTTGGATGGATTTTGGAGAGACACGGCCACAAGCTTGGCCGTGTCCCTTGAATGTGTTTGCTACTGCCTGACTTTTGTTGAGAGACACGGCCGTGTCCTCTGCCCGTGTCTGAGTCTGTTTGAAATTGTGATGAGAGACACGGCCACAAGCTTGGCCGTGTCCCATGCCCGTGTTCGCTACTGCCAAAATTGTGCTGAGAGACACGGCCACAAGCTTGGCCGTGTCCCTCAAGTGTGCTGCCCGTGTCCCTCAAATGTGTTAAGTAATGTTTTATTCTTTGTCCTTCTTACATTGTTATATATTCTTCTTATATTGTTGGATCTTTAAAAGGGTCTTTTGGTACCTAAACACACTTAAAACAATAATGATCCAACCAAAAGTATATAGAAGATTATAAATCCATGAATAATGTAAAGTGTGATGTATCCAACAATGATGGTATAGGAAATGTGGAAGATATAATGATCATGTATACTTGAGTGCTGAATTGATCAATATGATTTGATGATACTATATGAATAATGTTATGTTCTATGCTTTGTAAATTGTAATGTGTTATATGAATGATGTGATGTTGTGATGAAGCATGAAATATAAAATATGTGATATTGTGATGACAGATGAAATGTGAGTTGAAATCAAATGAAATATGAAGCCATTGTTATTGGCTATGATGATTCAAATGAGATGTGAGCCATTGTTATTGGCTATGGTGATTTTAATGTGATGTGATGAAGCCATTGTGATTGGCTATGATGATTCAAATAAAATGTGAACCATTGTTATTGGTTATGATAATTCAATTGAGAATAAAATTGATAAATGAGTTGTGTGACTAATGTGTTATTCCATTTTCAGAGTTTGTTGTTGGTGGCATGCCTAAGAAGTGTAACAATCTCTTGAAGTTAGGTTGGATTAAATCCTTGAAGCCTAATTGAGATGTTACCACCCTTGAAGCTAGGTTGGATTGGTTCTTGAAGCCAAGTTGGGTTGAAGCTTAGCATGCTTTGCTCCCCTTGAAGCTTGGTTGAACCTAATCCTTGAAGCCTAGTTGGGTCTATGATAATGATAAATGTGATAATTAAACCAAAGCATTACTCTGAAAATTGAATGGCATATTAGTATGTTGTTTGGGCCCAAGTCTGTCTTTGTTGTCAATGTGATTCATGCTTGATGAATTGTGAATAAAATGATGTTATGAAGTATGATTTTGTAATATGTGCATTGATGTATTGAAGAGGAATGTGTTTTGAGGGACTTTGTTGAGATATGGGCTTATGAACATGTTGTATGATGTGTAAAATGTATATGAAGGTGGAATTTGTGAGAATTGCTATTATGAAAATTTGGATAGATCATTGAATGGTGTTTTGTTAAAATGATGTATGTTATATATATATATATGAAATAGAAAGGACAAGAATTGTGTTATGAATGTTCCATGTAATTATATATCAAATTTGCAAAGATAGTGAGAACTTCTGAAGAATGCATTGAGAAAGGAATACGTGGTAAGAAAACAATAAAACTAAATGCTAAAAATTTAAGGTATGATTCTTTTGGCAAAGTTTATTTTATTATTGTTTTATTTAGTACTACTAAGCTCTCGGGCTTAGCGCGGATGTTTAATCGCGCAGGTATTTATGAGGTTAATTTGGAAGTTTAGTTGTGGTGCCACGAGAAGAGTAAGGGTGTCTCGAGACCAACTAGAAGGTGATGCATACATATATGATTTTAATTATGTTGCATTTTTAATAAGAGCAATGATTTTATAAATGTGTTTCAAAGTAATGTAAAATTTTATGAATTCGGTTAAAGGTAAATAAACTGAAAATTTACGTGACATTCTGATACTACATATATGTATTGTATGTATACTAGGTATATGTATGGTACTTATATGGAGTATTAGGGTGTTACAATTATTTTGGTATCAGAGCTTAGGTTTGAAATTCTCGGCCTAAGTGAAATTAAAAAGAAAATTTTTGAAAAATTTAAATGAGAATCAAAAAGAAGAGTTTTAAAATGCAATTGGTAATATATGCATATGCATTCACATCTAGGTTGGTCTCAAACGTGGCATTATGTGAATTGTGATGTATTTGGATTACATGAGATAAATGATAGTATGTAAATGAGGTTTCATATGAAAGTAAAATTTTAAAATGTTGATAATTGAAAAGTGATTGTGATGTAAAGAAATGATATGGAATTTATAAGTAAAAGTGTAATTGTTGACATGTGTATGACATATAAGGAAATGGCTAAAAGAATAAAGTTGGAAATGAGTTAAAAACAGAATTTAGATTAAAGTATGTAATCTTTCCTCTATTATTTGAACCTCTTTCTAATAAACTTATGTTTAGATTTCTAGAAAGAGGAAATATTGCTGGATGAGTAATATGGAAAGATATATGGTTTAAATGAAAAGATTACAGTGGATTATTGAATGAGTTGATTGGTATAGATTAAG
Organism: Garcia nutans; assembly: GCA_947685225.1. Classification (NCBI taxonomy): domain Eukaryota; kingdom Viridiplantae; phylum Streptophyta; class Magnoliopsida; order Malpighiales; family Euphorbiaceae; genus Garcia; species Garcia nutans. The sequence goes on from CANTUV010000032.1 coordinate 14,804,465, forward strand.
TATGATAATTTAAGGTATGGACATGAAAAACTAAGGTTTGCTTAAGAGGAAAAAGAGATGATGTTGGTTAAATATAAAGAGATATTGGTGTTGATTGTATTGTTAATTTAGTGCAAACATGGTGATTTCAATGTTAGAAATGTGATATGTTTGAATATTGTAAAAGCTCTTGTAAATGGTGATAATATATGATACTTAAATTTTTGGAATGAGCTTGGTAATGGTGAAACATATATGTTTGATGTTGCTTAGTAGTATATATATACAAGATGTTTTAAGATTGATATTAAGAGAATGAGATGAATAAATGGAAGTTTAAGTAAACTAATAAGTTGAGAACTTATGGTTATAATGGAATGTAGATAAAGATTATTTAGATATTGATAGTTTAATGTATTCAATACATGAGATATATGAAATGAATAGTAGTGCACATGAAAGTATTATGAATTGGGGAATGAGATTGATAATAGGAAAATTTGATTAGAAAAAAAAAAGATTGAGTAAATGGAAATGAGTTACTTTAAGTAATTTGATTGGAAAGGAAGAAAATGGGTAGGAAAGTTATGTTAAAGGTATTTAAAAACAAATGTGAGAAAGATATCACATTGGACATGTGATTAAGATCTTTGTAAAATAATATTATAAGTAGAGCGTATATATTTATTGAAGTTAAGGAATAATTTAAGTTATGTTAAAAGTATGAGAATGATAATAGTCCAAGGAAAGTGATAAATATTAAATTTGTCTAAACTATATGCAAAAGAGAAATTTAATAAATTGCATAATTATGTGTATATATATAAAGGATATGTAAGAGGAATTTTCGACATGAATATATATAAGAAAGGTGGGAAGTGAGTCACATTATGAATGTGACTTATGAATGCATATATGATATGTTTATTATTTTATACCATTGTATGTTTAATGGTATTAGAAATGAGATTGCATATAGTAGTGGATTTAATAAAGATTAAATTTTCGTAGAATAGATTATGTGATGAAATAGAAAATGAGAATGAATTTGGGTAATATGGGGCTATGAAATTGTTATGATAATAACTAAATCAGGTTATCATAAGATGTTTTGGGAACTTAAAGTATTTGTGTGTGGAAATATTTTATGTATAAGTGTAATAAGAAATTGTAAGGAAAGAATAATGTATTTTAAAAAAAAAAAATTTTTAAAGGAGATGGATTGAAAATGGAGTAATGAATGATATATGTGCAAGATTTGTATTTGATTGAAGGTTGAGTGTAGAAAATGTTAAAGATTATATTATGGAACATGAGTTAGGTTATGATGATCAAATAATTAAAAGTAAACTGGTTGAGATGAAACTAAAAAGGTGTTAACTCTTGGTGTAATAAAAGTTTAAAGTATATATATAAATTGTTGTGATACAATCTAGCTTTATAATTGTGATGGCTGGAAATCGAATAATAGAAGAACAATATTGATTTACAAATCCTAGGTGTGATTGTTAATATATCATGGTCATATGAGTTGGTTAGTGTGATTAATTGGTTGGTTTTATTATCTTCAGAGTTAGAGCTGAGATAATATAATTGTAGTACAGTTTTGGTGAGATGGATAAATATGTTCCTATAAACATGGTTAAAAGATATGATTTAAGCTTGTCTAGATAATATGATTGAATAATGAGATGTTCAATATAGTTAATGATATATGTGTATACTACTTTGATATGATGAAAAACTATGATTATTGACAAGGATGTTGGAAATGAATTATAAATGAGGTAAAATGCTTAATTGATTATGAGAAATAAATGGTGAAAAGATAAGGAACGGATTTGTCTACCTCCTGTGGAACCAAGCGGACCCATTGTGTTGGGCAACCGAACTTGGACTACCGACCTGGTCGAAGGAAAGTTTGTTTATGAAGCTATAGTTGTTGATTATATTGATATACTTTGCATGAGTATGAGAGATGATGATATACTTATAGTAATAATGAAAAGTATATTTATAAGTATGATTTCTATTGATTGAGTATATGAATCTGAAAACACAAGAATTTGAATATAAGTTTGATCTAATGAGATTAGGTTATATATATGTATATATTGTAAAATCCAATGATAAATGTGGATAAGATAATTGTTGGATTGAATCAAATAAGGTTGAGATATTAGTATACTGTGTGTAATAGATCGATTGATCTAGATTTCGCTAAAGTTGCAAGTCAATATTGAGATTTGGTAAATGTTATTTTGAAAGTGATAGTAAGAATGGAATAATCAATGTTAAGATATTGATATTTGAAGTTAAAGTTAAGAATATCTATAAAGAGATAATGTGATAATTTGACTTTAATACAAAGATAAAATTCATTGGTAATGTAATGAGTTATCTTAATTGCTTTGTTGAGAAAGTAATAAGATATAAAGGTATATATATCTATACATTGATGAATTGTGAAAATTCAGAGAAGATGATTATTTCTAAGGGGGAGAGTAGAAGTTATGTGAGTTGATAAAATTATAATGTACGATACGATTATCTTCATATGGAAGTTAAGATGGTGATTTGTTCTAAATGGGTTGTTAGTATGCTGGATAATTTCGAGGACGAAATTATTTAAGGGGGAGAGAATTGTAATATCCTAAAATATACCCTAAAAGTGTTGGGATTATTGTTGTATTTGGATTCAATGTGTGTATTAAAGGGTAAGAGAAAAGAAGTGAAGAGAAGATATGGGAATTATAAAATGTAACATATATATGAGGTATAAAATGGTGTAGGAAAAGTGAGTTGTATATATATATATTTGTATGATTAGTTAATAATAATAATAATGATAATAAGGACAAAAAGGAAAATAAAGAGGAAAGCAAAAAGAAGTTTGTGTGGAGGAGATTTAATTGCATTATTATTATTATTATTATTATTATTATTATTATTATTATTATTATTATTATTATTATTATTATTATTATTATTATTATTATATATATATATATATGATAAGGATGAAGGAAAGAAGGAGAACGTTCTTTCTTCTTCTCCTTCGTCTCCTTCTTCTTAGTAAACGAGAGAGAGAGAGAGAGAGAGAGAAGCTAGAGAGAGAAAGGGGATTTTACTTCTAATTACACCAAAGACTAAGGTTATCAAGAGGCTTGCAAATGGATATTGAAGATTTGGCAAGCTATTCAAGTAAGTACTTCTCTCTTGAGTTGATTTTATTGATTATGTATATATATGTTTTTATCTTCTTGTTTTGGGTTTCTTTGGATTGAGGTATGGTTGGTGTTTAAGATGATGGAAATGAAAGATTGAAGTATGTAATTGTGTTGAATTGGTATTTAAGTGTTGATAATTTGGGGTATTTGTGATGATGATGATGAATTGTTGAGTTAGGATTTGATATGAATGAAATGGTATTTTGAGTAATTGATTATAGTGATGTATATATATTGATTGTTATGGTGATATAATGAAGTTATATAAATGTTAAAGTGATATGGAATTGATAAATATGAACAAAGATGATGATTAAAAGGGTTGTGGTATGAATTTTGGAAATGGTTTGGTCTTTGAGTTCTTGAAGGACACGGCCAAATTATGAGAGACACGGCCAAGTTAGGGCAACTTGGCCGTGTTGGATGGATTTTGGAGAGACACGGCCACAAGCTTGGCCGTGTCCCTTGAATGTGTTTGCTACTGCCTGACTTTTGTTGAGAGACACGGCCGTGTCCTCTGCCCGTGTCTGAGTCTGTTTGAAATTGTGATGAGAGACACGGCCACAAGCTTGGCCGTGTCCCATGCCCGTGTTCGCTACTGCCAAAATTGTGTTGAGAGACACGGCCACAAGCTTGGTCGTGTCCCTCAAGTGTGCTGCCCGTGTCCCTCAAATGTGTTAAGTAATGTTTTATTCTTTGTCCTTCTTACATTGTTATATATTCTTCTTATATTGTTGGATCTTTAAAAGGGTCTTTTGGTACCTAAACACGCTTAAAACAATAATGATCCAACCAAAAGTATATAGAAGATTATAAATCCATGAATAATGTAAAGTGTGATGTATCCAACAATGATGGTATAGGAAATGTGGAAGATATAATGATCATGTATACTTGAGTGCTGAATTGATCAATATGATTTGATGATACTATATGAATAATGTTATGTTCTATGCTTTGTAAATTGTAATGTGTTATATGAATGATGTGATGTTATGATGAAGCATGAAATATAAAATATGTGATATTGTGATGACAGATGAAATGTGAGTTGAAATCAAATGAAATATGAAGCCATTGTTATTGGCTATGATGATTCAAATGAGATGTGAGCCATTGTTATTGGCTATGGTGATTTTAATGTGATGTGATGAAGCCATTGTGATTGGCTATGATGATTCAAATAAAATGTGAACCATTGTTATTGGTTATGATAATTCAATTGAGAATAAAATTGATAAATGAGTTGTGTGACTAATGTGTTATTCCATTTTCAGAGTTTGTTGTTGGTGGCATGCCTAAGAAGTGTAACAATCTCTTGAAGTTAGGTTGGATTAAATCCTTGAAGCCTAATTGAGATGTTACCACCCTTGAAGCTAGGTTGGATTGGTTCTTGAAGCCAAGTTGGGTTGAAGCTTAGCATGCTTTGCTCCCCTTGAAGCTTGGTTGAACCTAATCCTTGAAGCCTAGTTGGGTCTATGATAATGATAAATGTGATAATTAAACCAAAGCATTACTCTGAAAATTGAATGGCATATTAGTATGTTGTTTGGGCCCAAGTCTGTCTTTGTTGTCAATGTGATTCATGCTTGATGAATTGTGAATAAAATGATGTTATGAAGTATGATTTTGTAATATGTGCATTGATGTATTGAAGAGGAATGTGTTTTGAGGGACTTTGTTGAGATATGGGCTTATGAACATGTTGTATGATGTGTAAAATGTATATGAAGGTGGAATTTGTGAGAATTGCTATTATGAAAATTTGGATAGATCATTGAATGGTGTTTTGTTAAAATGATGTATGTTATATATATATATATGAAATAGAAAGGACAAGAATTGTGTTATGAATGTTCCATGTAATTATATATCAAATTTGCAAAGATAGTGAGAACTTCTGAAGAATGCATTGAGAAAGGAATACGTGGTAAGAAAACAATAAAACTAAATGCTAAAAATTTAAGGTATGATTCTTTTGGCAAAGTTTATTTTATTATTGTTTTATTTAGTACTACTAAGCTCTCGGGCTTAGCGCGGATGTTTAATCGCGCAGGTATTTATGAGGTTAATTTGGAAGTTTAGTTGTGGTGCCACGAGAAGAGTAAGGGTGTCTCGAGACCAACTAGAAGGTGATGCATACATATATGATTTTAATTATGTTGCATTTTTAATAAGAGCAATGATTTTATAAATGTGTTTCAAAGTAATGTAAAATTTTATGAATTCGGTTAAAGGTAAATAAACTGAAATTTTACGTGACATTCTGATACTACATATATGTATTGTATGTATACTAGGTATATGTATGGTACTTATATGGAGTATTAGGGTGTTACAATTATTTTGGTATCAGAGCTTAGGTTTGAAATTCTCGGCCTAAGTGAAATTAAAAAGAAAATTTTTGAAAAATTTAAATGAGAATCAAAAAGAAGAGTTTTAAAATGCAATTGGTAATATATGCATATGCATTCACATCTAGGTTGGTCTCAAACGTGGCATTATGTGAATTGTGATGTATTTGGATTACATGAGATAAATGATAGTATGTAAATGAGGTTTCATATGAAAGTAAAATTTTAAAATGTTGATAATTGAAAAGTGATTGTGATGTAAAGAAATGATATGGAATTTATAAGTAAAAGTGTAATTGTTGACATGTGTATGACATATAAGGAAATGGCTAAAAGAATAAAGTTGGAAATGAGTTAAAAACAGAATTTAGATTAAAGTATGTAATCTTTCCTCTATTATTTGAACCTCTTTCTAATAAACTTATGTTTAGATTTCTAGAAAGAGGAAATATTGCTGGATGAGTAATATGGAAAGATATATGGTTTAAATGAAAAGATTACAGTGGATTATTGAATGAGTTGATTGGTATAGATTAAGTATGATAATTTAAGGTATGGACATGAAAAACTAAGGTTTGCTTAAGAGGAAAAAGAGATGATGTTGGTTAAATATAAAGAGATATTGGTGTTGATTGTATTGTTAATTTAGTGCAAACATGGTGATTTCAATGTTAGAAATGTGATATGTTTGAATATTGTAAAAGCTCTTGTAAATGGTGATAATATATGATACTTAAATTTTTGGAATGAGCTTGGTAATGGTGAAACATATATGTTTGATGTTGCTTAGTAGTATATATATACAAGATGTTTTAAGATTGATATTAAGAGAATGAGATGAATAAATGGAAGTTTAAGTAAACTAATAAGTTGAGAACTTATGGTTATAATGGAATGTAGATAAAGATTATTTAGATATTGATAGTTTAATGTATTCAATACATGAGATATATGAAATGAATAGTAGTGCACATGAAAGTATTATGAATTGGGGAATGAGATTGATAATAGGAAAATTTGATTAGAAAAAAAAAAGATTGAGTAAATGGAAATGAGTTACTTTAAGTAATTTGATTGGAAAGGAAGAAAATGGGTAGGAAAGTTATGTTAAAGGTATTTAAAAACAAATGTGAGAAAGATATCACATTGGACATGTGATTAAGATCTTTGTAAAATAATATTATAAGTAGAGCGTATATATTTATTGAAGTTAAGGAATAATTTAAGTTATGTTAAAAGTATGAGAATGATAATAGTCCAAGGAAAGTGATAAATATTAAATTTGTCTAAACTATATGCAAAAGAGAAATTTAATAAATTGCATAATTATGTGTATATATATAAAGGATATGTAAGAGGAATTTTCGACATGAATATATATAAGAAAGGTGGGAAGTGAGTCACATTATGAATGTGACTTATGAATGCATATATGATATGTTTATTATTTTATACCATTGTATGTTTAATGGTATTAGAAATGAGATTGCATATAGTAGTGGATTTAATAAAGATTAAATTTTCGTAGAATAGATTATGTGATGAAATAGAAAATGAGAATGAATTTGGGTAATATGGGGCTATGAAATTGTTATGATAATAACTAAATCAGGTTATCATAAGATGTTTTGGGAACTTAAAGTATTTGTGTGTGGAAATATTTTATGTATAAGTGTAATAAGAAATTGTAAGGAAAGAATAATGTATTTAAAAAAAAAAAAATTTTTTTAAAGGAGATGGATTGAAAATGGAGTAATGAATGATATATGTGCAAGATTTGTATTTGATTGAAGGTTGAGTGTAGAAAATGTTAAAGATTATATTATGGAACATGAGTTAGGTTATGATGATCAAATAATTAAAAGTAAACTGGTTGAGATGAAACTAAAAAGGTGTTAACTCTTGGTGTAATAAAAGTTTAAAGTATATATATAAATTGTTGTGATACAATCTAGCTTTATAATTGTGATGGCTGGAAATCGAATAATAGAAGAACAATATTGATTTACAAATCCTAGGTGTGATTGTTAATATATCATGGTCATATGAGTTGGTTAGTGTGATTAATTGGTTGGTTTTATTATCTTCAGAGTTAGAGCTGAGATAATATAATTGTAGTACAGTTTTGGTGAGATGGATAAATATGTTCCTATAAACATGGTTAAAAGATATGATTTAAGCTTGTCTAGATAATATGATTGAATAATGAGATGTTCAATATAGTTAATGATATATGTGTATACTACTTTGATATGATGAAAAACTATGATTATTGACAAGGATGTTGGAAATGAATTATAAATGAGGTAAAATGCTTAATTGATTATGAGAAATAAATGGTGAAAAGATAAGGAACGGATTTGTCTACCTCCTGTGGAACCAAGCGGACCCATTGTGTTGGGCAACCGAACTTGGACTACCGACCTGGTCGAAGGAAAGTTTGTTTATGAAGCTATAGTTGTTGATTATATTGATATACTTTGCATGAGTATGAGAGATGATGATATACTTATAGTAATAATGAAAAGTATATTTATAAGTATGATTTCTATTGATTGAGTATATGAATCTGAAAACACAAGAATTTGAATATAAGTTTGATCTAATGAGATTAGGTTATATATATGTATATATTGTAAAATCCAATGATAAATGTGGATAAGATAATTGTTGGATTGAATCAAATAAGGTTGAGATATTAGTATATTGTGTGTAATAGATCGATTGATCTAGATTTCGCTAAAGTTGCAAGTCAATATTGAGATTTGGTAAATGTTATTTTGAAAGTGATAGTAAGAATGGAATAATCAATGTTAAGATATTGATATTTGAAGTTAAAGTTAAGAATATCTATAAAGAGATAATGTGATAATTTGACTTTAATACAAAGATAAAATTCATTGGTAATGTAATGAGTTATCTTAATTGCTTTGTTGAGAAAGTAATAAGATATAAAGGTATATATATCTATACATTGATGAATTGTGAAAATTCAGAGAAGATGATTATTTCTAAGGGGGAGAGTAGAAGTTATGTGAGTTGATAAAATTATAATGTACGATACGATTATCTTCATATGGAAGTTAAGATGGTGATTTGTTCTAAATGGGTTGTTAGTATGCTGGATAATTTCGAGGACGAAATTATTTAAGGGGGAGAGAATTGTAATATCCTAAAATATACCCTAAAAGTGTTGGGATTATTGTTGTATTTGGATTCAATGTGTGTATTGAAGGGTAAGAGAAAAGAAGTGAAGAGAAGATATGGGAATTATAAAATGTAACATATATATGAGGTATAAAATGGTGTAGGAAAAGTGAGTTGTATATATATATATTTGTATGATTAGTTAATAATAATAATAATGATAATAAGGACAAAAAGGAAAATAAAGAGGAAAGCAAAAAGAAGTTTGTGTGGAGGAGATTTAATTGCATTATTATTATTATTATTATTATTATTATTATTATTATTATTATTATTATTATTATTATTATTATATATATATATATATATATATGATAAGGATGAAGGAAAGAAGGAGAACGTTCTTTCTTCTTCTCCTTCGTCTCCTTCTTCTTAGTAAACGAGAGAGAGAGAGAGAGAGAGAGAGAAGCTAGAGAGAGAAAGGGGATTTTACTTCTAATTACACCAAAGACTAAGGTTATCAAGAGGCTTGCAAATGGATATTGAAGATTTGGCAAGCTATTCAAGTAAGTACTTCTCTCTTGAGTTGATTTTATTGATTATGTATATATATGTTTTTATCTTCTTGTTTTGGGTTTCTTTGGATTGAGGTATGGTTGGTGTTTAAGATGATGGAAATGAAAGATTGAAGTATGTAATTGTGTTGAATTGGTATTTAAGTGTTGATAATTTGGGGTATTTGTGATGATGATGATGAATTGTTGAGTTAGGATTTGATATGAATGAAATGGTATTTTGAGTAATTGATTATAGTGATGTATATATATTGATTGTTATGGTGATATAATGAAGTTATATAAATGTTAAAGTGATATGGAATTGATAAATATGAACAAAGATGATGATTAAAAGGGTTGTGGTATGAATTTTGGAAATGGTTTGGTCTTTGAGTTCTTGAAGGACACGGCCAAATTATGAGAGACACGGCCAAGTTAGGGCAACTTGGCCGTGTTGGATGGATTTTGGAGAGACACGGCCACAAGCTTGGCCGTGTCCCTTGAATGTGTTTGCTACTGCCTGACTTTTGTTGAGAGACACGGCCGTGTCCTCTGCCCGTGTCTGAGTCTGTTTGAAATTGTGATGAGAGACACGGCCACAAGCTTGGCCGTGTCCCATGCCCGTGTTCGCTACTGCCAAAATTGTGCTGAGAGACACGGCCACAAGCTTGGCCGTGTCCCTCAAGTGTGCTGCCCGTGTCCCTCAAATGTGTTAAGTAATGTTTTATTCTTTGTCCTTCTTACATTGTTATATATTCTTCTTATATTGTTGGATCTTTAAAAGGGTCTTTTGGTACCTAAACACACTTAAAACAATAATGATCCAACCAAAAGTATATAGAAGATTATAAATCCATGAATAATGTAAAGTGTGATGTATCCAACAATGATGGTATAGGAAATGTGGAAGATATAATGATCATGTATACTTGAGTGCTGAATTGATCAATATGATTTGATGATACTATATGAATAATGTTATGTTCTATGCTTTGTAAATTGTAATGTGTTATATGAATGATGTGATGTTGTGATGAAGCATGAAATATAAAATATGTGATATTGTGATGACAGATGAAATGTGAGTTGAAATCAAATGAAATATGAAGCCATTGTTATTGGCTATGATGATTCAAATGAGATGTGAGCCATTGTTATTGGCTATGGTGATTTTAATGTGATGTGATGAAGCCATTGTGATTGGCTATGATGATTCAAATAAAATGTGAACCATTGTTATTGGTTATGATAATTCAATTGAGAATAAAATTGATAAATGAGTTGTGTGACTAATGTGTTATTCCATTTTCAGAGTTTGTTGTTGGTGGCATGCCTAAGAAGTGTAACAATCTCTTGAAGTTAGGTTGGATTAAATCCTTGAAGCCTAATTGAGATGTTACCACCCTTGAAGCTAGGTTGGATTGGTTCTTGAAGCCAAGTTGGGTTGAAGCTTAGCATGCTTTGCTCCCCTTGAAGCTTGGTTGAACCTAATCCTTGAAGCCTAGTTGGGTCTATGATAATGATAAATGTGATAATTAAACCAAAGCATTACTCTGAAAATTGAATGGCATATTAGTATGTTGTTTGGGCCCAAGTCTGTCTTTGTTGTCAATGTGATTCATGCTTGATGAATTGTGAATAAAATGATGTTATGAAGTATGATTTTGTAATATGTGCATTGATGTATTGAAGAGGAATGTGTTTTGAGGGACTTTGTTGAGATATGGGCTTATGAACATGTTGTATGATGTGTAAAATGTATATGAAGGTGGAATTTGTGAGAATTGCTATTATGAAAATTTGGATAGATCATTGAATGGTGTTTTGTTAAAATGATGTATGTTATATATATATATATGAAATAGAAAGGACAAGAATTGTGTTATGAATGTTCCATGTAATTATATATCAAATTTGCAAAGATAGTGAGAACTTCTGAAGAATGCATTGAGAAAGGAATACGTGGTAAGAAAACAATAAAACTAAATGCTAAAAATTTAAGGTATGATTCTTTTGGCAAAGTTTATTTTATTATTGTTTTATTTAGTACTACTAAGCTCTCGGGCTTAGCGCGGATGTTTAATCGCGCAGGTATTTATGAGGTTAATTTGGAAGTTTAGTTGTGGTGCCACGAGAAGAGTAAGGGTGTCTCGAGACCAACTAGAAGGTGATGCATACATATATGATTTTAATTATGTTGCATTTTTAATAAGAGCAATGATTTTATAAATGTGTTTCAAAGTAATGTAAAATTTTATGAATTCGGTTAAAGGTAAATAAACTGAAAATTTACGTGACATTCTGATACTACATATATGTATTGTATGTATACTAGGTATATGTATGGTACTTATATGGAGTATTAGGGTGTTACATGTGCGATCGTACAATTCAAATATTGCTCTAACGGCTAACTCCAATAGTAAAATTTTGTTATCTGACAAGATCTTGTATGCCCATGTTGTTGCCATGTCGTACGGTCGCACAACCCCTTGTGTGGCCACTCGGCACAAAGTTACCATTTAATTTGAATTTCTTCATCCATGTGTTCAATCATCATTGGTTTGAGGTACTTGGCGTTAAGATTCAAAGGTATTGGATTTGTGCGGTCGCTCAGTTGGCTTGGGCGGTCGCATAAGAGATTGAGCGTTGAGGAAACACTGCATGGGCTGACCGCTATCTCTTCTGACATTTTTGAGCTTTTGGGTCATTAAGTTGTGCGGTCGCTCAGCATGGTGGTGTGCTCGTAAGCCTTTCACGCGTCCTTACATCACCACTCGCTAAATCCCCGATCCCTTTTGTAAGTTTGTGAATTTAGCTCGCGTTTGGTGCTATCGCTCAGTGCTCAGGTGTGGTCGCTCGTCTTCCTCGCGACTGGACTATACTAACCGCAAGCTCCTCTATAAGTTTAATGGATTTTATCTTGGTATATCATGTGGTTGCTTGATTGGCTCGGGCAGTCGTATGTCCAGCTCGCGATCCAACTTCACTGCTCGGCAAGACCGCCATCCTTTCTGTGTCTTCGATTAATCTTGCAGCTTTGTCCGATCGCTCGGTGGGCTCGGGCGGTCACACAAAGGTTAGAGTTTCATGCCTAGAATAACAAATTTGTTTGAAATTATTAGTACATATTAATTTGATTATCAATTATCAAAATAGAGTTTAGTTGTCCAACAAAGAAATTGAGAAATTGATAATGTAGAAAAGAAACTGAGAAATTGTGAAATTGCTTATTTCCTAGAGTATGTATGACATGACAGCTTAAAGATAAATCTTATTTCCTTAGCTTTTATTTATAGATATAGATGTTAAATTTTTTCAGAATTTTATATGATTGTAAATTTAAATTCTCATGAACCTTAAATAAAAAATAAAAAAAAACTATTTGGAAAAATATTAATATAAAGATTAATTTTTATTAAATAAAAATATATGTAAAATAATTTTGATGTATTTTTTAATGATATTTTCATATTAATTGGATACATAGAAGTAGGGCTATAATCAAGTCAAGCCAAGCCGAGTTTTGAAAAGCTCAAGCTCTGCTCATTATAAATAGTTGAGTTTGAGCTCGAACCCAAATCGAGCCCGAGTTGAGACCTAGCTTATATCGATCCAGCCCATATATCATGTATATTAAGTTTGAACTCGAGTTTGATTTAAATAAGTTTAACTAGCTCAATGAACTTATTTCAATTTTTATTTTTCATTCATCTTTTCTATATTTTTATAGAAGATATACTAAAATTAATATTTTTATGAAGAATGAACAATATGATTATATATTAACAAAAATAAAATAGTGTTTTACTATAATTTTATATTCCATTATAAATTACTAAATTATTTTATATTTTATATTATTTAATTTATTTATTAAACATATCATATATTAATAAATTAAATTAGTAAAAAATTAATAGATTCGTACACATAATTTAATATATATATATATTAAATTATATGTACATTTAATTCAACATAATAAACGAGATAGTTTATAAATCTAACTCAAAAAATTTTTAAATAAGTCAGCTTACAAACTAATGAGTCGTGTGTTTCTTAGCTTGAGATTGACTCATTTAATAAATGAGTGGTTCGAGTTTAAACCTAAATAAGCTTTTTACCAAGCCGAAATCCAAATCGAACCCGATTAGCTTGGCTCATTTACAGCCCTACATAGAAATTAAAACTATATATACACCAAATTGATAAATTTTTATTTTTCTTTTTTTCAAGTTATTATTAATAATTAAATAGAATTTACTTAACCTTAAAAAATGATATATAGTCCATGAGTAATCTCATACATCAATGTATATAATTCATATTAACCATGTTAGCATTCATTATAGTCCACATAAGAAACACCACTAATATGATTGAAATTTTTTTAAAAGTTAAAATTGAAAATTATTTAAATTGTTAATTTCCTTTATAAATTAAAAATTTATAATTCAATTTATAAATAAGCCTTTATTTATTCTAAAATTTTAAACAGTAATCTTCATATATTCTTATATTCTGTTATTTTATATGGACATGGATGTTGATTAAATATATGGTTTAAGAAATTAAATAATATAAGAAAAGTAATTAATAAAATAAAATAAAATTTCTTATTTAATAAAAGTTAATGCTTTAAATTTATTCAAGAAAATTAATTTTATTAAGTTCGCAAGTTTTAATGATTTATCATTTTAACAATAAAAATAATTAATAAATTAAATTAAATCTTCTTATTTAATGATGCTTAGGCCACTTGTTAACATTATCCTATTTATAATAATTTCTGACACAGAGAAATATTGACTAATGATTGCTAAACCAAACATGCCCTAATTGTTTCACTCCTATTAATGTTAATAAATAATGTCAACTTGAAAATAAATAAATATATACTTCTTTTATTTTAAAATAAATATCATTTTAGAATTTTAATTTTATTTTAAAATATTTAAAGCTTAATAATATTTAAATAAAATTTTAATATTATTTATTAATTTATTTTTTTATTTAATATTAATATTAATAAGTAAAAAAAGTAAGTTGAATAAAGAAACTATTAATTAATTTTTTAATGTGTAAAATTTATAAGATGATAATTAAATTTAAATATAAATAACATATATTAATAAAGAAAAATTTATTTAAATTTGATATATATTTAATTAATAAAAATTAAATAAATATAATTATTTTTTTATTATTAATAAATGCAAGTAATGAATAACAACTGCGGTAGACCATAAAAGATAAATTATAACAAGTCATCCTTCAGCAGTCAATACGGGAAACAAAAAAGGCAGAAAGCCTAATTGATTATTAGTGCATAGATGACTCATTAGATTACGCAATTCTTTGTTATATCCCCAGCACAAGAGTTTATCAGGTGTGTACTGTTAAGTTTGATCAAATTAAAATAATTTTTTAATTTAATTAAATTTAATTAAAAAGTAAAAAAAATTAAATTAAAATTATTTAATTTTTTTAAAATTTTAATAAAATTAAATTAATTTTAGATTCGTCGGATTGATCAAATTTAAGTGAATTAATATTTAATATTAAATCTTTATATTTAAATTTATTACTATTTTATTTTAGTGTTATCAGGTCGGTTTGGTTCGGGTTAGGTCGAGTTATATAGTAAATTAAACTAAAAAATTCATATATTTATATACAAATGTATATGGTTCGAGTCGATTTGGATCGGGTTATGTAATATATATTATAATTTATAAATATATATAATATATATGTGTCGGTCGGGTTCGGATTGAATAAAAAAATAAATTTCAATCCGATCACCTGACCAAACCTGAAAATCTTTTAAAATCTTAACCTGATTTCACCCATATATATGATATAAATCAACCAAATTTGACCAAAATATACTCCATTCTGCCTAAATCGGTCAAATTTGACAAATTTGCACATCACTGGGCTTTATCATTACACCTCTTCAAAAAATGGGACAATAAATTTTAATTAAAAAAGAAAATAACGCTGAATTTCTATAAAATTTTACAAATTGAGAGGCAACTCATTATATGGATAATTCTTCAACGAAAGTAAATTTGCTAATAAAATATATGCATAGCCATAAAGATTCATATTAAGAAGCACAAATTAATATTATAACTTAAATAGACAACTCATTATTTTGGACAATTAATATTAATTAACTAAGATTATAAATTAAATTCTTAACTTATTATTTGGTGAAAGAGCATCATATGAAATAGGAGATGGAGCAGGAGCTGTAGCAATGCTTGATTGCTGATAAAATGTGGTTTTGGTCTTCGCAGCTGCCGTCGAACTGAGATACCAATTTTTCCGGCAAGGAATATAAGTCAATGACTTCTCTCTAGGACAGCTTCTTGGCTTAGAAAAGAAAGCTCTACATTCATCTGCTGATCTCTGTTTTGGAAGGTCCAAAATGCAATTTTTACGAACATCAAGCCTTTTCAAAGCAATCAATTTTCGACACTCAGGCCCAACTTGAGTGAAATAATTGCCTGATAATGACAGATTTTGCAGATTTGGTAACTTGCAAACCATCTCCGGAACTGGCCCATAAAACTCATTTCCGGCCAAAACCAGCACCTCTATTTTTGCTAAGCAAGCAAAAGAATGCGGTATTGGACCTGTTAGCTTATTGCAACTAACATCAAAAACTGTGGATTTTGACAAAAACCCAATTTCATATGGCAAACAGCCTGTGAATTTGTTATTCAAGAAAAGAACTTCAAGTAGATTCTTAGCTTTGCCAATGCTGCTTGGAATTGGGCCAGTGAATTCGTTGTTGGCGAAAGTGAGATACAAAGCTGGTGTTTCGCCAACATTATCTGGAAGATTTCCAGTAAATTTGTTGTTGTTGAGGAAAAGTACATCCAGGTCTAGGTTGAATACACCACTTGGAACTAACCCATAAAATTGGTTGAATCTGATGTCTACGAAGGTTAAGTTCGTAGCACCAAGAACTGCCGAAGGGAATCCACCAGTGTATTTGTTGTTGCTTACATCAAATTCGTATAGAAAATTGATGTTTGAAATTGAAATGCCGGTTGGTACAGTTCCAGTGAAATTATTGGAATTAGCGTGGAAAATTGCCAAGTCTTCCAATCTATCAATGAAATCTTTGATTTGAAGATCTCCTCCATAGCCACAAAAACTGTAGCCGTTGAACGTTGCTGCTGCTACAGAAAGCACGTTTTTGTCAGGCCTAATATCACAATCAAAGCCTTTATACTTACAGGGACTGGAGTTTTCCTTCCATGAATTTTTTATGCCCATTGGGTCGCATTTAATTTTCTTCTTGAATTCCAGGATTGTCTTCCGATCTCTTATAAGATTTGGGGGAAGACCTTTCGGGGGAGGCGGTGGCGGAGGCCGTGGCCGTGGCCGTGGCGGAGGCGGTGGCGGTGGCGGAGGCGGAGGCGGTGGCGGAGGCGGAGGCGGTGGCGGAGGCGGGGGCGGTGGCGGTGGCGGGGGCGGTGGCGGAGGCGGAGGCGGAGGCGGAGGCGGAGGACAATACTCATTTTCAGGAGAAGGAGCAGGGTTATAGCCACCGCCTCCGCCAATGATTATCTCCAAATCTTCTCTTTTGGGTCCGATGACCATGGTGGCGGCATTATCACCAGCAACCTCATAAATAAAACATGAACTAGAAATTATTGTAAAAATTATAAAGAAACAGTAACAAAAATAGCTACCCATTTCTCCCTCTCTGGACTTTCACTTGAAAGACGTCTAAAAATATCGAAACATTATATAGGGAGAAATTGATACACAGCTCAATGCGTAGACTACAAGTCAATATTCACGAGCTAGAATTCCCTTGTCTTTGGGTGAGGCTGTCGTGCTATCCTTTTCAAGATAATATATAGATACATATCATAAATAAATGTCTTTGCTCTCTTAACAGTTGGGTCCTAAATTTACTAATGGCTCAATTTGACCTCGAACAGTTCTGTTTTTGCCTGATTCATAAATACGGAATGATTTTGCATAAATATACAAATGACAGTAAAAAATGCTCGCTAACTTTATGAATCAGGTCTTGATTGCTTCGGTCATACTATAAAAGATTTTTTTTTAATAAAATTTTAATTTCAGTCTGAATAGTATGTTTTTATCATACCACAAATGTGAACTTAATGCTTTATGCAGAGAACGACCTACAATAACTTCTATCTATCTATCTATCTATATATATATATATAGCTGTAAGTTTTAAACTTTCTTTTTCCAGAAAAATATTTGGTAAGTCAACTTTTTAATACACAAACACATTTTCAAAGGAGTCTATGTAAAATAGCTGATAATTAATAAATTAATTGCATATATTATTCATTAATGTTCAAATTATTTTTTTTTCTAAGATTTATGCTTATGAGATAACCTTTTAATACGAAAAAAGCTTGAAAGTTCCTGCAGATGGTTGGTTTGATTTGATATGAAAAAGATATAAGATAATAGGCACACCTCAAGCTTCAGAGCCCACATTCAACAAGTATGGCCAATAAGGATGCTGCAAATTGATTTTTCTTGAGCAAAAGACAACAATGCTACCTTTTTAAATTAATATGGACCCTTCAATAATTGTACTAAGAGGGGACCCTAGTCTTTGATGAAGGCAAGGGACCTTTCATTCAATTTTGAGTAAAATAGCAACCCCAAATATGAATTTAAATGGGTAAAATCTTTCCTTGAATATACATTAACTGCAATTGGTTCGGCAGGTTATAGCCCACGCGATGTGTCAATATAATTTTTTTTCATATTATAAAAAAAATATTATCAAAAATTATTAAAATTGAATATATAACCCATTATAAATATGAAACTTTAAATTATATATATTTTTAATCATTTATATTAATTAATAATTTCAATCAACAAATTTATCATATAGAATCTTTTATATTTATATATTAATAATTTATTAAATATATAATATTCTATATCTGTATATTTAATATTTTCTGTTAATAAATATTAAATTTAATGTGATTAACAATTATTAGTATAATTATGAAAAATAAAAATGATACTTGAATAAACTTCCTATCTTTATATATTAACACATTAAGTTAATAAATTATGAAAGATACAAATAATTTAGAGAGAGAAACTGTTAAATAATTATAATACTTAAAATTTTTGTATTATATATATATATATTAGATTTCTTCATTTTTCAATTTTAGTAATTGATTTTTTATATATAAGATATTTATATTCATATATAAATAATTTGTTAAATATATAATCTTTTATATTTATATACTAATAGTTTTAGTTAAAAATTTTATTAATAATATTAAATTTATTAAATATGTATTTTTTATTTTCATATATTAATATTTTTAATTATTAAAGTTTTATTATAAATTTAGCAAATTTATGATATTTTATTTTCATATATTAATAATTTTACATATAATAATTTATTAAATATATAAATTTTTATTTTTATATATTAATAGTTTCAATAAAAAAATATTAATAATTAATAAATTATTAATAACGTATTAAATATATAATATTTTATTTTCATATATTAATAATTTAGTTTAGATATTTATTATTAATTTTTAATTTATTAATAACTTATTAAATATATTAAATATATGTTTTTATCTTTATATATTAATAACTTTAAATAATTGAAATTACAAAAATTTATTATTTTAATAAATATAAATAAATATTTTTTCTTTTTACATTATGTATGATGTATGATGTGACAGCCTATTAATCCTCTACTTTCCTTTATTAACTTTTATAAGCTTTTATAAATAATTAATCATTAGCTAGTGAAATGCATAAATGTAACTTTATTGCTTAATAATGAGCATGATTAATATTTTATCATAAAATAATCAATAAATTAAATTAAAAAAAAAGTTAAACCAAAATATATTACTTACACCCAAAATTAATCATTTATTGGTAGTTAACGAAAATAGAAAAGTTAAGCAATAAGGCTTAGATCATGGGTATTATTCAAAATTAACTACTTTGTGAGGTTAAAAGAAAATTATTGATGGTTAAGAAAAGTGGCAAAAATATAAAAATTAATGGAAGTTAATAGAAGAAGTGAAGAAGAATATGAGAAGTTGTTCCTAAAAAAAGGAGCCACTCCCAAGAAGAAAAGATTTAAAAGGAAAAAATGAAAGAAGAGGGAAACATTCACCAACCATCACAAAACAACAAAATCAGTCTAAGAATATATCAATATAGCTCTCAACTTTAGAAATTGAAAGTGCAGAATTTGGATTTCGCAGTAGCAGATTCCAGTTCCACAGTAGCAAAATTTTAGCAATTTAGTTAATTTAGTTTGTTTAATTTTTCAATTTTATTTCACTTAGTTTTAACTTTTCAATTCAATATGTTTCAAGTTAATATTGTAATAAATTGTTCTTATTTCAAAATTATTGAATTTACTGTAAATATGACTCATTTTTTAGCTAAATAGTATTTTTTTTCACAACTATCATTACTCTCAAACATGCTCCTTTCCTGTTTACTGCTCTGTCAAAATACATCTTCCCACCTTGTACTTCAATTACTTCAAAATGTTCATCCGAAAATTTTAAGACTACCTCTTCGCTATCCGGTAATGATTGTTGGGCCAGAAATTCTGTCACTGCTCCACCTTTGATTGTTTTTCTGGTTACATACTCAATCTCAAATTCTTCTAATATTATCAACCATCGACCATACTTCTCAATCAAAGAGGGTGTCTCCCTTAAGTACTTCATTGGATTAAACCTGAAAATTTCTTGCACACTATAAGATTGAAAGAAATGCCGCAACTTCTTAGAAGACCAACCACAGCTATACAAGTTTTTTCAATGATACTATACTTAATTTCATAAGGTAGGAGCTTTCTACTCAAATAGTAAAATGCATGCTCGATCCCTGACTCATCTGCTTAGGCTAGCATGGCTCCTATTGACTCTTCTTCTACTGCTAAGTATTACCTTATTATATCATCATTTTCTCACCTTTCTTATTCTTCTCTTTAGTATCAATATCAGTTTGTCACATTATGATTTCACATATCATATCACATTATTCCACATTTCTTTTCATATCCAACACATTACTCAATTGCATTGATACATCAACATAATTCATAGCATATAACTCATTCATCAACAATATATCAAGTAACTTAACACATTTCTCAACTAAATGTGTTAAGTCCCAATGTCATGTAAATGTATGTAATCGTTCAAAGTTTGTACTTACCTCTTAAAGCAACAACACCACTCTATCAACTTTCCCTTCCAAGATATCCCTCAAACAATGGCTAGGGTAACTCAATTCTCTTCAAAACCTAATCCAAAGGTGATTAACAACACTCACTTAGTGATACACATAAGAAAACAGGGAAGAGAACTATCTAGAGCAAACTATACACTTGACACGCTCAACAACACGGGCGTGTCCCTGACCGTGCCCTAAATCCACAACACAGAAGCTTTGACACGCTCAGTGACATGAGCGTGTTACTGCACGTGTCAATCCTCCTCCAACACAGAAGCTATGACACGCTCAGTGACATGGCGTGTCACTGGATGTGTCAATCTACCAACAACACAGAAGCTGTGACACGCTCAGTGACATGGACGTGTCACCCTAAATCAAAGGCCAAACAAAGTTTTTCTCATCATTTTTTGAGGAAAACAATTTGGCATGCCTAGTGAGATAGTTCTGCTGTGATGACGTGTGATTCATTCTACAGTAGTGCAGGAGTCACATTCTTCAGTGATGTTATAGATTCATTTTACAATGATGTTGTGGACCCATTCTACAGTAATATTGTAGATCCTTTCTAGATCCTTTCTATATTTATGTACCATAATATAAAATGTAGTTTTCAAAAGAAAAAACAACCGAGTTTCAAGATTAGGAGGTTGCCTTTTCAATGGCAAGGGCAAAAGAGAAACATTGATTTATTTTCACAAGAAACTTCAAAAGGTGAAAAATTCTCATAATACCATTATTATTAATGACGTGACAAAACTTTTTGAAAAAATGCAGAGAAAAATGATGAAATTTTGAAAGCAACACTAAGAAACTCAGAAGAAATTCCAAGAGGCTCGGATGTTGATGCAAAAGGAACATGAAACCATGATCCAAGAGAAACGAAAATTTTCTCCAAAAGTCAGCCCATCAGTACAAAATGCTAGCACCAAGCCTATCGAGTAGAATCCTAATGAGCTCAGGGGGTATTCCACAACCCAAGTACTTGATGAAATACACCATTCATAGATGCAAGCTGAAGAAACATGAATTTCTCCTTGTAAAAAAGATAAAATTGATTGCCTCCACATAAGCATATGCAACAATAGCTACCAAAATAATGAGCCAACTTTGCCTCCTAAGATTTTTTCTCAACTAACCTTCAAAATCAATCTAATTGCTATAATGGTAAAGATTTTATGCAGGTTAACATTTTAGGTGGTGTTGTACCAACAAGCAACAGAATTTCACAGCCCCCTCTACTGGGCAGAGTTTATAAAAAATTCTTTTCTGCAGCGTCTGTAAAAAATACAGAATTTGTGAAAGATAAGGCCTAAAAGAGAAAAAGCTGTGGAATATAGGCTTGGCCTGAAGCATATTGGCCACCCTAAAATCCACAAGTTAGCCCCATTAAAATTCAAGACAAAAAAAGAAAGAAAGGTAAAATTTTTTAAAAGCAAAGTCTAGAAAAAAAAATTTATCAGATTTGAGTGCCTAAGAAATACTTGGAGAACGAATGGTAAAAATCAAAAGTGAATTTTGCTAATATGGTTTCCAAAAGAATTCATGCCTAAAGGAATGGTGCAAAGAAATGAATATGTCTTGAGGAAATCTCATTTTAATTATCAAAAAAGATGTCTGCCACAACAAAGGAATGAATTTGTGGTGCCTATTAGTTTTCTCTAAGCAACCAAAAGCACAGGCTTCAAAAAAAAATCCACATCTTTTAATAAAAACTCAAAAAAGAAGGCTTTTAAAGCAAAAGGCTGTGGAACGAAGACAGCAAGAATGTGGAGTTCAATCTAATGAGAAAATAAAATTTCAAAAGAAAATTATTGAGGAGAAAGATGATCTCGATTATGTGGAAAGGCTAGAAGGTGTGAAAGAAAAATATGTGGTTAAAGTTCAAAAAATTCGGTGGGCACTTGCTCAGTAAATTATGTCATATACACCAGTAAATTTTATTTCTTTTTATGATATTTGGTTTGCTTATATTTTAATAGAAAGTTGGTCTTTGGGCCATTTTTATAGATATTATTAATAAAAATTAAAGTAGGTCGAATAGCCACTTTTAACCCTTAAAAAAAAGAGGTGCAATTGATATGTAAATAGTTTATGAAAAATCCTAAAAAGTCTGTAGAAATTTTTTTTTCCTGCAAAGTCTGTGAAAAATTATAGAGGCTGTGGAAAGCTCTTTCTTGTAGCATCTAAAGAAAACAAACAGCCTGTAGAAAATTATAGTACTTATGGCGGCTGAAAAAAATAATAAATTTTTCACCCAAAATAATAAATGTATGCAGGAGACATTTGTTTACTCCTAAAATTAACTACATTTTGGTAGTTAAAGAAAATGGAGAAGTTAAGCAATGAGGCTTAGATCATGGACATCACTCAAAATTAACTACTTTGGGTAGTTAAAAGAAAATGGTTGGTGGTTAAAGAAAGTGGCAAAAATATGAAAATTAATGGGAGTTAATGGAAGAAGTAGAGAAGAATATGGGAAGTTATTCCTAAAAATAAGAAGCCACTTCCAAAAAAAAAGGGTTTAAAAGGAAAAAAATGAAAGAAGAGGGAGGACTTTCACCAACCATCACAAAATAATAAAATCAGTCTAAGAATAGATCGACATAGCTCTCAACCTTAGAAATTGAAAGTGCAGAATTTAGATTCCACAACAATATATTCCAGTTCCACAGTAGTAAAATTTCAGCTTTTTAGTTAATTTAGTTTGTTTGATTTCTCAATTTTATTTCACTTAGTTTTAACTTTTCAATTCAGTATGTTTCAAGCTTAATATTGTAATAAACTATTCTTATTTCGAAATTAGTGAATTTACTGCAAATATGGTTCATTCTTCAGCTAAACAGTATTTTTTTCACAGTTGTCATTCCACAGTCCAGTTTTTTTTCACATCTTTCATCAGTTTAATTTTTCGCTGTAGAATCCAAATGAAAATACTAAAGAGAGTTTGATGACTTTGATTTTTTTTTAGTCCTTTGAAAAATCCACACAACATATTGTTAAAAGTTAGATTAGGCGCATTTCGATGGAAGATCCTATATCTTCTAGCGCGCCCGCACCCTAAATCAAAGGCCAACTAAAGTTTTTCTCATTATTTTTGAAGGAAACACATATGAAAATAAATAACTAAAAAATTGAAAAGATTATTCTGCTATATATTTTATAAAAATCCAATATATATTAGATATAATAGATTAGATTATGAGAAAGATGATTACTTACTATTATATAATATATATAAACCAAAAGATATTGATAAATGTATTAAATTAATTTTTACCGCTAGTCCTCATATATATATATATATATATCCTACCAAAAAAAAGTGACTATCTACCACAAAAAAAAAAAAAAAAGAGTAAAGAAAAATTCAAACACTTTCCTTCAATCCAAATTAAGTGTCATTGGATATATAATTTTTGAGTTGAAAAATCTCTATTTAAATATTTATATTTATAATCAAAAGTTTTTTACTCTAAAAATTCTTATTAGGTAATTATTAGTTTTTTAATTAGTAACATTTTGTAAATAATAATAATAATAAATAATAAATAATTATTTATTATTTTATTAAATTATTGACCTTTTGAATTATAATTTTTTATTTTTAAAATTTTGACCTTTTGAATATTAGTTTTTATAATAATAAATTATAAGAACTTTTTGTATTCTAATTTTTATAATAATAAAGTACAAAAATTTATAATATTTGTATTATTTTGTTTTGCCTATTTGGCAACATATATTTATAAATAAATATAGATTTAGATGGTTAACAAGTTCCGTATATAAAATTTTATTACTCTTTCCATTTATCATTTTAGAGATTTTTATTCTCAAAATATTTGTACTTCTATTTAAAAAAAATTAATATTTCTTCAAATTTATCTTCATTTCATTTTCCACTAAATATTTATATTCATCATATTCATTTTCATATTAAAATAAAAATGAATATTTTCATTTCTTATTTTAAAGTACTACAATAATCCAAGTGTTCACCGATAAAAATTTCCATCAATAAAATAATTTTTTGATACTAAAAAGATTTACTAATAAATTTCTAACAGAAAAGGTCTTGTCTAAATTGTTATTGGTAATGAAATTATGAACGAAATTTCTTGTGGTGTCGACATTACCAAGAGAACAACTACTTTTTAGTATTCCCAATAAAAATTTGACCAGTGAAATTGGTGTTGAATTTTCGTAGTTGTAAGTATTACCAACAGATATAGTGGTTGTATGTTGGTAATCTTGACAAATGTTTTATTCGAAATGCTAACAGATAATTATACTTCTCGGTAATATCGACAAGTACTTTGTTTGTTATGTGTGAGCAAAGATTTTGCAAACTACCAACAGAATTCAAATTTATCGGTAATTTCAACCGATTTTCTATCGATGAATCTAATGGGATACCAACTCTATCGCATCCCAATTTAAGGGGGTATAGCTTAAAGCAATCAGATACCAAGAAGAATCATCCCCGAATCTTGTTTAGATTTATTATTATAATATCATAATATTTAGCTTATCATAATAGATATATTACATATATTAATACTGCTCACTTAAGTCTTAAGTCATATAGACATGAGTAATTATTTTTACTTTACATTGTTTTCAATGAAGCACTATAGAATAAAAATATAATATAGACTTTATTTATTATTACATAAACTGCTTTAAGTACTAAACAAGTAAAACGAGCAATTGGAAGGTAGAATCCAGATGCTCTAACCTGCATAGTCACTACTTTAAAAAAAATGGTAACAAGGATGAGCCGTCAATTCAATGAATCATAACCTAATGTGCGGCTAAGTGCAATAAACAATAAATAATTTGCGCTGAGGCATAAATACATCAAAACACATACTGTGAGTGAGAATATAATCAACAAGTCAGAGATAATATCATCAAATTAGAAATAATTAATTCTTAACATAATTAGAAATTATAATAAAGAATAACATATAAAATATAATAACAGTTATAATATAAATAAACAGATATCGTGTGATTTCAGAACAAAATGGCCATAGGTAGAAAATTAGGATAGTAACCTTTTCCTTTTGTGCATATAGAATACCAGCGTATATCATCTAGTTATTTAACCCTCACCAATAGAGGTCAAACAATAAAGTTCAACAAGTAGTCTCATCAAAATACTAAAAAATAATTATGGATTTCAAATCAACAGAGAATTCAGAATCAATAATAATAGTTCAATAATAAACTCAACAGAGAAATCAGAAAGTCAATAAAATAATATCAATAATTAATTCAATAGAGATTCAAATATTAATAAAAATGGCTTAATAACAATTTTGCCAAAGGAATCAAAATTAATGGTTAAGCAGTAAACATATAATCAAAAATAATTATTTAAATTAATTAATTAATCAGAAATAAAGGGCTCATCAAGAAACAAAGTATAATTCAGGATAACATAAACTAGGATGTAAATAAAAAATAATAAATTATTTTATACAAGTTAAACAATGCCGCTAAGAATAAAATAGGTCAGATATCACATTAGATTATCACTCACCTGTAGTCTCTTGTGGTGCTTCACCTTTAAAGCCAGAGAGTTCTCCTATTTCTTTCCTTCCTATATAATATCATTACATACACCATTTATTAATATTTAACCCTAACTATGAATCTTTATTTTGGGTTTACATTAAACTTGGTCTCTTACATTATTTTTTGTTTG
The DNA here is from genome assembly GCA_947685225.1 of Garcia nutans. Taxonomy (NCBI): domain Eukaryota; kingdom Viridiplantae; phylum Streptophyta; class Magnoliopsida; order Malpighiales; family Euphorbiaceae; genus Garcia; species Garcia nutans. Next base: position 14,830,728 of record CANTUV010000032.1, read on the forward strand.
TAACTTACTCCATCTAATTTTGTATTCTTTTTCTTAAAATCTCCTGTAATATATTTTATTTATATTTAATCCATGAACATTAATAATACTTATTGTTATTATTTTTCCTTTGAGTTGCTGTGTAACTTAAATTCAAATAGCAAATCTAGTTACTAGCTCAATTATCTACAAACCTTAGTAATGCTCATGTTTTATACACATATAATAAAATTCCAGCTCTATTTTATATCATTTAAGTATTAAGATGGATGTATTTAATTTCATTTTTCCATTATATGATTATAGTTATAATCCTTTATTATTCCTAATATTAAAACTCAAATTACTTCATATTTTCAGGTCAAAATTCTGTTTTAATTAAAACAAGTATATGCTGTATTTTTTTCTCATCAATAACAATTTTAATATCTATAGTAATTTAACTCGTTTAACAATATTTATAACATGTTTAACTAAAATTTTAAATATTACCAGTAAAAAATTCTTTAGAAAAACTCCTTTTTCCTAATCCATATTACTCCCGATTATAGTAAACTTATTTCTTATCAAAATATTAATACTTTCCAATTGAATTTTTAAATCAAACTGTGAGCAAAGTAACAATATTATTTCTTACCTTTTTTTTCCTTTAATTCTCAAATTGCACTGATCCAAGCCTTTGATTGATCAGTGTTAAAAAATTTTAAAGCTTTTGGTTGGTGTTGGGTTTCAAGGAACATAAACAGTAATCCATCATCCTCTCTTTTCCCTTCACTTTTGCTTTTATATGGAATAGAATTCGGTGATGACAAGGAATTCTAAGACTTCCACTTGCCAATCCTTTCTCTTATCTTGACATTTGTTACAGTCAATTTGTTTCTTCTTGCCGTGTGTTTAGGCCTTCTTCTCCAACTTACACGTTGAAGATGAAAAAGCTTGGAGGATCATTTCTCGAAGACAAATGTTTGTTTCTTTTATTATTTTAATTTGTTATTTCTTTTATTATTTTAATTTGTTATTCTTTTCCAACACCATCATCCCTATTCCCTGGAATTGACAATGGATAAAGTATTCTAAAAAATTACCCTACTTAAATCCAAACTTGTTTAATTTTCAAACTATCAAAATCTATTTAAATCCAATTATAATTATATACGTATTCGTCTTCGTCCTAAACTCATTTAATACTATTTATTTATTATCCGAACCCATTTAATTACCCGTTTAAATATAAAAATTCAAAAATATTATAAAATTTAAAATATAAATTATAATTTTTTAATTAAATAATTATAAATAAATATTTAATATTAGCACAATTTTATTAAAAATAACTTCATACTACATAATTTTATAATTAAAATAAAATATAATTAATATATAATTAAAATTTTAATAAAATATAATTAATATATAATCGGATTGGAATAACGGGTACTAAACGGTCTATACCCGAACCTAACCTGAATTAATAACGGATAGTAAAAATACTACATGTATCCACTCAAATCCATTTATAAATTAATTATCTATACCCTATATAAACGGATTAGAGCATATCAGATTCCAAAAAATATCCGACATGTTGCCCCCTTATTATTTGCTTCTACTTGTTACACATTATAAGCTTGGGATTAAAGGCTCAACATTTGTGTCTTTGTTGGTTTTACAATTGACAAGTGAATTATGATGCGTCTATCCATTAGTTTAAGAAGCAAATAATTCTATATACATACGTAACTATGACCATAGTTTATAGTGAATCGTGAACTGAACCATGAACTGACAGTTTCATTCATGAATCGGACTAAAATCGAAAAAAATTAATTCTTAATCGAAATTAATATCGAGTTATAAGGGTCTAGTTCAAGTTCATAATTTTTTTAATCGAAGTTGGAACCAGAACCGATGATTCTGAACATGGAAAAATAAAAAAAATAAAAATTAATATATTCTAAAAATATATATATTAATATTAATACATATTAATATAATATATTTATATTACTAATACATATATTAATTTTTAACATATATATTAAAAAAAATTTAATTTTTAGTTCAAAATTAAAATCTTAGAGTTAATTTTTAACTTTTTTTCTTGTACTTCAATTTCAATATTAAATATACAAATTATGTAGTTAAATATATTTATTTATAATAAAAAATTATATTTACAAAAATTTATCATTATTATTACCATTATTGTTACTATCATTATCTATTAATAATAATAAGTATTAATAATTTTTTTTATTTTTTAACAATTAATATTATTTATTTTAACTTATATTACTAAATTTATGAGTTAAGTGTTTAATCTCATGAAAAATATTATCAATTATGGTTACTTTTATTAAAATAAATAAATCGTTAAAATTAATTTGAATCAACGGTTCAAATCAGAATTATCCCTTCTTTTAAAAACATGAATTTTGATCGAACTGGCTCTTGCCAGTTAAAGTTAAGGTTCATGATTTTCATGAACCTAAACTAGATAGAACCGTGGCCATAGTTATACAAATGTATATATTCACTTACATATATTACTATAACACATACATATATATTTTTATGATTTACAATTGACTTATTATGAGTCATGCGCATGCAATTTAATATTTGACAACATGCTTCTATGTTATACTGAATTTAGAGCCAAAATTCTATTTACTTTCTCTTTAACATTTAACAAATTTATTTACTCTAGATTGGCTTAATAAATGATTAAAAATTAATCTATTATTTTATGAAAATTAACTTACATTTTTCTACCTTTTTAAATTCATTTCTCGACTTATTATATTAAATATTTTTATAATACTTATTATTCAGATTTATTTTTAAGTAGGGCATTACATCATTCCCTCCTTATAGAAATTCTTCCTCAAATTTCATAGAGGTACTTGTTTAATTATGGGTACAAACGTCGCATTTTTGCTTCCATCTCCCAAGTGCATTCCTTACTAGTTTGGCTGCGCTATAACACTTTTACCATTGGAATGTCTTTATTATGTAATCTTCTAATCTTATGATCTATGATAGCTATAGGAATTTCATCATATGTAAGGTCAAACAGAATTTCTATATCATGTTTATATAACACATGACTCGGATAAGGTATATACTTCCATAGCATGGAAATAAGAAATACAGAGTGTAAATGCTCCATATTAGGTAGAAGAGCTATGCGGTAGGAAACTCCACCAATCCTTTCTAGTTTTTTGAAAGAACTGATGTATCGAGGTGAAAATTTACCTTATTTCTCGAATCTCATCACCCCTTTCATTGTGAAATTTTTAGAAATACTTGTTCCTCCATATAAAAAATTAGACATCATTCTGTTAGGATCTGCATAACTTCTTTATCCACTGAAACTTATTTTTATCCTTTCTTGGATCAACGGTACCTTTTCTACCATATATTAGACTAGTTCAGGTCCTTCTATATTTCTCTTATATATTTCACTCCAACACAATAGTGATCTATATTTCCTTTCATATAGAGTTTCATATATGGTCATTTGTATAGTAGAATAATAATTGTTGTTATAAGCAAATTCTATTAATAGTAGGTGTCGGTCCCAACTACCTTCAAAATCTAGAATACACATCTTTAATATATCTTCTAATGTCTAGATGATGAGTTCAGATTGTCTATCGATTTGCAGGTGAAAGGCAATATTGAAATCCAATCAGGTGTCTAGCATTTCTTGAAACTTCTGTCAGAATCTGAAAGTAAATTGTGTATGTCTATTAGAAATTATAGAAATAAGCACTCAATGCATACTAACTATTTTGTCAAGATATAATTGAGCATATTGAAAAGCGATATAAGTTGTCTTAACTGGTAAGAAATGTATTGTCTTGGTGAGCCTATCCACTATCACCCAGATAGAATTGTATCCGGCAGTTGTATGAGGTAATCCGACAACAAAATCCATCGTGACTCTCCCACTTTCATTCTGATAGTGGTAATTCTTGCAACATCCCTGAAGATCTCTAGTATTCTATTTTTAACTTGTTGATAGGTTAAACATCTAGCTACAATTTCAGAGATTTCTCTTTTTGTATTTGACCACCAATAATGTATCTTGAGATCAAAATACATTTTAGTAGCTTTTAGATGCATGCTGTATTTTGCATAATGGGCTTCCTTAAATATCAGCTATCGGAGGTCATCAACATTGGGCACACAAAGTCTATCACCTTGTTTTAATATTCCCTCAGCAATTAGAAATTCAAAAATATACCAACAAAAGAAGTAATTGCTCGGCAATACTCACAAATTCTCATTCGGTATTTAATAGAGAAAAATTTATTTTACTAATAAAATAGCGATCTATGGTAAATTAAAATTTTATTTTTTAAAAATAATAATATTTATTTTTATTATTTAAAGTATAATTTATATTAAAATTACAAATAAATAATATTAATTTATATAATAAAATTAGAATGTATTAATAAATAAAATACAATTGAAAATTATATTAATAATGCAAATTAAAAAAAATGAAAAAATAAAATACATAAAAATAAATATTAAATACTTTTAAGTAATAAAGAAAATATAAAATAACATTAATTTGTATTTGTATAATTAAGTAACGAAAAAATATTAAAAACTCTGAGCTAAGCACAAGATGCAGGCGGAGGTGGAGACGAAGGCAGAGGCTGGCAGTGAAAAACTAGAATTTAGTTAAAAGAGCAAAATTTCGAAGCAAAAAAATAAATTACAGATTAATTTATATCTAATTTTATTTTTACATTAAAAAATTAATGCAAATTGTTAGTATTAATATTTTTATTTTATTTTATTTTTATATTAAATATTTAAATGTTAAAATTTTTATTATTTTTAATTTAATATTTAAATATTATTTTAAAAAATTATTCAATATATATTATTTTTTAAATAATATTTATATATTTTTAAAAATATTTTGAAAAAATATTTAAACTAATTATTTTAAATAAAGTTATATGATAAAATAGTTTTTATAAAATAATTAACATAATCATATAGACTTTAAATTTAATTTATAATTAAATTGTAAAATAATTATAAAATTTTAAATTTTAATTTATAATTAAATTTTAAATAATTAATCTAATAATTAAAATAATAAATTAAAGATATGCTACTCTAGTAATTCAAATGGTCCAATGACATGATTATAGAAGGCTATTTAGCAATCAAAAAATCAAATCAAGCTTGATTGTTTTCTATATATGAAGAGATATGTGAATCATATGGCCCATAATTTCGCTAGAACATACGTTTTTATGTCAGACCTTTTTTTAAGAAATGTCAGACTTTATTAAATGTGGTCTTATTTTCTCCACATTTCATTGTCTTGGTTGATTATATATATATATATATATATCCAGATATTGTATTATAATTAGCAGTCACTAATAGTAAAAGGCCATTGACCATAAAAGACAAAATATAACAGGTTTTCATATGCTCATTCAAGACGACAAACGAAAAAGGCAAAAAAAAAAAAAAAGAAATTTAAAAGTTGGAATTAATTAGTTCCATTTGCTTGAAAGCATAGTTTGATCATTGCTGCTTCGATAACTGACTACATTATTATACAATTCCTTTTAATAACTCCAACGCCAGGCTTTATATATGATTAAACCTTTTAGCAATTAAAAAAGAAAATTTCATGTTATCGGAGCGGCCGAATCTTTAGAAAGTTTTACGTTTTTCAAAATTCAGCCATTGACAAGTTTAGAGAGTTCATCAAGAATAAGTAAATTTACCTAAAAAAAAAGTGTAGGTAGACAAAGACTATATTAATATATTTACATAATTCTAATTAATTAAAAGGAAAAAGTCTCTTGGACAGAAATAACTGACTAGAATTTTGCAAAAAATAAAATTACATTAATGCCCTCATTTAAAATTTTCTTTCTAATTTTTTATTTGGATGCAGTGAGATAAAGATTCATTTAGCAAGGGGAAAGAGAAGGGATTCAAGGTAATGGAAAGGAAGGGTAAAAAATTAACATACATAATTTGGAAAAAAGTGAGAAAATTTGAATGTAATTTTAATAATACAGTAATTAATTCTCATTAATTATTACAATAAAAATTTAATCAATTCCAATTCAAAAACTATAAAATTAGCGGCAAGCAATAAATTTCTTTGATTTACCAATCTATAATTTCCTCTTAAACCATTTCAAGTGAGGCCACGGACAAATATTAATTTTATTATAATTTTAATCTTTACATTTTAATTTATATGACATTTCATCTATAAAATTTTAAAATATAATATAGTTGGTTCCTCAAAATTTAATATATAATATTTCTCATTGAGATTGGTTTAAAGATTAAAAATGTCGATTTTTTAAAATAATAGAGATTAAAATATTAGTTATGTCAAATATTATAAGTGATACAGTAATTTATTCAAAAAAACATTTACTGATATACTTATTTGAAAAAAAAAACAAGAATTTGTCTATATATAATATATATAGGATATTTTGGGCTACAGCAATATTATAATAGGATTTCATGAACTAGATAAAAATTTATAATAACTAACTAAATAAATTTAATTTAAAATATAATTATTTGAGAATATATTTTAATATCAGATAGTATAGTTAATATTATAACTGTTCCTGTGTTTTATTATGGCTTAAAATGTCCTGAGTCTTTTGCTTTATCATCTTATGTATAATGCGTGTGTATATATATATAACAAAATTAAAATGTATGTCATATACCAATGAAAAATTTGATTAAAAAATTTATGAAATAAATATTTATATTATATTCATTATCTCGTCATTAGATAATATATTTACAAAATATATTGTATATCTATGATTATATTTATTTATTTTAATTGAAGAAATATATATTCAAATTGTTTAAAAAAGTATTAGATGAAGCGAATTTGACTATTTACCTTTAATCATGTATGTTGCATCCTATCTACTATTAAATTGTATATAGATTAAATGGTTTGATTGTTTAAGGTTACAATGTTGTTTTTTTTTTAAAAAAAACGTCTCATATGAAGAAAGTTCACATTCTTACATCAAGGTAAAATTTATTAACGCTTACATTGAAAAATTTCACAAACTCTTATTAGCAAATGAGCAAAACTACAATATACATTTTAATATTTTTCTTGATTAATTTAATGCCATTATACTTTTTTTTTTCTTTACAACAGAAAGCATATATATTCAAAACACTATAAAATGGCATGTATAAGTAAAAATTGTAAAATAATAAAATAAAAATTGATAATTAATCAATATACATGTATATACTGTTGGGAAGTAACTATAATATATAATTAAGTCATTAATTAATTAAAGTTAGTAATAAATAAAATCAGATTTATTATTAATTAAATGGTTGCCATATGGATAATATATGTATGTATTATTTTAAGTACCAATAACGTATCTGGAAGTGGTGGTGGTTCATATACAGAGAGATGGATTAGCTTTTTTCACGATTGATTGACTATTGTTTCAGTATAAGGAGTTTTACATTTTTACCATATAAGGAGTTTTGAAATTGAAATATTATTTGATTCATTTGAACTTATGTAAAAATCATTTAAGTATTAATATTATAAATTTATAATATAATACTTAAAAGTATATATTACTACATAAATTATAAAAAATAAATAATTTTAGATAGACATATAGATATTTTCGAAATGAATATATAAATTTTTATTAAATTTATAATTAATTTTATTTTCAAAATAATATTATTAAAAAACTGTAATCCTTACTTAAGGTTATAAATAGATGAAAATTTCTAAATTTAATAAGACTAAAAAATAATTAAATTTTGAATACATATTATATATTTATAGTATGATTAGTATATTAAGATATAATATATAATGTATAGTCATAATATAATACAAAAGAATACATTTTTTAATGTGTAGTCTTAATATAATCTAATATAATACAATTTTTTAAGACTGCATATTTAAAAAAAACTATATTATAATCCAAAAAAAATCAAATGTCCATTTATGAGACGGAATCTATACTAAACTTTATCCTATAATCAGCTTTTTTTATTTTTATTTTCCACTCAACAATTATCAAAAAATTATTTTCCACTAAAAAATTATTCATATTATTTGGCAATATTAATTGCTTCAAATACATTGGAAGAATAATGAATGAAGAAGATGATATAAAATTAATTTTGACTTAAGAAAAAATGAGAACATTAAATAGAGCATTAAAAGAAGAAGAAGAAGAAGAAAAACAATGGAAACTCCAATAATTGTACAATGATGATGAGATAAGGAGGGGACTAAATTAATCAGATAAAATAGTAAACTTTAGGACGTGAAATATGAATTTAAATGTGCTAAATCCGTACTTTCAATATTTAATATTCATTAATTGAATCTTTGTTCGGTAGATTTTTTATTTAATTATGGTTTAAATATTTTCTTTTTAAAATAGCTGTTGGTCTAGGATTTTAAAAAGATGAGAAATGCTAACCATAATTATTTTGGACAACGATTATTCAATAATTTTTTTTATTAAATAAAAAATATTTATTATAATATCTCTATTAATAAATAAAAATATAATAAATATTTTTTAATTAATGGGAGAGAGATTGTTGAATAGTCACTCTCTAAAGTGATCATATTTAATATTTTTTAAAAAAAAATTATCCAATTTTGATAAGACTAGTTTTGTATTTAAAAATTTTAAAAATTATTTATTTTCATTAAATATATATATATATATATTGCTGTTATTTTTACAAACTCATTCGTACAAAATTTATACAAAAAATTGAAAAGTTGGTTATAGCCTTAATAAAAAAATCGTCAATTACCGGTCAGGCGGTCACAACCGGTTAAAAAAAGTAGTTACTTTTTAATTATTATATATGGGATCCATTAATACAGTGTTGCCTTTTCTTTTGTTAATTACTTTTTAAATTTTTAAAATTTTTTGGATAAATTTAATAGATAATTTTATTTATAGACTAAGCTAATCAAAAAATTATGATTTAAAAAATTAATTTAAATTATATTTTTTTAAATATTATAATTTGAATTATAATTTATAATTGGCTTGATTCATTATTGGAGATATGGGCTAAATTCATATAAGATTTTTTCTTAAAATTATATACATCAAACAATTAGCTGACAAAGGGTTATTCATGATTTTTTTTTTAAAAATATAAATTTATGAGTATATATAATTAATTTATAAATAATTAAATTATCTTTCAAATAATAATTTATTAAAAATTATATATACTTCTTATAAATTATTTTTGACCACCCTTTCAATGAAATAACCATAGATTCATCCCATTTGGTCTCTTCTGATCTAAAGAACAAAAAGCAAGGAACTAACAACTGAAATACAATTCAATTATTTTATGTAGTTGAGACCCAAATTAATCACCAAAAAGATTTATAATTGCACAGAATCACCCTCCTCTACCTACTAACATCTGCAGTGCAAATTAAAGCAATATAGCTGCTCCTTAATTACCTAACATAAACGATAAATTTTCAATTTATTTTTTTTAAAGTCTAATTCAGCTATATTTTAGGGTAATAAAGACATTTCAAGTCATATAATGTTAAGTTTATACATTTTGGATAAAATAGTTTGGATAACAATGTCTGTCCTTTATTACATAATTAATTGAGATGTATTTATTAAATATTTTTAATAAATAATATTAAATGTGAATGCAATATAAATTTAATTTACTAATTAATATACTAAAATGATAAATGAATTCTATTTTGAGAAAAATAAAAGTTTGCCTATTAATTTGGAATTGGAAGTATTTTTTGAAATTTTAATTTTAATTTAAGCTTTTTGTTATATATTTATAATAATTATTTTTATTTTCTGAACATGTAATAAAAATAAACTAATAAAAATAATGTTATTAATTTTACAAAGACTAATTCATTAATAAAAATAAAAATAGATATCGGTAAAACAAAGATAAAATAGTAAAAAGTTATTTTAATTTTTACACTTTTTCAATAATTTTATCATTTCAAAATTTCATCTAAAACGCATAAATTTTACAATGGAATTATTAAAAAGTAAATAATAATGTACCGACTTATCTAAAATATTTAACTATAAAATCATCTTATTAAAAATAAAATTTATATATTAATTAGTCGTTGCCTTATATGCACTTTGTGTCAGTTTTGATCCATTATTTTACTTAAAAATTCTAAAAACGTTTGAAAAAATATAAAATAGAATAAAAAATAAGATGGATTGCCAGTCTTTTCAATTAATTACATATGAAAAAAAAGGCGAAAATAATATATATTTTTAATAATCAAACTACGTGTTGGTGATTATTGCCAGAATATAATTAAAATAAGGAAAACATGTATCTGAAAAAACAAAAAAAAAGGGAAAATATTTTTCGATATTCTGTACAATATAAAAGCCGTAGTCGATGTTCTTAGTGGGCAATGGTGGGATTGAATGTTAACAGCCATGTGCAAATGATGCTTTCAGTTAATCACCTTTGCTGTAAGATGTGACAATAATTTGGACTGATTATCATCTCAAATCATGGTCGAAACTGCGGAGAAGAAAGGTCAAATTTCTCACAATACAAGAAGATGACAATAGGATAAAATAAACCAGTGGATTCCTCGTTGCCGACTTTTAATTAGACTTGGGAGTTTTAAATTTGTGAAGTCAAGCGAAGTCAACCCAAATAATTAAACGTAAATTACTAAAACTTGAGGAGTTAGGCTAAGAGTGTCAAGCAAACTAGAGAAAATTTTCAGAACACAAGCCAAGGCCAGATGAAGTTTAAAATGGCCGATAGAAACTCTATCACAAAAAAGGAAAAAAAAAAAAAACTATAGCATGAAAAAGAAAAGAAAAATCAAACTATTGTGCTTTGAGCCAATAGTCAGAAAGAGAATTTACTGCAAATATGGCTCATTCTTCGGCTAAACAGTATTTTTTTCATAGTTGTCATTTCACAATCAAGTTTTTTTCACATCTTTCATCAGTTTAATTTTTCTGTATAATCCAAATAAAAATACTAAAGAGAGTTTGATGACTTTGATTTTTTTAGTCCTTTGAAAAATCCACACAGTACCTTGATAGAAGTCAGATTAGGCGCATTTCGATAGATGATCCTATATTTTTTGGCGCCCGCACCCTAAATAAAAGGCCAACCAAAGTTTTTCTCATTATTTTTTAAGGAAACACATATAAAAATAAATAACTAAAAAATTGAAAAGATTATTCTGCTATATATTTTATATAAAAACCCATTATATATTAGATATAATAGATTAGATTATGAGAAAGATGATTACTTACAATTATATAATATATATATAGAAAAACCAAATGATATTGATAGATGTATTAAATTAATTTTTACCGCTTGTCCTCATATATATATATATATATCCTACCAAAAAAAGGTGACTATCTACCACACAAAAAAAAAAGAGTAAAGAAAAATTCAAACACTTTCATTCAATCCAAATTAAGTGCCATTGGATATATAATTTTTGAGTTGAAAAATCTCTATTTAAATATTTATATTTATAATCAAAAGTTTTTTACTCTAAAAATTCTTATTAGGTAATTATTAGTTTTTTAATTTGTAACATTTTGTAAATAATAAAAATAAAAATAAATAATATTTAATTATTTATTATTTTATTAAATTATTGACCTTTTGAATTATAATTTTTTATTTTTAAAATTTTGACCTTTTTGAATATTAGTTTTTATAATAATAAATTATAAAAACTTTTTGTATTCTAATTTTTATAATAATAAAGTACAAAATTTTATAATATTTGTATTATTTTGTTTTGCCTATTTGGCAACATATAATTTACTCTCTTTTCCTTAGCTTTTATAAATAAATATAGATATAGATGGTTAACAAGTTCCGTATATAAAATTTTATTACTCTTTCGATTTATCATTTTAGAGATTTTTTTTCTCAAAATATTTGCAGATTTTTTTTCTCAAAATATTTGTACTTCTATTTTAAAAAAAAAATATTTCTTCAAATTTATCTTCATTTCATTTTCCACTAAATATTTATATTTATTATATTCATTTTCATATTAAAATAAAAATTGAATATTTTCATTTCTTATTTTAAAGTACTACAAGAATCCAAGTATTCACCGATAAAAATTTCCATTAATAAAATAATTTTTTATTGCTAAAAAGATTTACTGATAAATTTTTGACAGAAAAAATCTTTTCTAAATTTTTATTGGTAATGAAATTGTGAACAAAATTTCTTGTGGTGTCGGCATTACCACGAGAACAACTACTTTTTAGTATTCCCAATAAAAATTTGACCAGTGAAATTCACCAATTGAATTTTCGTAGTTGTAAGTATTACCAACAGTATAATAATTGTCAATTTTTCCAACAAAACATTCAGTCGACAAAGGTAAGAAAAAAAGATGTAATGATAAAATATTTTATATTGGTAATCTTGACAAATGTTTTATTGAAAATGCTAACAGATAATTATATTTCTCGGTAATATCAACAAGTATTTTATGTTTGTTAGGTGTGAGCAGAGATTTTGCAAACTGCCGACAGAATTTAAATTTATCGGTAATTTCAATCGATTTTCTATCGATGAATCTAATGGGATACCAACTCTGTTGCATCCCAATTTAAAGAGGTATAGCTTAAAGCAATCAGATACCACGAAGAATCATCCCCGAATCTTGTTTAGATTTATTATTATAATATCATAATATTTAGCTTATCATAACAGATATATTACATATATTAATACTGCTCACTTAAGTCTTAAGTCATATAGACATGAGTAATTATTTTTACTTTACATTGTTCTCAATGAAGCACTATAGAATAAAAATATAATACAGACTTTATTTATCATTACATAAACTGCTTCAAGTACTAACTAAGCAAAACGAGCAATTGGAAGGTAGAATCCAGATCCTTCAATCCGCATAGTCACTACTTTAAAAAAAATGGTGACGAGGATGAGCCGTCAACTCAGTGAATCATAACCTAATATGCGGCTAAGTGCAATAAACAATAAATAATTTGCGCTGAGGCATAAATACATCGAGACACATATACTGTGAGTGAGAATATAATCAACAAGTCAGAGATAATATCCTCAAATTAGAAATAATTAATTCTTAACATAATTAGAAATTATAATAAAGAATAACATATAAAATATAATAACAATTATAATATAAATAAACATATATCTTGTGATTTAAGAACATAATGGCCATAGGTAGAAAATTAGGATAGTAACCTTTTCCTTTTGTGCATACTAAATACCATCGTATATCATCTAGTTATTTAACCCTCACCAATAGAGGTCAAACAATAAAGTTCAACAAGTAGTCTCATCAAAATACTAAAAAATAATTATGGATTTCAAATCAACAGAGAATTCAGAATCAATAATAATAGTTCAATAATAAACTCAACAGAGAAATCAGAAAGTCAATAAAATAATATCAATAATTAATTCAATAGAGAGTCAAATATTAATAAAAATGGCTTAGGGGGTGTTTCTCAAAACTGGTGCTTTTCAGCTTATTGTGAATAAGTGATTTTTAGATTATAATCAGATTAAAAATAATCAGTTAAACGTTTCTGTAAACTAGTTAATAATCAGCTGATAATCAGTTTATAATCAGTTAAGTGTTTCTGTAAAACCAGCTTATAATCAGTTTTTAATTGCAGAAACTGTTAAAATGACCAAACTGTCCTTGCATTTATTTATTATATAAAAGTGATCTTTTAAGTGTCAATTCAAAATTTATTTTTCAATAATAATAATAATAATAAGTACTCAATAAATTTTAATATTGGTGTTGTCAATAAGCTACACAAATTAAAAAATACCATCTAAATATTTTCAAATTAATTAGAATTACAGAAATATTTTTAATTAGATAAAAAGTGAATATTGTTTTTAATAATTATTTTTAGATATTGAACATATGAATTCTTTTAATATTAAAAAAAATTAATATTGTTGTCGTCAAACAACTATATAAATAAAAAACTACCATGTAAATATTACTAATTAATTAGAATCCTGAAATTTTTTTTTTGAAAGAATCCTGAAAATAATTTTAATTACACAAAAAATGGACATTGTTCTTAAATAAACTTAAATATGATTAAAGTTCATTTGCGATTATATCACGCACTGCCATCCAATACTGAGGGTCTTCTCCTTGCCTATGAACATCCTCTTGAACATATCGGTCATGTGTGTCATCTAAGTGAGGTTGATATGATTCATCTTCGGCTCTCTCGAATGCATCATCCGGATCATTCCTCTTTCGAATGTAATTGTGTAATGCCATTGTCGCAAGTACAATATCAACTTGGGTTTCAAAGCTATAATTGACCTTTATGTCTCCCAAAATTGACCACCTAGCTTTCCATACCTCAAAAGTCCGCTCCACAACATTTCTACATGAGGAATGCAAAAAATTAAACTTCTCCTTCTTACCTCGTGGTCTACGAGATGAGGGTGTTTGCGCACGATGAAATTCTTGCAAATGGTATCGAATATTCTGCCCTTTGTACAGAGCCATGAATCCACGTGTGTGCGCATAACCTGCATCAACCAAATAATATTTGTCGTTCTCTGGTAATGGAAATTTTAGCTCTGGACGTCTCAATGTCTCTGAAAGAATGCGACTGTCATGCGCAGCTCCTTTCCAACCAGCAACAACAAATGTGAAGCACATATTGAAGTCAACAACTGCTAATATATTTTGTGTTGGATACATTTTTCTGCCAATATATGGTATTTCAGAACCTCGAGGCAACTTTGCTTTAATATGAGTGCCATCTATCGCACCAATACAATCCTATAAAATAAATAAATAATATATTTTTAGACTCATACTATGATAATGCAATCATAAATATATATTTCTATGATTAACATACCTTGAATACATTATATCTCGGATTTTGAGGTCAATGAAAACCAACTCCTTCATTGTATTGAGGATGTGGATGAATAATATCAGCAGCTAACAATTTAACGGCCCTTAATACACGATGAAAATGATCATGTATGGTTCTACCTGAATGAATGAACAACTCTTGCAACATTCTATTACCCAAGTTATGAGCACATATAAACAAGAATATTCCCACTTCTTCACATATGGACATATGTTGTGTTGGTTCTAGTCCATACTTGTTTTGTAAATCATTACACAAATCTAGAAAAACCGATTTATTCATCCTAAAATCCTGATAACACCGTTTATCTTGATCATTCAATATCTCCATAATAAGCATATGTCCTGATCGGATTGATGTTCGAATAGGCATTTTATCTATATATGTTGCATAGTAAAATAAGACTAACGTACATGTGAAATCTGCTAAACTTTCCCATTCTTCATTGTGAACTGCAAACTTGTCACACTATCATCCTCACTCTCACCATCACCCTCCTCGATCATTGACTCTTCTGTTAGAATAGTATTTGATGCAGAAGAATCAGAAGAATCCATTCTATAGAATTTATTTAGAAAAAAAAATGTCAAACAAACCAAGATTAATTATTACAGGACAAAGCAATAAAGATCACGTGTACTTGAAGAAATACAAAGCAAAACAAACAAACCAAGATTCATTATTACAGGACAAAATAAAGATCAAGTCTACTTGAAGAAATAAAAAGCAAGAAACAAATCATAATTCATGCTTAATTATTCTTGCGCTTCTCGTCATAAAGAAATTGTAGGGAACCAATGCGCTCATCATCATTTGGTTGACCCATGAAAATTTCCCTTATCTCTTTCTTAGCAAACTTCATTGAAGCATAATAGCGAACTGATGGAGCCAAAGAATCACTAGGAAATGAATGTAGCATATCAAGACACTCTTTAATTGAAG
The DNA here is from genome assembly GCA_947685225.1 of Garcia nutans. Classification (NCBI taxonomy): domain Eukaryota; kingdom Viridiplantae; phylum Streptophyta; class Magnoliopsida; order Malpighiales; family Euphorbiaceae; genus Garcia; species Garcia nutans. Next base: position 14,846,669 of record CANTUV010000032.1, read on the forward strand.
GTCCTTCAGGTGGTGGATTAGATGTAGCTGTACTCTTACTACTTTTCATTAAGTCAACAAGGTCACATATATTTTGTTTTAGACTACTAGCTCCTGAAACTTTTTGCTTAGCTTGTTTCTCATTATTGCTAACAATCTTTCTCTTTTTCTCCAATGAAGATGATTCAAAGTTGATGGTGTTATTCTCATTGCTTTTATTTTCATTACTTTCACATTCGTCTCCTTCATCGTCAACATTATCCATGTTACAATATTCCGTTCCTTGAACATGATTGGTATTAATTTCAGTTGTTGCTTGTGCTCTCATTCCAGTTGCAGCAATATCACTGAAAATGGCATCATATCGAAATCAGTATGCAGATAAATCTTTACCGCGAAATTTCTTATATTCCTTATTAACCTGCACTTATCAAAATAGTGAGCTTAAGATTTTTTTACTAAAAGGAAATATTCAAAAACAACAGTATAAAAATAAGTATGCTTACAGCAATCTTTGCATCCCACCAACTCTCATCGGCATCAATTGTTTTCTTAGTTGCATCCCATCCTAATCCAGTTTCACCTCGCATTAAAATTTTAAAAAGTTTCCAATCGTTCTTCATACTATCCCAATGATTCTTTAATTGTAATCTATTCCATGTTTTTCCTGTCTTTTGATTAAATGCAGCCTCTATATTGTTCCAGCCAATTTTAGAGAAATGAGAATTGGGTCTATTTCCTTTTCCAATCTCTTCCTCACATAAGTCAATAAGTATATTATGTGTAAACTCGTTCCATTTGGCCGACATCTAATATAAATAAAAACAAACCAGTAATATTTAAGAGAACTTTTGACCACAACAAATAAGAATATACAATACATAAGCAAAGTTATTATTTCAGAAACAATAATAATATAATTTGATAGGGTGATAATAGTATCGAATCTGTAAATAATTTTATACATAAAGAGATTGTGATATGATATGTAATGTGTAAAGATAATGATCCAATCATGATAAGCTATTTTCTTATACAAACTCAGCACCATAACACTAAGGTTGCCTCACTCAAATTCAAACAAAAACAGCTAAACCATGGGTATAATTGATAAAAAAGATTAACAAGCTCTGACATAATATTTCTATTAATATTTTCCTCAAAAGATGTAGTTAATATTTTCCTCAAAAGCTGCTGTCATAGGAGCAGAGCAGTTCACAAAAAACATAACCAAAAATTCTAATACCTTTCTTTTGGCTATAAGAACACAAAATTTGCTGAACCTGTATCCAAATGACATTTAAGCAATAATAAAAAATAACCCAAACAAAAAAAAACCCAATTGGGAGCTTTGATCAATAAAATTACTTCTCAAACTTTTCTCCTAAAATCAATTGCAGTAAAGAAATCTTGAAAACCCTCTTCATTAAGGAACCCACATTTATAAAGGGACAAATCAATTGAACTTCAAACTTACCTGAAATTTGCAGCAGGTGGAGAGTGGCGGTGCAGCTATGTAGAGAGAAGAAGAAGAAGAATGGCGAACAGATTGCGTAGAAGAAGAAAAGATCGTGAAAATAAAAGAAGAAAGAGGGAACAAAATGGCTTTTGTAGAGTAAGGGCAAATTTGGAATATTGAAGATTAGGTAAGGATATCATAGTCTTTTACTTGGTCAAACCTGCTTAAAAAATAAGTGCTTAAAAAAAAGTACCAAAACCCAACTTTTTAAAAACTGATTAAAATTAGATTATAATCTACTATTTAATTTTTGAGAAACACTTAATTAAACAACTTATAATCTAAAAACTGATTATAATCAGTTTTGACCAGCTTTTAAGTTTTGATAAACACCCACTTAATAACAATTTTGCCAAAGGAATCAAAACTAATGGTTTAAGCAATAAACATATAATAAAAAATAATTATTTAAATTAATTAATTAATCAAAAATAAAGGGCTCGTCAATAAACAAAGTATAATTCAGGATAACATAAACTAGGATGTAAATAAAAAATAAGAAATTGTTTAATACAAGTTAAAGAATGCCGATAAGAACAAAATAGGTCAGATATCACATTACATTATCACTCACCTATAATCTCTTATGGTGCTTCACCTTTAAAGCCAGAGAGTTCTCCTATTTCTTTCCTTCCTATATAATATCATTACATACACCATTTATTAATATTTAACCCTAACTATGAATCTTTATTTTGGGTTTACATTAAACTTGGTCTCTTACATTATTTTTTGTTTGTAACTTACTCCATCTAATTTTGTGTTCTTTTTCTTAAAATCTCCTGTAATATATTTTATTTATATTTAATCCATGAACATTAATAATACTTATTGTTATTATTTTTCCTTTGAGTTGCTGTGTAACTTAAATTCAAATAGCAAATCTAGTTACTAGCTCAATTATCTACAAACCTTAGTAATGCTCATGTTTTATACACATATAATAAAATTCCAGCTCTATTTTATATCATTTAAGTATGAAGATGGATGTATTTAATTTCATTTTTCCATTATATGATTATAGTTATAATCCTTTATTATTCCTAATATTAAAACTCAAATTACTTCATATTTTCAGGTCAAAATTCTGTTTTAATTAAAACAAGTATATGCTGTATTTTTTTTTCATCAATAACAATTTTAATATCTATAGTAATTTAACTCGTTTAACAATATTTATAACATGTTTAACTAAAATTTTAAATATTACCAGTAAAAAATTCTTTAGAAAAACTCCTTTTTCCTAATCCATATTACTCCCGATTATAGTAAACTTATTTCTTATCAAAATATTAATACTTTCCAATTGAATTTTTAAATCAAACTGTGAGCAAAGTAACAATATTATTTCTTACCATTTTTTCCTTTAATTCTCAAATTGCACTGATCCAAGCCTTTGATTGATTAGTGTTAAAAATTTTTAAAGGTTTTGGTTGGTGTTGGGTTTCAAGGAACATAAACAGTAATCTATCATCCTCTCTTTTCCCTTCACTTTTGCTTTTATATGGAATAGAATTCGGTGATGACAAGGAATTCTAAGACTTCCACTTGCCAATCCTTTAATCTCTTATCTTGACATTTGTTACAATCAATTTGTTTCTTCTTGATATGTGTTTAGGACTTCTTCTCCAGCTTACACGTTGAAGATGACAAAGCTTGGAGGATCACTTCTGGAAGACAAATGTTTGTTTCTTTTATTATTTTAATTTGTTATTTCTTTTATTATTTTAATTTGTTATTCTTTTCCAACACGATCATCCCTACTCGCTAGAATTGATAATAGATAAAGTATCCGCAAAAATTACTCTACTTAAATCCAAACTTGTTTAATTTTTAAACTATCAAAATCTATTTAAATCCAATTATAGTTATACACGTATTCGTCTTCGTCCTAAACTCATTTAATACTATCCATTTACTATCCGAACTCATTTAATTACTTGTTTAAATATAAAAATTCAAAACTATTATAAAATTTAAAATATAAATTATAATTTTTTAATTAAATAATTATAAATAAATATTTAATATTAGCACAATTTTATTAAAAATAATTTCATACTACATAATTTTATAATTAAAATAAAATATAATTAATATATAATTAAAATTTTAATAAAATATAATTAATATATAATCGGATTGGAATAACGGGTATCCAAGGGTCTATACCCGAACCCTACCTGAATTCGTAACGGATAGTAAAAATACTACATGTATCCGCTCAAATCCATTTATAAATTAATTATTTATACCCTATATAAATGGATTAGAATATATCAGATACCAAAAAATATCCGACATGTTGCCCCCTTATTATTTGCTTCTACTTGTTACATGTTATAAGCTTGGGATTAAAGGCTCAACATTTGTGTCTTTGTTGGTTTTACAATCGACAAGTGAATTATGATGCGTCTATCCATTAGTTTAAGAAGCAAATAATTCTATATACATACGTAATTATGACCATAGTTTATAGTGAATCGTGAATTGAACCATGAATTGACAGTTTCGTTCATGAATCGGACTAAAATCGAAAAAATCAGTTCTTAACCGAAATCAATATCGAGTTAAAAGGGTCTGGTTCAAGTTCATAATTTTTTTAATCGAAGTCGGAACTAGAACCGATGATTCTGAACATTGAAAAAAAAATTAATATATTCTAAAAATATATATATTAATATTAATAAATATTTATATAATATATTTATATTATTAATACATATATTAATTTTTAATATATATATTAAAAAATTTTTAATTTTTAGTTCAAAATTAAAATCTTAGAGTTAAATTTTAATTTTTTTTTCTTATACTTCAATTTCAATATTAAATATACAAATTGTGTAGTTAAATATATTTATTTATAATAAAAAATTATATTTACAAAAATTTATCATTATTATTACCATTATTGTTACTATTATTATCTATTAATAATAATAAGTATTAATAACTTATTATTATTATTTTTTAACAATTAATATTATTTATTTTAACTTATATTACTAAATTTATGAGTTAAGTATTTAATCTCATAAAAAATATTATCAATTATGGTTACTTTTATTAAAAAAATAAATCATTAAAATTAATTTGAATCAACGGTTCAAATCAGAATCTTCCCTTCTTTTAAAAACATGAATTTTGATCGAACTGGCTCTTGTTGGTTAAAGTTAAGGCTCATGATTTTCATGAACCTAAACTAGATAGAACTGTGGCCATAGTTATACAAATGTATATATTCACTTACTTATATCACTATAACACACACACACACACACATATATATATATATATATTTTGGTGAAGGTGGGCGACACCACCGAAATATTTATAAATAAGAAGAATGGAAGAGTCCTTTTACAAAGCCCTTATAAAATGGGCGGTCATCAACTATATCTAATATAAGGACAAAAGCTATCGGAAAGGATAACCCCTTTCAAAAAATGAGGCAAAGATTGAAAATTAATAAACTCACAATTGACGTTATTGAGACGACCATAAAGAGCAAAGAAATGAGCAGATTGGTTGGCTTCTCTATAAGTATGTTGAAGAGCAAGATTATAAGAAGATAGTAATTTCTTGCCAAGGCCAGCCGAAGAAGCAGGATGCAGAGCATGAGATGAAGTAAGAAGCTCGACCAAGACTTTAGAATCCATCTCGACCACGGTACAGTTAAAACCAGTAGAAAGACACCACTGTAAACCATCTTTGAGAGCTTGAAGCTCAGCCTGCACAGCATTCTGTGCTGTCATAGTGAAGGAGATTCCCCTAACAAATTGACCGGTATTTGATCTAAGAATTGCTCCTCCCACCGATTGATGACTGGTGAAAGTTGCGTCTACATTAAGCTTATAAGTACCTGGAGCTGGTTTAGACCATTGAACAATCCTCGGCTTTAGATTACCCACACCAAAATTAACTAGCAGAAAATCTTTGAAGCATGAAACAGGACGTGCAAATGGAGCTCCTGAATTGCTAATGCCCCAGTTGAGGATGTCAGCTGATATTTGTGCCATTAATCTTGGGAAAAATAGTTTATCCTCACCCCAAACACAGTGACAATAGGATTTCCAGATAGTAAAAATAATGGTTTGAGAAACAAACCTCTTGAGACGACCAAGCATCGAGGATGACGAAGAAGAAAGCCACCATGTCATTAACTCGAATTGCAAGGATCTTTTCCTGCTTATATCATCAATTAAATAAGCTCCATAAAACTTCCAAAGCTGAAGCATAATGGGATAAAGATAAAAAAACATGGTTAAGAGAGGCTTCACTGCTATAGCAAAAAGGACAACATGAGGCAAGATGAATGCCCATTTTTTGTAGCCGATGTGGCAAAGGGAGCGCATCATTCATCGTTCTCCATGAAAGGATGGATAATTTCAGGGGGATCGCCTTATCCCAAAGCATTTTAGAAACAAAGGATTCTGATATGCGGTTCCTGGTTATTTCATAGGCTGAAGAAAGGTTGAAAGAATCGGAAACAGAATGCTTCCATATAGCAGGAGTAGAATCCAGGACAAAATGATCCGAGAAAGCAGAGTAGGCGCTACAAATTCTTTTTCAAGAACAGGTATCCGTTTGCAGATACATATACTCACCATTTCTATGATATTTTGCATGCATGTAGGTGGACCAAACTGAATTATTATTCAAATAAGATCAAAGCAGTTTGATTGAGTATGCCATTTGTAGAGAAGTGAGAGATCTCAATCCCAGGCCATTTTCTGCAAGTGGAAGGCATAACTTCTCATACTTCACCCAATGCCTTTTCCGAGTGGAATTATCCGATCCCCAAAAAAAGGATGCAAATCTTGATTCCAAAGCTCTAATAATGGAAATGGGAAGCAACATAGCACCCAAGATGTGAACCGGAATAGAATTCAACACATGCTTAATGAGGAGCAATCTACCACCAGGAGTTAAGAATTTCTTAGACCACCCTTGTATTTTTAAGTCAACCTTCTGTACTAGTTCGTGACAATAGGAGAATCTAGATATACCTTGGTAAATCGGCGCCCCGAGGTATGTGAAAGGGAGTTTTTTTTGCGGGATATCAAGAAGCTCTGCATACTTGTGGGCTCGACTAATAGGACACTTCCTGGAGCAGAAGATGGAGCACTTAGTGAAATTAATAAGCTGGCCAGAAGTTGACTGATACAAATCAAGAAACTTCTTGAAAGCCTTTATGCTGCGCACATCACCATTAATAAGGACAAGTAAATCATCGGCGAAACCCAAGTGAGATATGATAGGACAACTTCTGTGAAGTTTGTATGGAGTTATTTTGCCAGAAGCAATTAAAGCATTAAGCCCTCTGGAAAAGCATTCAGCTGTAATAATAAACAGAAGGGGGGATAAAGGATCTCCCTCGATACACCTCGTTGAGACTGAAAAAAATCATAACTTGTACCATTAACAATCACTGATAAATGAGTGGCTCCAAGATTGTTCATAATTAAATCCACGATCTTATTCGAAAAACCAAACCGGAGTAAAGCAGCCTTCAAGAAACCCCAGTCAACCAGATCAAATGCTTTGGCCATGTCCAATTTAATTGCTAAGTTATGACCTATAGTTTTTCTGTCAAGGTCATGTATCATTTCGTTGGCAAGAAGGATTTGTTCATGAATAGAGCGACCTTTCATAAATCCAACCTGCTCTTGTGAAATAATAGATGGAAGCAAAGGCATAATACGGTTAGCAAGAAGTCTGGTACATACCTTGCTCACAAAAGTGGCGAGACAGATGGGTCTAAACTGTCTGAATGTGGAAGGATTAGGAACCTTAGGAAGGAGAATAATGTTGGCACTTCCATATGCTTTAGGCATAGGGATACCTAATAAGAACTCTTGAACTGCACTGCACATATCAGTCTTTATAAAATCCCAACAAACACGAAAGAACTTACCATCATAACCATCCGGCCCAGGAGCGCTATTTTCATCGAGTTGCCACACCACAGACTTAATCTCTTCCTCAGAAGGAATGGCAATCAATAAATCATTGTCCGCCTCAGAAACCAAAGAAGGAAGCAAAGAAAGCAAATCGGTAGAAGGAGCAATAGCCTCAGCTGCGACTTATTATGAGTCATGTGCATGCAATTTAATATTTGACAACATGCTTCTATGTTATACTGAATTTAGAGTCAAAATTCTATTTACTTTCTCTTTAACATTTAACAAATTTATTTACTCTAGATTGGCTTAATATATGATTAAAAATTAATCTATTATTTTATGAAAATTAACTTACATTTTTCTACCTTTTTAAATTCATTACTCGACTTATTATATTAAATATTTTTATAATACTTATTATTCAGATTTATTTTTAAGTAGGGCATTACATCGTTCCCTCCTTATAGAAATTCTTCCTCAAATTTCACAGAGGTACTTGTTTAATTATGGGTACAAACGTCGCAATTTTGCTTCCATCTCCCAAGTGCATTCCTTACTAGTTTGGCTGCGCTATAACGCTTTTACCATCGAAATTTCTTTATTATGTAATCTTCTAATCTTATGATCTATGATAGCTATAGGAATTTTATCATATGTAAGGTCAAACAGTATTTCTATATCATGTTTATATAACACATGACTCGGATAAGGTATATACTTCCATAGCATGGAAATAAGAAATACATAGTGTAAATGCTCCATATTAGGTAGAAGAGCTATGCGGTAGGAAACTCCAATCCTTTCTAGTTTTTCGAAAGAACTGATGTATCGAGGTGAAAATTTACCTTATTTCTCGAATCTCATCACCCCTTTCATTGTGAAATTTTTAGAAATACTTGTTCCTCCATATAAAAAATTAGACATCATTCTGTTAGGATCTGCATAACTTCGTTATCCACTGAAACTTGTTTTTATCCTTTCTTGGATCAACGGTACCTTTTCTACAATATATTAGACTAGTTCTGGTCCTTCTATATTTCTCTTGTATATTTCACTCCAACACAATAGTGATCTATATTTCCTTTCATATAGAGTTTCATATATGGTCGTTTGTATAGTAGAATGATAACTGCTGTTGTAAGCAAAATATATCAATAGTAGGTGTCGGTCCCAACTACCTTCAAAATCTAGAATACACATCATTAACATATCTTCTAATGTCTAGATGATGCGTTCAGATTGTCTATCTGTCTGCAGGTGGAAGGCAATACTGAAATCCAGTCAGGTGTCTAGCACTTCTTGAAACTTCTGTCAGCATCTGGAAGTAAATTGTGTATGTCTATCAGAAATTATAGAAATAGGCACTCAATGCATACTAACTATTTTGTCAAGATATAATTGAGCATATTGAGAAACGATATAAGTTGTCTTAACTGACAAGAAATGTATTGTCTTGGTGAGCCTATCTACTATCACCTAGATAGAATTGTATCCGGCAGTTGTATGAGGTAATTCGACAACAAAATCCATCATGACCCTCCCGCTTTCATTCTGATAGTGGTAATTCTTTAAACAACCCTGAAGATCTCTAGTATTCTATTTTTAACTTATCGGTAGGTTAAACATCTAGCTACAATTTCAGAGATTTCTCTTTTTGTATTTGGCCACCAATAATATATCTTGAGATTAAAATATATTTTAGTAGCTTTTAGATGCATACTGTATTTTGCATAATGGGCTTCATCAACATTGGGCACAAAAAGTCTATCACCTTGTTTTAATATTCCCTCAACAATTAGAAATTCAAAAATGTACCAACCAAAGAAGTAATTGCTCGGCAATATTCACAAATTCTCATTCGGTATTTAATAGAGAAATATTTTATTTTACCAATAAAATAGTGATCTATGGTAAATTAAAATATTATTTTTTAAAAATAATAATATTTATTTTTATTATTTAAAGTATAATTTATATTAAAAATAAATAATATTAATTTATATAATAAAATTAGAATGTATTAATAAATAAAATACAATTGAAAATTATATTAATAATGAAAATTAAAACAAAACGAAAAAATAAAATACAATTGAAAATTATATTAATAATGTAAATTAAAACAAAATGAAAAAATAAAATACATAAAAATAAATATTAAATACTTTTAAGTAATAAAGAAAATATAAAATAATATTAATTTGTATTTGTATAATTAAGTAAAGAAAAAATATTAAAAACTCTGAGCTAAGCACGAGATGCAGGCGGAGGTGGAGGCGAAGGTAGAGGCTGACAGTGACAAAACTAGAGAGAACAAAATTTCGAAGCAAAAAAATAAATTACATACTAATTTATATCCAATTTTATTTTTACATTAAAAAATTAATACAAATTGTTAGTATTAATATTTATATTTTATTTTATTTTTATATTAAATATTTAAATGTTAAAATTTTTATTATTTTTATTTTAATATTTAAATGTTACTTTAAAAAATTATATATATCCATATATTGTATTATAATTAGCAGTCACTAATAGTAAAAGGCCATTGACCATAAAAGAAAATATAACAGGTTTTCATATACTAATTCAAGACGACAAACAAAAAAGGAAAAAAAAATTTATTTAAAAGTAGGAATTAATTAGTTCCATTTGCTTGAAAGCATAGTTTGATCATTGCTGCTTCGATAACTGATATACAATTCCTTTTAATGACTAGAATTTTGCAAAAATAAGATTACATTAATGCCCTCATTTAAATTTTTCTTTCTAATTTTATATTTGGATGCAGTGAGATAAAGATTCATTTAGCAAGGGGAAAGAGAAGGGATTCAAGGTAATGGAAAGGAAGGGTAAAAAATTAACATACATAATTTGGAAAAAAGTGAGAAAATTTGAATGTAATTTTAATAATACAGTAATTAATTCTCATTAATTATTACAATAAAAATTTAATCAATTCCAATTCAAAAACTATAAAATTAGCGGCAAGCAATAAATTTCTTTGATTTACCAATCTATAATTTCCTCTTAAACCATTTCAAGTGAGGCCACGGACAAATATTAATTTTATTATAATTTTAATCTTTACATTTTAATTTATATGACATTTCATCTATAAAATTTTAAAATATAATATAGTTGGTTCCTCAAAATTTAATATATAATATTTCTCATTGAGATTGGTTTAAAGATTAAAAATGTCGATTTTTTAAAATAATAGAGATTAAAATATTAGTTATGTCAAATATTATAAGTGATACAGTAATTTATTCAAAAAAAACATTTACTGATATACTGTTTTTTTAAAAAAAAACAAGAATTTGTCTATATATAATATATATAGGATATTTAGGGCTACTACAATATTATAATAGGATTTCATGAACTAGATAAAAATTTATAATAACTAACTAAATAAATTTAATTTAAAATATAATTATTTGAGAATATATTTTAATATCAAATAGTATAGTTAATATAACTGTTCCTGTGTTTTATTAAGGCTTAAAATGTCCTGAGTCTTTTGCTTTATCATCTTATGCATAATGTATCTATATATATATATATAACAAACTTAAAATGTATGTCATATACCAATGAAAAATTTGATTAAAAAATTTATGAAATAAATATTTATATTATATTCATTATCTCGTCATTAGATAATATATTTACAAAATATATTGTATATCTATGATTATATTTATTTATTTTAATTGAAGAAATATATATTCAAATTGTTTAAAAAAGTATTAGATGAAGCGAATTTGACTATTTACCTTTAATCATGTATGTTGCATCCTATCTACTATTAAATTGTATATAGATTAAATGGTTTGATTGTTTAAGGTTACAATGTTGTTTTTTTTTAAAAAAAAACGTCTCATATGAAGAAAGTTCACATTCTTACATCAAGGTAAAATTTATTAACGCTTACATTGAAAAATTTCACAAACTCTTATTAGCAAATGAGCAAAACTACAATATACATTTTAATATTTTTCTTGATTAATTTAATGCCATTATACTTTTTTTTTTCTTTACAACAGAAAGCATATATATTCAAAACACTATAAAATGGCATGTATAAGTAAAAATTGTAAAATAATAAAATAAAAATTGATAATTAATCAATATACATGTATATACTGTTGGGAAGTAACTATAATATATAATTAAGTCATTAATTAATTAAAGTTAGTAATAAATAAAATCAGATTTATTATTAATTAAATGGTTGCCATATGGATAATATATGTATGTATTATTTTAAGTACCAATAACGTATCTGGAAGTGGTGGTGGTTCATATACAGAGAGATGGATTAGCTTTTTTCACGATTGATTGACTATTGTTTCAGTATAAGGAGTTTTACATTTTTACCATATAAGGAGTTTTGAAATTGAAATATTATTTGATTCATTTGAACTTATGTAAAAATCATTTAAGTATTAATATTATAAATTTATAATATAATACTTAAAAGTATATATTACTACATAAATTATAAAAAATAAATAATTTTAGATAGACATATAGATATTTTCGAAATGAATATATAAATTTTTATTAAATTTATAATTAATTTTATTTTCAAAATAATATTATTAAAAAACTGTAATCCTTACTTAAGGTTATAAATAGATGAAAATTTCTAAATTTAATAAGACTAAAAAATAATTAAATTTTGAATACATATTATATATTTATAGTATGATTAGTATATTAAGATATAATATATAATGTATAGTCAGTGGCGGAACGACCATGGGGTCGTGGGGGTCACATGACCCCCCCTCGCCGGCCTCCAGACGTGGAGGCTGCCTGTTGCCGGCCCAAGCGCCTGAAACTCAGCCCCCGCTGAGTTTCAGACGAAATTGCAGCGAGGGGTAGACGAACCCCTCGCTGCAATTTCATTTTCTTTTTTTTTATTAATTCGTCCCTGGCGAAACGGCGTCGTTTCGCCAGGGACGAATTTTTTTTATAAATAAACCCTTGGCGAAACGGCGCCGTTTCGCCAGGGGTTTAAAAAAAAAAATTAAACCGGCCCAAGCGAAACGATGCCGTTTCGCTTGGGCCGGTTCAAAAAATAAAAAGGGCTGCGTTAAAACGCAGCCCTTCTTCTCCATCTTCAGCCACTGCCCGCCCCCTCTCCCTGTCCCCAAACCAGTAACCCAGCAGCACCAGCCACAGCCAGGCCAGCCGCACCGCCGAACGCCGCCACCCACCGCATAAATTTTGACCCCCCCTCGCTAAAATCCTGGTTCCGCCACTGTGTATAGTCATAATATAATACAAAAGAATACATTTTTTAATGTGTAGTCTTAATATAATCTAATATAATACAATTTTTTAAGACTGCATATTTAAAAAAAAACTATATTATAATCCAAAAAAAATCAAATGTCCATTTATGAGACGGAATTTATACTAAACTTTATCCTATAATCAGCTTTTTTTTTATTTTTATTTTCCACTCAACAATTATCAAAAAATTATTTTCCACTAAAAAATTATTCATATTATTTGGCAATATTAATTGCTTCAAATACATTGGAAGAATAATGAATGAAGAAGATGATATAAAATTAATTTTGACTTAAGAAAAAATGAGAACATTAAATAGAGCATTAAAAGAAGAAGAAGAAGAAGAAAAACAATGGAAACTCCAATAATTGTACAATGATGATGAGATAAGGAGGGGACTAAATTAATCAGATAAAATAGTAAACTTTAGGACGTGAAATATGAATTTAATTGTGCTAAATCCGTACTTTCAATATTTAATATTCATTAATTGAATCTTTGTTCGGTAGATTTTGTATTTAATTATTGTTACCAGGTTTCATTCATAGAATTTATTACCACTAACAAAGTAGTTGTTTTAAATATTTTTCTTTTTTAAAATAGCTGTTGGTCTAGGATTTTTAAAAGATGAGGAATGCTAACCATAATTATTTTGGACATTAATTATTTAATAATTTTTTTATTGAATAAAAAATATTTATTATAATATTTTTATTAATAAATAAAAGTATAATAAATATTTTTTAACTAATGGAAGAGAGATTATTGAACAGTCACTCTCCAAACTAACTGTATTTAATATTTTTCTAAAAAAATCATCCAATTTTAATAAAACTAGTTTTGTATTTAATAATTTTAAAAATTATTTATTTTCATTAGAAATATAAATTTTTATATATATTTTTACTATAGGCTGCTGTTATTTTTACAAACTCATTCGTACAAAATTTATACAAAAAATTGAAAAGTTGGTTATAGCCTTAATAAAAAAATCGTCAATTACCGGTCAGGCGGTCACAACCGGTTAAAAAAAGTAGTTACTTTTTAATTATTATATATGGGATCCATTAATACAGTGTTGCCTTTTCTTTTGTTAATTACTTTTTAAATTTTTAAAATTTTTTGGATAAATTTAATAGATAATTTTATTTATAGACTAAGCTAATCAAAAAATTATGATTTAAAAAATTAATTTAAATTATATTTTTTTAAATATTATAATTTGAATTATAATTTATAATTGGCTTGATTCATTATTGGAGATATGGGCTAAATTCATATAAGATTTTTTCTTAAAATTATATACATCAAACAATTAGCTGACAAAGGGTTATTCATGATTTTTTTTTTAAAATATAAATTTATGAGTATATATAATTAATTTATAAATAATTAAATTATCTTTCAAATAATAATTTATTAAAAATTATATATACTTCTTATAAATTATTTTTGACCACCCTTTCAATGAAATAACCATAGATTCATCCCATTTGGTCTCTTCTGATCTAAAGAACAAAAAGCAAGGAACTAACAACTGAAATACAATTCAATTATTTTATGTAGTTGAGACCCAAATTAATCACCAAAAAGATTTATAATTGCACAGAATCACCCTCCTCTACCTACTAACATCTGCAGTGCAAATTAAAGCAATATAGCTGCTCCTTAATTACCTAACATAAACGATAAATTTTCAATTTATTTTTTTTAAAGTCTAATTCAGCTATATTTTAGGGTAATAAAGACATTTCAAGTCATATAATGTTAAGTTTATACATTTTGGATAAAATAGTTTGGATAACAATGTCTGTCCTTTATTACATAATTAATTGAGATGTATTTATTAAATATTTTTAATAAATAATATTAAATGTGAATGCAATATAAATTTAATTTACTAATTAATATACTAAAATGATAAATGAATTCTATTTTGAGAAAAATAAAAGTTTGCCTATTAATTTGGAATTGGAAGTATTTTTTGAAATTTTAATTTTAATTTAAGCTTTTTGTTATATATTTATAATAATTATTTTTATTTTCTGAACATGTAATAAAAATAAACTAATAAAAATAATGTTATTAATTTTACAAAGACTAATTCATTAATAAAAATAAAAATAGATATCGGTAAAACAAAGATAAAATAGTAAAAAGTTATTTTAATTTTTACACTTTTTCAATAATTTTATCATTTCAAAATTTCATCTAAAACGCATAAATTTTACAATGGAATTATTAAAAAGTAAATAATAATGTACCGACTTATCTAAAATATTTAACTATAAAATCATCTTATTAAAAATAAAATTTATATATTAATTAGTCGTTGCCTTATATGCACTTTGTGTCAGTTTTGATCCATTATTTTACTTAAAAATTCTAAAAACGTTTGAAAAAATATAAAATAGAATAAAAAATAAGATGGATTGCCAGTCTTTTCAATTAATTACATATGAAAAAAAAGGCGAAAATAATATATATTTTTAATAATCAAACTACGTGTTGGTGATTATTGCCAGAATATAATTAAAATAAGGAAAACATGTATCTGAAAAAACAAAAAAAAAGGGAAAATATTTTTCGATATTCTGTACAATATAAAAGCCGTAGTCGATGTTCTTAGTGGGCAATGGTGGGATTGAATGTTAACAGCCATGTGCAAATGATGCTTTCAGTTAATCACCTTTGCTGTAAGATGTGACAATAATTTGGACTGATTATCATCTCAAATCATGGTCGAAACTGCGGAGAAGAAAGGTCAAATTTCTCACAATACAAGAAGATGACAATAGGATAAAATAAACCAGTGGATTCCTCGTTGCCGACTTTTAATTAGACTTGGGAGTTTTAAATTTGTGAAGTCAAGCGAAGTCAACCCAAATAATTAAACGTAAATTACTAAAACTTGAGGAGTTAGGCTAAGAGTGTCAAGCAAACTAGAGAAAATTTTCAGAACACAAGCCAAGGCCAGATGAAGTTTAAAATGGCCGATAGAAACTCTATCACAAAAAAGGAAAAAAAAAAAAAACTATAGCATGAAAAAGAAAAGAAAAATCAAACTATTGTGCTTTGAGCCAATAGTCAGAAAGAGAATTTACTGCAAATATGGCTCATTCTTCGGCTAAACAGTATTTTTTTCATAGTTGTCATTTCACAATCAAGTTTTTTTCACATCTTTCATCAGTTTAATTTTTCTGTATAATCCAAATAAAAATACTAAAGAGAGTTTGATGACTTTGATTTTTTTAGTCCTTTGAAAAATCCACACAGTACCTTGATAGAAGTCAGATTAGGCGCATTTCGATAGATGATCCTATATTTTTTGGCGCCCGCACCCTAAATAAAAGGCCAACCAAAGTTTTTCTCATTATTTTTTAAGGAAACACATATAAAAATAAATAACTAAAAAATTGAAAAGATTATTCTGCTATATATTTTATATAAAAACCCATTATATATTAGATATAATAGATTAGATTATGAGAAAGATGATTACTTACAATTATATAATATATATATAGAAAAACCAAATGATATTGATAGATGTATTAAATTAATTTTTACCGCTTGTCCTCATATATATATATATATATCCTACCAAAAAAAGGTGACTATCTACCACACAAAAAAAAAAGAGTAAAGAAAAATTCAAACACTTTCATTCAATCCAAATTAAGTGCCATTGGATATATAATTTTTGAGTTGAAAAATCTCTATTTAAATATTTATATTTATAATCAAAAGTTTTTTACTCTAAAAATTCTTATTAGGTAATTATTAGTTTTTTAATTTGTAACATTTTGTAAATAATAAAAATAAAAATAAATAATATTTAATTATTTATTATTTTATTAAATTATTGACCTTTTGAATTATAATTTTTTATTTTTAAAATTTTGACCTTTTTGAATATTAGTTTTTATAATAATAAATTATAAAAACTTTTTGTATTCTAATTTTTATAATAATAAAGTACAAAATTTTATAATATTTGTATTATTTTGTTTTGCCTATTTGGCAACATATAATTTACTCTCTTTTCCTTAGCTTTTATAAATAAATATAGATATAGATGGTTAACAAGTTCCGTATATAAAATTTTATTACTCTTTCGATTTATCATTTTAGAGATTTTTTTTCTCAAAATATTTGCAGATTTTTTTTCTCAAAATATTTGTACTTCTATTTTAAAAAAAAAATATTTCTTCAAATTTATCTTCATTTCATTTTCCACTAAATATTTATATTTATTATATTCATTTTCATATTAAAATAAAAATTGAATATTTTCATTTCTTATTTTAAAGTACTACAAGAATCCAAGTATTCACCGATAAAAATTTCCATTAATAAAATAATTTTTTATTGCTAAAAAGATTTACTGATAAATTTTTGACAGAAAAAATCTTTTCTAAATTTTTATTGGTAATGAAATTGTGAACAAAATTTCTTGTGGTGTCGGCATTACCACGAGAACAACTACTTTTTAGTATTCCCAATAAAAATTTGACCAGTGAAATTCACCAATTGAATTTTCGTAGTTGTAAGTATTACCAACAGTATAATAATTGTCAATTTTTCCAACAAAACATTCAGTCGACAAAGGTAAGAAAAAAAGATGTAATGATAAAATATTTTATATTGGTAATCTTGACAAATGTTTTATTGAAAATGCTAACAGATAATTATATTTCTCGGTAATATCAACAAGTATTTTATGTTTGTTAGGTGTGAGCAGAGATTTTGCAAACTGCCGACAGAATTTAAATTTATCGGTAATTTCAATCGATTTTCTATCGATGAATCTAATGGGATACCAACTCTGTTGCATCCCAATTTAAAGAGGTATAGCTTAAAGCAATCAGATACCACGAAGAATCATCCCCGAATCTTGTTTAGATTTATTATTATAATATCATAATATTTAGCTTATCATAACAGATATATTACATATATTAATACTGCTCACTTAAGTCTTAAGTCATATAGACATGAGTAATTATTTTTACTTTACATTGTTCTCAATGAAGCACTATAGAATAAAAATATAATACAGACTTTATTTATCATTACATAAACTGCTTCAAGTACTAACTAAGCAAAACGAGCAATTGGAAGGTAGAATCCAGATCCTTCAATCCGCATAGTCACTACTTTAAAAAAAATGGTGACGAGGATGAGCCGTCAACTCAGTGAATCATAACCTAATATGCGGCTAAGTGCAATAAACAATAAATAATTTGCGCTGAGGCATAAATACATCGAGACACATATACTGTGAGTGAGAATATAATCAACAAGTCAGAGATAATATCCTCAAATTAGAAATAATTAATTCTTAACATAATTAGAAATTATAATAAAGAATAACATATAAAATATAATAACAATTATAATATAAATAAACATATATCTTGTGATTTAAGAACATAATGGCCATAGGTAGAAAATTAGGATAGTAACCTTTTCCTTTTGTGCATACTAAATACCATCGTATATCATCTAGTTATTTAACCCTCACCAATAGAGGTCAAACAATAAAGTTCAACAAGTAGTCTCATCAAAATACTAAAAAATAATTATGGATTTCAAATCAACAGAGAATTCAGAATCAATAATAATAGTTCAATAATAAACTCAACAGAGAAATCAGAAAGTCAATAAAATAATATCAATAATTAATTCAATAGAGAGTCAAATATTAATAAAAATGGCTTAGGGGGTGTTTCTCAAAACTGGTGCTTTTCAGCTTATTGTGAATAAGTGATTTTTAGATTATAATCAGATTAAAAATAATCAGTTAAACGTTTCTGTAAACTAGTTAATAATCAGCTGATAATCAGTTTATAATCAGTTAAGTGTTTCTGTAAAACCAGCTTATAATCAGTTTTTAATTGCAGAAACTGTTAAAATGACCAAACTGTCCTTGCATTTATTTATTATATAAAAGTGATCTTTTAAGTGTCAATTCAAAATTTATTTTTCAATAATAATAATAATAATAAGTACTCAATAAATTTTAATATTGGTGTTGTCAATAAGCTACACAAATTAAAAAATACCATCTAAATATTTTCAAATTAATTAGAATTACAGAAATATTTTTAATTAGATAAAAAGTGAATATTGTTTTTAATAATTATTTTTAGATATTGAACATATGAATTCTTTTAATATTAAAAAAAATTAATATTGTTGTCGTCAAACAACTATATAAATAAAAAACTACCATGTAAATATTACTAATTAATTAGAATCCTGAAATTTTTTTTTTGAAAGAATCCTGAAAATAATTTTAATTACACAAAAAATGGACATTGTTCTTAAATAAACTTAAATATGATTAAAGTTCATTTGCGATTATATCACGCACTGCCATCCAATACTGAGGGTCTTCTCCTTGCCTATGAACATCCTCTTGAACATATCGGTCATGTGTGTCATCTAAGTGAGGTTGATATGATTCATCTTCGGCTCTCTCGAATGCATCATCCGGATCATTCCTCTTTCGAATGTAATTGTGTAATGCCATTGTCGCAAGTACAATATCAACTTGGGTTTCAAAGCTATAATTGACCTTTATGTCTCCCAAAATTGACCACCTAGCTTTCCATACCTCAAAAGTCCGCTCCACAACATTTCTACATGAGGAATGCAAAAAATTAAACTTCTCCTTCTTACCTCGTGGTCTACGAGATGAGGGTGTTTGCGCACGATGAAATTCTTGCAAATGGTATCGAATATTCTGCCCTTTGTACAGAGCCATGAATCCACGTGTGTGCGCATAACCTGCATCAACCAAATAATATTTGTCGTTCTCTGGTAATGGAAATTTTAGCTCTGGACGTCTCAATGTCTCTGAAAGAATGCGACTGTCATGCGCAGCTCCTTTCCAACCAGCAACAACAAATGTGAAGCACATATTGAAGTCAACAACTGCTAATATATTTTGTGTTGGATACATTTTTCTGCCAATATATGGTATTTCAGAACCTCGAGGCAACTTTGCTTTAATATGAGTGCCATCTATCGCACCAATACAATCCTATAAAATAAATAAATAATATATTTTTAGACTCATACTATGATAATGCAATCATAAATATATATTTCTATGATTAACATACCTTGAATACATTATATCTCGGATTTTGAGGTCAATGAAAACCAACTCCTTCATTGTATTGAGGATGTGGATGAATAATATCAGCAGCTAACAATTTAACGGCCCTTAATACACGATGAAAATGATCATGTATGGTTCTACCTGAATGAATGAACAACTCTTGCAACATTCTATTACCCAAGTTATGAGCACATATAAACAAGAATATTCCCACTTCTTCACATATGGACATATGTTGTGTTGGTTCTAGTCCATACTTGTTTTGTAAATCATTACACAAATCTAGAAAAACCGATTTATTCATCCTAAAATCCTGATAACACCGTTTATCTTGATCATTCAATATCTCCATAATAAGCATATGTCCTGATCGGATTGATGTTCGAATAGGCATTTTATCTATATATGTTGCATAGTAAAATAAGACTAACGTACATGTGAAATCTGCTAAACTTTCCCATTCTTCATTGTGAACTGCAAACTTGTCACACTATCATCCTCACTCTCACCATCACCCTCCTCGATCATTGACTCTTCTGTTAGAATAGTATTTGATGCAGAAGAATCAGAAGAATCCATTCTATAGAATTTATTTAGAAAAAAAAATGTCAAACAAACCAAGATTAATTATTACAGGACAAAGCAATAAAGATCACGTGTACTTGAAGAAATACAAAGCAAAACAAACAAACCAAGATTCATTATTACAGGACAAAATAAAGATCAAGTCTACTTGAAGAAATAAAAAGCAAGAAACAAATCATAATTCATGCTTAATTATTCTTGCGCTTCTCGTCATAAAGAAATTGTAGGGAACCAATGCGCTCATCATCATTTGGTTGACCCATGAAAATTTCCCTTATCTCTTTCTTAGCAAACTTCATTGAAGCATAATAGCGAACTGATGGAGCCAAAGAATCACTAGGAAATGAATGTAGCATATCAAGACACTCTTTAATTGAAGGTCCTTCAGGTGGTGGATTAGATGTAGCTGTACTCTTACTACTTTTCATTAAGTCAACAAGGTCACATATATTTTGTTTTAGACTACTAGCTCCTGAAACTTTTTGCTTAGCTTGTTTCTCATTATTGCTAACAATCTTTCTCTTTTTCTCCAATGAAGATGATTCAAAGTTGATGGTGTTATTCTCATTGCTTTTATTTTCATTACTTTCACATTCGTCTCCTTCATCGTCAACATTATCCATGTTACAATATTCCGTTCCTTGAACATGATTGGTATTAATTTCAGTTGTTGCTTGTGCTCTCATTCCAGTTGCAGCAATATCACTGAAAATGGCATCATATCGAAATCAGTATGCAGATAAATCTTTACCGCGAAATTTCTTATATTCCTTATTAACCTGCACTTATCAAAATAGTGAGCTTAAGATTTTTTTACTAAAAGGAAATATTCAAAAACAACAGTATAAAAATAAGTATGCTTACAGCAATCTTTGCATCCCACCAACTCTCATCGGCATCAATTGTTTTCTTAGTTGCATCCCATCCTAATCCAGTTTCACCTCGCATTAAAATTTTAAAAAGTTTCCAATCGTTCTTCATACTATCCCAATGATTCTTTAATTGTAATCTATTCCATGTTTTTCCTGTCTTTTGATTAAATGCAGCCTCTATATTGTTCCAGCCAATTTTAGAGAAATGAGAATTGGGTCTATTTCCTTTTCCAATCTCTTCCTCACATAAGTCAATAAGTATATTATGTGTAAACTCGTTCCATTTGGCCGACATCTAATATAAATAAAAACAAACCAGTAATATTTAAGAGAACTTTTGACCACAACAAATAAGAATATACAATACATAAGCAAAGTTATTATTTCAGAAACAATAATAATATAATTTGATAGGGTGATAATAGTATCGAATCTGTAAATAATTTTATACATAAAGAGATTGTGATATGATATGTAATGTGTAAAGATAATGATCCAATCATGATAAGCTATTTTCTTATACAAACTCAGCACCATAACACTAAGGTTGCCTCACTCAAATTCAAACAAAAACAGCTAAACCATGGGTATAATTGATAAAAAAGATTAACAAGCTCTGACATAATATTTCTATTAATATTTTCCTCAAAAGATGTAGTTAATATTTTCCTCAAAAGCTGCTGTCATAGGAGCAGAGCAGTTCACAAAAAACATAACCAAAAATTCTAATACCTTTCTTTTGGCTATAAGAACACAAAATTTGCTGAACCTGTATCCAAATGACATTTAAGCAATAATAAAAAATAACCCAAACAAAAAAAAACCCAATTGGGAGCTTTGATCAATAAAATTACTTCTCAAACTTTTCTCCTAAAATCAATTGCAGTAAAGAAATCTTGAAAACCCTCTTCATTAAGGAACCCACATTTATAAAGGGACAAATCAATTGAACTTCAAACTTACCTGAAATTTGCAGCAGGTGGAGAGTGGCGGTGCAGCTATGTAGAGAGAAGAAGAAGAAGAATGGCGAACAGATTGCGTAGAAGAAGAAAAGATCGTGAAAATAAAAGAAGAAAGAGGGAACAAAATGGCTTTTGTAGAGTAAGGGCAAATTTGGAATATTGAAGATTAGGTAAGGATATCATAGTCTTTTACTTGGTCAAACCTGCTTAAAAAATAAGTGCTTAAAAAAAAGTACCAAAACCCAACTTTTTAAAAACTGATTAAAATTAGATTATAATCTACTATTTAATTTTTGAGAAACACTTAATTAAACAACTTATAATCTAAAAACTGATTATAATCAGTTTTGACCAGCTTTTAAGTTTTGATAAACACCCACTTAATAACAATTTTGCCAAAGGAATCAAAACTAATGGTTTAAGCAATAAACATATAATAAAAAATAATTATTTAAATTAATTAATTAATCAAAAATAAAGGGCTCGTCAATAAACAAAGTATAATTCAGGATAACATAAACTAGGATGTAAATAAAAAATAAGAAATTGTTTAATACAAGTTAAAGAATGCCGATAAGAACAAAATAGGTCAGATATCACATTACATTATCACTCACCTATAATCTCTTATGGTGCTTCACCTTTAAAGCCAGAGAGTTCTCCTATTTCTTTCCTTCCTATATAATATCATTACATACACCATTTATTAATATTTAACCCTAACTATGAATCTTTATTTTGGGTTTACATTAAACTTGGTCTCTTACATTATTTTTTGTTTGTAACTTACTCCATCTAATTTTGTGTTCTTTTTCTTAAAATCTCCTGTAATATATTTTATTTATATTTAATCCATGAACATTAATAATACTTATTGTTATTATTTTTCCTTTGAGTTGCTGTGTAACTTAAATTCAAATAGCAAATCTAGTTACTAGCTCAATTATCTACAAACCTTAGTAATGCTCATGTTTTATACACATATAATAAAATTCCAGCTCTATTTTATATCATTTAAGTATGAAGATGGATGTATTTAATTTCATTTTTCCATTATATGATTATAGTTATAATCCTTTATTATTCCTAATATTAAAACTCAAATTACTTCATATTTTCAGGTCAAAATTCTGTTTTAATTAAAACAAGTATATGCTGTATTTTTTTTTCATCAATAACAATTTTAATATCTATAGTAATTTAACTCGTTTAACAATATTTATAACATGTTTAACTAAAATTTTAAATATTACCAGTAAAAAATTCTTTAGAAAAACTCCTTTTTCCTAATCCATATTACTCCCGATTATAGTAAACTTATTTCTTATCAAAATATTAATACTTTCCAATTGAATTTTTAAATCAAACTGTGAGCAAAGTAACAATATTATTTCTTACCATTTTTTCCTTTAATTCTCAAATTGCACTGATCCAAGCCTTTGATTGATTAGTGTTAAAAATTTTTAAAGGTTTTGGTTGGTGTTGGGTTTCAAGGAACATAAACAGTAATCTATCATCCTCTCTTTTCCCTTCACTTTTGCTTTTATATGGAATAGAATTCGGTGATGACAAGGAATTCTAAGACTTCCACTTGCCAATCCTTTAATCTCTTATCTTGACATTTGTTACAATCAATTTGTTTCTTCTTGATATGTGTTTAGGACTTCTTCTCCAGCTTACACGTTGAAGATGACAAAGCTTGGAGGATCACTTCTGGAAGACAAATGTTTGTTTCTTTTATTATTTTAATTTGTTATTTCTTTTATTATTTTAATTTGTTATTCTTTTCCAACACGATCATCCCTACTCGCTAGAATTGATAATAGATAAAGTATCCGCAAAAATTACTCTACTTAAATCCAAACTTGTTTAATTTTTAAACTATCAAAATCTATTTAAATCCAATTATAGTTATACACGTATTCGTCTTCGTCCTAAACTCATTTAATACTATCCATTTACTATCCGAACTCATTTAATTACTTGTTTAAATATAAAAATTCAAAACTATTATAAAATTTAAAATATAAATTATAATTTTTTAATTAAATAATTATAAATAAATATTTAATATTAGCACAATTTTATTAAAAATAATTTCATACTACATAATTTTATAATTAAAATAAAATATAATTAATATATAATTAAAATTTTAATAAAATATAATTAATATATAATCGGATTGGAATAACGGGTATCCAAGGGTCTATACCCGAACCCTACCTGAATTCGTAACGGATAGTAAAAATACTACATGTATCCGCTCAAATCCATTTATAAATTAATTATTTATACCCTATATAAATGGATTAGAATATATCAGATACCAAAAAATATCCGACATGTTGCCCCCTTATTATTTGCTTCTACTTGTTACATGTTATAAGCTTGGGATTAAAGGCTCAACATTTGTGTCTTTGTTGGTTTTACAATCGACAAGTGAATTATGATGCGTCTATCCATTAGTTTAAGAAGCAAATAATTCTATATACATACGTAATTATGACCATAGTTTATAGTGAATCGTGAATTGAACCATGAATTGACAGTTTCGTTCATGAATCGGACTAAAATCGAAAAAATCAGTTCTTAACCGAAATCAATATCGAGTTAAAAGGGTCTGGTTCAAGTTCATAATTTTTTTAATCGAAGTCGGAACTAGAACCGATGATTCTGAACATTGAAAAAAAAATTAATATATTCTAAAAATATATATATTAATATTAATAAATATTTATATAATATATTTATATTATTAATACATATATTAATTTTTAATATATATATTAAAAAATTTTTAATTTTTAGTTCAAAATTAAAATCTTAGAGTTAAATTTTAATTTTTTTTTCTTATACTTCAATTTCAATATTAAATATACAAATTGTGTAGTTAAATATATTTATTTATAATAAAAAATTATATTTACAAAAATTTATCATTATTATTACCATTATTGTTACTATTATTATCTATTAATAATAATAAGTATTAATAACTTATTATTATTATTTTTTAACAATTAATATTATTTATTTTAACTTATATTACTAAATTTATGAGTTAAGTATTTAATCTCATAAAAAATATTATCAATTATGGTTACTTTTATTAAAAAAATAAATCATTAAAATTAATTTGAATCAACGGTTCAAATCAGAATCTTCCCTTCTTTTAAAAACATGAATTTTGATCGAACTGGCTCTTGTTGGTTAAAGTTAAGGCTCATGATTTTCATGAACCTAAACTAGATAGAACTGTGGCCATAGTTATACAAATGTATATATTCACTTACTTATATCACTATAACACACACACACACACACATATATATATATATATATTTTGGTGAAGGTGGGCGACACCACCGAAATATTTATAAATAAGAAGAATGGAAGAGTCCTTTTACAAAGCCCTTATAAAATGGGCGGTCATCAACTATATCTAATATAAGGACAAAAGCTATCGGAAAGGATAACCCCTTTCAAAAAATGAGGCAAAGATTGAAAATTAATAAACTCACAATTGACGTTATTGAGACGACCATAAAGAGCAAAGAAATGAGCAGATTGGTTGGCTTCTCTATAAGTATGTTGAAGAGCAAGATTATAAGAAGATAGTAATTTCTTGCCAAGGCCAGCCGAAGAAGCAGGATGCAGAGCATGAGATGAAGTAAGAAGCTCGACCAAGACTTTAGAATCCATCTCGACCACGGTACAGTTAAAACCAGTAGAAAGACACCACTGTAAACCATCTTTGAGAGCTTGAAGCTCAGCCTGCACAGCATTCTGTGCTGTCATAGTGAAGGAGATTCCCCTAACAAATTGACCGGTATTTGATCTAAGAATTGCTCCTCCCACCGATTGATGACTGGTGAAAGTTGCGTCTACATTAAGCTTATAAGTACCTGGAGCTGGTTTAGACCATTGAACAATCCTCGGCTTTAGATTACCCACACCAAAATTAACTAGCAGAAAATCTTTGAAGCATGAAACAGGACGTGCAAATGGAGCTCCTGAATTGCTAATGCCCCAGTTGAGGATGTCAGCTGATATTTGTGCCATTAATCTTGGGAAAAATAGTTTATCCTCACCCCAAACACAGTGACAATAGGATTTCCAGATAGTAAAAATAATGGTTTGAGAAACAAACCTCTTGAGACGACCAAGCATCGAGGATGACGAAGAAGAAAGCCACCATGTCATTAACTCGAATTGCAAGGATCTTTTCCTGCTTATATCATCAATTAAATAAGCTCCATAAAACTTCCAAAGCTGAAGCATAATGGGATAAAGATAAAAAAACATGGTTAAGAGAGGCTTCACTGCTATAGCAAAAAGGACAACATGAGGCAAGATGAATGCCCATTTTTTGTAGCCGATGTGGCAAAGGGAGCGCATCATTCATCGTTCTCCATGAAAGGATGGATAATTTCAGGGGGATCGCCTTATCCCAAAGCATTTTAGAAACAAAGGATTCTGATATGCGGTTCCTGGTTATTTCATAGGCTGAAGAAAGGTTGAAAGAATCGGAAACAGAATGCTTCCATATAGCAGGAGTAGAATCCAGGACAAAATGATCCGAGAAAGCAGAGTAGGCGCTACAAATTCTTTTTCAAGAACAGGTATCCGTTTGCAGATACATATACTCACCATTTCTATGATATTTTGCATGCATGTAGGTGGACCAAACTGAATTATTATTCAAATAAGATCAAAGCAGTTTGATTGAGTATGCCATTTGTAGAGAAGTGAGAGATCTCAATCCCAGGCCATTTTCTGCAAGTGGAAGGCATAACTTCTCATACTTCACCCAATGCCTTTTCCGAGTGGAATTATCCGATCCCCAAAAAAAGGATGCAAATCTTGATTCCAAAGCTCTAATAATGGAAATGGGAAGCAACATAGCACCCAAGATGTGAACCGGAATAGAATTCAACACATGCTTAATGAGGAGCAATCTACCACCAGGAGTTAAGAATTTCTTAGACCACCCTTGTATTTTTAAGTCAACCTTCTGTACTAGTTCGTGACAATAGGAGAATCTAGATATACCTTGGTAAATCGGCGCCCCGAGGTATGTGAAAGGGAGTTTTTTTTGCGGGATATCAAGAAGCTCTGCATACTTGTGGGCTCGACTAATAGGACACTTCCTGGAGCAGAAGATGGAGCACTTAGTGAAATTAATAAGCTGGCCAGAAGTTGACTGATACAAATCAAGAAACTTCTTGAAAGCCTTTATGCTGCGCACATCACCATTAATAAGGACAAGTAAATCATCGGCGAAACCCAAGTGAGATATGATAGGACAACTTCTGTGAAGTTTGTATGGAGTTATTTTGCCAGAAGCAATTAAAGCATTAAGCCCTCTGGAAAAGCATTCAGCTGTAATAATAAACAGAAGGGGGGATAAAGGATCTCCCTCGATACACCTCGTTGAGACTGAAAAAAATCATAACTTGTACCATTAACAATCACTGATAAATGAGTGGCTCCAAGATTGTTCATAATTAAATCCACGATCTTATTCGAAAAACCAAACCGGAGTAAAGCAGCCTTCAAGAAACCCCAGTCAACCAGATCAAATGCTTTGGCCATGTCCAATTTAATTGCTAAGTTATGACCTATAGTTTTTCTGTCAAGGTCATGTATCATTTCGTTGGCAAGAAGGATTTGTTCATGAATAGAGCGACCTTTCATAAATCCAACCTGCTCTTGTGAAATAATAGATGGAAGCAAAGGCATAATACGGTTAGCAAGAAGTCTGGTACATACCTTGCTCACAAAAGTGGCGAGACAGATGGGTCTAAACTGTCTGAATGTGGAAGGATTAGGAACCTTAGGAAGGAGAATAATGTTGGCACTTCCATATGCTTTAGGCATAGGGATACCTAATAAGAACTCTTGAACTGCACTGCACATATCAGTCTTTATAAAATCCCAACAAACACGAAAGAACTTACCATCATAACCATCCGGCCCAGGAGCGCTATTTTCATCGAGTTGCCACACCACAGACTTAATCTCTTCCTCAGAAGGAATGGCAATCAATAAATCATTGTCCGCCTCAGAAACCAAAGAAGGAAGCAAAGAAAGCAAATCGGTAGAAGGAGCAATAGCCTCAGCTGCGACTTATTATGAGTCATGTGCATGCAATTTAATATTTGACAACATGCTTCTATGTTATACTGAATTTAGAGTCAAAATTCTATTTACTTTCTCTTTAACATTTAACAAATTTATTTACTCTAGATTGGCTTAATATATGATTAAAAATTAATCTATTATTTTATGAAAATTAACTTACATTTTTCTACCTTTTTAAATTCATTACTCGACTTATTATATTAAATATTTTTATAATACTTATTATTCAGATTTATTTTTAAGTAGGGCATTACATCGTTCCCTCCTTATAGAAATTCTTCCTCAAATTTCACAGAGGTACTTGTTTAATTATGGGTACAAACGTCGCAATTTTGCTTCCATCTCCCAAGTGCATTCCTTACTAGTTTGGCTGCGCTATAACGCTTTTACCATCGAAATTTCTTTATTATGTAATCTTCTAATCTTATGATCTATGATAGCTATAGGAATTTTATCATATGTAAGGTCAAACAGTATTTCTATATCATGTTTATATAACACATGACTCGGATAAGGTATATACTTCCATAGCATGGAAATAAGAAATACATAGTGTAAATGCTCCATATTAGGTAGAAGAGCTATGCGGTAGGAAACTCCAATCCTTTCTAGTTTTTCGAAAGAACTGATGTATCGAGGTGAAAATTTACCTTATTTCTCGAATCTCATCACCCCTTTCATTGTGAAATTTTTAGAAATACTTGTTCCTCCATATAAAAAATTAGACATCATTCTGTTAGGATCTGCATAACTTCGTTATCCACTGAAACTTGTTTTTATCCTTTCTTGGATCAACGGTACCTTTTCTACAATATATTAGACTAGTTCTGGTCCTTCTATATTTCTCTTGTATATTTCACTCCAACACAATAGTGATCTATATTTCCTTTCATATAGAGTTTCATATATGGTCGTTTGTATAGTAGAATGATAACTGCTGTTGTAAGCAAAATATATCAATAGTAGGTGTCGGTCCCAACTACCTTCAAAATCTAGAATACACATCATTAACATATCTTCTAATGTCTAGATGATGCGTTCAGATTGTCTATCTGTCTGCAGGTGGAAGGCAATACTGAAATCCAGTCAGGTGTCTAGCACTTCTTGAAACTTCTGTCAGCATCTGGAAGTAAATTGTGTATGTCTATCAGAAATTATAGAAATAGGCACTCAATGCATACTAACTATTTTGTCAAGATATAATTGAGCATATTGAGAAACGATATAAGTTGTCTTAACTGACAAGAAATGTATTGTCTTGGTGAGCCTATCTACTATCACCTAGATAGAATTGTATCCGGCAGTTGTATGAGGTAATTCGACAACAAAATCCATCATGACCCTCCCGCTTTCATTCTGATAGTGGTAATTCTTTAAACAACCCTGAAGATCTCTAGTATTCTATTTTTAACTTATCGGTAGGTTAAACATCTAGCTACAATTTCAGAGATTTCTCTTTTTGTATTTGGCCACCAATAATATATCTTGAGATTAAAATATATTTTAGTAGCTTTTAGATGCATACTGTATTTTGCATAATGGGCTTCATCAACATTGGGCACAAAAAGTCTATCACCTTGTTTTAATATTCCCTCAACAATTAGAAATTCAAAAATGTACCAACCAAAGAAGTAATTGCTCGGCAATATTCACAAATTCTCATTCGGTATTTAATAGAGAAATATTTTATTTTACCAATAAAATAGTGATCTATGGTAAATTAAAATATTATTTTTTAAAAATAATAATATTTATTTTTATTATTTAAAGTATAATTTATATTAAAAATAAATAATATTAATTTATATAATAAAATTAGAATGTATTAATAAATAAAATACAATTGAAAATTATATTAATAATGAAAATTAAAACAAAACGAAAAAATAAAATACAATTGAAAATTATATTAATAATGTAAATTAAAACAAAATGAAAAAATAAAATACATAAAAATAAATATTAAATACTTTTAAGTAATAAAGAAAATATAAAATAATATTAATTTGTATTTGTATAATTAAGTAAAGAAAAAATATTAAAAACTCTGAGCTAAGCACGAGATGCAGGCGGAGGTGGAGGCGAAGGTAGAGGCTGACAGTGACAAAACTAGAGAGAACAAAATTTCGAAGCAAAAAAATAAATTACATACTAATTTATATCCAATTTTATTTTTACATTAAAAAATTAATACAAATTGTTAGTATTAATATTTATATTTTATTTTATTTTTATATTAAATATTTAAATGTTAAAATTTTTATTATTTTTATTTTAATATTTAAATGTTACTTTAAAAAATTATATATATCCATATATTGTATTATAATTAGCAGTCACTAATAGTAAAAGGCCATTGACCATAAAAGAAAATATAACAGGTTTTCATATACTAATTCAAGACGACAAACAAAAAAGGAAAAAAAAATTTATTTAAAAGTAGGAATTAATTAGTTCCATTTGCTTGAAAGCATAGTTTGATCATTGCTGCTTCGATAACTGATATACAATTCCTTTTAATGACTAGAATTTTGCAAAAATAAGATTACATTAATGCCCTCATTTAAATTTTTCTTTCTAATTTTATATTTGGATGCAGTGAGATAAAGATTCATTTAGCAAGGGGAAAGAGAAGGGATTCAAGGTAATGGAAAGGAAGGGTAAAAAATTAACATACATAATTTGGAAAAAAGTGAGAAAATTTGAATGTAATTTTAATAATACAGTAATTAATTCTCATTAATTATTACAATAAAAATTTAATCAATTCCAATTCAAAAACTATAAAATTAGCGGCAAGCAATAAATTTCTTTGATTTACCAATCTATAATTTCCTCTTAAACCATTTCAAGTGAGGCCACGGACAAATATTAATTTTATTATAATTTTAATCTTTACATTTTAATTTATATGACATTTCATCTATAAAATTTTAAAATATAATATAGTTGGTTCCTCAAAATTTAATATATAATATTTCTCATTGAGATTGGTTTAAAGATTAAAAATGTCGATTTTTTAAAATAATAGAGATTAAAATATTAGTTATGTCAAATATTATAAGTGATACAGTAATTTATTCAAAAAAAACATTTACTGATATACTGTTTTTTTAAAAAAAAACAAGAATTTGTCTATATATAATATATATAGGATATTTAGGGCTACTACAATATTATAATAGGATTTCATGAACTAGATAAAAATTTATAATAACTAACTAAATAAATTTAATTTAAAATATAATTATTTGAGAATATATTTTAATATCAAATAGTATAGTTAATATAACTGTTCCTGTGTTTTATTAAGGCTTAAAATGTCCTGAGTCTTTTGCTTTATCATCTTATGCATAATGTATCTATATATATATATATAACAAACTTAAAATGTATGTCATATACCAATGAAAAATTTGATTAAAAAATTTATGAAATAAATATTTATATTATATTCATTATCTCGTCATTAGATAATATATTTACAAAATATATTGTATATCTATGATTATATTTATTTATTTTAATTGAAGAAATATATATTCAAATTGTTTAAAAAAGTATTAGATGAAGCGAATTTGACTATTTACCTTTAATCATGTATGTTGCATCCTATCTACTATTAAATTGTATATAGATTAAATGGTTTGATTGTTTAAGGTTACAATGTTGTTTTTTTTTAAAAAAAAACGTCTCATATGAAGAAAGTTCACATTCTTACATCAAGGTAAAATTTATTAACGCTTACATTGAAAAATTTCACAAACTCTTATTAGCAAATGAGCAAAACTACAATATACATTTTAATATTTTTCTTGATTAATTTAATGCCATTATACTTTTTTTTTTCTTTACAACAGAAAGCATATATATTCAAAACACTATAAAATGGCATGTATAAGTAAAAATTGTAAAATAATAAAATAAAAATTGATAATTAATCAATATACATGTATATACTGTTGGGAAGTAACTATAATATATAATTAAGTCATTAATTAATTAAAGTTAGTAATAAATAAAATCAGATTTATTATTAATTAAATGGTTGCCATATGGATAATATATGTATGTATTATTTTAAGTACCAATAACGTATCTGGAAGTGGTGGTGGTTCATATACAGAGAGATGGATTAGCTTTTTTCACGATTGATTGACTATTGTTTCAGTATAAGGAGTTTTACATTTTTACCATATAAGGAGTTTTGAAATTGAAATATTATTTGATTCATTTGAACTTATGTAAAAATCATTTAAGTATTAATATTATAAATTTATAATATAATACTTAAAAGTATATATTACTACATAAATTATAA
Organism: Garcia nutans; assembly: GCA_947685225.1. Lineage (NCBI taxonomy): Eukaryota > Viridiplantae > Streptophyta > Magnoliopsida > Malpighiales > Euphorbiaceae > Garcia > Garcia nutans. The sequence continues at coordinate 14,879,408 of CANTUV010000032.1, forward strand.
AAAATAAATAATTTTAGATAGACATATAGATATTTTCGAAATGAATATATAAATTTTTATTAAATTTATAATTAATTTTATTTTCAAAATAATATTATTAAAAAACTGTAATCCTTACTTAAGGTTATAAATAGATGAAAATTTCTAAATTTAATAAGACTAAAAAATAATTAAATTTTGAATACATATTATATATTTATAGTATGATTAGTATATTAAGATATAATATATAATGTATAGTCAGTGGCGGAACGACCATGGGGTCGTGGGGGTCACATGACCCCCCCTCGCCGGCCTCCAGACGTGGAGGCTGCCTGTTGCCGGCCCAAGCGCCTGAAACTCAGCCCCCGCTGAGTTTCAGACGAAATTGCAGCGAGGGGTAGACGAACCCCTCGCTGCAATTTCATTTTCTTTTTTTTTATTAATTCGTCCCTGGCGAAACGGCGTCGTTTCGCCAGGGACGAATTTTTTTTATAAATAAACCCTTGGCGAAACGGCGCCGTTTCGCCAGGGGTTTAAAAAAAAAAATTAAACCGGCCCAAGCGAAACGATGCCGTTTCGCTTGGGCCGGTTCAAAAAATAAAAAGGGCTGCGTTAAAACGCAGCCCTTCTTCTCCATCTTCAGCCACTGCCCGCCCCCTCTCCCTGTCCCCAAACCAGTAACCCAGCAGCACCAGCCACAGCCAGGCCAGCCGCACCGCCGAACGCCGCCACCCACCGCATAAATTTTGACCCCCCCTCGCTAAAATCCTGGTTCCGCCACTGTGTATAGTCATAATATAATACAAAAGAATACATTTTTTAATGTGTAGTCTTAATATAATCTAATATAATACAATTTTTTAAGACTGCATATTTAAAAAAAAACTATATTATAATCCAAAAAAAATCAAATGTCCATTTATGAGACGGAATTTATACTAAACTTTATCCTATAATCAGCTTTTTTTTTATTTTTATTTTCCACTCAACAATTATCAAAAAATTATTTTCCACTAAAAAATTATTCATATTATTTGGCAATATTAATTGCTTCAAATACATTGGAAGAATAATGAATGAAGAAGATGATATAAAATTAATTTTGACTTAAGAAAAAATGAGAACATTAAATAGAGCATTAAAAGAAGAAGAAGAAGAAGAAAAACAATGGAAACTCCAATAATTGTACAATGATGATGAGATAAGGAGGGGACTAAATTAATCAGATAAAATAGTAAACTTTAGGACGTGAAATATGAATTTAATTGTGCTAAATCCGTACTTTCAATATTTAATATTCATTAATTGAATCTTTGTTCGGTAGATTTTGTATTTAATTATTGTTACCAGGTTTCATTCATAGAATTTATTACCACTAACAAAGTAGTTGTTTTAAATATTTTTCTTTTTTAAAATAGCTGTTGGTCTAGGATTTTTAAAAGATGAGGAATGCTAACCATAATTATTTTGGACATTAATTATTTAATAATTTTTTTATTGAATAAAAAATATTTATTATAATATTTTTATTAATAAATAAAAGTATAATAAATATTTTTTAACTAATGGAAGAGAGATTATTGAACAGTCACTCTCCAAACTAACTGTATTTAATATTTTTCTAAAAAAATCATCCAATTTTAATAAAACTAGTTTTGTATTTAATAATTTTAAAAATTATTTATTTTCATTAGAAATATAAATTTTTATATATATTTTTACTATAGGCTGCTGTTATTTTTACAAACTCATTCGTACAAAATTTATACAAAAAATTGAAAAGTTGGTTATAGCCTTAATAAAAAAATCGTCAATTACCGGTCAGGCGGTCACAACCGGTTAAAAAAAGTAGTTACTTTTTAATTATTATATATGGGATCCATTAATACAGTGTTGCCTTTTCTTTTGTTAATTACTTTTTAAATTTTTAAAATTTTTTGGATAAATTTAATAGATAATTTTATTTATAGACTAAGCTAATCAAAAAATTATGATTTAAAAAATTAATTTAAATTATATTTTTTTAAATATTATAATTTGAATTATAATTTATAATTGGCTTGATTCATTATTGGAGATATGGGCTAAATTCATATAAGATTTTTTCTTAAAATTATATACATCAAACAATTAGCTGACAAAGGGTTATTCATGATTTTTTTTTTAAAATATAAATTTATGAGTATATATAATTAATTTATAAATAATTAAATTATCTTTCAAATAATAATTTATTAAAAATTATATATACTTCTTATAAATTATTTTTGACCACCCTTTCAATGAAATAACCATAGATTCATCCCATTTGGTCTCTTCTGATCTAAAGAACAAAAAGCAAGGAACTAACAACTGAAATACAATTCAATTATTTTATGTAGTTGAGACCCAAATTAATCACCAAAAAGATTTATAATTGCACAGAATCACCCTCCTCTACCTACTAACATCTGCAGTGCAAATTAAAGCAATATAGCTGCTCCTTAATTACCTAACATAAACGATAAATTTTCAATTTATTTTTTTTAAAGTCTAATTCAGCTATATTTTAGGGTAATAAAGACATTTCAAGTCATATAATGTTAAGTTTATACATTTTGGATAAAATAGTTTGGATAACAATGTCTGTCCTTTATTACATAATTAATTGAGATGTATTTATTAAATATTTTTAATAAATAATATTAAATGTGAATGCAATATAAATTTAATTTACTAATTAATATACTAAAATGATAAATGAATTCTATTTTGAGAAAAATAAAAGTTTGCCTATTAATTTGGAATTGGAAGTATTTTTTGAAATTTTAATTTTAATTTAAGCTTTTTGTTATATATTTATAATAATTATTTTTATTTTCTGAACATGTAATAAAAATAAACTAATAAAAATAATGTTATTAATTTTACAAAGACTAATTCATTAATAAAAATAAAAATAGATATCGGTAAAACAAAGATAAAATAGTAAAAAGTTATTTTAATTTTTACACTTTTTCAATAATTTTATCATTTCAAAATTTCATCTAAAACGCATAAATTTTACAATGGAATTATTAAAAAGTAAATAATAATGTACCGACTTATCTAAAATATTTAACTATAAAATCATCTTATTAAAAATAAAATTTATATATTAATTAGTCGTTGCCTTATATGCACTTTGTGTCAGTTTTGATCCATTATTTTACTTAAAAATTCTAAAAACGTTTGAAAAAATATAAAATAGAATAAAAAATAAGATGGATTGCCAGTCTTTTCAATTAATTACATATGAAAAAAAAGGCGAAAATAATATATATTTTTAATAATCAAACTACGTGTTGGTGATTATTGCCAGAATATAATTAAAATAAGGAAAACATGTATCTGAAAAAACAAAAAAAAAGGGAAAATATTTTTCGATATTCTGTACAATATAAAAGCCGTAGTCGATGTTCTTAGTGGGCAATGGTGGGATTGAATGTTAACAGCCATGTGCAAATGATGCTTTCAGTTAATCACCTTTGCTGTAAGATGTGACAATAATTTGGACTGATTATCATCTCAAATCATGGTCGAAACTGCGGAGAAGAAAGGTCAAATTTCTCACAATACAAGAAGATGACAATAGGATAAAATAAACCAGTGGATTCCTCGTTGCCGACTTTTAATTAGACTTGGGAGTTTTAAATTTGTGAAGTCAAGCGAAGTCAACCCAAATAATTAAACGTAAATTACTAAAACTTGAGGAGTTAGGCTAAGAGTGTCAAGCAAACTAGAGAAAATTTTCAGAACACAAGCCAAGGCCAGATGAAGTTTAAAATGGCCGATAGAAACTCTATCACAAAAAAGGAAAAAAAAAAAACTATAGCATGAAAAAGAAAAGAAAAATCAAACTATTGTGCTTTGAGCCAATAGTCAGAAAGAGAATTTACTGCAAATATGGCTCATTCTTCGGCTAAACAGTATTTTTTTCATAGTTGTCATTTCACAATCAAGTTTTTTTCACATCTTTCATCAGTTTAATTTTTCGCTGTATAATCCAAATAAAAATACTAAAGAGATTTTGATGACTTTGATTTTTTTAGTCCTTTGAAAAATCCACACAGTACCTTGATAGAAGTCAGATTAGGCGCATTTCGATAGATGATCCTATATTTTTTGGCGCCCGCACCCTAAATAAAAGGCCAACCAAAGTTTTTCTCATTATTTTTGAAGGAAACACATATAAAAATAAATAACTAAAAAATTGAAAAGATTATTCTGCTATATATTTTATAAAAAACCCATTATATATTAGATATAATAGATTAGATTATGAGAAAGACGATTACTTACAATTATATAATATATATAGAAAAACCAAATGATATTGATAAATGTATTAAATTAATTTTTACCGCTAGTCCTCATATATATATACCAGCAAAACGTAAGGATCTTGATAGGGGATGAAATGATTTTAAAAGGATTAATAAAAACAATAAATAGTTAGGCATAAACAATATAATTAAACAGATATAAGCAAAATATAAAAGACTGTATTAAAAACATATAAAAGCATATATTGTTATCATATACAGAAAATAATTCAGGTCTTATAATGATATCCAGATTTCCACGCACTGACCCATAAGAATATATTTTGATTAATTAAAATCGAAGTATATTTCTTACTTCAGTTATTAACGCTCTGATATCAATATTACCCAAAATATTTTCTTTAAGTAATTTGTATCTTAAGTCTAAAATATTTTAATTATGTTTTATCAAAACACACTCTTAAGTCTATTTCTTTTAATATACCTAATTAAACTATATGAGGTATAAATATACGGATCCCGTATAAGTATATAGTGCTGAGTAGAAAGAGGAGAAGACAGAAAATGATAGAATATAGAGGTCTTTTTCAGCCGTAAGTAGTGTATACAATTTCTGATGTTTTAATTCTAGATCAAGCCCAACTTGCACGTTTATTGCTTACAAGAACTAAAACAGAGCATACTTATAAATGAAAATGAGAGATGAAATATAAAATTTAAATTTATTTAAATGAAATAGGAATACAAAATAAAACTTTAAAATTGAAATATAAATTATAAATATTATAACTACCTTATACAAGAGAATCAATAGGTGATGAGGTTACAGAAATGGAAGAAGTTATATGTGAAGGAGGAAAGGGAAGAGATAAACTAAAACTAAGGCTTAAAGGTTCTTCAACGTCTTCTGTATAAGAGAGAGAGGTTTTAGATACCTTCTAGCTTCAGAATGAGCTAAACAGGTTAAAGAGGGTAGAGAAGTCATAGTCCAGTTTTATTCAGGATATTGGAGCCCAACCCAATTAAACTATTCTACTATAAAGAAAGAAATTTTGAGCATTGTTTTATGCATTTCAAAATTTCAATCTGATTTGTTGAATCAAAATTTTTTACTAAGAATTGATTGTAAAAGTGCAAAAGATGTTTTGCAAAAAGATGTTAAAAATCTTGCCTCAAAACAAATTTTTGTTAGATGACAAGCTATTTTAAGTATATTTGATTTTGATATTGAGTTCATTAAAGGAGAAAATAATAGTTTACCTGATTTCCTTACTCGTGAATTCCTTCTCAGGAATCATGGGGAAAAAGAAGAAAATGGCCAATAAAGCGAAAGAAACCCTAAAGAGTGATTCTCCTAAAGCCCTATCTGATCATTCAGATAGTATTCTTAAACCTAAACCAATAAAATCTTGGGCTGATGCTATCCAAGAAGAAGATAAAGCAAATATTGAACTTTGGGTCTCCCAGCTGGCCCAATCACCTGAGGTGATTAAAGCTTTGCTAAAATTGGGACATGAACTCCCTCCAGGAGTTCCAGGTAATGATACTCTGATCCCTTATTTAAAAAATTAAATTGAGATGAGAGAATCTTTTTCTCAAAAAATCCTATCTCAAAATGTTTCTAAACTCGAGTTGGATGTTTCAAAATCTTTAACTCAAATTATTTCTTCAAATTTTCCAATAAAACAAAAATCTGTATTGTTTCATAAAAATTTTTATTTTACAGAATTAATTATTGAAAATGGGCATGCTCAGCAGAACTCATGGACTATTATTAGTTCTTATTACCCTAAAGAATGGTTTTTCAAACCGACAGAATTTTCTAAAACTCAAGAGTATTATCTTAATATTCTTGTAGATTCTGGTTCTCTATTCCTAAAGCATAATTATAATCAGCAGGATAAGGCTGTTATTGCCTATTCCTCTTTTAAAATTAAAGGCATTCTCCATCCTTCTGATTGGGGAAGACCTTTGCACATTCCTGTGCAATTCAAAACCCTTCATTCTAAAGATAATTGCTCTTCATATAATTATTGGGATTACATTAATGCCTTCTCCCATTCTGGTTTGTTGATTGGTGGCATTATTGTGGTAATGACGAAAGATGTCTTCCACAAGAAGTACTATTGGTTTACCAATTTTATAAAGCTCACTTAAACTCTACACCTTATGAGAAGAGATTTTCTCCTCTTCTTCTCTTTTGTATGACTTTTAATATAAAATGGGTATATCAATGGTACTTTGACTCTTCCTTTTAGTCAGATATTAATATTCCTGTTATATTAAAAAAGTCTAAAGTCAAGCGGTAAAATAAAGATAAAATAGTAAAAAGTTATTTTAATTTTTACACTTTTTCAATAATTTTATCATTTCAAAATTTCATCTAAAACGCATAAATTTTACAATGGAATTATTAAAAAGTAAATAATAATGTACCGACTTGTCTAAAATATTTAACTATAAAATCATCTTATTAAAAATAAAATTTATATATTAATTAGTCGTTGCCTTATATGCACTTTGTGTCAGTTTTGATCCATTATTTTACTTTAAAAATCTAAAAACGTTTGAAAAAATATAAAATAGAATAAAAAATAAGATGGATTGCCAGTCTTTTCAATTAATTACATATGAAAAAAAAGGCGAAAGAATAGACAACTCTAACCCAAGCTTTCATAGAGAATAGAGAACAGGACAGGGAAGGGGAAAGAAAAGAAAAACCAGACTCTAAGAAACTGTCATACTTGACTTTCTAGCTTTCTTGAATTTCTAGCTTTCTTTATTTTTCTCTAAAAGTGATATTGCGGTTGCATGAAAAGAACATATCTGAAATCTTCTTTTATTGTATTATAATTCTTAAAATGTTTCTATCATTAAATTATTAGAATTATTCGAATCATGAAAACAAATTCAATTTTGAAATTAAGTAATGCAATTTTGTATAAACCAAATATTGTACTTAGTGTAAAAAATTTTATCTCATTAACGTAAAATTTATTTATACCATTATATTGTTAGTTGGATTAGTCAAATTATGGTCGGGTCAGTCGAGTTGGTTGGATTGCGGACGGGTCAATTGGGTTCACACTATTTTGCACATTCCTACTTATTTCGTTATTTATATCTTAATTTATTTCATATCAGTTTAAACTGATTAGATTGATCGATTTTAGCTTTTCTATTAGTAAAATCGACCGAATTTTATAAAAATCAACTAAACTTTACCAAACTGACCAATAATGATCAATTTTAAAAATAAATTTTTTTGATTGATTAATAATAATTGAGTTGGCCGACTCCTAAAATCTAACTAATTCGATCATTGCACATCCCTAAAAATAAGATACTAAATTCATTCATTCTAGAATATTTTAGGGAAAAAAATCATTTATCGAAAGACAATAATATATAAATAATAAATTTTATAATAATATATAGAAATCTTCAAAAAATATATATATTTTAAACTTTTTTCATGCATTAATTTTATAGAAATTTACAAAAAATGTCATTTTAAAGTTAAATTATATGTAGCGTGTATCAACATATCTTAATATATATCCATATATTGTTATTTTTTAATTTAAATAAATGTAACATATATCTCACATATGTGTATTATATATATTTTTTATAATATATACCCACATATATCTAGTTAGATATAAAATATACTAATATATTTATTATTTATTTTTTTGTATATTGTATATTTAGTTATATGTAATTTTTTTATTATAAAAATACTATTATATACTTTTTTTTATTTAAAGTATATGTAACATTTACTACCATATACTTACATATATGTAATATATATTATTCTTTTGTATTATATATATATATATAATACTACACATAAACTGATATATATTCACGTATATATATAACATATATTATTATTATTTTTATAATATATATCCATATATACTGTTATTATTTAGTTATTTATATATAAAATATCTTTATATATAAATTGATATACTACGTTAAATTTGCTAAAAAATTAAAAAAATTAAAAAACTATTTTTTAAAAATATTTTATCGAACGAACATGTGATGCGTGTTATATTAGAAAAATAAAAAATTTCTCAATTAATACAAAAAATAATAAAGAAAATAAAATTAAAAGATTTATAAAAAAACCAAAAATAAAAATAAAAAATTCATATTAAAAATCAAAAACAAAAAATCTTTGGCATTCGAGAATTTGCTTAGGAGGCTATCAAGTCCTACCCATCTGTGGCTTGGGTTCCTAACGTAGATGGGAATACTATTTTTCATCTAGCAATGAAAACATCGCCAAGAAAAATATCTTTAATTTTTTATATTAGATGGGCACGCATATGCTTTTCATAACATCGTAACTTAGAGAAGCAAACTTAGATTCCACATACAACTGGAGAAAGGTTGTTTAGTAGTAAAGAGAGCAGGAAGACAACGCTTGAGTAGCTGTCTTTCAAAGACTAAAGACAATGCCAAAATCAACCAATCTTTGCCAGTAAAGGTGTTAATAAATGCATTCCAACTTTCAAGAGAAGATGCTAAGAAGCTTAAACAGATTAAAGAAGAAATAAATGTGTTTATCCCTCGTTATAGGCCGTCGCATCCTTATTCAAGAGAGACTAAAAATTCTCTACAAATTTTTTTATGGAATTTCATTTCATTATCTGAAAAACTGCTTCAATACTACCAATGAAAAGCAAAAATCAAAAGCTCAATACGTACACACACAACACATGTTGTTTCGTTGGATGCAAGCTGTAAAAGCCTAAGTGAAAAGCAACTCAATTGAAAGGAAGAAGAATGGAAGGAAAAGTACCATATTTTTTGGAAAAAAAAGGAAAAAAAAGGAAAAAAATAAAAAAATAGAAGAAATAATATTAATAAAATATAAAATATAAATATAAATATAAAATATGGTGTTAATTTTCTAAAAAAATTTGATTAAAATTGAAATTGGTGCCCATGATTCTAAGTAAGGAGTCGAATCAACAATGATGGTTGTTGGACTTCATGGGTACGACCCAAGCCCAGTAATAGGCCTAATTGTAGATGATTATGCGTTGTTGTTTATTGGATTTCTTACAAAACTACCTACAAAACCAAAATTCTTTTGAAAATACTGATGATATAATTTTTTTTAAAAAATACTTTACAAAGTTATAAAATTACAAAAATATTATATATCATTATATTTTACTATTCACATATATTATTTATATGTTACAAAATTTTTCAAAAAAATATAAAATTAAATTTATTTCATATATTATTTTATAAAAAAATACTTTTAATAGAAACTAATATAATTTTATAATAATTTTTTTTAAAAAGTCATAAAAATATTATTTTGTAATATAATTTTATATGTTTCAAATATATTATGTATACATTGCAGATATACCATATATATATATATTATACATATATTATTTTTTAGTTTTTACATATTGTACAATGTCTATATATTGTTTAATAGTATATATGTTATAGAAATGTGACTTCTAGTTTTTATCTATTAATTAATTATAATATATATATTATATATATATTATGGATATATTATATATATGTTTAAAATATGTTACTGTTTATTTTATATGTATTATGTATATATAATGTATATATTATATATATGTTTATTTTTTATATGTATAATAAAAATATAATAACAAAAAAATTATTTATGAATAAAAAATTATAAATAAATATTAAAAATAAAAAATGAAAATAAAAAATTTACACAAATTAAAAAAAAAAGGAAAAAGTTAAAGTAAAAAAAAGGGTACCGTAAAAGTGGGAGAAAAAAATTGACACCGTATATTTGAAATTGTAAAGTGTAAACATGGTAATCGATATAATTTTCCCTTGTTATTTGTTAGGAGTTAAATGAATAGAAAAAGAAGGAAAGGGAAGATAAGCGAAAAAGAAAAAAAAAACATTGAGATAATTATATTTTGCATGGACAAAAACTTTCATATTTCAAATTTACGGCACATGGTTTATATATATATATATATATATTTATTTATGTTTTGAAAGCTAATTTTTTTTCCGAATTTTTGTAATTATTTTATTTTATTTGTGTTTTTTATTTAATTTTTTAATGTCACATTTCAATAAATGCACAAAAAATATATATATACACAATATATATATATATAATATATATACAAAATAAAGATTTAACAATATAAACTATATATACAATACATTTACATAATATTTTTAATATTTATTTAATTTAATTTTTTTTAATTTTTTATTTTCACTACATCCACACAACATTCACATAAAATTCACACAATATTTAATAACTTATATATACAATATACACAACTTAGAAAATAAAATATATAACATACACATAGCATATATAAAATATCTACAATATCTATGATATATACACAAAACATATATTAAATATCTACATAATGAAATTATGTGTATTTTTTTGTTTATGTGTATAATATGTAAAATTTATTTAAAATTAAATTTAATGATTTTTATTAATATATTTTTATATATTTTACTTTTTATTATTTTTTTGAGTTTTATTTTTTATAATTAAAATTAATTTTTTTTACAAAAAATATAATTTTTATATGATAAAAAATAATTTAAAATATTAATTTTTATCATTGTATTAGAATATTTTTATTCAATAGTAAAATTTTAAAGAAAGATAAAAATTAAAGTAAAATATTGAATATAGTGAGGGAAGATATATTTTTAGAAAAAAATTTTATTTTTGTAGAGAATTTGATATTTTTGAAATTTTACTTTAACTTTTTATAAATATATAAATATTTTTAGCTTTTATAATATTTTTAAAATACAAATTATTTTTTTATATAGTTATGTAAATGTTCTTAAAATGGGTTTTTTACGTAACTAACCTTAAAAAAATGTTCAATTTAAAAAATATTACACTTAAAAAAAATTTAAAAATACTTTAGAACTTTTTTCATTTGCAAAAATTTCTTCTTCCTCATTTTGAACAATATTTACTTCGATTTGCATCTTTTTTTCTTTTAAACTTTACAAGTAAATAAATATATTATAGTAAAAATAATAAAAACTGGTATTTCAAATTAAAATTTCAACATATAATGGTATCTTTTTCCTTAAATGGCAAATTAAAAATTATCTAAAATTAGAATATTAATAAAACTAGTCCAAAATTTTTCCTATCATAATTAGCAATAATTTTATTTGAAAATTATTACATTGTTATTTTACCTTCCAACTTGCATTTTCTTACCTTAAACGCCAAACATTTACAGAATATTACATCATAATGGTTGACCTTTTTAATTTCTTAAGTCACTAAATTAGCCATTTTCCCATTTTGTTCTAATATTTTAAGTTAATATTATTTAAAAATTATTATCAATGTGTATAGACGGTCTTGAACTAAAATAATGAAAAACGTTGTGATTTTTGAATGTCTAAAATAGAAGAAAAATGAGAGCCTAACTGCATAAAACTAGCTAGTCATTTACTAATCTTGTTTGCTTTTAAGTTGAGAATATTTAATTATAAGCTTTAAGTTTTAAGTTGATTTTATGTTTATACTAAATTTAAATTTTATAAATATTATTTATTATGATTGCTAATTTAAAAATTTATATAATTAATATTTGATTCATAAATATTTGATTCATTCATATATATTTTTATTTTTTAAAAAGTATAGTTATTATTAATAATTATTACTATGCAAGAAAATTCAACTCAAAACCTATTACTATGCCATATGTTAGATAGTCTTGACATGAAAGGATAGAAAAAAGAGATGAAAAAAATAAAGAGTAATATTTTTAGAAAAAGAATTTAAAAATATAAAACTAAAAAAAAGATATAAATAACAAAAAATCAATAATAGTAAAAATAAAAAAACTTAAAATAGAGTGTATGGGTTTAATTTCCCTTAATATATTATCTCTGTGAAGCTCAGTCAAAGGTATTATGATGTTTTTATATGCATGCATTTGCGGGCCAAGCCCAAATCTTGCATTAGACATGATAATTTGCAATGTAGACATGAATTTTAGAGGTATTTAGATTATTTTGAGTCTAATTTTGGGGGTCTTGCAGCAATTTTTTCTATCAAGGGTACTTTGTTGTTTTCACATGAATCATAATTAATTGTACTTTTGAAAAATTTATATAATTTTATAAAAATAAAAAATGAAAAATAAATATAAAAATAAACATGTATAAGTAAAAGCCAATTATCTTATACACAATTATGTTTGTAGTAAAATTTAAGTAAAGTTAGTAATTAATTTTGGAAAAGGTGATATATTTGGTCAAGATTGATTTATTTAGTTAAACTATAGATTACAGGATAATTGAGAACTAGGATTTTTAGTTCTCTTTTAGTAGTCTGTAACCGTTTTTCTTCTTAGAGTGGTGGTTGTACATTGAGTACAAAAAAAATAGGAAGAGAATTAGAAAAATAATAAAGAAAACAAGCTATCTATTAAAGGGTAGAAGGAACTGCAAAAATGTTCATAAGGTTTTGCTTTGGTCTTCTTTCGATTCTTAAATTTTTTTCTGCAGGTGTTACCTTAGGTGGTTAGCGAATTATTCAGTCTTTTTCAAGGTGAGGGAATATATAGACAATCTAATATTAAATGAAAACATTAATGCACTTGTTTCACAGTTTGCTTGATTCTTACAGAAAAGCCTTTAGAGAATGGCAGTATGAATGGAATTTGGAAAAAAAAATTCATCTTAAAAAGCTATAAAGATAATGATTTGCAAAATTCTAATAGCAAAATTGAAAGTAACTACACAAATACTTAGGGTCCAAAAATCTGGCTATGTAAATAAAAGGATTTTAAAATCTCAAGAGATGAGATAATGTCCTTTTTTCTTCTTCTTTTCTGAATATATATGTAAATATTATTTCAATTTTATATATTATAATATTTATTATTTATTATTCTAATTCTATTCTATTTTCAAATTCTATTTTAATTATTAATTATATATATTTTAATATTCTTAATTCTATTTTTATAATTTTTTTAATTATTATTCTATTTAATTTATTCTATTTAATTATTATTCTATTTAATTTAATTATTATTCTATTTATATTTAATATTTAATTTTCTATTTATATTTAATATTTAATTATTATTCTATTTATTAATTATTCAATTTTATTCAATTTATTATTTTATTTATTTTATTATGTTATTTTTTATTTATTTTATTATGTTATTTTTTAAAAATATTATGGTAGCTTTTCCAATAACTAAATTTTCTCCCTATTCTAGTCACTTTTCCATTTTCTTTCTCCTAGCTTTCTCAATGATCTACATCCATGTTCTCCCTCATTTTGACCATGTTATTTCTTTTCTATAGCCATTCCTTAGACCATTTTCTCCACTCTCAAAATGCTTTGGGTCGAGGTTTTATCTTGGGCCTAGCCCAATGCCAATTTTAGTGTAAACAATTTCCCCTACATACCATTTGGTTTGTGGAACTAGATGGTATGATTGTATTCTTCAATCCCACTCTCCAAGTATGCATCCTTAGTCCTATCTTCTTGAATCTGAGCTCAAACATTAACTTTTAAAGGCTTTTAGTTCATATTTTCATTTAGTGATGTTGAAAGAATAACCCATTTTCCCCCAAGCCCATTTTATTTCTATGGTAATGTAACTTTAATTCTGAAATTTCTTAAGCCTCTCACTCTATAATTTGTCAGACATCACAACAAGACATGCCCGCTACTTTTCCTAATCAATTATTTGGGTATTGTCTAGGAGTGAAGAACTGTTCCTTGCCCTAGGAGTAATTTCCCTCCATTCTCATTTGTCTTGGGCTTTTTTTTTCTCCATCTGTTTCTTCTCAGTGCACAACAATTTCTTTTTCTTATAGTTGATGGTTGTTTCTTCTCCTTCTGCTATTGTTTGCCTATCAGTTTTGAGGTATATATTTTTTTTCCTTTTTCTCAGCTCTACTTTGCGAGTAAATTAATTCGTGTTATTCATTATGATGTGTCCCAGTTATTAAGTACACCAGTTATATTAATAATATAAATTTATGAATCCGAATATCATTCCATGAAGACCAAAATTTATAGCTAATTACTATATTGTGTTACTATTATCTGAGAAGTAATATTTGAATGAAATGATTTGAATATAATTCTAAAATTAATTTAACTTGCTAGAAATTGAATATTTTTAGTAAATCAAGAATCAATTAATAAATAAAACATGTTAGAATCTATAATCATCCTAAACTTAATTGCATTGACATCAAAATTTATTATAAAAATTGAGCTAAAATTGGCGGATTAATTCTTTAAGCTTGGCTAATCTTATTCAGGGACATAGCTTTTCAAATTAATATCAAACTCTTATTCAAACATTTTAACATTAATTTGAATATAATTAGATCAAGTTATTTGACCTAATTTAGAAATACGAATAAATACATCCTATTGATAGTACAAAGAGTGAGTTTGTCATCTTGATAAAGATAATTTTTTAACTCGTCAGGTATTTTTCTAGTATTTGTCTCTAGCCACATGCTAATATTAGATTATATATTCAAATAAATCCTCAATAAAAAATGTTATACAAAATCTCTTATATAAATCAAGCATTCAAACCCTATTGAATAAAAATCCTAACTTCTCTATTTGACAAATCATCAAGGAATTCTATCAATGAAAAATTGAACATGAGCATTATGAACAAAGAATTTGTATAAATCAACTTGAATTTAACTAATCAAAATTAATATCCATCATAGCTTTGGATTCATATTTTCTCTAACAAAAGGAAAACTACTCCATAATCAAAACTACGAAATAAAAACTGAAATTGAAAATAAACATATTAAGAATAAAGCAAACTCTAGATGGTTGTCTTTAGCTTGAGCTTAATCCCCTTCTCTAATGGAGATTTTGTGTCTTCAAGGAAGAAGAAGAATAACTCCTCTTTGCATAAAAAAAAAACTGTTCACTTTAAAAATTGCATAAAAAACTAACTTCCTTCCCTTCTAAAAATGTGTTCTCCTTTTAAATCCCCCAAATAATTCCTACCTTTTCTAGGGTGAAATAGGAAAAAATTTATATTTTAAGAGTTCTAAGTAAAATAGGAAGGAAATAAAAAAAATCCTAATGAATTAAGGAAAGTAAAATCCAAAATCTGCTATAATTTCGTATATGAGCAAGTGCATGATCATACATATGCTCATATACCTTTTTGCCCTTCAAAAATATGCACTGGAAGACTCTGACAGTAACATGTATGATCAACTACATGTCCATATGCATCTTTGACCCTTTGAAATTTTCTGTGATTTTTCTTGTATTTTTCAAATTTCACCTACAAAAATACAAAATAAACTTAAACAACCAAGTTAACCAAAAACCAATTGAAAAATAAGAGAAAACTAATAAAAACTAATGCAAAATGTCATCTTAATAATGTATAAAATACACATTTATCACTTTAGGATTTGCAAATTATTCTTTGGAGGGCCTTTCTAATAGCTCCTCTCCTAACTTTTCTTCACTTTAGGTGAGATTTATTTGCTTTATTATCCATGTAATTCTCATTTTTGATTTGAGGATATGTCTTTTCCTTAGGCATTCTTCTAATTTCTTCATCATAAAGGATCAGGAAAATGTCACTCACCTTCTAATCCTATATCCTCTCAACCTCTCTAATACAGATCCTCCAGCCATCTAATCTCCTCCTTCCCTTACATTAGAGTCTTTGACCTCATTAATCAAGGTTAGCCCAAAGGGCATGATGATTGGATCACTTGGGTTAATAATCCCCCCATTTTACTCTAATTGGAATAGATGGGAATTCTTCAACTCATTTTCCTCAGCCAAAAGTATATGGCCCTCAACTCTGAACTAATGATTACTTATTTTCGCTTTTGATATACAAAACTAAACTTTTTTTTTTCTTGGTTTCCTATCCATCACTTTATAGGATATCCCTTACCTCATGAGTCTCTTTGTGCTGGGTAATGAAGCACCATGTCCCATAAATACCAATTCTATTGATCTACTGACCATTCAAACCTCATTTACCAAGCAGTCTTCCCATAATAGTTTGGTTAGGAGCTAATGCAAACTCTCCACTCCTCCTACTCTTGAGAAACATATGAAATTTCTTTGGGTTTTGCTTTACAAATATTTATTCTGCCCTGCCGTCATATACCTAGTATGGAGTATTTAGATCTTACTCGAGCCTTGGCTTTGGGTCACCATTTTGCTTTAGGTTTATTTTATTGGGTTTCATTTATTCTTTTATTTACGAGTCAAAACACTAAAAAGATTCGTGGATGTTTATGATTAGTTCAATTTCACATGCATTCAATTTCTTTAGAGGCAAGCTAGAATCTAATTTCCTTAGAGCAAGTTAGACTTTTTCAAAACTGATGGAATAAATTGTACAAAAATTATGCCCCCTTCTCTAGGTGAAATTGGACACTCTAATTCTCAAGAATTATTGCTTCTTATGAATAATCTTGTGCTTTTGATTTTTGGATTCAACTCTTGCTTTCATCAGCCCACCACTAATGAAAAGAATGTGCTTAGCTAGAACTAAAGTTAAGAGGAGTAAGGTTTCTCTAAGAAAGTTGAAACCATCAATGTTGCTTCTATAAGGTGCTTCATGGATCTAAGTTTACCAATACTTATGGATGGTCTTATCATGGTTAAAACAAGTTGTGATATTTCATGTTGCATCAACATCCCTTTTATCATGAATGGAAGTGAAATGGCCTTTTTCTCAACCATTTCCTTAAATTGTTTCTCATTTTTCTCCCATTGGTTTCTCTAGAGAGATTATCTTCAAAGGATGTAGCTTTTATAGAGTATAGGGCCTTGTCAAAAAGTGAGCATTCCTTAAGGTCTTTAGTCTTTAAAGAGAAGGGTGATAATTCTTCTGGGGAGTTTCCAGTTTCCTCCAATGTTAATCATGGTAAAAGTTCTCGAATTTGAAGTTATAATTTCTCTAGAACTTACTCTCCAAAGTCACCAAAAGATATAAGTTCCTCATTCCCTACATTTGCTTATTTCATAACTTATTCCTATTTTATAGCAAATGCCCAAATAAAAACACATGCTTGAGAAACAATAAAAAAAAGGTTATAACTTAGATTTCTAGGATAACTTGGCTATTCCAATTAACCTAGGAGTCAAGCTGATTAACCGAACAAAGGCTAACATCATTAAGGGTGCTTTGAAACTCCTCCTGAAGTTGGATGCCTTATTCTAAGTAGCCTCCAGAGACACTTATTTACTATGTCTCTGCCATATCTCCATGTTGTTTTCCATTAATCAAATTGGTGCTAAGCTCCAGCTAATATGTTAACTGATGTGGAATCACTTTTTGCGACTTTGGATAGCTTTATTTCACTTGAGGAAGAATTGAATTGTCACAATCGATTTTTAGAGGTGTGATGGTCCTAAAGTCTAGGTTGGCTTAATGCTATCAAATATCTCATAGAACCTAGTGTAAACCTTTCTAACTACTTAGACTGCCCTACATTGAACCTACACATATTCCATTCACTTGTTAATACCTTAAATTTTTATCAACTTATTTATTATATATATAATTTACATTATGATTTACTTTATCTTACATATTGTTCTCTTACATGTAGAAGTTACATTGTAGTTCTAATTTTTATGTCCTTATATATAGTATGCACATTAACTACATACAATTGATCTCTATGATGAAGACTCTTTATGTTCTTAAACTTACTTTATATTAGCTTCTAGAAGGAAAAAGTGGAAGCTTGCAATGTCATACTCATGTTTCTGCAAGAAAGAAACTATATTAGCAATGCATGTAAGATGAAATCTAATTAGGAAAGGTAAAAATTCCAGGAGTATATCTGAAGGGTCATGTTATTAGTTTCTCTCTCTCTCTCTCTCTCTCTCTCTCTCTCTCTCTTAATCTCTCTTGCTCTCTCTATTTCCTTATTTTCTTTTCCTTTCTTATCTTTCTCTTTCCTCTTTTTATTTTCCTGTGTTTTAGGGCCTCAAGTAAGTAATTTCTACTCTTATCCTTTTTTTTTTGTATTTATCAAGGGTAGTAATTTCTTCCATTTCAATACTCTTTTCCCTCTTTATATGCACATAGTTTCTTCCTTCCCTCTTATTTTGTTTTAATTAGGCTTGATAGTTATTATCATGAATTGCATAACATTTAAGCAAAGTTTGTCAACAATATGTTTTAACAATAGCAACATGGAAAGCAAACTAAGGTTCTAAAAGAACACAACAATTTTAGAAACTCAATAACAATAGCAGGTCCAACAATTTAAGACATATTATAAGAGAGAAACAACAATTCAAAGTTAGATTAAAGAGAATTGAATGTATACCACATATATATACATGTAACCGTAAGCTCCAAGCTTTTAGTTATTATTCTATCTCTTTCTTATTTGATGACTCTCCAAGATCTCCTTTACCTATTGAACATGTTAATATATGCATAAGTCTTAAACTAATTCAAGTTCTAACTATTGAATACTGAACATGTTAACTACTCCAATTTGTTTCTCTTTCACGCCTATTGTCTAAAGTCATTTTCGCTATCCAATTAAGCTAATGGTGGTTTGAGACATGGTAGGGATCATGGTGGTAGTCACAGTTGCTAGTGAGAAGTAGTTCATGTTCATGAATCTATGTAGTGCCCACTAAGTGTTTAAAATAAGGAAACTTAGGAACATAGTAAGGTTTGTGGTCACACCTAGTGATCATGATTTAGGTATGGTGCATGGTACTTAGTTAATTCCCTTCTAATTCAATTAATTTCAATACTACCTAGCATCATGCCTCTTATAGCTATCATATATATGTTGCAAACTTGCTAAGAGCTCACTTAACCTATTAAGTTCCAACTAATCCTATATTTATTAAACTCAAGCTATTAAACTCCAATTTGCTTATAGTCTTGTACATTTTGTTTACCCATTTTAATTACCCAATTAGTTACTAGTTATTGTTCATTTATCACTTTAATTCAACCTCTAATTATGTTAATTTAGCACCATATTTAAGGATTTGTGGTTATTTGTCAATTTATATTCATCAATTTAACTAATATTGATGGGTGTCGAATCCACCAAAAATAATAAACCTGCTCTTCCTACAAAAGAAAACTTGTAAATAGGGTGAGAAGGGTCGAACCCAAGGGACTAGCCTTGCCCAAGGCTAACCAAAACCTGACCTGCTGTAATTTAAGAAAAATAAAATAAAAATGGAGGGTTTTATATTTATGAAAAATAAAACGAAATTAAGTTAAAGAAGTGATCAAGAACGAAATTAGGACAACAAAAATAATTAAAAACTTGAAACAATGGAAGACAACTCAGTCAAAGGTAATTCGCGGTATGAAATTCATTTGGATTGATCATCGATTTCAAGATAGCTTTTCAACTCATTATTGTAGACAAGTTATAGTCAAAAAGGAACGTCCTCCCAACCAATTCTACCTTAGTATTAAATTATTAAGGTACGACCTAATAATAATCCCTAATTAACTAGCAACCCTAAGTACGACGAAGGATTTAGCCGTTAACAGCATTAAAAACTAGTAGAACCCTGCCCTGACCAATAGAAATTATGAGAATCCATTTAGATCAGATTATATTTTCCCACAACATAACCCCAAGGCTTTGACGCAATTAAATTATATTGACTACCACTTTTATCAACTCGGATTAACAATTACGGATTAAACCTAATTGATTGGTTGTGCAGAAACCTATTAGATGAATAACGGGCCCTGTTAAAACAAATAATAGATATCCACTATGGATGATTCTCACCCCAATAATCAAAGAGAAAACATAAATACAATATGAATCAAAAAGCAAAGATAAAGCACATTAAATCTGACAATCCATTAGAAAATCAACGTTGAATTAACCTTCGACTGAAAGAATGAGTTTAGCCACACATGGCCATGGAAGAACAACCAAAATTCTGTCAAAGTAAACCTCAAATTCGTATCAATCAAAGAGGAGGCAAAAAGTGTCCTCCCAAAACCCTAAAAATAACTTAAATACTCAATAAAGAGTGGGGCCATCCTAATATAACAAAAAGATCCACTAAAAACTACTTAAATCCTATTACAAGTCGGTTTAGAAGTCCTCAAATACCACTAAAATGCGTGGGCCCGTCACTTAATTAAATCAGCCCGTTCAGGTCTGCCTGGCCGTTAGCCTTGGGCAAGGCTAAGGCCTCTGCTGCCAATCTGACAATCTGTCATAAAGAAAATTCAGCTTCATGTCCTTTGCTCCAATACTTCCAATCCAGCTCCAAATAAGCCTCTTTATTGCAAATCCACCGTTCCTGTCCAGAATAATAAAAACCAAGTAAAAGCTCTTCTTTTCAATGTGAATAACATCAATTAAGCACAAAAACAAAGTGATAAACATGTTGGATTTGCAGCCTATCAAATATCCCCACACTTATCCCATGCTTGTCCTCAAGCATGACTCAAAACTCAAAATCAAATCTATAAGGAGACCACATACTTCACCAAGAACCCAATCAAACACATACATGTTTCCCAAACAACTCAACATCGCAATTAAGAATCCAACCATCAACATCATTCCATCATTATGAACTCAATTGAAAAAGGTTACACTAAGAATTCCTAAAAACACGCACGCACACATTCGAAGTTTGAATCAACAAGTGTTTTATCGAGCAAGTAACAAAACATATAAAAACATTTTCATAGCTTCATTAAAACAGAATTAAAGAACAACCATAGGCTCCCCTCTAAACTCCCTGTTGTGGCCTCAGCCTCACTATCTGCAAGTGCACAGATCGTTAACAAGTAATATAATGATGAGTAGAGTATCGTTCCCACGAGGAGGTTAATTCTAAGTACCAAACAATTAAACTAATTAATATTTGGACAATCAAATTTGATTTTATGATTTAACTAACTAAAATGACAATAAATCAAGAATAAATTTCTGATAATTTAAGACTTAGGGTTTGGTCACCTTTATTGATTTATCATGGATTTTCTAAGGTATCGATTTTATTCAGTCATCCTTTTGATTAATGGTTGGATTCTCCTAAATTAAGTTCAAGTCTCTCTCAAGTACTAGAACCAATATTAACTTTAATCCTTACGTCTACTCTCGTGATCATAAGTAATTAAATCAATTCATTAAGTTTTATGAGAATTTTGAATCAACCTCTTAAGAGTTTAACCTTATCTCTAAGTGAAAAACTTACTTAAGATTGTTATCTCCTTGGACTAATGTCATGCTTCCACTCTCGCTCCATCACACAACATCTCAAATCAATTAATCATTGGCCAAATAATCAAAGCATTAAGATTAAAGACAACAAAAATAATCAAAGGATAACTAAATTAACCAAATAGACATTTATAGTTCCATGATAAATTCAATTAAAGGGACCAACCCTAAAAAGGATTAGTTCTTCATTATTGAAATAAGAACATTACAAATATTCAAAATGGTAAATGAAAACATAATTTAAAAGGAACAAGAAAGATCAAACTCTATTTCTTTGAAGAAGATCTTGACTTGGATCTTGAACTCCTCCTTGAAGCAGAATTTCACACCTCTAAACTAAATTTATTTGGATGAATCTAATCTAATCTATTACATACCTCATACCTTGGAGGAAGTGTGTTTAAATAGAGTGTTTGGAAGCTTCTTTAGTGGGGAAAAACTGGAAAAGGTTCAAACAAGTCTTGGTTGGTGAGTTTTTCTTCAACATTTGCAACTCACAAATCATAAAATAAGGACCACGGTCGTGGCTTTTGGAGTGCCACGGTCGTGGCCTGTGTGAAATCTGCCTGTTTCGTCAAACTTTTCAGCTACCTAGTTCGGCCTGGTGGGCCACGGGCGTGGCCCTTGGGAAGCCACGGGCGTGGCTTTTGAAATGAAGCTGCCAAACTTATTTTCTTCTTGTTCTTTGTTCAGACAGTAGTGAAATGTATCCCACGGTCGTGGCCTGTGAGAGGCCACGGCCGTGGCCTATGTATTGCCTTCATTTTTTTCTTGTTTTTCTTGAATTTTGCCTTACTAATCATCAAAAACCTTTAGCCTTGCCTTCCATGCCCACAAAGTGTAATTCTAACTCAAATAATCAAAAATCATCAAATTCAATTGGAGAATATTTAAAAATCAAAGTTAAAATTACATAAAACAATGACTATAATTTCACTCTATCAAATTCCCCCAAACTTGAATTATTGCTTGTCCTCAAGCAATTTAGAGTTATATATTTCTCTATATGTTAGTTTATATGCAAAATTTTAAACAATCCAAGTTTTAAAACTTTAAGTTGCAATTAGCTTCATAATTTTTACCTTACTTCATTCTTTTTCCTCCTTTACTCAAGAACTTAATTAATTGCAATCAATCATCAAATTTTAGATAAGCAATATTTTTAAAAATTTTTTTTTAATTCTAGTCTCATATGCATGCTTAATCGAGCCTTCTCCACTAATTGACCACACTAGATTAAGGGAAATCAAAAGGTCTTTAATAGGCTTGTAATGAGGTCTAAAAGGTATAGGCTAAAATAAGGTTTAGATAAAAAAATAGGTTAAGTATCTTACATATATATATATATATATATTTTTTTTTTCAATTTTTGTAGAGGAATTTTGAGTGCTTTGCTCCTTCCTTTCTTTTTAGAGAGTCATAACCTTAGAATCATATTTATATATCCCTTTTGTCTTTATATATGTAAAACTCCCCCAAACTTTAAACTTTAGGAGCTTTTTAACTTGTATCCTCATAATTTTTTTTTTATTTTTTTATTTTTTTATTTTTTTATTTTTTTATTTTTTATTTTTATTTTTAGATATTTTTTTTTAAAGATAGTTAACCTTGAAAAGGGTGGTTGTTGTGGTTGTTGCTTATCAAGAAATTATCAAGCTAAAATATTGATTTAGGCTCAAAAGGGACAACTAGAGGCAATGTTCAAATATGGTGGATATAAGGATTTGGCTTTTCAAACAATGCCTAAATCACTTTTCCCTTTTATCTAGTTTGATTCTTATTTCGCCTCAAAAGCTCTTTTAAACATGTTCTAGGCCTAGGTAAAAAATATAAACTCAATCTAAAATTCAATAACGAACCACTTTTAATTGCATTGAAGAGCTCATTTGGAATATTAAAATTCATAAGGTATCATTATTCCACTTAATTTTAACTTTTAGAAATAAAACTTAACTGAATCAAATTTTAACATATAAAAGAACATATAAAGAAATAAAAATAGTAAACAAAAATTAAACCATACATAACTAAAAGCAGAGTTTAGAATTGAAATAAAACAGAAAAGTACCCTAAAAACAAAAAATATAAAATTCAATAATTAAACAAAAAATAAAAGTAACCAAATTAAACAAAATAAAAATAACCAAATTGTGCATAAGATTAAACAATAATTTAGAAAACTCCCCCAAACTTTAATCACACTGTCTCAGTGGGTGCCTGTATCAGGGTCATCACCAGGCGAAGGTGGTTGCTGAGGAGGCGGGTAGTTCAGTCCAAATTGAGCAAAGAAAGTGTTGAACTGTTCACTAAGTCCCGTCATCTGAGTAGAAATGGTACGTACCTCGTGCTCAACTCCTCCAAACCGTTGCTCCATGCTATCAAAACGTTGCTCCCAGACTTCATTCCTGCGATTCATCTCATTTTCAAAAGAGTCAAGTCTGTTAGAAATATATTCAAATGTGTTTGGTGGTGGAGCAGATGGTCCGGCTTCGGATGGTGGTGGTGCGGATGGACCAGCCTCAAAAGGTGGAGGTGGTGGTTGATCTTCAGGTTCATCAAACTCTCCCCCTTCTCCAAACAACTCATCTATATCAATGTTTATATCTGCGTCCGGTGGCCCTAGAATCTCATAGTGGTTCCCTCTTTTTCGTGCTATCCGCATGGCTAAAACAGTGATCATATCAATTGTAATTTTTCCAGGTATGGGGACAAGGTGATCAAATCTAATATTTAGAAAATGAGCAATTTTTGTGATCATCCCCCCAATTACAATTTTTCCACTCCGTTGTCTAATTACTTCCTCACATCTTCTAGCAAACCAATAACCAACATTAAACACTTTTTCCTCCATGGCACAATGAAAGAATTGCAATTCTTTCAAATTTACATTTCCTTGACTTTCTCCTCTTCCAAAAATGGTGTTTGCTAGGACAATATGAATATACCTATAGAATGGATTTGTAAAATTAGAGGCCTTAGATATTTTGCTATTGAATCGTCTCGTGCCTCCTAATCTAGTCCATGTGGAATTTTCATCAAACTCCTCCATTCTACCAGGTATCCCCTGCAAATTGGATAATCCAAGTGCATCCCCGAAAGTAAGCATAAGCCAATCATAATTTTGATTTCCCAATCTAAATTCCACTCTCCCATTGAATCCAAAACTGGGTGAAAAAAATTTAAAACTACTCAAGAATTCAAGGGTCAATTCAGCATAAGTGGGGAAACACATACTAGCAAACATTATCCATTGCATATCAGTAAACATTTTCAGCAATTCATTATTCCATCCTAATTTTCTTACCACATTTCCATCAATAAACCGGGAAGGAATAATTTTTCTAGAGCTTAAAGTTTGGTACCTTTGCCTTTGTTCTTCATCCTGAAAATGAATTTCCTGATACCTGCTTGGTCCTGGAGAGGTTGGTGGAGATGGTGTAGATGAAGAAGAGGATGATGTTTCTTGGCGTCTTCTTTTAGACCCATCTCCCTTTGATTTTGTGGCTAAGGTCTTGCTTCTCACCATTTTTGTGTTTAATTTGAGGAAAATAAAGAAGAATTGAAGAAAAGTGAATGAAAATTGAAGTTTAGGCGTGGGTTGAGAGGTTTTGGTCGTGGCTTTCAAACTTGGGCGGCCAGGGTTAAGAAAGGAGAGAAAATGAGATGTTTATATACTTCTTGAAGGGCCACAGGCGTGTCCTGTAAGTGCCACGGTCGTGGCCTTTATTTGACTGGTCAAAGGCGGTCTGCATGGGAGGCCACGGGCGTGGCCCTTGTGATGCCACGGTCGTGTCATTGGATTTGCTTCTGCCTCCTTGTTTGTTTCGAGAAGTATATTTTGGCAGTGATGTCTTGGATCCCACGGCCGTGGCCCTTGGGAGGCCACGGGCGTGGCTTCTGTTTCCTTGCTGTTTTATCCAAAATTTTCCTCCGTTTCAATGTTTACAGTTCCAAATTGAATCCCACGGCCCTGGGGATGGATGGCCACGGTCGTGGCATCTGAATTCCTTCCATTTCTTGTATATATGCACTTGTAATTACCTTCAAAACAAAATTTAAACACAATCTATTAAAAAGTTTGAAATGAAAAATTAATCTAAAAGAACACAACGGAAAAGAATTGGGTTGCCTCCCAAAAAGCGCTAAATTTATCGTCGATAGCTCGACATTGCCTTTTATAGATACTTATGAGTTGAAGTGATAGATGGCTCCAGCATCTATCGGATCACCAATGAGATAAGGTTTCAAGCGTTGTCCATTAATCTTGAAGATTTCTCCCTTTTGATTTTGAATTTCACAGGCATCGTAAGGATAAACCTTGACAATTGTAAAGGGTCCAGACCAACGAGATTTAAGCTTTCCAGGAAAGAGTCTTAATCTTGAGTTGAATAACAAAACCTGTTGTCCTTCATGAAATTGCTTAAAATTGATAAATCTATCATGCCATGACTTTGTTCTTTCTTTATAAATTTTAGCATTCTCATAAGCCTGAAACCTAATCTCCTCTAATTCACTCAATTGCAGAAGTCGCTTTTGTCCTGCCTTATTCCAATCCATGTTCAATTGCTTAATAGCCCAATATGCCCTATGTTCTAGTTCAACCAGTAAATGACACGCTTTTCCAAAGACAAGTCTATATGGTGACATACCGATCGGAGTCTTAAACGCTGTTCTATAAGCCCAAAGAGCATCATCTATCTTGATTGACCAATCTTTCCTTGAATTGCTAACAATTTTCTCTAAGATCCACTTAAGTTCCCTATTAGAAATCTCCACTTGTCCACTAGTTTGAGGGTGATAAGGTGTTGTCACCTTATGTTGTACTCCATATTTCCTAAGGATAGATTCAAAAGTCTTATTACAAAAATGAGTACCCCCATCACTAATTATGGCCCTAGGAACTCCAAATCTAGTGAAAATATTTTTCTTTACAAATCTGGTCACAACCTTAGAATCATTTGTTGGACTAGCTATTGCTTCTACCCACTTTGAAACATAATCTACAGCCACTAAAATGTATTGATTCTTAAATGATGGTGGAAATGGTCCCATAAAATCAATTCCCCAAACATCAAACAATTCAACTTCTAAAATAGGGTTAAGTGGCATATCTTGTCTTTTTGAAATATTACCTACCCTTTGGCATCTATCACATGATTGAACAAAATTTTTGGCATCTTTATACATACTCGGCCAGAAGAATCCAGATTGCCAAATCTTAGCAATTGTCTTAGACGTACCAGAATGTCCCCCACATTCTTTCGAATGGCAGAATTGTAAAATACTCTTCATTTCCTCTTCTGGAACACATCTACGAATCATTCCATCCCCACAATATTTGAACAATAATGGTTCCTCCCATATATAATGTTTAGCATCTGAAAGAAATTTCTTTCGTTGAGCATAAGTCAATTCTGATGGAAGGACACCACCTGCCAAATAATTCACTAAATCAGCATACCAAGGGATGTAATGTTTAATGGAAAACAATTGTTCGTCAGGGAATGATTCATTAATAGGCAAAATAATCTGAGTCGCTTGCTTCTCTATTCGGGATAGGTGATCTGCTACAAGATTCTCAGCTCCTTTTTTATCTCTAATTTCAAGATCGAATTCTTGGAAAAGCAAAATCCATCTAATCAGTCTTGGTTTGGCTTCCTTTTTGTGCATGAGATACCTGATAGCTGCATGGTCAGTATGAACAATAACTTTGTAACATAAAAGATAAGACCGAAATTTATCTAATGCAAACACTATAGCAAGCATTTCCTTTTCTGTAGTGGCATAATTGACTTGAGTATTATCAAGGGTTCGGCTTGCATAGTAGATGACATGATTTTTCTTATCCTTTCTTTGACTCAAAACTGCCCCAATTGCGTAATCACTGGCATCACACATAAGTTCAAACGGCAAAGACCAATCTGGTGGTGATATAATAGGAGTTGTCGTGAGTGCTGCTTTTAACCTGTTAAAGGCAATTAAACATTCATTAGAAAAATTAAAAACAGCATCCTTATTTAATAATTCACACAAGGGTTTAGTAATTTTTGAAAAATCTTTTATAAAACGTCTGTAAAACCCTGCATGTCCTAAAAAACTTTGAACTCCTTTCACGTTGGTTGGCGGTGGTAATTTTTCAATGACTTCCACTTTTGCTCTATCTACTTCAATTCCTTCTTTTGAAACCTTATGTCCAAGTATAATTCCTTCTTCCACCATAAAGTGGCATTTTTCCCAATTGAGAACAAGGTTAGTTTCTTCACACCTTTTCAGTACCTGTTCCAAATGTTGTAAGCAATCATCAAAAGTTGATCCATACACTGTAAAATCATCCATAAAAATTTCAACTATTGATTCTATAACATCAGAAAATATGGCCATCATGCATCGTTGAAAGGTTGCTGGTGCATTGCACAATCCAAAAGGCATTCTCCGATAGGCAAAAGTGCCATAAGGACATGTGAATGTAGTTTTCTCTTGATCTTCTGGTGCTATAGGAATTTGAAAATAACCTGAATAACCATCCAATAAACAAAAATAAGCATTTCCTGCAAGTCTTTCCAACATTTGATCAATGAATGGTAATGGAAAATGATCCTTTCGGGTAGCTTTATTCAATTTTCTATAATCTATGCAAACTCGCCATCCAGTGACTGTTCTTGAAGGGATCAATTCATTATTTTCATTTGTTATAACTGTCATCCCTCCTTTCTTTGGAACCACATGTATAAGACTTACCCACGAGCTATCAGAAATGGGATAAATAATTCCTGCATCTAAAAGCTTAGTTATTTCTGCTTTTACTACCTCCTTCATATTTGGATTTAATCTTCTTTGTTGGTCTATCACAGGTTTAGAATTTTCTTCCAATAATATCCTATGCATACAAATTGAAGGGCTAATTCCCTTAATATCGAATATAGTCCAACCTATAGCTTTTTTATATTGTCTAATTAAATTTAAGGTTTGACTTAATTGATCTTCAGACAAATTAGCACTGACAATAATAGGCAACGAATTGTTTGTTTCAAGATATGCATACCTGAGATGATTTGGAAGAGGTTTCAACTCTAATTCTGGTGCCCTCTCAATGGATGGTAGTGGTAAAGTTTTACCTTTTTCAAGAGGTTCGAATCTTTGAAAGTACATGAGTGGATTTTGTTGAAATGATAAAACATCAATGGCTATCTCTTTGTTTTCCTCTTCAAATGTAGATCGTTGTGCAAGACATATTTCCAAAGGATCATCATGCATTTGGTTACCTATTTCCTGCACACATTCATCTATAACATCAATTAGAAAACAATCATCAAGAATTGCTGGATGTTTTGCTGCTTTTGTCAAGTTAAATTCCACTTTCTCTTCTCCTACTTGGAGAGTAAGTTTTCCCCCTCGAACATCTATCATGGCTCCAGCTGTAGCTAAAAATGGCCTTCCTAAAATGAGAGGAATTTCGATATCTTCATCCATTTCCAGAATTACAAAATCTACTGGAATGTAAAGTTTATCTATTTTCACAAGTACATCTTCAACTATGCCAATAGGATATTTTATGGATCGATCAGCTAATTGAAGAGACATTTTTGTTGGTTGTAATTGTGTGAAGCCAAGTTTCCTGCAAATAGAACTAGGCATTAGACTCACACTAGCTCCTAAATCACATAATGCTTTACGAAAATCAACTTCACCAATGGTGCAAGGTATAGAAAAACTCCCTGGATCTTTTAATTTTGATGGAAGCTTGTTTTGGATCACCGCACTACATTCTTCTGTTAATGCAATTTTTGCATTATCCTCCAGTTTCCTTTTATTGGATAGCAGTTCTTTAAGAAACTTCACATAAGTTGGCATTTGTGCAAGAGCTTCTGCAAAAGGAATATTAATGTGAAGTTGTTTGAATACTTCTAAAAATTTTTCATAATGCTTATCTAATTTTTGCTTTTTAAGTCTTTGAGGAAAAGGAATTTGAGGAACATATGGTTTGGGTGTTTCTTTTGGTACTTCCTTCTCTTGGACTTCTTCTTCTTTTTCCTTTACCAATTTTGGGATTTGGATTGGTGAAGGATCATCTAGTCGCAAACCACTCCTTAAGGTCACAGCCTTACAATGCTCTCTTGGATTGATTTCTGTCTGACTTGGAAGAGCTCCTTGATTCCGGTTATGGAGAGAACTTGCCATTTGACCTATCTGTGTTTCAAGGCTTCTGTTTTGAGTTGATAGAAGTTCAATTTTTTGCTCAAGTCTTTCATGTTGCTTTTCCATTCTATCAAATCTTTCCGATGTTGCTCCAATGAATTTTTCCAATGCTACTTCATACGATGGCTTTTCAGGAGGATGGAAGCCTTGATTTTGATTTTTCATGTATTGTGGTTGATATGGTGCTTTTTGACTGCCTTGATTTCCCCATGTCAAATTAGGGTGATTTCTCCATGTGGGGTTGTAAGTGTTTCCTTGTGGGAAAGTTGGACCTCTATTTTGATTCCCCACAAACTGGACGTGCTCCATTATCTTACAATCAGCTACATCATGGCTACCTCCACATCCTTCACAACTTTGAGATGATGTTGATGATAAATTGACATGCTCCAATTTCTTGGCAATTGTATCCACTTTAGCTGCAAGTAAAGAAAAATTGTCAATCTCATGTAAACCTGCAACTCTTTTTTGCATACCTCGTTCTGAAGTCCAGTGATAATTATTTGCTGCCATTTCTTCAATTAAATCGGTTGCTTCAGAAGGAGCTTTGTTCATTATTGCACCTCCTGCTGCTGCATCAATCATTCCCTTAATATTTGGATGAAGTCCATTATAAAAGGTTTGAATTAAAAGCCATTCCGGGACTCCATGGTGAGGACATTTTCGTTGCAAATTCTTGAACCGTTCCCAAGCTTCATATAAGCTCTCCCCATCTTGTTGAATGAAACTTGTGATATCATTCCTTAATTTAGCCGTCTTTGCAGGTGGAAAGTATTTTGCCAAAAATGCAGCGGCTAATTGATCCCAAGTGGAGAATGTACCTTGTGCTTTCGAAAGGAGCCAATCTTTTGCTTGATCTCTTAACGAGACTGGGAAAAGTCGCAACCTAATAGCATCATCAGATACATCGTTAATTTTAAATGTATCACACATTTCTAAAAAATTTGAAATATGAGCATAAGCATCCTCATGTGGTAAGCCATGAAAAACAGATTGCTGTATTAAATTAATAAGTGCTGGTTTTAGATCAAATGTGTTGGCTTGCATAGGAGGTTTGACTATGCTAGATCTTGGGTGTGCAGATGGCATAGCATATTGTTTCAAGGTCATGTTCTCTGGATCTCCCATGATTTCTTCTTCTTCTTCTGCAGAAAATGCTCCTTCTTCTGAATGGATTTCAGTTGAAGTTCCTTCTCCTCTTTGTCTTTCTCTTCTTTCCTTGTTTTGCTTTCTACAAAATTTCTCAATTTCAGGATTATAGGGTATAAGTTGAGTATTTGGATTTCTACGCATGTAACCCTTGAAAATTTAAAGAAATAATGCAGAAAAGTAAAAAATCCAAAGTAATAACAGTTTAATATTATCAATATCAGAATGAATCCATCCCCGGCAGCGGCGCCAAAAACTTGTTGCGGCCTCAGCCTCACTATCTGCAAGTGCACAGATCGTTAACAAGTAATATAATGATGAGTAGAGTATCGTTCCTACGAGGAGGTTAATTCTAAGTACCAAACAATTAAACTAATTAATATTTGGACAATCAAATTTGATTTTATGATTTAACTAACTAAAATGACAATAAATCAAGAATAAATTTCTGATAATTTAAGACTTAGGGTTTGGTCACCTTTATTGATTTATCATGGATTTTCTAAGGTATCGATTTTATTCAGTCATCCTTTTGATTAATGGTTGGATTCTCCTAAATTAAGTTCAAGTCTCTCTCAAGTACTAGAACCAATATTAACTTTAATCCTTACGTCTACTCTCGTGATCATAAGTAATTAAATCAATTCATTAAGTTTTATGAGAATTTTGAATCAACCTCTTAAGAGTTTAACCTTATCTCTAAGTGAAAAACTTACTTAAGATTGTTATCTCCTTGGATTAATGTCATGCTTCCACTCTCGCTCCATCACACAACATCTCAAATCAATTAATCATTGGCCAAATAATCAAAGCATTAAGATTAAAGACAACAAAAATAATCAAAGGATAACTAAATTAACCAAATAGACATTTATAGTTCCATGATAAATTCAATTAAAGGGACCAACCCTAAAAAGGATTAGTTCTTCATTATTGAAATAAGAACATTACAAATATTCAAAATGGTAAATGAAAACATAATTTAAAAGGAACAAGAAAGATCAAACTCTATTTCTTTGAAGAAGATCTTGACTTGGATCTTGAACTCCTCCTTGAAGCAGAATTTCACACCTCTAAACTAAATTTATTTGGATGAATCTAATCTAATCTATTACATACCTCATACCTTGGAGGAAGTGTGTTTAAATAGAGTGTTTGGAAGCTTCTTTAGTGGGGAAAAACTGGAAAAGGTTCAAACAAGTCTTGGTTGGTGAGTTTTTCTTCAACATTTGCAACTCACAAATCATAAAATAAGGACCACGGTCGTGGCTTTTGGAGTGCCACGGTCGTGGCCTGTGTGAAATCTGCCTGTTTCGTCAAACTTTTTAGCTACCTAGTTCGGCCTGGTGGGCCACGGGCGTGGCCCTTGGGAAGCCACGGGCGTGGCTTTTGAAATGAAGCTGCCAAACTTATTTTCTTCTTGTTCTTTGTTCAGACAGTAGTGAAATGTATCCCACGGTCGTGGCCTGTGAGAGGCCACGGCCGTGGCCTATGTATTGCCTTCATTTTTTTCTTGTTTTTCTTGAATTTTGCCTTACTAATCATCAAAAACCTTTAGCCTTGCCTTCCATGCCCACAAAGTGTAATTCTAACTCAAATAATAAAAAATCATCAAATTCAATTGGAGAATATTTAAAAATCAAAGTTAAAATTACATAAAACAATGACTATAATTTCACTCTATCACTCCCTCTCCACTAATGTAGGTCAAGTCTCAACCAAAGATCATTAGGTCTTTACATGGGTTAGGCTAGGTGATGGTTACAAAAGATAGTATAATGTAAGGCTAAGAATAACAAGAAAATAAGTCTTTTACAATTAATTTCAAAAGAACAATGCACGAACTAACTAATGGCGACAAATGCGACTTAAACCAGAGAAAAACTTAAACTAGAGAAAAAAAACTAAAACTGAAATTGATTACACTTTTTTTTTTCTTTTTCTTTCTTTTCTGATTTTTTTTTCATTTTTCTCTTCCTTTTTTTTTAAAGAAATTCTAAAACATAACTAAAGTACTTACAACCAACTTAAACCCAACAACTTTAAACACATAAGCCACAAGGACCATTTATTTTCACAAACTAAACAAAGTCAATGACATTAAACAAAAATGCATTTGCGCCAATTATTAATAACATACACGTGTGCATGCTTAACAATGACTAAGAAGACTATTTTCTTGTTCAAGGGTGGTAGGCAAAGGGCTTTTTAGTGTATATGGTTATATTGTAGGCTAAGAAAAGAAATTAGAGTACGCATTTAGCATACTTCGTAGGCTAGAAGGGGTGAAAAGAATTGTAACGTAAAGGTGGGAAAACATAAAAGGAATGATGAATCGACCAAAAGAACGCCTAAATCATCTCAAAAGTCGAGACTCGCCTAGGATTTCGCCTCAAGGGAGCGTAGAAAAAAAAAGTTCTAGTGCTCAGAAGCTATCCTAAATTTTAGCTTTGGGAATTGCTTTCAAAAACACTTATCGAAAGAAACTAAGTTTTGCAATATAAAACTTTTAGAATTCAAAGTGTAACAGTTTGCAATCAAGATTCACAAGTGCGGTGATGGTCAATCTCAAGTCAGAACCCTCGCTCACTAGTCTCGTCATCCAAAGTCCCCATATGTGTTCAACTAGGTTACAAAGGCAAATTACTCCTCTCTAGAATTTCCTAAAAGTTTCTAAATCATATTCAAGGACACAATAAACCCATTGAGTAAATCCCAAAATCAGCATATAGTATCAACCAAATAAAAATTTTACTCAAAAATATCATGGGACAAGTGTCTTAACTTCTAACTCATTAAACACAAACTGAACAGCCAAGTTTAATTTGAAATTAAGCATATGGCAGCAGCAAAAACACATGAAAAATTAATCAAATGCCATTTATATAGCTGAAAAACTTGACCAAAACGGAGCATAACCAAAGAACAAAATAATGGCAGCAGCTATTAATCAATAGAAAGCTCAAAATTTCAGCAATATAACATCAAAATTTCAGCTGCTCAATCACATAAACCAGTCCCAAAAATTGCAGAAATTTCAGTTGTGTCAATAACATAAATCAGTCCCAAAAATTGCAGCAAAAATATTCTCATATCAAATCCCCTCCCCACACTTATTTCACACATTGTCCTCAATGTGGACAAATCACAATGAAACACAAATGGAGGATCTTAAGCAAATAAAATTAAAAGAGAGTAGGAGTTAAGAAGTACTGCCCTGTTGGTTTTTTTGGGTTGTTGTGATTGCTTATAAGCAAGCTTCATGGGTGGTGGATTAGGAGTAATTTTTGTTCGAGCCATATGGCAGAATTACTGAAGTGATTACCTGCAAGAGTTAAGTGCAAAACGCAACCAAAACAAACAACAAACAAGCACAAACAGGTGCAACGATAAGCAAGCTCCATGTTCAACAAAAACTCTCAGTGGAACTAATCTGAATTGCAGGGTACAACAGCGACTAGATAAAGATGAGAACAATCAAACTTCATAATGCAATATCAATTAAGTTCCAAGTTTAAAACAACCAAGCATGAGATAATTATAAAGTGTCTTTGAATGCAGAATTTCTACCTCAAATCAAACCAAACTCATCATTGTTGCTCAATACCAGCAATAAACATTATAAATTCATTCAATTGATTCTCATTACGGCAAACCAAAAGTGAACCAAACTGTAATCATCAAATCCTATTCTAACACAGTGTCAGCATCCAAAAATTCACAATATTCAGCTCATCAATAGCAACTAATCTCAATACTCAATAAAAATGTCAACAGCTTGGCCTCTAAACACATTCAATTTGCTCATCAAGGAAAACAAAACTCAGATTTTAGAATACCTATGGAAGAGTGACGAGAAAAAAAAAAATTAAAAACTCACCTGAAACGCAGGAAGAGGGAGGTCTGGAATTTTTTCTTCTACTTTTATTTTTTTTTTCGGTTCAGCAGTGCTGTCGATTTGAGCAAGAGGGAGAGATTTCAGCAGTGTTGCGATTTATGTTTGCGATTTCTGGGTGAGCGATTTTTGGTTTGCAATTTTTGGTTTGCAGTTTCTGGGTTGCAATTTCTGGTTTGCAGTTTTTGGGTTGCAATTTCTGGTTTGCAATTTCTGGGTTGCAATTTCTGGTTTGCAATTTCTTGGTTGCAATTTCTGGGTGCAATTTCTGGGTGCGATTTTTGGGTTGGGATTTCTGGTGCAATTTCTGGGTGCGATTTTCTGGTTGGAGATGCTTATGGATTTTGAAATTGAGAGAGAGGGAAAGAGATGCTGGGTTTCGATTGTTGGGGCTGCTAGATGGGGAAGAGAAGATGGTGGCTGGTTGTGGCGATTTGGGTGACGGCGTGGTGAAGCGGCGGGTGAAGGTGGAGAGAGAAGCTCTCCTCGTGAATTGAGAGAGAGGAGGAGAGAAGTAAATTTCTTTTACTCTATCTGTGAAAGAAAAAAAAACAATATTAAAATTATATTAGAGTAAAAGAAACACCATGGTAAAAATAATAAAAGGAGAACCCAGTAGACCCGCTTAAAAACACTAGGTAAATATATTTGAAACTCTCTAACTGCCAAACCAATAGAAAAAAAAATATTACCACCATTAGAGACCACATTTAAACCTTCTCTGCACTTAAAATACCCAGAATGGTACCAGGAAGAAGACGACACTGTTCATGGCAATTTTTTTTTTGAAAAATAAAAACAAGTGCAGAAAATTCAAAAAAAATCATAAAATTTATTAGGCTTGGACAAGCCTAGCTGGGTTGCCTCCCAAGTAGCGCCCTTGTTTAATGTCTTAGGCTCGACATTTTCGAATTTTCAACCGAACTCCGTCGGGGTTCCATAGGCAGCATGTCCTGCCCTTCTACACGCATCTTTGTACTCATTGCACACCTGAATTAACCTCTTTCCTTGCCCACTACTTAAACCTTTGGGCACTATCAAAGCAATTGGGTCTTCATCATCAATAAACAAATATTTTAAGCGATTCGGCAATCGCCTCAAACCCAATTTCATTGCCTTCTTCTCATTCTCAACCTGCAACTTCTCATCAAACAAAACTTTTTCTTTGAACTTATTAGTACAATCAATATCAGAATTGTAATATCCTCATATATGCTCTAGAAGTTTTGATTATGTTGTTGTTATTGTTGTTGATGTTATATTGGATTGAATATATGTGTTAATTGCAAGAGAAAAAAATTTTGGAAAGTGAATGCTTGTGTATATGTGTTTTGGGGAAAAGAATTAGGGTTTAGAGAGAATGGTATATGTAGTGTATATTACAATATATAAAACATATATATTGGTCAAATGAAGAGTCAAGGTGATGGTTAAGTGGAAGAAGATATTTTTGGTTGTTATTGAAATTACTATAAAGGGCATGCTAAATAAAAGGAAGTGTAATTATGTTTAAGAGGGCATTTTGGTAATTCTTCTTTTGGAAATTGTGTGGTGGAGATTAATAGAGAGTTTGACTTTTATTTTGATCAATTTTCCTTTCTTCTTTTCATGTGTGGCCGGCCAACTTAGAGAGCAAGAGAGAAAATAAGAGTTGATGATATTTGAAGCTCAAATTGAAGAAGTTCTAAGTGGTTAAGTGGAAATCCAAGAAGATTTACTATATTTGGTAAGTTTCTCTTGATTCTTTTAAGTTATTTAAGTTGTTTGTGAGTTGATTGTGGATTTTAAAGTGGGGTTGTGTTGATTGTTATATGTTGGATTTAATTGGTTGTGGTGTTGGTTTTGGATTTGAAGATGATAAGTTAAGAGTGATGTTGGTTTAGGGTTTTGGCAATGGTAAGTGATAAATTATATTGTGTTATTTTGGATTAGGTTTTGGAAGAAGGTGATTTGCTCATATTTGAGAAGTGAAGAATTCTTGGAGAAAAGAAAGTGTTTAGAGTTGTATAATTGGTGCTAAAGGTAAGTACAAACTATATGGTTACAAACATGCATATGTTGTTTAATCTTAAAACACTTTTGTTTGTAAATGTGATAAGGTATCAAATGTATTGTTAATGAATGTTGGTGATGAAAATATTGTGATGAGCATGTTAAATAATTGCTAATGATGTTGATTATGTCCATTTGAATGAGGTTATGTTGTGTACAATGTGTGTTAAGTTAACCAAAAGAAATTTGGCTACATTTAGGGTTTATGCATGAGAGACACGTAATTTGGGGCGGTCGCTATTATTCATGTGCGGTCGCTATTATTCAAGTGCGGTCGCGACTTAGGTCGGGCTTCTGGCCGCGAAACCTACTGTAATAAGGTTTCATCTTGTAATTGTATGGCGCGGTCGTATTCAGGTGAGGTGCGACCGCTAGAAAGGTTCTGTTCACCTTATTGGAAGCAATCTAATCCTACAACAAGATTCTCAAATATATGTTAAATAGATCATCCATTTGAGTTGTCAAGGATTAAAATAGAGATCATTTGTCTAACATCATTGTTGAATCATG
This sequence comes from Garcia nutans, assembly GCA_947685225.1. Lineage (NCBI taxonomy): Eukaryota > Viridiplantae > Streptophyta > Magnoliopsida > Malpighiales > Euphorbiaceae > Garcia > Garcia nutans. The sequence continues at coordinate 14,916,800 of CANTUV010000032.1, forward strand.
AAATGTGAGATGATATGGAATTGATAATGCATATGATATTACATGAACAAGGTTATGTATTGTGTATTGTGAGGCTTGTGAATGGTGATGTGTATTATGAATAATGTACTTTGAAATGTGATACCAATAATGCTATATGCACCATATGAATTGAGATATGAAATGCTATAAAGCCATTGTGATTGGCTATGATGATGCAATTGAAAGAAATAAGGCATGTTTGTCTAAATGTTGATGAGAATTGAGAATGGAAATGATAACTAAATAATAAATGAATTGTGTGGCTAATGTGTTATTCCATTTTCAGAGTATGTTATTGGTGGCATGCCTAATGATAGTAACAATCTCTTGAAGTTAGGTTGGATTGAATCCTTGAAGCCTAATTGAGATGTTACAACCCTTGAAGCTAGGTTGGGTTGGTTCTTGAAGCCAAGTTGGGTTGAAGCTTAGCATGCTTTGCTCCCCTTGAAGCTTGGTTGAACCTAATCCTTGAAGCCTAGTTGGGTATATGATATTGATAAATGTGATAACAAAACCAAAACATTAACTCTGAAAAATTGAATGGCATATTAGTGTGTCTTGGGGCCCAATGCTTGTCTTTGTTTAATGTGAGTCATGATTTGTTTAATGTTGTTCATGAATGGTTAAATGAATAACTAATGAGGCATATGAAATGTAAAGGTATGTTGTTAGCCTTGCATATATGATGTTACATGTATAATATGGATTGAGAATTGGCATTGCATTGCACTGAAGCATAACACTAGCACATTTTGTCTTACTAAGCCGTTGGCTTAGCGCGATAGTGTTTGATCGCGCAAGTAACCGAGTTGAACCCGAGAGTTCTTCGAGACCGAGTGAGAGTAGACAGTGAAGAGTTGATTTTGGGAACTTAAAGATCAGAGGAGACTTGCCAATCATGTATAACTCTTTTATATTTTGTAAAATAATGATTTTAATGTACATATGTGTATATTTGTAAATATGGATTTAAATGTTTTGATATATGTAACTATTTTATAAATTCCGCTGCGTATTAAGTAAATGTATTTATATCTATTTTGTTTTATATTACAAGTAATTACTTATTTTTCTCTAATGTATAATGAGAAAGCTTATAGTATCATTTAAAATGTTTTAAATGTTAAGATAATCCGTAGCATCTCTATGTTTAGTGCATGTATACTATATTGTGGTGTTTGTAGTGTGCATGTATTGAATGTAGGGGTGTTACAAGAATTATTGCAAGAAACCACATTTAAGTCACTTTTATCATTCAATTGAGAAGAGTTTTCAATACCAGCCTCAACATTAGATATAGCATTCACATTTGACACAACACTAACATCCTTAACTTCACTATACATATTAAATTTGACAACTTCACCGTCCAGCTCCATGGTAAGAATACCATCAAAAACATCAATTTTAGTCCTAGCTGTCCTAAGAAATGGTCTCCCTAAAATGATTTCAGAAGAATTTGAGGATTTAGGATCCTTCATATCAATAACATAGAAATCAGCAGGGAAAATTAAATTATTAACTTTCACTAACACATCCTCTAGCACCCCTTCTGGATAGATTACGGACTTATCCGCCAATTCAATGCAAATACTAGTTTTCTTTAAAGCACCTATATTCAAAGAAGAGAAAATAGATAATGGCATAACATTAATTGAAGCGCCTAAATCACACATAGCTTTCTTAAATTGCACATTGCCTATTCTACATGGGATAGAAAACATACCTTCATCCTTGCACTTCGGGGGAAGCTTTCTTTGTAAAATAGCAGAGATATTCTCCCCCACACTTACCTTCTCATCACTAGCTTGCTTTCGCTTACTTGTGCAGAATTCCTTCAAAAATTTTGCATAACGAGGTATTTGCTTAATTAAGTCAAGTAAGGGAATATTTACCTCGACCTTGCGAAAGACTTCAAAGATATCTTTCTCTTCTTGTTCCTTCTTGCATTGCTTTAACCGCTCGGGAAAAGGAGGTGGAATGACAATTGGTTCGGACATCCATCCTTGCACTTGCTTGGTAGGCTCATCCTTCAAAATCTCAACCTCTTTTTCATCTTCTTCCTTGGGCCTGCTGCTGTTTTTCTTTGTAGCTGCTGTTTGTAGCTCCTTTCCACTACGAAGAGTAATGGCACTCACGTTCTCCCTCGGATTGGCAATAGTTTGAGAGGGAAGCTTCCCTTGCGTTTCCAATCTGCTCACGGAGGAGGCTAGCTGGCCGATTTGGCTCTCCATATTTTGGATGCTCTTCTTTGTTTCGCTTTGAAACTCTTGCATGTTTTGCTGGAATGCTTGTTGGGTAGTGGCAAGTGATCTAACTATGTCTTCCAAAGACATGTGTGAGTTGGAAGATTGTTGAGGAGGTGGCCTAGCTTGCTGAAAATTCTGCTGCCTATTCCCATAGTTAAGATTCGGGTGCCTCCTCCAACTATCATCAAAAGTGTTGGAGATGGGAAAGTTGGATCTTTGAGGCTGCCCGAAAAAAACTCCAATAGCGTTGACTTGCTCTTGACCCTCTTACCAAGATGGACATGCATCGGTTGGGTGGTCATAAGAAGTGCATGCTTCACATGCTCTTTTATGACTATTAAGTCCTGCAGCAAAATTTTTAATCACAGAAGTTAGCTCATTAAGTTTAGCTTCAACGGAAGAATTACTTACCAGATAGAGCTTGCGTGATGGCTCTTCAATTTGTCCAAATTGTTGCGTGTTTGCAGCCATGGTTGATATGATCTCTCTTGCCTGGGCTGGAGTTTTGTTAACAAGAGCTCCCCCACTTGCAGCATCGACCATTTTCCTTTCTATATCCAGCATCCCTTCATAAAAATACTGGAGAAGTGATTGTTCGGACATCCCATGTTGTGGGCAGTTTGCACACAACCTCTTGAATCTCTCCCAGTAATCATGAAGACTTTCTATATCTTTTTGTTTGATCCCACTAATCTCCCTACGAATGGTGGCTGCTCTAGAGGCGGGAAAATACTTATCCAAGAATGCATGAGCCATAGCAGGCCATGTCGTTATGGAACCTGGTGGTAAGTTAAGTAACCATTCTTTGGCAGTATCTTTTAGTGAAAATGGAAATGCTCTCAACTTAATTTGCTCTTCTGTCACCCCTTGAGGCTTCATACTAGAGCAAACTCCATGGAACTCTTTCAAAAAGTTGTGTGGGTTTTCGTTCTTCATTCCATGGAAAGTAGGGAGCTGGTGAATCAAACCATCAAACCAGATTTCAACTCAAATGGTGCATCCAAGTTTGGAAAAGTAATACACATGGGCTGCTGGTCTATAGGGGCTGCCTGTAGCTCTCTAACGGTGCGATTATCAGCCATATGTTCCTCTCTTTCAGATTCTGTTGAGGTTTCTTCTAATTCAGGATCAAATTCAGTTGAAGATTCAACTAAATCAGTAATTATAATTTCTGGATCAGCTGTAGAAGCAGTTGCAGCCCTTTTTCGTAGCCTGGTTTCCTTCGTCAATGTACGGGCTGTCTTTTCTATCTCAGGATCAAATTCTAATTGCAAATTTTCAGATCTGGTCATTCAAAGAAGCAATAACATTAATGTAAACTAGTCCCCGGCAGCGGCGCCAAAATTTGATGGGTGTCGAATCCACCAAAAATAATAAACATGCTCTTCCTACAAAAGAAAACATGTAAATAGGGTGAGAAGGGTCGAACCCAAGGGACTAGCCTTGCCCAAGGCTAATCAAAACTTGACCTGCTGTAATTTAAGAAAAATAAAATAAAAATGGAGGGTTTTATATTTATGAAAAATAAAACGAAATTAAGTTAAAGAAGTGATCAAGAACGAAATTAGGACAGCAAAAATAATTAAAAACTTGAAACAATGGAAGACAACTCAGTCAAAGGTAATTCGCGGTATGAAATTCATTTGGATTGATCATCGATTTCAAGATAGCTTTTCAACTCATTATTGTAGACAAGTTATAGTAAAAAAGGAACGTCCTCCCAACCAATTCTACCTTAGTATTAAATTATTAAGGTACGACCTAATAATAATCCCTAATTAACTAGCAACCCTAAGTACGACGAAGGATTTAGCCGTTAACAGCATTAAAAACTAGTAGAACCCTGCCCTGACCAATAGAAACTACGAGAATCCATTTAGATCAGATTATATTTTCCCACAACATAACCCCAAGGCTTTGACGCAATTAAATTATATTGACTACCACTTTTATCAACTCGGATTAACAATTACGGATTAAACCTAATTGATTGGTTGTGCAGAAACCTATTAGATGAATAACGGGCCCTGTTAAAACAAATAATAGATATCCACTATGGATGATTCTCACCCCAATAATCAAAGAGAAAACATAAATACAATATGAATCAAAAAGCAAAGATAAAGCACATTAAATCTGACAATCCATTAGAAAATCAACGTTGAATTAACCTTCGACTGAAAGAATGAGTTTAGCCACACATGGCCATGGAAGAACAACCAAAATTCTGTCAAAGTAAACCTCAAATTCGTATCAATCAAAGAGGAGGCAAAAAGTGTCCTCCCAAAACCCTAAAAATAACTTAAATACTCAATAAAGAGTGGGGCCATCCTAATATAACAAAAAGATCCACTAAAAACTACTTAAATCCTATTACAAGTCGGTTTAGAAGTCCTCAAATACCACTAAAACGCGTGGGCCCGTCACTTAATTAAATCAGCCCGTTCAGGTCTGCCTGGCCGTTAGCCTTGGGCAAGGCTAAGGCCTCTGCTGCCAATCTGACAATCTGTCATAAAGAAAATTCAGCTTCATGTCCTTTGCTCCAATACTTCCAATCCAGCTCCAAATAAGCCTCTTTATTGCAAATCCACCGTTCCTGTCCAGAATAATAAAAACCAAGTAAAAGCTCTTCTTTTCAATGTGAATAACATCAATTAAGCACAAAAACAAAGTGATAAACATGTTGGATTTGCAGCCTATCAAATATATAGGAATCTTCTCAAGTTGTTTTATGATCCCATGACTTACTTCATTCTCTAAATATCCTAAAAGTTTAAGGTTTATTCTTTATTTATACCTGTCATGCATCAAATTTTCCTTTCTTATCCTCAACATACACATTCATTTTTATTTAGACCCAATAAGTATTACAAACTTACCTTAATCAATCTCTAACCCTTGTCAAGGTATTTCTCCTACACCCTTCATTGATTGATTGGTAAATCTTTGGACATTTTTTTAGGACTCTAAATCCCTTATTCTTAGAATGGATTAATCAAATGCAAAAACGAAAGCAAAAGAAGTAAAGACCTCGATTGACACTTGGAAGAACATTATCTATTTTGCCTTTAAATTGAATTAGTGGATTACAATTGTCTATTTTGCAATTTTCTTCCTTATGATTAAGCTAATAATATTAATTAATCATTTCAAATTCCCTTATTAAATCCTTTACTTCTTCCTTATTCTAGTTTTTGCTCTGATTTTTTTTAATCCTTCAATTGAATCCTTCTATTTAATTAGACTCCACTTCTTTCTTTAGACACTATTCATTAGTTGGCTCCTCAATTGAGTTCTAGTTTTCCTTTTTGTAACTTCTTCTTTACTATAATGTTACATTGTCCTTCCAAACTAGCCCCTTTCTTTCTAATTAGGGTTTATCTTTTTAGAGTCCTAATTTCTTAATTATTCTATATTCACGGTTCTCTAAACTATGGGGTGTTACACACTCCTACCCTTATTAGAAATTCATCCTCAATTTTCTCACTACTTAAGATATCAATTTATTTATAAACAATTATTTATTACATACCTTGATCTTTACAACTTGACTCTAGTATTTCCTATGGCACAAGCAAGAAAACTCATTCTCCCCTTGTACCTATCGATGTCTGCATTATTGCTTTTTTTTTGTGTAATTTATGGTTTTGTATTTCCATTACCTGTTATTCCTCTTCTTGTCCCTCGTCCCATTTGTACCATAGTTTGGGAAATTTGAAGTCCTTCCAATTTTTAAGGGTACTTTCTAGCTTAATGTTCTAACTTACCCTATTGGTAACAAGCTCTAGTTCTCTAATGACATAGACCTCTATACATTCTCCCATCTATAAGGCATAGTGTATAAGAAATAGACCTAGTTACATCTACTCTCAGTACATATGATTCTTTAGTACTTGATCTAGGTGGCAATCTTCTTATGGGTCCTCTAAAACTCCTTTTTATAAGGGTTACAGGTGACTTCTTTCTTTCCTTACACTATTTTGTTCCTTCATATCGTTTTTAGACATTCCTTTTGATCTTGATATCTTCCTTTTTTCTTTCAATGTATTCTCTTCTATTTCTTTTTCTTTATCATCCTTGGATCATCAATTAATTGATAATATACCTTATATTTCTATGCCATTAATGTCTTGTATATTAGTGTTACTAGTCCTTGCCTATATCTATGTATCCTTACTACTTCATCTAGTACTAAGGCTAGCACATACTTACTCAACTAGTCTAACCGCTTAGTGTATTCTAATATAGTCATCTCAAATGTTTGTACTAACCTTTCAAACTCTAGTGCTCAGATTGTTTCACACTTATGGTAAGAATTCTCTTAACACCATCTCAATAAACCATTCCCAACTTAAAAGAGAATTTCTTCCTATTAATTCAACTACACTTCTCTTGCACCAACCCTTTGCTAAACCCCTCATTTGATATATATATATCCTAAGTATTCAAAAGCTTTTAGATATGAGCATTAGAGGATCTGGGTTTTGGCTTTTATATATGGACAAATTCAATTTTATGAACTCCTCTAATAATTTCATAAGGTCTTTCTCACCTTCATACATGGTCAGTTTTAATTTTATGAACTTCTCAAAAAACTTCTTTCCTTCTAGTTATTAGGGTAGGTTTGGGTTATTGTAAACTGGTGATTCATTCTCAAGTACTAGAGTGGGTGGATATCTATATTAGATAAGGTATTCAGTTAGGGTTTAATAATCTCTTTGCAACTTTTCAACTATCCTTTTTATAACTATTCAACACTTTCCAACCATCCTATTATATATGTTAGGTTTACTTCAGAAGCTAGGGGAGGTATTGGGGTTAGTACTATTTTTGCTATAGTTGGCTATATAGATCCTTCACTTGATTCTCCTTCATTCTTAATCTTACTATCTTCATTTATAGCTTTTGGTCTTTGACTTTAGGGCGGCATCATATCTATCAAAAAGAAGTAAGAGTGAGAATATTAAGAATGAACATAATATCATCAACAAGTAATATAGTAGTGAGTACAGTATCATTCCCATGAGGTGAGGAAGGAGTATTCTAAGTACCAAACAACTAAATTATTTATTATTTAGAAAATAAAATTTATTTTAGAATTAACTAAATTAAATTGAACTAAAAAATTAATTAAACTAAAAAGTTTAGGGTTAGACTACCTTAATTAATTAACTATGGATTTTCTAAGGTTTTGATTCAATTTTATTCTTCCTTTGATTATTGGTTGGATTCTCCTATATTAAGTTCTAGCCTCTTTAAAGATCTAAAACTAATATTGAACTTAACAATTATGTCTACTCTTGTGATTACAAGTAATGAAAATTTATGAGAATCTTTTAATCAACCTCTTAAGTGTTCTCCTTATCTCTAAGTAAAACTAATTAAGATTGTTATCTATTTGGACTAATGTTATGCTTCTACTCTTACTCCATCATACAACATCTCAAATCAAATATTTACTAGCTAGATAAATATTAGCATTAAGTATAAAGATAACAAAATAATTAAAAGAATAATACAATTGAATCAAATAATCATGAATTATTTCATAAAAAAAATCAAAGTAAGGGTCTAACCTTAATTAGGATTTTAGTTATTGATGGTTGAAAGAATAAACAAAGACTTAAAAAGAAATAGTAAAAGGCATTGAATTTAAGGAAGAAATTAGAATGATCAAACTTGAAAATCCTTTAGATTGAATGAAACTCTTCTCGAACTTGAATCTCTTCCTTACACCAAGCCTCTTTCTCCTTCTCTCTAAAGAAAATCTTGAAAGAATTGGAGAACTTGTAGAAAATTAAGGATGATGAAAATAACAATGGAGGCTTGCTTATATAGAGGCTTGGAGGACTTCTTATCCAAGTAGGAATATATTTTGGGGACTTTTAAACTCATTAGGAATAGAATTAGGCAATTTTGAAGACTTTTAAATTGATTAGGAATAAATCTTGGGTAAATCTAAGGACTTGTTTCTTGAATAGGAGTCCATATTGAAGAAGAATTTGCACAAAATTAAAAGTACAGCTGTCTAATAATTACCACGGTTGTGGCTTTGGCTCCCACAATCGTGCATTGCATCTTAATTGGCTCATAAAAAATTCTTCATCAGCCAGTAGCAAAACCAATCCTATGAGTGTGGCTTTGAGATGCCATAATCATGGACTTCAATTGCCTTCTGGATATTTAGTTTTTCATCTTCTTTCTTAGACAATATTGTTTTAATTTCCACGGGCATAAGGATTAGTTTGGATGGTCGTGGAGATGATTTTCCTTCTGTTTTGAGATGTTTTGCCTTTTTTTATTTTGTATCTCCATTTTCTGAATCTTTCATCATATTTTGCTCAAATTGCATTAAAAACTCATGATTTGTGAAGCCAAACTTCAAATTACAATTATTTTTACCTTTTACAATAAAAACTCATCAAATTCAATTGATTAAATTAATAATAAAACTAGAATAATAGCAAAATAATATGCAAAATATGGCTTTATAAGGAATAAAGCTAAATATAAGTGTCACACCCTGAATTTTGGAGCATAACGGTCCTAGGCTTTAGGCCAACATAAGGCTGCCGAAATTGCGTAGGACTATAGAACCAACCAATCCAAGCAAATAAATTTATTTATATAATGTAGTTGTAAATAAGTATTACATTAGTTATAAAATTACACAAAAAATCACTTTAGTATTTTTTTCACCTCAATTCACTTAACACACACATCCCCTTATAGTTCCCCTTGCGGATAGAAGCTTTCCCATAGAATCGCCTATCTTCTGCCTGTACCTACAAAATAAATTGACCACAAAGGTGATGTTGTGTGCCGTCAATTCAGTGAGTATTCTTGTTGCAATGTCTAATTTAATTCTTCATGGTCTGGCTCATTCAATAGCTTATTACATATTTTTTGGGAAAATGTGCAAATATAACCTTGATGTTTGGGCTTAGAGGCACAAATGCACCTTGTGTTTTTTTTTTTGCCTAAAAAATACATAGCAAGTTGGGAAAAGATGCAAATATGACTCTAATATTTAGGCTTAGGGGCAAATATATACTTCATATTTTTTATCCTAAAAATATATTACAAGTTTGTAATACAAAGCAAATATACACAAAAATTAAGAGAAAATTACATAAAATAATACTTTTTTTCAAAATATCATTTTTATTAATTAAACTTTTATTGATCAACGCTCTTGAGATGTACATGTACATGTATAATTTTTATTTTAATATTTGTATTTAATTATTCTGTCTATCATTTTATATTGAATTAATATATTTTTTTTACTAGTCCACTTTATAGCAGTTCAGGACCAACGGTCTCAAACAGATGAGTCTAGTGATGACACTCAACTATTTATTGAGGTTGTTAGTGGAGTGAGGAAGATGAGGGTGCATGGACTAGGATATCAGTACATCTCTAAGGCCACCAGCTCATCTTCAGCTTCCTTATCAACGCTGTAGCAAGAAATGGAGCAGTTGAAGGCTAATTTTCAAAAGCAACTCCAAGCACAATGGAGAGAGATGAAAAATGAAGCACTCGATTGGGAGCACTGGATGCGAAAGCATATGCAGAGAGAGTTTTGAGAATAATTTGATCGATTTGAGTGATAATATCTCTTTGACACCTTTATCTCACAATCTTCATTTGCTCATCCTCTTACTCCATCTTTAGATTATTCTCCACATCCCACTTCCCAAAAGCTTTTTTTCCTTTATTAGTACATATTATATTAAAATTTTATTCTTACATTATTATTAATTTAATTTTTTATATAGATTATTTATTTCAAACTATAATAAATTAAATTATTATTAAAATATAATATAATAGATTATATATTAATTAAAAATTTATAAAAAAATACCAATGGATTATTGATTAATTAATAAAATAGTATATATTTATCAACTTCTTTGGTGATAGAATAGTAAAATTTTATTTTTTTTAGTTATGGACCGATTGCCAATAGATATATCAAATATTAATTATTTACCGATGGAATATCTATAGATAAACAATATTAAAATATTTTACCAGGAGATTTAATAATGGACTTTGAAATTATTAAGATGATATTAAAATAAATTGCCAACAGATAACCAATAAACTTCTGAACTTAGTACAAAATATGATATTTACTATAGCAATGGATTCTCGGTTTGTAATTACTGACAACGAGCTAAATATATTGTTAGAATTTAGCTTTCTCAGTATAAAAACATGCTGTCAATAATATCTCGGTATCTATCGATGGAAGATTCTCAGTAGACATTTTGCCGATAAGGTTATTGCAGATAAAATATTTTGGCGGTACGCTATTTGTAAATTTTTTTCCAATAGATTTTTTAAATTACCGATAGTATTTTATGAAGAAAGTTGTTATTTATTACAACGCCATGCTGAACGAAATTAAAGATAAAGGGAAGCAATTTTTCTTCATAGGTGATGACCTTTAGGCATCTCTACAAGCCTATTGGAGTTCTGCTAAGGGCGAGGCTCATTCAACAATTGCCTTTCATAATCCAATGTTTTGTATTGTGGATGGTATAGATTCATCCACAGATACTAGAAGTAGTATATTTCATTACGATCATACATGACACCTAGTAAGTATAAAAAAATATTTTAGTAATATTTTTAATAATGCTTTTAATATTTATGTTAAAAATACTATTTTTCCTAATTTATATTAATTTTTAACTTAAAATATGAAGAAAAATTGTGTCCCCCACTACCTATGAGCTTTTCCTCTGTACATATATAACAAATCATAATGGGTAAAATTTTATTGATTAGTGGCCATAGGATGTAAATGTAAATTATTTTGTTATTTTGTGATTTATACTTTTTATTAGTTAAGTAATTTTTTAAGAACTCTAAAAGTAAATATAAATATATTTATTGCATGATCGTTTTATTACGTTCTGAAACTAGATGTCTCGGTATGACACCCCGATTGATGAGTCCCCATTGTTTTTATCTACCACTAGAAGGGAGAAGAAGAAAAAGTTTATGGACTTTGGTTGCAATTTGTTAGCTTTGCTTCATCTGCTTGTCAGATTTTGTTTGAGTAACGATTCGGCTCGCTCTAGATTTTGAAGATGGAATGCTCATTTGAGCTTAGTCTCATATGACACCACCATATACAGTATTTAGTCAGTTCAGTAAGTACAAATTTTAAGATTATCCTTTTTTAAAAAAAGATTTATTTCTTTTATTTTTGAAAGAAATTCTCCTTTGATTTTTGAAAGGGGATGATGACTTTTATTTTGAAAAATATAAATTGTAGAATAGTTACCTTAAATTATTTTATTTAGAAAAATTAAAGAAAAAAAATATTTAGTTGACTCTGTTAAATTAGGTTAATTTTTAACCTAAAAAAAATACTAGTCTAAAACTAATTACGATAAATCCCGAGCTAAGATTTCAAGTGAGATTTGATAAAAAAAATATTTTCCTTTTGATTGATTTTATACTTTGTGATTTAAAAAGAAAATTATTTTTGATTATCAATAGCGATATTGAGGATGAATGACAATTAAATACACATGAGCAGATAATTAACATGGCATTCACAAAATGCAACATCAAATAATTATTATAACTTTACCAAAAATGATAATTTAATTGGAGCTCTGACTCTAGCCCTTATGGGTTCTAGGTCAAGAATAAATCTTTAATTAATTAATTAATTAAAAGGATAAAAATAAATAAAAACAATAATGACGATTATTACTTTGCAATGGGACCCAACACTTTAAGAAAAAGAAGAGAGAGGAATAATAAAATAGTAATAAAATTTAAATGAAAGAAACTATTGGAAAATAATATTTTGAGTATGTCTATTTATTTCGTTAGAATAAAAATTAGAGCCATAAGTAGTTCATGCTTTTGATTGTAAATAATTTTAATTAATTAATTTTTAGTTAATTAATTATCGAATGAAAAATAGATAAAAGAAAGAAAACATTACCTTATGCAATCATTTCTTCTTAATGAATTGTTAGAGGACTTTGCCATTCCATAGCACTACTTGACCAGAATAATTATATAATTAAGTCAAATCAAATAATTATGGCGATAGAAAATTCAAATAAAGTGTAACAATATCAAATTTTATAAATTTTTAGTCCAAAAGCAATTCACCAGAGTTTCGACGTCCAAAATCGGGGTCCTATAACGAAAGGGGGAAATTTCTATTTATAGAGATCGAATAGGAAGTTTGAGCTATGCACGCTACGTCTGATCTGTAAGAGGAACGGTAGGCAACGTAGGTGGCATGACAAAGGCATGACCCTCTACGGCATTATGTCCATTCCCTGGCGCAGCCAAGCCTTGCCACATGGCTCAACTGAGTCTTTTTTTGATGCAAGAAATATATTTTTAACAATTTTCTAATTTTTATTTTTCTAATTTTTTGAATTAGGTGTAAAATTAGGGGTGGATACTGCTTTGTCTGCCATTTCATCAACTTTACAATAGCATATTAAATAATTAAGGGTTGACTTAGAAGAGGGAGATCACACATTTTAGAAGCAATTGTAGGCCCAATTTTAATGGGAGGTTTAAAACTAGCTTCTACAGAGTCACTTCATGGCATCCTGCTGATTTGATCCTTCACTGCCTTGGACTCTGTCTCCTCCTCTACCTCCACCCGCACCTCCATTTTAGAAATTTTTAATTTTTATTATTTTGTTAACTGTAACTAATTTTATATTTTAATTTATCAATATAATTTTTTATTTTATTTGTATTATTAATACAATAATTAATATTACTAATACATTTTTAATTTAATTACATTTATATAGATAGATTTTTATTTATAAAAGTTTTAGTTATTTATTTTAAATTATAAGATCTAACAAAAACAATTAAATAAATAAAATCATGATTTATTGGCAAATTATTGATGAAATAATCTATCTCTATATTTTAACAATAATGAATTTACTGACTAAGAGACTATCATCAGTAAATTAACAAATATTTCTCTAAAATTTATCGAGAGAATATTTGTCGAAATACCGATAGCCATAAATATATGTCAGTAAATTCGAAATGCTTCTTGACTATTCATCGATAGCATATTTGTCAGTAGTACCGACAAATAAGAAATCGATTGGTATAATCTAATTTTTTTTATTCACAAACAAATTATCCCTCAATAATGCTGACATATATGAGTAACTATCATGATATTTTATCAAATTTATCAGTGATTCACTGACAGATACTCTTTCGTTAATATTAATAGAACAAGGAATCATTTGGTATTTGTCTATAGATTTCATCTCGTTAATTACCAAATACAATGACAGATATCATATTGTTACCGGCCAAAAGATTGGCGGCCACCCTAAATCTATGTTATTAGACAATAGGAAAAACCTCAAAAAGGAAGAGAGATGAAGCTTCAGGGTAGAGAGAGAAAGTTAAATTCTATCTATTGCTAGTAAGTTGTTTATCAACAAATTATTAAGATCAAAATTTTATAACAATGTAGCTGAAAAATTAACAAAAAGACTATATGATTAAGTAATTATAACATATAAAAATTATTTATTAATTTTTAAAAGAAAAAAAAGTATAAATATGACCCTTAAATTTATTGGAAGGTACATATAAATTCTTAAATTAATTCTTAGCTCAATTACAAATTAAACTCGGAAAAAGCTATTATTTGGGCCCTTGTTTCAACGGCCCTTAAAATTCTGTTATATATCCGTTATCTGATGAGTGACATCATATTAAAAAATTATTTTTTATTTTTTATTAAGGGCTAAGAAATGCATCTTCCATTCTCTTTTACTAAACCTTTTTCTGTTTCCACATGAATCAAACACAGTAATCCTAATGGCCATTCAGCAAAACTTTAGATATAGAGACTCACTCCCACTCACTTTTCATGCTTTAAATTCTTCAGCAAACAATCACCAACTTCCTCCTTCCCTTTCTTTTTGGCTTATTATTAGCTACATGTCCAATCGTCTTTCTTTTCTCTGTCTTTCTATATTCTTGATTTTTTTATTCTCGATACTTGATACTTTTTGCAATTCTAGAAACAATCGTAACAAAAAAAAATCCATTAAAAAATTTTCAAGAAATAGGGAAAATGAGGAAAACAAAAAGTATATATTACTTATGTCTTGATGGTGATAGTTTTTTTACCAGTAACTATGGCTTCTAGCTAGAGTAACTAGTATCAGGGTTAATTAAGTTATCATGACAACCCACTTAAACTGGCCAGAAAAGGTTATACATATGATGAGAAAAAATGAGTTTCAAAGATTGGAGATTTTTGAGGCTGATGAGAGGATAATGGCTGCTTTTTTTTTTATCCAGAAATTCAAGAGAGAAAGAAAGAGCAATGTGGCCGTAGAGAGAAAGAAAGAGCAGTGTGGTCGTTGATGAGGTTGAAGAAGAGATTTAGGGATTTTTGTTTGGGAGATTTTTAATTGAGAAAGAGAAAGAAAATGTCGATGAGGTTTCAAACTACAGATCTGAGAAATTCGCACAATCCCTAAAGACCCAATCATTTTCTCATCCTTCTAAAATATAGAAGACGACTGAGGTTTCTTAATCGAGATGGAGCAGAACTTCTGATTTGTTTAAATGGAGCAGAACTTCTGATTTGTTTAATAAGAATTTCCGACTTGTTTAAAAAATATGAGTTGCGATTTGTTGTGGGTTTTGATTGCAAAGACTAATTGGTGAGATTTCTCAATTTATGTTATGGATTTATCTGCTATATGTGAGAGATAGCTTCTTTGACAATGGAGATGAAGGAGATTGAATATAGGATTTTCGTATGAATATTTGGTTTTATTTTCTTGTTTGGCTGCTAAGAAAATGAAGGAAAAGTGAAGCTTTTGGATTTTGATTTATTAGATATTTAATTTTAATTCTTTAATCTATAATCATTCAAAATAGTAAAAAATGATTTTATTGCTTTGAAATAAAAATTTTAGCTCATTTTTTAATAATGTTATTTTTAAAATAAATAATATTATTTTATTTTTTAAAAAATAACTAAATTCAATCTAACGGCACATTTAACTAACTGTCAGCGGAAGGGTTCAAATAATTGATTTAAGTATAAAGAGGGACATAATTGAGTTAAAAATTAATTTAACGTTTAATATGTGTAATGTGTCTTTATTTAAATTTAAGGGATGTGTTTACATTTTATTTCTTTTTTAAAAATAAATATCAAATAACAACTATTTATTTTTATGTTTTTTCTAATTTCAATAATAATTTTTTGATCAACAATTTTAATAATAATTCCTATTTATGATATTGATTACAATAATTGATTACAACTTTTCACGTTATTTTTCACTTTATTTTAATAATAATTCCTATTTTTTCACGTGAATTTTATTTTTATCATAACAATAATTGATTACAACTTTTCACTTTGATTAGAAGCATAACTTTATTAATTAAACCCAAGTCTACATGCTCATGGAAATAGGAAAAGCTCCAGTACAAGTTACCATGCCAATATCTGACAAAAAAAAAAGTTGCAATGCCAATACCCATACAAATCAAGAAAAAGAAAAAAAAAATCAAGACAGCCAAGTCTCAGCCACTCGAATACTGTCTCTCCTAACAATCACTATTCAGAGACAGGCTGATCCTCCTCGTCTGGCGGGGCCAACGCCCATTCTCCATCTTCTCCTCTAACCATTCCTTTGTTCTTCTCAATCCACCAAGACCCAGGCACTATTATCTCATCTCACAGAAACTCACATGACTTGTTAACCAGAGCCAAACTTCTCTTCACTTGCAATTTAAACTCCCCATTTCACCATTCCACCCGGCAATTTTATGCAACGTAGCTTGCAAATTATGCCAATCACTGGGATTCTTTGAGTCTTTCAAACTGGGCGACTTTCTTGTATCAATTTCGAGCTCTGTTCCTGTATATACATACCCCAATAATCTCCCTGGATAATGTGGAATAACATCAATTTTATTCTTTATATGCAGAACTTTAAGATTTAAGTATTTCTTAAATCTTTCATTAAAAGCTTTATTTCCAACTTGTCGAGATCCAAAAACAAAAGCAGCAACTGGAATATCTGTAAGTCCATTTTCTACTAAATCAAACGCAGCTAAAATTGATAAACTATCACCAAGACTATGCCCTGTAAAAATAATACTTAGATCGTCATCTTTATACAGTTCTCTTAACTCTTGAATCTTTGCTACCATTTGGTTCCTTGCACTTAATTTCGTAAACGACGATCTTGGATCGTCTGAAATGTAAATCGTAAGCCAACCCAGCATTACTTTTGGTAATTTGTCATTATCATCTTAGCTGTCACTGTCACTGCTGCTATTTTTATCAGCATCTTGCATTTGAAAGGCGCTTTCATTTAACAATGATTTGGCCGACTTGAGCTTTGCTCCTAAAATATTAACCCATTCATAATTTCTTGTAGTTCCACGAAACGCAATGTAAATTTCTCGGCGGCCAAGGAGTTTTGTATAGGCGTCAATTGCGACAGCTATGTAGCCGATCCAGTTTGATTCTCGATCCCATTATTCTCTGGGCTGAGAGTGGAGAATAAAGGCTACAGGAAGACTTACACGTGCTGTGCCGTAGAGATAAGAAGAGATTTGATAATTTTCGGCTTCTTCAAGCATCACTTTGTGGAAAAAGCTGTGTTTGCCATAGCGGCTTGCGCCGCAATATGGTGAGTTTTGGTCATTGTTGAAGGCGTCATAGGTAGCTTAGCAGAAGTTGCCGCAACGAAGAATTAATTTTCGGAGGTTGAGGTCAAGCGGGTCAAGGAGATTTTCCCAGTTTTTGGAACCCAGAATTTTCAGGCCATGGTGTTTCCACGGAGGAAATGGGGAGAGGGTAGGTGTCTGATTGGGTTTTGCTATAGAAAAGGAAAGTTTGATGTTTTGGGCGTTAACCTCTGGTAGGATAACCCCCTCCTGTTGCATGGTGTGAATTGTGAGTTGTGACCCACCTTGCTTTGGAGTACTTAAAGATGTTGACTTGAAAATTATAAAAGAAATTTAGTGAATTAACTTTATTACTCCAATCGAATGGTCACCGACTCACCATGAGATTTTGAGTTGAAATTATATTTAGAGTTTCAGATTGGAAAATAAGGATAAAAATAAGATTAATTAGGTGAGTTTTATATTTTTAGAAATACAGACAATACATTCATACATCTGTTAAGTACAATACACTGTTAATTTCTATAAAATATGTATATCATATGTTCAAAGTTTTGTCTTACTTGATGCTTTGATATAATTAACCCCTTTTAAATTAGTGGTGCAACTTGCACTCTCATACGCGATTATTTATAGAAATAACTAATGTTAATTAATTGGCAAAAAAAAAAAACTAATGTTAATTAAGATGCCAAAATCAAAATGATAACTGCATGTGATGCACTATTTGCACATTATTATAATATTAAGAAAAAAATATATTTTTGATATCCTAAACTTGATAATTTTTAGTCATTCATCTCGTAAATTTTATTTTGATGATATTAAACTCTTAAACTTGATGATTCATACGTATTAAGTCTTTTTTTAAAAAAATTAGCTAACGACATTAAAATATTTAACTCGGTTAGTTAATTTTGTTAGAAAAAGACTTATTGTGTATGAATCGCTAAATTTTAAGGCTCAATATCATCAAATTGAAGTTTATGGACTCAATGTTAAAAACTTATCAAGTTTAGAGACTAAAAAAAATACTTTATTCCTAATATTATTAGTTTAATCCATCTTAGACATAATAAAGGCTGAATGGTAAGCATTTATTTAATTGAATTGAATTAAATTAAAATTTAGAAATTTTGAAGATATTTAAAATAATAATTAAATTAAATTAAATTAATAAAATAATAATATATAACTTTATCAAACTAAATTAAAAAATTTTCATTTAATTTTCAGTTAGAACGAAATTAACCAAATAATAGTATTTTATAATCAAACATTATCAATTTACATATATTAATGTAAGAATATAAATAAAAATAATATTTATTATTAAAATATTAATTATTAAATATTAATATTAAAAAAATATAATAAATAATATATTATTGCTAAAAATATATTTGATATATTAATAAATAAAAATTTGATTATTTTAGTTAATTTGATTATTGATTTTAAGACAATTAAACTGAAAATCGATAATTTTTTAAATTAAAAATTAAATCAAATAAAAAATTAAAGTATCTATTACCGAAATAACTAAATTTTATTGGCCCAATTCAATTTTTGTATATATATATTTTAATAAATTATAAAAAACCATTTTAATATAATTTAATATAATTAACTATTTTCTCTACTAGTTTAAAATGAACACTTTTAAAGCTGATTTAAAATAAATAAGTGACATAATATTTATATAATATATATTAAATTATAAGTTTTTTGCAAATTATATTAAAATGAAAAATATAAATTATTTCATGATTTTTCTAAATAATAAAATATACATATATAATAATAAATAATTCATAACTAATCAAAAATAAATTCATGTGATCATAAAAACTAATAAAGAAATTATGTTATAACACTCCCCTAAATCTAAAGCAGAAATTTTAATCATGCTTAATTATTTAATTGTTATAAATATAACCCATTAAACAAAACCATAAATTGTAGAAATAACTCAACCCACAAAAGTGCTCTATGGAAAAATGCAAAACCATAAAAAGTATTTTATAAGATAAAACAAAATCTCAAAAGTGTTTAATGAGATAATATAAAATCGCAAAATTATTTTATACGATAACACATCATAAAGTATTTTATGGTTTAATACAAAATTACAAGTATTTTAAAAGGCTAGCACAAAACCTCAAAAGTATTTTAATGGTTAATATAAAATCTCAAAAGTTTTTAAAAGGTTAACAAAAAACCTTAAAAGTTTTTTAAAAGTCTAACAAGAAAGCTCGAAAGTGTTTTAAAGGCTAGTACAAAACCTCAAAAATATTATAAAGACTAACACAAAACCTCAAAGGTATTTTATAAACTACATAACCTAATAATATTAAAGCAGCACTAGAAAAGAAAACCAAATAAGGGAGAAGAAGGCTCTAATACCATGTTAATTAAGACAAGAATGTGCTTACAATTATCTTACACCTGATAAAGATAAGCTCCAATCCAAATCTATTAATTGTGTCTTTTTAGGATATTCTCACATCCATAAAGGTTATAAATGTTAAGATCCAACAACTAATAGATATTTCATCTCAATAGATGTAACCTTTTACAAGACATCCTTATATTTTTCCATACATCATAAGGGCATTATTGAGGCTCTCCCAATTTCCATCCTTCCTATTTTTGATTTTCCATGATCTCCTAAACTATTTTAAGTCTACTCTCGACAACCTTCTCCGCATACTCTTAATGTTCTTCTTATAGGTACAAAGCATATATGTCCTCCATGTGACTAATGTCGTCCCTCATTTAGCTTTCCTATGCCGGTCATATCTCTAACATAAGTACATGCGCTGCCTATTGGTATCAGAAAAGGTATTCATTCTTCACGTAATCCTCATCCTATTTACAATTGCTTGAGTTATCATCATACATCACCTTCATATTATGCTTTTATATCAAATTTATCTACTATGTCTATTTCAAAAACTGTTAGTGAAGCATAGACTCACTTGAGTTGGTAATAGGTAATAGTTGAAGAAATGACTACTATTCGTGATACCAATTCTCGAGAGCTAGTTCAATTACTCTCTAGGAAATGCATTGTTGGTTATTATTGTGTTTATACAGTAAAAGTTGGCTTGATGGGAAAGTAGACCACCTGAAAGCCCATTTGGTCGTTAATGGAAACACCCAGATTTCTGGCCTTTGATTATTGGGACACCTCTCTAGTTGCTAAAAATTTTCTTTGTTCATCTCCTTATTCCTCTTAATGCCATGTACCATTGGAAAATTGGCAAAAGAAGTTTATATGAAATAATCTCCAGTTTTTATTGCTTAGGGAAAGTCTGGATTAGTTTGTCAATTGCGAAAATCTCTTTATGGTATGAAATAGTCTCCATGAGCGTGGTTTGGAAGATTTAGTACTATTGTTCAGGAATTCTAGATGCAAATGAGTGAAGTAGTTTACTCAACATTGTATCATCATTATGTGTGATAATGGGTAAGATATCCGCAAAAATTATTCTATCCAAACCCAAATATATTTAAATTTAAACTATCGAACTCGTCTCAAACTCAATTATACTTATAGTTTTACAATATGTATCCATCCCAAACTTATTTAATACTATCTGAACCCTTTTAATTACTCGTTTAGGTATGAAAATTCAAAAATATTATAAATTTGAAATTATAAAATTATAATTCTCTCAATTTAATAATTACATATAAATATTTAATACAAACATAATTTTATTAAAATAATTTCATACCATATAGTTTCATAAAAAATAAAATAAAAAAGTTAAAATTTAATAAAACATAATTAACATATATAATCGGGTTGTGATAGTGGGTACCTGGAGATAAGTATTTAAACTTAACCCGAGCCATCATGGACAGTAAAAATGCTACATGTAGCTGCCAAAACTGATTTATAAATTATTCATACCCTATATAAAATAATATAGACAGATCGTGTATCTGAAAATACCCAACCTGTGTTCCTAATCATCATATAGCCTATGGGAAATGCATTTACCTAGCCATAATAGGTGATGATAATGAAGGAATCACTCAACTCAAATGACATCATTTTAGCCACTTTGAAACTAAAGTTTTGGGAAAGTTGAAGTATTTTCTAGGCATTGAAGTAGCTTAGTCAAAAACATGTATTACTATTTCACAAAGGAAATATATGTCCTAGATATTTTGGAAGAGATAGGGATGTTGGATTGTAAACTTGTAAAAACCCCAATGGATCTAAATGTTAAACTTTTATTAGGACAAAGAGAACTACTAAAAGACTTTGGTCAATATCACAGGTTAGCTTAAAAACTCAATTATCTCACTACTATTTTCTTTACAAACTCCATGTGATAGTCATTGGAATACAGTGATACACATTTTCATATATATCAAGGAAGGAGCTCTAAGACAAGGTTTGTTGTATGGAGATAAAAGACATATACAAATTATTGGGATTCAAATATTGATTGGGTAAGATCCACCTTAGGATATTGTGTCCTTATTAGGGGAAAAATCATACCATGGAAAAGTAAAAAAGCAAGATATTTTATCAAGTCAAGTGCAAAATCAAAATATTGAGCTATGACCTTAGTTACTTGTGAACTCATTTGGTTAAAACAACGGCTTCAAGAATTAAGGTGTAAAACGAGCCCAATTAAATTGATTTATGGTAATTAAGTTGCACTTCATATTCCAACAAATCCCATCTTACAAAATATATAGAGATAGATTATTACTTTGTTAGATGGAAGATTGAATCAGACTGTAGTGAATATATTTGTAATAAGTTAGGAACCTATGATGTATTAGATTATAATAGTTGTGAATATTGTACATTAATTATAATATTTGTTTCCTATTTTATAATCCCTCTATTTCTTCCTATTTATAATTCATCTCATAGTATAAAATCCTATCAAACTTGAAGGAATAATCAAGTTGAACTATTTAGACTTCATCTATATTCCCTTCTTTTTCTTGTCTAAATTCACTTAATAAATAAATTTAATTTGACATAATTACTATATTTTATTAAAATAAGTAAAACTCATTAATAAATTTTAGAAAATTATAAATTATAAATAAAGAGTAAATTACACCCATCATTCTTGAAAAATACTTCTTATCACATTGTTGTCCATCAACTTTATTTTGTCACGTTGTCATAAAATTGATGTAGCATTACATTAATTAAGGAAAGTGAGGTGTACATTACATTAATTAAGGAAAGTGAGGTGTAGAGGTTCGAACCCTGCACCTCTTGTAGTAAAACCCCAATAGTTTAACCACTTAAGCTATAGTCCAATTATTGTTTCAAAATTGCTTTGCTTATATTTTAACAATAATTTTTAGCTTTATACATATATTCACACTTTACTTATAAGAAAGAGCCTATTAGCACCTTGTACTTTTTGTGTGTCCTATCACACACCTCTACTTTCTAAAATTGGTATTATACCACCCTTGGCTCTACTGGAGATTATGCTTGCGAGAAGCATAGATAATAAGGGCATGAGAAGTTTTTTTTTTTTTGCTGTTATCCACCTTTACCTTCATCTTCTCTCTGTCCCTCTTTCATGAAAAGACTACCAAATCCATTTTAATTTAGGTATTTAGGAAAAAAATTGAATTAATTTCTCTTGCTCTTCACCTACTATGTTCATTACTTCATCACTTACAATGTATAAAGAGTTAACTATTTTTTATTTCCCCCTCTTGCAAATGCGATTTGAGATACGATCTCAATCATTTAAATATGTTCTCAAGCATTGTTCAAATTTAGGTATCCAATATTTTGTCTAATTTGACTATTTTGTTCAGCTCACAAATGTAACAAATTGAATCATATAGCAGTACTTTATAATTTTGTATGATAGTTATATAAATTTATGGGTAGTGTGAGCAGGGATTTTTGCACCCCACTTCCATGTGGAATAGTTCTTGCAACTTCAGCACTGTTAGGCTCAGAGCCTTAAAGAATACGGGCCTAAACCTGAAGAAAATAGAGTCATTGTCGAACGGGCTAGGAAAGAAGAAAGGGGTGGATAACTCGATTTGTAAGGAATCCCCAACCCCTTAATGGCTTTGGAAAGTTGGGTATGCATGGGAAAGGTGAGAAGTGGCCGAATACCCCCAAAACGCCTGGTTTATTGGAACCAACCTCCTTTTCAGGTATAAATATTATTAAATTCTTAAACATTATGATATTATCTATACTACATGTAATTAATAAAATAAAATATCACATTATTAAAATAAAACAAATAAAATAGACACCCATCCAAGGATAAAAATATGCCCTTACAATGTCCAAATATCCTTACAATTAAATAAAATAGGACATCCACCAAAAGGTGGAAATATGTCCCTTAGAATTGTCTTAAGATCTATAAAATAAACTAAATTATATAAGCAAAATAAATAAGGCATCCACAAGTGAAAATATACCTTTTACATCCTTAGAAATACAACCAATAAAGAATATTAACATAATTCAATCATTCATAATAAAATATGTAGTCTAATCATATAGTTTAATCATCACAAAATAACAATAAATTAAAGTTTAATAAAAGAAAATTAAGGTTAATCACAAAGACTTACAATCCACAAATAAATATTGATCCCATTGACGAGGGATCCTGTACGGCGGTCCCGCTAGCTGGTAAGCGGGCGGGGGTCAAGGAGGGCAGCGCCCTTGAAAGGTAGACGGTTTACATGATATAATTTTATTGGGGAATTAGAATTTTTTTCTAGACTAGGGTTTTATATTTATACAAATTAGGATTTTTCTTAAACTAGGATTTTACATGTAAATTAGAATTTTTTAAAATAGAATTAGGGTTTAGGGTTTCTTCGGAAACAAATCTAGGGTTTAAGTCTTACAAAACAAGATTGGGGTTTTAGATATTTGAAAATCATAGCTGCTGTGATTATATTTATAAACTTTGGACTATTGACTATTTAATTCAAATTGATATGGTATGAGACTAATGTTACTGTGATGTTGAATTAAGGTTACTATGATATTGCACTAAGGCTAAACAGGCTACAATGAGTAAACCAATTTATTGGATGTTCAAAATAAGTTTTATAGGCATGGATTCTCAAGTAGCTTGTTGAGTATTTTGTAAAACAATAGAAGAATGAAAATAAAGTAATTTAATGAAACAATGGATAAACTACTGTGAACTTTAAATCAGATTGAATAAAGAATTTCAAACCTCCGTTTATTGGTTCCACCGATATTTCACTTTGATCCTAGCTTTAAGTTTGCACTTATTGAAGAATCTCGGTTGAACAAAGTGAAGACAATATGCTACTGCTTTCTTGTTTATGGTTTTGTGTATTTTGGATTGCTAATTGTTGTTCATTGCTCTCAAGCTGTTAATCATTCAATGCTGCTAGGGTTTCTGATTAATTGTTGCCTCCTGCTTGATTGCTTCTCTTTGCTTGTTGCCTCTAATGATGTATTTATATCTAAAACCATTAGGTTTTCTTTGATTTTAAAAGCTCTCGAGGCTTATCAAATCAGAACTAGAGTTGGAAGTGGATAGATACTGAATCTGGATATAATTAACCTAAAAATTCATATTTTAACCCAAGAGGCATAGCCTGTGGCGAATTGGCATGCCTAATTTGCCCAGGTAAGTGCTTGTGGTCAATTGGCATGCCTAATTTACCCCAGGCAAGATATGTTGCAAATTGGCATGCCCAATTCGCCGCAGGCAAAGCTTATGGAGAATTTGGCATGTCGTTTTGACAAGATATATGCTTTTGGGCTTGTACCAACTTGTCTTTGGGATTTTAAGATTGAATTGAACCCATTTTGGGCTTGTACCAACTTGTCTTTGGGATTTTAAGATTGAATCGAACCTATTTTTAGCCTTTAAAAATTGAACCAACTTATTTTAGTCCTTTTAAAATTTTACTGACCTAAATCAAAGCTATGAACTAGGTTTAAGCTTTTAAAATTAGACTGAATTTGTCTTGGCCTCTTTTAATTGGGATCGAACTAGCTTAGGGCCAAAATTAAGGGTTTTTAAATATTAAATATATGTATGTATATAATACATGTATAATCACAATACTTCTCTTGAAAGACAATCATTATATTAATGTATTTTGGTTTTATTTATATATATTATCGCTTAAGTGACATCATCTATATAGTTAAGTGTATGAATTATGTTGAGGGTGTTACATTAGATGTGCATACTTGAAGGATATTAAGTAATTAAGTTGTGAGTGATGATCTTATAGTAAATAAATATTATGTTAAATTATGAGATAAGTCCAACCTTAGAATTAAGAGAATGGGGTATAACATGTTGGAATGGAGATACATAATATATACACTAGATATATATAATACATACGCTGGATGCATAATATATATACTAGATATATATATATATTATATACACTGGATACATAATATATATACTTGTTGTATATGATGTATGCAAACATACATATTTACATATTTAAGTTGAAAACAAAAAAATAAATAAAAGTCAAAAGTAAGAAAAAGAAAAAAAATTCATGGATGGGAATTAAAAAAGAAAAAAAATTTTACGGATGGGAATTAAATAAAAATATATAATATTTAATTATTTAATTAATTATTTAAGTATAAAATTGTGTAAATATGAAAATGTCATTAAAAATCTTCTTCTTCTTCCTTTCACCTTCATCATGGACAAATTTTGAGCATAAAGAGGGGAGAAATTTTTATTAAAATGCACCAAAATTCACTAAAAACTAAAGTAAATCAAGTAAATTTTGAAGAAAAACTAAATTTTAAGTTATCTAATGTGAGCCCTAAGTAGCGACTTAAGACCTAACATCGAATACACTTAGAAGTGACTTCTTGGAAAGCTAAATCAAATTCTTATCCAAGACCTTGACCTAAACCTAACAATGTAGGAGAGAACCTTGGTATTAATACACTTAAGTGATTAACTCTTTGTATGGAAGTTAATTCAAATAAGAATCAAAACAAGAGATAAATATCTCTTAGAACAAGAATAAAGTTCTTAGATTTTAACTGATCAAAATTTTAGAAATCTTATGAAGTAGAAAAGCATATCTTATATATGTTACAAAAAAAACCTAACCCTAAAGGGAAATAAAGAGTATTAAGGAAATAATTACTTTTCTTCTAATCTAACTAAGAAACTTAAACAACTAGGGTAAATCCTTCTTAAGTTAATATTTCAACTGATATTAACCTAAAATAAGAAGTCTCCTTAAATAAATAATAAATAAAACATAAAGTATCAAAATAATGTAAAATATAGAAATTGCTTTGTTAGATGGCAGCAAAATTCACAGTGGAAGGAGCGACTGCGAGGCTGACCACTAAGTTAGGTGCCACCGTGCACTCTAACGCCCAAATGATAGTGAACAAGTTCGAAGATATAGTAAGGTCTACAGTGAAATGTGCAACTGTAATACTAGGCGAGATTGACGGTGCGACTGTGCATTGGCTTGGTGTAACTGCTAAATCCTCTATAACTTCACAAAGTTGAACTAGGATTTGATCTACATACCTTGTAGTTGGAATCTTCTATGCACTCTTTAATGGTAGCTAAATCTATCTATATGCCTTGAATCATAATCAATAAAGCTTCTTTGAATTTCTTAAGCTTCCTCTTACGATGGGTCCATTAGATAAGTAAAGTGGATCCATAGACTTGGGCATGGTTGGCTCCTTGGTTGTATCATTCCCTCCCTCTTTGAGAAGATTTATCCTTGAATCATCACCTTCATATTCAAAAGGAATTAAATCAACAACATTAAAAAGAAGCACTAATATTATACTCACTTAGTAAGTCTATCTTGTAAGCATTATCATTAATGTGTTTCGAGACTTGGAAAGGTCCATCTTCTCTTTGGTGAATTTAGATTTCCTTTGATTTGGGAACCTCTCTTTCCTCATATGTATCTAAACCCAATCACCTAGCTCGAACACAAGCTTCCTTCTTACTTTGTTGACTTGATTTACAACTTGTTGGTTCCTTATTTCAATTTAGGCCTTTACATCTATGTGGATCTTCTTTACCAATTTAGCTTTTCTTGCCATCTAAGCTAGGCTTTTCATCACAAGGTAAAGCAACTTGATCCAAAGGTGTTAAAGGATTAAAACCATAAACAATTTCAAAAGGAGTATAACCTATGGTAGAATGCATAACTCTATTATATATAAATTCAACTAATGGTTTGCATTCTTCCTAATTTTTCAAATTCGTTTTTAAAGACTGCAGTAGCAATGTACCTAATGTCTTATTAACTACTTCAGTTTGGCCATTGGTTTTTGGATGAGAAGTCATATAAAATAATAATTTTATTCCTAACTTAATCAACAAAACTTTTCAAAAATAACTTAGGAACTTAACATCCCTATCATTAACAATAGTTCTAGGTATGCCATGCAATCTCACTTTCTCTTGGAAAAACAATTGTGCTATGTGTGTTGCATCATAAGTTTTATTACAAGGTATAAAATGTGCCATTTAAAAAAGCGATCAACCACAACATAGATTAAATCCTTACCTTTCTTAGACCTAGGTAATCCTAACACAAAATCCATAGATATATTAGTCCAAGGATTATTAAGAATAGGCAAAGGTGATATAAACCATGATTCATAATTCTAGACTTAGTTTGCTTACATCTAATACACTTATTACAAAAATTCTGCACATCAGTCACATTTTGGGGCAATAAAAATGTTCGTTTAATATTTTCAAAGTTTTTATAACTCCAAAGTGACACATCAAGCCTCCATAATTAGATTCCTTTACAAGCAAAAGTCTAATAGAACAATTAAGCACATATAGTTTATTTTCCTTAAATAGAAATCCATCCAATTTATAGAATTTACCATATGCTCCCTTTTCACAATTCTAAAAAATATTGAAAAAAATCATGATCCTTATCATATAAGGCCTTAAGAAGTTCAAAAAATAGTATCCTAGCATTTAATATGGTTAATAGAGCATATCTCTTAGAAATTGCATCAACTGCCACATTCTCCTTTTCCTTCTTATACCTAATTACAAATAGAAATGATTCTATAAATGCAACCCATTTAGCATGTCTTTTGTTCAACTTACCTTGACCATTGATAAACTTCAAAGATTAATGATCAGTATGAATTATAAATTCCTTAGGCCAAAGGTAGTGTTGCCAATGTTCTAATGCTCTCACCAAAGCATATAATGTTTTGTCATAAGTTGGATAATTAAGTGTTGCACCATTGTGCTTTCACTAAAGTAAGCTTTTGGTTTCTTTTCTTGCATAAGAATGGCTCTTATACTTGTACATAAAGCATCACACTCAATTTCAAAAGTTTTAACAAAATCAGGTAAAGATAAAACATGTTCATAATTTTTCCTTCAAGAGAGCAAAATCATTATCTTGATTTACACCAAAAAAAGATTGATTTTTCTTAATTACAGCGGTTAAAAGTGCAGCTATGGTGCTAAAATATTGTATAGATCTCCTATAAAAACTAGCTAATCCATGGAAACTTCTAAACTCACTAATAGATTTAGGGGTTGGCCAATTCTTAATAGCACTAACGTTTTCCTCATCAACTTCAACACCATTTTTACTTACAATAAATCCTAAGAAAACAACCTTATCAATGCAAAAGCAAAACTTTTTCAAATTAGAAAATAATTCTTCTTTTCTCAAAATATTCAAGACATTATACACATAAGATACATGATCATCTAAAGATTTTGAATAAATGAGAATATCATCAAAGTACACAACTACACATTTTCCAATTAGTTCTTTCAAAACCTAGTTCATTAATCTTGTAAAAGTACTTAGTGCATTGTTAGACAAAAAGGAATAACTAACCATTCATATAAACTATATTTTGTTTTAAAAGTTGTTCTCCATTCATCCCCTTCTTTCATCTTAATTTAATGGTAGCCATTTTTAAGATCAATTTTACTAAAAATAATACTACCATGCAACTTATCTAACATATCATCAAGCCTAGGAATGAGATGGTGATACTTTAACGTTATATTGTTGATTGCTCTACAATTCATGCACATCCTCCATAATTCATCTTTCTTTGGAACATCCAAAATTGAAAGGACATGCTCTTTTTGACGTAGCCCTTAGTCATCAACTCCTCTACTTACCAATGAAGTTCTTTGGTTTCCTCCTGATTATTGCTATAAGTTAGCTTGTTTAGAATGGTAGCTCCAAGGATAAAGTGTATTTGATGCTCAATTCCTCTAATAAGTGACACTCCATTAGGAACTTCCTTAGAAAATACATCTTCAAATCTTGTATAATGAAGGTTAGCTTTATTTAAGAAAATATCTTTATATATAAGCACAATTATATTTCTATGCGAATATAAAGCCTCCTTATTTCACTCTATTTTGCATAAAAACTCTCTTTTTTTCCTTTTCCTATAATTAACTCTTTATTTTTATTTTTATCTTTACTTTCTCTCCTTTCTTTTAGATCTCCATTTTCTTTCTTTTCTCCACTCATTTTTTTATCTTCACTATTATTTTTTTCTCTTTGAATTCTTTTCAGCTTACTCTCATACACTTCTCTTGGTGAAAGAGTTGCCAAGGTGTTGTTCTCTCCATATTTCTCAAATATATAGTGATTGGTATATCCATTGTGCATGATCCTCCTATCAAATTACCAAGGTCTCCCTAGCAAAGATGACCAGCTTGCATTGACATTACATCACACAATACTTCATCCTTGTAATTGCTAATTTTAAAGGTCACCAATACTTGCTTGGTAACTCCAATCTCTCCATAATTATTCAACCGCTTCAACTAATATGGTTAGGATGTTTAAACATATGCAATCCTAATTTATCCATTAGGGTTGTACTTGCAACATTGGTCACACTTCCTCCATCAATGATCACATCACACACTCTATCTTAAATTAGACACCTAGTGTGAAATAAGTTCTCTCTTGATACTTTTCTTGATGAGCTTGCATGTTTAGAGATCTCCTAGTCACTAATGATCTTTCACTTTAAGCAATAGTTATTAGCTCATATTCACTCTCATCCTCTTCCTCCTTAATAGGTTTCTTATCTTTATCTTCCTCATTGTCACTAGCTGAATATACCTCTCCATCAAACATATACATAATCCTAGTATTAGGATAATCTCATTTGAGGTTTCCAACTCCTCCATACTTAAAACACTTGATTTTGGAACTAGAATTTGGTTCTATTTTTCCTTTATCCTTAGCTGGTGTTATTGTCTTAGGTGTTTCTTTGGACTCTAGCTTGGCTTTGTTGAGGTAACTCTCTCTTTTTTCTTTCAAGATGGTTTGTAAGTAGAAGTAGTGGCAAATTGATTCTTCATGTTCAATTGCCTTTCTACTTTTATTGCAAGGTGCCTCTAACTCCATTTATGGTTGTAATTTCACTATATTGGAAATATGCCTATTAAATGCATTAAGAAATCAAGCCATAGTAGCTTCATTGTCTTCCTCAACATTGCCTCGAATCATAGCAACTTCCATCTCCATATAGTACTCTTCTACACCTCTTGACTCTTGAGTAATATTCTTAAGCCAATTGTATAGCTCTCTATACTAGTTGCTTGGTACAAGCTGTCTCCTCATGATTGATTTGAGATCTCTTCATTCTTCAATAGGTCTTTCCCTATTTCTTCTTTTCTTTTTCTTTGTATCATCTCACCATGTTATTGCATAATCTTTAAAGGCAGCTACAATAAGCTTAACCTTCTTAGATTAAGTACTTATGACAATTGAACCCTAGTTCAATTTTTTTTTTCCAATCAAGGTATGCTTTTGGGTCCATCTTGCCATGAAAGGATGGAATTTTTAGCTTCACTCCTCTATTTTCTTGATTAACTTGTCTTCTTTTAGGTCTGATTTCCTCTTCTTCATTATCTCTATATGATTCTTCTCCTTTTGAATTTCCTTCCATGTGATTTCTTCTATTACGTTCTTCCCTTTGGGCAGTAGAACATTACTAGATTGTCCCCTAGCTACTGAAGCTTCTACTCTTCCCATTTGATCAATTATTTCCTAACTCGTCAACTTAAAAGTCATATGGATTCAACCATTACATCTATTCGATCAATCAATCCTTGAGTTCTTCTATCTTTATTACTCATCTTAAAAGTTGGTTTGAGCTGCAACAAAAGTTAGTAAGATAAGAAAAATTTATGTATATAATTTTTTGACTTCACTCCCACACGTGTTTAACTCAAGTAAGATGTCACTCAAGTTTACTCGTGTTTACACTCAAGTTGTTGGATTTTCTCTAGATGAACTCACATTCTTGCCTTTTTCCACTCAAAATCTCTTGTCAAGACTATTCTATTGTATAGAATCAAAATCAACACAAGGTATTAAACCATAAGAGTAAGTTAAAGTACCAATTTATGATAGGCTGAGTCAACCTTATAGATTATTTTGCAATCAAGGTTCAACTATGCAAGTGGTTTGAGCAACTATTATAATGGTGTGGTGACTGCTTAGAAGGTTGAACTAAATTCTAAAATTCCAGCTGTATGGTTCGTAGTATATAGTGTGGTGGGTATTTCCACCATATGAAGTATAGTGACCTTGATAAAGCACTGGGCGACCGCTAGATTGGTTGAGTTAATTTTTCAAATATGATAGTATAGTTTTTAATCTATAGGATGATGGGTATTGCAACCGCTCAAGGACACTGGGTGACCTTGCAATAGTGCAAAAATCTTTTTGCAACAACTAGTTTAATGATTTTGATGCTTCCTCTAAAAATTCAAAATTCTGATACCAACTGATGCAAAACTTATTTTTTTAAACTTTAATTATGCCTTTTTTTTAAAAAAAAATAGAACTTGAATAAAGATGATCAAAGAACAAACAAAGAATAATAATAGGATATGATAGATTGTGGAACCTGATTTAGCGCCTAGCTTTTATACCAAACTGATACGGACCCCAAGTAATGGCTTGATATGCAATGCCAAATACACTTGGAAGTGACTTCTTGGAAAGCCAAATCAGATTCTTATCCAAGACCTTAACCTAAACCTAAAATGTAGGAGAGAACCATGGTATTAACACACTTAAGTGACTAACTCTTTGTGTGGAAGTTGATTTAAATAAGAATCAAAACAAGAGATAAACCTCTCTTAAAATAAGAACAAAGTTCTTAGATATTAATTGATAAAAATTATAAAAGTCTTAGAAGTAGAAAAGGATGCCTTATATAGGTTATAATGAAGACCTAACCCTACATGGAAATAAAGAGTATTAAGGAAACAATTACTTTTCTTCTAATCTAACTAGAAAACTTAAGCTACTAGGGTAAATCTTTCTTAAGTTAATATTACAACTGGTATTGACCTAAAATATGAAGTCTCCTTAAATAAATGCTAAGTATGACATAAAAAATCAAAATAATGTAAAATACAAAAACTGCTATGCCAGATGGTAGTGATCTTCATGGTGGAAGGCACGACCACGGCGCTGATTGCTAGATGATACCCGACTATGCACTTGAACACCCAACTAGCAGTGAAATGGTTCAGAGATGTAGTAAGGTTCGCGATGAGATGTGCGACCAGGATACTAGTTGCGAGATTGAAGGTGCAATTGTGGTTGGCTTGGTGAGACTGCTAAGTTATCTGTAACTTCACAAAGTTGAACTAAGCCTTGATCTGTGTACTTAAGTCCAAGCTTATAGTTGGAATATTCCTTGCACTCCTCAATGGTAGCTAAATCTATCCATAGGCCTTAAATTATAATCAATAAAGCTTCTTTGAATTTCCTCAAGTGTCCTATTATGATGGGTCTACTAGGTAAGTAAAATGGATCCATAGGCTTGGGTGTGGTTGACTCATTTGTTGCATCATATCTTTTTTTAAAGTTTGATTTTTCTAGTTTTTAGATTATATAATAATTTGGTTAGTGAGAGAAGTTGATGTTAATTGATAAAGAACATATTTATGAAGCTAATAAGATGTATTTATATGGATTTAGTAGTTAATTGATGGAAGTGAGCTTTTTTATGAAGTTGGTATTATGAAAGTTTTGAAAACAAGGGTTTTGGTGACAGTTGGTTAAAAATAGCATAATTAATAGTTGTTTTGAGTTATTTGAGTAAGAATGTGACTTTAATTGAAGAATTGAACTTATTTTTTATTTAGGAGAGATTAGGCCAAGTTGAAGCAAGTTGTGAAGTTTAGGACTTTGTAAATTTGAATCTTGAAAAGTGATATTGGTTAGATTTTGGAGCTAAATAAGATTTCTACATGCTTTGAAAACATTTACTTAAAATGTTCATGTTTTGGAATAACTACATCGGTACTTTGAGATATTGTTGTATTACTTTAAAATGTAATTGTTTATGCATTTTGACAAAAATGTGATTTAAGAATTTCTTTGAGTTTATACTATTATGATGCGATGATTTGAAATATTTAAACGAGGCACATTATTACTATAGAGAAAAATATGTATTGTAAAAGTGATTATGGAATATGATGATGATGTGAAAAATATGGGAAATTAATAATTGAGATGAGAATATGGAAATGTGACGTGTTTGGCTATCCTGCATAATTTCTTGTTTCAGAATATTATGCTTAATATTGTCAAGTTGACATGTCAACAATATGTCATGACATTTTATGCTCCTTTGTGGAAGATACACTGGTATCACTTCTATTATTATGCCTTCTGGCAAGATACATTGGTATCATATAACACTCTGTCTCCAGTGTTAGACCTTTAGATTGTTATAGACCAAATCAACATTTATAGAACTTGAATATTTTCTAGGGATTTGTTTGGGCTCAATGTATGTTGATGTGATGCGTTTATAAAACTTATGAGATAATGAATTTTTGATTATGTAATGTATCCATTTAAAGATGAATATACTTTTATGTTATTAAATAATGCTTTGATTTAAATTTATTATGTTGTCAAAGTATGTACCACTAGGCTTTGAGTTTAGCATGATTAAATTATATCGCGCATGTTATAGAAATGTAGAGAATGGAAGCCCTTATAGAACTGAGCAGGCATAGGGTTAAGACTGATAACAGAGCTAGTATCTTACCACGGGACCCATCTTGTTGGTGCTGCATTGCATGTATATTTTTGCATCCTTCATCTTTTGGTTTTGTTTAATATAAATATTTTATATATGTAAATGTGAAATAGAAATATGGTTTTGTAATTCTTTGTAAATATGTAAATTGTACGTTATTCCTTTTGTTAAAATTTGGATGTGAATTGGAGTACTGGTGAAAATTGTGATAATGGTGAAATTTGGGCAAGATACACTGGTATCACTTCTATTATTATGCCTTCTGGCCAGATACATTGGTATTGATTACTTCAGTATCGTGAAGAAAACCTTTAGGTGCGATACATTGGTATCATATAACACTCTGTCTCCAGTATCAGACCTTTAGATTGTTATAGACCAAATCAATATTTATAGAACCTGAAAGGGATTTGTTTGGGCTCAATGTATGTTGATGTGATGCATTTATAAAACTTATGAGATAATGAATTTTTGATTATGTAATGTATCCATTTAAAGATGAATATACTTTTATGTTATTAAATAATCTTTGATTTAAATTTATTATGTTGTCAAAGTATGTACTACTAGGCTTTGAGCTTATGATGAGATCATTTTATACCTATTTTTTTAAGTATGATTTTAATGTGTTTTTAGTTAATGTTTCATTTGATTTTTGTTTAAAGTTTGTTTTAAGTGTTTGTTTTAGGTTTAAGTGTAAAAACTCCCTTGGATGATCAAAACAATGAAGAAAGAGCGTGAATCAAGCAAGACATGGCCAAGCCAAAACAAGCTTGGCCGTGTCCCTCAAAGGAACTTCAAAGCAGTAGCTGACACGGCTAGGAGACACGGCCAAGCCACTGGCCGTGTCTCACCTAAAGGGCAAAACCAAAGAAACCAAGCAAAGAACGAAAGAAAAGAAGCAGAAGCTGACACCATCACATGACACGGCCAAGCCACTAGCTGTGTCACATGACATGGCCAGGAGCTTGGTCATGTCACCCCTTGAAAACAAAGAAAAGAATTAAACAAGTTGGCAAGCAGAAGAGGACACACTCAAGAGACACGGCCAAGCCACTGGCCGTGTCACCCCATGAAACCAAAGAGAAAAGAAAGAAAGGAAGAGAGGCAGTGATGGACACGGCGAGCTAGCTTGGCCGTGTTCCAAAGAAAGATGAGAGACACGGCCAAGCCACTCATGGCTTGGACGTGTCACCAATGGAATTTTGGCCTCTCTTGCACGAGTTGGGAGACAAAGTGGGGAACAAGACATTATGCTTGCCAAAAGAAATATTAAACAAAGAGAATGTGGGGAACAAAGGAGAGTGGTGTGAGTTGGAAGGTATGGGGTATGAGTTGGAAGGCTTGACTTGAGCTTTGGAGGGAAATAAAAAGAAAAGAAGAGGGAGTTCTTGAGGGAGTTCTGGAGGTGGTTTTTGCAGGAGATAGAGACCAGAGACAGAGAAGAGAGGTTTGAGAGGAGGAGGCTTAGGCATACACGGTTTGGGCAAGGAGGGAGTGACACTCTCCTTGACTCTTTATCTTCATCCTCCATTTCCATCCTCTCCACAATATTCATCCTCCATTGGCAAGCTCCTGGAGATTGAAGAAGCTACATAGAAAAGGGTTTCTCTATTTTCTCCTTTAATTCATTTTAATGTTATTGTTGTTGTTGTTGTATTAAGAGTATTGAATATGAACTAATTCATTCTCTATCTAGATATTGAAGAACCCTAGCTCATTTATATGATTGAATAATTTTAATTGATGGAGTTGTTTTATTCTTATGATGCTTAATGATTTATATCCAATTGATAATAGCATGCTTATTGATTGGTTGCCATTTTCATATTATTGACTTGAGAAAGCTTTATATGAATTGAATACTCATAAGGGTTGAGGATTGATTGGAGTACTAGAGATAGACCTACAAGATCCTTTGGTTTATAGTTCCTTGTTCTTAATGCAAGATCTATTTAATTGTGTTTGAGAAGAGATTCCGGCACTCTACTTAGTGATTAGGGATTAATTCACTCGAGAGAGGTTTTAGTCTAAGTTAGAGGAATGCCAATTCAACTCTATTATGTGATGTACTTGTGGCTAGGGGGATTCAATATCTGGATAGTATCATTATCATCAATCCTTTTTACACAACACTCAATTTATCTTTACTTTCATTTATTTAAGTTAATTGTCTTTAATTACAAAACTTCACAAAAGAATATTAATTTGCTAAACAACAGTTAAGATTTGCACTAGTACTTGGCCTTGTCCTCAGTGGAACGATAACTCACTCACTACTTTATTACTTGGGGACACGTGCACTTGTGGTATTGCTATAGCATTAGGCTCGTGCGCACCAGCTTAGCATGATTAAATTATATCGCGCATGTGATAGAATTGTAGAGAATGGAAGCCCTGATAGAACTGAGCAGGTATAGGGTTGAGACTGATAACGGAGCTAGTATCTTACCACGGGACCCATCTTGTTGGTGCTGCATTGCATGTATATTTTTGCATCCTTCATATTTTGGTTTTGTTTAATATTAACATTTTATATATGTAAATGTGAAATAGAAATATGGTTTTGTAATGGTTTGTAAATATGTAAATGGTACGTTATTCCTTTTGTTAAAATTTGGATGTGAATTGGAGTACTGGTGAAAATTGTGATATTGTGATTTTGGAAGTGTTTTTACTGTAGATTGTGCATTTTGTGAATTGGTATTTTATGAATTTACAAATGAGACTCTGGCAAAATTTTTTCAAATATTTTTATAAAATTATTGAAAGACGTTTTATGTTTACTAAATATATATATTTATAATTTTTCTAAAGCTTTTATTTTTGTTATCCAGGTGAACGATTCTACATTTAACTACTGTAGCACTCTTGTATTATATATATATATTATGTATATAGGGTATAAGGGTATTACATTTATTTTAAAAAATTAATTTGAGATTCTTGACCTCTATGGGTTTTAAAAAAAATAATTTATGATTAGAATTGTGAAACTTGCATATGCATTAGTACTTATATTAGTGTATCTTATGATAATATTTATATGTTATAACATATATATATATATAAATGTATATATATGTTAAGATGGCTTCTAGGACATAAATGTCAATATAAGAGATTGTAGAGAGTAATGTTCCAGAAGAAGAAGGGCCAGGGATAGTTTGAGAGCGAGTGATGAGGATTGAGAGCGGAGATTTTCGCCCCCACTCCCATGTGGAATGGTTCTTGCAACTTCAGCACTGTTAGGCTCAGAGCCTTAGAGAACATGAGCCTAAACTCGGAGAAAAATGAAGTTACCACCTAGACAAGTC
The DNA here is from genome assembly GCA_947685225.1 of Garcia nutans. Taxonomy (NCBI): domain Eukaryota; kingdom Viridiplantae; phylum Streptophyta; class Magnoliopsida; order Malpighiales; family Euphorbiaceae; genus Garcia; species Garcia nutans. The sequence continues at coordinate 14,954,188 of CANTUV010000032.1, forward strand.
AGGAAAAGAAAGGGGCAGATGACTCGATTCTTAAGGAATTTTTAACCCCCTAATGGGTTTGAAAAGTTGGGTACACGTAGGGAAGGTGAGAATGATCCAGCACCCCCACGGCGCCCGGTTCATTGGAACTGGTCTCCTTTTTAGGTCTAAATATTATAAAATTCTTAATTATTATGATATTATCCATACTAGAAGCGATAATTAAAATACAACATCATTGTATCAAAATTAGAATAATGTTCAAGCAAAATGAATAAATGGACACTCATCCGAGGAAGGAACCATGTCCTTACAACTATGTTCGATGTCTAAAATAAAATAAACAAGATACCCACCAAAAGATGGAAATATATCCTTTTACATTAATCCCAAACTTTGAAATAATTTAAATTACATTTAAACTTAAATAATAAGGTACCCACGAAGTGGAAAACATACCCCTTATAATTCAAATGAACAGTTAATTGAATAAATTAAATCATTCAAACATGATATTCAAAATAAAACATCCATTATCAAATACAATATATCAAACAAATAAATGGAACTAGAGTTTAAGTTGTTAAATAAACAAAATTAGGGTTTTAGATTTAAAAGGTTGGTTTTACAATTTAGGGATGAGGATTTTAAAGTTACTGGATAAAGGTGGTTTGAGTGTTTTGACTAGGGAAAATGGATTTTATAAATTGAAGTTTGGAATTTAGAAAACAGTTTAAGGTTTCAGAAAGTTGTGAAAACAAATTATGGTTTTGATAATTAGGGTTTATATTTTTTAAGATTTTGGAAAACTAATTTTGGGATTTTAAGAAATTAGGGTTTACTGGAATTGGGATTTAAGGGTTTACTGGATTGGTTTAAGGGTTTACTGGATTGGTTTAAGGGTTTGTTGGGTTAAGGTTTAAGGGTTTATTGAATTAGGGTTTTGGGGTTTATTGGATTGGTTTAAGGGTTTGCTTGATTAAGGTTTAGATTTGTTGGATTAGGGTTTGGTGTTTTAGGTTAGGAAATTTGAAAGACTGGATGAAGTTTTCAAAAGATATTAGGGTTTTTAATTATTTATTTTAGGAACACAGTTTAGGGTTCAGGAAAATATGTTAGGGTTTTAATAATTAAAAATAGTTTAGGGTCTTTGATGTTTTGAAAACAGTTAAGGTTTTGGGAATTTAAGAAGGCGGTTTAGATTTTTTAATATTTTGAAAATGGTTTAGGGTTTTTAGAATTGCAAAACAAGTTAGAGTTTTTAGAAACTGCAAGACAGATTAGGGTTTGGGGTTTTCTGGATATTTAGGATTTTAACATTGCAAGACGTAATATGGTTTAACAATTTAAACTGGATCAAAGTAATAATTGAAACAAACAATAGGAAATATTTAAAAGAAAATATGAAACTACTACATGCTTAAACAAATTAAGATTAAGATACAAAACCTCCGTTGAAGGCTCCACCAAATTGATTATTGACTCTAAGCTACTGTAGGCATGTCGATCAAAGAAAGTTATCACTACCTTTGTTGGTTGTTGATGAAAGTTGATTGTTAATGGTTATTGTTGCTTTCCTTTCTAAAATTGCTGATCCTTGTTTTAGTATTAAGCATTATTATTTATAGGCAAAACTGTCACCCCAAAACCCTAAACCTAATTTTAATCCATCTTTAAAATGAATTCTAACTTAATTGGGACACTAAATGCTAGCCAAAACTTAAAATAATTCAAGACCATGTCGATCCGGTATCCCAAATCGACATGGGATAAGACTCATTCAACATGGTTGTCCAGGTCGACATGAGCAATGGCTCAAGTCGACCTGGGGTACCCGACTTAAATGACTCTTGTATTTTTTTAATTTCTAGACTGAAAAGTTTTGGTTTAGGCCTAAAACACTTAATTTAGGGTTTTACAGTTGAATTTATGCCTTTTGAAATTGGACCGACTTATTTAAAAGCTGTAAACTAAATTCACATCTTTTAAAATCAGATCGAATTTATTGTGGCATTCTTTAATTAAGACCATATCAACTTAGGGAAAAAATTAAGGGTCTACAGTTTGCTCCATGCTTGAACGATCTTGAATTGATTTAGATAGTAAAAAGCAACATGACTATTGGGTTAATTTTGGCAGGAATGGGTTCTGGACCCAAGGTGTTTAGGGTTCTAGACCCGGTTTGAGTTTTGGACTCAAAAAAGATTTGGATTCTAGACCCGAGGTGTTTTGAATTCTGGACCCGGTTTGAGTTCTAAACTAAAAAATGATTTGAATTTTAGGCTTGAGGTGGTTTGGATCCTGGACCTGATTTGAGTTCTAGACTCAAAAATAATTTGGGTTCTAGACCCAAGGTGGTTTTGGTTCTAGACCCAGTTTGAGTTCTGGACTCGAAAATTATTTGAGTTATGGACCCGACATGGTTTGAGTTTTGGACCCGATTTGAGTTATGGACTCGAAAATGATTTGGATTCTAGACCAGAGGTACATACAAAAATTAATTAGAGTCGGTAAAACAGTTTGCAAATAATTAGGCTATTTTTTACTGTACCTATATACTCTTGCAACCTGCGTGAAAAAAATATTTGTTAGCGTAAAAATTATTTTTTAGACATGCATAAAATATATACCATAAATATCTATTTACAGTGGTGTGTGTGAATTATTGAAACAAAAGCCAAATTTGATTACTGCTTTCAGAAATTAATAATGCAAACTAGTAAAGTAAATTTCAATAATTGAAATGGAAGAAAGAGCAATTGCATGTGATTTTGTACTTTTATTTATTTATTATTATCATTTTTATTTTTATTTTATTTCATTTGTTTTTTATTTTTTACCTGATATTCATTTTATTTTTCTATGTAAACGGTCATGCCACTTCAATTTTGTTAAATAGAACACAAAACCCTTTCATCTTCACCCTTTTGCTTAGAATTTGAGATTTTGAAAGCTTAAAGGCTTACTATGGCTGGCATCCAACACTCCTCAAGATATGGGACTCGATCAATCAATGAATTGATTGCTTACCTCTGAGACAACGAGATGGAGCAAATTCCGTTATTACTAAGGATGCTTCTCCACTAGAGTTCCAATGAAAAAACACTAGTAAGTGGCATTTTGCTATCTATTTAATTACTTATATAAAATATACAAAACATGAGTATGAAAGTGAATAAAAATATGTATGAAAAATTTATGTTGTAAAATTTATAGAAATGAGTATATAAAACATGTATGTAGCAGAAGTTATAGAAATTATTGCAACAAAATTTACAAAATTTTTCATGACACTATTAATGTATTAGAAACTTATGAAAATATGTATAAGAAATTATGTAGTAAAAATTATTATATAAAAATGCATATGAAAATTTAATATAGTAAAAATTAATGTATAAAAATATGCATGAAAATTTAAGTGTACTTACCTTGACTTATCTATATTTGGAAATGGTTGTAATATCAAAGTAGGAGAAAATATTCACAAGGCCCGCAAGTGGTATGATTAGGCCCCACCCGCAATAAAGAGAATAGTTCAAGAAAGTGGTTTCGAAGATTTCATTTTACAATTGCCAGCACGGGGCTATCAAATTTACCGGAGTGTGATTCATGTGCTTGCGGAGCGATTGTTGGACACAACTCATACTTTTTATTTGCCCATTGGAGAGATGACAATTAGTCCGGTCGACTTTGCTGCTATAACTAGTCTCCGATGTGATGGAACCCCTGTCCCTTTGATCAACAATATCTTAAAGGAAGAAGAAATTTGACAGTTGATTGGTGTCAGGCCCCGGTACAGGAGATCATACAAAATTAGATGTGAGCTTATCCGAGAGTATTGGGTAAAGTATACTCGACCCATGCAGGGCAATAGGGCGAAACAATGTACCTGGGGTTCCTATTATACCTGCTGGGGGTGACCATTTTGGGTAGCAATGAGTCGGCCATTCACTTATCAATGTTGCGCGCCCTTTCTGACTTAGTCCATGTATCTTCTTATCCATGGGGAGAAGCTGGTCTCGCTTGTCTTTATCATGGTTTCAATGTACTTTGTAGGAAGAAAATATCATCCATTGGTTTCGCAACCGTTTCCAAGGTATCATTTTCTTTTAAAACTATTGATCCAAATAATTCACATGCATAGACTAGATTTTCTCCTTCATGTGCAGGTTTGGGCATATGAATAGTCAGCTGCGGGTTGATTTTCCAAGGCTAGGTGTCTAGTTGTCGAGCCGCAGAGAAGTGCCTGGAAGTCACCATGTATACTCTCACCGCTACCACTTGAGTCGCCTAGCCTAGGACCAAGTAAGAAAAAATGTTAACATTCATATCAAACTTATGATCAAAATAAATTACCTATTTTTTTCTTCAGGTGGATGTGGCCTAGTGGAGAGCTGAAGAAAGAAATGGCTGGATTAGATGCATGACTGATGCAATGCCCCTGCAGAACTCTGGTCGAATTATTGCTGGTCCAGTCTCTTGTGGCTGGTTTCTTGGTAAAAGAGTACATGACTGGTTCCTCGTACTTAACTGGCAGAGAGTACCAGCTGAAATTCCATTATTTGTTTGAAACACCATATCTATGCTAGAATCCTATTGGAGTGGCTGCCGCCATGGCTTCAATGCTCATGACTTCCTACTTTCACCAGATGTGTCATATGCTCAATTTATCTAGGATCAACTGTTAAATTTTGAAGTGTCACCTGATGGTGTTCGTGGGCTTTCCAGAGGTGAAGAAGAAGAAATAGAAGTAGAGGAAGGAGAGGAGGAAGAATATGAAGAAGAAGATGAAGATGAGTGTAGACCCTTAATTTTTGATCCAGTCCAGTCCAAATATTTTAAAACAGTCCGAAATAATTTTTGTGGTATATATTATTTATTTTAATATTTAATATTTAATATTTATTTTAATTTATTTTACTTATTATTTATTATTTATTTTATTTATTTTAATATAATATTTATTTTACTTTTCATTTATTTTTTTTAAAAAAATAAAAAAATAAAAATCAGGGACAGCAGAATCGGCGACGAAAGTCGCTAGCGACGAATTGGCTTGGGCCAATTCACCGCAAGTCTTCGCGCATAACCCGCAGCTCGCCCGGGTCCGCGCTCAGTTTTTTTTTTTGAAATCCTATTTTACTTGGTTTTTGATTTTATTTTCAAAAGGGTTTTTAATTTCCTTAATATACTAGATTTTTATTTTTTTTTCCTATAAATACCACATTAAAACACACTGAAAGGGGATTTGGATTTTTGGGGACTTTTGGGATCAGAACTATTGGAATTCTTTTTGGCAATTTATTCCTAACCTCGGACTGGAAGGATCAAGAAGCATCAAACAACGTACAATCCATCAAAAGGCAGAACACACTGTCTTTGTTATTGTTCAACCAGAATTCAAATTGTGGTGGAACCAACAGCGGAGGTTTGAGCTTAACCGATAAATTCTTGTATTCATAGTAGCAATAACATGCTTCCTTTTTAATATTTTGTTAAAGTATTTTAATATTAATTTTTTAGTAGCATGAAATTATTGAATTCGAATTATATATTTTATGAACCAAAACCCTAATATTTTAATACTCGTTAAATTAGTTTTTGAAGTCGAAAACCCTAATTGCACTTTTCTAAAACCACAAAATAATAATATGCTTTCTCAAAACCATAATCAATTCTATTTTTCTAAAATCACAGTAGCCTATTCTTTCCAAACACCTAACTCTTAATCCTATTTTCATGAATCTTTAATTTTATTTACTTAAACCCTAAACTTTAATATTAGTTTCATACAACTTCCGAAACCCTAAATCCAAAACCTCCATTCTTTAGATTTAAACCCTAATTTATTTCAAACTCAATCTTTAATTCAAACATCCAGTAGCCATATTATTTCCTTTACATCAAATATTTCTTAGTTGATTGATCTAGTAATTAAAATACAAAACCCTAATTGTTAAATATAAAATCCAAGAAACCCTAATTGATGCATAAACCCTAAATTTATTTACTTACTATTTTATTTAAATTAGATGAATGTTTATTATATATTTTGATTGGTGTTTCATGTCTTTGATGAATGATTTATTTATGATGAATGGTTGGTTATGTTTATTGATTTGCTTTGATTTCAAAATTATAAGAGGCTTATTTCCATTTTTTGGGTACCTCGTATTGTAAGCATCATGTAATTTAATTTATTTTAAAATTTTTGGATCAATGTAAAGGATACGTTTCCACCTTTTGGTTGGTGTCCTATCTAGTTTTAGATATTAGACAATGTAAGGGGATGTTTGCATCCTCAGATGGGTGTCCATTTATTTATTTTGTTTGGACATTGTTGTAATTTTAATAAAGCATTTATTTATTCTTATGATCACATGTAGTATGGATAATATTAAGACCTGCAAAAGAGGTCGGTTCCAATGAATCGGGCGTTGTGGGGGTGCTGGGCCATTTCTCACCTTTCCCACACGTACCCAACTTTTTAAACCCATTAGGGAATTGGGGATTCCTTAGGAATTGAGTCATCCACCCCTTTTTTTTCTGGCCCGTCCGGGTGGCGACTCTATTTTCTCTATTTATTTATTCTTATGATCACATGTAGTATGGATAATATCATTATATTTAAGAATTTTATAATATTAAGACCTGCAAAAGAGGTCGGTTCCAATGAATCGGGCGTTGTGGGGGTGCTGGGCCATTTCTCACCTTTCCAACATGTACCCAACTTTTTAAACCCATTAGGGGATTGGGGATTCCTTAGGAATTGAGTCATCCACCCCTTTCTTTTTTCTGGCCCGTCCGGGTGGCGACTCTGTTTTCTCTAGGCTTAGGCCTGTGTTTTCTAAGGCCTTGAGCCTAAATAGTGCCAAAGTCGCAAGAATCATTCCATCGGGAGTGGGGGCAAAAATTTTCGCTCATAGTGGCGACTCCACCAGGGATAAGAGAAGTTGATTCCATTGGTATTTTTATTATTCTATTCTTTCTTATCATGATATTATCATTGCATCATTTAGATTGTATCGTGTGCATGAGTTAGGATGCCTGTGTAACCCGTGTTGTATTATGTAAGGGATACCATACTTTCACTCAAGGTATGGAGATCGAGCATGGCATAACCACTCATAGCCCTATATCTCTTGGTATATACTTGCTATGGGAACCTAATCCTTTTAACCCAAAGAATAAAGCTCATTTAATTAGCCTAGTTACTTTTCTTAGGTTTTTACCCCAAATGCTTATTGTTTGACTATAGTTAATTTGTCTTGGTTTAAATTATAGCTTATTTTGTTTGTTCTTTTTCTAATATGACCTAAGTACATTGTAAGTTCAAAATAATTTTTTCTTCAAAGTCCAAAAGACCAAAGCTATTTTTAAAACTTTTCAAGTTGGTCTTTGGACATAAAACTTTTCTAAAAAACAAATCAAAAATTCTTTTCTCATGACCCAAATACAAAGCCCAAAATCCATTTTTTCTAAAATCTTTTTACAATGGGCTTGGAAACAAAATTATTTTTATAACCTTTTGAAAGAGCTTATGAATATTTAGGTCAATTATGAAAATGCTAAAAATCAATTGTGAACTTAGTTTATACTAAGAGTTATTAATCGTGGGCTTGTTTTTGGCATGAATCATTAGTTACTTTTTCAAGTGAGAAATCTATTTATAATAAACCTCTTAATTTAGTTTTAATCCGATATAGCATAAAAGCTACTTTAGTTGGTTGAATGGATTAAAACCTAATTAATGAGAATTATCATGAACTGATTTTTATTTTTAAAATATAACTATTGGTTAAAATGTCCGAGGGAATTATTGGAAAATAAGATACACCATGTTGGTATTTTGTTTACCATATACCTAGAAAAAGAGACTCACCATCCATGTGTGGAAGTTATAAGGTTGGAAGGAACGTCCTATTTATCCTTATTTGTTTGTTACTTGTAAATGCATACATACATTTGCATCACATATCATTAATCCTTTGTAGCCCTAAGCCCTGGATTACGACAGTTCAAAAGCTTACGACAATCTGACCTATGCCGAAGGTGAAGAATCTAGCAGCGACTCAATCACCTTTTTTCCAAAAGCAATGGAGCCCGAACAAATTCAAAGAATGGTGGATGATGCCCTCAATGCTCAAATGGAAGAACTAAAGGGGGCCCTAACTGAGATCATAAAGAATCAAATGACTACAATATTTGGGAATACCGCTGAAGCATCTGCAAGCACCAAGAAAGATAAGGGGAAGGCTAAAGTTGGTGAAGTGGCTTTTGATGATGACAAGGTGGTCATTGATGATGATGACGACTGGGCTCAATACTTCCAAGATCCCCAAGACAAGAAGAAGGAGTCGAAGATTGTTAATGTAACACCCTTATACTCTATATACGTACAATACATATTTTCAGCATATGTAAAATACACATATATGGTATAAAAATGCCACAGACCGATTTAATAAAAATTTTCACATTTCTGATTTAAGATTTCAAATACTAAATATTTAAAATTAAATAGTATAAAATTATTCTTTACTAGCTATAGTAACCTGAATAACATTTTATATGAAAATCTCTGAAAAAAATTTGCTAGAATTTTGTCTGTAATTTGGACATTTTCAAAATTCAACAAATCACAACCTGCATAAAATAAACACTCCAAATAAAATTAATTCACCATTTCACCAATACTTCTCAATTTCTCCATATTTTCTCAAAATACTTACATATAGGTATATATATCAACCTCACATATAAGATCTCATCTTAAACAAATTATTCAAATCATTCTTTACAATTTACAATATATACTTCAAAAACATATCATAACATACATAATATCAAATATACTATAATATCAAATATCTACATGCTGGCAACTGGCACTGATCTTAATGTACCCAAAAACAACTCTTCAAGCTCAAAAAATACAAACCTAGACCCGACCAGGTCTAGTAGAACTCTCTGACTCTACCAAAACGTCCATGACACCTGCGCGACGAATTACAATTGCGCTAAGCCGAAGTGTAGTGGTACAAACTATGATAACAATATAGTCCAAATGTAATGTCAATGCACAATACATTTATATATCACAACTCATAACATTATATCTCATTATATTGCTCAATTGTATCACAATTCATAATTCACATTAAATCAAAGACAAGCATGGGCCCAAAAAGGATCTAATATGCTATTCAAATTTCAGAGTTACTGCTTTGGTCCATAATGACACCATGTGTCTAGCCCCGTAGGCAATATATCCATGGATAATGTAACAGCCCCAGTCTCTTGGACCTCAACCCGGCTAGACTGCTACAGTTTTTGAGGCTTACGACCCAGTCTTTTCACCCTAAAAATATCATATTTATCAGCTGGCCTGGCTTACGACCCAGTCTTTTCACTATTCCAGCGTTTAGCCCGTAGGCAATCATAGGCATGCCGCCATACCCAGAACTCTGAAAATTGAATAACATACTAGGTACACAATTTATTCATATTTATCATTATCAAATTCTTTTCTAATTCCTTTATCAAAACTTTTCTCATTTTCTCATAATCAAACTAGGCACATTGCCTTATTATATCATCTTTTTCTTATTTTTTTCATTTTTTCATTTTTCTCATTATTAATCTCTTTCTCATTGACACATATTCAATCTAGGCACATTGCCTTATTTTCACTTTTTTTTTTCTCATTTTTCACATCTTTATCATTTTTCTAACTTTTCTCATTTTTATCATTTTTATCAATATCAATTCATTTCATTATTCCACATATCTTATTTTTGCATTCACAACACATTACCCAATTACTTTGGGTATTTTCACATAATATACATATTTCACATTAGAAAAAATTTAGCCATTATCAATGGCTTTTCACATTGCATTTAACACATATATGACATTACAAATGTCATAGCATATTATTCATACTCAATCAATGAACCAAGTAACTTAACACATTTTTCAACCAAAATGTGTTAAGCCCAAATGTCATGCAAATGTAAATAATATATTCAAAGTTTGTACATACATCTACTAGCAACCCAAAGCAAGCTTAACACAACCTCTAATCCTATCCTTACAACTTGTCCTTCACCACTTGGATGAAGCAAATCAACCTCCCTCAATGCCTATACCAAATGTGATCATACATAATCATTTAATATCACATTTTAAGGCATTCTCAACATCAAACCTTAATTTAACAACACTCCTATAAAATTTTAAAAATTAAGTCTTTCCTTACTTAAACTTAGCAAATCCATATTAACCGATTAAATTATTGTTTTGAGTTTATTTATATCATTACAAATATATTTTAACATGTTTAAACCAATTACATTAATTAACCACATGCCTATGTTCAAAATCCTAAAATGGCATAACCTTCACCATTGAAGGATCTCCATTCCAACTCAATCCAATTATCATTTCAATCTTATTTCCACCACTTACATCATTAAATAACATGATTTAAGTATTAAAATCAAACAATTAATCATTCTTGAAAATTCACTTTTCCAAAATCCTAAATCAATACTACCATCTTCAAACTCTATCCAAACTTAACTAAATCCATCATTTGATTTTAAAATCCTTGTTTATACATCAAAATAACACATTTGGAACCAATTTGCACAATTAAAACTCATGATTTTAAAAACTCAAATGTTTCATAACCCTAAATTCTCTCTTCACTAAACTCAACTTAAATTCAACCATTTCTTAAATCTAACCTTAAAATCATTAATAACTAATCAAAACAACTTCATTCATATCCAATTAAGCAATTAAATCATGCTACTATGAAATCCAAAAATTCACATAACACACTTTTCCATAGAATAGGCAAAATTGGTAAAGAAGCTTACCAATTTATGAAGAATCTTCTAAAACTTCACTTAAATTCTTGAAATTTCTTCAATTATGGCTGCTTAGAAGAAAAAAAAATCCTCTCCTGAAGCCATGAATGTCGGCCTTGAAGGAAAGAAGAAGAAGAAGAAGAAAAAATAATAATTTTCTCTTTCCTCCCACTCACATTTTCAACCTTATATATATTATTATTTTAATATATTTTTAATTAATTAATTAATTATTTAATTAATTAAAATCCGAAAATAGTATCTTCAATCCAAAATTATTTATTTTTGAATTATTTTATTAATTTTAAATTTCTAAGATTTAATTACCAAAATACCCTTTTACTTTGACTTTTCTTTTAAAAAGTATTAACTTTTATATGTTGTATATATTTTACATATATATCACATATATATTCCACTTTTTCATTTAAAATTCCTTCAATTTTCATTTAAAACCATTAATTTAATTTATCCATTTAAATTATAATTTATTTTATTAAATTTCCAAAAATTAGAACTTTTCAAAAAATTTGGGATAAGTAATGTGTATCTTATACACACATCAAATGTATCTTATTCGTGTATTAAATATATTAAGTATGTAATGTATTAATCCAACATATATAATTAATATACCATATGTATATGTTATATATACTCTAGATTTATATATTGAGTATATATAAAATTTTATATCTCCAAAATCACGAATGTGACAATTTTCTCCCCCTTAAATAATTTCGTCCTCAAAATTATCCAGTATAGTAATAAATCATCCAGATGAAACATAATCTTAAAATCTCATCAAAATTATTATTTCATCAAATTGCATAATTTCTATTGTCCCCCTTAGGTTCATTCTTAATTACCTTTTTACCATTCCATAACTCATCATTATACTATCTATTTACTCAAACAATCACAATAGATTATCATATCTTCAATTGAATTGCCATTAGACAAAATTAGTTCATCTCTTTAATATATATACACCACACACCTATTGCACTCAAGATATTTGATCACTTCATTATCTTAAAATATACTCTTATCACCTTAAATTCAAATGTTAATAACTTTTATCTTAACATAATAATTTTACACATCTTCACTTTGATCCTACTCTTTATACAATTACCACATATTAATTTAATATCACCGTTATACAACAATAAAATCTTATTTCCTTATTAAGATTCATTCCAATTATACTATAAATATCATAACTTAGCTCCTTTCATATGCATATACATATCAGAACGCTGTATTATGCACATTATCACACAACTTGCATATTCTTAATACAACTACAAACATTGAATTTCAATAAATACTTGTAAACTTATTATATTTCAGATCAATTGATCTAACTATCACAATATGACCATCACAGCCTTATTCCATTATGACCAATCTTTAGTCTATTTTAAATTCATCAATCTGTTTTCAATTCATGACCTAATTCTATTAGGCCAAATTTATTCTCAAATCTTAATTCCCTTCGAAATCATCATTACAGATAATATTCATTTCATCTGTTCTCATTTACTTTAAACATCATTTTCATCAACTTATTCATTTTATACCACTTTCAAACACACATTCAATACAACTCTTACTCACATTTCATAATTCCTTTCATTTATCCTTTTCTCACATTTCTTATAGTTACCATATTTACAAAAATCACTTTTCTTATACATCATTTAAAGCTCATCATATTTTCACAATTCTCTTCTGTTCCACACTTTCTATAATTATAAACAAGTTTCTAACATAAAATTATAAGATACAACTATACGAACCATAAATCTTGGCCATGTTTCTTGTAGCATAACTATCAATCTCACCAAATCTATCCAACGGTCATATCATCTCAGGCCCATGCCCGTGGATAATAAAACTAATCGGTCAATATACTAAACAAATCATACGACCATGGCATAATAATGTTCATTCCTGTGGCTTATAAATAAATACTTCCCCTCTATCATTCTTCTTCAAACATTTCTAATCACAATGTTAAGTTCGTATCACAAAAATCACATATTCATTTTTTTAATCTTTTGCTACACAAAGAGTTATCACATTTCAGCTCTATTTCAAAGCAATTTACTTTTGATCACTTATGCTCAAAATAATTTACTCTTAATCACTTGATCATCATTAGCCTAACTCAAGTTTCAACTATATTATCATTAACATCTCTTACATATACAAATTCGTTCATATGTTAATTTTACACAATTTCCATTTATTACTCCATTTCTAATCTATCTCTTATGAAAATTTTCATTCATTTTTTTTTCACTTCCATACTTTCTTCATTATACTTTCCTTTTCCTTACAATCTCTTATTAATACGCATATACTTTGGGCCCAACACTATACAATCATCAAGTTCAGTCGTTAAAATAACAATTCACCGTCCAACGCTGCTCGGGTCCATTCTCAATCTCAATTTCATCACATAACCTAACTCTACACAGGTCAAGACCTAATCTCTCTTAGGTATATTAATACTTGCAATATCATTCTCAATATCACTAAACAAGTAATTGTATAAGGTAATAAACACTTGATAACATTTTTTTTAAACATCCACATACACCTTCGTAAGTCATATTCACAATGTGACTTACTTTCCACATTTTCTTATATATCACAATTGTGTTCATATTGAAAAATCTCATCACACAAATCATACAATTATACTCAATTTCTCTTTTACATACAACCTATACAAAGTTAACATTTATCACCTTTCAGAGAACATTATCATTTCTCATTCTTTTGACATTACTTAGGTTATTCATCAATTCAACATATATATACACTTTGACCATAACATAATTAACATCTTTCTTATTTAATGACCATTTTTAAAATAAGTTTCTTATCATATTTTTTTTAACACTTCACATAAATCTTAGTCACATTTCCAATGTGACATCTCTCTCACATTTATTTTTTATGCACTTATCATACCTTTCATATCCATTTTCATCATTTCCAATTCAATTAACTAAAGTAACTTATTTTCACTTGCTTTATCATTTCCCTTTATTTCATAACAAATTTCTATATTATCAACCACATTACACCTTAGTTAGTTCTTTCATAAATAATATTACTTCCATGCTTATTAAACATTAAACTATCAACATCTAAACAATCTTCATCAAAATTCTCTTACAACTCTAAATTTATAACTTACTACTTTACTTAAACTTCATTATATTAATTTCATTTTCAAGAGCTAACTTTATAAACTTTATTTTTATATTAATATAACATCAAAATACATCACTTTCACAATTATGGAAACCCATTTAAAAAATTTAAATTTCATATATTGCAACCAACAACATGAACCTCACCAAATCTCATCCATATCACATTTCTAATCTTAAAATCATGACATTTACATTTAAACAACACTAATTCATTTCATTACACTAATTAACATCATCCATTTAGATACTTTAATTTTACACACTCAACCCTAAATCATGCATCATTATTCCATAATAAATAATTCGCTATCATATATGATTTCACTCTTTGATTTTAATTATGAACTCTTTGTTGTAAATTATTAAAACTACATATTCATTCTTCATACTTATACCCGTATGCATACAAATTTTCATAATTGTTCTTATTCATTTGTCTCATGAAATTAATTTATTACTCATGTACACAAAATTGTTTGACTTCCTTAGTTTCATGTCACTCTTACTTTCAATTTTTATATTCCTTACCAATTCTTTATAAAAGCTTGTAAACTTTTATCCATGTGTATTTGACACATATATGTACTTATATATAAAGTTTTAGATTTTTTCCAAGTTGATTTAATATATTTAAAAATTAAATCTTCCAAAATCAGAGAATCTGTCACTTTAATAATTTCTCTGGCAGCACCCGGTTGTCCATTTTTTTCAGGTATCATACCTTAATAGAAATTCATGAAATTTTAACCATAAGTTATAGGAATACATATAATTTTGGGTGTAAATTTTCATATTTTTATGGGTTGGTTTGCCATAGTTTTTAAATATGTTCCACAATTTTTATAGATTCTGAGTTTCTGGAACTCCTCCAACAATCTGTGTTCTTCTACCTTTCTTAATTAGTAATTCATCTTTAAAAATTATGAAATTTTATACATTATATTCTAACATATAGAAAAACTTTTCATTAAATTTTCAAACTCATCCAACATTCCTATATTTGTCCAAAAATTTAGAAAATATCACTTTGCAGTACAGCTATAAAATTTTCTGTAACTATCATGCCCATTTCTCAAACTTTTTATTTTTATATCTTAAATCATTTCCTAGATTGTTTTTCTAATTTCACTTATTCATCAATTGAATCAGCTATGAATTTTAAATTTCAAATAAAAGTTTTAAAAATTCTTAATCCATAATCTCTAGAATGACGCTTCCACTGCGCCACTCTAATCTATGCAACCCAGACGCCATCTCAACTCATATTCATTATATCAAATGGACATTGCCACATCAGGAATCAGATAAATTGCCAGTGCCAATGCATGCATCACAATTAAAAATTATTTTTTTAAAATTCTAATTTTCTCTCTCTAACAACACACCTAGGTCGAGAACCTCAAACCTAGGCTTTGGTACCAAAATAAATATAACACTCTTATACTTTATATACGTACAATACATATTTTCAGCATATGTAAAATATGCATATACGACATAAAAATATCACAGACCGATTTAATAAAAAATTTTATATTTCTGTTTTAAGATTTCAAATACTAAATATATAAAATTAAATAGTATAAAAATATTCTTTACTAGCTATAGTAACCCGAATAACATTTTATATGAAAATCTCTGAAAAAAATTTGCCAGAGTTTTGTCTGTAATTTGGACATTCCCAAAATTTAACAAATCACAACCTGCAAAAAATAAACACTCCAAATAAAATCAATTCACCATTTCACCAATACTTCTCAATTTCTCCATATTTTCTCAAAATACTTACATATAGGTATATATATCAACCTCACATATAAGATCTCATATTAAACAAATTATTCAAATCATTCTTTACAATTTACAATATATACTTCAAAAACATAATATAACATACATAATATCAAATATACTATAATATCAAATATCTACATGCTAGCAACTGGCTCTGATCTTGATGTACCCAAAAATAACTCTTCAAGCTCAATAAACACAAACCTAGACCCGACCAGGTCTAGTAGAACTCTCTGGCTCTACCAAAACGTCCATGACACCTGCACGATGAATTACAATCGAGCTAAGCCGAAGCCTTGTGGTACAAACTTTGATAACAATATAGTCCAAATGTAATGTCAATGTATAATACATATATATATATATATATCACAACTCATAACATTATATCTCATTATATTGCTCAATTGTATCACAATTCATAATTCATATTAAAGCAAAGACAAGCATGGGCCCAAAAAGGATCTAATATGCTATTCAAATTTCATAGTTACTGCTTTGGTCCATAATGACACCATGTGTCTAGCCCTATAGGCAATATATCCATGGATAATATAACAGTCACAGTCTTTTGGACCTCAACCCGGCTAGACTGCTATAGTTTTTGAGGCTTACGACCCAGTCTTTTCACCCCAAAAATATCATATTTATCAGCTGGCCTGGCTTACGACCCAGTCTTTTCACCATTTCAGCGTTTAGCCTGTAGGCAATCATAGGCATGCCGCCAAACCCCGAACTCTGAAAATTGAATAACATACTAGGCACACAATTTATTCATATTTCTCATTATCAAATTCTTTCATAATTCCTTTATCAAAACTTTTCTCATTTTCTCATGATCATACTAGGCATATTGCCTTATTATATCATTTTTTCTCATTTTTTTTTCATTTATTCATTTTTCTCATTATTAATCTCTTTCTCATTGACATAATTCAATCTAGGCACATTGCCTTATTTTTCACATTTTTTTCTCATTTTTCTCATTTTTCACATCTTTCTCATTTTTCTCACTTTTCTCACTTTTCTCATTTTTATCAATATCAATTCATTTCATTATTCCACATATCTCTTTTTTGCATTCACAACACATTACCCAATTACTTTGGGTATTTTCACATAATATAAATATTTCACATTCTATACAATTTAGCCATTATCAATGGCTTTTCACAATGCATTTAATACATATATGACATTACAAATGTCATAGCATATTATTCATAATCAATCAATGAACCAAGTAACTTAACAAATTTTCCAACCAAAATGTGTTAAGCCCAAATGTCATGCAAATATAAATAATATATTCAAAGTTTGTACATACCTCCACTAGCAACCCAAAGCAAGCTTAACACAACCTCCAATGCTATCCTTCCAACTTGCCCTTCACCACTTGGATGAAGCAAATCAACCTCCCTCAATGCCTATACCAAATGTGATCATACATAATCATTTAATATCATATTCTAAGGTATTCTCAACATCAAACCTTAATTTAATAACACTCCTATAAAATTTTAAAAATTAAGTCTTTCCTTACTTTAACTTAGCAAACTCATATTAACCCATTAAATTATTGTTTTGAGTTTATTTATATCTGTTGCGCTCTAATTAACTCTACCACAAAGCGTCACTCGCAAGTATACGAGGTAGCTGTAACAAAGATGATCGCCCCAAGGTCGTCTCTCAAGGAAGCTAGAATAGCTAATTGATTATTAGATTATAAATAACAAGTAATTAATAAATTAAAATTGCTAACAATTAAAGAAGACAGATTGATTAAGGTTTAAAACAATAAAAGTAAACTGAGCTGATGTATTGATTCACTTAATAGAATGGTCTAGGGTTTGCACTTCTCTACTACTTATATGTATGAACGGTTATTCCTCTCAACCAATTTAATTTCAAAGATTAAATCTCAAGCAACTTAATTAATTAAATCAAGGAAATAAGCTCTCGCATTCAAACCTCTCTCAAATAATCTTGTTACAATTGAAATAATCCTTTTTCTTAGGTTATATCTCTAATTCACCCAAGTCCCAAATTGAATTGTTTCAGCATTAGACTTCATCTCTCAATCCTTCATCTAATACCTTAAAACACATAATTGGTGGCCAATCAATTATATATTAACAATATTCCATTCAATCAAGGCAAAAGAAATAAATTCAGTTAAGAGTAATAACCAATTCATACAATCATAGCAAATCCATACAAACCCTAGACTAGATCAAATTAGTTCATAATAATGTTTTCAAACATACTCATCTCATTAAGATTCAAAGAAATCAATTTAGACATGATAATATTCATAAATACAATTCCAATGAATTAAAGAGATAAAGTTCGAGAACAAAACCAAATTACAACTCCCTTTTGCTTCTGAAGAATCTCTTGTTCAGAATTTGCTCGAAGAATGTTGCAATGGCTAAAACGAATTCAATCTAGACTAGTTTAATCCAAGTGTAATCAAAATATCAAAGAAAACAAGATATCAAAACCCTAATGTTCTTTGACAGCTCAATCTCAACTCAAACTCTCAACAACCCTAAATGAAAACCCTAATTCTAATATTTATACGAAACCTCTGCTCCAAAAATCTGCGTTGTCTTTAGTCCATGAGTGACATGGCCAAGTTGGGGGAGACACGACCGTGTCTGAGGTTCTTGGAGGGACACGGCCACAAGCTTGGCCGTGTCCCCTGAAGGTGTCTTCTACTGCTTGATTTTCATCTTCCTTTTGCTTTGGACTTGAGTGTGACACGGCCAAGCTTAAACAACTTGGCAGTGTTGGACAATTTTGGAGGGACAAGGCCACAAGCTTGGCCGTGTCCCTTGCTTGTGTCACCTTCTATGTCTTGGTCTTCTTCCTTAGCTTGGTATGGGACACGGCCACAAGCTTGGCCGTGTCCCCTGCATGTGTCAGCTACTGCCCAATTTTTCCTTCTTCTTGGTTCCTTAGCTTTTTAACCTAAAACAAAACTTGGAACAAACTTAAAACAAGAATTAAATGAACATTAACCAACAAAACATAAACACCACACTAAAAATTTGGACAAAAAATGACAAAAACACTGAAATAAATTTAAACTACCAAAATTAATGAAAACACTAAATAAACCGATTGAAACTACCAAAATACCTAAAGAAAACAATAATTATCATAATGAATAAGATACAAATCTATAACAAAAACTAATAAAACAACTACCCCACACTTAAAACTTTGCTTGTCCTCAAGCAAATTAACATGGCATAAATTAAAAACTCAAACAACCTTAACTATAATTCCAGTATATAAGATGAAATCCCTTAAGACTCAGCAATAAATAATTGCAATTTACTTCAATCAAGGATTTTCTTAACTCATTCATTAATCCAGACATACAAATCTTATCTCTCATCTAAGTGTTTCACTCGATTTCAAAGGTTAATTCACTCAAACCACTCATGACTGCATACTACCATAAACTTGCTTAATTATCCAATCTCCCTCACTGATTTTCTCAAGAAATAATCCGAAGGTCTTTCATTTGGATGTAATGGGGATGTAATGGGGCTAAGGTGAAGGTGTGAGAAAAGACATTTAAACTGGAGCATCAAGAAATGGAGTACCTAAATTAGACAATACTCTTGCTAAGAAACTCATAACTCCCTCAAATGGCATATTCACCAACCCTTGATACTTTCACATACTTGCATATTTGAAGAAAAATACAAGAGTCAACATTCCTCTAATGCTAGAAAATATATGAATTTTGTATATATATATATCCTTTTTTTTTATTTTCTCTTTTTCTTTTTCTTTTATTTTTATCATTATTTTTTTAATATATATATATATACAAAATATAAACTTGCATGGAACATCTAGCTTAAAATGTAGAGGAAAAGAATAATCAACTCTTAATCAAATACAATGTGAAAAGTATGCATTTCAACCCCAAATAGCAATACCATTTTTTTACTTGCTTACCCCACACTTTTGAATTAAACCACCCTATTGTCATATCATAAAACTCCATTCCTTAATGCAGGTATGATGATAGTAAGAGCATGTTAAGTTGAGAATTGTGTTGATCAATCAATAAAAGGTCAAAGGCTCAACTTGGCTCACTAAGGAATTCAATCTTAAGGGAGGTCTTTTTAAGCTAAAGGGCTATCCTAATTTGCCTTCATCATTTTAAAACTTGAGATTAAATCATAATGTGAGTTCAATTAGTATGCAAAAGCAAGCTCTAGAGATGCAAAATCATGAAGGTGCACACTTAAGAAAAGAAAATTAATTGACAATAATATTCAATCTATGAGGCTCAAAACTCACAAAGGTGGGTTCTCAAAGATTTATATGTCATGAATTGCAGAATGTGAAAATTGATCCTGAATGAGTTCAAATGCTAATCGCTATGTTGATACTAAAGTCTCAACTATAATGCTAGAATCAAAGAAAATTCAATAAGTTTTCAACAATTATGCCATGCACAACACACAACAAAACAAGAATTAAAGAAAAGTTTAAAGATTACCCCACACTTAGAATTTACATTGTCCTCAATGGAAAACAAGAATAATAAAGAAAAAGAGTTAAAGGACAACCTGTCTTCCATCGTACCCTGGTGAGGCAAAACCCTAACTCTTCATCACAAACACAAATGTTCAAAAACAAAGTACAATATATAAAATAAAATATCCAAAATATAAAATGTTAACATTACAAACAAAAATGAAAAATAATAACAAAAATATGCTAAACACAATAAAGCAAGGAACTCAAAATCTACGGTGAAGGAGGATGTGAAGATGATGCAGCCGAGGGATGAAGACTCAAAATCTTTGCAAGGTTGCTATTAATCTGTTCCAACTACTGCAAGAACGCAGCATGGTTACGGTCTACCTTGCCCTCCAATGCCTCAATCCTATTAAGTATTTCTTGATTATCCAAGACCGGAGCATCTTCATCTAAATCAAGAGAATCCGATTCGGACTCCTCTTGGACTCGAGGTCTCTTCTATCTGTCCCCCGGTACTTCTGGCTCAGCTGAAGCCATCATATACGCCCCTCTCCTATGCACCACCATATGTATCTTCTCTAATGTGGCCAAATCCAATGAATCATTACCCAAAATTCTAGTCATGCGACAGGTACTCGGGTCAAAATCATCAAGAAGGGCTACTGCCAATGTGGTAACCAAACCTCCAATACAAATTGCCCCCTTCTTTTTATTGGCCACACTATCAAAGACATCGGCTAACCAATAGCCGGAACTAATAGGCATTGCATTACACGCACAATCCAAGAAAAAGAGCTCACTCAATTCCACTACACCCGGGCTCTCCTTCCTAGCAAAGAATCCACAGGACATAAAACGATGCAAGTACCTCAAAGCGGGATTGCTCAATTTAGTTGCTTTGGCCGATTTGGCCACATAAGTCCCCGAGCCTAATGCTCCCCAAGCAAATTGTTGTTTAAACTCCTTAGGTATCGACCTTTCCCCGTGTTGATGGAAACCATATATAGTATTCAATTGTTCAATATTAATCACAAATGATTTCCCAAGCAATTTAAAACTCATCCTAGAGCAAATTTTTTATTCATCTCTTTCAACCTTAAGAGATGTCAAAAATTCCAAAGTCAGCTCTTGAAACTGCAAAGGTCGCAAGGAGACTAGGTTCTCCCACCCAAGAGTTTGCAAATAATGATAAAAATTATTCCTAATTTGCAGAGCATTAAGGGATTCATCATTAACATACCTTGTCGGGAAGAAACCCCGAGCCAAAAGATTCGCTCTCTTCAAAGATGAAAACGATGAAGATGAAGATGCACCTTCAGTTGTAGGTCTCTTCTTCTTGCGGTGGGAAACCATCTTCGTTCTTGGCATCTTGAAAAATCTGAAAAATTCGACACTAAAACTTGATTAAATTGATCTTTTGTGAGAGAAGAAGAAGTTTTAACAGATTAATTTAAGTTTTGGTGAAGAAAATTGAGATTTAATGGAGGTTTTGGAGCTTTGAAACACAAACTTGGGAGAGAGAATTCGAGAGAGAGAGAGAGAAATCAAAATAGATCTAGGGATTGGAATGAGCAAACAGTGCAAAAATCGTGTTTTTAAAGAGTAAAAGTGAAGAGACACGGCCAAGTTTGGATGGACACGGCCGTGTCAGGTGTGTTTTGAGGGACACGGCCAGTGACTTGGCCGTGTCCCATGGGTGTGTCACTCACTGTAAAGAAGAGTTGCTAAAATAAAAACAAACAGATTTTTGGTGAAGCTTGGCTGTGTCCCATGTGACACGGCCAATTTCCTCGGCCGTGTCACCTATTGTGAAAAATAATCTTGTAAAAC
Organism: Garcia nutans; assembly: GCA_947685225.1. Classification (NCBI taxonomy): domain Eukaryota; kingdom Viridiplantae; phylum Streptophyta; class Magnoliopsida; order Malpighiales; family Euphorbiaceae; genus Garcia; species Garcia nutans. The sequence goes on from CANTUV010000032.1 coordinate 14,976,422, forward strand.
AAAAGAAAAGGAGTCTTTTTTGGTGAAGCTTGGCCGTGTCCCATGTGATACGGCCAAGGACACGGCCAAGCTCCTTGGTCATGTCTCCTTCTGCCAATTTTAACATTTTTTTTTATATCACCACATCTTAAAGAAATTGCAAACTCTTCTTTGATCAACCCTGAAACACATTAGAAAAATAAAAACCAATCAAAGCACCATTCCATTTATTTAAACAAACATAAAATCAAAATTGCTAAATTTAAAATTATAACTATGAAAAAGAAATGCAAACCGATGGGTTGCCTCCCATTTAGCGCTTCTTTAATGTCATAAAGCTGGACATCACTGCAAGACTTAGGGATCGTGGATCAAAGTGCTGTCAATGATCCTTACTTCTTGAAATCCTTCTTTATATGGTTTAATTCTCTGTCCATTTACTTTAAAAGTCTTATTGGTTCGAGAGTTAAGCAATTCAATGGAACCAGAAGGACCTACCTGAGTTATCTCGAAAGGACCACTCCATCGAGACTTGAGTTTACCTGGAAACAGACGGAGTCGAGAATTAAAAAGTAAAACTTTCATACCTGGACTCAATGTCTTTCGCACTATAATTCTGTCATGAAGTGCTTTAGTGCGATCCTTGTAAATCCTCGAGCTCTCATATGCCTTTGGGTTAAGGCAACTTTGACTCTCCCTCACTGGTTTAGCCCCCTCTTCTAAGGTCAGTGTCAGCTCCAATTTATCTGAGGAACCTGTCTGCAAGAAAACATCTGAAACAACTGCATCAATACAATCAATTAAAGAACAATCCTCATATAAAGCAGTTGTAGGAATAGGAGAGGTGTTAAAAATAGAAAATTTGACAGTTTGTCCTAAGACAGTCATTGACAATTTACCATTTTTAACATCTATTAAGGTGTTGGTAGTAGCCATAAAAGGCCTACCCAGCAAAATAGTGTGTGCTGATGGTGTAGGGTTACTTCCTTCCATATCAAGAACTATAAAATCCATAGGTACTATCAACCCTCCAAACTTAACTAACACATCTTCTATAACCCCTTTCGGGAATCTAAGAGATCTATCAGCTAATTGCAACACCATTTTGGTTGGTTTAAGTTCCCCTAGTTCTAATTCTTGATACACAGAATAAGGCATCAAATTTACACTGGCTCCTAGATCACACATGCCATCAGTCCCCTTTCCATTCCCCACAGTAATTTGAATTATAAAGCTGTCAGGATCCTTTAGTTTGGGAGGTAGTTTATACTGCAGAACAGCACTAGCTACCTCTGAAACTATCACCTTTTCATTTGGCTCATACCTCTTTTTCTTGGTGATCAGCTCTTTGAAGAATTTGGCATAAGTCGGCATATTCTTTATTGCTTCAAGTAAGGGTAAGTTAATACTTACCTTAGACAACATGTTGAAGATGTTAGACAATTACTTATCTTTTTTATCATCCTTCAACCTGCTGGGGAATGGTATAGGTGGCCGGTATGGATTGCTTGCCTTATGTAAATCTGTTGAAGAGGATTTCTCCGTTGATCTTTCTCCAGCACCTTTGTTCTCTGGTTCTCCTTCCTTTTTGTTCTCTTGGTCACCTGCATTCACAGAATTATTTTCAACATTATTGTTAATTACCTTGCCACTTCTAAGAATAGTTACTGATTGTGCCTGCTCAGGTTGACTTGGGAACTTCCCCTTTTGTTGAATCTGCATCTGTTGGGCAAGTTGTCCCACTTGAGTCTCCACTTTCTTAAAAGATGCTTCTAATGAATCCAGCCTCTTATTGGTCATCTCTTGATTTTTAGCACTGACTTGGATGAAAGCTTGTAAACTTTCCTCCAAACTCTCTATCTTAGACTGCCCTTGATTTGAGGATTGGCCCTGCTGTTGGTTCTGTCTCTGGAGCAAATGGAAAGGCTGTTGAGAATTATTTGTTGCCCAGGAAAAATTTGGATGATTTCGCCAACCAGGATTATAAGTATTCGAATAAAGATCATTCCGGGCCCTTGGTTGAAATCCCCCCATAGCATTGACTTGCTCAGCTTCATTCCCATAAGTCTCATATGCGGAGGGGCAAATATTTGCTTCATGCCCGAAAGTTCCACAAATTCCACAAATTTCTTGAGTGGATGAAGGAGAATTGTTCTTCATGTTCAGCATCTGCACTTGCCTTGTCAATTCAGCTATCTGATTGATCATCTCACTATTGGATTCCAATTGATTCACCCCTTTACTTCTTCCCCTTACACTTTTCTGTTGAGAATTAGCTCCCAACATCTCAAAGATCTCATAAGTTTCATCAGCTGTCTTTTCTCCCATAGCTCCCCCAGCTGCGTTATCAACTGTATTCTGAAATTGTTGGGTTAAACCATCGTAGAAAAACTTATTCAGAAGTTGAAGTGGGTAGTGATGATGTGGACACTGGATCAATAACATTTTAAATCTATCCCAAGCCTTATGAAATGGCTCTCCTTCAAATTGAGAGAATGTAGCAATCTTCCCTCTCAATTCAGCTGTCTTTTGATGTGAGTAAAACTTGCCCATAAATTTGTTATAAACTTGCTCCCAAGTTGTCAAAGAATTTTCGGGCAACATCATAAGCCAGCTCTTTGCCTTATCCTTCAATGTATATGGAAAACACCTCATCCTCAACTGATCTTTTGTTAGTCCTCCCAAAGGAAAAGTGTTGAGGGTAGAATAGAAATCCTGAATAAAGTTTAAAGGGTCTTCATTTGGAACTCCATAGAATGATGGCAGCATGTTGTAATGGATGTTCTACAATTCATAGTTTCTTGCTGCATCCGTCAACCTTAAGCTAGAGGTAGAAGTTCCAATGATAGGTCTAGCAAAATCTCTCATAGTTCTTTGTCTTTCTTCTCCCATATTGACAGATTGTGCAGTATCCGACTCAAAATCAGAAGTGTCCTCTTCTGTAGTATCAAATCCGGTGTACAGTTCAAACTCTTCCCTGCTCCTTTTCACTCTCTGAATTTCTTGAATGACAGGGTATAGCTCTCCTCCAAGTGATCTCCTGCCTTGCATAAACAAAATTTTTAGAAAAAAGGAATTATTAAAAGTAAAAGACAAATAAAATCAAAAGTAAACAATGAAAAATAATCTAAAGTATCTATGACTAATAAAAAATTACGCCAATTAGCTTCCCCGGCAACGGCGCCAAAAACTTGTTGTGCTCTAATTAACTCTACCACAAAGCGTCACTCGCAAGTATACGAGGTAGCTGTAGCAAAGGTGATCGCCCCAAGGTTGTCTCTCAAGGAAGCTAGAATAGATAATTCATTATCAGATTATAAATAACAAGTAATTAATAAATTAAAATTGCTAACAATTAAAGAAGACAGATTGATTAAGGTTTAAAACAATAAAAGTAAACTGAGCTGATGTATTGATTCACTTAATAGAATGGTCTAGGGTTTGCACTTCTCTACTACTTATGTGTATGAACGGTTATTTCTCTCAACCAATTTAATTTCAAAGATTAAATCTCAAGCAACTTAATTAATTGAATCAAGGAAATAAGCTCTCGCATTCAAACCTCTCTCAAATAATCTTGTTACAATTGAAATAATCCTTTTTCTTAGGTTATATCTCTAATTCACCCAAGTCCAAATTGAATTGTTCCAGCATTAGACTTCATCTCTCAATCCTTCATCTAATACCTTAAAACACATAATTGGTGGCCAATCAATTATATATTAACAATATTCCATTCAATCAAGGAAAAAGAAATAAATTCAGTTAAGAGTAATAACCAATTCATACAATCATAGCAGATCCATACAAACCCTAGACTAGATCAAATTAGTTCATAATAATATTTTCAAACATACTCATCTCATTAAGATTCAAAGAAATCAATTTAGACATGATAATATTCATAAATACAATTCTAATGAATTAAAGAGATAAAGTTCGAGAACAAAACCAAATTACAACTCCCTTTTGCTTCTGAAGAATCTCTTGTTCAGAATTTGCTCGAAGAATGTTGCAATGGCTAAAAAGAATTCAATCTAGACTAGTTTAATCCAAGTGTAATCAAAATATCAAAGAAAACAAGATATCAAAACCCTAATGTTCTTTAACGGCTCAATCTCAACTCAAACTCTCAACAACCCCAAATGAAAACCCTAATTCTAATATTTATACGAAACCTCCGCTCCAAAAATCCGCGTTGTCTTTAGTCCATGAGTGACACGACCAAGTTGGGGGAGACACGGCCATGTTTGAGGTTCTTGGAGGGACACGGCCACAAGCTTGGCTGTGTCTCCTGAAGGTGTCTTCTACTGCTTGATTTTCATCTTCCTTTTGCTTTGGACTTGAGTGTGACACGGCCAAGCTTAAACAACTTGGCTGTGTTGGACAATTTTGGAGGGACACGGCCACAAGCTTGGCCGTGTCCCTTGCTTGTGTCACCTTATGTGTCTTGGTCTTCTTCCTTAGCTTGGTATGGGATACGGCCACAAGCTTGGCCGTGTCCCCTACATGTGTCAGCTACTGCCCAATTTTTCCTTCTTCTTGGTTCCTTGGCTTTTTAACCTAAAACAAAACTTGGAACAAACTTAAAACAAGAATTAAATGAACATTAACCAACAAAACATAAACACCACACTAAAAATTTGGACAAAAAAATGATAAAAACACTAAAATAAATTTAAACTACCAAAATTAATGAAAACACTAAATAAACCGATTGAAACTACCAAAATACCTAAAGAAAACAATAATTATCTTAATAAATAAGATACAAATCTATAACAAAAACTAATAAAACAATATCATTACAAACATATTTTAACATGTTTAAACCAATTACATTAATTAACCACATGCTTATGTTCAAAACCCTAAAATGGCATAACCTTCACCATTGAAGGATCTCCATTCCAACTCAATCCAATTATCATTTCAATCTTATTTCCACCACTTATATCATTAAATAACATGATTTAAGTATTAAAATCAAACAATTAATCATTCTTGAAAATTCACTTTTCCAAAACCCTAAATCAATACTACCATCTTCAAACTTTATCCAAACTTAACTAAAACCATCATTTGATTTTAAAATCCTTGTTTATGTATCAAAATAACACATTTGGAACCAATTTGCATAATTAAAACTCATGATTTCAAAAACTCAAATGTTCTATAACCCTAAATTCTCACTCTTCACTAAACTCAACTTAAATTCAACCATTTCTTAAATCTAACCTTAAAATCATTAATAACCAATCAAAACAACTTCATTCATATCCAATTAAGCAATTAAATCATGCTACTATGAAATCCAAAAATTCACATAACACACTTTTCCATAGAATAGGCAAAATTGGTAAAGAAGCTTACCAATTTATGAAGAATCTTCTAAAACTTCACTTAAATTCTTGAAATCTCTTCAATTATGGTTGCTTGGAAGAAGGAAAATCCTCTCCTGAAGCCATGAAAGTTGGCCTTGAAGGAAAGAAGAAGAATAAGAAGAAAAAAATAATAATTTTCTCTTTCCTCCCACTCACATTTTCAACCTTATATATATTATTATTTTAATATATTTTTAATTAATTAATTAATTAATTAATTAATTAATTAATTAAAATGCAAAAATACTATCTTCCATCCAAAGTTATTTATTTTTGAATTATTTTATTAATTTTAAATTTCTAAGATTTAATTACCAAAATACCCTTTTACTTTGACTTTTCTTTTAAAAAGTATTGACTTTTATATATTGTATATATTTTACATATATATCACATATATATTTCACTTTTTCATTTAAAATCCCTTCATTTTTCATTTAAAACCATTATTTTAATTTATCCATTTAAATTATAATTTATTTTATTAAATTTCCAAAAATTAGAACTTTTTAAAAAATTTGGGATAAGTAATGTGTATCTTATGCACACATCAAATGTATCTTATATGTGTATTAAATATATTAAGTATGTAATGTATTAATCCAACATATACAATTAATATACCATATGTATATGTTATATATACTCTAGATATATATATTGAGTATATATAAAATTTTATATCTCCAAAATCACAGATATGACAGTTAAAAGATCAGTTGTGGAGAAAACTGAAACTTCAGATGTTGAGAAGATGATTGCTGACCTGGAAAAGAATTTTGAAAAGAAGCTAAAAACCGAAGAAATGTCCGAAGTTGACAAATTGTTTAATCTAGATGAAGAATTTCCGTACAAGTTCAAGATGTCATCCTTTGTAAAGTTTGATGGAACGAAAAATCCCCACCTCCATGTGAAGCAGTATATCACTGCTATACAGTCTGCCCGAGCTACTAAGGCTCAAACTCTAAGGTACTTCATGCTCTCATTGGATCCTATTATCCAAAATTGGTTCAATACCTTAGATGATGGCACAGAAAAGAGTTGGGATCTGCTATATAAGGCCTTCATCCAACATTATGGATACAATACTGAATTGGAAGTTACTTTGATGGAGGTGGAGTCCATTAGACAAAGGCCGAATGAGAATCTCGTGGATTATATGAAGAGTTGGAGGAATAAGGCTGCATTGCTCAAGAGAAGGCCTAATGAATCCAATCATATTAAAATGATTATGAAAGGAGTGTATGATGTCTCATACACTCATTCCGGATTTCAAGGACCTTTTGCAAACTGGTCTACAAATTGAAGAGTGGGAAAGAGAGAAGAACCGCTTTTCAACAAGAAAAATAAGAAAGGAAACTACTAGTATGATAACCAAAGCATGCAAAAGGCAGTTGACGTTAATGCTACTGGCCAAGGAGGAAGAAGGCAGTTTTCAGAATTGGGAAGCCGCTATCTTGGGTCCTCAATAAACTACAAAAGAAGGGATTGTTACAACCCTTAAATCCTTATGCTTTGCCTAACGCTCTCCCACCTAATTTTGACACTAAAATATTTTGTCAATTTCATCAAATGCAAGGGCATGACATGGATAGATGTGTGAGGCTGAGGCATGAGATCCAGAATTTGATTGATAGTGGGAAGCTGCCCGAGCCCAACAAGCCAAACACCAAAGACAATCCATTGCCAAGGTTCAATAGAGTACCACCACCGGCGACCTTCATGATTGGAGGAGGTTTGCATGAAAGTTTTGTCATGTCTTCTTTCCAAGATGTGGAAGGAAAAGCAACCAAAGAAGAAGTGGTGTTCAGCAAAGTTGAATAAGCTATGGTTGGTAAAGAGGTAGCAATCTGTGTTGTGAATGAGTTTTGGGATTCAAGCGATAGTGATGATGAACTTGAACCCAAGAAGGAGGAATGGACCTGGTCCGAGCCTGAAGAAGATGAAGTGATGAACACTAGGTCCGGTAAACCTTATGCAAGGCCACCACCTAAGGAAGTAGAAGCCAATAAAGGAAAGGAAGTTGAAGTCGGGAATAAAGAAGAGGAAGATGACACTGTGCTTAAGCAGTTGAAGAGAACCCAATCAAATGTTAGCATTTTGGACTTATTGGCCACTTCTAAAAAGCACCATGAAACTATGGCCAAGGCCTTGGCTAGCATGCCAATTTCCACCTCTATAACACCGGATGAGCTAGTTAAATTCATAAAGATGAAGGAGTGATGAAGTGTGAAGATATTCAAAAGAAGAGCGAAGTTAATATGGGAATGGTATCCTTCTCAGATGTGGATTTACTGGAAGAGGGGAGAGATCACATCCGCCCTCTTTTTATCAAAGTAGAAATCAAAGGAAAAAGGACCCCATGTGTGATGGTTGATGATGGGTCTGCCATAAATGTTTGTTCACTTAAAATTTTACCAAAGCTAGCTATGTCAATAAAGGATCTAAGCCCAACCGAGGTAACCATTAGGGCTTATGACAATACCAAGAGGCATACCTAGGGGATTTTCAAAGCTGTTGTAAAGGTTGGTCCAATTGAATTTGTTGTTGAATTTGTTATTTTGGACATGCCTGTTACTTTTGCTCTACTTTTAGGGCAACCGTGGTTTCGTCCTCTTGGTGGATTTCCTTCCACCCTTCATCAAAAGATCAAGTTCCCTAACAGAGATGAGACGGTGGTCATCGAGGCTGAAGATAGTGAGGTTGTTAATGCTCTAATGGTAGAGAGGCCTCTCAAAGGTTTCCAAGTAGCTGCAATTTCTGATGATGAAGTAATGGACTCCAAGGTCTTGAACATGATGAGGAACATGAGCTACCTTCCTGGTGCTGGTCTTGGAAAGGGCAAGGCCGGTGTGACAAAGCCTCCATATTTCAAGACTCAAACTTCCAAGAAAGGGTTGGGTTATGAAGAAGCTACCAAAGATGTTCATCCAAAGAAGAATGAGAAAATGAGCTTTCCACCACTTGAAGAAATTTTTGTCAAAGCTCCTGATATGGGGCCACTCCAAGAAAAGCCCGAGCCAATCATGGTCATGGGAAAGTTAATCCTAGGTTTTGAAATTTTTGCTGATATTCCCAAACTAGTGGAACAACTGAAGAAAGAGCTCACCCTATCAGCCGATAAGGAGCCCAATCCGGAAGAGGAGAAGGAAGTTGTCCTGAAAGCCGAGAAGACTCCAGAGGAGACTGCAGCCCTAGTTGAAGAGAAGTTTGAAGATGTTCTGCTTTATGATTTTGAGAATAATGATTTTAATTTGTCTACTTTATATAAGGATGATGATGTTTTCTTTTCCAAAATGAATGCAATAAAGTCTGATTTTGCTTACTTGTGTGATGTTTCTGATTTTGCTTACTTGAATGATGTTTCTCCTAATGGTTGCATACATTCAAATAGTGGTTACATGAGCATCTTTAATATTAACTCTGTCGATGCACAATCATTAAATATGGGAACAACCAAAAATCCTAAAAACATTAGCATAGCATCTGACCTTACTCCTGATGAGAGAGAGAGAGATTTGAAAAAATATTTAAAAAATATGAAGAGGTTTTTGCTTGGTCTTATGAGGATATGCTTGGAATAGATCGAGACATAGTTAAACATCTAATTCCTACTTACACCCACATGAAGCTTGTCAAACAAAAGCTTAGACGGTTAAGATCTAAATAGGCTGAATTGATTAAAGAAGAGGTCACTAAATAAATACAAGTAAAGTTTCTTGAAGTAATAGATTATCTAGATTGGCTAGTCAATATAGTACCGTGCCAAAGAAAGATGGAAGAATTAGGGTCTATGTTGACTATAGAGACTTAAATAAGGCTTCCCCTAAAGATGATTTTTCTTTACCCCATATAGATGTTCTCATTGATAGTGCAGCCTCTAGCGTGCAACACTCATTTGTAGATGGATTTTCCGGATACAATCAAGTGTTAATAGCCCAAGAGGATAAATCCAAAACTGCTTTCATTACTACATGGGGTATATTTTGTTATAGGATAATGCCATTTGGGTTAAAGAATGCTGGTACAACCTATCAAAGGATGGCCACCATATTATTTCATGGTCTGATGCAAAAAGAAGTCGAAGTGTATGTTGATGATATGATGGTGATATGCCAGCCCCTAAGATGGAGAGAGAAGTTTGGAGGTTTATTGGCAGATTATAATACATTAGCAGGTTTATAGCAAAGCTCGCCACAATCTGTGAACCTATCTTCAAATTGCTTAAAAATAATCAGCCAGTTATGTGGAATGAAGAGTGTCAAAAGGCCTTTGAGCACATAAAGGAGTATCTGCTAAATCTACCTATTTTGAAACCACCTAAACCCAGTAAACCTTTGTTACTATACTTAGCAGTAGAAGAAGAGTCAATAGGAGCCATGCTAGCCCAAGTAGATGAGTCAGGGATTGAGCACGCAGTTTATTACTTGAGTAGAAAGCTCCTATCTTATGAAATTAAATATAGTATCATTGAAAAATCAAACTCTTATAGATCAATGTTGGTTTTGATTAGGACACCGTTCTCCCTTTCATTTTGGACCAATGAACCAGACCGATAGAGAACTGTGGTAATGATCACTTCTATCAATAGAATTCAAATTTAAAATAAATTTATCTATTTTGATTAACTTATTTAAAATAAATAAATCAATATATTTTAATTAATATTTCTAATTTTTAAAATTTAAAATTAGAAGGATTTAGAGGAGACAAAAAATTAAATAACTTTACAATTTTAGCTAATTATATCATAATAATATCATGCTGTTGCAAATCTCTCTTTGCTTTTGTAATTTGATAATTATAAATTATTTATTTCAATTTATCAATATGTTTATTAATTTTATTTTCTTTATTTATAATTATAAATAAATAATTATTTATTTGAAATTATTATAAGATTCAAAAAATAAAAATATCCATAGCATTGGTGGGATCTTTTCTAGTTTATTAATAATAAGAATAAAATTTTGTATTTTAATTAATTTGATAACTTATAATTTGTTTACAAATTAATTTTAAAAATTAGTATTATCTATTTAATTTCATTTCTCATATAAATTCATCTATAATACCTAATTAAATAATATATAAGTCTTAATTATAAATATAAATACAAATTTTAATTATAATGTATATTAATTTATACATTATGAGTATAATTAATAATAATAATTGTTCAAAAAAACTAATAAAAATAAAATTTATTAAATTTAAGCATAATTTAATTTTAAAAAGTATTTATTCGGTTGACTTGGAATAAAATTTTATTTTCATGATAATATTTATTTTTAATAAAAAATATTAAAATAAAAATAAAGTTATTATAATTTAAAAGTAGATAAGACATGATGATAATGAAGAAGGGTGGAGATAAAATTGGGAAAGCAAGTGAACAATAAAATAAATCCAGCGTTATTAAGGAAAGTCTCAACAGTCACAATAATCCTAACATCTCAAGTATTTTAGTTTAAGGATGGGTAAATCGTCTAAACTTACTTTCCTACCATAAATTTAATCAACTCAATTAATCATGTCAATTTAAATTAATTAAATTAATCAATTTCAATTTATATATTTATTAGTAAAATTGATCAAACTTGACAAAATTGACCAAATCAATTAATAATAATCAAATTTTTAGAATAAAATTTTTTGATCAATCGATAGTAATTGGATTGACCGGCTTTTAAAACCCAACCAACCTGATCAAAACTAAATGAGATGTTTTGAAAGAAAATCATCAATCATACTAAAATGAATGGATTTATAAAAATTCGATTGAAGTATTGACATATACTATTAAAATTTCAAAAAGTATAATGCAAATAATAATTACATTCTTTTTATATTTCAATTATCACTTCAAAACTTATTCCAAACATATTTATTCTTAATTGAATTAAATTTTACAACTATTTTTTGGATAGGTGATAGTTCAAAATTATTTATAGATTTAGATTTAAATTTTAGATACAAAATAAAATTTAGATATATATTATATTTGATATTTCAATGACTAAATAATCAAATAGATCCTAATATAAATCAATTGAAATGAATTATTTCTTGCACACGATTTCTTCCATGTCAATGGAAATTGAAAATTAGTGAAATCCACCTAATGAAACATCAAACAAGCTAGCCATTACCAACAAATTCAGAGGAGATCAAGAATGAAAAGAAAAGGAGTCAAATGCTTATAGGAGAGAGGTGGCAAAAGCTTACAGCCTACAATATCTTCTGTGATAGTTAATACATTTATGACTATCACTAATTTAACACATTGAATACAACAATCATGCTATTTTTTCAATACTTAATAATTAGTGAAACAGTGTCGTTAACACATTCTGTTAGCATTGGAAATGATCCCCCATCATTGTAGTTTTTTCATTTCCACTTAGAACACAGGCTTAAGTTCCAAAGCAAAAGCAATTTACTACCACGGGGCCTTGACTGCTCCCTGAAACATATGTTCGTGCCTTTCAGCATTCACCTTCAAAGCCTCTATCTCAGCATCAAGCCTTTCCCTTTCATCTTTGTTTTATTAGTTTTTGTTATAGATTTGTGTCTTATTTATTATGATAATTATTGTTTTCTTTAGGTATTTTGTTAACTTTAATATGTTTATTTAGTGTTTCCATCAATTTTGGTAGTTTTAGTTTATTTCAGTGTTTATGTCATTTTTGATATAGTTTTTAGTGTGGTGTTTATATTTTGTTGGTTGTTGTTTATTTAATTCTTGTTTAAAGTTTGTTTCAAGTTTTGTTTTAGGTTAAATATGCAAGGAACCATGCTAAGGAAGGAAAAAACTAAGGAATCAAGAGAAAAGGAAAAATGGACAGTGGCTGACACATGCAGAGAACACGGCCAAGCTTGTGGCCGTGTCCCATACCAAGCTAAGGAGGAAGATTAAGATACAGAGGTGGACACACTCAGGGGACACGGCCAAGTCAGTGGCCGTATCCCTCCCAAGAACCTCAAACATGGCTAAGTTGCTTAAGCTTGGCCGTGTCTCACTCAAGTCCAAAGCAAAAGAAGATAAAAATCAATCAGTAAAAGACACAAGCAAGGGACACGGCCAAGCTTGTGGCCGTGTCCCTCCAATGCACCTCTAACACGGCCGTGTCTCATCCAACTTGGTCGTGTCTCTCATGGACCAAAGACAACGCGGATTTTTAAACGGAGGATTCATATAAATATTAAAAAAGTTAGGGTTTCGGGGGTTGTTGAGAGTTTGAGATTGGATCAGCCATCAAAGAGAAGAACTTAGGGTTTCACATTTGTTTTCTTTGATTTTGATTACACTTTGATTAATCTATCTTAGATTAGATTGTTCTAGCCATTGATACACCCTTCTTGCAAGATTTGAACAAGAGATTCTTCAGAAGCTTCAAGGAGTTTGTAATTTGGTTTTGTTCTTGAACTTTATCTCTTTAATTTCATTGAAATTGTATTTATGGATATTATCATGTCTAAATTGATTTCTTTAAATATTAATGAGATGAGTATGTTTGATAGCATTATGAACTAATTTGATCTAGTCTAGGGTTTGTATGGATCTGCTATGATTGTATGAATTGGTTATTACTCTTAACTCAATTATTTCTTTAAGCCTTTATTGAATGAATTATTGCTAATATATAATTGATTGGCCACCAATTATGTGTTTTAGGTATTAGATGATGGATTGAGAGATGAAGTCTAATGCTGGAACAATTCAATTAAAGACTTAGGTGAATTAGAGATATAACCTAGGAAAAGATTATTTCAATTGGAACAAGATTATTTGAGAAAGGTTTGAATGCGAGAGCTTATTTCCTTTATTCAATTAATTAAGTTGCTGGAGATTTAATCTTTGAAATTAAATTGGTTAAGAGGAATAACCGTTCATACATATAAGTAGTAGAGAAGTGCAAACCCTAGACCATTCTTTTAAGTGAATCAAAATATTAGCTTTTATTGTTTTAAACTTTGATCAATCTGTCTTTATTAATTGTTAGCAATTTAAATTTCTTCATTACTTGTTATTTATTATATGATAATCAATTAACTACTTTAGCTTCCTTGTGAGACGACCTTGGGGCGATCACCTTTGCTACAGCTACCTCGTATACTTGCGAGTGACGCTTTGTGGTAGAGTTAATTTGAACGCAACAAGTTTTTGGCGTCGCTGCCGGGGAAGCTAATTGGCGTAATTGTTTATTAGTTATAGATATTTTAGATTATTTTTCATTGTTTACATTTTATTTTATTTTGTCTTTTGCTTTTAATAATTTCTTTTTCTAGAAATTCTGTTTATGCAAGGCAGGAGATCACTTGAAGGAGAGTTATATCCATTTATTCCAGAAATTTAGAGAGTGAAAAGGAGCAGAGAAGAGTTTGAACTTTATACCGAATTTGATACTACAGAGGAGGACACTTCTGATTTTGAGTCGGAATCTGCACAATCTGTTAAAATAGCAGAAGAAAGACAAAGGACTATGAGAGATTTTGCTAGACCTGTCATTGGAACTTCCACCTCTTGTATAAGATTGAAAGATGCAGCAAGAAACTATGAGTTGAAGAACAATCATTACAATATGTTGCCATCAATCTATGGAGTTCCAAATGAAGATCCTTTGGACTTTATTTGGGATTTTTATTCTACCCTCAACACTTTTCCATTGGGAGGACTAACAGAGGATCAGTTGAGGATGAAATGTTTCCCGTATACATTAAAGGATAGGGCTAAGAGCTGGTTAATGATGTTGCCCGAAAACTCTTTGACAACTTGGGAACAAGTTTATAACAAATTTATGGTCAAGTTTTATTCACATCAGATGACAGCTGAATTGAGAGGGAAGATTGCTACAATCTCTCAATTTGAAGGAGAGCCATTTCATGAGGCTTGGAACAGATTCAAGATGTTATTGATCCAGTGTCCACATCATCACTACCCACTCCAACTTCTGAATCAGTTCTTCTATGATGGTTTAACCCAGCAATTTCAGAACACTGTTGATAACGCAGCTGGGGGAGCTATGGGAGAAAAGACAACTGATGAAACTTATGAGATCTTTGAGATGTTGGGAGCTAATTCTCAATAGAAAAGTATAAGGGGAAGAAGTAAAGGGGTGAATCAACTGGAAGCTAATAGTGAGATGGTCAATCAGATAGCTGAATTGACAAGGCAAGTGCAGATGCTGAATATGAAAAACAATTCTCCTTCATCCACTCAAGAAATTTGTGGAATTTGTGGAACTCTTGGGCATGGAGCAAATATTTGCCCCTCCGCATATGAGTCATATGGGAATGAAGCTGAACAAGTCAATGCTATGGGGGGATTTCAACCAAGGGCCCAGAATGATCCTTATTCAAATACCTACAATCCTGGTTGGCGGAGTTACCCAAATTTTTCCTGGACAACAAATAATTCTCAGCAGCCTTTTCATTTGATCCAGAGACAGAACCAACAGCAGGGTCAATCCTCAAATCAAGGGCAGTCTAAGATAGAGAGTTTGGAGGAAAGTTTACAAGCTTTTATCCAAGTCAGTGCTAAAAATCAAGAGATGACCAATAAGAGGCTGGATTCATTAGAAGCATCTTTTAAGAAAGTGGAGACTCAAGTAGGGCAACTTGCACAACAGATGCAGATTCAACAAAAGGGGAAATTCCCAAGTCAAACTGAGTAGGCACAATCAGTGACTGTTCTTAGAAGTGGTAAGGTAATTAACAATAATGTTGAAAATGATTCTGTGAATGCAGGTGACCAAGAGAACAAAAAGGAAGGAGAAACAGAGAACAAAGGTGCTGGAGAAAGATCAATGGAGAAATCCTCTTCAACATATTTACATAAGGCAAGCAATCCATACCGGCCACCTATACCATTCTCCAGCAGGTTGAAGGATGATAAAAAAGATAAGCAATTCTCTAACATTTTCAACATGCTATCTAAGGTAAGTATTAACTTACCCTTACTTGAAGTAATAAAGAACATGCCGGCTTATGCCAAATTCTTCAAAGAGTTGATCACCAAGAAAAAGAGGTATGAGCCGAATGAAAAGGTGATAGTTTCAGAGGTAGCTAGTGCTGTTCTGCAGCATAAACTACATCCCAAGCTAAAGGATCTTGGTAGCTTTATAATTCAAATTACTGTGGGGAATGGAAAGGGGACTGATGGCATGTGTGATCTAGGAGCCAGTGTAAATTTGATGCCTTATTCTGTGTATCAAGAATTAGAACTAGGGGAACTTAAACCAACCAAAATGGTGTTGCAATTAGCTGATAGATCTTTTAAATTCCCGAAAGGGGTTGTAGAAGATGTGTTAGTTAAGGTTGGAGGGTTGATAGTACCTGTAGATTTTATAGTTCTTGACATGGAAGGAAGTAACCCTACACCATCAGCACACACTATTTTGCTGGGTAGGCCTTTTATGGCGACTACCAACACATTGATAGATGTTAAAAATGGTAAATTATCAATGACTGTCTTGGGACAGAAGGTTGAATTTTCTATTTTTAACACTTCTCCCATTCCTACAACTGCTTTATATGAGGAATGTTCTTTAATTAATTGTGTTGAAGCAGTTGTTTCAGATGATTTCTTACAGACAGGTTCCTCAGATAAATTGGAGCTGACACTGACCTTAGAAGAGGGGGCTAAACCAGTGGGGGAGACCGAAAGGTGCCTTAACCCAAAGGCATATGAGAGCTCAAGGATTTACAATGATCGCACTAAAGCACTTCATGACCGAATTATAGTGCGAAAGACATTGAGTCCAGGTATGAAAGTTTTACTTTTTAACTCTTGACTCCGTCTGTTTCCAGGTAAACTCAAGTCTCGATGGAGTGGTCCTTTCGAGATAACCAAGGTATATCCTTCTGGTGCCATTGAATTGCTTAACTCTCAAACAAATAAGACTTTTAAAGTAAATGGATAGAGAGTTAAACCATATAAAGAAGGATTTCAAGAAGTGAGGATCATTGACAGCACTTTGATCCACGATCCCTAAGTCTTGCAGTGATGTCCAGCTAGATGACATTAAAGAAGCGCTTAATGGGAGGCAACCCATTGGTTTGCATTTCTTTTCATAGTTGTAATTTTAAATTAAGCAATTTTGATTTTATGTTTGTTTAAATAAATGGAATGTGCTTTGATCGGTTTTTATTTTGTGTTTCAAGGTTGTTTAAAGAAGAAGATTTGCAAAATCTTTAAGAATTGAAATTAAAAAAAAAAGTTAAAAAGGGCAGTAGGTGACACGGCCAAGTAGCTTGGCCGTGTCCCTTGGCCATCACATGGGACACGGCCAAGATTCACCACCAAATCAACGTTCTTTCGTTTTGCAAATTTTTCTTCCAGTAGAGGACACACCCATGGGACACGGCCAAGTCACTGGCCGTGTCCCTCCAAGTGTATCAGACACGGCCGTGTCCACCCAGACTTGGCCGTGTCTCTTCAATTTCACACACTAGACACGGCCAAGTCCACCCAAACTTTGCTGTGTCCCTTCACTTTTGCTCTTTAAAAAACATTATTTTGCACTTTTTCCTCATTCAATCCCTAATTTTCTATTTTGGTCTTTCTTTCTCTCTCGATTTCTCTCTCTCGCAATCTCCATTACTTGTGCTTACAAGCTCCAAAACCTCCATTAAAGCTCAATTTTCTTCACCAAAACTAGAATTAATCTGTTAAAACTTCTTCTTCTCTTACAAAGATCGATTTAATCAAGTTTTGGTGTTTAATTTTTCAGATTTTCAAGATGTCAAGAACAAAGATAGTTTCACACCGCAAGAAGAAGAGACCTACAACTGAAGGGGCTTCTTCATCTTCATCGGTTTCATCTTTGAAGAGAGCAAATCTTTTGGCTCGGGGTTTCTTCCCGACGAGGTATGTTAATGATGAATCCCTTGATGCTCTGCATATTAGGAATAATTTTTATCATTATGTTCAAATTCTGGGGTGGGAGAACCTAGTCTACTTGCAACCTTTGTAATTTCAAGAGCTTACTCTAGAGTTCTTACTTTCTCTTAATGTTGAAAGAGATGCGCAGAAAATTTGCTCTAGGTTGAGTTTTAAGTTGTTTGAAAAATCAATTGTGATTAGTATTGAACAATTAAATGGTATATTCGATTTCCACCAACATGGTGAAAGGTCGGTACCTAAGGAATTTAAACAACAATTTGCTTGGGGAGCTTTGGCCTCGGGGACTTATGTGGCCAAATCGGCCAAAGCAACTAAATTAAGCAATCCCGCTTTGAGGTACTTGCATCGTTTTATGTCATGCGGATTCTTTGCTAGGAAGGAAAGCTCGGGTGTGGTGGAATTGAGTGAATTGTTTTTCTTAGATTGTGTGGTTAATGCAGTGACTATTAGTTCCGGCTATTGGTTAGCTGATATTTTTGATAGTGTGGCAAACAAGAAGAAGGGGGCTATCTGTATTGGAGGATTGGTTACCCCATTGACCTTAGCCCTTTTTGATGATTTTGACCCGAGTACCTGTCGCATGACTAGAATTATGGGTAATGATTCCTTGGATTTGGCTACACTAGAGAAGATGCATATGGTGGTGCATAGGAGAGGGGCTCATATGATGGCTTCAGCTGAGCCAGAAGCACCGGGGGACAGTCAGAAGAGACCTCGAGTTGAAGAGGAGTCCGATTCAGATTCTCTTGGTTTAGATGAAGATGCTCCGGTCTCAGGTAATCAGGAGATAATTAATAGAATTGAGGCATTGGAGGGCAAGGTAGACCGTAACCATGCTGCAGTCTTGCAGCAGTTGGAACAGATTAATAGCAACCTTGCAAAGATTTTGAGTTTTCATCCCTCGGCTGCTTCATCATCACATCCTCCTTCACCATAGATCTTTGGAGAGATTTTCCTTGCTTTATTGTGTTTAGCTATTTTTGTTATTTTCATTTTTGTTTTTAATGTTAACATTTTATATTTTGGATATTTTATTTTTATATATTGTACTTTTATTTTTGAACATTTGTGTTTGTGATGAAAAGTTAGGGTTTTGCCTCACCAGGGTACAATGGAAGACAGGTTGTACTTAACTCTTTCTCTTTATTATTCTTGTTTTCCATTGAGGACAATGTAAATTCTAAAGTGTGGGGGTAATCTTTTAGCTTTTCTTTAATTTTTGTTTTGTTTGTCTTGGTGTGTTTTATTGTGTGTTGTGCATGGCATAATTGTTGAAAACTTATTGATCTTTGCTGTGATTCTAGCATTATAGTTGAGACTTTAGTATCAGCATAGAGATTAGCATTTGAATTCATTCAGGATCAATTTTCACATTCTGCAATTCATGACATATAAATCTTTGAGAACCCACATTTGTGAGTTTTGAGCCTTATAGATTAAATGTTAGTTCAATTGATTTTCTTTTCTTAAGTGTGCATCTTTATGATTTTGCATCTCTAGAGCTTGCTTTTGCATACTAATTGAGCTCACATTATGATTTAATCTCGAGTTTTAAAATGATGAAGGCAAATTACGTTAGCCCTTTAGCTTAAAAAGACCTCCCTTAATATTGAATTCCTTAGTGAGCCAAGTTGAGCCTTTAACCTTTTCTTGATTGATCAACACAATTCGCAACTCAACTTTCTCTTATTATAATCATACCTGCATTAAGGAATGGAGTTTCTTATGATATGACAATAGGGTGGTTTGATTCAAAAGTGTGGGGTAAGCAATTAAAAATAATAATAAAATGTATTGCTATTTGGGGGTTGAAATGCATACTTTGCACATTGTATTTGCTAAGAGTTGGTTATTCTTTTCCTCTTCATTTTAAGCTAGATGTTCCATGCAATTTTATATTTTGTTTATATATATAAAAAAAAAGAAAGAAAGAGAAATATATAAAAAATATATGAATGATAAAAAAAAGGGGGTAAAGAAAATAAAAAAGAATATATATATACAAAATTCATATATGTTCTAGCATTGGTCATTAAAAGAGGAATGTTTACTCATTGCTTTTCTTTAAGTATGCAAGTATGTGAAAGTATCAAAGGTTGGTGATTATGCCATTTGAGGGAGTTTGAGTTTCTTAGCAAGGGTATTGTCTAATTTAGATACTCCATTTCTTGATGCTCCAGCTTAAATGTCTTTTATCACACCTTCACCTTAGCCCCATTACATCCAAATGAAAGACCTTCGGATTATTGCTTGAGAAAATCAGTGAGGGAGATTGGATAATTAAGCAAGTTTATGGTCTAATGCAGTCATGAGTGGTTTGAGTGAATTAACCTTTGAAATCGAGTGAAACACTTAGATGAGAGATAAGATTTGTATGTTTGGATTAATGAATGAGTTAAGAAAATCTTGATTGAAGAAAATTGCAATTATTTATGGCTGAGTCTTAAAGGATTTCATCTTATATACTGGAATTATAGTTAAGGTTGTTTGAGTTTTTAATTTATGCCATGTGAATTTGCTTGAGGACAAGCAAAGTTTTAAGTGTGGGGTAGTTGTTTTATTAGTTTTTGTTATAGATTTGTGTCTTATTTATTATGATAATTATTGTTTTCTTTAGTTATTTTGTTAGCTTTATTATGTTTATTTAGTGTTTCCATCAATTTTGGTAGTTTTAGTTTATTTCAGTGTTTATGTCATTTTTGATCTAGTTTTTAGTGTGGTGTTTATGTTTTGTTGGTTATTGTTTATTTAATTCTTGTTTAAAGTTTGTTTCAAGTTTTGTTTTAGGTTAAATATGCAAGGAACCATGCTAAGGAAGGAAAAAACTAAGGAATCAAGAGAAAAGGAAAAATGGACAGAGGCTGACACATGTAGAGGACACGGCCAAGCTTGTGGCCGTGTCCCATATCAAGCTAAGGAGGAAGATTAAGACACAAAGGTGGACACACTCAGGGGACACGGCCAAGTCAGTGGCCGTGTCCCTCCAAAGAAGCTCAAACACGGCCAAATTGCTTAAGCTTGGTCGTGTCTCACTCAAGTCCAAAGCAAAAGAAGATAAAAATCAATCAGTAGAAGACACAAGCAACGTACATGGCCAAGCTTGTGGTCGTGTCCCTCCAATGCACCTCCAACATGGCCGTGTCTCATCCAACTTGGCCGTGTCTCTCATGGACCAAAGAGCGGATTTTTAAGCGGAGGATTCATATAAATATTAAAAAAGTTAGGGTTTCGGGGTTGTTGAGAGTTTGAGATTGGATCAGCCGTCAAAGAGAAGAACTTAGGGTTTCACATTTGTTTTCTTTGATTTTGATTACACTTTGATTAATCTAGCTTAGATTAGATTGTTCTAGCCATTGATACATCCTTCTTGCAAGATTTGAACAAGAGATTTTTCAGAAGCTTCAAGGAGTTTGTAATTTGGTTTTGTTCTTGAACTTTATCTCTTTAATTTCATTGAAATTGTATTTATGGATATTATCATGTCTAAATTGATTTCTTTGAATATTAATGAGATGAGTATGTTTGATAGCATTATGAACTAATTTGATCTAGTCTAGGGTTTGTATGGATCTGCTATGATTGTATGAATTGGTTATTACTCTTAACTTAATTATTTCTTTAAGCCTTTATTGAATGAATTATTGCTAATATATAATTGATTGGCCACCAATTATGTGTTTTAGATATTAGATGATGGATTGAGAGATGAAGTCTAATGCTGAAACAATTCAATTAAGGACTTAGGTGAATTAGAGATATAATCTAGGAAAAGATTATTTCAATTGGAACAAGATTATTTGAGAGAGGTTTGAATACGAGAGCTTATTTCCTTTATTCAATTAATTAAGTTGCTGGAGATTTAATCTTTGAAATTAAATTGGTTAAGAGGAATAACTGTTCATACATATAAGTAGTAGAGAAGTGCAAACCCTAGACCATTCTTTTAAGTGAATCAAAATACTAGCTCAATTTACTTTTATTATTTTAAACTTTGATCAATCTGTCTTTATTAATTGTTAGCAATTTAAATTTCTTCATTACTTGTTATTTATTATATGATAATCAATTAGCTACTTTAGCTTCCTTTTGAGATGACCTTGGGGCGATCATCTTTGCTACAGCTACCTCGTATACTTGCGAGTGACGCTTTGTGGTAGAGTTAATTTGAGCGCAACAAGTTTTTGGCGCCGCTGCCGGGGAAGCTAATTGGCGTAATTGTTTATTAGTCATAGATATTTTAGATTATTTTTCATTGTTTACATTTTATTTTATTTTGTCTTTTGCTTTTAATAATTTCTTTTTCTAGAAATTCTGTTTATGCAAGGCAGAAGATCACTTGAATGAGAGTTATATCCATTTATTCCAGAAATTCAGAGAGTGAAAAGGAGCAGAAAAGAGTTTGAACTTTATACCGGATTTGATACTACAGAGGAGGACACTTCTGATTTTGAGTCGGAATCTGCACAATCTGTTAAAATGGCAGAAGAAAGACAAAGGACTATGAGAGATTTTGCTAGACCTGTCATTGGAACTTCCACCTCTTGCATAAGATTGACAGATACAGCAAGAAACTATGAGTTGAAAAATATTCATTACAATATGCTGCCATCATTCTATGGAGTTCCAAATCAATTAATAATAATCAAATTTTTAGAATAAAATTTTTTGATCAATCGATAGCAATTGGATTGACCGGCTTTTAAAGGCCAACCAACCTTATCAATGTTTATTTCTATTTTAGTTCCCGTTAAACTAAATGAGATGTTTTGAAAGAAAATCATCAATCATACTAAAATGAATGGATTTATAAAAATTCGATTGAAGTATTGACATATACTATTAAAATTTCAAAAAGTATAATGCAAATAATAATTACATTCTTTTTATTTTTCAATTATCACTTCAAAACTTATTCCAAACATATTTATTCTTAATTGAATTAAATTTTACAACTATTTTTTGGATAGGTGATAGTTCAAAATTATTTATAGATTTAGATTTAAATTTTAGATACAAAATAAAATTTAAATATATATTATATTTGATATTTCAATGACTAAATAATCAAATAGATCCTAATATAAATCAATTGAAATGAATTATTTCTTCCACACGATTTCTTCCATGTCAATGGAAATTGAAAATTAGTAAAATCCACCTAATGAAACATCAAACAAGCTAGCCATTACCCACAAATTCAGAGGAGATCAAGAATGAAAAGAAAAGGAGTCAAATGCTTATAGGATAGAGGTGGCAAAAGCTTACAGCCTACAATATCTTCTGTGATAGTTAATACATTTATGACTATCACTAATTTAACACATTGAATACAACAATCATGCTATTTTTTCAATACTTAATAATTAGTGAAACAGTGTCGTTAACACATTCTGTTAGCATTGGAAATGATCCCCCATCATTGTAGTTTTTTCATTTCCACTTAGAACACAGGCTTAAGTTCCAAAGCAAAACCAATTTACTACCATGGGGCCTTGACTGCTCCCTGAAACATATGTTCGTGCCTTTCAGCATTCACCTTCAAAGCCTCTATCTCAGCACCAAGCCTTTCCCTTTCATCTTTCAATTCCCTTAACTTTGATTCTAGACTTGTCATTTCCTCATTTATACGAGCTTGTTCTAGTCTAACTTCTCTACACTCTGACTCCACTGCTGCTGCTGATTCCATGGCAAGGCTCATTAGTCGGTTCAACCGAGTTCGCAAGAACCCTACATTCATGCCCGACATCTCAAACCCTTTGAGAGTCTTGTCCCAAACTACAAAATCTGCATATGAGCTGGAAAGAGTAGATGCTCTAATGGCCTCTGAAATGTTAACAACTCCAATTATTATTTCAGCAGCCAGTTTATAATTAATACTCTTGAGAAGATTTTCATGCAGAAATGTATTTTGTGAGCAACATATAGCTCATAGTATTTTGTCCTATGGTTATCAGAGAGTTCAGAGTCTACAGCCAAATTATTGACAAAAATGCTGAAACTCTTGATGCTGTCTATATCCTTAAAGCCAACAACAGATCCTGAAGATGTGGTAACTTCCAAAATTTTGGAGTCATGATCCTCAGAATCATTCTCAGACTTATTGGCTCCCTGCCCTTCATTCAAAACCATCAGGCTTTTCTCCTGGTTATTCTCCTGCACAAGGCCTCCTGGAGGAAGGTCCGAATGTTTTGCCTTTTTATGGCTGTCTATGTCTTTCTCAGCTACATCTTGTATGCCAGGCAAAGAAAATGAAGAGACTGGATTCAGTAACTTCAAGGGATCATGTACAAATTAAAGCAACAAAGGAGAGAATACATACCAGATTTGATTTGTTCTTCAGAAGCATCCACTTTTAAATTGTCAATACTCCCATTTGCTTTGGCTGAAACAGTTCCTCTCACTATGTACACCTACAAGAATGGTACAAAAGATGACAATAGTTTGAAAAAATAGACCTAAAAATCGACAAGCAAAAGGAGGACAATATAGCCCATATCTCAGCCAAGGATCAGACTTAGAGTTCTAGTTTTCTCTCTATGTGTGCACAATGTAACAGATTTTTGCTTCCACTTATTATGAAATGAGCAATCTCTCTATTTAGACATCTCTCCATTCGCCTGTAAGTGCAGTTGTGCCTGTGCGACTGCATGCATACAGAATAAAAGAACTGCTTTCAGCCCACCATGAATTAAATATAACAAATTTAAAAGTTGAAACTAAAATATGTGCCACAAATTCGGAGAATATAAAAGTGGAAACAATTTTTATGATTTGGTAATCACATCTCAGTAAACTCCTAATAAGAACAACATAATTTACTCAACCAATTGACCCAGTCTTTTGTTCTCTCTCAATATCCAGTTTGATCATCCAAACTTCCCCAGACGTTCCTCCCATCACTGCACTTACAAACTACAGGATAAATTCCATTATCTAAAAGAGATTCGATGGCATTTTTTCTTTAGGTTCATAATGCAATGAACAGCCTCTGATAGATAAGTTTGCATTAGAAAGACACAATAGTAGGTCTCAGAAGTGCAAACAAGGAATGGAAGGAGAGAAGAGGGTGGGTTGTTTCTTAACCTGTTAGAATGGCACTTCCTGGTTATTTTATTTTTTGAAGGCTGACTATAACAAATAGTAGTTAAATAATAAAAACAAAAGGAATACGATGATAGCAGCAAATGGTACCTTAAACCTTAAAGGTCTGAGCAAATGGAAAATGAGGACATCACCCTCATGCATGTTGTGTGAGGAGCAGAATGCTTTCCATTCACCACTCAGTGCTGTCTATTCTGCAATATAATTTACTATGTACTCTTCTCCATTTTCAGTTTCCAAGAAAACAGTTGTATCATTCTTTGGCAAGTGCAATTTGCAGAATCGCATAGGAAGATGCTGCCATCAAAGAAGTTGAACATATAATGTTGTCTAAATATGATAGCATCTGTTCTCAAATTTAGGACAGAAATTTCAGTTTACCATCCAAAATCCCACAGTTACATTTGACCGAACCAAAGCCTTTGCAAAGCTTGGGAATGAAGCATCTAAACTTGCTTGAATCTCTTCTGCTAGCTCCATAGCAGAAGACCTAGATTCAGAGTTATTGTAATAGTCATTCACCATAGTTCTCTTTTGTTTATAGCTTTAAGAACATATGAAGAAAAGGAATCAGTACGAGAAGATGATAAGATTCTCGGTTCTTATCAATTGAATATACCTGTTCTTATCCATTGAATATAACTTAGAAACACTTTAATAAGATCTCTTACCTTGTAGACTTGCTCAATTTATCATATAAGACCTGCTCAAAAAATTACAGAGACCTTTTTCAGATTAAGATCACCATTCAAATATATTTAATATCACCAAATTATTGAAGCAAAAAAATTAGAGCAATTAAGGGTCTAAAAGATAATTTTTGTAGGATATTAAGCTAGATAGCCAATTAACTTTGAGCATGAGCTCAAACAGGTTGACAAACACAAAAAATGAAACATAAACTGAGTGCAATAGGGCATCACTCCAGTAATTTATGAACCCATACAGCAATGACAAAGATTGAACTAATTGAAAATTAAATTGGGTCTTTCCTTCTGTCCTGAGGAGAAACATATACAAAAAAAGGGAACATATAGCCTCTACTTATGTCCAGCATTGAAAACTTGAAGTGGGATTTGCAGCTATCAAAACTATGTGCATTGTAATCAATCATATTTCAGGCTGGAGAAGTTGTGCAGTCACAACTAAAAACTCTCATTTCAATGATAGGTTCGTTGTACTGGGTTTATATAAGACAAGAAGGACCTAGAGAGGATATTGGAATAAAAAAAAGGTTAAAACAAAAACTCCCCAGAGTAAGAAACTAGGAATTGGAACTGAAATGAAAGAGCCCCGTAAAAAGAGGGCAAATAATAGCTAGAGTAGATTGTGAGTGCTCTACCACATAAGAATATTAGGTACCTGCTACGAGATAAAAGAAAATCCGCACTCTAGGTTCGGTGACAATAAGTCAGGAACAAGTTTAAAATGGAACAAGCTCAAAGTAAGCTTAGAAGTGTTCGCTTCCTGGATGCCTAATTACCATAGAAGTGAATGTTATTGCCAGCTTTGGGCTTTTGCTTTTAGGCGTTTTTCCATTTTGCAAAAGATTTCAACTAATCCCAGTTTGACAAACAAAATTGATTAAAACCCTAACATTAGCAAAACAATGACAAATTTTGCACCAGTGTTCACTTAATTCTAAAAATAGAAACCATTTAGCTAATAAACAAGAACAAAACAAGGATTTATTTAAAAGGTATTCTCAAATTAATGAAAAGATTGAAACTTCCCAAAAATATAAGATATCAGGAAAAAAAAAAAAAGTTGGGTTCGTACAAGCTCAGTGCCGGTGCTAGGTTGCGGAGAATCGTCATGGATCTGGGTCAGCTTTGTCTTGTTCCCTTTTGATTTCCTTCTCCTAACCTGAAAATGAAGAAAAAAAACAGATTTCAGAGATAAGAAGCATATAGTAACAAGCAAAGAGAGAGAGAAAGAGAGAGACCTTGGGATAGAAATAAATGGAGATTTGCCTAGACTGAGGAGAAGAAGGAGGCGGCGTTTTTTCATCTGCGGTATCCATGAAAGTAAAGTTACAGCTCTGAATCTCTCTGTATCTTCTCCTCTACCTCCGGGGTTTTGCCTCAGCTCAGGTTTTCTATTTTCTATCCTTCAGTTTCCTGTTGGTGAAGTAAAGAATGGGTTAAGCCAAGAGCAGGACAAGGAGCAGGACAGCATTGAGTATTTTGCGTTAGAAAATAAAATCTTCTTGTCAGAATTTCTATTTAACTGTATTTATTTTCCCCAGAATAAAATGTAACTGTTTGCTTAATTTTAATTTAGTTATTTTATATTTTTAAAGGAAAAAAAATATATTGTCAGATTAATTTAGTAATGAATAAAAAATTTTATTTTAACATTATCAGAAAGAAAACAAATTTATTTTAGCAAGCTAAAAAGCTATTTTATTACATTGGATTGTGTGTTTCAATGCAATAATAATATTACATCTAACTTTTACTTATTACTTCTTTTTTTAAAACATTTATACAACTATTTTAAAAATAAATTTTATTTTTAAAAATATTACACTTTTAAAAATTCATAAATATTTTTTTTAAAAAAATATTTTACTTCTTACTAAAATATTTTTTTTTCAAAAATACATTTTCTATTATTTCAAGAAATATTTTACTACAATTTTTATTTTTTAAAACTTTACTATTAAATAATTATATATTTTAAAAATTAATAAAAAATTAATATTTTAAATTATATTTTTAAAATATAAAATATAATAATTTTTATAAAAAAAAATTTAATTTTCATTACAAATAAAAATAATACTCACAAAATAAAATAAAAAAAGTAAAATATAAAAAATATATTAATAAAAATCATTAAATTTATTTTTAAATAATCTTTACATATTAAACACATTGAAAAAGAGTTTAAGAAAAGGTTAATTTTATTTAGGGCTGTAAATGAGCCAAGCTACTCGAGCTCGGCTTGGATTTCGGCTCAATAAAACTCGTTCAGGCTCGAGCTCGAACTGCTCATTTATTAAATGAGTCAAGCTCAAGTTATGAAATACTTGACTCATTAGCTCGCGAGCTAGCTCATTTAAAAAGCTCGTGAGTTAAGCTCGTAAGCTAGCTCGTTTAGTGTATTGGATTAAAAATATATATAATTTAATTTATATATATTAAATTATATATGTGAATATATTAATTTTTGACTAACTTAATTAATATAATTTATTAATATATGGTATATGCGATAAATAAATTAAATAATATATATTATAAAATATCTTAGTAATTTATAGTAAAATATAAAATTATAGTAATATAATATTTTATTTTTATTAATATACAATTATATTATTCATCTTTCATGCAAACATAAATTTTAGTATATCTTTTATAAAAATTTAGAAAAAGTGAATGAAAAATTAAAATTAAAATAAGTTTATTGAGCTCGTTAAACTTATTTAAATTAAACTCCAGTTCAAGCTCGAGATACATGATATATGAGCTGGCTCGATACAAATTCGGGCTCGGCTCGAACTCGATTCGAGTTCGAGTTTGAACTCGACTATTTTATAATGAGCCGAGCTTGAGCTTTTCAAAGCTCGGCTCGGCTCGGCTCTATTACAGCCCTAATTTTATTGTGTAGATATTATTATATGTTGTGTATATATTATGCATATGTTGTAGATATTGTGTAAATGTTATGTGTATGTTGTGTATATATAAAATTTTAAAAAATAAAATTAAATAAATATTAAATAAATTATGCAAATATTGTGTAGATGATATATATGCTTGGTATATATTATTTATATATCACTATTTATTATGTGTGAATTTTATATATATTATGTATATGTTCATATTTTTGTATTTTTTTGAGAATATTAAAAAAATTATTTATAAATTAAAATAAAAAATAAAAAAATAAAACAGAGAAAAAGTATTGTTATTTTTCAATAAAAAAAAAGAGAAATCCATAACTTTGAAAAGAAAAAATATGGCCATTAAATTGTATTGGAGACTTTTAAAGGTTTAATCGAAAAATCTTGTACTGTCATCCTACTGTCTCACTTATTCTTCGCAGACGATCTCATCCTGCCGAGCCCTGCTTCCTAGGAGCAAGCAAGCTTAATCCTTAAGGTGCTGAATGAGTTTTCTAGATCATCTGGACAGCGAGTTAACGCTTTAACAACTCAAGTCTTCTTCTCTAAAAATGTATTGAGAAGGGAAGCGCAAGGTATTAACTCCACTTTGGGTCTCTTCAAAACAAAGAATTTGGGAAACTACTTAGGTGTCCCTCTTATTCATTCAAGAGTTGATAAAACCACATATAAGGCATTGTCAGAAAAGTCCATAAAAGGTTATCAGCAGTGGCGGAATCAGAAATTCATCAAAAGATGACAAAATTTACACAGAAAAATTTATAGATAAAAAATTTGACAAAGGAAAGCAAAATTTACACAGAAAAAAATATCGACGAGTAATTATAAATTTATAGTTTCAATGTTATTAACCTAATCACAATTTATAATTTTAATTTCATTAAGTTAATCACAATTTATATTAAATTTTTATTTTATATTCAACATTTTTATTTATTATATAATTTATATGTATATATACACATGTAGGGGAGGAGGGGTCCATTGCCCCCCAGGCCCCCCCTCTCCCTCTGCCCCTAGGACTTAACAAGGTGGAATTCTTCTAGTCTCTCACGTGTTGGTCGTGTTTGTTTATCTAATTCAGTTTTACACAATCTCTTAATATATGCGATGCAAACTTCTAAAATCCACGCATCCATTTGTGATAAGATCGATGCCTCATGCCGATCTTTCATCTTTCATTTGGGGTTGCCAGACTGATAGTCAAAAATCAAATTTAATTAGTTGGAACAAGTTTTGCCACCCAAAATGATATAGAGGGATAGGGCTAAAGGATATGAGAGCAATGAACTTAGCTCTCGTGATAAAGTTAGGTTGGAAGTTGCTTGTTGGCTCAGAGAGACTATGGTTAAAGTCTTCTTGGCTAAGTATGATATTCAGAGCACGTTGGAATTATGTAGTTGGAGTACAATAAATACTTCGTATTTTTGCAAAAGCATCGCAAGTGTCTAGAGTCATGTTAGGAGTGGGCTGCATTGGATGATTGGTGATGGCATTTTGGTTCATTTTTTGCTCGATCAATAGGTACTGGAAGGGGGGTCTCCTCAATAAAGCTAGCCATTGACGACGTACCTGATAACACTATTCATAGTATAGTTTCCGAATTTTGTGGGTGACAATGGTGAGTGGAATTGGGCTTCTTTTACCCATCCCCTTCCTACCCAAGTTATGCTGGCTACTGCAGTTGTTAACCCCCTTCATAAGGATAAAGGGATAAACAAGCCATTTTGGGGACCTGCAAATAATGGGAAGTTCTTGGTGAAGTCTGCGGGGATTTTTACTAAAATGTGGGGGTAAATTTTATATTTTATTAAAATATATGACTCTCATTATTATCAATTTATGGGAGTCGCCTGAATATTTTTTTTTTAATTTTTTCTCACCTCAAACTGAAATTTGTAATTTTGATTTGAGTTAAATCAAAAGTCATAATTTTTATTTGACGTCATAATTTTAGTTTGAAAGTTTCAGTTTGAATAAAAATTTTTTTTAAATGCTGCGAAATCGAAACTTGTAGTTTCAGTTTCACTGTGCTCTCTCTGTATGGATTGACGTCAATCCACGCATATTCAAATTTAAAATTTTAATTTTTTTTAAAACCAATCTGAAAAATTTTAAAAAAGAAATTATTAAAAAATATGCATAAGTTTATATTTTAATTTAAGAAATTAAAACAAAAGATTATTATTGTTCCAATAAATTAATTATAAATTTATAAAAAAATAAAAACTAATTATAACTATAACTAATAATAATAAAAATTATTAATTATGTTGGGCCAAATAATTAATAATTTTATTTTGGGCCCAAATATAGTTAATAACAATATAGTTATAATTAATAATTATATAATTGATTATTAATTATTTATTGTTAATTATATAATTGATAATAAGTATAATTAACAATAAATAATAATTAACAATAAATAATTAATAATCAATTATATTATTATTAATTATATTATTATATTATTATTAATTATATTTGAGCCAAATATAATTATAAATTATTTGGGCCCAAATTATAACTTTTGATTATTTGGGCCAATATAATTATTAATTATTGTTATTATCAATTATAATTTTATTATTATTAATTTTATTATTATCAATTTTATTATTATTAATTATATAAATATACTATTTGGTTGGCATTCAAGACCTTTCTTCTGACTAATTGGAAAAAGGTTAGAAGGCATATGGTTGTGGATGATAGAGTAGCAGATCTGGCTTGGCAGGAGAAGATAGTCTACAAGCTACGTGATTGCCCTTTGTGCATGTGTAGTTTGGTATAAAATTGTCCCAACAAGAGATCATCCATGTTTCTTTGGTAGCCCGTTTCAAGAGTGGATTGAGCTGAATTTGGATGGGCGATTACATTCTGTTCATGAAAATAGAGTAGAGATGTATATTTGGTATCATAGTCTGGAAACTTTGGCTAACAAGGAATAACTTTGTGTTTAATGGCAAATCTATGAGTTGTTCATAGTTGGTGGATGATGTCATGGTTTATGAAAAAGAAATTTTAAAAGTGTAGGAAACATTAGAGTAGCCAGACAATTACTAAATTGTGGGAGCAAGTCCCATAGTTTGCTAAAATATGAGACTTTCTTCTATAATTAATGATCTATGAGAGTCAAGCATCAAAATGAAAAGTCTCACTTTCGGTTTCAATGAATTTTAAAATTTTTTTTATCAAACTGAAAGTGTTAGTTTCGGTTTGATAGAAAAATATAAAGTATTAAACTGAAAGTGAGACTTTTCATTTTGATGCTTGAATCTCATAGATCATTAATTATGGGAGAAAGTCTCACATTCTAGTAAATTGTGGAACTTGCTTCCACAATTTGGTAACTGTCCCGCTACTCTAATGCTTCCTACACCTTTGAAATTTCTTTTGCATAAACCATGACATCATCCACCAACTGCGAACAACTCACAGATTTGTCATTAAACACAAAGTTATTCCTTGCTAGCCAAAGTTTCTAGACTGTGATACCAAATATACATCTCTACTCCATTTCATCAACAGAATGTAATCGCCCATCCAAATTCAGCTCAACCAAATATAAAGATTTAATTCAATAGAGAAAATGGAGAATATTTTGTGGAGAATGAAAAATATTTTATAGAGAATGGATTTGAATAATTGAGATAGAATGAAGAGAAGATGAAAAATGAGAGTTTATATAGTAAGGGATTGTGTGAGGATAATGTGTAAAGAAGATTTGTTTGAGTAATTAGGATAGAAATATAGAAGAAGATAGAAATATAGAAGATTACTAAAAATAATCTATATATATATAAAAAGAAACAACAATGAAAAGTTAATTGATGTTGATTTCCTAATGATAAGAGATACGTGCACATATATTAATATAGCATTAAAATTGATGGCAAAAAGGATGAAAATAACAGTATTTTATAAATTTAAGTACCCAAGTATAACAGTATTTGACAAACAACAATAAATTGAGGGATCATAATTGAGGGATCATACAAGCATATTCAAAGAAATCAAAATTTGATTAGAACTCAAAATCAATTTTAATGAAGTTTCACATATTATTAACTTCAACCTGATGAAGTAAACAGAAGTATTATACTAAAAGAAATTATATCTATATATAAACAATAGTTACTGTTCCAGCTAACACAGAAAGAAAATAGCAGGATGGAAATCTCCATAAGATGGTTTCTTCATCTTTCCTCCAGCATGTAGATGTATATGAACACATTTATATAGCTTAATAAGATAACCCCAGCTATACTATTCATTAACTGTGGCTATATAGGACATAGACTTCATTAAAGTAAACAAATATTGTTCAAAATGACTCAAAATCACCTAACATTATATTGAATTTGAATTCTGAATAATTTTCAGAATATGTGCATGTTTTAGAATTTAAAAGATATAATTATCTTAAATAATAAAAATATATAAAAATATATATTTTCATCTTGTAGCACCATCTCAAGAGAGAATGTATTATTTGAATTGTTATATTCTGGAATTTGTCATAATCGCACCATACACACTTTTAGATTCCATTACATCTTAATTTTTTTATCTCGTTGATGAAATCAATATGTGAAGCCATCAAATTCTGTGAAGAAACAAATTATGACAAATAATTTAATTCAACTTCAGATTTATGAAATAAACAAATTTAAACATAACATATCTAAATCAAAAAAGATTTCAAGCAAATAGATTAAAAAAATAACATATTTAAATAAAAATAAATAAATTTAATATTGGAGTACAGTAATGATAAACGATAATGACAATTGCAAGTGAGGAGATAATCCAGAGCACAAAACTATTTTTATGAGGTTTAGTGAGAATAACTGAATATTATTAAAATTTTAGAATTTCTTTTCCTGATTTTTTCTTAATTTAATAATTGAAATGCTATTTCACATTGCAGGAGTAATGGACAATAGTAAAAATATATACGCTTTTCACCGTTTTAATTAGTAGATTTTGAAATTAAATTTTGAATGGACAACAGTGATCTATATGCAAATTATCAAGAATTTCGAAATTAAATTCTTTTAAATTTGTCGTAATTTAAATTCTTTGAGATAATTATATTTCATAATTATATTTTTTTGATAATGGTATATTAATTACCTCAATATGCTTTTTACCGTTTTAATTAGTAGATTTTGCCAATAAAAAAAATAATTAATAGATTTTGAAATTAAATTTTGAATGGACAATAGTGATCTTTATGCAAATTATCAAGAATTTTTTTTATCAAGAATTTTGAAATTAAATTCTTTTGAATTTGTTGTAATTTAAATTCTTTGAGATAATTATATTTCATTATTTTTTTTATAATTATATATTAATTACCTCAATATGCTTTTCACTGTTTTAATTAGTAGATTTTGAAATTAAATTTTGAATGGATAATAGTGATCTATACGCAAACCTTCAAAAAATTTTTATCAAGAATTTTGAAATCAAATTCTTTTGAATTTGTTGTAATTTAAATTCTTTGAGATAATTATAGTTCATTATTATTATTTTTTTGATAATTGTATTTTGAATGGACAATAGTAATCTATACGCAAATTATCAAGAATTTTTGAACTTATTTATCTTAAAGTTATTATAATTTTGTCTTAAATTAAGTCAAGTAGTAATTTCTTATTGTGCCACTTGAAAACTTTTCTCCTTATATATATATATATATAGATAGATAGATATATATATATATATAGATATTTGTATTTATATTTTTTATTTATAAATAATTTTTTATTATTATATTCTCATTATATACACAAAAAAAATAAATATATACATAACATATATATAATACACACATAATAAATAGGAGCATATAAAAGCCAGATATATTGCTGAGATAAAAAAATTTGTTAAAGAAACTAAAAAACATATAAACACTAAGAAAAATAGGAGGATTTAAGATTATCATCAGCCAAAAATAGCCATTAGTCACCCCAAACCTCTTATGGGAAAGCTTTGAAATTTAAGAAGCTGATTAGCTTTTAAATGATTTTGAAAATTCAAAAATAAAAACTGCCCGAGGATATAGGCCGCAAACCTCGGCCTGCGCCTCATCCATAGACGCCAGATTATGCAAGAGGGCCATGAAATTTGTTTTTGAGGAATTTACACTACATAAACTTTTGAGGTTCGACTTTCAAAAATACGGCCGGCTTACTTTTTCTTTCAAAGCTATAGCCCGTTCCTTGTTTTTTCACTTTTTATACTTTAAATCGTGATTCGTCCTTTTTTTTTTTCTGTTTTTCTAATTTTTTTTTATTTTTATTTTTTAATATTTTATTTGTATTTATATTTTTTTATTTATAAATATTTTTTTATTATTATATTTTCATTATACGTAAAAATAAATAAATAAATATATACATATAATATATATACAATACACATATAATAAATAGTAGCATATATCAAATATATATATTAAATATATGCACATCATCTATACAGTATTTATATAATTTATTTAATATTTTTAATTTTATAAATACACACTATCTATATAATATGTACATAATATACACATAATATATATAATAAATACATAAAATAAATATAATATCTATACATCTATGTAACATATACACAACATCCACTTAACATTTAAATAATAAAATTAACTTTTTTTTAACCTTTTTTACTGTTTATAATATAAAATTTGTTTAAAAATAAATTTAATAATTTTTATTAATATATTCTTATATATTTTATTTATTTTACTTATTAATTTTGTGACATTAAAAAGAAAATCAGTAGCATCATCTCATTTGAAGCAAAATTTATCTAACCACAAATATTACTTTCTTATGATTATAATTTTACATTATAAAACGTAAGTTGTGTGTTCATTTAAGAACTTTTTGCAAGAATATCTAGTTACCACTAATGGTGTTGCCTCCACTGAATTATTGTCTACGTTTAGAGCAATTGAGAAAAGTTGATATATCGAAATCAGGTGTTAGTACAGCCAATTACTACTATTTTCTTGCTAGGATTTTGTTATTTCCCATTTACAGATGAATTGTGGGATTTTGTTATTTCCCATTTCTCAACTATCAACAAGAAAATCTACATTAATACATTAGCTACCCAACGTCTAATAAGTAAAAGAAAGGGCAACTTGAATTATCATTTAAACTGAACTGTTTATTCAATAGTTTTTTTACAACAAAAGGATAAGGAGCTACATATCCTGAAAATACAGGCCGTTAGTTCTTAATATAATTACATTGAAGCTATATACGACTTCCCATATAATATCTCCATCGACAGAGAGAAGACGATAGTCTAATCATAACCCCAGAACAATAATTCAATACTCAAATTTTTTTTTATAAACGTAGCAGATTTAGAGACATAAATAAAGGCTAAATTGTGAAGGAATGCAGCTGAAGCTGAAGGTGCTAAATAAAGTCTAACTTAGCACATCCATTATCAGGCAATTAATGGTGAACAGATCAACCATTGATATGAGCAACCAAACAACCTTAAGCTGCAGGTGCTATATTCAGTAACTTGCCACATCCATCATCAGGCAATCAAATGTGTACAGATTAACCATTGATAGAAAGAAGCAGGCAACTTTTAAGCTGCAGTGCTAACTAAAATAAATTAGGACACCCATCGTCAGGTAAACAATGATAGACAGATTAACCATTGATACGGGGGACCTAACCACTTTAACCTGCAGGTGCTAATTAAAATAAATTAGCACATCCATCATCAGACAAATAATGGTGGACGGATTAAACATTGATACGAGGAACTGGACAACTTTAAGCTTGCAGGTGCTAATTAGAATAAATTAGCACATACAGCATTAGACAAATAACGGTGGACGGATCAATCATTGTTACAAGAAACCAGAAAACTTTGATCTGCAGTTGCCAATTAGAATAAATTGGCAGATTATCATCAGACAAATAACGGTGGACAGATTAACCACTGATGCAAGCAAGCAGACAACTTAAAGCTGCAGTGCTGAATAGAATAACTTGACATATTGATACAAGAAACCGGACAACTATAACCTGCAGGTGCTAATTAGAATAAATTAGCACATACATCATCAGACAAATAATGGTGGACGAATTAAACATTGATACGAGGAACCAGACAACTTTAAGCTGCAGGTGCTAATTAGAATAAATTAGCACATCCATCAACAGGCAAACAATGATGGACAGATTTACCAGGAATTAGACAACTTTAAGCTGCAGGTGCTAAGTACAGTAACTTAGCACATCAATTATCAGGATCAATGGTGGATAGATTAACCATTGATACAAGAAACAAGACAACTTTAAGCTGCAGGTGCTAAATATAATAATTTAGCACATCAGGCAATCAAAGGACAAATTAACCATTGATACAAAGAGACAGACAACTAGAGCTGCTGTAAGATTCCTATATTAATAGTTTTAGTTGGTTTCTGATGCTGTTGAGGGATCTAGCCTCTTTAGACAAGTGCATACTATACTGAGTCTCCAGAGTATTATGCTGTTTAATGGTAGGAACCATATGTAAACATATTTTGTTCAAATGGACAGAAAGGCAAGGTACTGTTATTGGCAATTTTGTTGTTGTGTATATCCTGCTCTGGTGCAGAATTCAGGCAATCTTCTAGTTCATAAAGCGCTATTAACTCTTCCATCAGCTGAGGATTTATCTACAGAAAGAATCAATTGAACATAAGTTCTGAGTTCGCTTCTTATATCTCACATGAATAAAATTAAGAAAAGCGCACCATTTCTTACCTTAGGAAATGTATCTTCTCCTGCATCAGAAGCCATAGGGGGATGATTATCCTCATGAATTGCCATATCTTTGTCACACTGGTTTTCCACTTTCTTTAACATAGCTTCTTCTCCCACTTGGGTGCTAGAAGCCATCGAGAGATCCCGATAATCATCAAGGATCGGAGTATATGTATCTTTAGGTTGACTTTGCACTTCTTGAAATGTTGCTTCTCCAACATTAGAAGCCGTTGAGGGACTCAAATAATCTTTAAGGAATGACATATCAGTCTCGGCAGAAGGCATTTCCAAGAGGGAACTCCACTTACATTCTGTAGAAGCTGATACGTCAATGCTCTTACCAAGATTTTGATTTTCACAATCAAAAGTCTTGAGGCAACTTGTCTCATAACCTTTGTTATTTGTTGAAACAATAGTCATCTCATAAGAATTTTGATTTTCTATACCAGAAGCCCTTGGGCAACTCGGTGTACTTTTCATATACGATGACATAGGAGTCATCTCATATGGATTATGATCTTTCAAATCAGATGCCAATGGGCATCTCGTTTCACCTTTGTTACAGGCTGAAAAATCAATTACCTGACCAAAATTTAGATTCCCAAAACTCAAAGCTTCATCTTTGTTGCTGATTGAGATAGAAGTCATCTCATATTGCCTTTGACTGTCATAAGCCAAAGCCTCTGGATAACTTGATTCACCTTTCTCATAGGTTGCAAAAGCAGCAATGATGCTTGAGTTTTGTTTATCTACATCAGATATCATATGGTTACTTGGTTCACCATCACCATATGCTGAATTAGCCATCACTCCCTTTGAGTTTGAATTTTCAACGGCAGGAGCAGAATCTGAAGCCATATTACAATCAGATTTGCTTTTTCTTGCCTTCTTATTTGGTCTTGCATGCTTGCAATCTGGTTCAGCTTTCTTTTTTTTCTTATTCATCTTTTTCTTTAATTTACAAAGAACAAAATTACCCTGCACAAAACACACAAAAATGAATTAAATACATGCCAGGCTTAATAAATTAGTAAATTGCAAAATTTCTAAACCATGCAAAGACTTGCATCGCTAGAAAATCCAGAGGAAATGAACAGAACAAACAGCAATCATAAATTGCAGTGACAATTTATAACAACGAAAGCTCAAGTAGTGCATATCTGTTAAAAATTCTTGCTAATCCTGCTCACACTTTCTATATGGATCCATTTGGATAATTGGTCAAAAAAATCCACAAAATTTCAAAGGATCGTCTATCCAAACAGACCGTACAGGATTAAAGAAATTGTGTTGCTCTGCCATAATTATACAACAAGCCTTGAGCAGCTGAAAATTATAAATTCATGAAACAAAGTATTGTCAATTACCTGAATAGGCGAGTTGAGTTCAGCTGTATATTCATACTCGTGAATGACCCACTGAGACTGAGTGGCTTCAGGATTTTGGAAAACCAAAGTTCTCTTAGTACCAATCTCCTCATCACCCTCTTCATGGGTAACTAAGCGAGGGTCCCCGGTACATTTCCATTGTCCAGTCGGAGTCTTTCTCTTATTTAGTCCACTATTCTTGTGATACTCACGAGGACAAAAGAAATACCAGATTTTATCTCCAGATTTATTCTTTGATCGATCTACACAAACACAATTTCATCCTTAATAACATAATTTTATCCCAAAAAAAAACCAGATAAGTCTGAGATGAGTAGCTTACCAGGTAGATCCCAAGGATCATAATTACATAATTGAACCTCCCCAATGTCCAAATTATCGAAAGGATCACCACTCCTTTTTCGCTTCAAGTAATAACTGACAAGTTCTTCATCTGTCGGGTGAAATCTCCAACCAACCGGCAAATTTTGAGGAACTAACACCGGCGAATTTGCAATGCCTTCAAGAAAGGAAAACAAGAATAAAATTAGAAGAACTAAAAGCATGAAAAAGGTTTATTAAGAGAAAGAAAGAAAAACTAAAATAACACTCACCGGAGGAGGAGTTGGTATTCATTCCTCTTCCCAAAATAGCAGACAGCCAGTAATCAAAAGTTGATTGGAATTGAAAAATTAAGCAGAAGAGAAAAAGTGTAGCCTCTGTAGCGTAAAATGTTACTTATAGTTAAGTAAGAACATCTTCACTCTGAAGGAGGATGAACTGAGAAATGAAATTGACTATCTAGTCCTTCAACTTCGTTGAGAAGGAGTAGTGTGACGCGTGATGACTTGCTCATTGACTGCTCGTCTTATTCTTTTGTCACTGCTTGTGGACGAAAGGGCCAGTATATTTTAATATTCTTTGCACTTTTAGTTTTTAGTTTAAAAATATATAATTCTTAAAATTAAATAATAAAATATTCATCACCCTAACTTTTTGCTATCTTCTCGAATGTTCTAAAAATCAGATACAAGGTCAATTGTCTCGCACCCGATATAAATTGGATGGATGAATTCAATTGGTTCATGCATTGTGCAACTGACATCCATTGACAAGCTATTAAGAGATTACTTCGATATCTTAGGGCCACTCAACATCTTAGTTTGTTTATCTCTAAAGCTTTCTCCATTGATTTACAATGCTTCTCTAATTCTGACTAGGCAGGTTGTCCTGACGATAGAAGATCAATCATTGGTTTATCTAGTGTATCTAGGCAACAATTTAATCTCTTGGTTCTCAAAAAAACAATCTATTGTGGCACGGTCCTTTATCAAAAGTGAGTATAAATCCATTGCAAATGCTACTACTAAAATACTATGGCTTTCATCCTTACTATCTGAACTTGGGTTTCCACTTTATACTCCTGCTATTCTTTGGTGTAATGATATTTAACAACTAATCCAAAACTACATGTTAGAACTAAACATATGGAGTTGGATTATCATTTTATGCAGGAACAAGTTTGAAAAAGTGTTGCTGTTCAGTTCATTTTTAGCACTGATCAAGTGGCAGATATTCTTACAAAACCACTAAGCACTCGTATAATTCAATCTCTTAGGGACAAGCTTCATCTTCAGTTACCTCCATCATTAGCTTGAGGGGGGTTGCTCGAATAGCTATTATCTACTGTTACATTATGTATATCTTATTCTTGGTTGTTTAGTTTGTTAAGTCTTGTTGTTTATCTCTACCTCTTGTATTTGCCTATATATGCAAACTAATATCATGAATACAAATATACAACTAGCATCCATATATTAATATATCATATTTTACAGCATTGTGTGTTTCATTTAGGAGAGACATTTGAACCCATTAAAATTTAAATTACTCATACCCGTTTCAAATATGATTATAGTTATAATTTTGGGCTATTTAAAAAACTAACCTAAAAAATAATTTTAATTTCAAATATATGATACTTCAAATAAATTTTCAAATGTACAGAAATTAATATTTTCAATTGAAAATTATGGCAAAAGAACAATTGTAAACAATTGTTAGGAGACCATATGTCTCTTGTAAACAATTATTAGGGATCAAATATCTTTTATAAACAATTAATAAGGAACTACATATTTTTAACATATATATACATAAATACATTCATCCATCATATATATACATATATATAAATCAACTCTCAAAACATAAAAATTATTCTTGGAATAAAAAAAATTTCTTGTGGATAAGTTGAACTTGTAAATGCTATCAAATTATTGATATTGATTCAATTGTTTTAGCCACATATATTCATTAATTAAATGCAACATACATACACATATCTATAATATTTTCACTAATTAAATACAATAATAAAATAAATAAATTGATATTTTTATTTTATTTTCTCAATTCATTTTCATAAAAATTTATTTTTTTATACTTTTAGTTACGTGATCATTGTTTTTTTTTTGTGTATTTGCCTTTTGTGATTTTTATCTTTATTTTATCTTTTTTGTAATTTT
Organism: Garcia nutans; assembly: GCA_947685225.1. Lineage (NCBI taxonomy): Eukaryota > Viridiplantae > Streptophyta > Magnoliopsida > Malpighiales > Euphorbiaceae > Garcia > Garcia nutans. The sequence continues at coordinate 15,017,127 of CANTUV010000032.1, forward strand.
TATTTGTTTTTTTTATTTTTTTAGTGTGTTTGTTTTTTTCTTTTTTATATTATTTTTAGACAAATTTCAAATTAATTTTTTTAAAATATTAAATTAAAAATATTTATATTAAGTATCTACTTATATGTAATATATACCAATATATAATTAAAATATATTTAAACATATATTAACACATAATTAAAAAAATATCATTTTTATATTCTTACTCTTTTGAAATTTAACAAGTATATATAACATATACCAACATATATCATCTTTTTAGTTAAATATATATACCATATACCCACATATACCTATAAATATTATTTTTTATTTAAAATATATGTACATATACCTACACATATATATAATTATATGTAACATATGTCTGTATACACCTATAAATACTAATTTTCAATTAAAGTATACATAACATATTGTAGACCGTTAATTTTGACCCCAAGCTAGTCCGGTCCCAATTAAAGAAGGTCTAAGTCATGATCGGTCCATTCTTAATGGCTTAAAACTACATTAAAGCTTTTAATTAGATTGGTTCAGTTTTATAAGGCCTAAAATAAGTTGATTCAACTTTGAAGCCCTGAAACGGTCCGGTTTAGGGTTAAAGCAGGTTTTGGTTCAATTTGGAACATGCCATATCAAATTTCAATTTGATATGGATGGTCCATATCGAATTAGAACCCACCTAATTTGATATTAGATGGATTCTAATTTGATATGGATGGCCCATATCGAATTAGTAGCCATCTAATTTGATATGGAAGCCATCCATATCGAATTAGATGGAGTCTAATTCAATATGGATGGCCCGTATCGAATTAGACTAATTCGATATGGGGCACTTCCATATCGAATTGGTCTTGCTAATTCAATATGGATCTTGGTCCATGTCGAATTAAACTCATTTTAATCCGATATAGTCGTGGTTTCATGATGAATTTAAAACACTTGAATTCGATATGCTTCTGATTTTGAGTTTTAATCCGAGTCGTGCTTATATTGAAAATCCTAATTAGGCTCGGATTAAGTTTAGTTACATGTAGCTTTAACCTAATTTGTTCCTATAAATATAGGTTTAAAAAATTAAATAGGGGACTTTTACCAGCCATGGTTATCAAAAGGCAGAGAGTTAGTAGGAATTAGCAAAGGACTTTTAAGTAACCATAATTGTTAATAAACTAAGCAGCAACAACAATTAAACAAGGATCAACACAAAATAATTGCCTCGGGTAATTGCTTCACTCAACCAATACTCTCAATTTTGATGGAGCCAATAAATGAAAGTATGTTTACATCCTTTTAAATTTAACATAAACTACTTTGATTATGGTCTTAAGCATTGTTTATTTTTCATGTCCAGTAGCTTGCTTTGATTGGTTTCAAAAACATCCAGTAGCTATACTTATTCAAACTTTATTTCATCCAATAGCTCCTTTAGCTTGTATTCGTTAATTCCAAATTTACAGTAGCCTATTTAGTTATTGTCCAGTAAATTATTTAACTTATATCCACAGAATTTAAGTGTCCAGTGGCTTAAAGTTTAACCAAAATCCTAGTTTAATCCCCCAAAATCTTATTTGCACGTTTTAACAATCAAAATCCTAATTATTGTTTAAAACCCTAATTTGATCATTTAAAACTCTAGTTTTTATCCAAAACCCTAATATTATTTTATAAGCCTTAAAAACCTTAATTTGATCATTTAAAACTCTATTTTTTTTTATCCAAAATCCTATATTATTTTCTAAAACTTAAAAATCATAATTTAATCCCAAAACCCTAATTTTCAGTTATAAACCCTGAAATAAGGTTTTAACCCTAAAAACTCTAACTTTATTTCCAAAACCCTAGTTTTTATTTAAAAATTCTAATTCATATATTAAAATCCTAGTTTTTGTATATCTATTGTTCAATGTGATATTAAAATCTAGATTTGATTATTCATTATATACTTATGATAGATGATTTATTTTATTTGGTTTATAATAGATGTTTTGCTTTTAATAGTTGTAAATGTTTGAATGGTTTAATTTATTTGGTTAATTATTTTAATATTGATTATTTTGGTTTCAAGGATGTAAGAAGTGTATTTCCACTTTGTGAGTACCTCACTAGTTCAATTCAATATAATTTAATTTATTTTGAGTTTTTGGATTGTAAAGGGCATATTTTCACCAAATGGTGGATGTCCTATTTTATTTAGTTTTGGATATTGGATAATTGTTATAATGACATATTTTCATCTTGCATAGGTACTTATTTTTATTTGTTTAGACCTTCTTTGTTTTAATGCAGTGAATGTTTTTTTATTTTGAATTACATATAATATGGATGATATTATAATGCTTACGAATTTAATAATATTTAAACCTAAAAAGGAGGTCAGTTCCAATAAATCAGGCGTTATGGGGGTCCTGGGTCATTCTCACATTTTTCAGACGTACCCAACTTTTCGAATCTATTAGGGGGTTGGAAATTTCTTAGGAATCGAGTCATCCACCCCTTTCTTTTTTCCTGCCCATCCAGGTGGCGACTCCATTTTCTTTGGGTTTAGACCCGTATTCTCTAAGTCCTTGAGCCTAATGATGCTGAAGTCGCAAGAATCATTTTTTATCTCCGCTCACAGTGGAGACTCCACTGGGGATAAGAGAAGCTAATTCTATTAGTTTTTATATTATTTTATTCTTTCTTATTATGATATTATCCATTGCATCACTTAGATTGTATTATATGCATGAGTTAGGATGCCCTCTGTAACCCATTTTATGTTATCTAAGGGATAATATATTTTCACTAAAGGTATGGAGATCGAGCATGACATAACCACTCATAGCCTTGTACCTTTTGGTATATACTTGATATAGGAATCTAAGCTTTTCAACCCAAAGACTAAAGCCCATATAGTTGGCCTATTTACTTTTCTTAGATTTTTATCTAAATGCTTATTGTTTGACTATGATTGATATATCTTGATTTGAATCATGGCCTATTTGGTTTATTTTTTTTTTCTAATATGGCTTAATTATAATGTAAGCTCAAAATAATTTTATTCTTTTAAGCCCAAAAGACTAAAATTATTTTCAAAAATTTTCAAGATAGTCTTTGGACATAAAACCTTTTAAAGATGGGTTAAAATTTTTTTTTACCTCATAGCCCAAGTTCAAAGCCCAATATCCATTTTTTTTCAAACAAATCTTTTTACAATGGGCTTTAATACAAAACTATTTTTCAAACAAACCTTTTTTATGGGCTTTAAGATACTTTTTAAATAGACTCAAAATAACTTTTCACTTCATGACCCAAAATTCAGATTTTTGTTACTAAAACCTTTTTTTAAATGGGCTTACAACTAGTTGGGTCAATTATAGAATATTAAAATTAATTATGGGTCTAATTTATACCAAGAATTATTAATTATAGGCTTATTTATGGCATGAATCATTAGTTATTTTTCTAAATAGAAAAATCTATTTATGATAAACACTTTTATTTGGTTTTAATCCATAATATAGAATAAAAGCTATTTTCAGTTGATCCAATAGATTAATACTTAATTAATGATAATTACCATGAACTGATTTTTAAGTTTAAAAATACAACTATTGGTTAAACCGTTCGAGTAAACTTTTTGAAAATAAGATATCTCATTATGAGCGGGGATTTTCGTCTCCACTTTTGGTGGAATGGTTCGTGTGACTTCGGCACTGTTAAGCTTAGAGCCTTAGAGAACATGAACCTAAACCCAAAGAAAATGGAGTTGCCACCCGGACGGGCCGAAAAAAAAGAAAGAGGTAGATGTCTCGATCCCTATGGAAATCCCAACCCCCTATTGAGTTCGGAATGTTGGGTGCATATGGAAAAGGTGAGAAGTGACGTAGCACCCCCATAATGCCCGATTTATTGGAACCAGCCTCATTTTCAGGTCTAAATATTAATAAATTCTTAGTTATTATAACATTATCTATGTTACATGCATTTATAAAAATAAAGAATACTATATTATAAATCAACCAAATTAAATAAAATAGACACTCATATAAAGATGAAAATATGCCCTTACAAATGTCCAAATATCCACAAATAAAATAAAAAAAATATGATACCTACCATTTGGTGAAAACGTATCCCTTACAATTCTCCCAAAGTCTTTAAATAAATTAAACTACATAAAATAAATAAATTAAAGAAATAAGGCATTCACGAGTGAAAATATGCCTTTTATATCATTAAAATCTAAATAAACAAACATAGTTTAATTAAATAAAAAAAAGCAATAAAATAATCAAAATGTATCATCCATCATAAAGCATGTAACAATAAATCAAATAATTCAATCTAGGTTTTAATCTTAAATAAAGCATTAGATATACAACATTAGAGTTTAATAAAAAGAAATTAAGGTTAATCACAAAGACTTACAAATCCACAAATAAATATTGACTCATTGATGATGGGTCTAGGAGGCAGCGCCCCCGAAAGATAGACGGTTTACATGATATGATTTTGTTAGAGAATTAGAGTTTTTCCTAAACTAGGATTTTATATTTATACAAATTAGAATTTTTTTAAAAATAGAATTAGGGGATGGAAATTAGGGTTTCTGTAAAAAACTTAGGGCAACTGTAACATTAATTTTCATAAATAATTGCACAGGATAAACTTTTAAGAATTGCTACTGGGCGAAACAAAATTGAATAAGTAAACTGCTATTAATTTTAAAGCCTACAACTATTGATCATGCTTTAATAAATGAATATGAATTGAAATCAATAAGTATAAAACTATTGGAACTTATTTTGACAAGGAAGAAATATAACCAGTATTTAAAGTTATCACCAAAGCATCCTGTGTTGAATTTAAATGAGTTAAATATAGTGAGCATACCTTCGTTTGTTAGCTCTACCAAAATAATACGTTGATCTAAGCATTTACTTGTAATAAACTAAAATTTTGGCTAAGAAAAATCAAGATAGTAATCATTGCCTTTTGTATGGTGTGTTGTTTGATAGTTTGTTAATGGTTGTTGCTTAAATCTCTGCCTCTTGATAAACATGGTTGCTAAAGGTCCTTAATTGCTAAAGTCCTTAGTGAGTGCTTTTTTTTTCTTGAAGCTTTTTAATATTGTACTATAGGAAACACATTAGGTTAAAAATCTTGTAACCGAGTCTTAATTCCTATTTAAGCATGGCTCATATTAAAGCATATCGAATTAAAGTCTTTTAAATTCAAGGGAAACCTTGACCATATCGGATTAAAACAAGTTTAATCCGACATGGACCAAAGTCCATATCGAATTAGCAAGTCTAATTCGGTATGGACAAGCTTCATATCGAATTAGAATTGATCTAATTAGATATGGGCTCCCATATCGAATTAGAATCAATCTAATTCGATATGGACATGGTTCATATCGAATTAGAGTAATTCTAATTCGATATGTGTAACACCCCTTCCCGACCTACGTGTGTAAGCTGAGTAGAGGCGCCACCCTATCCTAATGTTGCTACCACTTTTACTTAGTCAAATTTTTGTTCCGATTTTTATAGAAATTTTGCCATAGTTTTGCCTAAAAATTCAATCCCAAGTGTCGACAAAACTGGTTTTTTTCTAATTTTTGAAAACATTTTTACACAAACCAATGCAAACAAAATCATTCTCAGTACACTTCCAATAAATCCCCCTTATAACCTCAACTACAACCTGCAAAAAGGATTTACACTTCTAGTACAAAATAAAGTAAAGGTTTATTATGAAATACAGCAGATAAAATCTTTGTTCACTATGCAACGGAAAGTAACAATATTTACAAATTCATATACATCAAAACTCAAGTTTTACAACACATAAAATTTATACATGTTTGGCAGTCAGTCTTCGATCTTAAAGCCCACTATTCAATCTTCAAAATCTAGGCTCGACTCGGCCTAGAGGAACTCTCTGGTTCTTCCTTGTCACCTGCGCGAAGAATCACATTCGCGCTAAGCCAACGGCTTAGTAAGATAAAACATGCTAATGGTATGCTTTAATGTAATGCAATGCCACATATGTTATTGATAAGATCAATATCATAAATATAAAGTTAACCACATAATTATGCATTTCACAAATCATAGTCATATGAGCATACCACATTTCAACATCTTTCCACATTCAACATTAATCAATCATACTCAATAACCAACATCTCATTTCATTAACTCATAACATTATTTAGGACATTCATATAACCCTGACACCTATGGGCCCAACAAGTATTTAATACGATATTCAGAGTTCAGAGTTACTGCTTTGGTTCATAGTCACAATAATCACGCCCGTAGGCAATGTATATACATGTATCTCTATCCATGGATAGTGTAACAGACCCAGTCTCTTGGATCATCAACTCAATACATATGAGGAGATCCTCAACCCGGCAAGACTGTTACAAATCATGTATCTCATAGTGTAACAGACCCAGTCTCTTGGACCATCAACTTAACACCTATGAGGAGGTCCTCAACCCGGCAAGACTGTTACCTTTCATCATTTCTTAGGCATGCCACCCAAATCCAGAACTCTGAAACTGAATAACATATTAAACAAACAATTCATTTCCATTCTCAATTCTCATCACATTTAGGCAAACATGCCTTCTTTCTTTCAATTACATCATCTTAGCCAATAACAATGGCTTCACATTTCATTTCATAATATAACATCTCATTATTCAAGTATATATATATATATATATATCTCATCCATGATCACATTATATCTCACATAGCATCATTCATAAATATCAACATTTCATTCCACATTACTCATGAAACACATTACCATTCACAATGCACAACATAACATTGTTCAATCTCAACAATGCAATTAGGGAAAAGAACAATTGATTATAACATTCATTGATTCAAGTGTGTTTAAAGTGTTTAGGGTTAGGTTTAAGGACCAACCTACCTTTGGAGAACCAAAGCAATGCAAGAAGAACAAAGAATTAAAACCCTAACCATAAATAGTACATTCTGGTTTTAAACTCCATTTTATCCTTATTTTGAAAAATTGTATAAAATAATCTACTTGACTAAAAATTCTAAAATTTTTACAGAATTTAGTTTTATATCTTAAAATCATCCCTTTAAAATTTCAGATCAAACTGAACACAAAATCTTGGTCAAATAGTTCACCTAACCAGACTGCCCCAATTGCCCTGCATCCTGGCAGCAGTTCTGAACTTTGTGAATTCCATAAATCAAATTCAATCAACGTGGTTCCAAATTATTTTTCTCAAATACTAGACTCACTAAGAAACAACATATCCAAAATTCAATTGAATATGATTTTTCTACATTTTATTAAAAATCCCGAAATATAGCTGTCCCAGTTAAGGTACCTGCTGGAACAGGTCTAATGAAAATAATTTTTCTAAACTCATAACCATTCCAAAATCGAATCAACATATTTTTCAGTCATTCTAGACTCATAGAGGCACAACATATCAAAAATTCACTTCAAGAACATTTTTCTAAAATTAATTAAAAATCATACAAGTCACAGCCTTTACTAATCCTAAAACAGAAACAATTTCACTAAACACCAATCTTACTCTTCCATCACCAACACCAACCCAACTTCTCATCTATCAAGCAAAATCAATACTTACAATCATACCATAAGCAACTTAATCATACCACTTCAAAAGAATTGAAGAAATTAGAGAAAAGATCTTACCTCAAATGAAGAAATCCACAAATCTTTAACCAAAACCCTTGTTTCTTTCTTCAAAATGCTTCAAACCTCAAGATCACCTCTCTTTCTCTCTTTGTCTATGGAGAATCCGGCCACTTCAAGAAAGAAAGAAGAAAATGCACAAGTCAAACACCTTTTCTTCTTTTAATCTCCACCATGCATCTTACAAGGAAAATTACCAAAACACCCTTAACCATATAACTAACTCTTTGTCTCATATAAGCCCTTTATAGTAATTTCATTAACAACCAAAAATATCTTCTTCCACTTAACCATCACCTTGACTCTTCATTTGACCAATGTATATGTTAATTATATCATCATATAAACAACATATACATTTGTCTCTAAACCCTAAATTTCTTCTCCAAAACACATATACATATACATTCTCTTCCCATTTCTTTTCTCTTACAATTTAACACATATATGCACAAACATTCACTTCCCAATATATATATCAACAACCACAATAACAACAACATACTCAAAACTTCTAGGGCATAAATGAGGATATTACAATTCTCCCCCTCTAAAAAGAAAATTTCGTCCTCGAAATTACCTGATATCAAAGCTGAAACAATTGCGGATACTGCTCTCGCATGGTATGCTCACTTTCCCAAGTCGCTTCTTCTTTTGCATGATTCTTCCAAAGAATCTTCACCAATGGCACTCTCTTGTTCCTTAACTCTTTCACTTCTCGTGCCAAGATAGCAACTGGTTCCTCTTCAAATGTCAAATCTGGGCTCACTTCAATAGACTCAAATGGCAACACATGAGATGGATCCGACCTATATCTCCTCAACATAGAAACATGGAATACATTATGAATACGATCCAACTCAGGTGGCAAAGCAAGTCGATACGCCACTGGCCCAACTCTTTCTAACACTTCATACGGCCCAATGAAACGAGGACTCAATTTTCCTTTCCGACCGAACCTCAAAATTTTCTTCCAAGGAGACACTTTCAGAAATACCTTATCTCCAACATCAAACTCTATATCTCTCCTTTTTAGATCTGCATAAGACTTCTGTCGGTCTGAAGCTGCTTTTAACCTGCCTCGAATCAACTTTACTTTATCTTCAGTTTCTTGAATCAAATCAGGACCAACCAACTTATTATCTCCAAGCTCATTCCAACAAAGAGGTGTCCTACACCGTCTGCCATACAATGCTTCAAACGGTGCCATACCAATGCTGGATTGGTGACTGTTGTTGTAAGCAAACTCCACAAGAGGTAAAAACCTATCCCAACTTCCAGAGAAATCGATAACACAGCTTCTCAACATGTCCTCAATAATCTGTATCACCCTCTCTGACTGTCCATCCGTCTGTGGATGAAAAGCAGTGCTGAAGTGCAGTCGAGAACCTAAAGCACTATGCAAACTCTTCCAAAATCTGGAAGTAAACCTGGGATCTCGATCAGACACTAAAGAAGTTGGAACACCATGCAGTTTCACAATCTCATGGATATACAGCTCAGCCAATCTCTCCAAAGAGTAATCCATTCGAACCGGAAGGAAATGAGCTGTCTTAGTCAATCTATCCACAATCACCCATATAGCATCATGCTTCTTTTGTGTCAATGGCAAACCAGACACAAAATCCATTGTCACTCTTTCCCACTTCCATTCTGGCACTGACAATGGTTGAAGCAACCCGGTTGGAACTTGATGCTCTGCTTTAACCTTCTGACAAGTGAGACATTTCGATACAAACTCAGCAATGTCTCTCTTCAAACCAATCCACCAATAATGCTGTCTCAAATCATGATACATCTTCGTATTACCCGGATGCATAGCAAACATTGACTGATGAGCTTCTTCTAAAATGACTCTTTTCAAATCAGCATCATCGGGTACACACAATCGGTTCTTAAACCAGAGACTCCCATCATCTTTCACAACAAAATCTCTAGTCTTCCCATTCTTGCAATCTGAAAAAATCTTCTGAATCTTCTTATCGGCCAACTGAGCTTCTTTGATCTGATCTAACAAAATCGGCTTTAATTGCAACTGTGCCAATAATGCACCATCAACACAAGGTACAAAACTGGCATGCAATGCTCTCAACTCAACAAGCAACGAGAGCGAGTAAACAGTTAAACCAGCTAAAGACTTCCGACTCAAGGCATCAGCAACAACATTTGCTTTACCTGGATGATAGTCAATCAAGCAGTCGTAGTCTTTAATCAATTCTAACCATCTCCTCTGACGAAGATTGAGTTCTTTCTGGACACCCAAATACTTCAAACTCTTGTGATCAGTGTAGATGAAACATTTCTCCCCAAACAGATAGTGGCGCCAAATCTTTAATGCAAACACAATGGCAGCCAATTCTAAATCATGGGTCGGATAGTTAAGCTCATGCGGTTTCAACTGTCGAGATGCATAAGCTATAACTTTCCCTTCCTGCATCAATACACACCCCAAACCTCTATGTGAAGCATCACTGTAGATCACATATGGTTTGCCTTCAACAGGTAAAGTAAGAACAGGCGCTTGAGTCAACAACTCTCTCAACTGCTCAAAACTAGCCTGACACTGATCTGTCCACACAAATCTCACTCCCTTTCGAAGTAATCTGGTGAGTGGAGTAGCTATCAAAGAAAACCCTTTCACAAACCGTCGGTAATAGCCTGCCAAACCCAGAAAACTTCTAATCTCTGTCACAAACTTGGGTGGACTCCAATTTAAAATGGCTTCAACTTTGCTCGGATCAACTCTGATGCCTTCTGCAGAAACAATATGTCCGAGAAAAGCAACTTGATCCAACCAGAACTCACACTTCGACAATTTGGCAAATAACTGATTCTCTCTCAAAATCTGCAACACAATCCGCAGATGCATATCATGCTCCTCTTCATTCCGCGAATACACCAGTATATCATCAATGAAGACCACTACAAACTGATCCAAATAGGGCCTAAACACCCTATTCATCAAATCCATAAAAGCTGCAGGTGCATTCGTTAGACCAAAAGGCATAACTAAAAACTCATAATGCCCATACCTGGTCCGAAAAGCAGTCTTAGGAACATCTTCACTTCTTACCCTCAGCTGATGGTACCCAGATCTCAAATCAATTTTGGAGAACACTGACGCTCCCTTCAACTGATCAAAGAGATCATCGATTCTAGGCAAAGGATATTTATTTTTAATAGTCACCTTGTTCAATTGCCTATAATCGATACACAACCTCATAGTACCATCTTTCTTCTTCACAAATAGCACAGGAGCTCCCCAAGGAGAAACACTGGGGCGAATGAATCCTTTGTCCAACAACTCCTGTAATTGCACTTTCAACTCCCTCAATTCTGCTGGTGCCATTCTATAAGGAGTAATAGAGATAGGAGTGGTACCAGGCAACAATTCAATACCGAACTCCACCTCTCTCTCAGGAGGCAACCCTGGCAACTCCTCTGGAAACACATCCGGGAACTCAGCAACTGTGGCAATGCTATCAATAGGGGAACCCTTCACTCTAGTATCCACCACATGAGCAAGATAGGCTTCACACCCCTTTCTAATCAACCTCCTGGCTGCAACAGCTGAAACAAATAAGGAGGCTAGCTGTTCCTGCTCATTAGATACTATCACCTCTCTACCATCACCCGTTCTCAAAGAAACAATTTTCTTTTTACAATCCACCACAGCTTCATGTCGAGATAGCCAATCCATACCTAAGATCACGTCATATTCCTTAAATGGCATCTCAATCAAATCCCCAAGGAACTCCTCACCCTGCACCACTACTGCACTATCTCTATGCACCTTACTCACAACCACACTATGCCCTAACGGATTTGTTACCAACACATCAAATCCTAGGGACTCAGCATGCAAATCAGATACAGGCAAAACAGATGCACTAATATATGAATGTGTGGAACCCGGATCAATCAAAGCAAGTACTGGAGTATTAAATAAAGAAAAAGTACCAGCTATGACTGCCGATGTATCTGGCTGTCTCTGCATAACATACATCCTCTGGGAAGATCCAACCTCCTCTGGTCTACCCTCCCTGGATGTAGCACCTCTTCTAGAACTGAATCCTGGTCTACCTCCCCGGCTGGCACCTCTGCCTCCTCTGCCTCCCCTCACACTAGCTCGAGAAGCAGCAGAATCAACTGGCATCTGATCCTGCCTCTCAGGACAGTCTCTCACAAAGTGGTCAGGTGATCCACACCTGAAGCATACCCCTGATCTACTATGCCTCCAACAAACGCCCCCATGTCTTCCACCACACTGGTTACACACAGGTAAGGTGGATCTCTGAACTCCAGGAGTAGGAGCACTCGCTACTGAAGCTGCAGGTCTAAATCTCTGCCTCTGGAACTGCACTGACCTACCCACTGGTCTCTGGCTCCTACTACTCCGAGGAACAAAACTTCCTCTACCCCTCTTCGCAGAAGAAGACCCTGCCTCGAACTGGGGCCTTCTAACCCTAACCTCTTCCTCTGAAGCAGCTGCAATAACTTGAGCTCGCTCTACACTTCGAGCTGCTGCCACAAGCTGTGAGAAATCCTGATATCTGGATCCAGCCACTAAGCACATGATCGAGGGCCTCAATCCCTCCTCAAATCGCCGACATCTATCAATCTCATCAGTAATGATACCCCCAGCATACTGACTCAGTCGAATAAACTCAACTTCATACTCAGTTACGGTCCGATGATCTTGCTTCAAATCTAGAAACTCTCTTTTCTTCCCATCTTTATACTCCCTAGGAGTATACTTCAACTCAAATTCTCTCAGAAAATCCGCATAAGACAAGGTTGGTGGATCATCCATAGAATGGGGCACTGTCTTCCACCAGTCGTAGGCATCCTTCTGTAGCAAAGATCTTGCATAGTCAAACTTCTCCTCTGAAGTGGCTTGCAACTGCACAAATACCCTCTGAACTCTATCAAGCCACTGTTCTGCTACAGCCGGATCAACTGTACCAAAGAAATCCTCTGCTCCATATTTCCTTAGCTTATCATAGTGCCTTACTGGTACTGAAGGCTGAGGGGGTGGTGGCGGTGGCTGTGGTTGCACAGGTGCTTGTCTCATAGCTTCCAACATAGGCCTAAACCAGGCTGGCGGAACCTCCTCCCCAGCTGGTCTACCCGACACCGAAGCAGGTGCCTCCTCAACACTATCAACCCTAGCTCCCTCAGCAGGAGCAATACTCTCGGCACTACCCTCAACAGATTGTCGCGAATGAGATGCCATCTCTACCTATATCTGCAAACACAGCAGAATATTCCTCATTAAAGATCAAAGACTGCCATACCAAAACATGTATTTTACTCAAAAACCCACTTTAAAAATCAAAATATTCTTTTTCTTACAATTGATCTAGGTTGAGAATCTCAAACCTAGGCTCTGATACCAAAAATTGTAACACCCCTTCCCGACCTACGTGTGTAAGCTGAGTAGAGGCGCCACCCTATCCTAATGTTGCTACCACTTTTACTTAGTCAAATTTTTGTTCCGATTTTTATAGAAATTTTGCCATAGTTTTGCCTAAAAATTCAATCCCAAGTGTCGACAAAACTGGTTTTTTTCTAATTTTTGAAAACATTTTTACACAAACCAATGCAAACAAAATCATTCTCAGTACACTTCCAATAAATCCCCCTTATAACCTCAACTACAACCTGCAAAAAGGATTTACACTTCTAGTACAAAATAAAGTAAAGGTTTATTATGAAATACAGCAGATAAAATCTTTGTTCACTATGCAACGGAAAGTAACAATATTTACAAATTCATATACATCAAAACTCAAGTTTTACAACACATAAAATTTATACATGTTTGGCAGTCAGTCTTCGATCTTAAAGCCCACTATTCAATCTTCAAAATCTAGGCTCGACTCGGCCTAGAGGAACTCTCTGGTTCTTCCTTGTCACCTGCGCGAAGAATCACATTCGCGCTAAGCCAACGGCTTAGTAAGATAAAACATGCTAATGGTATGCTTTAATGTAATGCAATGCCACATATGTTATTGATAAGATCAATATCATAAATATAAAGTTAACCACATAATTATGCATTTCACAAATCATAGTCATATGAGCATACCACATTTCAACATCTTTCCACATTCAACATTAATCAATCATACTCAATAACCAACATCTCATTTCATTAACTCATAACATTATTTAGGACATTCATATAACCCTGACACCTATGGGCCCAACAAGTATTTAATACGATATTCAGAGTTCAGAGTTACTGCTTTGGTTCATAGTCACAATAATCACGCCCGTAGGCAATGTATATACATGTATCTCTATCCATGGATAGTGTAACAGACCCAGTCTCTTGGATCATCAACTCAATACATATGAGGAGATCCTCAACCCGGCAAGACTGTTACAAATCATGTATCTCATAGTGTAACAGACCCAGTCTCTTGGACCATCAACTTAACACCTATGAGGAGGTCCTCAACCCGGCAAGACTGTTACCTTTCATCATTTCTTAGGCATGCCACCCAAATCCAGAACTCTGAAACTGAATAACATATTAAACAAACAATTCATTTCCATTCTCAATTCTCATCACATTTAGGCAAACATGCCTTCTTTCTTTCAATTACATCATCTTAGCCAATAACAATGGCTTCACATTTCATTTCATAATATAACATCTCATTATTCAAGTATATATATATATATATATCTCATCCATGATCACATTATATCTCACATAGCATCATTCATAAATATCAACATTTCATTCCACATTACTCATGAAACACATTACCATTCACAATGCACAACATAACATTGTTCAATCTCAACAATGCAATTAGGGCAAAGAACAATTGATTATAACATTCATTGATTCAAGTGTGTTTAAAGTGTTTAGGGTTAGGTTTAAGGACCAACCTACCTTTGGAGAACCAAAGCAATGCAAGAAGAACAAAGAATTAAAACCCTAACCATAAATAGTACATTCTGGTTTTAAACTCCATTTTATCCTTATTTTGAAAAATTGTATAAAATAATCTACTTGACTAAAAATTCTAAAATTTTTACAGAATTTAGTTTTATATCTTAAAATCATCCCTTTAAAATTTCAGATCAAACTGAACACAAAATCTTGGTCAAATAGTTCACCTAACCAGACTGCCCCAATTGCCCTGCATCCTGGCAGCAGTTCTGAACTTTGTGAATTCCATAAATCAAATTCAATCAACGTGGTTCCAAATTATTTTTCTCAAATACTAGACTCACTAAGAAACAACATATCCAAAATTCAATTGAATATGATTTTTCTACATTTTATTAAAAATCCCGAAATATAGCTGTCCCAGTTAAGGTACCTGCTGGAACAGGTCTAATGAAAATAATTTTTCTAAACTCATAACCATTCCAAAATCGAATCAACATATTTTTCAGTCATTCTAGACTCATAGAGGCACAACATATCAAAAATTCACTTCAAGAACATTTTTCTAAAATTAATTAAAAATCATACAAGTCACAGCCTTTACTAATCCTAAAACAGAAACAATTTCACTAAACACCAATCTTACTCTTCCATCACCAACACCAACCCAACTTCTCATCTATCAAGCAAAATCAATACTTACAATCATACCATAAGCAACTTAATCATACCACTTCAAAAGAATTGAAGAAATTAGAGAAAAGATCTTACCTCAAATGAAGAAATCCACAAATCTTTAACCAAAACCCTTGTTTCTTTCTTCAAAATGCTTCAAACCTCAAGATCACCTCTCTTTCTCTCTTTGTCTATGGAGAATCCGGCCACTTCAAGAAAGAAAGAAGAAAATGCACAAGTCAAACACCTTTTCTTCTTTTAATCTCCACCATGCATCTTACAAGGAAAATTACCAAAACACCCTTAACCATATAACTAACTCTTTGTCTCATATAAGCCCTTTATAGTAATTTCATTAACAACCAAAAATATCTTCTTCCACTTAACCATCACCTTGACTCTTCATTTGACCAATGTATATGTTAATTATATCATCATATAAACAACATATACATTTGTCTCTAAACCCTAAATTTCTTCTCCAAAACACATATACATATACATTCTCTTCCCATTTCTTTTCTCTTACAATTTAACACATATATGCACAAACATTCACTTCCCAATATATATATCAACAACCACAATAACAACAACATACTCAAAACTTCTAGGGCATAAATGAGGATATTACAATATGGACCATCCATATCAAATTAGAATTAGTCTAATTCGATATGGATATGGTCCATATCAAATTAGGCATGGTCTAATTTAATATGGACCATTTATATTGAAATGGATAAGCCTAATTTGATATGGAATGATCCATATCAAACCAAACTAGCTTCAATCTCAAATCGAACCATTTTAGAACTTTAAAAATTAAACTAGACTTATTTTAGGCCTTATAAAACTAGACCAATCTAATCAAAAGCTTTAAAATAGGTTTAAGCCATTAAGAATTGACTAATAAGGACTTAGGACTTCTTTAATTGGGATCAGACTAGCTTAGGGCCAAAATTAAGGGTTAACACCCATGTTGATATTTTGTTAACCATATACCTAGGAAAAAAGACTCATCATTCTTTTGTGGAAGATATAAAGTTGGAAGGAATGTCCTATATTTCCCTGTTTATCGATAACTTGTGCATCCTTGCACACATACATTACACTACATAGCATTGATCATTTCTTGCTCACTGACCTGGATACATCAGTTTAAGAGCCTACGGCATACGGCAATCCAACCTATACCAGTGATGTAGAATCCAATAATGACTCAGAAGATGGTAAATGATGCACTCAACTCCAAGAAGGAAGAATTGAAGAGGGTCCTAACTGAGACCATGAAAAGCCAGCTGGCTGTATTATTAAGGAATACTGTTGAAGCATCTGCTAGTACTAAGAAGTATAAGGATAAGGGATAGGCCAAGGTTGGTGAAATGGCCTTTGATAATAACAAAGTAATGATTGATAATGATGACTGGGTTCAATACTTTAAAGATTCTCAAGATAAGAAAAAAAAAAGCAAAGATAGTAGAGAAGGCAACTGTAGAAAAAGTCTAAAACATAAGATGTGGAGAAAATGATTCTTGATTTAGAAAAGAAGTTTGAAAAGAAGCTGAAGATTGATGAGATATCGTAAATAGACAAGTTGTTTGAATAAGATGAGAAAGTCCCTTATAAGTTCAAGAGGCCTTCTTTTTCTAAGTTCAATGGAACTAGAAATCCTTATCTACATGTCAGAAAATATATCACTACCATGCAATCTGCTCAAGGTACTAAGGCTCAAACTCTGAGGTACTTTATGCTCTCATTGGATCCTGTTGTGCAAAATTGGTTCAACACCTTAGAGGATAGTACTGAAAAGAATTGAAATTCATTATATAAGGCCTTCATCTAGCAGTACAGGTACAATACTGAGTTGAAAGTTACTTTGATGGAGGTTGAGTCAATCAAGTAGAAACAGAATGAAAACTTTATTGACTATATGAAAAGGTAGAGAAACAAGTCTGCATTGCTTAAGAAGAGGCTAATGAGTCAGATCAGATTACGATGATTATGAGAGGGGTGCTACCTAATCTTCATGAATGAATGTCATACACTCTCATCATAGATTTCAAAGATCTCCTCCAAGCTGGCTTGAAAATAGAGGAATGAGAAAGAGAGAAGAACTATTTTTTTGGAAGAAGAAATAAGAGAGGAAATTATAAGTCTGGCAGTCAAGGTACACAGAAAGCAATGGATGTCAATGCAATTGGTCAAGCAAATAGAAAGCAGTTTTCATATCTGAGGAGACATTTGTCTTGGATTTTCAACAAGATGCAAAAGAAAGGGTTGTTACAACCATTAGCTCTTCGACCTTTGTCGAATCCTTTACCTCAAATTTTGATATCAAAGTCTTTTGTCAATTTCATCAGACACAAGGACATGATACAGATCGATGCATTCAGTTAAGATATGAGATTCAAGATCTTATTGATAGTGGTAAGCTACCTAAGTCTGATAAGTCCAATACCAAGAGTAATCTTTTGCCTAAATTTGGAAGAATGTCAACGTCAGGAACCTTCATGATAGAGGGAGGATTAAAGAAAAGTTTTGTCTTATTAACTTTTCAAGATGTAGGTAGAGAAACTACTAAAAAGGAGGTACTACTAAGCAAGCTTGGACCAACTGCGGATGAGAAGGTAATGACCATTGCCCCTGATATATCCAAGTAGATGAAATATTTTTTACTCTAACTCAATAAACTTTCCTTGGCTTATTTGATTTTTGTTTCATTTTCTTTCTTTGGATTTTTTCTAGAACAATTATGTTTTTCAAATTAAGATTATTTGAATAAATTACTTTTATTAATTTTTTTTATTGGTTTTTGTTCATTTTGGTGCTCAACCGATGACAAATCTAGCTTGATATTCATGAATTAGTATATCTATGCATCATAATTCAAATGACTTTACTAGGTGAGGGAATCATTCTATCACATTGAGTTGTGTATGCTTACTTAGAAAGGGTTTCTGTATAATTACCTTTATCTAGGTCCTAGTCGATCTTAGAACATATTTTGATGAACTTTCGAGGCAAAATTGAACTCTGCTTATTTAAGAGAGAGATGATCTAGGCATTGTTTGATTAACCAATAACTAGTATCCATCCTATTAAATATTGATCCCTAGTTGTCGCTTTGAGCTTTTATGAGATTTTAGCTCACTTTTTATTGGCTTACAAACCAATCACTTATCCTGAGTTGTTGTGACACTTATAATAAATCTGATGATTGCTGAGTTACTAATGAGGAAAAGAAGATCAAGAAAAAAGATGCATAGTCAAGACCATAATGATAATTCAACTTTACCTGAAACTAGACCTAATATCTCCAATTCATTGAGATGACACCAGGGCAATGAATGATTTATTTTTATTTAAGCAAACTCACTTTACTCCACTCATCCATAGTCAAAAGTATAGAATGGTATAAATAAGACAACACTCTTAGAGTTTGGAAAAAAAAGAAAAAAGAAATAAAAATATAAAAAGAAAAAGAAGAAAAAGAATAAAGAAAAAAGAAAAGGAAAGAAAAGAAAAAGAAAGAAGGAAAAGAAAAGAAAAAGAAAAAAGAAATTAAAATTCAAAAAAGGCAGTTCAGAAAGTCAACTGAGTTCTTTTACCTAAGGCAGCAGAAGACTTTCACTTAATTTGTACGGAAAGATTAGCTTGAATTGGTTCAGCCCAGCCAAAGACATAAGGGAAATACCATCTTTTATTTTATCCAACATAGCTCTAAGTCTGTAATCTTGAAAGTCTTAGATTTGATATTAAAAAAGGGAAAAGAATGAAATAATGGTTCTGAGTTTTTACAAAAGAAAAATGATTAAGATCATCCTAATTGAATCTAGATTTCTACCAAGGAGATAAGTTTTATATTTTCATGAAGCAATATTTCAAATTCTGTCTTTTCAATAAGCAAGATAACAAAATGCCTAAAAGGTGAAAATGAAGTCTAAAGTTTAATATTTTCAACTATCTATAGTTCCAACAGAAAGTTTATAGTGTGAAGTTTGTCTATAGTGTTACATCAACTTCAATCTAAAAATGGCCTTTATTTAACCCCTATCCCTTATAAACCCCATTTCAAGCCTATTAAAGACCTATTGATCTCTTTTAGTAGGTAGATTCTATTAGTGGAGATTATTTAGATAAGGATGCATATGAGATAGACAATATTTAAACTTAATGAGAACTTTGGCCAAGTAATATGTATGTGTCTATCTGAAGTGTAATAATTCTTACTCAAATGAAAATAATTTCTAAGTTTAGTATGGTAACTAGGATTATCATGTTATAGATATGTTAATTTGAAAAAATTGACCCCTGAGGTAAACTAACACTGATTTGACAAAGCCAACATTTTAAAATAAAAAAGGTATTTTTCTTATTTCATAAACCTTCAAGTCAAGGAAAGTATGTTGCATTGTCGAATGTCAAAGGACATATTGGGCAAAAGATAGTTAATGAAAGTATCATTTGCAAGGTCATGGAGAAGTTACCAATTAATGCATTGGATCACTAGCTAAAAGAAGCACCTCCTGTGCCTTTGACTACCTTACTTAGGCCTCCATTATCATATGAAAGATAAAGCCATAGGTGTGAAGTCTTCTATTATTCCAAACAAGCACCTAGAAGGAACCAATAAGAACACTTCAGCTGATCACCTCAGTCTATGAGTCAATAGAACCACTGTAAGTATCACTCATGCATATCATGCATGCATGCATATATGAACATATCACACTGCATGTGTGTATAAAATATTTTCATACTCACTTTCAATATTTTGCCACGCAGGAGGTAAAGAGATGTTATGCGGGATAGCTAGCTAAAAAATAATGATTTTTCTTTTGCAAAAGGAGGAATTAAAAAGATGGAACAAGAAGAAAGTAAGAACTCCCAAAATGAATAAAGATATAAAAGATAAAAGATTAGACCAACTAGAAGAACTGAAGCTAATACAAGATAAATGTCTATAAAATGAAGATCCATTTTTGAAGGGTGAAGACCCGATATCCAAAGGATGAAGATGCATTTTTGAATGATGAAGCCCTGATATCCAAAGGATGAAGATCCAATTTTGAAGGGTGAAGACCGAATGTCTAAGGATGAAGATCCATTTTAAAGGGTGAAGACCTAAAATTCAAAGATCAAAATACATTGTGAAGGGTAAAGACCCAGCATTTGAATATACAGACCTAATGTTTAGGTAGAAGAGCTGAAGCTGATGACTAGAAGAAAGTCAAAACTTTTTGATGACAGAAGGTTATCAGAATCTATTGAAGAATGGAGCAATCAGCTAGAAAAAAATTAAAATTCTTAGATGACAGAAGGTATAGACCCTTAGTTTTTGATCCAGTCTAGTTCAAAAATTTTAAAGCAGTCCAAAATAATTTTTGTGGTATATATTATTTATTTTAATATTTAATATTTATTTTGATTATTTATTATTTATTATATTATTTACTTTATTTATTTATAAATATTTATTATTTAATATTTAATATTTATTTTAATATAATATTTATTTTACTTTTCATTATTTATTTATATTTATTTATTTTTTAAAATATATATAAATAAAAAATAATAAAAAATAAAAAATCGGCTACGAAAGTCGCTAGCGACGAATTGGCTTGAGCCAATTCGCCGTAGGCAAAATCTGCAGTGAAATTGCGCCCCGCACACAATTTTGCCTGCGCCCAGCCCGATCCTCGCGCAGCTCGCCCATCGCCAGTCTAGCTCTGGCCCGCGTACAGTTTTTGCCAAAATCTTATTTTACTCTGTTTTGATTTTATTTCTTAGACAATTTTATTTTCTTAAATAATTAGTATTAGATTTTTATTTTTTCTTATAAACACCACATTAAAAATACACAAAAAAAAGAGAGGAAATTTCGGTCAGAGAAGAGATTGGTTCAAAAATTATTCAGACTTTTTAGCAACTAATTCTAGGACTAGAGAAAATAAGCAACAATAAAGCAATGAGAAGTAATCAAGGCAGGAAGCAATATTTTGCCTTTGTGTTAAGCTCGACCAGGAATTTTGCCAGCAATTTTTTGGTGGAGCCTTCAAACGCAGGTATATGAATTTAAATTTTGATTGTTAAAATTAACTCTTATCCAGTAGCAATTGATGCATCAAAATTGATACTTGCAATTGGATAGTGATCTTTAAATTTTTAAATTTTTCCACAGTAATCAACTAAAAGCTTTAATCTATTTAATTCAAACTCTAATCACTCTTTAAAGCCTAAATCTCAAGTTTTGCTTTCTTAAAAGCTCAAATTTCATTCCCTTAAAATTAAAAAAAAATCCTAATTAGTTCTTTTTTTATTTAATTATTATAGTAGCTTAAGCTTTCATTAAATAATAATTATTATATTTTTTTCCAAATTATCACAATAGCTTATTCTTTCAAAATACTTAACTTTTAAATCCTATTTTCATGCAACTTCCAAAACCCTAGATCCAAAACATCCATTCTTTAGATTTAAACCATAATTTATTTTAAATTTAATCTTTAATTTAAACATCCAGTAGCCATATTATTTTTTTTATATTAAATATTTCTTAGTTGACTAATTCAGTACTTAAAAAACCCTAATTGTTAAACATAAAACCCATGAGACCCTAATTTTATTCAAGAAATCCTAATTGATGAATAAATCCTAAATTTATATACTTACTGCTTTATTTAAGTTAGATAAATATTTATTATATATTTTGATTAATGTTTCATATCCTTGAAGAATAATTTGCTTATGATGAATGGTTGGTTATTTTTATTGATTTGCTTTGGTTGCAAAACATTGTAAGAGGTATGTTTCCATATTTTGGGTACCTCATATTGTGAGTATCATATAATTTAGTTTATTCTAGTTTTGAATCAATGTAAAGGATATGTTTACATCTTTTGGTGGGTGTCTTATTTAGTTTTATATATTAGACGATGTAAGGACATACTTCCATCCTCGGATGAGTGTCTATTTATTTATTTTGTTTGGACATTATTGTAATTTTAATAAAGTATTTATTTATTCTTATGATCGCATGTAGTATGGATAATATCATTATATTTAAGAATTTTATAATATTAAGAACTACAAAGGAGGCCAGTTCCAATGAATCGTACGTTGTGGGGGTGATGGGCTGTTTCTCACCTTCCCCACATGTACCCAACTTTTCAAACCCATTAGGGGGTTAGGGATTCCTTAGAAATTGAGTCATCCACCCCTTTTTTTTTCTCAGCTCGTCCGAGTGGTAACTTCATTTTTTTTGGGCTTAGGCCCGTGTTCTCTAAGGCCCCGAGCCTAATAGTGTTGAAGTCGCAAGAACCATTCCACCGGGAGTGGGGGTGAAAATCCCTGCTCACAGTGGAGACTCCACCGGGGATAAGAGAAATTGATTATGTTGGTCTTTATATTATTCTATTATTTCTTACTATGATATTATCCATTGCATCATATTATATTGCATTGTATGCATGAGTTGGGACGCCCATGTTACCCGTGTTGTGTTATATGAGGGATATCATACTTTCACTCAAGGTATGAAGATCGAGCATGGCATAACTACTCATAGCCTTATACCTTTTGGTATATACTTGCTATGGGAACCTAAGCCTTTCAACCCAAAGACTAAAGCTCATGTAATTGGCATAGTTACTTTTCTTAGGTTTTTACCCTAAATGTTTATTGTTTGACTATGGTTAATTTATGTTGGCTTAAATCATGGCTTATTTGGTTTGTTCTTTTTCTAATATGACCTAAGTACATTGTAAACTTAAAATAAAATTTTCTTTAAAGTCCAAAAGACCAAAGCTATTTTCAAAACTTTTTAAGATGGTCTTTGGACATAAAATTTTTCTAAAAACAAATCAAAATTCTTTTCTCATGACTCAAATACAAAGTCAAAAATCTATTTTTTCTAAAAATATATTTTTTTTGCATTTCATCCAACCTTTTCAAAAGATGAATATTTAGGTCAATTATGAAAATATCAAAAATCAATTGTTAGCCTAGTTTATACTAAGAATTATTAATCATGGGCTTATTTTTGGCATGAATCATTAGTTACTTTTTCAAGTGAGAAATCTATTTATAATAAACCTCTTAATTTAGTTTTAATCCAATATAGCATAAAAGCTACTTTAATTAGTTGAATGGATTAAAATCTAATTAATGGGAAGTATCATGAACTGATTTTTATTTTTAATATAACTATTGGTTGAAACATCCGAGAGAATTTTTCAAAAACAAGATATCCCATGTTGGTATTTTGTTAACCATATACCTAGGAAAAGAGACTCATCATCCGTATATGGAAGTTATAAGGTTAGAAGGAATGTCCTAATTATCCTTGTTTGTTAGTTATTCATGCATACATTCATACATGCATACATACATTTGCATCGCATATCATTAATCCTTTTTGGCTCACAATACTAGATTACAATAGTTCAAAAGCTTACATCAACCCCACTTACACTGGTGATGAAGAATCCAGTAGCAACCCAATCACTTTTTCACCAAAAGCAATGGAGCCTGAACAAATTCAAAGAATGGTGGATGACGCCCTCAATGCTAAAATGGAAGAATTAAAGTGGGCCCTAGCTGAGATCATGAAGAATCAAATGGCTATAATGTTTGGGAACACTGCTGAAGCATTCACAAGCACCAAAAAAGATAAAGGGAAGGCTAAGGTTGGTGAAGTGACTTTTGATGATGATAAGGTAATCGTTGACGATGATAATGACAGAGCTTAATACTTCCAAGATCCTCAAGACAAGAAGAAGGAGCCGGAGGTTGTTAAAAGATTAGTTGTGGAGAAAACTGAAACTTCAGATGTTGAGAAGTTGATTGCTGACTTGGAAAAGAAGTTTGAAAAGAAGCTAAAAACTGAAGGAATGTATGAGGTTGACAAATTGTTTGAGCTAGATGAAGAGGTTCCGTACAAGTTCAAGATACCATCCTCGGTCAAGTTTGATGGAACTGAAAATCCTCAACTCCATGTGAAGCAATATATCACTGCTATGCAGTCTGCCCGAGCTACTAAAGCTCAAACTCTAAGGTACTTTATGCTCTCATTAGATCCTGTGGTCCAAAATTGGTTCAATACCTTAGATGATAGCACTAAAAAAAGCCGATATCTACTATACAAGGCCTTCATTCAACAATATGGAAATAATTCTGAATTAGAAGTTACTCTAATGAAGGTGAAGTCCATTAGACAAAGGCCGAACGAGAACTTTGTGGACTATGTGAAGAGGTGGAGGAATAAGGCTACATTGCTCAAAAGAAAGCCTGATAAATCTGATCAAATTAGAATGATTGTGAGAGGGGTGTTACCTAGCCTTCACGAAAGAATGTCCCATATGCTCATTCGGGATTTCAAGGACCATTTGTGAGCTGGTTTACAAATTAAAGAGTGAAAAAGAGAGAATAATCGCTTTTCAGCAAGAAGAAATAAGAAAGGAAACTACCAGTCTCGTAACCAAGGCATGCAAAAGGCAATTAATGTTAATGTTATTGGCCAAGGAGGAAGAAGGCAGTTTTTTGAATTGGGGAAGCCGCTGTCTTGGGTCCTCAATAAGCTACAAAAGAAGAAATTGTTACAACCCTTAAATTCTCGTCCTTTGCCTAACCCTCTCCCACCTAATTTTGACACTAAGGCTTTTTGTCAATTTCATCAAATGCAAAGCCACGATACAGATAGATATGTGAGGTTAAGGCATGAGATCTAGAATTTAATTGATAGTGGGAAACTGCCCAAGCCCAACAAGCGAAATACCAAAGATAATCCACTGCCAAGGTTCAATAGAATACCACCACCGGCGACCTTCATGATTGGAGGAGGTTTACATGAAAGTTTTATCATGTCTTCTTTCTAAGATGTGGATGGAGAAGCAACCAAAGAAGAAGTGGTGTTTAGAAAAGTTGAGCAAACTGTGGTTGGAAAAGAAGTAGCAATCTGTGTTATAAATGTGTTTTGGGATTCAAGTGATAGTGATGATGATCTTGGACCCAAGAAGGAAGAATGGACCTGTTCCGAGCTTGAAGAAGATGAAGTGATGAACACCAGATCTAGCAAGCCTTATGCAAGGCCAATACCCAAGGAAGTGGAATCTAATAAAGGAACTGGAAACAAAGAAGAGGAAGATGACACTGTTCTTAAGCAGTTAAAGAGAACCCAAGCAAGCATCAGTATTTGGGACTTATTGGCCACTTTCAAGAAGCATCGTGAAACTATGGCTAAGGCCTTGGCTAGCATGCCAATTTCCACCTCTATAACACCGGAGGAGTTGGTTAACTTCGTAAAAGTTGAAGGAGTGATGAAGTGTGAAGATATTCAAAAGAAGAGCAAAGTTAATATGGGAATGGTATCTTTCTCATATGCGGATTTACCGAAAGAGGGGAGAGATTATATCTGCCCTCTCTTTATCAAAGTAGAAGTCAAAGAAAAAAGGACCCCATGTGTAATGGTTGATGATGGGTTCAACATAAATGTTTGCCCAATTAAAATTTTGCCAAAGCTAGCTATGTCAACAAGGGATCTAAGCCCAACCGAGGTAACCATTAAGGCTTATGACAATACTAAGAGACATGCCAAAGGGACATTCAAAGCTGTTGTGAAGGTTGGTCCAATTGAATCTATGGTTGAATTTGTGGTTTTAGACATACCTGTTACTTTTGCTCTACTTTTGGGATGACCATGGTTTCATCCTCTTAGTGGAGTTCCTTCCACCCTTCATCAAAAGATTAAATTCCCAAACAGAGAAGAGACGGTGGTCATTGAGGCCGAAGATAATGAGGTGGTCAATGCTCTAATGATTGAGAGGCCTCTCAATCATTTTCAAGTAGCTGTAATTTCTGATGATGAAGTAGTAGACTTTAAGGTCTTAAACATGATGAAGAACATGAGCTACCTTCCTAATGCTGGTCTTGGAAAGGGTAAGACCGATGTGACAAAGCTTTCAGACATTAAGACTCAAACTTCCAAGAAAGGGTTGGGGTATGAAGAAGCTAGCAAAGATGTTCATCAAAAGAGGAATTAGGAGATGAGTTTCACACCACTTGAAGAGATCTTTGTCAAAGCTCTAGATATGGGACAACTCTAAGGAAAGCCCGAGCCAATCATGTTCATGGAAAAGTTGATCCCAGGTTTTAAAATTTTTACTGATGTTACCGAGTTAGTGGAACAAGTAAAGAAAGAGCTCACCCTGCCAGCTGAGAAGGAGCCCAATTCGAAAGTGGAAAAGGAAGCTGTCCTGAAAGCCGAGAAGACTCCGGAAGAGATTGTTGCCCTGGTTGAAGAGAAGTTTGAAGATGTTCTGCTTTATGATTTTGAGAACAATGATTTTGATTTTGATTTTAATTTGTTTGCTTTGTATACGGATGATGATGTTCTTTTCCAAAATGAATGCAATAAAGTCTGATTTCACTTACTTATGTGATGTTTCTCCTAATGGTTGCATACGTTCAAATAGTGATTATATGAGCATCTTTAATATTAACTATGTTGATATACAATCATTAAATTTGAGAACAACCAAAAATCCTAAAAATATTAGCATAGAATCTGACCTTACTCCTTATGAGAGAGAGAGATTTGAAAAAATATTTAAAAAATATAAAGAAGTTTTTGCTTCGTCTAATGAGGATATGCCTGGAATAGAAATAGACATAGCCAAACATCTGATCCCTACTTACACTCACATGAAACTCGTCAAACAAAAGCTTAGGCGGTTAAGACCAGAGTGGGCTGAATTGGTTAAAGAAGAGGTCACTAAATAAATACAAGTAAAGTTCCTTGAAGTGATAGATTACCCAGATTGGCTAGCCAATATAGTACCCGTACCAAAGAAAGATAGAAGAATTAGGGTCTATGTGGACTATAGAAACTTAAACAAGGCTTCCCCTAAAGATGATTTTCCTTTACCCTATATAGATGCCCTCATTGATAGTGTAGCTTCTAGCGTGCTACATTCATTTATAGATGAATTTTTCGGATACAACCAAGTGTTAATGGCCCAAGAGGATAAAGCTAAAACTGCCTTCATTACCACATGGGGTATATTTTGTTATAGGATAATGTCATTTGGGTTAAAGAATGCTAGAGCAACCTATCAAAGGATGGTCACCACATTATTTCATAATATGATGTATAAAGAAGTCGAAGTGCATGTTGATGATATGATGGTGAAGTCGGATACAAGGCAACAACACTTTCAAAACTTAGAATTATTCTTCGAGAGAGCATTGAAGTATAAGCTAAGGTTAAAACCAAAGAAGTGTGTATTTGGAATTACCTCAGGCAAGTTGTTGGGTCATGTGATTGGTCCAAATGGCATTGAGATTGACCCTAACAAAGTTAAGATGATCATAGATACACCGGTCCCTAAGACGAAGAGAAAAGTTTGGCAAATTGCAGTACATTAGCAGGTTTATAGCAAAGCTCACCACAATCTGTGAACCTGTCTTCAAATTGCTTAAAAAGAATCAGCCAGTCATATGGAATAAAGAGTGTCAAAAGGCCTTTGAGTGCATAAAAGAGTATCTGCTAAATCCACCTGTTTTGAAAACCACCTAAACCAGGCAAACCCTTGTTACTATACTTAGCAGTAGAAGAAGAGTCAATAGGAGCCATGCTAGCATAAGCAGATAAATCAGAGATTGAGCACGCAGTCTATTATTTGAGTAGAAAGCTCCTACCTTATGAAATTAAGTATAGTATCATTGAAAAGACTTGTATAGTTGTGGTTTGGTCTTCTAAGAAGTTATGGCATTACTTTCAATCTTATAGTGTGCAAGTAATTTCCAGGTTGGATACGGTGAAGTACTTAAGGGAGACACCCTCTTTGATCAGAAAGTATGGATGATGGTTGATAATATTGAAAGAATTTGAGATTGAGTATGTAACTAGAAAAACAATCAAAGGTAGAGTAGTGGCAGAATTTCTGGCCCAACAACCATTACCAGATAGCGAAGAGGTAGTCTTGGAGTTTCCTGATGAATATTTGAGGCCATAGAAGTGCAAGAATGGAAAATATATTTTGACGGAGCAGTGAATAGGAAAGGAACAAGTTTGGGAGTCATATTAGAATCACCCGAAGGGGAGCTTATCCCTTTAGCCAAGAAGTTAAGTTCAAGGCGATCAATAATATGGTGCAGTATGAAGCATGTATTTTTGGTTTGGAAACATTGATGATTATGAAGGTGGATAAGGTGCAAGTCTTTGGTGATTCATTGCTAGTAGTATCCCAAGTAAATGGAGAGTGGGAGTTAAAAGAAGAGAAGCTAAAATCATACCACCATTACTTGACCATAATGAAGAAGAACTTTAAATAGTGTAGTTTTATACACCTACCAAGAGAAGAAAACCAAATGGTTGATGCCCTAGCCACATTGGCTTCGTATGGGAAAATCCTGTAAACTTATTCCTTAAGTCTCTGATTTTGACTAGTTCATCAACTCCTTGCTATGAATATGAGGCAATCATGAAAACTGATACAGACCATGATGCGTGGTATGACACTATAAGACAGTTTTTAGAGGAGAAGGAATACCTATTGAAGGCTACAAAGAAAGAAAGAAGAGCCATAAGATGATGGTCCTTACAATACATCACCTTTCATGGAGAGTTGTATCAAAGATGGCCTGATGGGATGCATTTAAGATGCTTGAGGAAGCATGAAGTGGAGCATATCATGTCAAAAATATACGTGGAAAGTTGCGGTCCACACATAAGTGGTTTAGCCCTAGTTAAGAAGAAAATTCGACAAGGTTGCTACTGGCTGACCATAGAGAGAGATTGCATTGAGTTTGTGAAGAAGTGCCGGTAATATCGGATGTATGGTAATTTAAATCACATGCCTTCTGAAGAATTGCATTCTATGTCTTCACCCTGGTCCTTCGCAACTTGGGGGATTGACATTATAGGAGAGATAGATCTGACGGCTTCAAATGGTCACCGTTTTATTATAGTAGCAGTAGATTATTTTTCAAAATGGGTCGAAGCTGAATCGTTCAACAAACTGGGGGTAAGGCAAATGGCTAAATTTATTGAAAAGAATCTCATCTGCAGGTATGGGGTCCCACACAGTGTGATATCGGATAATGGGGTACAGTTTCAAGGTGCAGTTAAGGACTTATTCTAGAAGTACCAAATTCATCATCACCGATTCTCCCCTTATAGACCGAAGGCTAATGGTGCAGTAGAAGCAACAAATAAGACAATTAAGCAGATCCTGTCCAAGATGACCAAGACATACAGGGATTGGTCAGAGATGCTTCCTTTTTCTTTGTGGGGATACAAAATAAGTGTACGAACGCCTACTGGAATGACATTGTTCTTTTTGGTTTATGGGATGGAGGCAGTGTTGCCAATTGAAATTGAGATCAAGTCATTAAGAGTGGTCTTAGAAGCTGAACTACTTGAGACGGAGTAGGTAGTGAGCAGATATACACAGTTGGATTTACTAGAAGAGAGGAGGTTAAAAGGACTGTATGATCATCAACTGTATCAAAGGAAGATAACCCGAGCCTACAATAGAAGGGTTAAGATCAGAAAGCTCAGAGTCGGAGACTTAATGTTGAAGCAATGTAAACCTAATGTATCTGATCCAAGAGGAAAATTTAGGCCTAGTTGGGAAGGACCATATGTTGTGAAATAAGTCATGAACAAGGGTGCAGTCAAGTTATCAGACATAGATGGGAACGAGTTTAGTGAGCCAATGAGCATTGACAGGTTGAAGAGGTTTATGTATAAAAAGAAAAAAAAAAGCTTGCTAAGTTGAAAACCCAAAAGGACGGCCTAAGCAAAAGTCAGAGCAGTCTGCTAGTTCCAAAAATTTGAAAGGGCGAGCTAGGCAACAATTAGGGCTAAATGAGAGAAAATTATCAATTAGAAAACCCGAAAGGGCTAGTTGGCAATAGGAGTGATCTTGTGTATGATGGCTTTATGTTTGGTTGTTCTCTAATTTAATAAAATAGAATTGATGTTAAAATTATTCTATATGCACTATTTTAAGTATTTGACCAGATATGGATAAAATAAATAAACACAATAGTGAAAGGTGATGACAAATTATAAAAGGAAAAGAAACATCTATTATTATTATTTTCATTATTTTTATATCCTAACAACATTTTTTTCTAAAGAAAGTGACAAATGTAAAATCTATGGCAGACAATAAGTGTGGCGTGCAGGCCAGCTTTGCCTCAGCTGATCCAAGTAGGCTTCAGTCAAATAAGGCATGTCTAAATCAGGAGTAAATTCAAAACCTCAAGGCTCGGCTCCATACTGACGGTCAAGCCGACGAGGATCATAGCAAGTACCTCGACGAAGAGCAGCGAGAGGAACATTCAACAAATACGTCCGAATGGTGATACGAGAAATCTTTCACCAAGGTACTAACCAACAGATGTTGACTGTAGCACATGAGTGGATCTAGTCAACCCAGTCGGCATATGAAGAAGCAGGATGGAGTAGTTTTCTAGCAGAGTCATGTCGCGACAGATATCAGGAAAAATCCATAGATGGAGTGTCGAGTAAGTAGAGATGCTCCTGAAGCCAAATCTGTAAGCATAAGAAAAGAATTTTAAAAAAATATTCGCTAAGTTGAAAACCCGCAAGGGCGGCTTAGGCAAAAATTAGGGCAGCTCACTAGTTCCGAAAACCCATAAGGGCAGACTAGACAGAAATTAGAGCAATAAAAAAAAGAAAAAAAAAGCCTAAATTGAAATTTCAAAAGGGCGATTTAGGTAATTACCTGAAGCAGCAATGGACTCCCTACTAATCTCCTTGACAATCCCGATTTAAGTTGGTCCAATCCAACTAAAGTCTCAGCTAAGATCACGGGTATTGGCGATAAGCCTCCTTCCATTTGGTCCATGATATCCAATACTCATGGATCGATATCGCCATCGGAAGAAACAAATAAGAATTGGCCAGGCAAGCATAGACAAAGCATACGTCCCCATGCCTTGGTAGGAGCCAAATGAGAAATACAAAAGTCAATTAAGGGACCAAGCAAAATTTTCTCACCTCTTGTCAAGTGTAGAACTTCGGGCTTTGAAAGTTATAACAACATTTGCATCTTTTGTTGAGTTATGAAAATCAGTATAGGCAACGCCATTGTTTGATTACTTAGATATCCAAGAATGGCCTCAAACTCTTCAATCATGGGACATATCTCAAAGTCATTTATCTTAAAAGTCCTAGAATTCACAATCCAAAAGGAAACCATGGCATGTAAAAAAGAATGGTCCAATTTAATATTTTAAAAATACTTTAAAGTATTGATTTTAGACCAAGATATTTGTTCCCAATGAATGGGTTTCATATTTTTAAATAAACCTTTTATTTTCTTCAAATTGAGTTCTATCATTGTTGAAAATTAAAGGAAAATTAAAATTGTTAAAAGAAATTTTGATGCTGAAATTGAAAATTAGTGAAAAATTTCCTGGTTTCTGTAAGGGGTCATAGCATGGAAAGAGGATTTATATAGGGTGTTTGGCTATACCAAAGTTTACAAGGAATGGCTTGATACCGAGACGTGCAAGGATAAAATATCAATGACGAAATGATTTTGATTTATCGCGTTACCTTCGGTTTTGTGAATCAATGCTACTGTAGAATTTTGAATTGTGAGATGAAGGAACAATGATTGTACCATAGAAATAATAATGATAATAACAACACAAAAAAATTTGAAAGTCAAAAGTTGCAGTAAAATTGCAAATTATAACCATTATTATCATTATTATTATTATTACAAATAATGAAATATTTTCTCACTGAGAAGGAGGTGGTGGATCATGATCAAATAAAGTCCTGAAAAAGTCATCGCCTGTTGGAGAAAGAGGCATATCATCTATCCTAAGATCACCTGAAAAAGAAGCACCTGAACCTCTATTACCCTGAAATTCATATTTGTAATGGTCCTCATCCGAAGTAGAAGAAGGAATCTCATGGTCATCAGTTTACGGCTCCCTTAAAGATGAAGCATAAGGATCCCTCATTTCCTGGAACCAAAAGTCTCGAAAGTCTTGCTCTGACCGATGATATAATTTTTCAAAATGGGCAACTTGTTGGTGTCTAGTGGCAAACTCCTCTTGCAGTTTCTTATTTTGTTCCTCAAGCATCTGCTGTGAGTCAAAAAGAAAAAAGGTAAGAGCATAAATAATCATTCATGCATGTATCATAAATCATCATGGAACAGTATAACCTACCGGATAACTCACATTAACGCCTTGTGGATGGGATGGCATCTCCGGTTGATAAGAATGAGCAAATGGAGGAGCAGCAGAGGAATGTCCAGCTTCATAAACAAATGAGCCAGTAGCCTGCAATAATCATTAAAATAGTCAAAACAAGTTAAGAAAGGAGTAATTGCAATGGCAAAATGGTAAAAGTTTACTTGAGAGGTGCTAGCCCCAGGATGAGGGATGGACCCTCCTCCCTCTCAATGATACTCCCTTTCATCACTATCCTCCTCTTCCTCGGGAATTTCCCGGACACCAACAGGAGATACGTCAAAGTTCAAAAGCCCTACTCGAATAAACTGGGCATATGATGCACCTGGTGGATATAGAAAGATTTCAACATCATAACCGTGTCGAGCTAACCACCACGCATTCTCCCAGCATTGATGCGATATTTAAAGTATACTCCGGGCAATTCATCGGGATCCTCCATCACTCAAGACCAAGGAACCACTCATACACTCTCTTCCCAAGAAACTAGCTACTGGACACAAGGCCAGCAATGACTCGGTGGGTATGCTGAAAAGGCAATGCGACGTTAATGGAAAAAGTCCAGTTCGTCTGCTCTTTCGTGTTTCACTAAGCCAAATTGACCTACAAGATGACAAAAGGTAAGTGTGCTTTTTACATAAATTTTGAAGTATACTAATATTATTTTACCTAGCCCCGAGTTAAGCAACTCAAGAGATAGCGCTGGGTGTGCACATGGTGAGAGCCAGAACTGCTACACAATTTGACAATAAAAAATTCAATCTCAAATACCTGACTTTCTCTCAAAAAATGCCAGACACTCTCACAAAATTATGCTCATATGCCCATACCTGCAACTACAATGAAAAACAAATCCATACAAGTATAAGAATTGAATTGAGAATGGTGGAAGAAGAGTACCTCGACAACCACTATGAAACCAATAAAAGACTTCTTATTCCTACAAATCTTGTCTAGTCCATGATAGAGACAGGGAAGGCCAACTTTACCCTAACCGTAAAGCGGTACCATACTCATATCAGTAAGAGCCCTCAACACCGACAGATGGATGGCAGATTCGGTACTGCATAAAATGGTCGACCTAAGCAAATACATTAAAAATCCTCGAGAATATTGTTTGGCTGTTTCTCTACGAATTCGTCCATCATAGTTCATCCAACTCTGAATCGATTTAATTTTTATCTTGAAAGGCCCTTTTAATGACGGTTCCATACCGATTAACTGTTAAATTTCTTCATGTGTCAGAATATCGTTGGTAAGAGGGACTGGAAGGCCATAGTATCGGATACCAGTTATGGTTGTATAATCGACTGGGCCAATGGTCATCTCTCCTACAGGTAGGTAAAAAGTATGGGGCGCGTCCATCCATTGCACCGACAATGCTTGAACTACACTCTTATCTATCAGACACTCCTCAGATGGTAATTGCAAGATGAAGCTTTCGAAACCGTACTCTCAGACAATCTGTTTTACCTGAGAAGATGCTACATCATACTATTGTCGGGTTTTATAGATACACCTTCTACCCCGGACAACATATTGATCACGCTAACACGAAGCCAGGTAAGTCAACACTGGGTAAGTATATCATCATACCAATACTACTGATTGATAGCCTAAAATTACCTGTTATATTCTATTTTAATTTATTCTTTCCTAATCTTTAGTACTATTTATAATATAAAAAAAAGAAAAACTAAAAAACTAAAAAAAAAAAGAAAAAAACTAATAATAATAAAATGAAAAAAAATAATACATATTTGTACTATTAAAATATTAAGATGCAATGTTAACTTAGTTTTTTTACTTGAACTGCGATGAAGCTGCATCCTAGCTAGTAGACTTATAGTACCATTTTATATCGTCGAATAAATTCTATCAACTCAGCATTGGATCGAGGCACTGTTTAGAAGCATGCAACCTTTCCATTTGCTGATCAACTCTCTACTCAACTCTCTGCTTACTATGAAAATATATAAATTTATGAATGAATGTAAGTGTGCATGAGTATTGAAGAAATGAACCGTTTATATAGGCAAATTGAAAGGGAAAAAGACAAAAGGCGAAAGGGAAAAATAGTGCTTCACATGAAAAAAAAAGAAAAAAAAAGTCAATATCACCATTGATAAATAGTGAATAAATAGTTAGTAAATAGTAAGTAAATAGTGAATAAATAATGAATAAATAGTAAATTTAATTATTCAAATATTTGCGTGTCTAAAAATATTTTTATACTTTTAAAATATTTTTCTACACAGGGGGCAAAAGGATATAGGTATGGTAAAAAATAGCTAAATTTTTTGCAGCTAAATTTTTTATAAATTTTTTTAATATCATACTGACTACAATTATTTTTTGCATATAATCCAAATTATTTCTAAGTCTAGAATTCACCTCGGGTCCAGAATCTAAATTATTTTTAAGTCCAAAACTTACTTCGGACCCATAATCTAAATTATTTTTTACTCCAGAACTTACCTCGGGTCTAGAATCTAAATTATTTTGAATCCAAAACTCACTCTGGGTCTAGAACCCAAATTATTTTTGAATCCAAAATTCATTCCAGGTCCAGAACCCAAATTATATTCGAATTCAAAACTCATCCCTGGTCCAAAACATAAATTATTTTTTAGTCCAAAAAACTCACCCAGGGTCTAGAACCCAAATTATTTTTGAATTCAAAACTCATTCCGGGTCCATAATCCAAATTATTTATGAATCCAAAACTCATCCCAGGTCCAGAATCTAAATTATTTTTTAGTCCAAAAAAATCACCTCGAGTCTAGAACCCAAATTATTTTCGAATCAAAAACTCAACTCGGATCCAGAATCCAAATTATTTTTGAATCCAAATTCAACTCGGGTCCAGAATCTAAATTATTTTTGAGTCTAGAATTTATCTCGGGTCTAGAATATAAATTATTTTTTAGTCAAAAACTTACCTTAGGCCTAGAATTTAAATTATTTTTGAGTCTAGAACTTATCTCGGGTCCAGAATCTAAATTATTTTTTAGTCTAAAACTCACCCTGGATCCAGAACCCAAATTATTTTTTGAGTCCAGAACTCAAATCAACCTTGGGTACAAAGTCCAGTCTAACTCTAAACTCAGTCAAAAATCATATTATTTTTCACTCTTTTTTGCGGTAGTCTCAGATCGCTTAAGCAGGGGGCAAACTGTAGACTCTTAATTTTTTATCCAGTCCAATTCAAAAATTTTAAAACAGTCCAAAATAATTTTTGTGGTATATATTATTTATTTAATATTTAATATTTATTTTGATTATTTATTATATTATTTACTTTATTTATTTATAAATATTTATTATTTATTTTAATATTTATTTTTTTACTTTTAATTAATTATTTATTTTTAAAATATATATAAATAAAAAATCGGCGACGGTAGAATCGGCGATGAAAGTCTCTAGCGACGAATTGGCTTGGGCCAATTCGTCGCAAGTTTTGCCTGCCGCGAATTGGCCACGGGCCAATTTGCCGTTGACAAAACCTGCGGCGAAATTGCGTCCCGCGCGCAATTTTGCTTGGCCCAGCCCAATCCTCGCGCAGCTCGCCTGACACCAGTCTCGCTCGGGCTCGCAAGCAGTTTTTGCCAAAAGCTTATTTTACTCGATTTTGGTTTTATTTTCTAAATAATTTTATTTCCTTAAATAATTAGTATTATATTTTATTTTTTCTTATAAATACCACATTAAAAACACACAAAAAAGAGAGGGGATTTTGGCTAGGAGAAGAGATTGGTTCAAGAATTATTTAGACTTTTTAGTAACTGATTGAAGAACTAGAGAAAATAAGCAATAATAAAGCAATAAGAAGTAATCAAGGCAGGAAGCAATCTTCTGCCTTGGTGTTAAGCTCGACCAGGAATTTTGCCAACAATTTTTTGGTGGAGCCTTCAAATACAGGTATGTGTATTTAAATTTTGATTGTTAAAATTAACTCTCGTCCAGTAGCAATTGATACATCAAAATTGATACTTGCAATTAGATAATGGTCTTTAAATTTTTAAATTTTTTCACAGTAATCAACTTAAAAGCTTTAATCTATTTAATTTAAACCCTAATCACTCTTTAAAACCAAAATCTCAAGTTCTGCTTCAAATTTCGTTCCCTTAAAACAAAAAAAAAAATCCTAATTAGCTCTTTTTTTTACATAATTATTATAGTAGCTTAAGCTTTTATTAAATAATAATTATTATTATGTTTTTTTCCAAATTATCACAGTAGCCTATTCTTTCTAAATACTTAACTTTTAAATTTTATTTTCATACAACTTTCGAAATTCTAAATCCAAAACATACATTCTTTAGATTTAAACCATAATTTATTTCAAACCTAATATTTAATTCAAACATCCAGTAGCCATATTATTTCTTTTATATTAAATATTTCTCAATTGACTAATCCAGTAATTAAAAAAAATCCTAATTGTTAAACATAAAACCCATGAAATCCTAATTTTATTCAAGAAACCCTAATTGATGCATAAACCTTAAATTTATATACTTACTGCTTTTTCTTAAGTTAGATGAATGTTTATTATATATTTTGATTAATGTTTTCATATCCTTGATGAATGATTTACTTATGATGAATGGTTGGTTATTTTTATTGATTTGCTTTGGTTGCAAAACATTGTAAGATGCATGTTTCCATATTTTGGATACCTCATATTGTGAGTATCATGTAATTTAGTTTATTCTTAAGTTTTGGATCAATGCAAAGGACATGTTTCCACCTTTCGATGGGTGCCCTGTTTAGTTTTAGATATTAGACGATGTAAGGACATGTTTCCATCATCGGATGGGTGTCCATTTATTTATTTTGTTTGGACATTATTGTAATTTTAATAAACTATTTATTTATTCTTATGATCGCATGTAGTATGAATAATATCATTATATTTAAGAATTTTATAATATTAAGACCTACAAAGGAGGCCGGTTCTAATGAACCGGGCGTTATGGGAGTGCTGGGCCATTTTTTACCTTCCCCACATGTACCCAACTTTTCAAAACCATTAGGGGGAGTTAGAGATTCCTTAGGAATCGAGTCATCGACCTCTTTCTTTTTCTCGGCCTGTCCGGATGGCGACTTTATTTTCTCCGGACTTAGGTCCGTGTTCTCTAAGGCCTCGAGCCTAACAGTGCCGAAGTCGCAAGAATCATTCCACCGGGAGTAGGGGCAAAAATTTCCACTCACAGAAGGTCAGAACAATCGACTAAAAAAAAGCCACAATTCTCAAATGACAAAAGATCAATCAAGCTAAAAGAGCTGAACTTGATCTAATTTCTTTTGACTCATTGAAGCATCCACTATACAACCTATATCAGATTTGGTAAAGTATCCTTACAGCATAATCTCCAACCTATATTGGATTTGTTGAAGTATCCTGATAGCATAATCTCTAGCCTATATCGAATTTGGTGAAGTAACTTGATGGCACAATTCCAAGCATATATTAGATTTGGTAAAGTATCATGATGGCACAATCTCTAGCCTACATCGAATTTGGTTAAGTATCCTGACGGCATAATCCCCAACCTATATCAGATTTATTAAAGTATCCTGATGACACCATTTTGTAGATTTATTAAGGTATCCAAATCAAATTCAGTCTTAGGTCCAGAACTTAATCCAATTTTTGGTTCAAAACCCAATCCAGTCTCAGGTCTAAAACCCAACCAATAATATATCAGAAACAATCATATCTCAGAATCAATCATATCTCGGGTTCAGAACCCAAACCAATCTAGGGTTTAGAACTCAAACCAATCTCGGATTCAAAACCCAATTCAGTCTCGGGTTTAGAACTCAACCAGTTATATCTCGGGTCCAGTACCTAAATCAAACCTAGTCTCGGGTCCAAGTACCCAAATCAAATCCAGTTTTGGGTCCAAGTACCCAAATTCAATCCAGTCTCGAGTCCAGAACTCAATCTAACCAATCATATCTCGGGTCCAAAATCCAAACCAATCTCGAGTTCAAAACCCAAATTAGTCTCGGGTCAAAAACTCAATCCAATCTCGGGTTTAGAACATAATTCAGTTTTGGGTCCAAAACCCAAACCAATATTGGGTCCAAAACCCAATTCAATGTTAAGTTTAGAACCCAAACCAATCTCGAGTCTAGAACCCAATTCAGTCTCGGGTCCAGAACTCCAACTAATATCAGGTCCAAAATTCAATCCAGTCTCGGGTCTAGAACCCAACCAATAATATCTCGGGTCCCAGCCAATCTAGTCTTTAGCCTAAAATCTAATTTAGTCTTGAGTTTAGAACCCAAACCAATCTTGAGTCTAGAGCCTAATTCAGTCTCAAGTCTAGAACCCCAACCAATCTCGGATCCAAAATCCAATCCAGTCTCGGGTCTAGAATCTAAACTAATCTCAGGTCCATAACCCAATCCAATCTCGGATCCAAAATCCAATTAATTTAGTCTCGGGTTCAAAAGCTAACCAAATTAGTCTCGGGTTCAGAACCCATTTCAATCTCGAGTACAAAACCCAAATCAACCTTGGATCCAGAACCCAAACCAACCTCGGGTTCGGAACGCATCGTTATTCAAAATTAGCTCAAAGTCATGTTGTTTCTCACTCTTTAAATAAATTCAAGATTTTTCAAGCCGGGGCAAATTGTAGACCCTTAATTTTGGCCTTAAGCTAGTCTGGTCCCAATTAAAGAATGTCTAAATCATGATAAGTCCATTCTTAATGGCTTAAACCTACATTAAAGCTTTTAATTAGATTGATCTAGTATAAAGCCCAAAATAAGTCGGTTCAACTTTGAAAGCCCTGAAACAGTTCGAATTAGGGTTGAAGTAGGTTCTAGTTCAGTTTGGATCATACCATATTGAATTGGGCTTATTCCATTCGATATGGATTGTCCATATCGAATTAAAACCCACCTAATTTGATATGGAAGCATCCATATCAAATTAGATGGATTCTAATTCGATATAGATGGCCCATATTGAATTAGAAGCCATCTAATTCAATATGGAAGCCATCTATATCAAATTAGATAAAGTCTAATTCGATATAAAAGCCATCAATTCTAATTTGATATGGGGCAGTTCCATATCGAATTGGTCTTGCTAATTCGATATGGATCTTAGTCCATGTCTTATTAAACTCATTTTAATTTGATATGGTCACGGTTTCATGACAAATTTAAAATGCTTGAATTCAATATGTTTCTGATTTTAAGTTTTAATCCAAGTCGTGCTTAAATTGGAAATCCTAATTAGTCTCGAATTAAGTTGGATCACATATAGCTTTAACCTAATTTGTTCCTATAAATAGAGGTTTAAAAAATTAATTGGGGACTTTTAACAGCCACATTTATCAAAAGGCAGAGAGTTAGCAGGAATTAGCAAAGGACTTTTGAGTAGCCATAATTATTAATAAACCAAGCAGCAACAAAAATTAAACGAGGGTCAACACATAACAATTGCCTCAGGCAATTGCTTCACTCAACCAACACTCTTAGTTTTAGTAGAGCCAACAAATGAAAGTACGTTTACATCCTTTTAAATTTAACAGAAATTTCTTTGATTATAGTCATAAGCATTATTTATTATTCATATCCAGTAGCTTGCTTTGATTGGATTCAAAAACATCCAGTAGCTATATTTATTCAAACTTTATTTTGTCCAATAGCTCATTTACCTTGTATTTGTTAATTCCAAATTCACAGTAGCCTATTTAGTTAGTGTCCAGTAAATTATTTAACTTATATCTATAGAATTTAAGTACCTAATTGATGCGGAACCCTATGGCAATGAAGGCCTCAAACCCCAACGCACGATTGATAAAAGAAAAAACCAAGAACGAAGGAAAAACCACCTTCTAAAGCACCCAATTGCTTAGCAAAGCACGAACACTTATAACGAAAGGATTTAGGAAGCTCGAATTAGAAGAACGCCACAATCGAAATTGATAAGTAAATCTAATTCTTGATGCAATCAGAAGAAAAAGAGAATCCACTCCTGTTCTATGATGGCCGAAATTTTCAATAAGAAAATTGAGAATATATTTGTCAAAAAGTGTCCTTATAAGAAAAATAAGGCCCTATTTATACTAAAAGGCACACATAAATCCAAAACCCTAATTCTAATGGGAAAAGGAAAGCTACAAAGTCAAAATCCTAACCCATTAAGGAAAATATAAAGTAATCCGAAACCCTAATTCTAATGGGAAAAGAAAAGCTACAAAGTCAAAATCCTAACCCATTAAGGAAAATATAAAGTATGGAAACAAATTAATATTCTGAAATAACTAAATAGGAAACCACACATCCTAACCCACTAAGGAAAATATAAAGTATAAAAAAAAGGCCAAACTAAAACCCTTCAAAATAAGAACGTGCCCCACACTATTTGGGCTGTCCATGGGCCTTAAATTACTTCTCAAGGCTGTATATGAACCCCCATGGACCTTTATTGCACGTTGGACCTCTTTAGCTAGCCTTTAGCTTCCATATTCACACTAAGCATCATAATCAGCTTTGGTGTGCCTTCTTCAAGCTCTATTGTGCACTTTTCCATTGCCATTTCAGTCACTTCCTTTGAAATTTGATTTTGAATA
The DNA here is from genome assembly GCA_947685225.1 of Garcia nutans. Classification (NCBI taxonomy): domain Eukaryota; kingdom Viridiplantae; phylum Streptophyta; class Magnoliopsida; order Malpighiales; family Euphorbiaceae; genus Garcia; species Garcia nutans. The sequence goes on from CANTUV010000032.1 coordinate 15,058,283, forward strand.
TGTAATCCCATTGCTGCTCCAAACTTCTTAGCTCTGCTTCTAGTCAATGGCCCATTTGGAAGCACCAATGGATCCTTACCTCGTGGCTAGTTCGTATCACTAATGGCTTAAGGTTTAACTGGAACCCTAGTTTAATCACCCAAAACCTTATTTTCAGGTTTTAACAACCAAAACCCTAAATCTTGGATGATTTTGAGCAATCGAGCATTTTTGGAGATAAGGCTTAATAAATGAATATTGGGAATGATTGTGTTTTTGTGCAAGTTGTGAATGTTTGAAATTTTGAAAATGTCCAATTTATAGGGAAAAAAAACTCTGACTAATTTTTTTTCAGAAATTTTCCTTTAAAATTTATACTTTTGGTAATTAAATTACTAAGGTGTATAATAATTTATCCATTAAACTATATTTTAAGGAAAAAAATATTTTTTTAAATTTGGGGAAAATTTTTAAATGATAAGTATGGTAACCTTCTAGTATTCTGTATACATATTTTATATACACAGGATATATATATAGTACATAAATAGGATATAAAGGTATTATATTTATTTTAGTATCAGAGCCTAAGTTTAAGGTTATAGACTTAGGTAGGTTTTTAAGAGAGAGAGAGGGATATTTTAAATGTTTAGAAAATTGCAAAAATACAATAAAAATGTCTTTATTTTACAAAAATACAGTGGGACCATTGATAACATGTATATAGCTTTAGTGTGCTTTAGAAAAAATCACTCATAATAAGACAAAATTATTAAAAGATTTTTTTAATAAAAATTATCAAAAGATAGACTTAATTTTTTTAATATATATTTGATTTTAATCTAAAATTCAAATTTTATAGCCTATGAGATGTTTGGCCACTATTTTTTTATAGTAAATTATATGCAATTTTTATTTTATTTTATTTTATGATTATGATATATTTTATTTTTTTATATTTTTAGTTATGTGAGCATTGATTTTTTGTGTATTTGTTTTTATCTTTTTTATTTATTTTTTGTGATTTTTATTTGTTTTTCTAATTTTTAGTCTATTTATTTTTATATTATTTATTTTTTAGATAAATTTTAAATTATTTTTTTGAAATATTAATTAAAAATCTATTATCATTTTAAAACATGTGTAAAATTAATGTTTATAAATAATAATTTTGCATCGTTTTTTTTTTAATTTACCCTTTCGCCTTTTTACCCCTATATATATATAAGTAATGACCCATTAAGACCATCATGTGATATAGCTATCATTTGCCAAATGTCAATACAAGACTGTACAACTATAGAAAATATTATGGCCAAACTAATAAATTATCATAGTTAAATAATTTTACTATAAAATTTTAATTTGTAGTCTATCATAACTTTAAATGGTGTAACTAACACTTAGCTACAAAATTTACAGATTCATAGTTTTTTTTTTTTTTAACTGCACATTATGATATAAAGTGACTAAAAAAATTAGATATTTTGTTAATAAAATATTTCATTGTAGTAAAAAGAACATATCATTTACTACGAAAGACAAATTGTATAGCAAATATTAATTATTATAAATATGTCAACTTTTTTTAGTTGGAGCTCATGAAATCTTACCATCATCTCCATACTTGTTCTCATCCAACCATTAGCTGTATTATCACTGGTTGACACCAGAGAGCTCACTTATTTGGGAGATTCTTCGTGAGTCTTGTGAAGGAATACACCTATTGACTTGACTCTTTATTTCAAATAAAACCTTAAAGTAATAAGTTAATGAGTCATTTCTACTTATATATCCCTCATTAAATTCATCTTTTGTCTATGTGAGATTTCTCTTAAAATATTTGAATAATATCAATTAATTACGAATATATAAAAATTTCACATTCATAGTTAAAATATTTGATTTGCTACTAGATAAAAAATATTATAACTAAAAACTAATTATTATTATGACAAATAAAAATTTGAATATAATTTAAAATTTTATTTCGAGAGACTATTTTTAATAACTAATGAAATTATAGTTAGTTATGAATAATGTATTTAATGGCTAATATTATATATTAGCTAGTATCAAAAATTTTATAGCTAACATTAGTAGCTATAGATAATAATTGTTGTAGTGTATAAAACGCACCGTTTAAAATCATATAATATGTCTTTTTTTTTATAATATCGTATAATGTCTTAAAATGTACTCTACAATGCTTTTTGGTAGAGTTGTTTTTACTTTCCATCAAGACTCAATACAAATTTCAAGAGAATTTATTCTAATATGTAAAAGAGAGAACAATAATTTTGCTTCTCTTTTTTCAATTTTTCCCCTATATATATTAAAAAATAAATTTTTTTTGTATTTAATTAAAATATTAATTTGTATCATTAATTTTAATTTTTACTAAAATTTGCATTGCTTCAAAGATATATATATTTTAATTTTTTAATAATTAATACAAAAGAAATTTAATATTTTTTAAAAAGAGAAAAAAATAAATCAAAAATTAAAAATAAGATATTATCAATTGAATATAAAAAAAGTAAAACATTAATATAATTGTTATAAGATATTATCAATTGAGTATAAACAAGTAAATGATGTAATTATTTTATGATTTTTTAAATACAATTTTTGTTTATTGCATATTTATTTGCTCTCCAATTTTACTATTAATTGTTGTAATATGTTTTAAATGTTTCTCCTATATAATTAAATAACTAAGATTATTTTACAAAAAAAAAAAATGTATATTTCCAAAGCAATGCGAATGCGTTATTCTAGTATTTATATTAAGTTACTTATATGTAACATATATTAACTTATAACTAAAATAAATAAGTAAAACATTAATATAATTATTATAAGATATTATCAACTGAGTGTAAATCTGTAAATGATGTAATTATTTTATAATTTTTTAAATGCTATTTTTGTTTATTGCATGTTTATTTGCTCTTTAATTTTACTATTAACTATTGTAATATATTTTAAATATTTCTCTTGTATAACTAAATGATTAAGATTATTTTACAAAAAAGATAAAATATATATATCCCCGAAGTAATACAAGGGCGTTATTCTAGTATTTATATTAAGTTTTCACTTTTCTGTAAGATATATCAACTTATAACTAAAATATATTTGCCTATATAATATATATATATATATATATGTATTATAATGTTATTTTTTTTATCTTATTTTTAAATAATTTTTACATATTTTTGAGATATTTTTAAAAAAAGTTTTAAATTAATTATTTTAAATAAATTTATGTAATAGAATATATATAAATAAAACAATTTGGTTTTTAGGTATAATATGAATTTATAGTATAGTTAGATTTTATAAAAGAAATTGACCATAAATTTCAGTATATTAAATATATATTTTATCAATATAAAGAAATAAACATATAATATTCTAAGTATGTTATATATATATATTGATTATTATTATGATAATTTTTTCATTTATTTTAAAAATATTCTAAATATTATTTGAATATATTTTATGAAATTAATTAGATCAATACATATATTCATTAGCACATTATATATATATATATATTAATATTAACATATATGCCAAATATTTAGTTATTGTATGCATTAACTAAAACATACCCAAAATGCATAATTTTTTTATTTCTAAAATTGCACTAGGTTCTAAAATAGACCCAAAATGCATAATGTTTTTAATTCTAAAGCTGGCCAGGTTTTAATGGTTATAAAACTTTTGTTTAGAGAATTAAAGAGAGAATACACATACTAAACTACGCAAATATTTCACGAGAGTCATGAATTGGATTAGAGGTTCAGGTATTGACTTCTCCATGAAAACAAAGAAGAAAAAAGAAAAACAAAAAACTTTAAAAGGAAAAAAAGAACCTATTGGAGACTTTAATTAGTATGCAAAGAAATTAATAATTATCAGAATGAAGAGTGCAAGAAAATGTATGAAATATTTATAAAAGATAGTAATTAATTACAAAGAATGTGGATGGCAATAATGTCATCATTGGGATGAGCTAGAATATTGATTGCCCAAGAAAGAACATGTTCACTATTATCTGGGTCTAAAGGAATGGCAATGAGGATTTTAGCAGAAGAAGAAGAAGAAGAGATCATTTTGTTATATTTGGCTAATTGACTTTGATAAGTTAGTGTGATAATGGATGGCAAATAAGCTCATGAATTAATAATAAGCAGAAAAGCGACAACAATAGACAATGTACTTATAAATGCTTATACATATACACACACACACACACATATATATATATGTGTGTGTGTGTGTGTGTGTATGGATGAACCAAGGGGTCCATTATCTCCCCAGGACCCCCTTGGTTCTGCTCTTGAGTATATATTATTATATGTAATATATATCGACACATATATATATATATATATATAAACATATATCACTTTTGCACTGTTTTAAATTTTAACAATTATATATTGTTATATATAACATATACTGATATATAACTAAATATATAATAGTTTTATACTTTTTAGTTTTAAAATTTAACATGTATATGTTATTATATATAATATATACTCACGTATAACTAAATATATATCACTTTTATACTGTTATTATTTTAAATTTTAATAAATATAAGTTATTTTATATAACATATACCAATATATAACTAAAAATATATCACTTTTACATTATTATTGTTTTAAATTTTAATAAGTATATATTGTTATATGTAACATATACCTATATATAACTAAACATATATCACTTTCATACTCTTATTCTTTTAAAATTTAACTAGTATATGTTAAATAACATATATCGATATATAACTAAACATATATTTTTTAGAAGAACTCTCCGGCTCTACCGGATCAGCCCTGTCACCTGCGTAATGAGTTACAATCGCACTAAGATAACAGTCTAGCGGTACAAACTTTGATAATAATAAAAATTTAATATAATGCCAATGCACAATGCTTTACATGATGTATCACAATGAGGTACTCAATTTTATTTTAAAACATGATCTTTAATCATTTAACAAATCACATAAACACAAACACAAGCATAGGCCCAAATGATCTAATATGCTATTCAAATTCCAGAGTTACTATTTTGGTCCAAATTGACACCAAGTGTCTAGTCCCGAATGTAAATCAAAGTAATGCTCAAAAGTTAGCCTCAAAGGCAAATCATATTACAGTGACGCCAAATGTCTAGCCCCAAAGGCAAATCAAGGTAATGCTCAAAAGCTAGTCCTAAAGGCACATAATGAAGATAACCCCATAGGCATACCGCCAAACACGAAACTCTGAAAATTGAATAACATACTAGGCACACAATTATTTCATATCCTTCATCATCGATTTCTTTCTCATTTTCCCATAATCAACTAGGCTCATTGTCTCTTTTCTCATTATCAATTAGGTACATTGCCCTATTTTCTCATTTTTCATCACAAATACATTATTTTTATTTTATTTTTTTATATCAATGTCAATTCATCATATCTTATCATGTTTCATCAATTTATCACAATGCATCACATTTCACATTAAAAATACATTACCCAAATATTTTTGGTTATTTTCATATAATTCATATAAATTACATTTTATGCAATTTAACCATTAACAATGACTTTTCACAATGCATATAATGCATATATAACAAATCACATGTCATAATACTATATTCATGAATGTTAAATGTACCAAGTAGCTTTACACATTTTTCATCCAAAATGTGTTAAGCCCGATTTATTGCCAAAACATCTAATTTATCATCAAAAGTTTGTACTTACCTCAATAAGCTCTTAAATGCAAGCTAAAAATCTCTCATCAATCTTCACTTTTAACTTGCCCTTCAATACTAGGGTTGAACAATCTACTACTTCTTAATGCCTAAATAAAATGTGATCAAATACAATCATTTAATATCACATTTTAAGACATTTTCAATATTAAAGCTTAATTAAATATCACTTCTAAAAATATTTCAAAAATAGGCCTAACCTTACTTTAACATTGGAAATCCATATTATTCCTTTTAATTTAGTGTTTTAAGTTTATTTATATCATTAAAAATATATTTTAACATGTTAAGCCAATTACATTAATTAAACTCATGCTTTTAAACAAAATCCTAAAATGTCATAACCTTCGCCAATGAAGGTTCTCCATTCCAATTTAATCCAATTATTATTTAAGCTTATTTCTATCACTTATATCATTAAAAAACATGATTTAAGCATTAAAATCAAACAATCAATCATTCTTTGAAAATTCTCTTTCCAAAACCCTAAATTCAACACTACCTTATCCAAACTCTAACCAAACTTAGCCAAATTTACCATTTGACTTTAAAATTCTTGTTTATGCATCAAAACAATACATTTGGAACCAAATTACATAATTAAAACACAAGAATTCAAAAGTCTATATATTTCATAACTCTAAATTCTCTCTCTTCAACCAACTCAACTCAAACTTAACTATTTCTTCAATCCAACTTAAAAATCATTAATAACTCATCAAAATAGCATTTTATATACCCTTACAAGCAATTAAATCACACATACACAAAATCTCAAACTTCACATATTCACAATTTCTCATAAAGGCTTAAAAAATTAGTAAGAAAGCTTACCAATTAGAGAAAAATCACCCAAAATTTCATTTGAATCCTTGAAATCTCTCCAATTTTTGATGCTTAGAAGAAGAAGAAATCTTTGCTCCCTTGACTATGGAGGTCACGCAAATAGAAGAAGAAGAAGAAGAAAGAAGAGCTTTTGTTTTAAATTTGACTTTTTCTTTCTTTCATTTAATAGCTATATATATTATTATATTACTTTAATTAATTAATTAATTATTTAAAAATTCTAATTTCCTTTTTTCATTCAATATAAATTTCTTTTTGATTTAATTTATAAATTTTATTATCATTATTAATTAATTAATTAATATTTAATAAATATCTAATTTTTTTTTATCATTTTTCACTATCCAAAATTATTTTTAATTTTGATTTATTTTAAAACTTCAATTTTCTATCTTTCACTAAAAAAATATTTTGTTTTAATATTTAATAAATATTTAAATTTCTCCATCATCTTTCACTATCTATTTTATTATTATTTTAATTAATTACTTATTTATTTATTTAAAAATACCAATATTTCTCTTCCATTCAAAAAGATTTATTTTTAAATTATTTAAATGATTTTACTTTTTTTAAAATATATTTATAATTATGCCACTTGACTTTTGACTTTTAATTTTAAAAGTTGACTTTATATGTTATGTATATTTTATATATATTTTACATATGTATTTTATTTTCTCACTTCTAAACCTTTCATTTTTTATTTAAATTATTATTTAATTTATCCAATTTAATTTTTAATTTACTTTATTTAATTTATAAAAAAATAGGGATGCTACAATTATAATGATAAAATAATTACTTAATATTTTAAGATAGATTCTAAACTAGATCACATAACTTTAAGAAACTATTTTTCTAAGGATCTTCCAACTTAATTACATAAAATTTTATTACATTCATTCATTTTTGTGGGATCTGATGATTATCTATATATAAAAAAAGGTTGTTTAATCATTTATTATTGGAATATAATCTGTTAAATATAAAAGTAATAGCAAGTAATATGTATTGATCTGTTCTCAATTATTGGGAGGCAACTAATTGCGAATTCATTGGGTTGGTTGTCAATATAGAAGCAAATGATTTTAGGATTAGTATCCCATAAATTTATTATCAATTATTTGTATCTTTCCATAATTAATTGATTTGATAATTTTAGCAAGATAATTAATGACCTATTAAACATTAATTTCATTATACAATAATTAATTTCTTAACATTTATATAATTTTTAATTAATTTTTTTCTTTTTTTAATGTTCCAAAGAGAAATATTATATGAATATTAGTTATATAATAACAACAACAACAACAATTATAACTCAAATATTTAGTTAGTTTTAATCAATAAATTCTAATTAAATAAATTTTCAGTTTTAATTATTATTATTTTTTCTACTATTTTATTATATATATTAAATTTAATACATATTTATTATTTACTTTTTATTTTTTTATTTTTTCCTCGCCGGAGCATCGTCGGAGCTCCCAAGTCACCGGATTCCAATCAAGGCTATAGACTAATGGAAAAATCTCTAATTGGATATCAAATTGAAGCTCGTGAGAAGTACCTGTCTCGCAAAAAAAGAAGGTCAAAATCGACTGAAAATTACGTCGAAAGCTCTCGGTTGGCGATCTCTTCGTGATGCACATGTCGCCATTCGGTGGTCATTGGCGATGATTTTGGTAGCACCAAGCTTGTTGGATGACGACGGTTTTAGTGGTAGTGGTAATGTCGATAGAATATATTCGGATGGTAGTAGGTTGGAGTAGATCACTGTGTTGTTATACAAAAAATTTTCTTTTCTTTTCGTTTCATTTCTTTTCTTCTCTTTTTTTATAATTTATGATTATTTATATATTTTATTATTTCATCTTTTAATTAATATTAAGGAATAAATAATATGAGTAATCATATAAATATTTTATTATTTATATGTATCTTTAAATGATATTTTAAAATTTTTCAAAAAATTAAGTTATTACACAAAATTATTGAATTATTTACATTACTTATATATTGTATTATATATTTAGTATATGCTACGTCATCATATTTTTATAGTATTATTAATTAGATAATCATTTATTTTTATAATTTATATTATAGAAGTAAAAATAAAAGATTATTATAATGCAATTTATTCTTTTACAGTTATTAATTTTTTATTTCAAAATTTTTAATAATTTTTTTACTAATAATTGTAATATTATCATTAATTTTACTCACTATTAAATAAATATCAATATTTATAATTTAAAATATAATATATATATATAATGAAATTTATTGAATTAAATTATTATATGAAGCCAAATAGTCAATCACACTCCTAAATTATAGTAAATGTCTCATCTAAACACCTAATTCTTTTTTATCCAATTAGACCCTTTTTTTTATTTATTAAAAATGATTTAACTACGCCCTTACTGTCACAAAAATTAGATTTCCATTAATTCTTACATATGTGGCATTATAGGTCCTTATTTTTGTTAACACATCTACCAATATGATTGATTTGTAAAAAAATTTAAATAATAAAATAAAATTAAAAAATGATGAAATAATAAAATAAAAATAAAAATTCCAACCCATCACCACCACTATCAAATGGAGAAGACCAGAGATCTATAAGCAAATGAAAAAAAACAAAAATTAAAAATATAACAACGTTGAATAAAAAGGATTACTACCACTAGCAATTTTCAATCAATTTGTTATAAACGAAGAGCTTCCAATTTCCACAATCCTTTTTCTTCTTCTAGTTCTTGGCCAAAGATTTTCTATTCAACCTTAACTTTGGCACCTAGCAAGAATATAAAATTAGGTGAGAAAAAAAAATGGTTATTGTGGTTCAATGTTGATGCGGTGGTGGTGGTTCAAATTAGAGAGAGAGAGAGAGAGAGGGGCGACTTTGCTTCTATGGTGATGGTGGTTTGATAAATCCAATCATTCGAAGCCCAATCCCTTCTACGATGAATCAATCCTCTTCTCTTTCTCCTTTTTTTGAAAACGGCGATGGCGATTTGTTCTATGAAGGCAATTTTTTTTTTCTCTTGCTCCTTCATGTTCATAAAAAGTTTCAAATTTTTGGGTAAATTTTGAATTACTTGAGAATTCTATAAAGGCGATTGCTTGAGAATTTGTATTTTTTTGTATTAATTGTTCAAAATGATTGAAACTTCTTTTTAGTAATTATCTATTAACTGATTTGATGGTGATTTGGATGCCATTCTACTTAGGCTCCAATGGCGGTGGCGGTGAATCAAGCTTTGATAAGTGCTTATTAACTTTATATTTTCTATTAGATTTGATATATAATTGATTTAAATTAATCTATTTAAAGCTTATTTATATATTTTTATTTTATTATTCTTGAATTAAGATCAATATGAATTAATTTCTTGCATATTTGTGCAAACTGAAATTTTAAACAGAATTAGACCTTCAAAGCTTCAAGTACAATTTCAGTGGCTATAAAGTACAAGATTGAAAAAGTGGTCATGAAATTGATAGAAGACATCTCAAGGTTTTCAAAGAGATCTGGTTCGGCAAAATCCGAGTTTGTTTAAGTGTCCAACTTTAAAATTGAAATTAGGCTTAAATTTTAAAAGCAAAAGTCCAGTACGAGCCATTGAGAGTAATTGGACCATAACATAGGCGTATGAAGTTTGAATGAGGTGATTCGAAAGCCTAAAATTATTTACTCTTTTGGGACTACAATATTTCTGAAGAAGTCAATTTGAGATAAGGCATATATCTAATAAAAAATTAGCTATCAATTTTGAATTTGAATTTTGGAGTAGAAGTTGAGTAGGAGTAAAAGTCTAGTTTGAAGGAGTTGAATGTGATACAACTTGAGAGGATGTGAACAGTAATACATAGTAGCCATTCTAGAGATTTTTACTACACTTTCTTCATATTTTTCTAGAGTAGATTAGTTTTACCACCATTGGAGTTCAAAGGAAGAAGAAGATTGGGTTTGAGGAGAATTTCACCGTCTCTATAGGATTCTTCATCCGTCTAGTTTCAACTCTCTATTTGGTTTAGATTTTCAAGTTTACAATTTATTTAATGCTTTGTTCTTTTCTTGTTTTGAATGATAGAATTATGAATTCCATGTTTAGTTTATTAATTTCTATGGTTTTTATGTTCAATTTAGTTATGAGCAACTAATCTCCATAGTGGGAGTAGGTGGATTTAGGATTGTGGATTATAGATATTAATTAATTTGATTACTATTTATTTTTTGAAAATCAAGTTTTGTTCATTTTGATCTTAATGCTTGTGATTGATTAATCACTATTTGGATGATCAATTGAAATTATATGTTGAGTGAAAGCTAGGTATGATTTTATATTAAGAAATCAACAACTTAGAAAAATTCTATTTAGAGATAAAAGAATAATCTTAAGTCCAACTTCAACTTAGTTAATTTACTGTTCATGAAAATAGAATTTATAAATTACTTCAATCATTAATTTTCTTGCTTGAGAAAGAGGAAGATTAAAATTTAAGGAATTGAAAATTTTGATTTAAGAAAAATTTGAATTAGTTTGAAAAGTTATTTTTACCCATTTGAATTAACTCTAATAAAACCTAATCCTACTTATTTATCTTAATTAATTGAATTTTAATTTTAAGTTTGAATTATTAGATAATTATCTTGGTTTAATTTCATTTTAAAATTTTAATTTAATTTTAAGTTTTAATTTGAATTAGGGATTAAGTATTTAATTTTTGAAAATATAAATTAATTAATTAGTTTTCAGATAATAGTTTATTTGAATTTTAGTTAATCAAATTACTCATTCTCTATGGGATCGGCCTTTACTAATTAGTTGTTACGAGCCGTGCACTTGCGATTAAAAATTGATACACACAATCGCACAACAAGCTTCGATGGTGGTGGTGGTGGTTGTAACACTCAAAGTTTTACTAAAATATAATTAAATAAATAATTTAGGGATTAATAAAAGTATTGGAAGGTGGGAAATATAGAATGTATATGTGAAATATATGTTAAATATATTTCACATATAAAAGTCAAATGATAAATAGTAAAAGTCAAAGGTTAAATAGTAAAAGGTCAAAAATTATAAAAATTCAAAATTAAAATTAATTTTGAATGAAAGAAGTAAAATAGAAAATTTTAATTAATTAATTAATTATTATTATATATATGTATGATTAAGAAATAAGAAAGAAATAAAAGTCATCTTCATCTTCTTTGTAATATCCCAATGTATGCCCTAGAAGTTTTGAATATTATTGTTGTTTTAATTAGATTGAATGTATATGTTGATGTGTAAGAGAAAAGAAATTGGAAAGAGAATGTTTATGTATTGTTTAAAAAGGAAAGAAATGTGTAGAGAGAAAGTGTATATGTTGGGTATATGGTTATATACATAACATATACATTAGTCAAAAGGGATGGTCAATGGAAGAGGATATTTATTTGTGACATGTGAAATTACTTAAAGGGGCATATAAGTGACAAAGGTTAAGTTAATTGGATGAGGGCATTTAGGTAATTGCTTTGTTAGAATTGCTTGGTGGATATTTAAAGAAGAAGAGAAGTTTGACTTGTGATTATTTTCTTTTCTTCTCCTTTGTGTGCCGGCTATTCAAGAGAGGAGAGAGCAAGAGAGGTGTTCTTGATGCTAGAATCAAATTGAAGGAGAAATCAAAGGAGTTGGTTGGAGATTTGTGAAATTTCTTCATTTAAGGTAAGTACTCTCTTGTTTATCTTTGTTATTTTTGAAGTTATGTTTGAGGTGGGTTGTGATGTGTTAAGATTATGAATAGGTGTGTTTGAGATGAGTTTATAAGTGTTGAGATTGATTATAAGTTAAAAAGGTTGGATTGATGTTGTTTTTGGTTGGAAGATGATAAGTTAAGAGTGATGTTTGGTTTTAGGGTTTTGGAATGGTAGATGATTAAATGGATTGTTGATGTATGGTTAATGTGAATATTGTGTTAAACATGCAAAATAAGTGTTAATGACTTTGATTACATCCATTTGAATGAGTTTATGTTGTGCATAATGTGTTTAATTTCAATCAAAAGAGTGTTGGCTATGGTTAGGGTTTTGTTCATAAGAGACACGGCCAAAACCAAGGAAGAGACACGGCCAACCTATACAATTTTGGAGACACGGCCAAGTCTAAGAAAAATGTGGCCGTGTTGGATGATTTTTGGAGAGACACGGCCGTGTCCCTTGCCCATGTCTGCTTCTGTTGCTTTTGGTTGAGAGACACGGCCACAAGCTTGGCCGTGTCCCTTGAGGGTGTCCCTTACTGTGATTTGTTTCTTGCTTTTCTCACATTGTTGAATCCTTCCAAGGTCTTTTTGTATTTACACTTTGAATATACTTAAAACAAAGATGACCTAAACAAATGTGTATTGAGGATTCTAAATTTAAGAATAAGGTGAATTATATATGTGTATATATCTCAATGATGATCATTTTTAATGGATGTTTAATGTGTTTGATTATGTACATTTCAATAATAATGTACTTTGAAATGTAGTATCAATGATGCTATATGAATAATATGATTTGAGATATAATATGATATGAGGCCATTGTGATTGGCTATGATAACTCAAATGTGATTTGAAGCCATTGTGTTTGGCTATGATGATTCTATTGGAAGAACATAAGGCATGTTTGCCTAATTGATGATGAGATTTGACAATGAAATAATAAATGAATTGTGTGTCTAATGTGTTATTCATTTTCAGAGTTTTTTTTATTGGTGGCATGCCTATTGGTAACATTCTCTTGAAGTTAGGTTGGATTTGATCCTTGAAGCCTAATTGAGATGTTACAACCCTTGAAGATAGGTTGGGTTGGTTCTTGAAGCCAAGTTGGGTTGATACTTAGCATGCTTTGTTCCCCTTGAAGCTTGGTTGAACCTAATCCTTGAAGCCTAGTTGGGTTTATGATAATGATAAATGTGATAACAAAACCAAAGCATTAACTCTGAAAGTTGAATGGCATATTAGTGTGTTTTGGGCCCATGCTTGTCTTTGCTTAATGTGATTCATAAATGGTAAAATGATTGACTAATGAGATATATGGGAGGATATTGAAATGTAATATGTTTATATATGTGGTTTATGAAATATAAAGGTATGTTGTTAACCTTTCATCTATGATATTGATTTGAGTAATCAAATGTGTGACATTGCATTGCCTTAAAGTATAGTGTTGGTATATTTTGTACTACTAAGCCGATGGCTTAGGGCGATAGTGTTTGATCGCGCAGGTAACAGAGTTGAACCTGAGAGCTCCTCGAGACCGAGTGAGAGTGGACATTGAAGAGTTACTTTGGGACTTAAAGATCGGAGAAGAGCTGCCAATCATGTATATATATATTTTATGTTTTGTAATCCTTGATTTATAACATATTTGTAATAACTTCCGCTGTGAATTATTAAACAATTTATATATAGTGTCTTTTGGATTTCTTTTATTTGTTTGAGATTGGTTTCACTTATTTACAAAGATATTTGTTGTGTCTTTTTAAACCGTGGCATTTTCTATATTCAGTATACGTATATTACGATCGTTTAAGCATGCTTGGTACGTATACAGGGTATAGAGGTGTTACAATTGTTTTGGTATCAGAGCCTAGGTTTGAGATTCTCAACCTAGGTCAAGTGTAAGAAAAAGAGTGTTTTGATTTTAAAAAGTGGATTTTTGAATAACATACATGTTTGGCATTGGCAGTCTCTGATATTTAATGAGAGGTATTCTGCTGTGTTTGCAGATATAGGTTGTGATGGATTCTCACTCACGTCAGTCAGTCGAGGGTAGTGCTGAGAGTATAGCTCCTGATGAGATTTGAGAGGGAGCTAGAGTGGACAGTGCTGGAGAGGTACCTGCTTCTGTGTCGGGGAGACCAGCTGGTGAGGATGTTCCTCCAGTTTGGGTTAGGCATGTGGTAGAGGCTTTGAGGCAAGCACCAGTGCAACCACCGCCACCACCCCCACATCCTTTGGTATCAGTGAGACAGTATGATAAGCTAAGGAAGTATGGAGCAGAAGACTTCTTGGGTACCATTGATCCAGCTGTAGCAGAGCAGTGGCTAGACAAAGTACAGAGAATATTTGTTCAGTTGCAAGCCACTCCAGAGGAAAAGTTTGATTATGCAAGATCATTGTTGCAAAAGGACGCATATGACTGGTGGAAGACAGTGCCCCATGCTATGGATGATCCACCTACCTTGTCCTATGCTGATTTTCTAAGAGAGTTTGAATTAAAGTATACTCCAAGGGAGTATAAAGATGTGAAACTTTTGAATCTTAACAAACAATCTTTTGAATCTTCTCATCAGCCAATTATATAAGGGAGTATATATATAACATGATTTTCCTTCCGATTAGATGTTGGGCATCACCGTTATATGATTTGCCTTCGGGCAAGACACTGGGCGACACTGCTATATGATTTGTCTTCGGGCTAGACACTGCGCGTTACTGTTATATGATTTGCCTTTAGGCTAGACGCTGAACATTACGATTTTATTATTTTACTTCGGGCTAAACACTAAGTGTCAAAATAGTGCAAAATAATATCTCTACAACTTGAATATTATATAGGATCATTTAGGCCTAATGTATGTAAATGTGATGCATGATGGATTTATAAGAAAATATATACAAGTTTTAAATGTATTCGCATGGTACATTGTGAATTTCAAGGAAATGCATATTGCATTGTTGTTTTTAAATTTCTTAAATTTCTATTATCATCAAAGTATGTACTGCTAGGCTATTAGCTTAGCATAATTTATTTATCACATAGATGACAGGGTTGATACGCAGAGCCTTGCTGGACCAGATCGGGTCTAGGGCGAGGGGGTGATATTAGGAGCTTAATATTGCCACCAGACCAAAGTTGTCAATATTTTATGTATTCTTCTATTTTGTATTTTGCTATGTACACTATATTTATATTACATGAAAATGTTATAAATTGTGAAGTTTTTGGGCTAAATATTGCAAATTTGGAATACTTTTGTATGTATATATATAAGAATATTTTAGAGAATGTTGGAGAATTGGTTGGTTGAATATTTTTGGAAGTGTAAAAATTTTATTGCAGCTTGAGTTGTGTTTTTGGGAAACGTCCGACATACATACAAAACTCTGGTGAATTTTTTCAGAGATTTTTCTTTAAATTTTAAATTTTTATAATTAATCACTTAGGAATATGTATATTTATTTATTAAATTATGTTTTAAGGAATATAATATTTAGGGAAATATAAGGATGTTGGCATTCTTATATTCTGTATACGTATTTTATATATACAAGGTATATATATTATATACATATAGGGTGCAAGGGTATTATATTTATTTTGGTATCAGATCCTAGGTTTAAGGTTCTCATCCTAGGTAGGTTTTAACGAGAGTGAAAGAGGGATATTAAATGTGGTTTTAAAATGTTCTACATGCATATGCACTAGTATTTAAATTGGCCTTTGATGTAATAATATTTGTAGTGATTTAGATATAGGTTGAGATGACATCCAGGACGCATTGATCCGATGAGGGTAGTGTGGAGAGTATTGCTCTAGGAGAAGGTAAAGTTGGAGCCAGTACATAGATTGCTAGTGAGGCATCAGTGCCAGCCAGACTAGTAGGTCATGATATTCCACCAATTTGGATGCAGCAGATGGTAGAGTTGCTCCATCAGGAATCAATATAGTAGCAGCAGCAGCCACAGACCAGAAAATATGATAAGTTAAGAAAGTATAGAACTACAAATTTTATGGGGACTGTAGATCCAACCGAGGCAAAGTAGTGGCTGGACAGAGTGAAGAGAGTATTTAACTAGTTGTAGGCGACTGCCAAAGAGAAATTCGATTATGCTATATCTCTTATGCAGGGGGACGCTTATGATTGGTGAATGATGATTCTCCATGGGTTGGAAAAGCCTATAGCACTGACATATACTATTTTTTTGAGAGAGTTTGGGTAGAAATATGCCCCCAGAGATTACAGAGATGCAAAGAAGAAAGAATTTTTGAATTTGAAGTAAGCAGCAAAGATAATTACAGAGTATTAGAAAGACTTCCTCTGGCTGAGCAAGTATGCAGGTGACATAATGTCTAATGAGGTAAACCAGTGTAGGAGGTTTGAGAATGGATTAAGGCCATCCATTATATGCCAAGTGGTGGCGGTAAAGTGCAAGGATTTCTCCAAGATGATATTAGCTGCCCAAAATGTTAAGAAAGCCCAAAGGCTTGTAGCTACTGTTAGGGCAAAGGAGAGTAGAGATAAGATACCTTAGGCTGAGACAAGATCTTCATTTTCCAAGAGAGGTTGAAGGAGTTTCCCACAGAGGTTTGGCAAGGGCTAGGGGCAGCCTGACAAGTCTTCACAATAGTAGAGGAAGAGATATGCAACCTCAATTGCTAGTACTCTGACCCTAATTTCACAGAGACCTACTCCACTTACCTATGCCTAGTGTGGCAGGGCATACGGGGGTGTCTGTTGGAGGACCATTACACCAGCTTACTTTAGATATGGGCCACCAGATTATTTTACTAGAGATTATCCAAAGCCACCAGAGGACAGACATATAAATACAACAACGTCTAGACCCAGTGTCAGAAGGGGGTTGAGGTGGTAGAGGTAGTGGCAGAAGTTGCAGACCAAGGTCTAGTCAAAGGGGAGGATCCATAGTTAAGAGTAAATCAGAGGAGGCAGGGTCATCACATAAGTTGTTTATGATGCAGAAGAAGCCAAATGCTTTAGATGTGATAATTGATACTTTTTCTTTGCTTGGCAATTCAATTATGCACTGATAGATCTTGGTTCGGCACATTCATACATCAGTGTATCCATTTTACCTATGAGTGATGTACATTCAGAGACCTTAGGGTTTGATGTGCTAGTGTCTAATCTTTTAAGGCACAATGTGATAGTTAGCAGGGTATACCGAGATAGTCTAGTAGTGATACATGATAAGAAGTTTCTCGATGACTTGATTGAGATACTCGTTAGGGATTATGATCTTATTCTTGGTATGGATTGGCTATCCAAACATCGGGCAGTGGTAGATTGCCAATAGAAACGTGTTACTCTAAAAGCCCATAATGTGATGGAGGTGGTGATATCCAATGACCATAAACACCTCTCATCCATGTTTATTTCAGCTATTTTAGCTAGGATGTTGATTTGGAAGGGGTGCATAAGCCTATTTGGTGTATGTTATGGATACTAGAGCAGAGGGGTCTAAGTTTGACAGTACTCCTTTAGTGGCATAGTTCCATGATGTGTTACATGATGAGTTACTAAGGCTACCTCCAGTGCGAGAGGTAGAGTTTAGTATCGATGTGATGCCTGGTATCACTCCTATCTCTATTACCCCTTATTGGATAACACCTGCATAATTAAAAGTGTTGAAGGTGCAGTTATAGGAGTTGTTAGATAAAGGTTCATCCACTATAGTGTCTCACCCTAGGGAGCACCCATGTTATTTGTTAAGAAGAAGGATGAAAACTTGAGATTGTGTATTGATTACCAGCAGTTGAATGAGGTGACCATTAAGAACAAGTACTCGTTACTTCATATTGATTATCATTTTGATCAGTTGAAAGGGATAGCCATATTTTTCAAGATTGATTTGAGATTAGGGTACTATCAGTTGAGACTTAAAGATGTAGATATATCCAAGACTGCTTTTCACAGAGGTACGGGCACTTTGAGTATCTAGTGAAGCATTTTGGGCTGATAAATGCACCAATAGCCTTTATGGACTGGATCAATCGGATCTTTCAACCATATTTAAGTTTATGGTGGCTTTCATTGATGATATTTTGGTTTATTCACATAGTAAGGATGGTCATGATAGGCATTTGAGAATTGTGCTACAGATATTGAGAGAGAAATAGTTATATGCTAAGTTTTCTAAATGTGAGTTTTGGTTGGATTGGGTAACTTTCCCTTAATATGTCGTTTTAGTAAAGGGCATTAGAGTTGATCTAAGTAAAGTAGAAGCAATTTTGAATTGGAGTCCACCAAAGAATATTACAGAAGTCAAAAGTTTTCTATGATTGGTAGGTTATTACCATCGGTTTGTGAAGAGATGTTCTATGATAGCTAAACCACTCACCATATTACTTCGGAAAAGAGTGAAATTTGTGTCGATGAATTGGTGCCAGCGAGCTTTCAGTAGTTGAGAGATATGTTGACTCAGGCTCCTGTCCTTGCCCTACCTATGGAAGGTAAATTATATGTGATATACAGTGATACTTCACATAAAGTGTTGAAAGATGAAAAATATAGAATGTATATGTGAAATATATGTTAAAAATATATAACATATAAAAGTCAAATGATAAATAGTAAAAGCCAAAGGTTAAATAGTAAAAGGTTAAAAAGTAAAAAAAATTTAAATTTAAAATTAATTTTGACTGGAAGAAGTAAAATAGAAATTTTTAAATAAATAAATAAATAATTATTATATATATATGATCAAGAAATAAAGTCAAAATTAAAAACCCATCTTCTTCTTCTTCTTCTCACCTTGGCCAAAATCTCCATTGATGTAGAGGGGAGGTTTTGCTTTTTTCATACATCAAACATACAACAATTTATCAAAAGAACCTAGCCATCAACAAATAATCAAAAGACAACAACCGAGAAGGCAGTATATATTGTCTTTAGATTGCCTTGCTCAACCAATACTCTCAGCTTTGGTGGAGTCAACAAACGAAAGTACGTCTTCATGTTGAATTTATTTAAGTTTAGCAAAGTTCATTCTTGATAATTGTCTTCAATGTTCACTGTCTTTAAACAATATCCAGTAGCTAATTATTTTCAAGTATCATCATGCAAAATCATTGTTAGTTTAACTTACAATAATTATGTAAACCCTTTAAATCATTATTATCTTTGCACAATAACCTGTTAGGATATCCTTAGCCTAATCATTAATAAGTATTAAAATTTTTAATTTCAATATAAAGGAAATCTTGGTGACAGTTCTTGCAAAACCTTAATAATATAATTTAGTTTGATTTAAAAATCCTGATCTATTAGGTTTAGTTTTTAAATTATATGTTCCAACCCTAAATTTATATGTTTTGATCCAAAAACCCTAGTTTATAAAAATTTGTAATTTGTATAAATATAGAACCCTAGTTTAGATAGAAACCCAAATTTCCCTAACAAACCCTATCCTATAGATCATTTACCTTTTGGGGGCACTGCCCCCTTGACCCTCGCCCGCTAATCGGCTAGTGGGATTACCGTATGAGATCCCTCGTCAATGGAGTCAATATTTATTTGTGAATTATAATTCTTTATGATTAACCTTAATTTTCTTTTATTAAACTCTAATTTATTATTATTTTTGTAATGATTAAACTATATGTTTAGATTATTTATTTTACAATGTATGATGATGGATTGCAATATTTATTATTTGGATTTTAAAGATTATAAAAGACATGTTTTCACAGTATATGGGTGTCTTATTTATTTAGTTTGTTATTTAATTTATTTTATAAACTTTGGATCTATTGTAAGGAGGCACATTTCTACCAATTGGTGGGTGTCCTATTTTATTTATTTGTATGAACACTTGAGGATTGTAAGAGTATGTTTTCATTTAAGGATGTGTACCCATTTTATTTTGTGATGTACATTTTTTACCTTATTTTATGGATAAATCTATTTTATTTTTTAATTATATGTATTATGGATGATATTTCAATAAGTTAAAAATTTAATAATATTTAGACTTGTAAAGGAGACCGGTTTCAAGAACCGGGCATTATGGGAGTGCTGGGTCATTTCTCACCTTCCCTATACGCATCCAACTTTATGAACTTAATAAGAGGTTAGAGATTCTTTAGGAATTAAGTCATCCACCTTTTTTTTCTCAGACCATTCGAGTGGCGACTCCATTTTCTCTGGATTTAGCCACGTGTTCTCTAAGGTCCTGAGCCTAATAGTCCCGAAGTCGTAAGAACCATTTCAAATGGGAGTATGGGCAAAAATCTCCGCTCACACTTCTGTAATATGTGCTTCTTATCTTGAACTAAATCCTAAACTTATTTTACAAATAGTAGTAAAACCTAGGTATTATACATCAGATATAACTGAAACCAATAGCAAATTAAAAGGTATAGATTACAACACAACTATACCACATTCTTTTTATAACAATACAGGTAATATAAACCCTGTAGAACGAAACTCTAATTATAATCAAGAACAGTATAGTGAACAGTCCCTTTCTCCTCCTATGTCACCTACGACTTCATTTATAACTGAAAATGTAGCTAATATAGACATAAAATTAAATATAATTAATAAAGAATTTATATCTAATAAAAATAAATTAAGTAAAGAATTAACTTCAGTAAAAAATATAGATAAGTTAAAAGAAGTAATTACTAAAGTAAATGATCTAAACTCTGTAAAAAATGAATATGTTATTTTTGTAAAACAATATAAGGTAAATATGAAATTTTTTGATTGGTTTAAAAGGATTTATAAGACAAAACACAAGTTTAAAAAAAATAGACAAATCTATAAACCCTATAACCACTAGAAATAAAGAAACAGAATGGAAAGTAAATGATGAAATTATACAAAGTAAACATCCACCTAAAACAACCAGTATATTTATGCATGGAGATCGTGAAATTATAGCCACACCATTCTAAATAGTTCCTAATGATGATTCAAACAGGAAAATCTTGGAATAAAATAATTTTTCTAATGCACATTTAATTAGTGTAGGAAAATAATTAAATAGGATAGAAAATTCTAGCAAATATAAAGAAATAGTAAAATATGCTGAAAAACCTCTTTCAGATAAAAATTAAAAAGCCATGTTTTTAAACCTTTTGAGGTTTCTAAAATAAGTCAACAAGAAATCAAATATAAGGATTCTGACTTCATGAAACTATTAAAGATCAATTGAGTAAAATTGATTCAACATCTGAATAAAAAAAGTTGTCCAAGAACAACCTCAATCTAAAACAACTAAAACTATTAGTATAGTAACCCAAGATCAAGATTCAGAATCAATTGAGTATTCTCATCCTGAAACTGAAGATCTTGATTTTTTTTTAGTAAACATGAAACCCCACAAATAAATCGTATAACACATTACCAATATATAATACCTAGAATGTCTCCCCCAGACTTAGAAATTATAGATAGACCAAATGCATTATCATAATATAAATATAATGCTTCTTCAGTATATGAATGAAATATTGATAGCCTCTCAGAATATAATATTTTGAGTCTTCTACAACAGATGACAATGATTACCAATGCTTATAGAACCCAAATTGATATATCAGATAAAACTATAGCAGAACTAATTATAACTGGCTTCATAGGCCAATTAAAAACTTGATGGGATAATGATATTAAAACAAATGAGGATGGAACCCCTACATTAAATGAATATGATGATGATATTCAAGATGCAATGGCAACACTTATCTTGACAATATCACTTTATTTTATAGGAGATTCTACTCATTTAAAAAATAAAAATATTGAATTACTAAATAACCTTAAGTGTAAAAAATTTAGTGATTTTCAGTTCTATAAAATAACTTTCTTAACCAGGATTATGCTAAGGGAAGATTCCAACCAGGTTTTTCTGGAAGAAAAAATTTCTAGCAGGATTATTATTTTTCTATGAGAGAAAGTAAGAAATTATATAAAGCAGGAATATAAAAATTCTATACCTTATAACAATTTGACTTGTGGTTAATTGGTTAATATAGTATAGAAAGAAGGATTAAAACATTTTGTAAACAGTTGGGTTATAGTATAATTCAAAATTATAAAGATTGTAATGGACAGTGTTCTACAATGTATTAAAAACTGTGTAAAATATCTTATAAAAAGAATTATAGAATAGAATATAATAAAGAGGATTATTATAAAAAAATAAATGCCTTATAAATCTTATAAAGCAAAGAAACCTAGTAATAAAAAATTCTTTAAAAAGAAAGATAAATAATTTAGATCATATAAAGAATTAGAATATTATAACTGTGGTAAAAAGAGTACACTTCTAGATTTTGCAGATTTAATAAAAAAATTTAAAAAAAACTAGAGTTAGAAGAATCTATATTAAATAAAATTTATGAACTATATTTAAAAAATTTAGACTCTAAAGACTATTCAGATTCTGAAGAGATAAATCAAATTGATAAAATAAATTCAGACTCTAGTAGTTCTGAAACTAATAATAAATTAATAAATATTTTAACTAAAGAATAAGAATCTATTTTAGAAGTTATAAAGCATATAAATGACCCTAAAATCTAAAAAAAATCTTAAATAAATTATTAGAAGACTTTAATGAAAAACCTAAACACTCAATATTACCTAGTACAAGTAAACAAATATATAATTTATCTTCAATTTTAAATAAAGATAAAAATAATAATAAATAAACCAACAATAAATGACTTACATAAAGAAATTAAAGAAATAAAATAGAATTAAAAATTAAACAACAAAATAATTCTGAATTAATAAAATCTTTGTTAAATTCTACTTCTTCTGATGAAGAAGAAGAAGAAAAAAAGAAGAACAAACTAATAAAGAATACATTAATAATAATGAAATAAGTATAGAAAATGAAATTAGTATGATTAATAAAATTTCTCATAATAAAATTTTTATATTACAGAAAATTACCACAAGAAAATATTTAATAAAATTAAAATTAAAATTTTTAAATAATTATGATATAGAAACTATAGCTTTATTTAATACATGAGCAGATTTAAATTGTATTAAATCTAGTTTAGTTTCTAAAAGATTTTAGTAGAAAACAAATAAAAAATTATCAGCTGCAAAAAAATCTAAATTAAAAATTCTTGGTAAAAAAAATCTATAATTAATAAAAATTTAGAATTAAAAATTGTATTTATCTTGACTAATGAAATTCATCTTATAGTAATCATAAGAACTCCATTTATGAATTTAATTACGTCATATTCTGTAAAAAATGATAATATAAGTTTTAAAATAAAAAATTAAAAAATTATATTTCCATTTATAGAAAAACCTAAAAAGAAAAATTTAAAACTTACTTAAAGCTCATTTAATTTATGAATTACAAATAAATGTATTAATAAAAGCAAAGTCTTAACAACTTTGTAATTTAAAGAATGCCTTGCATTTACAAAAGATAAATAAACAATTAAAAATTAAATTTATACAAGATAAAATTAATAAATTAAAACTTCAAATTGAAAATAAATTATGTGTTGTTATTTAAAATGTATTTTAAAATAGAAAGTAACATATGGTCGATTTACTATATGAAATAGGCTTTGATGAGAAGTCTATTATAACTAAAGCCCAACCCATTCAGATGGTGCCGGATATGATTGAATTTTATAAAAAAAGAAATAACTGATTTAGAAAGTAAAAAATTAATTACTAAATCTAAAAACCCATGGTCTTGTGCTGCATTCTATGTTAACAAAGTCTTTAAAATAGAGTGATGAGCCCCTAGATTAGTAATAAATTATAAACCTTTAAATAAAGTATTAAAATGGATTAGGTACCCTATTCTAAATAAGAGAGATTTATTAGGACGATTATATGAAGCAAATATATTTAGTAAATTTGATATGAAATCTGAATTTTAGCTAATTCAGATTAATCCTGAAGATAAGTATAAGACTGTATTCATTGTTCCATTTGGTCAGTATAAATGAAATATTATGTCTTTTAGTTTAAAAAATACACCCTCTGAATTTCAAAGAAAGATGAAAAATATATTCAATCCTTATACTAAATTTTATATAGTATACATTGATAATGTATTAATATATAGTAAAATTTCAGATGATCATTTTAAACATCTAAAAATATTTTTTATGGTGGTAAGAAAGAATGATTTAGTACTCAGTAAAACTAAAATATCTTTGTTTCAAACTAAGATTAGGTTCTTAGGACATTATATAGAATGGGGTATTTTAGAACTTGTGGAAAGAAACTTAACTTTTGGAGATAAGTTTACTGATCAAATCCTTAATAAAGCCCAATTACAAAAATTTTAGGATATTTAAATTATATTATAGAATTTTATCCGAATTTTAATAGAATTATAAAACCATTACCTGATAGGCTTAAGAAAAATTCTAGCCTATGGACTGAGGTCCATGCTGACGTAGTAAAGCAAATTAAAGCCTTAGTAAAAAATATTCTCTGTTTACATATAACTGACCCATTAGCCCAAAAAATTATTGAGTCTAATGCTTCAAATATATGACATGGTGGAATATTAAAATAAATAAAAGAGGGTAAAGAAATCATAGTCTAATTTTACTTAGGACATTGGAGCTCAACCCAATTAAATTATTCTACTATTAATTTTAGTTATTGTACTTTATATTTTTAAATTTCAAAGTCATCTTTTAAATAAAAATTTTTACTTTGTATTAATTATAAAAGTGCTAAACAAGTTTTACAAAAATATATAAAAAACTCTGCCTCAAAATAGATTTTTGCTAGATGGAAAATTATTTTAAGTATTTTTTATTTTGATATTGATTTTATTAAAGGAGAAAATAATAGCATCCCTGGCTTTCTTACTTGTGAATTCCTTCACAAGAATCATGGAGAATAAAAAGAAAAAAGCCAATAAAGATAAAGAAACTCTAAAGCCAAAACAAAGTCCATCTCTTAAAGCCCTATCTGATCATTCAGATAGTATAACCAAATCTAAAGCAATAAAGTCATCGGCCAAAGCAGCCCAAGAAGAAGATAATAAAACTTAGATTGAAGCAGTAAAAAATTGGGTCTCTCAATTGGCCCAATCTCCAGAAATCATTAAATATGGGCTTATCAAATATGGGCCCAATCTCCAGAAGCCTTATCAAATATGAGTTTCGCACCTCTTGAGATCCCAAGTAATAAATCTCTAATCCCTTTTGTAAAACCAGAGATAGGAGAATCTTCATCCTTAAAAACTCTATCTCAAAATGTTTCTAAAAATAAGTTAGAAGTTTCAAACCCTTCAACTCTAATTGTTTCAGCAAATTTTCTAATAAAAATATCAAAATGGTTTAATAAAATATTTTTTGGTATAGAATTAATAACTAAATATGGATCCAGTAACCAAGATCCATTATTGAGTCTGTATATCCAAAAAATTAATTTTTTAAACCAAATGATTTTTCAAAACCTTAAGAATATTATTTACATATTCTGAAGGATTCAGGATCTGTATATTTAAAACATAATTTTGACCAGAAGGATAAGACTATTATTTCTCATTCTTCAATAAAAAATAAATAAAATTCTCTATCCTTCTAAATGAAGAAAACATTTGAATATTTTTGTGCAATTTAAAACATTTCCTCTAAAAATATTTACCCTTCTTATGATATTGAGATTATATCGAAGCCTGAACTAAAGCTCTATTTCTCCAAAATCCTAGTAAAACCCATTGCTGGCCGATATTCTTTAATATCAATATAAAAACTGACAACATACCCATGTAGTTTATTGATTTGGGGTATTACTGTAGCAATGATTATAAAACATTATCATAAAAAGTGATACTGGCTTATCAGTTTCTTAAAGCCCACTTCAATCTAAGCCCATATTAGAAGAAATTTTCTCCTCTTCTTCTCTTTTGTATGACATTATTTATATCTCGGGTATACCAATTATACGTTGATGCGTCAATCCAATCAGGTACCAATATATTCGAGGTGTTAAGAAAAGCTAAAGTTAAATGGTGGAATGTCTTTTGTAATTCTACTAATGAACACATAGTAAAGCAATGAATTCTAAAGAGAAATCATGATAATATTGATCTAAAGCCCATTCCAGAAGAAGAAAATCTCATTCCTCTTTTGATACTTCATTTACATCATCCGTGACATCATCTTCCATTGATATAATATCTGACTTAGTCACAAATTATTGTCCCAGTAATGGTGATGACTGTTATAGGATTCTGCCTCCAATAAAAATAAAAAGTAAAAAAAGAAAACGAAAAGAAAAAAAAAAGAAAAAATAAAGAAAAAAGTAAAGTAAAGTAAAAATAAAAAAGAAAAGAAAAATAAGCATAAATCTTACTCAGATTCATTAGAAGATTAAAAAAAAGGTTGAAGGAAATATTTTTATATAAATTTACTGGTACAACTAAATCTCATAGTTCTGATAACTCATAAATTAAAATGATAGTAAATAAAAATGAATTAATATTAGAAAATTTTCATAAAACAATAAATGATTGGGTAATACCTAAAGTAGATTAAGAATATATTTATAAAATCTCTAAATTAAATATATTTAAAAATAATTATATCATAAAAGCTGATAAAGAGATGTACAATTAAGTAAACCTTTTGAGAAGATAATCTTGTTGTCTCAAGAAACTATAAAGTATCATAAAAATAAAAATATATATATACATATATACATATAAAACTTATACAAATTGGTATAAAACCCTTAACTAGGAAAGATCTAAAAATAAGAATATTAACTATTATTACAGATGCACGATTTATAAACTTTCAGGATTCTTTATTAGGATCAATAGAGATCAGCTTAAGTGAGAGTCCTATTTCCTTTGAAGTATATTATGATATTATAATATCTCTAAATAATATTAATATATTAAAATCTGTAGTTTTAGAAATTAAAACTCATAATTATAAAATATTAGAAGGATCTATCTATGTAGTATTAATATATAAAATACATTATAAAGTAATGATTTCTGCCTTTGCTGGTAAATATAAGATACAACCTAAAATATCCATAATAATTATATAATATATATTATATTATAATATAAAATAAATTATTTTTGTATAATATTATTATATATATTATTATATATAGTATATATGTGCAGTACATGTATACTAAATGTACTGCAGTATACATATACTGCATATATACTATAAATACTGCATAGATGAAATATATTTGTACTGTATTTATGCAGTATATGCAGTATATACTGCATTTATATGTAGTATACTGCAGAAAAATAAAAAGAAAAAATGCAAAAAAGAAAAAAATGCAAAAAAGGAAAAAGCACGCTAGCCCGACCCATTTGCCTAGCAGCCCGGCTCGTTCTTGTTATGGTCGGGCTGTAAGCCATATTATTTGGCCCGAAGCGTACTCGAGCTAGGAAAAAAATTTCACATATTGCCATTAGGTAAATCAATTCAGACTTCACCCTTACCCACAATATCAAGAGCTTCATCATCTGCAAGGTGGACCTTGCCAAAGTTACCAGATACCTTGCCCAAGCCGATGATGCCAAAGATTAGCATCATCAACCTCAATAGTAGCTGCTAAGCATTTGGAATTCACGATCATATAGAGAGTTCCTGACATCTTCCCATGAGCTAAAATCAAGGCTCCTTTAGTAACTTTCCAATAGTAATTTGAGAATTCAGTCACACAACCTTCTCTATCCAATTGACCCACAGAGATTAAATTTTGTGCTAAACTAGGAACATGTCTTACTTCATGCAACTTTCACATATTGCCATTAGGTAAATCAATTCAGACTTCACCCTTACCCACAATATCAAGAGCTTCATCATCTGCAAGGTGGACCTTGCCAAAGTTACCAGATACGTAATTCTTCATGATACTCCGATTTGAAGTTGAATGAAATGATGCTTCGGAATCTATCACCCAAGATTCTAGAGGATTATGTGCACTCAAGATCAAAGCATCACTATCAATCTCTTGCATTACATTGGCTCTACCATCTTCATTTTTCAAAGCCCGACAATCTTTTTTTAAGTGTCCTGGCTTCCCGTAGTGCCAACATCCATCTGCCCATTTTCTGGTTTTAGACTTGCTTTGATCTCTCCTTTTGGATTTGGATCTTCCGTGGTTGTTGAAATTTCTATTGAAAGTTCTTCCTCTATTTTCGGTGTTGAGAGTGGAGCTAGTGTGAAGTTCTCCAGCATTTTTCCTTCTTGACTCTTCATTAAGGAGGGTGTCATGTACCTCCTTATATATAAGATCCTTTTTTTTGCTGGAGTTACAAATTGAATTTACTGTAGTATCCCAATCATTAGGCATAGAAGTTAACAAAACCAAACACTTTAAGTGTTCCTCAAATGTGATTCCAACGGATTGTAGCTTATCAATGATTTCATTTACCAACACCACATGTTGATTCACTGAGCATCCCTTTGACATCTTCAAAGTGAAAAGTTGCCTTAACAAATGAATTTGTTGGACAACACTCGGTTTCTCATACATGTCTGATAGAGTACTCATAAGCTCGGCTGTTGTCGTCTCATTTATGACATGTGCACTCACACTTTTAGCAAGTGTAAGTTGGACCACCCCTAAAGTCTTTTTGTCAAGCTTCTCCCATTCTGATCTACTCATGCCTGTTGGAACCGCTCCTTCCAAAGGTACTTCTAGCTCCCTTGTATACAAATAATCAGTAATTTGCATTCTCCAATGATGGAAATCGGTCCCATCAAATTTGTCAACATCTTTGCCACTATCTCCACCCATTGCTCCCACTTAACGCGGATCTCCAATGACTTGCTGATTAATAAAATCACTATTGAGTAAATAGTGCTCTGATACCAGTTGTTGGGATTTTACCCCTAAACTTTCTAAGTAAGAGCAATAAAGATAATGACCAAAAATAATAAATAGACAAAAATTTACAGTGGTTCACCCGGTCAATTAGACCTAACAGGTTACATCCACTGTGGTTACTGACTTTCACTATGAAGAGAAAAAATTCTCAATTACAAGAGTATACAAGTGTTTTATTCACACTCACCCTTAAAGAAATACAAGAAAAATTAAAGAAAAACACAAAGAAAAATTATATTAAATTTTTTCTTCCTTTTTCTATTTTTCTCTCCTCTTACTACAACTCTCCTTATTTGGGTTTTGTAATTATATTTTTCTCTCCATGATCATTGTCATTTATAGGCAACCAAATGTTAAATTTTTCAACATTTGTTAGGCACTCTAACAAAATTAGGCAACCTAATTTTTAGTATAAATTCAACAAAATTAGGCGACCTAATTCTTGGTTCAAGTTCAACAAAATTAGGCAACCTAATTTTAGATTGTCTCCACAAATTTTAACATGTTTTAGATGCCAAAAATGATATTGCATTATATTTTAGGGTTAACATACTGTTCAATCTTTAAGAATATGAGTTTTCTCAGTTTAAGCCCAACAATTTTTTTCGTCAATTGGCACTATAAGTTATTATTTTGAATCAAGTCAATCTTTCATCAAGTTAGGGATTTTACAGAGCCTACCTGGATGTTTATATGGTAGGCTCGATAAAATCCCTTTATATGCTCAAAACACAACCTATTTTAATATTATTCAATACCCATTGTCTTTATTCAAAATTCCATGTTTTTATACCTAATGCTTATAAGCATGAACAAAACATACCATTTATGTCTTTCAATCCTTGTTAACCTCATTGAAAAAGCTTCGGTCCCATTTTCATCCTTCCTCCTTTAGTAGAGATTGCATTATAAAGCCAATTGATCAATTTATAGCTTTATCAAGATCAAGAATAGAGTCTGTGCAACAGTCCATTAAAAGGGTTTCATTAATTTATATTTTTATATTAGCTTTCATCTGGGTTTTCTCTATTTGTCTTTTCTAAGAAAAATTTCATATGGGTTTTGAGCTTCTAAGTGCGTCAATCAAGCTTGAGACTTTTTAAGATTTAATTTCTTCATGGGTTTTAGCTGGTTTGGGGGTTTATGGACTAATTAGGTTATAATTGAGAAGAGTTTAGTATCACTGTGCTGTTTAGGTGTTATGGGGTTTTTTGGATTACTTTTTTAGGGAAAATTTCACCATGCGTTTTAGTTATTTTGGGGTTTTATAGATTAATTAGGTTGTAATTGAGAAGAATTGAGCCTTTATTCTCATTCTGGTTCTAACAAACTTGGAATTGATAATGGGACATGTAATTGAGGATTTCAACCTTGACTTCATGCGATTGCATCTTTGACACTATTTAAGCTTGCAGTCATAGAGAATACGAGCTTAAGTTCAGAGAAATAAAATCACCACCCGAGCAGTACGATAAAATAAAGAAGGGGGATAGTAGCTCAATTCTTAAAGAATCTCTAACCTCCTATTGGGTTTAAAAAGTTGAGTATGTATAGCTATAATATGACATATCTACTATTTCTATATGCTTGGTTCATTAAAATTAACCTTCTTTTTTAGTTGTAGTGTTATATTGTTTGTAAATATCAAAAGTATTATTTACTATGCAAGCACTAAGAGTATGTAAAGGACAAACATAGAAATCTCATTGCATCATATAAAATATATACATATTATGAAAAAGTTCGAGGCAGAAAAAAAAATAAATGAGCACTCTTTGGAGACGGAAACATGCCCTTATATTTAATTATAAATCCTATACATAATTTAAAAAAATAAAAATTACATTCAAAAGCCGACTACATTGCCATTAAAAGAAATAGTACGAGGTAGGGCGAAACCATGTAAAATAAATGAATCAAGCATCGATATTCATATTAAATCACAAATCATGTAATAATCACTTGAAATCACCACAGGTAAACATAAATAATCATAATGCAATATTTGAAGCACACAAATCAAATGATGCACACAAAACCAAGGTAAAATCAAATGATGCACACAAATCGAGACAAAAAGCCATAATTACTAATAAAAATATGGGTCATGTTAAAATTGTTCAAAATTACCAAAATCCATCATAAATCATCATATATGAGCCAAATGAGTGCATCAAAGTCAGAATCAAGACTAAAGCATACATAGCAAGTTTATCGAGGTAAGATCAAGTCTAATTAACGAAAATCCCATTTTTCATTCAAAAGTTAAATTTTTATCTCAAAAGCTTTAAAACATGTTAAAAATATGATATTAGTGATTAATTTTCAGATTTGGTTTCAAAATCCGCTTAGCATGCAAACCAAGGAAAAAATCGAGGCTAAAATTTGAAAATCGGGTTTTCTTCAAAAGTTCCAGAAATCATTTTAATAAGTCATTTTAATTTTCTTAAAACATCCTAAATATTGTGAAAATAATTTTAGAATTAATTATTTTGAAAGATGAATAAAAAAACCATATTGAAATTAGATTTTTCAGCTTCCGGTGATGGTTCAAAGTTCAAATCAATTTAATGTCCAAAATCCTAGCAAGTTATGGATGTTCTCAAGGTTCATTACTGCCCTTAAACTCCAGATTCTATTTTGTTCATAGCAATGTCCAAAATATGTACAAATAAAGTCCAAATCTTGCAAAGATTCAACTTATGTCCACAAGATTCATTCATAAGGTTCAAGAGCTTATAATCCATGAGTCAATGATCTCATATTTCGTAAAAAGGTCCAGTAGCCATTGAAGTCACAAAATCATGTTCAAGAATCCATTTTTACATGAAACTATTCACCCAATCCAATCTTAAATAATAATAATTAACAAGTTAATATTAGGGTCATTTTAAGTCCATTTTTTACCATCAATTCATTTTATTCACCATTTAAAACCAAAAGGGCATAAATGTAGTTGCTAAAAGAAAATAAATATTCAAAAATAAAAGAAAAATGAAGTTAAAGAAGCAAACTCATGAGTAAGCTCCTCCAAAATCTTCAATCTTTAAGAAAGACCACAAAAATCCTAAAGAATCCCCAAAATTAGTGTTTTTTGGTTTATGGACTTGAGCTTTGGTAGAATTTCTTCCCTAAGCTTCTAATTTGGAGTGTTTTGAGTGTTTAAAAATCTAGTTTTGAAACATCTTAGACAAATCACAGAGAAAATTGAGCAAAGTTTCCCTTTGAAGTTGAAAAAAAATCCTTAAAACATGTTTATAAAGGATCCCTTAGAATTGGGATTGATGATATGCCAGTCTCAAAACCGGTAGATTCGCCACTTCTTATTGGCAAAACTACCGAATTTCCCTAGTTTTGATTTTCAAGTTCGCCGGTTGACAAAAAAAAGTTAACTTCTTGACTTTTCATATGATCTTCGTAATTTCCTCACCTCCTAAGATTTTTTTTTCTCTTCTTGAATCTCCTGTAATGCTTATAAAATTCATTTGAAATTATTTTTGATGAGTTTTGAGAAAATGTTGATAAAAAAACCCAAGAAACTCTAAAAAGCCAATTTTTGGCTTCTCATGCCAAATTTTAGGATTTTTGGCCATCTATGGTATTTTCATGTCTTCAATCTCTTGAATCATTCAAAAAAGTGTTTTGAAATTATTTTAAATGAGTTTTGAGAAAAGTTTGACAAAAAAATCTTAAAAAGCCGATTTTAGCCTAGACTCATAACTCGCCTGGGTCTTAGCCTAAAATCTTCATTTTAAGGTCATTTTCATCAAAGTTTTTTTTTTATATTTATTTTAACACACATATAAATATATTTCCATATTTTAAAAATTTTATGAAAAAAAGACTCAAAGCCTATTTTAGTGTAACATCCATATACCCTATATACGTATCGTACATATATCCCATATACGTATAATACACATATAAGATATAAGGATGCCACAGTACAGTTCCAATTAAACCCTTCATTCTAGTATTTAAACATATATATATATATATATATAATAAGAGAACATTTTCCATTACCAAATCACATCCTTATTGAAAATAACATTCCCAAATTCATTGTATGATGATAATATTAATTTAATTACATATATCGTTAAGGGAGTTAATGTTTGCTTATGTATTGTACCTTTTTGTGATTTCATTATATTTAAGTCCTAATTTATTATTATTTAATGATAATGTGCATTATTATGATTCATTTATTTATGGATTATAATTTCTTATTATTGGGGATTTCTTGAATTGCTCAAGTCAAGACTTAGCCCTGTTCAGGTCCATCAATATAAGCACCTCAAGGTCTATCTCTGCCCAGGACCTCCCATGCATATCTTATCAGTTTCAACATAACTGGACAAGTAATTGTATATGCTACACATATAACAATCACTTTACATTTCATTATCACATTCTCTTTGCTCTATACTTTTCCAGTGATCACCACTGTTTATGATAACTCTATATTACTATTTCACATTCACATCATGCATACATGAGCCATACTCACCATGTGACTCATTTCACGTACACACACTCTCATTCAACATATTCAACACATTTTCATTATAGTTCTTTACTCTTTTCACATTTATAGGTTCACACATAAATTTCCAACAGAGGGTTACAAAATGCAATAGCACAAGCTCATATATCATGAAATAAAGATACCAACATCATTAAA
Organism: Garcia nutans; assembly: GCA_947685225.1. Classification (NCBI taxonomy): domain Eukaryota; kingdom Viridiplantae; phylum Streptophyta; class Magnoliopsida; order Malpighiales; family Euphorbiaceae; genus Garcia; species Garcia nutans. The sequence goes on from CANTUV010000032.1 coordinate 15,092,234, forward strand.
CTAAACCTGTGGCCTTGGCATTCAAGAGCCATGCCCATGGGATTCGAAATAAGGCTATCAAAAACACATGACCACCCCTACGGCCATGGCTCTCAATAGCCATGCATGTGACATACATTTTGCTTCTGCCTCTTCACAAACTTAATACGAAACAACTTCACTTCAAAGACCATGGTCGTAGCCCTCCAAAATCATACTTTTACTCCTTTAATTTCATACAACTCACACATCACATAGAAAAATGAATATGTACTAACTCAAAATCATATTAAATCAAATATGTACAAATCTCGGCCACTTCCAAGCTTATTCTTCTCCACTTTATCCTTCTTGGCCTAAACACAAAATCCATATCAATAATATAATCATTTACACACTAATTCCATATCATTTACTCAATTTCAAACTCATTCCCTACAAAACCCTCATTCTTTTTCTTATCACCCTTTTTCCCCAATTTCACTATCCATCATCATCCTCAACATCTAATCATAATTTCATCATCTATATATCAACACGACAATTAAATAACTCATTCATACCATAGAATCAACCCCCATACAAAACCCTAACTATGCATACCCAACAACCAAAACCCTAACTCATCTTTTAGGTTCATATCCATGAATTATCTATCAATTCAACACATATACATCTCAAACATAACATAACTATCATCTTTCTCCATTAACCATCATTCTCTCTCTCAATCCATATCAAACATATGCTTAAAATCACATAAAAGATGCTTAAGGATGAATACTTGAATTCCTTGCTAAACCTTCACAATCCACCTTAAAGCCTCTTAAAATCTTTTATAAATTTGATGTATATGAAGCAAACCAATCTTTCCTCAACCTCTCTCAAGTTCATGTTGAAAAAGAAGAAGAAGAAGAGAAGAAGAATTCTCTTCTTTTCCCATCCTTATATTATAATAATAATAATAATAATAATAATAATAATAATAATAATAATAATAATAATAATAATAATAATAATAACAACTAGAATAATAATAATAATAATAATAATAACTCTAGTTATTATTAAAATGAACTTTTCCAACACCAAATTATACCTTATATATGCAGTGTATATTTTAGGTGTATGTATATGTCTTATATATTCTATTTATATTTCACATATATTTCAAATATAATATATATATGTATATATCTATTATACATATTCATCTTCTATGTTTTCTCTATCCATCACACCTATATATTCTCCCATATTTACTATTCTAATGTACACCGAAAATCAAAATATTACATTTTGCCTTAAACTGACACTCAAAAAATTAACTTAAAACTAAGATTGACACTCGGTCAGTTAGTTTAAAACTAAAACTTACACTTTGTCAGTTAACTTAGAACTAAGATTGTCACTCTACTAGTCAGTTTAGATCTACGACTAACATTTTGGCAGTTAACTTAGAGCTAAGACTGCCACTCTGCCAGTCATCTTAGAATTAAGACTGATTGATACTCTACCAGTCAAGGCTAAAATGACCATTTTAATATATATCTATATTAAATATTTTTATATTTTTCAGAAGATATTTAGAGTCCTAGTCTTTACTAAAATTAAGGCTGGTATAAAAATCAAAGGTCTACAAGGCACATATTTTTGCGAAGACTCTTTTAGCTAGTGGATAATGTGTGATGACTGTCCCATTAATGCAATGCTTACTTTTAATAATAGAATGTTTACTAAAAGAGGCAAGAAAAAAAAGGTGGATTCCTTATGTGAATATGTTAAAATTTCTGAGAGGCGAGCTCTAGTATGGAAAGCTTATATGGAATGCAAACATACTTTATCTCCCAATAATGTATTCTCATTGAAATTCAACTCATCAAATGGACCATTAATTTATTCGATTCACTTTATACCCCCAACCATAAAGGAGATTGTATAGCATGTGTGAAACCAATTGTTGAATTGTTGCTGGCCTCTTTGGATTGTATCAAATTCTTCAACCACAAGAATCAACTAGAAAAAAATAAAAACCATAAATTTAGAGTCGTATATGATTGCGAAAATTATCCACAATAGAATAGGTAAGGAATTTTGTTACTTTAAAATAATATCAATTTCATATTCATTCAATTTATTAAAATTTTATGTTTTATTCTATTTTTGGTTCACAGACAGGAATGTGGTTATTCTGTTGCCAAGTTTATTGAATTTTTATTATTGCAAACCTCGATATTTGGGAGTGCAAATAAGAAAAAATGGATCATATGAGATACATCACCACAAGCTGCTTATGGTTTTATGCAACTAACAAGATTATAGGTGCTTATTATAGCGATGATGAATTTTTTTTTTTTTTGACATTGAGACTTTTTATATGTGCATATTTTAATATTGAATGTTGTTATAATGTGGAGTAATTTTTTTAACTTTTTAGTATTTTTTTATTATTGATTGTTATTATATAGTACATTAATTTTGGATGTTTTATGTAAGCTACCTAACACCCTATTACCAATCCTTAACAAAAGATAACTCCCCAAATGGACCCTAATAAAAATCTCTAACAAACACTAACACCACATAAACAACACATGATCAATCACCTAACTCTATAATTTATCTTGTCGCACACATATCATATAATAATAGTCCAAGATAAACATGGAATAACAACAGCCACTAACTCCACTCTAATATCCCATAATCAACTATATAACACTATAATTTATCTTATTATACTCATATCATATAACAATAATTCAAGATAAACACTCAATAATAACTCCTAATAATCTCTAACAACCACTAACATCACACAAACAACCCATAATCAGTCATCTAACCCTATAATTTATCTTGTCACACTCATATCATATAATTATAGTCTAAGATAAATACTCAATAACAACCGTTAATAGCCACTTACACCACTCAAACAACCCACAATCAATTATGTAACACTATAATTTATCTTGTTACACTCATACCATATAATAGTAGTCCAAAATAAATACTTAATAAGAATCCCTAACAATATCTAAAGGTAAATAATACCACATAAATAGCCATAATCAATCAGCTAACCCTATAATTTATCTTGTCACACTCATATTATATAATAATAGTCCAAGATAAACATAAAATAATGATCCCTAATAGAAATTAACACCACTCTAATTGCCTATAATTAATTACCGACTCTATAATTTATCTTGTCACACTTATAGTAGTCCAAGATAAACACTCAACAATAACCCCTAAAAATCCCTAATAGAGTCATGAGCATCATATTCAACGGCTAGTAAGTCAGACTTCATATTCATGGGCTTCATGGATTGGTTCACTAATCAATGACATCCTTGCATATGCCTTTATGTCTGTAAGTACCTTATTATGATATTAATCTTCTGGTATTGAATCAAGATTGAGTGCATCTCCTTCGACACATTTTTTTTTCTAGATGGATCATTACTATTATGGCTAGATTTATATATAACTTTTTTAATATTAATAATTAGCGAATTTTTCATTCATTTCTCAATAACAAAGCCAATGAGTACCCTAAGTATTTTATCATCAACAACAGCATAAAGAAGTTATCTGTCATATTGAGTAACAAATTTGAACCCAATCTTTTATGTCTTCTCAATATCAACCAACTCTGATACGACTTTCTTTAGTTCATTGAAATCAACCCTTCTACTTAACACCATGAACTCAGTACCCCCACTAATATATTTATAGATATTCGCATAAAATATCGCACCATAATATACGAGGATTATTCATTCATCCATCATATTAGTTCATCCTCTAATACATAAGCATTTGTCCATCATACCCTACAATTATAAACAATAACAATATAAAACAATCAATAATAATATACAAAAAACAAAAATAGCTATACAGTAACCCAAAATAATTGTTAGGGACTATTAGAAATTGTTAAATCATCATTCTTCATTTGCAAAAACAAAAAAGGGTAAACAAACACATTAATAATTAATTTTCCATTTTCCATAAAAAAGTTAGATGTAACATCCCAAATTTTTGAAAATTTCTAATTTTTGAAAATTTGATAAAATAAATTATATGTTAATTGGATAAATTAAATAAATGATTTTAATTGAAAACTGAAAAGATTTTAAGTGAAAAAGTAAAATGTATATGTGATATATATATATATGTAAATATACATAACATATACAAATAAATTTTTAAATGTCAAAGTTATTTTAATAATTAAAAAAATAAATTATATTGTTAACGGAAGATGATATTATGATGTTATAATTAAATAATAATATATATACTTGGCGGTAATTAAAAGTGAAAAATATAAGGTTGAAATTAAAAGTGGGTGGAGAGAGATATTTACTTAGTCTTCTTCTTCTTCTTCTTTTTCTTTCTTCCTTAGCCGATTTTCATGGTTGTGTAAGAGATGATTTTTGCTTCTTCTAAGCTTCCTAAGGTGAAGGATTTTGAAGGTTTCAAGGAAAGAATTTGTGATTTATACTTGAGTTGGTAAGTTTTCAACTTATTTTTCTTGAATTTTCTTAAAGATGTGAAGTTTGACTTGTTATGGTTATATGTTTTAATTGTTGGAACCGGTATGCATGAAGTTGTTTTGAGTAGTTAACCATGATTTTAAGGTTGGATTGAAGAAATGGTTAAGTTTGAGTTGAGTTTGGTGTAGAGAGAGAGAGAGTTAGGGTCATGCAACTTTTGAGTTGTGAATTCATGGTTTTAAATTGTGTAATTTGATTTCAATTGAGTTACTTTAATGTATAACAAAGTATTTTAAAGTTAAATGATGGATTTGGTTGAGTTTGATTGGAAATGGAAAGGGATTGTTCAAAGTATGGGCAAAGAATGATAACTTTGGATATGTGATTATTTTATGTTGATATCAGGATTTTAGCCTGACATGCCCAATGACACGGCCATGTCATTGGGTGTGTCGACGATTCTACTTTTAGTATTAGTGACACGTGCAGTGACACACCCATGTCACTAAGCATGTCAAATCTATTGTAATGCAATATGTTGGCACGGGCAGCGACACGCCCATGTCACTGGGCATGTCAAAGCTTCTATGTAGTGGGCAGAGAGCAACGGTCATTGACACGCCCATGTCATTGAGCGTGTCATTTGTAGAATTTTCCCAAGATAGCTCTTTTGTATATTTTTCTTCTGTGGTTCTTATCTTTGTGTTAGAGATCATGTATATGTATTTCAATGTGGAAAGTTTAAGATTTGTAAATGCTTTTACTTGATTTGCTTTTGAGGCTAGACACATGGTGTCAACTTAGACCAAAACAATAACTCTGATATTTGAATAGCATATTAAATCCTTTGGGCCCATGCTTGTGTTTATTTTTATGTGAATTGTGAATTATGAAACAATTGAAAAATATGTTTTAATGAAATGATATGATATCCATATATATTATGCATTGGCATTGCATTTGAACTTTATTGTTATCAAAGTTTGTACCGTTAGGCTTTTGGCTTAGCGAGATTGTAATTCATTGCGTAGGTGGCAGGAGAGATTCGGTTGAGCCAGAGAGTTTATCTTGACTGCGCTGGGTCTAGATTTGAGATCTTGAGTGTAGAGTTGATTGTTGGACACTAAGATCAGATACACACTGCCGGCATGTACATATATTATATTATTATACATTTTAACATTATGTATATTATATCATGTTTTAACGTATATATATATATATATTGTAAATTATAAATTCTGTAATAGGGGTTTGATATGTATTTTTTATAAGTAATATTTATTTGTTATTTATATATATATTAAAGTATTTAAGATTTTAAAATTGGAAAAGTAAGATTTTTATTAAAATGGGTTGTGACATTTTTATTCCATATATGTGTATATTACATATGTTGGGTGTATGTATTATATGTATATAGGGTATAAGGGTATTATATTTATTTTGATATCTGAGCCTAGGTTTGAGGTTCTTGACCTAGGTGGGTTGTGAGAGAGAGAAAATGAGGATTTTAAATATGGTTTTTAATTATAATACATGCATTTGCACTGGCAGTTTTTGATCTCTGATGTGGTAATTTCTACTGTGTTTGCAGATATAGGTAGTTATGGCGTCTCGAACGCATCAGTCTGTAGAGGGTAGTGCAGAGAGTGTAGCTCCTGGTGAGAGTAGAGATGGAGCTAGAGCTGAGATTGCTGGTAAGGTATCTGCTTCTGTGCCTATTAGACAGCAACTGATGAGATTCTGTTGGGTTAGGTACTGCATATAGTGGAGCTGTTGAGACAGGCTCCAGTTTAGCAGCTGCCGTCGCAGTTGCCGACGATGAAGTATGATAAGCTGAGGAAGTTTGGAGCTGAGGACTTTGTTGGTACTACAGACCATGTTGTAGTAGAGCAGTGGCTAGATAGGGTCCAGAGAGTATTCATCCAGTTGCAGGCTAGTCCAGAGGAGAAGTTTGATTATGCCAGATCTCTATTGCAGAGGGATGCCTATGAGTGGTGAAAGACGGTTCCACATGCTATAGTCGATCCACCAGTCTTGACCTATGATGATTTCCTGAGGAATTTGAGAAGAAGTATACTTCAAGGGAGTATAAAGATGTAAAGAAGATGGAGTTCCTTAGTTTGAGGTAAGATACCAGAACAGTGATAGAGTATGAGATAGAGTTTATCCGGCTGAGTCAGTATGCTGGTGGAATCATATCTGATGAGATTGACCAGTGCTGGAGCTTTGAGGAGGGGCTGAGAACCTCTATTATGTGTCTTATAGCAGGCTCTCGGTATAAAGATTTTTCTTAATTAGTTGCAGCTGCTAGGAGTATGAAGAGAGCACAAGGTCTTGTAGCAGCTGCCAGAGCCGAGGAGACCAGAGTTAGGAGACCCCAGAGTGAGGAAGGGTCTTCATTAGTGAAGAGAGGCCAAGGGGGATATCCTCAGAGGTTCAGTAGGAGCCAGGGGCAGTTTGGTTGGTCAGTACAGCAGCAGAAGGAGAGACAGAGACTTATTGCTTCAGTGGCTAGTGCTCCGACCCTAGTGGCTCAGAGGCCTAGTCCACCTACCTGTGTCCATTGTGGTAGGGCACATGGGGATATCTACTAGAGGACAGGTACACCAGCAGTGTGTTACAGATGTAGATCACCAGATCACTTTCTTAGAGATTATCCAGAGCCACCAGAGGATACACAGACAGATATTGCAGCTTCTTCACCCAGTGTTAGAGGGGATTGTGGCGGCAGAGGTTTTGGTAGAGTGATTGATCTAGGACTAATCAGAGAGGTGATTCTACAGCCGGGGTAGATCAGATGAGGCAGGGCCATCGCAGCTGGTCTACGTGATGCATAGGTAGGCAGATGCTTCAACTGTCATTGATAGTACTTTTACTTTATTTGGTACTTCAGTTCTTGCATTGATAGACCCTGGGTCGACTCATTCATGCATTAGTGCATCCATCTTGCCTGTGAGTGATTTGCATTCTGAGTCCCTAGGATTTGATGTGTTGGTGATAAATCCTTTAGGACACAGTATTATGGTTAGCTGGGTACACCGAGATAGTCCAGTTGTAATTCAGGATGAGGAGTTTCTTAGTGACCTGATTAAGATGCCTTTCACAGTGTATGATCTGATTTTAGGTATAGATTAGTTATCCGGGTGTGGGGTTATGGTAGACTATCAGCGAAAATGTGTTATCCTGAGAACACATAATGGCAGAGATGTGATGGTTTCCAGTGAGTAGAGACATCTTTCATCCATATTTGTTTCAATTGTTTCAGCTAGGAGGATGATTCGAAAGGGATGTGAGGCTTATCTTGCTCATGTTGTAGATATCATAACAGTAAGGCCCCAGCTTGACAATATACCTACAGTTGCCAAGTTTTTTAGATATTTTCCCTGATGAGTTGCTTAGGGTACCTCCTGAGAGAGAGGTTGAGTTTGATATTGATCTATTGCCTAGTACCACTCCCATCTCTATTACCCCTTACCGGACGGCACCTGCTGAGTTGAGGGAGTTAAAGGTGCAGTTGCAGGAGTTGCTTGATAAAGGGTTCATCTGCTCTAGTGTATCCCTGTGGAGAGCTCCTGTTTTATTTGTAAAGAAGAATGATGGCATCTTGAGATTGTGTATTGATTACAGACAGTTGAATAAGGTGACCATCAAGGACAAATATCCATTGCCTCGAATAGATGATCTCTTTGACCAGTTTAAGGGAGCAGCAATATTCTCTAAGATTGATCTGAGATTAGGGTACCATCAGTTGAGAGTCAGAGATGTAGATGTATAAAGACAGCTTTTTGCATAAGGTATGGGCATTATGAGTTTTTGGTGATGCCCTTTGGACTGACGAATGCACCAGCAGTATTTATGGATTTGATGAATAGGGTGTTTAGACCCTACTTAGATCAGTTTATGGTGGTCTTTATTGATGATATTCTGGTGAATTTGCATATTGAGGAGGATCATGATAGGTATTTACGGATTGTATTATAGACTCTGAGAGAAAAGCAGTTGTATGCTAAGCTATCTAAGTGTGATTTCTAGCTCGATCAGATGACTTTTCTCAGTCATATGGTTTTAGCACAGGGTATTAGAGTTGATCCAAGTAAAGTCGAGGCTATCTTGAATTGGAGTCCACCTAAGACTGTGACAGAGGTTAGAAGTTTTCTAGGATTGGCAGGCTATTATAGTCAATTTGTGAAGGATTTTTTTATGATAGCTACACCACTCACCAGATTACTTCAGAAGGGAGTTAGATTTGTGTGGACAAATTGGTGTCAGGTGAGTTTTGAACAGATGAGGGAGATATTGACTCAAGCTCTAGTCCTTACCTTGTCTATGGAAGGTAAACCTTATGTGATTTACAGTGATGCTTCACATAGTGGTTTAAGTTGTGTTCTGATGTAGGAGGGCAGATTCATTGCTTATGCCTCACGACAGTTGAAGTACATGAGCTAAATTATTCGACTTATGATTTAGAGCTAGCAGTCATAGTTTTTGCATTGAAGATTTGGAGGCATTATTTGGGGAGAAGTGTTTCATTTATACTGATCACAAGAGTTTAAAGTACTTGGGGATTCAGAGAGAGCTAAATCTTCGGCAGAGACAGTGGTTAGAGTTGATTAAAGAGTATGACTATCTGATTGATTATCATCCTAGCAAGGCAAATATTGTTGCTGATGCCTTGAGTCAGAAGTCTTTGGCAGGTTTGACTGCTTATTCGCTCTTATTGCTTGTTGAGTTAAGAGTATTGCATGCCAAATTTGAGTCTTGTGATGATGGTGCTTTGATGGCTCAGTTGCAATTGAGGCCAGTTTTGTTGGATCATATTAGGGAGGCTTAGTTGGTAGATGAAAAAATCCAAAAGATTATGATGGATTGTCATAAGAGGGAAAGTTGAGACTTTCATGTGAGAGATGATGGTTGTTTGTGGTACATAGATAGGTTGTGTATTCCTAATGATGCAGGATTGAAGAGGATGATTTTAGAGGAAGCACATCAGTCATTCTATGCTATGCACCCTGGTAGTACCGAGATGTATCAGGACTTGAAGTAATATTATTGGTGATCAAGTATGAAGAGGGACATATCAGAGTTTGTATCTAGATGTCTCACTTGCCAAAGAGTGAAGGTTGAGCACCAGGTTCCCTCAGAGTTGCTCCAACCATTATCAGTGCTAGAGTGGAAATGGGAATGAGTGACGATGGATTGTGTGACTGGACTGCCTTTGACCCAGAAGAAGCGTGATGAAACCTGGGTGATCATTGATCGAATGATGAAGACAACCCATTTTCTTCCCGTTCGGATGGATTATTCTCTGGAGAGGTTGGTTGAGCTGTATATCAATGAGATAGTGAGGTTGCATGGAGTCCCAGTTTCTTTGATGTCAGACCGAGATTCCTGATTTACATCGAGATTTTGGAGAAGTTTGCAGAATGCTTTAGGTTCTCGGCTGTATTTTCGCACTGCTTTCCATCCTCAAGCAGATAAGCAGTCAGAGAGAGTGATACAAATTTTAGAGGATATGTTGAGGAGTTGTATCATTAATTTCACTAGGAGCTAGGATAGATTTTTGCCACTGATTGAGTTTGTTTATAACAACAGCCATCAATCCAGTGTTGGGATGGCACCTTATGAGTCATTGTATGGTAGGAGATGCAGAACACTTCTGTGTTGGGATGAGGTTGGAGAATGTAAATTGGTCGATCTAGATTTGATTAAGGAAACAGAAGAGAAAGTTAAGATGATTCAGGGTCGTTTGAAAGCAACTTCAGACCGACAGAAATCCTATTTCGATTTAAAGAGAAGAGACATAGAGTTCAGTATGAGAGATAAAGTATTCTTGAAGGTGTCTCCTTGGAAGAAGATTTTGAGATTCAGGCGCAAAGAAAGTTAGGTCCTAGTTTCATAGGACCATATGAGGTGCTGGAGAGAGTTAGTCCAGTGGCTTACAGACTGGCTTTGTCACCTGAGTTGGATTGAATTCATAATGTCTTCCATGTCTCTATGCTTGGGAGATAAAAGTCAGTCCCATCTCATATATTGTCGATGGAGTCCATTGAGATGAGTTCGAATCTGACTTATGAGGAAGAACCAGTAACGATGTTGGCACAAGAAGTGAAAGAGTTGGCGAATAAGAAGGTGCCACTTGTGAAAGTCCTTTGGAGGAATCATGCCACTGAGGAGGCAACATGGGAGAGTGAGCAGATGATGCGGAGTCAGTATTCTCAGTTGTTCCAAACTTGATAGCAAGTAATTTCAGGGATAAAATTTATTTTTAGGGGGAGAGAATTGTAATATCCCAAATTTTTAAAAATTCCTAATTTTTGAAAATTTGATAAAATAAATTATAAGTTAATTGGATAAATTAAATAAATAATTTTAAATAAAAAAATAAAAAGATTTTAAGTGAAAAAGTAAAATGTTTATGTGATATATATGTAAATATACATAACATATACAAATTAATTTTTAAAAGTCAAAGTTATTTTAATAATTTAAAAAAATAAATTATATTGTTAATGGAAGATGATATTTTGTTGTTATAATTAAATAATAATATATATACTTGGTGGTAATTTAAAGTAAAAAATATAAGGTTGAAATTAAAAGTGGGTGGAGAAAGATATTTACTTAATCTTCTTCTTCTTCTTCTTTCTTCCTTAGTCGATTTTCATGGTTGTGCAATAGAGGATTTTTGCTTCTTCTAAGCTTCCTAAGGTGAAGGATTTTCAAGGTTTCAAGAGAAGAATTGGTGATTTTCACTTGAGTTGGTAAATTTTCAACTTGTTTTTCTTGGATTTTCTTAAAGATGTGAAGTTTAACTTATTATGGTTGTATGTTTTAATTGTTGGAATTAGTATGTATGAAGTTGTTTTGAGTAGTTAACCATAATTTTAAGGTTGGATTAAAGAAATGGTTAAGTTTGAGTTGTGTTTGGTGTAGAGAGAAAGAGTTAGGATCATGTAAATTTTGAGTTGTGAATTCATGATTTTAAATTGTGTAATTTGATTTCAATTGAGTTACTTTGATGTACAACCAAGTATTTTAAAGTTAAATGATGGATTTGGTTGAGTTTGAATAGAGTTGGAAATTGAAAGGGATTGTTCAAAGTATGAGCAAAGAATGATAACTTTGGATATATGATTATTTTATGTTGATATCAGGATTTTGGCCTAACACGCCCGGTGACACGGCTATGTTATTGGGTGTGTCGACGATTCTATTTTTAGTATTAGTGACACGTGCAGTGACACACCCATGTCACTAAGCATGTCAAAGCTACTATAATGCAATATGTTGGCACGGGCAGCGATACGCCCATGTCACTGGGCGTGTCAAAGCTTCTGTGTAGTGGGCAGAGGGCATGATCAATGACACGCCCATGTCGTTAAGCATGTCATTTGTAGAATTTGCCCAAGATAGCTTTTTCTTTATTTTTCTTCTGTGGTTCTTATCTTTGTGTTGAGAGATCATGTATATGTATTTCAATGTGGAAAGTTTAAGATTTGGAAATGCCTTTAAGTGTGATACTAAGTGATTATTTATAATCACATTTGGTTTAGGCATTGAGGAGATTTGATTTGCCCAATCCTAGTGTTGAAGGATATCTTGGAAGAGAAGGTTAAAGGTGGTGTTTGAGCTTGTTTTTGGTTGCTCTCAGAGGTATGTACAAACTTTGGAAGAATTGGTTACATTTGCATTATATTGGGCTTAACACATTTTGGATTAGAAAATGTGTTAAGCTACTTGATATATGGAACATGTATGAATAATGTGCTATGACATGTGAAATGTCATATTTGTATTAAATGCATTGTGAAAAGCCATTATTAATGGCTAAATGGTGTAAAATATGAAAATGACCCAAAGTATTTGGGTAATGTGATTTTAATATGGAATGTACGGCATTGTGATCATATATTGAGATATGATGAAATGTGATAAACTGAAATGAAATGACATTGATAAAAATGATAAAATGAGGCAATATGCCTAATTGATAATGAGATAGAGGCAATGTGCCTAGTTTCATTATGGGAAAATGAGAAATAAATTGATAATGGAAATATGAAATAATTATGTGCCTAGTATGTTATTCAATTTTCAGAGTTCTGTGTTTGGCAGCATGCCTATGAAGTTATCCACATTATTTGCCTTCAGGGCTAGCTTTTAAGCAATAACTTTATTTTTCTTTGGGGCTAGACACTTGGCATCACTGAGATATGATCTGCCTTCGGGGCTAGCTTTTGAGCAATTATTATGTTCTGCCTTTAGAGCGAGCTTTTGAGCAATTACTTGATTTGCCTTCAAGCTAGACACATGGTGTCAACTTGGACCAAAATAGTAACTATGGGATTTGAATAGAATATTAGATCCTTTGGGCCCATGATTGTGTTTGTGTTTTATGTGAATTGTGAATTATGAAACAATTGAAAAATATGTTTTAATGAAATGATTTGATATCCATATGCATTGTGCATTGGCATTGCATTTGAACTTTATTGTTATTAAAGTTTGTACCGCTAGGCTTTTAGCTTACGTGATTGTAATTCATCGTGCAGGTGGCAGGAGAGATCTGGTTGAGCCGGAGAGTTCTTCTAGACCGAGCCAGGTCTAGATTTGAGATCTTGAGTGCAGAGTTGATTGTTGGACATCAAAATCAGAGACACACTGCCAACATTTACATAATTTATATTATCGTACATTTTGACATTATGTATATTATATTATGTTAATATCTATATATTGTAAATCATAAATTCTGTAATGGGGGTTTGACATGTATTTTTGATAATTAATATTTTATTTGTTATTTATATATATATTAATGTATTTAAGATTTTAAAATTGGAAAAGTAAGGTTTTTATTAAAAAGGGTTGTGACATTTTTATATCGTATATTCGTATATTACATATGTTGGTTGTATGTATTATATATACATACGGTATAAGGGTGTTACATTAGGGATGCTTAATTAGTGTTTTAATAGGATTTAAAGAATTGTTAGGAGGGAGTTAGGGACCGCTCAAAACTATAAGGAATTGTTAGTAAGTCATTTGAAATTTGACAAAAAAAATATATAATAATTCATTTTTCATTTTCTACAAGTTTTAGGGATTCTTAGTCAGAGTTTTAGTACGGTGCTAGGGATTGTTAAGAGTGTTAAAAATTTTTAGGGACTGTTAGAGACCATTATTTAGCCATTTTCATTTAAAAAAGTCAACAAACACAATAATAATTCAATTTTCAATTTCTATAAGTGTTACACATTCTTAGTCAATGTTTTGTTAGGGACTATTAGGGGGTACTAGAGATTACTAGGGACTATTACAGATTGCTATTTAGGCATATTTCAGTTAAAAATAAAAAGTAAGTAAACACAATAAATAATAATTCATTTTTAAATTTTCACAAGTGTTAGCGATTATTAGTCAATATTTTAATATGGCTTTAGGGATTATTAAGAGGGTGGTAGGGGTTGTTAGAGATTGTTATTAACTATTAGGGACTTTTATGTTATAAAAAAATTATCCTTAAAAATCCCTAACAACCCATAAAACTCCTAATAATCAATAACAATGCCCCAACAAAAAATGACAACCCAAAAAACAACTAATAACACTTTATTACCCAAACAATCCACGATAATTTTTTGAACATTCAATTACAATCCCTAACAGTTCTTAGCAATTCACAATAGTGCTTCAAATATAATCCTAAAACCTTTATGACACCCATTTATATGTCATTTAACTTTTCAAGACTTTATAAGTAAAAATAATAAAATAATAATAAAATCAAAAAGTTTCTCTTAAAATATAAGATTAGCCTACTATTTAATCCTCATGAATTCTAGTTTTCTCATTTTAAACCTAATCTTTTTTTTTTTGTGTTATTTAGTGCCATAGCAAATCAATCCTTCATTAGGTTAGGATTTTACCATGCCTACATGGATGCTCATGTAGCAAGTCGGTGAAATCTTTTAATATGCTCGAAATGCACCATTTTAATATCATTCAATACCCATTATCTTTATTCAAAACACAACCTTTTGGAGCTAATGCTTTAATAAAATGCATCATTTTAGAACTATATAATGTATATTGCATATCACACAAAACATATAAGAAGCCATTAAAATAAGAAATGGGTAAACCCTCCGAACACCTAAATCTATGTACTTTTCAACCTCTTTCTCCAGTTGTGCCATCTTTTTTGAATCTTTTGATTACCCTACTACAAACCTAAATGGTAAACCAATAGGTTGCTCTAACCTATAAAGATCAAATCAATAGTAGCATACAAATTATCATATGTTAGCCATAGCAAATACATTTCATTTGAACAATAAATAAAAATTAAAAATTAAAAAATCTCGATAATTAGAATTGAATAAATCAATTCCTAAACTATTCCAATTGAAAGGTCTCATAATTAGTCAATTATCATTGCAAACGAGTAATCAATGATACAAGAATCATAAATTTTCTTAAATTAAGTGCTAAAAAATCACGGCATCTACCTTAAAACTCCAACTAATTGAGAAAGAAAATGGCTGCTACTAGGGGATGTCCGATGATGTATAGAGTTGAACCCAGCTGGAACTCTAATCAAACTAAGAAGTTTAGGTCAATCTTAGTGAGCCAACATCCAAAGTCCAAATATGATACCAAAAATTGCATGTATCAAATTTTTGAACCGTAAAGTTTTAAAATTCATCATTAGAAAGTTTTTGTTCATTATTTTTATCATTGTATTTATTATAAATACAATAAATTAAATATTTTCACATTATCAATTAACTGTTAAATAAAAAATATTATTAGTACAAAAATGACTTACTACTTAAATCCTTTGAAAGCCATCTCCCATGATTCATTGAAAGCTGCCCGTTCAGTAAGAAGAGGGTTCTATAATGGATTAAGAGTAAGCATATGTGCATAATCTTAATTATCCAGCTTCCTCTGGGCAATTTGTGATTTTTCATTCCTTTTTTTTTTCTTACATCTGTCATTTGGAGTCTAAGGACCCCTTACATATTTTGAATTTGGCACTTCCGTTCTTTTGCAACACCTTCATCAAAAGCAGTTTGGAAACAATCATAGCGAGAGGCTACAATTGAAATCATCCTTTATTGGTTTAAATCATAGTGAAAATTAGTGTGTTTGAAGAAAACTTTCTCCTGTCTTTATGCTTAAAACTCAGCCATGGTGGAGGTGAAAGGAAGAAGAAGAAGATTTTTAATGAAATTTCCATCTATACCCCCTTTTATACTTAATTATATATTATATATTATATATTATTCTTTAATCTCCATCTATAAATATTTCTTTCTTACTTTTGACTTTTATTTATTTACTTTTACTTTTCCAACTTAAATATGTAAATATGTATGTTTATATACATCATGTATATCAAGTGTATATATTATGTATCCGGTGTATATATTGTGTATCCAGTGTATATATTATGTAGATCTAGTGTATATATTGTGTACCCAGTATATATATTATGTATATCTAGTATATATATATTGTATCTTCCTTCCAACACATTTAGTTATTCCCTCATATTAAATATTTTTACATATATCAAAATTATGGATATTACAATTCTCTTCCTCTTAAGGAATTTCGTCCTCAAAATTACCTATTATTTAATTTTGGAAAAGCTGTGGATACTAGCTCCTTATAATCTCTTTACTTTCCCATATTACTTCCTCTATCGAATGATTTCTTCAAAGCATCTTAACTAAAGGAAGCTTCTCATTCCTCAACTTTTTTCCTTCTCATGCCAAAATAGCTATCGGTTCCTCTTTATAAGTTAGATCTGAATTTGCTTCAATTAATTCAACTGACAATACATTGTCGAATATTATCTATACCTCTGAAGCATAGAAACATGAAAAATATTATAGATCTTCTCTAACTTAGGCGGTAAAACTAGTCTGTAAGCAACAAGCCTAACTCTCCCTAACTCTCTCTAGAATCTTACAAGGTTTAATGAAATGTGAGCCTAGCTTATCCTTCCTACCAAATCCCAGAATCCTCTTATGTGGTGACACTTTTAAGGGCACTTTATGTAATGGTCAAGATTTTAAACAAGAAACTTTTTAACTAATATTCATAATTGATAATGTATAGTGATAAAAGTAATATGGATAAATGCTATAAGCAGAGAATAGTGATAGTATATCTCAAAATTTACTGAAAAAATTATTTTTACGATTTTATGAGATTGAAAATTGAATTTGAATCAAAGGTTAAGGGTGAGAGTGCACCACAACTAAGATGAGATTGACCATACTAGATTGAACATATTATATATATATGTGGACATGTGTGTGTATAGAACTCTCTCCTTTCTTCTTGCTTCATCATCCACGATCATCATCACCAACACCACCAAAGCTCCTTCTTTCTTCCTTCTTTTCAAGAATTTGGCTAAAATTTAAGAGAAAATCACATCTAGCTATGAGTTTTTAAAAGAATAAGCTAGAAAAGGTGAGATTATCAACAAGTGATTAAAGAATAAGAGGGAAAAGAGAGAAGAAGAGAGAAATTGAAAGAGGAATTTTAAAGAGGTATGTGCTTTTGTATTATAATTTGCAAATATATGAATTTTTATGAGTTTTAATGTATGAATTGATTGATTGAGTTATTTATAATGAAATATTTCTTAAAAGTATTGATTAAATAGATTGATGAGTGAAAAATAACTTTTATGTGATTAGTTTGATTCTTAATTCAATCTTTATAAGAAATGAGTGGTTTGATATTGTTTTTAGCTATAAGTGATGGTTAAAGATTGATTAATTGATGTTTGAGTAGAGTATTTGATATAGACTCTTTTTATATTAAAAAAATTAGGATTTGATTCATTTTTATCATAGATCTTGAATATGTTTATGTTTATATGGTTGAGTGTGTAAAAATACATAATTTTTGCCAGAGACATGACCAAGTCAGTGGGTGTGTCTAGTGACACGGGCAGTGGCATGGCTAAGTCAGTGGGTGTGTCACTGTAAAAAATTTCTATTTTCTTTGATGAAAGACACGGCCAGTGACATGGTCAAGTCAGTGGGTGTGTCTAGTGACACGGGCAATGACACGACCAAGTCAGCGGGTGTGTCACATGCTGTAAAAATTTTTTATTTTCTTTGGTGAGTGACATGGCCAAGTCAGTGGGTGTGTCAAGTGACACGGGCAGTGACACGGCCAAGTCAGTGGGTGTGCCACATACTGTTAAAAATTTCTATTTTCTTTGATGAGAGACACGGCTAGTGATATGGCCAAGTTAGTGGGCGTGTCACATGCTGTCAAAATTTTCCATTTTTCATTGATGAGAGACATGGCCAAGTCATTGAGCATAAATTGACCGTGTTCAATACCCTTCCCTCCAAATTGGCTTCAACAAGTGAATTAAAGCTTCATTTTGTACATGTTCATGCTTCAAACTAAATTATAAAACTTCAAGCAAACTTAAACACACATTTTTTTTATAAAAAATAAAATAAACTAGAAAGCTAATAAAAATTAAACTTGTGTTCAGAATTCATGTATATGTGTTAAAAGCATGGAAAAGAGTGATAAACTTTGGATATGTAACAAATATATATAATATTAAATATTGATAAAAGTATTGTACCATTGAAATGATATACACAATTGAGTGTTAATCAAAACTAATGAATTGCCTAAATCATGCTGATTTTAGATCTAGCTTTGGATTGAATGGCTAACCAAATGAAGGATAGCCATAGTGATTGTGGGCATCTCTTGCCATTAATGGACACATTACGTCATCAATGACAGTGGGCATAATTGCTATTATATATATATTCTTGAGACTTGGCATTACAAATGCTACACTAACCTGTTATCCAAACCTATGATCTGAGTTGAGTATGTATGATCATATTTAATGAAGATATATAAATTGAAAATATATGTGAATATGATAGTTGTGAATAATGGAAGAAATGCAAATAATAATATAAGTCAGTTACTTGAAATTGACTTACTGTGTTACAATGTGAAAGTGATTGATAATATATATATTAATATTTACAAGTGAAAGTTTTAATGCAATAGAAATGTTATGCTCAAGTTATTGAATTAATCAATAACTTTATAAGTGTGGTAATGATTGAAAATGTATATAATGGTATAAGATACAAGGTGCCCCAAAGTATAATACTAAATTTAAGTACTGAAAATTAAAGATTGAATGAAATTAACCTATATGTGAAATTGAAAATTAAGACTTATTGAAAAATAAAATAAGCGTATTGTGAGCAATATTATCAATTGAGAAAGCAAGTCTTAAATAAAATGATTCATAAAGAGAAAAGTTGCAATACTGAAAGTATAGTATAGTATGACGACTTTTATAAAGTTAAAGTTATTATTTTGTGTAATCAAAATATTATGTTGGTTTGTAATTGAAAATAGTTAATATATTGAAATATTTCTTAAAACTAAGTGTTATTACTATATTACCATAAGTATTTTTCTTTAATATTAAGTAACAGAATATGTTTATACAAGCACCACTAAGCTTTTCTTAGCGTGTTAGAATTATTTTCTGACATATAGGTATCAGGTCATCGAAACAAGTTAAGAAGTGGAATTAAGAATGTCAAAAAATTATCTATAGTACATATAGAGATCTTTTGTATATTGTACTTTAAAGTTATCAAATGTATGTATGCGATTTATTTTGGCTATTTGACAGATTGTACAAATTTATAAACATAAAAGGAATATAAGTATTTAAAGGATGAAGTTTGAGAATTCTAGTGAATGATTATCAAATTAAGCAATGTAGTTTATATATTTATTTGATTGACGAACCTATGATGGTTATCTGATTTATAATTAGTATTTGGATTATTAGAGATATTGGAGATTGGTTTAAATGTTGGATTTATAAGTGTTAAATTATACAGATTGTATTATTATTTGAAAATTTTTGTTAGTTGGAAGAGAACTTTATAAATGAATTGATTTGAGTACTGACAGTATATCGACTAACATTGTCTGATAGTTCTAATGAGAATTATCAGGGAATGTTATATTTAGTGGTATCAGAGCCTGGTTTAGGCATTTTTGGCATGTGGAGTTTTGGGAGAAGTGAAATGCAAGTGTCTAAGTTATGTGAATCGAATAAGTGGGTATAATTTTTATACAATTGATATTTCATATGTTTATGGTAGTAGAATGTTTTCTAAGAATTGATTGAGAACTCATAGTGTATTGTTTGGAGTGCACTAAATCTATTTGTGAAAAAGAAGGATGTGAAAAGAAAACAAGATATGAGTAGTTAAAGAGATATATCAAAGCACTACTGTGGAAGTGTAATAATTTATTGGAATATGAGGAATGAATTATGAAAGATAGATAAATTTTGAGAATGAAATTTCTTACGAGAATGAGAATTCTCATGCTCTAAAATTTTAAGTGTTGATTTTTTGCATTAAGAGAATGTAAGAGTGTTAATTGGATTGATTATGATATAATGTGTAGATTGAGCACTTGGAACGGATAGTGATAAGGTTAAATAAGCCTTCATAAGAGCAACATTAAATCCGAGTATGGATAATATCCGCATGTTTGTAAAAGATTTTGAAGAGGTAAGAAATTATTAAAATTCCCTTATAGCTTGAAATGAATTCGACCTGTAATTTATATGTGAAATATGGATAATGGAGTTTTAAAGTGTCTAAAGTAATTGTTTTTATAATGTTTCGGCTTTAAAAATTGAAGTGATAGTTGATTAAAGAAAGTAAATGCATCGAAAGTATTGTATAAGTGAGTATATTGGATAAAAGTCCTAAAAACCTATTTAAAAATTTCTAGTATCTTCTATTGTCTTCTAAAACATCATCAAAACAAAATATTGAAAAGAAAAGTGATGGAATAGTATTTTAAAGAGATTAATGCTTATATAATTTTATTTTGCTATTATTTGAAATGATCTTGATTTTTTATTATGTAAAGAGATTTGTGAATTGATAAAACACTATTACTAGTGAAAGATATTGTATATTGAATAATTGTGGAAAATATGAGTATAAAACTTTACTTCTATGATAGTAAAGTTATTCTTTCAATATGTAAATGTGTATTTATAGATTATTAACTAAAACAATGATTAAATCCATCATTGAATCATTTATAAGTTGATATAAGGTTGTGGAAGAAAATAAGGTTTTGAAAGATTTTAGGGACATGGAAGATTGGATTTGAATTTGATTGTGCTTTAAAGAGTTGAATCCTGTTTCCTTAATTTGTTTGAGTTTAATTATTGATAACTTGTTGATTAAGTCATGAAATGAAATTCTAGTAGAGATATGCATGATCATTTGTATAGTTATGCGTATGCTTGTGCAAATTTCTATTCTTCAAACCTTGAAAAAAAAAATCTCAACAGTGAGACACATGATCATTCCTATGGACATGCATATTTCTACCTTCTTATACTTTCACAAAGTAGAATTTATGAGTGGAATTAGTAGTGAATTATTGGATACATCTTGGGAATAATTATAATTAACAAAAGATTGCTTATAAGATTGAAATAAAATCAATCCATTAAATGATGAAACTTAGATGTGAAGAAAACTTGAAGAAAGTATGGATAAATGTAATTGGATATTTGAAATAAGTGTAAGCTTAGAGAAAAGATTAAAGATGATTACAAGTGATTACTGGATTTAACATTATTCATGAAGAAATAAGATAATTTATGAAGCAACGTGAGAAGAATAATATATTGATGAATCATTGATGATTTTAAATAGTTTGAAGTGTAAGAATATGAGATTTACATATTGTGTACTTATGGAATACATGATAGTAACATTACTTGGTGATTGAAGACAAGTTATAGATTATATATATAGAAATGTTAAAGAGTTAACTGATACTAATTGATTACAATAGAAAGAAAGGAATTGATAATGTGAAAAGGAAAGAATGTAGTGAGATTTATAGGAATTGATAATGTGAAAAGGAAATGATATACTATAGATCAAGCTAGAAATATATATATGTGTGAGTGTGTGTATTAAACATAGTGAATACATTATATATGTACATATACTCTTAAAGTGAAAGAATAGTTGTGAATTCTTAATATGTTAAGAAAAGAATTAAACAAGTAAGAGTGAAAATCGATTTAGGTTTCATTATTACAGTGAAAACATGGAAGTGATTTGAAAGATAAAGATTGATGAATAAATAAAATTAGTCGAACTAATCGAAAATAAATATAATTTGTATATATGTTCATATGATAAATGTGTTTAAAATAATTGCTCATATCTTATAAATTCACAATAATAAACAAACACATCAAAGAGAAAGTGTTATATTCTAAAAGATATTATAATTGACAATAATTTTTAACAATGAAATAAATGTATTGATCGATTATTCTGATGTTAAATCTAGTTTTCGGATTAGCTAAAGGATAAATATTCAAAGTGATAATGGGAATTTTATGTCCCATATTGAAAGTGGGCACTCTATGCCATAGAAAACACTTATGTCCCATATTGAAAAGTGGACACTCTGGCCATAGAGGACACTTATGTCCCATATTGAAAGTGGGCACTCTGTGCCATAGAGGATTTTATATATATATATATATATCCCAGTGATATTGACATCTATGTCATTAGTGGACACTTTGCGTCATAGAGGACCTTTGGTCCCTTTCTCTCAACGGACACTCTGTGTCATCATATACAGTGAACATTCATGCCATAGTGGACCTTTGACCATATTTATACAGTGGGAATTTATGCCATAGTAGGCCTTCGGCCATATTGATAATGTGGGTATTTATTTGCCATCAGTGACCCGCTATCCGGAACTAAGATTTAAAGTTCTGTATATAACGAAAAGAAATATATATATATATATAACAATGGAATGTAATGATACAAATTATATAAAAAAAATTTCTAAAGAGAATTAAAGGCAATTACTGAATTGAGCTTGAATAGTGTAAGTGTGTAGAGCTGAATCTTCTGCAGTTCTATAATAAGATTATTTTGAAAGTGTTACATTGATTGATATCAGAGATAAATAAAAGTTATGTAAATTAAAAAAATAATTGATTTTATGTGAGATTTGAGATTAGTTATAAATTAAATGGCTTATTTTCATGGCATGTAAATTTCAAGGACGAAATTTCTTTAGTAGGGGAGAATTGTAATGGTCAAGATTTTAAACATGAAACTTTTTAACTAATATTGATAATTGATAATGTATAGTGATAAAAGTAATGTGGATAAATGCTATAAGCAGAGAATAGTGAATAGTATATCTCAAAATTTACTGAAGAAATTATTTTTACGGTTTTACGGGACTAAAAATTGAATTTGAATCAAAGGCTAAGGTGAGGGTGCACCATAACTAAGATGATATTGACCACACTAGATTGAACATATTATATATATATATGTGTGGACATGAGTGTGTGTAGAACTCTCTCCTTTCTTCTTGCTTCATCTTCCACGATCATCATCACCAACACCACCAAAGCTCCTTCTTTCTTCCTTCTTTTCAAGAATTTGGCTAAAATTTAAGAGAAAATCACATCTAGCTATGAGTTTTCTAAAAGAATAAGCTAAAAAAGGTTAGATTATCAGCAAGTGATCAAAGAAAAAGAGGGAAAAGAGAGAAGAAGAGAGAAATTGAAAGAGGAATTTTAAAGAGATATGTGCTTTTGTATTATAATGTGCAAATATATGAATTTTTATGAGTTTTAATGTATGAATTGATTGATTGAGTTATTTATAATGAAATATTTCTTAAAAGTATTGATTAAATAGATTGATGAGTAAAAAATAACTTTTATGTGATGAGTTTGATTTTTAATTCAATCTTTATAAGAAATGAGTGGTTTGATGTTGTTTTTAGCTATAAGTGATGGTTAAAGATTGATTAATTGATGTTTTAGTAGAGTATTTGATATAGACTCTTTTTATGTTAAAAAATTAGTTTTTGATTCATTTTTATCACAGATCTTGAATATGTTTATGATTATATGGTTGAGTGTGTAAAAAAATGTAATTTTTTGCTAGAGACATTGCCAAGTCAGTGGGTGTGTCTAGTGACACAGCCAGTGACATGGCCAAATTAGTGGGTGTGTCTAGTGACATGGGCAGTGACACGGCCAAGTCAGTGGGTGTGTCACATACTGTTAAAAATTTCTATTTTCGTTGATGAGTGACATGGCCAGTGACATGGCCAAGTCAGTGGGTGTGTCTAGTGACACGAGCAGTGACAAGACCAAGTCAGTGGGTGTGTCACATATTGTCAAAAATTTCTATTTTCTTTGATGAGAGACATGGCCAGTGATATGGCCAAGTCAGTGGGTGTGTCACATGCTGTCAAAAATTTCCATTTTTCATTGATGAGAGACATGGCCAAGTCATTGAACATAACTTGGCCGTGTTCAACACCCTTCCCCCCAAATTGGCTTCAACAAGTGAATTAAAGCTTCATTTTGCACATGTTCATGCTTCAAACTAAATTATAAATCTTCAAGCAAACTTAAACACACATTTTTTAAAAAGAAAATAAAACAAACTAGAAAGCTAATAAAAATTACCCTTGTATTTAGAATTCAGATGTGTTAAAAGCATGAAAAAAGTGATAAACTTTAGATATGTGACAAATATATATAATACTAAATGTTGATAAAAGTATTGTACCATTGAAATGATATACACAATTTAGTGTTAATCAAAAATAATGAATTGCCCAAATCATACTGATTTTAGATCTAGCTTTGGATTGAATGGCTAACCAAAAGAAGGATAGCCACAATAATAGTGGGCATCTCTTGCCATTAATGGACACATTGTGTCATTAATGACAGTGGGTATAATTGCCATTATATATATATATATATTCTTGAGACTTGGCATTACAAATGCTACACTAACATGTTATCTAAACCTATGATCTGAGTCCAGTATGTATGGGCATATTTAATGAAGATATCTAAATTAAAAATATATGTGAATATGATAGTTGTGAATAATGGAAGAAATTCAAATAATAATATAAGTCAATTACTTGAAATTAACTTACTGTGTAACAATGTGAAAGTGATTGATAATATATATATTAACATTTACAAGTGAAAGTTCTAATGCACAGAATAGAAATGTTATGCTCAAGTTATTGAATTAATCAATAACTTTATAAGTGTGGCAATGATTGAAAGTGTATATAATGGTATAACATACAAAGTACCCCAAAGTATAGTACTAAATTTAAGTACTGAGAATTATAGATTGAATGAAATTAACCTATATGTGAAATTGAAAAGTAAGACTTATTGAAATATAAAATAAGTGTATTGTGAGCAATATTATCAATTGAGAAAGCAAGTCTTAAATAAAATGATTCATAAAGAGAAAAGTTGCAATATCGAAAGTATAGTATAGCATGACGACTTTTATAAAGTTAAAGTTATTATTTTGTGTAATCAAAATATTATGTTAGTTTGTAATTGAAAATAATTAATATATTGAAATATTTCTTAAAACTAAGTGTTATTACTATATTACCATAAGTATTTTTCTTTAATATTAAGTGACAGAATATGTTTATACAAGCACCACTAAGCTTTGCTTAGCGTGTTATTATTGTTTTATGACATGCAGGTATCAGGTCATCGAAGCAAGTTAAGAAATGAAATTAAGGATCTCAGGAAATTATATATAGTACATATAGAGATCTTTTGTATATTGTACTTTAAAATTATGAAATGTACGTATGCGATTTATTTTGGCTATTTGACAGATTATACAAATTTGTAAACATAAAAGGAATATATGTATTTAAAGGATGAAGTTTGAGAATTCTAGTGAATGATTATCAAATAAAGCAATATAGTTTATATATTTATTTGATTTGATGTACCTATGATGGTTATCTGATTTATAATTAGTATTTGGATTATTAGAGATATTGGAGATTGGTTTAAATGTTGAATTTATGAGTGTTGAATTATACAGATCGTATTATTATTTGAAAATTTTTGTTAGTTGAAAGAGAACTTTGTAAATGAATTGATTTGAGTACTAACAGTCTATTGAGTAACATTGTCTGATAGTTCTAATGAGAATTATCAGGGAATGTTACATTTAGTGGTATTAGAGCCTGGTTTAGGCATTTTTGGCATGTGGAGTTGTGGGAGAAGTGAAATGCAAGTGTCTAAGTTATGTGAATCGAATAAGTGGGTATAATTTTTATACAATTGATATTTCATATGTTTATGGTAGTAGAATATTTTCTAAGAATTGATTGAGAATTCATAGTGTATTATTTGGAGTGCACTAAACCTATTTGTGAAAAAGAAGGATGTGAAAAGAAAACAAGATATAAGTAGTTAAATAGATATATCAAAGTACTGCAGTGGAAGTGTAATAATTTATTGGAATATGAGGAATGAATTATGAAAGATAGATAAATTTCAAGAATGAAATTTCTTACGAGAATGAGAATTCTCATGCTATAAAATTTTAAGTATTGATTTTCTGCATTAAGAGAATGTAAGAGTGTAAATTGGATTGATTATGATATTATGTGTAGATTGAGCACTTGGAACTGATAGTGATAAGGTTAAATAAGCCTTAAAAAGAGCAACATTAAATTCGAGTATGGATAATATCCGTATGTTTGTAAAAGATTTCAAAGAGGTATGAAATTATAAAAATACCTTTATAGCTCGAAATGGATTCGACCTATAATTTAGATGTGAAATATGGATAATGGTGGTTTTAAATGAAGCAATTATAATCTTTAATCAACTCTAACTACCATCTCTATCTATGGTTCAGTTCTATATGAATGCTCATATACTTTAAACTCTTGTGATATGTATAAATGAAACATTTCTTTCTATATAAATAGTGTTGCCAAATTTTTTAAAGCAAACACTATAGCAACCAACTCTAAATCATGTGTCAAACAGTTTAACTCATGAAGTTTTAACTATTTAGAAGCATAGGCAATAACTCTGCCATCCTGCATCAAAACAAACCCCAAACCTTCATATGAAGCATAACTATTAATCACAGATAGATAACCTTCTATAAATAAGGTAAGTACATAAGCTTGAGTCAACATCTCCTTTAATTGAAGAAAACTTAATTGACACCAATCTGTCCACACAAACTTCAAATCTTTATGAATTAACCTGGTAAGTGGCCTAGCTATCATAGAAAACCCATATGCCATCATAAAAAAAATACTTTCACAAACTAACGATTATAGCTAGCCAAAACCAAGAAACTCCTAACTTTTGTCACATTCTTTGATGGACTCTAATTCAAGATTATCTCTACCTTACTCGGATCAACCCTAATACCATCCACTGATATCACATGTCCAAGAAAAATAACTTTATCAAGCAAAAATTTACACTTGGATAGTTCAGTATATAGCTGCTTCTCTCTCAAAGTTTGCAGTACAATTCGCAGGTGTCTATTATGATAATCCTTCTTACATGAGTGAAGTAGGATGTCATCAATAAACATTATCACAATCTAATCAGAGTATGCTCTAAACATTCGGTTCATCAAATCCATGAAAGCTGCTAGTTTATTTGTCAACTCAAATGGAACCACTAAAAACTCATAATGACCATACCTCATGTAAAAAGTAGTCTTAGGTACATCGACTTCTTTAACCACCAACTGATAGTATCCTGATCTTAGAGAACACAACTGTCCCCTTTAACTAATTAAAGAGGTCTTTAATACGGACAACTGTAACATCCCTAATTTTTAAAAATTAAATAAAATAAATTAAAATTAAATTAGATAAATTAAATAAATTATTTAAATAAAAAATAGAAGGTTTAGAAGTGAGAATATGGGATGTATATGTGAAATATACATAATATATACAAAGTCAACCAAAAGTCAACACTTTAAAGTCAAAAGTCAAAGGTCAAATGTCATTTTTATAACTATACTTTAAAAATTAAAAATTATTTAAATAATTTAAAAAATAAATTATATAAGAATGGAAGATGTAATTTATGGTTTTTATTAATTAATTAATTAATTAAAAATATAATAAAATATAATATATATAATACATATAAAGTATGTTTGATGTGTATATGAGATACATATTTTATGTGCATATGAGTATTTAAATATATTGAATATACATTACATATGTATAGTACATACATTACATAAATATATACATAATGGTATACGTAAAATATAAGTAATATATATAAGACATATACATATACATAAAATATACATTACGTATATGTGATAATAATAATGATAATAATAATAATAATAATAATAATAATAATAATAATAATAAAGAGAAAAGTCAAAGAAAGAAATAAGGTGATTGGTTATAATTATTTAAATTAATTAATTATTATATATTTATGGATGGGAAAGTGATAAGTATGATAATAAATAAAAAAATTATAATAAAATAAATCAAAATTAAAATATATTTTAATGGTAGTGGAGAATTATGGATTTTAAATAACTAATAAATTAATTAATTAAATACCTATATATATATTTGTGGTTAGAAACAAAAGAAGAAAGGAAGACCAAAATAAAATCATTTCTTCTTCTTCTTCTTCTTCTTCATCTTGGACGTGTGCTAATAAAGAGGGAGATAACTTGTTGTGGCTTGTGCAATACATCAAATTTATAAGAGATTTAAAGAGGATTTAAGAAGGTTTTAAAGGATTGTCAAAGAAATCAAGTATCTTTTATTTTAAGCTTTATTTTCTTAGTTTTATGATTATGTAAGTTTTGGTTAGAAAGAGAATATGTGTTTAAATTGTTAAGATAGATAGAAATGAAGTTAGAATAATGATTATATAGTGATTTGTTGGTTGGATGATTGGTAAAGAGAAAGTTTATGGTTATGTAACTTTTGGACTTTTGAATTCATAGTTTTTAATTGTACAATTTGATTCCAAATGGATTTTTTTTTATGTATAAACAAGTATTTTAAAGTTAAATGATGGATTTGGTTGAGTTTGGATAAAGTTTGAAAATGAAAGTGGTGATTTATGGTTTTGGAAAAAGGGCATTTTCAAAGTTGTGAATTGATTGGTTTTATTGCTTAAAGCAGGTTCTTTAATGATAAAAGTGATGAATATAAGCTTGAAATGATAATTGGATTGAGTTGGAATGGAAAACCTTCAATTGGGAAGGTTATGCCATTTTAGGATTTTGGGCATAAGTGTGTATTTATGTAAATAGTTGTTTTAAACATGTTATAATATATTTTTGATAATATAAATAAACTTAAAACACCAAATTAAATGGTTCAATATGGTTTTCCAAAGTTAAAGTGAGGTTAGCATTAACTTTAGGATTTTAGTTTGAATGATGTTTAATTATGGTTTAAGATTAGAAATGCCTTTAAATGTGATACTAAATAATTATTTATGATTACATTTGGTGTAGGCATTGAGGAGAATTGATTTGCCCAATCCAAGTGTTGAAGGGCAAGTTGGAAAAGAAGGTTGGTGTTAGTTTTGTGGCTTGCATTTGGTTGCTTTTAGAGGTATGTACAAACTTTGGATGAATTGGTTATATTTGCATTACATTGGGCTTAAGACATTTTGGATTGAAAAATATGCTAAGCTACTTGATACATGGAACATATATGAATAATGTGCTATGACATGTGTAATGTCATATATGTATTAAATGAATTGTGAAAAGCCATTGTTAATGGCTAAATTGTGTAAAATGTGAAATATGTGTATCATGTAAAAATGACTCAAAGTGTTTGGGTAATGCCATTTGTTGTGTATGCATTAAGGGCATTGTTAAAAGGCCACTGGTAATGGCTAAAATGCATAAAATGTGAATCATATGTGGATTATGTGAAATTACCCGAAATATTTGGGTGATGAGTTTTAAGGTAAAATTTCATGCAATATGATGATATGAAATGAGAAAAATAAGAAAAGAGGCAATGTGCCAAGTTGATAATAAGAAAATGAGACAATGTGCCTAGCTTGTTTATGGAAAAATGAGAAAGAAATTGATGATGAAAAATATGAAACAATTGTATGCCTAGTATGTTATTCAATTTTTAGAGTTTTGTGTTTGGCGGCATGCCTATGAGGTTATCCTCATTATTTGCATTCGAGGCTAACTTTTGAGCAACTATTTGATTTGCCTTTGGGCTAGACATTGGACGTCACTTGCCTTCGGCTAGATGCTGGGCATCACAATGATTTGCCTTTAGGCTAGACGCTGGGTGTCAATATGGACCAAAATAGTAACTCTGAAATTTGAATGGCATATTAGATCCTTTAGGCCCATGCTTGTGTTTGTTCTTATGTGAATTATTGAATGATGTAAGAATATGTTCAAAAGTGAGCTTGGATGCCATATTGTGACATAGCATAAAAACATTTTGCTTTGGTATTTCTTTACAGTTTTATCATTATCAAAGTTTATACCACTAAGCTTTTAATTAAGCTTAATTGTAATTTATCCGTAGGTGACAGGGGCAATCCGGTTAAGCTGGAGAGTTTTACTAGAGTAGATCAAGTGTAGATTGAGGTTGCTTGTTTAGTTGATTTTGCTATGTCAAGATCGGAGCCAATTTGCCACCATGCACATATATATTATATTATAGTACAATTTGCTATGATGTATTTTATGATTATGTTTTTAGAGAATAAATTGTAAATTATAAAGAATATTTGGATAAATTGTGTAATGTGGGGTTTTACATGTGTTTTGACATAAATATATGTATATGCTTCAATGTTTTGTGAAACTTAGAGAAATTGAGGAGTATTGGAGAAATGTATGAGTTGGTTTATTGGGAGTGCCTTTATATACAGGTTGTGGTTTTATTGAATTGGAGAATGTCCAAATTACAGACAAAACTCTGACGAATTTTTTTCAGAGATTTTATGAAAATACTATTTTGGAACATATATTTAATTATAAATATTTTATTTGTTATGTAAATATATATATATATATATTAAAGAATTTGAGATTTAAAATTGGTAAAGAATAAATTTTTATTAAACTGAGTTGTGAAATTTTTATACCGTATATGCTTATTTTATATATACTGGTGTATATATTATACGTATATAGAGTATAAGGGTGTTACAACAGCATGTACTTATTCTTGATGGTCACTTTATTCAACAGTTGGTAATCAATATACAACCACAAGGTATCATTCCTTTTTAACAAATAAAATAAGCGCTCTCCACGGTGACATAATAGGGTGAATAAACTCTTTATCAAGCAACTACTGTAATTGCATCTTCAATTCTTTCAATTTTATAGGTGTTATTAAATAAGAAGTGATAGAAACGAGTACAATGCCTAGTATCACATCAATACCAAATTCTAATTATCTCTTAGTAGGTAGCCCTGGCAACTCATTTGGAAACACATTAGGAAACTCTGAAACTATAGGTATACTATCAAGATTCGGCCTTTCAGCCTTTGAATTCACTATATGTACTAAGTAAGCTTCGTATCCCTTTTAAATCATCCTTTTAACTGAAATAGCTGAGGTAAAATTATATAAGAGGTGTCTTTGCTCACTTAAACCATAATCTCTTTTTCATCTCGTGTTTTCAAAGTGACACTCTTCCATTGACAATCTACAATAGGCTGATGTCTATATAAACACTCCATTCCCAAAATGAGATTATAACCTTTAAATGGCATTGTGAGTGCGTAGTCCATCCAAGCTCAATATTTTAGGGTATCAACACCACCAGGTTATTGTCTCAAGGATTTGATAGGTAAGACATAAGAGAAATGGAGTCGCCATTGGTAGGAGTGAGAAATGATAGGGGCAGCATACTCTTGATTCCTTTTTTAAGAAATCTCTAACCCCAATTTGAACCTTGGTTTAGGAAGTTAGGTACATATGATAATAACATAGATAAGAATTCTTATTATTCACGTATGTTCGATTTAAAGAATTGGCCTCCTCTATGATTCATGCATTAGTAAGAAGTATTTAGAATATTAGATAAGGATCAATATATATAAAATACAAAATAAATGGCAAATAGAATACATGCATTTCATGATGCACAAGATGTATGCTTATACAAAAACTCCTATGAACACCCATCAAGGTGGAAACATGATCTTTATAAAGATAAATCTAAAAATAAAAATAATTACATTACATAGCTTTGTGAATCCTATACATTGTTC
This sequence comes from Garcia nutans, assembly GCA_947685225.1. NCBI lineage: Eukaryota > Viridiplantae > Streptophyta > Magnoliopsida > Malpighiales > Euphorbiaceae > Garcia > Garcia nutans. The sequence goes on from CANTUV010000032.1 coordinate 15,123,972, forward strand.
TAAAAAGAAATTACATTATTTCCTAAATACAATGGATCTAGAAAAGAAAAGGACAGAAGGTATGCTGGATGGATGCTTAATGTTATGGATTTAGTGATAACAATAGCAATAATAGAATAGTAAAAGGCAAAAGAAAAATGAGTTCTGGTAATACCGTCAAACTCGATAATCAGTAGATTACTGAATTTAAGAATAACTTATAAGATCAGTTACCTAAATACAATGTATATACACAAAGTTAGATGAGAATGTTGAATTTGACATTCATGTGAATGTCAAATTTGAGAACCTTCATGTAACAGAAACATTATAGAATTAGAAATAATAAAAGTATTTTAAGGTGATGCAATCAAATTTTGATAGTTGTTGAATTATCGAATTCGAGAATATCATGCAAGAATGGTTAGTTGATAAAAACATATAAACTAAGAGTCGATTCAAAATATCGTATTCTACACCCTTAGAAATATCAAATTCAATAATAATACACCATCTTTGGTAGAAGCAACCTGTATTTGCATATTGAAGTTAAATGATTCTATGTCTCAATAACTCATGTAAATGGATGCAATGTAGACAACAATCATGAAGTTAAATGATATATATGAATAAGCAGTGTAAAAAGGCTTGAGAGGCTTACTGCCAAAGAATGAGAATCACAGTGAACCCCTATAGTTATAGAGCTTTCTTAATTTGGTTTTGAATGAATTTGCTTATTAAAATGGTGGTTTTTTCATAAACAAAATAAGAGATAAGAGATAGAATAGTGACAAAGAGTGTTTCCTGAACCACTTCCTTTTGTCTCCCTTAAAAAAGAAATCTCTCCAAAAAAACAAGTCTCCTCTAAAGAGAGCTAGAAGCTTCATTTTATAGACGAGTGGTGGTGTCTGTATAATAGGATTATTGAGTTTGAAGGTATAAAATTATCGAGCTTGATAATTGTAGGAGTTATTGAACCTAATCTCTAGTTGTCTACTTGATATTTTTGGATAATTGTCGTGCTTGACACTAACACTATCAAATTCAATAATAATTGTGAGGGTGACAAATTTCAATGCCTATAGACATCTCAATCAAATCACTCAAGAAATCAACATCATATATTGATACAGGACAATCTTGATACATCCTACTGACAAATACATTATGCCTTAAAGTATTAGTGACTAGCGTATTATACTCTAAAGGCTTAGAATGCATATCATTAACAAGCATAGCAGATGCATTGATATAAGAATGAGTTGATCCAAAATCAATTAATGCATGAATAGTAGTAACAAATAAAGAAAATTTACTAACAACTACATCTAAGGCATTCTTCTTCTACTACATCATATAAATCCTCTATGAAGTTATGGCCTCCTTTGGTTTGCCCACTGATATAGACTCTTCTCTTTGATTAGACCCTGCTCGGCCATGTCTACTATCTCTACCTCTTCTACCACTAAGTTTGGACACAACACTCTCTATCTGTCTGGCCACTAGCAACTCTAGGCACCCTCTCATGTAATGAACTTTGGATCCACATATGAACCAACTCCTTATACTAGCTCTCCAATAGACACCCTTTTGCTCCTTACCATACTAGGTGCAAATAGGTGGAATATATCTCTCAAAAGAGGGCATAAGGGCACTAGCAACTGATGATGTAGGCCTCTACATTGGCTAAAATGATCTACTGGTGTGCCCCTAACTCCTGCTAAATCTTTGTAGAGTATTCCCTTGCCTTATCTTATGGGATGGTGACTTTGCCTCAAATTGGAGTCTTTTACTCTTATCTTCTTTCAAAACTATAGTAGCTGCAACCTCTCTGAGCTTTCTCTACACTCCTAGCAACTGATACCAATCTAGAGAAAACTTCATACTGAACTGCTGCTATCTGACAATGGATAGTAGGCTTTTTCAAATCTCATGCACCTATCCCTCTCATATGAAATAATCCCATAAGTATATTTACTCAACCTCAGGAACTCTTTTTAATACTCTATCACTGACCTCATCCCCTACTTAAGATTTAGAAAGTCCCTCTTCTTTTCATCTTTGTAATCTCTAGGCATATATTTCTCTTCAAACTCTGCTAGAAAATCATCATAAGTCAACTGTGATGGTCTATCCAAACTGTGTGGAATAGTCTTCAACCAATTATAGGCATCCACTTGTAATAAAAAAAACTACATAATCAAACTTCTCCTCTGCAGTGCTTCTGCTGGGTCAGTTGTATCTGTAAAATCTACAGCTCCATATTTCCTAAATTAAAGAATGTCACAATAAATTCGATCCAATTTTAAAAGATGTGAATTTAATTTACAGCTTTTAAATAAGTTGGTTTCAAAAGGCACAAATTCAACTATAAAACCCTAAATTAAGTGTTTTTGCCCTAGACTCAAACTTTTCGGTTCAAAAATTAAAATATAATGGCCCAGCACCCCAACAACGCCCGATTCATTGGAACTGGCCTCCTTTTCAAGTCTTAATGTTATAAAATTCTTAATTATAATGATATTATCCATACTACATGCAACAATTAAAATAAAGTATTATTATATTAAAATCAAAGTAATGTCTAGACAAAATAAATAAATGGACACCCATCCGAGGATAGAAAAGTGTCCTTACATTGTACAATATCTAAAACTAGATAGGACCCATCAAAAGGTGAAAACGTGTCCTTTACATTGATCCAAAATATGAAAATAAATTAAATTGCATAAAGATTAATTAATGAGGTACCCAATTATGGAAACATACTTCTTACAATTTTAATACCAAAATAAACAAATAATAATAATAAAGAAACCATCCATCCATGATAAACAAAATCAAATAAAGAAATTAAATAAATCAATCATCAAAACATATAATAAACTACATAATCAAATCTAAAACTAAATAAAGTAATAAATATATAAGTTTAGGGTTTACATCTTAAAATAAGATTTTAGAATTTTAATTACTAAATTAGGGTTTTGGAAAAAAGAAAGTTAAATACACAGACTCATAATACAAAAATAAATATCGACCCCTTTGACGGGCCCATACGGCGGTCCCGCTAGCCAGTTAGCGGGCGGGGGTCAAGGGGGTAGCGCCCCTTGTTGGGTCGAGGGCAGTGCCCCGAAAGATTTTAAAAAATGGATTTTAGGGTTGTAGGTTTTTGTGTTAAAAATTAAGATTTTAGGGTTTAAGATTTAGAAAATAGGGTTTCAAAATTGGAAGAAACAACTACTGTAAATCTTAGAAAAATAGATCTGGTTAGGGTTTTAAGAAAATAGATTATTATTTTATATTTTTAGAAAAGTGTAATTAGGGTTTTAAATTTCAAAAGTTAGTTTTACGGGTATTAAGATATTAGGGTTTTAGTTCATAAAACATATAATTCGGATTCAACAATTTCATACTATTAGAAAATTAATATCAAAATACCTTAACAAAACATTAAAAAGGAAGCATGTTATGGCTACTGTGAATATAAGAATTTATTGGTTAAGATCAAACCTTCGTTGTTGGTTCCACCACAATTGCATGTTTGAAATTCTGAGAAAACCTTGATCAAGACAGCACTACCTTGTTGCCTTGTGGTTGGAAGGGTTCTTTTTGCTCTCCACTGCTTCAGACTGCTTCCAGTTTTAAAAGTCCAATTGAAATTCTTGATTAATTTAGTTGTCCCCTCAAAATTTGATCCCAAGTCCAAAGTCCCCCTTTCTGTGTCTTTAATGTGGCATTTATAAGAAAAAAATAAAAAACCTAATACTAATTAGTTAAGGAAATAAAAACTGTTTAAAAAATAAAATTAAAAACTAAGTAGAATAGGATTTTGGAAAAACTGCGCGTGGACCGAGCTACTGGCATGCGAAACTGTGCTTGCGAAAAAAAACTATGGGTCACTGCGGGCTGAGTGCAGGCCGCAGGCCAATTCATCGCCAGTGATGAAAAATTTTATTACCGATTTTGTCCATCGCCGATTTTTATTTATTTATTCATCTTTTTATTATTATTATTTTATTTTATTAAAAATAAATATTATAAGTAATAAATATTATTAAAATAAATATTATTTAATTAAAATACCATAAAAATTATTTTAGACTGTTTAAAAATATCAAACTGGACTAGGTCAAAAATTAAGGATTTACAGTGTCCATTTATTCATTTTGCTTGAACGTTGTTCTAATTTTAATACAATGATATTTTATTTTAATTATCACTTGTAGTATGGATAATATGATAATATAAGAATTTTATAATATCTATACTTGAAAAGGAGACCGGTTCGAATGAATTGGGAGTTGTAGGGGTGTTGGGTCATTCTCACCTTCTCCATGCGTACCAAACTTTCTGAACCCATTAGGGGGTTGGAGATTCCTTAGGAATCGAGTCATCCACCCCTTTCTTTTCCCAGCCCATTCAGGTGTCGACTCCATTTTTCTTCGAGTTTAGGCTCGTGTTCTCTAAGCCCGTGAGCCTAACAGTATCAAAGTAGCAAGAACCATTCCACATGGAAGTGGGGGCGAAAATCCCCGCTCACAGTGGCGACTCCACTGGGGATAAGAGAAGTTGATTCCGTTGGTCTTTATTTTATTTTATTCTTTCTTATTATTATATTATCCATTGCATCATTTAGTTTGCATTGTGTGCGTGAGTTAGGATGCTCGTGTAATCCATGTTATGTTATGCAAGTGATACTATACTTTCACTCAAGGTATAGAGATAGAGCATGGCATAACCACTCATAGCCTCGTACCATTTGGTATATACTTACTTTGGGAGCCTAAGCCTTTTCAAACTGAAGAATAAAGCCCATGTAGTTGGCCTAGTTACTTTTCTTAGGTTTATACCCTAATGCTTGCTCTTTGACTATGTTTGATATATCTTAGAAAATCATGGCTTATTTGGTTTGTTCTTTTTCTAATATGACCTAATTTTATTGTAAGCCAAAAATAAATTTTAAAAGTTCAATTTTTCTAATATGACCTAATTTTATAGTAAGCCCAAAATAATTTTTAAAAGTTCAAAAGACCAAAATCATTTCCAAATCCTCTTCAAAGATGGTCTTTGGACATAAAACCTTTTTCCAAAAATTCTTTTTACCTCATGACCCAAGTTCGAAGCCCAAACTCTATTCTTTAAACAAATCTTTTCATAATGGGCTTTGAAACAAAAATATTTTTTCATCTCATGGCCCAAAATTTATTTTTTGAAATAAATCTTTTGCAAGGTGCTTTAAAACAAAACTATTTAAGCAAACCTTTTCAATGGGCTTACAACTATTTAGGTCAATTATGGAATATTTAAAATCAATTGTGGGCCTAGTTTACACTAAAACTTATTAGTCATGGGCTTGTTTGAAGCATGAATCAATAGTTATTTTTTCCAAATAGGAAATCTATTTATGATAAGCCTTTTAGTTTAGTTTTAATCCAATATAGCATAAAAGCTATTTTTAGTTGTTCCAATGGATTAAGACTTAATTAGTGGGAGTTATCATTGAATGACTTCTAATTTGTTAAAAACAACTATTAGTTAACTGTCCGAGTGAATTTTTTAAAAATAAGATACCCCATGTTGGTATTTGTTGGCCATATACCTAAGAAAAGAGACTCGCCATTCGTGTGTGGAAGTTATAAGATTGGAACATTCGTTCCTACTATGTTGTGTTGATTTGGTTTGTTCATTTGTTACTTGTGCATCGATGTATACATGCATTGCATCTCATATCATTGATCCTTTCTAGCTCACAACCCTGGATTACAACAGTTTAAGAGCTTACAACAATCCAACCAACGCCGATGATGTAGAATCCAGCAATAACTCAGTTAGCTTCTCACCAAGAGAAATGGAACCTGAACATATTCAAATGATGATAGACAATGCAGTCAACACCAAGATGGAAGAACTAAAGGAGGTCCTGGCTAAGACCATGAAAAGTCAAATGGCTGCAATGTTTGAGAATGCGGCTAAAGCATTTGCTAGTACCAAGAAATAGAATGACAAAGGGAAGGCTAAGGTTGGTGAAGTAGTCTTCGATGATGACAAGATGGTTATGGATGGTGATAAATACTGGGCTCAATACTTTCAAGATCCCCAAGATAAGGAGCTGAAGTTGTGGAGAAATTAGCCATTGAAAAGACTGAGACTTCTAATGTGGAGAAGATGATTGCGAACTTGGAGAAGAAGTTTGAGAAGAAGCTGAAAACTGATGAGATGTCCGAGGTGGACAAACTATTTAAACAAGATGATGAGATCCCTTATAAGTTCAAGATGCCATCATTTGCTAAGTTTGATGGAACTGACAACCCTCATCTTCATGTGAAACAGTACATCACAGTAATGCAGTCTGCCCGAGCTACTGAGGCTCAAACTCTAAGGTACTTCATGCTTTCATTGGATTCGATTATGCAGAATTGGTTCAACACCTTAGAGGATAGTACTCAAAAGAGATGGGATTTGTTATATAAGACTTTCATCCAATAATATGGGTATAATGCTAAATTGGAGGTCTCTTTGATGGAATTTGAATCAATAAGGCATATATCAAATGAAAACTTTGTTGATTTTGTGAAGAGCTGGAGAAACAAGGCTGCATTGCTCAAGAAGAGACCTGATGAATCTAATCAGATTAGGATGATTATAAGAGAAGTGCGACCTAGCCTTTGTGAAAGGATGTCTCACACACTCATCCGAGATTTCAAGGATCTTCTTCAAGCTGGTTTGAAAATTAAAGAGTGAGAAAGGGAGAAGAACCGCTTTTCAGCAAGAAGGAATGAGAAGGGAACTACCAGTATGGCAATCAAAGTACACAAAAAGTAATAGATGTTAATGTGACTGGTCAAGGAGGTAGAAGGTAGTTTTTAGAGTTAAACAAAGCACTCTCTTAGGTTTTCAACAAGATACAAAAGAAAGGATTATTGCAACCATTGACTCCACGCCCATTACCAATCCTTTGCCACCTAAAAGAAAGCATTTTGCCAATTTCACTAGATGCAAGGGCACGAGATGGATAAGTTTTTGAGATTGAGACATGAAATTTCAAACTTGATTGATAGTGGGAAGTTGCCTGAACCTAACAAGCTAAGCACGAAGGACAATCCATTGCCAAGGTTCAACAGGGTGCCACCACTGACGATTTTCATGATTGATGGTGGTTTAAATGAGAAATTTGTCATGTCTTCTTTCCAAGATGTGGGAAATGAATTAGTCAAATAAGTGGTGTTTAGCAAGAAGAAGCAAGTTGTAGTTGGAAAGGAAGTAGCAATTTGTATGGTGGGTGAATTTTGGGACTCAACTGGTTGTGATGATGATCCTCAGCCTTAGAAGGAAGAGTGGACCTGGTTTGAGCCTAAAGAAGATGAAGTTATGAACACTCGATCTGGTAAGCCTTATGCAAGGCCATCACCAAAAGAAGTAGAATCTGATAAGGGGAAAGACGTCGAAGCTGGAAATAAAGAAGAAGAAGACGATGTTGTTCTTAAGTAATTGAAGAGAACACAAGCTAGTATCAGCATATGGGATTTGCTAGATACAACAAAAGAAGCATCGAGAAACTATGAATAAACTATGGCTAGAAGTCGATTTTCACTTCTAGAGGAGCTGGTTAGTTTTGTGAAAGTGGAAGGAGTAATGAAGTGTGAGGGGATCAAAAGAAAAACAAGGTTGATGTGTTGATGGTATCATTTTCGAATGCTGATTTGCTAGAAGAGGGAAGGGACCACATCCGCCCACTTTTCATCAAGGTAGAAGTCAAAGGGAACCAAACTCCATGTGTAATAGTTGATGATGGATCCACCATAAATGTCTATCCACTCAAGATCTTGCCAATGCTAGTTATGTCTATAAGGGATTTAAGCCCAACTGGGGTGACGATTAGGGCTTATGATAATACCAAGAGGCATGTTGAGGGAACCTTCAAAGTTGTTGTGAAGGCTGGTCCCATCAAATCCATGGTTGAATTTATGGTCTTGGATATCTCTGTCGCTTTTACACTACTATTGGGACGACCCAAGTTTCATCCACTTGGTGGAGTTCCTTCTACACTCTATCAGAAGATCAAGTTTCCAAATGGGGATGAAACAGTTGGTTATTGAGGCTGAGGACAATGAAGTGGTGAACACTCTGATGATTGAGAGGCCTCTCAATGGTTTTCAAGTAGTTGTAATTTCTGATGATGAAATGGTGGACCCCAAGGTCTTGACTATGATGAAAAACATGAACTACATGCCTGGTGTTGGTCTTGGAAAGGGTAAGACAGGTGTGATGGAGCTTTCAGAATTTAAAACTTAGACTACCAAGAAAGGGTTGGGATATGATGAAGCTAATAAAGAAGTTCAGCCAAAGAAGAATGAGAAGATGAGCTTCCCTCCACTTGAAGAGGTTTTTATCAAAGCTCCGAATATGGGACCACTCCAAGGGAAACTCGAGCCAGTCACGTTCATAGGAAAGCTGATCCCAGGCTTTGAAATCTTTGCTGATGTTGCTGAACTGGTGGAACAGATGAAGAAAGAACTTGTCCTGCTAGCTGACAAGGAGCATAGTCCATAAGAGAAGAAGGAAGTTATCCTAAAAGTCCAGAAGACTCCAGAGGAAATCGCTGCTTTAGTTGAAGAAAAATTTGAAGATGTTTGAGTTTATGATTTTGAGAACACTGATTTTGATTTTGATTTTAATTTGTCTCTTTGTATGAGGATGACGATGTTTTCTTTTCCAAGATGAATGTAATAAAATATGATTTTTCTTAATTGTGTGATGTTTTTCCTAATGGTTGCATACATTCAAGTAGTGATTACATGAGCATTTTTAATATTAACTCTGTTGACACACAAACATTAAATTTGGGAACAACCGATACTCCTAAAAATATTAGCATAGCATCCGACCTTACTCCTAAAGAGAGACATATATTTGAAAAAAATATTTAAAAAATATGAAGAAGTCTTTGCTTGGACCTATGAGGATATGCTTGGGATTGATCGAGACATAGCCAAGCACTTGATTCCTACTAACACTCACATGAAACCTGTCAAATAAAAGCTTAGACGATTAAGGCCGGAATGGGCAGAGTTATTCAAAGAATAAGTCACTAAGTAGATACAAGTCAAGTTCCTTGAAGTAATAGACTATCATGATTGGTTAGTTAACATAGTTCCCGTACCAAAGAAAGACTAAAGAATTAGGGTTTGTATGGACTATAGGGACTTGAATAAAGCTTCACCCAAAGATGATTTTTCTTTACCCCATATAGATGTTCTTATTGATAGTGCAACCTCTAGTTTGCTACAGTTATTCATAGACATATTTTTCATATACAACCAGGCATTAATGGCCCAAGAGGATAAAGCCAAAATTGCCTTTATTACTACATGGGGTATATTTTGCTATCGGGAGATGTCGTTTGGGTTAAAGAATACTGGAGTAAACTACCAAAGGATGGCCACCACCTTATTTCATGACATGATGCATAAAGAAGTCAAGGTCTATGTTGATGATATGATGGTGAAGTCGGACACGAGAGAGCAACATTTCTAAAACTTAGAGTTATTCTTTGAGAGGGCAGTAAAGTATAAGCTAAGGTTGAACCCAAAAAAGTGTATATTTGGGGTTACTTCAGGCAAGATATTAGGGAATGTGATTGGTCCAAATGGCATTGAGATTGAACCTGGAAAAGTTAAGGCAATCCTGGATATGCCGGCCCCTAAAATGGAGAAGGAAGTTTGGGGGTTTATTGGCAGGTTACAGTACATTAGCATATTCATAGCAAAACTGACCACAATCTATGAGCCGGTCTTTAAATTACTTAAAAAGAACCAGCTAGTCAAGTGGAATGATGAATGCCAAAAGGTTTTTGAGTGTATTAAGGAATATTTGCTAAATCCACCTATTTTAAAGCCACCTAAACCAGGTAGACCTTTGTTACTATACTTAGTAGTAGAGGAAGAATCAATAGGAGTAATGCTCGCCTAAGCAGATGAATCAGGGGTTGAATATGCAATTTATTACTTAAGTAGAAAGCTCATGCCTTATGAAATCAAGATAGTATCATCGAAAAGGCATGCATAGCCATGGTTTGGTTGTCTAAGAAGTTGCAGCATTACTTTCAGTCTTATAGTGTGCAAGTGATTTCCAGGATGGATCTAGTAAAGTATTTAAGGGAAACACCTTCATTGATTGGAAAGTAAGGTCGATGGTTAATTATTTTGGAAGAGTTTGAGATTGAATATATAACTAGGAAAACCATTAAAGGAAGAGCAGTAGCAGAATTCCTGGCCCAACAGCCGTTACCGAAAAGTGAGGAAGTGGTCTTGAAATTTCCCAATGAACATTTAGATGACACAGAGGTACATGGGTGGAAGTTGTACTTTGATGGAGCGGTAAATAGAAAAAGTGCTGGTCTGGGGGTAATTTTGGAATCACTAGAAGAGGAGCTCATTCCTTTTGCTAAGAAGTTGAAGTTTAGGGAAACCAACAATATGGTCGAGTATGAAGCTTGCATTTTTTTCTTGGAAACTCTGATGATCATGAAGATGGATAAGGTGCAGGTTTTTGGTGATTCCTTGCTAGTGGTATCACAAGAAAATGGAGAATGGGAGTTGAAGGAAGAAAAGCTGAAGTCGTACCATGATTATTTGACCCTGATGAAGAAGAATTTCAAGGAGTGCAGATTTATACACCTGCCAAGGGAGAAAAACCAGATGGCCTATGCCCTAACCACATTGCCTTTGGTGTGGGAAGATCCTGTTAAGTAATTTCTTAAACCTCTAGTTTTGACCAGTTCATCGATACCTTGTTATGAATATGAGACAGTCATGGAAACCAACACAGATCATGACTCGTGGTATGACACTATAAGACGGTCCTTGGAAAGTAGAGAATACCCGCAAGATGCAACTAAAGAAGAGAGAAGGGCTATAAGGCGATGGTCTTTGTAATACATCACCTTTCATGGAGAGTTGTATTGAAGATGGCCTCGTGATGCATTTAAGATGCTTAAGGAAGCTTGAAGTCAAGCAGATCATGTTCGAAATACATGCCAAGAATTATGGACTCCATATGAATGGGTTGGCCCTAGTTAAGAAGCTAATCCGACCAGGCTACTATTGGTTGACTATGGAAAGAGACTGTATTGATTTTTTGAGAAAGTGCCAAAAGTGCCAGGTGCATGAAAATTTGAATAACTTGCCTCCTAAAGAACTACACTCCATGTCTTCCCCCTAGCCTTTTGCAACTTGAGGAATTGACATTATTTGGGAGATACATCCGACGGCTTCAAACGGTCACCAGTTCATTATAATAGCAACTGATTAGTTTTCAAAATGGGTCGAAGCCAAGTCTTTCAACAAGCTGGGGGACAAGGCAAATGGATAGGTTTATTGAGAAGAATCTTATCTGCAGGTTTGGTGTCCCGTACAGTGTGATATCCGACAATGGGGTGCAGTTTCAAGGAGCAGTTAAAGATTTATTCTCGAAGTACCATATATGTCATCACTGGTCTTTGCCTTATAGACCAAAAGCTAATGGTGCAGTGGAAGCAAAAAATAAGACAATTAAGCATATTATGTCCAAGATGACCGAGATGTATAGGGATTGGTCGAAAATACTTCCTTTTGCTTTATAGGGGTACAGGACGAGCATGCGAACCCCGACTCGAATGATGTTGTTTTTCTTGGTTTATGGGATGAAAGTTGTTCTGCCAATTGAAATTGAGATCAAATCACTAAGAGTAGTCCTAGAAGCTGAATTGTCCGAGATAGAATGGCTGGCAAGCAGATATGCACAGTTGGCCTTGTTAGAAGAAAGAAGGTTGAAGGCATTGTATCATTGCTAGCTGTATCAAAGAAAAATAGCTTGGGCCTACAACAAAAGGGATAAGGTTAGAAAAATTAAGGTCGGTAACTTAGTACTGAAGCAGTGCAAGCCTAATGTCCCCAACCTGAGAGGGAAGTTAGACCTAGTTGGGAAGGATCATACATAATAAAGCAAGTCACGAGCAAGGGCGCCGTCAAGTTATCAGACATGGATGGGAACGAGTTTAGTGAACTAGTGAACATTGATAAGTTGAAGAGGTTCTATGTTTTAAAAAAAGAAGCTCGCTAGGTTAAAAACCCAAAAGGCACGCCTAGGAAAAAGTTAGAACATCTCGCTAGTTTCAAAAATCTGAAAGAGCGGGCTAGGCAATAATTAGAGCTAAATGAGTAAAAATTGTCAATTAGAAAACCCCAAAGGCTTGATTGGCGACATGAGTGGTCTCGTGTATACTGACTATATATTTTTGGTTGTTCCCTATTTTAATAAACAGAGTTAATTTTAAAATTATTCTTAAAATTATTCTATACGCACTATTTTAAATTATTTAACCATTTGGGAAAGATAATACCACAATAGAAAAAGGTGTAATAAATTATAAAAGAAAAGAAAACATCTTTTATTAGTTATTATTGTTCATCCTAATATTATTTATTCTAAAAATTGATAAGTGTAAAATCTATGGCAGAAGATAAGTGTAGAGTGCAAGCCAGCTTTGCTTCAGTTGATCCAAGAAGGCTTCAGTCAGGCGAGGCATGTCCAAATCAGAAGTAAATTTAGAACCTCAAGGCTCGACTCCATATTGGCAGTCAAGTCGATGAGGATCATAGCAGGTGCATTGACGAAGATCAGCAAGAGAACACAATAGATACGTCTGAATGGTGATAGTACCAACAACCAATGGATGTTAATCACAGCTTGTGAGCGAATCTAGTCAATCCAGTCAATATATGAGGAAGCAGGATGCAACAACTTCCTTGCAGAATGATGTTGTGGCAAATATTTGGTGAAGTCCACATATAGGGTGTCGAGTAAGAAGAGGTGCTCTTGTAGCCAGATCTGTAACAGGATAGCCATACTCATAATGATAATAAAAAAGCTAGTTAGGTTAAAACCCCGCAAGGGTGGCCTAAGCAAAAATTAGGGCGATTCGTTAGTTCTGAAAATCTGCAAGGGTGGTCTAGGAAAAAATTAAAATAAAAAAAAAAAGCCTACTAGGTTCAAAACTTGTAAGGATGAACTAGGAAAAAGTTAGGATAACTGGCTAGTTTTGAAAGCCCACAAGGGTGGACTAGGAAAAAATTAGAGCAATAAAAATAGAAGTCTAAATTGAAAATCCGAAAGGACAGTTTAGACGGTTACTTGAAGCAGCAGAGGACTCCCAACCAACCTCCTCATAGATTCTGATTTGAATGAGTCCATTCCAACTAGGGTTTCGGTTAAGATTACAAGTACTAGTGATAAGCCTCCTTCCATTTGGTCCACGATGTCCATTACTCGTTGTTCAATGTTGAAACAATAGCTGCATCTTTTATTGAGTTTTAGAAGTTAGTATGGGTAATGCCATTGGTTGATTGCTTAGATATCCAAGAATGGCTTTAAATTTTTCAATCATAGGACATATTTAAAAATTGTTTATCTTAAAAGTCCTAGTTTTCACATCCCAAAAAGAAGCCATGGCATGTAAGAATGGTTGGTCCAACTTGACATTTTGAAAACATTTCAGGACATTGAGTTGGGACCATGACATTATTCCCAATGTGTTGTCTTGATTTTTTTTTAATAAATTCTTCACCTTTTACAGATTAGCTTCGATCATGGTTGAGTTTAATAAACTGTAATTGATTTGAATTGATGATGGCAGGAGATGAATGATGGAAATTAAGGTGGTTTGAATTGATTTTGCAAAATGTAACTGAGATTAAGAATTTGAAGATGTTTTAAATTGATTATGTGAGGTTTATTTGTAAAGAGGGTTGGCAATTGGAATAGGCGATGGTTTAATTTGTCTTGAATTGATTTATATAAGTGTTGGGTTGGATTGTAGACTAAAGTGGTGTACTGAATCTAAGATGCGCGAGGAAAAGAATCAAAATTGGGCAATGGCCGAATATATTAGGGTTTTGTAAATTTCTATCCATGATGACCCCCCCTCCCCCAAATTTGGGTTCGTCATGTGCTACATGTACGTATGTATATATATATATATATATAAAGTAAAAGTAAAGTATAGAAAAGCAAAAGTCAAAAAAATGAAAAAGTCAAAATAATAAAAAATTATTATTATTATTACTATAAGTTTTTATTTAGTTTGATACAAGTTTTTACAAGTTGGTCATTGTGACAAAGGAGGCGGTCTATAATCGAACAAAGCCCTAAGAAAGGCATCACCTGTTGGAGGAAGGGGCATATCATCTGTCCAATGTCCACTTGAAGAAGAAGTTCCCGAGTCTCTACTGCTCTAGAAGTTGATTATGTTATCACTTGAAAAGGGAGGAGGCATATATGGATATCAGCCCGGGGCCCCTTGACCCTTGATGAAGAAGCATTCAGATCCTTCACACCCTAAAACTAAAAGTATTAGAAGTCTCGTGCCTCCTGTAATACAATTCTTCAAAATGGGCAGCATGTCGACGACTAGCAGCTAACTCTTCTTGAAAATTTTGTTCTGCTCCATGAGCATCCACTGTGAGCCAGACAAGGAAAGGGTAAGTCCATACTTTTTCATGCATACATATAAGCATATATCATTATAGGACTGGATGGCATACTAGGTAATTCGGATCGAAGCCTTGTGGATAAGACGACATATCTAGATATGTGGAAGGTGAGAAACAGCCCAACACCCCCATAACGCCCGATTCATTGGAACCGGCTTCCTTTGCATGTCTTAATATTATAAAATTCTTAAATATAATGATATTATCCATACTACATGCGATCATAAGAATAAATAAATACTTTATTAAAATCAACATAATGTCCACATAAAATAAATAAATGGACACCCATTCGAGGATAAAAACATGTCCTTACATCGTCTAATATCTAAAACTAGATAGGACACCCACCGAAAGGTGGAAACGTGTCCTTTACATTGATATAAAAACTTTAAAATAAATTAAATTATATGATGCTCACAATATGGGGTACCCAAAAAATGGAAACATACCTCTTACAATGTTTTGAAACCAAAGCAAATCAATAAAGGTAACCAACCATTCATTATAAATAAATCATTCATCAAAGACATGAAATGTCAATAAAAATATATAATAAACATTCATCTAATTTAAATAAAATAGTAAGTATATAAATTTAGGGTTTATACATCAATTAGGGTTTCTTGGGTTTTATGTTTAACAATTAGGGTTTTGTATATTAATTACTAGATTAATCAACTAAGAAATATTTAATGTAAAGAAAATAATATGGTTACTGGATGTTTGAATTAAAGATTGGGTTTGAAATAAATTAGGGTTTAAATATAAAGAATAGAGGTTTTGAATTTAGGGTTTCTGAAGTTGTATGAAACTAATATTAAAGTTTAGGGTTTAAGTAAATAAAATTAAAGATCATGAAAATATGATTAAGAGTTAGGTGTTTGGAAAGAATAGGCTACTGTGATTTTAGAAAAATAGAATTGATTATGGTTTTGAGAAAACAGATTATTATTTTGTGGTTTTAGAAAAGCACAATTAGGATTTTAGACTTCAAAGACTAATTTAATGAGTATTAAAATATTAGAGTTTTGGTTCATAAAACGTATAATTCAGATTCAACAATTTCATGCTACTGAAAAATTAATCAAAATACTTTAACAAAGCATTAAAAAGGAAGCATGTTATGGCTACTGTGAATATAAGAATTTATTGGTTAAGCTCAAACCTCTGTTGTTGGTTTTACCACAATTTGAATTCTGGTTGAACAATAACAAAGACAGTGTGTGCTGCCTTTTGATGAATTGTATATTGTTTGTTGCTTCTTGATCCTTCCAGTCCGAGGTTATGAATAAATTGCCAAAAAGAATTCCAATAGTTTTGATCTCAAAAGTCCCCAAAAATCCAAATCTCCTTTAAGTGTATTTTAATGTGGTATTTATAGGAAAAAAAAATAAAAAACCTAGTATATTAAGGAAATTAAAAACCCTTTTGGAAATAAAATCAAAAATAAAGTAAAATAGGATTTCAAAAAAAACTACGTGCGGGCTAGGCGTGGGCTGCATGTGATTTTGCCGCAAATCTAGCTTGTGACAAATTGGCCCATTGCCAATTCGCCGCAAGGGCCAATTCGCGGCAAGCAAAACTTGCGGTAAATTGGCTTGTGGCCAATTCATCGCCAGCAACTTTCGTCGCCGATTCTGCTGTAGCTGATTTTTATTTTTATTTTTTTAAATAAATAAATGAAAAGTAAAATAAATATTATATTAAAATAAATAATATAAATAAATAACATAAATAATAAATCATAAGTAAAATAAATTAAAATAAATAATTAATATTAAAATAAACAATATATACCATAAAAATTATTTTGGACTATTTTAAAATATTTGGACTGGATTGGATAAAAAATTAAGGGTCTACAGTTTGCTCCCTGCTTGAGCGATCTGAGACTACAGCAAAAGAGAGCGAAAAGCAATGTAATTTTTGATTGGTTTAGAGCCAAACTGGAATTTATACCCAAGGTTTTTTTAAGTTCTGGACTCAAAAATAATTTGGGTTCTGGACCCAAGGTGAGTTTTGGACTTAAAAATAATTTAGGTTCTCGACCCAAGGTAAGTTCTGGATTTGGGTTCTGGACTTAAGATAAGTTCTGGACTTAAAAATAATTTAAATTCTGGACCCGAGGTGAGCTCTGGACTTAAAAATAATTTAGATTCTGGACTCGAGATGAGTTTTAAACTAAAAAATAATTTGAGTTCTAGACCCGAGATAAGTTCTGGACTTAAAAATAATTTGGGTTCTGTTCCCGAGGTGAGTTTTGGACTAAAAAATAATTTAGATTCTGGAGCCGAGGTAAGTTATGGACTCAAAAATAATTTGGATTCTGGACTCGGGATAAGTTCTGGACTTAAAAATAATTTAAATTTTATACCCGATGTGAGTTTTGGACTAAAAAATAATTTGGATTCTGGACCCGGAATAAGTTCTGGAGTTAAAAATATTTGGGTTTTGGACCCGAGGTGAGTTTTGGACTCAAAAATAATTTGGGTTCTGAACCTGGAGTAAGTTCTGGAATTAAAAATAATTTAGATTTTGGACCCGAGATGAGTTTTAGATTTGGGTTATGGGCCCGAGGTAAGTTATGGACTTAAAAATAATTTAGATTATCTACAAAAAATGATTGTTGTCAGTAGGATATCAAAGAAATTTGTAAAAAATTTAGCTATTTTGACCATACCTATATTCTCTTGCCCCCCTGCGAGTAAAAATATTTTAAAAGTACGAAAATATTTTTAGACACACAAATATCTTAATAATTGAATTGAATAATTAAATTTACTATTTATTCACTGTGTATTCACTATTTGCTCACCATTCACTAACTATCCATTTACTATTTATCAACAGTAATATTTTTTTCTTCTTCTTTCACGAGAATTACTATTTTTTCCTTTTTGATTTTTATCTTTTTTCTTTGCAATTTGCCTATATAAATGACTCATTTCTTCAATACTCATCCACACTTACATATTTTCATAGTTGAAGCAGAGAGTTGAGTATAAGATGCGTGCTTCGAGATCAGGACCTGGATCTAATGCTAAGTTGTTGGAATTTATTCAACGATATGAAAATGGAGCTCTAAGTCTACTAGCTAGGATGCAGCTTCATCGCAGCTCAAATAAAAAAACTAAGGTAACAATTCAATCTTAATATTTTAATAGCACAAACATGTACTTATTATTTTATTTCATTTTATTATCTTAATAATATATTTTTTAATTTTTTAAATAGTATTAAAGATTAGAAAAAATAAATTAATTAGTGGACCATTTTTAAGAATTTAATAAATAAATAAATAGATAAATTAAAATAGAACATAATGATTAAGTCTACGTTATGACTCAGTGGTATTGGTAGAATGATATACTTCCTCGTGTTAACTTACTTGGCTCCATGTTAGCGTGATTGTTGTGTTATCCGAAGCGGAGGGTGTGTTTATAAAGCCTGATAATGGTATGATGTAGCACCTTCTCGGGTAAAACAGATTGTCTGAGAGTGTGGTTTTGAAAACTTTATTTTGCAATTACCATCTGAGGAGTGTCTGATAGACAGGAGTGTAGTTCAAGCATTATCGGAGTGGTGGATGGACACAATCCATACTTTTCACTTACCTGTAGGAGAGATGACCATTAGTCCAGTCGATTATACAGCCATAACTGGTATTCGGTACTATAGCCTTCTGATCCCTCTTACCAATGATATTCCGACACACGAAGAGATTCAGTAGTTAATCGGTAAGGAACCGTCATTAAAAGAGCCCTTCAAGATAAAAAAAAAAATTGAGCCAATTCGAAGTTATTGGATGAACTATGATGGACAGATTCGTAGAGAAACAACCAAACAATATGTTCGAGCATTTTTACTGTATTTGCTTGGGTCCACCATTTTATGAAGCACCGAATCTGCCATGCATCTGTCGGTATTGAGGGCCCTTACTGATATGAGCATGGTACCGCTTTATGGCTGGGGTGAAGCTAGCCTTGCCTACCTCTATCAAGGACTAGACAAGATTTGTAGGAATAAGAAGTCTTTCATTGGTTTCATGGTGGTTGTCGAGATACTGTTCTTCCACCATTGTCAATTCCATGCTTTTACTAGTATGAATTTGATTTTCATTATTATTGCAGGTATGGGCATATGAGCATAATCTTGTAAGGGTGCCTGTAATTTTCCAAGAGAGAGTTGGATATCCAAAGTTGAATTTTTGGTTGTCAAATCATGTAGCAATTCCTGGTTCTCACCATGTGCGCACCCAGCGCTATCTCTCAAGCTGCTTCACCTGGGGCTAGGTAAAATAATATTAGTATATTTTAAAATTTATATAAAGAGTGCACTTACCTTTTATCATCTTGTAGGTCAATTTGGCTTGGTGGAACACAGAAGAGCGGACGAACAGGGCTTCTTCCATGAATGTCGCACTGCCTTTTTAGCATACCCGTCGAGTCATTGTTGGCCCTGTGTCTAGTGGCTGGTTTCTCGAGGAGAGGGTGTATGAGTGGGTCCTTTATCCAGAGCGATGGAAGATCCCGATGAATTGCCCAAAGTATGCTTTAAATATCATATCAATGCCGGAGAATGCATGGTGGTTAGCTTGGCACAGTTATGATGTTGAAACCTTTCTCTATCCACTGAGTGAATCATATACCTAGTTTATTTGAGTAGGGCTCTTGAACTTCGAAGTATCTCCTGTTGGCGTCTGAGAAATTCTAGAGGAAGATGAGGATGAAGTGGAGTATCACGGAGAGGAAGGAGGGTCCATCCCTCATCCCGGGGCTAGCACCTCTCAAGTAAAATTTTACCATCTTGTCATTGCAATTACTCCTTTCTAAACTTGTTTTGACTATTTTAATGATTATGCAGGCTACTAGCTCATTTGGTCATGAGGTTGGACCTTCCTCTGCTGCTCCTCCATTTGCTCATTCTTATCAACCGAAAATACCATCTCATCCGCAAGGCGTTGATATGAATTACCTGGTAGGTTATCCTATTCCATGATGATTTATGCTATATATATGCATGATTATGTATGCTCTTACCCTTTTCTTTCTGACTCCCAGTGGATGCTTGAGGAACAAAATAAGAAACTGCAAAAAGAGTTAGTTGCTAGTTGTCAACAGGTTGTCCATTTTGAAAAATTGTACCATCAGTCACAGCAAGATTTTTGAGACTTTTGGTTCTAGGGAATGAGGGATCCTAGTACTTCGTCTTCTAGGGAGCCTCAAACTGATGACCATAAGATCCTTTCATCTACTTCGGATGAGCACCGTTACAAATCTGAATTCCAGGGTAATAGAAGTTTAGGTGCTCCTTCTTTGGGTGGTCTCATGATAGATGATATGCCTCCTCCTCCAACAGGCGATGACTTTTTCAGAGCTTTATTTGATCATGATCCATCACCTCCTTCTCAGTGATCCATCACTATTGTATTAATTGAGAAAATATTGTATTACTAATAATAATAATAATAACAATGGTAATAATAATTATAATTGGCACTGCAACTTTTGACTTTTAATTTTTTTTGTTTTATATTATTATTATTTCTATAGTACAATCATTGGTCATTCCTCTCATAATTCAGAATCCCACAGTAGCACTGATTCACAAAGCCAAAGGTAATGCGGCAACTCAAAACCTTTTCGTCATTGATTTCCTATCCCTGTGCATCTCGCTCTCAAGCCATTCCTTGTAAATTTTGGGATAGCCAATCACCCTATATAAATCTCTTTCCATTCCATGACCCCATACAGAAGCCAAAAAAATTTTCACGAATTTTCATCAAAATTCTTTTTAACAATTCTAATTTCCCTTCAATTGTCAATAATGACATAACTCAATTTGAAGAAAATAAAAGGTTTATTTAAAAAAATATGAAAGTCATTCTTTGGGAACAAATATCTTGGTCTAAAATTAATACTTTGAAGTGCTTTCAAAATATTAAATTGGACCATTCTTTTTTACATGCCATGGTTTCCTTTTGGAATTTGAATTCTAGGACATTTAAGATAAATGGCTTTAAGATATGTCCCATGATTGAAGAGTTTGAGGCCATCCTTGGATATCCAAACAATCAACCAATGGCGTTACCTATATTGATTTCCAAAACTCAACAAAAGATGCAAATGTTATTTCAACTTACAAAGCCTGAATTTCTACAGTTGATGAGAGATGAGAAAATTCTGCTTGGTCCCTTAATTGATTTTTGCATTTCTCATTTGGCTCCTATCAAGGCATGGGGACGTATGCTTTGTCTATGCTTGCTTGGCCAATTTTTACTTGTTTCTTATGATGGTGATATTGATCCATGAGTATTGGATATCATGGACCAAATTGAAGGAGGCTTGTCGTCGATACCCGTGGTCTTAGCTGAGACTTTAGTTGGACTGAACCAACTTAAATCGAAATTATCAAGGAAATTGGCCGGGAGTCTGTTGCTACTTCAGATAATTACCTAAAATGACCTTTCAGATTTTCAATTTAGGTTTCTTCTCTTCTTTTTTTTCCTTTTTTTATATCGGTTCTAATTTTTGCCTAGTCTACCCTTGTGGGTTTTTGGAATAAGCGAGCTGTCCTTATTTTTGTCTAAGCTACCCTTGTGGGTTTTCAACTTAGCAGACCCCTTTTTTTATATCGGTTCTAATTTTTGCCTAGTCTGCCCTTGCAGGTTTTCAAAACTAGTGAACCGCCCTAATTTATACTTAGGCCCTCCTTGCGAATTTTTGACCTAAGGAGCCTCTTCCTTTTTATTTAAATTCTTTTCTTGTGCTTACAAATCTAGCTTCAGGAGCGTCTCTGTTTGCTCGACACTCCATCTATGGATTTTACTAGATATCTGCCGCAACATCACTCTGCTAGAAAACTACTCCACCCTGGTTCTTCATATGCTGACTGGATTGATTGGATCAACTCACATGCTAAAGTCAACGTCCTTTGGTTAGTACCTTGGTGAAAAATTTCTCATATCACCATTCAGACATATTTGATGTATGTTCCTCTCACTGCTCTTTGTCGAGGTACTTGCTATGATCCTCACCGGCTTGATCATCAGTATGGAGTTAAGCCTCGAGGTTCAGATTTTACTCCTGATTTGGACATGCCTCTCCTGACTGAAGCCTACTTGGATAGGTTGAAGCAAAGCTAGCCTGTACGCTACACTTATCATCTACCATAGATCTTACATTTGTCACTTTCTTTAGAAAAAATATTGTTAGGATGAAAAAATAATGAAAGTAATAATAAGAGATGTTTCTTTTCCTTTTATAATTTGTCAGCACCTTCTGCTATTGTGTTTATTTGTTTTTTCCATATCTAGTCAAGTATTTAAAATAGTTCACATAGAATAATTTTAATATTAATTATGTTTTATTAAATTGGGGGACAACCAAACATAAAGCCAGCATACACAAGATCACTCCTTTTGCCAAGTAGCCCTTTCGGATTTTCTAATTGACGATTTTCTCTTGCATAGCCCTAATTGTTGCCTAGCCCGCCCTTTTAGATTTTTGAAACTAGCGGATTGCTCTAACTTTTGCATAGGCCATCTTTTTGGGTTTTCAACCTAGCGAGCTCTTTTTCTTTCTTTCTTTTTTTTATATATAAAACCTCTTTAACCTGTAAATGTTCACTGGCTCACTAAACTCATTCCCGTCCATGTATGATAATTTGATTGCACCCTTGTTCATGACTTGTTTCACAACATATGGTCCTTCCTAACTAGGCCTAAATTTTCCTCTTGGATCAGATACATTAGGTTTACATTGCTTCAACACTAAGACATCGACTCTAACTTTTCTGATCTTAACCCTTCTATTATAGGCCCGAGCTATC
This sequence comes from Garcia nutans, assembly GCA_947685225.1. NCBI lineage: Eukaryota > Viridiplantae > Streptophyta > Magnoliopsida > Malpighiales > Euphorbiaceae > Garcia > Garcia nutans. Next base: position 15,146,315 of record CANTUV010000032.1, read on the forward strand.
TTCCTTTGATACAGTTGATGATGATACAGTGCTTTTAACCTCCTCTCTTCTAGTAAAGCTAGCTGTGTGTATCTACTCACTACCCACTCCATCTCAGGTAGTTCAGCTTCCAAGACTACTCTCAGTGACTTGATCTTAATTTCAATTGGCAACACTACCTCCATCCCTTAAACCAAAGAGAACGGTGTCATTTCAGTCGGTGTTCGCACACTTGTTCTGTGTTCGCACAAAGCAAAAGGAAGCATCTCTGACTAATCCTTGTATGTCTTGGTCATCTTGGACATGATCTGGTTAATTGTCTTATTGGTTACTTCCACTGCACCATTGGCCTTTAGTCTGTAAGAGGAGGATCGGTGATGATAGATTTGGTACTTCAAGAATAAATCCTTAACTGCACCTTGGAACTGTACCCCACTGTTTGATATCACACTGTATGGGACCCCATACCTGCAGATGAGATTCTTTTCAATAAATCTAGCCATTTGCCTTGCCCCCAGTTTGTTGAAAGATTCGGCCTCAACCCATTTTGAAAAATAATCTATCGCTACTACAATGAAACGGTGACCATTTGAGGTTGTTGAATGTATCTCTCCTATAATGTCAATCCCCCAAGTTGTGAAAGGCCAGGGTGAAGACATGGAATACAATTCTTTAGGAGGCATGTGATTCAAATTATCATACATCTAACATTGCTGGCACTTCTTCGCAAACTCAATACAATCTCTCTCCGTGGTCAATCAGTAGTGACCTTATCGAATTATCTTCTTAACTATGGCTAAAGCACTCATGTGTGGACCACAACTTTCCACGTGTATTTTTGACATGATATGCTCCACATCAGGCGTCTTCAAGCATCTCAAGTGCACTCCATCCGACCATCTTCGATATAACTCTCCATGAAAGGTGATGTATTGTAAGGACCATCGCCTTATGGCTCTTTTTTCTTTCTTTGTTGCTCCCAACGGGTATTCCTTCTCCTCCAAAAACCGTCTTATAGTATCATACCATGCATCATGGTCTGTATCAGTTTCCATGATTGTCTCATATTCATAGCAAGGAGTTGATGAACTAGTCAAAATCAGAGGCTTAAGGAATAAGTTGACAGGATTTTCCCATACCGAAGACAATGTGGCTAGGGCATCAGCCATTTGGTTTTCTTCTCTTGGTAGGTGTATAAACCTGCACTCCTTAAAGTTCTTCTTCATCATAGTCAAGTAATGGTGGTATGGTTTTAGCTTCTCTTCTTTTAACTTCCACTCTCCATTTACTTGGGATACTACTAGCAATGAATCGCCAAAAACTTGCACCTTATCCACCTTCATAATCATCAGGGTTTCCAAACCAAAGATACATGCTTCATACTCCACCATATTATTGGTCGCCTTGAACTTTAACTTCTTGGCTAAAGGGATAAGTTTCCCTTCAGGTGATTCTAGTATGACTCCCACACCTACTCCTTTCCTATTCATTGCTCTATCAAAATACATTTTCCATCCTTGTACTTCTATGGCTTTTAAATGTTCATCGGGAAATTTTAAGATTACCTCTTCACTATTCGGTAATGGTTGTTGGGCCAGGAATTTTGCCACCACTCTACCTTTATAGATTACATTGCCACCACTATATCTGGTTACATACTCAATCTCAAATTCTTCCAATATTATCAACCATCACCCATACTTCCCGATCAAAGGGGGTGTCTCCCTTAAGTACTTCACCGGATCTAATCTGGAAATTGCTTGCACATTATAAGATTGAAAGTAATGCCACAACTTCTTAGAAGACCAAACCACAACTATACAAGTCAAATTTTTAATTTTTTAACTGAAATTGGAATCGTCAGTTCATGACATAAATGGTGAAAAAAATTAATATATATTTTAAAAAATATGTATATATTTTAATATATATAATATTAATACATATATAAATTTTTAATATATATATATTAAAATTATATATAATTTTTGTTGTAAAAATTAAAATCTTAAAATTAAAAATTGGATTAATAAGAATGTTTAAGCTTAACATTTCAATTTTTTAATTAAAATTTATGATTTTAATTTATTTAAAGAATTTTAATTTGAAAATTGAAAATTAATTATTAATTTGAATATTTTAAAATTAAAATATAAATAAATTATTATAATTATTTTAAAAATATGACATGTGGCAAGATTATTGGAAGACATGTGATGCATTATGATATTAGTGAATATAAATTTAGAATAATATTGAAAATAATCATGCGTGAAGTTGCATGTATTTTTACTCAATATATATATATATATATAATTTCAAAGATTACACAAAGTAAAATATAAAAAATTAATAATAAAAGAAAAAATATATAAAATATGATTATATTTCGATAATATTGAATGTTATATTTTACTTTTTGACAAGAATATTGGTGGAATCTTTTATTATTAGGACAATAATAAATTTAATGTTGTTCTAATTCTCTATTTATTTGAATAGATGTGGATGATTTTTCACACTGCTAAATGAAAAAATAATTTTGTAAGCCGAGTAATATATATTTGTAAGAATCAATTTTGTGTTAAAAGTTAAATTAATTATTGAAAAAATTCTGAATTATATAATAAAATTATAAAAAAATTATCATATTTTACATTTTTTATTATGGCTTTTCACAATATTAGAGATTTTCTTCAAACCACCGTATTAGAGAAATAAAAGTTAGTTATAAAAATTAAAGTATAAACATTACAAAATTTAATCTAAACTAAATTTAAATAATAGTAATTAAAAAATAAATCTAACAAAAATTAAATAAATATAACATAAAATTAAATAACATAAATTAAAAAAATAAAACCTAATCAAATAATAAATCTAAATAAAAATTAAAATAAAACATTCAACGTAACTAAAATTGAAAAAAAAACTCTAATAAAAAATTAAATTACAGAAATTAAAATTTCTAACATAAATTAAAATTAAATTAAATATAAAATAAATAATAGATCAAATAAAATATAAAAAAATCAAAAATAAAAGAAAAAATATAAAGAATATTATATATTACCTACAAGTCAATTTAAACAATAATGTAGTAATTAAATAATAGTGTTGTGATTTTAAAGCTGTATAGTATTATGGAAGAAAAAGATAATAATATAGTAGTTATAATTTTTTTTTGTATTATAATATATATATAATTATTATAAATATCAAATAAGATATCATAATCTTATTTGAACTATTTAAATAAGTACAATTATTAACAATATCAAATAAGATATCAAAACTCTATTTGAACTCTCCAAATAAATATAATTTATCAATATTAAATATAATATTATAATCTTATTTGAACTCTTCAAATAAATATAAATTATCAAATATAATACCCTAATTCTATTTTAATTTTTTAAATAAATATCAAATAAATTTCTATTATATAATAAATAATAAATTTAATTTAAAATATTAATAAATTAAAACACATGGCAAGATTAAGACAATGATATGTGGTATAATATTATACCAATATTAACTGATTTAGTATAATATATAGATATAGAACAAATTGATTATTTATTTTACAATTTATTTAATGGATTTTTATTTGAAAATTAAAATTTAAACTTAATTTAAATATTTTTAATTTAATATATAAAGAAATTATTATTATTGTTGTTGTTATTATTATTATTATAAAAATATGACATATGATAACATTATCGAAAAATACGTGGTATAATATGATATTAGTGACTATAGATTTAACATAATATATATAGATACTCTCTTAAATTCTATTCTTATCATTCTTGAACTATTCTTATGGCTAACAAATTCTTGAATATTTTACAACTTTTCAAATTATATTAATTAGGAAATATTGAAAAAAAATTATTTTTAAGGAATTGTTTAGATCAAAATAATTAGATAATTTTAATTTTAAAAATAGGGATATTGTCTTAATACACCCTTGTACTATATTAAAAATCTCACTTAAACACATTTTTTTTTTATACATTAAGCCCCTTTTTCTGTCAAAAACCCAAAATTCAAATACCTACCGTGATAGAAGAAGAAATGATTGTTAACTGCTGTCCATATGCCTTAGTGGGATCACACGTGTCCTAACTCTATTTGTAAAAAAATAAAAATAAAAATAATAATGATAATAAAAAATAAAAAATAAAATAAATAAAATAAATGATTTTCTATCTCTTCTTTCATTCTGCGTATTAACTCCAATAATATAAAACCAAAAGCTTGTTAATTCTTATTTCTTCTTCTTCATTCTCTCCTTTCAATTTTTGATTCTTTCTTCATTTTCTCTTTTCATTCTCTTCATCTCCCATTTCAATTATTAATAGTAACTCAAACAATCATAGAGATTTAAAAAAAATTGGGGCAAGCGAGTCTTTCAGTGGTGAAAAATTGAGAAAATGAAATGGGTTGTTGAGATTTGGCACTAATTTTGGAATTCATGAGTTGGACAACTACTCTTGGCTTTAGATATCTATAAAAGTAATTGTTTCTCCTTGCAGGCAATGATGATAGTGAAATATGTTTCATTCTTGAAGAAAAAGAAAAGAAAAGGATGTGATATTAGGTATAGAGGGAGAGAGATAAAAAATCTATGTTTGGGTTTTGTCTATTTTATTTAAAAAAACTTGAATTTCTTTTCTAGTTTTTGTGCATTTTATCAAAATAAAGTTGAAATTATTCAAAATATTTTCTAATCAAAAGAAAATTTCTTTGTTTGTTTGGGTTTATATAGATACTGTTTGTTTGGGTTTATGAAGCAAAAGAGAAATCACCAAAATTCTTCAAATTTATCATCATAAAAAAACACAAAATATGAAGATGTAGACCCTTAATTTTAACATGGATTAAATTTAGTTCTAGTAAAGGCCCTAATCAAAATTCGGATTCAATTAAAAAAGCCCAAATCGACTCAAGTCCAACCCAAAAGCCAAAACAGTGGGACAACATTAAATTCATGTCGAATTTGTGTACCAATAGATGGCCGGCCCTAGTTCAAGCAATTTTAATTCTAAAAGGATTCAAATGGCCAGTGGTTGTTTCGAAGAAAGTAAGGACTCTTTAAACTGATGCCCTAATAGTTGCCTATATAAAGGCAATTAACAAACAGTTAGCGAGGGAGGGAGCCACCTAGAGTTGAGAGAGAGCAATTCAGAAAGCCACAAAAGTAAAAAGAAAAGAGGCAGAGAGAGGTAGCCATAATTGAGAGAGTAAAGCACAAAAGCCAACTTAACCATTTAAACAATAATTCAAAAACCAAACCGAAAGGAAGCAGTGTGAGAATCTATAAATAATCTTCAGATTATTTGAATAGCAGCAGAGAAACCAATTGATCCAAGCATTCCAACCATTCAAACAATGAGTGTAATTCAATAAATTACCTTGGTGGAGCCAACAAACTTAGGTATAATCTTACTAACTCATTTTAATTAAATTTTATTGATCATCCTTATTGTTTAATTCATTATTATTTGTTTGGTTTTGAAATCCTATGTAATAAACCATAGCTTTAGGTTTAAATATAATTGAAACCCTAATTGCATGTTAGTTTTATAATATAAAATCCTAATTTTGCATGTTGGACGTTAGATTTAAGATTTTTGCATATGAAATCCTAGTTTTAAGTTAAAACTATAATCATATTGTAAAATCTGAATTTTGATATTTAACCTTAATTTCATTAACAAAACCCTAATTGCATGCTCAAACCCTATATTATAAATTATTTACTTTTCGGGAGCGCTGGATTCTTGAACCCCCTTCTGCTCAAACTGGCTCGCGAGATCGTCGTGTGCATTATACTCTATATTTCGTTAACTGGTTAATATTTTTTATGGATTTTAATTTGTAATTAATCTTTATTTCCATTTCATTAAACTCTAAATTTATAATTCTTTGTATAATGATTATTTATATATTTATGGATTTGTGTTTATTTTGTTACATGCATTTTTAAAGGGGATTGTAAAAAGCATGTTTCCATGCTATGTGAATACCTTATTTATTTAGTTTATGTAAACTAATTTATTTTAAGAACTTTGGGATATTGTAAGGGATACGCTTCCACCTTTTGATGAATGCCCTATTTAATTTATTTATTTTTATGAACATTTGAACAGTTATAATAACATATTTTTATCTTATGTGGATGCCCGTTTTTGTATGATTTATAACATGATGATTGATTTCTTTTAATTGCTTGTAAATATGAATAATATTATACTAATTAAGAATTCAATAATATTTATATCTGAAAAGAAGGTCGATTCCAATAAACCAGTCGTTATGGGGGAGCTGAGTTATTGTTCACATTTCTCATGTGTACCCAACTTTTTGAACCCAGTTAGGAATTCCTTAGGAATTGAGTCATCTACCCCTTTTTATTTTCTCTGCCCGTCCGGGAGACGACTCCTATTCTTTGAATTTAGGCTCGTGTTCCCTAAGGCCTAGAACTTAACAACGCTGAAGTTGCAAGAAGTATTTTACTGAGAGTAGAGGTAAAAATCTCCGCTCACAGAAGAAGTGGTAAATTAGAAGAGAAAAAATCTATATTAGAAACGGGAGATCAGAAGAGATCGAGTGTTTTTTTTTCTTTTTGTTGCAACGAAGAAGATAATTTTTTTAAATTTTATTATTATTATTATTATTTAATTATTTATTATTTTTATAAACCAATGGAGTTGGGATGGATGAAAAAAAAAACTTATAGTGTCAGAGTTAACGGTGAAGTAAACGTTGATGATGCCGATTATATACTTGAACCATTTTTAATAAAAAATGTCTTAATGGATTAAAAAAAAAAATTTAAGTGTTTAACTGAGATTTTCTATATAGTATGAGGGTGTAGTTGGACCTAATCATTCTTATTTCATTTTATTATGCAAATGTATATGCAATGTATAAATCCTTTATTGAAACAGAACCATCAGGTTTCTATTTTGATGTAATGATGAGGAATAACTGAAACTAGCATTGAAGGAGATCAATGTGATGAAATCACTCAAAGAGCATCCCCAGTATTGTTTCTATGCAGATTGGATGAAGCAGTACATATTATGAATTTTGTAAGAAGACTTTGGTTAGTGTGGAAAATTTGAGGAGAAACAAGTTCGTGCCATATCTAGATATACAATGTGGTAAAATTAAGATTATGGGATACTTGAATTAAATATTTGTAATTGTTATTATAAATCCATTTCTTTCAGTGATTATTTATTCATTTTTCCCTCTTTTATGAAATGTAATCTCAAGGAAACTTGAATTTAACTGTCAAGACTCGTAGTTTATTTTTGTCTCTTATTCATTAATGTGCTTTGTCATATATAATAAGGCCAAAGAATTGATTACACCCCTGAACTATAACGAGTGTCTCACTAAAACACCTAAAGTTTTTTTTTTTAATCTGTTAAGATGCCTTTTCTTTTGAAAACCTAACAAATAAGCACCTGCCGTGATATAATGGAAATTGATCGTTAACTCCAATCCATGTGGCTTAGTGTGACCCATGTCCTTTGACACATTGGCAATCCCTTTCTCTCTTCCTTTCTCGATCATTTTCTTCCCAAAATCCCTAAATTCATTCTGGAACTTCCCCTTTATCCCTAAATCCCTAAGTCAAAAAACATAAAATCCTTACTCTCGTTCAATTGTAATTGCTGAAGGAAGAATCAATTTCCATAGTAGACTGAAGAATCTCCTCATTAAATCTTAAAGTACTTGAATGGATGCTTTACCAGCTTTGACTCCATCATTGTCAGAGGTTATGAGCACATCTTGGACATATATGAACCCAGAAAGGAGGTTTTATGGTTGCTTTAATTACTTTGTAAATTGCTTAAAGATCATAATATTTTCGCTTTTGTTTTTGGTAATTGAGGAATATATCTTTATGTAATTAAATCCCTTGGATGTTCTTCATGAACAATGGAAGTCTTTTGCTGATGGAAGGAGGAACAATGGTTGTGAACACTTCAAATGGATTGATCTACAAATGTCAGAAAGGGTAAGAAAGTGATTAATGGGTTGAAGAATGAGAAGTGGACGTTGTTTGAGGAAAGTATCATGCTGAGGAGAAACTATAAAATGGAATCTATGAAAGGATAAATGTCAAATGATGAAATCAAGTCTGAAATTGATAACTTAAAGGAAGATCTGAGGAAGCTAAATCTGGAAATAGGAAGAAAGAGAGCTTGACTTTGCACATGGATGACTTTAAATGCTAAAGTAATTGTATGTGTTGTTTAGCAATGTAATTACCATTATAGTTGCCATGATTGTTTTAGTATTAGTTAGTCTAAGGTTAGTTGAGAGTCCTTTAGTGGACATGGTTGTAGTAAGATTAGTTGGACTAAGTTCAGTTACGGGGCATAAAATGGAATGGAATGGTAGTGTATTGGCAAATTAATTTGTTTTGAAATGTAATTGTTTTGTAGCATTTGAAGTATGATAATATAATGTTATATTTTGTTTTAGTACAATATCTAAGTATTGATTGTTGTCCAATATTGAAATAATACATGCCTATATCTATGCTTGATTGCAAATATCTATGAATTTATGACAACCAATAAAAAAAATATTTACACTGCTTCATAAACCATTATTCTGCTTTATAACAATCTGCATATAACTATCTTTATAACAACCTACATATAACAACCTTTATACAACTTTATAACAACCACTTTGTTAGACAAATGATCTCAATTTTGATCCTTGACAACTCAAATGAATGATCCATTTAACATGTGTTTGGAGAATCTTGTTGCAGTCTTAGGTTACTTCAAATAAAGCCGAACAGAACACTTCTAGCGGTCGCACCAAACCTGAATACGACCGCACCATTCAATTAAAGGATGAAACCTTATCACAGTAGGTTTCGTGGTCAGAAGCCCGACCTCCGTCGCGACCGCGCATAAAGAAGAGCGACCGTCCCAATTTATGGACGACCGCTACCTAAGGAACTCAAATTATTCTAATCACAGTAAGGTTCGCGGTGACAAGAACGGCGAATGACTCGGCCTCGCTTACCACTTTAGCGACAGCCCATTCAGAGTCGCGACCGCTCTACCAATTCAGAAAAATTTGCTTAAAGAGACAATAGTGTTCGCGTCCTCAGGTGCGTCCAGAAGTTCGACGCGAGAATCTCATTTCGACCGCGAGATGCTACCTAGGGCGACCGCGACATTCAAATTTTGGAAGACATCTCTTCTGCCCTGTCAGAGAATGACACGTGACATGACCGTTATAAATCCACTTCAATATTCAAAAAGGGCGACCACACCTTTGCTAGGCGCGACCGTCCTGACAATCACAGCATGGGCAAGATTCCTGCTGCAGAGCACTAAAATTTGACCGTTGAAGCTTTTTAAATGCAGCGACCGTCCCTTGTCCAAGGACGACTGTGTGAGGCATGAGCACGACCATCCTTGTATGAAGGACGACCGCTAAATGCTTCGGACAGTTTAAGTAAAGAAGGTCTAAACTGCTAAGACTTTATTCTCACTATCAATAACGGCTAGTAAGACCACATTGGCTATAAATACAATGCTTCTACAAGAAAAGCAAGAAGACAAGTGAAGCAAAATAGAATTTGATAGCCAAGCAACAACTTTTCTTTTACTTAAACTTACATTTGAATTGTAATGAATGTTAGGTGTAAGCATTGAAAACACCATTGTATAAGTTTGAGTGTGAGCTTGGAAAAACACTTGGGTTGTGAGAGTAATCCTTGTAAAACTCTTGTTTGGGTTGTGAGAGTGAGCCTTAAAAACTCCTTTAAAGGTTCTTGAGTGTAAGCCTTAGAAAACACTTGTGAAGTTAGGTGTGAACTTGTGAAAACACCAAAGTTGGAAGTGAGCTTGTAAAAACTTCAAAGATTAGTGGAACCTTAACAAGTTGTTAAGGAAGTGGATGTAGGATTGAAGTAAATCCGAACCACTATAAATCTTGTGTGTTCTTTCTTTCTTCCATTACTCAACCATCTCTTAATTCCGCATTTCTATTTTGTTGAGTTTTTTTAATTGTCATTATTTCTTGAGGAAACCAATTCACCCCCCCCCCCCTCTTGGTTGCCATCTTAGGACAACAATTGGTATCAGAGCCTCAGATTTCTTAAACTTAATTATGAAATTTGATCCACTATGGCAACTTCTTCTTCATCAAACTCTCATGGAAATCTTAACACTATTCTTAGACCCTACTTTGATGGAACTGATTATTCATACTGGAAACACAAAATGTATTTGTTTCTAGACAGTAAAGGGATTGAACTATGGGATTTCGTGGAAAGTGAGTGGAAACCTCCCACTTATGAAGTTGACGGTATTCAAGTTCCACTTCCCAAAGCATAATGGTCAGTTAGTAATGTCAAAGATCGATTCAAGAAAAATAGAGCTGCTTCCATCTTGATGAATTCCATTTCAAGAGAAGAAGGTGGAAGAGTTCAACATTTAACTTGTGCACATTGCATTTGGAAAACACTCGAAAACTACCATGAAGGTACGACTCAAGTGAGATTTACCAAGAAACAAATGCATGTCCATGAGTATGAGCTATTCAAGATGAAACCAAATGAAAATGTCACCGACATGACAAATCGCTTGCTTGCTATTGTCAATGAACTAAAGAAGTATGGCAAGGTATATGATCAAGGTGATGTAAACAGTAAAATCTTGAGAGCCCTAAGAGCTAGAAAAAACTTTGAATCAAAAGTATCATCCATAGAAGAAGCTCATGATCTCAGCACATTAAGAACCGACGAGCTAGTTGGTAAACTACTCACATTTGAGCTACACAGTGAGAAAGAAGAAGATCAAGGTGAAAAAGAAAAGAGAAAACCAATTGCACTCAAAGCAATCAAAGAAGTTGAGAGCTCAAGCAATGAAGGTACTGATGATGAAGATGAAATGGCAATGTTCTTAAAAAGAATCAATGAATGGAAAAGGAAGAAAAGATTACAAGCAAACAAAGGTACACCTCCAAAATTCTCCTTCAAAGATAAAGAAAAGAAAAATGAGGTAAAATGCTATGAATGTGGAAAAACTGGTCACATTAAATCAGATTGCTTCAAATTAAAGAACAAAAAGAAATGGGATAAAGAAAAGAAAAAGTCTCTCAAAGCCACATGGGATGACTCTTCTTCAAGTGAAGAAGAAGAAGAAGAAGGAATTGCAAATCTGTGTCTCATGGCTATTGAAGATGACTCCAATGAGGTAAGTACTCAATCCTTTGATCTAGTAGCACATAATGATACAAATGATATAGATGATAGTGATTTGATTGAGCACATGAACTTTAAAATAGAAAAATATTTTTCTAAAATGATGCTTTATAAAGAGAAAAACTCTAAGTTAGAAAAAGATTTTATATGCTTAAAGAACTCTACCTTAGAATTGAAAACCTCAAATGAACACTTGATGAATACGATAGGAGAGTTAAATAAAAACTCACATGACTTAGAAAAAGTTATTAAAGAAAATGAAACATTGAAGCATGAACTAAAAGAACTAAAAGAATCAATTTCCAGATTTCATAAAGGAAAGGAAGCATTAGACACATTAATTAATAACCAAAGATCACCTTCCTTAAAATATGGATTAGGATTCAATGGCTCAACCAACATTGCACCAAGCAAACCAACATTTGTAAAAGCATCTACAATTAAAATTTCTGATGTTCATATCAAAGATGCTTGCACCAAGTCTAAAAGTACCAAAAGAACTTCTTATGGTTTGCTAGGAAGTAAAGCCAAAAATAATTATGCATTTTTATACACTAAACTTGCACAAAAGAAATCACATACTTGTAGTTGTATGCATGATACCTTAAATACAAAAAGAAAAATGCAAAATTATAGAATACCATGGCAATGCACATATTGCATGAAATTTGGACACAAAAATTTTTTCTTGTTATATAAGAAAGGCTCATCTCAAGTTAGAAGGCACTTTTACTACTAACCATCAAGGACCCAACTTCATGTGGGTACCTAAAAGAAGATCACTATTGCCTTGCACGTATGCCTAAAATCTACTATCAACGAAAGCACATGGCTTATGGATAGTGGATGCTCAAAGCATATGACTGGGAATGCAAAGCTCTTTACAAGTATTACCTACAAACATGGAGGTAATGTGACTTTTGGAAACAATGCTAAAGGTAAAATTCTTGGTGTTGGCTCCATTAGTTCTATTGGTAAGGATTTAATAGAAGATGTATGGCTTGTTGATGGTTTGAAACATAACTTGTTAAGTGTTAGTCAACTTTGTGATAAAGCATACTTTGTCAATTTTGATTCCAAGGAATACAAAATCACGAATTCAAATGATATTATTATATTTAAGGGTACTAGAACAAACAACACTTATAATATCAACATTCATTCAAATCATACATTTAAATGTTTAATGTCCACTAATAATGATGCATGGTTATGGCATAGAAGACTAGGACATGCTGGTATGGATCAATTGAAATATATCTGCAATGAAAACTTAGTTGATGGCTTACCTAAGATAAAATATGATAAAGATAGGATTTGTGAACCCTGTCAACATGGTAAGCAACATAAAAGCTCATTTAAATCAAAGAGTGTTATAAGCACCTCTAGACCTTTAGAGCTCATTCATTTGGATTTGTTTGGACCAAATAGAGTTACAAGCTTAGGAGGCAAATCATATGCATTTGTTCTTGTTGATGATTACTCTAGATTCACATAGGTTAATTTCTTAGCTCAAAAGAATGAAGCCTTTAATTACTTCAAAATGTTTGCAAAAAGAGTTCAAAATGAAAAAGGATATGTGATCACATCTATTAGAAGTGATCATGGGAAAGAATTTGAGAATGAAAATTTTGAAGGCTTTTGCAATGAACTTGGCATTTCACATAATTTTTCTACTCCTAGAACTCCACAGCATAATGGTGTAGTTGAAAGGAAAAATAGAACTTTAATTGAAATGGCTAGAACATTGCTCAATGAATATGATTTACCATCTTATTTTTGGGCAGAAGCCGTTAATACAGCTTGTTACATTGCAAATCGTGTTTACAAAAGGCATTTAACTAATAAAACCTCTTATGAGCTATGGAATGGAAGAATACCCAGAATTGGATATTTTAGAGTATTCAGATGCAAATGCTTCATATTGAATACCAAGGATAATCTTGAAAATTTTTCATCCAAATCAGATGAAGGCATATTCCTAGGATATTCATCATATAGCAAAGCATATAGGGTATTTAACATGAAAACTCTAGTTATAGAAGAATCAATGCATGTTGTATTTGATGAATCATCTAATCGTGATCAGAAGAAAGGTATTACTTTCAATGACCCTGCAGGTACTCTTGAACCTCTTGAATCTATTGATGCTCCAAAGATCAATCAGCATGAACTTGAAGAAAAGACTCAAGATCTACCTAAGGATTGGCAATACAAGAAAGACCATCCTAAGGAACTCATCATTGGAGAAACATCTAAGGGAGTAATTACTAGATCTAAAATTAATCATATAGATGTTAATTTTGCTTTTGTTTCTCAAATTGAGCCAAAGACTGTTGAGGAGGCTTTAAATGATGAAAATTGGATAACTGCAATGCAAGATGAACTTAATCAATTTGAAAGAAATAATGTTTGGCAACTTACTCCTAGACCTACAGATCACTCTATAATAGGATGCAAATGGGTCTATAGGAATAAGCTTGATGAGAATGGTCACATTGTTAGAAATAAAGCAAGATTGGTAGCCAAAGGCTATAATCAAGAAGAAGCTATTGACTATGATGAAACCTTTGCCCCCGTAGCCAGATTAGAAGCTATTAGAATATTACTTGCTTTTGCATATCACATGAACTTTAAGCTTTTTCAAATGGATGTTAAAAGTGCGTTTCTAAACGGACTTATAAGCGAAGAAGTTTATGTAGAACAACCTCCTGGTTTTGAAAACTACAAATTTCCTGATCATGTTTTCAAACTTACCAAAGCTTTATATGGATTGAAACAAGCACCAAGAGCTTGGTATGATAAACTTAGTGCATATTTACTTGAAAATGCTTTTTCAAAAGGAAAAGTAGACACAACTCTCTTTGTTAAAAAGGACAAGCATAACATTTTAATTGTACAAGTTTATGTGGATGACATAATATTTGGAGCTACTAATGAAGCCTTGTGCAAAGAATTTGCTTCTTGTATGACTAGGGAATTTGAAATGAGCATAATGGGTGAACTCAAGTTCTTCCTTGGACTGCAAGTCAAGCAATGTGAAGATGGGATCTTCATCAACCAATCCAAATATACAAAAGAACTCATCAAGAAATTTGGAATGGATGGCTGCAAAACTAGCAAAACTCCTATGAGCACATCCTTGAAATTAGGTAAAGATGAAAATGGTAAAGCAGTAGATGAGAAGAAATATCGAGGTATCATCGGATCACTACTTTACTTAACCGTTTCTAGGCCTGATATAATGTATAGTGTATGTCTTTATGCTAGATTTCAAACTAGTCCTAAAGAATCACACTTGAATGCCACTAAGAGAATTTTGAAATATTTGAATGGTACAATGCATTTAGGACTTTGGTATCCTAAAAACACATCATTTCATATCATAGGCTTTTCAGATGCAAATTATGCTGGTAGTATCTTAGATAGGAAAAGCACTACAGGAGCATGTCACTTTCTTGGTAATTGTCTAGTTTCTTGGCATAGTAAGAAACAAGCATCGGTTGCTTTATCCACAACGGAAGCCGAATATGTTACAGCATGTTTTTGTTGCACACAAGTACTATGGATGAAAAAACAATTGCTTGACTATGGTAAAGTATTTAACAATATCTCCATTAAATGTGACAACACTAGTGCTATCAATTTGTCTAAAAATCTTATCCAACACTCTAGATCCAAACATATAGATATTAGACATCATTTCTTGAGAGAAAATGTACAAAATCAGAATATAATCCTAGAATTTTTAGATACACAAAATCAACTTGCTGATATCTTTACAAAACCCTTGAACGAAGATAGACTTAACTTCATTAAACTTAATTTAGGAATGATTGATGGAACCACTTTGAATTAATTGCCTATCAATGAAGTTTCTATGTGCATTTATTTATTTTATTTCTCTAAACATTAGAAAAATCTTCCATCTTTCCTTGAATCTTTCATTTCTAAGTCAGTCGCGTTCGCTCCAGTGTCCATAGTGATTGCTATCTCGTCTGCCAGATTCATTCAAACAAAAATCTCAGTGCGCGGTCAAGAAAATTTGTGCGCGGGCGCAATAATTTGAACAGTTTTGACCGTTACAGATAGTTTCTTCCCACGCGAGCGTACTGATCATGCTAATGGTCGCTAGACCGCATTTCGCGATCGCACCCTTCTAAATCTGCGACCGCACTCTGTACACTCTGCTCGGAATTTTGTAACCGTTGGCTGTATGACAGGTCGCAACTCTTAACTTTCAATAGTTATAAACGGCTATTTTCTTAATTTCTTCTATTTAAGAGTATGTTACATCAGTTTCTTGGATATTTTTGGTTATTAAAGCATATAAACTTCCCTCTGAATCTCGAAAATCTTCTCAAAATCATATGTTTCTCATACACCCTCTGTTTTCCAGTTTTCTTCTTTTTCTTTCTATTCTAATGGCTCCCAAAAAGAAGACAACCTCCAAAATAAAAGGAAAAGCAAAGAGAGCTCCAGGAATCACAATAAGAGAACCTATAGTTGATCCTCCATCTCCTCCACAATCTAAAAGAGGTGAGAAAATTCACAAACCTCACCACCAAACTTCTGAGGAAGATGTTAGATATGCTATGCTGAAAAGAAAGAAGGTTGAGGGAACCAAATCTCCTTTTGGTGGGATGCTTTCTGCCCTAAATATCAAGGACGAGATTGAGAGATTACTAGATGTCCTTGGATGGAGAAAGTTTGTATTTCCTGAAGAGGTAGGTTATTCCAGTCTACGCAAGGAATTTCTTATGTCTTTCCAAATAGAAAAGAGTGCTAACTCTGCATTGGGATGGTATGGGGTTAGGTTTAAACTGTTTGATCAGTACCAAGCCTTAACCTTAGAAGACTTTGGCAATATTTGGGACTTTTCTGTTGATGGTATAACTTCTTACAATGATCAAATCTTTTCAAACCAAACTCTCTCTGCATTCTAGCAAGAAATTTCTGTGGAAACTTCTTTTGAAAAAGAATCAAAAGCCAGACACATCAAATCCCTCTCCCATTGGATGCTCCATAGGATTATCACCTACACCATCCATCAAAGAGCATATAGAAATGAAAAGGTAACTAAGAGAGACCTCATCTTTTTATATGCTTTCACCCACAACATCCAAATGAACACAACCAAGTTCTTGATTGACACCCTCTATCATCATGCAGTTACAAGAACTGAAACTTTCTTCTTATCCTCACAAATTACTCAAATAGCTAGGCACCTGAACCTTCTAAATGATTTGAACCTAGCTACATTGAGAAACCCTTTCAATCTTGCCTCTAGTGCCATCACAATTGATTATCTAGAACATGTTGGATGTGTAAGGAAGATTGAAGGCACATATGTATACTATTTTGGCAAAAAAGGAGTTGTGGATAGACAAAAGAAAAGGCCAAGGTATACAATTGAGGAAGAGGGAGACTCTGTGGAAGTTGCTGTGGAATTACCTCCAAAAGCTACTTCATCAAAAGCTGCTCAAAAAACTACCTCATCCTCTACACAACTCATCCTCCATGCTATCAAATCTCTCTCCAGGAAACTCTCTAGGTTCAAGAAAAGTGTCTCCAAGAGATTCCAGCACTTGAACAAGAGAATTGACCTTATATCTCACATGCATCATGATCTATATGATATGCAAGGCAAACTGGACTTGCCTCAATGTAATCTTGAAGATTGGGATATAAGTGATCATACCCAAAGCCTTCCTGAAGAAGAAGAGTCCATTAGTACTAGCTCTACCTCTTTTGCTCCTCAAGATAAAGGAAAAGCTCCTTTAGTAGAAGAAGAGATAGATGAGGATGATGACTCTGAATAGCTTAACTGTTTAGTCTTAATAGTTTGCATTTTCATTTTATTTCTTGATATGTTTGATGCTTTATTTGTTTTGTCTTTGTACTTTGTACTTTTCTCCATATTTTAAATAAACAAGATGTTTAGTTACTTTTCAATAAACTTCTTGCTTTCTGATTAATCATTTTGCCTATGACAATGGGGGAGAAATTGTAAACAACTTGAAACTTGGAATGATTGTTTAAATATAACTCAATGCACCAAGATACTCAAATAATATCCATGCACCAATGATTGCTTAACCATGATTCATGCATATGTTAAGGGGGAGCATTTTAGACTTATTCTTTTTCTTATCATTCCATTTGAATTGTCAAAGTCAAAATGGGGGAGATTGTTAGACAAATGATCTCAATTTTGATCCTTGACAACTCAAATGAATGATCCATTTAACATGTGTTTGGAGAATCTTGTTGCAGGCTTAGTTTACTTCAAATAAAGTTGAACAGAACACTTCTAGTGGTCACACCAAACCTGAATACGATCGCACCATTCAATTAAATGATGAAACCTTATCACAGTAGGTTTCGCGGTCAGAAGCCCGATCTCCATCGCGACCGCGCATAAAGAAGAGTGACCGTCCCAATTTATGGACGACCGCTACCTAAGGAACTCAAATCATTCTAATCATAGTAAGGTTCGCGGTGATAAGAACGGCGAATGACTCGGCCTCGCTTACCACTTTAGCGACCACCCATTCAGAGTCGCGACCGCTCTACCAATTCAGAAAAATTTGCTTAAAGAGACAGTAGTGTTCGCGTCCTCAGTTGCGTCCAGAAGTTCAACGCGAGAATCTCATTTCGACCGCGAGATGCTACCTAGGGCGACCGCGACATTCAAATTTTGGCGGACATCTCTTCTGCCCTGTCAGAGAATGACACGTGACATGACCGTTATAAACCCACTTCAATATTCAAAAAGGGCGACCGCACCTTTGCTAGGCGCGACCGTCCCGACAATCACATCATGGGCAAGATTCCTGCTGTAGAGCACTAAAATTTGACCGTTGAAGCTTTTTAAATGCAGCGACCGTCCCTTGTCCAAGGACGACCGCGTGAGGCATGAGCACGACTATCCTTGTATGAAGGACGACCGCTAAATGCTTCGGACAGTTTAAGTAAAGAAGGTCTAAACTGCCAAGACTTTATTCTCACTATCAATAACAGCTAGTAAGACCACATTGGCTATAAATACAGTGCTTCTACAAAAAAAGCAAGAAGACAAGTGAAGCAAAATAGAATTTGATAGCCAAGCAACAACTTTTCTTTTACTTAAACTTACATTTGAATTGTAATGAATGTTAGGTGTAAGCATAGAAAACACCATTGTATAAGTTTGAGTGTGAGCTTGGAAAAACACTTGGGTTGTGAGAGTAATCCTTGTAAAACTCTTGTTTGGGTTGTGAGAGTGAGCCTTAAAAACTCCTTTAAAGGTTCTTGAGTGTAAGCCTTAGAAAACACTTGTGAAGTTAGGTGTGAACTTGTGAAAACACCAAAGTTAGAAGTGAGCTTGTAAAAACTTCAAAGATTAGTGGAACCTTAACAAGTTGTTAAGGAAGTGGATGTAGGATTGAAGTAAATCTGAACCACTATAAATCTTATGTGTTCTTTCTTTCTTCCATTACTCAACCATCTCTTAATTCCGCATTTCTATTTTGTTGAGTTTTTTAATTGTCATTATTTCTTGAGGAAACCAATTCACCCCCCCCCCCTCTTGGTTGCCATCTTGGGACAACACACTTCATGTTGATTGACCAAAAATAATCCTTATATAGCTTGTTTAATTGATATGGATTACAAAACTTAATCAAAATGAATATCATACAATTGTCAACTTGCATGATTTTCAATAATCAAGATGAGATCTATTGTTTTTTTTTTAAATCTCATTTACATAACACATCATGCATAATGCAATTTTTACTTAAGAACTAATATGTCATGTAGTTTCTAATACAAAAAAAAAAAAAACATATGCTAGTTGTTCTGCTTGCCAAAAATGTAATATCTTACTATTTGTTATGCTAGTTGTTCTTTGATGTTGACCTTCTACGAAATATGCCAACAAAACAATTTGCTCACATTGTTCATGGAGTTATCTCTGTGTGAAGCAGGGTTACCTTTGCAATTGCAGCCTGGAGCCTTTAAATGGTAGATCTCTTGGTGTAGACACATATGTACCATCCACTTAGAACCTCATTTTGATTAACACTTTGGGATAATGCATTCTAAACATTACAAAAGCAATAATTAGATTCATATAGTATGTTAAACATATTAAGTTCTATTAAGTAATAAAGAACTTAAATTTTTCAATATCTAACCTGGTTTGCAATCCCTATACAACTTGTTTTATTATCCTAAATTAAACTCCTTGGCTAACCATTGTAAAACCATTTCCAATTAGCTTTATTCTCCTTGGTAATGACAGCCCATGCAACTAGATATATTTGTTCATGTGCAACCTCTCCAACAACTACCAGTACTTCACCTTTAACAATCCTCTTCAAAAAACATCCATCCAATCCCAATAGAGGTTTACAACCAACCTTTCAACCTCTCTTTAATGCATCAAAACATATAAAAATTAAAGCTTTCAAAGACTCTTTGCATAACTGTATCTCAATTGCTTCTCTTTATTGTATCTGCATATGCCTCCAAGTAACAAAATTTACTTTTGTAATCATTCAGTATAATTTTCCTAGCCTGTTGCACTTAGACATATCTTTCAATTTCAATTCTTGCTCTACATAAGTTAATAAATCTTTGCATTTTGTTTGTGGATTTTTGTACAACATAACCTTGAAAACACTTGCTAGAAACTTGGCAGAAGCTTGAGAGTTGTATATTCTATAACAATTGTGTTCAGGCTATAGTGTCTTCACAATAAGACCTTTATTCTCTCTATCTCTTGAAATAAATATTAAAAAACTATAGTCAACTTTCTTACATTTTGCTCTTATTCTTTTAGGTTCATTAGGTGTTAACTTCAAGTCCACTTCTTTAGCAATTGAGTATTTTGCCAAAGCTTCTCTAACTTCTACTGCATTCGTAAAAATCATGTTCAAAGTGAAATGTGGATTGTCATCATCCACATCATATCTGACTTTCCTCCTCTTCTTCATAACACCCCATTTGGTTGCTCTCCATTATTAACTTCTTCTTTAGAACTTGATTCCTCATCTACATCAGTATCTTGTTCATCTTCATCAATTTCTATAGATTCATAATTATCAACATCATCATGTTCATCCTCTTCTGATTCTGCATCATCTGACCTTCCTTCAACAAAAATTGAATGATATATTAAGTTGTTAGATGGACCATTTGAAGCTTTATGTGTATCTTCAAATGTAGGATTAGTAATAGATGGTGTATATTCATGAACAGCTACTGAAGCTTCATTTGCAAAATAATTTGGAGCTTCATTGGTAGCATCATGTTCATCTTCACTAGCAACTACATTCCCATTCTCATTTTCACCAAACAATTCCCTTAAATTGGCTTCACTCCTTGATGCAAAACTACACTATATTATGATCTCATTATCATTGTCTGGACCACACAACAATTCCAATGGTTATGCAAACTCAGGTTGATCAATTTCATGATCAGCATATAAGTATGCTTCCTTCACAGTCGTATCTGCTATTACTTACTTCATTATCTTCCTCAGATCCTCATCACCTTGAGCAATAAAGAGTCCATTTTCAAATGTCTTCCTAGGATTTTGGAAGTAAATTATGCTAACATTTGAATAACCCAAATCAGTCTTGTACTGGTCCATAATGTCAAAGAAGCACAGGTAATTAAAATCGAAGGAGTAGACTGTTTAATTGCCCCTTATATATAAGCAAACATAGGGGTGAACTTTCACTTTCCCCCATGGTGAAACATAAGATCTACAATTCCCATTCAAAACCTAATTCCACAATTTGCAAGAAAACAATAACAAAAACAATAAACTTATCCTTAAGCATTCACAATAATGGTATTATCAAAATAACATTTGTATTCAGTTGCATATGTAAATTAGTTGCATGCATTGCAAAAAGAATATAGTAAACTCTAACAACAAGATGTGCATAGAATAATAATAACAAAATATGGACTAAACAATTTCATTTTTTTGTGTGGTTCCAGCTTCTTTGTCTCCAAAAAAACTAAACAATGCCAACAAATACAACCAAAAATCAATCACTAAATCCTAAGGGACCACTTGTACTAACAAATACAAACAACCACTTGCGCAAAGGGACCACATATTTTATTTAATAACCCATTAAGCACATTGTCGGGTATTTCACATAAGAACAAAAAAATTGATTAAACTAACCTTTTCCAATCCACTAGCTCTATATTCTATGGATATTCAACTTCAAGAAATGAAGATTCCTTTTGCTATTATTTTTTTATTTTAGAAACTTATTCCTTTTGAATGCAGTTCGAGGACTTCAATCTTCGTTTCCTCTTTGGTGTCGAATGTGGAAATCGACTGCTTCAATGAAGTTGGATATAGATACTTCACGAGGATTTGGAAATTTGAGGATTAAGGATTAGGAATTTGTCTCCAATTTGGGTATTTTTCAAATGGTCATTAGGGATTTCAGGAAGAAATCGAATAGCATAGAAAGGAAGAGGCAAATAGGTTGCCGACTTGTTAAATGAAATGGGCCCCACAAGATACATAGATTGGACTTAACGGCCAATTTGCATTCCATCATAACAGGCGCTTGTTTATTAGGTTTTCAACAGAAAAAGCGAACATATATTAAAAAAAAATAGAACTTTAGATGTCCAAGTGAGACTCGGTATATTTCAATATTGTAATGGATTCTTTGGCATATATAATAAATATGTAGGAGTGGGGGATGTGCAAACGGCCGGATTGAACTGAATTTAATCCTGATCTGACTTTTTTTTGGGCTACATTTTACAGTTTGTGGCCTGATTCTAAACTCTATCGGGTTGGGTTACTTTGAATCTGATCAAGCTTGATATTCGGGCCAGGCCAACTTATTTTTTTTAAATTAAAAAAAATTTAAAGATAATTTTTTTAAATTTCAATAAAATTTATCTGTAAATATTACTTTAAAAATTTATTATATCAAATTATATCTAATAATATATAAATTATTATATTAATATTTATGATAACTAAATTATTTAATTATTTAGTTATTTCATTATTCAAGTAAAAAATATATTAAATATAAAAATTATTTCTCATGAATTAAATTTTTAAAAATTCAAAATATCATAAAATACATACAATATTTTAAAATTTTCAAATTTTATATAAAATTTAAATTACTAAAATAAATATTTTTTAAAAAATTAAAAATTAAAAATTAATACCTCGGGCCGGGTCGGGCTGGGTCAGGCCGGCCTGAAAATTTTTATCTCAATCCGAAGTTCTACCTGAGCATAACCTGGGTTGGGCTTTAAAATTCGTGGCCCGATCCTATTATATATTTAGGCCGGGTTGAAATATTTCGGGCCGGGCTGAATTTTTCAAGCCATAGTTTTTTTTATGCAGCCCTATGTAGGAGTGAGCTGGCTACAATTACTTTAATTTTATCTTTTTTTTTTATTTTCTACATATAAATTGTATTCATTTTTTATAAAGAGAAAATTTTAATTTTAATTTCAAATAAGAAATAATAATATTCATAAAAATTATTTAAAAAGTAAATATATAAAAATACAAAAATATTTTAATAAAATTCATTAAATTTTTTAAAAATAAATTTTACATATTATATACATTAAAATAAAGTCAAAAAATAAGTTTTTGATGTATATATTATGTGTATATCTATATTTATTGTGTATATACTATGTATATATTGTATGTATATTATATATATATATGTTTGTATATGTTGTGTATATATAAAGTTTTAAAAATTAAGTTTGTTGTATTTATGTTGTATATATATCTAATTTTGTTATGTGTATACTATATATATTGTGTGTATATTATCTATAAATCTGCATATGCTGTATATATACTATGTATATATTCTAAATATGTTGAACTATAATTAATAAAATACATATATATTTTTATATATTGTTTAATCATATTATATATATTATGTATATATTTATATTAATTATGTACATACAGTGTATATATCAATGTATTTTATGCGTGTGAATATGAGAATAAAATTATTCATAAGTAAAAAACAAACAACATAAAATATAAAAGAAAAAAAACCAACATATAAAAGAAAAAACAAACAAATATGAGAAAAAAGCCAAAAACAGATGCCCAACTTTGCCGTGAAAATGAAAAAAAAAATCATTAACTTCCATTCAAATGTAAATAAAAAATATAAAAATATATATAAAAAAAGAAAAAATATATCAATAGTATTCGGACCTTTTCATTTTTTCTATTTTGGTGTATAATTTTTTTTTTATTTACTTTAGTGTCTAAATTTTTATTATTAGAAATAACTTGGTTGCTAAATAAAAAAAAAGTTCATACATCAAAATAACAAAAATAAAAAGTTCGGACACTATTAATACGTATTTTCCTAAAAAAATAGCCATAAAAATGAAAACTAAGAAAAAGGTTGTATTCCATGTAAATTCCTCATTTTAATTTGATGGTTTAGGTCCAAGTCCAAATCTTCTTAGGCGAATGCAAGCTTAAAACATCAGGACTGATCCAAGTTAGCTTCATGGGTGACCTTGCGTGGACTTTACACCATTGAGTAATTCTAAACCGCTCTTATTTTTCTTGTTTTACCAATGTGGGATGGGATTGTCTATGTCTAACACTTGCATGCTCCCTCATTAGATAAATGAAGCTTACATTTAATTTTGGACTTAACATATATGCAGTCCCTTGTATTTGATATGATTGTCAATTTGCTCTTTCTACTTTTCTTTTAACTATTTTAACATTCAATTTTACTTTTTCAAACTATTTGGCCCTTAATTTAAGAGTATGAGACTATGATGTGTGAGATGCACGTGTTCCGACATATCATACTTATTAACACTCTTATTGACATAACATATATACAACCATGTACTTGGTACACTTAGTCTTATTTAATAGTCTATTCAAAGTCTATTTAAAGATTGATAATCTATTTAAAATGTATTATTTTTATATGTTTATATTTTATATTATATTCTTATTTTATTATGTTATCTTTTATTATATAGATAACTATACAAAAAATAGATTTTTAACAATACTACTATATACTCTATACACATATTATAATTGTTAGTTATAGTTACTCAATTAGTTATTATAGATTTATAACTATATAATTATACAGTTTTATATAGTTATAACAAGCAAATAATTAGCTCATGTTGCACTATTGTTTATGATATTTTATATTATTTTAAGTGAAAATAATTTATATATTAATATAGTTAGTACATATAAATAATAGTATACATATAAATAAATATAATATTAAAAATTATCGCATTCAAATACTATAAAAATATTTATAATAATAAATGTCTAATATATTAAAAGCAAATAGGATATTAAACATTCCTTAATTATAAAAAATAATAACTTTTCAGAAAAATATTTTAATAAATTATAAAATAAATTCAATGTTTAATTGTATAATGATATATATATATATATATGCATATCACTATTTTATGAGTTTAATTTTTTTTTCTTCTTGAATAAATGAAAAAAAAATAGTTTACTTTTATTTTTTTTTTATTTTTCAAGATACAATAAGATTTTATCTCATTCATGCAATAAGTAGTATAAACTCTCATATAAAACGTTCTCAGTTGGCATTCCTTTTTTTTCATTTTTTTAAATTATAAAAATTAAAAATATCAAGCAATCTAATTACTAATTATTTGTCCATTCATTGGATACTCTAAAAGATTCAGGGGTTATAAATTTTATGATCCTACTACTAAATATATTTTTTTAGATGGGGAATATTAGGTTCTTCGAGTATGTTGAGTTTGCAGGGGAAGAAAGAGTTAAAGACTTTATTTTTGAAGAGAATATGTTGATATTCCACTAATTGCTATTCACAATTATCAAGAATAGTTTCATATATTTGACATTGTTCAAGAAGCAAGACAATGTCATTGAAACCCCTGCTCAATTTCAAGATGTTATTCCAGAAGAACAAATTCAACAAACTTAAGAACCATTGCAATTAAAAAAAGAGAAATGCAATTCCAGATGATTGCATCATATTTCTTCAAGAATATGATATTGACATTAGAGTGATGGAAAATGATCTAATCAACTTCCATCAAGCTTTGGAAAGTTTTAACTCTCAAAATTAGATATATAGATGCCATAAATGAAGAGATGAAGTCAATGAAGGGCAATTATGCATGGGATCTTATCCCCTTACCAGAACAAACAAAACCCATTTGTTATAAATGGATATTTAAAACCAAGAGAGATTCAAAGGGTAATGTGGATAGGTATAAGGTGCGTCTTGTTACTATAGGCTTCACACAAAAAGAACGCATCGATTATAAGGAGACTTTCTCTCCGATTTCATTAAAAGACTCCTTCAAAATTATAATGGCTTTTGTGGCATATTTTATTCTTGAGCTACATCAGATGGATGTCAAGAATGTTTCTCTAAATAGTGACATTGATGAAACAATATATGTGGTGTAACCAGAAAACTATAAGTTTGATGTTGTAAAGTTAACGGTATGCAAATTAAAGAAACCCATCTATGGGCTTAAGCAAGTGCCTTATCAATGGTATTACAAATTTTACCAAGTCATCATCTCATTCGATTTTGAGATGAATTTGGCCGATGATTGTATATACCATAAATTCAATGGGAGTAAACATATTTTTCTAGTTTTATACGTCGATGATATATTTCTTGTTAGTGGCGAATTTATAGTATATACAATTATCAATGTAGGCTTTTTATATAGACGTAGGCTTGTTACCATAAATTCACAAGCAATATATCATCGACTAGGCTTATTACATGACATCAAGAGATTTTTAGTAGGAAATTTTGAGATGAAAGATCTTGGTGATACAATTTTTGTATTAAGGATTTAGATACATCGAGATTGCTCTCAAGGTATACTTGGATTATCATAAAAGACCTATATCAAAAAGATTTTCAAGAGATATGGCATGTAAGATTGCAAACTAGGCGATACCCTTGTGGATAATGGAGATAAGTTTCGTCTTAATTAGTGCCCTAAGAATGCTTTTGAGAAAAGCAAAATGTAAAAGATTGTTTATGCATTTGCAGTAGGAAGTCTAATGTATATTCAAGTTTGTGTGCAATCAAATATAGCATATAATATTAGAGTGTTGGGTAGATATTTAAGTAACCTAGGAATGAATAATTGGAAAGCAGTCAAACAAGTCATTCAGTATCTACAGAGAACAAAACATTACATACTCACATACATGCGGTTAGATGACTTAGAAATCATTAGGTATTCAGACTCTGACTTTGCTTGATGTTACGATAGTACTAGATCTACATCAGATTATATCTATCTGCTTGTTGAATGAGATATCTCTTAGAAGAGTGTTATACAAACAATTATAGCTTGTTCCACCATGGGCATTGAGTTTATATCATGCTTTGAGGCATCTAATCATGAAATATGGTTGTGAAATTTTATCACGGCTGGTAATTATTTATGGAATTGAAAGTCCACTTAAGAATTTTTTTATGACAATAAATTGGCATCTTATATTCCAACAATAATATGAGCTATAGTAAGTCAAAGTATACAGATCTTAAGTTCCTAGTTGTTAAAGAAAGTGTTCAAAGTAGACATGTGTCTATAGAGCATATTGGCACAATCTCCATGGTTACAGATCTACTTACTAAGGGATTGCCACTTAAGGTCTTTCACAAGAATACTGCTCATATAAGTGTCATGTCATTTCAAGATATATAGTTTCAGTGGGAGTTTGTAATGTTACTTTTCTTTTTATAGACACATTTCAATTATTTCAGTTTATGGATATATTGAGGATGATTTGTACATAAATAAAATTTCTTTCAATTATTCACACTTTGATTTTGGTATGATCTCAATATGTTTTAAGGTGGACCTATTAGAAATAGACATGTTTAGACCACATTGCATGTAATTTCCATGCTACACATCCACACTTGATTGATATCATTTAGTTTTGTGGATATATGTGATCAAGAATGATTTTGTTACCATGAATGTAATGATAGTTGTCTTAATTCAATATTAACATAATTAATGGATGAGATTGTTAAAAAATATTCTTGATTATGATAACAAAATTTTTGAGCTCATAAGGTTATATGACATATAATATAAGGTAAGATATATATATATATATAGTCTAAGTGGGAGATTGTTAGATTGATGGACATGTATACACATATATTATTAATTGTATGTCATGTATTATCATAAAAACTTTAGCTCAAATACTAAAAGTGTATAATTTTTTAAAAAAAATTATATTGGACCTAATTTATAGGGGTGGACAGGAATTGACTAACCAACTGAGTGTTTGGTTAACCGACTGAATATCTTAGTTTGCTTAACTAATCGTGTTAAGTTGTGGTTGGTCCAATTGGAGAAATAGGGAAATTATGATTTTTGGTTCAGTTAACAATTAATTGATTTTAGCCAGTCAATTAACCGTTAATCGAAAATAAATAAAATGTAACATTTTACTCTAAGTAAAATGTTGCGTTTTCAATTTATTCACCCCTTTAAATGCCTTAACCTGACTTGGCCAAACCTAAAAAATTATTTTTTTCTCTCTCTCTCATAAACAACACAGACCCTATCGTCACACCTCCCTCCCCTCTTACTCCCAAGTACCCATCACACGACCACCAAGCACTCTTACCTACTAGCACCGTCACCATTTCTATCCACTCTAGCAAATCAAGTTGTCTTTTCCACCATTATATAATCACTGCTATTTTTTAAAAATATAAAAAACTACTTTTATTTGATTATAAAAAAAAGTAAGAAAAAATATTCATCCTATTATCTTCTTGAATGCTTATATATTTAAACAAACTTTTGTCTCTCATGAAAATTACAACTTACTTTTGTTAATTAGATTATTTTTTCCCCTTAGATTGGATTGGTTACTTGAGAAAGAAAAGTAATTCTTAGTTTTTGAAGCAAAAGGGAAATAAAATTGAAGTGGATTTATCTTGTCGAGTGATAAACTAAATATTATAATTTATGATCTTTAATTGAAGAAAAATAACTTTTTTTGAATGTTCTGTTTTGTGTGTGTATATAAATTCATAAATTGGATTTCTTCGTTAACCATGTATGAGCACCATTCATGGTTGCTTTTTAGGGTTTTTTTTACATGTTTCTCTTCTTCTTTGAGGGTTTTGTGTGTGCTCTTTTTTTTTTTCCATATCTTGGATATTGATGGACTTTTTGGATTGACTATTTATAGTTCCCATCTTTGGAAAAACTATTCTTTTAGCTTTTTAGTGTTAATCTATTAATGGTATAACATATTCTTTCATTTGGTTGAATTGGGTTTATATCCATTTAATTCTTTTATTGAATCTAATTAATTCATGAATATGGTCATTAGCTTTCAATTTTTCATGAACTTTGATTATTGGTTCTTGGTTTTAGTGATTCTTTATAAATTTCATTATCATTTTTTGATATATATGTGATTAATTGATTTAATTTCTCACTTCCTTGAATCTTCATCATCCATTTTTTTTATATAGATGTGATTAATTGATTTAATTTCTCACTTCCTAGAATCTTCATCATCCATTTTTTTATATAGATGTGATTAATTGATTTAATTTCTCACTTCCTAGAATCTTCATCATCCATTTTTCTAGGTCTTTTTTCCTTTCTTATTTATTTCTATGTTTAGTCCACCATTTTAACAATATTGCTAATATTGAATTTCTTTTTTCTTTTTAATATAGAGAAGTTTAGGTCGTTCATGAAGGAGGTGAAAGGCAAACTGGTGAAATGCCTTTGAAGGGATTGGTTATTGGTTTATAGAAACAACTATGTTAGGGTTTGTTAAAAGGTGTGTTTTGTCAATTGAATCGCACTGGAGCTTCTTTCAGCGGACGACCAGCAAGATATTAGCTTTAAGTGGATGGTTAGTAAGAGAAAGAGCTTTCCGTGGATGACAGCAAGAGAGAGCTTTCCGTGGATAACAAATAAGATAGAGGACATGTGGTAGCAAACAAAGGGCTAAATTGAGAGAGAGAGAGAGAGGCAGAGAGGGGGACGAGATCAAGGGCTTAATTAACATATACAAAATTGAATAACATTGCAACAGTCCAAACTGCCAGTATTACAAAAAAAGGGTCGTTAAATTATACTCATAATAGCGGTTGTTTAAACCATCGCAAATTAAAATAATCCGTCACTAAATATTTATATTTTGTGATAAAATCGTTGCAATAATAATAACATAGCGATGATTTTTATTAACTGCCGCAATTAAACTGTCGCTACTTACCTTTTTTTTGTAGTGAATTGATATGTAATTTTTTAATGTAATATAATAATAATGATGATGATGATGATGATGATGATGTAAACAATCAAGAGCACCCAATACAAAGTCTCAAGGAACTTTGAACTTTTCCAATAAGTTTGTTTCTAACAAATGAATTTTATAACTCTTCTCCAAAAGAATTTCTTAGAAAATATCCAAAAAGCCAATGTTATCAATAGTATACTTTAATGCTTCAATCTTATTGTGTTTGTTTTTGTGTAACTGTGTTCATTTTATTAATGGTAACTCTTTTTTCTTGTACTGTAATATAGATACGAGTCAGTGTGATAAGGAAATTGAATATGATCCTTAGTCAAGCATGAAGACACACAGTAGCACCGTTGCCCCTTGCAAAAAGAAGAAAATAAGGGATAGATCGCAAATTTAGAAATAATTTAGTGAAAAGTTTGAAACTGATGATAGTCAATTGAAAGTGCAATGTAAGTTGCGATAGACAGTTTTTTTTCAAAAAGAATGGGACTAGTGCACTGAAATATCATGTGGGTAGCCACAAGTAATACAATTAATGGAAGGGATGCAAAGAAAATGAAATTGAATATTCAATCAGTGGGTGCTGGAGATGCATGCTTAATTAATTCGAAATTTGATCAACTTGCTTATAGAAAGACATTAGCTATGTTGATAATTGAGTGTAAACTGGATTTGAAATTTATTAATCATCTTATTTTTAGAAAATTTGCTTGCTAACTTTGTCTTGAATATTTTTGTTCCCTCTAGAAGAACCTTGATTTGAGATATGTTTGAATTATTTCCTAAAATGAAAAAAAAAATTAAAGTTGTTGAAAAATGATTACTCTAGAGTGTGTCTTATCATGGATAATTGGACTTCAGTTTAAA
Source organism: Garcia nutans (assembly GCA_947685225.1). Lineage (NCBI taxonomy): Eukaryota > Viridiplantae > Streptophyta > Magnoliopsida > Malpighiales > Euphorbiaceae > Garcia > Garcia nutans. Next base: position 15,176,800 of record CANTUV010000032.1, read on the forward strand.
AAATCAATAATATGTGTCTCACTGTGCATTTTATAAATAAGAATTGAAACTTTTGAAACAAAAAGTAATTAACTTTTATCTAATTACAAGTCATAAGAGTGAGGATTTGAGTCAAAGTCTAGAGAAATGTTTACTTGTTTAGGGAATTGATAGACATATGACCGTGACAATTGATAATATTTTATGTAATAATACTATAATATCAAGTTTGAAAAAAAATCTAAATGTTGTCAACTATATTTGTGGGTAGATATCTGCACATGAGGTATAACACCCTTATACCCTATATACGTACAATACATATTTTTAGCATATGTAAAATAGTCATATACGGTATAAAAATATCATAGACCGATTTAATAAAAATTTTCACATTTTTATTTTAAGATTTCAAATACTAATATATAAAATAAATAGTATATAAATATTCTTTGCTTGTTAAAGGAATCCAAAATAAATATTTTATATGAAAATCTCTGGAAAAAAATTCGCCAGAGTTTTATTTGTAATTTGAATGTTCCCAAAATTAAGCAAAACCTGCATAAAGTAAACACTCCCAATAAAAATCAATTCACCATTTCACCAATACTTCTCAATTTCTCCATATTTTCTCAAAATACTTATATATAGATATATAAATTAACAACACATATAAAATCCCATCTGAAGAAATTATTCAAAACATTCTTTATAATTTACATTATATACTTCCAAAAACATATCATAACATATATAATATCAAAATATATTGTAATATCAAATATCTACATACTGGTAACTGGCTCTGATCTTGATGTACAAAAAAATAACTCTTCAAGCTCAATAAATATAAACCTAGACCCGATCAGGTCTAGTAGAACTCTCCGGCTCTACCAAATCATCCATGACACCTGCGCGACAAATTACAATCGCGCTAAGTAGAAGCCTAGTGGCACAAACTTTGATAATAACAATAAAACTCAATGCAATGCCAATGCACAATGCATATAGATATCACATCATTCTACTTTTTTATATTTTTCAAATATTTCATAATCACAACTTATAGCATTATATTGCTCAATTGTATCATAATTCATAATTCACATTAAAGCAAAGACAAACATAGGCCTAAAAAGGATCTAATATGCTATTCAAATTTCAGAGTTACTGCTTTGATCCATAATGACACATGTGTCTAGCCCCGTAGGCAATATATCCATGGATAATATAACAGCCCCAGTCTCTTGGACCTCAACCCGGCTAGACCCTTAGGCCCCAGTATCTTGATCCTCAACCCGGCTAGACTGCTACAATTTTTTAGGCTTATGACCTAGTCTTTTCACCCCAAAAACATCATATTTATCAACTGGTCTGGCTTACAACCTAGTCTTTTCACCATTCCAGCATTTAGCCCTTAGTCAATCATAGGCATGCCGCCAAACCCAGAATTTTGAAAATTGAATAACATACTAGGCACACAATTTATTCATATTTCTCACTATCAAATTCTTTCATAATTCCTTTATCAAAACTTTTCTCATTTTCTCATTTTTATGAATATCAATTCATTTCATTATTTCACATATCTCATTTTTGCATTCACAACACATTATCCAATTACTTTGGGTATTTTCACTCATTAGACAAAAATTAGTTCATCTCTTTAATATATATACCCACACACCTATTGCACTCAAGATATCTGATCACTTCAATATCTTAAAAGTATACTTTCATCACCTTAAATTCAAATGTTAATAACTTTTATCTTAACACAATAATTTTATAAATCTTCACTTTGATCCTACTCTTTATACAATTACCACTTATTAATTTAATATCACAATTATACAACAACAAAATCTTATTTTCTTATTAAGATTCATTCCAATTATACTATAATTAACACTTTTCTCTTATAATTATTTGAAACTAACATAACTTAGCTACTTTCATATGCATATACATATCAAAACGCCGTATTATGCACATTATCACATAGCTTGCATATTCTTAATACAACTACACACATTGAATTTCAATAAATACTTGTAAACTTATTACATTTCAGATCAATTGATCTAACTATCACAATATGACCATCACAACCTTATTCTATTCTGACCAACCTTTAGTCTATTTTAAATTCATCAATCTGTTTTCAATTCATGACCTAATTCTATTAGGTCAAATTTATTCTCAAATTTTAATTCTCTTCAAATTCATCATTATAGATAATATTCACTTCCCTTAATCTCGTTTACTTTTCACATCATTTTCATCAACTTATTCATTTTATACCACTTTCAAACACATTCATTATAACTCTTACTCACATTTCATAATTCCTTTCATTTACCATTTTCTCACATTTCTTATAGTTACCTTATTTACACAAATCACATTTCTTATACATCGTTTAAAGCTCATCATATTTTCACAATTCTCTTCTGTTTCCACACTTTCTATAATTATAAACAAATTTCTAGTATAAAATTATAAGATATAACTATGCAAACTATAAGTCTTGACCATGTTTCTTGAAGCATAACTATCAATCTCACCAAAACTATCCAACGGTCATGCCATAATAATGGTCACGCCTGTGGCTTATAAATAAATACCGCTTCTCTATCATTCTTCTTCAAACATTTCCAATCACAATATTAAGTTCGTATTGCAAAAATTAAATATTCATTTTCTAATCTTTTTCTACACAAAAAGTTAACACGTTTCAGCTCTGTTTCAAAGCAATTTACTCTTGATCACTTGAACATCATTAGCCTAAGTCATGTTTCAACAATATTATCATTAACATCTCTTACATATACACATTCGTTAATATGATAATTTACACAATTTTCATTTATTACTCCATTTCTAATCTATCTCTTATAAAAATTTTCATTCATATATATATATATATATTCCATTTTCATACTTTCTTCATTATACTTTCCTTCTCCTTACAATCTCTTATTTATACGCATATACTTTAGGCCCAAAATACTATACATTCATCAAGTTCAGTTGTTAAAATAACAATTTCACCGTCCAGCTCTGTTCGGGTCCATTCTCAATCTCAATTCATCACATGACCTAACTCTACGCAGGTTAAGACCTAATCTCTCTTAGGTCTATTAATACATGCAATATCATTCTCAATATATCCAGACACGTATTTGTATAAGGTAGTAAATACTCGATAATATTTTTTTAATCATCCACATACACCTTCATAAGTCATAATCACAATGTGACTTACTTTCCACATTTTCTTATATATCATATTTGTGTTCATATTGAAAAAAAAAATCTCATCATACAAATAATACAATTATACTCAATTCCTCTTTTACATACAACCTATACAAAGTAAACATTTATCACCTTTCAGATAACATTATCATTTCTCATTCTTTTGACATTACTTAGGTTATTCATCAATTCAACATATATATACACTCTGACCACAATATAATTAACATCTTTCTTATTTAATCGCCTATCGTTTAAATAAGTTTCTTATTACATTTTTTTTTCTAACACTTTGCATAAATCTTAGTCACGTTTCCAATGTGACATCTCTCTCACATTTTTTTATGTATTGATCACACATTTCATATCTATTTTCAATTCAATTAACTGAAGTAACTCATTTTCACTTTCTTAATCATTTTTCTTTATTTCATAACAAATTTCTATATTATCAACCACATTACACCTTAGTTAGTACTTTTATAAATAATATTACTCCCATGCTTATTAAATATTAAACTATCAACATCTAAACAATCTTCATCAAAATTCTCTTACAACTCTAAATTTTCAACTTACTACTTTACTTAAAATTCATTCTATTAATCTCATTTTCAAGAGCTAACTTTATAAAATTTATTTTTATATTAATATAATATCAAAACACATCACTTTCACAATTATGGAATCCCATTTCAAAAATTCAAATTTCATATATTGTAACCAACAACATGAATCTCACCAAATCTCATCCATGTCACATTTCCAATTTTAAAATCACAACATTTACATTTAAACAACACTAATTCATTTCATTACACTAATTAACATCATCCATTTAGATACTTTAATTTTACACACTCAACCCTAAATCATGCATCATTATACCATAATAAATAATTCGCTATCATATATGATCTCACTCTTTGATTTTAATTATGAACTCTTCGTTGCAAATTATTAAAAACTTCATATTCCTTATATACTTATGGCCATATGCATATAAATTTTTATAATTTTCTTCATTCATTTATCTCATAAAATTAATTTATTACTTACTTACACAAAACTGCATGACTTCCTCAGTTTCATGTCAATTTCACTTTCAATTTTTATATTCTTTACCAATTCTTTATAAAAGCTTGTAAAATTTTATCCATGTGAACTTGACACATATATGGACTTATATTTAAAGTTTTAGATTTTTTCAAGCTGATTTAATATATTTAAAAATTAAATATTCCAAAATCAGAGCATCTGTCTCTTTAATAATTTCTTTGGCAGCATCCGATTGTCCATTTTTTTCAGGTATCAAACCTTAATAAAAATTCATGAAATTTTAACCATATGTTATAGGAATATATATGATATCATGTGTAATTTTCAAATTTTTCTGGATTGGTTTACCATAATTTCTAAATTTATTTTTTCTTAATTTCTATAGATTCTGAGTTGCTGAAATTACTCCAACAATCTGTGTTCTTCTATTTTTCTTAATTAGAGATCCATCTTTAAAATTTATAAAATTTTATACATTGTATTCTAACATATAGAAAAACTTTCTATTAAATGTTCAAACTCACCCAACATTTTTAGATTTGTCCAAAAATTCAGACAATATCACTTTGCAGTACACCTATAAAATTTTCTGTAACTATCATGCTCATTTCTCAAACTTTTTATTTTTATATCTTAAATCATTTCCTAGATTATTTTTCTAATTTCACTTATTCATCAATTGAATCAGCTATGAATTTTAAATTTCAAATAAAAGTTTCAAAAATTCTTAATCCATAATCTCTAAAATGACGCTTCCACTGTGCCACTCTGATTTATGCAACCTAGACATCATCTCAACTCATATCCATTATATCAAATGGACATTGCCATATCAGGAATCAAATAAATTGCCAGTGCCAATGCATGCATCACAATTGAAAATTATTTTTTTAAAATTCTAATTTTCTCTCTCTAACAATCCACCTAGGTCGAGAATCTCAAACTTAGGCTCTGATACCAAAATAAATATAACACCTTTATACCATATATACGTATAATATATATTTTTAGCATATGTAAAATACGCATATACGGTCTAAAAATGTCACATTCCAATTTAATAAAAATTTTCACATTTCTATTTTAAGATTTCAAATACGAATATATAAAATAAATAGTATATAAATATTCTTTACTTGTTATAGGAATCCAAAATAAATATTTTATATGAAAATCTCTAGGAAAAATTCACCAGAGTTTTGTTTGTAATTTAAATATTCCCAAAATTCAGCAAAACATAACCTGCATAAAGCAAACACTCCCAATAAAAATCACTTCACCATTTTACCAATACTTCTCAATTTTTTCATATTTTCTCAAAATACTTATGTATAGATATACAAAATTAACAACACATATAAAATCTCATCTAAACAAATTATTCAAAACATTCTTTACAATTTACATTATATACTTCCAAAAACATATCATAACATATATAATATCAAAATACATTGTAATATCAAATATCTACATGCTGACAACTGTCTCTGATATTGATGTATCCAAAAATAACTCTTAAAGCTCAATAAATACAAACCTAGACCCGACCAGGTGTAGTAAAACTCTCCGGTTCTACCAAATCATCCAAGACACCTGCGCGACGAATTACAATAGCGCTAAGCTGAAGCCTAGTGATACAAACTTTGATAATAACAATAAAACTCAATGCAATGCCAATGCACAATGCATATAGATGTCACATCATTCTACTTTTTTTTATATATTTCAAATATTTCATAATCACAACTCATAGCATTATATTGTTCAATTGTATCATAATTTATAATTCACATTAAAGCAAAGATAAACATGGGCCCAAAAAGGATCTAATATACTATTCAAATTTCAGAGTTACTGCTTTGGTCCATAATGACACTATGTGTCTAGCCCCGTAGGCAATATATCCATGAATAATGTAACAGCCCCAGTCTCTTGGACCTTAACCCGGCTAGACTCTTAGGCCCTAGTATCTTGGTCCTCAACCCGGCTAGACTGCTACAGTTTTTAAGGCTTACGACCTAGTCTTTTCACCCCAAAAATATCATATTTATCAGCTGGTCTGGCTCACAACCTAGTCTTTTCACCATTCCAGCATTTAGCCCATAGGCAATCATAGACATGCCGTCAAACCCAGAATTTTGAAAATTGAATAACATACTAAGTACACAATTTGTTCATATTTCTCATTACCAAATTCTTTCATAATTCCTTTATCAAAACTTCTCATTTTCTCATTTTTATGAATATCAATTCATTTCATTATTTCACATATCTCATTTTTGCATTCACAACACATTATCCAATTACTTTGGGTATTTTCACATAATATACATATTTCACATTCTACACAATTTAGTCATTATCAATGGCTTTTGACAATGCATTTAACACATTTATAACATTACAAATATCATAGCACATTATTCATACTCAATCAATGAACCAAGTAACTTAACAAATTTTTTAACCAAAATGTGTTAAGCCCAAATGTCATGCAAATATAAAAAATATATTGAAAGTTTGTATATACCTCCACTAGCAACTCAAAGCAAGCTTAACACAACTTCCAATCCTATCCTTCCAATTTGCCCTTCACCACTTGGATGAAGCAAATCAACCTCCCTTAATACCTATACCAAATGTGATCATACATAATTATTTAATATCACATTCTAAGGTATTCTCAACATTAAACCATAATTAAACATCACTCTACCAAATTTCAAAATTAAGCTTCACCTCACTTTAACTTTGAAAAATCATATCAAGCCATTTAAATTAGTGTTTTAATTTTATTAATATCATTAAAAACATGTTTTAGCATGTTTAAACCAATTACATTAATTAACCACATGCTTATGTTCAAAACCCTAAAATGGCATAACCTTCACCATTGAAGGATCTCCATTCCAACTCAATCCAATTATCATTTCAATCTTATTTCCACCACTTATATCATTAAATAACATGATTTAAGCATTAAAATCAAACAATTAATTATTCTTTGAAAATTCACTTTTCCAAAACCCTAAATCAATTCTACCATCTTCAAACTCTATCCAAACTTAACTAAATCTATCATTTGATTTTAAAATCCTTGTTTATACATCAAAAAAACACATATGGAACCAATTTACATAATTAAAACTCATGATTTCAAAAACTCAAATGTTCCATAACCCTAAATTCTCTCTCTTCACCAAACTCAACTTAAATTCAACCATTTCTTAAATCTAACATTAAAATCATTGTTAATCACTTAAAATAACTTCATCCATATCCAAATAAATAATTAAATCTTAGAACTTCAAAAATTCAAAACACACATATTCAAACTTTCATGGAAATCCGAAGAAAAAGTGAGTAAACTTACTAATTAAAGAGGAAAACCTTAAAAATCCACTTGAAACTTTGTAAATATTTCAATTAAATGAGTTTGGAAGAAGCAAATCTCTCTCTTGAAGCCATGAAAGTCGTTCTTGAAGGAAAGAAGAAGAAGAAGATAAAAAAAAGTGATTTTCTCTTTCCTCCCACTCACATTTTTGACCTTTATATATTATTATTTTAATATATTTTTAATTAATTAATTAATTAAAACCCCAAAATATTATCTTCCATTCAAAATTATTTATTTTTAAATTATTTTATTAATTTTAAATTTTTTAAGATTTAATTACCAAAATACCCTTTTACTTTGACTTTTCTTTTAAAAAGTGTTGACTTTTATGTGTTATATATATTTTACATATATATATTACATATATGTTCCACTTTGTCATTTAAAACCCTTCATTTTTCATTTAAAACCATTAATTTAATTTACCCATTTAAATTATAATTTATTTTTATCAAATTTATAAAAATTATAACTTTTAAAAAATTTGGGATATTACACAAATACACAAGTAATGTGTATCTTATATACACATCAAATGTACCTTATATGTGTATTAAATATTAAGTATGTAATGTATGAATCCAACATATACAATTAATATACCATATGAATATGTTATATATACTCTAGATATATATATTGAGTCTATACAATTTTATTTTTCCAAAATCACGGATGTGATATGAGGTGTGTGTCTCACATTGTGAACTTGATAGTTATGGAGGGGTTGAGTGATATTTATGAGTTTATAAATATGGTGAGATGTGTTGTTATATATATTTGAGCATCACCATCTACATGAGCCAAGTTTAGGGAGTATGTTGCAATGGAAGGGATTCAACATAAGGCATTGATGGCATTAGATGTCCCTACCAAATAGAATTCCACATATCTAATACTAGATAAGGCCGAAGCATTTGAGAGATATGATAAGCATGATATATCATTCAAGTATGATCTAATGAGAGATGACAAAATTGATAGTAGATATGTGGAGATAAATGGTAGGTCTAACTCAGAGGATGGGGCATGTGTTAAGCGATTTTGTAAGATTTTAGAAAAAAAATTACAAAATGACCTTGAAGATGTTGGCTTTAAATATTGTATTTGCAACTCTTTTTTTCATGAAGTGTTAGAGATCAATGTTTTGTTGAAAGAATTAGAAAATAGTGATGATGATCTAGAGTTGTCCACTGTGGCTATTAAAATATAACAAATATTGGGGCAATCCATATCAAAATAATAAGTTAATTTATATTGTTGTTGTTTTTGTTGATCCACGATATAAATTTTATTACATGGAGTATGCTCTAAAGGAGTTGTATAGTGAAGAAGGGGGTTTTAATTTGTCTGAAGTTAAGGAAGCCATTTTTTTTTATCTCTTTAATGAGTATAAGAACAAGACAAGTGGCTATTAAAGCTAAGGGGCTTATATTGTTGGTGTTGCAAGTTGGAGTCAAAAGAAAGCTAATGTTATTCAAAGGGTTTAGAAACAAAAAGACAAGTGGAGATCACAAGATTGAATTGGACAAATATTAACTGAAGATTGTGAAGATATTCCTACCTTGAATGTCTTGGGTTAGTGGAAGTTTATTCCCCTAGGTTTCCAATTTCATCATAAATGGCACGTGATGTATTGGTTGTCCCTATCTCTATGGTGGCTTTGGAGGCTGCTATTAGTATATGTGGTCAGGTGCTCAATCAGTATAGGAGTTCTTTAACTCCTAAATTAGTTGAGTTACTTATGTATTGTGGAGATTAGCTCTGGATGTCAAAGGAGTTGATGATAGTTGAGGAAACACCTGAGGAGATTAAAATGCTTGAAGATGATAAAATTTTATTTCTTTCTACATTTTGGTTTTTCTTTTATTATGTATTTAATTTAGTTTATTTCTTTATTTAGTTATTTAATTTTAAGTCCATAATTCTTTTTTTTCCTACAATAGTTATAGTTGCCTCTGATTTTGAATCAACAAATGTCATTTTATAGTCAATTATTGTAGATGTGAATGAAGACTAATGATGCAATGCAAGGTTTCTGTGTGTTTTGTGAAAGTGTCATTTATATTTGTGTTTGTATTTAATTTTTATGGTGGACGTATTTGTGGTTATTGTTGGATGTTTTCATGGATTTGTATTATTGTTGCTAGTTATTTTCTCGCATGTTTAAGGCAGGCAAGGGCTACTATTTTTGTTTTTATTTTGTTACCATAAACTAAGGTGAATGGCAAATTTTAGATAGTTTGTTTAAGGCAGTTTGTTGTAGATTTTATAGTTGTTTTGTTGTAGTACACTATGTTGAATGGTAGAATTTTATTTCATCTATTTTTAAGGCAAGTATGTTTAACTGTTTAAAGGAAAAAAAACGGTTGATGTTAAGGCAGGTTTTTTGTTGGACCACTAGGGTCATTTGCAATTTGATTAAAAGTAAAATTAACCGAATCGACTGGAACCTAAAATCGATCGGTTCAGTTAGCACATATGCTTTTTTAGAAGGGTTGGTTAAGTTTTGGTTTAGTTGTTTAATTATTCAATCGAGCAAATGGCTAAATTAGATTAGAAAATATGGGTTTATTAGTGTATATACTTTGTTATATAATTGGGACATTTACAAAACTATCATAAAAAGTTTTGCTTTTAAAAAATACTACACCTTTAAGAAAGTTTTCAAAAAAACTTCAAGCAATTTGTTTTTAATAAAAATACCTCACACCTCTCTTTAAACAATGTTTTTTCAAAATTACATTTTTTCTCACTTCAAAAAATATTTTACTTTTTTTATTTTTTTTAAACTTTACTATTAAATAAATATATTCTAATAAAATAATAAAAATTAATATTTTAAATTACAAATTTTAATATATCTTTTCAACATATAATATAAAATTTATTTTTTATAAAGAATAAAACTTTTAATTTTGATTTCAAATAAGAAATAATACTCACAAATTTATATGAAAAAGTAAAATATATAAAAATATATTTAATAAAAATCATTAAATTTATTTTTAAATATATTTTACATATTATACACATAGAAAATAAAATTAAAAAAAATTAATTTTGTTATGTATATATTGCATGTATTATGCATGTATATTGTGTGTATATTACATATTTGTTATATATGTTGTATAAATGCTATATTTATGTTCTTTATGTATTGTGTGTATATAAAATTAAAACAAATAAAGTTTAAAAAATTATTTTAAACAATATTAAGTCTATTGTATAGATGTTATATGTTATGTATATATTGTTTGTATGTCTATATTTGTTATGTGTATTTATATATATTGTATGTATATTGTCTATATGTTTATGCATTTGTATTTATATTGTGAATATGAGAAGAATAAAAAATATAAATGAAAATAAAAAAAATAAAAAAAATAAAAAAAATAAAATAGAAAAATAAAAAATAATGTCATTTTAAATTAAAAAATAAATAACAAAGATGTATAAATGAAAAAAACAAAATATCCATCATAAATGTAATATTCACATTTTTAGTAAATATAATTAAATAATAATGTGGAATGATTAATTAATATGTTGGAAGAATAATATGGATAGTGTATACTTAATATATATGCAAAACATATACAAAGTATACATTATCACTAAAAAGTCAAAAGTAAAAAAATAAAAAAAAATAATTATGGATGAGAAGAAGAAATATCTAATATTTAATTATTATTATTAATTAATTACTTAATTAAAATGTATATAAATGAATGGTTAGGAAGAAAGAAAAGAAAAGGTCAAAAATTTCCATCTTCTTCTTCTTCACTCCATGGCCGAACTCCATAGATAGGGAAGAGAGAGTTTTGCTTCATCAAATCCATCAAATTTCATTAAGATTCCAAAGGATTCAAAGAGTTTTTTAAACCAAGGTTTAGGTAAGAAATTTCTACTTTAAGCTTGGTTTTGATGAGATTTTAGATTATGTGAATTTTTAATTTTTGAAGGGAGTCTCAATAATTAATGATATGGATCACTTTGATGTAGTTTTGATGTATGTATATTGATTTTATGGTTGGACAATGAAAATGACTGGGTTTTGATGAAGTTTGAGAGAAGTAGTAGTGAATTTGGGTTTTTTTTTTGTAGAATTTGAGTAGAAATGGTATAATTGATGTTTGATTGAATAAAATAGGTAGGAATATGATATTAATGATATATTTTGACTTAAAATTTAGTTTAGGATTGAATAAATTAGAATTACCAAATTAAAGAAAGGAAGGATATTTGAAGAAGTAAAGGTTGGAGAGTGAGTTTGGCATTGATTTGACATTTTTTAGAGGTTAGTACGTACTTTGATAATTTATATTTTAATTATATTGGATTTGTCATAACACATTGTGAGTTTATGAATATGTTATATCACTTTGATATTGATGTTTACATAATATGTACATTGTTTTAAGTGAAAGTGTGTATTATGCATTAGAAATATGAAAATAGGTCACATTGTGAATGTGAATAAGAAACATACTTTGATAATTTATGTTTTAATTGCATAAATTATGTTTTAATTACATTGTGATTTTATGAATTAGTTATGTCACTTTGATATTGGGTTTTATATGATATATGCATTGTTTTAAGTAAAAGTGTGTATTATGCATTAGAAATGTGAAAATAAGCTACATTGTGAATGTGGCTAAGAAATATGTTTTATCCGATTAGAAAGTGTGGATATTGTGAAAAGATATGAAAAATGTGATGAGAATGAAGAATGATAAAATGACTATGAAAACAGTGATAAAGTACGTGTGATTTATGTTTGCTTTATATAATATCTTGTTCTAGAGAATTATATTTAGTAATGTTGGTTTGGCATGACATTGATATGTGAAGATATTTTTATGTGCCTTCAAAGCTAGACACACTAGTGTCAATAGGAAATACTTCTACAAATGGTATGATATGACACCTAGATCTTCGATATTGATAGGGGACTCATCTTCGGGCGGTATGATATGATACTTAGATCCCCGGTGTCGCGATAGGCCAAATTAATATTTTTAGAACTTGAATATTGTATAGGGACTTTAGGGCCCAATGTATGTGATTGTGAAACTTTGGTATTTTTGTGAGTAATGTGTGCATTGAGGTACAACACATTTCTTGTCATAAAGAAATAATAATGCATTATTTTAAAATTACTCTTGATATCAAAGTATGTACCACTAAACTAGTAGCTTAGCTTAATTGATTTCATCGCGCAAGTGACAAGATTGAGCTAGGAAGCCCTAATAGACCAAAGAGATAACCTAAGATCTGAGGCTGACTTGAAGGGTAAGTTTGCACCATGAGACCATACCGTCTTTTATGTTGCATTCATGTATAGTGTTGCTACAAATATATTTTGATTTTGTACATATTGAACACTTTATGTAAATTGTATGAATTAAGTAACGTTTTTGTAAGGGTTTTGTGAGAATTAACTATGTTTATTAAGTTTTTGAATGTGTATATATATAAAGATGAATTTTAGTAAACTCCTGAGTAGTTTTGGAGAAATGTTGGAGTTTGGATGTATGAATATGTTGGGAGTGTATTTTATTGCATGTTGAGTTTGATTGACTTTTGAAAATTGTCCGATTTACAGATAAAAATCTGACAAATTTTTGCCAGAGATTTTTGAATAAAATTTACTGGAGTACTACACATATATAATTTTCTTATAAATATTTATTAATGTATAAGTTATTATATTATTTCAATATTGTATTGTGGTATTTTTATATTCTATATACGTATTATATATATATTGAGTGTATCTATTATATATATAAAGCATAAAAGTATTACAATGAAAATGAAAACGGAATTTTTTTCTCGTATATGGCATAATTTACTTTTTATAATATCTAATTTTATGATGGGCTAAATTATAAATGAAGAAATATGTATAATATAATTAGAGTTATGGTCCCTGAATTATACGTATATTTTCTTTTATGATATCCTATCGTTAGAAAGGAAACAAAATCCTCTCTCAAAATTTATAATTAAGATTTTCATTGGAAATATGAATTTAAGTACGCTTCTGCACTAATTTATATTTTTTGAAAATTTAGCATGATTGATTTTGACTAAAATAAGATTTAAGATTTTCCCCTTACATTTCCTATTATAGCATCTTGTCATGGTGACATATTCAACTATTAAGAAGAGAAGCAAAAGAGTATCATGATAAAATGCATATTTATAACAAATAAAATCATGATAATTTGGAATCATGTGTTATACTCCCTCCGTTCCACATAAATAGGCTCACTTTTCCTTTTTGGTTATCTCAAATTATAGTCTACTTGCTATTTTAATAAATTAATTATCATAAAGTATAGTAGAAGACCAAATCTCCGTTGTAATATTCTTCTCGTTCTTTTCAAGTATAATACCTTTGGCATGGAAAAGCATGGCAAATGGCTTCTTTCATTCATTACCAAGGTGAGACTTTTCATATTTCTCATTCCCTTCAACCATGAGCAAGCAATTAAGAAAATTTCCATATTCCTTCAATATTTATGTGGATCCTAGAACATTTACCACAAGAGATCAATACTTGAATAAATCAATACAACCATTGCTCGATTTAAACTCTCTACCAAATGAAGATGGATACATATTTGCCAATCAAGAATATGAATGTGTTATTTCTCAAATGTTAAAAATCTTTCTACCCAAGTTCTATTAGATTTCTTATATGAATTGTTTCCAGTGTATATTTCTTGATTAGAATATGTATCAACATTTTCTCATGAAAGTTATGATATTAGGAGTCTAAGAATAAATTTTTTATGATTACATTATTGTTATTATAATTTTTATTTTTTTTTTCTCGTTATTTTTCTCAGCTGAGAAATTTTTATATTGGACTTATCAAATACTCATATAGGCATAGTAAACCATTACATTTCTTGCAAGAAGTAATAGTAGTAAAGAAAATACAACAAACTGAAGCTAATTTAAGCATCCTCATTATTATCATTTCACTTGATGAATTTTGCTGTATTTCACCTTGAGCTACCCTTGTCTCATTCAGAACTTGAGAGTCACATTCAATGCAAATTTGTAGCTGCCCATTTCTAATCAAATTTCTTTTGCTCAAATGTGGAATCCTATAGTTATTTTTATCCTTGTTTTTTTATCACTTCAACCATGAATGATTGTAAAGTCATAAAGATATTGTTTTGTTTAAATCTTCAGTTGGAAATGTGTCAAAAACTTTTCCACGACTAAAACAAATTCATCAATTGTAGTCAGAGGCTCTTGGTGTTGAAGAGCATCTATGGCTATAAAAAAACCAAGGTCCAATACATTCATATCTGGACTATTTGTAAGTTGATGACATAAAAGAATGTTAAAACCATCTTTGTTCGTAGCTTCTACAAACTCAACATCATTATAACATCTAAATGTGCTCTTCCATTATCTTATTGAATTAGAGTGGTCTTAGAACCATAACATGCCATTTTTCTTTGATCGATAGCAACAATTTTCAATTGAACAAGACCGAATAAAATCTTTAGTAACAGATAATTTTGACTTTGTCTCCAAAGTACCAGTTATACTATTCTTACTACTATACTTGGCCACACCCTTAAACACAAATGGCCATGTTCCAATTTTTCTATTGAACTCCTTATTAAAGGTGGTATCAAATCGTGGTCAAGCAACAACAACCAAAAATATTAACTTTGCAATAAATATTTTACTTTTGCATGTGTGAAAGGGTTATGTTTCATTTGAATGGAGATACTATTTTTTGTGTAGTCTTAGTCATATAAAATCATTTTTCATCAATATAAATTTGATCATATATATCAATAAATAAAGTTTTAGATGAAAGTGTGCCATCGTTGATCATTGACAAGCAAAACTTTAACCTTGTTTTCTTATTCTCAGTTGTCAAATATGGTTTCAAAGAATTTAAGTGTGGTCGAATAGATCCATTTTTTTATTTTTTCTAAATATTGTTGATTTTGATGTACTCATAGCCTTTGCTAGGGATCTTATATTTCTTCGATGATGCAATGGGTTATCATTTATTTGTTCTATATTGAGTGAAATTGACTTATGACCAACCCTTTTGCAATGCTTTGAGAAAAATCTAATAAACAAGAATTTGTATCTTTATTATGATTAGCATCATTCCAAATTCGAGAAATCGATATTTTTGATATGGAAAAGGAGTTGGCAACTTTTGAAATCACTCCTATTGCTAACATTCCTCCTTGGCTTTCTTTGGGCAACATTTCAAAAATGGCTCATTTAATTTTTATCACTAGTAAAATTTTTCTTTTGTTTCCATAATGAGTACCTATGGTTGTGGAAGAATAATAAACATGTACAATATTTTGTGGTGAAGGTTCAAACTCTTCATAATTGAAATTAAAGCAATGCAAAAATTAAAGACAATAATTGAAAGCATTATTAAAATAAAGAACAAGAAAGTTCAAACTCTAATTCTTTGGAATGAGGAAGAACTCTATTTGTAACTTAAATTCTCTTCCTTGAACCAAACTTCACTCTTCTCTCCAAAGAATCTCTAAAATTCTAAGAAAGCTGAATTTATTTCTGCAAAGAATTCTAATAATGAATTCCTTAATTCTTAGATGAATGGATCAAATCCTGAATGTCTTGAAGCCTTGGGAGGATGCTTATTTTTATAGAGGATTTGAAAGCATGTATTCTTAGTGGAGAAAAGCTGGAGCACATTTCTTCTTCAATTTCCCCTTGAGACATGGACACATAAATGGATATATGATTGGATGAGGGTATAATTTTTTGTAAGATATTGAAATCAAAGTTACTTATGAATTAACAAAAAGTGTATAATTTCAGGGTGTATAATTCCATTTGTAAAGTTAAATATCCAATGTTTAAAACAAAGTTGGCCCTTTTTTAGGAGAAGAAAACCCGAAGTTGGTGAAAATTTGTTTAGCAAAAAGATGGCCATTTTTTTTCTTTTTGCAAAAATTGGCACCAAATATACTTTTGCAAATGCTCCAAAAGTTATTTCCAATTACATTTAATTTTGATGGGCCAAAAAATTAAAATAACTAAACTAAAGGAACATTTACTAAACTACCCAAAAACCAAACTTTTTTTTCAAAAATACTACACAATAAAATATTTTCACTTCCAAAAAAAGTTGAAGTAAATTTTGAAAAGTACATCATTCTTCACTAAGGCAAGGATTTGTTTTTCAAAAATACCTCATCTCTTAGTACAATAAGTATTTTCCTATAATTTTCATCTTTTTTTTCAAACTTTTTCATTAAATAAAAATATTCTAATAAATAATATAAATTTAAATTATAAATTATAAATTTCTTTTTTTGTTCATATTTTTAAATTATAATTTTAACATATAAAATGTACTAAAAAATAATTAATTAAGAAAATACTCTAAAAGAAAACACTAATAAATTTTAGACTCTACTAATCTTAAATAGACCAATTATGACAAAAATGTCCTTTGCCCTAAAAGAAGCATCTTTTTCCCTTCTTTTCTTTCTCTCTCTTGTTCTCTTGCCTCCTTATTCCTCTTTCTCTCTTTTTCTTTTTTTTTTCATCTTACTTTCCTACTCTCTCATGCTCTAGATCCATTAACAAATTTTTTTCTCCTCTTTTCCTCCTACAAAAAACCCTAACTCTCTCCAACCAAAGAATTTCTTTGAGTTAGTCATTTCAAAAGAAGAAGAAGGTAATTTCATTGGGTTAATCAATTTAAAAATTGATTTTACAGTAAAACTTTATCTGAGAAATTTTAGTCCTCGTTAGAGTTTTAATTAATCTAAAAGAAGCATCTTTTCTCCTTTTTTTTCTCTCCTCTTTCTCTCTTTCTTTCTCACGCCTCCTTCTTCATCTTTCTCTCTCTTTTTTTTCATCCTTTTTTCCTCCTCCTCTCATGCTCTAAACCCATTCATAACATTTTTTTTCTCCTACAAAAAAACCCTAACTCTCTCAAAGAATGAGGTATTTTTTGAGTTAGTCATTTTAAAAGAGAAAAAGGTGATTTCATTGGGTTAATCAATTTTATTGTAAAAACTTATTATCGAAAATTTTGATTCTTGTCAGAGTTGTAATCGAAGCTTAATCTAACTTTATTTATCCATGTTATTACAAAAATATATATGGTTTGATATGTGTTGATACATTTTAATTTTGAGTATGTTATGATTCAATCTAGAGTTATGTATTTATATGTTGTTATTGGTTGATATGACTTTATATGATTTAATATGGGTTGATGTGTGTGATTTGCATGTTAAGATATGATATTGGATTTAAATATTTTTTGCTATAAATGGTATTTAGCTATGTAAATAGTCTATAATTGTATATTTATATATTGATATGGGTCAATACGAATTGGTATGGATTGATATGGGTTGATGTGTGTGATTTGTGTATTAAGAGATTATATTATACTAAATCATTTTATGCTCTAAACGGTATTTAGGTGTGTAAACAGTCAGTTTAGAATTATATTTATATATTGATATAGGTTGATATGAATTGATATAAGTTAATATGGATTGATATGAGTTGATATGTATTGTTATGGATGATATGTGTGTTAAGGGATTATATTAGATTGATTCATTTTCTATTTTAAATAAAATTTAGATGTGCTAAATAGTCTAGAATTACTTATTTGTATATTTATATGAGTTGATATGGATTCATATGGATTGAAATGAGTAATGTGTGTGTTAAAGGATTATATTGGATTAAATTATTTTTATTCTAAATGGTATTTAGGTGTATTAAACAGTCTAAAATTGTGTCTTTATATATTGATATGGGTTGATATGAATTGATATGCATTAATATGAGTTGATATAGGTTGATGTATATGATTTTTGTATTAAGAAATTATATTAGATTGAATTATTTTTTGCTCTAAATGGTATTTGGGTTGTAAACAATCTAGAGTTCTGTATTTATATGTTGATATGAATTTATATGGATTGATATGAGTTAATTTGGGTTAATATGAATTGAGATGGATTGATATGAGTTGATATGAGTTGATATGAATTGATATGAGTTGATATGGATTGATGTGTGTGTGATTTGTGTATTAAAAGATTATATTGGCTTGAATAATTTTCTGCTATAAATAATATTTAAGTGTGTAAACAGTCTAGGATTATGTATTTATATATTGATATGAGTTGATATGGATTGATATAGATTGATATAAGTTAATATGGATGGATATATGTGATTTGTGTGTTAAGAGATTATATTGGATTGAATTATTTTATATTCTAAATAGTATTTAGGTGTGGTAAACAATCTAAAATTGTGTATTTATATGTTGATATGGGTTGATATGAATTGATATGGATTGATATGAGTTGATAGGGATTGATGTAGGTGATTTGTATGTTAAGAAAATATATTGGATTGAATTATTTTATGTTCTAAATGGTGCTTAGGTTTGGTAAATAGTCTAGAATTATGTATTTATATGCTCATATGGGTTGATATGGGTGATATATATATTAAGGGATTATATTGGATTAAATCATTTTTTTGTTCTGTAAGCTTTAACGGGTAAAATTATGCCTTATAAGCTTCAGAAGGTTTTTCTCGAGGTTTAAATCATCTCATTTTAACGGGTAAGATTATGCCTTATAAGCTTGCTCGCTCTGTCATCCCTATCTCTCATTTGGCTTTTGCAGATGATCTCCTTGTCTTTATACGTGGGGACAAGCATAGTATTGGCAACTTCAAAAGTTTCCTTCAGCAGTACCAATCAGTCTCAGGTCAACTTATAAATTTTGACAAGAGTTCATTTTATGGACTAAAAAAAGTCCCCTCAAGCTACTGCCAGACTAGATTCGGTTTTGTCCATAAAGAAGAAGTCTCTCCCCTTCACTTACTTGGGAGCCCCGATATATCAAGGTATTAATCGGTTTTCTTACTATGGAGATTTGATTTCTAAATTTCAAGCCAAGCTTCAAAGTTGGACAAAGAAGATTTTGTCCCCCGGAGGACGACTTCTCTTGATAAAACATGTTTTGAGCTCTATTCCAATGCACATGCTAAGAGCTATGAAAATGCCGAAAAAAGTTATGCACACTTTGGAAGCTATTATGGCGCATTTCTTTTGGGGCAGTTGTGATGGCCGTGACAAGTTTCATTGGGCTAAATTTGAGAAACTATGTTTTCCCACGTCGGAGGGGGGCTTAGGAATTCGCTCTTTGGCCTCGGTTCAAGATACCTTTTCCATCAAGTTATGGTGTTCTTACATGCAGAGGGATTCTCTCTGGACGAATTATATGTTTCAAAAATATAATCGTTCAGGCCTCATGACATATCAAATTATTGATTCTTGCTCCTAGAAACGGTTGTGCCAAGTCCATAGTTTGGCTTCAGATATTATGATTGAGCAGCATAGTTTTGTTTTTTCAAAGGTTTATGACAAGATCAAAGATCATCTGCTTTCTTGCCGGATGTTGTGGGAGTCCCCTTTCCCTCTGAAAATATCAATTTTTACTTGGCGTTTGTGGCATGATTTGCTTCCTCTTCCTTATAGTTTGGAACGTTTTGGTGTGGTAGGACCTCACTGTTGTCCTTTTTGCCACTGTGTAAGACCCACCAGAGACCATATCTTTTTGCAATGTCCTCAAATTCGTGGTATTTGGTCTTTCTTCGAGGAATATTTCTTTTTAGAGCTGACTGCAAATCTGCTGCCTCTGCGTCCATATTTAATGAAATGGTGGCTAGTGTCGAGGCTAGATTCTACTACCGGTATCCTTCGTAGGTTTGTTCCTCAGATTATAATCTAGAACGTCTGGAAAGCCTTCTGTGGCTATACTTGGGGCAATGAAACTTTCACTCTATCTCTTCTCTTACAGCAAATTCGAAATTACCTGTATAATTGGGGCCTTGCTAACTCCAATAGAAAGTTTGCCCGTATGCTTGACAAGAGATTTTTTGAACTTCTGCCTGAGAATTTTGGCCATAATCTGAGAAAGCCGATCCTGATTTATTGGAGAAAGCCAAGCTCTACTTCGGTGAAACTGAATATAGACGCGTCTTTCACCAATTATCGCTCTTCAGGTGGCTCGATTCTTCATGACTTTCATGGAGGCTTCATAGCTGGACATGTTTCTTTGTTTTCTGCAACTTCACCATGTCAGGCAGAATTATATGCGGCCTATGAAGGAATAAGATGGGCTTCAACTTTTCACTCGCCGCCGTTTCACATAGAGATTGACTCCTATCATCTGTTTCTCCTTTTTCAACAAGATCAGTCTCTTCATCTGGATCCTCAAGTGGTGTTTATCTATTCTTTTCTTCTTTCCACTTCATCATTTATCACTCATATTCATAGGGAGGGTAACCAAGTAGCCCACTCTTTAGCTATTTTTGGTAGGCTCAACAATATCTCTGTAACTTTTAATTCTTTTGCTTCACTTCCTCACATAGTTAGAGGAATCATTAAAACTGATTGTATGGGGCTTCCCTATTTAAAGTATAAAATAAAATGGCAGAGTTTTTTTTGCAAAAAAAAAATCATTTTTTGTTCTATATGGTGCTAAACAGTCTAGAATTGTATATTTTTATGTTGATATGGATTAATATGAATTATTTTCTTTTCTACAAATTATCTAACTGTTTGAGATAATTAAGAATTATTTAATTATATATTATTATGGGTTGTTATTGGTATTTATGATTCCATACTTTTTCCAGGTATATATAGCTATGGGTTCTAGTTTCATATCATTCAATTCCTAATGTGAACAATCGCATGTATGTCAGAAGAAGGAAGAAATAATATCTACTATTCTAATGTAATGTCAACAACAAGTCTAAATGGTTACAGGACTAAAAAAAGGCTACTCAATCAAACAAAAGGTGGTAAAGAAAGAGACCAAGATTTGTAGTCTTTTCCTATACAGAAAAGATTGATAAAAAGAAAGTAGATCACTCAAATAATGTGGCAAAGATTGTATGATAAATATTTTGATATTTATGTTAATATTGTCATCATGTATATTGTGAATAGAAACATCTGTGAATATTGATGTAATTCTCATTTATTATTCATTTATATATAAATATAAAATTGCATTGTTGATCTTGATGTTTGATGGATTTTTGATATTGACGTTGGATTAATATTAATGCGTAACAGGTTATGGATGTTTGTTAATGTTGGATGTGTAACAAATCATAGATTGGTTGTTGTTACTTATAGGATGTGTTGTTAAATTGGTTGTGGATGTTAAATTTAAACTTATATTTACCCATATCAATTCATAACAATCCATAAAGATAGCAACCTATATCAATAGCATTTCAAATCATATCAACATATTTCAATAGCATTTAAACTCATAAAAATCCAATAACAAAGAAAAAATACACTATAATTATTGTTTCTTCATGGTAATACAAGATGAGAAGACAGACATCCCTACAATAGCTATTACTACACCCAAAAAGAAAATTCTACCCAATCCACACATTGTATTTGTCTTCTTTAACTCTCACTTTTCCTTCTCCAGTATGTCTAACTTTCTTAATAGAGCATTGATGATGTTTGTAGCTCGTTCAAGGTTCTTTAAATTAATCCAAATAAAAAATTTGCATTTCTCTTAAAAAATTTGCATTTCCCTTAGGGAGTGTTTACCCAAATGACAAAACTCATTATTTAAGCAATAATTATGTAAAGACACATTATCTAAACTCAAATAATCTTTTAAAAAATCAAAATTTCAACATAACCCATAGTTGTCGCAGCCATAAAAATGTCTCCATGGTTTATCTTCTGTCCATGACACATGAAGGGGTACAATCTCACCACATTCACAAAATTGGAGCATAATATTTTGAATATTCGACATGAGATGTATGCAACATTTTTCAGATCTGAGAAAGAATTAATAACAATTCATAGAAATAAAAATTGTCATAGTTCTCATCTATTTAAAACACTTAAAGAACATATAAAATAAAAAAAATTCAATCTTTCATAATCCCTATCAATCCATATCAATTAATATCAATCCATATCAGTATATAAATACACAAATTTTGAACTGTTTAGCATACTAAAACACTATTAAGAATAGAAAATGATTTAGTCTAATAAAATTCCTTAACACACAAATCACTCATATTAACTGATATCAATCTATATCAGTTCATATCAACCTATATAAATATATAAATATACAATTATAAGCTGTTTAGCACACTTAAATACCATTTAGACATAAAATGATTCAATCTAATATAAAACCTTAATATAGATATTGTTGCGCTCGAATTAACTCTACCACAAAGCGTCACTCGCAAGTATACGAGGTAGCTGTAGCAAAGGTGATCGCCCCAAGGTCGTTCTCTCAAGGAAGCTAAAGTGGTTAATTGCTTATCAGAATATGTTTAACAAGTAATAAAGAGATTTATAAATTGTTAAATAATGAAGAAGATTGATTTAAGTTTAAAACAATAAAAGTAAATTGAGCTGTGTTTTGATTCACTTGATAGAATGGTCTAGGGTTTGCACTTCTCTACTACTTATGTGTATGAACGGTTATTCCTCTTAACTAATTCAATTTCAAAGATTAAATCTCAAACAACTCAACTAATCAAGTAAAGGAAATAAGCTCTCGCATTCAAACCTCTTTCAACTAATCTTGTCATAAGTGAAATAATCTTTTTAATAGGTTATATCTCTAATTCACCTAAGTCCCTAATTGAATTGTTCAAGTATTAAACTTCATCTTTCGATACATCATCTAATACCTTAAAACACATAATTGGTGATCAATCAATTATATATTAACAATATTTCATTCAATAAAGGCTAAAGAAATCATTAGTTAAGAGAATAACCAATTCATACAATCATAGTAAATCCATACAAACCCTAGACTAGATCAAATTAGTTCATAATGATTTCAAGCATACTCATCTCATTAATATTCAAAGAAATCAAATTAGACATGATAATGTTCATAGATGCAATTTCAATGAAAATAAAGAGATAAAGTTCAAGAACAAAACCAAATTACTCCTTGAAGTTTCTGAAGAATCTCTTGTTCAAATCTTGCAAGAAAGATGTATCAATGGCTAGAACAATCTAATCTAACTAGTTTTAATCCAAAGTGAAATCAAAATCAAGAAAACAAATGTTAAAACCCTCTTTTTGCTCTCTGACGGCTCCAAAATCTGTTCTCCATCGTCGATAACCTCAACCCTAACTTTTCTTTTTGCTTTTATACAAAACGTCGGCTTTAAAATTCGGTGCGCGTTTGGTTCATGAGGGACACGGCCAGGTGATGAGGGACACGGCCGTGTGAGGGCTTGTTGGAGGGACACGGCCACAAGACACGGCCGTGTCCCTTGCCAGTGTCCGCCTCTGCTTGTTTCTCTCTTCTTTCTTCTTTAGTTGAGTGACACGGCCAAGTCATGAGTGACTTGGCCGTGTTGCACTATGATTGAGGGACACGGCCACATGACTTGGCCGTGTCCCTTGCCTGTGTCTTCCACTGTGAGTTTTTAGTCTTCTTTGCCTTTGGAATTGGTGAGACACGGCCAAGTCAGAAGTGATTTGGCCGTGTTGGAGCATTTTTGGAGGGACATGGCCATGTTTGAGGTGACTTGGCCGTGTTGCTTCATTTTGGAGAGACATGGCCAGGTGACTTGGCCATGTCGCTTGCATGTGTCTCCTGACTTGGCCATGTCGCTTGCATGTGTCGCCTACTGTGATGATTTCTTCTTCTTCAGTCTTGGTTCCTTGGCTTTTTTAACCTAAAACAAAACTCAAACAAACTTTAAACAAAAAGTAAATAAACAATAACCAACAAAACATAAACACCATACTAAAAACTAGATCAAAAACGACATAAACACTGAAATAAACTAAAACTACAAAATTAACAAAAACACTAAATAAACCGATTTAAACTAATAAAATACCTAAATAAAATAATAATTATTATAATAAACAAGACACAAATCTATAACAAAAACTAACAAAACAACTACCCCACACTTACAACTTTGCTTGTCCTCAAGCAAATTCACATGGCATAAATTAAAAACTCACACAACCTTAACTATAATTCCAGTACATAGATGAAATACTTTAAGAGTCAGACATAAATAATTACAATTTCCTTCAATCAAGATTTTCTTAACTCATTCATTAATCCAGACATACAAATCTCATCTCTCATCTAAGTGTTTCACTCGATTTCAAAGGTTAATCACTCAAACCACTCATGACCGCATACTACCATAAACTTGCTTAATTATCCAATCCCCCTCACTGATTTTCTCAAGAAATAATCTGAAGGACTTTCATCTGGATGTAATGGGGCTAAGGTAAAGGTGTGAGAAAAGACATTTAAGCTGGAGCATCAAGAAATGGAGTATCTAAATTAGACACTACTCTTGCTACGAAACTCATAACTCCTTCAAATAGCATACTCACCAACCCTTGATAATTCACACACTTGCATACTTAAAGAAAAATACATGAGTCGACATTCCTCTTTTGATAACCAATGCTAGAACATATTTGACTTTTGTATATATATATATATATATATATATCTCTTTTTTTTATCTTTTTCTTTTTCTTTTATCATTTTTTTTAATATATATATACAAAATATAAACTTGCATAGAACATCTAGCTTAAAATGTAGAGGAAAGGAATAATCAACTCTTAATCCAACACAATGTGCAAAGTATGCATTTCAACCCCAAATAGCAATACCATTTTTTTTTTACTTACCCCACACTTTGAAATAAACTACCCTATTGTCAAATCATAAAACTCCATTCCTTAATGCAGGATTGACGATAATAAGAGAAAGTTGAGCTGTGAATTTGTCACGACCCAACCCGGGGGCCACGACCGGCATGCAGCCAAACCGAAGTCCGACCACATAAGCCTTAAAACATTCATAACAGTCTAAGTGCAAAACAGTTCGATACTTATATAATCCTCAATCCTAGTTCAAATACAATCCATCAATATAATCAAATCCCAATAATTTCATTCGAAAAAAAATCTAAAGCAGACAAGTTCTATTTATTACACAAAAAGGGATTCGGATTCAATCCGCCCAAAAATTCAATATCCAGAATTCTCTATGGAGTGAACCAAAATCCACAATCAAACTATAAGAAATATCCGGAAATCTCTAAGCAGAAAGACCGATAAACACAAACGGAAAACCTGATCGACTTCGCCAAGAAGAGAAAGAAGACAGACGAAGGCAATCACTGTAAACCTGCAAGACAATCTATATGGGTGTGAGCGTTATATATAGACGCTCAATAAGTTCATGAGAGGCAGAGAAACATCTAACAGTTATATAAGCAGTACATATAATACACTCACAAATTAAGCAATCAAGATGGTGTGTCGGGGTCACCAATCAGTAAACAGTACAGTAATCATATCAGTCACATCCGCCCTTATAACTTCTCAGTACAGTACAGTAATCAGTAATTAGGCATGTAGCCTCAGTAAACAGTATAGGCATTAAGCCTCAGTAGCAGTATAGGCATTAAGCCTCAGTAACAGTATAGGCATTAAGCCTCAGTAACAGTATAGGCATTAAGCCTCAGTAACCTCCTTCCCCTTCATGACACACCATCACACAGCACAAGTAATATCACATTCAATATTATCACATAAATACAATCACATGCAAGTTTCTCTGTCTCCTAAAGCATGCGAGGCTAGGTTCGAAAGAATAGTCTAGTGAATATATAGAAAGGATAATATATTATAAGAAGGGTTTATATATGTATATAAGTTGTTAGCAAGTAGCACAACACAAATAATCACAACACAAATAATCACATACACCCATAGAACTTACCTGGTATCCAAAGAAAGCTTAGCCCAATCCTCACAACCTCCTGACCTCGAGCTTCAGCCGAATTATTGCCTATGGAAAGATAATTACATAGTCCAACAATCAATCTTACTATCTCATCTATCATGAGGGATGCAATGCATGCTATGAATGCAAAAAGACCAATACTTAACCAACAATTAACCAAGATAATCCAAAATCAAAAACCAACCCGACTCAACTCAAAATTATGGTTCAACCCAATGGTTAAACCGATCGCACCTCAAAAATACGAAATCAATTAATTACCTAAAATTTATTAGAATCAGAACCTTAACTCAATTTCTATAACTCATTTATCAAATAATATCACATCAGTCCTTATGCAAAAATCATAAATCATACCAACACCTAAAACAGATAAAAATTCTAAGTAGTCTCTATAATTCAAAAATTTCCAGAAAATAATTCCATCATCCAAAAATTCTGGAAACATTCCAGTAGCTTCTCCAACATCCAAATAACATGTGTACAAAATTCCAGACTAATCCAAATTTATTTGATACCCCAAAAATATTTTACAATATTCTGGTTCTGTTGAACCACTAAAAATCAGTACAGCAAAAATCATCATAAATCCTTCACATTTCGTTAACACCAAATTATCCAAATAATTTTCTCATATAATAGACATCCGGATGGACAACCTATAAAAATTTCATAATTTTACAAGACATCTAAGACCTTCAAATTAATTTCCAAATCAGACATCATCAGAAAACCCTTAACCAACAGCAGTGTCAATACTTAATTTATTTTGGAACCTAAACATTAGAAACAGACTCCAAATTATTTTTCACAGATTCACAACATCCTAATAAACAACATATCAAAATTTCATAATTTTTAGAAACCTCTAAGTCCCTCAATTTAATTTTTAAATCGGATTCATACAACCAGTTACCATACTGGCAGCAGTTGAGGAATAAATTTATTTCGAAACACCAACATTTGAACCAGACCTCAAAATATTTTTTATAAATACCTAACATCATATCCTAAAACATATCAAAAATTCAGACCTAGATCATTTACCAATAAGTTTTTAAAAATTCAACAAAGTTACTGAAATATTAGTAATCAACAGCAGAAATAATTTTTCACTTTAAAAAAAAATTAAAAATATAAATCAGACATGAAAATTCCAAAATAAATTTCCAGATCAAGCTTAACACCCCTAGAACAGATTACAATTGCCAAAAATACTAGATCAATAACTTAAACTCCCAAATCGAATATTAAACATCAATAATCTCCAAAATCATCCTACAACTTTTTAATTATTTTTTAATTAATTAAAAAATCAAAATAAATCAAAAATATTATTTTCAAACACCCTAAACATCATACAAACATTTAAAAACACAAATCATGCCATGAGTTTGGAAGAAATTGAAAAAAAAATAGAAGAAACCTCAAAAAAATCGAATCTGCCAAAACTGGGAAGCAAAAACGACAATCGGCGATTTCGCGCTGGCCCGCCGAACGACAAGCTCCACTCGCCGAACGACATCGTCTCCAGCCCGCAGCTCCGCGCCGAACGACATGCTCGCACGCCGAACGACACCGGCACTACTGCGCGCGCACTGACGAAACGACAAGACTCTGTTTTTGGGCCAAAATTTTAATTTTTCTTCTTTTTTTCTCTCTCCGACGGCACAAGCATTTTGACACTCAATTGGGTGCCCTAACACCCCTATTTATAGTGTTTTTAGATGGCAAATTACCAAAATACCCCTAGATTAATTTATTTAATTTAAAAATACCCTAAAACTCTTTAAAAATTCACAAAAACACCCAACTAATATAAAAAAAATTTACAACTAACCCCAAATTCAATTATTTTCAGAATTATTTTAATTAATTAATTAATTAATTATTTAATTTATTTTAATTAAAAATTAATAAATACCAAAAAATTTCTGAAACACCACCATTTTAATTAAAAATTAATAAATACCCAAAAATTTTCGAAACACAATCCCTAGCAAAATTATACTTAAAATAACCGTAACGACATCACGGTCACCAAAATGACATCAAAAACAAAAAAAATGAACCCGAAAATTTTCCGACCGCTAAAATGACCAAAATACCCCCCGAAACCAAAAACACAATATTGAACTCAAAACAAACATCTCAACACCCACATTATGAAAACAAGCACCAAACATTATAAAATGCACTCGAATATGAATTGAAGGTAAAATTACCATTTTACCCCTAAACTCCAATTTCCTCAAAAATCAAGGGTTTTACAGAATTGTGTTGATCAAACAAGAAAAGGTCAAAGGCTCAACTTGGCTCACTAAGGAATTCAATATTAAGGGAGGTCTTTTTAAGCTAAAGGGTTATCCTAATTTGCCTTCATCATTTTAAAACTTGAAATTAAATCATAATGTGAGTTCAATTAGTATGCAAAAGCAAACTCTAGAGATGCAAAATCATGAAGGAGCACACTTAAGAAAAGAAAATCAATCATTTAATCTATAAGGCTCAAAACTCACAAAGGTGGGTTCTCAAAGATTTATATGTCATGAACCGCAGAATGCGAAAATTGATCCTAAATGAATTCAAATGCTCATTTCTATGCTGATACAAAAGTCTCAACTACAATTCTAGAATCACAGAAAGATCAATAAATTTTCAACAATTATGCCATGCACAACAAACACAATAAACATACCAAGGCAACCAAAACAAAAATTAAAGAAAAGCTAAAAGAGAACCACTACCCCACACTTAAGAATTTACATTGTCCTCAATGGAAAACAAAAATAATAAAGAGAAAGAATTAAGTACAACCTGTCTTCCATCGCACCCTGGTGAGGCAAAACCTAACTTTTTATCACAGACACAAATGTTCAAAAACAATATGCAAGAGAGCTTTAGGGTTTCTATTTATTTAAACTAAACATAAAATCAAAATTGCAAAATATAAAATTATAACTATGAAAAAGAAATTCAAACTAATGGGTTGCCTCCCATTTAGCGCTTCTTTAATGTCATAAAGCTGGACATCATGCAAGACTAGGACTCATGGATCAAAGTGCTGTCACTGGTCCTCAATTCCTGAAATCCTTCTTTATATGGTTTAACTCTCTGGCAATTTACTTTAAAAGTCTTATTGGTTCTAGAGTTAAACAATTCAATGGCACCAGAAGGACATACCTTATTTACCTCAAAAGGACCACTCCATCTTGACTTGAATTTACCTGGAAACAGACAGAGTCGATAATTAAAAAGTAAAACTTTCATACCTGGACTCAATGTCTGTCGCACAATAAATCTGTCATGAATTGCCTTAGTGCGATCCTTGTGATTCCTCGAGCTCTCATATGCCTTTGGGTTAAGGCACTTTTGGGTTTCCCCCACTGGTTTAGCCCCTTCTTCTAAAGTCATTGTCAGCTCCAATTTATCTGGGGAACCTGTCTGCAAGAAAGTATCTGAAACAACTGCTTCAACACAATTAATTAAAGAACATTCCTCATATAAAGCAGTTGTAGGCATGGGAGAAGTGTTAAAAATAGAAAATTCCACAGTTTGTCCCAAAACAGTCATTGATAATTTTCCATTTTTAACATCTATCAAAGTGTTGGTAGTCGCCATAAAAGGCCTACCCAGCAGAATGGTGTGTGCAGATGGTGAAGAATTACCTACTTCCATGTCAAGAACAATGAAATCCACAGGTACTATCAAACCACCAACTTTAACTAACACATCTTCTATAACCCCTTTCGGGAATCTAAAAGACCTATCAGCTAATTGCAACACCATTTTTGACGGTTTAAACTCCCCTAGTTCTAATTCTTTAAACACAGAATAAGGCATTAAATTCACACTAGCTCCTAGATCACACATGCCTTCAGTCCCCTTTCCATTCCCTACAGAAATTTGAATTATAAAGCTTCCAGGATCCTTTAGTTTGGGAGGTAGTTTATGCTGCAGAACAGCACTAGCTACTTCTGAAACTATCACCTTTTCATTCATCTCATACCTCTTTTTCTTGGTGATTAGGTCCTTGAAGAACTTGGTATAAGCCGGCATGTTCTTTATTGCCTCAAGTAAGGGTAAGTTAATACTTACCTTAGACAGCATGTTGAAGATGTTAGAAAATTGCTTATCTGTTTTATCATCCTTCAACCTGCTGGGGAATGGTACAGGTGGCCGGTATGGATTGCTTGCCTTATGTAAATCTGCTGAAAGGGACTCTTTCATTGATCTATCTCCAGCACCTTTGTTCTCTGGTTCTCCTTCCTCCTTGTTTTCTCTGTCACCTGCATTCACAGAGTCATTTTCAACATTAGTGTTAATTACCTTACCACTTCTAAGAACAGTCACTGATTGTGCCTGCTCAGTTTGACTTGGGAATTTCCCCTTTTGTTGAATCTTCATCTGTTGTGCAAGTTGCCCCACTTGGGTCTCCACCTTCTTAAAAGATGCTTCTAGTGAATCCAGTCTCTTGTTGGTCACCTCTTGATTTTTAGCACTGACTTGGATAAAAGCTTGTAAACTTTCCTCCAAGCTCTCTATCCTAGACTTCCCTTGATTTGAGGATTGACCCTGTTCTTGGTTCTGACTTTGGAGCAAATGGAAAGGCTGCTGAGAATTATTCTTTGCCCAAGAAAAATTTGGGTGATTCCTCCAACCAGGGTTGTAAGTGTTGGAGTAAGGATCATTTCTGTCCCTTGGTTGGAATCCTCCCATAACATTGACTTGCTCAGCATTACCAAAAGATTCATATGCAGAGGGGCAAATATTTGCTCCATGCCCAAGAGTTCCACAGATTCCACACGCTTCATGAGTAGAAGAAGAAACATTGTTCTTCATATTCAGCATCTGCACTTGCTTTGCCAACTCAGCTATCTGATTGACCATCTCACTATTGGCTTCTAGTTGATTCACCCCTTTACTTCTTCCCCTTACATTTTTCTGTTGAGAATTAGCTCCCAACATCTCAAAGATCTCATATGTTTCAGCTGCTGTCTTTTCTCCCATGGCTCCCCCAGCTGCATTATCAACAGTATTCTGAAATTGCTGGGTTAGACCATCATAGAAAAATTGGTTCAGAAGTTGAAGTGGATAGTGATGATGTGGACACTGGATTAATAACATTTTAAATCTGTCCCAAGCCTCATGAAATGGCTCTCCTTCAAATTGAGAGAATGTAGCAATCTTCCCTCTCAACTCAGCTGTCTTTTGGTGTGAATAGAACTTGCCCATGAACTTGTTATAAACTTGTTCCCAAGTTGTCAGTGAATTTTCAGGCAACATCATGAGCCAGCTCTTTGCCCTATCCTTCAAAGTATAAGGGAAACATCTCATCCTCAACTGATCTTCTGTTAGTCCTCCCAAAGGAAAAGTGTTGAGGGTGGAGTAAAAATCCCGAATAAAATTTAAAGGATCTTCATTTGGAACTCCATAGAATGAGGGCAGCATATTGTAATGGATGTTCTTCAATTCATAGTTTCTTGCTGCATCTGTCAGTCTTATGCAAGAAGTGGAAGTTCCAAGGACAGGTCTAGCAAAGTCTCTCATCGTCCTTTGTCTTTCTTCAGCCATTTTAACAGATTGTGCAGATTCCGACTCACAATCAGAAGTGTCCTCCTCTGAAGTATCAAATCCTGTGTAAAGCTCAAACTCTTCCCTGCTCCTTTTCACCCTCTGAATTTCTGGAATGAATGGATGTAGCTCTCCTTCGAGTGATCTCCTGCCTTGCATAAACAGAATTGTCTAGAAAAAGAAACAATTAAAAGCAAAAGACAAAATAAAATAAAATGAAAACAATGAAAAATAATCTAAAAATTGTTTTTATTTTTATTTTTATTTTATTTTTATTTTTTTTTTTAATAAACAATTACGCCAATTAGCCTCCCCGGCAGCGGCGCCAAAAACTTGTTGCGCTCGAATTAACTCTACCACAAAGCGTCACTCGCAAGTATACGAGGTAGCTGTAGCAAAGGTGATCGCCCCAAGGTCGTTCTCTCAAGGAAGCTAAAGTGGTTAATTGCTTATCAGAATATGTTTAACAAGTAATAAAGAGATTTATAAATTGTTAAATAATGAAGAAGATTGATTTAAGTTTAAAACAATAAAAGTAAATTGAGCTGTGTTTTGATTCACTTGATAGAATGGTCTAGGGTTTGCACTTCTCTACTACTTATGTGTATGAACGGTTATTCCTCTTAACTAATTCAATTTCAAAGATTAAATCTCAAACAACTCAACTAATCAAGTAAAGGAAATAAGCTCTCGCATTCAAACCTCTTTCAACTAATCTTGTCATAAGTGAAATAATCTTTTTAATAGGCTATATCTCTAATTCACCTAAGTCCCTAATTGAATTGTTCAAGTATTAAACTTCATCTCTCGATACATCATCTAATACCTTAAAACACATAATTGGTGATCAATCAATTATATATTAACAATATTTCATTCAATAAAGGCTAAAGAAATCATTAGTTAAGAGAATAACTAATTCATACAATCATAGTAAATCCATACAAACCCTAGACTAGATCAAATTAGTTCATAATGATTTCAAGCATACTCATCTCATTAATATTCAAAGAAATCAAATTAGACATGATAATGTTCATAGATGCAATTTCAATGAAAATAAAGAGATAAAGTTCAAGAACAAAACCAAATTACTCCTTGAAGTTTCTGAAGAATCTCTTGTTCAAATCTTGCAAGAAAGATGTATAAATGGCTAGAACAATCTAATCTAACTAGTTTTAATCCAAAGTGAAATCAAAATCAAGAAAACAAATGTTAAAACCCTCTTTTTGCTCTCTGACGGCTCCAAAATCTGTTCTCCATCGTCGATAACCTCAACCCTAACTTTTCTTTTTGCTTTTATACGAAACGTTGGCTTTAAAATTCGGTGCGCGCTTGGTTCATGAGGGACACGGCCAGGTGATGAGGGACACGGCTGTGTGAGGGCTTGTTGGAGGGACACGGCCACAAGACACGGCCGTGTCCCTTGCCAGTGTCCGCCTCTGCTTGTTTCTCTCTTCTTTCTTCTTTAGTTGAGTGACACGGCCAAGTCATGAGTGACTTGGCCGTGTTGCACTATGATTGAGGGACACGGCCACATGACTTGGCCGTGTCCCTTGCCTGTGTCTTCCAC
Organism: Garcia nutans; assembly: GCA_947685225.1. Taxonomy (NCBI): domain Eukaryota; kingdom Viridiplantae; phylum Streptophyta; class Magnoliopsida; order Malpighiales; family Euphorbiaceae; genus Garcia; species Garcia nutans. The sequence goes on from CANTUV010000032.1 coordinate 15,210,563, forward strand.
TGTGAGTTTTTAGTCTTCTTTGCCTTTGGAATTGGTGAGACACGGCCAAGTCAGAAGTGACTTGGCCGTGTTGGAGCATTTTTGGAGGGACATGGCCATGTTTGAGGTGACTTGGCCATGTTGCTTCATTTTGGAGAGACATGGCCAGGTGACTTGGCCATGTCGCTTGCATGTGTCGCCTGACTTGGCCATGTCGCTTGCATGTGTCGCCTACTGTGATGATTTCTTCTTCTTCAGTCTTGGTTCCTTGGCTTTTTTAACCTAAAACAAAACTCAAACAAACTTTAAACAAAAAGTAAATAAACAATAACCAACAAAACATAAACACCATACTAAAAACTAGATCAAAAACGACATAAACACTGAAATAAACTAAAACTACAAAATTAACAAAAACACTAAATAAACCGATTTAAACTAATAAAATACCTAAATAAAACAATAATTATTATAATAAACAAGACACAAATCTATAACAAAAACTAACAAAACAGATATCCATCATATCAATCTATATGAATCCATATCAACATACAAATATTTAATTCTAGATAGTTTAGTATACCTAAATATTATTTAGAATAAAAAATGATTCAGTCCAATATAATTCCTTAACATATAATCACTGATGTCAACCTATATCAACCTTTAACAAACATATATCAACTCATATCAATCCATATCAATTCATATCAACCCATATCAACATATAAATACACAGTTTTAGACTATTTAGCATACCTGAATACCATATAGAATAGAAAATGATTCAATCTAATATAATCTCTTAAAACATATGTCACTCATATCAATCTATATGAATCCATATCAACATTCAAATATGTAATTTTAAACTATTTAGTACACCTAAATATTATTTAGAATAGAAAATAATTTAATCCAATATAATCTCTTAATACACATATCATCTATGACAACCCATATCAACTCATATCAATCCATATAAATTCATATCAATGCATATCAACATACAAATACTCAATTCTAGACTGTTTATACACCTAAATACTATTTAGAGTAGAAAATGATTCAATCCAATGTAATCTCTTAACACACAGATCACCCACATCAACTCATATTAATTTATATCAATTCATATCAACCCATATAAACATATAAATGCATAATTTTATACTGTTTAACACACCTAAATACTATTTAGAACAAAAAATAATTCAATCTAATATAATTCCTTAACACACATATCACTCAGATCAATCAATATCAACCTATATCAACTCAAATTAATCTATATCAACCTATATAAATATATAAATACATAATTTTAGACTTTTTTTAATACACTTAAACACCATGTAAAATAGAAAATTATTCAATTTAATATAATAATCCATTAACACACATATCATCCATATTAATCCATATCAACATATATCAACTCATATCAATTTATATCAATATATATCAACATATATCAACCCTTAACAAATACATATCAACACATATCAAATCCATATTAACCCATATCAACCTATAATAATTTCATATTAACCCATATTGACCCATAACATATTCAAAATTAAAGTATATCGACATATATCAAACTATATATATATATATATGTTTTACTAACCTTGATAAATAGAGTTAGATTAAGCTTTGATTAACACTTTAGCGAGAACCAAAATTTTTGATGATAAGTTTTTACAGTAAAATTGATTAACCCAATGAAATCACCTTCTTTCTTTTTCAAAACAACTAGCTTGAAAAAAAAATCTTATTCTTTGAGAGAGTTACGATTTTTTGTAGGAGAAAAAAGAGGAGGAAAAATATTGTGAATGAATTTAGGGCATGAGAGAGGAGGAGGAAAAGTGGTTTAAAAAAAGAGAGAGAAAGATGAAGAAAGAGGCGTGACAAAGAGAGAGAGAAAGAAAGAAGAGAGAGAGAGAGAGGCAAAAAACTTCTATGAGAACCAAAATTTTAGGCGATAAATTTTTATTATAAAAGTAATTTTTAAATCTATTAACCCAATGAAATTACCTTCTTTCTCTTTTGAAATGAGTAACCCAAAAAAAACTTCTCTGAGCAAAATAGGAGAAAAAATTTTGTTAACGGATTTAGAGCATGAGATATGAGGAAAAGAGAATAAAAAAAAAGAACAAGAGAGAAAGAGGAAGGAGGGTGAGAAAGAGAGAGAGAAAGAAGAGAATGAAGAAAAAGAAAAGATTCTTCTTTTAGGGTAAAGGGAATTTTTGTTCTAATTGGTCTATTTAAGATTAGTCGAGTCTAAAATTTATTAATATATTTTAGGGTATTTTCTTGATTAATTTCTAGTTTTTTTAAAGAAAAAATTTTAATTTTGATTACAAATACAAATAACACTTACAAAAATAATAAAAAAGAAAAATATATAAAAATATATTAATAAAAATCATTAAATTTATTTTTAAACAAATTTTGCATATTATAGACATAAAAAAAAGTTAAAAAAATATTAATTCTATTTTGTTGATATTGTGTAGATGTTAGGTAGATATTTCATATATATTTGATATATATTATATAGATATTGTAGATATTTGATAGATATTGTATGTACGTTATATATTTATTGTTTGTATTGTTTGAACGTTGTATAGATATTTTGTGAATAAAAAATTTTAAAAAATAAACTTAACAAATATAAAATAAATACTGTGGATGTTTAGTAGATATTATAGATGTTTTATGTATGTTTGATAGACATTATATAGATGTTGTAGATGTTGTATGTATGTTATGAATTTATGAAAATATAACATAAAAATATAAATGAAAAGAAAACAAAAAAATGAAAAAAATAAAAATCAACATGGAAAAAACTTAGAACTAAAAAAAAAAGAACATGTTTTTATATAAATTAAAAAAAAAATTTCACTTCTTTAATTTTAAAAAGGAACCTAAAAAAACCTAATTTAACTAGTTTTCCAAGTTAAATTTGAATTAACTTTAGTACTTTCAAACTTCCAAAGCATAATAATGTTATTAAGTTGGTCATTTTTAATGGATACTAATCAATCTTAAGTAAATAATATTTTTATGCAAAAAATAATAACAAATTAATGAGTCACATTAAAATAGGAGTATAATAGGAAAAAACGTATATAAATTTATCTTTTTAACTAACATAGCTATTTTTTTCTCAATATTTATGAAATAAAAAGTAGGTCTATCTATATGAAATGAAGGAAGTATCTACTTATAATTGGCTTAATACATAAATACAACTTTGTACTGATAATAAAGAACTTCTTAGCATCTTATATTTTTCAGGTGTTCTATGACGCACCATATATTTTCTGGATATCCTATAATATACTTTTATATGCTTAAAATGGTATTCTTAGCTTAGTGTTCGAAATGTACTTGCATAAAAGGGACGTGAATAGTTTTTTTCCCATTCTCTAAACGGTAAAAGAGTATGTATAACTTCTTAATGTCCATTCTTCTTTTTCTTCTTCTTATCCTCCTCCTGCTCCTTCTCCCATTTCATATTAAAATTTTCATCCGTTCTTAATCTTTCTCTTTCTTTTGTTTGAGGTTTGATTTTGCCGCAACTCATCACTTCCATTTTAGTTCTCATTGTCAATCAATATGCTACTATTGAGTTAGGCAAAGAATTGAATCTCTTTTTCTTTCCTTCTTTTTATTATGATTATTTCCTATCTAAACCCATTTATCTTTTGGGTTTTTGTTTTTGTTTTTTATTTTTAAGTGTTAGAATAACATATTGTTGCGCTCAATTAATTACTACTACAAAGCGACACTCACAAGTATATGAGATAATTATAGCAACGATGATCGCCCCAAAGTCGTCTCACAAGGAATGAATTATTTTTCAATGGTTTGATTTAAACAAAATAAATAAAATTGAGTGTATATTGTTGAATTAGTGAATTGTAATTAAAATTTAAAAAGTAAAAATGAGTAGTAGTTGTGTAAGATTAATTCAATTCTAGGAATGATGCCTAGGGTTATAGATCAATTTAAATAAATCTTGATTCTCAAATTATCCATTAATATAACCTTGTATTTTAATTTATTCCTTGAGTTTAATTAGTAATTACCAATTCATTAGTTTTCACATTCATGAATTAACAACGACCAATTGTTTTGGAATTGCAAATTAAATAAACCCCAGAACTTAAATTTCTAATTCATTCTTTCAATATTAAGTGATTAATAGGTGGCTAATCTATCAAACTAACTTTAAGTCCAAAGCAATCAACCAATAACAAGGTATACTAAAGGAATTATCAAGTCATTTAATCAAATCTACTACAACCCAAGGCATGAGTAAATTAGCTCATCATTAATTTAAAACAAATATCCATCTCAATATTCATCAAATCAAAATTATACATTGTAATATTAATATTCATAATAAAACAACAACAATCTAGAAATGAATTAAAAGAGGGAATATGAAAAACCCCTTGTAGATGCCAAGAGTTGAACTACTTGTCTTCCTCCTAGCTTCCACCTTGATGTATGATGAACAACTTCCAAGCCCTCTTCAATCAATGGCTCTCTTTTTGAAAGATGGAATGGTAACTCTCTCAAGCTTATAACTTCAATCAAGCTTTCTTCAAAACCTAATCTTATAAGGAGCTTGCTCACTCAATTTAATCCTCAAACTTGATTAATTCTTGTCTATGGAAGGTATGAAAGATGAATGAAAATGAAGATGAAGAGAGAATGATGTCTCCCCATCCAAAACAACAACCAAAAACTAAGAACTAAGTAGCCCCAAATAAGCCAAACGTGTATGTATATCCATCCCTCTCCACTTCCAATTCTTTTCAATTTTTTAAGATACCAAGCATGTCTTGCCAACTCATACACAACTCTTTGTCTCCCTCTTTTTCTTTGTTTAATAATTCTTCCTATAAATCCATCCACCTTTTACTCATTTTTAATATTACTTTTTAAAAAGAAAGAGTCTTTTAATCCCCATTTGTCCCTCACTTAGTGCAAATAATTCAAAGGGACCATATGAGACACGGCCAAGTCATGAGTGACTTGGCCACGTCACTCATTTTCTTATGGACATGCCCAAGTCATGTGGCCATGTCCATGGCTGCTTCTAACACTTCTTTCTTCTTCATGGGACACGGCTAGGGCCCTGGCCATGTCATGTGACATGGCCAATTGCTTGGTCATGTCTTCTGCTTGTGTTCACCTCTGCCATTTGCTTTGCCTCCTTTATTCTTTGGTTTCATCAAGTGGGGCACGGCCAATGGCTTGGTCGTATCTCTTGTCAGTGTCTGCCTCTGCCTAATTTTTCTGAAGGACACAGCCAAGTCATGTTGCCTCAGACCGTGTCCTGCTTCTTCCTTACCTTTGATGAGTGACACGGCTAAGGTAAGTGGTGTCTTAGCCATGTCTCTTGATTTTCCACAAACTTTGATCCATCACTCCATTGTTTTGCACTTCAACCTAAATCAAATACTTCAAATAATCTTTAAACACAAATTAAAAGAAAAATTAACTAAAAACTAATAAAATTACCCTAAAAATAAAAACATAAATGATTGAAATAAATACCACACACTTAATTCTTTGCTTGTCCCCAAACAAAGTTAAAATTAAAACAAACTAAATAAGAAAATTTAGTCAAGTTCAAGAGTTATAAGAATGTATCAAGACTTTCAATTTCTTAAATCCACAATTAATATCAAACCAAACAAAACCAATACTCATGTAATTTAGTGGTTCTCCAAGCATAACCAATGTTGTCACTCCCTCACCAACTCTTTAAAGTGTTTAATAAGATAGTGTTTATACTCATAACATTCAATGAAAGATTAATACCATAAGCTTGCTTATCAATCAAACTTCCACTACTATATTCCAATCAATCATCAATCATAAGGTCTTTCATTTGGTTGTAATGGGGCTAAGGTAAGGGCATGATATTTGGGAGTGTGAGTTTATCCACTAAGTTCAAGAGCACTTCAAGAGTGAAGTAATCAACGTAGTATGACCAGCAATCCCAACGTATCTCCCAATCACTTAGCACTAGACATTAAAGAACTTTTTAGGAACTCTACTTATTAAATTTTCAAAGATCATTCCCAAACTCATTTCAACCCTTCCAACAAGAACAACAATTTTTTATTTTTTTTAGTAAATTATGGTTTACAACTAAAGAACATAATGATTTACAATCTTAAACCCATTAAATTTAACCCCACACTTATTTAACACAACGCTCAATTATTAATGCTCTTCAAATTCTCGACTTAATGAAAGGGTAAGAGACAAAATAGCATGGTTCAAAGCTAGTAGTATTATGAAAAAGAAAGAAAAGGAGAAATGAAATAGACTCAAAATTGACTAACTACGGTTGAATATAAGATTGATCTTTTTAAGCTAAAATGGGTTCACCTAATTACCTTAATCATATTGATGTCTAATTGAAATTTTTAAGTAGTCTCAAAATATATGTCAAAGCAAGTTCTAGCAATTCATCAATCAAAGATACTCGCAAACATAAAGAATATTAAGTTGGCTAAGAAATTAATAGGCTCAATTTCTCACAAGTTTAAGAAGGCAATGCAAGGAATATCTACCAAATAAACAATAAGCACCGATTTTATCCAATTCTCCAATTCATGCTTCAAAAATTAAAAAGTCATCTACTAAGAAACTTATAACAATTAAACTTAAAAAATATACTTTAAAACAATATGTAAAGTAAGGCAAAAAACTTATTAAAAATGACTAAAATAACGACTAAAACAAAGGCTTAAAAACAACAACTAAATTATGAAAAATAAAAGCTTGCATTTATGAACAAAAACTTAACACCCCACACTTTAAGATTGACATTATCCTCAATGGAAACTAGGATAATTTAAAAGAAGTAAGAGTTAAAGTACAACTTGATTTCTATCATTTTCTTTGTGAGGTAAGTGTTATCTTTTCATCCACAAAATATTAATTATTCAAGATTAAAAAGCAATAAATATAAAATAATCAAAAACAAAAAGTTTTAATAATAAACAGTGATAACTAAAATAAGCAACTAAAATATTCAACGACGAAAAATAAGAAAAATAAGAAATGTTCTCAAAAGGCAGAAGCTAATGTGATCTATAGTGATGGAGGATGGGATGATGATGCTGCTGAAGGGTGGAGGCTAAGAATCTTGGCAAGGTTGCTATTGATTTTTTCCAATTGGTGAAGGACTTCAGCATGATTACGATCTATCTTGCTTTTCCAATGCTTCAATCCTACTAATAATTTTCTAATTTTTTTGAGTTGAAGCATCTTTATCCAAACTGAGTGAATTCAAGTCGGACTCCTTATCAACTCGTGGTCTCTTTTGCCGGTCCCCTGGTGCAACTTGCTCATCTGAAGCCATCACATAAGCCCATTCTCTTTTTATAACCATGTGCATCTTCTCATGGGTAGTAAGGTCTAATGAATCACTTCTAAAAATTCTAGTCATATGGCAAATGCTCAGGTCAAAACCATCAACAAGTGTCATAGCTAAGGTGGTCACCAATCCACCTATATAAATTGCACCCCTTTTTCTATTTGCTATGCTATAAAAAATATCGGCTAACTAAAAGTTGGTACTCACGGGTATAGTATTGCTAGCACAATCTAAGAAAAATAGCTCGCTTAGTTCTACCACACCCGTACTTTCTTTTCGTGTAAAGAACCCACATGACATAAACCTATGAAAATACCTCAAGGCAGAATTTATCAATTTCATTGCCTTGGCCGATTTGGCCACATACATTCCAACTGAGCCTATTGCTACCCATATGAATTGTTGTCTAAAACCTTTAGGCACACATTTTTTCCCTTCTTGATGGATACTAAAAATAACATTCAATTATTGAATTTCAAGAACAATTGGTTTTCCAAGCAATTTAAAGCTAAACCTAGTACAAATCTTCTTTTCATCTCTTTCAACCTTAAGAGAGGTTAGAAATTCCATGGTAAGTTCTTGGAATTGAAAAGGTTTAAGGAAATTAATTTCTCTCATCCAAGGTTTTGAACATATCTAGTAAAATTCTCTCTAATTTAGAGAGTATCAAGGGATTCTTCACTTACATACCTTGTTGAAAAGAAACCCCTTATTAGAAGAGCCAATCTCTTTGAAGATGATAAAGAGGATGATGAAGGTTGCCTCCTCTTGTGATGGGACACCATTTTTGCTCTAGACATCTTGATTCTTTGGTGAAAAGTGAAGCTTTGATGGATTTTATTGATTTTTTATTAGAAAATTTGAAGATTTAATGGGTTTAATTGAGTTTTTGGTTAAGAATAATGAAAGATTTGGTGGAATTTTATGGTTTTTAAGGATGGGAATGAAGATTTTAGAGAGAGAGATGAGAGAAAGAAGAAAGGAAAACGGAACATAAGGATTTGAAAATGGACCAAATCGGATTTTAAAAAGGGGTGATACGGCCAAGCTGTGAATGGCTTGGCCGTGTTTGATTCTTTGGGAGGGACACGACCAGTGGCTTAGCCGTGTCCCTTGGATGTGTCTACCACTGAGATTTGTCGGCAGGGAAAAGAAATGGGGACACAGGCTGGGCAGTTTGGTCATGTCTGGGTGACATAGCCAAGGACATGGCCAAGCCTTAGCCATGTCCAAGCCTGGATTTTCTAGCCTCGCTTAACACGGCCAGTGGCTTAGCCGTGTCAAGTGGCAGTGTCCTTCACTGCCATTTTTTTCTTTTAATTTTTTTTAGTAAGTGTGTCACCCAAGTCTAATATATGCAACTTTTCTTCCTGACTTTACCCTGAAACTCCATCAAAAACAAAAAAAAAATGATCAAAGCACCCATTCTATTCTCTTAAAACCAAAAATGAAATTTAAATTGCAAAACAAGAAAAATTTAACTATGAAAAGAAATACAAACCGATGGGTTGCCTCCCATTGAGCATTTCTTTAATGTCGTGTAGTTGGATATCGTTGCATCACTCATTAAAGAATACCATACTTTCTTTGGTATTTTGCAGCTTCAATTTCTTCAAAATAGGGCTTCACCCTTTGTCCATTCACGTTAAATGTCTCGTTGGTTTTCAAATTCAACAATTCAATAAATCCAAATGGAAGTGTTTGAATGACTTGAAATGGTCCACTCTAACGGGACTTCAATTTAATAGGGAGCAATCTCATCTTTGGATTAAACAAAAGGACTTTCATTCTAGATTCAAGAGTTCTACTAGGGATCATTTTATCATGCATCACTTTGATTTTTTCTTTGTAGATCCTTGAGTTCATAAAGTTCATTCCTGAGTTCATCTTGCTCGAAATTTTTCAACACCCTGTGAAGAGTATATGTCCCAAAGGGGTAAGTGAAGATCGCCTGGGGTAGATTATTCTCTTCTATCTTGTAATCCTCAATTTTCACTTCAAATATTTCAACTTCTTCTCTCCAGGGCAAGGCCTTATCTAGCTTGCCTTTACTAATTTTTTGCAAGAAAACTTCTTTAACCACAGAATCAGAATAATCAATAAAAGAACAATTTTCATGGATAGTAATATTGGGAGTAGGGAAAGTGTTAAAAATTAAAAATTCCACAGTTTTTCCTAAGACAGTGATGGATAATTTTCCATTTTTAACATCTATCAAGGTATTAGTTATAGCCATGAAAGACCTTCCTAACAGAACTATATGTTCAGTATCGTTAGGGATATCTTTCCCCATATCCAAGACTATTAAGTCCACAGGAACTATTAAACCTCCAACTTTCACTAGAACATCCTCTATGATTCCCCTAGGAAATGTAAGAGTTATATCAGCCAATTATAAGACCATCTTGGTTGGTTTAAGTTTTCCAAGCTCTAATTTCAAGTAAATTGAGTAAGACATTAAATTTATGCTATCTCCCAAATCACACATGCCAGATTCTTCTTTCCCATTTCCCATGGAAAGGTTAATTACAAAACTCCCAGGGTCTTCAAGCTTAAGAGGTAACTTATGCTGTAAAATAACACTTGCCACCTCTGAAACCATCACCTTTTTACTTGGCTTATATATTCTATTTTTGGTGATAAGTTCTTTGAAAATTTTGGCATAAGCCGAGATGTTCTTGATCACTTTAAGTAAAGGAAGATTTATACTTACCTTGGAGAGCATGTTATAAATTTTAGAAAATTGTTTATCTTGCTTCTCACTTTTTAATTTGCTCGGGAAAGGAATTGGCGGTCTGTAAGAATTTAGAAATTTGTGTAGCTTTGGTGCAAATTGATGCCTCCTCACTAACTTCCTTCAGCTCATTGGGTTGAGCTTTGCCCTCTTGTATTTCCTCGCCATTCTCTTGCATTGTGCCTGCATCCAAATAATTATCAATTGTATTATCACCAATTTTATTATCAAATACCTTACCACTTCTTAAAACTGTGATTGCTTTGGCTTGCTCCGGTTGGCTTGAAAATTTTCCTTTTTGATTAGCTTGCAGTTGGTTAGTCAATTGACCCACTTGAGTTTCTACCTTCTTAAGTGAGACTTTCAAAGAGTCGAATCATTTTTTGTTCACGTCTTAATTTTGAGTGCTTATTTGAATGAAAGTATTCAAATTGTCTTCAAGAGAAGGTTTCTTGACTTGCTCATGATTTGAACTTTGCCTTTGAAATTGGGGTCCCCTTTGATAAGGTTGGAATGAATATTGAGGTGGAACTTGTTGTTGGTTCTTCCATAAAAAATTAGGGTGATTTCTCTAACCGGGTTATAAGAATTTAAGTGCGAGTCATTCCTTCCCCTTTGTTGGAACCCTTCAAAAGCAAAAGCTTGCTCTTACCCTTCTTGGAATTGATCAAAGTTTGAAGGACATACATTTGCATTGTGGCCTACCACACGACATGATGCATATGATTCTTGGCTCGACACCGGCAAGTTTCCTCTAGCATTCAACAATTTAACTTGCCTTGTCAACTCGTCAATTTGCCTTGCCATTTCTGAGTTTACATTCAGCTCATATGCTCCTCTTCTCCTTTCCTCAATACTCTTATTGAGAATTTGCCCCCAACATTTTTGCCCATTGCCTCTCCTGCAGCATTATCCATTGTGTTTTGACATTGTTGAGTTAACACATCATAGAAAAATTGATTGAGCAATTATTGTGGATAATAATGATGGGGGCATTGAAACAATAAAGATTTGAAGTGATCTCACGCCTCATGAAATGGTTCCCCATCAAATTGGGTGAAAGTTGCAATACTCCCCCTAAGCTCCTTTGTCTTTTGGTGTGAATAAAAATTTCCCATAAATTTGTTATACACTTCAGTCTAAGTGGTCAATGAATTTTTCGGTAAGGTCATCAACCACTCTTTTTTCTTATCTTTCAAACTATATGGAAAACATCTCATTTTGAGTTCATCCTCTATTAATGCTTGCAAAGGAAACGTATGCAATGTTGTGTAAAAATCTCGAATGAAGTTGAGAGGATCTTCATCAACTTCATTTGGCAATCCATGGAAAGATGGTAGTATGCTATAATGAGTGTTTTTGAGTTCATAATTTCTTGCTGCGTTGCTCAACTGGATACATTATGTGGTTACTCCAATGATTGGTCGGGCAAACTCCTTCATAGGTGGTTCCTTTATGTCACGTATTTCTACTTCCGTATTCTCCTCAAATTGCTCGTCAGTTTCTTCTCCTTCTTGTTCCAAAGGATCTATTCCTTTGGTATGAATATCGTCTATATTTGGAACAAGTTCATTTTCTTGAGACCTTCGTCATTGCATAAATCACCCATATAATTCAAAAAAAGAACTTTTAAATAGTTAAACAATTAAAATATAAGAGTCAAACTACTAACAAAAAATGCATCCCTGGCAACGACACTAAAAACTTATTGTGCTCGATTAATTACTCTTACAAAGCGACACTTGTAAGTATATGAGATAATTGTAGCAACGGTGATCGCCCCAATGTCTTCTCACAAGAAAAAAATTATTTTGCAATAGTTTGATTTAAACAAAATAAATAAATTTGAGTATGTGTTGTTGAATTGGTGAATTGTAATTAAAATCTGAAGGTAAAAATGAGTAGTAGTTGTGTAAGATTAATTCAATTCTAGGAATGGTACCTAGGGTTGTAGATTAATTTAATTAAATCTTCATTGTCAAATTATCCATTAATATAACCTTGTATTTTAATTTATTCCTTGAGTTTAAGTAGTAATTACCAATTTATTAGTTTTCACATTCATGAATTAACAACCACCAATTGTTTTAAAATTACAAATTAAATAAACCATACAACTTATATTTCTAATTCATTCTTAAGGTGGTTGATTGCAAAGTTTCGATATCGAATTTCACCTCTTGGTCTATTATTCAATATTAAGTGATTAATAGGTGGCCAATCTATCAAACTAACTTTAAGTCCAATACAATCAACCAATAACAAAGTATACTAATGGAATTATCAAATCAAGTTATTTAATCAAATCTACTGCAACCCAAGGCATGAGTAAATTAGCTCATCATCCATTTAAAATAAATATCCATCTCAATATTCATCAAATCAAAATTATATATTGTAATATTAATGTTCATAATAAAACAACAATAATCTAGAAATGAATTAAAAGAGAGAATATAAAAAAACTCCTTGTAGACGCCAAGAGTTGAACTACTTGTCTTCCTCCTAACTTCCACGTTGATGTATGATGAACAACTTCCAAGCCCTCTTCAATCAATAGCTCTCTTCTTAAAAGATGGAATGGTAACTCTCTCAAGCTTGCAACTCCAATCAAGTTTTCTTCAAACTCTAATCTTCTAAGGAGCTTGCTCACTCAATTTAATTCCCAAACTTTATTAAGTCTTATCTATGGAAGAAATGAAAGATGAATGGAAATGAAGATGAAGACAAAATGATGTCTCCCCCTCCAAAACAAGAACCAAAAACTAAGAACTAGGTAGCCCCAAACAAGCAAAACATGTATGTATATCCATCCCCCTCCACTTCCAATTCTTTTCAATTTTTTAAGACACCAAACATGTCTTGCCAACTCACACATCACTCTTTGTCTCCCTCTTTTTCTTTGTTTAATAATTCTTCCCATAAATCCATCCACCTTTTACTCATTTTTAATATTTTTTTAAAAAGAAAGAGTCTTTTGTTCCCTATTTAACCCTCACTTTGTGCAAAATAATTCAAAGGGACCATATGAGATACGGTCGAGTCATGAGTGACTTGGACGTGACACTCATTTTCTTATGGACACGACCAAGTCATGTGGCTGTGTCCATGGCTACTTCTAACGCTTCTTTCTTCTTTAGGTGGGACATGACCAAGGACCTGGCCGTGTCATATGACACGGGTAGTGGCTTGGCCGTGTCTTCTGCTTGTGTTCACCTCTGCCATTTGCTTTGTCTCTTTTATTCTTTGGTTTCATTAAGTGGGACAAGGCCAAGGCCAATGGCTTGGCCTTGTCTCTTGCCAGTGTCTGCCTCTGCCCAATGTAGGACACGGCCAAGTCATGTTGCCTCAGGCCATGTCCTACTTCTTCCTTGTCTTTGATGAGTGACACGACCAAGCTAAGTGGTGTCTTGGTCATGTCTCTTGATTTTCCACAAACTTTGATCCATCACTCCATTATTTTGCACTTCAACCTAAATCAAATACTTCAAACAATCTTTAAACACGAATTAAAAGAAAAATTAACTAAAAATCAATAAAACTACCCTAAAAATATAAACATAAATGATTGAAACATATACCCATCTTTTATTTCTAATTTATTCTTGAAATTTTTTTTTGTGTATTTTTAAAATTCTATTTGGATTTTTAATCCAATATATGATTATTGTAGTGGTTTAGGTTTTTGAATGGATATAATGATATTTCATCTTCATTTTCATTATTCTTTTATAATTTTTTGTGATTGACTTTATTTTTAGATGGTCATTAAACTTAATTTGTAAGATTTGTTATATATATTTATAAAATTTTGATTTTAAAGTAATTTTTTTCTCCAATTGCATTGGTGATGCAAGTTTTTTGCTTCTCCATAGATTGTATTGTTTGGGTTTATGATTTTTAAAAACAATATTGGTGCTTTTAAGTTTCTTAATCCTGATTTATGATTGCATTGCTGCAATTTTCTAAAATTGTATTGGTGCTGCAAATTTATTATGTGAGCTTATGATTTTTGGATTTATGCTTGTAATGCCTATTTAAATGGTATCCTTTGGGTGTGAACAATGCATCTTTTAGCAATAATAAAATTTTAAAATTTCTTATGCCCACCTAGTATTTGTTATATTTTCTCTTATAACTAGCTTTTATTTCTTCTTCCTTTTTTTTTTGTATCTTTCATTTTTCAATCTTCAATTTCTATATATGACCAAACTATTAAGGTTTGAGTTAGATTGAGTTAAAAATTTCACGGAGGAGGAAATCAAATGAAAGAGGTGTTAAGGCGCATGTAGCACAAGTCTATTGCTGAGCTGAGAAATAACTAAGCTAAGGGTCTAATAATATAATTTTAAACATGAAGAGGTGTGTCACAGGACAATCAAAAAGTATAGAGTTTCTAATATTTTTTTTTTATAAATACATGTGTGAATTTATGCATTAAGCCTTCATAATTTTAGGTTCTTAGGCCATCTCCAACAGCAGCTTCAAAACGCCATTATAGAGCAATTTAGGTTAAAAATTTACTCCAATCGTGCGCTATTCGTTGCGTCAAACTCAATGGATGCTACAGTGCTGCGCCAAACATAGCGCAGCACTGTAGCTGCGCTATGTTAAAAGAAGGAAGACGAAGACGAAGATGGAAGAACGAAGAAAGAAAGAGACACAGAGAAAGGAAGAAAGGAAAAGGAAATGTTCATTGATTTTTTTAATTATTATTAATTAAATATTATAATTTTTTTTAATTAATATAATAAATATAATTTGTTATGTATTTATTAATTATTATTAATTTATAAATATTAAATTTTATTAAATTTTATTTATTTATTTATTTCATTAATTTATTTGAAGCATTTATTTTAAGTAATAAAAAATATAAAATTTTAAAATAAATTTTAATAATTTTTTGATAATATTAAAATTATAAAAATATAAATTATAAATTAAACAATACAACACATACTTAATTAAAATTTAAACAACTTCAAAATACAACACACACTTAATTAAAATTTAAACAACTTCAAAATACAACACACACTTAATTAAAATTTAAACAACTTAAAAATACAACACACACTTAATTAAATTTTAAAAAAATTAAAAATACAACATAAAATGAATTAAAGAATATTATTAAAATTTATGATTATTTATTATTTTATATAATAAATAAAAATGATATAAAGAATATTCTATTTTTAAAGAGAATATATTTTTTAAAGATAAAGATAGTGTAAATGGTTGGAGATAATAATATACTGTTTGTTTTATTTTAAAGTTGAAGCTGTTTTATTTTAGTGCGATGGTTGGAGATGGCCTTAACCATGTTTAACTTAGAGCTTTTGACACTACCTTTGTCTCTAACTTTGAGTGGTGTGACAGTTTTAATACATGGTACGAATAGGACAACCAACTATTTGTAAAATTCATATCCAATGCACATTTAAAACATTCACATTGCACATACTATACAGTCATTAATTAGATTGCATTATCCCTAGTATCCATCATAACATTCATACTTACTCAAAAACTCATAAACAAAATTATATACCTATGAAAATCAAATATGTAATCATAAATTTTAATTTAATTAATATACTAATTACTAAACAAAAAATATATGATACCTATAATCAACAATTTGAATTATGAAAATGTGAAAAAAAATCCTAGCCGCCTTTTTTTCTTTGAATTTTCAGAGATTTTTTCTCTTTCTTAATTGAGAATGAGATTGTCATCAGTTCATTGACAGACGACAACCCTATTCATCTTTATTTATCTTGATTTTTATGTTATTTTTTCAGTTTTATGTATTTTTATTGTGTGTTTTATATTCAAAATAATTTTTAGATCAATATAGATATGAAATTTAGTGTTTGTTTTTATTTTGTGTTATTTTATCTTTTATAATAAAATCGAATATAAATTAAATTTTATTATAGAGTTTTATCTTTCTTTATTTAAAGGTTTTATGTTATCTTTCAATGAAGGTTTGTCACTCTCTAATGGATGTTATATATCCTTTTATAACGGAGGTTATCTATTTTTTCTCCTATGGAAGGTGATTACAAATGAGAAATCTACTAGTAAATTTTTTAAAAAATTAAAATTTTAAAATTATCTAATTTTAAATAATTTAAATAATTTAATTTTTTTTTTACATTTGAATGATAATTTTAAATAATTTTTTATATTTAAATAATAATTATCTAATAACTTTTTACATTTGAAATTTTCTTAATTATCTAAAAATAATTATTATTGTAATATTTTTACTTTTGTAAAATCCTTTTTAATAATAACTATTATAATTCAAATGTAAAAAATTGATTTTTTCAAAATTTTCTAATTTAAAAAAATACAATTATTATTGTAATATTTTTTATTTTTATAAAATTATTTTTAATAATAATAATTATTCAAATGTCAAAAAATTGAATTTTTTAAAATTCTTTAAAATAAGATAATTTTGAAAATTTTATTTTTTTAAAAAAATTTACTTATAGATTTCTTTAAATTTCAGGATAATAAAATAAATTAGTCGATTAATTCAAGACAACGGACGTAAATTAAATTACTCCATCTTCTAAATAGATTTAAATTAAATTACTCATTTCCATGTAATAATACTAAAGAAAAACACATTTGATCTCTGCAATATTCATAATAAAACAAAAATAAAATTCTCATCCCATCTGAAACAAAGAAATTCCCTCCGGTGCTATCACTAATCAGGCACTATTGATAAATAAAATAAGACAATAAATAAAAAAAATAAAAAATAAAAAACTTGTACATTATGTCCGTTGGGTGACAGCTAAAATTTTGAATTTCAAAAGCATCACACTAACACAGTTAATCGGCGCTCAATTCCACTGGCACTGCTTGCCTCACTCTCTGTACTCGAAACAGATAGAAACAGAGGAGACAGAGAGAAGAAAAAAAAAAGAAAAAATATATATATATATATATATAACAACTGGTCAATCTTCCATTTCCTCCATTCTCTTCTTCATTTTGTAATCTGCCTAAAAATTGTGTTTTGAAACAAAGAAACATGGTGGTGTCAAAGTCCAAGTATGAGGAAATCCGGCGAAAGAGATTAGAAGAGAACAAGAAGAGAATGGAAGAGCTTAACTTGAAAAATCTATGTCAAGAACTACATACAACAACCAGTCCTAAATCTTCTCCTGTAAGTGGAATTTACAGATGGGTTTTTTTTTTTTTTTTTTTCTATGTGTAGAGTGCTTGACAAAATTGCATATCCAGGTGAAGCGAGGGAGGCCAAGGCTTCCTCGACCACCAGTAGAGTTAATACCAGTGAGGAGGTCTACTCGGTTTGCAGCAAAGGCCCCTGTTAGCTATAAGGAAGTCAGTCAGTCTGTCTCTCTCTCTGCTTCTATGTGTATATGGGTATTTGCGTGCACAAATAGGGATTTTTTTTTTTCTCTAGGAGATATTTGATAATACGTTCTTATTCTTTTCTATTTTGAATTTATCTTGTTTTGTACATTTTCTTTTTCTTTTATCGATTCTGTGTTCTATACAAGGTGAAAAGCTGAATAACAATCTCCTCATTACCTCTAAGATTGACCTTCTATTCCCATAAAGCCCCCATTTTTCTGATAGGATTTGGAACTTGAGATCTCTAAGGGAACAAAGAAGTTCCATTATTCTGGGTTCAAGCCTCTAATCTCTTGCATGCATTTATTGACTGTACTGTTTACTTCAATAGCTTTTTCTGTTTTATTTACTTAGTGACTCTGAAATTACATTCTTATTTCTTGGTAACATATAGTACTTAATTACATTTGGATTCGGTAAACTTTGGACCATCAAGTTTTGTGGAATTTACCCCTAATTTTATTTTTTATTTATTAATGGCAGGTTGCACCTGAACCTCTGGAGAGACCTAGAAGGCTGGAATTTGAACCCATTAGTTAAAAGTTTTAAGTATTGCCATTTTAGTTGATTTGTATTATTCTTACTATGAGATTAACTTGCAGGAGCTACAGTACTTATCGAAGGCGAGATCTGTCCAATCGAGTCTATGCTTCTGATAAGGTCAGGGAACATGCAATTGATAGGGCAGAACAACTTCAGTCTAGTCTAGAACCTGAATTCCCAAGTTTTGTGAAACCCATGACTCAGTCACATGTAACTGGAGGATTTTGGCTGGTAATAAACCAATTATTTTTTCTAAGTACTAGTTTGCTAAAATCAACTCTAAGTAACATAATTCTCTAATAGTCTCTTCTCAATTGCGAGAAATGATGGTGTAATAAATGGGTATAATTGCAACAAGTCTTAGTATTAAGATAAAATAGTATAGTTTTAAAGGTTTAAATACGAGTCTAATGTTTCCAAATGGTTTTGATTTTTTCTTTTTTTGTCGTTGAGCCTTTTAAATTTGATTGATACAGAAAAATTTTAAAGGGGTTTGGCTCAATGGTATAGCATCTCTCGAGCACTATCCTATATCAGTTTGGTCATTGGAAATTTCTTAATTTGAATTTTCTTCATAGGGTATTAAAAAAAATCAAGATGTACTTATTTATTTTATCATAATTTCTATTACTAAATATTTGGACAGGGTCTGCCAGTTCAATTTTGCAAGGATCACCTTCCTAAACGTGATGAATATATCACCTTGGTGGATGAGAATGGAGATCCATCTGAAACAAAATACCTTGTTGAGAAAACTGGTCTTAGTGCTGGGTGGAGAGGATTTGCTATTGATCATAAATTGGTTGATGGTGATGGATTAGTGTTCCAGCTTGTTAGCCCAAGAGAATTTAAGGTAACCTTTCTTACCAATAAACTATTAAAATTATGCTTTGTTCATTCATTCATTCAAGGCCTAAACATTCTTGAATTTAAGTATGGCATGATGATACTCCATATTGAAAAGATTTTGATTTTGCCAAGATCATGTTCATTTTAACTTGAGAGATGGTGTGCTTCTCTTTAATTATTGAAAAGACTTACCTAGACCGAGTTTATAGCCAATAAGATTATTTATTTTTCTTGTAATCAGTCTTTTATTGGTTTTTAATTTGACAGATATATATACACTTGTTCAAGATAAGAATTTCCTTAAATTAGTTTGCAAGTAAATGTACAACCAAGTATGCTACAACATTTCCTCCTTTTATATGTTTTTTTACATTTTGGAATTAACATAGTTGAGAACTATATTAGTTGCCTACATGTGCACTTGGGTTAAGATTTAGTTCATTGCTTTACTAATATATTCAGCTTAATGATACTTCTCATTTTGCGAATTTGAAAAATCAATTGGAGCATAGTTTGTTTTTTTTTTTTTTTTTTAAATTATCCGTGCCTTTTGCTCCGTCCAAATGCTGCCTTTTATAGTAATTTATTGTTTTTACTGATTTGATATAAAGACACGTTATTTTCACTTTTCTTTTTCTGCTAGTTTAACTTTTCTTCTTGATCAAGACTTTATGCTCAATAATTACATGCATATATTGCCCCACTTAAGCGAAAGAAATTAAATTATTACCTCAAATTTGCTATAATCTATATTTTTTGGATGATCATAAAACCCATAATATGTGTAGTAGAATGTAATGTAATAAACTTGGTATATGATGAAAAAATGAGAAATGAAGTCCATTATTACAGATTCACCTAATTATGTCATAGTGCCATGCATTATTTTTCAATTTAGAAAATCTTCATGTTTTCTGCTTTGTGCTTCAATTTTCTGTGTGAATTTCCATTAACAATTATTTTCTCAGGTTTACATTATCAGGGCATATGATTCAGAAGACAGTGAAGGGAAGGAAAATGACAAAGAAATGAATGAAGAAGACGACGAGAATTTTGATGTCACGGACGGAAGACGTTCTAAGCGAATCAAACCAAGTAATGCCTCTTATCTCTGCAAGTTGATTTAATAGTTAAAATATGTCTTCATGGTAAAAAAAAAGAAGAAAAATACTACTTTTTTTTTTTTGGAAAATTTGCAATCAAAATAAAGTATTTATCTTAATTTAAATAATTTAGTCGAAATTATAGTAAAGTGATCAAAATCGAAATAAAAATTACCCATTATATCAATTTTTTAATCACTTGTAATAAAATCGATTTTATCATATTTTTTGCCGCTAAATTCAATTAAAAAAAACAGATTTTTTTTACCGTTTGACTAAACAATTTGGATTTCTTCTCAAATGTCATAACAATTAATACAGGAATATGTTATTTTTGTTTTTGGACAAATAAAACATGAACGTCTGGTACTTATATATATAATATATAATATATATATATATAATATACATTATTTCTTTTAAGTAATTGGATTTTGGCCCCCAATTATTTTGTTCTTTTATTTTTCTTCTCATTCTTTCTATTGCCAACTTTTTTTCCTTTTCCTTCGTTTTTTTAATAAAATTTCTAGCATTAAAAAGAGTTGATTAATGTGTTTATACTTACAGTAAGTGAATTATTTTATTTATTTTCATTCTTTTTTTTAGTTTCTATTTGATTCAAATCTTAATTTTTCTTAATTTTGTTTGTAAAAATGAGTTTTAGTGAAAGTAAATCAATATATTAAAATACAAAATTTACTAAAAATTCATTAGTTTATCAAAATTTCCATTTGAAATCCTAAATTTTCAATATAAAGTTCTTGAATAATTTGTTCGCTTTTGTTAGATTTTTTTAATTATAAATATCTAAAGCTTGCAATTAATTTTTTTAACAATTAATTAAGTATAAGATTTTGATTAATTATGGTGAATTTTGAATGGGAATGAGATAGGACTATATTATTTTTGGAACTAAATAAATAACAAAATAATTTAAATTTATTTTGTTAAAAATATAATATATTTCATCTTGTTGATTAAAATTTTAATAAAAGTGGTAAAAATTTTAATTATTAAAATTTATATGTTACTGGTAAATATAGCTTTGGCCGCCTCAATGTAAAACCCTGGTCCGCCTCTGTTTCATATTATTAATAGAAGCAAGTTGAAACTATTGACATTTTGAAGACAATGCTTAAAAGCTGTTGATGGAATTTAATTAACAAAAAGTATATATAATTTAAATATTAGTATGGCTTCAAAAATATTCTTTCATAATATATAGAAAATTTGGAATTTTTTTTAAAAATCATGTATTCAGTTTATTTTTTAACTGAATTTTTTAAAATACTTATTCCATGACAATAATAATACAAGTTTCATAACAAATAACTCAACTTTTTTTTTATTATTATATAATGAGAGTGTTATAAAATAGGTCATGATATATTAATACGGTTTGTAAAATGCATAAAATTAATAAGTTAGAATTAATTTTGATAAGTTAATATCATAAATATTTTGACACATTTATGATATAATTTAAAACTAGTCATATGATGAGTTGACATACAAACATTTTTTACTAAAATAAAGTAATTTTAATAAAATTTAAAGTTATATTATTTTATTATTATTTAACTGAAAAGAGTAAAAATATGTTTTATATTTATTTTTTCAAAAATGTTTCAAACAAAATTTGTATTAGTAGCCGCATAATCTTCTCCTCCATTTTTGCCCTTTATTATTAAATTTTAATATTAAAATTTAAAACACACATCATTTCATCCACGATGTCTTATTTATGTATTTTGAAAAATATTTCTTTAATGTATTGACATTTTAAAAATTATTTTAACTATGATTTTATTTTATAATTAATATTTTAATTAATTATATAAAGTATAAATGTTATTTTAAATTATAAATATTGCATAAATTAAATGGATGGTGTTAACTTTATGAATCGTATATTACATATTTAAATAAATATTATATATATATATATATGTTTTGTTGGTATAATCTATTTAAATTTTTGTATCATATATTAAATTTTAGATATCTTGAAATGATTAATAAGGTGTTAATTCTAATGGTGTCATAAGAAATGTCATCAATTTATTTGTGCACATAATCTAATATTCAAATACACACACACACATATATATATATATATTAGTTTCACTATGTATTGGTTTTCTGACTTGTGACTATTGGTTTTGGCGCAGGGAGCAGTGCTTGACTGTGAGATGGAGCAATTAAAGCAGCAATAGCAGAGAGCTACAGTTTTTGTTTACGGGCTACTGACTTTTGTATCATATATATGCCAAATTGCCCATTGTAAAAAAAAAAAAAAAGGGCATCTAGTTCCGTATCTTGTAGCACGAGAAAAAAAAATTCTAAACTATTGGTAGAGAGCTCAACTTAGTTGTATTTTTCTCAATATCAATCTCAATTATGGACTAAGAACTAATCCTGCATGTTAAATTTGATATGGGTTTTGGAGAAGAACAAAGGAAATTTAGGATTAAAGAAAAATATTGATTTGCATAGGTTTTTTTTTTTTTTTTTTTTTTATGAATCTCAAATTAGGAAAAAAAGTCAAACTTTTAACATGTTGATGCCTCAAGAGTAAATTGATAATTGCCTCCCAAATTTTTAAAAAAAATTATTAATGGTTAAATACTAGAGGTTTTGTAACATATCCTGAATAATTCTGTCAATGAATTATTAAGAGATGCTACTAGAGTCTAATTCTGTTAATGAATTATTAAGAGATGCTACTATGGTCTGTACATTGTACAAATCAAAATCAGAGTTCTAGCCTCATAATAAAAGACATGGCCGTGGTAAATCCTAGAGCCGTGTCCGTGTGAATTAAACCTCAATCTGTCACATAGAAAATGAAAAGACACGGCCATGGCAATTTAAGAGCCATGCTCGTGTGTTTCAAACCGTCACTGCCCATCAACACAACTTACAAAGAAAACACTCCTTATATTTTCAAATTCAATTTTACACCAATTTCTTCAATTTAACAATAATCATCTAAAGTTTAATCAAAACTCCAAACTTTAATCAACATACTTGTATAATAAACAAATCCCATAACTAATATGGTTTACTAAAATTTTCATTCAAACCAAATATACATAAGTATAATCTACAAAGACAAAGTATTTAAAAATCTCTAAGTTCTTATAATTATATAACTGTCATTTGAAATTTAAAACATTACTAAGTGAACTAGATAAAATACTTAACACGAAGTCCTTTCTAAATCCTTCTGTGTTGCAGTTGACATTGATGCTTTAAAGACTCACTCTGTTGATTCTACTCTTTTAAATTCTTCTATATCTTTTTCATTTGGTAGTTTATTTCATTTAGTAGCTTTTAGATTATAATATAAGAAAGTAACTTTTAAACTACCAAATGAAAAAGATATAGAATTACCACTTTAGAACTTTGACAAAATATGCAATTAGATCTTAATACAAATTGATTCATCATAACATTAATAAATTGAATGTTCAATATACTTAAGTAAATTTAATCATTTAGCATTATTTCTCGTTTTATAAATTCTTCTTACTTTCTCCGCTCACACTGAATTTTAGAATTCTAGGTTCAGATAACAGATCATTGATGACAAATAAATAATCAATGTAAAGAATTTAGCCAATGACTCACTGATGACATGAGTTCCCACTATTAGCAATAGTGCCCACTATCACTGGTGACACAAAGTGTCTATTGATGACACAAAGTGTCCATTATAATTATAGATGTCCATCATATGCTAGCCATTCATCTAAAAGCTTGGTTTAATATCAGTATGGTTTGGGTAATTCACTACTCTTTCATTTTCAATCAAACATCATTTATAAGTCACTTTATCACAAACAATAATAAACATTTGAGTAAAAACACTTTCCATCCTCTCATTCAATTATTTTTACTTTAACTATACTTGTGTTGAAATACTTCTTAAGTCAAAATTAAATATATTAAATATTTTGTATTTAATATGGTTACTAGACATGTTTTAACAATCACTTTAATTCCAACTTTAAACTTACCTGATCCTATATTTAATACTTTGAAAATTCATAATTTTCTCTTTAAGCTAAGACCTTATTAAAGACTACATAATTATTTATATTCTCAATCAATTATGAATTCAAACATAATCTCTTCTAAGTATTAATTCCATAACTATCTTTGAACTCTAAATTTGCCAAACCCTAAATAAACTTCTTCGTAAATAAAAAATTGTTTAAAACATAATTTTAGACTAAAAATGATACATGCTCACTTTTAGTTATTCAAAAACAATACTTTAAACTAAGTTCTTTTTCACTTTGTTTCATATTCAATCTTGCTTTTGATAAGTTCCATCAATTCAACAATCATAAAAATTCCATCACAAAAGGTTAAATAACTTCATTAGTTCAATAAAAATCAAAAGAAAACTAAAGAATAACAAATTATCAATATACAAGCACAAACCTCCTTTCAACGTACTTTTCCTCTCTCTTTCTCAATTTCCCTTAAGTATTTGATGATAATCTCACTTAATTTGGTGAATTCTTCTAGAAATTTTGAGTTATATTTAGGTATTCTTTAAGTTTCATGTATGTTGATGGAAGAAGGAAGAAGAAAGGTGGAGATATGGTGGAGATGATGATGAAGTCGGTTTGGTGTGGGAGGAAGAAGAAAGAATCTTCTAGTTACACATATATATAGTTTTTAGGGTTTTATACTATATAATGCTCATATCGAAACTTCGATACACCTACTTTCTTATTTATTTTTATAGATTTTAATTTTGTAAAACCATAAAAATAGTTTCTTTAATTAATTTAAGGCTCTATTATTCATTTCTCTCCTCCTAATTTTAGTAGAGTCCAATTCTAGAGTCATTAGAGTATTTTTGTAGAATACCGATTAAATCTTTATCCGAATTTAACTTTCAACACTTTAGAACTCAACCGACTTCATTTCTAATCTATTTCAAATGACTGGGTCACTCTCAACGCTATCATAGTCCAATTTCTATATATTTCAAAGAATCATTGTTTAAAAATTTCAACCATTACATGTTTCTAGTAATCCTATTCAACTCGAATCTAAAAGAATGATTTACAAAAAAAAATATACTTGATTGAAATATTAAAGTAATGAAGATTTTAATGTTTTAACCATATCAAAAGGCATCATAAAACTTATTGATTAGATAAATATCTTATTTCAAAGTATTTTTGAGTTTAATATGATTGATAATAAGTTCATTCTTGATCAAATACATGAACTTCAAGGTCTAGTTTGAAAACTAAAGGACTTGAAAGTTGATGTTTCTAAAGCATTGCAAGTAAAGGCAATTATTGCAAAGTTGCCTTAGAGTTGGGATGATTACATAAAGAAATTGCTTTATACTTCTATGAACTTCAGTTTGGATCGACTCATAAAGCAATTGGGGATTGAAGAAGAATCCACATATTCGTGAAAAGAACTTTGCTTTTGAGTTAAATAACAAAGTGAATTTTATTGACACTAATAATAAAAATTAAAAAACATTCTAGAGGAAATAAAAGGAGTTTTAGTGAAGTAAGTTCTAATAATTCTAATTTTTTTAAGAAAGACAAACCTTGCTATAATTGTGGTAAGAAATGACACTTCAAAAGTGATTGCAGGTCTAAAAAGAAATAAAAGAAAGAAAATGCAAATCCTAGTGGTACTGATGTTGGTAATGTGGTGGAAGAAAAAGAGGTTGATGATTTGATTGCCTTGGTATTGAATCGATATGCAAATCAACATAATTACAGAATTACATATAGTTACCGTCACTTCATCTAGTGGTTGGTGGTATGATTTGGGTGTCGTAGCTCATATTTGCAATAGTAAGCAATTGTTCAAAGATTACAAAGAATCCAAGAATCCAAAAATAAGCAAGAAGTGCTTATGGGCAATCATATTGGAAAAAGGAAGTGTTGAAATCATATTCTATTTGGGAAAGAAAGTACTACTTGTGAATGTCTTTCATGTTCCAGACATGAAGCAAAATCTTATGTTTATAAATTTATTATGTAAAAAAGCATATATGTTGTACTTGATTCGGACAAGTTGATTATGTCCAAAAATGGGGTATCTATTGGGAAGGGTTATTCTTGTAATGGTATGTTTAAGCTAAACATTGTTAAAAATGATAATAATAAATCACATGTTTCTATTTATACCGGTGATAATTCATTTTCTTTACAACATAGTAGATTAACACATGTTAAATATTAATCTATAAAGTTTATGAATAATCATGGTTTGATTATTTATAAAGATA
The DNA here is from genome assembly GCA_947685225.1 of Garcia nutans. Taxonomy (NCBI): domain Eukaryota; kingdom Viridiplantae; phylum Streptophyta; class Magnoliopsida; order Malpighiales; family Euphorbiaceae; genus Garcia; species Garcia nutans. Next base: position 15,236,887 of record CANTUV010000032.1, read on the forward strand.
ACCATAAAGAAAAATATGAAATATGAATTCAAGAAAATATGACAAAGAAACCTTTTTCTAAAGTTCATAAAAAATCAGCTTTACTTGAACTTGTACATTTGAACATATGTGAACTTAATGGTGTTTTGACTAGAGGTGGAAATAGATATTTTATAATCTTTATTAGTTATTCTTTAAGATATACTTATGTGTATTTAATAAAAAGAATCAGGATGAAGCTTTTAGCATGTTCAAGTAATACAAATTAGAGGTTGAAAATTAGAAAAATGAAAGGATTAAAATTTGAGAAATGATGAAGCAATAGAGGAGGTGAATACTTCTCAAATGTTATTTGCTCCTTTTGTGAAGAATATAAGATTGTACACCAATCAAGTATTTCATACACTCCTTAACAAAATGTCTTAGCAAAAATAAAGAATAAAACATTGGTTGATATGTTGAATGCTACTATTTTTAATGCTAAGTTGCCAGAGTTTGTGGAGAGAAGTTTTGTTAATAGCTTATGATTTGCATAATAGAATATCTTCAAAGAAATTAAAGTTTCTCCATATGAGTTATGGAAAGTAAGAAAACCAAACTTATCTTATTTGAAGTTATGGAGATGCCTAGCCTACAATAGAGTTTATGATCCTAAAAGAACTAAAATTGGTCAAAGAGCTTTTAAAAGTGGTTTTGTTGGATATCTTGAAAATTTTAAGGCATATATATTTTTAGATGTTGTTTTAAATATTATAGTTGAATCTAGGGATGCTAAGTTCTTAGAAACTAAATTTCTTAGCAACTATAATAAAACTACAAAAATACAATAAGAGAATGATCATCATAATTCATATTCCTATGATAAAAGAATTATACCACAATCCTTTATCAAACCTAGAAGGAGCCAAAGAGCTAAAAAAGAAAAGAGCTTGGGATCCAATTTTATTTCTTCTCAAGCAATTATTTTTTTGGTGGAAGGCAATAGGACTGAGGTTACCAAAAAGATACCCATGTTGCTTAATATTAAAATTGATCCAAAAACTTTTAATGAAGTAATGTCATCAAGAGATGCTATATTTTGGAGGGAGGCAATAAATGATGAAATGGATTCATTATTATCTAATAACACTTGGATACTAGTAGATTTACCTCCCAAATCAAAACCAATTAGCTGCAAATATGTGTTTAGAGAGAAATATAATACTGATGGATCTTTACAAACCTTCAAATTAAGGTTGGTAAATAAAAGCTTTAGACAAAAGGAAGGTATTAATTATTTTGATGCTTATGAACATGTGGCAAGAATTACATTTATTAGTGCTTTTAGTACAAACATCTATTTATAAACTATATACTCATCAAATGGATGTTAAAACTACATTTTTAAATTCAGATTTGGATGAGTGTACATGAAATAATATGAAGGTTTCATTCTTCTTAGAAATGAAGGAATGATTCATAGACTTGATAAAACCATATTTTGTATTAAAGTTTATGGTTAGTCTAACTTTATTTTTTGTTATTATCAATTGTGTTTGATGAGTTTTCTTTGATAAGTCAAAATGAAGTGTATTCTATGAAATATGTGTTTTTGCTACATTTGGATCAAATTTAGAAGTAAATAAGCAAGGAATTGAGATGAAAAGCTAAAAAGGAAGTAATTCAGGTGAAAACAAAAGGAAACTCAAAGACATGCCCATGGGAATAACTTGTCATTCCGCAAGACTTCTTCTATCTAGGGTCTGTACAAAAAAGTTTAAAAAGAAAGTGAAGAGTCTAGAAGTCAATTCAATTCCACGATCATAGAGTCTCAATGACACAATTGTGGGGTCCATTTTACTATTGCCTGGTGAAGAGGATTTCAAGACTCATTATTGATGCAATTATGCATGGTCATGAGGTCCATAACCATGACCGTGGAAAAATCAGGATGGTTGAAAGTCTGATTTTTAACTGAAATCTTGTATGATTTGGATTCCTATTCAAGCAAAGAGCCTCTTGATTTGCCTTAAATCCTTTCCTAATAAAACTCTATATACGCAAGCCTATATATAAGCAAGGCTCCTTCCAAGTTTTTAATCATCACAGAATTATTCAATTTTCTTCAAGCTTCAAGATTTCTTGGAGAGAGGAGGCCTAACCCTTGGAGAAGTTCAAGCTAGGAGTTTCATTCAATCTAAAGAAGTTTTTAAGTTTGATTATCTCTTTTTCTTTTTTATTCAATATCTTCAACTATCTTCTTTAATTCTTTATTTTTCAATTATGTCTAGCTAAAAAACTGTTAGAATACTATTAGACAATTCAATTAAGTATTTTATGATAACTTCATGATTATTCAATTCAACATAATTTTTCCTTTGATTATTTTATCATATTTATACTTAATGCTTATAATTATTTAGCCAATAATTATTTAATTTAAAATATTGTGTGATAGAGTGAAGCATAATATTAGTTCAAGGAGATAACAATCTTGAGTAGTTTTTGCTTAGAGATAAGAAAAATACTTAGGAGATTGCTCAAAAATTCTCACAAAACTCAATGAATTGAATTAATTCTTATGAACACGATAGTAGAAATAAGAATTAATCTCTATATTATTTTTAGATCTTGAGATAGACTAAAATTTAAATTAGGAGAATTCAACCAAATAATCAATAAATAAATAAATTTGGATTAATATTTTAGGAAAACTGTAAAATAAACAATTGGATAAGTCTAACCCTAGTCTTTTAACTCATTAAGTTTCCTCATGGGATGATACTTTGTTCATCACTATATTACTTATTTGTGATGTTATACACTTGTAATTAAATTAGGTTCAGCACATGCCGTTACTAAGGAAGACAACAATTCTAATATTAATAATATTGAATTATTGTTACTTTGGAGATTTATTTTTGTTTTTATTTATTTATTTTTCTTTTTCCTTGTAGGTTTATGATTATATGTGCAAAAATCCCAACATGAAATTGGAAGCATATAATCTTGAAATTGAGAAGTTTCGATGAAAGCAAAATAAGAAAAGGAGAGAAAGACTTAGAAGAGAGAAAAAAAAAGGGAACTTCAACTGAAATTATAGAAGAAAAGAAGAAGAAATAGAATATATATATATATATATATCTGAAGAGGAAGAAACCATTGGAGACAATGTGAAAAATAGAACCCTTGAAAATTATGCCTTGTCATTTACTCAAACATGGTCAGGTATCACCAAACTGCCAGTCCAAGCAAATAAGTTTGATCTTAAACCAACTCTAATATCTATTATCCAATAATCATTATTTTATGGTTTGAATCAAGAGGATGCCTACCCTCATCTGTCTAACTTGTTGGAGATTTGTGATACATTCAAAATCAATGGAGTCTCTAATAATACCATAGGACTCTAATTATTTCCACTCTCTTTGAAGGACAAAGCCAAAGAGTAGTTAAACTCAAAGGCACTTGGTACCTTCACCACTTGAGATCAGTTAGCAGCAATTTTTCTAACAAAAGTACTTTCCACCTGCAAAAACTGTCAAGTTGAGGAATGACATTACTAGCTTTGTACAACATTATAGAGAACCTTATATGAAGCTTGAGAAAGATTAAAAGATCTTCAAAGAAGATGTCCTTATCATGGAACAATAAATTGACTCTTAATTCAAACTTTCTATAATGGATTAAATCTAACGATTAAGAGTAGAATTGATGTATCATCTAGTGGAGCAATCATGAATAAGTTCCTTGCAGATGCTCATAAGTTAATTGAAGATATGGTGGTAATAAATTATCATTGGTCTTTAGAAAGAAGCAATTCTAAAAGGGTAATAGGTTTGCATGAAGTTGACAATCTATCCTTACTCTCGGCTAAGATAGACGCTATTGCTAAGAAGCTTGAACACATCAATTTCATTTCTTCTTCTATTTATAAAACCTATAGAGGTAATCACTAAACTGTAAGGTGTCAAGGGCTAAAATAAATGCAGTTTGTAGGCAACCAAAGTGGACCTCAAAATCTTTCCTATAGTAATCGTGCAACCTAAGTTGGATAAACCATCCAAATTTATCATGGAAAAATCAAAACAATCAGAAGGTGCCCTATTAACACCCTTTCTTAAGGAATTAAAATCAAAGCCAATCTCATCAATAAGAAAGTAAACTATCTTATGAATTGGCTTTAGAGAAATTCATTGGGATTACATATGAAAGTTTTGATAAGCTTGAAAGGTAATATGACAAATTGGAATTAAGTATAGAATATATTGCAATCCAAAATAGGAACCTAAAAATTCAAGTGGGCCAAATTGCAAGTTCTTTTACTAGTTGTCCTCAAGGGGCACTTCTGAGTCTACCAAAAATCAATCCAAGAGAACATTACCATGCTATCTTCTTAAGAAGCGAAATGCAACTTAAAGACCACTCAAGGAAGACCCCACCTCAAAATTCTTTCTTCTTCTAAAATAAAAATTGAATAAAGTGTGCTAAACAAGAGGAGACACATGTTAAGTAAGAGATAGAATCTTATGTGCCATCTATTCCTTTTCCTCAATAACTGATAAAGCACAAATGGGAATAATAATATAAAAAGTTCTTAGAAATTTTCAAGTAACTTCATATTAACATTTCTTTTTATAGATGCTCTTTTACAAATACCAACATATGCAAAGTTTTTAAAGGAACTATTGTCTAAGAAGTGAAAAAAATGCCATGATTACATTTACTGAAGAGTACAGTGCATTGATACAAAACAAACGTCCTTCTAAGCTTAGATCCAGGGAGTTTTCTATTTTGTAAATGGTGAATTTGATTTTCATAATGCTTTATGTAATTTAGGTGCTAGTTTTAGTCTAATACATCCATTTATTTACAGAAAATTAGGATTCACAAAGATGAAGCCTACAAAGATGACATTATACAGATTGATCAATTAAGTATCCTGAAGGAGTTGTAGAGAACGTGCTAGTGAAAATGGACAAATTTTACATTCTGGTTGATTTTATGATATTGGAGATGAATGATGATATAGAAATTCTACTAATTTTGGGAAGATCATTCTTAGCTACTATTGGAGTAATAATAGATGAACAAAGAAGCAAACGTACTTTGGAAGTGGGGGATGATCAAGTTGAGTTTAACATAATAAAATCAATAAAGAACCCTACTTCCACAAATAAGTATGTTCAAGTGGAATCTATTGATGAAGTAATTCAAGATGACTTTTAAAAGGAATTTCCACTCAAAACTTTCTTAAACCAAAGCTCCACATCAAAGGAAGTAAGACAATAGCTATTAATGACATAGCTATAGATGCGACTCTACGAACATAAATTAAAGGGTACAAAGAGCTGGGGAACGACAAGCAACATCTTAAGCAATGTTTTTTAATCTTGCACCTTAAGGACCAAAATTTATAAGTTGAGTTAAAGACTTTAAAATTAGTGCTCATTGGGAGGCAACCTAATATTTCATTCTAATTTTTATCTTTGATTTTGTTTTTATGTTTTTATTTTTATTTTTGATTTTTGGTTTTAGATTTTTACTTTTTATTTTTGTTTAAGATTAAAACTTGGATTGATTTGAGCTCTTTGATGGATTCTTCCTACAAGAGACAAAATGAAAGCTCAAGAATAGGAATTCACAACACCTCTACCACCCAATGTCTAAACCACTAAGGACAATAGCAAGCTTCAAGTTTAGGGCAGTTTAGCCTTAAAAATTTAGTAAAGTATTCTATTTTATTTTGAACTTGTTTGGTAAAGTTTTCTTTTCTCTTTTAAACTTATTTATTTATTTTTATCAATTTTTAGCTAGACACTATCTTGGGAATCAAGTTTAAAATACGTAGTTGGGATATTGCTCTCAGTCAATCTCATTATATTGAAAAGGTGCTTGAAAAATTTAAACATTTAAGGATTAAAGAAGCAACTATTCTATATTATGTTTTAGTTAAGATAACTGAAAATATTGGAAGGTTTGTGGCTCAATTAGAATATGTAGGTGCAATTGGATATTTAATGCATGCCATATATTGCACAAGACTTGATATATCATACGCGGTATGAAAGTTTTCTAGATATATAAGTAATCGTAGAATTCAACATTGGAAAGGAATTGAAAGAATTCTTGGTTACCTTAAGAAAACCAAATAATTGGGATTTTTTTATAATAGCTTACTACTAGTTGAATAACAAGTGTAAGAGATAATAAGTTTACTTTTTGTTGGATATTTACTTAGGAAGGAGAAGCAATCTCTTAGATTTATAAGAAGCAACCATGCATAACACATTCCACTATAAAATTAAAGTTTATGCATTAGCCACTATAAACAAAGAAGCAAAGTGGTTGTGATATTAAGTTGTGGCCACAATCGATACAACTCATTTCTTTACATTGTAATAGTGACGTTACTACATCAAGAGTTTGAGTAAGATTTATTATGAAAAATTAACCAATATAAGATTAAGACATGAATATATTAGACAATTTGTAACACCCTTATACCCTATATACGTACAATATATATTTTCAGCATATGTAAAATACGCATATACGGTACAAAAATGTCATCGACCGGTTTAATAAAAAATTTTCCACATTTTCAATTTAAAATTTCAAATTCTAAATATATAATAATTAAATAGAATACAAATATTTTTTATTTGTTATAAGAACCCAAAATAAATAATATATACAAAAATCTCTAGGAAAAAATTTGTCAGAATTTTGTCTGTAATTTGGATATCCTAAAATTTATCAAAACACAACCTGCAAAAAAGGAAACACTTCCAAATAATTTCAAATCACCATCTCAACCATACTTCTCAATTTCACCAAGTTTCTCAAACATTTATATATATATATATATATTTTAAAATACACTTACTCTCCCATTTCAAATACATTGACCCAAACATTGTTTATAATATACAATATGTAAAATTCAAAACATAACATATTATGCATAATACTCAAAATGTACAATAACATAAAAATATATACATGCTGCTGGTAGTATTTCTGATCTCGATAGCAACTCAACAAGCTTAACTATAAGTCTAGACCCGACCTAGTCTAGAGAAACTCTCTGACTTAGCTGAGTCTACCCTGTCACCTGCGCGATGGAAACAATCGCGCTAAGCCGAAGCCTAGTGGTACAAACTTTGATAATAACAATAAAACTCAATGCAATGCCAATGCATAATGCATATAGATGTCACATCATTCCACTTTCTTATATTTTTCAAATATTTCATAATTCACATTAAAACAAAGACATGCATGGGCCCAAAAAGGATTTAATATGCTATTCAAATTTCAGAGTTACTGCTTTGGTCCATAATGACACCATGTGTCTATCCCCGTAGGCAATATATATATATCCATGGATAATGTAATAGCCCCAGTCTCTTGGACCTCAACCCGGCTAGACCATTAGGCCCCAGTATCTTGGTCCTCAACCCGGCTAGACTGCTACAGTTTTTTAGGCCTACGACCCAGTCTTTTTACTCCAAAAACATCATATTTATCAGCTAGCTTAGCTTACGACCCAATCTTTTCTTCATTCTAGCGTATAGCCCGTAGGCAATCATAGGCATGCCACCAAACCCAAAACTCTGAAAATTGAATAACATACTAGGCACACAATTTATTCATATTTCTCATTATTAATCTCTTTCTCATTTTTACATATTCAATCTAGGCACATTGCCTTATTTTCACATTTTTTTTCTCACTTTTCTCATTTTTCACATCTTTCTCATTTTTCTCACTTTTCTCACTTTTCTCATTTTTATCAATATCAATTCATTTCATTATTACAAATATCTCATTTTTCCATTTACAACACATTACCCAATTACTTTGGGTATTTTCACATAATATGCATATTTCACATGTTACACAAATTAGCCATTATCAATGGCTTTTCACAATTCATTTAACACATATATGACATTACAAATGTCATAGCACATTATTCATACACAATCAATGAACCAAGTAACTTAAAATATTTTTCAACCAAACTGTGTTAAGCCCAAATGTCATGCAAATATAAACAATATTTTTAAAGTTTGTACATACCTCCACTAGCAACCCAAAGCAAGCTAAAAACAACCTTCAATCCAATCTTTCTAACTTGCACTTCACCACTTGGATGAAGCAAATCAACCTTCCTCAATTCCTAAACGAAATGTGATAGCAAATAATCATTTAATATAACATTTAATGGCATTTTCAACATTAAACCATAATTACACATCACTCCTACAAATTTTCAAAAATTTAGCATTTTCTTACTTCAACATTGAAATTTTATTCTACTACAATTAAATTAGTGTTTTAAGTTTATTTATATTATTAAAATATATTTTAATACATTTAAATCATTTACATTATAAAAATACACTCTTATACACAAAATCTCAAAAATGGCATAACCTTCCCCCATTAAAGGTTTTCCATTCCAACACAATCCATTACTCATTACAAGCTTATTTTCATCACTTTTAACACTAAATAACATTTTTAAATAAATAAAATCATACAATTCAACCACTTTGGAAAATCACTTTTTCAAAAACCCTAAATCTCCACTTCCATTCACAAACTCCAACCCAACACCACCAAATCCAATATTTGACTTTAAAATACTTGTTTATGAATCAAAACAACTCATTTGGAAATAATTTGCACAATTAAAATTCATGTTTTCAAAACCCCAAAAATCCATAACCCTAAATTCTCTCTCTTCACCATTCTTTAACCAAACTCCGTCATCTCTTCAATCTAACCTTAGAATCATTGTTAACTATCCAAAATAACATCATACACACCAATTCCAACAATTATAACATACTACATCAAAATCTCAAAACTCACATAATCTCATCTTCCATGGAATTCAAAGAAAAGAGATGGAAACTTACTAATTTTGGTGGAAATCACCAAAAATCCACTTGAAACTTATTAATTTCTTCAATTTATGGAGTATGGAAGAATCAAAATCCTTGGTCTTCAAACTCCCATGGAAGCCACGTCCTTGAAGAAGAAGAAGAAGATGAAGACTTTTAATATTTTTTTCCTTTCATCTTTTTTTTAACCACATATATATACTAAATAATTTAATATTTAATTATTTAATTATTTTTTTAATAAATTAAAAGTCCTAATTTTTCTCTTTCATTCAAAATTAATTTTTTTTGAATTATTTTATTAATTTTGAATTTATAAGATTTAATTATCAAAATACTCTTTTCTTTTAAAAAGTGTTGACTTTTATATGTTATGTATATTTTGCATATATATCATATATATATTCCACTTTTTCATTTAAAATCCCTTAATTTTGCATTTAAAACCATTAATTTAATTTATCCTTTTAAATTATAATTTATTTGATCAAATTTACCAAAAATTAGAAATTTTCAAAAATTTTAGGATGTTACACAATTATTGTCTGAAGGTATAGTTATAATTATCTTGGGGTTAAGTAGTAACTTGGTGGACCATTTTAAAAATAACTCTTGAGAGATAAAATTAAGACTACACCATTGGGAATGAGTCTAAAACCATTCATTTAATACCACTAGCAATGGGAATCTCACCTTATTTTAGTATTTAAACAACTTAAAGTTCAATGGGTAAAAGTAAATTTTTAATAAGTGGTTGATACATTGAATGGTATAAGTTTTATTCAATATATAAAACAAAGAAGCTGAGTTGATAAAGTACTTGTAATAAAATTTACATTTTATCTATAAAAAATGGTATTGCTCGTAGAAAAATGTTTGAAATAACTTTTATAAATATTCATGAATTTATAGTGGATCATAAAGCCATAGATGTTAGAATATTGATGTGTTGTATATCTTTGAAGGATAAGTTGTTTATAGTGTATATTACCTCCAATTTCTATATATGAAATTTTAGTTTAAGATATATATCGCTAATTTTTTTTGAAACTTTGAGGAAATTATACTAATGAAAGGTTTAAGATGAAATTCACATTTTTTAAATGCTTAAAGCAATTTGAAAAGTAAGTGAAATATTTTGTATTACAATTTAAATAGGCAAATGTTAAATATTAGATTGAAATAGAAAATAAATAATGAAAATTTTAATGTTTTAATAAATGCATGATAGTTTGGTTGTTTGGGAAGAGATACAACCATACTGAAATGCATCACAAAGCTAAAAAAAATCTTAATTCAATTTTTAATAGTTGTATAGACATCATGGTTTTTCTCTAGCCCAGATAAACAAAAGAAGATCTAAAGAATGGCTTATCATAGTTTGTTGGGTTTTAAAGGGAAGCAAGGTTACTGTTTTGGCCCTTGAAAGGCTTGTATGAGTGGGTCGAGTGGAGTTGCTACTCAGTGAAAGCTAAGAAATAATTCAAAATGGGTGACTTACTTAACAAATGATCTTCTGTGAAGAGTGTCAGCCTAACTGTCTGTGCTAGATTCGATGATGGCAAATTACTAACGTAAAGTCAAATAATATAAATATATCATTCTCTGTAATTGCCAAAATGCCATAATGGTGTAATTTTCTAATGATATTTTTTTTATCAGAAGGAAAGAAAATATATATTAAGGTAAATCCTCAGATAACATAAGAAACTTCTTCATAGGGAGGGGAACCATAAAGAGGCCAAAACTTATAAACCAAACATAAAGAAGCAAAATAATTAATAACATAATACAATCTGTAGATAATGACACCATCTCAATCGGGTATCTCAGGCCTAGTAAACAAGTGAAATAGCATATAAAGATCCCTCTAAACAAATCCCAAAGGTAAAGCCTAAGCAACAATCTGGAAATTACTTGAACAAGTGCCAACAACAAATTGAAAAAGAGCCTTGAAAACATATAGGTGATGGGCTTCAGATGGATGATGATATCGTCCAACATTATCTTGAACTGAAGGGGTACCACTAAGTCTCCTAAAGAAAATAATTTCCCATAACTTGCAATCACAAATGGGGAGTAGTCCCAATTGAAAAAGATGTTATCTCAAAGCTTGAAACAAATTGTAAAATGAGACAAAGATTGAAATATTTTTACCTATAAACTTGCATCTATCATGGTTACCAACAAAAGACTGCTTAGTGTGAAGAAAAAAACAATATTCTACTAGAAAAAGAGACAGGATCTAGAGTTGTCACCGACCCTAAATTTAAGAAAGAAGAGCGACACCTTTGGAAAGAAAGAAAGCTTTAGGGAGAGCCCTAGAGAAAGCCCTACTAGTCCTGTTCTTCATTTAGATCCATGTATCTAATGATAGTTTATAAAGATATATAAAGCAAATAAACATATGAATAGGTGAAGCACTTCATTAAAGTGTTTTTTTTTTCTTTCAACAAATTTGACAAAGACAGGTGGAAGATTGGTAGTGGCTAAACTAATTGGTATTTACATAATCATTGTCTATATTTTAAGACTTCACAGTAATTATTCAAATTAGAGAAGAGATAATTCAAATAGTATATTGAATCAAATCAAACAAATATTTTAATATTTTTTTAAAAAAGGTCATAAAATATAATATTATGGTTAATTCATAAAAAAAAAAAATTTGTCCAAAAGGTCTTATTAGACACTTATATTTTTCAAATATCCCTTCACCCACTTTTCAAAGTTAATTATGAAATTAACTAAACCTTTGTACCTATTAGGCGATGATGCTCTACCTGTTATTAAAAATAATAAATAAATATAAGTTGCATAAGCCTAGCAAAATAAAAGGAAACAAAAAAAATGGTAGAGATATCAAAGGCCTTGGGCTTTATGGATTTGAATGTTGTTAGCCTTAGTGCTAAAAATATCTCCCATCATCATCATCATCATCATCATTATTAGCCTTAATATATTCATTGCCCTTTATACTTATCAAAATTTGTCATTTTCTCCCCTCAACTTTGATGTTAACTATATGGCCCCCTTCAACTCGATATTTTACCTAACAAATAGACCCTTCGTTGCTAACATGGGACATCGCATGATTATACCACCAAATTAGCACATGAAGGCAAATTTATTCATTTAATTCCTTACTAATTAATACGAAAATCCCTAATTTGAACTAAAATCCTTATTTCTTCAAACCCAAATTTAATCCAAATATCCACAACCAAATTTCTACTAAATTTAGGTGTAAACACAGTTCCAAATGCGAATCCATTTGGTACAAATACAAATTTCCTTTACATAAAATAAACTAATCCCAAAGCTTTATCATACATATCATTCCTTGTAAATGCAGAAGCAATAGAAGTCCAACAAATAGCATCTTGTTCAAGCAATTCATCAAACAATTGGTATATGTAATCTAAACAGTAATTCCATCCATACATGTCAATCTTAGCACTAACACATGATTGGAATCAAACCCATCAAATCCCAAAGATAAGAATACACCTTTATCATAATAAATAAAGTGAACATGTTTGGTTTATCCAAAAAATCCAATATTTCCTATCATAATTCAAGCACATTCTTGGGTTTATCAACTCTAATATAATCTATTATAATTGATGTCCAAGAAATTACATCCTTAAAGTAAAATCCATCAAAAACTCTTCTTGCCTCAAAAAAGATTAGAACCTAACTTGAAATAAAGTGCAAGCAAGTTATTGTCGAAAAATCTATCACTATCAATACTAGATTTAATTAAGTAGGCATGAATTTGGAGGCCATGATTAAAAGAGATAGATTTGACACAAGTTTGCAAGAGAGAAGCATAGATGAATGGCTTGTTATAAATCTTGCTAGTGTCTATGGAGTTGAGAAGTTGAAGTGCATCAACGAGAGAACTTGATTTGTTGTAATGGAGTATTTTCAAAATGAGAATTTAGAATAGTAAGTTCTTAGTGTTTGGAATTGATTTAGGGTAGAGAAATTGGAGAAGAAATTACTATCAATTTTAATGTTAGGGCAAACAATTGGGGAAAATCAAGTATGGGGAAAATTAGAGGAAATAGAATTTGGGGAAGAGAGTTGACTTCAGAAATCATTGATCATCTGACGTGATTTTTTAATATTACATGGCATCCACATGTAAGTGTTGTCAGCGCATTACGCGCATATAATTAAGTGTTTACATAAAAAAATAAAGGTCTCTTTGTTAGGCAAATTATCAAGTTGAAGGGGCTACGTGGTTAACATCAAAGTTGAGGGGCAAAATGATAAAATTTGACAAGTACAAGGGGCTACAAATTTATTATTATTATTATTATTATTATTATTATTATGTGGGTATTACTTAATGTAACTAAAATTAAAATAAAATCCTAACAAAAAAATTAAATTATAGGAATTAAAAAACTTTAACATAAATTAAAATAAAATTACAGTTTATCAAAAATCAAATAAAAATAATTAATTAAAGAAACTAAAAAAGAAGCTAAAAATATCAAAAAATGATAAAAAAAAATCAATCCAAAACATTACGAAGGATATAAAAATAATTATACAACAAATAAACAATCAAAAATCACATAATAAGAAAATAACAAAAAAAAAATTAAAAAAATCCAATCAAAAAATTAAAATCAAACAACACAACAAACTATCACATTACATAAATAATTATATAACAAAAATACTAAAAAAACTATATTTAATAGCAACCAATGATGAATGAAAGGCAATGAAGAGAGTGAAGAATAACAATAAGAGAAAGAATGATAATCTTCTCCATCATAATTACAAGCATAATGATCAAAAGAAAATAAACAAAATAAAATAATAGATCAAATAAAATATATAAAAAATAAAAATAAAAAAAGCATAAAAAATATTATATATTATATATATGCCAGTTGAACAAAAATAAATGAAAAAAAATAAATAAGAATAAATAATAGACCAAAATATAGGCAAAAATAATAAAAATAAAAGCAAAAATATAAAAATATGATATGTTATCCAAACGTCTAAAATCAATAGCGTAAACAATAGTGTTATGTGTTTGAAACTGAATAATGTTATGAGATAAAAGAAAAATAGTATAGTAGTTATAATATTTTTTGTATTTTTTTATATAAATAGATAATAAATAATTATTATTAATATGAAATAGGATATATAATATACATTTAATTATAATAATGGAATTGAAATATCTTAATTTTATTTAAACTCTATAAATAAATATTTATTCTAATAAATACTAAATTTTAATTTAAAATTTCTTAAAGCTAGAATATGATATAATATTATGTCAATGTTAGCTTTTTTAGTATAATACTAAGAAAGGTCTCGCACGATACTGCGAATATTTTTACTCAATATATATATTAATTTTAAATATTACTGTAACACACTTAGATCCTATATAAGTATAATATGTACACAATATATATATATATATAATATATATAAAGCACAAGAGTGCTACAATAATTAGCTGCAGAAATACTTTCATTAGATAATTTTAAAATAATAAAGTACAAATATATATTAATTAAATAAATTTAATAAAAATAAAATTTGATTAATTAGCAAGGAAAATTTCTGAGAAAATTTCATCAGAGTTTTATTTGTAATTTCAATAAATTCAAAATCAACAAACACTCAACCTATACGAAATAATTTACACTCCCAATATTTATATTTTCATTAAAACCTCCACTTTATTAAAATATATCCAAAAGTTTCTTAAATAAATACACTTCTCAACATAAATTCATTAATATGCACATATTATCCCCCAAAATATGTTTAGTATGCATAAGATGTAATTAAAATATGTAACCCAAAACATGTACAATAACTAAAGATATCCATGAATGCAACGCCTTTCCAAGGTAGTCTTGTGGCACAATTAATCTTTAAAACTCAACAACAGCCTTGACCACGCTGATACGCAATTCTCACACCGATGCGATATAATTTAACGACACTAAGTATATAGTTTAGTGTTATATACTTTGGTAACATTAAACATTTTAAAATCCATGCATGCTTTTACATCTCACAAACATCATGTTACTAACTCAAACAACCATTATTTCCTTATTACTTCATTTTTTTTACAATATTTAATATCAATGCTATACATTATATATTTCTTAACCATAAATTCACAATGGATAACAAATATATCACAATCACACACATTGGCCCAACAAGTCTTTATACAATATCTAAGTTTTAGAAATATTGATTTAACCTATAACAATATCGAAGGACAAAGTGTCACTCATCACCCGAAGGTTGTCCTCTCTCGACACCGAGGGCAAAGTTTCAAATACTATCCAAAGACCGTTCTCTCTCGACACCAAGAGCAAATTGTCAAATATCACCTAAAAGTCGTCATCTCTTGACACCAGAGCCAAAGTATCACATAATACCACTCGAAAGCCGTCTCATCTCAATAATATCAATCTCAATATTTTGGAAACATGCAATTGTGCAAGGACAACAATCACACAAAATCATATCACATTTATTCTAAATCTCATTACCATTTCTCATTCATATCACATTATCATTTTCATCACATTTACATTTCTTTACCATATTTTTCACATATTTTTTGTAATCATCTTATTCAATGATCACTTCCACATTTCCTAGTATTCTTTAACCTTCCTTTTCATTTTTAACATTCATTATCTATTTCCACTCACATTACACCATGTAACTCAAATTCCACATTTTCATATCACATAGCATAAAATATTACCACAAACCAATACACATTTCACAAATATGATAAAAATAGGTACATTCATAAATAACGTCACTTTAAAGAAACTCAAAGTCCTTTAAAGTGTACCAAAGAAAACCATATCAAGCATAAATACTCAAAATAAAAGTTACCAAAGTATGTACATACCTTTCTTTGCTACAACAACCCAATTCTCCTTTTCATCACTTATTCCCACCAAATCCTAAATATCTCCTTTAGGGCTACCTAGACCTAAACACATATAAACCAAACAATAGATAACATAATTCATTTAAAATCATTTCCATACTTAATTTTTCCATCAAATTATTAATATTTACACAATTTCTACCAAAATCCCAATAATTGCTACCTTATTCAAACTCCATCATTCCCAACTTATTTTCAACATGTGACCATAAAATCATTACTTATATATCAAAATAACAATAAAATAACTTATTTCAATAATTATAGTCACCTCCAGCCAAAATCCTAATTTTACATAATCTATCCTTAAACTCTAACTTCACCAAAACTCAATTATTTTTCCCAATCAACCATAAAATTATAACATCCTCATCAAAATAACTACAAAACAACCTATTACAATAATTGTTGATTTTTCCATCAAAATCTCAAATTTTATATAATCTAAAGTTCAAAGAAAACTTACCTAATCCTTGTTTAATATCCAAAACCACCTTAAAATTCTTGAAAATCTTGTGAAATTTGAAGTATTTGGAAGAAGTCTCTCTCTCTCTCTGTTACTCAATTTCGGCTATGGAGGAAATAATAGGAAGAAGATGAAGTTTTATAAACTCCACTTTTCTATTTTGCCCCTCTTCTTTTTACATAATTATAAAAAATATTTAATTATTAAAATATTATGATATTTTCCTTCTATCCAAAAATCATTTTAATTTATTATTATTATTTTTTAACTTTTAGTTTTTGACTTTTAATCTTTGACTTTGACATTTTACTTTTATTTTTTTGTGAAATATATACTTTATATATATCTTGCATATATATTAAGTATAGACTATATATATTTCTCTTCTACTACCTTAATTACCTTTCCATAATAATTATTTAATTGTATTTAAAAATTATGGATGTCGCAATTATAATAATTTTAAATAAATATAATAAAAATTAAATTACAACAACTACAAAATTAATTCTAAAAAAATTAAATAATTCTTTTAAAAAAAAATTGAATAATAGCAATTAAAAAATAATTCTAATAAAAATTAATAAACCTAACATAAAGTGAAAATAACATATATTAAAAAATAAACCTAATCAAATAATAAATCTAAGAAAAAATAAAATAAAATAGTTAGCGTAATTGAAATTAAAATAAAATCATAATAAAAAATTAAATTACACAAAAAATTCATACAATAATCAAATAACCCAAAATCAACATAAAAAATTACATAACAAACCAATAACAAAAAAAAGGTAAAAATAAGAAAAAATCTAATAATATAAAAATCAAAATTAAATAATATAATAAATTATTTAAAAAAATCACGTAACAGAAAATAGTACAAAAAATTACATTGAAATGAAACAAAATAAATAAATAATATACTAAATAAAATATAAAAAATATGATATATTAAATATACATCAATTGAACAACAGTGTAATAATTGAATAATAATATTGTGATTTTAAAACTGAATAGTATTATGAGAGAAAATATAAATAGCGTAGTGGTTATGGTTTTTTTTTTTGTGTTATATATATAAATAACTAATTATTACCAATATCAAATACAATACCATAATCATATTTGAATTCTCTTCAAATAAATATGATCATTATTAATATCAAATATGATATTATAATCCTATATGTTAGTTTCAAATAAAATAAAAAATTAATATTAAATATAATATTTTAATTTTGTTTAAACTCTCCAAATAAATATCTATTATATAATAAATAATAAATTTAATTTAAAATATTAAAAAATAATGACATATGATAATATTAAGATAATGATACATGACATAATATTATATCAATATTAGTTTTTTTTAATATAGATATAGATATATAGATTACTTTTATTTTTTTTAACATTTTATCATATATAAATAGTCATCAAAAAGATAAATAGATCGTTGTCAACTTTTTAATTGGAATAATTTAATTTAAATATATAATAAAGTGAAATTATAATTAAAAACTCTCAAATAAAACTTATATAGAAATTATATTTTTGACAATTATAATCTATTACTATTTTTTTTAAACTATAAAAACACCAATGGATTCTAAATTAATGTTTTCTTTGCCTTGGAATTGATAATAATATAATCTAACTGTTGTAACAAAATCTAAATCTTTTCACCTTCTTCGTATTATTTTTTAATCTTTTAATTTTTAATTTAATATAAAAAATTAATTTATATTATTAGATTTGAACATATTTTAAAAATATAGTAAATTTAAATTTTTTTTAATTTTTTAAATTGTCAAAAGTCCATTTTTCAAAGATTCGTCTATCCGCCCACACTTTTTTTTAATTAATTGAGATCTAAAGCCCGGTACACGGCCAAATTTAACTTACATATATGTTAAACTATTAAATTTTTTTTATATTTTTATTAAAAATATATTTTTCAAAGATCGACCTATTCACCCACACTTTTTTTTAATTAATTGAGGTATGAAGCCCGGCCACGGCTAGATCTAATATGTCAAACCAAAGATGTGAACCAGTGGCTGAAGTAAGGGCGCATGGACCTCTTTCACCAACTCTCTCTCTCTCTCTCATATTATAATATAAATGTATATTTACAATAGGATGAAAAAAAATATGATATTTATTTTATTTTACTATTAAAAATTAAAAATTAAAAAATACTATTCAAATTATATACGCCTTTATTTATTGTGCATCGAATTTAATTTAGTTGTTTTTATTTTTTAAAAAATTTGAAAAAATTAACTAAGGGAATTATTTAATTTTATAGCCTCACTCACTTTTTCTTGGAAAAATATATAAAAAATTCTTATATATTTTCTTATTATGTAGGAATAGAAAATCTTAGATTTGAATTACAGTGAAAAGTTTTATTAATATGATGAGAGTTATTAAAAAAGTTTTTTTTTTTACATATAAAATATATATTTTCAGGAAATCTTTGATTTCATATGAAAATAAAAAGATGAGCTTACAGAAATACAAGGCAATTAAATTTGTATTATTCTCCTTTTTTTTATGCCATTTTGTTTTAAGAATGTTGGTTATAGGAGATTATGAAAATGATTGTTACACCACAATTAATATCATATTTACTAGATTTTGTTTCCCCCCACATATTACTCCATTCTTTTTATTTTAAGAGTCATTTAAGAAAAAAAATATTTTATTTCACTTTAAGCGTAATTTTTATGAATTCAAGAGGTATTAATTAAAATTTTTTTAATATTTATCCTATTAATTAATGAAAGATAATAAGTTGAGTAAAAAAAAGATATAAAATGATATTTAAGTAAAGAATAATAAAATTTTTATGAAATTTATAATAACTAATAATTTTTTAAGTCTATGTGTACTTTTTTTATACAATATTTAAAATGAAACGGAAGAAGTATATATTTATAATTTACTCTTATAAACACTGTTTAAATTATTATATTATGAATTGAAAATTTAAAATTTTATGAATAGATTAATTATTTTTCAATTTAATTATAAATTAAGAATTTGAAGTATTGTGATTAGATAAAAAATTATTTAAAAAATAACATATATTGTATAATTTTTTAAGATAAAATTCAAATATTAAAATAAGAAATGATAAAAATTTTAATATTTAAATATTTAATATAAAAATAAAATAAAATATAAATATTAATGCTAACTATTTATATTAATTTTTTAATATAAATACAGAAAATCTTTAAATATTCCAGCACCGATCTCATATAATATTTCGATGCTGGTCCCTCCTCATCTAAATTTTAGTTCTGCTACTAATGTAAACTGTACTTAAAATCTTTAATATGATTCTAAAAAAAAATTAGGCAACTTTAAAAATCATTAAATTTAGAAATTTTTTTAATATCGTTAAAATTTAATTTAATAAATACATTCTTTTTTTCAATTAGAAGTCATGGCGGAGTTTTCAGCCAAAATCTCATAGGAATGATACGTCATGTTGCGACCTGAACATTAGTATGCTTGGTTGACACTAGAGAATGAAAATATACGAAAATTTTAAAACTATAATAAGCCTAACTAGCAACCAGCCATCAAATTAATATGACCCATATCAACACATCTCAATTATCTCAATATACGAAATTTTTAAAACTATAATAAGCCTAACTAGCAACCAACCATCAAATTAATATGACCCATATCAACACATCTCAATTATCTCAATATAATAAATAGTTAGAATAAAATAATATTTTTAATACGTCTAATTATTTTCAATGCTATATTCTCTATAATTATTATTTTCATTAATCTAAAATTTTAAATTAAAATATAAAATTAAAAATATTTTCAAAAATATAAATTATGAAAATATACTGTGATAATAATAATATTTATTTATATAAAATATACAATAATTTTACTTATATATATTTTTATTTAAAATAATGTTTATATACACATTAAATTGAGATGTTTATATGACTAAACTAAAAAAATAATTTTTATGATAAAAATACTACAAAAACTAAAAATATTTATAATTTTATAAAAAGATATAAAATTTCAAAAATATCTCATTTCTCAATAAAATAAATTTTTTTTTTCAAAAATATCTCTTCCTTCACTCTAATAAGTATTTTACTTGAAATTTTTATTTTTTTTTCACACTTCAATATTAAATAAAAATATTCTAATAAAATTTAATATTTTAAATTATTTTTCATGTAAAAATCACAATTTTTCATAAAAAAATATTTTTAATTATAAAAAAGGTAACACTAAAAAAATAAAAATAAAAAAAATATATAAAAATATATTAATAAAAATCATTAAATTTATTTTTAAATAAAACTTACATATTATACACATGAAAAAACTAAAAAACTACACATAATTTCATTATATAGATATATAATAGATGTGTTGTAAATGTATTATAAATATTATGCGTATATTATATATTTTTTATTTAAGTTGTTTATATTTTATAATTCTTTTTAAATATTATGTGAATATTGTCTGATTGTTATTTAAATATTGTTAGAATAAAAAATTAAATAAATAATAAAAATATTATATATTTATTGGAGATGCATTGTTAATGTGTTATAAATATATTATAAATGTGTTATAAATGTGTAAATTTATCTTGTATTGTTTAACATGTATTATATATATATTCTATATATGTTGTATATATATTATATATATGTTTATTTTTTGTGTATATTAAAAATATGATACAAATTTTTTAATTAGAAAATTTAAACAAAATAAATTAGTAAAAAAATAAAAATAAAAAAAATTACAATTTTTTTTTAAAAATGTGTGAAATTTAAGTAAACATGCGTGCATTATTGAAAAAGACAATTTTTTTAATGTACATGGTGCTAAATATCGCCATTAAATTTGAGTAAAGCTCATGCTAAAGCAAGCTCGGGCTAAGAATATTTAGAGATAATCCGGTGCATGAATGCTCTCGTAATGAGTAGAGTCCGAAAAAAAGTAGGACTCATTGAGTCTTTATACACGGTCTTCCCTTACAGTTGCAAGAAGCCATTTTTACGATTCGAACCCGTAATCTCAGGTCACACGGCGACAACACTTACCGTTGCGCTAAGGCTCTCCCTTCAGCCACAGCAATACTTAATTAAACTAATTTCATAATCAATCCATATGTGAAATTTCCTTGTCAAGTCGCCAATTATTTGATAACGAGTATAAAGAAGAAGCTAAGACAATCAATCTGCTCATCTCCTTTTATTACTTCATGCATGTTATTTATCCTTTTTTTTAAAAAAAAATTCATGTGAATAACGCTATCATGGTGGCTTTCTATTTAGATTGACTAAAGAAACCTGACATGCCACTTCAGACTAGTTGCCAAATTTATTTATTACAAAGCGCTTGATAAACTATGTCCAGAAGGGGAAACTCACAACAGATGCTCATAGTTTTGCCATTTGTTCGCTGAAGGTTGGATCAATGCAAACCACCACCTGAAAGATTTGTATCATAGATGAAAAATAAATAAATGTGCAGAAGATGAACATGTGATACGGAGAGGATAGTAATTGCATACCTTGCCAACACTTTTACCCGAGTGAAGATACTCGACAGCATCTGCCACGGCTTGGACACCAATAAATCTTTTTGGATCTATAGAAATCTGTTACAATTGCATAACAGTGAGTTAATATATCAATTTCCAGATTGCTCATATGATGATAAATATGTTGCAATAAACATTAGCTTTAAAAGAATTATTTCCCTCATCCATTCCAAACTGAATTTTGACCAACTAAAGATATAAGCTCACGCTGGGAATTACTGTAGATCTTGAGACTAAAATCCAACTCATGCAAGATACTTTTTGCACCTGAATTGGTAAATGCAGTGAATAGAAGACATAAGAAGTATAAATTGTATCTGGCATAACGAGTTTTCCAAAATCTGGAGCAGATTAAACTTTATATCAGAGAAAACTTATCTTCATACACAATAGCCAAAATCAATTTAAAAATCAAATTTTTTCTTAATTGCAAAATCGCCACTACAACTTCTCAAGTGGAATCCTTAACTGGATTTCAGAAGCATGAAAGCTAACAAAATGGGAAATTGGATCATCAATAGGCACCAAAGCTCAAATCGACTGCATATGCAGCACCAAAGTTCAGGTAAATCAACCGTAACTTCAGGACTTAGATCAGCCGTTACCAGATAGATTAGTTAATTTTCATAATCACAAGTGCAATCTGCATCATTTCAATTGGCCGAGTTTAATGCCATTCGAGTTTTACTTTGTAATGCTGCATGTTTTTAGATTAGGATGAGCACTAGATCCCAGGTCCATAGTACAGGAATCATGAAGGCATTATTACAAATTTCAAACTTTAAACTAGAGGAATACGCTAGCTCTCCAGAGTACTGATAACATTTTATGGAAAAAAAAGGTATCATTGAACAGGATAAAGAATCACCTTAAGCTTTCCCGTAGAGAAAAGATTAAATAATCTGTCAAGATGCTGTTGCCACAAGTGAGTATGCTGAATTAGGAAAAATCCAGCCTGCAACCATTGGCAATGTTAACACAGCTAGTTCAGACGAGATATTTACTTCATGCAATAAATAAATGTAATGCTCCAATCAGTTCTTTATCTGTTCCTTTCTATTTATTTTAACAGATATCATTATTGTAGTCACCAAACCATCTCAAATGCAATAAATAATGCTTTGGTTCCTTTTCTCCAATTATTGGACTCAAATGATCAACTGCCAACTGTCTAATGATAATAACTGTGAAATGCTTTGTAGTGATCAACCGCCAGCAGTTGATGGCCAGAAGTTGAAGCATCAAATGATAATAACTGAAATCCAATGCTAACTATAAATTTGAACTTTCAATATTTCAGTTATAATTTTGACCAGCAATTTATTAAATTTTGAAATGGCTATTCTAATCTGAATTTATCAAATACCTCACACCAATGGTTGAGAGCTCAAATAACCATATGCTATCTCCCAATCATTCACGCAAACAGGCAATGAGAGCTGAGGATTTCTTCAGGATCCAATAATGCTTACAAGGATAAACTTAGTGGTGTAACTAATTCCCACACTAAGCAAGACAGTTGCGTTTATCTATGGCTATTACGTAGCTAATTAAGAACATACTAACATTAAGAAAGAAGCAAATAATAAGATCAGGAAGAAGATTTTGGTGCAAGTTAGTTACATTCTTTTGGTACAAAGACCCAATGGGTCCGACCCTTCCTCGGATCCCGTGCATAGCGGGAGCGTTAAGTGCACCGAGCTGCCCTTTTTTTTAGTTACATTCTTTGGTTAGTTATAAAAAGTGGAGTATAAATGGAATTTGAGTTTTTACATGCCATTTGCATGGACATCACATAGGTAATACTCAGAATTTGAATTATCCAAACACAGTAATTATCATCAATAATTGCTAGTCACAGAAATCATATATTAAATGTCAGCAGGCATGGATAGCTTATCTTGGGAAATGCTATAGCCAACCAAGGCATACAACTGCATGATCTATACATGCAGGCCATTCTTGCAATGTATTCAAGCTCAAAATGGGAAGTGATCACAAATCTCTCATTTTATGAACTTGGAAAGGAAGACGAGAACTTGGAATGTATAAGAGAATCAGCAATCATGAAAACAGTAAGACTACAGAAACTACGAATGTCGCCAGAAGCATCGGACAGCCACCAGATGTTATACTAACGCCATTCCCCTTTAAATAATGATGAAATACACAAGGATATAAACAAAATTTGCCCATATCAAAGGGAACAGCAAAAGAGAGCAGCTGTAAAAACATCCAAGTCATGGCACCTGAAAGGAATTATACATCTAGCCTTCACATATTACAGGGAGTTCAAACACCTTAATAAAAGGGCAACGTGCATTCAAAGTAGATCTATGGTCTAACGGACACTTACCACAGTTTGGCTTTTTGCTAAAATCTTCTCACAAAGTCCAGTATAATTTGATGGCGCCCATCCATGTTCTCCTTGATACTGAAAAAGAACATAAAAAGCCAGTAGAGAAATCCCAAGGGTGAAAATCCAGGCATACTTACAAATACACAGGAATTAGACTGCTAATTTATAAGGTCAATTTATGCAAAAGATATTATTTCAGCTTTCCTAGATTGACCATAAATATCAAATAGATAATGAAATGCTATCGTAGATAATTTCAGGTACAAATAATTGATCATGTCTTCATTATTCAATTTTGAAAAGGAATATGCATCATGATGTTGACCCTTAATTTGCATATAAATCTAAACCCAAACCCAATATATGTTGTTTGTCAACTTGCACAGGTATGATAATGAATTTGATACATACAAAATTAGTAGTCCCTCACAAAATGGAAGTTGAAGTGTTATAAACTAAAAGGAATTTTCAAAAACCAATCTTACAGGAATGTTGATATCTGAGAATTTGCTTAGATGACCATCTCTTTGGTACTTCAAACTTATAAACACTCAACTATAGAGGCTATAAAGAAATCAATAAAGACTAGCATTTAAGAGGTTCAAACCAGAACAAATGTCTGTGAGTCTGTGAGCATGTATTCTACCATTTTTCTATAACAAAGCTTGCTAAGAAAAACAACCTGGGAGATCATTCCAATCACAATAAGTCGCCCATGGACTGCTAAAGCATTTAGACATAGGTCAAACAAGTCACCTCCAACGGATTCATAGATGATGTCAACACCTTTAGGAAATTCCTTCTTTAGAACCTGTAAAATGGAAGTGACAAGTATTCACTACAACTCTCAAATGTAATTTAAAACAGGATAAAGATGTTATCATCCATGAACTTTTTGAATTTCTTTTTGAATGCATAAACTTTAATTTGTCCTTTAAGTGCATATTATGAATTTTGTAACCTTTTACAATCAAGTGCTTCACATCATTGTCAACATGACCATAACAGTTAGCATTCATAGTCAGAAGTCACTAATCTACTGATTTGTGTTCTTATTATTATTACTTCAGAAGTTGTGAACTTGTTACTGGTCCATTACCAAATAAACTATAGAGAAGCAATGGCATCAATTTCATTATTAAGTCATTAATTTTTTGGATAACTTGAATAAAGTTACTGGTAAATTCGAACCAGTAATTTGCATGACCACCAGCTGGTTTTAAATAATAGAAACCACAATGGTGAACATAGAATGAGCCTGAGTTGGCTGCCATTACTCTGAATTTTAAAGACATTTGTAAAATCAAGTATGGAAAAAATTGAAAATTGAAAATAAAAATTGAATTGTGAAATTGGAGAGAAATAATGAGAAGAAAAGTATTTGTATTAAATGAAAATGGAAGCTACAAAATAAAGATTACAACTAAAATTTCTTCTCTCTTTCTAAAACTTTTCTCACTTTCTCACACTTTTTTATACACCAGCTAACTCCGCCTGCGAGTATCGTAGCCGGTCCCAAGCCTGGATAAAGGAGGAGGGTTGCGGTAGGTTGGTGGCCAGTGTAAAAATTTTGCCAAACTTTTTATGGATGCTCGAAGCTATCATTATACCGTTGGGACGTGCTCACATAGGCACGCGCTACATCGGCACCCGGGTGTAGTGTTAAATGAGCAAAGGGTTCCATCACATCGACGCCTGGGTGTGGTGGAGTATGAGCAAAGGTTCCCATACCATGGACGGGTATGGATAAAGAAGTTAGTCCCGCCACATCAGCGCCCGGATGTGGTGTTAGACAGAAAGGACTACCGCATTATGGACGAATGCGGCTAAAGAAGCAAGTCCAAGGGAGCCGATTAAGATTAGGTAGTTGGAATATTGGCACTCTGACTGGGAAGTCTATAGAGCTTGTGGATACTTTGAAAAGAAGGAAGGTTAGTATTGCTTGTTTGCAGGAAACCAGGTGGAAGGGAAATAAAGCAAAAGAGATTGGTAACTCAGGATATAAGCTGTGGTATTGTGGCTTGGATAACATTAGGAATGGTGTGGGCATTATTATTGAGCCTACACTTAAAGACAAGGTGGTGGAAGTGAAGAGAAAGGGAGACAGGATTATCTCTTTGAGGCTTGTTTTGGGAGATGACACTATTAATGTTATTAGTGCTTATTCTCCCCAAGTAGGTTTGGACAGAGCATCCAAGGTTCAGTTCTGGGAAGATATGGATGAAATCATGCAAGGTATTCCGGATAATCAGCAAATTTTCATTGGTGGGGACCTTAACGGGCATATTGGTAAGGACAGTAATGGTTATGACAGGGTCCATGGGCGTTATGGTTTTGGCAACAGGAATGAGGAGGGAAAGAGCATTTTGGATTTTGCGGTGGCTTATGATCTAGTGCTGGTAAATACCTGCTTTGAAAAGAGGGGATCACACTTGATTACCTTTAAGAGTGGACGAACCCAAAGTCAAATAGACTTCATACTTACTCGAAGACGGGACAAAAGTAAGTGTAAGGATTGCAAGGTCATTCCGGGTGAAGCATTGACGGCGCAACATCGTATTGTGGTTTTAGATGTTAAGAATAAAAGCAGCTGGAGGAATGATAAGAAAGTATTGGAACCAAGGATAAGATGGTGGAAATTGAAAGACCTAGCTCAAGATACCTTTAAGGAGGAGTTACTTAAGGAAGACATTTGGAACCTTGAGGCTAGTGCAGAGGACTTGTGGACAAAAATGGAAAGTGGATCTCTAAAGGGGCAGAGCCTCGACCGCACGATGCATGGTGGTGGGATGAGGAGGTTCAAAAGGCTATTAAGGCTAAGAGGGAATGGTATAAAAAGTTACCGAATGCGGTTAATAGCGAAGCCTTTGAGGAATATAAGAGGGCTAAGAAAGAGGCAAAGAAGGCTGTTAGTGTAGCTCGTGGCAGAGCCTTAGAAGGGATTTATCAAAAGTTAGGTACTAAAGAGGGAGATATGGGCATTTATAAGATTGCAAGGATGAGAGAAAGGAAAAGCAGAGATTTAAGCCAAGTCAAATGTATAAAGGACGAAGATCAACGGGTGTTGACAAGAGATGTTGAGATTAAGGAGAGGTGGAAGGCTTATTTTGAGCAGTTATTCAACCCTGAACATGAACAAGATTTTCAAGGTCTTCATGCAACAAATGGTTATATCAGCTGGTCTAGGAGAATCTTGCATAGTGAAGTAAGAGAAGCCTTGAAGTATATGAAAGTTGGTAAAGCTTGTGGCCCGGATGGTATTCCTATAGAGGTTTGGAAGAACTTTGGAGAGGTAGGAGTTGCCTGGTTAACTAAACTCTTTAATGCTATTGTGAAAGGACGTAAGATGTCGAATGCCTGGAGGAAGAGTATCCTGGTACCCATATATAAAAATAAGGGAGACATTCAATGCTGTACAAACTATCGGGGTATCAAACTTATGAGTCATACTATGAAATTATGGGAAAGGATTATTGAACACAGATTGAGGAAGCTTACAAGAGTTACGGAGAATCAGTTTGGGTTTATGCCAGGGAGATCTACCATGGAGGCTATTTCTCTTCTAAGAAGACTAATGGAATTGTATCAAGAGAAGAAGAAAGATCTCCACATGTTATTTATTGACTTGGAGAAAGCCTATGATAGAGTACCAAGGGAAGTGTTATGGTGGGTTTTGAAGAGGAAAGGAGTCAGCGGCAAATATATCAACATCATCAAGGACATGTATGAGAATGCATCCACTAGTGTGAAAACACCTGGTGGAGACACTGAGGCTTTCCCCATTACTACCGGATTGCATCAAGGTTCGGCCATGAGTCCATATTTATTTACCCTGGTTATGGACGAGCTAACCAGAAGCATACAAGACGATGTTCCTTGGTGTATGTTGTTTGCTGATGACATTATTTTAATTGATGGGACTAGTGCTGGTGTAAACCGTAAGTTGGAAGTGTGAAGAAAAACCCTCGAGGACAAGGGTTTTAAGTTAAGTAGGAGTAAAATGGAATATATGCACTGTGAGTTTAGTCTAAGGAAGAAGCAGGAACATGAGGTTAAATTGGATGGAGTTTTGGTTCCTAAAACCAAGCAGTTCAAATATTTGAGTTCGGTGTTCCAGAATGATGGCCGTATAGATGAAGATGTGACTCACAGAATACAGATAGGGTGGTTGAAGTGGAAGGGTGCGATTGGGGTTCTATGTGATAAGAAAATACCTCTGAAAGTAAAAGATAAATTCTATAGAACGGTTGTTAAACCTGCGATGCTCTATGGTAGTGAGTGTTGGGCACCAACGGGACAACATTTGCATAAGATGAGTGTGGCAGAAATGAGGATGCTAAGATGGATGTGTGGACATACCTGACTGGACAAAATTAAGAATGTTCATATTCGACAAAAAGTCCAAGTAGCGGATGTCGGAGATAAGGTGAGGGAAGGAAGACTTAGATGGTATGGGCATGTTTTAAGAAGACCTCCTAATGCTGCGGTACGTAAGTGTGAGAATTTGTTGATTGAGGGGGCTAGAGGTCGTGGAAGACCTAGAACTGTGTGGAAGGAGGTGATAGCAAGAGACTTACATGCCTTAAATCTTGATGCGGATTTGATCAATGACATACTTGAATGGAGACGTAAAATCCGTGTCTTGGAAGGGGCTTAAGGCTGGAGTATCTTTTTTGGTGTCTTTTGAGCTTATTTTGTTGAGGATCCATACAGCCGACCCCAACTTGTTTGGGACTAAGGCTTAGTTGTTGTTGTTGTTGTTTTATACACCAGCTATACTATTCTATTTATAGGAGTTTCACTACTTGGTCATTAAGTAGAGTTTTCTTCTAGGATAAGTTTCATACTTAACCTTAGGCTAAGTATTTGACTTCAAGATACTTCTAGACTAAGTATTTGGCTTCAAGATAAGATTATAGTAACCTTCTTGGCTAAGTAGTTGATAACCCTCTAGAAGTTTGGTTAACCTTCTAGGAGTTTGGATAACTTTCTAGAAACAGTCTCATTAATTCTAATACTCCTCCTTGAGACTTTTCTTGAAAACTCCAAGCAAATTTCTCAAAAATTCAAATCTGAAAACTGACAATGGCTTCGTTAAAATATCTGCAAGCTGCTCTTCTGCTCTGCAATAAGAAAGTGTTATTTCTCCTTCCTTTTTAGCTTCTCTAATGGCATGAAACTTCACTTTTATATGCTTGTTTCTACCATGTTGCACTGAATTTGCAGCAATCGCAATAGCGGATTTGTTATCAACTTTTAATTATGTAAGAGCAATTTGTTTCAAGTCTAGATCTTGGAGAATCTTTCGTAACCAAATAGCTTGATTTGAAGCAGTAGCAATAGCAACATACTCAGCTTCAGCAGAGGATTGAGCAACAATTTCTTGTTTCTTTGAGTACCATGAGAAAACTCTTGAACCAAATGAAAAACCATAACCAGAAGTGCTCTTTGCATCATCAATACATCCTGCCCAATCACTATCCGAATACCCTATCAAACTCATATTTTCAGCAACTTCATACCAAATTCCATAATCAATTGTACCTTTCAAATATCTGAGAACTCTTTTTGCAATACCAAAATGAACATGGCTTGAAGAACTCATAAACCTGGACAAATAGCCTGCAGCGAACATTAAGTTAGGTCTATTTGTAGTCAAATAGAGCAAACTGTCAACTAAGCTCCTGAATTGAGTTGCATCATTCAATCTTTCACCATCATCCTTTGAGACTTTCATATTTTGAGCTAACGGTGTAGCCACAGACTTGCAGGTATCCATCTTGAATTTTTTCAAAATATCAAATGCATATTTCTTTTGAGAAATGAAAATTCCTGAGCTGCACTGATTAATTTCATCCCGAGAAAATAATGAACAAGTCCCAAATCTGACATCTCAAATTCTTGCTTCATTTTTAACTTGAAATCATTCAATAGCTTAAGATCATTGCCCGTAAGCAACAAATCATCAACATAAAGTGAAATGATGAGTTGTTTCTCTTCTCTGCAGCTTTTGACATATCGTGTAGCCTCGTTACTACTCTTCTTGAATCCTTGATGAATCAAGTATGAATCTATCCTGCTATACCAAGCTCTTGGTGCTTATTTCAAGCCATAAATGGCCTTTTTGAGCTTATAAACAAAATCTTCATGCCCTTGAACTTCAAACCCTTCAGGTTGCTCAACATAAATCTCTTCCTCTAGTTATCCATTTAAAAAAGCTGACTTCATATACAAATGATAAAGTTTCCATCCTAAATTTGTAGCCAAAGCAATAATTAATCTAATGGTGTCATGTCTGGCAACTGGAGTAAACGTATCTCCAAAATCAACTCCGGGGTGCTGAGCGTAGCCCTTTAGCACCAATCTTGCTTTAAATTTGTTCACATCAGGATTAAATTTGATGCTATAAACCCATTTGACACCAATAGCTCAGGTTTCTCAACCATTTCCCAAGTTTCATTCTTGTTTATCATCTCTATTTCTTCTTTCATTGTTGCTGCCCATTCAATTGACTTAGAGGCTTCTTGAAAATTGTTAGGTTCAACAGTAACATAATTGCACCTTTCATAAACATCTGCTAGAGATTTGACTTTGCAAACTGAGGAATCTGTATTTGAATCAACAATAGGAGAAGAATTAAAGCT
The DNA here is from genome assembly GCA_947685225.1 of Garcia nutans. Classification (NCBI taxonomy): domain Eukaryota; kingdom Viridiplantae; phylum Streptophyta; class Magnoliopsida; order Malpighiales; family Euphorbiaceae; genus Garcia; species Garcia nutans. Next base: position 15,267,837 of record CANTUV010000032.1, read on the forward strand.
GGAATCTTGATCAAATAAATCACAGGAATTGTTTGACTCTGGATTGGAGCTTGACTTTATTGTAGACTCAAACTTCTTCCAAGCAACTTGCTTTTTTTCAAAATCCTAGTAGCTACCTTCATCTACAATTACATCTCCGCTGACAAAAACTTTATGGGTCTTCACATAATAAATCTTGTATCCTTTTGACTTAGAAGCATAACCAATAAGAATTCCAACTAAAACTTTTTTTTATCAAGTTTAGTTCTATTAGCAGCAGGAACATGAGAATAGCAAACAGATCCAAAAATCTTCAAATGTTTAGTGGAAGGCTTAATGTCTAACCAAGCTTCCACAGATGTCATACCGTCGACTGCTTTTATAGGCAATCTGTTTAGCAAATAAACTGAAGTGTAGACAGCCTTTGCCCAAAATGCTTTTGGTAAGTTCTTCTCAAACAACATACATCTTGCCATTTCCATGACTGTCTTGTTCTTCCTCTTCGAGACTCCATTCTGCTAAGGAGAGTAGACAACAGACAATTGATGTTCAATTCCACAGTCTTCACAAAATTGATCAAATTGACTTCAGATATGCTCACTACCATTATCTGACATGAATCTTAATTCTATAACCACTTTGGTTTTTAACCAAAGCTTTAAATTTCTTACACACACAAAATAGTTGACCTTTACTGGTTAAAAAATAAACCCAAGTCATTCATATAAAATCATCTATAAATAAGATAAAATATTTATTTTGACTCAAAAAAGCTATCATCATTGGCCCACAAACATCAGTATGAACCAACTCTAGCTTTTCGTTGGCTTTCATCACACCTTCAACAGGAAAGGGTTGTTGATGTAGTTTTCCTTCTTGACAACTCCCACAAATTTCATCAGATAAACAAATCTTAGGCATATCTCTAACAAGGCCAGTAGACTGCGTAAACTTCAATGATCTCAAATTCAAATGATTAAATTTTCTATGTCATTTAAGACTTTCATCAACTTTGACACTTAGAGCATGTTCCCAGAATTTAAGGGAAATGCATTATCTAGCATTTGAACTTTTGCAATTTCAACACCTCAAGAATCAACAATTGTGCATTTTTTATCAGCAAAATGAAGAGAATAATTCTTATACACCATTTGAGCCACACTAAATAAATTATGAGACAAATTTGGCACAAAAAGAACATCAGAAATTTGCTTTGTACCTTCCTTAGTGTTGATGGCTACTGACTCTTTGCCTTCAGCTTGTACAATTGCTCCATTTCCCAAGACAACTTTTTTCTTGATTGTGTTGTCAAGTGAGCTAAACATTCTAGAATCCTTGGCCATGTGGTTAGAACATCCACTGTCAATAAGCCAAGTCAAGTTGTCCGTAGGACTTGACATTTGAGTTGCCATAAACAAGTGAGCTGTCTTTTCTTCTAAATCTTCTGCATAATTGGCTTGTTGATGAGGTGGTTGTGGTGGATTAAATTGTTGAGGTTGCTGGTTTTGCTTGGCTCTGCAAAATTTCTCCGTGTCCCACTTTGTTGCAAAAAGTGCAGCGATACACAGGCTTATTTTTAAATCAACAGTCCTCCGCATGATTTGGCCTTTTGCAAATGCCACAAGGAGGAAATTTGGCTTGCTTGTTTGCTTCCTTAGAGGTTTCAGCTGTCTTGCCCTTGCTCTTATAATGCTTCTTATGATTTTTGGAAAACTGCTTTTTATCTTTATGCTTGGCCTGAAAAGCGTTCTCATCTGGTTCATCAATTCTGATGGAAGCTCTCTGTTCATGTGCCTGTAACTTGCTAACAAGTTCAGCAGTTGAAAGAGTACTTAAATCACGACTCTTCAATAGCTGCAATTTTTGCCTCAAATTTATCGGGAACACTGATCATAATCTTCTCAACTATCTTTTGATTAGTCATTTCTTCGCTATAGAGTCTCATCTAATTAACCAACTCCATGATCTTGGTTGCATAATCTTTGATAGACTCAGATTCTTTCATTTTGAACATCTCAAACTCACATTTTAAAGTGAGGAGTTTGACTGATTTAACTCTGTCACTCCCTTCAAATTCTTCCTCCAACTTATCCCAAGCTTGCTTTACTGTCTCACAGATTATAATCCTGGAAAAAATGTTTTCGTTAAGGCGGCATGGATGCAAGAGCTTTAGGCTTTCTACACTTATCTTCTTCATGCTTCTTAATTTCAGCCATCGTAGGATTTCTCCTAAGCGATGGAACATCATCATCAGACTCAACTGCTTCCCATAAATTCATTACTTTCAAATAAGCCTTCATCTTCACCGCCCATTCTTTATAATTATCTCCATTAAATGGTGAAGGCGAAATTGAAGAAAATCCACTTGAGGCCATAATCACTCACACTCAAAGTGTTTATACTCAAATCACTCTAAAAATTAAAATTCAAATAACCTTGCAGCCTGTAGAATGTGAAGCTCTGATACCATTGTAAAATAAAGTATGGAAAAAATTGAAAATTGAAAATGAAAATTGAATTGTGAAATTTGAGAGAAATGATGCGAAGAAAAATATTTGTATTAAATGAAAATGGAAGCTACAAAATAAAGATTACAACTAAAATTTTTTCTCTCTTTCTACAACGTTTCTCACTTTCTCACACTTTTTTATACACCGACTATACTATTCTATTTATAGGAGTTTCACTACTTGGTCATTAAGTAGATTTTTTTTCTAGGATAAGTTTCATACTCAACCTTCTAAGCTAAGTATTTGACTTCAAGATATTTCTAGGCTAAGTATTTGACTTCAAGATAAGATTATAGTAACCTTCTTGGCTAAGTAGTTGATAACCCTCTAGAAGTTTGATTAACCCTCTAGGAGTTTGGATAACTCTCTAACAACATTCACAACACTTGAATCAACAATGAACAAAAATTCATGAAGTATAAGTTCAAAAACAAAGAGTTTCATAATATATGTAAGATATTATGTTGATACTGATCTTAAGTTAATAATTGTTTAGAAATGGTCTTTTTCTCATGTTTTGTCTATCATTTCTGGGTGATTGGCGACTCGCCCATAGATAATGGAAAATAATATGATGGTATGCTAAATTTCGGTTATGGAATAGCCAGATCATTATGAAACAGCTGTTATTTAAAACCATGCCACCAGCCACACTTTCTGCACATTTTAACATGAAAGGAGAACAAATTGAAACATGCGAATTTTGTGCCACCAGCCACACTTCTTGCACATTATAAAATGAAAGGAGAACATATTGAAAGATAAGAATTTAAGTAAAAGTGCATACAGTTTTAATATTTTCAACTTTGTAATCTATGACTCGGTCAACTTCCAATTCTTTCAAGAGCATTACTTTTTCCTTGCCACCACAGGTTGCCACTACTTTATTTCCTGCCAGCTTAGCAAGCTGCAAATTTAACAGTTCAAAATATGTACTTCCCAATGTAAAATGGAGATAAAAGGATGAAGGATGAAAGAAGGAACAATTTATTTTTCTAAGAACTCGGAAGAACACAATTAAATAGCAAAAGAAAAGAGAACTGAAAAACAAAATACTTCTCACCCAGACAAAAGTAATCTATGTTGGTTAAAAAAAAATTGCCTAATTGAGTGCATGAAGTATCTCTTATTTTTCAATCTCTGCCAGTGCAGCCATATTTTTCTTACATTTATATCTACATATGTTGGTTAAAAAAAACTGCCCAATTAGTGCATTAAGGATCTATTTTAAATCTCTGCAATTGCAGCCGTGTTTTCTTACATCCATATACACATACGAAACATATACTGAAAGCAAAAGTCCCATATCCGAAACATGCATTCTAAAATGTGCAAGTTGATCAAATTTCATGGATCATAATCAATTTTAACTTCGGCATCGCAGTCACTACAGTTTCCAAGCAGACTAGTACCGCAAATTCACCTAGATTATATTTTTTCTTAAAAAAAAAGAAAAAGAAAAGGAACTCCACAGGAGAAAGGAGCCACCACTGGTATAAGTACTATCAGGATGTTCCAATTATATGGATTCAGTGTGCAGTGCAACTAGAGAGCAGAATAATTTTTTATTTGATTAATGAGACAGCAAGCAGGTTAGGCGAAATTTAGCGTATTATGTATTATAAATATTGCTACTAGGTTAACCGGATTATTGTCTAAAGTGATACAGTGAAAACATAACTAGTCTAAAGATTGATTTGTGATCAACAATATTTATACTACAAATCAAGTAGAAATGAAAAGAAGAAAACTATTAACACCTATTTATTTGAACATAAAAAGAGTAGGAAAAGTATGTAACTGTATTTCAAACCATTCATAAATTTAGTGTGCTACCAGCTGTCTATAACTACCCATCAACTGGTTGTAAATGCAAAAATGTGGACATGCAAGTTTACTAAAGTTGGTGATGAAGAATAGGAAGACAAGAAACTTCAAATTCAAGAATTTAAGCTTATAATTATTGTCCAGATATAATATGAGCTTTATTGGACAACTTATAGAATATTGAGGCTGCGTTCGGAATGATTTTTATACTTTTGTTTTATTTTTCTAAAGAAAAAAAAAGTGTTTGGTAATATCATTAAGTTATAGATTTTTCTTATTGAATAAAAACAATTTTCAGCTAAATATGGAATCCATAAATATGATTTTGAAGGTTTTGGCTTTGAGAAGACATTTTATATCAATAAAACTCTTTTTTTATTACAAAAGTCAATTTTTTCTCTTTTTTCATTTTTTTCATTGTAATTTATATAATTTTTTTCTTTCTATTTTTTTTATATTTTCAACAAGATTTTTTTTTACTCTTTTATTTTCTACATATTCAATCCTAAAGGTTGTAATTAACGTTTGTCCTTTTTTAAAATTTTCTTTCTTTATTTTTAATAATTAAAATTTTAATACTTATGATATAGTTTTTAAAAATATAAAACAAGATTTTAAAAATATAAAGCAAAAACTAAAAATCTACAACCTATAGAATATTTAGAGTTTAATTTACGTGTCTAGTTATCTGCTGGTCTAATTTTGTAATTTCCAGCTTTGCTGGAAAATCTTTCCCTATTTCACTAGAAGTCCTAATTTTAAGTCTGAAGTCTTATTTAGGAAGAAGTTATTCCTCTTTAGTTTATCTTAGGAAACCAGTTTTTAAATCCTTTACTTAAGGACAAGGAGTTATTTGAGGTTATAAATACTTTGCATTGCAATTTTTTGAGGAAAGTTTGTGATTAAATAAAAAAAAAGAGTTGCATAATGCAATTCAACCCTATGTACGATCCCATGGGATCTTGGGTTTGATGCCTAAGGAAGTTTAGCCATGAAGCTTAAACTATTTTCTATTCATGCATTGTTCATATGTACAATTTCAAAAACATCCCATAACTCTGTATTATTGATTAATTTTGCTTCCAAAACCCATTCTTTTACAAAATCCTAACCTTTGTCCCATAGTTTCTACTCATCCTTCCCTTCACATAAACCCAAAGTCATCCTTTTACATCAGCCCTCCAACTTGTCCTGCGTCTTATGGAATTTGAAACTTGTCTATCAATGTTGAAACTGGACTTCAGGTAAATTTTACAAATCAATCCTGATTCTCTCTCCTTACTTAAATGGTCTTCAAGTCATCATTTCAACACATTTGACTTTTTTTTTCTTTCCACTTTGTACAGGGCAGTCAGTATGTGTCATCAAGCCCAGATAAAATCACAGTTGGACCCCAATGCTTTTCTACACAATTCAATTTCTTTGCAATACAGACCAAATAAGTTCAAACTCACAGTGTCTCAAAGTGCAAAGCCTTAGCATGCACTGGATTAAGCATCAATGATATACAATGATTATCCTCTAACAAAATTGATGTAGCCCTGGTTGTTGGGCTTGCTGCTAGGTTAGTTTTAGGTTTTGTTTGGAACTTGGCAAAGTTAAACAAGAAAAGGCATCATGAACAGTAACATGAAAATTTTTTTTGTAACGTCACGCTTAAACTGGTAATTATTCTTGAAATGCTACCAACATAAGAAGATTCAAATATGTTGGTCAATAAGTTTGATAATGCATTAAGGTACAACCAGCAATGAAAATAGGCACACATGACTGCAGTAATGAAGAAGATTTTAGACATATAGTAAAAACAGCTTATTAAACTCAGTAACTATCAAAAGGATTACTAAAAGTTAACCTGGACAGCAAATTGGCCAGTCCCTCCTGCAGCAGCAGTGACAAGAACTACTTTTCCAGACTCCATCTGTCCCGCCTAAAATTTTCATGAGAAAAAAATGTTATTAGATTAAAAAAGAAGTGTAAATGAAGAATTCAAGTTTATACCTAGACAATATAATGAGTTCTGCCAAAAATATAATATAGGAAAAAAAAAAGGTTAAGTGAACCTCCAAATTTTGTAAATGCATAAAGCACAACCTTTTCTAGAGCAATTGATGCTGTTAATCCTGAAGTAAGCATTGCAACAACTTCAGGGTCTGGTCTTGGCACAGGAAGGATATGTTTTGCAGAAACCTGAGTTGTGTACATCATCCATGATTGGTGAACTCAATAATTGTAGCTTATATTTTACAATAAAGTAGAAAGTGAAGCTTTAAGACTTGACATAGATAACGAAGCAACTATTGCGAGTAATTAAAAAAAAAAAGCTTCCAAGGAAGTATACCACTGTGAATTCAGCATAACCTCCAAAAGTCATAATCGCAGCAGGAGTACCAACCGTCAAGTCATGAACAGATTCCCCCACTGCTGCAATTATTCCCACTGCCTGGAAGGGAGAACCAAAAAGAAAGACATGATTGCTTACTAAACATCTAAACTATCATTTGTTTTGTTTCTCATGATTGCTAAACCAATGACCAAATACAGGCTGAAAAAATTATCAAATTATATCATTAGATTTTTCTATGCACCTCAAAACCAGCATCAAATGGAAGACGGGAAGCAGTATCTTCGTTGCTGCCGGTGAAATACCGCCCTGAGCTAAAGTTCACCTGCTCACAAATTCAAAGAAAGTCATTGTCAACACACACAAACAAATTAATATGTGTGAAGACTCAGAGAAGAAATGACATGTGAACATCATAATTTGCGCCAAGAGGAGCAAAAATAGGACTTGGTATGGTGATAATTGATAACTGTGAAAATGGAAATAAAAAAAAAAAAAGCTTCATGTGAGAATTTTTTTTTTAAACAAAACAGGAGAGTTTGGAAATTAATTCAAATTTTACAAGGGTATTCATTTAGAATAATCAACTCCTATAACCATCCTAAGAAACTCAAACGTAGGACAGGTTGCCAGTGGCCCAGTCGAAGTCCTGTTAGAAATTCAAAAGTGAGGCAGAAGAGCACCCAAAAAAACTAAGACACTACAGAGAGCACAGGAAGTTCCGACAGGATTTGATAGTTGTTCTCAATTACCTTAGTTTTAAGTATGATGAAATACAGAGCATCCCAAACCATACTTTCCATAAGCATTCTTATTATGGTCCCCAGCTTGTGATCTAGTTATCAGTCTATTTAATTGATAATCAAAAATGGAATTAGAGCTTGTTTGAGAGAACTCTACAATCTTTGAGTTTTAGAAACTCAAAACTTTGGAAAAATTTCTACTTAATTCCTCTATTAATCCACAACCTTTTTGCAACACCAAGTTTAAAAGAAAATACACAATGACAATCCACCATAGTGAAGAAACTAATCCACTGCCCAGCAGTAAAAAAATGATTTTCATAATTGAATAACACTGCCCAAAATAAACCTCCAATCAGTTAACAATCTTCTTTTTGCATCCATGTGCAAACCATATTTAACTTGCCCAATTGATGGAACCCGTCTTAGCCAAAGTCTGATGACTAAAATGTTGAGTAAGCTGCCTAACAGTTGTAGACATACATGTAAAAGCACAGTTTCCTTATTTACTATTAATGCATACACCACTATTAACACACAGCCACAAAAAGAAAAAAAAAAAAGAAGCACAGTTTGCCAATTAAAGAATAACACATTTCATAATAATAAATAAAAAATAAAAACTGAAAAACATTAGCACATGTACCAAAATCAACAAAGAAACATATATAAAAGCACAGTTTCACTATTGCAATAGAATCTTGGTGAAACAAAGTATGTTGCTAAGCATTAAAGCAGGGAGGCAGTTGATCATCCATTAAACCAACTAGTCCAGTCTTCTCTAAAAGAGCAATCATTAACTTTGGATTTAGAACTTGTGCAAGATAGATAAAGGACATAATAAGACAGAGAAGAAAAGTAATTACAAAAAAGAAGTTGATTTTTCCAAGTTAAGCCATGAACTTACATCGCTAGCATTTACACCGGCATAAATGACTTTCACTAGAACTTGATGAGGTCCAATGGGTAATTGCAATGGTGTGCGTACAATGCGAGTAGCATTGCGGAAATTGTGACTCAAGGTTTGGACAACTCTGACGAGCAAAAATTAAATGCATTAGCAAGCAACTCACAAGAACTGTTAAGATACAACTTGCCTCTTAGGGTGCTCTTGATCTTGTACATTGATTAGAAGTTCTACACACATACTTCCTATAAGCAGGACATAATAATTAGAGCATATCACCATGAAGGCATAATGCAAACATTATCCAATTCATCAAAATTATAAGATATTATACCTCCTAGAAATAGGATTGAGATGTATGATTCAGTTCAAACCACCCAAACTAGACTACAGTAAACTGAATTAGACAGCTGATTTCATCCAGCGTTCAGACATCAATAGTTCAGTTATAAAAAGGAGAATATTATGGATTATGTAATAGCATAATGACTTGATCACAAAGAAGTAAAAGCAACCAATGGAAAAAAAAAAGCATTCTTACTAAATAAGCATGGCAGAGGTGAGGATGCAACAATTGACGTATGAAAATGCATGAAAAGATTAGATCGCAAACTATTTCAGTTATAAAGAAAGGTGGAAGTAACACCCATTGAGATAAGTAGAAAGAAGGGTGATTGTGATGATTTGGCCACATCCAATAAAGAAATTAGGATCCACTGTTAAGGCCAATTGGACCTTATTTGAGTTACAGTACAGAAATATAACAAATAGGCCAAGGATTAAATAGAGTAAAGCAGAAGAGAATGGCGCAGCTTCTCTAGACATTTCTGAAAATGTTATCCGTCTGAATGGTAAAGAAATAAATTCAGCTAAATGGGAATTGAGGCTAAATTGAACATAATAGCTTAATTTGCAGTTATGCAATTTAAGCTCAAAAATTGTATAATGTACAAAAGTTAAGAAATAACCAAAAAAAAATTACTATTAAAAAAATTAGCAACCAAAATTTGATTTAAAAAGATGAATTGATGAATAAGAATGTCATACAAGTTATCCTAAAAACTAAGCCAACTTTTTTTTTAGTTTAATCAATATTAAAAAGAGATTTGTTTAGTCTGAAATTTAAGAATAACTGCATTCCGATTCCAACATTAACTCGAATTGGGCCATGCATACAGCTAAGTAGGAGAACTCTTATGGAGTTTGTAGGTTGTCATTACTCACTAGATATGGCACATAACATCTACCAAAGAACCAAGTAGCTAAGAATTATACAATAAGCAAGGATTTAAAAACTTTCACATCATTCATTCCATCCGTTATACATTTGTAAGAGCTATTTAACACTCTCCCATATCCCCATTTTTTGGGCTCTGTTTCTTTATTGCTGAAGTTTGAATAAGAATTCTCTTGGGCTTGCTACCAAAACCCTTTCTATTCCTTATTAATTTCATAAATATTTGCTATAAGAGGCTAATAAGGCTTTAAACAATGTGAGGTAGGCAAACAATTCATTATAGTAGATTAGAAATTAAGACATAAGGCAAAATTAAGACGAAATCAATATTCTCTGCAGTAGGGGAAGCTCTTAATGTCTGTTCAAAGAGACTAAAATGAAAGGAACAATTCTGAATGGATGATTTGTGTGGCTATGTTGATGAAGAGAAATATTAATATTTGACCATATTTTTGAATTTGGATTTATGTCTAATGAACCAGAATCTCCACAAGTGATAAGGTTTCAAAAAGCTTTTCTCACATTTTCTCAAAGCTTTGAGGAAGTCGTAGTTTTACTGGGGCTTTAAACGACATCCTTTTCTTGGAAGATGATGAATGCACCAAGTATTTTTCTGCTTCAGCAGAAGTTGGCCAATACTCCATGCCCCTGCGATTTGTAATCCACAGGCAGGAGCCAGCTTTACTCTCATCACTAATAAGCTCAAAAGCACCTAAAATATGCATGAACATTTAAATTTAAAAATTTGCTGGAGGGGTTCAAGGGAGAAAAAAATAAAGGAGTCTGATGACTGCTGGCATCTTTCGTTGACAAAATATTTTTTTGAACAGAAACAAAAGCTACTTGACATGAATAATAGACTCTATTAATAAAGGAAGGTTGCCATACAGTACCTTTGACCACCATTCGCATAGGAACAAATCCTCCCAAAGCATCTACAAGTTTGGCACCCGCTACTAATCCCATCTCAGTTTCGACAAACTGCATCCAATTTGTGGGACAAATAAAAAAATAAATATGAACTCCTTATGATAACTGGAATATTTTGATCACAATGGAATTGGAAGACCATAAAAAAATAGAAAAGAAACATTCAATAAGAATAAAGTTCATTTAAGAGAATTTGACAATACAAACAGAAAGCAAAAAACAGAAGTATCGTATCATATTGGGGCCATACTGAGAACAATAAAAGAAACTAGCACATGTCATATATGCTAAAATGATACACTGCAAAAATTTGGGAAGATAGCATAACATGTTGGCCACTGAAAATAAAATCTCAAGCTATCATATGATTGGTTTGAACTCTAAATTCACTTCCAATATTATTTGGGAACTTTCTTAACTAACAACCCGTTTGAAACAAATGAATTTCACAAAATTTTATGGACTTCATTTTCAGTTCCCCATTTTTTTATTTAGAATATTACAAATTATTCATTTAAATTCTATGGAACATAACCTTATCTTTTTAAGAAACAACAGAATTGAACATAACTAAATTAAATTTTAGAAAACTAGCAAAATAAATTTTATGGATAAAAATGCCTATAGCATATCATTATATTCTTATTCTCTCTTCTTCTTCCTACTTTTTCTCTCTCCTCTCCTCTTTCTTCTCTCTTCTCTTGTATCACTCTCTCTCCTCTAACTATCAATTATTATAGGTGTTTCAAAATTGGTGATGAATCTATGGAGTAGGCAAACTTGTAATAGGAAGACTCTGCAGATCAAGTGGTGTATAAAGCAGCAACTATGTTATCAACATATGAAAGTGCTTAGGAACTCACAGCAGCAGGCAATGTGCAGCAAGAAGTTCATAACTGGAACCCTCCACCAAATGTTCTTAAATTAAATATTGATACAGCACTTCTTGGTAATGATTTGATTGAACTGGGGTTTTTCATGAGGAATTACAAAGGTTTGGTGATGACGGCTGGATCCAAAATGGTGAAAATGAGACGCTCTGCCATTACAGCAGAAGCACTTGCACAACATTATGCATTGCAGAAATAAGCAGAGACTGTGTTACAATGAACTGAAAGTGGAAAGTAAAATCAGCAGAGACAACTCTCTCTCAATTTATTCATTTATTTTTGTTTTTCTTTTGTTTCTCTCTATCAATTTTTTAACTATATATTAACTGTTGAATATTGATTATAAATATTTATGAGATATATTTGGTTTCTTTTAGTTGTATTATTTTTTCTAATAAAACTATCATATATTAAATTATACTTATATAATATTTTGGCAAACAAGGACAAAATACCTTAATTCTAAGATTCTCTCCAAACATAAAATTATGGAAATCAATTGAATTTCATACTTTCCAAACATGAGAATTCATATGCAAATGAATTTATATTTTGAAATCATTTATTCCAAACATGCCATAAAAGCCACCAAATGAAGGGGGAAAAAAAAGAAGAAGAAGAAAGTTGAGGGGAAGCCATTGTAATAAAAACCTAAAGAAATTCTCTGACAAAACCAGAGAAGAGAATGAATACATTTGACAAAAAAAAAAAAAAGCAGTCTGTAAATCTTCATTAGTCTTACCTCAGGACAAAGCACATTAACTCGAATACCTTTACGCTTATATGGAACAAGTGATCTAGTAAACATAACAACACCACCTGAGAAAAAATAGTGTGCAAATATCTAAGTAATCAAATAGGTTTACTTATGCATGTTAATAGTTCTCCGTGGACAAAAAAATGTTTCGCAAATTAGTAAAAGTATGAACAACTAAACAACCATTGGAAAGGAAACAGCAGCCAGTAGTGGCACAAAACATTACACCTTTAGAAGCAGAATATATAGGATCCACAAACATAGGATAAAGAGCTGAAGCAGACCCCATATTTATAATTACTCCAGGCTTTTGTGCAGCTTCCATGGCATTTATCTGTTTAGGAATATTAGATAATTATATATTCACCAAAGGTTGTCTCAATCAACACAAGATATGATAATAATAATAAGAACAAGAAAGATAATACCAATGCATCAGAAGAAATCTATAATCATATATCTCGCTTTTAACCCCTCTACATCTTCCTGTTTTGGTAGTGTGTGTGTGTGTGTGTGTGTGTTTTCCTTTAAAAAAATTCTAATTTCTCAAGTGAAAAGTTGCAATTTATATGTAGCATGTGATATAGTATAATTCTGGACAATATTAAAAATTTGGGAAGACTACACAGAAATACCTTGTGGTTTCACGTTTTTATTATTCAGGATTTATGGTTTATTTATGATATTTTAGGACAGTTAGCACTTAAGTGCCAAGACCCTTAGCACCATTGAGGTTGGCTAGTGGGACAAAAAAATATTAATTAACATTTGTTTATGATATAAAATTAAAATAAATAACTCAGGATCGACATTAAATTACAAATGAAAATTTTTAATTAATTAAAAAATTCAATAAATAAAAGAAGAATTTTATTTTTCAAAAAATAAAATTTATAAAATAAAAAATTCTGAAGGGAAGCCTTGGCACAACGGTAAGTGTTGTCGCCGTGTGACCTGAGATCACGGGTTCGAGTCGTGGAAACGGCCTCTTGCAATTAATTGCAAAGGAAGGCCGCGTACAAAGACCCAATGGGTCCGACCCTTCCCCAGACCCCGCCCATTGCGGGAGCATTCGTGCACTGGGCTGCCCTTTTTTTTATAAAATAAAAAATTCTAATTCCATATCATTAAAAAAATTTAATAAATTTGTTCTTGTAAAAAATATCATTAAAGTTGTCCTCCATTCTATCAGTTCTTTTTTAGAAAGGAATTATTATAAATTTATTACATAAAAAAAATTCTAAGTACATATCATTAAAAAAAAAAGCACCCTTTATAAAATTTCTTCAAAATAAATATCATTATAAGTTATCCTCTGAATCAGAAAATCTTAAAAATCACAAATCCTGAGTAATAAAAAATGAGAAAGCACAGGGTATTTTTATGTACTTTCCCTTAATATATTTTGCCACCTTAGCCAACATGAATGTGCGAATGATTTTGAAAATTAAGTGCCAATGGTGCAAAAATACAGATACTAAAATGTCACAAAACAAACCACAAATCCCAATAATAAACATGTGAAACGAAATGGTATTTTTTGTACTTTCCCTTAAAAATTTTCAAGATGGCCCTCAAGGAAGGTAGAATCTTTAAGACTGAAATTGATAGCGAGTACTAAGCAGTAGCAATCTCAAGTGAACTTCTAGACAATATTAAAAACACACTTAACCCAAAAGCCAGTATAACAAGCTTAAGTTTCAAAAGTTTTGAAACTTAGCTTGTTAAATTTACATAGCCTAGCTTCTTAAGGTTATATACAACGGTTAGATTCTAACTTGATAATATTAATCTGCCGAACGTAAGTAATTATGATTTTGCAGCCTTGTATTTCAACAAATGAAAGTAAAATTTCAAGCATACCGCAAAGCGGGTGCAATCAATTAATGCAACTAGGTTCACATTAACAGTGTGCCTCCATGTATGAGTGCCATCAGTTTGATCATTATAAAATGGCATTGAAGAACCGATACCAGCACTGTTGATACAGATATCCAGTCCTCCATATGTTGCTACATGCTTTTCAAAAGCACGAGCTAAATCTCCTGTTCACAGCATAAAAATAGCAGCTTTAAAGAGATAATAATCTCATCTCCAGTCTGACACAACTTTTGTTGTCAATTGAAGAAACAAAAGTCAACCAGAGTAAATCAAGAAAATGACAGAAAAATAATTAAGCAAGAGGGAGACAGCAAAATAAAACAAAGCTTTGCTTCATTATTTCATTGTGAAACTTTGCAATAATCCTCAAAGTCTCTGTATCACATTGCAGTATTACTCATTAACAAAATGATTATGCCAGTTTTCTACTGATCAGAATTAGAAAGAGGAGTTGAGCCAAGCATCAAGCTCAAAGCCAAACCAAACTTGCAGAAATGAAATTGATCAAGGCAAAAGATAAAATAAGAAAATTCCCATTTTCAGAAATAACAATCGGTAAAAGTTACCTGTGTTTGTCACATCACATCTAATAAACTGAGCAGTTGGAAATTCCAACTTGGGATGGAACTTTGCATTCTCTTTCTGAATAAGGGATGCAACTTCCTTCCCCTTTTCTTCAGAGAAATCAACTACTGTCACGAATACACCCTTCTCTCCAAGAGCTAAACTAAGCGCTTTGCCTACATGTAAACCACCACCAACCATACAACAATGGTAAAAATTAGAAACAATTTTGACATCAATCATAAATTTTACAGAATCCACGTATAATAAAAATTTATGGAGCTTAGCCAACGATAGACTAATTGAATCTTTGGACGAATTGAATCTTTGTTTTCTCAAGCATCTATAGCTACATAGTATATTTTCACAGCATATAATTCTATAAATTGATAATCATAAAAAAAGCAATTATTACAGCCAATTACAAAGAGTTCAAATAAGATGATAATCATAGTAAAAACAATAACAACCAATTATAAAGTATACCCAACAAAGATAACATTTAACCTCAATCAGAATCAAAATCAAACAGTTCAATTACATCACAAACAAAGAGATTTTGATTTAAACTTAAAACACCAGCATTAAGTAAATTTCAAAAGAAATAATTACTTAATCGAAAGGAATCAAAATCTTCCCTACTTTTTAAGATTGACATTAAAAAACATATAACAAAAACAAAAGCTTATACTGTTGAAACATGATTACCAATGCCAGAAGCGCCACCAGTGACCAAAGTTGATAAACCTGGCTTGATCTCCATTTTCCTCTTCTTCTCTCCGTGTATAGAAATAGCCTGTGATGTGAAAACTTCTAGTGTATAAATTTGATTAGAAAACTGTAGATTGTCGTAATTGGAAAATGGGTTATAAGTTCAATGCAGTATAGGATAGCAGTCCCTTATCTATTGGGAAAGGTTTGTTTAATGTGTCGTCGTCAATATCATCATTTGCCTTCCAAAGAGAAAAGGACAGAGAAATCTCGATCGCACCGCTTGTGGTGTAATTGGGCTATCCAACAATGTGTCAACCCTCTCACAGAAATAGGACAACCGCCCCGTACCCAGAATCCGATTTTTTACTGTTTTGACCTCTACTATAGGACGAATCTTCTGGAGTTATAAAGATTCTGACACGTAGGATGCCGATAGTCGAAATTCATGAAGATTGAAAAAATGAAATGCTGATGAAGGTGACGGTGACGGTTAAACAATCCTTTTTTTTATTAATTTAAAATATTTTTTTTATTAATTTATTTATTAAAAAAATTATAATAAATATTTTTAAATTACTAAAAAAAAATTATTGGATAGCTATTATTTAAAGTGACTATAATTAATATTATTTTTTTAAAAAATTATTTTTAATTAAATTAAAAAAAATTAAATTACTATATAATAATTACTTCAAACATATGCATATTTATTTTATTTTTTTAATTATTTATATTTATTTTATAATAATTAATTAATATTAAAATTTAAGTTTTTTAAAAAATTAATATTTAAGTAATTGTGATATATATTTATATAATTTTGATAATTAATTAAATTGAATTTTTATAAAATAATTTTTTATAATAAAATATTGAATTATATAAAATTCTCCTTTTTAAGAGTTAAGGTAAATTTTCATTTCAATTAAATTTTTATAAAATTTAAAAATTTTAAATAATCTAAAATAAAAATTAATTAACAATAATTAGGAAGTGTTTTTACCCTTAATGTTTAGGGTAGGAACATTTTTTTATATAAATTAATTTTAAACAAAATAATCACAAATTCTTCAAAATAGATAATAATAGTCATTGGCTCGCATAATACACAGATATAATTTTTTTATTTGATAATGAGTATAATTAATTTTTGACACTAATAATATTTTTGACACAATAATAAATAAATCAAATTAATGAATTAAAAAATATTAAACAAAAGTGTATATTAATAAATAAATTAAAAAATTGA
Organism: Garcia nutans; assembly: GCA_947685225.1. Lineage (NCBI taxonomy): Eukaryota > Viridiplantae > Streptophyta > Magnoliopsida > Malpighiales > Euphorbiaceae > Garcia > Garcia nutans. The sequence continues at coordinate 15,284,372 of CANTUV010000032.1, forward strand.
AAAGATCATTCTACTATATATATTATAATAAACTCATTACAAATTAAATATAATAAATTAAAAAGTAAAAGAGATAATTACGTACTATCACATAATATATATATAGAAACTCTAATAATATTAATAAATTATGTTAAATTAATTTCTATCACTTAGCCATTATATATATATATATTGAAAATGAGCGAATTCATTTATTGATTAGAAGTTAAGAAATTAACAATCCATTATGGAGGGCTAGATACCCATTCTCTACATTCTAACTTAGAAAAGTACAACTCTTGCAAAGACATAAGCTATAACATTCATAGAATGATTGACAAATCTAAAATTAACCACAATATTCGAGGAGAGGAGATAATAACAATCATCTAGAACCAAACCTAGATGTGAAGGAATAAAAACTCTTTCTAACAAGTAATTTATTACTATTAAGCATTCAGACTCAATTATCACTTGATTCCCTCCTCTCTCATGGATTCAGCTTAATGCCGCCCTTATCACAATTGCTTTTGAGGTACTTGCATCAAATCTTCCTTTGATACTAAGAGCAGTTGTAGCAACAACAAAGGCCTAAATAATCCCTTAGCACCAAAGGAATTCCACATGCGTCCAAGCTGGTAGGAGCCGATGCATCTACATTAAGTTTCAGCCAACCTGCATCTGTCCATTTCAATGGAGCTACTACGGATGGAAGAACTAGTTGGTCGGCTGTTTCTCTTGCCACATGAGACTCAACATCAAAATATGTTGCTTGGTGAAGAATTTGGTCAGACATTGATGGATTCCCTTCCCAGAATAATAGATTCTTGTTACGCTAGATGTGTTAGTAGATTAAAGTTAACAAACTTGAATTTGTTACTGAAATGGAGCCAAGATGACGAAACAACCACACCTTAAAAGAAGGACATGAGTTTGGATAAAAACCTAGCCCAGAAAGTCTCCAACACTCTTGCACCACTGGATTCCAGATCAGGCAATGCAATAATGTCTCGTTCTCCCTGCGACATACAAGATACAATTGATCAATTCATAAGTCCTTTGAAATGAGATTCACATTAGTTGGGAAAGCTTCATGATAGGCGCACCATAAAAAATTCTTCAATTTTGGAGCTGCCACAATTGACCAAAGCTTTCACCATATTTGCTTTTCACCTTCAGCTGAACTTTCTTCAGAGAATGACAAACTCATCTTGTCTACATCTTTAACTATATAATCTCTAGTAGAGACTCCATTCCAGATCTGCATATTGTGAAACCCTAATTTAACATATACAACAAAGTGCATGTGACTACGGTTCTAACAAAGTTAGAATCGCATAAATTGGGATTCGAGTGCCCAAAATAGGACCAAAAATCCTCGATTTTAGATATGAAAAAAAATTACCAATTTTGGCTTTAAACGAAATCCCACATAATAATGATTCCAATGCAATTTGAATCACGTAAATTGGAGGTCAAAATGGCCTAAAACGACAAAAATAGCCCCCGACGCGTGGCCTGTAAAAGGCAATGCGACTTACAACTGTCCATACGGCACAGGGACGGGCCGCAACACACGTGGCTCGTTTGATGCACGTGTAGTCCAGGGTCATTTTGGTTTGAGTTTTTTTTTCTTACTTTTCATTATAAATTGAGATTTTCTTCTACAAATGAGGGCTCCATAATTTTAGACACCAAAACTCAACCAAAATACTTTCTGACTCACCAAAATTCAATTAATTTCACTGTTTATCTACTTTATCAAATTAATCATGATTATTTAGCTTCATCAATTACATAATTAATTGATTAAGTAGAGTTATCAGACGACAAAAGTTCTTCAGACATTCATCAAGAAGAAACAATAGCCAAAAGTATTTGTTTCTTCCCTTTATCTATTTCCATTTGATAATCGATTAACTAAAATTTGTTAATTAAAGTCTTTTGCAATCAAAGGCATGAACTACTTATGACTTTGATTCCCATTCAAATGGAATAAGTAGGCACACTTAGAATATTACTCCAAGTGGCGAGTCCACACTTAAACAATCTCAACCGATGCTTTTCTTTTTCTTTTTAATTGTTTCTATTATTCTTCTACTGTTGTTTTCTTTTATATTGGGATTTGGTCAACTATTGCAAATTTGATGAGTTTTGCAATAGTTGTTATTATTGCTAGTATTTGTCTTTTTCTTTAATTAGTTAGTTAGGAATTTGTGTTCGGTCTAGAATCCATAAGAGCTAGAATTGAATCTCCCTTGAAAATCATTATTTTGGTAGAGTTGTAATTTTTACTATTCTCATACAACATTTGTGGATGTCATTTTTATTAAATATTCACGCATCATGAAATGTAGTCATTCATAATTGATTATGGCATAACCCATAAATTTGCTTTTTTTTTCTCAAATCATTCTAAGGAAAATATAAAATCAATTCAAGAATATCATTTAAAGTTAGTTTAGAAAATTTAGCCCGAGACCCATCATGATTAGTTTCGGACTATTGTCTTTTGGGTGCAAGATGGTACATTTTTATGGACTTAATTAAACTAGTTTTTCCTTGATTTTTTCAAACCAAATAAACTAAGATGGCAAATCTCCAATATTTATTTTTCAAAATAAAAGCCACCATCCCTTTTCAATATAAAAGGAAAATTTCTTTTTAATAATAAAAGAAAACAAATATTTTCATAATATAAGATAATTTTAAACTTGCACTTATCGAATTGACTAGAGACTGTACGCAATGATATCATATGGAACACAGCCCAAAAAGAGAGCGTGCTCCCGCTTCCTCATAGTGGGCCGGGCTCGGTTTTTATGCGAGGCCTCATAGCTAGCGACTCCACTGGGAACACTTAAAATTTTTAAAATAAAATTTTGATGGGCTCTTTTAAAAAGCCATTTTCTTGGATTGATATTCTCCTTTCTCATGCGTAAAGGTTCCTTACCCTTTAGTTTTAGTAAGCTCCAGGTAGCAAGTGGCATCTACTTAATAACCTTCTTTGGGTATGTTGGTGGATAGCAAAATCACCTAACCCACGACGAATTCTCAATCGCACGTACTGTTGGATCCACGTCAGATTCATTATCTATCATGTGGTTAGGTATATCGCTGTCCTAGTGTGATGAGACCCTTTAAACTAAACTACCCTTTGCATGTAAAGACCACAAACCCTACCCTTAAGAGGTATGCACCATAATCCTAAACTATTCTCATAAAATTATTTTCATTCATGCATATATGCATGCATTTCATCTAGACTATCCCTATAATTTTAAGGTACCATTCCCTTAACACTCAATCCAAGTTAAGCTATAGGCTTAAAACCACATCATCTTGTAAATATAAACCTAAACCACATTGGTTTACCTCATAAACCTAGGTCACATTGGCCTAGCCATCACATATAAACCAAGCCACATTGGCTTAACCCATAAGCATGAACCTAAGCCATATAGGCTTAACCATCCAACATAAACCAAGTTATATTAGCTTCAACCTTCCCCAAAAGCTGTAGATCTAGCCCTATAGGCTTAACCCTTCAAACATAAGCCACAAACATGAAACAAATAAACATGAACCAAGCCACATTAGCTTGATCATTCAACATAAATTGAGCCTGATGATATAATAGTTTGACCAATCACATTGAATTTTGGCCCTATAAGTTTAACCTCTCAAACCAAGGCCACAATTGGCTTGACTCTTAATCACCATAACTAAGCCACACCAGCTTAAGCATCTAGTCTAATCCACATTGGCTCAATCCACATTAGAGGTTTAACCCACAAAATCAAGCCACATTTGCTTGACCATCATATCTAAACTATGCCCACATCGGCTTAACCCACTTAAATGAAATTGATATTGCATTGGCTCAATCACCAAAATCAAGCTGCACTAGCTGAATCATTTTGACCTAGCATAAGCTCGAGTCACATCTACCCAGCCATTAGAAATCAAACCTAAGCCACATTAGGTTATCTCAAGTATAAACCCAACCATCATACATTAACCTATGTCATAATGACTTGGCCTTTAGACATGAGCCTAAACTACAATGGCTTGACCTTGTAGGCATGAGCCAAAGATGGATTAATCCTTAGGCCTAAACTATTAGAGACCATTCCCTATCTAGCCGCATGGCCTAACATTATGGACCATTTTTCTAGCCATATGGCCTAACCATTAGGGACCATACTCTACTCCATAGAGCCATATGGCCTAACCATTAGGGACCATACTATACTCCATAGAGCCATATGGCTTGAACTCTTAACAACCATGCCCTATCTAGCCACATGGCTCAACCTTTATCGATCATACCCCACGTAGCTACATGGCCCAACCATTAGGGACCATGCCCTACTCCACCAAGCCATATGGCTTGAACTCCTAGGGATCATATCCTATCTGGCCATATGGCTCAACCTTTAGGAACCATACTTCACCTAGCCATATGGCTCAACCTTTAAGGACCATACCCTACCTCGTTTCACTAAGCCACAATGGCTCAAACCATTAAAAACCATATCTAACCTCGCTAAACCACATATCATTAGCTATTTGAACCATATCCCAACCCTATGGCTCTTCTTTAGAGAGCACACCCATCCACATGAAGCCATAAAAGCTAACCCTATAGAATCTTAACCACAAGAGCTAGCCCATCCCAACTTGCCTCAATAGGCTCAACACTTAACCTAGCTATAATGGCTCACCATCCAACCTATCCATAATAAATTCAGCATTTAATCTAGCCACAATAGTTCATCATCTAACCTAGCTATATGGCTTACCTTTCGGGAATACACCCATCCAGCTTACTATACCATATTACCTAGCCATAATGGTTTACTACCCAACTTATCCTCAATAGGTTCAAAATCTAATAAGTCACCATCTAACCTAGCCATATGGCTTACGTTTCAGGAACACACCCATCTAGATTAATGCACCATATTGCCTATCCACAATGGCTCACCACCCAACTTATCCTCAATAGGTTCAAAATCTAATAGCTCACCATCTAACCTAGCTATATGGCTTACATTTTGGGAACACACCCATTTAGCTTACTTGGCCATATTACTTAGCCACATGGCTCACCTTTTGAAAACACACCCATCAAGTTCATAAATAATAACCCACCTCTCGAGATCGTACCCATTCAACCCAGCCACAACGGCTCTCCATACACTAAATCACTTGACCATATGAACTATACCCATGTAAGCCACCTTAATCCATAACACATGTACCAAACCATTTAGCCATATGATCCATACCCATGTGAATCATCTCAAGCCTTGGACTATAGCCCATCTGTATAACCACTTGGCCATATGGACCAAGCCCTTTACACCTTAATGTTCATTTATGCCCCTAATGATTTAGTATAAAAAACTAGACTTCATAACCTCAAAATATGAACCAATGCTCTATTTGCCCAATCACCCTGACATATGAACCATGACCCATTAACTAATGGTTTTACCATACCCAAATTAAAAAAAGCATCATAAACCTTAGCCTGCATATGGGCCATTAACCCTGAACCACTCGTTACCGGTGCCCTACCATTTGGGCCCATTTGTACAAGCCTTTAAGTATCATCTATATCATTTTGCCCCTGTTGAGTAAGCAACCTCTCCTAAAAGCCGTTACTGACCTAGCCCTCTCATGTGAAGGTACCCATGGCCCAATAAGGAGTCAACATTAAAGTGCCCCCTTATCTTAAAGCTTTCCTCAAAAAGTAAGAAGATGACTTTAAGATGGCTCTTAGTGCCCAGCAAGATCAATTTACCAACCTCCTTAAGAAGTAAGAGAAGAATTTTCAATCGGTCCTTGCAGCCCATCAAGCTCATTCCATTAGTCCCCTTAAAGAGAAATGGGAGAGTTTTCAAGCACTACTCATTGCACAAAAGGCTTATGCCACTGAGCTCATTAAGAAGTTGGCACAACATGTTGAAGCCACCACTACCTTGAACATCCAACAGGCTAATTTTAGGAGCATCCTACTTGATGACCTAGAATCCCAATGACAGTACTTAAATAAGTTAAATCAAACCAACACAAAGCCTAATGAGGAAGTCACCCAAAATACTTTCCAAGCAAGCATTAACCTTTCCTCTTCCATAGATCATTTTCAAGGTAGAGAAAATAACTCCAACCTTCAGGAAATCATTGGGCATGACACAACAGTAGTGGATCCCCCCAAGGTGGCAATCCTTTTAAGAAGAGAAATACCATAAGGGAATTAATAGACTTGGAGATGTCTCTAGGCCTGGTCTATATAAAAGCTTTGGAGGCCCATCTAGTGACATCTCGCCTCTTACCTAAAAGTTATAAGATCAATGAAGATGATGCATACCATTAAGGGGGCAAACATAGAACTAATTAATACAGAAGGTTAAAGCATAGAATTCAGGGCCTCATTGATAATAGGATGATCATTCCACCCAAGGTAGTCAGTATTAGTAACCATTCCCAACAATAATTAAGGCTAGACTAAATATGCCTTAATAAGACAGACCTTCCCATATCTAACAAAATGCCTAATACATTTCCTAACCAAGCCTGGAAATTAACTCTTTTCATGCCTTCCATTCAGAAACTCTTTGACAACTGGTAATATGAGAAGGCTAAGTCCTTACCTAATCTAAGCATGTGTCAGATGCCAAGTCAAAGTAAAAAAAATAGAGTCCAAGCTCATATCAGATACGGAGCCAAATCCAAGCTCGTGTTAGATATCGAGCAAAGGTCATGTTTAAATCTCAAGAAACAGAATCAAAGCTCAAACCAATCAAAGACAACGTCAGAGTCCGATCAGAATCTCAAAATTCTGAGCCTACCAACATCAAGTCATAACTCGAGTCAATCAAAAGTCAAAGTTGAAGTCTAGTCAAAATTTTAATAGTTTGAGTCCACTAACATCGAGTCAATCCAAGTCAAAATTCGAGTCCAAGCCTATGTCAAACATTAAGACTGCAAGTGTCAATTTCTTTCTAATAGTCCATTTATTAATAAAATATAGAATTTCATCTCATTATCTTCTATGCATTAAAAAAAAGAGAAAAAAAGATAAGATAAAAAATATAAAAAAAGAGGAAACAATGAATGACCTTGGCATTACATTATCAACCAATAACAAACAAGGATCAAGCTGCTGGAAGAATTTATCGGATTAAGATCATAAAGCTTGTTAAACAGAAATTCCAAGTCAACATCCTTTGGAACCCCCACAAGGGATCCTAAAAAGAGAAAGAGAGAAGAAGAAGAAGAAGAAAAAAAGTCACTTAACTAGAGAAGTCAATGATCTAGCACCACTAACGGCGAGATATTCCAAACCATCAAATAAAGCCATCAAGTCATCTTAACAAAAAAGAGGGTCGACTAAAACTCAAATTAGCTTGAATGGTTGACCTTCACATCACAAAGTTATAACAACTCCATACCTACATCTTATTTCATGGATGGAAACTGACCCATCAATCCTAATAGAAATATAAGAAAGGGCTACAAATAGAAATTAGCCTGACACTTTAATAGAAATATTACCTAAAAATGCTCGAAGCAAGTGCATGGAAGTCCATGCTTTCTCAAAAAAAGCATTTGTTCAATGAAGCTACCATCTTTACAGACTTGGATGAGATCTAAACAAAAACTATGCAGACTTGATTCTCTTACAAATGCAATTGATACTTAGAAAGCCCCCATTGGGCTTAGTTTCATTTGTTCCAACCCAATCCAAGTTGGTCCAAGTAATACCAAACATTTTCACGCTAAGGTCATGTAAAAAAAGGGAGGAAAAGCTTACTAAGCTACAAGCCTGAAAGGGCGGCTTAAGCAAATATTAGAGTAAGCTCGTCAAGTTGAAAACCCACAAGGGCTGCTTGAAGAAATTAGAGCTAAAAAAATATTTTACTCAAATTAAAGGTTGCCAAAGTTAAGCCTCTAATGAAAGAGTAAAAAACTTTAAAGTCATATGTCTCAGTGGTTATACCCCAAAGATATCATTTAAATCTTACGTGTAGGTGCAACCTACTCCCTAATGTCTCCCTCTAATCTAGTTACTAAGGTTCAGTAGTTACACCTTCTCATAAGATCACAAACCAAACACATATAACCACCCAAGTTGTTACACCCCCAAACCTCATCATCGAATGAAACTAATAATCATTTCCATTAAAGTTATAGTCTTAGCACACTTGTGAGCGGGAATTTTTGTCCTCACTCCCGTGTAGAATGGTTCTTGAGACTTCGACACTGTTAGTCTTAGGGCTTTAGAGAATATAAGCCTAAACTAGAAAAAAATGGAGTTGCCATCCGGACGAGCTGAAAAAAAGAAAGGAGTGGATGACTCAATTCATAAGGAATCTCTAACCCCCAAATGGGTTCGAAAAGTTAGGTACGTATGGGAAAGGTGAGAATGAGCCAGTCGATTTTACGGCCATAACTGGTATCCGGTACTATGGCCTTTCGGTCCCTCTTACCAACGATATCATAACATACAAAGAAATTCAACAATTGATTAGTATGGAACTGTCTCTAAAAGGGCCCTTTAAGATAAAAATTGAGCCGATTCGAAGTTATTGGATGAGCTATAATGGACGGGTTCATAGAGAAACAACCCAGCAATACACTCGGAGATTTTTGTTGTATTTGCTTGGGTTGACCATTTTATGCAGTACTGAATCTGTCATTCATTTATCGATGTTGAGGGCCCTTGTTGATATGGACCTGGTACCTCATTACGGCTGGGGTAAAGATGGCCTTGCTTGTCTCTATCACGGTCTAGACAAGATTTATAGGAATAAGAAGTCTTTTACTGGCTTCATGCTGATTGTCGAGGTACTCTCTTCCACCATTGTCAATTCCATCCATATATTTGTATGAATTTGATTTTTATTGTTATTGCAGGTATGGGCATACAGGCACAATCTTGTGAGGGTGCCTGACCTTTTTTGAGAAAGAGTCGGGTATCGTAGGTTAAATCTTTGGTTGTTTGATCGCGCAGCAGTTCCCCGCTCTTACCATGTGCATACCCAGCACCATCACTTGAGTTGCCTAACCTTTTTGTCATCTTATAGGTCAATTTGGCTTGGTGGTATGCTGCAGAGTGGGTGAACTAGACTCCTTCCATGAATGCCGCACTGCCTTACCAGCAAACCTGCCGAATCATTGCTGGTCCTGTATCAAGTGGTTGGTTCCTTGGGGAGAGGGTGTATGAGTGGTTCCTCAGTCCTGAGCGATGGAGGATCCCCATGGACTGCCCGGCATATTCTTTAAATATTATATCAATGCTGGAGAATGCGTGGTGGTTAGCTCAAAATGATTATAATGTTGAGACCTATCTCTGTCCACCGGGCGCATCATATGTCCAGTTTATTCAAGCACGACTCTTGAACTTTGATGTATCTTATGTTGGTGTTCAGGGAATTGCCGAGGAAGACAAGGATAGTGATGAAAAGGAGTATGATGGAGAGGGAAGAGGGTCCATCTCTCATCTCGGGACTAGCACTTCTCAGGTAAACTTTTATCATTTTGTTATTGCAATTACTTCTTTTTCAACTTGTTTTGACTGTTTTAATTATTTTTGTAGGTTACCGACTCATTTGGTCACAAGGCGGGACCTTCCTTTGCTGCCCCTCCATTTGTTCCTTCTTATCAACTGAAAATGCCATCTCATCTGCAAGGCACTGATTCGAGTTACCTGGTAGGTTATCTTATTACATGATGATTTATGTTATATGTATATATGATTATGTATGCTCTTACCCTTTCCTTTTCTAATTCACCACGGATGCTTGAGGAGCAAAATAAGAAATTGCAAGAGGAATTAGCTCCTAGCTGCCAACAGGTGCTCTTTCTCAAAAGATTGTATTATCAGTTAAAGCAAAACTTTCGAGACTACCAGTTCCAGGGAATGAGAGATCCTGGTGCTTCATCTTCTAGGAGGCCCCAAACTGATGATCATGAGATCCTTTCATCTGATTCAAATAATGACTGCTGAAAGCCTGAATTTCAAGAGAACAGGGACTTAAGTACTTTCCACCGAACGAATTCCAAAATGAGTGATATGCCTCCTCCTTCTCAGTGATCCATCGTTGTATCAATTAAGAATGTAGTGTATTATTATTATTATTATTAACAATAATAAATCAATAAAGTATTGTAATAATAATAATAATAAATTAATTAATAAATAAATCAATAATAATAATAATAGTAACTTTTACTTTTACTGCAACTTTTGACTTTTAATTTTTTTATTAATATCCTACTGACTATAATTTTTTTTTCAAGAGAGTACATGTATAGTAAAAAATAACTAAATTTTTTATAAATTTTTTATTAGTATCCTACTGACTATAATTATTTATTTTATTTATTTCTTTGTTTATTATTATCATTATTATTACAGTCAATGCAAAAGCATTTCTTTTTCAATTCAGAGTCTAAATTTGGCACAGTTTTGCAAAAACCAAAAGCCAATGGGAGCGCAGCAATCTCTCAACCATTTCAACATAAATCTTCTCCTTGCATGTCTTGGTTTTTCGCGTTCCTTGTCAACTTCGGTTTAGCAAATCTTTATATAAGTCTTCTTTCATGTCACAATTCCAACAGAAGCCAAAAGAAAATCCTCCATGAATTTTATTCCAGCACCAAAAATCCCTTTTATCAATTTTAAATTTTCTTTTAACTATAACAATGACTGAACTCAATTTGAAAAAAATCAAGGGTTTATTTAAAGCCATGAAAGCTATTCATTGGGAGCAAATATCTTGGTCTCAAATTAATACTTTGAAGTGCTTTCAAAATATTTAATTGGACTATTCTTTTCTAGATGCCATTGTTTCCTTTTGGGATGTGAATTCTAGAACATTCAAGATAAATAAATTTGAGATATGTCCTATGATTGAAGAATTTGAGGCCATCTTTGGATATCCAAGCAATCAACCAATGAAATTGCCCATATTGACTTCCAAAACTCAACAAAAGATGCAAATGTTATTTCAACTTTCAAAGCCCGAAGTTCTACAGTTGACGAGAGGTGAGAAAATTCTGCTTGGTCCCTTGATTGACTTTTGCATTTCTCATTTGGCTCCTACCAAGGCATGGGGATGCATCCTTTGTCTATGCTTGCTTTGAAAATTCTTGCTTATTTCTCCGGACGGCGATATCGATCCATGAGTATTGGATATCATGGACTAAATGGAAGGAGGTTTGTTGCCGATACCTGTGATCTTAGCCGAGATTTTAGTTGGATTGGACCAATTTAAATCAGAATCTTCAAGGAGATTAGCCGGGAGTCCCTTGCTGCTTCAGGTAACTACCTAAAATTGCACTTTTGGGTTTTCAATTTAGGCTTTATTTATTTATTTTTTATATTGCTCTAATTTTTGCCTAGTCTGCCCTTGCAGGTTTTTGAAACTAGCGAGCTGTCATAATTTTTGCCTAAGCCGCCCTCGCGGGTTATCAACTTAGCAGACCTCCCTTTTTTTATATATGTTGGTTCTAATTTTTGCCTAGATTGCCCTTGCGAGTTTTTAGAGCTAGCAAACTGCCCTAATTTTTGCGTAAGTCGTCCTCGCAGATTTTTGACCTAACGGGCTTTTTTTTTATTAAATTCTTTTCTTGTACTCACAGATTTGGCTTCAAGAGCGTCTCTGCTTGCTCGACACTACATCCATGAATTTTATTAGATATCTACCATGTCATCATTCTACTAGGAAACTACTTCATCATGCTTCTTCATATGCCGACTGGGTTAACTGATCTGCTCACGTGCTGCAGTCAACATCCGTTGGTTAGTACCTTGGTGGAAGATTTCTTGTATCACCGTTTGGACATATTTGATGTATGTTCCCCTTACTGCTCTTTGCCGAGGTACTTGCTATGATTCTTATCGGCTTGACCATCAGTATGGAACCGAGCCTCGAGTTTTTGAGTTTATTCCTGACTTGGATATGCCTTGTCTAACTGTAGCCTTCTTGGATCGGCTGAACAAAGTTGGCTTGCACGCTACACTTATCATTTGCCATAGATTTTACATTTGTCAATTTCTTTAGAAAGAATATTATTAGGGTATAAAAATAATAAAAACAAAAATAAGAAATGTTTCTTTTACTTTTATAATTTGTCATCACCTTTCACTATTGTGTTATTTGTTTTATCCATATTTGTTCAAATACTTAAAACAATGCACATAGAACAATTTTAATATTAACTCTATTTTATTAAATTAGGGAACAACTAAACATAAATCCAGCATACACAAGATCACTCCTATCACCAACTAGCCCTTTCGGGTTTTCTAATTGACAATTTTCTCTCGCTTAGCCCTAATTGTTACCTAGCCCACCCTTTTAGATTTTTGAAACTAGCGGACTACTCTAACTTTTGCCTAGGCTACCCTTTTGGTTTTCAACCTAGCGAGCTCTTTTTTCTATACATAAAACCTCTTCAACTTGTCCATGTTCAACAGCTCACTAAACTCATTCCTGTCCATGTCTGATAACTCGATTGCACCCTTGCTTATGACTTATTTCACAACATATGGTCCTTCCCAACTAGGCCTAAATTTTCCTCTTGGATCAAAGACATTAGGTTTACACTGCTTCAACACTAAGTCACCGACTCTAAACTTTCTGATCTTAACCCTTCTATTGTAGGCCCAAGCTATCTTCCTTTGATACAACTGATGATGATACAGTGCTTTCAACATCCTTTCTTCTAATAAAGCTAAATGTGTATATCTGCTTACTACCCACTTCATCTTAGGCAATTCAGCTTCCAGGACCACTCTCAATGACTTGATCTCTATCTCAATTGACAACACTATTTCCATCCCATAAACCAAGGAGAATGGTGTCATTCCAGTCGGCATTCATACACTTATTTTATATCCCCATAAAGCAAAAGGAAGCATCTCCGACCAATCCCTATACGTCTTGGTCATCTTGGACAAGATATGCTTAATTATCTTATTTGTTGCTTCTACTACACCATTAGCCTTTGGTCTATAAGGGGAAGATTGGTGATGATGGATTTGATACTTCGAGAATAAATCCCTAACTGCTCCTTGAACTTGTACCTCATTGTCTGATATCACACTGTGCGGGACCCCATATCTACAGATGAGATTCTTTTCAATAAATCTAGCCATTTGCCTTGCCCCCATCTTGTTGAAAGATTCATCTTTGACCCACTTTGAAAAATAATCCACTGCTACTACAATAAAACGGTGACCATTTAAAGTTGTCAGATGTATCTCTCCTATAATGTCAATCCCCTAAGTTGCAAAGGGACAGGGTGAAGACATATATTGTAATTCCTCAAGAGGCATGTGATTCAAATTACCATACATCTGACATTGCTGGCACTTCTTCACAAACTCAATGCAATCTCTCTCCATGGTCAACCAATAATAACCTTATTGAATCATCTTTTTAACTAGGACTAAGCCACTCATGTGTGGACCACAACTTCCCGCGTGTATTTCTGACATGATGTGCTTAACTTCAGGCTTCTTCAAGCATCTCAAGTGCACCCCATCAGGCCATCTTTGGTACAACTCTCCATGAAAGGTGATGTATTGTAAGGACTATCACCTTATGGCTCTTCTCTCTTCCCTTGTTGCCCCTAACGGGTATTCCTTATTCTCCAAAAACCATCTTATGGTGTCATACCATGCATCATGGTCTGTATTAGTTTTTATGATTGTCTTATATTCATAGCAAGGACTTGATAAAATCGTCAAAACCAAAGGCTTAAATACTAAATTTACAGGATTCTCCCATACTAAAGTCAATGTGGATAGGGCATCGACCATCTGGTTTTCTTCTCTTGGTAGGTGTATAAACCTGCACTCCTTAAAGTTCTTCTTCATCATAGTCAAGTAATGGCGGTATGGTTTTAGCTTCTTTTCTTTCAACTCCCACTCTCCATTCACTTGGGATACTACTAGTAATGAATCACCAAAGACTTGTACTTTTTCTACCTTCATAATCATCAGAGTTTCTAAACCAAAAATACATGCTTCATACTCCATCATATTATTGGTTGCCCTGAATTTCAACTTCTTAGCTAAAGGGATAAGCTCTCCTTCGGGTGATTCTAGTATGACTTCCAAACCTGCTCCTTTCCTATTTACTGCTCCATCAAAATACATCTTCCATCCTTGTACTTCTATGGCCTCTAAATGTTCATCAAGGAATTCCAAGATTACCTCTTCACTATCTGGCAATGGTTACTGAGCCAGAAATTCTGCCACCGCTTTACCTTTGATTATTTTCTTGGTTATATACTTAATCTCAAATTCTTTCAAAATTATTAACCATCGACCATATATCTCGATCAAAGAGGGTGTCTCCCTTAAGTACTTCACTGGATCCAACCTGAAAATTGCTTGCACACTATAAGATTGAAAGTAATGCCGCAACTTCTTAGAAGACCAAACCACAGCTATACAAGTCTTTTCAATAATACTATACTTAATCTCATAAGGTAGGAGCTTTCTTCTCAAATAGTAGACTGTGTGCTCAACCCCTGACTCGTCTGTTTGGGCTAGCATAGCTCCTATCGACTCTTCATCTGCTGCTAAGTATAGTAATAAAGGTTTACCGAGATTAGGTGGTTTCAAAACAGGTGGATTTAGTAGATACTCCTTTATACATTCAAAGGCCTTTTGACATTCTTCATTCCACTCGACTGGCTAATTCTTTTTAAGCAATTTAAAGATAGGTTCGCAGATCATGGTGAGCTTTTCTATGAACCTACTAATGTACTATAACCTGTTAATAAACCCCCGAACTTCTTTCTTCGTCTTTGGGTCTGGCATATCTCTGATTGCCTTAACCTTGTTAGGGTCAATCTCAATGCCATTTGGACTAATCACGTGTCCCAACAACTTGCCTAAAGTAACCCCAAATACACACTTCTTCGGGGTTAACCTTAGCTTATACTTCACTGCTCTCTCGAAGAATAACTCTAAGTTTTGAAAGTGTTGTTCCCTTGTATTTGACTGTACCATCATATCATCGACGTAGACCTCGACTTCTTTGTGCATCATATCATGAAACAAAGTGGTAGCAATCCTTTGGTAGGTTGCTCCAGCATTCTTTAATCCAAACGGCATCACCCTATAACAGAATATTCCCCACGAAGTAATGAAGGTAGTTTTGGCTTTATCCTCTTGGGCCATTAACACTTGGCTGTATCCGGAAATCCATCTACAAATGAGTGTAGTACACTAGAAGCTGCACTATCAATAAGGACATCTATATGGGGTAAAGGAAAATCATCTTTAGGGAAAGCTTTGTTCAAGTCTCTATAGTCTACACAGACTCTAATTCTTCCATCTTTCTTTGGCACGGGTACTATATTGGCCAGCCAATCTGGATAATCTATCACTTCAAGGAACTTTACTTGTATTTGTTTAGTAACCTCTTCTTTAACCAATTCATCCCATTCTGGTCTTAACCATTTAAGATCAGATGCTCGGCTATGTCTCGATCTATTCCAGGCATATCCTCATAAGACCAAGCAAAAACCTCTTCATATTTTTTAAATATTTTTTTTAAATCTTTCTCTCATCAGGAGTAAGGTTGGATGCTATGCTAATATTTTTAGAATTTTCAGTTATTTCCAAATTTAATGATTGTATATTGACAGAGTTAATATTAAAGATGCTCATGTAATCACTATTTGAATATATGCAACCATCAGGAAAAACATCACACAAGTAAGCAAAATTAGACTTTATTACATTCATTTTGGAAAAGAAAACATCATCATCCTCATACAAAGTAGATAAATTAAAATCAAAATCAAAATCATTGTTCTCAAAATCATAAAGCAGAACATCTTCAAACTTTCTTCAACTAGAGCAGCAATCTCCTCTTGAGTCTTCTTGGCTTTTAGGATAGCTTCCTTCTTTCCTTTCAGATTGGGCTCCTTATCGGCTGGCAGGGTAAGCTTTTTCTTCACTTGTTCCACTAGTTTGGCAACATTAGCAAAAATCTCAAAACTCAGAATCAACTTTCCCATGAACATGACTGGCTCGGGGTTTCCTTAGAGTGGCCCCGTGTTTGGAGCTTTGACAAAAATCTCTTTAAGTGGTGGGAAGCTCATCTTCTTATTCTTCTTTGGATGAACATCTTTGTCCCTTTCTTGGAAGTTTGTGTCTTGAAATCTGGAAATTTTGTCACACCGTCCTTGCCCTTTCCAAGACCAGTACCAGGAAGGTAGCTCATGTTCTTCATGATGTTCAAGACCTTGGGGTCGATTATTTCATCATCAGATATTACAGCTACTTGAAAACCATTGAGAGGCCTCTCAATCATTAGAGCATTAACCACCTCATTATCTTTAGCCTTGATGACCACCGTCTCATCTCCGTTTGGAAACTTGATCTTTTAATGAAGGTGGAAGGAACTCCACCAAGAATGTAACACCCTCATACCCAATATACGTACATTACATACACTCATATATGTAGTTGTGAGCGGGGATTTTTACCCCCCACTCCCGGTGGAATGGTTCTTGCGACTTCGGCACTGTTTAGGATTAGGGCCTTAAAGAACACGGACCTAAGTCCTGAGAAAATGGAGTTGCCACCCAGACGGGCCAAAAAAAAGAAAGGGGTGGATGACTCAATTCCTAAGGAACCGGCCACAATGCCCGGTTCATTGGAACCCCCACAACGCCCGGTTCATTGGACCCGACCTTCTTTGCAGATCTTAATATTATAAAATTCTTAAGTATAATAATATTATCCATATTACATGCAACAATTGAAATAAAGCATCGTTATATTAAAATCAAAGCAATGTCTAAGCAAAGCAAATAAATGGACACCCATCCGAGGATGGAAACATGTCCTTACATCATCCATGTCTAAACTAATAGGACACCCACCAAAAGGTAGAAACATGTCCTTTACATTGGTCTAAAATATAAAAGCAATTTAAATTATATAGAAATTAATTAATGAGGTACCCACAAAGTGAAAACATACCTCTTATAACATTTGGAAAATCAAAATAAATCGATAAAAGTAAATAACCATTCATCATAAATAAATCATTCATCATCAATCAAAATATATAATAAACATTCATCCATAGTAAATTAAATAAATCAAGCATCGAAAATAAATCAATCATCAAAGCATATAATAAACTACATAATCAAATCTAAAAATAAAGCAAGTAAAGATACAAATTGAGGTTTACAGTTTCTATTTAAAGTTCTTTAATTAATATTTTAGGGTTTTGGAATCTTAAGATATTATTATTGTTACTTGTTTAGGCTACTTTAGGTTTTAAGAGAGTTGAAAGGGATTAGGGTTTTATAAATTTAAGAAATTAGTAAGGTTCTTTGATTGATCAAATTAGGGTTTGAGGGGTAAAATTATGAAATTAGGGTTTTATGGTTTGAAACCTTGATTTTATTTTGCCGTGATCAAAGGTAAGTATGATTTTAGTATTGACTATAATAACTACTTAAGTATTTTTGGATGGAACAAACATAGAAAGTCTTTAAGGGAGTTATATGAAAGACTAAAATATCCCAGTGAATAAAATTATAAAAAGCTACTATGAAGATTTGAAAATAGAATTTGAATTTATGGTTTGAATAAATTAGGGTTTAGGTTTGTATTTTGAATAAAGCTATTGTATTTTGAATAATCATAATAAAGGAAGTTAAACATAAAGATTTATAATACATAAATAAATATTGACCCGAGCCCACACGGCGGTCCCGCTAGTCGGTTAGCAGGCGGGGGTCAAGGGGGTAGCGCCCCTTGTGGGGTTAGGGCCTGGACTCCGAAGATTTTAAAAATTGGCTTTTATGATTGTAGGTTTCGGTGTTGAAAATTAATATTTTAGGGTTTAAGATTTAGAAAATAGGGTTTTGAAATTGGAAGAAACTAGTGTTATTTTTAAAAGAATGATGTTTACTGTGTGATTTTTGAAAGAAGGATTAATTAGGGTTAAAGCTTTTGATGCTTAAAAAAATAAGGCTATTGACTTTTTGGAATAGAGATTAGGGTTTTAGGAATTAATAAAACGATTTAGGGTTCTTGAAGTTTTTGAAAACAGAAGGATGATTTAAGGTTTTTTGGAAATAAAAGAAACGAAGAAGGATGATTTAAGGTATTTGAAAAAAACGTTTTAGGGTTTTAAGGTTTAGAAGAAACAAAAGAAATAATTTGTTAATTTTTAGTGATTGAAGCTACTGTAAAAAAAGAAAATAGAGATTCAAACCTTCGTTCGTTGGTTCCACCAAAAGTTGCTTTCTGGATGAACAAAGATAAAGGCAAAGTTGCTGCCTTTGATGAATTGTTGCCGGCTTTGCTTGTTGCTAATCTTTTCTGGCTAGGTTTTCTGTAAACCAAGTTTTGATCACCTAATCAAAGTCCCACTATCCGATCCAAGTCCAAAGTTCTCCCTCAAAGTTCTTAGCTTTCTTTTCTGGTCTTTTAAAGTGTTATTTATAGGAAAATTTATAAGATTAATTCTAATTGTTTAAGGAAACTAAGATTAATTAGGAAAAGAAACCAAAACCAAATAGAATTTGGTTTCAGAAAAAATTACATTGGAAAAATCTCGTTGGCAAAAACTGCTGCGGGCTGTGAGGAAATTTGCAAAAAATTGAGAGCTGGGCGCGCGGCCAACCAATTTTGCCGTAGGAAGTTCCTACGGTTGAAATTGGCCTTAGCCAATTACTTTCGGCTACGAATTTTTTTGTCGTCGATTTTTATTTTGGTTTGTTTATTTATTATTATTTATTATTATATTTATTTTATTAAAACTTATAAAAAATAAATACTAAAATAAATATTATTTAATTAAAATACCACAAAAATTATTTTGGGCTATATAAAAAATAACGGACCGGATTGGGTCAAAAATTAAGGGTCTATAGTTTGCCCTCTACTTGAACGATCTGAGACTTTAGTAAAAGAGAGTGAAAAATAATAAGACTTAATTTTGATGAGATGGTTACTTGAATTTGTTTTGGGTACTTGGACCCAAGGATGAACTTGATTTGAGTACTTGGACCCGAGACTAGATTGAATTTGGGTACTTGGACTTGGGATTGAGTACTTGGACCCGAGATTGATTTGATTTGTGTACTTGGACCTGAGATTGGGTACTTAGACCTGCGATTGAATTTTATTTGGGTACTTGGACCCGAGATTGGGTACTTGGATCCAAGATTGAATTAGATTTGGGTACTTGGACTTGAGATTGGGTACTTGGACCTGAGATTGAATTTGATTTGGGTACTTGGTCCTGAGATTGAATTGAATTTGGGTACTTGGACTCGAGATTGAGTACTTGGGCCTGAGATTTGGTACTTGGACCTGAGACTGATTTGATTTGGGTACTTGGACCCGAGACTGGGTACTTGGACCCGAGACTAAATTGAATTTGGGTGCTTAGACCCGAGACTGAGTTTGACTGACCTTTTATCAGTTGAGAAGTCTGACTGCTCCGGCTGTTCTATGCATTGTGGTTCTTTACCCTCACAATGGATCTTCATCGTTGGACCTTGGATCTTCATCCTTAGCATCAGATCTTCACCTTTGAAAATGGATCTTCATCCTTGGAGATCGGGTCTTCACCTTTGTAAATGGATCTTCATCCTTGGAGATCGAGTCTTCACCCTTGTAAATGGATCTTCATCCTTGGAGATCAGGTCTTCACCCTTGAAAATGGATCTTTATCCACTGGAGGTTGGGTCTTCACCCTTGAAAATGGATCTTCATCCTTTGGACTTCGGGTCTTCACCCTTTGAAAATGGATCTTCATCCTTTGAGTAAGGTCTTTACCTTTGAAAATGGATCTTCATTCTTGAAAATCGGGTCTTCACCCTTGAAAATGGATCTTCATCCTTTGGACTTCGGTCTTCACCCTTTGAAAATGGATCTTCATCCTTTGAGTCAGGTCTTCACCTTTGAAAATGGATTTTCATCCTTGAAAATTGGGTCTTCACCCTTGAAAATGGATCTTCATTCTTTGGAATTCGGGTCTTCACCCATTGAAAATGGATCTTCATCCTTTGAGTCAGGTCTTCACCTTTGAAAATGGATCTTCATCATTGAAAATTGGGTCTTCACCCTTGAAAATAGATCTTCATCCTCTGGAGGTCGGGTCTTTACCCTTGAAACATGGATCTTTATCCATTGGAGGTCTGGTCTTTACCCTTGAAACATGGATCTTTATCCACTAGAGGTCGGGTCTTTACCCTGGCTTCAGCTATTTTAGCTGGACTGATCTTTTGTCTTTTGCATCTTTATTCTTTTGAGAATTCTAATTTTCTTCTTTTTTTCATTCTTTCTTGCTCTTCCTTTGCACTTTTGCAAAAAATTCAGCCCTTTTCAGCTAGCCTTCATATCCTCTCCTTACCCCCCTGCGTGGTGAAATATTAGAAGTGAGTCAAAATGTTTTGTTAATGCATAAACTTAAAATTTGAAAAGGAGAAACTTTGCCCCCTGTGTAGGCTCAAACCCATGATTTTTCTATGCGGGCTCTGATTGATGTTCTTGTTGTCTAGTTCTTTGCAAAAGCACGCATTTCTTCTCTTTGCAAAATTACTAGAACTTTCTCAAGCAATGGGCTTTCCATGTCGCCCTGACTTGATATCTTCTTTTGATTGTTTACTTCACAGGGTGTTTGTTGTTCACTTTAATAAAGAATAGACAATACAAGATAAGAAAGTGCGATTTGATATGCTCATGTATGCATGATATGCATGAATGATACTTACAATCATTCCATTGACCCACAGACAGAGGTGTTCAGCAGAAGTGTTCTCATTGGTTACTTTTTGACGCTTGTTCAAGTGTTGTATTGGAATGATCGAAAGCTTTGCATTTGTGGCTTTTATCTTCAAGATGTTGAAAATATGAGTGGTGGAGACCCCAAGTTGCAGAGTCAGGGATACATCCATTTCAAATTATGTTTTAGTATGTCAATTGGTAGCTTCTTCATAACCTTGCCAGTAATTATTTTCATTGGCCAATGTGTCCTTCTAGTTTTGATGGTGCAACAAACTTCTCTTAACTTGAAGGCTTCGTGTGACAAAAGCATTTTTTATTTTTTTGATTTTGATTTTGAAATCAAATGTTGGTTTTGCCAAATCGATGTCAATGTACCTCAGGACTTAATTTTTCCAAATTAACATATCTATAACATGACAACCCTAGTTACCATACTAAACTCGAGAATCATTTCTATTTAAGCAAGAACTATTGCACTTCAGATATGCACATACACATTACTTGGCCAAAGGTCTCATTGAGTTTAAATATTGTCTATCTCATATGCATGCTTATTCAAACTATCTCCACTAATAGACTCTACCTACCAAGAGAGATCAACAGGTCTTTAATAGGCTTGAAATGGGGTCTATAAGGGACACGAGTTTAAATGAAGGCCATTTTGAGATAGGAGGTGATGTGATACAATGGACAAACCTTCACACTACAAACTGCTTGTTGAAACTTTTGGGAGCATGAAAAGATAGAGCTTTGAACATTCTTCTTTCTTTTTGGTGTAAACCTAAATCTTGATTGAGATAGTCTTTGCCTTCGCAAAACGTTTGGTGCCCAAATTTATTTCTTTTCTTCTTCTCCCTTTTCTTTGTTTTTATTTTTCCTACTCTTCCCTTTCTTTGAGCATTTTATCATTTTGTCCTTCTTCCTAGTAGGACTGTTAAGTATAGAACTTTCAAGAACTGAATGGTCTTTCTCCTTTTTTTCCTCCAATTTTGATTGAATCTTTAGTTGGGTTGGACCAATTCAAGTCAAAATGTCCTTATAAACCAAATGGAAGCCTCTTGCTGCTTTAGGTAAAAGAGAACTCAGTTGGCTTTCTGAACCGTCTTTTTTAGGTTTTATCTTTCTCTCTTTTTTTTCTCTTTCTTTTTTCTTTTTTCTTTTCTCTTTTCTTTTCTCTTTTATTTTTTCTTCTTCTTTTTTCTTCTACTTTTCTTTTATTCTTTCTTCTTCTTTTTTTTGTTTTTTGGTTCTAGCTCTAAAAAAGTTGTCTTGTTTCCAATAATGAATGAGTGGAGTGACATAAATCTTCTTTAATAGGGATAAATCATTTTTTACTCCGATATTGTCTTGATATATTGGAGATATTAGAAAAACTTCAACTACCCTTATGGTCTTGAGAACATCAATTATACTTATGGTCTTGACTATTCATTCCTTTCTTTGATCTTCTTGCCTCTTCATCTTAGTGATCATAAGACTTGTTAAAAGTATCACAAGAACTAAGGATAGGTTATTGGGTTTTGTAAGCCAATGAAAAGAAAGCTAAAATTTTATGAAGGCTCAAAGGGACAACTAGGAATTGATATTTAATAGGGTGGATACAAGTTGTTGGCTAACTAAACAATGCCTAGATAATTTCTCTCTTAAATAAGCAGAGTTTAAATTTGCCTCGAAAGTTTGTCAAAGCATGTTCTAAGACTGACTAGGACCTAGACAAAGGTAATTATGTAGGAGCCCTCTCTAAGTAAGCATACACAACTCAATGCTATAGAGCAATTCCCTCACCTAGTAAAGTCATTCGAGTTGTTGCGCTCAAATTAACTCTACCACAAAGTGTCACTCCCAAGTATACGAGGCAGCTGTAGCAAAGGTGATTGCCCCAAGGTCGTCTCACAAGGAAGCCAAAGTGGGTAATTGATTATCAGATTAAAAGTAACAAGTAAGTTAAGAAATTTAAATTGCAAAGTAATGAAGAAGATTGATTTAATTTGAAAACAAATAAAAGTAAATTAAGCTGTAGTTTTGATTCACTTGATAAAAGGGTCTAGGGTTTGCACTTCTCTACTACTCATATGTATGAACGGTTATACCACTTAACTAATTTAATTTCTAAGATTAAATCTCAAACAACTTAATTAATTGAGTCAAGGAAATAAGCTCTCGCATTCAAACCTCTTACAACTAATCTTGTTATAATTGAAACAATCTTTTTAATAGGTTATATCTCTAATTCACCTAAGTCCTTAATTGAATTGTTCCAGCATTAGACTTCATCTCTCAATCCATCATCTAATACCTAAAACACACAATTGGTGGCCAATCAATTATATGTTAACAATATTTCATTCAATAAAGGCTAGAGAAATTATTAGCTAAGAGAATAACCAATTCATACAATCATAGCAGATCCATACAAACCCTAGACTAGATCAAATTAGTTCATAATGCAATCAAACATATTCATCTCATTAATGTTCAAAGAAATCGAAATAGACATGATAATATCCATTCAATAAAAATAAAGAGAATAAGTTCAAGAACAAAACCAAGTTACAACTCCTTGAAGCTTCTGAATAATCTCTTGTTCGAATCTTGCAAGAAGGATGAAACAATGGCTAGAACAATCTAATCTAAGCTAAAGTATTCAAAAGTGAAATCCAAAATCAAGAAAATAAAGCTAAACCCTAACTTCACTCTCTCTGACGGCTCAAACAATTCTCCAAAATCGTCAACAGTCCCCAAACCCTAACTTTCTTCTTGCTTTTATACGAAACGTCGGCTTTAAAATTCGGTGCGCGTTTGGTTCATGAGGGACACAACCATGTCCCCTGCAGGTGTCCACCTCTGTTTGTTTCTCTCCTCTTTCTTCTTTAGTTGAGTGACACGGCCAAGTCAGAAGTGACTTGGCCGTGTTGCACAATGTTTGAGGGACACGGCCACATGACTTGGCCGTGTCCCTTGCCTGTGTCTGCCTCTGTGAAATTTGCTTCATCTTTGCCTTTGGAACCAAGTGAGACACGGCCAAGTCAAGATGACTTGGCCGTGTTGGGCTTCTTTGGAGGGACACGACCATATGACTTGGCCGTGTCCCTTGCTTGTGTCTGCTACTGGGACTTTCTCTTCCTTTTAACTTAGTATGGGACACGGCCAGTGACTTGGCCGTGTCCTCTGCCTGTGTCAGCTTCTGCCCATTTCATCTTCAATTTGTTTCCTTGCTGTTTTAACCTAACACACAACTAGCAAACAAAACTTAACAAGAATTAAATAAACAATATCTAACAAAACATAAACACATACTAAAAATTAAATAAAAAATGATAGAAACACAGAAATAAACTAAAACTACACAATTAAAGAAAACACTAAACAAACCGATTAAAACTAACAAAATACCTAAATAAAACAATAATTAACATAACAAACAAGACACAAAACTATAACAAAAACTAATAAAACAACTACCCCACACTTAAAACTTTGCTTGTCCTCAAGCAAATTCACATGGCATAAATTAAAAACTCAAACAACCTTAACTAAAATTCCAGCATATAGATGAAATACTTAAAGAGTCAGACATAAATAATTGCAATTTCCTTCAATCAAGGATTTTCTTAACTCATTCATTAATCCAAACATACAAATCTTATCTCTCAACTAAGTGTTTCACTCGATTTCAAAGGTTAATCACTCATACCACTCATGAGTGCATACTGCCATAAACTTGCTTAATTATCTAATCTCCCTCACTGATTTTCTCAAGAAATAATCTGAAGGTCTTTTATTTGGATGTAATGGGGCTAAGGTAAGGTGTGAGAAAAGACATTTAAGCTGGAGCATCAAGAAATAGAGTATCTAAATTAGACACTACTCTTGCTAAGAATTTCATAACTCCTTAGATAGCATACTCACCAACCCTTAACAATCTTACATACTTGCACACTAAAAGAAAAGTACAAGAGTCAAAATTCCTCTAAGACTAGACAATATATGAACTTTGAATATATATATCTCTTTTTGTTTTATTTTCACTTTTTCTTTTTCTTTTTTTTATTTAGTTTATTTTTTTAATATATATATACAAAGTATAAACTTACATGGAACATCTAGCTTAAAATGTAGAGGAAAAGAATAATGACTCTTAATCAAATACAATATGCAAAGTATGCATTTCAACCCTCAATTAGGAATTCCATATTATTTTTTTTTTACTTACCCCACACTTGAAATAAACTACCCTATTGTCAAATCATACAACTCCATTCCTTAATGCATAGGTATGATGATAATAAGAACATGTTAAGTTGAGAATTGTGTTAATCAAACAAGAAACGGTCAATGGCTCAACTTGGCTCACTAAGGAAATCAATATAAAGGGAAGTCTCTTTAAGCTAAAGGGGCTAACCTAATTTGCCTTCATCATTTTAAAACATGAGATTAAATCATAATGTGAGTTCAATAAGTATGCAAAAGCAAGCTCTAGAGATGCAACATCATGAAGGTGCACACTTAAGAAAAGAAAATCAATTGACAAAAATATCAAATTTTATGAGGCTCTGTGAACACTCGAATTTTGAGGCTCGGAAAGCCAATTTTCTCAGACTACTGAAAACCAGGCCGGACCGGACGTCCCCGGTAAAATTCACTGGAAATATATCAATATGGTACTTGAAATGTCCGGGACGACGTGAGGATCACGGATATGGTCCCGGAATATTTTTTGGAGGTCTCTAGCTCCTGAAAAATCAATTTGAGCAAAAACCGGACGAAACCGGCGGCCCGGCCGCCGTGACCCCGGCGGCCCGGCAGCCGGAAAATCATTTTTTTGCCTATAAATAGCAGTTCAGATTTTCAGAAAAGGGGGTTGGACTTTTCCGGGTGGGCCTCATGCTGTCGAATTCTTTTCACGCTTAAAAATGATTAAAAACTTTTATTTGCATAAATCTAACCGTGTGCTGCAGGAAACAATCTGTAATTAAGAATCATAATCCCCGGTTCAAGAAAACGAGATCTGGAACTTCGAAGCGGGAAAATCCTAAGCAAAGTAATATTCTAATCCATCATTTGTCAATTCGAGCATATCATAAGCATTCTATCTTCTTCTCAATTTCTTCTCGGTCAAAGACCTAATCCTTTTAGGTCTAAGGCCTAATGGACTAATCAATCAGCCTCTTTGGCACAAAGACTTAAATTACATCTTTTTGGTACAAAGTACCTACATTTCACAATTAAAATCAATCTGTTGGCACGGAGCCTAAATTACACCATTTTGGTACGAAGTACCTAAAATTTCACAATTTAGCACTAAGTGCTGAAATTCACATTTTTGGCATGGAGCCCAACCACACTTGGCCAAAGGCCCAAAATTTGCACTCTTTTGGTACAAAGTACCTAAAATTGGAGAATTTAACACTAAGTGCTAAATCTCACATCTTTGGCATGAAGCCCGACAACACTTGGCCAAAGGCCTAAATTGCACTCTTTTGGTACAAAGTACCTAAAATTGCACCATTTAGCACTAAGTGCTAAATTTTACAACTCTGGCATGAAGCCCGACTCAATTAAAATCAACATTTGGCATGGAGCCTAAATTCCACTCTTTTGGTACAAAGTACCTAAATCTCACATCTTTGGCATGAAGCCCGACAATGCACGAAGCATACACACACACATGCATGAAGCATAATTTTCATCGCCTTTAAATAGGCTTTTCCGAACTACATGGGCTTTGATCTCCTATTCAAACGGGAGTATGTAGGCATGTTTGGGATTCACCCCAAATAGCAAGTCCACAAACTACCAACAATCTTTTTGTCTTTAAATTTGTTCCATTTTTGCAAGTTAATCAAAAGCATGACATAGTCCCCGAATCCTCCTTGGGTTCGCAGACTAGAAGCCTTTACATTGGATGCATTATTGGAGTCAAACAAGGGTTTTCTTAGTTTTTCCCTTCGAACAAAATAAACTGAGTGGCGACTCCAGACAACGAGTGAACGTTCGCCCGGATCCTTTTCGGGCGGAAATCCGAGGTCCACAATTTGGCGACTCCACTGGGGACTATAAAAACCATTTATGGGATCCTAGTGGACTACTATTGATTATTTGATTAACTTGCCACGGGAGACCATAAAAATAATTTATGGGATCCTAGTAGGCTACTATTGCTTATTTGACTAATTTGACCTTCTTTAGGGTGTTTTTACTCATTTTGCAGGGTACCTTAGCAATATATATCCTTCCTTTAAGGATATTGGACTGAAGATTGAAGAAAGGAATCTTTTTCCTTGGATGGATCTCTTGTTTGGCTAAATGTGCATTTGTTTTGTCATTCAGAGAATCTTTTTCTCTTGCATATATGGGGGAATCCTTTTCCTCCATTGCATAAAAAATTGTTTTCAAATGAATTTCTTCTCTTTCTGTTCAAAGTTCTGAGTCTGGATAGCAAGTAGCGCTGACCGGCAGGTCTCCTTGATTATGCCGGCGGACAGCCAAAGCGTCCTCCCTATTGTCGCAAACCATTCCAATCCTTTTGGAGTGGCCTATGAGTAATCGTACTGTTGGACCCACGCGAAACTCCTTGTTTCACATGTGGTTAGGTATATCTTACTCAAGACTCAAGGGTCCCTATTATAAGCTGATTCTCTATTTTTCATGTGCCAATAGAACCTTCCCTTAGGTTGTATGTACCCAATGATAGTGCCACATTCCATTAAAATGAATTGTGATGTGATAAGGTGCATTCATGCAACATAACAACACAGGTTTGGGGAAAATCTTTTGATATGTGCAAGTGGACCAAGAGTTTTCCTACCCTACACACTACCCTGATCCTTTACCCTTGACCTTTTCAGGTATCCACCATCCGTGTGCCATCACCTACACCAGATACATCAACACCAACTGTGCTATCCCCCACAAGTCCTACTACCCCAACTTCACCAACTACTCCAATTACTGAAATGGCTACAATTGAATAGATTAAGGCCTTGTTAGATGGACAGGTTAAAGAAATTGAAGCTAGAATGCAAGAAAAAATTGATGAAGCTTTAGCCGCCCAGAGGGTAGCCATCTTGGCTGAATTAGGAGGAGCACCAAAGACAGTCCCTATTCCTGGAAATTTAGGGAAGGAACCCATTGTGGGGCAAACTAGTACCCCCGTGACTGCTCAGATTAATACCCCTGTCATCAATTTGGAGGATCCACCCTCCAAGAATGAAACAGATGAACTAAAAAGAAAACTTGAATTGCTGGAAAGGTCAATCACTGCCATGAAAACTCATAAAGAGGTGGTAGACATGGATTCTTTATCCTTGTTTCCCCAAGCTAGATTGCCTCCAAAATTCAAGATGCCTGGGATGGACAGATTTGACGGGACTACTTGCCCTAAAACTCACCTCAAGATGTATGTGGGGGCATTAAGCCCTTGGGGTTTAAATGATGAGCTCTTTGCTCAATTATTCCAACAATCTTTGACTGGTGCTGCCCTCAAGTGGTTTGTAAGCCTGGACCATGCCAAGATTAAGACCTGGGAAGACATCTGCAATGCATTTAACTCTCAATACCACTATAATATTGAGGTGGATGTCACCAGAAGGGAACTTGAGACTACCAAGCAGAACGACAATGAACCCTTCTCCTCGTTCCTTACAAGGTGGAGGGCAAAAGCCGCCCAGATGATCAATCGCCCTTCAGAACAAGAGCAGATTGATATCATAATCAGAAATTTAAGGCCTACATATCAAGCCCAACTGCAAACCCAATACCTACCTACTTTCAAATCGCTCATTGCGACTGCAACCAAGGTAGAAGATCTGATACAATTGGGTAAGATAGTAGATGAAGAAGCTATCTCAAAGTATAAAAAACAAGGCCAAGCTGCTTCCTCGAGCGAAGTAGATGAAGTGGCCAATATTGCCCCTGCGAATCCTTTACGTGTGGGCAATCTTGGGCAGAGAAATCAGCCAAGAAGGCAATATACCGACATTGGAATGCCCCTTCATCTAGTGTTTAAAAAGGCCATGCAAGGGAAATATTTGAAGCCTTTGGACCCAAGGCCTCCTCCAAACCCATTACCCTCCAATTACAGGGCCGATGAGTACTGTGAGTACCACCAAGGAAATGGGCACAGAACAGATGCTTGCTGGACTTTGAAAAACCGCATCCAGGATTTGGTGGATAGTGGTGACATCATTCCTCGCAGGAGGCAACCAAACATTAACACTAACCCCTTGCCCAATCATTCCATCAATGCCATCACTGTGGAAGATCTCATGCAGCCTAGTCTCTCTGATGAGGTTGCTATGATAACCAATGCCGAAGACAAAAGGGACTTCACAAAGCTGATCAAGACAACAGATGGACCACTGATGAACTGGTATGCCGAGGAGGGACAAGCTGCTCTAGTCAAAACTAGTCCAGTGTCACACCTTTAACCCGAGTCTTGTACCGAGTCAAATCCTGAGTCAAACACCAAGCCCGAGTCTAGTTTTGAGTCCTCTATAGCTTCAGGTTTAGAGAACCCAAATGTCACATTTAATGTAATCTTGGAAAATGACTCCACCATTATCAATGAAACTCTTCAAATTCTTGGTTACCCTGTGTCTTTTGCTTTCCAAGTATTATCTAGCAAAAATGATATAAATGAAATAAAAGAAATAAATGAAAAGATAATAATTGGCAAAGAAAATGACCATACATACATTGCATGTGATTGTGTGAATAAGGAACAGGTTCTTGAGTGCATCAGAAAGTATGCCAACTGCTTCATGTGGAAGACAAGTGATGTCACGGGAATAAACCCAGCCATAGCAGTTCACAAGATTTCGCTATTCCCCGATGCAAAGCCGGTTAAGCAAAAATTGAGCAGAATGAAGCCAGAATGGTCTTTGAAGATTAAAAAAGAGGTTGCCAAGCAACTGGACAATAAGTTCATAGAACCAATTGCCTACCCTTCCTGGTTAGCAAACATTGTACCGGTCCCGAAGAAAGACGGAAAGGTCAGGATGTGTGTTGACTACAGAGATCTGAATAAAGCTTGTCCCAAGGACGATTTCCCGCTACCACACATCGATTTGCTAATAGACAGGATGGCAACGACAATCTTTCATGACATGATTTACAAAGAAGTAAAAGTGTATGTTGATGATATGATTGTCAAGTCAAAATCTCCAGAAGAGCACGTCTAAGCACTTGAGAAGTTCTTCCTTAGACTTCGCAAGTACAATTTGAAGCTTAAATCCTGCAAAGTGACTCTTTGGTGTAACATCAGGCCAATTTGGGATATTATTGGTCCACCATGAACACAGACTGTGTGGCATTTGTGCAAGGATGTCATCAGTGTCAGATATTTGCTAAGCTGCAGAAGCAACCTCCTGTTGCCCTGAATCCAATCACTTCTCCATGGCCCTTCGCTACTTGGGGAATTGATATAATTGGTAAAATACATCCAAAAGCATCAAATGGACATCAGTTTATCTTGGTAGCAGTGGATTACTTCACAAAGTGGGTTGAAGCAGCTTCCTATGCAGAATTAGACGCCAAAAAGGCAGCACAGTTTGTCCGAACCAACATCCTTTGTCGGTACGGAACACCATTCGAGATTATTACAGATAATGAAACTCATTTCCAAGCAGAATTTGCTAAACTCTTGAAGGATAAGAAAGTCCAACATCATAAGTCCTCTCCTTATAGACCCCAAACAAATGGAGCTGTAGAAGCAGCGAACAAGTCTATAAAGGTGATCATACAAAAAATGATCAAGGAACATAGGCGTTGGCATGAGAAGTTGCCATTGGCCTTGTGGGGATATAGAACATCAGTTAGAACTCCCACTGGGGCAACCCCGTATTCATTGGTATACGGAATGGAAGCAGTACTCCCCATTGAACTGGAAGTTCAATCGGCGAGGATAATCCAAGAAAGTCAGATAAATGAAGCTGAATGGATCAGCAATTATCATCATCAGTTGTTGAGTTTGGATGAAAAAAAGACTTCAAGCTCTACATTAGATTCAAGGGTATCAAAGGCGAATTGCCAGACATTTCAACAAAAAGGTCAAAGATCGAAAGTTGGAAGAAGGTTGTTTGGTTTTGAAGGAGATCAGAACACCTGTTACAGATCCTCGTGGGAAGTTTCGTCCTCATTGGGCGGGACCCTACATTTTGAAGAAAATACTTTCCGGCGGAGCCGTTATCTTGTCTGATTTGGATGGTCTGGAGTTCACAAACCCATGCAATCTGGATCAACTAAAGAAATATTATGTATGATCATGCATTGTAAGGAACTACATTAGACCTGATTCTCACAAACTAGTTCGAGATATGTAGGCAGCTCTCCTTGAGCACGGTCTAAATTTTAATAAAATCATTCATTCATCTTTCTTTTGCCAAAAAAAAAATAAAAAAAATAAATTCCGCTAAGTCGAAAACCCACAAAGGGCGGCTTAGGCAATAGTGGGGCCCGCTAAGTTGAAAACCCGCAAAGGGCGGCTTAGACAAGAATGGGTAAGAGCTCGCTAAGTTGAAAATCCGAAAGGACGACTTAGGCAAAAATTAGAGCAAATAAATAAAGTAGATAATGCTTGGAAAGCAAAGGAAAAAGTCATGCCAAGAAGGGTCATTCATTCCCAAGGGAGTCATTCACTCAAAAAGAGTCATTCCTTTCATAAAGTACCAAAAACCAATCGAAAAGAGTCAAACCACACGTCCAAAACGTAAAAAAAAAAGAGAGAGAGAGAGAGAGAGAGACAATGGAGTCACCCTGGGATCTAAATTCTACGCCTCCTACGTGGGGCAGAGTCTTCGGTATCTTCCTTAGCTCCGAAACTCTCTGCAGCATCTGTCTTCTCCTCGTTAAGAGGAACCACATCCTCACCCTCCAGCTCCTGCAGCAATGCACGTCTCCTTAGCTTCTCAATTGGTCAAAATTCAGCAACTTCATTATTTGGAATAATTTGGGGGCAACTTCAGAAAAATTCAAGTTTCTTCCCCAGTGGAGTCGAACTTTCTAGAGGATTATTTCTAAGTTCTTTACTAGAAATAATTACTGATAGCTTGAGCTTGAGGCCTTGTAAAATTGAAAAGCCTCTGAAAAGACCCCACATAGCCAATTTGAACCTCATGCCTTACAAAGGGGGCATTTGAGTCACATCCAATGATTGAGCAGAACTCCTCAAAAAGAGGACACATCTCGTCCATCCGGGCACCAAACCTGAAGACATGAGCTTGTGGATTCCAAAATCTGATACAAGCGTGCAAGAAATCCCAATCCCCAGCTGCGCCTCTAAGAGTAGCATCAGCTCACAACCCAAGTAGCAACAGCGCACCATCCATATCTTCTCATATTGATCCTTTCAACCTTATGGAGACTCTTGGTCCAGTTGTTCATACAACGGTTGAAAAAAAATGCCTTTTTGAAAAAATAGAAGAGGACATCATGCATACATATGTACTGTTTGTGCTTAACAAAAGTGCAGGTACAGAAAAATCAGAAATGTTGCAAGCGATCCAGAAGTGCCAAAAGGCGTATCATTTACCCCTCGCTCAAAATTCGCTCTTCAGAAGCCACTGGGCCCCATAAATCATTTTTATGGACCCCAGTGGGGGGCAATTGTGAACACTCGAATTTTGAGGCTCGGAAAGCCAATTTTCTCAGACTACTGAAAACCGGGCCGGACCGGACGTCCCCGGTAAAATTCATCGGAAATATATCAATATGGTACTTGAAATGTCCGGGACGACGTGAGGATCACGGATATGGTCCCGGAATATTTTTTGGAGGTCTCTAGCTCCCGAAAAATCAATTTGAGCAAAAACCGGACGAAACCGGCGGCCCGGCCGCCGTGATTCCGGCGGCTCAGCCGCCAAAACCGGAGGCCCGGCCGCCGGAAAATCATTTTTTTGCCTATAAATAGCAGTTCAGATTTTCAGAAAAGGGGGTTGGACTTTTCCGGGTGGGCCTCATGCTGTCGAATTCTTTTCACGCTTAAAAACGATTAAAAACTTTTATTTGCATAAATCTAACCGTGTGCTGTAGGAAACAATATGTAATCAAGAATCATAATCCCCGGTTCAAGAAAACGAGATCTGGAACTTCGAAGCGGGAAAATCCTAAGCAAGGTAATATTCTAATCCATCATTTGTCAATTCGAGCATATCATAAGCATTCTATCTTCTTCTCAATTTCTTCTCGGTCAAAGACCTAATCCTTTTAGGTCTAAGGCCTAATGGACTAATCAATCAGCCTCTTTGGCACAAATACTTAAATTACATCTTTTTGGTACAAAGTACCTAAATTTCACAATTAAAATCAATCTGTTGGCACGGAGCCTAAATTACACCATTTTGGTACGAAGTACCTAAAATTTCACAATTTAGCACTAAGTGCTGAAATTCACATTTTTGGCATGGAGCCCAACCACACTTGGCCAAAGGCCCAAAATTTGCACTCTTTTGGTACAAAGTACCTAAAATTGGAGAATTTAACACTAAGTGCTAAATCTCACATCTTTGGCATGAAGCCCGACAACACTTGGCCAAAGGCCTAAATTGCACTCTTTTGGTACAAAATACCTAAAATTGCACCATTTAGCACTAAGTGCTAAATTTCACAACTCTGGCATGAAGCCCGACTCAATTAAAATCAACCTTTGGCATGGAGCCTAAATTCCACTCTTTTGGTACAAAGTACCTAAATCTCACATCTTTGGCATGAAGCCCGACAATGCACGAAGCATACACACACACATGCATGAAGTATAATTTTCATCGCCTTTAAATAGGCTTTTCCGAACTACATGGGCTTTGATCTCCTATTCAAACGGGAGTATGTAGGCATGTTTGGGATTCAC
Source organism: Garcia nutans (assembly GCA_947685225.1). Lineage (NCBI taxonomy): Eukaryota > Viridiplantae > Streptophyta > Magnoliopsida > Malpighiales > Euphorbiaceae > Garcia > Garcia nutans. Next base: position 15,318,001 of record CANTUV010000032.1, read on the forward strand.
CCCAAATAGCAAGTCCACAAACTACCAACAATCTTTTTGTCTTTAAATTTGTTCCATTTTTGCAAGTTAATCAAAAGCATGACATAGTCCCCGAATCCTCCTTGGGTTCGCAGACTAGAAGCCTTTACATTGGATGCATTATTGGAGTCAAACAAGGGTTTTCTTAGTTTTTTTTTTTTTTTCGTTTTGGACGTGTGGTTTGACTCTTTTCGATTGGTTTTTGGTACTTTATGAAAGGAATGACTCTTTTTGAATGAATGACTCCCTTGGGAATGAATGACCCTTCTTGGCATGACTTTTTCCTTTGCTTTCCAAGCATTATCTACTTTATTTATTTGCTCTAATTTTTGCCTAAGTCGTCCTTTCGGATTTTCAACTTAGCGAGCTCTTACCCATTCTTGTCTAAGCCGCCCTTTGCGGGTTTTCAACTTAGCAGGCCCCACTATCACGGATATGGTCCCGGAATATTTTTTGGAGGTCTCTAGCTCCCGAAAAATCAATTTGAGCAAAAACCGGACGCCAAACCTCCTGGCTGTCTCTGCACCCCTACCTCCTTTATCACTGAGCGGTCATTTAGGGGCCTTAGCTGGTGATCCGGGCTGTTTCCCTCTCGACGATGAAGCTTATCCCCCATCGTCTCACTGGCCGACCTTGACCCCTGTTATTTTGAGGTCATATCTAGTATTCAGAGTTTGCCTCGGTGGAAACTCATTTTTTTGCCTATAAATAGCAGTTCAGATTTTCAGAAAAGGGGGTTGGACTTTTCCGGGTGGGCCTCATGCTGTCGAATTCTTTTCACGCTTAAAAATGATTAAAAACTTTTATTTGCATAAATCTAACCGTGTGCTGCAGGAAACAATCTGTAATCAAGAATCATAATCCCCGGTTCAAGAAAACGAGATCTGGAACTTTGAAGCGGGAAAATCCTAAGCAAGGTAATATTCTAATCCATCATTTGTCAATTCGAGCATATCATAAGCATTCTATCTTCTTCTCAATTTCTTCTCGGTCAAAGACCTAATCCTTTTAGGTCTAAGGCCTAATGGACTAATCAATCAGCCTCTTTGGCACAAAGACTTAAATTACATCTTTTTGGTACAAAGTACCTACATTTCACAATTAAAATCAATCTGTTGGCACGGAGCCTAAATTACACCATTTTGGTACGAAGTACCTAAAATTTCACAATTTAGCACTAAGTGCTGAAATTCACATTTTTGGCATGGAGCCCAACCACACTTGGCCAAAGGCCCAAAATTTGCACTCTTTTGGTACAAAGTACCTAAAATTGGAGAATTTAACACTAAGTGCTAAATCTCACATCTTTGGCATGAAGCCCGACAACACTTGGCCAAAGGCCTAAATTGCACTCTTTTGGTACAAAGTACCTAAAATTGCACCATTTAGCACTAAGTGCTAAATTTCACAACTCTGGCATGAAGCCCGACTCAATTAAAATCAACCTTTGGCATGGAGCCTAAATTCCACTCTTTTGGTACAAAGTACCTAAATCTCACATCTTTGGCATGAAGCCCGACAATGCACGAAGCATACACACACACATGCATGAAGCATAATTTTCATCGCCTTTAAATAGGCTTTTCCGAACTACATGGGCTTTGATCTCCTATTCAAACGGGAGTATGTAGGCATGTTTGGGATTCACCCCAAATAGCAAGTCCACAAACTACCAACAATCTTTTTGTCTTTAAATTTGTTCCATTTTTGCAAGTTAATCAAAAGCATGACATAGTCCCCGAATCCTCCTTGGGTTCGCAGACTAGAAGCCTTTACATTGGATGCATTATTGGAGTCAAACAAGGGTTTTCTTAGTTTTTCCCTTCGAACAAAATAAACTGAGTGGCGACTCCAGACAACGAGTGAACGTTCGCCCGGATCCTTTTCGGGCGGAAATCCGAGGTCCACAGGCTCAAAACTCACACAGGTTGGTTCCCAAAGATTTATATGTCATGAATTGCAGAATGCAAAAATTAATCCCGAACGAATTCAAATGCTCATTTCTATGCTGATACCAAAGTCTCAACTATAATGCTAGAATTAAAGAAAAGATCAATAAATTTTCAACAATTATGCCATGCACAACAAACACAATAAACAAAACAACCACAATAAGCAAAACAAGAATTAAAGGAAAGCTTAAAGAGTACCCCACACTTAAAATTTACATTGTCCTCAATGTAAAACAAGAATAATAAATAAAAAGAGTCAAAGGACAACCTGTCTTCCATTGTACCTGGTGAGGCAAAATCCTAGCTTTCTATCACAAACACAAAAGTTCAAAAATAAGAGTACAATATAAAAATAAAATATCCAAATACAAAACGTTAACATTAAAACAAAAACGAAAAATAAAACAAAATTACATTAAAGAAAATAAAGCAAGGACTGAAAAGCTATGGAAAATGTGGGCGGGAAGATGATGCAGTTGAGGGATGGAGACTCAAGATCGTCGCAAGGTTACTGTTAATCTGTACCATCTGCTGTAAGATCTCAGCATGGTTACGGTCCACCTTGCTATCCAGTCGATCCACTTTGCCTTCCAGGGCCTCAATCCTCAGAAGTACCTCTTGATGTTCCGAGACCGGAGCATCCTCATCTAGACCTAAAGAATCCGAGTCGGACTCCTCTTTAACCCGGGCTCTCTTCTGCCTGTCCCCCGGTGCTTCAGGCTCAGCTGAAGGCATCACAAAAGTCCCTCTCCTATGCACCACCATGTGCATCTTCTCAAGGGTAGCTAAATCCAAGGAATCATTACCCAAAATACGGGTCATCCGAGTAGTACTCGGGTCAAAATCCTCAACCAGGGCTACTGCTAATGTAGTGATCAATCCTCCAACACAAATAGCCCCCCTCCTTTTATTAGCTACAGTGTCAAAAATATCGGCTAACCAATAGCCGGCACTAATATTCATTTCATTCAAAACACAATCCAAGAAAAATAACTCACTCGACTCCACCACACCCGGGCTCTCCTTCCGAGCAAAGAACCCACATGACATGAACCTGTGCAAATATCTCAAAGTAGGGTTCCGTAATTTAGATGCTTTGGCCGATTTGGCCACATAAGTACCCGAGCCTAAGGCTCCCCAAGAAAATTGTTGTCTAAAATCTTTGGGTATCGATCTTTCCCCATGCTGATGAAATCCATAGATATCATTCAACTGATCAATAGTAAGCACAAATGATTTACCCATTAATTTAAACATCAGTCTCCTGCAGATTTTCTTATCATCCCTTTCCACCTTAAGAGTTGTCAAAAATTCTAGGGTAAGCTCCTCAAACTGCAAGGTCTCAATGATACTAGAGTCTCCCACCCAAGATATTGCACATATCTATAAAAAGTAGTTCTAATTTGCAAAGCATCTAAAGATTCGTCATTCACATACCTTGTCGGGAAAAAACCCCGAGCCAAAAGAGTTGCCCTCTTTAAAGATAAAGTTGAGGAAGAGGAAGAAGCTCCTTCGGTATTAGATTTCTTCTTCTTGCGGTGTGAGACAGTTTTAGTTCTTGGCATCTAGAGATCTGAAAAATTAACACCCAAAACTGAATTAAATCAAGATTATATGAGTAAAGAGGAAGTTTCAAGTGATTATCTCAAGTTTTGTTGAAGAAATTTGAAGTTTTAATGGATGATATGAAGTTTTGAAATAAAAATCAAGGGTTTTGGCGTTACAGAGAGCGAGAGAACGAGAGAGACGAAGATAGAAAAGTTTAGGGATTTATGAAAAGAACTGGGCAAAATCGGGTTTTTAAAAGTAAAAAATCTAGGTGACACGGCCGTGTGTGTGTGGACTTGGCCGTGTTGGTGTGTGAAAGTGGAGGGACATGGCCAAGTGGAGAGCACACGGCCGTGTCTAATGATTTTGGGGGACACGGTCAGGTGACTTGGCCGTGTCCCCTGGGTGTGTCCAATTCTGTATAAAATTTGCAAAATGATCATTTTTTTTATGAAAAAGCTTGGCCGTGTCCAGTGTGTGACACGGCCAAGGGACACGGCCAAGTCCTTTGGCCGTGTCACCTACTGCCTTTTTATTCACTTTTAACATTTTTTTTATATTCAACGATTTTGCAAACCCTCTTCTTTAAACACCCTGAAACACAAAGTAAAGAAAAATCGATCAAAGCACAGTCTATTTATTGAAACCGAACATAAATCAAAACTCGCTAAACTTAAAATTACAACTACGAAAAATAAATGCAAACCGATGGGTTGCCTCCCATTTAGCGCTTCTTTAACGTCATAAAGCTGGACATCATGCAAGGCCTAGGGATCATGAATCAAAGTACTGTAAATGACCCTCACTTCCTGAAATCCTTCATTGTATGGCTTAACTCTCTGTCCATTCACTTTGAAAGTCTCACCTGTTCTAGAGTTAAGTAATTCAATTGCACCAGAAGGATATACCTGAGTTATCTCGAAAGGACCACTCCATCGAGACTTGAGTTTACCTCGAAAAAGATGGAGTCGTGAGTTAAAAAGTAAAACCTTCATACCTGGACTCAATGTCTTTCACACTATAATTCTATCATGAAGTTCTTTAGTGCGATCCTTGTAAATTCTCGAGCTCTCATAAGCCTCATTCCTCAGCTCATCTAACTCTGAAATTTGCAGAAATCTTTCTCTCTTCGCTTTGTCCAAGTCCAAATTCAGAGTCTTGATTGCCCAATATGCTCTGTGCTCCAACTCCACTGGTAAGTGACAAGCTTTTCCAAACACCAATCGATATGGACTCATACCTAGAGGAGTTTTGAAAGCAGTCCGATATGCCCATAGTGCATCATGCAATCTGCTTGCCCAATCCTTCCTGGATGTGTTGATTGTTTTCTCCAGAATTCCTTTTAGCTGCTTGTTGGATGTTTCCACTTGCCCAGAAGTCTGTGGATGGTATGGGGTTGCCACCTTGTGCTTCACACTAGATTTGTGCATTAACTTCTCAAAAAGCCTGTTGGAAAAATGACTCCCCCCATCACTGACTATCACCCTTGGTGTGCCAAACCTGCTAAGAATGTTTTCCTTCACAAATTTAACAACAATATTAGCATCATTAGTACGGGTGGGGATTGCCTCCACCCATTTGGAAACATAATTAACAGCAACTAAAATGTATTCATAACCAAAGGACTTGGGGAAAGGACCCATGAAGTCTATTCCCCACACATCAAACAGTTCAACAACAATATATGACTGAAGGGGCATTTCATTCCTCCTCCCAATGTTACCTACTCTTTGGCAACGATCACAGTGCTTACAATAGTCTTGAGCATCTTTAAATAAAGTAGGCCAATAAAAACCACTTTGAAGCACCTTTTCTGTAGTCTTCCTTCCTCCAAAATGACTCCCACAGTGAAGGTCATGACAAAATTGAAGAACACTCAATTGTTCTTCCTCAGCTACACACCTGCGAACTATCTCATCTTTGCATATCCGGAATAGATAAGGTTCATCCCAAAAATAAAACTTACTCAAGTGTAGAAACCTTTTCTTTTCCTGAAAGGACATGTTAGATCTCAAAATACCACAAGCAAGATAGTTAGCAATATCTGCAAACCAAGGGGCATTAATCACCACAAACAGATGCTCATCAGGAAATTCTTCTAAATTTTTATAAATGTTATCAGATGCAAGATTTTCACTAAAGAAGGGTAATCTGGATAAGTGATCAGCAACAACATTCTCACTATCCTTAGTATCCTTGATTTGAAAATCAAACTCTTGCAACAACAACACCCATCTAATTAAGCGCAGTTTAGCATGTTATTTTGTTAATAGATGTTTAAGAGCTGCATGATCAGAATGCACAATAATTTTTGACCCAATTAAATATGCTCTAAATTTGTCTAAAGCAAAAACAACAGCTAACATTTCCTTCTCAGTTGTGGTGTAGTTCATTTGTGCACTATTCAGGGTTAAACTGGCATAATAAATTACTCTCAAGTATTTGTCAACCCTTTGCCCAAGAACAGCTCCTACTGCATGATTAGATGCATCACACATGATTTCAAAAGGTAAAGACCATACAGGAGCTACAATCACAGGTGCACTAGTCAATTTTTCCTTAAGGGAATTAAAAGCTTGCATGCATTGTGCTGTAAATTCAAATGGAACATCTTTCCCCAATAAATGGCACAATGGTTGGCTTATTTTGGAAAAATCCTTAATAAACCTCCTGTAAAATCCTGCATGCCCTAGAAAACTTCTTATTCCCTTAACTGAGGTAGGTGGGGGTAACTTAGCAATCAATTCAATTTTAGCCTTATCCACCTCAATCCCTTTACTTGACACCACATGACCTAAAACAATGCCCTGAGTAACCATAAAATGACTCTTTTCCCAACTTAAAGTGAGGTTACATTCAATGCATCTCTCAAGCACACGAACAAGTTTATTGAGGCAATTATCAAAAGAATTACCAAAAACAGAAAAATCATCCATAAATACCTCAATAAAATCGTCTATCATGTCAGAGAAGACAGACATCATACATCTCTGAAAAGTTGCAGGTGCATTGCACAAGCCAAAGGGCATACGTCGAAATGCATAAGTCCCAAAAGGGCAAGTAAAGGTTGTCTTTGACTGATCCTCTGGAGCTATTGGTACCTGATAGTAACCTGAAAGGCCATCCAGAAAACAATAATGTGAATGTCCAGAAAGTTTATCTAACATCTGATCAACAAAAGGAAGAGGAAAATGATCTTTCTTTGTAGCATTGTTCAACTTCCTATAATCAATGCACATTCTCCACCCAGTAGTAGTCCTAGTAGGAACCAACTCATTATTCTCATTTTTCACCACAGTGATTCCAGATTTCTTAGGAACTACATGTACTGGGCTCACCCACTCACTATTAGCAATTGGATAAATTACTCCTTCATCTAGCAATTTGAGCACTTCTTTCTTAACCACTTCACTCATATTTGGGTTAAGTCGCCTTTGGGTCTCCCTCACAGGTTTAGCTCCCTCTTCTAAAGTGATTCTATGCATGCACATAGAAGGGCTAATACCCTTTATGTCACTCAATCCCCATCCTATTGCTCTCTTTAATCTTTTAAGCTCACTCACCAACCTCATCTCCTCCCCTTCACTAAGTTCACTAGATATTATCACAGGTAAAGTGTTGTGATCTCCTAAAAACACATATTTCAGGTTCTTAGGTAACTCTTTCAGCTCTAACTCTAGTGAGGGGTTCTTCTCTTCTTTTTCAATGGGGAAAAGCTCACAAATTGGGTCCTCCTTAAGCTCCTCTACTTTAGCACTTCCTAAGGTCTCAAGACAACTGGCTATTTCTGCATCAAAAATTTCCAAATCACTATCCAAAGTCAATGCCAGCTCCAATTTATCAGAGGAACCTGTCTGCAAGAAAACATCTGAAACAACTGCATCAACACAATCAATGAAAGAACAATCCTCATATAAAGCAGTTGTAGGAATAGGAGAAGTGTTAAAAATAGAAAATTCCACAGTTTGTCCCAAAACAGTCATTGATAATTTTCCATTCTTAACATCTATCAAAGTATTGGTAGTCGCCATAAAAGGCCTACCCAGCAAAATGGTGTGTGCAGATGGTGAAGAATTACTTACCTCCATGTCAAGAACAATGAAATCCACAGGTACTATCAAACCACCAACTTTAACTAACACATCTTCTATAACCCCTTTCGGGAATCTAAGAGATCTATCAGCTAATTGCAACACCATTTTTGTTGGCTTAAGTTCCCCTAATTCTAAGTCAAGGTGCACAGAGTAAGGCATTAAATTCACACTAGCTCCCAAATCACACATGCCATCAGTACATTTTCCATTCCCCATAGCAATTTGAATAATAAAGCTTCCAGGATCCTTTAGCTTAGGAGGTAGTTTATGCTGCAAAATAGCACTAGCTACCTCAGAAACTATCACCTTTTCATTCGGCTCATACCTTTTTTTCTTGGTATTCAGTTCTTTGAAGAATTTAGCATAAGCCGGCATGTTCTTAATTGCTTCAAGTAAGGGTAAGTTGATACTTACCTTAGATAGCATGTTGAAGATATCTGAAAATTGCTTATCTTTTTTATCATCCTTCAACCTGCTAGGGAATGGTATAGGTGGCCGGTATGGATTGCTTGCCTTGTGCAAATCTGGTGTAGGGGACTTCTCCATTGATCCTTCTTCAGCACCTTTGTTCTCTAATTCTCTTTCCTTCTTCTTTTCTTGCTCACCTGCATTCACAGAGTTATTTTCAACATTATTATTAATTACCTTGCCACTCCTAAGAACAGTCACTGCCTGTTCCTACTCAGGTTGACTTGGGAACTTCCCCTTTTGTTGAATCTGCATCTGTTATGCAAGTTGCCCCACTTGGGTCTCCACCTTCTTAAAAGATGCTTCCAAGGAATCCAGTCTCTTGTTGTTCATCTCTTGGTTTTGAGCACTAACTTTGATGAAAGCTTGTAAACTTTTGTCCAAACTCTCTCTTTTAGGCTGACCTTGATTTGAGGATTGGCCCTGCTGTTGGTTCTGTCTCTGGAGCAAATGGAAAGGCTGTTGAGCATTATTTGTTGTCCAGGAAAAATTGGGGTGACTCCTCCAACCAGGATTGTAAGTGTTGGAGTAAGGATCATTTCTGGCTCTTGGTTGAAATCCCCCCATAGCATTAACTTGCTCAGCTTCATTCCCAAAAGACTCGTATGCAGAGGGACATATATTTGCTCCATGCCCAAATGTCCCACAGATTCCACACACTTCTTGAGTAGATGAAGAAATATTGTTCTTCATGTTTAGCATCTGAACCTGCCTTGTCAACTCAGCTATTTGACTAACCATTTCAGTATTGGCTTCCAGTTGATTCACCCCTTTACTTCTTCCCCTTACACTCTTTTGTTGAGAATTAGCTCCCAACATCTCAAAGATCTCATAAGTCTCATCAGCTGTCTTTTCTCCCATGGCTCCCCCAGCTGCATTATCAACAGTGTTCTGAAATTGCTGGGTGAGACCATCATAGAAAAACTGATTAAGGAGTTGAAGTGGGTAGTGATGATGTGGACACTGAATCAATAACATCTTGAATCTGTTCCAAGCCTCATGAAATGGCTCTCCTTCAAATTGAGAGAATGTAGCAATCTTCCCTCTCAACTCAGCTGTCTTTTGGTGTGAATAGAACTTGCCCATGAATTTATTGTAAACTTGCTCCCAAGTTGTCAGTGAATTTTCAGGCAACATCATGAGCCAGCTCTTTGCCCTATCCTTCAAAGTATAAGGGAAACATCTCATCCTCAACTGATCTTCTGTAAGTCCTCCCAAAGGAAAAGTGTTGAGGGTGGAGTAGAAATCCCTAATAAAGTTCAAAGGATCTTCATTTGGAACTCCATAGAATGATGGCAGCATGTTGTAATGAATGTTCTTCAACTCATAATTTCTTGCTGCATCTGTCAGTCTTATGCAAGAAGTGGAGGTTCCAATAACAGGTCTAGCAAAGTCTCTCATGGTTCTTTGCCTTTCTTCAGCCATCTTTACAGATTTTTCAGATTCTGACTCAAAATCCGAAATATCTTCCTCTGAAGTATCAAATCCGGTGAAAAGCTCAAACTCCTCTCTGCTCCTTTTTACTCTCTGAATTTCTGGAATGAATGGATGCAACTCTCCTTCGAGTGATCTCCTGCCTTGCATAAACAAAAATTTTCTAGAAAAAGAAACAATTAAAAGCAAAAGACAAATAAAATAAAATGAAAACAATGAAAAAAATAATCTAAAATATTTTTTTTCTTTTTAAATAAACAATTACGCCAATTAGCTTCCCCGGCAGCAGCGTCAAAAACTTGTTGCGCTCAAATTAACTCTACCACAAAGTGTCACTCGCAAGTATACGAGGCAGCTGTAGCAAAGGTGATTGCCCCAAGGTCGTCTCACAAGGAAGCCAAAGTGGGTAATTGATTATCAGATTAAAAGTAACAAGTAAGTTAAGAAATTTAAATTGCAAAGTAATGAAGAAGATTGATTTAATTTGAAAACAAATAAAAGTAAATTAAGCTGTAGTTTTGATTCACTTGATAAAAGGGTCTAGGGTTTGCACTTCTCTACTACTCATATGTATGAACGGTTATACCACTTAACTAATTTAATTTCTAAGATTAAATCTCAAACAACTTAATTAATTGAGTCAAGGAAATAAGCTCTCGCATTCAAACCTCTTACAACTAATCTTGTTATAATTGAAACAATCTTTTTAATAGGTTATATCTCTAATTCACCTAAGTCCTTAATTGAATTGTTCCAGCATTAGACTTCATCTCTCAATCCATCATCTAATACCTAAAACACACAATTGGTGGCCAATCAATTATATGTTAATAATATTTCATTCAATAAAGGCTAGAGAAATTATTAGCTAAGAGAATAACCAATTCATACAATCATAGCAGATCCATACAAACCCTAGACTAGATCAAATTAGTTCATAATGCAATCAAACATATTCATCTCATTAATGTTCAAAGAAATCGAAATAGACATGATAATATCCATTCAATAAAAATAAAGAGAATAAGTTCAAGAACAAAACCAAGTTACAACTCCTTGAAGCTTCTGAATAATCTCTTGTTCGAATCTTGCAAGAAGGATGAAACAATGGCTAGAACAATCTAATCTAAGCTAAAGTATTCAAAAGTGAAATCCAAAATCAAGAAAACAAAGCTAAACCCTAACTTCACTCTCTCTGACGGCTCAAACAATTCTCCAAAATCGTCAACAGTCCCCAAACCCTAACTTTCTTCTTGCTTTTATACGAAACATCGGCTTTAAAATTCGGTGCGCGTTTGGTTCATGAGGGACACAGTCGTGTCCCCTGCAGGTGTCCACCTCTGTTTGTTTCTCTCCTCTTTCTTCTTTAGTTGAGTGACACGGCCAAGTCAGAAGTGACTTGCCGTGTTGCACAATGTTTGAGGGACACGGCCACATGACTTGGCCGTGTCCCTTGCCTGTGTCTGCCTCTGTGAAATTTGCTTCGTCTTTGCCTTTGGAACCAAGTGAGACACGGCCAAGTCAAGATGACTTGGCCGTGTTGGGCTTCTTTGGAGGGACACGGCCACATGACTTGGCCGTGTCCCTTGCTTGTGTCTGCTACTGGGACTTTCTATTCCTTTTAACTTAGTATGGGACACGGCCAGTGACTTGGCCGTGTCCTCTGCCTGTGTCAGCTTCTGCCCATTTCATCTTCAATTTGTTTCCTTGCTGTTTTAACCTAACACACAACTGGCAAACAAAACTTAACAAGAATTAAATAAACAATATCCAACAAAACATAAACACATACTAAAAATTAAATAAAAAATGATAGAAACACAGAAATAAACTAAAACTACACAATTAAAGAAAACACTAAACAAACCGATTAAAACTAACAAAATACCTAAATAAAACAATAATTAACATAACAAACAAGACACAAAACTATAACAAAAACTAATAAAACAGAGTCATGATACATAAATATATTAATTCATGAATTATCAAGCTAGATTTCTCATTGGTTGAGCACCAAAATGAACAAAGACTAACAAAAATTTTGATGCAAGTAATTTATTCAAGCAAATTTAAATTTGAAAAATACAATTGTTCCAATTAAATATTAAAGAAAGTAAAATTGAAAAGCAACATTCAAGCTAAGGAAAGTTTGTTGAGCTAAGCTTCTTTTCCTTTCATATCTTCAATTTTTCCATCTTAAAAGGATGATAAAACAAAATCTTCTTCCAATCCTTTCCCCACCATGAAGGTTGCCGGTGGAGGCACTCTTCCAAACTTAGGTAAAGGATTGTTCTTGGTATTGGGCTTGTCTAGCTCCGGTAACTTACCACTATCGATTAGGTCTTGGATCTCATGCTTCAATCGGGTACATCTATCAGTCTCATGTCCTTGAGTCTGATGAAATTGACAAAAAGCCTTAGTATCAAATTTTGGGGGTAAAGGATTTGGCAAAGGTCGAGTGGCTAATGACTGTAATAGTCCCTTCTTTTGTAGCTTGTTGAAGACCCAAGACAAAGGCTTCCCCAGATCTAAAAACTGCCTTCTTTTTGCTTGACCAGTTGTATTAATTTCAGCTTCTTTTTGTGTACTTTGATTGCTAGGCTGATAATTTCCTTTCTTATTCCTTGTCGAAAAGCGATTCTTCTCCCTTTCCCACTCTTTAATTTATAGACCAGCTTGGAGAAGATCTTTGAAGTCCCTTATAAGGGTGTGAGACAGCCTTTCACGGAGGTTGGGCAGGACGCCTCTGACGATCATCCTTATTTGATCAGACTCATCGGGCCTCTTCCTGAGCAAAGCAGCCTTATTTCTCCATCTTTTCACGTAGTCCACAAAATTCTCATTCGGCCTTTGTCTAATGGACTCAACTTCCATTAAGGTAACTTCGAGCTTAACATTATACCCATATTGATGAATGAAAGCCTTGTACAACATGTCCCAATCTTTTTGAGTACTTTCTTCTAAAGTGTTGAACTAATTTTGGACAACAGGGTCCAATGAGAGTATGAAGTACCTTAGAGTTTGAGCCTTAGTAGCTCGGGCAGATTGCATGGCAGTGATATACTGCTTCACATGTAGATGGGGGTTTCCAGTTCCATTGAACTTTGCAAAGGATGGCATCTTGAACTTATAAGGGACCTCCTCATCTTGTTCAAATAGTTTGTCGACCTCGGACATTTCTTCGGTTTTCAGCTTCTTCTCAAATTTCTTTTCTAGGTCAGTAATCATCTTCTCAACATCAGAATTTTTAGTCTTTTCAAAAGTTGTCTTTTCAACAACCTTTTGCTCCTTTTTGTCTTGAGGATCTTGGAAGTATTGAGCCCAATCATCATCATCAATGATCACCTTATCATCATCAAAAGCCACTTCACCAACTTTAGCCTTCCCCTTGTCTTTCTTGGTGCTAGCAGATGCTTCGGCATTATTTCCTAAAATTGCAGCTAGTTGATTCTTTATGGTCTCGGCCATGACCTCTTTTATTTCTTCCAACTTGGCATTGAGGGCGTCGTCCACCATTCTTTGAATTTGTTCGGGCTCCATTGCTTTTGGTGAAAAAGAGATTGAGTCGTTGCTAGATTCTTCGCTTCCGACGTAGGTCGGATTGTCGTAAGCTTTTGAACTGTCGTAATCCAGGGCTATGAGCCAGAAAGGATTAATGATATGTCATGTGATGCATGTATGCATGTATGCACAATAAACAAACAAGAATAAATAAGACGTTCCTTCCAACCTTATAACATCCACACTCAAATGGTGAGTCTCTTTTCCTAAGTAATATGGTTAACAAAATACCAACATGGGGTACCTTGTTTTTGAATATTTTTCTCAGATGTTTCAACCAATAGTTATATTTTCAAAAATGGAAATCAGTTCATGATAATTCCCATTAATTAGGTTTTAATCCATTCAACCAACTAAAGCAGCTTTTATGCTATATTGGATTAAAACTAAATTAAGAGGTTTATTATAAATAGAATTCTCATTTGAAAAAGTAACTAATGATTCATACCAAAAACAAGCCCATGATTAATTATTCTTAGTATAAACTAGGCTCACAATTGATTTTTGGTATTTCGTAATTGACCTAAATAATTTGCAAGCTCTTTGTAAGAAAAGGTTGGATAAAAGTAATTTTTTCTAAGCCCATTGTAAAAAGATTTTAGAAAAAATGGATTTTGAGCTTTGCACTCGATTCATTAGCAAAACAATTTTTGATTTGTTTTTTTAGAAAAGTTTTATGTCTAAAGACCATCTTAAAAAGTCTTGAAAATAGCTTTGGTCTTTTGGACTTTAAAGAAAAATTTATTTTGAGCTTACAATGTACTTAGGTCATATTAGAAAAAGAACAAAATAAATAAGCCATGATTTAAACCAAGATAAACTAACCATAGTCAAACAACAAGCATTTGGGGCAAAACCCTAAGTGTAGACCCTTAATTTTTGACCCAGTCCGGTCCAACATATTTTAATTAGTCCAAAATAATTTTTGTATTGTCTAATATATTTTAATTAGTCCAAAATAATTTTTGTGGTATCTTGATTAATTTTAATATTTATTTTAGTAAAAAATGGTGAAGTGAATAAAAACTCAAAAATAATAAAAAATAAAAAATAACAAAAAAAATCGGCGACGAAAAAATTATCGCCAAAAGTCAGCGCAGGCCCATGGGCATTTAGCCCGCAGGAAACTCCTGCGGGCGAAATGGCCAGGCCATTTCGCCCACAGGAATTTTCTACAGGCGAAATGGCCTGCGGGCCCATTTCACCTGGCTGCGGCAGCTTTTTCGCCCGCGCAATTTTTCCTGCGATAATTTTTTTTCTCTAGTGAAATTTTTCGACGCAAATTTTTCGAAACCTAAAACAATTAGGTTTCGGTTCCCTTTTCTTATTCAATATTGTATGCCGTAAATAATTAGAATTACCCATAGAGTCTATAAATAAGGACTAAACAACACCAAAAAAAGAGGAGGAAAAGGAGAAAGAAAATTGGACAGAAACTTGGGAGAGTTTGAAACCGTAACTTAGTAGGAAAGCAGTGAACCACGCTGATTTTTTTTTAGAGAGCAGAAAAACAATTCAAGCAATTTAAAGGCAAAAAGGCTTGTCTTTGACCTTGTTCATCTAAGAAGCATTTTTTGGTGAAACTTACAAAATAAGGTTTGAATTCTTAATTTCATTATATTTTTCACAGTAGCTAAAACTAGGAAATTGTGTCTTTCAAAATAAAAAACCCTAGAACTTTAATTTAGTTTTTCTAAAGTTAAAAACATTAATTCGTTGCTTTATTTTTCAAAGAATTTAAAGTTATTAATTTTGTTCCTTCAAAACCCCAAAACCCTAATTTAATTTCCAAATTATCAAAACCCTTAAATTATATTCTGTTTCTTTCCAAAAGCTTTAAAAACTTCTTTTTTTTTTGCTTTTAAAAAATTTAAATCGTTTGTTTATTTTCATAAAACCTCATAAAAGTATCAAATTGATTTTCAAATTCTAAAAAATCTAAGCATCCACCGAAACTCTAAATTCAAAAATTCTAAAACCCTAATTCAACTCAAAAACCTAAAATAGGGAACCCTAACCTCCTTAAAACCTTAAACCTTAATTTTTTTCTAAACCCTTATCCTTTAAAACTTTAAAAAACCATATAAATACAAATATTTAATTTTACACAGTAAGCTTGAAACCATAATTCCATGAGTAACTATAAACCACAAATCAAAAGTATTTTGAAGAGCCCAAACCCTAGTTTCATGATTTCACCATCCAAATATTAATTTAGTTAATCAAAGAGCTTTATCAACCTTTTAAAACATAAAACCTTGATATATTTTAATTCCTTTAAAAACTCACAGTAGCTATAATTTAGATTTTTATTTTCTTTATTCAATTATATATTTGATATGCTTTGATTTATTTTATATGCTTTAATTTATTTAAGTTCAATGCTTGGTTTATTTTATTTATCATAGATGGATGTTTACTTTCTAGTGATATTTAATGCCTTTGATGAATGATTTATTGTTTACTTTTATCAATTTATTTAGATTGCCAAATGTTGTAAGAGGTATGTTTCCACTTGGTGGGTACCTCATTAGTTAAACATCATGTAATTTAAATTTTTTTTCTATTTTAGAACCAATGTAAAGGACATGTTTCTACCTTTCGATGGGTGTCCTATTTAGGCATGAGATGTAAGTTCATGTTTCCATCCTTGGATGGGTGTCCATTTATTTGCTTTGTTTGGACATTGTTTTGATTTTTAATATATCGATGCTTTATTTTAATTATTGTGTGTAATATGGATAATATTGTTATACTTAAGAATTTTATAATATTAAGACCTGTAAAGGAGGTCGGTTCCAATGAACCGGGCATTGTAGGGGTGCTGGGCCATTTCTCACCTTCCCCACACGTACCCAACTTTTCGAACCCATTAGGGGGTTGGGGATTCCTTAGAATCGAGTCATTCATCCCTTTCTTTTTTCCCGGCCTGTCCGAATTGCGACTCCATTTTCTCCGGACTTAGGTCTGTGTTCTCTAAGGCCCCAAGCCTAAATAGTGCCGAAGTCGCAAAAACCATTCCACCGGGAGTGGGGGCAAAAATTTCCGCTCACAGTGGCGACTCCACTGGGGATAAGAGAAGTTGATTCCATTGGTCTTTATATTATTCTATTCTTTCTTATAATGATATTATCCATTGTATCATATTAGATTGCATTGTGTGCGTGAGTTAGGATGCCCGTGTTATGTTATATAAGGGATACCATACTTTCACTCAAGGTATGGAGATCGAGCATGGTATAACCACTTATAGCCTCGTACCATTTGGTATATACTTGCTATGGGAACCTAAGCCTTTTTACCCAAAGACTAAAGCTCATGTAGTTACCTTCCTTAGGTTTTACCCCAAATGCATGTTGTTTGACTATGGTTAATTTATTTTGGCTTAAATCATGGCTTATTTGGTTTGTTCTTTTCCTAATATGACCTAAGTATATTATAAGCTCAAAAGAAATTTTTCTTTAAAGTCCAAAAGACCAAAACTATTTTCAAAAATTTTCAAGATGGTCTTTGGACATAAGACTTTTCTAAAAATAAATAAAAAATTCTTTTGCTCATGGCCCAAATACTAAGCCCAAAATCCATTTTTTTTGTAAAATCTTTTTACAATAGGCTTAGAAACAAAATTGTTTTTATCCAACCATTTCTTACAAAGAGCTTGCAAAATATTTAAGTCAATTACGAAATACCAAAAATCAATTGTGAGCTTAGTTTATACTAAGAATAATTAATCATGGGCTTGTTTTTGGCATGAATCATTAGTTACCTTTTTCAAGTGAGAAATCTATCTATAATAAACCTCTTAATTTAGTTTTAATCCAATATAGCATAAAAGCTACTTTGGTTGGATAAATGGATTAAAACCTAATTAATGGGAATTATTATAAACTGATTTCCATTTTCAAAAATATAACTATTGGTTGAAATGTCCGAGGGAATTATTTGAAAGCAAGATGCCCCATGTTGGTATTTTGTTAACCATATACCTAGGAAAAGAGACTCGCCATTCGTGTGTAGATGTTATAAGGTTGGAAGGAGCATCCTAATTATCCTTGTTTGTTGATTGTTTGTGCATACATGCATGCATGCATATATTTGCATCTCATATCATTGATCCTTTCTAGATCACAGCCCTGGATTACAAAAGTTCAAAAGCCTACAACAATCCGACCTACGCTGGAGACGAAGTATCTAGCAATGACTCAATCACTTGCTCACCAAAAATAATGGATCCCGAACAAATTCAAAGAATGGTGGATGATGCCCTCAATGCCAAGATGGAAGAAATAAAAGAGGCCCTAGCTGAGACCATGAAGAACCAATTGACTGCAATCTTAGAAAATAATGCTGAAGCATCTGCTAGCACTAAGAAGCCAACGAACAAAGGGAACACTAAAGTTGGTGAAGTAGTTTTTGATGATGATTAGGCTCAATACTACAAAGATCCTCAAGACAAGAAGAAAGAACCGAAGATTGTTGAAAGATCAACTATTGAAAAGACCGAGACATCCGATGTTGAAAAGATGATATCTGATTTAGAAAAGAAATTTGAGAAGAAACTAAAAACCGAAGAGATGTCTGAGATTGACAAATTATTTGAGCTAGATGAAGAACTTCGGTACAAGTTCAAGATGCTATCATTCACGAATTTTAATGGAACCAAAAATCCTCATCTCCATGTGAAGCAGTATATCACTGCTATGCAGTCTGTCCGAGCTACTAAGGCCCAAACTCTAAGGTACTTTATGCTCTCATTGGACCCTGTTGTCCAAAATTGGTTTAATACCTTAGATGAAGGAACACAAAAGAGTTGGGATTTGCTATACAAGGCCTTCATCCAACAATATGGTACAATGTTGAAATGGAAGTTACCTTAATGGAAGTTGAGTCCATTACGTAAAGGCCAAATGAGAATTTTGCGGACTATGTGAAGAGATGGAGAAACAAGGCCGCTTTGCTCAAGAAAAGGCCCGATGAATCTGATCAAATAAGGATGATCGTGAGAGGCATCCTACCCAATCTCCATGAAAGGATGTCTCACACCTTTATAAGGGACTTCAAAGATCTTCTCCAAGCTAGTCTACAAATTGAAGAGTGGGAAAGGGAGAAGAATCGCTTTTCAATAAAAATGAATGAGAAAGGGAACTACCAGTCGGGCAATCAAAGCACACAAAAAGAAGTTAATGCCACTAGTCAAGGAGGAATGAGGCAGTTTTCAGAATTAGGAAAGCCACTATCTTGGGTTCTCAATAAGTTACAAAAGAAGGGATTGTTACAACCTTTGACTCCTCGTACTTTGCCTAATCCTCTTCCACCTAACTTTGATACTAATGCATTTTGCCAATTCCATCAAAGGCCTGGACATGAAATGGACAATTGCATGAAATTGAGGCATGAGATCTAGAATTTGATTGATAATGGCAAGTTGTCTGAGCCAGACAAGCCAAATACTAAAGGTAATCCATTTCCAAGGTTCAACAGAGTACCTCCACCGGCAACCTTCATGGTGGGAAAAGGATTGAAAGAAGATTTTGTTTTATCATCCTTTCAAGATGGAAATATTGAAGATGTGAAAGGAAAAGAAGCTTAAACTCAATGAACTTTCCTTAGCTTGAATGTTGCTTTTCAATCTTACTTTCTTTAATATGTTGGAACTATTGTGCTTTTCAAACTTAAAGTTGCTTGAAATAAATTACTTTCATCAAAATTTTTGTTGGTCTTTGTTCATTTTGGTGTTCAACCAATGAGGAATCTAGCTTGATAATTCATGAATTAATATATTTATGCATCATGACTCGAATGACTTTACTAGATGAGGGAATTGCTCTATAGCATTGAGTTGTGTATGCTTACTTAGAGAGAGCTCCTGCATAATTATCTTTGTTTAGGTCCTAGTCAGTCTTAGAACATGCTTTGACAAACTTTCGAGGTGAAATTAAACTCTGTTTATTTAAGGTAGAGATGATCTAGGCATTGTTTGACGAATCAACAACTAGTATCCACCCAATTAAATATCAATCTCTAGTTGTCCCTTTAAGCCTTCATAAAATTTTAGCTTTCTTTTCATTGGCTTACAAACCCCAATAACCTACCTTGAGTTGTTGTGATACTTTTGACAAGTCTTATGATCACTAAGATGAAGAGGCAAGAAGATCAAAGAAAGCAATGAATAGTCAAGATCATGAAGATAGTTGAAGTTCTCAAGACCATAAGGATAGTTGATATTTTCAAGACCATAAGGGTAGTTGAAGTTTTCAAGACCATATGGGTAGTTGAAGTTCACTTAATATCTTTAATATATCAAGACAACATTAGAGTAACGAATGATTTATCCCTGTTAAAGAAGATCTATGTTACTCCACTCATCCATTATTGGAAGCCCAAGTCGGTACAAACAAGACAACTCTGTTTGAGCTAGAACAAAAAAAACAAAAAAAAGAGAAGAAAAGAAAACAAAAAAGACAAAAGAAAAGAAAAAGAAAGGAAAAAAAAGAAGAGAAAAAGAAAAAGAAGAAAAAAGAAGAAAACAAAAAGAAAAAACAAAAAGAAAAAAAATAAAAAAAAAAGGTTCAAAAAGCCAACTGAGTTCTCTTTTACCTAAAGCAGCAAAAGGCTTCCATTTGGTTCATAAAGACATTTTTTACTTAAATTGGTCCAACCCAACCAAAGATTCAATCAAAATCAAAGAAAATGAGAAAGAGCATTCAGTTCTTGAAAGTTCTGCACTTGACAGTCCTATAAGGAAGAAGGATAAAATGATAAAATGCTCAAACAAAGGGAAGAGTAAGAGAAATAAAGAAAAGGGAGAAGAAGAAAAGAAACGAATTTGGGAACCAAACTTTTTTGCAAGGCCAAAAAATATCCTAATCAAGATCCAGATTAATGCCAAGAAGATAGAAGGAATTTGAAATCTAGCAAGATTGCCTCCAAGCTGCCTAAAATTCAAACAAGAAATTTGTAGTGTGAGGGTTTGTCCATTGTGTCACACCAGCTCCAATCTCAAAATGGCCTTCACTTTAAACCCATGTCCCTCATAGACCCCATTTCAAGCCTATCAAAGACCTGTTGATCTCTCTTGGTAGGTAGAGTCTATTAGTAGAGATAGTTTGGATAAGCATGCATATGAGATAGGCAATATTTAAACTCAAATGAGACCTTTGGCCAAGTAATGTGTATGTGCCTATCTGAAGTGCAACAATTCTTGCTTAAATAGAAATGATTCCTGAGTTTAGTATGGTAACTAGGGTTGTCATGTTATAGATATGCTAATTTAGAAAATCAAGTCCTGAGGTACATTGACATTAATTTGGCAAAGCCAACATTTGATTTCAAAATCAAAATTAAAAAAAAAAGAGTGTTTTGTCATACAAAGCCTTCAAGTTAAGGGAAGTATGTTGAACCTCCAAAGGACACATTGGGCAAAGGAAATGATTATTGGCAAGGTCATGAAGAAGCTATCAACTGACATGCTGAAACATAGTTTGAAATAGATGAATCCCTGACTCTGCTGCTTGGGATCTCCATTATTCATATTTTCAACATCTTGAAGATAAAAGCCATAAATGTGAAGCAGTCTGTCATTCCAATGCAAGACCTGAACGAGCATCTGAAAGTAACCAATAAGAATACTTCTGCTAATCACCTCGGTCTATGAGTCAATAAAACCGCTGTGAGTATTATCATGCATACATGAGCATATCACATCACACTTTCTTATCTTGTATTATCTATTCTTTATAAAAGTGAACAGCAAACACCCTGCGAAGTAAAGAATCAAAAGAAGATATCAAATCAGGGGGACATAGAAAGCCCATTGCTTGAGAAAGCTCCAGTAATCTTGCAAAGAGAAGAAATGTGTGCTTGTACGAAGAACTAGACTGCAAAAACATCAATTAGAGCATGCATGGAAAAATCATGGGTTTGAGTCTGCACAGGGGGCAAAGTTTCTCCTTTTCAATTTTTTGAGTCTATATATAAAATGTTTTCAAACTCAATTACAAATATTTTGCCACACAGGGGGGGGGGCAAGAAGAGGGTATAAGGTCCAATTAAAAATAGCTGAATTTTTTCAAAGGAAGAACTAAAGAATGAAACATTAGAACTCTCAAAAGAATGAAGATGCAAAAGACAAAAGATCAGTTTAGCTAAAAGAGCTGAAGCCAGGGTGAAAACCCAATCTCCAAGGATGCAGATCCATTTTCAAGGGTGAAGACCTGATCTCAATGGATGAAGATCCATTTTTAAGGGTGAAGACCCGATCTCAAAGTATGAAGACCCGATTTTTAAGGATAAAGATCCATTTTCAAAGGTGAAGACCTGATTCTAAGGATGAAGATCCAATTTCAAAGGGTGAAGACCCGAAGTTTTAAGGATGAAGATCCACTTTCAAGGGTGAAGACCCGAAGTCCAAAGGATGAAGATCCGTTTTCAAAGGGTGAAAACCCGATGCCAAGGATGAAGATCCAGTTCAAAGGATGAAGATCCATTTTCAAGGATGAAGACCCGATCTCAAAGGATGAAGATCCATTTTTTGGGCGAAAAACCACAATGCATAGAATAACAGGAGCAATCAGACTTCTCAAATGATAAAAGGTCAGTCAAACTTAATCTCGGGTCCAAGCACCCATTCTCGGGTCCAAGTACCCAAATCAAATCAATCTCAGGTCCAAATACCCAAATTCAATTCAATCTTGGGTGCAAGTACCCAATCTCGGGTCCAAGTACCTATTCTCAGGTCCAAGTACCCAAATTCAATCAATCTAGGGTCTAAGTACCCAAATCAATTCAAGCTCGGGTCCAAGTACCCAATCTCAGGTCCAAGCACCCATTCTCGGGTTACCCAAATCAATTCAAGCTCGGGTCCAAGTACCCAATCTCGGGTCCAAGCACCCATTTTCGGGTCTAAGTATACAAATCAAATTTAATCCAATCTTGGGTCCAAGTACCCAATCTCGGGTCCAAGTACCCAAATCAATTCAAGCTCAGGTCCAAGTACCCAATCTCGGGTCCAAGCACCCATTCTCGGGTCCAAGTACCCAAATCAATTCAAGCTTGGGTCCAAGTACCCAATCTCAGGTCCAAGCACCCATTTTCGGGTCCAAGCACCCATTTTCGGGTCCAAGCACCCATTTTTGGGTCCAAGTACCCAAATCAAATTCAATCCAATCTCGGGTCCAAGTACCCAATCTCAGGTCCAAGTACCCAATCTCGGGTCCAAGTACCCAAATCAATTCAAGCTCAGGTCCAAGTACCCAATCTCGGGTCCAAGCACCCATTCTCGGGTCCAAGTACCCAAATCAATTCAAGCTTGGGTCCAAGTACCCAATCTCAGGTCCAAGCACCCATTTTCGGGTCCAAGTACCCAAATCAAATTCAATCCAATCTCGGGTCCAAGTACCCAATCTCAGGTCCAAGTACCCAAATCAAATCAATCTCGGGTCTAAGTACCCAATCCTGGGTCCAAGTACCCAAATTCAATCCAATCTTGGGTCCAAGTACCCAAATCAAATTCAATCTCGGGTCCAAGTACCCAATCTCTGGTACAAGTACCCAAATCAAGTCCAGAACTCGAACTGTGTCCAGAACCCAAAAACAAATTCAAATAACCATCTCATCAAAAATTAAGTCTTATTGCTTTTCACTCTCTTTCACTGAAGTTTCAGATCATTCAAGCAGGGGTCAAACTGTAGACCCTTAATTTTTAATCCAAATATATTTTAATTAGTCCAATATATTTTAATTAGTCCAAAATAATTTTTGTGTTGTCCAATATATTTTAATTAGTCCAAAATAATTTTTATGGTATCTTGATTAATTTTAATATTTATTTTAGTAAAAAATGGTGAAGTGAATAAAAACTCAAAAGTAATAAAAAAATAACAAAAAAAAATCGGCGATGAAAAAATCGTCGCCGAAAGTCAGCACGGGCCAGTGGGCATTTCGCCCACAGGAAACTCCTGCGGGCGAAATGGCCTGCGGGCCCGTTTCACCTGCAGCTGTGGCAGCTTTTTCACTAGCGCAATTTTTCCTGCGGTAATTTTTTTTTCCAACTCAATTTTTCCGCAGCAATTTTTTTTCGCCAGCAAAATTTTTCGACACAAATTTTCCAAAACCTAATACAATTAGGTTTCGGTTTCCTTTTCTTATTCAATATTGTATGCTGTGAATAATTAGAATTACCCATAGAATTATTCTATAAATAAGGACTAAACAACACAAAAAAAAAGAGGAGGAAAAGGAGAAAGAAAATTGGACAGAAACTTGGGAGAGTTTGAAACCGTAACTGAGTAGGAAAGCAGTGAACCACGGTGATTTTTTTGAGAGAGCAGAAAAACAATTCAAGCAATTCAAAGGCAAAAAGGCTTGTCTTTGACCTTGTTCATCCAAGAAACAATTTTTGGTGAAACTTACAAAATAAGGTTTGAATTCTTAATTTCATTATATTTTTCACAGTAGCTAAAACTAGGAAATTGTGTCTTTCAAAATAAAAAACCCTAGAACTTTAATTTAGTTTTTCTAAAGTTAAAAACACTAATTCGTCGCTTTATTTTTTAAAGAATTTAAAGTTATTAATTTTGTTCCTTCAAAACCTCAAAACCCTAATTTACTTTCCAAATTATCAAAACCCTTAAATTATATTATGTTCTTTACAAAAGCTTTAAAAACTTCTTTTTTTGCTTTTATAAACTTTAAATCGTTTGTTTATTTTCATAAAACCTCATAAAAGTATCAAATTGATTTTCAAATTCTAAAAAATCTAAGCATCCACCGAAACCCTAAATTCAAAAATTCTAAAACCCTAATTCAACTCCAAAACCTAAAATAGGGAACCCTAACCTCCTTAAAACCTTAAACCTTAATTTTTTCTAAACCCTTATCCTTTATAACTTTAAAAAACCATATAAACACAAATATTTAATTTTACACTGTAAGCTTGAAACCATAATTTGATGGGTAACCGTAAACCACAAATCAAAAGTATTTTGAAGAGCCCAAACCCTAGTTTCATGATTTCACCATCCAAATATTAATTTAGTTAATCAAAAAGCTTTATCAACCTTTTAAAACATAAAACCTTGATCTATTTTAATTCCTTTAAAAACTCACAATAGCTATAATTTAGATTTTTATTTGCTTTATTCAATTCTATATTTGATATGCTTTGATTTATTTGATATGCTTTAATTTATTTAAGTTCAATGCTTGGTTTATTTTATTTATCATGGATGGATGTTTACTTTCTAATGATATTTAATGCCTTTGATGAATGATTTATTGTTTACTTTTATCAATTTATTTAGATTGCCAAATGTTGTAAGAGGTATGTTTCCACTTGGTGGGTACCTCATTAGTTAAAAATCATGTAATTTAAATTGCTTTTCTATTTTAGAGCCAATGTAAAGGACATGTTTCTACCTTTCGGTGGGTGTCCTATTTAGGCATGGGATGTAAGGACATGTTTCCATCCTTGAATGGGTGTCCATTTATTTGCTTTGTTTGGACATTTTTTTGATTTTTAATATATCGATGCTTTATTTTAATTATTGTGTGTAATATGGATAATATTGTTATACTTAAGAATTTTATAATATTAAGACCTATAAAGGAGGTCGGTTCCAATGAACCGGGCATTGTGGGGGTGTTGGGCCATTTCTCACCTTCCCCACACGTACTCAACTTTCTGAACCCATTAGGGGGTTAGGGATTCCTTAGGAATTGAGTCATCCACCCCTTTCTTTTTTCCCGGCCCGTCCGGGTGGCGACTCCATTTTCTCCGGACTTAGGTCCGTGTTCTCTAAGGCCCCGAGCCTAAACAGTGCCGAAGTCGTAAGAACCATTCCACCGGGAGTGGGGGCAAAAATCCCCACTCACATTAAGTAAAGTAACTAGGCCAATTACATGAGCTTTAGTCTTTGGGTTAAAAGGTTTAGGTTCCCATAGCAAGTATATACCAAAAGGTACGAGGCTATGAGTGGTTATGCCATGCTCGGTCTCCATATCTTGAGTGAAAGTATGGTATCCCTTACATAACACAACACGGGTAACACGGGCATCCTAACTCACACACACACGATGCAATCTAATATGATGCAATGGATAATATCATTATAAGAAAGAATAGAATAATATAAAGACCAACGGAATCAACTTCTCTTATTCCCAGTGGAGTCGCCACTGTGAGCGGGGATTTTTGCCCCCACTCCCGGTGGAATGATTCTTGCGACTTTGGCACTGTTTAGGCTCGGGGCCTTAGAGAACACGGACCTAAGTCCTGAGAAAAAGGAGTCGCCACCTGGACGGGCTGGGAAAAAGAAAGGGGTGGATGACTCAATTCCTAAGGAATTCCTAAGCCCCTAATGGGTTCAGAAAGATGGGTACGTGCGGGGAAGGTGAGAAATGGCCCAGCACCCCCACAATGCCCGGTTCATTGGAACTGGCCTCCTTTGCAGGTCTTAATATTATAAAATTCTTAAGTATAACAATATTATCCATATTACATGCAACAATTGAAATAAAGCATCGTTATATTAAAATCAAAGCAATGTCCAAGCAAAAAAAAAAATGAACACCCATCTGAGGATGGAAACATGTCCTTACATCATCCATGTCTAAAATAATAGGACACCCACCAAAAGGTAGAAACATGGCCTTTACATTGGTCTAAATATAAAAAGCAATTTGAATTATATAAAAATTAATTAATGAGGTACCCACAAAGTGGAAACATACCTCTTACAACATTTGGAAATCAAAATAAATCGATAAAAGTAAATAACAATTCATCATAAATAAATCATTCATCATCAATCAAAATATATAATAAACATTCATCCATGGTAAATTAAATAAATCAAGCATCAAAAATAAATCAATTATCAAAGCATATAATAAACTACATAATCAAATCTAAAAATAAAGCAAGTAAAGATACAAATTGAGGTTTACTGTTTCTATTTAAAGTTCTTAAATTAGTATTTTAGGGTTTTGGAATCTTAAGATATTATTATTGTTATTTGTTTAGGCTACTGTAGGTTTTAAGAGAGTTGAAAGGAATTAGGGTTTTATAAATTTAAGAAATTAGTAAGGTTCTTTGATTGATCAAAATAGGGTTTGAGGGGTAAAATTATGAAATTAGGGTTTTATGGTTTGAAACCTTGATTTTGTTTTGCTGTGATCAAAGGTAAGTATGGCTTTAGTATTGACTATCATAACTACTTAAGTATTTTTGGATGGAACAAATATAGAAAGTCTTTAAGGGAGTTATATGAAAGACTAAAATATCCCAGTGAATAAAATTATAAAAAGCTACTATGAAGATTTGAAAATAGAATTTGAATTTATGGTTTGAATAAATTTGGGTTTATGTTTGTATTTTGAATAAAGCTATTGTATTTTGAATAATCATAATAAAGGAAGTTAAACATAAAGATTTATAATACATAAATAAATATTGACCCGAGCCCACACTGCGGTTCCTCTAGCCGGTTAGCAGGCGGGGGTCAAGAGGGTAGCGCCCCTTGGAAGGTCAGGGCCCGGACTCCGAAGATTTAGAAAACTGGCTTTTAGGATTGTAGGTTTCGGTGTTGAAAATTAATATTTTAGGGTTTAAGATTTAGAAAATAGGGTTTTTAAATTGGAAGAAATTAGTGTTATTTTTAAAAGAATAATGCTTACTGTGTGATTTTTGAAAGAAGGATTAATTAGGGTTAAAGCTTTTGATGCTTAAAAAAATAAGGCTACTGACTTTTTGGAATAGATATTAGGGTTTTGGGAATTAATAAAATGATTTAGGATTTTTGAAGTTTTTGGAAACAGAAGGATGATTTAAGGTTTTTTGGAAACAAAAGAAATGAATTAGGGTTTTTAAGGTATTTGAAAAAATGTTTTAGATTTTTAAGGTTTAGAAGAAACAGAAGAAATAATTTGTTAATTTTCAGTGATTGAAGCTACTGTAAAAAAAGAAAATAGAGATTCAAACCTCCGTTTATTGGTTCCACCAAAAGTTACTTTCTGGATGAACAAAGACAAAGGAAAGGTTGCTGCCTTTGATGAATTGTTGATGGCTTTGCTTGTTGCGAATCTTCTCTGGCTAGGATTTTCTGTAAACCAAGTTTTGATCACCTAATCAAAGTCCCACTATCCGATCCAAGTCCAAAGTTCTCCCTTAAAGTTCTTAGTTTTCTTTTTTGGTCTTTTACTGTGTTATTTATAGGAAAATTTATAAGATTAATTCTAATTGTTTAAGGAAACTAAGATTAATTAGGAAAAGAAATCAAAACCAAATAGAATTTGGTTTCGAAAAAAATTACGTTGGAAAAATCTCGCTGGCGAAAACTGCTGCGGGCTGTGAGGAAATTTGCGAAAAATTGCGAGTTGGGCTCGCGGCTTGCCAATTTCGCCGCAGGAAATTCCTGCGGGTGAAATTGGCCTTGGCCAATTACTTTCAGCGATGAATTTTTCCGTCGCCGATTTTTTCGTCGTCGATTTTTATTTTTATTTTGATTTATTTATTTATTTATTATTATTATTTTATTAAAACTTATAAAAAGTAAAGACTAAAATAAATATTATTTAATTAAAATACTACAAAAATTATTTTGAGCTATATAAAAAATAACGGACTGGACTGAGTCAAAAATTAAGGGTCTATAGTAGTATACGTATAGAGGATACAAGAATGTCACAACCATTTAGAAACAATTAAATCATCATTTGAAAAATCTGTATAAACTTAAAACATTTAACTTAAATTATATAAATAATAGAGGAAACATTTCTTATTAAAACATATATGTGTCTTCATTACCCAAAAGTTTATCCAAAATATTTTTAATAAGCAGAGGAGTATGCAGCGAAATATATATATATACATTAAAATTAATATGTACAAAAATATAGGATTTATAGATGCTGACAGTTTGTCTCTGATCTTGATGTTCCACTAACAACTCTGGTCTCAAAGTCTTAAGCCTAGACTCGACTCAGTCTAGCTGAACTCTCCGGCTCAACCGGATCTACCCTGCCACCTGCGCAATGAACCATAATTGTGCTAAGCCAAAAGCTTAGTGGTACAAACTTTGATAACAATATAGTCCAAATGTAATGTCAATGCACAACACATATACATATCATAACTCATAACATTATATCTCATTATATTGCTCAATTGTATCACAATTCATAATTCACATATAAGCAAAGACAAGCATGGGCCCAAAAGGGTTCTAATATGCTATTCAAATTTCAGAGTTATTGCTTTGGTCCATAATGACACCTTGTGTCAAGCCCCGTAGACAATATATCCATGGATAATCCAACTAGATCTGAGCTTACGACCCGGTCTTTTTCACTTAGTCTAGCTTCAAGGATTTATTTTTTTAATGCTTACGACCCGATCTTTTCACCCCAAAAATATTAGATTTATCAGCTGGGCTCAGCTTACGACTCGGTCTTTTCACCTGGCCAACAATTCATAGGCATACTGCCAAACTCAAAACTCTAAAAATTGAATAGCATACTAGGCACACAATTTATTTATATTTCTCATTATCAAATTCTTTCATCATTCCATTCTCAATTTCTTTCTCATTTTCTCATAATCAAACTAGGCACATTGCCTTATTATATCATATTTTTCTCACTTTTCACATTTATATCAATTCATTACATTTTGTTTTCACATATCTCATCACATTATTCCACATTTCTTTTCATTTACCACACATTACTTTGATACTTCAACATAATTCACATTATGCATATCATAACATATTCCTCATTCATCAATAATATATTAAGTAACTTAACACATTTTTCCAACCAAATGTGTTAAGTCCCAATGTCATGTAAATGTATGCAATCATTCAAAGTTTGTACTTACCTCTAAAAGCAACAACACCACTCTTAATCTCCTCTTCCAAGATATCCCTCAATACTTGGATTAGGATACTCAAGTCTCTTCCAATCCTATACCAAATGTGATTATAAATACTCACTTATTAATACACATAGGAAATAAGAAAAAGTATTATCTAGGGCAAACTCTACACTTGACATGCTCAACAACACAGGCGTGTCCATGACCGTGCTCTAAACTCACAATACAGAAGCTTTGACACGCTCAGTGACATGGGCGTGTCACTGCACGTGTCAATCCCCCAACAACACAGTAGCTGTGACACGCTCAGTGACATGGGCGTGTCACTGGTCTTGTCAATTCTACAACAACACAGAAGCTGTGACACGCTCAGTGACATGGGCGTGTCACTGGTCGTGTCAATTCTACAACAACAGAAGCTTTGACACAGTCAGTGATATGGGCGTGTCACTGATTGTGTCACCAACACTGAAAATAGAACCATTGACATGCCCAAAGGCATGGCCATGTCACCGGGCTTGTCAGGCCAAAAACCTGATATCGATACAAAAATGCCATATCCAACTATTATCCTTCATTACCCTTTTCAACTCCATACAAACTCAACTAAATCCATCATTATACCACAAAACACTTGAATAAACATCAACACAACTCAATTAAACACAAAAATACACAATCACAACCATACTTCACAACTCAACAATTACATAATCCACAACTCTTATTCTTTTCACCAAACTTTTTCTTCAATCCAACCCTAAATCCATAGCAAACTAGATAAAAGAACTTCAAACATACCAAAATCAATAATAAACACATACCACATCAAACATCGAATAAACTCATACAAACTCTCAAAGGAAATCAAAGAAACAAGCTGGAAACTTACCAAATAAGAATAAAAAATCCTTAAAACTCCAACTTGATCACTTGAAATCCTTCAATTGCTTGAGTTAGCAAGAAGCAAGATCTCTTTTCTTTTGGATGAAGATGGTGGCCGGCTCTCTTGGAGAAGAAAGAAGAAGATGAAGATGGAAATAGCAATAGTCAACAACTCATTCAACACCTTCCTTAAAACCACACAAAAATCCTCTTTTAATCTCCACCAAGAAATTATAATATTATAATAATACTAATATCATCTTCCACTATCAAACATATTAATATCTTAATAATTAAAATATCATTTGACCATAATAAAAGGCTGACTTGTATATATTGTATATATCTTCATATATACAACATATGCACACTTCCCTTTTCTCTTTTCTTTTTCACTTAATCAAATATATATACACTAATCATTTAATTAATTTTTAACAATTAGTATTTCCAAAATTTTAGGGTATTATATGGAATATTACAAAGAGGATGAAACCATGGTCGTCCCAACAGTAGAGCAAAAGTAACAGGTATATCCAAAACCACAAATTCCACCATAGACTTAATTGGACCAAGCTTCACAAATAGCTTTGAAAGTCCCCTTGGCATGCCTTTTGGTATTGTCATAAGCTCTAATAGTTATCTCGGTTGGGCTTAGATCTCTTATCGACATAGCAAGCTTGGGTAAAATCTTAAGTGGGCAAATATTTATGGAGGACCCATCATCAACCATCACACATGGGGTCCTTTTTCCTTTGACTTCTCCTTTGATAAAGAGAGGGCGGATGTGATCTCTCCCCTCTTTCAGTAAATTTGCATTTGAGAATGATACCATTCCCACATCAACTTCGCTCTTCTTTTGAATATCTTCGTACTTCATTACTACTTTAACTTTTACAAAGTTAACCAACTCCTCCTGTGTTATAGAGATAGAAATTGGCATGCTAGCCAAAGCTTTGGCCATAGTTTCATGGTGCTTCTTTAAAATGGCCTGTAGGTCCCAAATGCTAACAAATGTTTGAGGTCTCTTCAACTGCTTAAGAACAGTGTCATCTTCTTCTTCTTTATTCCCAACTTCAACTTTCTTTCCTTTATTAGCTTCTACTTTCTTGGGTGGTGGCCTTGCAGAAGGTTTACTAGACCTAGTATTCATCACTTCATCTTCTTCTGGTTTGGACCAGGTCCATTCTTCCTTCTTGGGTTCACGATCATCATCACTATCACTTGAATCTCAAAATTCACTCACAACTCATATTGCTACTTCTTTACCATCCATAACTTCTTCAATCTTGATAAAAAACCACTTTTTCTTTAGTTGCTTCCCCATCTATATCTTGGAAAGAAGACATGACAATACTTCCATGCAAACCTCCTCCAACAATGAAGGTTGCTGGTGGTGGTACTCTATTGAACCTTGGCAATGGATTGTCTTTAGTGTTTGGCTTATTGGGCTCGAGCAGCTTCCCACTATCAATTAAATTCTGGATCTCATGCCTCAACCTCAAACATTTATCCATATCATATCCTTGCATTTGATGAAATTGGCAAAATACCTTAGTGTCAAAATTAGGTGGAAGAGGGTTAGGCAAAGGACGAGGATTTAAGGGTTGCAATAATCCCTTCTTTTGTAGCTTATTGAGGACCCAAGACAACAACTTCCCCAATTTTGAAAACTGCCTCCTTCCTCCTTGGCCAGCTGCATTAACATCAACTAATTTTTGTGTGCCTTGGTTACCAGACTGGTAGTTTCCCTTCTCGTTCCTTGCTGAAAAGTGATTCTTCTCTCTTTCGCACTCTTCAATTTGTAGACTAGCTTGCAAAAGGTCCTTGAAATCCCAGATGAGTGTATGAGACATCCTTTTGTGAAGGCTAGGCAATAAACCTCTCATAATCATTCTAATTTGATCTGATTCATTAGGCCTCCTCTTGAGCAATGCAGCCTTATTCCTCTATCTCTTCACATAGTCCACGAAGTTCTCATTCGACCTTTGTCTAATGGACTCCACCTCCATTAGAGTAACTTCCAATTTAGCATTGTATCCATATTATTGGATGAAAGCCTTGTATAGAAGATCCCAGCTTTTTTAAGTACCATCATCTAAGGTATTGAACCAATTTTGGATAATAGGATCCAATGAGAGCATGAAGTATCTTAGGGTTTGAGCCTTAATAGCTCGGGCAGACTATATAGCAGTGATATACTACTTCACATGGAGGTGAGGATTTCCAGTTCCATCAAACTTTGCAAAGGATGACATCTTGAACTTATACGGAACCTCCTCATCTAACTCAAACAACTTGTTGACTTCCAACATCTCCTTGATTTTCAGCTTCTTTTTAAACTTATTTTCTAGGTTAGTAATCAACTTATCAACAAATAAATAGGATTAAAACTAAATTAAGAGGTTTATCATAAATAGATTTCTTATTTAGAAAAAGTAACTAATGATTTATGCCAAATAATCCCATGATTAATAATTATTGGTATAAACTAGGCTGACAATTAATTTTTGATAATTTGTAATTGACCTAAATATTTGTAAGTATTTTAGATGAAGTGGAAAATAATTTTGTTTGTTTGGGCCATAAGATGTAAAAAGATTTTTGACCCATCTTGAAAGGTTTCATCATCTAAAGACCTTTTTGAAAATTTTAAAAATGGTTTTGGTCTTTTGGATCTTAAAGGAAAATAATTATTTTTGAGCTTACAATATAGGTAGGTCATATTAGAAAAAGAACAAACCAAATAAGCCATGGTTTAAACCAAGATATATCAATCATAGTCAAACAACAAACATTTGACTATATAAAACCTAAGGAAAGTAACTAGGTCAATTGCATGAGCTTAAGTCTTTGGGTTGGAAAGTTTTAGGTTCCCATAGCAAGTATATACCAAATGGTACAAGGCTATGAGTGGTTATGTCACGCTCGATCTCCATACCTTGAGTGAAAGTATGGTATCCCTTACATGACACAACATGGGTATCACGGACATCCTAACTTATGCACACAATGCAAACTAAATGATGCAATGGACAATATCATAATAAGAAAGAATAGAATAATAAAAAGACCAACGGAATCAACTTCTCTTATTCCCAGTGGAGTCACGCACTATGTGGAATGGTTCTTACGACTTCGGTACTGTTAGGCTCATGGCCTTAGAGAACACGAGCCTAAACCCGAAGAAAATGAAATTGCCACCCGGACGAACTAGGAAAAAGAAAGGGGTGGATGACTCAATTTCTAAGGAATTCCCAACCCACAAATGGGTTCCCAACCTCCAAATGGGTTCAGAAAGTTGGATATGTGTGGGGAAGGTGAGAATGACCTAGTACCCCCACAACGCCTAGTTCATTGGAACCGACCTTCTTTTCAGGTCTTAATATTATAAAATTCTTAAATATAATGACATTATCCATAATACATGCAATAATAAGAATAAACAAATACTTGATTAAAATCACAACAATATTCAAACAAAACAAATAAATAGGCACCCATCCATGGATGGAAATATGCCTTTACAATCGTTCAATGTCCAAAAGAAAATAAGTAAAATAGGATACCCACCAATTGGTGGAAACGTATCCTTTACATTGATCCAAAACTTGAAATAAATTAAATTACATGATGCTCAATACATGAAGTACTCAAAATATGGAAACATACCTCTTACAATATTTTGAAACCAAAGCAAATCAATAAAAATAATCAACCAACCATTAATCATAAATAAATCATTAATCGAAGAGATAAATCAAAGATATAAATTATTCACTAATCAAAATACGTAGTAAAAATTCATTTAATTTTGAATGAAGCAAATAAAGATGCAAGTTTAGGTTTGTGTTTCAATTTAGGGTTTTGGGGAGAAATAAATTAGGGTTTGGTATTTGTAAAAAAATAATAATGTTTGGAGTTTAAGGTTTAAATAAATTAGGTCAATGTGATAATATTTTTAAAAGCTTAGATGGAGCTACTGCTACTGTAAAAATTAAGTAAAAAAAGGAATTAAATAAATTAGGGTTTTATGATTTTAAGGAACTAATACTATTATATTTTTTGAAAGGATAATAGCTATTGTGAGAATTTTGAAAAATTGATTTAATTAGGATTTTATGATTTTAAGTGAATTATGGCTTGGATTTTTATGAAAGTAGAGTTAAGGTTTTGGAATTAACAAAATAGCTACTGTGATTATATAAAAAAAAGGTGAGGCTACTGTGTCTTCAAAAGAAATTAAAAACATTGTCTGTTGGTTTTCATGATTATTGCATAAGTTTTTAAAGTTACAATTTATTAATTTTAATGGATCAATAACTAATAGATGAAGATGATTTTTGATGAACAAAGTTAGATAAACATACCTAAGTTTCAAGGCTCCACCAAAATCGTTAGATGAAAATTTTGGAATAGCTAATCACCAAGACAATCACCACTTGTTTGTTGCCTTAGTTATTGTCTTTTGCTAAAAATCTTTTCGTTGAAAATTGTCAAAGTTTTAGAGTCTTCCTCTTTTAAAAAAATTTCTCCCGTCCAAGAAATTCTCCAAAAGTCTCTTTTGTAATTGTTTTAATGTGATATTTATAAGAAAAAATAAAAACCTAATACTAATTGGTTAAGGAAATAAAATTATAAAACTGAGTAAAATAAGGTTTGGTTGAAAAACTATGCAGGTTAGCGAGGATTGGCGAGACAAGGCCAGCTACTTCACGCGAATCGCCTGCGAGGATTGGCGAGACGAGGCCCAGCAGCTTCGCGCGAATAACCTACGAGCATCGCAGCGCTGGGCAAGCTTGCGGCGAATTGGTCTGTGGCAGGCCAATTCTGCCGCACTGCCCGGCGCGCACCAATTCGATCGTCATATTTTATTTTTTATTTTTTATGTATATATATTTTTATTTTTCTTATTAAAAATAAACATTATATTTAAAATATTTATATTTAATTATATTAAATAATAAATATTATTTTATTATAATAAATACCATTTTTAAAAAATAAAAAATAAATATTATAAAATAATTTTGTTAAAATAAATAATAAAATAAATACTATAAAAATTATTTTTGGGACTGTTTTAAAATCTTTAGATTGGACTTGATAAAAAAATAAGGGTCTACAACACTCATCTCATGGATGACTAAAGACCATTCAATAAAGGGTGTCTTAATCATTAACCTCATGTCCTTGCATAAGGGGCCAGACATCATGGTTCACTTAAGATTAGCAACGAGCTCATTGCTCTAATATCAATAGAAGAAGCCAGCTTCATTTGTAACACAAATTTCGCAAATTTGAGGCCTTCCTTAGATAAACCAGACAACCAAATCATCTTCATAAGCCTAGAGAAAACCAGTTAGACTAAACCATCAACCTAAAGCCATAATTGGACAACCCAAGCGTTTCCAACCCCCTTCAAGGGCAAAACCTGTAACTAAAACAACCATGTTGAAGTTTCAATCTCTCAGTACTAAAATAAGTTATCATTCAAATCCAAAGATCCCACTGGGGCATGAATAAACTTTCATTCTAACCTAAAAACCCATTTTGGCACAGCTTCCCAAACCAAGATCAAAGCCTTGGAAACTAAACTAGAAGATTTAAGCCAAAGCAGTAAATTTAAGCTAAATTAGATATTTGCCTTAACCATCTCACCCAAAGGCCAGAGCCAGACTCCATCCTTCATAACCTGAACAATGGTTTATGACCAAAAGAATCAAAGTCCAAATTTAACCTAAGTCTTCAAAGCCAGACATCCTCTAAACTAAAGATTGATGGATGCAACTTACTTACTTAAATTTCCATAATGAGCCAACTTATCCCCATAATTGAACTTGTGGCCAAGCCCTCCAAAATAGGTTAGATCCATGACAAATATTTTA
Source organism: Garcia nutans (assembly GCA_947685225.1). NCBI lineage: Eukaryota > Viridiplantae > Streptophyta > Magnoliopsida > Malpighiales > Euphorbiaceae > Garcia > Garcia nutans. The sequence continues at coordinate 15,353,729 of CANTUV010000032.1, forward strand.
AAGCAAGCCAAGCCTCCCAAGATGAGCCAACTTGAGGAATAGCCTTCCAAAAGCAATTTCGACTTAAGATCAAATCTTCCGAAGCAGGCCAAGCCTCCCAAAATAAGCCAATTTGAGAAGAACCACTATAAATAATTCAAACCCAACTTCAGGCTAAGCCTCCTAAAAATGAGCCAAATTTGAGGCCAAGTAGCCATAACAAAACACAATTAAAGTCATGCCTCTTCAAAGAAAACCCGAGGTCAAAACCCACCAAGGCAATCCTAACCTACCAGAGGACCAACCCACTAAAGTAAATTCAAGCCTCAATTTACTCAACCATGGCTAAGTCCCTCTTGTTAAAAGATTAAAACTAGTTGTAGTTACTAAGCTTCACCAAAGCATCTTCCATCGACCATGCACACTCAATAAGCCAGATGACCATCACTTGAATTCAGGGGGCATCCCCCTAAGTTCTACTTACTATCAACTAAGTGCTTAGGTTTCAAGGCATCTAAAATCATCATTTCCATTCCTAAGCCAAACTTAGGATTCTCCCTTTCCATCATTCTAGGTGAGAGCCCTAGCATCCAACTATCAAATTAATCCTACGTTAAAACCCTATGGTCTGTCCCTCATATGTATTCAAGGTTAGCACCTTAGAACTTAGATCTCCAAAACCATCTTTCTAAATGAAATTCTAGAATCCAACTTTCAAACCAATTCTGGTTTAATATACTCGAACCCAATCTTCTAAAATTATCATTCTATGTTAAAAGGCTTAGAATCCGGTTTAAAATACATTCTAGGTAAATGCCCTATAACTCAAACTTTGATTTAGTAACCAAAGATGACTGTGTCATCATAGAACAGTTAATGTAGGACCAAAAATCAATGGATAGTTTAAGCATCTTGGGATAGGTTTACATAGACATTTTAGGTCAAACCTATAATGGGCTTTCCCTTACCCATTAGGGTAGGTTTACATAGACATTTTAGATAAAACCTAGAATCGGCCTTCCCTTACCCCTTTAGGGTAGGTTTACATAGACATTTTAGGTCAAAATCTAGAATGGGCCTTCCCTTACTTGATTAGAGTAGGTTTACATTGACATTTTAGGTCAAACCTAGAATGAACTTCCCTTAACCCTTTAGGGTAGGGTAGGTTGCATAGAAATTTTAAGTCAAACCTAAATGGGCCTTCCCTTATCCAATTAGGATAGGTTTATATTGACATTCTAGGACAATCTTAGAATGGCCATCTTAAACATCCTAGAGCAAATAATCATCTCTTTACATGACATAACATGGCATTTTGCATCCAAGTTGTCATATTCACAACATCATGGTTACTTTTCAAATAAAGAAAATATGATGGAGGGTATGTGTGAACCCCTAATTTCACACCTACATCAAATTTCATGTGACCACGGTTCCAATAAAGCTGGAATCATGCAAATTGAGATTTAGGTGGGCTCGAAGGGCCCAAATCGGCTTAAAATGGGACTGAAAATCCTCAATTTTGGATATGAGAAAAAAAAATCCTCAAATTTACTCTTAAATGAAAGACGATAAAGAATCCAACACAATTTGAATAACATAAATTGAACGTTAAATGGGCCTAAAACAGCAAAAATGGCCCACGACACGCGTTGTAGGATGTTGTGCCCATAGTCACAGAAAACCACGTGACCACGTGGCCCATGCATGAGGCCCTTTCGATGCACGTACAGCCTAGGGTCATTTTTGGTCAGATATTTTTTTCTACTTTTTCATTATAAATTAGAATTTTCTTCTTCAAATGAGGGATTCAAAATTTTAGACATCGAAGCTCTGCCAAAATACTTTTTGGCTCACCAAAATCCAATTAATTTTACTATTTATCTACTTATTTGAATTAATCATCATCATCATTATTATTTAGCTTCATCAATTACATAATTAATTGATCAAGTGGAGTTATTGTAGACCCTTAATTTTTGATCCAGTCAAATCCGATATTTTTAAACAGTCTAAAATAATTTTTATGTTATTTTAATATTTGTTATTTATTTTAATAATATTTATTACTTATAATATTTATTTTTAATATTGAAAATAAAAAATAAAAGATAAAAAAAGATAAAAAAAATCGACGACGGCAGAATCGGCAACGAATTGGCCACAGGCCAATTTGCCTGCAAGCAAGACTTGCAGCAAAACGCACCCAGCCCGCGGCTCGCTCGCAGTTTTTTTTCAAAATTCTATTTTACTTGGTTTTTGATTTTATTTTCAAAATAGTTTATAATTTCCTTAATATACTAGGTATTTGACTTTAGTTTTCTATAAATACCACATTAAAACACTGAAAGAGAGAATTTAATTTCGGCCAGGAGAAAAATTTTAGGACGGCACAATTATTGGGGACTTTTGGACTTTTTATTTCTTCGGACTTTTTAGCAATTAATTCAGAGATTGAATGAACAGAAGCATCAAACAAATAAGGAGCAAGCCACGAATCATCAATTCACCATCAAGCAAGATAGTAGCAAACTCTCACTGTCTTGATTTCCTTCCAACCAAGAAGAACAAATTTGGTGCAAGTAAATAGTTTGCATCAATGTTTAATTATTGGTGGAGCCAACAAAAGACGGTAAATTCTAAACATATTTAATATAACCTATTCTCTGTCTATTTTAATTACAGTAGATTATATCTTTTAATTTTAGCTCATAGCAATTTACATAGAGCATAGTTTAATGGTGTTGTTTTGTTAATCATACAAAATAAATCTATAACCTATTAAGTTTAAGTTACGGTTACTTATATGTGTTAAATTAATATTATTAATACATGATTATTTAATTATAAAAATATTCCAGTAGCCTTATTTTTTCAAGTATCAAAAGCTTTAACTCTAATTAATTCTTCTTTCCAAAATTACACAGTAGCATTATTATTTTAAAAATAACATTACTTTCTTAAAATCTCAAAACCCTATTTTCTAAATCTTAAACCCTAAAATCTTAATTTTCAAAATCAAAAACTACAACCCTAAAAACCAGTTTTCAAAATCTTCCAAGGCGCGGCCCCCGACCCTGCTAGGGGCGCTGACCCCTTGACCCCCGCTCCCTAACCGACTAGTAGGACAGTCGTATGGGCTCGTCGAAGGGGACAATATTTATTTGTGTATTATAAGCCTTTGTGTTTAACTCCCTTTATTGAAAAACCCTAATTTGGTTATTAAAATTCTAAAATCCTAAATTTATACATTTATTACTTTATTTAATTTTAAATTTGATTATGTAGTTTATTATATATTTTGATAATTGATTTATTTAATTTTAATATTTGATTTGTTTATCATGGATGGATGATTTCTTTAATATTATTATTATTATTTGTTAAAATTGTAAGAAGTATATTTCCATGATTGGGTACCTCATTAATTAATCTTTATGCAATTTAATTTATTTTCATATTTTGGAATTAATGTAAAGGACATGTTTTCACCTTTCGGTGGGTGTCCTATTTAGTTTTAAACATAGACGATGTACGGACATGTTTCCATCCTCGGATGGGTGTCCATTTATTTATTTTATTTGGACATTGTTATGATTTTAATAAAGTATTTATTTATTCTTATGATCGCATGTAGCATAGATAAAATCGTTATATTTAAGAATTTAATAATATTAAGACCTGCAAAGGAGGCTGGTTCTAATGAACTAGACATTATGAGGGTTCTGGGTTATTTCTCACCTTCTCTACGTGTACCCAACATTCCGAACCCATTAGGGGGTTGGGAATTCCTTAGAAATCGAGTCATCCACCCCTTTATTTTTTTTCGGTCCATCCGAGTAGAGATTCCATTTTCTCCGGGCTTAGGCCCGTGTTCTCTAAGGTCCTGAGCCTAAACAGTGCCGAAGTAGCAAGAACCATTCCACCCGGAGTGGGGGCAAAAATCTCCGCTCACAGTTATCAGATGGTAAAGCCCTTTAGACATTTATCAAGAAGAAAAGATCTCCTAAAGTATTTGTTTCTTCCCTTCATCTATTTTCATTCGGCAATTGATTAACTAAAATTGATTAATTAAAGTCCTTTGCAATCAAAGACATGAACTACTTATGGCTCTAATTTCCATTCAAATAGGATAAGTAAGCACACTCAGAATATTACTCTAAGTGGCGAGCCCACACTTAAACAATCTCAACCGGTGCTTTCTTTTTTTTTATTCTTTAATTTTTCTACTCTTCTTCTATTGTTGTTTTCCCTTCTATTGGGATTTGGCAAACTATTGCAAATTGGATGAGTTTTGCAATAATTTTTATTATTGCTATTATTTGTCTTTTTCTTTAATTAGTTAGTTTAGAATTTGTACTAGGCCTAGAACCCATAAGAGTCAAAGCTCCACTAAAAATCATTTATTTTGATTGAGTTGTAATGTTTTACTATTCTCACACTACATTTGTGGATGTCATTTTTATTAAATATTCATGCATCAAGAATGTGGTCATTCATAATTAATTATGGCATAATCTATAAAATTGCATTTTTTTTCCAAATCATTCTAAAGAAAAGATAAAATCAATCCAAGAACATCCTTTAAAGTTGGTTTAGAAAATTTAGCATGAGACCATCGTGATTGGTTTCGGACTAGTATCTTTTGGGTGTAAGCTAATACATTTTTATGGAGTCAATTAATTAAGTTTTTTCTTAATTTTCTCAAACCAAATAAACTAAGGTGGTGACTCTCTAATCTTTTCTTTTCAAAATAAAACCATAATCCCTTTTTCAAAATAAAAGAAGAGTTTCTTTTTAATAATACAAGGAAACAAATATGTTTTAGAATAAAAGATAATTTTAAACCCGCGCTTACTAAACCAACTAGAGACCATATGCAGCAGTATCTTATGGGACTTAGCCTAAAAAGAGAGCATGCTCTGACTCCCTCATTGCTGGCCGGGTTCGATGCTCGAGCGAGACCTCACACATATTGTTGACACACCTTGTAGACAAAGGGATTGATAATATCATATTTTTGTCTCTTTCATTGAAAGTAGAATTAATCAAACCTTCATCCCATGATCCTCTTATTAAGAGGTTAGAAATTTATAGCACCCATGGCCGTGGTGGTACCTCAATATTGATCTTTAGGTTTTGATGATTTGGTAGCCATTGATTGTGCCATATTGATATGAGTTACCTATGCCCACTCTCCAAATACAACCCTTGCGTATTAAGCGTTATGCTCTCTAGATGAATGAATTAAAAAAAATAAATGAATTAAAAAAATTCCATTTCAAAGTTTCATAAAGGTAAAAAGGCCTTGGATACTTTAATTAATGCTCAAAGGTCACCATCCGCCAAATTTGGTCTAGGATTCAATTGCTCATCTATTTCCACATCTAAAACACTCACATTCATTAAGGCTTCTACATCTCAAACTTCTTGTATTGAGGTTGAAAAGAACACTAGTGCACACACTAATTCTAAAAGTCCCAAAAAAAAAAACTAGTCAATGCTCACTAGGCTCTAGAGTTAAGCCTCGAAGAGCAAATCATACATACATGTACACGGTCACACCTCAATTTTGGAGATGCGATGGTCCTAGAGTTTGAGTGAGCTTAAAGCTATAGATGCCATGAAGAACCATCCCGGATCTTTTTTAAATCCTTTACTAAATATCATAATTATTAACTTATTATAATAGAATTAATATACATATTAATCTTGAACTACTTGCATCATAAGTTTTACATATTTAGAAATTTGTCCTTAATGTACATTATACCCAATAGAGAACTATAAAATAGAAGTATTTTATAGTCTTCTTTTATTATTACATAATCTACTTTTAGCACTAACTGAAAGAGTGAGCAGCTAGGAAGTAGAAATTCAGGTACTCCAACCTGCAGATCATTAATCTAAAAAAATGGTGATGATGGGTGAGCCGTAAACTTAGTGAATGATAACCTAACATGTGGCTATGTAGGATCACCAATAAAATAACATAAGCCAAGGCACTAGCAAAGTGAGTGAGATAAAGAGTGATCAATATATCAGAATAAAAAAGTATCAATTGATAGAAGAGATCATATCATTATCAGAAAATAAATATAACTTGTAACACCCCCATACCCTATATAAATACTATACATATACTAGGTATACATACAGTACGTATATAAAGTATAAGAATGTCACTTTTGGTTACAATTTAAAAACCTTTAACTGAGTTCAAACAATATTACATTAATTTAAAGAACATTTACAAAACCATTATACTTTTAATGATCTTACATATATATATATATATATATAATAATAATCTTATCTTTACCAAAACTTCATTTATACATATGAATACATTCTTGTCAAAAATACAACATAATTAAATTATACATGTATGCATCACCTTCTAGTTGGTCTCGACATACTCTTACTCTTCTCGTGGCATAACGATTGGCTTCAGATCTACCACCTACTCACCTGCGCGATTACACAACCGCGCTAAGCCCGAGAGCTTAGTAGTACAAATAAATAATATAAACATATTCACATGCTACCTTCATGTATCCTTATTTTCTTATCATGTTTTCCCATTTCAATTACACTTTTCATATATTTCTACTAATCTCATAATTATATACAGATACACATATCATTAATACAAACTACAATTCCATAACTTATAAGAACATTCATAACTAATACTTACAATATCCACATCCATACACATTTTACATGTCATACTATATTTTCGGAATCTCATCTTTCAACTTAGCTTCTCAAGCCATATTTCTTTTCAATAGTTTACTTATGTATTGTAATCATATCATACTTTATAACATTACATGTCCTTATTTTATTCAAGTGATTCATTATTCGCAATTCACCATTCATGAATTACATTTCATCATTCATATTGAAAACAAAGACAAATGTGATTATCATTATTCATTCATTTCACATTTCATAAATTACATTGAAAACAAAGACAAGCATGGGCCCAAAAGAAACTAATATGTTATTCAAAGTTCAGAGTTACTGCTTTGGTCCATATCATAATCATCAAGCCCGTAGGCAACATATATATATCCCTATCCATGGATAGTGTAACAGACCCAGTCTCTTGGACCTCAACCCGGTTAGAACCGAGGAAATCCTCAACCCGGCTAGACTGTTACTGTTTTTGAGGCTTACGACCCAGTCTTTTCACCCCAAAAACATCACATTTCACATTTATCATTTCACATTTTTCAACTTAAATCGGCTTACGACCCGGTCTTTTCACCTATCCAGTGATTCATTGGCATGCCGCCAAACTCAGAACTCTGAAAGTTGAATAACACATTAGGCACACAATCTTTTCATTTATTTATATCTTTGTACATTTCTTTCTCAATTCATTTCTCATTTCATTCTCATAGTCAAATAGGCAATCATGCCTCCATTATCTCATTTGCATTATCATAGCCAACAACCATGGCCTCATATCTCATAATATCTCAAATCACATTAATACAATTCATCATATCATCATATCTTTCACATTACATATTTCATATAGGCAAACATGCTTTAATCATCTCATTATGTCTCAATTCATCATTGATATATACATAGCAATTTACATTATTCATATGCATCATCAATGTAATAGGTTACATAACACATTTATAACCAAATGTGTTAAGGTCCAAAGACATAAAAATATATGCAATCAAATAGGGTTTGTACTTACCTCATGAGCAATCACACCACACCAAACTCACCTTCCAATAATCCTCAAAACTTGGATTAGGGCATAACAACTTCTTCACAACCTAATCCACAAAGAATAACACACACTTACTCAAAGATACACATGAATTCAATACAATTATTCCTTTAATAATCTCATACTAGACCCTTAGATCACAAATTACAAACCGACTTCTCTCTCTAGGACCCCACGGCCGTGGCCTACCAACCCCCATGGGCGTGGCATAGCAAACAATTCTGCCCAATCTTTCTAAAATCCCCACGGTTGTGGCCTTCCAATCCCCACGGCCGTGGCATAGCAAATGAATCTGTCTCCCTTGCTCAACACCCCCACGACCATGGCTTCCAATGGCCACGGTCGTGGCAACCTAGGTCCACGGGCATGGCATCCAAAATGCCTTTGTTTCCGGACCAAACTCATGTATTCTATGTTTTCAACTTCATTAAACACAAACATACATCAATCATATCTCAATTACTCAATTTTCCAACTCATTTATATTAAACCCTTATTAAACTATTTCAATAAATTATCATCATCCTCACAAATAACCATATTATCATCATCTAAATACCAATTTAACATATCTATAAACTTTAATCTTTCATTATCATCATTTTCACACACCCTAACCATATCAACTATAAACTCAATCAATAGAAATCAATATAAAGAAATGAATACTTACTTGAATATTTTACCAAATCTTCAATCTCCACCTTCAACTCTCTTAAAGTCCTTAAGAATTTGATGTATATGTAGATAAAATCACCTCTCTCTCTCTCTCTCTCTCTCTCTCTCTCTCGTGCAAGAAGAAGAATAACGAGAAGAAGAAAGAAAGAAAGAAAATCTTCTTTCTTTATTCATACTTATCATATATATATAATAATAATATAATTAAATATTTTCTAAAATATTCTCCACCACCACTTTCATCCTTTGACTTTTCTTTTCTTCTTTTTCTTTTATTATTATTATTATTATTATTATTATTATTATTATTATTATTATTATTATTATATAAACTTACTTTTCCTACACCACTTTATACATTATATATATGTGATGTATATGTTGGTATATGTATATCTCTTTTATATTACATTTATATTTTCCATATCCAAATACCATATGTATACATATTATCCTCCATATACATCTATCTCTTATAATATTTCCTTTATTATTAATTTATCTTCCTTTCTCTTTCCATTAAACATATACTTTAAATCCAAATACAACAATAACTCCAAAACTTTTAGGGTATACTTTGGGATATTACAATTCTCTCCCCCTTAAATAATTTCGTCCTCGAAATTATCTAGTATAAGAGTAATCCATTCTTAACACAATACCATCTTAACTTCCATATGAAGTTAATTATATTCTTAAGTTATTATGTCATCAAATCATCTAACTTTTACTCTCCCCCTTAGAGTCAATCATCTTCTCTAAATTTCATAGCTCATCATTATATATATTTATATATCTTATTACTTTCTCAACAAAGCAATCAAGATAATTCCTCACATTCCCAATGAATTTACCTTAATACAAAAATCAGATCATCTTATAATATACTTATAGTTCGTCTAATCATTATCTTTAAGATATTTTATTACTTCATCTCTTCATAATTACTTTCTTAACTTTAACTTTAAAAATCATTGAGTTATATCTTATTATTGTTTATCCCGTCATTACACTCACTTTCAGAATAGACTTTGATCAAACCTTAATTGATAACAAGATCCTTATTTTTCACACACTTAATTCCTTCTTTAGCATGCTTTTCACTTAACATACATATTAATACAATGCCTTTCAACTTATTTTATAGATAATCAATCTTTTCCCTTTTATCATTATTTACAACTGATATAGCTCCATTCATTCATGTCCATTCACATTTTAGAATTTTACATCATATACATTATCATGTAAATTTTTATACTCTTAGTACAACTATACATATTAAATTTCAGTAATGATTCACAACCTTAGCCAAATCCAGATCAATTGATCTATCTGACACAATATACCCACATTTCAATCTTGTTCAATTCAAACCAACGATTAATTTATTTAAACTTATCATGAAATTTCACAATATACATATATATATATATAACCTAATTCCATTGAGGCAAACTTATATTCAATTCCTGATCTCATCAGATCCATATTCAGTCAAATTATCATGATAACAAATCACTTAAAATTATCTTTCATTATACACATAGTTTATTTTCTATTATCTTAGTATAATTTCCACCAATTCTCATGATAATCTCATACCATTTTTACTATCTATAGTTCATTCACTTAAACCTTAAGCCCATCCACTTATTCACTTTATACCATAAACATATTCAGTATAACTTTCAGTCACATTTTGTAATTTCTCCCTTTTTAATATCTCCTCACATTTCATACCATTACTATATTTACAATAATTACCTTTATATCACATTATCCATAACTCAAAATATTTTCATAATTCACTTTTCTCTCCTTACTTTCATAATTATAACCAAATTTCTAACATAAAATGATAAGGTACAACTTTACCCATCATAACTCTTAACTATACTTCTAAAACATAATTATCAATCTCACCAAATCTGTATTACAGTCATATTATCTCAGTCCCAAAGCTGTGGATAACAAAACTAACCGGTCAGATATACTAAACAAAACATATGGCCTTAAGAGATTTATAATCAAGCCTGTGACTTATAAATCAATATTGTCCTTCTATTATTCTACTTCAAACTTTTTCCAATTACAATGCTAAATTGTATCGCAAGAGTTACTTATTCATTTCTAAACTTTGGCTACACCAAAAGTTAACACATTCCAACTCCGTTTCAACCCTTTGTACTCAATTATATGATCATCATTAGCTTAATTCATGTTTTAATATTTCTTACATATATATATTCAATCATATGCAAATCTAACACAATTTCCATTTGCTACTCCATTTCTAATCTATCTCTTTTAGAATTTGTATATATTATACCTCCCTTCTTCCTTTCACTTTCTTATTATACTCATGTACATAGAACATTTCCACATGTAAATATCTTGGAACTCAAAATATTATATGATCATCAAGTTCAGTGATCACTATAACAATTTCCACTGTCCAGTACTACTTAAGTCCATTCCACTCTCAATTCCGTCATATAATTCACCGAGCTTTACACAGTTCAAGACTTAATCTCTCTTAGGTCCACTAATACATGCAATATCATTCTTAATATCATTAAACCAGTAGTTATACCATATACACATTCATAGAGCACATTTATAATGTGATTTACTTTCCACATTTCTTATATACTTCATTTACAGTCATATTGAAAAACTCATTTCACATATCCTATACATGTATACACATAATTATATATGTATATTTAATTTTTCTTTTACATACAATCCATACAAATTTAATATTTATTACTTTTCTTTGAACAGTATCATTCTCATTCTTTTGACATGACTTAAATTATTTATCAAATCAACATATATATATATATATATTTACTCTAATCATAATGATATTTCACAGAAATCTTAGTCACATTTCCAATGTGACATTTCTTTCACTTTTTTTTTTACAAATATTTAATATACCTCCATATCCATTTTTACCCTTTTAAATCAAATGAATTAAAGTAACTCATTTTCACTCGCTCAATCACTTTCTTTTTACTTCAAAACAAATTCTCATACTATCAATCACATTACTCAATTCATAATACTTTCATGTGCAATATTATTCATTTCACATAGCTCATGTATTGAATATACATTAAACCATCAATATCTAAATAATCTTTATCAAATTCCATTAAAACTTTAACTTTTCAACTTACTACTTCACCTAAACCTCAATTTACTAATCTCATTCTTTTTCTTAAAATCAACTTTAAAAACATCTCATATATATATACATACCAGAAAGCAACATTAAAACATATAATTTTCACAATTATTAAAGCTCATTTCAAAAATTCAAATATCACATCTTACCACCATTAACATGAGCTTTAACAACACTCAAGCATATCACATTTCTAACATTGAAATTACAATGTTTGCATTAAAATATCAATGCAAACAACACCATTATATTTCCTTACGTTAACCAGCATCATCTCTTTCTCTTTTTTTTAAAAAAAAAACCTTAATTTTACATACCCAAACTTTAAATTGTCACACTTTGTCTATACCAATTAACTTACTCAATATTCCACCATACTCTCTTCATATTGATAACATACCTATCCACATTAACAATCCAACAATATTTCCTCTCTCTAATAATCCAAACATAAGGTTTATTAGAGAGATATCCAAACTCTAGAGGAAAGAGTACATACTTTAATCTTGATTTTTATTTTTAACTCATTTCCAACTTTATTCTCCTATTCATTTCTTTATACTTCAAACACATTTAATAATTTACTTTACTTTACTTGAATAAATTCCCATTCTTTAATTTATCAATTAAACTTATATAAGTTTTTTTTTATCATTTCTTTCTCTAATTTTCCTTTCATGTAGAACTTCATCCACATAATACCATCCATCTCCTCTAATTCAAACACAGTACAATTCACATAATGCCACATCTGAGACCAACCTAGGTGCTAATGCATATGCATGTATTACAAATTTCATTTCAAAACTTTTCCTTTTTAATTCTATTTAGACTTTTCAAAACCTTTTTCTTTTTAATTCCGCTTAGGCCGAGAATCTCGAACCTAAGCTCTGATACCAAAATAATTGTAACACCCCCATACCGTATATAAATACTATACATATACCAGGTATACATACAGTACGTATATAAAGTATAAGAATGTCACTTTTTGTTACAATTTAAAAACCTTTAACTGAGTTCAAACAATATTACATTAATTTAAAGAACATTTACAAAACCATTATACTTTTAATGATCTTACATATATATATATAATAATCTTATCTTTACCAAAACTTCATTTATACATATGAATACATTCTTGTCAGAAATACAACATAATTAAATTATACATGTATGCATCACCTTCTAGTTGGTCTCGACATACTCTTACTCTTCTCGTGGCATAACGATTGGCTTCAGATCTACCACCTACTCACCTGCGCGATTACACAACCGCGCTAAGCCCGAGAGCTTAGTAGTACAAATAAATAATATAAATATATTCACATGCTACCTTCATGTATCCTTATTTTCTTATCATGTTTTCCTATTTCAATTACACTTTTCATATATTTCTACTAATCTCATAATTATATACAGATACACATATCATTAATACAAACTACAATTCCATAACTTATAAGAACATTCATAACTAATACTTACAATATCCACATCCATACACATTTTACATGTCATACTATATTTTCGGAATCTCATCTTTCAACTTAGCTTCTCAAGCCATATTTCTTTTCAATAGTTTACTTATGTATTGTAATCATATCATACTTTATAACATTACATGTCCTTATTTTATTCAAGTGATTCATTATTCGCAATTCACCATTCATGAATTACATTTCATCATTCATATTGAAAACAAAGACAAATGTGATTATCATTATTCATTCATTTCACATTTCATAAATTACATTGAAAACAAAGACAAGCATGGGCCCAAAAGAAACTAATATGTTATTCAAAGTTCAGAGTTACTGCTTTGGTCCATATCATAATCATCAAGCCCGTAGGCAACATATATATATCCCTATCCATGGATAGTGTAACAGACCCAGTCTCTTGGACCTCAACCCGGTTAGAACCGAGGAAATCCTCAACCCGGCTAGACTGTTACTGTTTTTGAGGCTTACGACCCAGTCTTTTCACCCCAAAAACATCACATTTCACATTTATCATTTCACATTTTTCAACTTGAATCGGCTTACGACCCGGTCTTTTCACCTATCCAGTGATTCATTGGCATGCCGCCAAACTCAGAACTCTGAAAGTTGAATAATACATTAGGCACACAATCTTTTCATTTATTTATATCTTTGTACATTTCTTTCTCAATTCATTTCTCATTTCATTCTCATAGTCAAATAGGCAATCATGCCTCCATTATCTCATTTGCATTATCATAGCCAACAACCATGGCCTCATATCTCATAATATCTCAAATCACATTAATACAATTCATCATATCATCATATCTTTCACATTACATATTTCATATAGGCAAACATGCTTTAATCATCTCATTATGTCTCAATTCATCATTGATATATACATAGCAATTTACATTATTCATATGCATCATCAATGTAATAGGTTACTTAACACATTTATAACCAAATGTGTTAAGGTCCAAAGACATAAAAATATATGCAATCAAATAGGATTTGTACTTACCTCATGAGCAATCACACCACACCAAACTCACCTTCCAATAATCCTCAACACATGGATTAGGGCATAACAACTTCTTCACAACCTAATCCACAAAGAATAACACACACTTACTCCAAGATACACATGAATTCAATACAATTATTCCTTTAATAATCTCATACTAGACCCTTAGATCACAAATTACAAACCAACTTCTCTCTCTAGGACCCCACGGCCGTGGCCTACCAACCCCCATGGGCGTGGCATAGCAAACAATTCTGCCCAATCTTTCTAAAATCCCCACGGTCGTGGGCTTCCAACCCCCACGGCCGTGGCATAGCAAATGAATCTGTCTCCCTTGCTCAACACCCCCACGACCATGGCTTCCAATGGCCACGGTCGTGGCAACCTAGGGCCACCGGCGTGGCATCCAAAATGCCTCTGTTTTCGGACCAAACTCATGTATTCTATGTTTTCAACTTCATTAAACACAAACATACATCAATCATATCTCAATTACTCAATTTTCCAACTCATTTATATTAAACCCTTATTAAACTATTTCAATAAATCGTCATCATCCTCACAAATAACCATATTATCATCATCTAAATACCAATTTAACATATCTATAAACTTTAATCTTTCATTATCATCATTTTCACACACCCTAACCATATCAACTATAAACTCAATCAATAGAAATCAATATAAAGAAATGAATACTTACTTGAATATTTTACCAAATCTTCAATCTCCACCTTCAACTCTCTTAAAGTCCTTAAGAATTTGATGTATATGTAGATAAAATCACCTCTCTTTCTCTCTCTCTCTCTCTCTCTCGTGCAAGAAGAAGAATAACGAGAAGAAGAAAGAAAGAAAGAAAATCTTCTTTCTTTATTCATACTTATCATATATATATAATAATAATATAATTAAATATTTTCTAAAATATTCTCCACCACCACTTTCATCCTTTGACTTTTCTTTTCTTCTTTTTCTTTTATTATTATTATTATTATTATTATTATTATTATTATTATTATTATTATTATTATTATTATATAGACTTACTTTTCCTACACCACTTTATACATTATATATATGTGATATATATGTTGGTATATGTATATCTCTTTTATATTACATTTATATTTTCCATATCCAAATACCATATGTATACATATTATCCTGCATATACATCTATCTCTTATAATATTTCCTTTATTATTAATTTATCTTCCTTTCTCTTTCCATTAAACATATACTTTAAATCCAAATATAACAATAACTCCAAAACTTTTAGGGTATACTTTGGGATATTACATAACTACTAAAATAGATACATGTCATGACATTCAGAATAGAGGCATCCATAGGCAAAAATTAGGGTGGTAACTTCTCCCTTTAGGGCATACAAAAACACCAGTGTACACTGTTCAGTGGCTTAACCCTAATAAGAGATGGGCCATGTCACAACAGTGGAGGCCAATAAACAATTTTTAATAATCTCATTAGGAAAAAGAATAGGAATTCAATGGAAAGTAGATCAAATAAAAATAAAAGCTTATTAACAAGTTCAACAACAATTAGAGGATTAATGACTTAGAATAATATTTTCTCAACAAGAGTACAAATATCAAAATAATGGCTCAATAATAATAAATAATCATAAGCAATATCAGAGAACAATAAGATAGTCCAACAAAGAACAGTATAGATAGTCAACAATGATAGGTTTATTAATAAATGTAATATCAGAAACAAAATTAATAATAATAAATCAAAAAGCAATGGTTTCTCAATAAATAGAGAGTGCAAATTAGGTAGCAATAAAAATATTAATACTATTTAACAAGAGTTAAAGAGTGTTGTTCAACAGAACATGTCAGATATCACATTAGGTTATCATTCACCTATAGCCTCTACTGGTGCCTTAATATTTTTTTTTTTCAGTTTGGAAAGCTCTCCCAATTCCCATCTGCCGATATAACATATTAACAGTAGTTTATCATTACTATAATGCATATTGTTTCAAACTTTGATTCCCTAGTGTATGCTTTATTTATTTTTATTTCTTTTATTTGATCATGAATACTTTCTTTTTCCCATTTTCATCATTTTAATAAAATACATATAACTTTCTATTAGTTATAATTTAATACTTGTTTCTATTATTATTTATTTTTTCTAAAACCCTATTATAACTATCCAAGGTATAAAATTTGGATTTTGTACTCTTAGCTTATTGTGTAAAATCTATTAAACCATTGTAAAATCTATTAAAACATTCACCAATCAATTTTTCACTAATCATATATCTCTTCTTATGATAATATATTAACAATTCACATGCTTTTACTGTTTTAGGCATAGACATATGCCATTCCATTCTCTATCATCCCATGACCACACATACATACATATTTTATAACATTTCTGAATAAGTAGTTGGCCAACCCAACTTCAAATAATTTTTTCCCCTAATTTTATAGCTTAATTTCTTTTAATCTACAAGTTAGATTTTAATTTAAATTTGATATTCATAACCTTCTAAATTTAAGCTTTTCATGCATATTAATTTCATGAATTATCATTAAAGTTTGAAAAATTATATTTCATGCATATTTTATGTATATGTGTTGCATATCTCATTGTTTAAGATTTTCTTTCAAGCAACCTTTTAGTAATTTTCACCCTTTTCAAACTGTGACTTATATTCCATCCATTTTTCTTTTCATAATTCACGTTAGTTAACAGCTATAGGCTTTTAGCTTCCTTGGCTCTAAAATAACCAGCATTTTTACTCAATTTAATTCACAATTTCAGACCAAGTTTAGCTTATTACTCTTTTTCTTTCCATTTTAAACTTATTAAAAATTTACACAGTTTCTATCTTGAAGTTTTAATAGATTGTTCTTAAACTATATCCCCCAATCCTTTTTAAACTATCTGTTCTCTAGTTTTTGGCAAGAACTCATGGAAACAATGATGTGAATCAGTCTACTTCTAATTCTAACTTCTAAGCAGGTTATATGATGAAGATATTTGAAGAAAAAGATAATTTTAACTCTACAAATTCCAGATTTCTTACTTAACTTTCACTTTCTTCCTCTCGGCCAAGAACTCAATTTCAGGTTTCTCTTCATCTTTAGTTTCCTAAGCTGATTTTCGAAATTTTGGTGTAGCTCTCACTCGTTCAAGAGAGGAGCAGAGGTTGCATAGCTCCTTTTTAATTTCTTTTCTTCTTTCAAGTGGAGATATAGAAATTCAGCTCTCTTCTTCTTCTTATAAATAGATTGGTGATAGCTTAGTCAAGGGACACTTGTTGCTTTTTCATTCTTCAATTTGCTTAAAATATTCAGCCCCTCCACTGAAATTTACAAGCTGAAATTGTGCACTTCCTAGTGTTACTCTACCATTTAACTAAGCTCCCATTGGCGGATTTTGATACATTGCCCTATCCCATGTCCTTCGCTAATCCATTGATTTATGCTGAATGCTTTCTCTTCAAGAGAAATTAGCTAACTATGATTTCACTAACATTTCAATTTATGTCCAATTAATTACTACAAATAATCTTTGCTTATGATAAATTCTTAGTTCAATTCTTACTAACAAGATTTTATCACAAATATTAAAAATTAAATTTTACAAGTACTTTATTTATTTTTAATTCTTTTTGAATTTCTTTTAATTAAAATAAAAATAGAATTAGATTTCATTTTGATTTGCTAATTTCATCTCCTAGCATTTTTCACATTAATTAATTTCTTGCTAACATATAAATTCTTCCTAGTTTGGATTTTATCTCATAATTTCCTATGTACCTTTTCTTTATCAGAAATTCAGTTATCATAAAGCATAATTTAGTTATTATAGAATAGAGCTTAACCATTTTAGGTTGGGGTATTACATACACAAAATATGAACAAAAGCACAAGTGTGCATAAAATCACTCTCATTCTAAATGTATTTGTGATTGTCAACATTCACAACATCATCAATCAAAATTTACTAGAAGAAGGATAGAGAAACCTAGGATTATATATAAATGTCACTATTGCATAAAGTTTGGTCACATAAATATATTTTGTTATATTAGGAAGGCACACATCAAATTGGAGGATCCTTCTAAAACTAACCTTTTAGGACCCAAATACATTTGGGTACCTAAGAAAAAGTAAATATTACTATATTATAGGTTTGTCTAAAGTCCACAATGAATGAAAGTATTTGTGTAGTAGATAAAGAATGTTCAAGGTATATGACCAAAAATGCAAAAAATTGACCACTCTCACCTATAAGTAAGGAGGAAATGTAACCTTTGGAAACAATGTTAAATGTAAGACTATAAGCTTTGGTTCCATTAGCATAGTTGATAAGAATTTGATTGATAATGTTTAGTTAGTTAGTGGTTTAAAGCATAATTTGCTTAGAGTGTGATAAAGGATACAATGTCAATTTTGACTCTAAAGGATGGAAGATAATTTCATCAAATAGTGAACTTGCATTCAATGGAGGAAGAATTGGTAATACTTACAAAATTGATCTACACTTTAATAATACTTTTGAATATTTAGCTACAATTTGCAATGATGATTGACTTTGATATAGAAGATTGGGACATGCTAGCATGGGCCAACTTCAATGTCTAAGCAAAGAAGAGCTTGTGGATGGACTACCCAAGATGAAATTTAATAAAGATAAGGTATATGAACCATGTCAACTTGGGAAGTAACACAAAAACTCATTTAAATCTAAAACTATATCAAGTACTTCTAGACCTTTAGAATTAATTCATTTAGATTTGTTTAGACAAAATAGAGCTACTAGTTTAGGTGGTAAACTATACACATTTATATTTGTGGATAGCTACTCAAGGTTTACATAGGTTAATTTCTTGGCTCATAAGAATGAAGCTTTTAGCTCTTTTAAGTTTTTGCAAAAAGAGTTCAAAATGAAAAAAAGGCTATATGATCACTCTATTAGAAGTGACCATGGCAAATAATTTGAAAATGATGACTTTAAAAACCTTTTGTAATGAATATAGTATCTCACACAATTTTTCTACTCCTAGGACACCACAACAAAATGATGTGGTGGAAAGGAAAAATAGAACATTGATAGAAATGGATAAAATATGACTATAATCTTCCTTCATACTTTTGGGTCGAAGCCGTTAACACTGCTTGTTATATTTCAAATAGATTTTTCAAAAGATCCTTAATGAACAAAACTTCTTATGAGCTATGGAATGGAAGAAAATCCAAAGTTTCATACCTTAGAGTAATTGAATGAAAATACTTTATATTAAACACCAAGGACAAACTTGAAAAATTCTCATCCAAATCTGATGAAGGAGTATTTTTGGGCTATTCATTATCTAGCAAAACATATAGAGTCTTTAATAGAAGATCATTAGTAGTTGAAGAATCAATGCATGTTATTTTTAATGAATCCTCTTAACATGATCATAGGAAAGGTAGTGCTCTTGATGATTTTTTAGGTACCTTTACAAAGTTTGAAATCAATGAGACTCTAAAGGAAGATATGGAGGAGCCATCTCAAGATGAGGCCAAAAGAAAGGAGGCTCACTAGCTACCCAAAGAATGACACTATCAAAAGGATCATCCTAAAAAACTTATCATTGGTAATACCTCAAAGGCAGTAACTACAAAATCTAAGTATAGACATATAGACTCTAATGTAGTTTTTATTTCTCAAGTTGAGCCAACGACCATTGAGGAGGCTCTTAATGATGAATGTTGGGTTATTATTGTGCAAGATGAACTCAACCAATTTGAGAGAAACAAAGTATGAGAACTTATTTTTAGACCCAAGGATCATCCATTAGTTGCAAATGGGTGTATAGGAGTAAGCTTGATGAAGATGGACTCATCACTAGAAACAAAAACCCGATTGGTAGCCAAAGGCTATAACCAAGAGGAAGGAATTGATTATGATAAGAGATTTTCCCCTGTAGAAAAATTAGAAGCTATTCGGATCTTACTTTTATTTGCACATCATATAAACTTTAAACCTTTTCAAATGGATGTTAAAAATGCATTTTTAAATGGTTTTATAAATGAAGGAGTCCATGTTGAATAACCTCTATGTTTTGATGACTATAGACATCCAAATCATGTTTTTAAATTAATTTTTTTAAATTAACTAAGGCACTATATGGATTGAAATAAGCTCCTAGAGCTTATTGTGATAAACTTAGTGCATATTTATTGAAAAATGATTTTTTAAAAGGAAAAGTGGATATAGCACTTTTGTTAAAAAGAAATTGCATAAAATTTTAATTGTACAAATTTATGTTGATAATATTATATTTGGTGCTACTAATGGGGCATTGTGCTAAGAGTTTGCTTCTTATATGACTAAGAAATTTGACATGAACATGATGTCTAATGTTTGAAATTTTTAAGTAACTTTCTAAATTATACTGATATGGGACTATTTATAATATAGAGAGTGGTTCGGGTATTTATAATAAATAAAAAATAAGGTTAGTTAAGTCTTAAAAAGTTAAAAATTAAATTCAGATATGAACTTAATCGGTATTTCTGTAAAAAAAAATTTTAAGTGGTAAAACATTACAGAAATACCTTTTTAACCCTAAAATTAGATTTTTATTTCAATTAAGATATGAAATATGGATAATAGAGCTTTAAATTAATTTAAAAAATTATTTTTATAATTTTACATAATTAAAAATTGAATTAAAAATAATTCAAGAAAGTGGATGCACAAAAGTTGCGGTGAGCATACCTTGTATGGTCAAAACCCAAATTAATGTATATAAATAAATAAATAAAATCTATTTTTTTTCTTCGCTATCCCAAAGCCGACCTAGTACCATTCCATAACCAAAAATTTTATTTCTTCTTCCTTCTTCCATTAAACCTAATTAAAAATTAAGGAAACTTTACATATAACTCAATATTTTTAGTAGAATTCATTAGATTAGGTTAGAAACACCAAAATCACTACTAAAAATTCAAGAAAAATTAAGTAAGAAAGGGAAAGTGCTACTTTGTAATAAGTTAGTGTTTGTTAGTTCATAATTTTATATTCTTTTATTTTTTTTATTTTCATGAATTATGTAAATTAATTTTACTACTTTGATTGAATTTTTTTTGATGAATTTTAGCAATTGAAATTATTGAAGGAGAAAATTAGGATATGGAACTAAATTAAGAAAAAAATGATTAGAATTCATTTTTGAATAATTTTAAGTGTGTATGCATAGATTTTAGTTTAAAACTATGATAAAACAATTTTTGATTCATTAAAGAATCATTTTATGGTTATGGAAATTTAGGATTTAGAAATTGAAAATAGAATTAGTGAGTGAAATAATTATTCACAAATTCATAAATAAGTGTAATTAAATGTATTTGTGTGATTGGTAACCTAAAATATTGGTTAGAATAATTTTTGATCCATAAAAGTGTTAAATTATGGTTTTAGCAATTTAATGTTTAAAGATGATTATAGAAATAAATCTTGAACAAATTGGGTTTAAATTCATAATTCATTAGGAATAAGTATATTTATATAGTTTTCAAATAAAAAATAAGTTTAGAGAAATTTTTGAATTTTCAAAGTATTGAATTTAGGGTTATGTAAGTTTAAGGTTTAAGAAAGTTTAAAATTTTGAAATTAAAATAATTGTTTATACTATGTTTAATGAATATATTTCAAATGCAAAATGTTTGAATTTAAATTAAGGAAAATTTTATTTCATGTATGGTAAAAGTAAAGAATATTGAAAAATAAGGGTTACTGTAAGAAAATATTTTTAGTTAAAATGGATATTCTAATAATGTACTTGATTAATGAGAAAACAAAGAAGTGTTCACTTAAAAATAATATTTTTAACAAAATTTACATAATTGAAAAATTAATTGGAATGAGAAAAACAATTAAAGTGCCCAAATGTACTGGTGCAAAATCTAGTTATCAGATTAAATGACAAGCTAAAGGGACGACGTCTATAGTATTAGTGGACACTTTGTGCCACCAGTGATATTAGACACTCTTGCCATTAATTGATATTTTGTTTCATCAATGATAGTGGGTACTCTGTGTCATCAGTGGGCCATTGGCCATATACTTTACAGTGGACATTTGTTTGCCATTAGTGACTCGTTATCCGAATCTAGAGTTTTAAAATCAGTATATGAGGGCAAAGAAATCAAATAAAATTTAATAAAAATGAATAAAGTGTACTATTAGTATTTACAAAAATTGTGTGAAAAAAGTGAATGTAATATGGAACTTTTATTTTTGTTAAAAAAGTTTTAATTATTAGCTATAAAGTGAATATACTATTATTTTAGTTAATAATATTCTAGCAACAAACTACAAAGTGATTATTTCCTTTTTAATTTAATTTTAAATTTTGGAGATTATTATGAATTAGATAAGTGTTTGAATTCAATAGATTATATTACTTATTAATTTATTTTATATTCAAAGTGTTGATTTTATTTTTATCTACTATTGTAAATATTTTCATTATGATACAAATTATAAACATACAAGCACTACTAAGCAATTGCTTAGTGTGTTGGATTTATTTCTAACGTGCAAATCAGACGGGTAGATTAGATATAGTAGAGTGAGATTTTAAAACTCCAAATCAACTATACCACAGAAGGTGTTATATGATAAATTTTGTATAATATATTTTATTTAGTTCACATAGCAGTGTTTAAAGTTTTAAATGATAGATGTATAATTATGGGTTATTAGAGATTTTATATAGTAGTTGTAAGTTGTATTTTGTAAGTTTATTTTGAAATATGACTTTACAGGATATTATGAAAATATGAAGTATGTTTAATATACAAATTTAGTGATAATAAGCAAAGGAATTTGAATTAAAATATGGATGATGATTAGTGAATTGATGGGATTGAAGTTGAGGTTGAATGTATAAAATATTGGGAGTGCTTCCTTCTACAGGTTGTAACATCCTTATACCAAATATACGTATAGTACATATAGTCCGCATGTGTAAAGTATACATATATAGAATGTAAAGGTGATACAATAATTTACTGTATAATTATCTTTTCAAAACTATATTAAATTAAAATATAATTAAATAAAATTTATAAAGAAAAAATCTCTAGAAAAAAAATTCACTAGAGTTTTGTCTGTAATTTTAACAAATTCCCAAAATAACATAAAAAATTACAACCTGCAACTAAAAGTGCACTGCAAAATCTCATTCCCATTTTAAATGCACCAAGATCCAAAATACTTCATTGTTATCATTTTATTAATTTACATCTATATACTTCACAGTTGAAAAGAAAATACATATTGTATACAAATTTACACATAAATCTTCAATTATTAAAAATACATATCAATAAATATTATCCACAAAATATTATACATGAATGCAAAATCTTCTGAGTTGGTCTCATGGCACATAAATTCTTCAAATCTCAATCACCACCTAGATCACTTTGGTTTGCACATAATACATGCGCGATACATACTACTACACTAAACATATAGCCTAGTGTTACATTGTGAATACTCGAATTTTGAGGTTTGGAAAGCTGATTTCTCCAGACCGCAAAATGCCGACTCAGACTAGGTGACTTTGGAAAAATTCACCGGAGACATATCGATATGGTACTTGAAATGTCTGGAACGACACGTGGATCGTAGAAATGGTCTCGGAATATTTTTTGGAGGTCTGTAGCTCCCGAAAAATCAGTTTGAGCGAAAATTGTGCAGCCGATGTGTTTTTTTTGGAGGCTGAACCGCTGCATGCAGCGGTCCAACCGCCGTGACCAACTGTTCAACCGCCGCACACCGCGATTCAACCGCCGCCTACGTTTCAACCGCTGAGTTTCCCTTTTGGAAGTCCAACCGCCGTGCACAGCAGTTCAACCGCCGCACACAGCGGTTTGACCGCCGTGTAGGGTTTCAACCGCCGTGTAGGGTTTCAACCGCAGCCCTTTTTTCCTCTTCTGGAAAGTCAACCGTCGTCCACGGTGGTTCAACCGCCGGGACCAACGGTTTAACAGCCATTCAGGTCCAAATTTGGTCCGATTTTCACTATAAATAGCCCCCAAAACAGTCAGAAAAGGATCACCGCTTCGTGTTGACGAATTCCCTATCTTTCTATACGCTTAGGCGCTTCTCTTCTACTCTTCTTTGCATAAATCTAACCTTGTGCCGTAGGAATCAACTCAAATCATATCAAGAAAGCAGGAATCAAGAATCATAATCCAAGGTCCAAGAAAACAAGATCTGGAGCTTCGAAGTGGGAAAATCCTAAGCAAGGTAATATCCTAATTCATCCTTTGTCAATTCAAGCATGTCATAAGCATTACACCTTCTTCTTAATTCCTTTTGGTCGAAGACCTAATCCTTTTAGGTCTGAGGCCTTATTAACTAATCAATCGATCTTTCGGCATTAAGCCATGAATCAATCAACCCTTTTGGCCAAAGGCCTAAAATTTGCATCCTTTTGGTACAAGGTACCTAAATTTCACAATTTTGCACTAAGTGCTAATTAAATCTCACAATGCACAAAGCATACACACACACATGCATGAAGCATAATTCTTATCGCCTTTGAATAGGCACTATCGAACTACATGGGCTTTGATCTCCCATTCAAACAGGGGTATGTAGGCATATTTTGAGATTCACCTCAAATAGCAAGTCCACAATCCACTAACAATTTGTTTGTCCTTTTCCTTGTTTTTTTAGGGTTTGTTTCTTTTTTTTGCAAGTTAATCAAATGCATGACATAGTCCCCGAATCCTCCTTGGGTTCGTAGATTAGAAACCTTTACATTGGATGCATTATTGGAGTCAAACAAGGGTTTTCTTAGTTTTATCCTTTGAACAAAAAAAAAACTGAGTGGCGACTCCCAACAACAAGTGAATGTTCATCCAAATCCTTTTTGGGTGGAATTAGAGATTCACAATCTGGCGACTCCACTGGAGACTTCCTAGTAGACTACAATTGCTTATTTGGCTAACTTGCTCTTCTTTAGGGTACTTTTATTTGTTTTGTAGGGTACCTTAGCAATGTTTATCCTTTCTTTAAGGATATTGGAATTGAAGATTGACAAAAGGAATCTTTTTCCTTTGATGGATCCATTGTTTGATTAATTGTGCATTTGTTTTGTCATTTAGAGAATCTTTTTCTCTTGCATTATATGGGGGAATCCTTTTCTCCCATTGCATAGAAATTGTTTTCAAATGAATTTTTTCTCTTTCCGTTCGAAGTTTTGAGTCTGGATAGCAAGTAGTGCTGACCAGCAGGTCTCCTTGATTATGTCGGCGGACAGCCAAAGCGTCCTCCATTTACCGCAAACCATTTCAATCCTTTTGGAATGGCCCATGAGTATATCATACACTTTGACCCACGCGAAACTCCTTGTTTCACATGTGGTAGGTATATCTTACTCGAGGTTCAAGGGTCCCTATTATAAGCCCATTCTCTAAAAATTTCTATTCCTTGACACTATAGTTGGCTGAAAGCTGAAAGGCCTTCAAAGAATCCCGTCTTCCAAACCCGGTTTCGTAAGATAGAGTTCCTCGATAATCTAGAAAATCGTTTGACTTTGAATGCCGAAGCCCTTGACGAGGAAGGTGAAATCCGCTTCTTTTCTCTTTACCAGTAGTGAGATAAGATATGACAAAAGCCAAAAAAAAGGCGAAAAGACAGATGAGCGCCGTCGAGCAACTCCTTCATTGCTTCATGGAAAAGGCCTGTATGTACCCAATGATAGTGCCACATTCCATTAAAATGAATTATGATGTGATGATGTGCATTCATGCAACATAACAACATTGTTTTGGGGAAAACCTTTTGATATATACAAGTGGACCAAGAGTTTTCCTACCCTACACACTACCCTAATCCTTTACCCTTAATCTTTCCAGGTACCCACCATCCGTGTGCCTTCACTTACACAAACTACACCAACTCCAACTGTGCAATCACCCATAAGTTCTACTACCCCAACTTCACCAACTACTCCAATTGCTGAAATGGCTACTATTAAACAGATTAAGGCCTTGCTAGATGGATAGGTTAGGGAGATTGAAGCTAGGATGCAAGAAAGAATTGATGAAGCTTTGACTGCCCAAAGGGTAGCCATCTTGGCCGAATTGGGAGGGGCATCAAAGACGACCACTACTCCTGGAAATCTAGGGAAAGAACCTACTATGGAGCAAACTAGTACCCCCACGACTGCTCAGAATAATACCACTGTTATCAATTTGGAGGATCCACCCTCTAAGAATGCTACTGAAACTGATGAACTGAAAAAGAAACTTGAATTGCTTGAAAGGTCAATCACTGCCATGAAAACTCATAAAGAGGTGGTAGACATGGATTCCTTATCCTTGTTTCCCCAAGCTAGATTGCCTCCAAAATTCAAGATGTCGGGGATGGACAGATTTGATGGGACTACTTGCCCTAAAACCCACCTGAAGATGTATGTGGGGGCCTTAAGCCCTTGGGGTTTAAATGATGAACTCTTTGCTCAACTATTCCAACAATCCTTGACTGGTGCTGCCCTTAAATGGTTTGTAAGCCTGGATCGTGCCAAGATCAAGACCTGGGAAGACATCTGCAATGCATTTAACACTCAATACCACTACAATATTGAGGTGGATGTCACTAGAAGGGAGCTTGAGACTACCAAGCAGAACAACAATGAACCCTTCTCCTCGTTCCTTATGAGGTGGAGGGCAAAGGCCGCCCAAATGATCAATCGCCCTTCAGAACAGGAGCAAATTGATATCATAATCAAGAATTTAAGGCCTACATATCAAGCTCAACTGCAAACCCAATACCTGCCTACTTTTAAATCGCTCATTGCGACTGCAACCAAGGTAGAAGATTTGATACAATTGGGTAAGATAGTAGATGAGGGAGCTACTTCGAAGTATAAGAAACAAGGCCAAGCTGCTTCCTCAAGCAAGGTCAATGAAGTGGCCAATATTGCCCCTGCGAATCCTTTACGTGTGGGCAATCTTGGGCAGAGAAATCAGCCAAGAAGGCAATATACCGGCTTTGGGATGCCCCTTCATCTGGTGTTTAAAAAGGCCATGGAAGGAAAGTACCTGAAGCCTTTGGACCCAAGGCCTCCTCCAAACCCATTACCCTCCAATTATAGGGTCAATGAGTACTGTGACTACCACCAAGGAAATGGGCATAGAACAGATGCTTGCTGGACTCTGAAAAATTGTGTCCAGGATCTGGTGGATAGTGGTGACATCATTCCTCTCAAGAGTCAACCAAACATTAATACTAACCCTTTGCCTAATCATTCCATCCATGCCATCACTGTGGAAGAAGAGCTGTTTGATCCTTTCAAACTTCTCTTGGAGATGAATGAAGTATGTGTGCTGGATCTGAATGACCTCGTTGAAGAGGTCGATGCTTTGACAAGAAGCGGAAGGCAATATCAGCCACTCGACTTGGGGGAAGCCCCTAAAACTCCAAGTCACCCCTATAAGAAGACGCCAGAACCAAAGGAAGACCCTGTCCTCGCTCAGCTTAAACAAACTCAAGCTAAGGTGTCAATTTGGGAGCTCCTTGCTTCCTCATTCCCACATCGTCAGGCTCTCAGCAAAGCTTTGAGTCAACTCGATACATCAGTAGATACAAGCCCAGAAGCTTTGGTGGCCACTTTGACCCAATCAACCAAGGCATTGGGTATCCAGTTTTCCGATGTAGACCTACCAGAAGATGGCAGGAAACACAATGATGCTCTATACATCACCTTACAAACTAGGGGAAAGACTGTGCCCATGGTTTTTGTTGATAATGGGTCAGCCTTAAATGTATGTCCTTTGAAAGTAGCAAGCTGTCTGGGATTGGAGGCTACAGATCTTACACCTTCTGATCAAATTGTTAAAGCATATGATAACACTCGAAGAGAAATTTTGGTGTTACTACTCTGGAAGTTGCTATTGGACTGGTAAAAATGGGAGTGTCGTTCCAAGTCATTGATGTAGCCACGAGCTTTAATCTCCTCCTTGGAAGGCCGTGGATCCATCAGAATAATGTTGTCCCTTCTTCATTACATCAAAAACTTAAGTTCCCTTTTGAAGGAAAAATCATCACTATCAAAGGAGACACATGTGAAATCAACAAGAAAACCACGGATCAGTCCCTCTTTGAGGTTGTTCCTGGTGAAACTTCTATGGCATTGACTGGGTTCCATTATGACACTGTTCAATGCATTGAAGGAGAAAGGCCCAAAGGGCCATTCATTCTATATGACTTTGGGGAGGTCCAAGTCAATTGCCTGGTAGGAATGATGCTAAGGGTAGGTCTGCTACTCGGAATGGAAATGATAAGGTCTGGGAGGAAATCATCCATAGTGCGGCCATGGGAAGAACCTGAGAATAAGGGAACTTTTGGCTTGGGGTACAAACCCACATACGAGGAGATAGAAGAGTTTGAGCATGGGAAGAAGAAAAAGAAGACTTGGTGGGCAAAAAGCCTCAAAATGCGCCCTTACTTTAGAACTCTGAACGGTCACTTCTGCAAGCCTGGAAAAGCAGTTCCTTACTGTGGTTTCCAGGAGCCATTCTATTCTCCCAAGGCTGGAAAGAAGCTACCAGGTTTTGCGATGTTCGCTGATGTTTTGGCCATAAAGGAAGAAGAGCCAGAACCTATAACTGACCCACAAGTGGAAGATTTCATGCGGCCTAGTCTCTTTGATGAGGTTGCTATGATAATCAATTTTGAAGACAAAAGGGACTTCACGAAGCTGATCAAGACAACAGATGGACCGCTGACGAACTAGTACACTGAGGAGGGACAAGCTGCTATAGTCAAACCTAGTCCTGTGTCACACCCTGAACCTGGGTCTTGTACTGAGTCAAATCCTGAGTCAAACACCGAGTCGGAGTCTAGTTCTGATTCTTCTATAGCCTCAGATTTAGAGAACCCTAATGTCAAATTTAATGTAACCTTGGAGAATGACTCCGCCATTATTAATAAAACTGTTCAAATTCTTGGTTACCCTGTGTCTTTTGCTTTCCAAGTATTATCTAGAAAAAATGAAATAAATGAAATAAATGAAATAAATGAAAAGATAATAATTGGCAAAGAAAATGAATATACATAAATTGCATATGATTGTGTGAATAAAGAACAGTTTGTTGAGTGGATCAGAAAGTATGTCGACTGCTTCATGTGGAAGACAAGTGATGTCACGGGAATAGACCCAGCCATAGCAGTTCATAAGATTATGCTATACACAGATGCAAAGCAGGTTAAGCAGAAGTTAAGAAGAATGAAGCCATAATGGTCTTTGAAAATTAAAGAAGAGGTTGCCAAGCAACTGGATAATAAGTTCATAGAACCAATTGTCTACCCTTCCTGGTTAGCAAACATTGTGCCGGTCCCGAAGAAAGACGGAGAGGTCAGGATGTGTGTTGACTACAGAGATTTGAATAAGGCTTGTCCCAAGGACGATTTCCCACAACCACACATCGATTTGCTAATAGACAGGATGGCTGGGCATATGATGGTTTCCATGACTGACCTTGCGGTTGGGTAAAATCAGATCATGGTGCACCCACCAGACAAAGAGAAGACAGCTTTCATTACAGAATGGGGCACTTTCTGCTACAGGGTTATGCCTTTTGGATTGATAAATGCAAGGGCTACCTACCAAAGGATGGCGACAACAGTCTTTCATGACATGATTCACAAAGAAGTAGAAGTGTATGTTGACAATATGATTGTCAAGTCAAAATCTCTAGAAGAGCACGTTGAAGCACTTGAGAAGTTTTTCCTTAGACTTCGCAAGTACAATTTGAAGCTTAATCCTGCAAAGTGCCTCTTTGGTGCAACATCAGGCTTATTTTTGGGATATTTGGTCAGTAAGAAAGGAATATAAATTGATCCAGCAAAGTCAAAGGCTATTCTGGACATGCCTCCACCAAGAACAGAAAAGGAGATTCGAGGTTTGCTAGGTAGATTATAGTATATCAGTCGATTCATATCACAGTTGGTAGAGACTTGCGGTCCCATCTTTAAGCTACTAAGGAAAGGTGCTTCACAAGAATGGAATAAAGACTGCCAGAAGGCCTTTGAAAAGATCAAAGAATACTTGTTAAGTCCGCCAATTCTGCAACCTCCCAGAATGGGAAAACCTCTGCTCTTGTATTTGTCTGTAACAGATGAAGCCATGGGTACAATGCTAACTCAAGAGGCCGAAGGTACAAAGGTGGAAAATGCAATTTACTACCTCAGCAAAAGGATGTTGGACTATGAGTTAAAGTATAACAAGATTGAGAAGTTGTGTTTAGCGTTGTATTGGGCTTACATGAAGTTACATCACTACTTGTCTTCTTACACTACTTATGTCATCGTAGAGTAGAGTCCCTTGAAATTCCTTATAGAGAGGCCTATTTTGGACAGCAAAATGGCAAAGTGGGTGTCAACATTGGCAGCCTTTGACTTAAAATTCATTCAAAGGAAAGCTGTGAAAGGTGGGGCAATAGCTGACCAGTTAGCGGAATTACCCGTAAAAGACGAGATGCGAGAAATGAATTTCCCTGACAAAGACCTCTTGAATGTGGAAAGGAGTGTTTGGGAGATGTACTTTGATGGGGCATCCAATTATCATGGAAATGGAATTGGGGTTGTGTTCAAAACTCCTTGTGGAGAATACATTCCATTTGTAGTTAAACTTGACTTTAGCTGCACAAACAATGAAGCAGAATATGAAGCCTGCATCAATGGGCTTGAAGCCGCCCTGGAATTGGGGATTAAGAACCTAAAGGTCTATGGTGATTCTATTTTAATAGTATCACAAGCTTTAAGGAAATGGAAGATAAGAGAAGAGCGTTTGTTTCCTTACCTACAACGCCTTGATCATTTGGCACAACAATTCGATGATCTGTCCTTCGAATATCTCCCAAGAGCAAAGAATCAGTTTGCCGATGCCCTGGCTACTTTAGCTTCCATGGTCAATATCAAGGGGGGGAAAG
The DNA here is from genome assembly GCA_947685225.1 of Garcia nutans. Taxonomy (NCBI): domain Eukaryota; kingdom Viridiplantae; phylum Streptophyta; class Magnoliopsida; order Malpighiales; family Euphorbiaceae; genus Garcia; species Garcia nutans. The sequence continues at coordinate 15,384,861 of CANTUV010000032.1, forward strand.
CCATTCGTCCATTGAAAGTTCAGCTTCAGAAACAACCCGCCCATATAATGTACTTGGCCAATGGTAAGCCATAGTTTTGGGATATCAAGAGTTATCTCAAGGATGGAAGTTATCCGGAGGGATCATCAAAGGTTTATCAGAGGGCAATAAGGCAGCTAGCCACGGGTTACATTCTTAATGGAGATATCCTCTACAAAAGAAGTTGGAATGGAATGCACCTAAGGTGTGTGAATGAAGCAGAGGCTAAGCGGATAATGGAAATGGTACATGGTGGCGAATCAGGACCGCATATGTATGGGATCGCCTTGGCTCAAAAAATAGCCAATCTAGGATATTATTGGTCCACCATGAATATAGACTGTGTGGCATTTGTGCAAGAATGCCATCAGTGTCAGATATTTGCTAAGCTACAGAAGCAACCTCCCGTTGCCCTGAATCCAATCACTTCTCCATGGCCCTTCGCTATTTGGGGAATAGATATAATTGGCAAAATACATCCAAAAGCCTCGAATGGACATCAGTTTATCTTGGTAGCAGTGGATTACTTCACAAAGTGGGTTGAAGTAGCTTCCTATGCAGAATTAGACGCCAAAAAGGCAGCAAAGTTTGTCCGAACCAACATCTTTTGTCGGTACGGAATGCCATTTGAGATTATCACTGATAATGGAACTCATTTCCAAGCATAATTTGCTAAACTCTTGAAGGATAAGAAGGTCCAGCATCATAAGTCCTCTTCTTATAGACCTCAAACAAATGGAGCTGTAGAAGCAGCAAATAAGTCTATAAAGGTGATCATACAAAAAATGATCAAGGAACATAGGGTTGGCATGAGAAGTTACCACTGGCCTTATGAGGATATAGAACATCAATTAGAACTCCTACTGGGGCAACCCCGTATTCACTGGTGTACAGAATGGAAGCAGTACTCCCCATTGAACTGGAAGTTCAATCGGCGAGAATAATTCAAGAAAATCAGATAAATGAAGCTGAATGGATCAGCAATTATCATCATCAGTTGTTGGGTTTGGATGAAAAAAGACTTCAAGCTCTACATCAAATTCAAGGGTACCAAAGGCGAATGGCTAGGCATTTCAACAAAAAGGTCAAAAATTGAAAGTTGGAAGAAGGATGTTTGGTCCTAAAAGAAATCAGAGCAACTGTTTCAGATCCTCGTGGGAAGTTTCGTCCTCATTGGGCGGGACCTTACATTTTGAAGAAAATACTTTCCGGCAGAGCCGTCATCTTAACTGATTTGGATGGGTTAGAATTCACAAATCCATGTAACATGGATCAGTTAAAGAGATATTATGTATAAAGAAGCACTCAAAAGGGAACTACATTAGACCTGATTCTCACAAACTAATTCGAGATATGTAGGCAGCTCTCTTTGAGCACGGTCTAAATTTTAATAAAAATCATTGATTCATTTTTCTTTTGCCAACATAAAAAGAAAGAGAAAATAAAATAAAGAAAAATCCCGCTAAGTCGAAAACCTACAAAGGGCGGCTTAGGCAATAGTGGGTCCCGCTAAGTCGAAAACCACAAAGGGCGGTTTAGGCAAGAATGGGTAAGAGCTCGCTAAGTTGAAAAATCCGAAAGGATGGCTTAAGCAAAAATTAGAGCAAGTAAATAAAGTAGATAATGCTTGGAAAGCAAATAAAAGAGTCATTCCAAAAAGAGTCATTCATTCTGAAAAGAGTCATTCATTCCAAAAAGAGTCATTCATTCCATGAAATATCAAACCAATCAAAAGAGTCAACACCATAAGTCCAAAGCGTCAAATGAACCAAAAAGGTAAAAGCAATCCAAAAAAGCAGACAATAGAGTCAACCCTAGGGTCTAAATGCTATGCCTCCTACGTGGGGCAGAGTCTTCGGTATCTTCCTTAGCTCTGAAACTTTCTGCAGCATCTATCTTCTCCTCGTTAAAAGGAACCACCTCCTCTCCCTCCAGCTCCTGCAGCAATGCATGCCTCCTTGGCTTTTCAATTGGCCAAACTTTGGCTATAAACCAAGTTCTATACTCTGGAGTAGGCTGGACAAGGGAAGGCTCTGCAAAAGGCCTGATCATCTGATGGTTCCTAACCCAAGTTTGAAGAACAGCTCGAGTAACTCCGGGAGTAATATGGGTAGCAATAGTAAACCCAACAGGAAGAGGAACCCTCTGATCAATCCCCATCTGCCTAAGGACGCGAGAAGCACTATACCATGTACTATGAGTGAAACCAAGAAGGTGGACATGGTTATGCATTGCATTTGCTTCCATGAAGCAAGAAATTCCATACCAAGAGATGTGCCACAGTAATTCTTCTGGTCCAAGCTCATACAACCAGATAATCCACCTGGTCATAGAAGGAAAAGAAACCTGGATTCTTCTAGTACGATACTGAGAAGGGTTATAAGTCAAGGCATGGGGAGCAGCAACCACTCAGAGATGGTCTCTCAGCCAAACCTAAAAAAAATAGATCCTTTCTATTTACAAAGGAAAAAAATGAGAAGAAATAAAAGGTATAACAAAATTACCTGAAGAATGATCGGAGTAATAGTCCAATCTTCAAATCCAAGTGCAGTTCTGTCAAGACTCTGAATAGTCTCAGCCAGAATCATACCACCAATGCAGTTAAGTTCTTCCATCTGCCTAATCATGGGGCAAAGCTTTAAATCTCCAAAGCCAGGGTCATGGTTGAAAAGAAACCCAGCTAACAGGCAGAAAACAAAAGCTCGCATCCTATGCTTCAGTTGAATCTCATCTTCAAAATTAGCAATTATTAATGCATTAATCAAAGGAAGCAGCATCGCCTTATTCCCATCCACAATCATATCTTGAGCTTGAGGCCTTGTAAAGTTGAAAAGCCTCTGAAAAGACCCCACATAGCCAACTCGAACCTCATGCCTTACAAGAGGGGCATTTGGGTCACATCCAATAATTGAGCAGAATTCCTCAAAAAGAGGACACATCTCATCCATCTGGGTACCAAATCTGAAGACGCGAGCTTGGGGATCCCAAAATCTGATACAAGCATGCAAGAAATCCCAATCTACAGCTACGCCTCTAAGAGTAGCAACAGCTTTCAATCTATATCTTCCCATGTTGATCCTTTCAATATTATGGAGGCTCTTGGTCCATTTATGCATCACATGGTTAAAAAGAGGGTTCTTGGTTGAGAGAAAAATAAAAATCCTGCAGTAAAAAACCTGTTTTCTGGCTTGAAAGTCGTAAAAATACACTGCCGTTCCGTTTTTTATATACCGCCTTGGACCCAGATGGCGGTCCAACCATTGCCTCAGCGGTCCAACCGCTGCCTCCGGCGGTCCAACCGCCACCGACCCAATTTCAGTTCCTGTTTTTTGCTGTTTTGTGAAATTCTTGTGTTTTGGCCCTGTTTAGGCCCTATTAGATACTATTTTTGGGGTTGTTTCAGGGATTTTCTGAAAATAAATTTCTAAAAAACAAGCATCATACATACATGTTTGCTGTCAATGCTAACAAATAAATGCAGGTTCGTATCTAAGTTCAAATAACAGGTGGAAAACATGGAAAGTACAAAGTACAGAAGGAATATAATCCAGATACAAAGGAAAACAAGACAAATATGAAAAATCAGCGCCGAGCTCTCCGTCTTTGCGGCCTGTCCTGCCTCTCATAAGCACTATCAGTCCAAGCACCAGACAGCTCATCTGACAAAACAGTGATCAGTGCTACCATGTCAGCAACTAGGCCCGCGGGTACCTGAAAAAAGCATCGAATCACAGTCAATTTCAAGAGAACTTTATGAATCCTTTTCATGAAAAGTTCTAAAAGAATACCTGAGTGATGTGAGCAAGGCTCTGATATGGCACACCCTCCACACTGATCGGTTGGATCATCCAACCATTGGGTGTACGATAGCAAACACCATAAGGTAGCCTCAGGTTGGCCAAAGCAGGGTCCAATTGACCGGTAGCCGCAAGAATAAATGGGGGAGGCCTCAAATGTGATGAACTGCCACTTGCTTCTGTATATGATGGGCCAGCTCTGAAAGTGGAAGCCTCGGCCCTAGAGGAGGAAGGTCTGTCAGCTCGCCGGCTGGTAGAGAGATGGTCTCCCAAAGTGCTAATAGTGGGAACTGAAGAATGCGAGGACATATGAGGTGGTGCAGGGTTGAACCGTGTCCCAATGCGTGGCATCAGTCGCTGAAGGCAGTAGAAATCAAAATCATCATCCAGGATATAGGCTGACTCAAAGGGATCACCCTCATACTAGGATGCAGTGATCGGCAGAAGCGTCAGAGATAGCATATCATCAGGGGGATCCAGTGGAGTTACACGAAAACTGGCGATCTGGAAAGTCACTCTCTCAGCGAGATAATATCGTCGATACTCTGGATCGGGAAGTATGAATCGACGGCGAGTCAGGAACTGTGATCGCTGAAAGCTATGATCCTGAACAATCCACTCTGACAGCCGACTAGACATCGCTGTAAAGACAACCTGTAAAAATTTATTATGTTAGTGAATCATTTTCTCTAATACAATAAATAAGGATGAGGATAAAGTATTTACCGAGTCCATGGAGCAGCTGTCGAAGAATGATCTCAGCTCTCTGATAGAAAGCTTCATCTTTGGTGCTTCTATCCTCTCTCTATACCATCTCCAAGTAATGGGAGAAAGAGGATCTGCAGGGGCAGGTAAGCTCACGAAGGAAAGGGGTGACACCAGGAAAGTACTCGTAAGCTCAAATCTGAAAAAAAAATGAAGGGGATATCAGAATTGGTGTATGTCAACATATATAAGATAAAGGAAATGTTCTTTACATTACCTCCCAGAAGTAGTACAGGCTGCATGAAGCAATGCGGGTATAGCAGAGATCTGACATGTCGTCGTACAATCTACACATCATCATGCTAGCCCAATCGTATGTCTGAAGTAGTGTCAGGTCGAGTAGGCTCTTCAGCACATTGAGACTCACTGCGTCCTTCCTGTTTGCTAAGAAGGAGCTAGCAAACAGGAGAATCAGGGTAAATCTGGCCACCTGGGCAGCAGTAAGATCGCCTACCTCGTAGCGAGCATAGATGCCTGGCGCCTGCTCTACAAGCCACTTCCGCTGAATGCAGCGAGGTGCGTGATGTCGAGGATAGTCGACCCCGATCAAAGTAACCATGTCTGCTGAGGGAACATCCTGCCGCCAGTCAGTATAGAACTCTACCATCTCAACGCCGAAGGGAATCCTGGAAATGAAGGAAAAGTCGGTAGGCATCATCGTCATCTCCCCTCAAGCAAAATGGAAGATATCAGTAGTGGGCCACCATCGCTCGGCCAGTGCGCAGATCAGCTCCCTGTGGATATCTCTGCCCACATCTATGGTCCTCAAACGGTGGAGGAAAGCAGGTCTGATAAGATCCCCCACCGGATGCCCAGCATCAAAGATGTGAGCCGGAATAGTGCTCATGGGACTCTCGGCGATAGATATCCTAATCGTAGTGTCCTATAAAAAAAAGATTTTCTAATTCATTATTGGGAATAATTTGGGGCCAACTGCAGAAAAATTTAAGTTCCTTCCCCAGTGGGGTTTGACTTCCTAGAGGATTATTTCTAAGTTCTTTACTAGAAATAATTACTGATAGTAGAGCTTAGTGAAGTATTACTTCTGATTCATTACTAAAGCTGATTCGAGTACATGTAAAGGAAAGATTCCTAGAATTTATTTCTAAGTTCTTTACTGGAAATAAATAAAATTCCTAAGCATGCATACTAGATGAGTAAAGGGGAAAGTACTTACCTCATAGGAGCCGGTCCGAGAGCTGTGCTTCTCCTCCTCGAGTAAAAGATTGCAGGGAGGGAGTGGGATGTAGAAGTCCTCTAGGCTAGAAAAATCCATCGTCGAGAGAAAGTTTGGAGGAAAGGAAAGAAGGAGAAGGAATGAAAGTAAATGAAAAATGAAATAGAAATGAGCCTATTTATAAGGAAAAGGTGAAAACGCGGGTCTTTTGCACCTTGCTCAAAATTCTCATTTCTGATGACCACTGAGCCCCATAAATCATTTTTATCGACCCCAGTTGGGGGCAATTGTGAATACTCAAATTTTGAGGCTTGAAAAGCTTATTTCTCCAGACCGCAAAATGCCGACTCAGACTAGGTGACTTTGAAAAAGTTCACCGGAGATATATCGATATGGTACTTGAAATGTCCGGAATGACACGTGGATCATAGAAATGGTCTCGAAATATTTTTTGGAGGTTCGTAGCTCCCGAAAAATCAGTTTGAGCGAAAATCATGCAAGCCGATGTGTTTTTTTTAGAGGCCGAACCGCCGCATGCAGCGGTCCAACCGCCATGACCAACGGTTCAACCGCCGCACGCCTCGGTTCAACTGTCGCACGCTGCGGTTCAACCGCCGCCTATGTTTCAACCGCTGAGTTGTCCTTTTGGAAGTCCAACTACCGTGCACAGCGGTTCAACCGCCGCACACAGCGGTTCCACCGCCGTGTAGGGTTTCAACCGCCGCCCTTTTTTCCTCTTCTGGCAAGTCAACCGTCGTCCACGGCAGTTGAACCGCCGGGACCAGCTGTTCAACCACCATTCATGTCCGAATTTGGTCCGATTTTCACTATAAATAGCCCCCCTAACAGTTAGAATTAGGCGCTTCTCTTCTACTCTTCTTTGCATAAATCTAACCTTGTGCCGTAGGAATAAACTCAAATCATATCAAGAAAGCAGGAATCAAGAATCATAATCCAAGGTCCAAGAAAACAAGATCTGGAGCTTCGAAGTGGGAAAATCCTAAGCAAGGTAATATCCTAATTCATCCTTTGTCAATTCAAGCATGTCATAAGCATTACACCTTCTTCTAAATTCCTTTTGGTCGAAGACCTAATCCTTTTAGGTCTGAGGCCTAATTAACTAATCAATCGATCTTTCGGCATTAAGCCATGAATCAATCAACCCTTTTGGCCAAAGGCCTAAAATTTGCATCCTTTTGGTACAAGGTACCTAAATTTCACAAGTTTGCACTAAGTGCTAATTAAATCTCACAATGCACAAAGCATACACACACACATGCATGAAGCATAATTCTTATCGCCTTTGAATAGGCACTATCAAACTACATGGGCTTTGATCTCCCATTCAAACGGGGGTATGTAGGCATATTTTGAGATTCACCTCAAATAGCAAGTCCACAATCCACTAACAATTTGTTTGTCCTTTTCCTTGTTTTTTTAGGGTTTGTTTCTTTTTTTTTTGCAAGTTAATCAAATGCATGACATAGTCCCCGAATCCTCCTTGGGTTCGTAGATTAGAAACCTTTACATTGGATGCATTATTGGAGTCAAACAAGGGTTTTCTTAGTTTTATCCTTTGAACAAAAAAAAAACTGAGTGGCGACTCCCAACAACAAGTGAATGCTCATCCAAATCCTTTTTGGGTGGAATTAGAGGTTCACATACATACTTTAATAACATTTAACCATTTAATACTTAATGCATTTTTTTCCTGACACACAAAACTTCTAGCTATTCTTATACGCATTTTTCATTTACACTATCCCTATCTCATAAAAGAAAATATTTAAATTAAATGTTATAATAATTTTCACTATTCATCCGCACAAGTCATGTTGTCATCATCACAAACAACATTCTTCATATTAATATCCAATACCATTATCATATTATTTTAAAAATTCATTTATTAATCCATCTGTTATTTACAAATCAATATAAATCAATTACATTATACACGATATCTCAACTTTTCACTTTCACATAATATAGCATAACACATTTTCTCATGCCAACATCACAAAATATCATAATATCTTTATCATGCCATACTCATTACATACTCTTTGTCTTCTTAATTTATTTCAATCCATGCATGTACAATTCCCTTTCATCACATGAATTCACAATATAAAAATATTCATCTCACAAACACATGTATTGGGCCCAAATAACTCTTTACAGTATTTCGGCTCTAGAGATATTGTTATGGTCTATTGCGACACCAAGGATCTAAGTGTTACATCCATCCCTTGTTGACACCTTTGTATCTAGCTTCGAAGGCAAATAACAATCATAATTGATACTCAGTGTGTAGCCCGAAGGCATATCGTATCATAGTGACCCCCAACGTCTAGCCCGATGGCAAATCATATTAATAGCACCAAATACAATTCTCTTGAACAAGATATTATACATGGTAACACATATTTCACATACAATCTCCTTTTACATAATCATTTCTATCATTTCTCATTTTCATTATGTCATATTTTCTCATTTCAACATATTCAATCAAACTTTCACAACATAAAACTCATTTAATCTTAATATTTTTCAACAGTTTCCAAGTGATCAACGTTATCATGATCACTTTCACATTTCCACATTCTTATAATAATTCACAATCATGTACATAGCTCACCTTGCATTACATATTACTTAAACACTATTGCAATGTGAATATTTATTTCATTACTAATAGTTATCTTATAGTTCGTCATAATTCCATGGCTTAACATCACATTAATAAAACATTACACTTTTTTATAATCATGCATAATTCCCTTAATTCAATATAATTCACTACATTTTGAATAATGTATGTCACATTTACAATGTGACTACATTCTCCAAACACATTGGACATTTTTTACATTTTTCTTATTTGGCACATATTAGCTATTTTAGCTATTTATAATGGCTTAACATAATGTAATTAATACTTTATACACATTTTTCTACAACATCAACACACTTACATACAAGACTCACTATTAAAGTAGCTTAGCACATTCTTAACATCAGAATGTGCTAAGCCAAATTAAATGCAAATGAGTTATACAAAACTAAATTATGTAATTACCTAGGAATATGCCAAAATCCAAGCCAATTCTCCTCCCAACTCCAACTTTTATCAATGCCCTTCACTTCTTTAATTAGGCAAGTACACTCTACTCAATGCCTAATCAAATTATGAGTTTACACAATCCATTAGAAACATAATTCTTCGCATTTTAACTACTCAAACTTCAAATTCCACAACTCTACCTAATTTTCAATTTTTTTCCTAATACACTTTAATTCTAGAAAACTATTCTAACCACTTCCAAATTGATTTTTAAGTTCAATTATCTCATTAGAACCCCTTTTAAATACAATTTAATCAATTAAATTCAAACTAGATATATTATAGCCAAAACCCCCATCAAAATCCTAAACACCCTTACTACATCTCTCAGACTTCAACCAAACCTAATCTTTTCTACAATCTAGCTTTAAAATCATTTCTTCTGTATCAAATTGACATCATTCAAACTCCTTCAAAAATGAAAATTCTACATAATCATAAATTAAGAGAAACTTCTTTTTAAAAAAAAAAAAACCTTACCTTGTGATAGGAAACTTCCAAATCCACCACTAAATCTTAAAAATTTTGTGATATTTTGAATATTCGAAGGAACCAAAAATTTCCCTTTAGATCACCATGAAAATCGGCCATCCTTGCTAAATGAAGAAGAAAAATGGTCTTTTATACGCTAAATTTCCTACTTTACCCTTCATACATATACATATTTATAAAATAAATTAATAATATAATAATAAGATATTTTAATCTTCTTCCTTATCCAAAATAATTTTATTTTTATTTTTTAATTTACTTTCTTTCTTTTCTCTTAACCATATATATATATATATAATAATAATAATAATAATAATAGAATTCAATAATTTATTAATTATTAGAATTCCATAATTTTCCACTATCACTAAAAATTATTTTAATTTTAATTTTAATTAAATAATTAAATATCTTACTACCTTTAATTTCCACCAATTACTTTATTTCCTTCTTTGATTTTCTTTTCCTCCATTATTATTATTATTATTATTATTATTATTATTATTATTATTATTATTATTATTATTATTATTATTATTATTATTATTATCAATTTTTCCAACATTACTTTATACTTAATATATATGTGTGGTATATTTTATGTATATGTATGTCTTATATATGTAATTCACAGTCCATGTATACTTCAAGTATATAATATGTGTGTATCTCATATCTATTTTATACACATCTTATATTTATCTCTAACAATCATATCTACTTAATCTTCCATATTAATTACTCTAATGTACACTAAAAATGGGGATGTTACACAAATTGTGTTTTATTTGGTGAATGTATTGACAATGTCAAATTTTAGGGGAGACTCTGCCGAAATTTTTATTGATATTACCTTTAATATTTGTTAGGAATTAAATGAAAAGGGTGTAAAAGCATTGTGTGACATCTCTTGATAGTTCTTAATAGGATTGTCAAAAGGTGTTACATTTGGTGGTATCAAGGCTCGATTTAGGCGATTCTAGTATGTGGGTTATGGAAAAAAAGTAAAATACAACTGTTATTGCTATGTGAACTATATAAATGAATAAGAATTCTGATGCAGTTGATCTTTAAATGTTTAGAAGTATAGGATGAACTCTGGATCCCATTGAGGTGCTGAGGAAGAAGCTGCATCTCCACACAGTCATGCAAGTGTGGAGAACCAGCAGTCGGCAGAGCTCTCTACAAGTTAGGCACCATTGGATCCCCAATTTATGAGGAACATGGGGGAGATCCTTAGACAGATTGCAGGGATAGTTCCTATAGACCCTTAATTTTTGACTCTTCCAGTCTGATATTTTTAAACAGTCTAAAATAATTTTTATAGTATTTTAATATTTATTATTTATTTTAATAATTATTACTTATAATATTTATTTTTAATAATAAAAATAAAAAATAAAAAATATATATGTCGGCAACGGCAAAATCAGTGATGAATTGGCTTGAGCCAATTCGCCGCAGAAACACTTGCGACGAATTGGCCACAGGCCAATTTGTCACAAGCAAGACTTTGTGGCAAAATTGATCGCAGCCCACACCCAGCCGCAGCTCGCCCGGGCCCGTGTATTGTTTTTTTTAAACCCTATTTTACTTGGTTTTTGATTTTATTTCCAAAATAGTTTTTAATTTCCATAACATACTAAGTTTTTTATTTGCCTATAAATACCACGTTAAAACACATAGAAAAAGGGGACTTTGATCTTTTGAAAGGATTTTTTTAAGAAACTTTGGACTTTTAATTTTTTCTGAGACTTGAAGGTAGAAACCATAGAAAAAGAGGAAAAAAAAAGAAAAGAAAGCAAGGAGGATGAAAGCAACAAAGGAAACAGAATTATATAAAGGCAGTGAGCGCATTGCCTTGATTTTGCTCTGCCAGAAATCTTGTATTAAAGCAGGTAGTAGCTTGTTTTAATTTCTTTAATTTGGTGGAGCCTTCACACACAGGTAAGTTCTTCTAAATTCAATTTATTAAATCAATAATCACCTCCACTTTTCAAAACTATATCACAACATTTTTATTACTCAACCTCTTCTTGATTTCTTTCATACAGTAAGCATAGGTTTTAATTTAAATCAATAACATAATCATCAAAATACTAATCTAATTTACTCAAACCCTATTTTTAAACCTTAAACCCTAATTTATTAAACCTAAATCCCAAAACCATGACTTAAACGCTGATTTCTAAACTAAAAACCCTAGCCTTGTTTTCCAAAACCCTAATCATATTTTCCTCAAACCCTAAAACTAGTTTTCAAAATTTTCAACACCAAAACCTACATACCTAAAAACCAGTTTTCAAAATTTTCTAGGGTGCTGCCCCCTTAACCCTCGCTTGCTAACCAGCTAGCGGGACCGCTGTATGGGCTCGTCGAAGGGGTCAATATTTATTTGTGTATTATGAGTCTATGTATTTAACTTTCTTTTTTCCAAAGCCCTAATTTAGCAATTAAAATTCTAAACTCTATTTTATGATGCAAACCCTAAACTTATACATTTATTACTTTATTTAGTTTTAGATTTGATTATGTAGTTTATTATATATTTTGATAATTGATTTATTTAATTTTGATGTTTGGTTTATTTAATTTATCATGGATGAATATATTTTCTTTATTATTATTTGTTTACTAAAATTGTAAGAGGTATGTTTTCATGATTGAGTACCTCATTAATTAATCTTTATGCAATTTAATTTATTTTCATATTTTGAAATTATTGTGAAGGACATGTTTTCACCTTTCGGTGGGTGTCCTATTTAGTTTTAGACATGGACGATGTAAAGACATATTTCCATCCTTGGATGGGTGTCCATTTATTTATTTTATTTGAACATTACTTTGATTTTAATATAATGATGCTTTATTTTAATTATTGTATGTAGTATAGATAATATCATTACATTAAAGAATTTTATAATATTAAGACATGAAAAGGAGGCCGGTTCCAATGAACCGAGCGTTGTGGGGGTGCTGGGCCATTTCTCACCTTCCCCACACGTACCCAACTTTTCGACTCCATTAGGGGGTTAGGGATTCCTTAGAAATTGAGTCATCCACCCTTTTCTTTTTTCCCGACCTATCCGGTTGGAGACTCCATTTTCTCCGAGTTTAGGCTCGTGTTCTCTAAGGCCCTGAGCCTAACAGTACCGAAGTCGCAATAATCATTCCGCCGAGAGTAGGGACAAAAATTCCCGCTCACAGTGGCACCAACACCGCCATAACTACCAGTACCTCAAAGATCTCCACTAGAGATAATTAGGAAGCTAGGGGAAGTAGATTTTAAAGCCCATGATACTGATGAATCTTTTACAACAGTGTCCTGTGGGATAGGATTGTAAGAGTTTTTGACCTTCTCTCCTGTACTGATGATGGAAGGCTGGAGTGTGTAGTTTCTTTACTGTAGGAACAAGCTTATGACTGATGGGATACAAAGGTGAAAAATACTACTCCATTAGACATGATTACCTGGACATTTTTCTATTAAGAGCTTAAAAAGAAGTACATCAGTGAAATCTACATAGAGGAGAAATGTAGAAAGCTTTTATATCTGAAGCAGAGATAATTATCAGTGTTAAAATATTGTAGACCCATAATTTTTGCCTTAAATAAGTCTAATTTCAATTAATAGAGCCAAGCCAAATTCGGTCTGACTTCAAAAGCTTAAAGCTAGTTTAAAGCCTTGAATTAGATTGGTCCAATTTTAAAAGGCCCAAATTAAGCCGTCCAATTTTTAAATTCTAAGTTAGGTTTGATCCTAAATTAAAATTTATTCAGTTTGGTTTAATTCCAATTCGATATAAGCATAAAATCGTATTGAATCGGACAATGTCCAATTCGATATGAGTTTTGTCCAATTTAATATGAGCTTTAGCCATATCAAATTGGACAATGTCCAAATTTAATATTAGCACAAAGCTCATATCGAATTAGCCATGGTCCAATTTGATATGATCTTTTGCTCATATTGGATTGACCATGGTCTAATTTGACATAAGCCCTTGATTTAGTCTTTAATCTAAGTTAGATTTAGTTTTCATTTTGTTTAAATTCTAATTGCATTCGGATAAGCAAAAAGGTGTTTAAAAATTAGGGTTATTAAGCTGGGATTAAACCTAATGTTGCCTATAAATATAGACTTAAGAAATAGGAAAAGACACAACAATTAATAAAAAGAGAAAAACCTTGAGCCAAGATGAAAAGCAAATAGAGAGCAAAGAAGTAGAAAAAGGCAATAGCTTGATCCTTGGATCATCAAGGCACCAGCCAAGAGTTCAACTAATATAAGTTATCTAAAAGGAAAGTGAACGAGCTTGATTAAGTAAACTCAACTTGGTAGAGCCAACAACGCAGGTTTGATTTTGATAATTTAATTTGTTTAAACTTCCAGTAGTTACTTTCATTCCTTAACAACATTAAGCAATTATTGTTTGAGATCTCTAGCTTGACTTTTATCTCATCCAGTAGGACATGACTTCAATTTAAATTTGGTTCAAACTTTTATTATATGATTTAATTTGAGTTGTTTTAATTCAAAACCTTAATCCATTAGGGCAAGTCTTAGTTTGCATGTTTGCATATTAGATTTTAGAATCACATTCAAAACCCTAACTTTTCACGATTTATTCATAGTTTGTACCTTAAAACTATAATCTTTCTTGTAGAACTTCAATTTTAGGGTTAAACCTTAGGTTAGTTCAAAAAATCCCTAATTTTTAAGACAAAACCCTAATTTTTCATGTCTGTCCCAAAGTCCTAATTTATGCTTCCAAACCCTAGATTTAGATTTAAAACCCTATTTTATACTTTAAAAAAATCCTAATTTTCATATTAAAACTCTAATTTAGCCATAATTGTATTAATTGAAATCCTAGTTTTATATTTAATCACATGTTCAAATTAATTATCTACTATGAATGAGTTCAATGTTTAAATCAGTTACTTTTCATGAATGGTTTAATTATATTTGCTTAATTGTTTGGATTTTGAAGACAATGTAAAAGGTATATTTTCCCTTTGTGGGTGCCTTGTTTATTTTGTATATTTCTTTTTATGCTAAAGGCTTTGGGACAATTGTAAGGGATACGATTCCATCAATTGATGGGTGTCCTATTTTATTTATTTGTATGAACAATGGGACGTTGTAAGAGTATGTTTTCATCTTTGGATGGATGCCCATTTTGTTTGATTTGTTTAATTTAATATAATATTAGTTTATTTTGATAATTTCTTATAGTATGGATAATGTTTTAATAAATTAAGAATTTAATAATATTTAGACCTGAAATGGAGGCTAGTTATAATGAGTCAGGTGCTATGGGGTTGTTGGGTCATTTTCACCTTCTCCATGCATACCCAACTTTTTGAATCTGGTAGGGGTTGGGGATTTTGTAGGAATTGAATCATCCACCCCTTTCTATCTTCCTTGTCCATCCGGGTGGTGACTCCGATTCTCTGAGTTTAGGCCCATATTCTCTAAGGCCTAGAGTCTAACTATGCTGAAGTAGCAAAAACCATTCCACTAGCAGTGGAGGCAAAAATTTCTGCATACAGTGGTGACTCCATTGGGGATAAAAGAAGTTGATTCTATTAGTCTTTATTTTATTCCATTCTTTCTTATTATGATATTATCCATTGCATCACTTGGATTACATTGTATATGTGAGTTAGGATGCCCTGTGTAACCCTTGTTATATTATGTAAGGGATACCATACTTTCTCTCAAAGTATGAAGATTGAGCATTGCATAACCACTCATAGCCTCGTACCTTTTGGCAAAAACTTACTATAGGAACCTAAGCTTTTCAACCCAAACTAAAGCCCATGTAATTGGCCTAGTAACTTGTTTAGGTCATTTTTTACTAGTTTTTAGTATGATTTTATGTGTGTTTTAGTTAATGTTTTGATTAATTTTTTTTAAGTGTGTTTAAAATGTTTAATTTAGGTTTAGGTGCAAAAAGACCCTTGGAGGATCAAAACAGTGCAAGAAGAGCAAAGAACGAAGAACAGTAGCTGACACACTCAAGGGACACGGCCAAGCTTGTGGCCGTGTCCCATACCAAAGCTAAGAAGAAGTCCACAACCACAGAAGGAGACACACCCAAGGGACACGGCCAAGCTTGTGGCCGTGTCCCTCCAAAAGAGCTCAAACACGGCCAAGCAATCCAAAGCTTGGCCGCGTCACACATCCAACTTCAAAAGAAAAGAAAGAAAGAAAGAAAGAAAGAAAGAAGATCCAGAGAGGGACACGGCCAACTGTCTTGGCCATGTCCCATGCCAATCAAGAGACACGACCAAGCTCACCCAAGCTTGGCCGTGTCACCTAAAGGAAAGCAAGAAAAAAAGCCACAGTGAGGGACACGGCCAGTTGGCTTGGCCGTGTCCCATGGAGATCAAGAGACACGGCCAAGCCAACCTTGGCTTGGCAGTGTCACTTCATGGAAAGCAAGAAAAAAAGAAGAGACATGGCCAAGCCACTCTTGGCTTGGCCGTGTCACACCAAAAAGCGTATAAATTCTTTCACACGAACATAAATCAAAAGAGGAGAACGGCTAGGGTTTTGAGGAATCAGAGAAAAGAAAAGAGAGGAGGGGCAAACACCAATTTGGGATGAGGAGAGAGTGACACTCTCCTTGTCCCTCATCTTCATCCTCCATCTTCATCTTCTCCATCTTCCATTGACAAGCTTCAATTTGGTTCTTTGGGATAAATTGGGTTACAAGCTCTCAAAGGTTGAAGAAGCTTCATTGAAAGGATTGGTGACTTGAGAAAGCTCCTTTCTATCTTCCAAAGGCACAATCAATTGAAGGATTGGTGACTTGAGAAAGCTCCATTCCATATTGCAAAAGGGAAATCAACCATTGAAGAGGGCTTGAGTTCTTCATCATACATCAAAGTGGAGCTAGGAGGAAGATTAGCAATCCTACTCTTGGCATCATCACAAGGGGTTTTTCTATTCTCTCTTTTAATTCATTTCAATATTGTTTTTGTCGTATTAAGAGATCGATATTACAATGAACAACTTGTATTTGATTTATATTGAGTTGAATGAATGTTTTAATTTGATGATGTTGAGCTAAATACCTATACCTAGGGTTTGTAGTATATTTGGTTGAATGTTTTGATTTGATATTTACATTGATGTACCTTGTGTTGGTTGATTGCATTGGATTGTATGCTAGGTTAATAGATTAGCTACCTATTGATCTCTAGATGTTGAATGAAGGACCGAGAGGTAAAATTTGATATCGAAATTATGCAATCGACTACCCTATGAATGAATTAGAAATATAAGTTCTAGGGTTTCATTAATTTGCAAATGTAAAATAATTGGTTATTGCTATTTCATGAATGTGAGAACTAATGAATTGGTAATTGACTAATTAACCTTAAGGAACAAATTAATTACAAGGTTACGTTAATGGATAATTGAGAATTGAGCTTTAATTGAATGGACCTATAACCCTAGGTACTTTCCCGAGAACTGAATTGATCTTGTGCACTCATTACACACTTCAACCCTACACTCCTTAATCTTAGGTTTAAATTGTTCTTTTACATTCCAAACAACAACTTCGCTTTTAATTTAATTGCTTTAATCAAGCTATTACGAACCACACCTTCTTGGAAAAATGACCTTGGGGCGATCACCTTTGCTACAGCTACCTCGTATACTTACGAGTGACGCTTTGTAGTAGTACTTAATCCGAGCGCAACAAGTTTTTGGCGCTGTTGCTGGGGAAGGTTGTCGCAGTAGTAGTAGTTTGATTTTTATTTTCAATTTAATTGTTTGTTTATTTTCTGTGAATTGTTTGTTTGTTTAGTTTTATTTTCTTTCAATTTAATTGTTTTTAAGTTGCTAAGTGCCTTGTATAAATATGCAATTTTCAAGGTACGCAGGGGTTTATCATGATAACCCTGATTCTGACATGGCATGGCAATTAGCAGAATTAACGAACCAACTTAAGATGCTAAATGCAAGAGGACAAACACCTATGCCTACTCGTGAAGTATGTTCAGCATGTGGCATTGCAGGACATAGCACAAACATGTGTTCATTTGGTTGTGGACAATATCAAGAGAGGCAAGAGGGAGAATATGCCTATGACAGTTTCCAGCAAATGGGTGGAAATGACACATACCCAGACCTTATAATTCAAGATGGGGAAGCCACCCAAATTTTTCTTGGGAAAACCAGCAGCACATTCCACCTCCAAATTTTTTTCAACCTTACCAAAGAAGTTCTTACTCTCAAGAACAATATTCAAATCAAGACTACCTTAAGCGACCCACATTAGAAGATAGTTTGAATGCCTTCATTCAAATTAGCGGGCAAAATGAAAGTAAACTTAAGGAACCCACTTTGGAAGATAGTTTGAATGCCTTCATTCAAATTAGCTCACAAAACCATGATAAATTTGAGAAATCCACAGTGGAAGATGATTTGAATGCTTACCTTCAAATTAGCATAGAAATTCAGGAAGGAAGTAATGAGAGGTTTGATTCTTTGGAGGAATCATTGAAGAGGGTGGAAATGCAAATTGGGCAACTGGCACATCAACTCCAAGCACACCAAGAGGAGGAATTTCCTAGCCAATTGGAGCGAATAGAGGTAATCACAAATTTTAAGAATGAACAGGTAATGTATAACAGTTTTCGTGATTCCTTTGATGCAGGAACTAACAATGAAGAGGATGGCGAGGAAATGCAATCAAACATAGAGGAGTTAATTCAATCAAAGGAGGAGGAGAATTTGGAAGCATCGACTTCGACAAAATTGCATGAACTTCCAAATCCTTGTATGCCACCAATCCCTTTCCCAAGTAAGCTGAATGCGGAGAAACAAGGTATGCAACTTTCTGAACTTCATGACATGCCCTATAGTGAAGATAGTGTAGATAAGCTTGAGGTGGCCATGACCATAGAAGTAGAGCCTAATTCTTCCAAATTAGAAATTGATGAGAGCAATTTACTAGAGAATAATGAGATTGTTGAGGGAGAACTTCAAATTGTTACAGAGAATGTATAACACATTCAACCAAACTTGGTTGAACTTAAAAAGACCCCAGGAATTTTGAAAGATGTTTTGGTTGGGGAATACGGTATGCAAAAAATTATCATCTCCCCCACTCTTGGTGGTGAGAACGAGCAAAAACCATATAAAACCATGTTGCAAACTAAAAAAGGTTGTTACTACGTCCCTATAGCATTAAAAAATCAAGCTAAGACAACCCTCACATGTTCTTTTTGGACAATTGCTCCCCTAAGAATGCTACCTAGGTTTTTAAATACATTGGGCACTTTTCAAAGTTGCATGGTGTTCATCCTCTCAGTCACGGGCTCCAATTGCATTATGGGTGGAAGGAGCCCCACACATCGTATATGGGAACGATGGAAATCAGGTATCATCTAAACTCCCTCTGTAGTATGCATGCTCACATTGAGGACAATGTGAATTTTTAAGTGTGGGGTGCATTTTATGTTTTTGTGTTTTTACTTTTAAGTTATTTTTGTTTAAGTTTAGTTAATGTTTTTAATGTTTTTCGTTGAATAAATGAATGTTGAGAAGTTCAATTGTTTTAAACATTGCTGATAGATGACCTTTGAATTTTTGAAGCATGATTTGGAGAATTGAGTAGATTTGGTGCTTATTGTTAATTTTGTTGGTTTTTCCTTGCATTGCCATTAACCTTGTGAGGAATTGAGCCATCAACTTATTATTCTTTTTGTGGGTGAACATCATTGATTGATGAATTGCTAGAACTTGCTTTGACATGCATTTTAAGACTACATAAAATTTTTAATCAGGCATCAAGATGATTAAGGCAATTAGGTGAACCCACTTTGGCTTAAAAAGACCAACCCTATTTTTTTTTTAACTTTAGTTAGCCAATTTTGAGCTTATTTTATTTTCCTTTTCTTTCTTTTTCACAACACCATTAGCTTAGACCTTGTTGTTTAACTCTTACCCTTTCATTAGGTCAAGAGCATTTTAAGAGCGTGTATGACCGAGTGTTTTGTTGAATTAAGTGTGGGGTTAAATTTAGTAGGTTTAAGATTGCAAAACAAAATAAAAAAAGAAAAAAAAAGAAAAAGAAAAAGAAAAAGAAAAAGAAAAAATATATATATATAAATATATAATAATAAGAATAATTGTTGTTCTTGTTGACAGGGTTTGGAATTTGTTTGGGAATAATCATTGCAAAATGTAATAAGTGAGTTCCCTTGAAAAGCTCTTTAATGTCAATGGGTATATGAGAGGAAGGTGTTTTGGGATTGTTAGTTATACATATGATTGGTTACTTCACTCTTGAAGTGCTCTTGAACTTAATGATTAAGCTTACATTTCCTAAATGTCATGCCTTTACCTTAGCCCCATTACAACCAAAAGAATGACCTTTTGATTGATGCTTGATTGAAATTTGGTGGTGGAGATTTGATTGATAAGCAAGCCTATGGTAATAATCTTTAATTGATTGTTATGAGTGTAAACACTACCATGATCAAACACTTGTAAGAGTTGGTGAGGGAGCGACAACATAGGTTCTGCATGGAAAACCACTTAATTGCATGAGTATCGATTTTGTTTGATTCGATATTGATTGTGGATTTAGGGATAAGGAGGTCTTGATGCATCTTTATAACTCTTGAACTTAACAAAATTCATCTGGTTAGTGTGTTTTGAATTTAGTCTTGCTTGGGGACAAGCAAGGAGTTAAGTGTGGGGTAGTTGTTTAGGTCATTTTGTACTAGTTTTTAGTATGATTTTATGTGTGTTTTAGTTAATGTTTTGATTAATTTTTGTTTTAAGTGTGTTTAAAATGTTTATTTTAGGTTTAGGTGCAAAAAGACCCTTGGAGGATCAAAACAGTGCAAGAAGAGCAAAGAACGAAGAACAGTAGCTGACACACTCAAGGGACATGGCCACACACGGCCAAGCTTGTGGCCATGTCCCATACCAAAGCTAAGAAGAAGTCCACAACCACAGAAGGAGACACACCCAAGGGACACGGCCAAGCTTGTGGCCGTGTCCCTCCAAAAGAGCTCAAACACGGCCAAGCAATCCAAAGCTTGACTGCGTCACACATCCAACTTCAAAAGAAAAGAAAGAAAGAAAGAAAGAAAGAAAGAAGATCCAGAGAGGGACACGGCCAACTATCTTGGCCGTGTCCCATGCCAATCAAGAGACACGGCCAAGCTCACCCAAGCTTGGCTGTGTCACCTAAAGGAAAGCAAGAAAAAAAGCCACAGTGAGGGACACGGCCAGTTGGCTTAGCCGTGTCCCATGGAGATCAAGAGACACGGCCAAGCCAACCTTGGCTTGGCCATGTCACTTCATGGAAAGCAAGAAAAGAAGAAGAGACAGGGCCAAGCCACTCTTGGCTTGGCCGTGTCACACCAAAAAGCGTATAAATTCTTTCGCACGAACAAAAATCAAAAGAGGAGAACGGCTAGGGTTTTGAGGAAATAGAGAAAAGAAAAGAGAGGAGGGGCAAACACCAATTTGGGATGAGGAGAGAGTGACACTCTCCTTGTCCCTCATCTTCATTCTCCATCTTCATCCTCTCCATCTTCCATTGACAAGCTTCAATTTGGTTCTTTGGGATAAATTGGGTTACAAGCTCTCAAAGGTTGAAGAAATTGAAAGGATTGGTGACTTGAGAAAGCTCCTTTCTATCTTCCAAAGGCACAATCAATTGAAGGATTGGTGACTTGAGAAAGCTCCATTCCATATTGCAAAAGGGAAATCAACCATTGAAGAGGGCTTGAGTTCTTCATCATACATCAAAGTGGAGCTAGGAGGAAGATTAGCAATCCTACTCTTGGCATCATCACAAGGGGTTTTTCTATTCTCTCTTTTAATTCATTTCAATATTATTTTTGTCGTATTAAGAGATTGATATTACAATGAACAACTTGTATTTGATTTATATTGAGTTGAATGAATGTTTTAATTTGATGATGTTGAGCTAAATACCCATACCTAGGGTTTGTAGTATATTTGGTTGAATGTTTTGATTTGATATTTACATTGATGTACCTTGTGTTGGTTGATTGCATTGGATTGTATGCTAGGTTAATAGATTAGCTACCTATTGATCTCTAGATGTTGAATGAAGGACTGAGAGGTGAAATTTGATATCGGAATTATGCAATCAACTACCCTATGAATGAATTAGAAATATAAGTTCTAGGGTTTCATTAATTTGCAAATGTAAAATAATTGGTTATTGCTATTTCATGAATGTGAGAACTAATGAATTGGTAATTGACTAATTAACCTTAAGGAACAAATTAATTACAAGGTTACGTTAATGGATAATTGAGAATTGAGCTTTAATTGAATGGACCTATAACCCTAGGCACTTTCCCGAGAACTGAATTGATCTTGTGCACTCATTACACACTTCAACCCTACACTCCTTAATCTTAGGTTTTAATTGTTCTTTTACATTCCAAACAACAACTTCGCTTTTAATTTAATTGCTTTAATCAAGCTATTATGAACCACACCTTCTTGAGGAAACGACCTTGGGGCGATCACCTTTGCTACAACTACCTCGTATACTTGCAAGTGATGCTTTGTAGTAGTACTTAATCCGAGCGCAACATAACTTTCCTTAGGTTTACCCCAAATGCTTGTTGTTTGACTATGATTAACATATCTTGGTTTGAGTTATGACCCATTTGGTTTGCTTTTTTCTAACATGACCTAATTATGGTGTAAGCCTAAAATTAAAGCCTAAAAGACCAAATTATTTTCAAACTCTTTTTAAGATGGTCTTTGGACATAAAACTTTTTTAAGATTGGTCAAAAATCCTTTTTCACCTCATACCCAAGCTCAAAGCCCAAAATTTATTCTTAAACATACTTTTTTACAATGGGCTTGGAAATATTTTCAAAGATGGGCTCAAGAATATTTTTTCACTTTATGTCCCAAATTTAAAACATTTATTACAACCTTTTCTTTTATGGGCTTATTATAAGTGTATAGTTGATGATATTTTTGTCCCTATGTCTTAGTATATTTATTGTTAAATTGAGTTTAATTTGTTTGCTCAAGTGTTTATTAGGGTTGATTCCAGGAACCTTTGACATGTTGGGACCTTAACGTTATTTAGGCTAGAATCATGGATGAAAGACAAGAAAAAGAGCTATTTTGGATAAATTCTTCAATTGACATGCCCAGTGACATAGGCTTGTCAATGGTCTTGTCATTCAACTACTTTACAGAAGCCTCGACACTCCAAAAACATGGGCGTGTCACTGAATGTGACATTGATCCTGCTTTACAGAAGCTGTGACACGCCCAGAAACATGGGCATGTCATTAACCATGTCTCTAACTTAGTATTGCAGTAAAATTAAATGCCCAAGAACATGGATGTCTCACTGTCCATGTCATTAAAGTTGGAAACAATACCGTTGACATGCCCACAGACACGCTCGTGTCAATGGGCATGTCAAGCAAAATTTTTAGGCTATAAAATCTGAGCTAAAGTGCAAATTAGGGATCCAGTTTTTATTATTAGAGTTGACTTCCTGAGAAAAAGAGAGCTTTGGCAGCTAAGAGTGAAGGTGAAGAAACAATTCATACGAGATTTAAATCAAGATTCAAGGATTGAAGTGAAGAAACACAAATCATTCATTATGGATTGTTTGAATTCTTTTACTTATTTCTTTTGTTTTGGTTTTCTAGTTATGAACATGATCTAAATTGTTTTTATCTAGATATTGATGAACTCTAGCCTTGTTGTATGGATTGAATAGTTCTTATTAAATTAAATCATTTGATTGAGTTGCTTTATCCTTTTGATTCTTAATTTCTTATTTCGAATTGATAATAGCATGCTTATAGATTGGTTGCAATTTTCATATTATTGACTTCAGAAAGCTTGATATGAACATAATTTTTATTAGGATTGAGAGTTGTTTGGATTGCTAGAGATAGACTTACAAGACCCTTTGGTTCAAATTTCCTTGTTCTTATTGCAAGATCTGTTTAATTATGCTTGAGAAGAGATTCCTAGCATTCTACTTAGTGATTAGGGATTAATTCACTCGAGAGAGGTTTTGATCTAATGTAGAGGAATGCAAATTCAGCTCTATTATTTGATTTAATTGAATTAATATTTATAAATATTTTTATGGCAAGGGAATTCAATATCTGGATAGTCTTTTCATCATAAACTCTTTTTACACAATATTTAATTTTTCTTTACTTTAATTTATTAAGTAATTTGCCTTTTATTTTAATCGTTATAAAAACTATTGCTTTGCTAAACAACAATTGAAATTTTCACTAGTACTTGACCTTGTCCCCCAATGGAATGATATCTTACTCATTATTTTATTACTTGCACGACCCGTGCACTTGTGGTAATACTACGATAGCATAGATTCGCCATCAAGTTTTTGGTGCCGTTACCGAGGACAATGATTTTCAATATTAGTAATATAATCAAGACGGTTGATTTAGTTTCCATTTTTATTTGTTTTAACATTGGTTCTTGCTTGTTGATTGTCATTTTAGGTACTGATTCCCATTTATGAACTAAGCTAGCTCTTTCCAATTACTTGAATTAGATCCAAAGCTAGAGAGAACATTGAGGAGAAAGCGGAAGGAAGAAAGGGAAGCAGTTCTGGTAACCAAACTTGGAAGATTCAAGCTCAGAAGAAGAACTTGAAGTGATAGTAAGAAATGAGCCAAGGACAATGTAGGAATTTTCTAAGCCCACTCTTAATAGGGCTTATTCGAGTATAAAGAGACTGGCAGTTGCTGCAAATAAATTTGACATAAAGGCAAATGTTATTCAAATGGTGCAACAGACTTGCCAGTTTGATGGGTTCCCAGATGAAGATCCTAATGCACATATTGAGAATTTTCTGGAAATATGTGACACGTTCAAGATATAGAATGTCTCAGAAGATGCAATTAGGCTGAGGTTGTTCCCATTTTTACTGAGTGACCGACCAAAGAAATGGCCAAAATCATTTTCCCCAAACACTTTCATCACATGGGGTTAGTTGGCAAAAAAATTCCTAGAGAAATACTTCCCACCATCCAAGACTGCCAAGTTGAGGAATGATATTTCATCTTTTCTTCAGCAAGATGGTGAGACCCTTTATGATGCTTGGGAGAGGTTTAAAGATGTATTGAGAAGGTGTCCTCATCATGGGTGTCCACTATGGTTTCAGATTTAAACTTTCTACAATGGATTGAATTATGCAAGAAAGCAATCCATTAATGCAGCAGCCGAGGGTACCATAAATAATAAGACACCTAAACAAGCAAGGGATTTGATTGAAGATATGGCCCTTACCAATTATCAGTGGCAAACTCTAAGGGAAAAAGGAAAACTGAGGGCCACTATTTCACATCAATTGGATCTTGTGGTGGCTTTGACAGTACAGTTGGAAGCAATGAATAAAAAGATTGATTCTTTAGCTTCATCTTTGGGGAAATCAATTAAAGTGATGTCTTGTGAATGGTGTGGGGGTGGGCATCAAAGTTAAGATTGCCAAAGCAATAATATGCTTTCTAGATAAGAGTAAGTAGATTTTTTTGGGAATATGCCAAGGCAACAATAGAACAACCCCTACAGCAACACATATAATCCAGGGTGGAGAAATCATCCTAAGTTCTCCTGGAGTAATCAAAATAATCCAAAGCCTCTCCCTGGATTTCAGCAGCATCAACATTAACAAGCTACCCCTCCAAGAAAGGGCAATTTGGAGGACATGATGGAGAAGTTCATATAGCTTTAGAAAATAGATTTCAATCAACTGAAACCACTCTTAGAAATCAGCAAGGTTCTATTCACAACTTGGAAAACCAATTGGGGAAAATTTCCAAGTTTCTCAGTGAAAGACCATAAAGGAGTTTGCCTAGCAATACTGAGGCAAACCCGAAGCAGCGGCTGAAGGTAATTACTCTAAGGAGTGGAAAGGAAATTAATGGGCCGAGATTGAGAAAAAAGAAGAAGTGGTTGAGGAAGAGGCTGAGACGCAAGAAAAAGAAGATAACCCTATTATCGCTTTGGGTGAGAAGGCTGCAGTAGAAAATGAGAAAGGGAATCAACCACAAGAACCCAGTCCAATAGTGAAGGAATATCAACCTCGAGTGCCATATCCAGGAAGGTTGAACAAGGACAAGATGGATGCACAGTTCTGTAAGTTTCTTGAACTCTTTAAACAACTACACATTAATATTCCATTTACTGAAGCTTTATCACAGATGCCCAAATATGCGAAATTTTTGAAATATCTCCTTTCTAACAAAAGAAAACTTAAGGAAGCATCTTTGGTGCAATTATCAGAAAAGAGTTCAGCAATTTTGCAAAAGAGGTTGCCTAAGAAATTAAAAGATCCTGGTAGTTTTACTATTCCATATTTGATAGGTAATCTTGAAATTAAAAGTGCATTGGTTGATTTGGGGGCTAGCATAAGTGTTATTCCCTACAAAATGTTTAAAAATTTAGGTGTCGAAGAACCTAAACCAACACTCATGACCATTTAACTTACTGATGAGTAAGTAATCCACCCCGTGGTATTATAGAGGATGTGTTGGTAAAGGTCGGGAATTTCATTTTTCCCAATGATTTTGTCATCATTGATGTAGATGAGGATGCAAATGTTTCACTTATCCTTGGTAGGCCATTTTTTAATACAGCCCGTGCCCTTATCGATGTCCATGATGGCACATTGACCTTAAGAGTGGGAAGCGAGAAAGTTATTTTTAATATACACTATGCTATGAAGCACCCTCTTACACTCAATGAGGTATATTCATGCAATGATATCATTGAGCATGAAACCTTAAATTGTGTTACTAACATTGTTTCTAAGGATCCCCTTGAGTTGTGTTTATTACAGGATAATGCTGAGGATCATGAAGCATTTGAGCAGCTTGCATATCTTGAAGCAAGCAAATCATTTAAAAGTCAGGCTTATGAAACCATTGAAATGCCAAAAGAACAGAAGCCGCAACCATCTGTGATTGATCCACCCAATTTGGAACTTAAGACCCTTTCGAATCATCTTGAGCATGATTCCTAGGAGTGGAGAATAAATTGCCAGTTATTTTGATTTCCTACCTATCTTTTGATCAGAAGGTAAAACTCATCGAGTTATTACAAAAGCATAAGCAAGTTACAACTTGGAAGATAGCAGATATTAAGGGTATTAGTCCATCCTATTGCACTCACAAAATACTAATGGATGACGAATTCAAGCCAGTGGTGCAACCACAATGGAGACTAAACCCTAAGATGAAAGAAGTAGTTAAAGCTGAAGTAATCAAACTACTTGAAGCAGGAATTATATATCCGATTTTGGATAGCTCTTGGGTGAGCCTGATTCAGGTAGTATCAAAGAAAGGGGGGATAATGGTGGTTCCCAATGAAAATAATGAGCTAATTCCAACATGAACAATTACCGGTTGGAGGGTTTGCATAGACTACCAGAAGTTGAATGATGCAACTAGGAAGGACCATTTTCATTTGCCCTTCATTGATCGGATGTTGGAGAGATTATCCGGGCATGAATACTACTATTTTTTGGATGGCCTTTTAAGCTACTTTCAAATTCCTATTGCCCCAGAAGACCAAGAGAAAACTACATTCACCTGTTCATATGGGACATTCGCATATCGAAGGATGCCATTTGGATTATGCAATGCACCTGCAACTTTTCAACAGTGCATGGTGGCAATCTTTGATGAGCTAATTGATGATCATTTCCCCGATGAGTAGCTTTATACCATGGTAAGTGAGGTAAGTGGTTCAACTTTTGAATTGCCTCAGTTTTCAAATTTTGCTAATTACTTGGCTGCTAAGGAACTCCCTAAAGATATGACATATCAAGAAAAAAAGAAATTCTTTTCTGACTTGAAATATTACTTTTGAGAGAATCCTTTCTTGTTTAGGCTATGTAAAGACTACATGATCCGGTGTTGCATGGCATTGCTTGAAATAATGAATATTTTCCGTCATTATCATGTTGGACTAGCTGGTGGTCATATGGGAGCCAATAAGACTGCTCAAAAGGTGCTAGAATTAGGATTTTATTGGCACACTCTGTTTAGGGATAGCTATGACTTTGTGAAATGTTGTGATTGTTGTTGAAAAATTGAAAACATCTCATCTCGTGATGAGATGCCCCAAAATGAAATTCTAGTGTTTGAAGTCTTTGATGTATGGGGTATCAACTTTATAGGACCATTTCCTAGTTCCTTTTGTAACAAATATATTCTCGTAACTATAGACTATGTCTCTAAATGGCCTGAAACCCGAGCTTTAGCAATGAATGATGCTAGGTTAGTGATGAAGTTTTTGAAAAGTTGTTTTCTTAATTTGGTACACCAAAAACGATCATAAGTGATAGGGGTACTCACTTTTGTAATGCTCAACTTGAAAAAGTTTTCAAAAGGCTAGGTGTTACATATAGGTTTTTTACTCCTTACCATCCCCAAACTAGTGGCCAAGTTGAGAACACAAATAGGGAAATAAAAAGAATTCTTGAGAAAACTGTAGAGCTATCCCGAAAGGATTGGTATGAGAAATTTGACAATGCTCTATGAGCATTTAGGATTACATTCAAAAATCCTTTGGGTACTGTGCCATTTAGGCTAGTATATGGAAAGGCTTGTCATTTACCTATATAAATTGAACATAATGTGTATTGGGCTATAAAATAGATTAACTTTGATCTAGCTAGTATAGGTGAAAGGAGGAAATTGCAGATCAATGAGCTGGATGAATGGAGATTACAAGCTTATGATAATGCAAGGATGTACAAGGAGCAGACTAAGAGATGACATGATGCTTACATTAAGGAATAGAAAGAGTTTCAAGTTGTAGATTAGGTATTATTATATAATTTGAGGCTTCGACTTTTTTCAGGTAACTTAAAATCAAGATGGCCTAGTTCGTTTAAAATTAAAGAAGTTTTTTCCTATTGGATGATTGAAATTACTCATCCAGAAAAAAAAAGGATTTTAAGGTTAATGGGCAAAGGCTTAAACTGTATTTAGGGGGAGACTTGAATGAGCTGAAGGAGGTTTTATACCTCCAAAACTAGGGATGAAATACTCTTGAACTTCCAACTAATATGATGTAAAAGAAGTGCTAGGTGGGAGACAACCCACCATTTCATTTGTTTTTTTATATTTGTTTCTTTAATTTTTATGTTTTTAGTTTGTTTCATTGATTTTTAATTCTTTTATCATTGGTTGGTTGTGTGTTGTATTAAGTTCACTTGAATATGTAACGGGAATTTCTCTTTTGAGGGGCAATTTGAGCTTGATTGAGAGACATGACCATGTCCCTATGAGTGTCATTCAATTTCAGACACAGTAGCTATAACACGTCCAGTGATACGCCCATGTCACTGGAGGTGTCATTTAAATGGCACCACAGTAGCTGTAACATGCCCTGTGTCACTGGTCGTGTCATTTTTGTTAAATTTAAAATTTACAGTAGCAACCACATAACCAGTGACACACCTATGTCATTGGACGTGTTGATTTATTTGAGTCACAGTAGCAATAACACACCCATTGACACTCCCGTGTCAGTGAGTGTGTCGTACTTGCTCAGATGCAGTAGTTGTGACACGGCCATCGACACGCCCGTGTCAATGGGCATGTCAACATATTTTAAAGGCGGGCCCAAGTTCATTTTAAACGGTTTTTCTCTCTTCTCTTATCCTCTTTGTTGATTCTCTCTCAAAATTCTCACACTCTCACACTCGAAATCACACACCTAATCAGTCTATAGGGGATTTCAATTTCCATTTCAAGATTTAGAGAGGATTTCATTGCATTTTGTTTGATTTTCTCACATCCTTTGCTCTAAATTTTAGGTATGTCCCCAACTTTTGCAATTTTTATCTTGTTTTCTTGCAATTACTTCGAGATGTCTTGCAAATCTAAGGAATTTCTAGGGATTTTAAGTTTTGATCCTATTTTTGTGGATGTGTTGTGATTTACTCATTATACTTTTGAGGATTCTATGGCTAGATTCAGTTGAACATATTTGCACACTATTTATTGATTGCTTATGCATAATGAGTTGAAATTTCTTTGTTTTAATGTGTTGGGCTATAGAGATATAGAATTGGAGTGATGCATGTTATGGAGACTGTTTATTATGTGGATTTAAATAATTACTCTTGTTGAGAATTGGTTCATTGCTCTTATTTGCTTAGTTTCATTGCTTTTGTTGTTTGAATACATTGCTATTGTCGGTTTAATTGTGTTGCTGTACTTAGTATTATTTTCTTGGGTTATTTGGTGTGCGCTACTGTTATAATGCCAGTGTTTCGACATTATTTTTGGTAATCCTATCTAATTTTGGTGCTTTGGCATTTTTTTTTTTGTTTTTGAGGATGTTCTTGTTTATTTTGCAGATAATGGGTCCTCACGAATAAGTACCATCCAAATTACCAACCAAATGGGCTAGAGCTGAAGGAAGCTCAAGCCAACCCGCTACACACCCGACTTTTAAATTCAGGACAGGCCATAAGTGACTTTGATTTTTGACTTCGGAGGAACGGGAACAGTTTGAACTATTAGGAAAAAAGCGTTAGTAGACACCTAGGGTTTTGGATTGGGGTGCCATGGAACAAGCCAATATCATGGCCAAGATCCAGAATTTTATAAATCAATAGGGATGGGAATAACTCTTTTCCATCAATGAGCCTTCATACAGAGAGTTAACCCTAGAGTTTTATTGCACTTTCCAATTTGATAAAAATAAGATCTCCATTATTAAGCCGACGATGAAGTTCTGGTTGGGAGGTCAGCGATTCCACTTGAGCACCAATGACCTTCATGTACATTTAGGTTTATTTACTACGGAGGATGTGCAGACGGTTGAGTACCTTAACTCAGAGGCAGACTTCGAGGAGTATGATGTTATTCCACCTTAGGTTTGGAGGACATTTGCATCTAATTCAGATAAATATTAGCCTATGGTGTCCTAGGCATCTAATTTTGACTCTTTTCCTTGCCGGGTGGTGCATAATCTTTTGGTTCAAACTCTTACAGCTCGATAAAGTAGTATGGGGGTAGTTAGCATATGGGATTTATTCTTCTTAAGCTGCATGGTTTAGAAGATTCGATGCAATACAGCTCATGCCATCAGACATTTCTTCTACGAGCAGTCCAAGAAAGGAGTACTAGGTAATTTACATGGTGGCATGTATGTCACAAGGTTGGCTCGTAGCTTGGGTGTGTTGGATGGGTGCCTACTGATAATGGTGGATGGGTTCCCCAAGCTTTTGGGCATGGACACCTTAAAGAGATTAGACCGAGAGAAGGTAGTGGGCCTACAGGCACCACCTACAGATTCTGAGCTAGTTCTTCCTACTCATTCTGAGTTAGTTCCTCCTGCTCCCACTTTCGGCATACCTCTACCTCCACCGACAGACGTCCCCGGCCCATCCACTGCTGGACCTTCTTCTTTGATTGGCCCGTCTTTTACCCCAGCCCCTACCTTTCGAGATTGGCGCCATTCGGCTAATGTTGAGTTGGATAATGATAGGAAACCCACTGATTTTCAGAGGCATATTTGTAGGATTGAAGGGGAAATAGGACCATATCCAATGTTCCATGGAGCAACACTACTCATCCTTCCAAGCACAACTGGATCACAAGATACTGAGGAGGTAATGGCTCGAGCAGTCCATGCTTGAGTTTTGGAGGTCTCAAGGGTTTAGCCCTTCGTAGCCACTGCCTCCACCGTACTAGCCCCTAGTACCTCGGGTTGATATTTTGGATGACAGTGCTAGTGATGATATCGGTGCTGAGCCCATGACTGACTAGCTCACTATTTCTTTACTTCATTATTTTATTTTATTTTTGTTTTCTTTTGGATGACTGTATGTTTAATTATGTATTTTTTTATCTTTCTTTATTATTATTATTATTTTATATATATATATATATATCTTTGAACCTTCACAATTTTGCATGTCTTTTTTTGTCTTGTAGCTAATTTGACTTCGCAATGCTTTTGGAGCCATATTCGTATATGTTGATTCATGGACATGTCAGGGCAAGTCTCTCTCTCTTTTGTTCTTTTTCTAATTTACACATATTGGGGACAATGTGCATCTTAAGTGTGGGGGAGAGGTATATTTTTTAGATTGAGCTTTTGTTTTCATTCTTGCCATTTGATGAATTTGTCTCATTTAGTTTCTTCGACTTTATTTTTGGGTTC
This sequence comes from Garcia nutans, assembly GCA_947685225.1. NCBI lineage: Eukaryota > Viridiplantae > Streptophyta > Magnoliopsida > Malpighiales > Euphorbiaceae > Garcia > Garcia nutans. The sequence continues at coordinate 15,416,466 of CANTUV010000032.1, forward strand.
AAGTAAACTAGATTGCTATAATAATATAAAGTGAAATGGTTCCTCTTTTTATTAAATTAATGGTTGATTTAATGAACGACAATATCTTATTGAGGTTGATTCGATTTTCTTAATTGATTACTAAAGACTAAATGTGATAGTTTGAATTAGGTAGTTAATTGATGCGAGTTGCACATCTAAAGTTTAAAACCTTAGTTATGTTTTTAAGCATGTCCCAATTCCTTAGATACTTGAGTTGAACTTAGTATGACATCTTTATTATCTTAAGTTCTTGACCACTTTCCTTAAAAAAAAAATAAATAAATATAATAAATTAAAACAATTTTTCAGGAGCTTTAAAATTTATCAATGTTCCGCTGATTTTAACTCTTGAATTGAAATGAATGAGTTGGAATCATGAATAGTGCTAGTAGCCATTTGAATGGTGATTCTAACTGAGTAACCAGGGGTCAGCATCACAAATATTTACCTTCGCGTCAAAAAGTTAGTATCGGTTCAAATAAGTTGGGCTCCTTCAAAAAAAATATATTTCACGCAATGCATTTTACGAAAGGGTCAAAGAACTTAAGAGAAAATTTAAACTTTCTTACTTTGTACATGACTTTTGAGTTCTTGAAATTTTATGCTCAATCTTTTAACTCTAAATTTTTAAATTTTAGATTTGTGAGATTTTTATTTTGAAACTTCTTAATTCAGCTATCATGTTTGAGATTTAGTTTTTGGTTGAGAATGTTGGGTTTTCTGATTCGAGTAATGTAAAACTCTTATTTTCTTTGGATATAGAGGGGTCCTTCATTTCTACTTATTATAGTGATTTAGTTTGCTTGAGGAAAAGCAAAAGCTCAAGGAACCTTTGACACGTTAAATTGATAAGTGTATAGTTGATGATATTTTTGCCCCTATTTCTTAGTATATTTATTGTTAAATTGAGTTTAATTTGCTTGTTCAAGTGTTTATTAGGATTGATTCAAGGAACCTTTGACACGTTGGGACCTTAAGGTTATTTAGGCTGGAATTACGGATGAAAGATAAGGAAAAGAGCTATTTTTGGCAAATTCTTCAATTGACACGCCTAGTGACATGGGCATGCCAATGGCCATGTCATTCAACTACTTTATAGAAGCCTCGACATCCCCAGAAACATGGGCGTGTCACTAAACATGCCATTGATCCTACCTTATAGAAGCTATGACACACCCAAAAACACGGGCGTATCACTGACCGTGTCCCTAACTTAGCATTACAGTAACAATAACATGCCCAAGGACATGGGTGTGTCACTGCCCATGTCATTAAAATTGGAAATAGCACCGTTGACAAGCCCATAGACACACCCATGTTAATGGGCGTGTCAGGCAAAATTTCTAGGCTATAAAATATGAGCTAAAGTGCGAATTAGGGATCCATTTTTTATTATTAGAGCCAACTTCCTGAGAAAAAGAGTTTTAGCAGTTGAGAGAGAAGGTGAAGATCCAATCCATACGAGATTTAAATCAAGATTCAAGGATTGAAGTGAAGAAACACAAATCATTCATTATGGATTGTTTGACTTCTTTTACTTATTTCTTTTGTTTTGGTTTTTCTGGTTATGAACATGAGCTAAATTGTTTCTATCTAGATATTGATGAACCCCAGCCTTGTTGTATGGATTAAATAGTTCTTATTAAATTAAATCATTTGATTGAGTTGTTTTATTCTTTTGATTCTTAATTTCTTATTTCCAATTGATAATAGCATGCTTATTGATTGGTTGTAATTTTCATATTATTGACTTGAGAAAGCTTGTTATGAACATAATTTTCATTAGGATTGAGAGTTAATTGGAGTTTTAGAGATAGACTTACAAGACCCTTTGGTTCAAATTTCCTTGTTCTTATTGCAAGATCTATTTAATTATGCTGGAGAAGATATTCCTAACATTCTACTTCGTGATTAGGGATTAATTCATTCGAGAGAGGTTTTGATCTAATTTAGAGTAATGTCAATTCAGCTCTATTATTTGATTTAATTGAATTGATATTTATAAATATTTTTATGGCTAGGGGGCTTCAATATCTGGATAATATTTTCATCAAAAACTCTTTTTGCACAATATTCAATTTTTCTTTACTTTAATTTATTAAGTAATTCATCTTTTATTTTAATCATCACAAAAACTATTGATTTGCTAAACAACAGTTGAATTTTGCACTAGTACTTGACTTTGTCCCCAGTGGAACGATATCTTACTCATTATTTTATTACTTGTGTGACCCACGCACTTACGGTAACACTGCGATAGCACATATTCACCATCAGCTTACAACTAATTAGGTTAATTATTTAATATTAAAATCAATTGTGGGCCTGATTTATACTAAGACTTGTTAATAGTTGGCTTTTTTGTGGCATGAATCATTAGTTGCTTTTCCAAATGGGAAATCTATTAATGATATACCCTTTAATTTAATTTTAATCCACAATATAGCATAAATTCTACTTTCAGTTGATCCAATAGATTAAGGCTTAATTAGTAAGAATTAGCATAGATTGACTTCTAAATTTGAAAATATAAATAATGGTTAATCCGTCTGAGTGGATGTCTCGAAAATAAAATATCCCTTGTTGATGTTTTGTTGACCATATGCCTAGAAAAAGAGACTTTCCATTCGTTTATAGAAGATATAAGGTTGGAAGGAACATTTTAACTCTTATTGTTTGATTGTTACCCATGCATACATGCACACATGCATTGCATTACATTACATTAATTCTTTTTGGCTCACAAACCTGGAGTACATCTGTTCAAGGGTAGAAATAATAGTACCTACACCAGTGATTCTGATTCAAGTGCTTTATTTAGAACATGGATACAAACCAGCTTAGGAATATAGTCAATGAAGTTTTTGAAACAAGGATGGTCGAGCTACGGGATCAATTGGTTGGGATTATAAAGACGCAATTGATTGAGATTCTAGAGATCATCAACAATACTAATGAGGGATCTCACATTAACATAAAGAAGAAGGGAAAGACAACTTTAATAGGGAATAGGTCCATTGATAGAGATCAAATACGAAATGAGGGCTCAATTCCTATTCTACAAGATCAATTGAGCCATATGTTGACTAAATATTTTAAAGACTTGTATGAGGAATAGAAGAAAGAAAAGAACGTATACAATGGAAAAGGGAGAAATATGGGTGGCTACCATTCTAATAGGCAAAGTCAAAGTGGACAAAGAGGTGTTGAGATAAATGCAACAACTGAGATAACAAAGAAGCTTAAATTTTCAAACATAGGGAAACTTTTGTCAAAGATGTTTGAAAATCTAATGAAGATGTATTTATTGCAACCTTTAACTCCTCGAGCGCTACCCAATCCTCTGCCACCAAACTTTGATACCAAGGCCTTCTATCAATTCCATTAAATACAAGGGCATGAACAAATAAATATGTTCGATTAAGGCACGTGATTCAAGATTTGATCAACGGTGATAAGCTACCTGAGCCCAATAAGCCCAACACTAAGGGTAATCATTTGCCTAAATTTTGAAGAGTGCCACCACCAACAACCTTCTTGATAGGAGGAGGGTTGAAAGAAAGTTTTTTTCTTATCATCTTTTTAAGACATAAGTGAGGAAACAAAAAAAGAGGAAGCTTCGCTTGGCAAGATTGAAGTAGCTATGGGTAAGAGGACATTGACCATTTATGATGAAGAATTGGAATCTGAGGAAGAAGAGTGGGCTTGGTCTAAACCCAAAGAAGAAGTGCAAAATGCCTGCTCGAGCAGACCTTATAGTAGGGCTCCTCCAAAAGAAGTAGAGGTTGACAAGGTGAAGGATGTTAAGATGGAAAGGAAAGAAGAAGAAGAAGATGATGCTATCCTTAAGCAATTGAGAAGGACCCAAGATAGCATCAGTATCTAGGATTCACTGGCTATATCCAAAAGGCATAACCTCATCAATGATGGAAAGATCCTCACCCTTGGCAAGTTCAAGTAGATGAAGTGTCCTTGACTCAAACTCAATAAACTTTCCTTGGCTTGTTTGGTTTTAGTTTCATGTTCTTTCTTTGGTATTTTCTGGAACAACTATGTTTTTTTAAATTAAGATTGTTTGAATAAATCATTTTTATTAAATTTTTATTGGTCTTTGTTCATTTTGGTGCTCAACATATGATGAATCTAGCTTGATATTCATAAATTAGTGTACCTATGCATTATAATTCGAATGACTTTACTAGATGAGGGAATTGTTTCATAACATTGAACTGTATATGCTTAGAGAGAACTTTTACATAATTACCTTTGTCTAGGTCCTAGTCGATCTTAAAACATACTTTGATGAACTTTCGAGAAGAAATTGAACTCTGCTTATTTAAGAGAGAGATGCTATAGGCATTGTTTGGCTAGCCAACAACTAATATCCACCCTATTAAATATCAATAACTAGTTTGTCCCTTTGAGCCTTCATGAGATTTTAGCTTACTTTTATTGTCTTACAAACCTAATCACCTACCCCTATGCTGTTGTGACACTTTTGACAAGTCTGATGATCACTGAGTTATCAAGAAGCAACAATATCGAAAAAGGGATACTTAATCAATATAATGAAAACAATCGTAGTTTATCTGAATTAGGTCTGACATCTCAAAATTATTCCATCTATAAATGACATCAAGATTACAAAAGATTCATCCCCATCCATAGTCAAAACCATAAGATGGTACAAATAAGACAATTCTCTTAGAGCTAAGACTAAAAAAAATAAAAAGAACAGAAACAAAAGAAAAAACCAAAATAAAGGAAAAAAAAGAATAAAAGGGAAGAACAATAAGGGTTTCAAACTTTTTAGCAAAATTAAAGATCATCCTAATAAGATCCAAATTTCTGCCAATAAGATAAAAATTTTAAACCTTACCTTTCTATGAAGCAAGACCTCAAGCTATGTCATGAAGCATGATTTCAAGCTTTATCCTTTTATGAAGGAAGATTTTAAGATCTGTCTTTTTATAAAGCAAGATAACAAGATGCCAAAAGGTGGAAATGAAGTAATGTTTCCAACTGTCTATGATTCCAGCAGAAAGTTTGTAGTGTGATGGCTTGTCTATGGTGTTACATCAACTCCAACTTTAAAATGGCCTTCATTGAACCCATATCTCATATAGAACCCATTTCAAGCCTATTAAAGACATGTTGATTTCTTTTGGTAGGCAGAGTTTATTAGTGGAGATTTTTTGAATAAGCATATATATGAGATAGATAATATTTAAACTTAATAAGACCTTTGGCCAAGTAATGTGCATATGCCTATCTAAAGTGCAACAATTCTTGCTCATACAAAAATAATTCTCAAGTTTAGTACAATAATTAGGGTTGTCATGTTATGAGCCTTCAAGATCAGGGAAGTGTGTTGCATTGTCGAACCTTAAAAGGACATATTAGGCAAAGGTAGGATAATGAAAGGAATGTTTGCAAGGTTATAAAGAAGATAGCAACCAAAGCACTGAATGATGTTTTGAAATGGGTGTCACCTATTTTTCTGACTATCCTGCTTGGGTCTCCACTACTTCTATTTTTTTATCTTTAAAATGAAGCAGTGGATGTGATGTCTCCCGATGACTATACGGAGACCCTAAAGTTACCAATGGTAATGCTTTGGTTCATCACTTCAGTATGTGAGTTAATACCACTACTTTAAGTATCTCTCATGCATATCATGCATACCATACATACATGAGCATATCACATTGCACTTTTATTGCCTATTCCCCTATCAAAGTTAATAGTTAATACTCTATAAAGGAAACAATGAGAAGCATCTACAGTGTCAGGGGGCATGAAGGGCCTATTGCTTGAAAAAGGATCCAATCCGATTGTGAAAGATAGGAAGATAATGATCTAAAAAGAGATGAATATTTTACAACAAAGCAAGAGAAAGATAAAGATTTGAAGAGAAGATGGAAGGATGAAGATCCATTTTGAAGGGTGAAGACCTAATGTCCAAGGATGAAGATCCATTTCTAAGGGTGAAGAACCGACGTTTGAGGATGAAGATCTATTTTGAAGGATGAAGATCCATTTTGAAGGATAAAGAACCAACGTTTGAGGATAAAAATACATTTTAAAGGCTAAAGACCCGATGTTTAAGGATGATGTTTAAGGATGAAGATCCATGGTGAAAGGTGAAGACCCAATGTTTGAAGATTCATTGTGAAAGGTAAAGACTTGATGTTTGGGTAGAAGAACTGAAGTTGATGGCTAGAAGAAAGCTAAAACTCTTAAATGATAGAAAGTCAGCAGAATCCATTGAAGAATGGAACAACCAGCTAGAAGAAAGCCAAAATTTTCAAATGACAGAAAATCAGCATAATCCATTAAAAAAATGAAACAAATGGCTAGAAGAAAGCTACAACTCTCAGATGATAGAGGGTCAGCATAATCCATTAAAGAATGGATCATGTGGCTAGAAGAAAGTCACAATTCTCAAATGACATGAGATCAATCAAGCTAAAAGAGATGAAGTTGATCTAGTTTCTCTTAACTCTTTGAAGCATCCAGAATCGGGTCCAAAACCCAAACTAAGTCTCGGGTCCAGAGCATAAATCTTGTGTCAGTTCCATAACTCAAACTAAGTCTTGGGTTCATAACCCAAATCAAGTCTAGGGTCCATAACTCAAAACAAGTCTCGAGTCCAGAACCAGGTCTAGAACCCAAACTAAGTCTCGGGTCCAAAACCTAAATTCATTTACGGGTCTAGAACCCAAACCAATTCCTGGGTTCAGAGCCCAAATCCATTCACGGATCCAGAATCCAAATCAAGTCTCGGGTCTAGAACCCAAATTTAGTATCGGGTCCAAATCTCAGGTTCAAAACCCAATCCAATCTTGGGTCCAGAACCTAAAACTAAATCTCAGTTCCAGAACCCAAGTCCAATCTCAGGTCTAGAACCCAAACCAAATCTCGAGTCCAAAATCCAAATTCAATCTCGAATCTAGAACTCAAATTAAGTCTCAAGTCCAGAACCTAAATCAAATCTCAGGTCCAAAACCCAAACTAGGAAGTTATGGGTCCAAAACCCACCCTCATCCAAACCTAAGTTGGTTTAATTTTTAAAGCCCTAAACCTAGTCTGATTTTTTTTAAGGACCAAATCAAATCTAATCCAATTTTAAAAGCCTGAATTGAATTTGATCCAACCCTAAAGGTCCGACCAAGCCTAGTTTACCCATAAAGTAAGTCTTGGATCCCTAGAGAATTGGACTCCAATTCGCCATGGACCATTGTCCATGGTGAATTGGGACTTCAATTCGCCATGGACAATAGTCCATAGTGATTTGGGACTCTAATTCACCATGGACTTGATACCATGGCAAATTTGGGGTCCTTTAATTCGCCATGGACCATTGTCCATTGCGAATTGAAGCCTTAAGCCATTTGACTTTATCTTTCATTATGTTTTCGGGATGGATTAGGATTACTGATGATGATCAAACTTGGTTTAACCATTGGATTAATGTATTAGGGTTTAGCTTTAACTATAAATACATGATTTAATGAGAAATAGGAGGAAGCAACTGATAATTGGCAAGAGACACATCAACTGAGAGCCACCTTGAATAATTAATAAACATATAAAACTTAAACTAATAGCAGCCAAACAGGCAGGAATCACTGTCTCAAGCTTGCTTTGTTCGTCCAAGATCAAGATTGGTTAGGTAGGAGCATGGATTGGATTCAACACATTGATATTAGAGGAGCCAATACCCAGGTTTAGTTTTTTAAACTTAATTTATTTCTATCGTCCAGTGGATATATTTATTGTTAAAAAAATTGCATCTTAGAAAGCTATGAAAGTGTTAATTTGATTCCAGTAGCTTTTTTCATTTAATTTCAAAATCACCATAGCTTTAATTATTCAAACATTGTTTCAAATATCTAATAGCTTAGGATTTATCCAAAAGACCCTAAATCCAAACCATAATCCCATAAATCCAAAACCCTAAATATTATTTTCAAAAGACAAAACCTAATTTCCTAAACACCAACCTCAAAACCCAAATTTTTATCTAAAACTCTAGTTTAGGAAAAATCATAATTTCTATAAATATAAAACCCTAAATAGTAAGCACGACCTTCATCGTCACGCCATATATTTCATTAATAGGTTAATATTAAGATCTATTTGTAAATTATAATTTTTATAATTAACTTTAACTTCACTAGTTTAGCCCTAATTTACAATTGTTTATGCAATGATTGGTTATTTGTTTGATTACATGCTTTTATGATGGATGATTTATTATTGTGGATGTTTGCATAATTTAATTTGCTTAATTAATTATTTGTTTGATTTCTTGAATTGTAAAAGGCATGTTTCCACTTTGTGGGTGCCTAGGTTTTTATCATATAATTCAAGTTATTTAAAGTTCTGGATTAATGTAGAAGGATATGTTTTCACCTTTTGATGGGTATCCTATTTATTTCATTTTAGACATTGGACATGGTTGTAATGACATGTTTCCATCTTTTAAAGGTTCCCATTTATTGTTTTGTTTTGAACATTATTTTAATTTTAATATAATGATGTTTTATTTTGCGTATTCGCTTATAGTATGGATAGTATCATAATAACTAAGAATTTTATAATATTTAGACCTGAAAAGAAGGCCAGTTCCAATGAATCGAGTGTTGTGGGGTGCTGGGTCATTCTCAGCTTCCCCACGCGTACCTATCTTTCTGAACCCATTAGAGAGTTGGGGATTCCTTAGGAATCGAGTCATCCACCCATTTTATTTTCTCAGCCCATCAGGGTGGTGACTCCATTTCTCCAGATTTAGGCTCGTGTTCTATAAGGCTCTGAGCCAAATAATGCCCAAGTAGTAAGAATCATTCCACATGGGAGTGGGGGCAAAAATCCGTACTCACAATCATATTATTTTCACTCTCTAAATGAATTCAAGATCATTCAAGCAGGGGGCAAAACTGTAGACCCCCTAATTTTGGCCCTCAACAAGTCTAATCCCAATTAATAGAGGCCAAGCCAAATTTGATCTGACTTTAAAATCTTAAACCTAGTTTAAAGCCTTGAATTAGATCGGTCCAATTTTAAAAGGCTCAAATTAAGCATGTCCAATTTTTAAAGTCCGAGTTAGGTCTGATCCAAAATTAAAATTCATTCAGTTTGGTTTAATTCCAATTCAATATGTGCATAAGCTCATATTAAATTGGCCATGGTCCAGTTCAATATGATCTTTTACTCATATTGGATTGACCACGGTCTAATTTGACATGAGCCCTTGATTTAGTCTTTAATCCAAGCCAGATCTAGTTTTAGTTTTGTTTAAATTCTAATTGTATTCGGATAAACAGAAATGTATTTGAAAAATTAGGATTAGTAAGTCAAGATTAAACCTAATGTTGCTTGTAAATATAGAATTAAGAAACAGGAAAAAGACACAACAATTAACAAAAAGAGTAAAACCTTAAGCCAAGATGAAAAGCAAACAGAGAGTAAAGAAGTAGAAGAAGGTAGTAGCTCGATCCTCAGATCATCAAGGCACCAGCCAAGAGTTCAACTAATCCAAGCTATCTAAAAGAAAAGTGAACGAGCTTGATTAAGTAAACTCAACTTGGTGGAGCCAACAATGTAAGTTTGATTTTGATAATTTAATTTGTTTAAACTTCCTGTACTTACTTTCATTCCTTAACAACATTAACCAATTGTTGTTTAAGATCTCTATCTTGACTTTTATCTCATCCACTAGGACATGACTTCAATTTAAATTTTGTTCAAACTTTTATTACATGATTTAATTCAAGTTGTTTTGATCTAAAACCTTAATCCATTAGGTCAAGTCTTAGTTTGCATATTTGTATATTAGATTTTAGAATCACATTCAAAACCTTAACTTTACACGATTTAGTCATAGTTTATACCTTAAAACTATAATCTTGCTTGTAGAACTTCAATTCTAGGGTTAAACCTTAGGTTAGTAAAAAAAATCCCTAGGATAGCACAAAAACCCTAATTTTTAAGACAAAACCCTAATTCTGCATGTTTGTCCCAAAATCCTAATTTATCCTTTCAAACCCTATATTTAGCTTTAAAAACCTATTTTATACTTAAATGCCCTAGTTGTATTCAAAATAATTTACGTATTATATTAATTGAAATCCTAGTTTTATATTTAATCGTATGTTTAAATTAATTGTCTACTGCGAATGAGTTGAATGTTTAAATCAATTATTTTCCATGAATGGTTCAATTATATTTGCTTAATTATTTGAATTTTGAGGACAATGTAAAAGGCATATTTCCACTTTGTAGGTGCCTTGTTTCTTTTGTATATTTCTTTTATATTAAAAGCTTTAGGAAAATTGTAAGGGACACATTTCCATCAATTGATGGGTGTCCTATTTTATTTATTTGTATGGACATTAGGACATTGTAAGGGCTTGTTTCCATCTTTGGATGTGTGCCCAATTTGTTTAATTTATTTAATTTAATACAATATTAGTTTATTTTAATCATTGATTATATTATGGATAATATTTTAATAAGGTAAGAATTTAATAATATTTAGACCTGGAAAGGAGGTCAGTTCCAATAAACTGGGTGCTATGGATGTGCTGGGTCATTCTCATCTCCCCCATGCATACCCAACTTTCAGAACCTAGTAGGGGTTGGGGATTCTTTAAGAATTGAGTCATCCATCCATTTCTATCTTCCTAGCCCATCCGAGTGGCGACTCCCATTCTTTGGGTTTAGGTTCGTATTTTCTAAGCCCTAGAGCCTAACAATGCTGATGTTGCAAGAATCATTCCATCGGGAGTGGGGACAAAAATCCATGCTCACAATATGAGAGACAGTTTATTCGTATCAGCAAATATTTTTTTGAGTTAGTTAATTCTGAGGAAGAAAAATGCAAGCGGTTTGAGCAGGGATTGAATTGCCAGATTTGTGTTTATTTAGTAGTAATGAGGATTAAGGAGTTTTCTACACTTGGCAATGCAGCATTGGCTATTGAAAATGAAACCAAACATGAGCAGAAAAGAGGTCAACAACAGAGGAAAGTATCACCTAATGACTAATAATAGAGTAGTAAGAAAAGGCAAAGAAGTGGTCAAGTACAGATACAGACACATGGATCTAGCGGAAGGGGATATACAGTTGGATCTAGTTCTCAAATACCTCGAGTGGTGGGTTACACTACTTCTGTAGGCACGTCTTTATAGGTAGTTTTTACACCGTGCCAGCATTGCGGCAAGTTACATGCTAGTGATATTTACTTGTACCAAAGTGAAGCTTGTATGAAATGTGGCTCCAATGAATGCAAGATTAGAGATTGTCCTATGATAAAGGAAACTAATGTTGTTGAAGGACAAGGCTTTGTATAGAGATTATAGATGGGTTATAGATCATGTAAAGGTGGCCGACCTAGTGCTAGTGCTAGTTAATATAGAGGTTCTAAGACAATTGACAAACCTCAGACATGGGGTAACGCTCTTGCTAGGACTTATGACATAAAAACTATGGACGATCAGGATAATCTAGATGTTGTTGGTAAATTTTTCTTACTTGGTCTTGATGTTTATGTATTATTAGATTTTGGTTCCACACATTCAAACATATGCACAACTATAGCCTCAGGGAAGAACATGTATATTGATAGACTTGAATATGATATAGAACCTACAAATCCCTTAGACCATAGTGTAAGGGTAAACAAAGTGTATCAGGATTGTCCAATTAGAACTCATGATATATAACTTCTAGCCAATCTGATTGAACTTCCATTTCATGATTTTGATGTAATTTTAGGGTTGAATTGGTTATCACAACATCGAGCAATCATGGATTGTCATAGAAAAACTATGACTTTTAAGATCCCTGGACACGGTGATATTGTTGTTTAGGGAGAAAAGCAGTTTTATCCTTCTAGCTTGATCTCTGCTGCTAAAGCTAGAAAGTTAATTAGGAAGAGATGTGAAGCATACTTTGCTTATGTGATTAATACAGGCATTCAAGCAAGACTTTGGAAAACATACCTGTAGTGTGTGAATTTCTAGATGTCTTCCCAGAAGAATTACCAAGGGTACTATTAGATAGGGAAGTGGAGTTTGCTATTGATGTAGTTCCAAGGACAACATTGATTTCCATACCACCTTTATAGGATGGCACCTCCAGAGCTAAAAGTATTAAATGTGCAGCTTTAAGAATTGCTTCATAAAGGGTTCATTAGACCTTATATATCACCTTAGGGTACACCAGTTTTCTCTGTGAAAAAATGATGGTACGCTATGGTTGTGCATTGATTATTGACAGTTGAATAAACTAGCCATAAAAAACAAATATTTGCTTCCTCGAATTGATTATTTGTTTGATAAGCTGAAGGGAGTAGGTGTATTTCTCAAAAATTGACCTTAAATCAAGCTATTATCAAATGAAAGTTAAGGAAGTTGATGTTCCAAAGATAACTTTTAGAACTCAATATGGGCATTATAAATTTCTAGTTATACCATTTGGTTTGACTAATGCTCCGTTAGCTTTCGTGGATTTGATGAATTGGGTCTTTAAGCCTTATTTAGACTAGTTTGTAGTTGTTTTTATTGATGATATATTGGTCTATTCCATGAATAGGGGGGAGCATAATAAACATTTGAGGACTATGCTATAGACATTGAGAGAGAACCAATTATATGCTAAGTTGTCAAAATGGAATTTTTGTTAACATAGGTAACATTTCTAGGACACGTGGTATTAGCTGAAGGTATTCATATAGATCTTATTAAAATAGAAATTATTCTAAAGTGGCAACCACTGAAGAATATGATATAAGTTCAAAGTTTCCTTGGCTTAGCTGGTTACTACATATGATTTGTACGAGGATTTTCTAAGATACCACTTCCAGTTACTAAATACTTAAAAAGGAAACTAAATTCAAGTGGGATGACCAATGTCAAGCGAGTTTTGAATAGTTAAAATCTATGTTGACAAAAGCACCTATTTTGACACAACCAACCCTAAGTAAAGATTATGTGATTTACAGTAATGCTTCTCATTAGGGACTTGGTTGTGTATTGATGCAGGAAGGAAAAGTGATTGCTTATGCTTCTAGGAAATTGAAACCACATGAGTTGAATTATCTCACATATGATTTAGAACTTGCAGGTATTATTTTTTCTCTAAAATGTGGTAGCACTACTTGTTTGGCAAAAAATGCTATATTTACACTTATTATAAAAGCTTGAAATATTTGCCTACTCAAAAAGAGCTTAATTTGAGGTAGAGAAGATGGATGGAATTAATCAAAGATTATGACTATATCATTGATTACCATCCTGAAAAAGCTAATGTGGTAGCGATGCTCTAAGTCGAAAGACTTTGCCAGGTAATAAATTAATACATTATGGACCAAACATAATATATATTATATATAACCAAAAATAATATAATGTGTTATATTGACAGAATTAAGAATTGAATGAACCCTTAAACAAAAAAGTTATAGAGGCCCAACAAAAGAACTAAAAGTTGCTAGAAGTGATAGAAAAAGTATGCAAAGGTGAAAGATCATACTATGTTATTTTGGAAAATGGTGATTTATATTTCAAGAATCAGCTTTATGTTCCTGATGTGAAGGAGTTAAAGGAAAGTATTCTTAGAGAAGCTCAAAATATTAATATACCGTGCATCCAGGAAACAGCAAAATGTATCAAGATTTGAAGCTTTTCTTTTGGTGGCCTGGTATGAAAAGAGACATTACTGAGTATGTCACGAAATGCTTAGTATGTCAATAGGTTAAAGCAAAGCATCAATTGCCATCGGGTCTTCCGCTGCCATCACAATACCAGAGTGGAAATGGGATAGAGTCACTATGGATTTTGTGACTGGTTTTCCGAACACCCAAAAGAAGCATGATTCAATTTGGGTGATTATTGATAGATTAGCTAAGTCAACTCATTTTTTTTCAGTTAGAACTGAGAACTCATAAGATAAACTTACAGAATTGTATATAAATGAGATAATCAGACTTCATGGAGTTCCAGAGTCTATCATATAGTCAGACTTCATAGAGTGCCATAGTCTATCATATCATATCGAGACCCATGCTTTACTTCAAGATTTTGGAAAACTTTTTAGAAAGTAATGGGTACTCGACTCCATTTCAGCACTGCATTCTATCCACTTTTCAGCTATGTTATTGAATTTGAAGATAGTTGGGATAAACATCTACCATTAGTAGAATTTACTTATAACAATAGCTACCAGACAAGTATTGGTATGGCACCATATGAAGCATTGTATGGAAAAAATTATAGAACTCCCCTTTGTTGGGCTGAAGTGAGTGAAAATAAGGTGGTGGGACCTAATCTCATAAGACGAACTAAAGATAAAGTGAATCTCATAAAGGATCGACTAAAAATTACAATGGATAGATAAAAGTCTTATACAGATTTGAAGAGAAGGGACATTCAATACAATATGGGGGATAAGTATTTTTGAAAGTATCACCATGGAAGAAAGTTCTCCTTTTTGGTAAAAGAGGTAAACTAAGTCCTAGGTTCATTGGACCTTACGAGATACTTGAATGTGTAGGTCCAGTAGCCTATAAACTAGCTTTACCACCAGAATTAGCCAAGAAACATAATGTATTCCATGTGTCAATGCTTAGAAGATATAGATCATATTTGTCACATATAATACAAGCAGAATCCATTGAAATACAACAAGATTTAAGTTATGAAAAAGAACCAGTGGCTATCTTAGCTAAAGAAATCAAAAGAATTATGAAACAAATGCATCCCTCTGCTAAAAGTATTATGGAGAAACAACTCAACTGAGGAGGTAACATGGAAAAGTGAAGAAATAATGAGGCAACAATACCCTCAACTATTTCAAACACCTTGAATAAGTATTAAGGATGAAATTTCTTAAGAGGGAGAGTTGTAATTTTTGAAATTTTTAAGTATTGAATTTCTAAATTATACTGATATAGGACTGTGTATAATGTAGAGAGTGACTCCGGTATTTATGATAGATGAAAAATCTTAAAAAGTTAAAAATTAAATTCAGATGTGGACTTAATCGGTATTTCTGTAAAAGAATCTTTAAGTGGTAAAACATTATGAAATATCTTTTTGCCCATAGAATTGGATTTTTATTTAAATTAGGATGTGAAATATAGATAATAGAGCTTTAAATTAATTTTAAAAAATTAATTTTATTATTTTATAGAATTAAAAGTTGAATTAGAAATAATTTAAGAAAGTGAGTGCACCAAAGTTACTGTGAGCACACCTTATATGATCAAAATCCAAATTAATATATATAAATAAATAATGATTCTATTTTCTTCTTCTTCCCCATCCCAAAACCAGCCTAGCACCATTCCATAACCAAAAATTTTATTTTTTTCTTCCTTCTTTCATTAAACCTAAGTAAAAATTAAGAAAAATTTACATATAACTCAAAATTTTTAGTAAAATTCATTAGATAAGATTAGAAACACCAAAATTACAGCCAAGAAAAATTGATGAAGAAAGAGAAAGTGCTATTTGTAAGAAGTTAGTTCTTGTTTGTTCATAATTTATTATTCTTTTATTTTTTTTAATTTTTATGAATTATTGCAGACCCTTAATTTTAGCTCAGAATGAATTCGATTCTAGTTAAGGTCCAAATTAAATCCAATCCAACCCTTAATAAATTGATTCTAAACCAGCATGAACTGTCAAATCGGCCCTACCAATTCGACATGAGCAATAGCTCATGTCAAAATTAGCCAAGCCAATTCGATGTGGGCCCTAAACCATGGCTGATCCAATCTTTAAGTGTCCTACTTTTGTTTAAACTTAAGGAAACTCAGATTAATTAAGTGAGGCAGTACCTTTTCTAATTAAATTAGGATTGTTCAACCAAGATAGAGCCAGATCGCCCTAGTTTTCTCTATAAATACAAAGTAATTAAAAGAAAAAAAGAACGACCACAATTAATAATTAAAGAACCACTTTTAGCAACACAGTAGCCAAATCAAGAATTGAGGAGTCAGAATTAACAATCACAACTAGCTTTAGCAATTAGAACCAATACACAGAAAGTAATCCTAAAACATATAGAGAGCAAGAGAGACAGTAGCTAAAACAACAATTGATATTAGAATTATTTAGCCTAGCCAAAACTTGGTCCGATCCAAGGAAGAAGTAACATCATCAAGCTCCAGTCTCTATGGATTATAGTGTTCAAATGAAGCTTGGTTCAACAAAATTACTTTGGTAAAGCCAACAACTTAGGTGAGGTCTTCATAAACTTAGTTTATTTTATTTAATTGACTAACTCTTTGTTTAACTTTTATAAACATATTATTTAATATTTTAAATTGCAAGTTTTAATCATAGTCTCATAAATCTAGAACCCTAATCTTGCATATTAAATCTTAGATTTAGGATTAAAACCTAGTTTTGTACATTAAACCCTAATTTGTATGCTAAAATCCTGAATTATGTGATAAAATCCTAATTCAACAACCAAACCCTAATTCTAAAACCAAACCCTAGTTCCATAACAAAACCATAATTCCACAACCAAATTATAATTTCACAACAAAACCCTATATTATAAAATCAATTACCTTTCGGGGACGCTACCTTCAGTCCTCCGTAAGGGGAGCTGCTCCCTTGACCCTCGCTTGCTAATCGCACTACAAGGAAAACTAAATCAGACAACGCTTTCTGGCTGTTGTCTGATGAAGACAAACACCGTTGTCTATTGAAGCGATGTCTGATAGCATTTCAGACAGCGGTTTTAAAACCGTTGTCTTATGTAGGTTTGCACAACGGTTTTTAATTTTATTAGACAACGGTTTTTGGCCGTTGTCTGACGATCGTTCCGACAACGGTTTCTAATTTATAAGACAACGGTTTTTAACCATTGTCTGATTGTTTCCACAACGTTTTTGAAATTATCAGGCAACGGTTTCTAAAATTTCAGACAACGATTTTTAACCGTTGTCTGACGAAGGTTTAGACGACGCTTTTTGACCGTTGTCTGATGAAGACAAAAACTGTTGTCTATTGAGATGATGTCTGATAGCATTTCAAACAACGATTTTTAACCGTTGTTTGATGAAGGTTTAGACAACGCTTTTTGACCGTTGTCTGATGAAGACAAAAACCGTTGTCTATTGAGGCGATGTCTGATTAAGGTTTATACAATGCTTTCTTATTATAAACCGTTGTCTGATTAAGGTCTACACAACGCTTTCTTATTAAAAACCCGTTGTCTGATGAATGTTTATACAACGCTTTTCTTATTAAAAACCGTTGTCTGATTAAGGTTTACACAACGCTTTCTTATTAAATACCGTTATATAATGAAAGTTTACACAACGCTTTTTAATTTTTCAGACAATGGTTAATTAATCTAAAACCGTTGTAGAAGGACGCTAAATACAATGGTTAATTAATGTGCACACTGAATATTAGACAATAGTTTCAATGTTCATTTTCATTTCACCACCATTGTCTGTTAAACTATAAATTATACATATAAGACAACACTTTATAATGGAGGATTGCAAATTTGGGAATAAAAAAACCTCCACAAATTCAACCATTCAACATATTAACAAACTAAAAAAAATCAACACTATACATATATCACTGAATTATACTATTAACTTCAACTTGAATGATGCTTCATGAAATATTTGGCGAAGTCAATCCTAATCTCGTTGATGTCGGCATCACTATACTCCAAGTTGCCTCTGCGTAGCCACTGAAAAATGAATCAAATTTTGGTTAGCCACATGTGGTAAATACAAAACTATTATATAAAAAATGAAAATAATTAAAATTCTCACCTTAGCTGCAAACTGAAGCTCCTTGTCATAACAGATTTCCTTCATGAACATCATGACAAAGAGGCCGCAGTCCGTGGCCTCTTTCTGCACAGGAACCCCCTGAAATAGCAAATGAAAACAAAAATGAAGTACCACATGTTACATCCATATGTAAACCCATATGCAAACCAACACATCAACCTAATCACACAATCTAACCTGAAAAAATGCAATCCAAATATATACGAGCAAGTATACAAGTAATGCCAGCAGTGCTGCAATTGGAAATGAAAAAATGCAGACCAACTGAAAATGCTTTGTGGACTCCAAGTTTGTACTCAAATGAAAAAATGCAGTCCAAATTTTGCAATATTTCTTTCATAGAACAAGCAATTAACATATTGTATAAATTGTATAAATCAGAAATGATGAGAAAAACAATACCGCCATGTTCTCCCATAAAATTTTCCTCCTCACATTCTTGTTGACACTCTCTTTGTATAACTTTATGGCACTACAAGAAACACAATATAAGTTAACAAAATTGCATTTTCCCCAAATTTTATAACTTAAGACTAAATAGGCAGACTTTAGAAGCGCAACTTACTTGTCAACAACCTCTATCCATTCCTGGCTAGCAATGCGACGTTTAAGAGGGTCCATGTGGTAGACTACCTCTCCCGTCGGATTTACAACAGTCAATACCCAGTGATTCCTACGAAATAACAAAATAAAATACAAGCAATTCTTCATATTTGGAAGAACATAACACCAAACAATTCATTGAACAAAAAGATCTGAATAAATACAGAACCGACAATGAAACAGTGATTTCAATCACCAAAATAGCAAACACAAAGGCTCAATTCATAACATCAATCACAATCACATACAGAAGCAGCGTTATTTAGCTACTAACTCTCATTAGCTACGATAGCGGATAAAAAAGAAAGGTAAAGAAATACTCACACATCATTGAAATGCAAGAGAAAGTATTGCCCTTCTTTAGCCCCCTTAAATCGACTCGCAAGTGTACGTGACCTCCCCCCTGAATTACCACATCCAATGGCACCAATCATGCTGGGATCCACAAATCCAATCATATCAACCATTTTATGCCTTTTGACATATTCATATAAGTAGCTGCATACAAAATGAAGTAATAGTTGGTACATATTATCAGTTTAATTCCAGCACAATTAACAAAGAAAATAAAAAGCTATTGTACTTGGAAACTTACTGAATAAATATGGTAAGTATGGATCCGGACATTTCAGCGCACACAGCATGTAGATCTTGTATGAACACAACTTGCTTTTTGCTCACACCAAATGCTTCTTCACTTAGGGCAAAACTAACTGTTCGATCATCGCTTAAGGCATCCTTCGCCCACAGCCACAAACGTTTCAAAGACGCTGGATAATCAGCACCCATCTGAACATGCAGCTCCTCCTCAAACATATCAGCTTCTATAACAACGGGCTTCTTTAATTTCTTGGAGGCTTTTTTCTTCACACAAGCTTTTTTAAAACTCTGAAAATAAAGGGGGGCACGTGAACACAGTAAATAGCAAAAAAAAAAAAGCAATTATGCAAAGTTTCATTTCTCAAAACTTAACCTTTGGATTAGACACCCCATCCAGCATAATCAAATTTCTCGGCCATGCTATAAAAGTACCCACGGCTTGGTCCACAGTAACAATTTCATCGCCGACTGGGAATGGGATATTGACGTCTGTAAATATAAAAAACATGGAAAAAATACATTTATTTATATGTTTGAATATAATCATTAGAAGTTTGAATAAATATTAAGTAGTATCCTCAAACCTTGAATTGTACGAGTGATCGACACTCTTGCATTCTCTTGTGCAATCTTAACTCCATGGAGAGATGGCTCATGTCCTTCAACAAGCGGAACTTCAACAACCTTTGCATAAGCAACAATATTGCTCGGTGATCCTATGGCCAGCTTCGCCAATTTCACTTGATTATCAAACCCATCATCATAAATTTTTTTAACAATGTCATCATTTTGTATTTCATCCTCCTCATTATTGGGACCTTTGACATCAGCAGAAACCTCAATACCTTCTGCCTCCTCAGCATCAGCAACCATAGCAACAACTTCGATTCATTCTGCCTCCTCAGCAGCAGCAACCTCATCAACATCTACAACAACCTCAGCAGCAACCTCATGAACATCATCCTTATCAAGCACCTCCACTTTCTCCAAAGCAAGGACCTTCTCATCATCAACAGAATTGGGGCTCCTTTTTGCTTCATCTGAATTGAGACTCCTTTTTGCTTCAACAGAATTTGCATCAAATTAAGGACTCAAATTCTTCCTCACAACTGGCACTTGCACCTCTTGATCCTTCACAATAGGAATGGAATTGGAGCAACTTGCTTGTTGGGAAGGCATGTTTGGACTAGACACAGGCTTTGAAAAAAATTCTACTCTAATCTTGGCAATTTCAGCAGCCCAAAATGCATCTCTCTGCGCTATAATTTTCTTGGTCTCCTCCTCCATGACCATTTGAACCCGCTCCCGTATCTTTTCATCAAAATTCTTTGCTTTTCTCTGTCTTGGGAGACCAAAATAGACAGATTGCTTCACGTGCCTTCCCTGGCCACGTACTCTTCCAGAATGCTCCGGTTTACCAAGCGCCTTCGATAACACATCATTAGCACCTTGTTCATCTACTTCACCTGAACTAACTTGCTCCTTTAATGACTCCTAAAAAATAGACCCAAAATGGATGTAGTTAATAAATTAGGAAACAATAAAAGCTGATGAATTGAGTTGAAACTTGAATCAAAAATCAGAACTTACGATTTCCTCAGCTTTGTGCTTCACTCTCTCATCTTTAAACTTTCCTTGTCTGTCCTGCCTTGCAAGGATCCAAGCCTTCGATCGATCGATCTCTGAAATCCCTTCAGGATGAGATTTAGTCTGCATGTATATATATAGAGGATGACCTTATTAGTAATATAAACATGTTTTAAGAAGCATTATAAATCGATATTGACGATACACAAGTCGTAGAAAGCAAAATTAAATACACAAGTCAACACTAACCCATTCACTTTCCAAGTTCGCGTATCCTTTTCGAGACAAACGATGAGGATACTCGTTCTGCATACTTCTCTTGTGTTGTTCTTCATGAATTTTCTAAGACAAAAAGGAACAAAACATCATAAGTATGAAAAAGGAATCCAGATTACCATTTGGAACTAAATTAAGAAACAAGAAAATTGAAGATTTCCTTACGCTAAACTCGACTCCCAGATGATCAGCAACAAAAATGTCCCAGTGCGACTGCTCAATGAATGTGAAGTCAGCTGGAGGAAACCGCAGCTTCTCTGGTTCATCATGGTGTGGAAGAACATAGAGTCTCGTCAACCGACATTTGAATTCCCTCCATTTTTTACCAGCAGACTGCAGTACCATTTTCTTGGAAGTCGGTGGTACAACGAAAGCCATCTACATACATAAACCACAAAAAGAAAATTAGATGAATAAGTTACTGAAAACCCAACGTGTATAAAGCAATTGAAAAACTAATGTATATAAATTAATTGTGTGGGAAGGATTTTGCATAACCTGGACACAATCCCAAATCTTTGTTTTTACATCTTCAGCAACTTCCTTCCAGGAATCATGCCATATCGGGGCTTTAGACCTTGCTAAAACTCCGATATATGATTGCATCTCTGAAGCAGCCCTGCCAAATGGTGCTCCCTTTGCATTAAATGAAACTGTAGGCTTTTGGCTACTGATCTTCCGTCTAACAATTCGGTGCATGGAGACACACCCTCATTTCAGCAATTTTAATCCTGCAACATCGTCCTCGTTTGATTTCGGCTTAACCTTATCCACTCGCTTTCTTTTCTTGGACAGTTTTTTTTCCAAGTTTTCAAAGATCGACTTCCTCTTCGAAGATACGGGGGAAGAAATCAACGGCTTTTCTGATTGCATTGTCCGTGTCCTTGAGATAGCCTTCACCACTCTCATTGTGGCTGGATTTGGGGAAGACCGGGCTTGTTGTTTACATACACGGGGAGAAGAACGGGTGGGTAGTTGATACGATTGTTTCTTCTTCGAAGGAGCCATAATCAGCACCTGCATTCACAAATTAAAAGTTACATTTTGTACGAAATCATCCAGTTTAAACATTGGAAATCACAGGAAACATGTGCAGGTTTGATAAGCATCAGCCAACAGGTAAGAATTATATGTGAAAATGCATTTTTGTAGAATGTTGATGTAAGCCTGCATTTTATCACGTTGCTAAGCAAATAACTCATAATTTAATTGGGACACGGCTAAACTAAAATCCTACTACGAGACTAAAACAAAACAGAATTAGTAAAAAATAAACTATAGCTTGCACAACAGACAAGATAGCTACAAGTTATTTAGTCGATTAGATTAATGAAAGTGGTTAAGGACTTATTTCAGGTGCATTTGAAATGACACCTATTCTAAAGCCACATTCAACAAGACCTGTGTCCACAACCATGAACCTGTACTGTATCAAATCAAAGAAAACCTATGCATTATTTAAGTCAAATCTCAATATTTCAAATTCCTCTGTCCAAACCAGTGAAAGGCTTATCTATCTCTTCCAGTAAAAAAATATTCGCATGGCTAAAATTTAGTCAAAGATTAACAAACAGGACATGGGCTGTATTTCGGAGCAGGAAAAAATATTAACAGCGACATTTGCAATATTCTACTCATTGCAGCCGGAAACAAAAAGAAGCAGCATATACAACAGCAACTAAGTCTCATGAAAATGGTTTATAAAACAAACTTCTAAGAACTAAGAAGAGGAGGAAAAATATTATACAATAACATAATAACAGATAAAATTAAAAAAAAATTGCAGAGCGACAAAAGTATATAACGAACCTCGAAGGTTGGAACTGAGGGAGTGAATGCAGAAACGCAGTGAGTGGCGGGCGGGTTAGAGAGAAAGGTATAAGAGGAAGAAGAAATATGGATGTGCCGTGCGTTTTTAGGTCAAGACTGAAGATTTCGAAAGAGGGAAGGAAGAGAACAAAGTTAGGTCTAGCAATGGAAAGAGGGAAGGAGGAGAACAAATTTGGGTTTAGTTTCTGAAGCTTTCTACCCGTGAAAATGGAAACAAATTAGGTATACACAGAGAAATCGAAAGAGGGAAGAAGGAGATAGGACAGAGAAATCGAAAGAGGGTCTGTTTAGGTTTATTGTTAAATTTCAAAACGGCCGTGTTTTGGGCAAAATGGGGGCAACTGAAAATTTTTTTGGGAAATAAAGGGGGAAATTTAAGTGTTCAAAATATTGCTCAAGTTTTGACATCCCTCTTTTGAAACAAAATGAATTTTTCAAATTTTTGTTAAATTAACTTTACAAATTCACTTATATAGATGACTCATAAAATTCAATTTATAATTCATCCATAAGTGCTTAAGGCAATACAATTTAAATAATTAGTAGTGATAAATTTCTATGAACCCTATATAATTATAAAATTTAGTGTTAATGTAAATTAGATTGAGCAAAAACTAAATAATTCTAACATTGAAAAATTTTAACGAATACTTGTATATACTAATATATATACTTGTATATATGAATAAGCAAGTCCACAAGATTACTTGTATATATACTAACATATACTAATATATATACTTGTATATATACTAATATATACTTGTATATACTTATATATATATACTAATATATATACTTGTATATACAAAAATATACTAATATATATACTTGTATATATACTAATATATACTTAAATCGATACTTGTATATTTGTATATACTAATATATATACTTGTATATACTTGTATAGCCTTTAATATATACTTGTATATACTAATATATACTTGTATATACTTGTATATATACTAATATATATACTTGTATATATACTTGTATATATGAATAAGCAAGTCCACAATAATACTTGTATATACTAATATATACTTGTATATACTAGTATATACTAATGTATACTTGTATATAATATATATATACTAATATATATACTTGTATATACAAATATATACTAATATATATACTTGTATATATACTAATATATTGTAACACCCCGATACTCCATATAAGTACTACACATATACCTGGTATACGTACAGTAAATATATAAAGTATAAAGATGTCACATTTCGTTACAATTTAAAAACCTTTAACATAGCTCAAACCACAATACATTAATTTAAAGAACATTTACAAAATCGATATACTTTTAATGATCTTATAAATATACAATAATCTTATCTTTCTCGAAACATCATTTATACAAATGATTACATTCTTGATAAAAGTACATCATAATTAAATTATACATGTATGCATCACCCTCTAGTTGGTCTCGACAAACTCTTACTCTTCTCGTGGCATGACGCAAGACTTTATATCTTTCATCTGGTCACCTGCGCGATCAAACAACCACGCTAAGCCCGAGAGCTTAGTAGTACAAATATATAATATACACATACATTATAAAAATATTAGCATATAATGATATATCAATTCCATGTAACTTTAGCTTATCATATCTTTTCTTTTAGATTGTACCTTTCATATATCTCAACTAAATCATATTTCAATACCCACATTCCACAACATACTTCATAACATTATTTTATTCACCATTTACCAATCATGAATAACATTTCCAACAAGGCAATCATTAACACCAACCACAATCCATCACCAATACTCACAATCAACATATCAATACATACACATTACATATCATACCTCATAACATTCCTTTGATTAGATCATTCTTGTGTTTAAAACATATTTATAATGTTCATGTTTAAGTTTAGAAACAATGGAACCTTTGAAGAATCAAAACAATGTAAAAAGAAACAAAGTATAAAGCAATATGTAATTCATTTGTAGGACACGCCCAACCCATTTGATGGACACGCCCAGCCACTTGATGGAACACGCCCGTGTCACTAACAACAAAAGAGGCAGTAGCCAATTCAAACAATTGACACGCCCAGCACCTTTGATGGACACGCCCGTGTCACTAACAACAAAAGAGGCAGTAGCCAATTCAAACAATTGACACGCCCAACTCAATTGATGAACACGCCCGTGTCTCTTCAATGCCTATGGCCGTGTCACCCATAACCAAAACCAATTCTCTTCTAATTGCACTCAAACACAATATTCATCATATAACATGCTTCAAATGAATATAATCAATGTTTTAAACACATATTCATCACAAGAATTACTTCACAACACATTAATATAACAATTAAACACATCTCAACTCAAAACCCTAAAATTAACATCTCCACCATTTCCAACAACAACCACTAATTAAACTCATAACTTAAAATCAATTTAACACTTGAACACACAACACAACACATCTCAAATCCACCAAATCACAAAATCATCAAACCTTACTTCACTTCCAACACAACTTCCAATTAAGTAAAGAAAACAAGAGAATACTTACCATCTTTCCAACAAAACCAACACCAATCCAATCCTTTAGCTTGTAATCAATTTCAATACTTGTAAACACATATATAACACACTAAATCATGAAATCAATCCATCACAACCTATCTCAAACATTAACAAGGGAAAACAAGTAAGTACTTACCTCAATTGATGAATTCCACCAAATCTCCACTTAATCCTTTGATTCTTCCTTCAATTCTCTTAAAACCCTAAGGTTTTGGTGAAGATCAACTCATCTCTCTACCTCTCTCTCTCTCTCTCTCGTGCAAGAACCAAAAGGAGAAGAAGAAGAAGAAGAGAATATCTTCATTTCTTTTTCCTCTTCCACGATAGCCACATATATGTATATAATAATAATAATAATAATAATAATAATAATATAATTACTAATTACCAAAAATCCTCCACCAAGCATTTCATTTCAAGCAATTACTCATATACCCCTTATCACTTAACTTAGCTTTTGTCTCTTATGAACCCAATTAAGTAATTCCACATGCCATATAAAAATATCTCCTCTTGCATTGACTCTTTCTCTTTGACCATTTTATATGTTATATATATCACCATATACACAACATATAAACTTGTCTCTAAACCCTAAATTTCCCCAAAACACATATACATATATGTTCTTTTCTCAATTTAAACCAACAACAATAACAACAACAACAACAACATACAAAACTTCTGGGGCATGCATCGGGATATTACAATTCTCTCCCCCTTAAATAATTTTCTCCTCGAAATTATCAGTACCGTAACGATTCATTCTTAACAAAATACTATCTCAACTTTCATATGAAGTTAATTATATGCTCAAGTCATAGTGTCATCAAATCATATAATTTTAACTCTTCCCTTTCAAATCAACCGCCTTCTTTAAATTTCATAACTCATCATTCTATATGATTAGATATCTTATTACTTTCTTGATCAAACATTCAAAAGAACTCATTACATCTTTTATCAATGTCTTTACACAAGAATTAGATCATTATATAATACACTTATACTTCATCCAATCTTTATATTCAATATATTCTATTCCTTCACTTCTTTGTAATTACTCTTTTAACTTTATCCTTAAAAATCATTGGTTTATATCTTAGCATTAATTATCCCGTCATTACAATCACCGTCTAAATAGACATTTATCAAACCTCAATGGATAACAAAATCTTTATTTTTCACAAATGGAGTTATTTCTTTAGCACGCTTTTTATTTAAATTACATCTTAATACATTACCTTTCAACTTATTTCATAAATAATCAATCTTTTCCCTTTTTATCATGATTTATAACTATTATAACTCCATTTATTCATGTTCACTCACACTTTGAAATTTACATCATATACATTATCATGCAAACAATTATACTCTTAGTACAACTATACATGTCAAATCTCAATAATGATTCATAATCTTAGCCAATTCAGATCCATTGATCTATTTATCACAATATATCCACGTTCCAATCTTGCTCAATTCCAACCAACAATTTATTTATTCAAACTTATCATAAAATTTCACAATATTCATATATGTATTTATATAACTTAATTCCATTAGGGTAAACTTACATTCAATTCCTGATCTCTTCCGATCTATATTCAATCAAATTATCATGATAACCAATCACTTCAAATTATCTTAATATAATTTCCAACCAATTCTCATAAAAATTTTATACCATATTTACTATCTATAGCTCATTCACTTAAACCTCAAATTTATTCATTTATTCATCACATATCATAAACATGTTTAGTATAACTTTCAATCACATTTGTATTTTCTCCCTTTTTAACATCTCCTCACATTTCATTTCCTTGTTATACTTATTTTGATTACCTCTTTGCCATAATATTCATAACTCGAGACATTTCCATAATTTCTTTTTTTCTCTTAACTATCATAAATATAACCAAATGCTTAACATCAAATTGATAAGATACAACTTTATCCATCATAACGTTTAACTATACTTTTCATCATAATTTCAATCTCATCAAATCTATATTACAATCATTATATCTAAGACCCAAATCCATGGATAACAAATTAATCAATCAAATATACCGAACAAAACACATGGCTTAAGAGGTTAATATTCAAGCCTGGAACTCTCAAATCAATTCTGTTCTTTCACAATTTTATTCTCAATTTACAAATACAAGACTAAGGTGTATCTCAAGAATTACATATTTCTTCTTTACATTATTGCTATAACAAAAGTTAATACATTCCAACTCCATTTCAAACCACTTTGCACTCGATTATAATGTCTATCTCAACTTAATTCACGTTTCAACAATATTACTATATACATATTTAACCATATGTAATTTCTATAAAATTTCTTTTCGTCACTTCATTTCGAATCCATTTACAATCTCTTATAATATATAATTACATGGAATTTCCATATGTGAGCACTTTAGAACTCTAAATATCATATGATCATCAAATTCAATGCTGACTATAACAATTTTCACTGTCCAATATTATTCAAGTCCATTCTATACTCACTTCCATCTCATAATCCATTCCGCTTTACACAGTTCAAAACCTAATATCTCTTAGGTCCACTAATACATATTGCATCATTTCCATATCACTTATTCCATAATTATACCACATACATATTCATAGGTCACCTTCATAATGTGATTCACACATTTGTTTATATATCATAATTTCATTCATATTGAAAATCAATTCACATATCATATACATGTATACCCTTACTTAGATATTCTTATTTTATGTTTCTTTTTCACACATTCAATACAAATTTAATGTTTATCACTTTCCACTAAGACTTTAACTTTCCAATTTACTACTTTGCTTAAACTTCAATTTGCCAAACTCATCTTTTCTTAATATCACTTTAGAAACATCTTATGTATATATATCACAAAGCAAAGTCAAAACATATAATTTCTCCAATTATTAAGCTCATTTCAGAAATCTCAAATATCACATATTACCATCATTACTATGAGCTTTCACAATATCCAAGCATCTCACATTTCTAACGTTGCATTCACAATGTTTACATTAAAATAACAATATCAACTTATTCTTACTTAACCAATCTCATCTCTTTTCCTTTAAACAAAACCTTAACTTTATATATGTACATACTTCAAACTTTAGATAGTCACACTTTGTCTATAATAACCAACTCATTCAATATCCCACCATTCTTTCCTCATTTTTGTAACATATCTTTCAATAATAACAATCCAGCAATATTTCCTTTGTCTATTAACCCCAACATAAACCTTAATATAAAGAGGTTCAAAGTGTAGAAGAAAGAGTACATACTCTTATCTTAATTTGTTTTCAACTCATTTTCAACTCTATTCTCTTTATGTTTGAATTCTTATTATGTCCCACATCATATTACTCATAAACATCAACATTACACTCCATATTGCACACAACATGACATTTCCATATGCATCATCAATATACATATATCACATTACATTTCACAATTAGTTTCTCATAATCAATTAGGCACTATGCCTCAATTATAATTCATTTCCAACATTATTGCCAACAATCATGGTTTCTCATCACATCAAAATGGTATACACATATATCATTAATTATGTTAAACATCTCATATAACACAAATATTCTACAATTCATATAATGCCACATCCGAGACCAACCTAGGTGTCAATGCATATGCATGTATTACCAATTGCATTTCAAAACTCTTCTTTTTGATTCATTTTATGCGTTTCAAAACTTTTTCTTTTAATTTCACTTAGGCCGAGAATCTCGAACCTAGGCTCTGATACCAAAATAATTGTAACACCCCGATACTCCATATAAGTACTACACATATACCTGGTATACGTACGGTAAATATATAAAGTATAAAGATGTCACATTTCGTTACAATTTAAAAACCTTTAACATAGCTCAAACCACAATACATTAATTTAAAGAACATTTACAAAATCGATATACTTTTAATGATCTTATAAATATACAATAATCTTATCTTTCTCGAAACATCATTTATACAAATGATTACATTCTTGATAAAAGTACATCATAATTAAATTATACATGTATGCATCACCCTCTAGTTGGTCTCGACAAACTCTTACTCTTCTCGTGGCATGACGCAAGACTTTATATCTTTCATCTGGTCACCTGCGCGATCAAACAACCGCGCTAAGCCCGAGAGCTTAGTAGTACAAATATATAATATACACATACATTATAAAAATATTAGCATATAATGATATATCAATTCCATGTAACTTTAGCTTATCATATCTTTTCTTTTAGATTGTACCTTTCATATATCTCAACTAAATCATATTTCAATACCCACATTCCACAACATACTTCATAACATTATTTTATTCACCATTTACCAATCATGAATAACATTTCCAATAAGGCAATCATTAACACCAACCACAATCCATCACCAATACTCACAATCAACATATCAATACATACACATTACATATCATACCTCATAACATTCCTTTGATTAGATCATTCTTGTGTTTAAAACATATTTATAATGTTCATGTTTAAGTTTAGAAACAATGGAACCTTTGAAGAATCAAAACAATGTAAAAAGAAACAAAGTATAAAGCAATATGTAATTCATTTGTAGGACACGCCCAACCCATTTGATGGACACGCCCAGCCACTTGATGGAACACGCCCGTGTCACTAACAACAAAAGAGGCAGTAGCCAATTCAAACAATTGACACGCCCAGCACCTTTGATGGACACGCCCGTGTCACTAACAACAAAAGAGGCAGTAGCCAATTCAAACAATTGACACGCCCAACTCAATTGATGAACACGCCCGTGTCTCTTCAATGCCTATGGCCGTGTCACCCATAACCAAAACCAATTCTCTTCTAATTGCACTCAAACACAATATTCATCATATAACATGCTTCAAATGAATATAATCAATGTTTTAAACACATATTCATCACAAGAATTACTTCACAACACATTAATATAACAATTAAACACATCTCAACTCAAAACCCTAAAATTAACATCTCCACCATTTCCAACAACAACCACTAATTAAACTCATAACTTAAAATCAATTTAACACTTGAACACACAACACAACACATCTCAAATCCACCAAATCACAAAATCATCAAACCTTACTTCACTTCCAACACAACTTCTAATTAAGTAAAGAAAACAAGAGAATACTTACCATCTTTCCAACAAAACCAACACCAATCCAATCCTTTAGCTTGTAATCAATTTCAATACTTGTAAACACATATATAACACACTAAATCATGAAATCAATCCATCACAACCTATCTCAAACATTAACAAGGGAAAACAAGTAAGTACTTACCTCAATTGATGAATTCCACCAAATCTCCACTTAATCCTTTGATTCTTCCTTCAATTCTCTTAAAACCCTAAGGTTTTGGTGAAGATCAACTCATCTCTCTACCTCTCTCTCTCTCTCTCTCGTGCAAGAACAAAAAGGAGAAGAAGAAGAAGAAGAGAATATCTTCATTTCTTTTTCCTCTTCCACGATAGCCACATATATGTATATAATAATAATAATAATAATAATAATAATAATATAATTACTAATTACCAAAAATCCTCCACCAAGCATTTCATTTCAAGCAATTACTCATATACCCCTTATCACTTAACTTAGCTTTTGTCTCTTATGAACCCAATTAAGTAATTCCACATGCCATATAAAAATATCTCCTCTTGCATTGACTCTTTCTCTTTGACCATTTTATATGTTATATATATCACCATATACACAACATATAAACTTGTCTCTAAACCCTAAATTTCCCCAAAACACATATACATATATGTTCTTTTCTCAATTTAAACCAACAACAATAACAACAACAACAACAACATACAAAACTTCTGGGGCATGCATCGGGATATTACATATATACTTATATATATACTTGTATATTTGTATATACTAATATATATACTTGTATATACTTGTATATATACTAATATATACTTATATATTTACTAATATATACTTGTATATACTAATATATTTACTAGTATATACTTGTATATATTAGTATATATACAAGCAAGTCCACACGAATACTTGTATATACTAATATATATATACTAATATATATACTTGTATATACTTATATATAATTGTATATACTTGTATATATACTAATATATATACTTGTATATATACTAATATATACTTGTATATACTAATATATATACTTGTATATTTACTAAGATATACTTGTATATACTAATATATATACTTATATATACTAATATATAATTGTATATACATGTATATATACTAATATATATACTTGTATATATACTAATATATACTAAGTATATATTAGTATATATACAAGCAAGTCCACACGAATACTTGTATATACTAATATATAAGAATATATATAAGAATATATATATACTAATATATACTTATATATATACTTGTATATTTGTATATACTAATATATATACTTGTATATACTTATATATACTAATATATATACTTGTATATTTACTAATATATACTTGCATATACTAATATATACACTTATATATATATACAAATATATACTTATATATACTTGTATATATACTAATATATACTTGTATATATACTAATATATACTTGTATATATACTTGTATATATTTGTATATACTAATATATATACTTGTATATACTTGTATATTTACTAATATATATTTGTATATACTAATATATATACTTGTATATACTAATATATAATTGTATATACTTGTATATATACTAACATATACTAATATATATTCTTGTATATATACTAATATATACTTGTATATACTTATATATATACTTCTATATACATGTATATACTTGTATATGTATACTAATATATACTTGTATTCCTTCTTATATAATATCATATTATATCTAAATCATTATTTAACAGTGGACTTTAAAATTTCTAATGAGTTTATGAAATATTTATAAATCCAAACCTTAGCTTTTAATACTTGGTCAAGTTTGTTTGGCTTATGAAACTTGCCTAAATTCCATACATTGCAAATAGCCACTGGATCCTTAGCATGTTTTTATTCTAAGAAAATCTAACTTCCATAAAACGTCCAAGCTTCTGATTCTGCTTCATCTCTCATTCCTCTTTCAGCTTCATTAGTCGTGGTTCTCTCGCTGCCAAACCCTAAGCACCACTCTCCTAAGCACCACTCTCCTTGCTGCGGTCTTCATTAATGCCGGCCGTCTCCTTACTACCGGCCGTCTCCTTGCTGCCGGCCGTCTCCTTTTTGTCAGTAACTGCATTGTCCCAATTAAGTCGAAAGAAGATTATTTTTTTTTCTTATGAGCCGTAAGAAATCGTCCTATAGAGATCGTCCCATAGAATTCATTCCTCTATTTAATCTAATTGAATTATTACATTGTATTTTCAGATTACTATAATGTTGCATTGATATTTTCAGGTTACTATAATGTTGTTCTGTCCCTTCAATTTTCTGCTTAAATTTCAAGATCTACAGTATGTCTCCATGCTTCTAATTTCTCTGCTTGTTTATAAGTCTTTGGCTAAAATTTGATGCCTATCAGTTGAAATGGTATGTTGAGTTGTGTCAGTGAATTGAGGATTATTTGTGGATTCAGGTTGTTGTGAATGAAGTTGAATGTCTGTTAAAACGTCTGTTGTGTGAACTGGTATTTGTTTAGTTTTACAGGTAAAGTACTGCTCATGAAACTGTAAATAAATGCTGACTAAAATTTATTTTGTTGTGAGATCTATAAACAGAAAACCTTTCACTCCTGACTTGTAACCAAGAAATACCTATTTCCTTGCTCTTGGTGCTAGCTTTTCTTTTCAATGACAACTTTTAAGTTCTATATGTGAACCCTTTTTCTTTCTCCTTCAGGTTGAACAATTACATAACAGTCCAAGCTTCCTCATGTAACTTTATTCAAACCACAACAACCATATGATAGCTATCCTCGAGAAACCTTCATAGAAGTTAGCTGCAACATCTGCTCTCGCATCTGAGGTGATTATACTTCCCTTCCAGGTTCTATTTGACTGTTGGGCATTATTCAGTGGTCCAACTAACTGAATTATTGCTCAAATTGCAGAACTGGTCAAAGATGGATAGATCTTGGTTGAAGGCTGATAGAAGAACAAGAGAGTTTCAAATAGGTGTGGAAGAGTTGTTAATGTTTGCATTTGAGAATGGATTTGATGAAACAAAAATTAGTTGTCCATGCTTAAGATGCGCTCACAGTAAATCATGGAAGGCTCAAACTATTAGGGATCATCTTTTCCAATATGGTATTGATCAGACCTATACTTGCTGGATATGGCACGGAGAGTCAAATCCAGAAGGGAGTCCTTTAGTTGCTGAAACCGATTGTTTCTTAGAATCAGTTGATCAAACTAACATAAGAACGGGGCATGATAATGTCGACGATGATGATATTTCATTAGATTCCTCTGATTTCATTAACCATGTTGAAGGTGAACCATAACCCCTTTATCTGGGATGCAAGGGTTATACTAAGATGAAAGCTTTAGTCAAGTTATATAACTTGAAAGCAAAGCATGGCATTTCTGATACATGCTTCTCTGATATTCTTCTTTTGCTTGGGTCAATGCTTCCAGAAGGCAATAGTATCCCTTCTTCCTTCAAGTGTTATGGAATGGGAAACAAGTGTATGATGCATATAAGAAAGAGTTCTTCATACTAAGGGGAATTTTGTTGTGGACAATTAGTGATTATCCAGCCTTAGGCAACTTGTCGGGCAACACCATTAAAGGGTATAATGCTTGTACTGTCTGTGTTGATAAAACAAAAGCTACCAGGTTGGCAAATTATCGTAAGACGGTGGTTATGAGGCATCGTAGGTGGTTGCCCCGTTATCATCCATATCGAAGGCAAAAATTAGCCTTTGATAACACCGTGGAGAAGTTGTCAGCTCCTATTCTGTTAACTGGAGAGGAGGTCTTTGAAAGGGTACAACCACTAAGGGGCCATGTCTATGGTAAGACACAACACCAACCTCGATTGAATAAATGTGAACCTCGACCTATTTGGAAGAAGATGTCTATATTTTTCCAACTTGAGTATTGGAAATTTTTGCCGGTTAGGCATGTCCTTGATGTGATGCATATCGAGAAAAATATATGTGAAGCTTTGACTAGTACCTTGCTAAATATTCCAGGGAAGTCAAAAGATAAGGAGTCTGTCCGTCTTGATATGGCTGAAATGGGAATAAGAACGGAGCTGAGGCCAAAAACTCCCGGAAAAAAAAGAGAAGTTGCCGACGGCATCTTGGAACTTATTGCATAAAGAAAAGAAGATTGTCTGCTCCTCCTTGGTTGGCATGAAGTTACCTGATGGTTTTTGTTCAAATATTAAGGGTCTAGTATCAATGGAAAATCTGCGACTTGTTGGAATGAAATCTCATGACTGCCATACAATATTGCATCACTTACTCCCCATCGCAATTCGGTTAGTACTACAAAAACAGGTTAGGTGCACTATTATTAGGTTTTTCCTCTTCTTTAAGGCAATTTGCAGTAAAGTCATCGAGGTGGATAAACTGGAAAAAAAATGCAAGCTCATTTGGTGGAGACCATATGCTTGCTAGAAAAGTACTTCCCCCCTTCCTTCTTTGATATAATGATCCATCTCTCAATTCATCTTGTGAGAGAGGTTGAGCTCTGTGGGCCAATCTTCCTTCGCTGGATGTACCCTTTCGAGAGATATATGAAGACTTTCAAGGGTTATGTACGGAATCGGGCTCGTCTGGAAGGGTGCATTGCTGAGGCCTATGTTGCAGAAGAGGCCGTTGAGTGTTTGGTCAACTTTGAAGAAGTAACTGTTGGATTGCTGAAAAATAGTAGGGATAAGAACGACGCAAAATACAGACCCTTATCTGGTGCAACAGTGATAACGCCAAGTAAGAAGGACTTGCACCTAGCACATTTGTGTCTTCTCCAAAATTGTAATGACGTTCGCCCATATTTTGAGTAAGTTACTTCAATTTGTTTTTGTTATTTCCTTATTTTCTGCATTTTGTTTCAAAAATTAATAAAGTTGATTTTACTTGCAGTGAACATATGGCTTCTTTGGTGACAAGATATCCACAACATGAAAATGATGAAGAGTGGCTAAAGAACATGCAAAATGAAACATTGCCTAAGTGGTTTCATAAAAAGGTAAAATCTTATAGCCCAAGTATTTTGCTGCAATTTGCAGCAAAAATAGGCCTGTTTCTTTATATATTTTACTGAAAAATAATGAATGCCCTGTACTTGTGAATTCTTTTGAAATACTACAATATTTATCTTCTCTCAAAGGTTATATCATACTTATGGCCAATTTAATTTTTTGGACAGATTGCATCAGAATTACTTGATGAGAAGAATACAGTAACTAAGGATATAATGTGGATTGCAGCAGGGCCTAACAAGGATGTAGCTACATTCAGTGGCTATAGAATCAACGGTGTTACCTTCAGCACCAAAGAACGTGATGATACGCGGCAAGTTCAGTGCAGCGGTGTTTGTGTAGATGCCGATACAATGCTTGTGAAGGGTAAGGATAAAAACATCGAGCATACTTCACATACATTTTATGGAGTTATTACAAGTATTTGGGAGTTGGACTATAACCACTTTAGGGTTCCTATCTTTCGTTGTAATTGGGTAGATATGAACAAAGGGGTTAAAGTAGATGACTTGGGATATACATTGGTTAATTTGAACAAATTAGGTTTTCTAAACGATCCTTTTGTGTTAGGAAAACATGTCAAGCAAGTTTGTTACATAGATGACCCTCTTGAAAAATTATGGTCAGTTGTATTAAAATTACCTGACAAGTACTATGATGAAAGTGATGATGAAAATGAGGGATCTGTAGAAATAGAACTTGAGAATGAGCTACATTTGCCAACGTTCCCATATGTTGATGAACTCGATGAAGAAAACAGTAGTTACATGCGGGAGGAAGAAGAATTGATTCAGCTGTCATGATGGTAATAATTTCATTTGTTTTAAGTTCTATTTTGAAATTATGTCCTGCCATTAATTTTTCCATCGTTTATACTTGCAGGTCCAACATCCTTAATGCCTGTCACAACTCTCTGCTGCCTGTAGAATAAATTGTTTATATCATTCACAATTTAATGAAAGATTGGTTGGACGCTTTGTTGAAAGTTTTGTGTTTCTTATTTAAATTTGTTGAAAGTTTCATTTGTACCTATCATTCGATTTGTATCTTTATTTGACACTTTGTTCAAAGATTTGGTTATATAATTTATTGAATCATGTGGTTTTTGCTCTGACACCTTGCTGGTGGATTTGGTTTAACACTTGTCAGTGGAGGATTTCATTTGATTTGTGTTTTTGGTTTCATTTGTGTATAGGGATTACTTTCATTTAAGGCAATTTTTTTTCACACTCAGTTAATCAGACAACGGTTTCTTACGAAAAGCCGTTGTCTGAACATATATTATACAATGGTATGAACAGTTAATCAGACAACTTTTTAAATAACCGCTGTCTGAAACATCTTATCAGACAACGGTTTTTTTTTACCAAAAAAACACTTGTCTGAACATATATTACACAACGATTTTAAAACCGTTGTCTGTATGCTTAATTCAGACAACGGTTTTTTAAAACCGTTGTCTGAAACGCTGAATTATACAACACTTTCGAAAAAACCGTTGTCTGAAATATCTTATCAGACAATGGTTTTGTATTACCAGAAAAACAGTTGTCTGAACATATATTACACAATGGTCCCTAAAAAACCGTTGTCTGGTGTGACCAAAATGACAGCTAATAGACAACGCTTAAAAAAAACCAAAAACAGTTGTCTGAAAACTAATCAGACAACGCTTTTTTGGAAAAAAAATAAAACCGTTGTCTGTTTTTTTCAGACAATGGTTTTTTCCTTAACCGTTGTCTGATGACCGTTGTCTGATTCAGTTTTTCTTGTAGTGTCGGCTAATGGGAACACCGTATGCTTGGCACCTTATATTTTGTTAATGGGTTAATATATTTGTGGATTGTATTTTTTTTTTTTTGTGATTAATCTTTATTTCCTTTTAATTAAGCCCTAATTTTATGATTCTTTATATGATGATTATTCATGTGTTTATGGATTTATGTTTATTTTGATATTTGGATTTAAAGATGTAAAAGGCATGTTTCCACTTCGTGGATGCCTTGTTTATTTTAATTATTTATTATTTGTTTTAATTTTAAGGGTTTGGAATTATTATAAGCGACACATTTTCACCTATGGGTGAGTGTCCTATTTTATTTTTTTCATGTGAATATTTGGACATTTATAAGTGCATGTTTATATCTTTTATAGGTACCCATTTTATTTGATTTATTTAATCAATAATATGATTTTATTCATTTTAGTCATGCTTATAATACGTATAATGTCATGATAATTAAGAATTAAATAATATTTAGACCTAAAAAGGAGGCCAAAACCTGGCATTATAGGGGTGCTGGGCCATTTATTACCTTCCCCATGCGTATCCAACTTTTTGAATCCAGTAGGAGTTGGGGATTCCTTAAGAATCGAGTCATCCACCCATTTTTATCTTCCTGGCCCATTCAGATGGTGACTCATATTCTTTGGGTTTAGGTCCATATTCTCTAAGGCCTAGAGTCTAATAGTGCCAAAGTTGCAATAATCATTCCATCGGGAGTGGGAGAAAAAATTTTCGCTCAAAATTATGTAAATTAATTTTAATACTTTGATTGAATTTTTGTGATTAATTTTGTTAATTGAATTATTGAAAGAGAAAATTAAGATATTGAACTAAATGAAGGGGAATTTTATTAGAATTCATTTTTGAATAATTTTAAGTGTGTATGTATAGATTTTAGTTTAAAACTATGATTAAAATAGTTTTTGATTCATTAAAGAATCATTTTATAGTTATGGAAGTTTAGGATTTAGAAATTGAATATAGAATTAGTTAGTGAAATAATTATTTATAAATTTATAAGTGTAATTAAATGTATTTGTGTGATTGATAACCTAAAATTATGATTAGAATAAATTTTTTATCTATAAAAGTGTTAAATTATGGTTTTGGCAATTTAAAGTTTAAAGATGATTATAGAAATAAATCTTGAAGAAATTGGTTTAAATTCATAATTGTTAAGAATAAGTATATTTATGTAGTTTTTTAACAAAATCTAAGTTTAGAGAAATTTCTGAATTTTCAAAGTATTGAATTTAAGGTTATGTAAGTTTAAGGTTTAAGAAAGTTTAAATTTTTGAAATTAAAATAATTATTTATAATATGTTTAATGAATATATTTCAAATGCAAAATGATTGAATTTGAATGAAGGAGTATTTTATTTAATGTGTGGTAAAAGTAAAGAATATTGAATAAAGATTAATTTAAGAAAATATTTTAAGTTAAAATGGATATTCTAATTATGTACTTTATTAGTAAGAAAACAAAAAAAAGTGTTTACTTAAAAATAATATTTTAACAAAATTTACATAATTGAAAAATTAATTGGAATGAGAAAAACAATTAAAATGTCCAAATGTACTAATGCAAAATCTAGTTATCGGATTAAATGGCTAGCCAAAGAGAGGATGTCCATAGTCTAAGTGGGCATTTTGCACAATTAGTAGACAATTTGTATCACTAGTGATATTAGACACTCATGTCATTAGTGAACACTTTGTATCATCAGTAATAGTAGGCACTTTGTGTCATCAGTGAGGTTATTGGTCATATTCTTTACAGTGAGTATTTACTTGCCATTAGTGACTCGTTATCCAAATCTAGATTTTAAAATCAATATATGAGGAAATGAATTAAATGAAATTTAATGAAAATTAATAAAGTACAATATTAGTGTTTACAAAAAAATGTGTGAAAAAAAGGTGAATGTAATATGGAACTTTTATCTTTGTTAAAAAGGATTTAATTACTAGCTATAAAGTAAATATACTATTATTTTAGTTAATAATATTTTTATAACTAACTACAAAGTGATTATTTCCTTTTTTAATTTAATTTAAATTTCGGAGATTATTATGAATTAGATAAGTGTTTGAGTTCAATTGAGTATATTACTTATTAATTTATTTTATGTTCAAAGTGTTGATTTCATTTTTATCTACTATTGTAAATATTTTAATTATGATACAAATTATGAACATGCAAGCACCACTGAGCAATTGATTAGTATGTTGAAGTTATTTCTGATGCACATATCAGACCGTTAGATTAGATATAGTAGAGTGAGATTTTGAAGCTCCAGATCAACTGCATCATAGAAAGTGTTATGTGATAAATATTGTATAATGTATTTTTTAAGAAGTTTGGTATGGATGGTTGCAAGGTAAGCAAAACTCCAATGAGTACATCCTTGAAGTTGGACAAAGATGAAATTAGTGAGAAAGTAGATGAGAAGAAATATCGAAGCATTATCGGATCATTTCTTTATCTTACCGCCTCTAGATCGAATATAATGTTAGTGTTTTGTCTATGTGCTATATTTTAATCAAAGCATAAGGAATCACATTTAAATGCTATTAAAAGGATCTTAAAATACTTAAGCGAAACATTGAGCTTAGGACTTTAGTATCCTAGAAATACACCATTTTGACATTTTAGGTTTTTCAGATGCTGATTTTGCCCGTAGCCTACTTGATAGAAAGAGCACAACTGATGCATACTATTTTCTTGGTAATTGTCTAGTTTTTTAGTTTAAAAGAAACAAGTGTCAATTGCTCTATCTACTATGAAAGTTGAATATATTGCAACTTGCTTTTGCTACACATAAGTCCTTTGGATGAAGCAATAATTACTAGATTATGGCAAAGTTTTTTATCACATACGCATCAAATGTGACAACACTTGTGCCATAAATCTATCCAACAATCCAATCCAACACTCCAGATCAAAGCACATAAATATAATACATCTTTTCTTGAGAGATAATGTTCAAAACCACAATGTTATTTTATAGTTCATTGATACTCAAAATCAACTTGCGGATATTTTTACAAAATCATTAAATGAAGAAAAATTAAACGTCATAAACAAAATCTTAGAATGCTCGATAGGTGAACCTTGAATTGAAAACTTTGAAATTGCTTGACATTTGCATTACATATAAGTCATTTGATTATTAATTTGATTGATTGTCTTGATAAATGTTTAATTGATTATGCATATATGATGATTGCTTATTTATTTAATGTTCAATCGATTGCTTGTTTGATTGATTTAACAAAATTGAGAATGTGTGATATTATAGGTTTAATATTATCATTTTGATCATGCATTAAAGGTCCACCAAGTCAAATATTTTGCTTTTGAAACTTATTTCTTTTATTTTTCTGCAATTTTGATCAATTGCGGTTACTCCTGCCAAATAGTGGTCGCTAGTAATATGAACTGGTGATTCTAGATTGGTATGTGCACTAGTGGTCATACCTACCATAACAAGGGTGATAAATTGAAACATATCAACCGTTATGAGATATCTGGTGAGCTACAAGCATTCCATGCTAGCTAACGATTGCAAGATATATTCTCGTGGTGGTACCTAACTTGAAGGACGATCACACTTGACAAGTTCTATAAAAAAATATATTCGTTAACATTCTATAATTTTTGACTCTTTTACCCTTCTAAAAGTAAAAAAATTGGTTTTTATTTTCCCTCTATAAATACCCACCAATTTTAGCTTTTACTCTTTTTTTATGACTCTAAACCTATAAAATTACTTAACTCACTCAAACAAAAAGGTAAACCCTAAAAGCAAATTTCTCAGTTCTTGCTTTAAACTCTTCCATTTCTTCATTTTTCTTCTTTTGAAATGTCTCCTAAGAAGAAGATTTCATCCAAAGACAAAGGGAAGAAAATTGCTGGTGTTGTAATTATAGAAAGGGAGCAAGCTTCTCTATTTTCTCCTCAATCTAGAAGAGGTAAGAAAATCCATAAACCTCACCATCAAACTCCTAAAAAAAAGTGTGAGTTATGCCATGCTAAAGAAGAAGAGAATGGTAGCTATAAAAATTCCTTTTAAAGGTATGTTAATAGCTTTAGGAATTAAGGATGAGATTAATATGCACCTAGATGTGTTAAGGTGGAAGCATTTTGTTTCTCCAAATGAGGTAGGCTATCCAAGCCTAATTAGAGAATTCTTAATGTCTCTACAAATAAAAATCAGCTAAAATGATATAATAGGATGGTATGGAGTTAAATTTAAGTTGTTTGATCAGCACTTCTCTATGACCCTAAGTGATTTTGCTAAGATGTGAGGATTCCAAATTGAGAGAGCCATAACATACACTGATCCTTTGTTTTCATACTAAATCCTTTCCACTTGTTGGAAAGAAATTTTAGTAAAAACCTCCTTTATTAAGAAATCAAAAGCAAGACATATCAAATCACTTGTTCATTAGATGCTCAATAAGATAATTACCTGCACCATTCACCAAAGGGCAGACAGGAATGAAAAGGTCACCAAAAGAGACCTTGTCTTCCTTTATGCCATGACCCATGACATAAAAATTAACACTACTAAGTTCTTGATTGATATGTTCCACCATTATGCCATAAAACATGTTGGAACTTTCTTTCTCTCCTCACAATTCACTCAAATTCTAAGGAATAGAAATTTGCTCAATGACCTTAATCTAGCCACCTTGCGAAAT
Organism: Garcia nutans; assembly: GCA_947685225.1. Lineage (NCBI taxonomy): Eukaryota > Viridiplantae > Streptophyta > Magnoliopsida > Malpighiales > Euphorbiaceae > Garcia > Garcia nutans. The sequence continues at coordinate 15,458,551 of CANTUV010000032.1, forward strand.
CCATTACCTCTAGTACCATAACCATAGACGACTTAGAACATACAAGTTATGTGAGAAAGATTGATGGCAATTAAGTGTATCTCTTTAAAAGCAAGGGAGTGGTTGAAAGATAAAAGAAAAGACCTAGATATATAATAGTGCAACGAGAAGAAAAAGGTGAAAATGTAGAAATTGCACTTGTGATGCCCAAGAGATCCTCCTCTTTTCATGCGGGCAAGAGATTTTCAACTAACATTATCCTCAAGACTATAAAATCTCTTTAAAAGTAAATTTCCCACTTCAAGAGAGATGTTTCAAAGATGTTTAAGCAATTAAACCAAAAGATTGATCTCCTCTCTCATGTTCATTATGACATTCATGATATTCAAGAGAAATTGGAGATGCCCCAATGTGACTTGAGAGATTAGGATTTAAGTAAGTTGAAAGAGAGCCCTTTTAAGGAAGAATCCATAGAGGTTGAAGAGGAGACTTCAAGTGAAGAAGAAAAAGTCACTCAAGCAGCACAAGACAAAGGAAAAGAACCTATGGTTGAAAAGGAAAAGGATAAAGATTCGAATTAGGAATTCTTCTTAGCCATTTTCATTTTTTTTTCATTGCTAATTTTAGTTTGTATGATCTTTTCTTTTGGTGGACATCTATATGCAATGATTATACAATTCATGTTTATTTTATGTTTATGATTGTTTCCTTTTTATTTCAAATGTTTATATTTGATATGCTCTATTAATGAAGTTTCTATTTTATTATACATGAAGTTCTTATTTATTTTTTTCTTTGTTAAAGGGGAAGAAGTGTATAAATGAAGTGTATAATGTTTATGAAGCAATGACATGAACCTAAAAAAGGGGAGATGAAATATATAAAAAAAAAATAAATTGAACTATATATTGAACTTTAAAAGGGAAAATTAAGTGAGAAAATGAATTTAACTTAACTTAAATTCAATGAATAAGTTAAGGGGTAGCAACTTAACACTACTTTATTTATATATTGCTTAAATTCATTCAAATTTTATTTTCACTTCAATTTGATTGCCAAAATCAGAAAGGAGACGATTATTAGCAAAGTGGTTGGTGCAAATAACTTTGTTTTAATCTTTAGCACTCAAATTGAATGGTATTTTAACTTGAATTTTGAGTGTCTTTGTTGTAGGAATATTAGTCTCAAATTTTCCAAAACAAGACACTTGTAGTGACCATCCATAGGAAAGACATAACTGCCCCTTTAGTTGAGAAAAAATAAATGAAATAGAGTAGTATTTGTGATGATAGGTGCAACCTGAGGGATGACCACTACAAAGGTTGGTGTGATTGTCCCTAAGAAGGAGCGACTGCATATGAAGATGGAAAATTCTCAAACTCATAGTAGAGGAGGCGATCATTGGCATGGCATAGAGAAAGGGTGCTAGACAGTTATGGGTGACCTCCTATGAAGATGGCATGACCTCACCTCAATCTTAAAGCAAAATTAAAAGAGATGGTAGTAGAGTTTGTAGTTTCAAGTACGACATAAGGCTCAACTTGAGAACTCTTGTTCAAACTCTATCCAAAAGAAGAGCAACTGCACCTTTTAATTTTTGGCAAATTTTCTCTCCACTAATGAACACAAGACATGTGGCATAACCATTATGAGGGAAAATTCAAAATGCATAAGGCGTGACTACACTTTAGCTAAGGGCGATTGCACCGACAACCATAAAGTTGGCAAGTGATGGGTATTTCACATTTGTCGAAACACTTTGCACTGACTATTGGAGAATTTTCAAAATGAGCATTCGCACCATGCCCTAGGGTGACCACACCTTATGTCATAGCGACTGCATGAGGAGCAAGGGCGACCACAAGTTACCATAGAATAGTTATTTAAACAAATCATTAATCAATCATGTTGGAATCCACTAATCACCTTTTATAACATATAGTTTGATCCTAAATGGCTACAAATACCCTAAGGAACTCAATGTTTAATAAGGAGAAGTTAGCCATTGGTTCTACATAACAATTTTGATTACATCGTATTAAAATTCTCATTTGTTGTAATTGAGAGTTGAGTGTGAGCATTAAACACCATTATATAAGTTTAGTGTGAGGTTTAAAACACTAGGTTTTAAAGTATGCCTAGGTAAAACTCTTGTTGGGTTGTGAGATATACTCAAATCTATTGTAAAAGTTCTGTATGAGCTTATACAAACACTAAGTTAGTGTTGAGCTTGTAAAAACTCATAGTTAGTGGAAACTTAATAAGTTGTTAAGAAAGTAGATGTAGGATTTAGGTCATATGAACCGCTATAAACTCTTTGTGTTTAGTCTTATAACTTTCTACTCATTTATTACTTGCTCATATTTTCAATTTCCCATCACTTTATCAAACAACCAATTCATCCCCCTCTTGGTTTCTATCTTAGGACAACACAGAACATAGAGATGAGGCAAAAAAGAAGAGACCCACGATAAAGGTTGAGATTGATTGGGCTATTAATTTGAGGAGAATTTCCTTAACTGATCTTAACAGATGCATCTTTTTCCAATAATTCAGTTTATGCCAGACACTTTCCTTTATATAAGTAAAGACTTCATGTTTGTTTAGGCCAATATTGGTAGGCATACCCACATACAATCCTAAGTCTTGAACTTCATGCAAACCTAAAGAGTGGCAAACAACTACTCTATTAGGATTTAAAGTGTTTTTATTGAAAAAGATGGAGGATTTCTCTAAACTTATTAATTAACTGAAGGATTTTTCATATATCTCGAGCTCTTCCTTGACATTGGTAACTTCAACTTTGGTAGCCTTAAAAATGAGCAAACAATCATTAGCAAAAAAAATAAATGTGATACTATAAGAGTACCTCTAGCTTTCTTGCATCCATGTATATGGCCTCTTGATTCTCTATTTTTAATAAGAGTTATAAGTCCTTCAACAACAATTATAATAAAGGTAAGAGTGGGTCACCCTGCCTTAAACCTCTCTCTAGTATGATCAGACCCAACTTAGAGCCATTATGCATAATATGATAAGAAACTAAGGATATGCATGACTTAATTAAGTCCACCCAACAAGGATTAAAGTTCATTTTTAGCAACACTGCTCTCAAGTAAATCTACTCAACTCTATCAAAGGCTTTGCTCATATCCATTTTTAATACAGCCAAGCAATGTTACCTCGAGATTTCCTTCTAAGCAAGTGAAGTGATTCATAGACTATTATTACATTATCAGTTAGGCATCTCTCAGGGATAAAGGCACTTTGAATATTTGCTATGAGTTTATGAAGAGCCCTCTGCAGTATAATAGCTACGACCTTGGCCATATTTTTATAGATCATATTACATAAGGATATTAGTCTCATATCCCCCATAACCAATAAAACTATTTTTTGGGAATAATGATGATATTAGTATGGTTAAAAGTTGGCAGGATAAATCCTTGATTTAAATGGAAAAGCAGGCATCACTAACATCCTTACTGATGATGTGCCAAAACTTCTAAAAGAAGGAAGGTGTAGACCCTCAATTTTGGCTTAAAATAAATTTGGTTCTAATTAAAATGGTCGAATCAAATCTGGTTCTTATTAAAAGGCCCCAATCAAATTAGTTCTAATTAAAAGGCCCAAATCAAAGTCAAATCCAATTAAAAAGGCCCAAATCGACTCTGGTTCGATCCAAAAGCCAAAATGATTTGGCCGACCTAAAATTCATGACTAATTCTTATGCAATATGCCATGAGCTCTCATGGTCAGCCCTAGTTTAAAGAGTTTTAAGTCTACTTGGTCTCAAATGGTTCAAGCTTTCTTTAGTCGATTAGAAATGTTTGAACTGGTTGCCCTAGTATGTTGCTTATATAAAGGCAACAAACAACAACCATAAAAAAGGAGCTTGAATTGAGAAAGCAAGAAGGAGGGGCCACTAATTAGAAAAAATAGGCAGTAGCAACTGAGAGCAAAGAAAGAAGGCAAAAATAATTGAAAACATAAGAGAGGCATAAAGCAAGAAACCCTTGAGCAATATTACTTGACCAAAAACAAGAATGACCTAGGCCATTTAAATCTCCAAGGCAAAACTCTAACATCAATATCAACGAAGGATTGTGCCAGTCCACTGTTTGGTTTAACATAGCTATTTGGTGGAGCCAACAATGCATATACGTTTCTTAATAAGTGATATCTATAAATAAATTGTCATTCCCTTCCTATTATATAACTAGGCTGATATATTGTGTTTTGACTTGTTGTTTGATTGAAATATTATTTTAAACTCAAAACCCTAACTTTGCATACCAAAATCCTAATTTTGTGAATTAGCCCAAAATCCCGACTTTATAATTAAAACCCTAATTTGTAAATATAAAACCCTAATATTGGTAGCTTACCTTATTTTCATTTAATTAAACTTTAAACCCATGATTGCATATGCAAGACCTTAAATTATTTGCACCATGATCTAAAACCCTAATTTATAAATCATTTACCCCTTGACCCTTGCCCGCTAATCGGCTAGCGAGACTGCCATAGTGGGGCTAAGACATTTTTTTATTTTTTTTAATTATTCAATTATTTCCATATATGTTTGTATTATTTTTTCTTACTTTGTTCTTTTCCTTGTGATCGAAAGATGCCAATTAAATTAAAAGAAAAATTTTATTGCACTGTAATACGGTCTGCGATGATGTATGGTAGTGAGTGTTGGGCAGTAAAAGGACAACACATTAGTAAAATGCATGTTGCAGAAATGAGAATGATAAGATGGATGTGTGGTCATACTAGGATGGATAGAATCCGCAATGAGTGCATTAGAGAAAAAGTGGGGGTAGTACCTATTGAGGATAAGATAAGAGAGCATAGATTGAGATAGTTTGGCCATGTGAAACGAAGGCCTAGCGATGCGCCTATTAGAAAAACTGAACAAGTTAGAGTAGATATAGCCAAGAGAGACAGAGGTAGGCCTAAACTGACTTGGTCAAAGGTGGTCCAAAATGATCTTATGATGTAACATCTATCAGAAGAGATAACCTTAAATCGTATTGAGTGAAAAAGAAGAATCCATATAGCCGACCCCAATTGACTTGGGATTAAGGCTTTGTTGTTGTTGTTGTTGTTGTTGTTGTTTATTCTTTTCCTTCGATTTACATGTATTTTTAAAATGGATTATAAAAGGCATATTTTCACACTATGTGAGTGCCTTATTTGCTTAATTTATTTAGTTTATGTAATTTATTTAAGGACTTTTGGATGTAAAGGACACATTTCACCTTTTGGTGGGTGTACTATTTTATTTATTTTTATAGATTTTGGACATTTGTAAAGGCATATTTTCATCTTTATGGGTGTTCATTTTGTTATAATTGTTTTGATTAATATTATGACATTCCTTATTTTAATAATGTTTGTAATATGGATGATGTCATGATAATTAAAAATTAATAATATTTAGACCTAAAAAGGAAATCGATTTCAATGAACAGGGCATTATAGGGGGTGCTAGGTCATTTCTCACCTTTTTCATATGTACTCAACTTTTCGAACTCAGGAGGGGTAGGAGATTCCTTAAGAATCAAGTCATCCACCCCTTTCTATCTTCTCGGCCTGTTTGGGTGGCAGCTTCTATTCTCCAGGTTTAGGTTCGTATTCTCTAAGGCCTAAAGCCTAACAGTGTAACACCCCTTCCCGACCTACATGTGTAAGCTGAGTAGAGGCGCCACACTAACCTAATGTTGCTACCAATTTTACTTAGTCAAATTTTAGTTCCGATTTTTTTTTCAAAAATTTTGCCATAGTTTCACCTAAAAATTGAGTCCCAAGTGTCGACAAAACCGGTTTTTTTTCTTATTTTTAAAAACATTTTACACAAACCAATGCAAACAAAATCATTCTCAGTACACTCCCAATAAATCCCCCTTGTAACCTCAACTACAACCTGCAAAAAGAATTTACACTTCTAGTGCAACATAACATAAAGGTTTTGTGACAATCCCTATATTTAAATATTACACAGCGGAAGTTATAAAATATTTACATATTTACATACTAAACATTTCTTTACAAAATATAAAGAAATATACATGATTGGCAAGTCTACTCTGATCTTTAAGCTCCCAAAATGGATTCTTCAAGGTCTACTCTCACTTGGTCTTGATGAACTCTCGGGTTCAACTCTATCAACTCTATTACCTGCGCGATTAAACACTATCGCGCTAAGCTAAGGGCTTAGTAAGATAAAACATGCTAATGGTATGCTTTAATGTAATGCAATGCCACATATGTTATTGATAAGATCAACATCATAAATATAAAGTTAATCACATAATTATGCATTTCACAAATCATAGTCATATGAGTATACCCCATTTCAACATCTTTCCACATTCAACATTACTCAATCATACTCAATAACCAACATCTCATTTCATTAACTCATAACATTATTTAGGACATTCATATAACCTTGACACCTATGGGCCCAACAAGTATTTAATACGATATTCAGAGTTCAGAGTTACTGATTTGGTTCATAGTCACAATAATCACGCCCGTAGGCAATGTATATACATGTATCTCTATCCATGGATAGTGTAACAGACCCAGTCTCTTGGACCATCACTCAACACATATGAGGAGATCCTCAACCCGGCAAGACTGTTACAAATCATATATCTTATATTCACAATTCTCATAGTGTAACAGACCCAGTCTCTTGGACCATCAACTCAACACATATGAGGAGATCCTCAACCCGGCAAGACTGTTACCTTTCATCATTTCTTAGGCATGCCACCCAAATCCAGAACTCTGAAACTGAATAACATATTAAACAAACAATTCATTTATTATATAGTTACCATTTCCATTCTCAAATTCTCATCACAGTTAGGCAAACATGCCTTCTTTCCTTCAATATCATCATCATAGCCAATCACAATGGCATTGTCTCATATCATGTCTTATTTGAATTATTATTTCAATTTCAATGTATATTATTCATGAAACACATAACCATTCACAATGCATAACATAACATTGTTCAATCTCAACAATGCAATTAGGGCAAAGAACAATTGATATGATTCATATGAATAATACATTCTGGTTTTAGACTCCATTTTATCCTTATTTTGAAAAATTGTATAAAATAATCTACTTGATTAAAAATTCTACAATTTTTACAGAATTTAGTTTTGTATCTTAAAATCATTCCTTTAAAATTTCAGATCAAACTGAACACAAAATCTTGGTCAAATAGTTCACCTAACCAGACTGCCCCAATTGCCCTGCATCCTGGCAGCAGTTCTGAACTTTGTGAATTCCATAAATCAAATTCAATCAACGTGGTTCTAAATTATTTTTATCAAATACTAGACTCACTAAGAAACAACATATCCAAAATTCAATTGGATATGATTTTTCTACATTTTATTAAAAATCCCGAAATATAGCTGTCTCAGTTAAGGTACCTGCTGGAACAGTTCTACTAAAAATAATCTTTCTAAACTCATAACCATTCCAAAATCGAATCAACATATTTTTCAGTCATTCTAGACTCATAGAGGCACAACATATCAAAAATTCACTTCAAGAACATTTTTCTATAATTAATTAAAAATCATACAAGTTACAGCCTTTACTAATTGTAAAACAGAAAAAGAATTCACTAAACACACTCTTACTCTTCCATCACCAACACCAACCTAGCTTCTTATCTTTAATTCCATTTCAACACTTGAGAATAAATCATAAACACATCTCATCATCAAATCATCAAACCCTAATTAACTTCCCATACCACTTCAAAAGTAGGAAAGAAATCAAAGGAAAGATCTTACCTTAGTTAAAACTTCTTGAATCAACACTTAAACACTTAATCTTCCTTCAATTTGAGCTCAACACATCAAGATCCTCTCTTCACCACTTGCTTTCCTTTCTCTATGGAGGAGCCGGCCACACACATGAAGAAGAAGAAGAAATTATGAATAAACCAAAGTCAACTCTTCTTTTAAATCTCCACCAAGAGTTCCAATTCAAGCAATTACTTAATTACCCTTAATCATTTAATTTAACTTTTGTCTCATGTATGCCCATGATAGTAATTACACATATCACATAAAAATATCTCTCTTCCTTTGACTCTTCCTTTGACCCATTTATATGTTATATATATCCTCATATACACAATATATACCATTCTCTCTAAACCCTAATTCTTTCCCAATACACATATACACAAGCATTCTCCTCCCAATTTCTTTTCTTATCCCATCATATACATTCAATCCAATTTATAACAATAACAACAACAACAATATGCAAAACTTCTAGGGCATAAATGAGGATATTACAATTCTCCCCCTCTAAAAAGAAAATTTCGTCCTCGAAATTACCTGATATTAAAGCTGAAACAATTGCGGATATTGCTCTTGCATGGATTGTTCACTTTCCCAAGTTGCTTCTTCTTTTCCATGATTCTTCCACAAAATCTTCACAAGTGGCACTTTCTTGTTTCTCAACTCTTTCACATCACGTGCCAAAATAGCAACTGGTTCCTCTTTAAATGTCAAATCAGGATTTACTTCAATTGACTCAATCGGCAACACATGAGATGGATCCGACCTATACCTCCTCAACATAGAAACATGAAATACGTTATGAATACGATCCAACTCAAGTGGCAGAGCAAGTCAATATGCCACTGGCCCAACTCTTTCTAACACTTCATACGGCCCAATGAAACGAGGACTCAATTTTTCTTTCCGACCGAACCTCAAAATCTTCTTCCAAGGAGACACTTTCAGAAATACCTTATCTCCAACATCAAACTCTATATCTCTCCTTTTCAGATCTGCATAAGATTTCTGTCGGTCTGAAGCTGCTTTTAACCTGTCTCGAATCAACTTTACTTTTTCTTCAGTTTCTTGAATCAAATCAGGACCAATCAACTTATTATCTCCAAGCTCATTCCAACAAAGAGGTGTCCTACACCGTCTGCCATACAATGCTTCAAACGGTGCCATACCAATGCTGGATTGGTGACTGTTGTTGTATGCAAACTCCACCAGAGGTAAAAATCTATCCCAACTTCCAGTGAAATCAATGACACAGCTTCTCAACATGTCCTCAATAATCTGTATCACCCTCTCTGACTGTCCATCCGTCTGTGGATGAAAAGCAGTGCTGAAATGCAGTCGAGAACCCAAAGCACTATGCAAACTCTTCCAAAATCTTGAAGTAAACCTGGGATCTCGATCAGATACTAAAGAAGTTGGAACACCATGCAACTTCACAATCTCATGGATATACAGCTCAGCCAACTTCTCCAAAGAGTAATCCATCCGCACCGGAAGGAAATGAGCTGTCTTAGTCAATCTATCCACAATCACCCATATGGCATCATGTTTCCTTTGTGTCAATGGCAACCCAGACACAAAGTCCATTGTCACTCTTTCCCACTTCCATTCTAGCACTGACAACGGTTGAAGCAACCCGGTGGGAACTTGATGCTCTGCTTTAACCTTCTGACAAGTGAGACATTTTGATACAAACTCAGCAATGTCTCTCTTTAACCCAATCCACCAACAATGCTGTCTCAAATCATGATACATCTTGGTATTGCCTGGATGCATAGCAAACATCGACTGATGAGCTTCTTCCAAAATAATCTTCTTCAAATCAGCATCATCGGGTACACATAATCTGTTTTTAAACCATAGGCTCCCATCACTCTTCACAACAAAATCTCTACTCTTTCCACTCTGACAATCTGAAATAATCTTCTGAATCTTCATATCAGTCATCTGAGCCTCTTTAATCTGATCTAACAAAACTGGCTTCAATTGCAACTGTGCCAACAATGCACCATCATCACAAGGTACAAAACTGGCATGCAATGCTCTCAACTCAACAAGCAACGAGAGTGAGTAAACTGTTAAACCAGCTAAAGACTTCCGACTCAAGGCATCAGCAACAACATTTGCTTTACCTGGATGATAGTCAATCAAGCAGTCGTAGTCTTTAATCAATTCTAACCATCTCCTCTGACGAAGATTGAGTTCTTTCTGGACACCCAAATACTTCAAACTCTTGTGATCAGTGTAGATGAAACATTTCTCCCCAAACAGATAGTGGTGCCAAATCTTTAATGCAAACACAATGGCAGCCAATTCCAAATCATGGGTCGGATAGTTAAGCTCATGCGGTTTCAACTGCCTAGATGCATAAGCTATAACTTTACCTTCCTGCATCAATACACACCCCAAACCTCTATGTGAAGCATCACTGTAGATCACATATGGTTTGCCTTCCACAGGTAAAGTAAGAACAGGCGCTTGAGTCAACATATCTCTCAACTGCTCAAAGCTAGCCTGACACTGATCCGTCCACAAAAACCTCACTCCCTTACGAAGCAATCTGGTGAGTGGAGTAGCTATTAAAGAAAACCCTTTCACAAACCGCCGGTAATAGCCTGCCAAACCTAGAAAACTTCTAATCTCTGTCACAGACTTAGGTGGACTCCAATTCATAATAGCTTCAACTTTACTTGGATCAACTCTAATGCCTTCTACTGAAACAATATGTCCGAGAAAAGCTACTTGATCCAACTAGAACTCACACTTCGACAATTTAGCAAACAACTGCTTCTCTCTCAAAATCTGCAACACAATCCGCAGATGCATATCATGTTCCTCTTCATTCCGCGAATACACCAGAATGTCATCAATGAAGACCACTATAAACTGATCCAAATAAGGCCTAAACACCCTATTCATCAAATCCATAAAAGCTGCAGGTGCATTCGTTAGACCAAAAGGCATAACTAGAAATTCATAATGCCCATACCTGGTCCGAAAGGCGGTCTTCGGAACATCCTCAGCTCTGACTCTCAGCTGATGGTACCCAGATCTCAAATCAATTTTAGAAAATACAGCTGCACCCTTCAATTGATCAAAAAGGTCATCAATTCTAGGCAAAGGATATTTATTTTTAATAGTCACCTTGTTCAATTGCCTATAATCGATACACAACCTCATAGTACCATCTTTCTTTTTCACAAATAGCACAGGAGCTCCCCAAGGAGAAACACTGGGGCGAATAAATCCTTTGTCCAATAACTCCTGTAATTGCACTTTCAACTCCCTTAATTCTGCTGGTGCCATTCTGTAAGGAGTAATCGAGATAGGAGTGGTACCAGGCAACAATTCGATACCGAACTCCACCTCTCTCTCAGGAGGCAATCCTGGCAACTCCTCTGGAAAAACATCAGGGAACTATGCAACTGTGGCAATACTATCAATAGGAGAACCCTTCACTCTAGTATCCACCACATGAGCAAGATAGGCTTCACACCCCTTTCTAATCAATCTTCTAGCTGCAACAGCTGAAACAAATAAGGAGGCTAGTTGTTCCTGCTCATTAGATACTATCACATCTCTACCATCAACAGTTCTCAAAGAAACAATTTTCTTTTTACAATCAACTACAGCTCCATGTCTAGCTAACCAATCCATGCCTAGGATCACATCATATTCCTTAAATGGCATCTCAATCAAATCTCCAAGGAACTCCTCACCCTGCACCCTCACTGCACAATCCCGGTGCACTTTACTAACCATCACACTATGCCCTAACGGATTTGTCACCAACACATCAAATCCTAGGGACTCAGCATGCACATCAAACACAGGCAAAACAGATGCACTAATATATGAATGTGTGGAACCCGGATCAATCAAAGCAAGTACTGAAATATCAATTAAAGAAAAAGTACCAGCTATGACTGCCGATGCATCTGGCTGCCTCTGCATAACATACATCCTCTGGGAAGATCCAACCTCCTCTGGTCTACCCTCCCTGGATGTAGCACCTCCTCTAGAACTGAACCCTGGTCTACCTCCTCGGCTGGCACCTCTGCCTCCTCGGCCTCCCCTCGCAATAGGTCGAGAAGCTGCTGTATCAACTGACATCTGTTCCTGTCTCTCAGGACAGTCTCTCACAAAGTGATCAGGTGATCCACACCTGAAGCATACCCCTGATCTACTATACCTCCAACAAACGCCCCCATGTCTTCCACCACACTGGTTACACACAGGTAAGGTGGATCTCTGAACTCCAGGAGTAGGAGCACTCGCTACTGAAGCTGCAGGTCTAAATCTCTGTCTCTGTAACTGCACTGACCTACCCACTGGTCTCTGGCTCCTACCACCCCGAGGAACAAAACTCCCTTTTCCTCTCTTTGCAGAAGAAGACCCTGCCTCAAACTGGGGCCTCCTAACTCTAGTCTCTTCCTCTGAAGCAGCTGCAATAACTTGAGCTCTCTCCACACTGCGAGCTGCTGCCACAAGCTGAGAAAAATCATTATATCTTGAACCAGCCACATGACATATAAGAGAAGGCCTTAACCCCTCTTCAAATCTCCTGCATCTATCTATCTCATCAGCAATGATACCCCCAGCATACTGACTCAGTCGAATAAACTCAACTTCATACTCAGTAACAGTCTTGCTGTCTTGCTTCAAGCTCAAGAACTCCATCTTCTTCATGTCTTTATACTCCCTAGGAGTATACTTCAACTCAAATTCCCTCAGAAAATCAGCATATGACAAAGTTGGTGGATCATCCATAGAATGGGGCACTATTCTCCACCAATCGTAGGCATCCTTCTGCAGCAAAGATCTTGCATAGTCAAACTTTTCCTCAGGGGTGGCTTACAACTGAACAAATATTCTCTGAACTTTGTCTAACCATTGCTCAGCCACAACTGGATCAGTAGTACCTATAAAATCCTCTGCTCCAAACTTCCTTAGTTTATCATATTGCCTCACTGCTACCAAAGGCTGTGGGGGTGGTGGTGGTGGCTGTGGTTGCACTGATGTTGGCCTCAAAGCCTCTATCACATGCCTAACCCAAGCTGGCGGAACCTCCTCCCCAGTTGATCTCCCTGACACCGAAGCAGGTGCCTCCTCAACACTAACAACCCTAGCTCCATCATCAGAGGCAATACTCTCGGCACTACCCTCAACCGACTGTCGTGAGTGAGAATCCATCACAACCTAAGTCTGCAAACACAACATACTACATCTTATTAAAGATCAGAGGTTGCCAATCCCAAACATATATGTTATTCAAAAACCATTTTTTTTTAAATCAAAATAGTCTTTTTATCACATTTTACCTAGGTTGAGAATCTCAAACCTAGGCTCTGATACCAAAACAATTGTAACACCCCTTCCCGACCTACATGTGTAAGCTGAGTAGAGGCGCCACACTAACCTAATGTTGCTACCAATTTTACTTAGTCAAATTTTAGTTCCGATTTTTTTTTCAAAAATTTTGCCATAGTTTCGCCTAAAAATTGAGTCCCAAGTGTCGACAAAACCGGTTTTTTTCTTATTTTTAAAAACATTTTACACAAACCAATGCAAACAAAATCATTCTCAGTACACTCCCAATAAATCCCCCTTGTAACCTCAACTACAACCTGCAAAAAGAATTTACACTTCTAGTGCAACATAACATAAAGGTTTTGTGACAATCCCTATATTTAAATATGACACAGCGGAAGTTATAAAATATTTACATATTTACATACTAAACATTTCTTTACAAAATATAAAGAAATATACATGATTGGCAAGTCTACTCTGATCTTTAAGCTCCCAAAATGGATTCTTCAAGGTCTACTCTCACTTGGTCTTGATGAACTCTCGGGTTCAACTCTATCAACTCTATTACCTGCGCGATTAAACACTATCGCGCTAAGCCAAGGGCTTAGTAAGATAAAACATGCTAATGGTATGCTTTAATGTAATGCAATGCCACATATGTTATTGATAAGATCAACATCATAAATATAAAGTTAATCACATAATTATGCATTTCACAAATCATAGTCATATGAGTATACCCCATTTCAACATCTTTCCACATTCAACATTACTCAATCATACTCAATAACCAACATCTCATTTCATTAACTCATAACATTATTTAGGACATTCATATAACCTTGACACCTATGGGCCCAACAAGTATTTAATACGATATTCAGAGTTCAGAGTTACTGATTTGGTTCATAGTCACAATAATCACGCCCGTAGGCAATGTATATACATGTATCTCTATCCATGGATAGTGTAACAGACCCAGTCTCTTGGACCATCACTCAACACATATGAGGAGATCCTCAACCCGGCAAGACTGTTACAAATCATATATCTTATATTCACAATTCTCATAGTGTAACAGACCCAGTCTCTTGGACCATCAACTCAACACATATGAGGAGATCCTCAACCCGGCAAGACTGTTACCTTTCATCATTTCTTAGGCATGCCACCCAAATCCAGAACTCTGAAACTGAATAACATATTAAACAAACAATTCATTTATTATATAGTTACCATTTCCATTCTCAAATTCTCATCACAGTTAGGCAAACATGCCTTCTTTCTTTCAATATCATCATCATAGCCAATCACAATGGCATTGTCTCATATCATGTCTTATTTGAATTATTATTTCAATTTCAATGTATATTATTCATGAAACACATAACCATTCACAATGCATAACATAACATTGTTCAATCTCAACAATGCAATTAGGGCAAAGAACAATTGATATGATTCATATGAATAATACATTCTGGTTTTAGACTCCATTTTATCCTTATTTTGAAAAATTGTATAAAATAATCTACTTGATTAAAAATTCTACAATTTTTACAGAATTTAGTTTTGTATCTTAAAATCATTCCTTTAAAATTTCAGATCAAACTGAACACAAAATCTTGGTCAAATAGTTCACCTAACCAGACTGCCCCAATTGCCCTGCATCCTGGCAGCAGTTCTGAACTTTGTGAATTCCATAAATCAAATTCAATCAACGTGGTTCTAAATTATTTTTATCAAATACTAGACTCACTAAGCAACAACATATCCAAAATTCAATTGGATATGATTTTTCTACATTTTATTAAAAATCCCGAAATATAGCTGTCTCAGTTAAGGTACCTGCTGGAACAGTTCTACTAAAAATAATCTTTCTAAACTCATAACCATTCCAAAATCGAATCAACATATTTTTAAGTCATTATAGACTCATAGAGGCACAACATATCAAAAATTCACTTCAAGAACATTTTTCTATAATTAATTAAAAATCATACAAGTTACAGCCTTTACTAATTGTAAAACAGAAAAAGAATTCACTAAACACACTCTTACTCTTCCATCACCAACACCAACCTAGCTTCTTATCTTTAATTCCATTTCAACACTTGAGAATAAATCATAAACACATCTCATCATCAAATCATCAAACCCTAATTAACTTCCCATACCACTTCAAAAGTAGGAAAGAAATCAAAGGAAAGATCTTACCTTAGTTAAAACTTCTTGAATCAACACTTAAACACTTAATCTTCCTTCAATTTGAGCTCAACACATCAAGATCCTCTCTTCACCACTTGCTTTCCTTTCTCTATGGAGGAGCCGGCCACACACATGAAGAAGAAGAAGAAATTATGAATAAACCAAAGTCAACTCTTCTTTTAAATCTCCACCAAGAGTTCCAATTCAAGCAATTACTTAATTACCCTTAATCATTTAATTTAACTTTTGTCTCATGTATGCCCATGATAGTAATTACACATATCACATAAAAATATCTCTCTTCCTTTGACTCTTCCTTTGACCCATTTATATGTTATATATATCCTCATATACACAATATATACCATTCTCTCTAAACCCTAATTCTTTCCCAATACACATATACACAAGCATTCTCCTCCCAATTTCTTTTCTTATCCCATCATATACATTCAATCCAATTTATAACAATAACAACAACAACAATATGCAAAACTTCTAGGGCATAAATGAGGATATTACAAACAGTGTCAATGTTGCAAGAACTATTCTACTAGAAGTGTACAGAGGAAATCCCCACTCACATAAGGATTAAATCCATCCAACCCAGGTACTTTATCTGGTAACATACTAAAAATTGTTTGATGAACTTCACCCTTATGATATGGCATCATTAAAAGATCATTATCTTGTTGCGAAAGTTTGTTGGTTATATAGTTTAAAATTTCCTCATAATTGTTAGCTCTGAATGAAATAGATTTGTGAATTGATCCACTATTAAGTTGTCCAAGCCATTACTCTAGTTGTACCAAGCGTCATTGGGACCCTTCAATCTCAAGATACAATTTCTCTTTGATCTAGCATTAGCCCTAGCATGAAAATATTGTGTTAGCATCACCTTCCTTCAGCCAGTATTGTTTAGCTCTCTACTTTCAATAAGCCACCTGTTTATATAGAATCTCTTAATGCAATTTGCTAGCTTGCATGAAAGCTTGAACATTCTCTTTTTTGTCAAAATTTATGAATCTTCTCAAAGTTCTTTTGCAATCAGCCAACTTAGTTTTGAAATTAAAAGATCTGTTCAAGTTGCAATTAGTGAGATCTTGGCTATAATCCTTCAATCTGATGATGATATCCTTTCCTGTACTTTTTTACCAAGAGTTAAGATTACGATTTAACAATCCAGATCTAGCACCCATCTATTTTCAAACATGAAGTAGGAGGAACGAATAGTTTCAATCATTTAAATGTGAAATAAATAAAGGCCAATAATCAAATGTTACTGTCCCTAAGACATGAGCTTGTGCATTAGGAAAATTTGAGAGCCAAAAAAAATTAGCAAAAATATAATTGAGAAATAAGAGAACCTCTACCTCTTTCCCACGTGAGGGGCTTCCTTCCAATTTTAAAGGAGCTAAATTACAATCAAATATAGCCTCTCTAAAATTATCAATCATCCAGGATTTTTAAACTTATATTAAAGCCATGTGACCACAATTCTAGCAAAGTTAAAATCATGTAAATTGGGATTAAAATGGACTTAAAAGGGCCCGGACTGACCCAAAATGAGCCTAAAAACCCTAGATTTTTTATATAAGAAAAAATCCTCAATTTTAATAATAAATGAAAGCTCATATGATAATGAATCCAATGCACTTTGAATCATACGAATCAGAGTTAAAACGTGCCCAAAATTGGCAAATAGAGTTTGTTAGTATATTGGATCTCTTCATTCCAATGACTTGAAGATGAGACTGACCCTCTATTCATCTTTAATAGACAGCCTCTTTAGCACTTCATCTATTGAACCTTGCCTAGCTTGGCTCATTGTAACTTAAAGTAGGAATAAAAAACCTTAAATAATATCAAGGAAACTAAGAAATTGTCCCTAGCATAAAAGAAGAAGAGAAAATCCTTATTATATTAGAACAAGACAACCAACCTTACTAAATAAGCAAGACTTCTTATTGGACAATTAAAAGTCATAAATATAATTTATTTAATTAATACTCCCTCAGTTCTCTTTATATAGAGAAAATTTCTATTTTGGGTGTTCTTTTTATATAGGAAAAAGTACTTAGAATGGAAATTATTGTGGAGTGTTCTTTAAGGAAATTTCTAAATTACCATATCAAGTAACTCTATTTGTACATTAAATGAGACTAATGGCAGATAAATATAAGCTGTATAATTAATATGCTTCACTGTTCAATGCATGAATTAATGCTATGGTTATGAAAAATTTCATTAAATTATGTTGTGTTTTATTAATTAGGAAACAACTATGAGTTAGTTCTTGTCATGTATCATAATATGAGCACTAATTTTAACTATTGAACCCTATTTATTTAAAAGAGGTGGTGGCATCCGTATAAGATTGATAATTGGGACACAATTTTAAATCGTATTAACCGATATGATTTAAAAATTTTATGTCAAAGTTGTGGACTAATTTTAAAATAAACGTTTTTATGTCAAACGATATGTTGTCATTTTTAGTCCACAATTTATAGGCAAAAGAATTTTTAATGACGATTAATATTTGTGCTCAAATTTATAGATTTGTACACGATCAATATATATTTTTCTTCTCTCTTCAATATTTTATACACAGATTTACAAATTATTACAATGTATGAAAATGATTTAATTATACACAATAATTCATGTTGTTTGCATGCGAATTTGTGCCCTTATTGTACAAGTAAAAGGCAATTTATCTATTTCATTTTAAAATAAAATTTCAGTCATAAATACTCCCTAGAGTATTGTGTCCATGAGCTGTCTCTCTCTTAACATTATAAATTACAAGGTTATGCTTATTTAAGACTAAATAAGGTAGATTGTGATTAATAAATTTATTAACTACCTCTAAATAAGGTAGATTGTGATTAATAAATTTATTAACTACCTCTTTAATCCTCGTATTTTCTCTATTTTCTCTATATAAAGAGAACGGAGGAAGTATTATAAATCTATATTAATATGTAATTATTTAACAAAAGATTAAAAATCACAAATATAATTTTTTTAATTAATTATTTAATACTTTCTTCTTGTAATTAATTAAAATATAATTACTTAATTACTTAATGCTTTAAATATTTGTGATTTTTAATTTCACATTAATATAATTTCATAATAATGATTAAATAAATTATATTTTGACTTTTAATCTTTTATAATTTAATTATACATTAATATAATTTAATAATGTTATCCTACGATGGCAACCAAGAAGGGGTCTAATGAAAGTAATGATAAATTAAAATTTTAAACAAGTAAGAAAGAGTAGAGAAGAGATTGAACACAAGTGATTTATAGTGGTTTAGATTCCTCAATCCTACATCCACTTTCTTGACAACTTATTCAGGTTCTACTATCTTTGAGTTTTTATAAACTCAACTCTAACTTGATGTTTTTACAAGATCACACGTCTTATT
The DNA here is from genome assembly GCA_947685225.1 of Garcia nutans. Taxonomy (NCBI): domain Eukaryota; kingdom Viridiplantae; phylum Streptophyta; class Magnoliopsida; order Malpighiales; family Euphorbiaceae; genus Garcia; species Garcia nutans. Next base: position 15,477,347 of record CANTUV010000032.1, read on the forward strand.
TTTGTCGTTTTGGGCCCATTTGACCTCCGATTCATACAATTCAAGTTGTGTTAGATTTATTATCAAGTGAGTCTTCATTTAAGGGTAAAATTGAAGATTTTTATTAATATCTAAAATCAAGAATTTTTGGGCCCATTTTGGGTCATCCTGGGCTTGTTCAGGCCCATCCAAATCCCAATTTGCACGATTCCAATTTTGTTGGAACCATATTCACATGCACTTTGATGTAGGTGCAAAATTAGGGGTTCATACTTAGTAATTTATTTTTTTCTTAAGGTCTTGCTTTTAAATGCAAACCTTCTAGAAGTTTTTCTTTAATGAGTTTGTTTTATTTTATTATTTTATACTATTAATTCCTTTCATATGTGCAAGATAGGTCTTAATTATTTATTTTAGGTATTTTAATTTTTTCCTTAGTGCTTTATTTTTCTAAGAAGCTTTTCTGTAATTCTTTTTCTGCATGCAAAATAAATAAGTCATGGTAATTTATTTTAGACATACTAATTTTTTTGTAATGCTTTAATTTAACAAAAGTCTTCTTTAATGATTTGTCTTTGTTTTACTAATTCTTCTTTGAACATTTACTAACAAATTTTGTCCTTTAAGCATTTAAATTACAGCAAAATAGTAAAATGATAACACTTACTTGAGTTTTTCTCTTTGGCCTAGATGTTTGTGGGCCTAGATGTAACGAAGTAAGTCAGCATTTGCACGAGTACCAGTCCTAGTGGTGTGACGAATTTGCTCAATTTATAAAGAGTAAATTGAAGACGTGCTTTGAGAATGGTTTAAGAAGAAGAAAATTAAAGAAGTGTTTGTAACTCTCTGGAAAAAAAAACACAAAATTTTGAAGCAGGTTGTTTTGATGGCCTTTATATAGAGGATGGAAATTTGTTTGGCTTATAACAAAGTAAAAATTAATACTAATATGAAATGAAAACCATAGTGATGGTAAGGAGAGAGAGAAAAGGTTTCTTTGGAATTATATGAATTATTAATGAAAGAGGTCATTAATGAAATAACTCACCTGCAAATTTCAAAAAATTATTGAACTGCAGCAAGAGTCAAGTGAGCACATGGTAATTTGATATTTATTGTTGGTTTACATTTATGAGTGTCTAAAAATATTTTTTACCAGTAAAAATATTTTTCACACAAGGGACAATGGTATATAAGGAGATACTCGATGCGGCAGACAACTAAAAAATATCTAAAATTTTTGCTGACTTTTAGAATTAATTTTTTGTAGATATTGTGAGTTTATTTAAAGCACTCGGATCTTTTTCAAAGAAGATCAAGAATTTAATCCAGATTTTTTAAAGCAACTAACACAACTGCCTACAATTACAGCAAAACTCTAAACTTGGATCAATAGAATTTCTAGAAGCTCGAGTTTATTGAAGCATCTGCTTGAAGGTCTCGAGTTTATTGAAGCACTAGGACTAGCTCAAATTTATTAAAGTATCCATTTGAAGGTCCCGAGTTTATTTGAAACACTCATACCAGCTCAAATTTATTGAAGCGTCCACTTGAAGGTTCCGAGCATATTTGAATCACTCAGACCAGTTCAAATTTATTGAAGCATCTATTTGAAGGTCCTAGGTTTATTTAAAGTATTCAGACCAGCTCGAATTTATTAAGAATCCATTTTAAAGTTTAGAGATTTATTGAAGTGTCCATTAGAAGACCCTGGATTTACTGAAGTGTCCATAGTAGCTCAGAATTATTGAAGTATCAGAGATCAGTCCAGGTTTATTAAAGCATTTTGCAAATCAAATTACTTTTCAATGTCTTTGAACAAATTTAAGATCGTTCAAGCAGGGGCAAAACTGTATACTCCTAAATCTAGTCCCTAAGTAAATCTGTACCTAATTCAAACAGCCCAAAAAAATAGTGGGTTGGTCAATCTATAGCTCTATAGCGAATTGGCCATGGCTCATTACTTCTGGGAGTATGAAGATTTTGGGTTTATTTGAAACACTTATATTAGCTCGGATTTGTTGAAGCATCCGAGGTCAGTCAAGATTTATTAAAGTATCCGGCAAATCAAATTATTTTTCACTGTCTTTGAACAAATTCAAGATCGTTTCAGCAAGAGACAAAACTGTAGACCCTTATTTTTTATCCCTATATAAATTCAGTTCCAGTTAAAAAGTCCAAAAAACCTAAATTACTGGACATGGCTAGAATTGGCCTTAAGTCATGATGAATTGGCCATAACTCATGGACAATTCACCACGAGTCATGGCAAATTGGCCATGACTCATGGCCAGTTTACCATGAGTCCATGGCCAATTCACTTATTCAACCCAACACTTTAATTTTTCCTAAAACTAATTAAACTTAGGTTTATTCAGATAAACATAGGGTTTCCTAATAAAATCCAAAATTTTCAACCGAATTAACCCCCTAATATAACCCTAATTCAGTAATATAAAAAGGGGTTAAATGAATAATAAAGGGATCAACAACTAGGTAACAACTAAGAATGACAAAAACAAAGTAAAAGACACAAAGAGTGAAAAATCAACTAGAAACAAAAGAGGCATAAAGCAAACACAGAAATCTTTGAGCAATACTGCTTAACCAAAAAACCTGATTGATCCAAACCATTAAAAACTTTTCAAGGTAGAACTCTATATCAGTTTTCACAGAGGGATTGTGCCAATTCAGTTACGAGGCTTGGTTCAATATTTTGCAAAATCATTTATTTAATTAATCAAATTATCAATGTCTTGATTTATTTTAACTCATCATACTCAACATGGTTTATTAATTTCTCTAGATTTACAACTAAAACCCTAATTTCATTTATTAATCTCTAGTTTTACAATAAAAATCCAAATTTCATGATTACATCCTAATTTCATTTATTAATCCCTAATTTTATGATTATTTGTGTGAACATTAATTACATATTTGAATTATTTATTTTATTATAAATGGTGAGATAGTAATTATTTATTATTTGGATTTAAAGATGTATTTGTTTCTTTTATCTATTTGGATTTTAAGGAATTATAAAGGACATGTCTCCATTCTTTTGTGGGTGTCTAATTTTATTTATATTTTAGACTGCCGGACATTGTAAAGACATGTTTTCATCTTGTAAGGATGCTCATTTTATTGTTTGATTTATAATGTGATGATTATATTTATTTAATTTACTTTAATTATTTGTAATGTGAGTAATATTATAATAATATAAAATTCTTATAATATTTATATCTAAAAAGGTGGCCGGTTCTAATAAATTAGGTGTTATAGGGATACTGGGTCATTTCTTACCTTCCTCATATGTATCCAACTTTTCGAACCTAGTAGGGGTTAGAGATTCTTTACGATTCGAGTCATCCATCCATTCTATCTTCTTCTCGGCCCATCTAGATGGCGACTCCTATTTTCTAGATTTAGGCTCATATTCTCTAAGGCCTAAAGCCTAATAGTGTCAAAATCACAATAATCATTTTCATTAGGAGTGACAGAGAAAATCTCCACTCATAGTTTGTTAAAGAATTAGAGAGAGAAGTAGTATAATTATGAATTTAAAAATAGTTTTAAAGAGAAATATACATAATGTATGCATAATATAAAAATAAAATATACACTCTCAGAATGATGATGATAATTTATGAAATTTATATGTTTAGAAAGAGATAACTAAGGAAAAACTAGAGTATCTATTTAGAATTTAAATGTCATAAATAGAAAGTGAAATAGGAACTTGAGAAGATGAAATTGTTATATGGATAAAGTTGACTAAATTGTACCAATTTATGTTTGTTTAATGTAAGTGATGAACTGATGTGTGTTGGGTAATGTATAATGTTACTTTATTATGTCATTTGATTGGAATTAATTTTATATGAATATATCCTCAAAACATGCATGTATAGTAAATTGCTTGGTAAAGGATTTAAAGAATATGTTAGGTTTAATTTAAATCAAATTATTTAATTAAATTGTTAAAGTTTGAATGTCGTTTGGTTAATGAGAAAATGGATGGTTATTTTAAAGAATTGTTTGAAGCAAAATTATTATTATCAATTGCGAAATTGACTAAAATTGAGAAATAACATAATTGCCCGAATTATGCTGGTGATAAACCTAGTTATCCAATTGAATGACTAATTAGAGGGTAGAGGTCTATATTGTTACTGGACACACTGTACTATTACTGGATATTTTGTGTCATTACTATTACTGAACACTTTGTGTCATTACTATTATTGGCTATTTTGCCACTAGTAGGCTATTGACCATACTGACTGATGTATTATTAGGCATTTACTTACCATTATTGAACTTGTTATCTGAGCCTAAGGTTTGAAACTCAGTATATGAGGGCAAATAAATGATATTTGCTGAAATAAGTATGCTTATTAAAATAAGAAAAATTCATGGAAATAAGTTAAAGTTGCCAAAATGTGAGTATATGCATGCAAAATAATATTTCTATGCATAAATAAAATGAAATGTAAGATACATAAAGTGTTATTTTAATACTATATGCAAAATAAAGAATATAAATAATATATGAAGATGTAATTTGATGTGATGTAATAGTATGGATTAAGACCTATGCATGTACATAAAGATATAATATATATATATATATAACATGAATATAATGATATTTCATGTATGACAAAATTGCATGTAATTGAATGAAGAATATTATTGATTGTTTAAATGGTGGTTAATCTTTATAAAAGTTTTGCCTATTATTATGTTGTAAAATAGGATATTATATTATTTAATATTATTGAATAGAAAGATACATTATTAATAAATGGAAATTTAAGTATAGTGTAGACACTGAAATTGGCCACCTTGAGCGATATTGCCGAATATGACAATAATATTGTCGTATGCGACAATCAGGAGGGAATGTCGAGCAGATAGCTAAAGGGTAAATTCGTTGATTTTTTTAAAATTACCGAATTCGATAATTATATTTCTGAATTTGATATTTTTGTTGTACAGACCTCACCTCTTGCCTACAAAAGGGAGCTTCTAGCTCTCTTGAAAGGGACTTTTGGAGGGGAATTATTAGGTACTTTTATTAGGAAGAGGTAGATGCAATATGCTTTTAGTAGACAAAAGAGAGAATAATAAAAAAAACATTATCATTCTTCTTGTCTTTTTTACTTTGTATTCCATCTGTAAAAAGAGATTCTTCAAAAATAAAAAATAAAAAGCTCAAAGCAAGAGTCAAGAACACTATACAAGTTTAGGAAGTTAGCTGTAATTTTCATCCATTGACAGTAAGTTACTCAAGTTCTAATGTTAATCCTCAAATCTACATCATTTAATGTTCATGATCCAAGTCCATATTGCATCATTTCATCATATTTATATGGTTCATTCATAAGCAAGATCATGGAACTCTAAATGAAAAACTCCCTCATTCAAGAACTAAAATCTATTAACTCCAAGTTAAATCTATAAATCAATGACTTATGACCAACAAAGCAAATCCTTAATAGACTATACTTAATCTTTCCTAGACCAAGGACTGGAACTTCAGAACTGTGAAATGACTTGTAAAACATGTATGAAAAATTTACAGATGCAGGATGTTTGTGCATAAATAGTAAAGGATTATTGAATTTGATATTCTAATGAATATCAAATTTGATATTTCGATTCTAATCTCAGTACATGTGCCATGTTGTCCCCCACTAACCTTTTGATTCCCACTTTTGTATATGTATCATATTGTTCCCCACTAACCTTTTCTTTGCAGGTTATTGTTCTACAATGATTTAATTCAACTTTTTGTGTTCCCATACATATATGCTTGCCATTATTGGTTTATTTATGATCACATTATGTACAAAAACACAGGTTATGGGTGAAATCTGCAAATGCATGTCACTTTTGCTAAAAGTGGTCGATTGTGAAACTTGATATTTTTATAAATATAGAACTTGATACTTTAATCTATCCTCAATGTATATATTGTGTTGTTCAGCTAATCTTTTTTGCAGGGAACTTGATGATACTGCTCTTATACACATATATATTATGTTGCCTAATATTTCACTAATATCATGTTTATAGATATTGTCGCACTTGATACTCCTTGAATATCGAATTTGACATTCTCATTTAATCATGTATATACCCATCTTATTCAACTAACATATCTTGCAGGATGTTCCTGTATGAGGAGATTATAGACTTCGATAATCTATGGAATATTGAGCTTGATAGCTTCACTTAAACAGTATATACTGATTTTATTCCACTGTCTAACCCTACAAGTTATTCTCAAATTCGATAATCCCATGAGTATTGAGTTTGATACTGCCATAAATCATTTTCTTTCTTTCTTCCTCACTTTTATATTTGTCTTTTGTCGTTTCATTATTATTATGCTTATTGAATCTATAACATCAAGCATTCATCCAACATACATTCAGATTTTCTTTTTTTTTTTTAGATGTGTTGTATCTAGGAAACGATATAATTTTCTTTTAGAATAATGTATAAGATTTGTAAAGGTGTGTAATGTGCCTTAATTTCTCTTTGTAGATTAATTCATGTAAAGAGCATGTTTCCACTTCGGTGGGTACTCATAGAAATTTTCTATATGATCACACATCATGTGCATCATAACCTGCATATGTTAATTTTATTGGTTATTTACTTTATATATGTGATGATCCTCGTCTGATATTCTGAATAATCCTTACTAATGCATGAATCATAGAGGAGGCCGATTCTTCAAATCGGGCATATATGAATAATGAAGATTCTCATCTAAGTTATTCTCATATGTACCTAACTTTCTGAACCCAAGTTTCAATAGGGCTGAGGATTCCTCGAAAACGGAATCAAGAGAATACTACCCCTTATCATTTTCCAATTCTGCCGGGTGGCGACTCCATTTCACAAAAGTCTTATATGTCGGATCCCTGAGATCAATAACCTGACAGTGTTGGGACTGTATAACCGTTTGAGAGCGAGTGGGCCAGGCACTCACATATAACATAATAAGTAAAGAAGAATGTTAAATGATTAAATTATATAAATAGTGAAAATTTCTTTTAAGAGCTTAAGTAAGAAACGAGACACTGCAAGAAAATTGAGAATTAAAGACGGACTAATTCTAAAAAATCCATCGCTAATAATCAATAGTGATGGATTAGTCATGGAATAGCATTTGTAGCTATTCATGCAGTTGCTAAAAATTAGCGATGAAATTTTGAGTCCGTCGGTATTTAGCGATAAATTTTTTCGTCGTTAATTATATATATTCCATCACTATTTAATCTTGTCTCCCTCTATCGAAGACAAATTTATTGATGAAAAATTCGTTGCAAAACTATTAATTAATTTTTTTAAAAATAAAATAAATTATTTTTTAAAAATAAATAAATTATTTAAAAATAATTTATTTTATTTTCTTAAAAATAATTTATTTTATTTATTAAAAAATTATTTTATTTTGCTAAAAATAATTTTTTTTATTTTTAATTTCTAAAATAATTTATTCCCCAAAATAATTTATTCTATTAAATTATTTATTTTAAAAAATATTTATTCTAATAAATAATTTATTTACATAAAAATTAAATAATTTATTTTTATTCAATAAAATAATTAATTTGATCTAAAAATAATATTATTTACTCAATAAAATAATTTATTCAATCAAAAAATAAATTATTCAACCTAATAATTTCTAAAAATTATTTTCTAAAAATTATTTATTTAACAAAATATAATATTTATTTTAAAAATTATTACTAATTACAAAAATATAAATAAATAAATAAATAAGATAAAAAAATACATACCTTTAATCTAAATGCAAGAGAAGAAAGGAGCAAGAGGAGGAAGAGAAAGAAGAAAAAGAAAAAGAAGAAGAAAGAAAAAAGAAAAGGGAAGAAAGAAAAGGGAAGAAAAAAAGAAGGAAGAAAGAAGAAGAAGAAAGAGAGAAAGAGAGTGAGAAAGAAAGAAAGAAGAAAGAAGAAAGGAGAAAGAAATGAAGGAATAAAAAGGTTGAAAAAAATAAATATTAAAGTTTTAGCGACGAAATTAGTGAAGAAAAATAGTTCCGTCGCTAAAAAGCCTAAAAAATCCCACTTCTATTGTAAAAAAAAATTAAAAATTAGTGACTAAAAATAAATCTATCGCTAATTAGCCCACATAAAAATCCTACCCTCACTTTAAAATATTTAAAATTAGCAACAGCTTTAGGTTCTGTCACTAATTAGCGACGAAAATAAATTTTATTTCAAATTAGCAAAGAAAATAAATTCTGTTACTAAATTCTCGGCTCCAAAATTTAGCCCATGATTTGGCTACAAAATTAGCGATGAATTTTTTGTAGCTAAATGCAAGACGCCAATTGTAGGTGCTAGATTTAGCGACGATTTTTTTCTATCTCTAAATTCGTCGTTAATCAGCCATCAATCTGCCACTAATAATTTTTCGTAGCTAATTTGTGACGAAATTTTCCATTTTTTTTATAGTGAGAAAGCCCTAAAATGATAAATGTAATTAAAATTGACTAACAATGCTTGATTGAATTATTAGATTATTTTGTGCATAACAATATCATTAACTTATATTATGATAAAATTATAATTATATATAATAAGGATGTTAATGATCCAATGGTTATACCATTTAAAAAGAAAAAAAAAATTCTATTAGTGACAAATGATGAATTATTCAAATTGTCCTTAAAACCTAAATTGATTTTATAATTTGACAAAGTGAAGTCAGATAATAATAAAATTATTATATTAATCATATTAAACGTTAATCGTTTGTATTAATTTACATGAGTGATAATTAAGTGACTAAGTAATAATATTAACGTGGTAAAATAAAAGTGAGTATTCATCGAATCATTGTTAACTAAAAAAGAGCATTAATAAGTTTATACCAAATTGTTTATTATTTGAACAATAGTATTATTTTAAGAAGATAATAAAATAATTGTTAATGTAATTAATTATATATGTTTCATCCATTATCGAAAAATATATTACTTGTGATATTAAATAATAAATTATAGATATAAAAGCACCACTAAGCATTATACTTCGCTTGTTAATTTTTTTTTGACACGCAAATAAGATGGACTGGAACAGACTTGTCAATTAAAGATTTGAGATTTTAAAGATCATCTGCAGTATAGAATATGTTTTATTATAAAGATATTATATTACATATTTAAATTACAGATCATATAGCGGTATTATAGTTTAAATTATAGTTGTATAATTTTGGTTAAATTTATATATTGTAAATATTATATTTTTTTTACAATATTTATATTTTTTTTGGCTAAACAGTATTTATATTTTTGGAGTTTGTGTTTGGTCTATAAGAATTTATTGGAGAATGCATATATAAATTTACATAGATTTATTTGATTTGATTTGTATTTGGTATTGGATTGATTAAGTTATTGAAGTTGAGATTGGTTGTTTAGAATTTAGAAGTTTTTTTATAGAGATTTTATTAGAATGTAAATTTTTGGATAGTGATTATTGCAGAGAAAATTATGTCGAAATTTTTAGTCAGTTTGATTTAAAGAGTGCATGGAATTGAGTGTTGGACTATTACAGAATTATTTAGTATATTAAGTAGCATTTTCTGACCGTCAGGAGTATTACATCGTATTTTTAATAATTATTTAATTCCTAATATTATAAATTATTTATTAATTAATATAATTAATATTAATAATTTGTAATATTAATATTTTTTATAATTTGTAATAATTTAATAATCTATAATTTAACAAATAATTTAAAATTTAATAATTTATATATATAATTTGAAAATCATAATTTTCAATTTTGTTTTTTAAAAAATAAAAAAATTGACAAATTATAACTTTTTTTTTTAAAAAAAAACTCCAATTAGCATAAAAAAAAATATGAATAATATATTATTTACTTCTATAGTGTGTTAAACGACTTTTAATTAGAAAAATAATAGCGTACTTTTGACTGCTACCATCTATCTTATTTTTATATCTTTAATTATGTTAGACAGCAATAAAAAAAATTATTCTATTTTTTCTATAATTCAAAGTTGTCCAATATACTATAGAAGCAGATAATACAAATTTATAAAATTTTATATAATATAAATTATTTGATATTTTTAATTATTTATTAAATTATAGATTATTAAATTATAATAAATTATAAAATTATATTTTTTTAATATTATAAATTATTAATATTAAAAATATTAATTAATAAATAATTTTTAAAAATATTATATTAATATTTTTTAAAAAATTTAATTTAACTTATGATATTTAACGAAGTTTGGTATCATTAATTATTTAGGAATTTTGTTAAAAATAGGTAATTTCTATAAAATTAAAAAAAAACTTAAAGATTAATTTGGCTAAATTCCATCTTTGTCTCATAAAAAAGCTATAACTTAAAATATATTTTTATTTAGAAAGTATTATTAATATTTGTAATTATACTAAATTTCACGGACCAGTCTTCCAAGACAAGGCGTCGAGAATTTGAAACCGTTGAGTTTTTAGGGTACAAATCAGTGTTTCGAAATTGAATTTGGGATTTAATTTTCATGCAATTTGAACAAATTTTAGGGTCAGGAAATGGACCCAGATGTTAGTCTCTGGATCTTGGAGTTCTTAGCTCGGCAACCAATATCTAAACTCCTTCTCAACAAGATTCTCACCAATACCCATTTCCCCATTCCAGCAGCAACAAACAATCCACGCTTCAAGAAGACATTTGTTCTCCGATCAATCCAGGACGAAATCGCCAATGGCTCCGCCTCTTCCGAAACAATTCTTGAATCCCTTGAAATCATCGAAGAATTGGATCGGAATATGCAAATTAAAATCCTGGACTCCATGAAACTGGCTTATTCTGCAGTGGCGGTGGCCTGTACGGTGAAGAACTTGTGGGTTGTGGGAAGCCCGCGGAAGCGCGACCATGGGGCTTGTTTCGAAGTAGTGAAGAGGATTTGGAGGGATAGAGTTGAGAAATTGGAGCGGTTGAAGAAGAGTGAGTTGGTTACTGATGAACTGAGGGATGTTAAGGAGGAGATAGCGGCAGCTTTGTGGGATTCGAATGCGTGTAAGGGGTTGATGAGAAGGGATACGCGCAATGAAGCATTGAGGCTTGTTAAGGATTATTTAAGAGAGGCATTGGATGTAATGGGGCCTTCGTTTCTTGAAGTGGCTGCCAAAGTTGACAGGGAAATGACAGAGAAGGAAAATAGTGGTGATAAAGAAGGCACTGAACCAACTATTGGTTTGGAATCAGTTGTTGAAGATGGGCATGCAAGGAAAGGTAAATTTTTTTTCTTTTTTATTTCTAAATTTTATTTTACGATTTCCCATTTTGTTGTACTATGAGTGCTGTGCTTTTCACTTCTAATTCATGCCTAAATTGTCATTTCTTTTCTGAAATAATTAAATCTATCTGCATATCCGAATCATAGCAGTATTCATCTTCTTCTTGCAGATATAAGTAATTTATCAAATGCACCTACTTGTTGTATTCATGCTCTTTTGTATTGTTTATGAATCAAATCCGATTCCTAATTTTAGTTTATAGCTTGTTTTACTCATCTTTAGTGAAATAGAGATATGATATGTTTGCAACATAGAATCGCAAATCTACAAAGAAGGATGCCTGCAAAAGTTAAAAAGCAGAGTGTTTTAAGATAATGAATTTTTTAAATTTGTTATAATAAATTCTAGTGATGTTACTCCTAAGTAGGAAGGTGAAAATTTGAATTTTTTTTTTTTTTGTAATGGCAACCGGTTAACAACTCAGGTTGACATTTTTTTCTCAATTTAAAAAGATGCTTATTAAACAAAATGAGTTAAGTCTAGTGATAGCCAATAACATTGTGAGCTACCAGAAGAATTAATGCCTACAACTATTGAATCTATGATTTGATTTGCAGGATATGAGGAAACAAATAATATAGTGCAACACCATGTTTTAGAGACCCTGAATGTAATTGCTTAACCTTTCTTTCTTCTTGCATGTGTTATTGTATGTTTTGAAATGAATTTTTTAAGATCCCTGCTATTCTGAATACTTTACTTGGAGAAGAGTGAGGACTTCCTACGTCCTTGTCACTTGTGAATATTAGTGCTCGGTTGTCAAAACTTCTTTTTGGAACCTTACTCTCCATATGATCTTTTATCTGTGTATCAAGATTTGCCTTCTGTCTAATGTTTATGCCTTTTCTTTCTTGACAGAGTCCAGTAATACTTAGCTGGCCTGTTTTTAAAATGATTTGCTGAGCATTTCTGTGCATGTTTTGCCTTCAGTATTCTGTCAAAGTTTAGGGAGCTACTAATCTTGAATGCTTGGTAACTTGTATTTGGTTTTGTGCTTTTTACGTATCTCTAGAATGCATGACTGCTAACTTGGTTATGTTTCTTTTGTATTTTTCTCACTTTGTTTATCTTTCAAATTTATCCTTTTCTTTTTTGTCAAAAGTCCTTTTGTGGCTGTTGTAAGTTTAGCAATAAAAAATGGTAATTGAAGTAGCAATAAAAAATTGTAATTAAAGTATAGATAATATGCAGCCAATCTGTGATGAAGATTGCTCAATATTGAGTCATCTTTACTGATTTGCTGGGGTGTTGCCAACCCTTACCAAGTTATTTGTATGGCATATTGAGGTAGTTAATACTTTTTGGTTTTTCATGGGAGGAGCTTTAGAAAATGACTGGGATGATATCCCTTCTTTTGTGTTCATGTATAATGGTGATTATATTAGTTGTTCATGTCAGGCTTGTAGTCACCTTTTCACATTGTGAGTTACAACTATCTATATGCCTATAGTTTTTCTTTACTTTATGTAGAAGCTCAAAAGAATGATATGCTTCAGACTCACAACAGCCTTAAAGGATCAGGTGGGATCATGGATTCTGAAGAACTGGACATGAATATACCTGCATGCAAATACAACCCTCTTCCTTCTCCGGAATTTACTAAAGTGAAAGAAGCGCTTAAAACAAGCTCCATGGAGCTAAAAGCATTGGTTAAGGACCCTCTTCCTGATGCCTTACATTTATCTCAGGCTTTAATGGCTGACATGGAAAGAGAAGAATTAAATAGTGAGATTTCAGTAGAAAAGCGGAATGGAAAGGGTGAGGTTTTGTTGGATCCATCCGTTAATGCTGTAGTCTCTTCGGAGGCAGGGAAAATCTTGAATCCTGTTCCTGCAATAGAAGTACCTAATTCATCAGTTGATCAAACTATTGAATCCATTCAAAGTATGAAGACTAATGCTGGAGTTCTAATTCCCAACTATCAGACTTCAGGTCCCAAACACAGCTTGATGGAGCGGAATAGTACAGCTTGTACCTATGAGGTATGAGTTTTCCTTTGTTTTGATAACCCGGTTTATCACCTTATGTGGTAAATGAATTCATTTTACAAGTAATAACGATGCATGTATGCATTTTTTGCATGTTTCACTAATTTATCAGCGCACTTGTAAATCTACTACTTGCTTTTAGTTTGTAAATAGTTTTAAGTTATTCTTTTGTCTCTCACAAGAACATTTTTCTTTATTGGAAGAGCATTATGAATTTTTTACTCTATGGAGACAAATTCTTGTGCATGCATTTGATGTTGTTATTAGTTGTATATTTGCTTATACAATGAAAAAGACAAGCACATAATTTTTTTTTTTTATGCATCTGAACTTTCAGCAAGTAGAGAGTAGCATTGGAAAAGAGTTAATTGCAATAGTATTGAGGGTTTATTTATTTCATGGACAATATTTTCCTGAAAGACATTCTTTCATTTTCTAATGTTTGGTACACAGAAAAATTTATGTACAGAAAGTGTTTCCTAGTCAAAGGGAAAACAATGCCATTTTCAAGGAAAAAGATACTGTCCCGAAATAGGAAGTTATCTCCCTAAATTCTTTGAACCTGCAAAATGATAATGAACCAGCATTAAAACAAAGTTGGCACTTCACTGACCACTGTGGCTATTGTTGGGCATCACTGTCATTGGCAACCAGCACTAGGGGCCATCATAATTATATATATTCTTGTATTTTAGTTAAAATAAAATTATTTGTTAGTGCCTAGAAATAATTCCAAATGATACTTATATCAGCCAAACAACTAAAAGGCATTTATTTTCTCATAAACAACTGGAGCTGGAATTTGTAAATGGATTGCTTGTCTTTCTTCTTTGCTGGAAGGAGAGGAAGAGAAAGAGAGGAAATACTGTCTTCATGTTCTTGAAATATTTTTTTTAATGATTTTTTTAGAATATTGTTAAAGTTTTCACAAGTTATAACAAAAAAAAAATTAACAGTATAATAATTGGGGTTTTAGAGTTAATGAAATTTGGTTACTTAGTGCTTTTTGTTTCATTGTAAAACTTTCCTCAAATTCATTACGCCAATATTAACTACGTTACAATGTTATCACAATATTAATTTTGTGAATTGGTATATCGCATATGTATGGTTTTGATAATCTCATTTTTATGACTATTTCCAACATCTTCCTCTGCATTTTTGTACCTTTTTTGGTAGTGGAATGATTCAATTGATGGATCCCTGGAAGAAACAACTAATCATAAGAATAGACTTCACTTAGATAGCCCAAGGATAAGGGTTGTGACGCCATTGAAGTTATATCAAGGCCCAAAGTTTGCTAGGAGGAGAAAGATGAAGAGGTGGAGTGTGGAAGAGGAAGATGCATTGAGGGAGGGTGTGCAAAGGTATGTGTTATAACAAACTTTAGCATGTTTTCATTTTTAAAATGTATAATTCATGATTGATTTAAGTTTAATTTTCTCCTCTTTATTATCTTTAATTAAATTAAATAATCTTTCTAGGTAGTACTACTTCAGTTGTAAACATATAAACCTAGAAATTTTTGTTTTATGTATTACAACTTCTAAATTGTTATTTTTCCTCCTTTAATGGAAGGTTTGGTAGGGGGAGCTGGAAGTTCATCTTAAACTCTTATCAAGACGTATTCGATGACAGAACTGAGGTAAAGAATAATGCAATATTTCTGTTTGGTTTCTATTACTTTCCTTAGCAGTGGATGTGAGTTTTCTTTAAAAAATTGTACTTGTTTCAGGTTGATTTGAAGGACAAGTGGCGAAACATGACCAAATAACAATTCTGTTCTTTTGGTATTTCTGATGAAGCTATATATAGCCCTGTATAATAAGGTAGAGAAATGGGAAAGAGGGTATGCTATCTTTCAAACTGTTTTTTACTTTATTTAGAGTTTAGAAATCCATGGTTGAGAAAAAGCTATATTTAGTTTTTTAATCGACCATGGTTTTACGACCATGGTTTTACGAAAAGCAGTTTAGTTATATAAAAATTAAAGAAAATGTCAAAATGTAATTTGTTTAATAACAGCTCCAAACTCTAATCCGAAATAATGTGTATAACCTCTCAAAATTGTGTATTGGGGTAACTCTCAAGATATGTTCTTGCTAGTTTTAGGACCCGCAGTGGACCTTGACTTGTAGACAAGTAGTCGGTTTAGTTTTATGTTTTTGTATAAAAATGGTAACAGACTGTTAGGCAATTCAAGTACGTTGTAAAGCTTGTAGTTGAATGTTATGGAATATGATCAGATGAAATGTATTTTTATATTTGATTTAGTTTTATACTTACAATTTTCTTTCCATTGTAGTTTCTATTTTTCTTTTTGAGCGCTTAAAAATCATTTGGCCTGCTCAGACTTTATCAGAATTCAATTCACTTGAAATTTTCTTTGTTAATTCTCATGTTTGTAAAGAAGTAACTAATAGAATTTAAAGTCTTTTGTGCCAAAAAAAGTGTTATTTGAATAAAAATGAAATAATTTTAAAATTAAAGGATTTTAGAGGAGTTATTTAAGCCCGTTTTTTCAAAAAATTTAATTTTTATTTGGATGAAATTTCTTATCGTTTACATGACTTTTGCTAATATTCGAATTTTCCTTTGGTCTCCTGACAAATTTTTTTTGGCTCCGTCAATTTTCCTCAGTATTGCTGGTATTTTCTATGGTGAAAGACATCTTCAATCACTGCATTTCTGAATTTGACCGATATATTGGAAGGTGGACTAAATTTACTCTTTCTATAATATTCTGTGCTGCTATTGATATGAATAAAAGAAGTTGGAAGCTGTTTGTTCTATAGTGTGTAGCTAAATTTATGAACATAACATTAATTCAATTTTATTTTATTTTAATTTTTCCATTTTTGGTTGATAGAATTTTAATTATTTTAAATTTATTAAATACGCCATTTTTTTAAAAAAAAATTAAATTTGATAAAATTTTGATTTTTTTTATTGAAATTGGGTAATAAAAATTTAAGACGCCCTTATTTAATTGGACCAAGGATTCTTCTATATATGCAAATAACAATATGTGTCAGAGCTAAATTGAGAGCGCTTAAATTTGAAAATGGATTAATTCGAAATCTAAATTTAATGTTTTGAAATTTAGGATGCAATTATAGCCATGTTTATCTTTCAATGATTCACCCATGAAAGAAAACTTTAATCTTGAACCAAAACATAATCCAAGTTATTTAGATAACCACCGAGTCAACTGCAAATTCCCACTTCATCCTAAGCTATTAAAGCTAGCAACTCATGGGATTGACACTTCACGAGAATTTAAGACGAAAATGATTTATATATGATTTTTATTAGCTTAGAAAAGGCCTACAATAGAGTTTCTAAAAAAATTTTATGGTGGATCATAGCATAAAAGGATATCTATAAGATATATCCAAATCTTTAAAGATATATATGATGGATCTACCACAAGTATCTGCACGGTTGGAAGGGATGCTAGAGATTTTTCTTTTCTATTGGATTACAATAAAATTTAGCTTTGAGCTCTTATCTCTTTACCTTAGTCATGGATGAGCTAACAAGGTATATATAAGATGATATCCCTTGATGTATAATGTGTGCTGATGATATTGTGTTAATAGATGAGATTAAAGTAGGAGTACGTTAAAAGTTGAAGTTATAGAAAAGTACTTTGGAATCAATGATTTTAAGCTTAGTAGAACTAACATTGAGTATATGCATCGTAGATTTAACAATGCAAATGGAGAAGGAGACAAAATTATTTTAGATGGAGTAGCAATATCTCATAGTACTCATTTTAAGTATCTTAGCTCTATTATTTAAGAGGAAGGGAGTTGTGAAGAAGATGTGAATCATAAGATTAAAGTTGTGGGGAGGTGCTGTATGAGTGTTATGTGACTAAAAGATGCCAGTTAAATTGAAAAAAAAAATTCTACTGCATTGTAATACGGCCTGCGATGATATATGATAGTGAGTATTGGGCAGTGAAAGAATAACATACGAGCAAGATGCATTTTGCGAAAATGATAATGATAAAATAGATGTGTTGACATATTAGGATAGATATAATCTGTAATGAGTGCATTAGAGAAAAAGTGGAGGTAGCGTTTATCAAGGATAAGATAAGAAAGCATGGATTGAGATGATTTGATCATGTGAACACAAAGACTTAGGGATGTGCCAGTAAAAAAAACTGAACAAGTTAAAGTAGAAATAGTTAAGAGAGGTAAAGATAGACCTAAACTAACTTAGACAAAGATTGTCCAAAATAATATTATTTTATATTTACCAGAAGAGATAACCCTTAATCGAACCGAATGAAAAAGAAAAATTCATATAAATGATCCCAATTACCTTGAGATTAAGGCCTTGTTGTTGTTGTTGTTGCTGCAAGACATGAATTCCTCATATGTTTCTCCAGGAGGACGAAAATATGAGTATACTCTTCGTTCTATAGAGATTCTCATTTTCGTCCTCATGATGACCCGATATATATTTATAATATATATATGTATATATATAATGCACATAATATAATATGTATATTATATATTTTATTATATATATTATGTTATATACATTGTATTTTAGTCTTTTGCAAATATGGAATAAATGAAATTTGATTATTTTCTCATGTTATTTTTTTTTAAATTTTATTGTATATGATTATTGGATTATTATCTTATTGAGAATACAATTATTATTGATTATTAATTTTTATATCATGAAATTTTAATTTTAAAATATTAAAAAATATAAAATTTCCACAGGATCCCTGCGGGGGCAAAAACGGAGGTGGAGATTCCCTATTAAGGTAAGGATGGGGATGGATATTGTTCCCCCGCCTCTGCCTTACCTCACCTCGTTTTCATCCCTAACATCTTGATTAGTTTGGCTTGGATAAAATTAAAGTCAAATTTTTTGACATACACTCAAAGAAATTACAAATTTTGTTTTTCCTCTACAATTTTAGCCGGCAATAATTTTTGTAAATATATCAGAATATATAATCAACTTTTTCTACAATGGAGCCAATATTCCTATATATAATATAGGAAACTATCCTATATTTCTATATAAAATATTGCTAAATTCCTATATAATAGATAAAGGAAACAAAATTATATATATATATATATATAATATTACAAGATTTCCTAAAAAAATGGAATTACTCTAGAAATACTACATATACAACTTATACCTACATTGTCCTTCAAGTTGGAACATACATATCTATCATTCCCAACTTGTTAGTCATATTGTGAAATATCTTGATACTACTTTTGTGAGTATATAAGCTAATTCTTGATAAATAGAAAAAAGTATACTCAACTCAACTCAACAAAGCCTTAATCTCAAGTCAATTGGGGTCGGCTATATGGATTCTTCTTTTTCACTCAATACAATTGGGGTCGGCTATATGGATTCTTCTGATAGATGTAATATCATAAGATCATTTTGGACCACCTTTGACCAAGTCAGTTTAGGCCTACCTCTGCCTCTTTTAGCTATATCTACTCTAACTTGTTCGGTTTTTCTAACCGGCACATCGCTAGGTCTTCGTTTCACATGGCCAAACCATCTCAATCTATGCTCTCTTATCTTATCCTCAATAGGTGCTACCCCCACTTTTTCTCTAATACACTCATTGCAGATTCTATCCATCCTAGTATAACAACACATCCATCTTATCATTCTCATTTCCACAACATGCATTTTACTCATGTGTTGTCCTTTTACTGCCCAACACTCACTACCATACATCATCTCATGCCGTATTGCAGTGCGATAAAACTTTCCTTTTAATTTAATTGACATCTTTCGATCACATAGAACTCCTGTAGCAGCCCTCCACTTTATCCAACCAGCTTTAATCTTATGATTTACATCTTCTTCACAACCCTCATCTTCTTGAAGAATAGAGCCAATGTATTTAAAATAAGTACTATGAGGTACTGCTATTCCGTCTAAAATAATTTTGCCTCTTTCTCTATTCTCGCTATTAAATCTATAATGCATATACTCAGTCTTAGTCCTACTTAGCTTAAAACCCTTAGATTCCAAAGTGCTTATCCATAACTCCAACTTTTGACTTACCCCTGCTTGAGTCTCATCTATTAATACAATATCATCTGCAAACATCATACACCAAGGGATGTCATCTTGTATATGTCTTGTTAGCTCATCTATGGCCAAGGCAAAAAGATAAAGGCTCAAAGCTGAACCTTAGTGTAATCCAATAGAAACGAGAAAATCATTAGTATCCCCTCCCACAGTGAGGACATTGGTGATGACTCCCTCATACATATCCTTCAAGACTTGGATATATTGTATAGATATTCTCTTACACTCTAGGACCCACCATAAAACTTCTCTAGGGACTCTATCATACGCCTTTTCTAAGTCAATAAAAATCATATGTAAGTCCTTCTTCATCTCTCTATACTCTTTCATCAAATCTCTTATAAGAAAAATAGCTTCCATAGTTGATCGACCAGGCATAAAGCCAAACTGATTTAAGGAGATACAAGTATCTAACCGCAAACAGTGTTCTACAACTCTCTCCCACAATTTCATAGTGTGGCTCATAAGCTTTATACTTCTATAATTTGAGCAATTTTGAATATCTCCTTTATTCTTAAAAATAGGTATCAAATTACTTTATCTCCTTTCATTAGGCATTTTCTTTGTACTTAAGATTTTATTGAACAAAGATGTCAACCATGCAACTCCTGTATCTCCCAAATATTTTCAAACCTCAATAGGTATCCCATCTGGTCCATAGACTTTACCAATTTTCATCATCTTCAAAGCTTCTTTAACTTTCGAAAACTTAATCCGCCTAGTGTATTTCATATTTTTCTTCGGCCTAATGTCTAACCCTCAATGTTATCACTATAGTTACCATGAAGAATTTCCTCAAAATAGCTTCTCCATTGTTCCTTAATATCCTCTTCTTGAACCAGAACCTTATTCTTTTTATCTTTAATGTACTTAACTTGGTTTAAATCACGGCATTTTTTTCCCTTATCTTAGCTAACTTATAAATAGCTTTTTCCCCCTTCTTTTGTTCCAAGTTTCTCATACAAACTCTCTAAAGATTGTGCTCTTGCTTGACTAACTGCCTTTTTAGCATCTTTTTTCTGTTTGTTTGTATTGCTCAAAAACATCATTGTTACTACACTTGGTCAAACTTTTATACATTTCCTTTTACTTCTTACCGCTTTTTGCACTTTCTTATTTCACCACCAATACTCCTTCGAGGGATGTCCACACCCTTTAGATTCTCCAAAAATCTTTCTAGCTACTCCTTTAATTATTGTAGACATGCCTATCAACATATCATTTGAGGACATACTCATATCTTCCTCCCACCCTCCAGCTTTGACCAACTCATTTTTGAACAATAATTATTTTTTACCTTTTAAAGTCCGCCAGCTAATCTTAGAAATATTGTTCATCATTGGCCTACTAGTCAACCTCTTAAATTTAATATCCAAAACTACTAACCTATGCTGAGTGGTCAAAGCCTTACCTAACCTTATAATCCTTGCATCGAGTTCGATTGGCTTTTCTTGTGAGTATGAAGTCAATCTGACTTCTATTTTTCCCACTTTTAAAGGTCATTAGATGCAATTCCCTTTTTATAAAATATGTGTTTGCCAGAATCAAACCATAGGCTAAAGAAAAATCAAGGATACTCTTATCTTCTTCATTTCTAATTCCAAAACCATGCCCTCCATGTACCTCTTCAAAACCTATTCTGTCTTTTTCCTGTATATCCATTTAAGTCTTCTTCTATAAAAATATTTTCATCATTTGGAATCCCTCGCATAAGTTCATCCTAAAATATTTGCTTGCTCTCCCCATCCAATCCAACTTGAGGGGCATATGCACTAACTATATTAATGGTCTCATTCTGGAGCACAAGTTTAATTGAAATAATCTTATCGCTTACTTTTTTTACTGCTACAACCATCTCCTTTAGGTTCCGATCCAAAATTATACCTACTCTATTTTTACTTCTATCTGTACTTGTATACCACACTTTATACCCAATATTCTCAACTTCTTTACTTTTTCCTCCAACCCATTTAGTCTCTTGAATACAAGCAATACTAATTTTTCTTCTGTCCATAGTATCAACAAGTTCACTCAATTTACCTGTAAGAGATCCAATATTCCAAGTTCATATTCTGATCTTACTCCCTACTTGTTCTTTCTTATGCTTCTTCTTATAGAATTTTTTACCATTATCTGAATATATATCTCTCGTATTACTTATATTACTCATATTTTGGACTAACTTCTTTACCCATACCCGTCCATGATGTGAGAATCCTTGTTTATTATGCACCACATCCGGGCGTCGACATGACGCGTCGCATTCGGAGAACGCCCTATATCTTTGCTTATTTTTCACTACATCCGGGCTCCGATGTAGTCCATCGTAAGTAGGGAACACCCCAACGATATTATTATTAGAATCCATATCATGAGATATGATAAAAGTTTTACGCTGGCTGTCATCTACCGCAATCCTCCTCCTTTATCCGGGCTTGGGACCAGCTATACACAAGAAACTCATGTATAGGCGGAGTATAAATAGAAAAAGTATAATCTTTAATTTAATTTTTCTTGATGAAATAATGATCAACTTTACATGTTTGGTGTGAGAATGTTATCTAGGATTCTATGTAATCTAAATAGCAGCCTTATTATTACAATAAAGATTCATAGGTTTTACATATTTCATTATCAAATCTTTTAGAATAATCCTAGTTAATAACAATTTGTATATGCCATGAGTTATACCTTGAAATTCAAATTCTACACTTGGTCATTCCACAACTATCTATTTTATTGTCTCCGCATATAAATATAATTTTAACAATGAAGTTTTGAAGTGATTTGAGTCTATTAAAAATTGAGAATGTTGTTTAGTGCATCTAACTTGAAAGCCAAAAGAAGAGAGAATGTTGTTTTATTTGTTTTGCAAAAGCTTACCGAGTATGCCTATTCTGCAAGTTTAAATGACTAGTCGAATTGGAAACGCAAGAAAAAGAAATATGAAGATCACAATTATACTCATACAAGTGTAGCTATTCCACATTCGCTAAAAGTACATTAGTTCAAGAGAAAAATAAAGCTCACTGTACGCAAATAAGGACAACCATTCCAATCAAATGAAGAAGATGCACCTTATAAGACCGGAAAATCTTCCATAACCATTCCAAGATGAAGATGACTGAACCAAGGAACTAATAAGTCCTCAAGCTCGTGCTAAAATTTGAAAATCCACTATGCCAATAGAATGTCTGTGCTCAATGAAGATCATGATCATTTAAATATTAAAATCAACCAATAGTCAAATGGTTAAATCATCAATGGACAAATGTTAAGTCAAGGCATACCATGTCAGATAGGACGAAGAATGCATATACAACGAAGTAAAATGATCGTTGGTGTCATAAAGTTGGATAATGAGAAAATAGACATAATGGAGATTCACAAATATACCAGAAGAAAGAATCTCCATACAAAAAAAAAAGGAAAATGAGTAAGAAGGGTGTAAGAGAATCATAGGACCATTACAAAGAAAGAATGCCCATACTCTAAGAACTAAAATTCAAGAAAGGAAACATAATCAAATAGGCGACCTTTTCAAAAAGGTACTTCCTTATTTCATCATAAACTTAATAAAGAACAAGAAACAAAACAAAGTTATAAGGCCATACCAAGTAAAACCCGCTAATTTTAGTTCCAGACAACTAGCCTTTAGACACTCTAAATGGTTATTCTTGAAACCTAAGTTTGGAGCTATAAAGCACTGATATTTCATACAGGGTAAAGTGTCTGTGTCAGACACTTTTCTAACATGGACACACGTCTGACATATGTAGAACAAGACCCCTTACATGTATTTTTTTAATTATTTTTTGGAGATAAGAAGGACATGAGTAGCACATGCAGGACACAACGTGAGCACATTTTAGGACACTTTAAGATATTTGAGGATATATTTTATCATATAATTTTGTTTACATAATATATTAGCAAATTACTAACTAGAAAATTATAGTCAATCTTAATTATAAAGTTTCTCTTTTTGTCACAAAAAAATTATTTTTCTGCTTTTATAATTGTATTTATATATAAATGAACTAATATATATTTATTTTGAATATATTTTTACTCTCATTATATTTTATAATCGTGTTCATATTGTATCGTATCCATGTACCATATCCATATCCGTATTTTATAAGTTTGGAGTTATCAATATTAGAAGGAAGATTAAAAATATTCTAAGACTTTTAGAGGCCTTACATGAGAACATCCTCTCAAAGTCTTAGAGAACTTCAAAGATCACAACCTTCTCCCTAAAATCCATTAGAACTCTTGCACTTCAAATATCAAAGCTTCAAATTCTAGTTGATCTTTAAGTCTATCCTTCTCAACACATTCAATTATTTGCAGAGTGCTCTATTTGTGTAAAGTTAACTATGTATTTCTTTTAGAGCTTGAGTTATTGAAAAATTATAGAGAGACTATAATTCTCAACTGTAATCACTTGTACATAGTGTGAGGGTGAAAACCTAGAGTCTCGATAGCGAAGAGGGCAAGAACCTAGAGTCCAACCAGTAAGAGGGTGAAATCTCATAGTCTAACTATATATTGTGAGGGTGGAATCCTGAAGTCTAACTAGAAACAAGTTTAATATATCATGTTGACAATGGTCAACCACTTTATGTGATAGAAAAGGATTTCTAATTCAATTCAAAAAGATGATTTGCACTCAATCCATCATAATAGGCATTTGACACATTCCTTATTTCTTTCATTGTGGATTTACAAATAAATTATTATATTGCTAATGGATTCATTGATTCAATAAGCCAGTTTTACTCTCCAATTTTCGATAATACATGTGCCAAAAATAGAAACTTTAGGTACAGGCTTTTTCTTTTCTCTAGTAAGATATCCGGCTTTGTTGCGAGCACCAACTTCATAAGCTGAGACCATAATGAATAACTAGTTTTATCAAGTATATAATATAAGTAAGAAATGAAAATTTCCCTTGATGGATAACAATTGGTGGCCTTGAGTAAGCCATTTAGTTTGAGAAAATAATAAGATGGTGTTTTTTGCATATAGATCTTGGAATATGGAATCCAATTTGAGTTATATTCTGATACCATGTAACTCCTTTATACCCTATATACGTATAATACATAAATTTTGCATATGTAAAATATGAATATAGAACACAAGAATGTTAACATTCTTACAATTAAAATATTTTTTTTAATCTTAATTAGAATAGTTTATTCTTTAAAAGACAATATAATAGATAAAATAACATATATATGCAATAGTAATTAATTGTTAAAAATATAGATTTAAAAGAAAATCTCTAAAATTAATTTTCTAGCTTTTTGTCTATAATCTCAGTATTTTCTAAATCCAAACAAACACAACCTATAATAACAAACTATATTTCCAAAATCATCTTTCATTTAAAAACTTCCTTTCTTATTAGATTACATCCCCAAAATCTTATATTGATATACTAGTCATTCGATTACATATATTCTTACATATATTATACTCAAAATCCATTCTTTACACATGTAATGTGACATAAATGTACAAACAACCAAAATACATAATATCAAAAAAATTATACATGAATGCACCACCTTTCAAGTTGGTCTCGTGGCACCCTCAGTCTCTAATATCAACCATAATCTGCATCTCTCTAATCTACAACTCTCTCACCTGTGTAATTCATACAACTGTATTATTCTCTAAAGCTTAGCAGTACATATATAAAAATAACATACATATATATATATAATAAATTCCATTCTTATAATGTAATTTAAAATACATGTACAACATCTTTCATTTTAATTTATAATCCACACATACACACATGTTTCATCCGCACACACATTATATTGGGCCCAATAACTCCTATATAATTTTTATGTCTAGTTATCATAATATCAATTTCATGACCCAATTTTGTTCGAGTCCATTTTTAATTTTAATCTTATGACCTAGTTCTGTTTAGGTCTATCAATGCATGCGTAATCGGTCTCAATGTTACTAGATAAGTAATTGTACGAGTCTACACACAATAACACATTCCATTTCACACTTCCATCACATTATTCTATTTTCTCTTTTTCAATATTGTCCAAGTGATCATCTTACTTTGGATCACATTTCATTTCTCTTTCATCATCATATACAAAATCATGTGTCACATTCACAATGTGACTCGTTTCACACATCTCATCACATTTCAAGGAAAATATATAGAATTTATCAATTTATATGTATTTTCATAATTTCTTTCCAATTTTGTTTTTTCACATTTTCCATAATCATAAATAAAATTTCACTTAGGATAGAGTGACATGGTCTTGCCTACCTAAAGGCCACACCCATGTACTTTGAAATGAAACTGCCAACACTCCTAAAAACCAAGCCGACGATTGTGGCATTCTGGGGCCATGTTGATGGGTTTCAATATGCCACTGCCCTCAGAAATTTTTTCCTTAGAAAAAAACTTTTCCAATGCCATCCCCATTCTTTTAGAAGAACAAGCCCGTGGCTTTCCAATTCAACACATATTACATAATTTAACTCCAAAAAATGCATACAACATAAAAATAATCAATATCAAATATGTACTAACCTTATTCCTCTTTTCTAAACCTTACTTTAATGAAACTTTAAGTTCCTCCACTTGATCTATTTTGACCTAATCACACATAAATTATCAACAAGCAACGTTATTCATTTTTACACATTCACATACTAATTTTGTACAAGTTAACCACTAATTTCTCAATCTCCAATCAATTTCCATCAAAACTCTAACTTCGCCACTTCCTACCTTATCCAATGTGATATTCTTTATCATTTCACTCAGTATTTGTGAATTAAGCAAAATGATCTTCAGAGCTGAACCCCATATATGCATATATTTATTGTATGCTTTAGAGAAATATATTGTACTATTTTAAATTTGAATGCAAAATTTGGCTCCTAAAATTATTATGGAATTTATTTTTATACTTAAGATCTTAAATCTTTAAGCATTAAAGAACTTTTGCATAATATATTCAAGCATTTTGAAATTGATTATCAAACAAAAATGTTATTGCTTCTTAATAAAAAAAAAACACTATAACGGAGTAGAGTATCAAACCAATTGTGAGTTGGAACAGAGCACTGAAAAATTTTAAAGAGTTTTGAGGAACTAAGTATATAGCGTATCTGATTGTAGCATGCTTGTTTTAATATAATATTTAAGATCTAACAAATGCAAGATCTTATAATTGTTCTTAATTGCAGTTCTTTTACACTTAATTTTCAAGTATTAAATAAACAATAACTCATACTGAAAGTTCTTTCATGTGCTTTTAAGGAAATTTAGTTCAAAAGAAATAATGAAAACAATCATATTTTATTGCTTTTCTATATTTTTTTAAATCCTTCTTGGTATTTTAGATGGGTGAGCATTCATAATAGGTCAACTTGAACCTAAGCCCAACCCTAATTGTAAGACGCATGTACAAATCCATATGCTTCGATTGGAATGGGAAGTTCCAAAATAGGCGGCTACTATGCTATTCTTCGAGTCTTCCCCCTAACCATGGATGATAAAATTTAGGGGGATTTTGTTGTGATTAACTAGTGGCAATCTCTATTGTGCTAAAAAAAAAACTTGTTCAGGACATCCATTTTAGGAATCTCTACCACCAGAAGCTTTCCTAACCAGCAGAGAGATTTGATTTTTGATGAGACGAATGGAAGAGCTGCTTTTGGTGACATGCACACACACACGAGAGAGAGAGAGAGAGATTGATTGGCACTTAACAATTGGAATAAAAAAATTATATTTAAAGAAAATACGTATCCATGAGATTCAAAAACTGCCCTTATTTAAATGAGATAAAAAGAGAAAGGGATTATTGCATCCACTTTCATTGAAATAAAAAAATTATATTTATTAAAGAAATACATATCCAAGACGTTAAATATGTCATGAGATATATGCTTAATTGTCATCTTCTCTCTCTTCTCCCTCTCTCTCTCTCTCTATATATATATATATATGTATGTATATATATATATATATATAACATAACGGATGCGGATGTAGGGAGGTCCTGGGTGATCCATGGACTTCTCCTCCCCTCCCCTCCCCTCCCCTCAAATATATTATATATATGCATGTGTATGTGTATCTATACATACTCATAACTTGTAATTAATAAGATATTTAAAAGTAACTTTTTACCCCCTATAAACATTTAAAATATAATTATAATGAGTAATTTTATTATTTTAATTTTATACCAATAGTGCTATTAATTACCACTTAATAATATGCCTAATTAAAAAAAGATACTTAAATACTTTTTATTTGGCAAACATTATTTATTATATTATATTATTTATTCCGCCACAAAATTTTTGTTCGTTAGAGATTATCAATCATAAATTTATTCCTAATTTGTTCCAATTTAAGAATGAAAATAGTAGTGTTTAAAATTTATTCCTAAATTATTAAAATTTTAGAATATTATTATGGATTTTATTTAAGTTTATAAATTTAATGAATATGAATTTATATTTAAATAAAAATATTATTTATTTTGTGAAACATTTATTGCTAATTGTAAAAAAAAAAGAATATGATATGAATTTTATAGGGATGAATTTACTAAAATTAGACCTAATAAATAATATCATTTTAAACCATTAAATACAATTTACCAATCCGAATATAAAAATATCAAAAATTAGATGCAAACTCATATAATACAATTGTCACATCTCAATCATAGTCAAATAAAGAATATAAATTAATTGTTGCACTACTGTAATATTAAAAAATTTATTTTTATTTAATTTTACCTTTATTTATTCATAATGAACTTATATGTTGAATGTATTTTTTTTTTTACTTTAAAATTTTGACACCCTTAATCAAATCCTAGTTCTGCCACTAATTCATAATATTGGATATGGGGTTTTACAATGAAAGATATTAATAGATTTTTCTAGTTTATGCAATGAATAAATAGGTAATTTATAAACCGACAATAATGGATTAAGAGGGGTTTAATGTGTAATTTTTAAAGTTTAGAGTATTTTATGTTACAAAATGAAGTCGAAGTACCATCATGATATATACCCTTAAGTTGAGATACATTGGTGTAATTTAGTCCAAGTATACAATATATTTTATCATATATACAAATTATGTTATTTATGTTGTATTCCAGTCATTTGTACATATGGAATAAATTAAACTTGATATATTTTATTTTGTTATATTTATTTGAATTTATTTAATACAATTATTATTGATTATTAATTTTTATATTATTAAATTTATTTTTTTTTAAAATATAAGATACTCATAGGGATCCCCTAAGGGCTGGAGCTTTCCTGCCAAGGTGAGGATAGGATGGCAATTGTCCTCCTGTGTTTTCCCTCATTACATCCTTAGCACCTCAATTGGTGCAGATTGAACAAAATTAAAGTCAACTTTTTGACACACACTCGAGTAATTAACAAATTATGTTTTTCCTCTGAAATTTTATTAGATATTAATTTTTGTAAATTTATCAAAATGTATAATCAACTTTTCTATGGTAGAGCCAATATTCTTATACATAATACAGGAAATAGTCATATATTCCTATATACAATATTGCTATATTACTATATAAAAGAAAAAAAGGAAACAAAATTAAGATTTCCTATAAAAATATGGAATTAATCTAGAAATAGTATGTATACAACTTATGCCTATATTGCCCCTCAAGTTGGAAATAGATATCTATCATTCCTAACTTGTCAACCATATTATGAAATATCTTGATACTAATTTTGTGAGTATATAGGCTAATTCTTGATAAATAGAAAAAAAAATTAATCTTTTAATTTAATTTCTTCTTGATGAAACAATGATCAACTTTACATATTTGGTAAGAGAATGTTATATATGGTTATGTGTAATCTCAATAGCAACCTTATTGTTACAATAAAGATTCATAGGTTTTACATATTTAATTTTCAAATATTTTAGAATAATCCTAGTTAACAACAATTTGTACATGAGTCATACCTTGAAATTTAACTTATACACTTGATCATGCCATAACCATCAAGCTTATTATCTCCATATATGAAGATAATTTTGAGGTTGAAATTTTGAAGTGATTTGAATGGATTGAAAATTGAGATTGTTGTGTAGTGTATCTAACTTGAAAGCCAAAAGAAAAGAGATTGGTGTTTTATTTGTTTGGCAAAAGCTTTACTGAGTATGCCTATTCTACATGTTCAAATGACTGTTTGAGCTGAAAAGACAAGAAAAAAAAAATGAAGATCACAACTATACTTGCACAAGTGTAGCTATTCCAAATTCACTAAAAGTGTTTCATTCAAGAGGAAAACAAAGCCCACCATATGCAAAAAAAAAAAAAAAAAAAAAAGCACAACCATTTTGGTTAAATGAAGAAGATTCACCTTATGAGAAAAGACAATCTTCCACAACCATTCTACTATAAGTATGCTTGTACTACATATGTCTGAAAAACAACACTTAGACAAAAGCAAAATATAAGACCGTTCCATTTAGTGGAACAACAATGACTGGAAGATGCACAATATATAGAGAATCAAAATTGACATATAAGACCATTCTAGTCCACAAACAACCATTCCAAGATGAAGATGATTGGACCAAGGAACCGACAAGTCCTCGAGCTTGTTCTAAAATTTGAAAATCCACTATGCCAATGGGATTCCCGTTCTCACTAAACATCATGATCGTTTAAAGAAATAATTAACCAATGGTCAAATGGTCAAATCATCAACAAACAAATATTAAATCAAGGCATACTGTGTTAGGCAAGATGGAGAGTGCATGTACAACAAAGCAAAATGATCGTCTGCATCATTGATGTAGCGAAAGTAAGCGAATGAGTGAGGAAGTAAGAACGAGTGATTAAAAAGTATTATTCCTATTTAGTCTAAAAATTCCTAGGAAAATAGACACAAAGAGAGAAAAACTTCTCTGTGAAAAATATTATTGAATATTCAAAACTGCTTATATTCTCAAACATTACATTATATTGTATTATACTTATAGAAAACCCTAATTCCAAGTAAGAAAAGTTTTCAAAATGCAACAACTGTCAAAATAAATGAGATTACAAATAAAGAAAGATATTATTTAATGAGGCAGACAAAATGCCTAAACGGCACCACGACTCTCGAACTCTAAAATAAGAAAATAAAAATCTGCCCTAAGCTGTCATAACAGTAAAATGCATTTTTGAAAGCCTAAATGATGAAATTAGGCCAAAAAGTGACAGACATCATCGAGAAGCATAATAAAAAATGGACAAAATGGAGGTAATTACTAAATTGCTCCTTAAATATTTTTTTATCAAACTGCTCCATGAAAGTCAGAGCCCTCTATTCTGCATGAGTCGTGAAGCTAGAGACCGAACAAAATGGAGATTCATGACCGACCAAATGAAAGAACATCAGTATAAAGAAAATGGGCACAAAAGTCATAGGACTATTCCAAAGAAAGAATGTTCGTAGTCTGAGAACTAAAATTCGAGAAAGGAAACATAATCGAAACAAGTGACCTCCTCATAGTGGTAATTTCGCATTTCATCAAAAGCGAACAAGAGACAAAACAAAGCTATAAAGCCATAGCAAGTAAAACACGCCAATTCCAGTTTTAGACTACTAGCCTTTGGACACTCTAAATGATTATTTTTGAAGCCTAAGTTTGGAGCTATGAATTACTGACACTTCAAATAGGATGAAGTGTCTGTGTCGGACAATTTTTTTGGCAAGGAAATGTGCTTGACACATGTCAGACATTGCTCCTTATGTATCTTTTATTATTATTATTTATTATTTTTTTCACACCAGAAAGATATGGATAGGACATGCAACATACAGCATGGACATAATTTAGGACATTTTTAGACATTTTAGGATATATTTTATCATAAAATTTTATTTACATGATATATTAGTAAGTTACTAGCTAGATAATTATAGTTAATCTTAATTATAGAGTTTCTCTTTTTGTCACAAATTTTTTTTTTGCTTGTACAATTATATTTATATATAAATAAAATAATATATATTTATTTTGCAAACATATTTATCTCTCATTGAAATTTTATATTTTAAAACATATGGGTGTGTATATATATGTTTGTATGTAAGCATGTATATATATGTATACATGTGTGTGTGAGAGTGTGTGTGTAGACATAATCACCAATGTCGTGTCTCTATTTTTTTAAGAATTAATGTGTCGACATTTTTGTATTATATTATATATGTGTTCTATGTCCATATCCATGCTTCATAGGTTTAGAGTTGTCTGCAAAAGAAGGAAGATTAAACTTGTTCTAAGACTTTTGGAGAACTTACAAGATTTTTAAAATTATAGAATTAATATCCAGAAATTACTGTGTAGAGATTTCAAGGGAAAACAGAATCCCATATTGAAAAAAGATGAATTAATTGAGGGAAAATGGAAATAGAAATGATCTATAAACTCAATTTTTAATGTTTTGGATTAGAGTGTAGTGTCAGACTCAAAATTGAGTTCCCTCACTAGACCCATGACGTTAATTTTTCAAGAAAGTTCTCTTTTTAGCTCATGTCAACAATTTTTTTTTTTAATCAAATGCACCAAGGGGTTTATTTTTCAGGATAATCAAATGCAATTGTAAGCTATTGGCATATTAATTATTAGTTGCAGGAAGTAGTGGAGAATATTTCTTACCTTGAAAATAAATGTGGTGGAAAATGTTGAGAATGCTATGAATAGGCCAAAGAAAAGCAAAAAAGAAAACACAATAATCTAATTTCTTTAGTGCAAAAGGCTCTCTCCACTTGACAATTCATCATCAGAAAATGGGTACTTTTGATATTGGGATGTCAAT
Source organism: Garcia nutans (assembly GCA_947685225.1). Taxonomy (NCBI): domain Eukaryota; kingdom Viridiplantae; phylum Streptophyta; class Magnoliopsida; order Malpighiales; family Euphorbiaceae; genus Garcia; species Garcia nutans. The sequence continues at coordinate 15,509,716 of CANTUV010000032.1, forward strand.
TCTTTCCGCACAATGTGAATTAATTTAATTTTTTGCACTATAATTACAGTTATAGAAAATCTATATAAATCTTAATGAAATCATATGGGAAATCTACAATGGAAAACAATTGAAAGTTCCATCAAGTCAAAATTATATTTTAACCATTTTCTTTTGTAATGGTCATTTTAAGAAAAAAGCAATTGTAATAGCGTCCTTTTAAAGTAAAAGAATTTGATGCGTATATATAAGTCTTGAGTGCTAGACTTGAAAGATGCTCATTAGCTACATCAAGTTGCTTAATAGAAATAAAGGCAAAGCATATGCGAAAGATATGGAGAGGTGAGGGGCTTTGATATTATTAAGTGTTAATAATATTTCAGTTACTGCTCCTAAATATTCATTCATATTAATATACAATATAGATATATATATATATATATATATAAATCATGATTGTTGTTGTGCAGTTCGATAATGAAGTTACTACTTGTATTATTCTTCATTGCTGCTGCTTCAATTTCATTTTCTCTTGAAGCCAAGGGAGAAAAGGTTGTAACAGATGCATATCGAAGGAGCGCAACTAACTTTTCTTCGCAACATGTTGAGCAAAACCATAAAACTGCAAAATCTAGCACACATGAAAATAACATATTTGGTTATCAAACAGAAAAAAGTGAAGTTGAAGACAATAACATGAGATTAGAAGCTTTTGTTGTTCAGGATTACCCAGGAAATGGGGCTAACGAGGCTCACCCTGCTCGTAGTTATAGCAGTCCTGGCCCCAAAGATTAATCATGTAAATTCTGCTTGGGAGGTAATGTTTGCATTAAGCAAAATAGCCTATAGAGACCCAACCCATATATATATATATATATATATATACATGTATGTTTATTGTGTACCTTGTTGAAATATATTGTACTATTTTAAATTTGAATGCAAAATTTGGACTCCCAAAATTACACACACACACACACACAATTAAGAGCTTAAATCTTCAAGCACTAAACAACATTTTCCATAATTTTATTCAAGCATTATCAAACAAAAAATATTATTTCTTAGTAACATAGCGGAATAGAGTATCAAACCAATCGCTTTTTAGAACAGGATTAAACCAATTGCGAATTTGAAAAAGGCGCCTCTGAAATAATTTTAAAGAATTTTAGGGAACTTAGTATCTAGAATTCGGGTTTAGCATATCTAACAAAGGCAATATCTTATAAATTGTTCTTAATTGTAATTATTCTCTTACACTTTAATTTTCAAGTATTAAATAAAAAATAACTCATTCTTGAAAATTGTTGACCATTTAATTGCTGAAGTTTGTGTATAGTTCAGATTTCTTGTTGTAATGCGAAGGAAATTTCGTTCAAAAGAATTAATTAAAACAAAGCAACCAGATTTATCGCCTTTCTGTGATTTTTTTTCCAGTTCTAGTTGGCATTCGGGGTGGGTAGTCATTCAAATGGGTCAACGTGAACACAAACCCAATCCTAGTTGTAAAACGTAAATAATTTACGTTTTTGGTGACACAACACAGAGAGCACATCAGAGCCAGCTCGGGTTAGGCAGGGCCAACCGGGCCACCAAGCTTGATATTTTTTAAAATTTTACTAGTTTTTAGGTTTTTTGCACCTTTTTAGGAAGGTTCAGTCTACTGTTTCACAGCAATTTTCATTGAAAATCTTGTTATTTTGATATTATAATCAACAAAATTTCACAGCAATTATAATTGTAGTTTGTTAAACAAAATGAAAAATCAAATAAAAAAACCACAAGTCCATAGAGGAACAACATCAATAGCAAAAGCAAAAAAAAAAAAAAAAACCACAACCTCATCACAACAACCAGCCAACAACAATCATAGAAAATAAAAAACTTCCTTGAATAACCTACAATCAAAAAAAATTTGCAGAGTTAACAATGGAAATTAGAAAAAAAAAATAAACAAAAACAGAAACAAGGAGGAAAAGATAAAACAAAGCCTTTACAAATTATAATGACAACATTATCAAATTAAAAACCATGCAATCTCCATTTTTTCAACTCCAGAAAATTGTGCAGCACTAGCAATTGCATTGTTCTAAGTTTTCAGAATTCAAAATCACAACTTTATCAACATCAACATTCCAATGCAATTAAAATTGCTGCTAAAAACCAAAAGCATTATAAATCTGTGAGCCCATTCCATACTGAAAATGAAGCAATGCCATCATACAAATCTACGGGCATACTTTTATTAGACTTTTCACTTTCAAACTTGGAGAATAATCACCAACACCATCGTATACTCTTGGTGGGTATTAAGATTTTTATAGAATGAATTGGATGTTTTTGGACATATGAGAAATGAGAAATGATAGGTTTAGGACAATCAACCCAAAATGCCTAGCACTAGACACATGGGCAATCATCCATCATCATATTTAAGTTATTGATATTTTTGTTATTTTTTTCAATGTGTAATTATATTTTTAATACACTTCCTCAAGTGGCAAATTGAGACAATTGACACTTAGTGTAAGAAGGATGCATAATTGGAAAGAAGATCCCAGCATCAAATCTGCCACAAAATAAGAAAACAAATTAGTATCAGATCAATTACAATTACTATGATTAATATGCATTCACATTCTGTAAATAATATATATATGTATGCTTTTGTACAGAGAATATATATGAAAAAACCACTTATTCCCAAAGCCTCTGTCTCTAATTATAATTTAAACATGGTATCAGAGACTCAAATGGTCATCATCTGCCTTTAAACTTACCTGAAAATGGCAGGAGAAACTCCTGTTTCTTCCTCAAGAACAACCGAAACAGGGGAAACACCCAATCCCCTGAATATGAGTCAATTACTGGATTTATTCCAGAACATCACCCTCAATCGAAATCCCATAGAAACCAACAATGGCAATCAAACAGTAACAATCTCAACAAAACTCAATGACCAAAATTACACAATTTGGTCAAGGCTAATGAGTCTAGCAATCCGGGGCAAAGGAAGACTCAATCATATTACAGCCCCTCCGCCACCTCAGACTGATCCGAAATACCAAAAATGGGTTGAAATCGATTCAATCGTCATCACATGGATTATTGAAAACATCGATACTGACCTAGTGCACCAGTATATTGATTATCCAACAGCAAGAGAGTTATGGTAGGGGATCGAGGCAACTTACAGTAGTGGCAGAGACTCACTACAGATCTTTGATCTTGTAGTAAAATCAAATAACATAAAGCAGGGTCACCTGTCGTTGGAGAGATTCTACAGTCAACTCCAAGCGATATGGAAGGAGATTGACAGGCGGATGCCAAATCCAATGAAATGCCCAGAAGATATGAACCTCTTCAATACGCTGCAACAAAACAACAGATTATATCAGTTTCTTGCCGGAGTTAATGATATATATGACGCTGACCGAAGGGATCTCCTCAAACAAGATCCTCTTCCTTCAGTTGAGAGTGCTTATGCAGCAATAAGAAGGGAGGCAGCAAGGAGAGGAATCATGGGTGGCGAAGGTTCATTGCTGCCATCATTGGAAGACTCTTCCTCAGGCGTCGGAAGCGGATTGGTCACCAAAAGCCGATCAGAAACAGCCAAAGGGACTGCTAAGTTGTCATTCCGGCGAGATGATAGGGATAAATCTCATCTGAAGTGCACCCACTGTGGTGGAACCAAAAACACCAAAGAGGGGTGTTTTAAATTGATTGGGTATCCAGATTGGTGGCCGGACAGTAAGAAGAAGGGGACGAGAGGTGCTGTCGCTGCAACAACGGTTGGCAATCAAGAGATCGCCGGCACCAGAGGTAAGGAACAGGGAGGCTTGGTGGCCATAGCTTCAACTGTCAATGGTGGTAGAAAAGAAATGGAGGCAGACGGCGTGGGTAAGGAAAAACAAAGGGAAAGTGATATAAAGATAGGGTTTGGGGGAAAATTACAACCCAACCCCCTCAGGTTCTGCCTCATTTCAATTTTTTGATGATTTTTCTGGATCTTTTCATTATGACCCGAACAGTTTTAATAATTTGCAACTAAGCCCAGAAAATCTCAAAAATTCACCTAAATTAAAAAGAAAGAGATCAAAAACCTGCCAATGCCTATTTAATTTCTGGTAATTGTCCTAGAAAAATTGATAAGTGGGTATTTGATTGTGGAGCCACGGATACTATGTCGTATGATATTTCAGATTTTCAGTCCCCAACAAAACCTCAGAGAACTTGCATTCAAACTGCTAATGGAGGATATTCACCGGTTAAAGGAGCTGGATTCCCCATCTCTTAAATTAACCAATTGCCTTTATGTTCCTGCACTATCTCATAAATTGTTGTCTATCAGCCATGTAACAAAAGAACTAAATTGCACTTTTCTTATGCATCCTACTTTCTGTATTTTGTAGGATATTCAGACAGGGAAGATCATTGGGCATGGTTCTAAGAATGGGGGACTGTATTATGTTGACGAGGTGGACCAACAAGGCACTGCATTGCTGGCTCACGGAACGGTAGACTGTCAAGTCTGGCTATGGCACCGACGTTTAGGACATCCGTCATCAGGGTACCTCAAACTTTTGTTTCCTCAATTCTTTAGCAATAATAGTCATTTTACTTGTGAAACATGTATTTTGGCTAAGAGTCACAAACAGTCCTTTAGTCCAACAAACACTAGAGTTGATAGTCCTTTTTCATTGATGCATTCGGATATTTGGGGGCCTGCTCCTGAAACTAGTAAAAATGGTTTTTTATATTTCCTGCTTTTTATTGATGACTGTACTAGAATGACCTGGGTATATTTTTTAAAGAAAAAAAATCTGAAGTTCCTGAAAAGTTCATGTATTTTTATAACCTTATCCAAGCTCAGTTCCAGCAACAAATTAAAATACTTAGGTCAGATAATGGCGAGGAATATGTTAACCATACCATGAAACAACTTTTTCAAGAAAAAAGGACTTATACACCAGACCACTTGTTCTCATACCCCTCAGCAAAATGGGGTGGCAAAAAGACGAAATCGCCTTCTCCTTGAAATAACTAGGGTAATCATGTTAGAATCCAAAGTCCCTAAGTACTTCTGGCCTGAAGCCATAGCCACTTCCACCTATCTCATTAACCGTCTACCCACGAAAATCTTGGGTCTCAAGACACCCCTAGATACTTTGGCTCATTATACCCACATTCCACCGGCCCTAACTCTTCAACCTCGGGTCTTTGGTTGTACTGTGTATGTCCATGTTCCTAAACAAAATCGAACTAAGCTTGATCTGTGTGCAGTCAAATGTGTCTTTGTAGGCTACGGAGTTAACTAAAAAGGATATCGATGTTTTGATCCTATCCCCAGTCGCATATATACTACTATGGATTGTGACTTTCTTGAAACTAAGTTTTACTACCACACCCAACTCAGTGGTCAGGGGGAGAATCATACCATGGACACACTAAGTTGGTTACATAGTCCAGTCTTACCGGCAACTATTCAAAAAGAGCAAGTAGGTGGTGCCACTGAGTCTACCACTAGAGAGATAGAACAGTCCATCGGGCCAGAACTCTCTACATCTTCTCTGTCTAATATTCCTAAGGTTAGTGGTTCTGAAATTTTTCCAGATAATTCTACTACTAGTAAGAACTCTAACCTTGCAGTTCCAGAAGAACAAGTTCTTGAGCCACATGAGACACAAGAAAGATACACTCTTCCTCTGAGGAGCAATAGGAGGGTTTCACCAAAACGGTATGAACCAGAATATGAACCTCGAAGGTCAAAATATCCTATGGCAAATATGGTAAGGGGGAGCCTATCTAATGTGGCGAGAGCATTTAATACCTCTCTGTATTCAACTAGTATTCCTAAATCAGTGGAAGAAGCATAAAGGAGCAAAAATTGGAGACAAGCAATGCAGATTGAAATGGAGGCATTAGAGAAGAATGGTACCTGGGAGAAATGCAGGATCCCACCCGAAAAAAAGCCAGTTGGATGCAAGTGGGTGTTCACCATAAAATACAAGGTAGATGGAACTATTGAAAGATACAAGGCAAGGTTGGTGGCCAAAGGTTACACACAAACATATGGCATTGACTAATCTGAAACTTTTTCTCCGGTAGCCAAAATAGACACAATTCGGGTTTTATTTTCTATGGCAGCAAACCAGGATTGGCCACTGTATCAATTTGATGTGAAGAATGCATTCCTACATGGTGACTTGAAGGAGGAGGTGTACATGGAAGCTCCACCAGGTTTTTTAGAAAGGTTTAATCCAGAAGAAGGATGTAGACTTAAGAAAGCACTATATGGTTTGAAACAGTCACCCAGAGCATGGTTTGGGAGATTCACCGCAGCTATGAAAAGATATGGGTTTTGTCAGTGTAATTCTGATCATACGTTATTTCTTAAGAGAAGAGAAAATCTGGTGACATGCCTTATCATATATGTGGATGACATGATCATTACGGGAAATGATAAGGAAGAGATTAATATTCTAAAGGAAAGGCTTTTCAAAGAGTTCGAAATGAAAGACATAGGAAGATTAAAGTACTTTCTTGGAATAGAGGTTTTGAGGTCTAGAAGTAGAATCTTTATCTCCCAAAAGAAGTCCATTCTTGATCTACTAGCTGAAACAGGGTTACTGGACTGCAAACCAGCAGATATTCCAATAGTAGTTAACCATGGGCTACGGATCATAGAAGGTGCTGAGATAGCATATCAAGAACAATACCAGATGCTAGTGGGAAAACTTATATATCTTTCACATACTAGACCAGACATAGCCTATGCTGTGGGAATAGTCAGTCAATTCATGCATAAGCCACAAAGAGAACATATGGAAGCAGCACTTAGGATTATTCGATATCTGAAGGGGTCACTAGGAAGAGGTGTGATTTTTCAGAAGCATGGTCACCTGGAGATCCAAGCATTTACCGATGCAGACTGGGCAGGTAATCCAGTTGATAGAAGGTCAACCTCTGGTTACTTCACTTTTGTAGGATGGAATCTGGTTACTTGGAAAAGTAAAAAACAAAAGGTCGTTGCACTTTCAAGTGCTGAGGCAGAATTTCGGGGAAATGCTAGAGGATTAACAGAGGTGCTTTGGTTAAGAAAGCTATTGGGAGAAATTGGCTTTCCTCCAACAATTACTTGCGAACTGATGTGTGACAATAAAGGCGCAATAAGTATCTCCGAAAATCCAGTGCAACATGACCGAACAAAGCTTGTGGAAGTTGACAGACATTTTATCAAGGAAAAACTCGAAGGAAGAATTATTTGCCTACCATTCATACAGTCTGAAGAACAGCTGGCGGATATACTAACAAAGGCAGTACCGGCTAAGACATTCAGCGAAGTACTACGCAAGTTGGGTGTTGGAGACCCTACGACCCAACTTGAGGGGGAGTGTAAGAAGGATGCACAATTGGAAAGAAGATCCCAGCATCAAATCTGCCACAAAATAAGGAAACAAATCAGTATCAGATCAATTACAATTACTATGATTAATATGCATTCACATTTTGTAAACAATATATATATGTATGCTTTTGTACAAAGAATATATATGAAAAAACCACTTATTCCCAAAGCCTCTGTCTCTAATTATAATTTAAACACTTAGAATATAATTTTAATACTCCCCTTGAATGGCCGGACCACATAGACAATCGGTAAAAAAATTCACAATCAATAATATAATTAGATCGGAATGAATATTAGACAACTAGTGAATTACAATAATCAATTATACAACTGGGCCGGACTGAGCATCGAACAACCAGTGAAATAATGCAGTGAAATAATGCAGTGAAATAACTGCTCTGATATCATATTAAAATTTTTATAAAATGAAATGGAGTTTTTGGACATATGAGAAATAGGAGAGGATAGACTTAGGATAATCAACCAAAAATGCCTAGCACTAAATATATGGGCAATCATGTTTTACCATATTTAGATTGTTGACGTTTTTATTATTATTTTTTTCAATATGGGATTATATTCTTAATAGTGGGTGAAGAAGCCAAAGAAAAAAAAAAGAAGGTTTTTAGGGTTTTCTCAGTAAACTAATAAAGAAATAGAAAGAGAAAGGGGAAGAGCAGCATGAGGAAAAGACTTATTAGAATTTTCTTAGTAAACTAATTTATTTTAAAAAAAATAGAAAAACCTTAGGGCCAAGTCGGGTTGCCCTGAAGGTTTTTCTACATGGCCCGAAGTTGACCCAAGTGTATCTCAAGTCTGGCTTTTAAATCCTAAGCCGGCCCCTACAGTATACTCGGGTCAACCCAACGCAACTAGAATCCTAGCCCAAATCAGTTGGGTTATTCGGGCTTACAGGCCATGTGAACAATACTATGATGTTTAATTTAGATTAGGCCTAACACTAAAAAAAAATCCTTGATAATATGCATTTTTTTTTCAATTTAATCTCATTCTTTAATTTATACCAATTGGATATGAACCTTTTTTTTTAGTAAAATCAATTCACATCAGACTTGGAAGAAAAATGAGCCTACCTTGAAATTCGATGTGGCAAGCTCGACCACTAATACTAAAATCTCTAAGTCTATGTTGGTTCCTTAGAGGGGCAATGGAAAAGGAAAAAAATAAAGAAGGGAAAAGAGAAGAAATGACGACAATAGAATTTCTATTTCTTTTCTTTTGTTTGATTATCAAATTAAGTTTATTTTTACGATTATATCCTCGTTATTTTAAGTCAATAAAGGATAAATTGGTAATTTTATAATTTTTCCTTTTTATTTTTAATTTCTCTCCTTTTCTCTCTAAATTGTTGGAAAAAGATTTTAATAAATTTGAGAAAAATGGGAGGAATTTATTTCTACTCTTTTCTACCCCTTTCTTTTTCTTATTATTGTCCAAACAATGTAAATAAGGGAAATAGCTTTTCTATTCTATTCTTTTCCATCCATTTTCCTCAAAACTAACAAAGGCAAAAAAAAAAAAACAAATTTCCTTGCCTTTTTTTTTTTTCATCTTCAATAAAATGTTGTGTTGTATCCCATCTTCATTTCCTTTACCTAAATCTCAAAATGTTGTCATTAATCCTTCACTATCAAATATTTGGGATTTCGAAACTTCAATCTTTCAGTAGACTAAAATTGTTCTTGAAAACCCTATATTTCAATTTGATTTGGACAAAAAGAAAAAATTCATCTTGCATTATCTTATTTTCTACATTGATTCTCTTCATTGTAAGTTCTTTTCATCTTTTGTTTATGGAAGAAGTATCATTAGAAGCTATAGTAAACACAAGCTCAAATGTTAAAATTTTATGCAAGCATGAACATTGAGCTTATTACTGCACCTCACTTAGCCATACCAATCATGCTAGGAGATTCATGAGGTGCTCATTTTGTAAGGTATGAATGTAGTTATTTATGTCTAGGGTTTAGGAATAAGGTTTTCTATATTAACTTGCCTGAATGGTTAAAGGAAGTGCAATAGGATGATTGAAAATATTTTGAGTGGTTAGATCATAAATGCAGTGCCATGGACAAAAAAAATTGCTTTTCCATTTGTCACTAGGATTTAGAGCTTAAAGGATGAAATCAGGAAGCTCCGTAAGCTAATTCAGAGAATGAAGGAAGAGGCTAATACTTCTGATAGAGCATCTATTGCCATTACAGCCATGGTGGTAAAGCTGGAGATAGAGAAACCATATGTTCTTAATGAGAATAAATTGTTGGAGAAAAAGTGGCATAGATGGAGATGAGGAAGAAATGAACAATGAAGATAGTGGCACTGATGTTTGTTGTGTTTGGCATAGTTGTGATTATGTTGTGCAATAACCCCTAGAAAAGGCTCTTTACATGACCTTAGATTTTTGTGTAGGTTGTACTTGTTAAACTTTTGGTTGAAATTTTAAATTGTCGTATGTAGTTAAGAACTATTTTGGCAACTTGTAGCTTGTTTAGATTCTTTCTTGTGTAATTTGTATCCATGTAATTATAATTGTTATGTAAGAAATGGTTTTGTTTGTTAGAAAGCATGAAGATATGTTGTCATATGGACATTGCTCACTTATTGTGTATAGATCAGTGATATGATGTGTGTGTTGCAGCTATGTATATGATATGCAATGACTACCATGGTATACCCAAGTCAGCATATTAGTAATTCACATACTAGCAAGTGTATCCCATGTTGCTTTAGACCAAGACTAATTAGTGTAAAACCAGACTCAACACAATAGTCCATCCTTAACCAAATCACAACAGTAGATGTATACCATACTTGCAGCAGTCATAAAAGCAAATATGGTCTCAACCATAACCTCAGCTAAACACATAACCACTATACTAAGCAGTAAATATGTATTAGACTATTACAGCCACCTATAGACCCTTAATTTTGACCCAGTTCAATCATATATTTTTAAGCAGTCCAAAATAATTTTTTTAATTAAATAATATTTATTTTAATAATATTTATTACTTATAATATTTATTTTTAATAAAAATAAAAAAGTAATAATAAATAAGATAATAAATAAATAAATAAAAATCGACGACGGAAGAATCGGCGATGAAAATTATTCGTCGCAGATTTTTTCTATGGTGAATTGGCTGGCTCGAGCCTAGCGCCCTCAGAACTTCTTCACCAGCACACTTTCGCATGCCCTGCCTGCTTACGATTTTTCCAAAACTCTATTCTACTTGGTTTTTAATTTTATTTCCTAAAACGTTTTTACTTTCTTAGCCAATTAGTATTAGTTTTTTATTTTTTCTTATAAATACCACATTAAAGACACAGAATGGAGGATGGGAAATTTTTTATCTGAAATTTTTCATCGAACTTTGGACTTTTGGATTTTTTTAGCCAAAAAAGAGAACTTGAAGGAGCAAGAGGCAGTGAGCAAGCAACAATAATCCATCAAAGGTAGCCTACGCTATCATTATTATTGTTCAACCAGAATTCAAAGACTGAGGTAGAACCAACAATAGAGGTTTGAATCTCTATTTCTTTGATTATCTTTGCAATAGCTTTGTCATTCAAATTGGATTAATTATTTAAACATGCAATAGATGATCAATTGTTCTACTTACCATCCAAACTCTATTTGAAACCCTAAAAACTATTTTTCAAAACATTAATACCTTAATACCCATAAAACATATTTTTGAAATCTAAAACCCTAATTACACTTTTCTAAAACCACAAAATAATAATCTGTTTTCTCAAAACCATAATCACTTCAATTTTTCTAAGATTTACAGTAGCTTATTTCTTCCAATTCTGAAACCCTATTTTCTAAATCTTAAATCCTAAAATCTTAATTTTCAACACCAAAACCTACAACCCTAAAAGTCAAATTCCAAAATTTTTTGGGGCACTGCCCCCCGACCCTGCAAAGGGCGCTGCCCCTTGACCCCGCCTGCTAACCGGCTAGCGGGATCGCTGTATGGTCTCGTCGAAGGGGTCAATATTTATTTGTGCATTATGAGTCTGTGTACTTAACTTTCTTTTTTTCAAAGCCCTAATTTAGTAATTAAAATTCTAAAACCTTATTTTAAGATGTAAACCCTAAATTTATACATTTATACATTTATTTAATTTTAAATTAGATTATGTAGTTTATTATATGTTTTGATGATTGATTTATTTAACTTCAATATTTGATTTGTTTATCATGAATGGATGTTTACTTTTATTGTTTTGTTTTGATTTCAAAACTTTGTAAGAGGTATGTTTTCATATGTTGGGTACCTCATGTATTAAGCATCATGTAATTTAAATTGCTTTTATATTTTGGACCAATGTAAAGGACACATTTCCACCTTTCGGTGGGTGTCCTATTTAGTTTTAGACATGGACAATGTAAGGACATGTTTTCATCTTCGGATGGGTGTCCATTTATTTATTTTGTTTGGACATTACTTTAATTTTAATAGAATGATGCTTTATTTTAATTATTGCATGTAGTATGGATAATATTGTTATATTTAAGAATTTTATAATATTAAGACCTGCAAAGGAGGCCAGTTCCAATGAACCGAGCGTTGTGGGGTGCTGGGCCATTTCTCACATTCTCTACACGTACCTAACTTTTCGAACTCATTAAGGAGCTGGGGATTCCTTAGAAATCGAGTCATCCACCCCTTTCTTTTTTTTTTGGCCGGTCTGGGTGGCTACTCTATTTTCTCCGGGCTTAAGCCTATGTTCTCTAAGGCCCTGAGCCTAAACAGTGTCGAAGTCGCAAGAACCATTCCACCGGGAGTGGGGGCAAAAATTTCTACTCACACCACCCTCTTTAATATTTCTATAAGATTTAATGCACAACAACATGGAATCCAAGCAATTAAATTGCAAGAACAAACAGGCATTGACCAATATATATAAACACATCTATATTACATAATTGCAAAAACACAAACTAATTTCCATAAATGATATTTCATAAGCATGAAAATTTAAACACTTAAATCACTAATTAAAGTTCAAAATTAGCAGGAGCATTCATAAGCAGTATGATCCATTATAGTACATACATATCACCATCCTTTCAAATAAAAATATCATTGTCAGCATTAAACTAACCAATACATTTTCCTTGACAACGTATTCTTGAATCTAGTTTGTATTGTTCATCAACAATGCATTCAGTGATTGAGTCTTCCTCGATGCATCTGTAGATTCTTCATTTTTACACTTGTCTTAATTTTGATAAAGACCTAAGTATTGAATATTTTCTAAAAAATATAAAATATTTAAAATATTTAAAAGTACATTTTATATATTAAAATAATATTAAAATGATGAAAAAGGACCTTGAAATGAATATTTAGTTTAAAACATACGTAAGTTGTTAGTCTAAGCTAAAATCAACTTTTTAGGGTTTTTTTTTGCTAAAATTCTTTTAAAACTCATTTAAAATAATTTTAAAATGCCTTGTTGAGCATTCGAGAGATTAGGAATATAGAAAAAACTTATGAGGTTGAAATCCTATAGTCAAACCTTAAAAATTAGCTTTTTTTAGTTAACTGGTGGGTGCCAATTTAGACTGATGGACCTGCCAGTTTGGTCCTTGAGGCCCAGAATGATGTAAAGGGGACCTTGGGGGGGATCTCTAAGGGGAACTTTGCCAAATTAAAAGTTCAAACACTCTAAACACTTTATAATCATTCTCAAAGCCTTTTAAACATCTTGAAGATCAAAGTTTTGGGCAGATATCCCATAAAAAGTGTAACACCCCCTACATAGTCCACACATTTAACTACATAGAAGATGTCATATGAACACATAACTAATCTATAAGGATAATATATTTAATAAATCCTTAAACACAATCATATGATATAATTATTTTCCATACCTGTAATACATACATATATTTGTTTAATTTACAAAATTTTCTATTATAAACTTACACTGTAAACATTAATATAATTCTTCTACCACCCTCAAATTTGTACAATTGTGGTATAAAATTATAAAGTATTGCTATGTGAACCATACAAACTACAATATTTATAATATTGCTCGTTGAACCTTTATGATGCAGTTGATCAAGAATGTATATCTCTCACTCTGCAGTCTCAACTCTTCCGATTTGATCTGCACATCAGAAAACAATTCTAATACCTTACTAAAACTGTCAATTATTAATATTAGTTAAAAATTCACTGTTTAAAATTCTAAACATTACAGAAAGACTCAATTCCAATAACCAAAATGCAAATGAGTTTGTAGACCCCCAAGGTCATGGCCTTCAAGGCCCACGACCTTGGCATTCAGAACTGCTCTGTTTTATCAAAATTTTTAAAGAAACAACCTCACTTTCAACCCCTTGGCCGTGGCACTCAGTTGCCATGCCCGTGGCATTGGTTTTGGGTCTGTTTTCAGAGTAATTCTTCCTTCAGTAGTCCCAACTTTGATACCACACCCATGGGACCTTTAAGCCACGCCCGTGGCATCCTAAAATCACATATTATGCACTTTTAACTTCATAAAACTCAAATATATTGAAGATCTAAGTTAAAAATGTATCAAAAAGCAAAATTTTGACATAAAAAGAATTTATTTCTAATACCTTACTAAAACTTTAATTAATTAAGTCTTTAGCAAATGATCTAACCAACAACTTTCACAATCATCATTCAAAATTAAGAAAAATAACATCAACAACTTCAATTTCTACATATATCACACAACAATTCATTTATCCAATATTTAAGAAATATCTCATTCTAAATGACCCAATCAACTAATTTAAACATTAAAACTCAAAAAAAAAAATATTTGCATATTAAAATACATAAGCACATACCTCTTCAACAAATCCCTCTTCCCTTCTCTTTTCCCTCATTTTCTTTGATCACTTGTTAATCTCACCTCCTCTAGCTAATTCTCTTAAAAATTTATAACAAAAGATGGATTTCCCTTAATTCTTGATTAAGTTGATAAAAGGAATAAGAAAATAGAGAAGATGGTGATGGTGGTGGTAGACGGCGTGGATGATGGAGAAAGAAGAGAAGAAAAAAGAAAATTCTAGATACACATGTACATATAATAAGTTCAATCTAGTGTGGACAATTTCATTTTAACTATGGTGTACCTTCTTTCTTATCCTTTGATTCTAACTCAATTTTTAGTCCAGTAAAATCATAAAAAATAATTTCTTCAATAAATTTTAAGATCTATTATTTACTATTTCTTACTTATAGCATTTATCTAGATCACTTTGATCACTATACATTATCAATTATTAATATTAAATAAAAATTCACTGTTTAAAATTTAAACATTACAAAAAGACTCAATTCCAATAACCAGAATGCAAGATTTTGAGGATTTTGAAAGGCCTTTCACATTTTCTTAAGAATTAAAGACCAATAAAGCCTACTCGTTGGTTTACACTTCTAAAACTTCAATTTTGTTTTGATTTTTTATGATCTGCCTCACTTTCATTCTTTCTTTGTGCTCCGGTTATGGTGTTGACAAGCTTAAAATGGATTAAAAGTCCTTAATCTAGTTAATATGGCCTTAAAACAATCTTTAATATCAACTTTTTAAGATTAATTTGGGTTAATGTTCTTTTGTGAAAATGGATATATGGACATGAATTTGGACTTTTTAATTACTTCTAGATGTTTATTTTTGATTTTGGAACCTTAGATTAACATATTTGGAACTTTTGGACATTCTCGAATGTTGTTTGAGCCAACCATTTTGTACTTCGTTTGGACATAAAATTTGGAGCTTTGGACCTTATTTGAACCATGAATAAGACTTAGACATAAAGGACAAAAATAACATATTTTGGACACTCAAAAGTTGTTGAACATTGAATTGAAAATTAACTAAAAATCGATTTTATCTTTGGAAATTGAGAAAATATTATAATAGGACCAAAATTGGGCTTTATTGGCCATTTCTTTACATTGAGCAGACTGCCAGTGGGAAACTAGCAGCCTACTAGCCCTGGCTAGCAGTTTACCATATTGTGGCTATTAGCTTAATAGTCCTGATTAGCATATCATCCATTACATGACTTTGGCCCTTTTCCTCATGTTTTTGTCTATTTTTAATTTTTTATTCATTTTTCATTGTTTTAAATTCTAAAATTAGTTTATGATTCTTAAGATGTTTAAAAGTAATTTTGCAATTTTTTTAGAGAAACCGTGATTTTGGATTTTTTAAACCAACTTTCGCCTTGATTTTCTTACCAAATGGATTTTTGGATTAGATTTGAAAATAAATTGATATAATCATATATTTAACACATTTCAAGATGCTCAGAGTGATAATTTGACATTTTGAATGAAAATCAGATTTTTTGCATAATTAACTTGAATTTATCTCGATAATTGTGCCATACATGATACTACTTTGGTTTCATTTCTTATGAGCTTAGTTAGTCTTAATATGATGATTAGTGATGAATTTTTATGTTTTCAAGCAATTGTGGTGTGGTTTGTATTTATATCAGTGATTTTGTGTTTTTGTCTTGACGTATTTGCCATGCTCGATTATGCTTATATTTTTATTTGAATGTTGTCAAATGGTTATTTTATAATGATTAATGATGGTTTGTGACAATTTGGGGTGATTTTGATGGATTTGGTGATTTTATGATGATACTGATATTGACATGGCTCGATTTATCGATTTGTTCCATTTCTTGGTTATTTTTCTTAGAAATGATATAGTAGGCTTTCAAATGATATATTTTTTTAGATTGGTGTATAGGCTTTAATATCAAATGTAGAGGCATGTTTATATCTCTGACTGATACTCATTTATTTTTATTTTATTTATTTTATTTTATTTTACCAGTTATGAATATTTTCATATTATATATATATTATTTAATGTAATAAAATGCTTTTTGTTTGCCCTTTGCATATCTTATTATGCTTGCTTAGAAAATAATATTGTGATATTTTTAATTCTATTCCTTTTATGATTCTTATTTTATTTCCCTTTAGGATTCTTATTTGTTTATGCCTATAAATATAGTTATACCCCGATTTTTAATATGTGCAATCCATGTGGTGTTGGTTAGCCAAATAGAGGAAATTTTAAGATCGAAATAGAATAAAAACACTAAAATAAATGAAACCCTCAAAATTTGTAAGTTTGGAATTGATAATAAATGAAATACATTAAATTAATTAGATGAAAACAAATCATGTTAACAATAAAAAAGTTACCTAGCAATTATATGCGTGTAATTCAAATTAAGCAGATAGATTAGTAGAAGGGAAAACTAGGTGAAGGAATTGAGCTTTTTTTTTTTTAAAAAAAAGTAGGAATGGACTTGATTGAAAGAAAGTTAATGAGCAATAGGTTAATTTATATTATGCAAAAGTGTAATTGAAGAAAATGAGAAAGAGTTAGGTTAGAAAACAAGAAATGAACAAAGTTTGAGGATTTAATGAGAGATTGTCTCCAACCAATTCGAATGAACCATACAAGACAATCAAGTCTTTAAGAAGATTCCATATAAACAACCACCAAGTAAATCAGGAAATTAGAGTTGGTTATGCCATTTTCCACTGAGTTTGCAATAGATAATTATTTTTTTCTTCTTCACTTTTCCATAAATAATCTTTAATTTAAATAAAAAATTTATAAGGTACTACATAAGCTGAAGAACTAAGCTGAAGAGCATATGTTACAAAAAGTCATCAAAGTAAGTGAAATTCTACTTTCTTCTCCTTCTTTTGAATTTTCCTAGGTTCTGGATTTAGTAAGGGAAAGTGATGTATGGGAGGAAGCCTAATGCTTAAACATGATGATTTGAATATGTAGATGCTAAATGAAACAAAGTTAGGAAATAAATTAACTTAAATACAAGGTTGGAAAGATTAACTAATGAAAAGTTGAGATCAATTTGGTTTTATAAACAGAGTAGGAATCTTAATCATGGTTATTATAAATGCTTGACTAGTTGAGGTATTGAAGCAAAAAAATAATAAAATAAAAGTGATTAAACATACAAATTTATGACCCCAAATTTTTTGCCCAAGAGAAACACTCAACTTTTGATTCTAAATGAAAGCCTATGTAACTACAAATCCAATGCAATTCGAATTGCATGAATTGGAGGCCAAAAGGCCTTAAAAGAGCCATTTAAAGTTTTCTAAAAATACTGAGCCTTTTGTAACAATGAATCTTTTATTTTTCACTATTTTATTAAAATACAGTCTGTTACAATTACAATACAATATGAATTATCCACAACAAACATCGAATGGAGAAAAATGGGCCTCTAGAAGTTTGTTACACACCAACGGGCCCGTTGTGCTGGAGGGTACCGCACAGCAACCAAAGGTGCCTCAGAGAACCCAAAATAAGTTGCGAGGCACTAATTTCATGCCGTAAAACCCTAATCTAAATTTTTTTCACATTTTATGATTTTAACCTTCCAAAATTCTATAAATAGCACCCTCCCCACTTCATTTTTCTTCATTACATTTAACTTAGCAAGACATAGTTGTAAGTTGTCTAATTTCCCTTCTTCCTCCTCTCTTTCTTTAAGAAAAAGGTTCATTCTACCTTAATTTGATTAGCCTAAAATTTGCTTCCTTAGTAAATTTAGGTGTTAATCCTCCTTGATCTCCTTGATTTAGCTTTCCTTTAGCTAAATCAAATTAATTCGCTTCTTTAGCAAAACCTTAACCTTAATCAAGGTGGAATTAGGGTCCAACCATACTCTCAAACCACCATCAATCAATGCATCAAGAAGGAAGGTAAGAAAATCTTAATTTTCTCTTATTTTATACTATTCCTTATTTTTCAATTTTCTTTTATCCTAGACTTGTTGCCTTAATTTTGAAGACCATCCTTAGGTTTTCAAAAATTTAAATTGTAGTTAGTCCTTTTGCCCTAATTTTGAAGACTACCATTTGATTTTTAAAAATTAAAATTAAATCAAAATTGCACCCTCGTTTTTAAGGTCTATCATTAAGGTCTATCATTTGATCCTTAAAATCAAAAACCAAAATTATGCTTTCACCTAAAGCTAATTAATTATTCAATCTTGTTTATAGGTTTTCATCAATTTGAAGCCTAAAATCAATTTTAGACTTATGATTTTCATCAAGTTGAAGCCTAAAATAAATTTTAATTTAGGATTTTCATCAAGTTGAAGCCTAAAATCATTTTAATCTAGGGTTTTCATCTAGTTAAAGCCTAAATCAATTTTAGACTTAAGATTTTCATTAAATTGAAGCCGAAAATCAATTTTAATTTAGGATTTTCATCAAGTTAAAGCCTAAAATCATTTCAAGCTTAGGGTTTCATCCAGTTGAATCTAAAATTAATCTCAAGCTTAGGGTTTCATCCAATTGAACCTAAAATCAATTTCAAACTTAGAGTTTTATCCAGTTGACTATAAAAATCAATTTCAAGCTTAGGGTTTCATCCAGTTGAACCTAAAATCTATTTCAAGCTTAGGGTTTTATCTAGTTGAATCTAAAATCAATTTTAACCTTAAGGTTTCATCTAGTTGAACCTAAAATTAATCTTAAACTTAGGCTCATTAGGTTTCCATATGCAGACCTAGGTTTTATCCAATTAAAACCTAAAATCCACTTCAAATTAAGCTCACCTAGCTTAGGTTAAAATCCCCACTTTTAGTTCAAAACCAACCATTTCAAAATGGTTATAATGGCATGCACTTTAATTCCTATTAAAATGGGTTATGCAGGCTTACTAGGAATTTCATTCTAAGTAGTAATTCCACTTTGCAAAATAAACTTTTCCTTTAAATCTTGAACCTTTTGTTTTGAACTTTACTGTCCATTAAAAACTATCCTTTTCGAAAACACAAGTCAACTGAAGTTTCACATGGCTAGTTGTCACTTCATATTTATAACTGCCATATCGTGAAATAAATTTTATAAGTTCTTATTTAATCCAAGGCTAAACTCTTCTTTTACTTAAAATAAGCTTAAACCTAGCCCTCGAATCCATCATTTGATATGAGAATAGTGATTTTTATCTATAGGATACAACTGGAGTCAATTTAGGATTTTTCTTAAATTTTTCCTTTTTCAAAATAAATTTGAGTAGCTACTCATTTTCAAAATCATCTTACTTGAACCGAATGTAGCCAATAAAGGCAAAGTGACCTCAGTACTTTTCATGAGGCTTAGTCCAATTTTTTGGCAATTCGGCTTGCATCCCTTGCAGGCTGGGCCAAGGCGAATGGGCTGGGGCCTCATAAAGTCAAGCCTAAAGATGCTATTGCCATTAAAAGGATTTACATATGGTTGGAGTTTTAGTTGATAAATGAGAAAAACATGATAATTAATTCAATGAAGTTAAAAATTAAACTTATAAAATATGAAACAAAGCTTCAGTATGTTATAAAAGGCTTAGAAGCAAAAGAAATTGAAGAACTTGTAAAAGAAAACTTGAAAATTTAAAGAAAACATATGCCTTGTAAATTTATGTATCTCGATCGGGTGGTTGGACATGAGACCTACTGTGTTCCAAAATATTATTTTATATTCAGTATTCTAACCGGGATCTTGACCATGAAATCTACTATGTCTTAGAAAAGCATCTTCACTCCCAAAAGCTCATCATGATGTTTTTTGTATTGTTGGAACTTGAAAAAAATATATAACATATTCTATAAACTTCTATCTCGTTATCACTATTCTAGGCATGACTCTTACTGTGACTCCTAAACTTAGTCTCACGCCTTGATGATAATCACGAGTCTAATCATGAAACCTACTATACAGTAGTTCCATTTTTATTTAATTTATCATGGCTACTAAATGATCTCACCTCCATAATCTTAGTTTCATGGCCACAATTCACAATTGCCTTATTAACCACGATTCAATTTGGACCACAAATTTCCTTGACTTATAGGAACTCATGATCCTGAATTTCCTTGAATTATGAATAGACTTTAGAATAAGTTCCATTTACTCAGAGAAGCATGTATGTATTTATATGCTTATAATTATTATGTATAATATAAAAGTGCTATGAATGTTATAAAGCAAGATAGGAACTGAGAAGCTTGGAAGCATAAGGTTGAAGTGTAAAACTAAGGTAAAGGAAGCTAAGAGCTAAGGTGAGATATAGAAGTTTCCTATCTTGAATGTGTGATTATTCTTTAACTTTTCTTTCTAATTAATGATAAGACATTGTGTAATGGTTAATTTCCCCTCCCTTCTATTTGGTTGTGAATTGATATGTTGTGTTCTTTTGGTAACTTATGTGTAACATGAGATAAATGTTGGAACCCAACCCTAGTAGGGGTTAAGCCACTAGGCTATTTGCACATGGAGTAAACTTGATATTTCTGTATAAGCCTAAGTATTATACATTGAAAGACACCTCTAGAGCCAATAGGGGCTAAGTACTACATTCGTGGGAGCTACCTCTAGAAACCCATAAGTCTATATTATGTATAGTTATTTTGTATATTTGTTTTAAATTTGATGTTACTATACAGACCTAAGTGGTACATAATGGAAGATACCTCTAGGGTCAAAAGGGGCCTAAGTGTTATATCATGAGAGCCACCTCTAGAAACCCATATGTTGATAACTTATGCTGCCACTATTAAATGATTATGAATTAATAATTAGGTTTCTAAGCATATCTTGCAATGCATACAACACATAATGATAACTCTATTTACTTTAAAGTATTATTGTGAGTATGGTTTATTTATTGTTTTCATTCTAAACTATTCACTACTAAAGTGTGATGTTTATTAAGAATGATCTTGGGAATGTTAGATATGGTTCTTTGTGGTATCCATTGGCCTTAAGCTTACATATACACTAAGACCATCATGCCTTTGGAAGCGCGGTGTGACATAAAGCCCTTTATAAACTTTGTATTCATTTACAAATCAATTAATAAATTTTCTTGAAGATTTTCTTCTCTTAAACAATTATATGTGTTAAAGTTTTTAACTTATACCGCATCACAAAAGAATGTGAGAAGAAGAAATAACTGAAAAAGTGAAGTGGATGCATGAAAACTAAGTGGGAAGGAAAGTCGATTACTCAACGTTAGAAAAATTCGAGTACAAGGAAAAAAAGGGGATTATCATATATAAGAATGTTAGTGTATGTGCCCTAGGCCATTTATTTGGATCTTTATGTTATACATTCATTATTAATAAATGAGGTTTTATTATCATTATTATTTGTTTGCATGTTACACAATTTTGATATTTGTCCCTGGTTTATTATTGTTATAGAGATAAAAAAAATAATTCTTAGCCAGTATGAACATTGATATGATAATCATCAGATGGTTATGTGTATAGTGATACAAATCAATTTCATAGATACTTGTTAGAGAACAATGTATTGGATAGACCCATCATGAGATTACTACATGGGTTAGTGTCATAAGTAAATCTCATGATAGTTATGTATTAATTCTTTGACTTGAGATTGTCATAGTTTCCAATATAAGGACTATTATATTTTGACATGATCAAACATTATCCGTAACTGGATAGTAATAAAGGTTATGATCATATATGATAGAAATTATGTAGAGGATAATGAACAATCAAGATAGAATTTGTCCCTCTCTTTGAGAGAGATATCTTTTGGGCCCCTCGATAAGTGAGACTGTGAAATGCATGGCCGTGCTCAAATGAATTGATAGTGTGATCAATTTCATTTGTTTTTTTATCAGTCTACTTGGAGATCGAGTAATCGTAAGTTTGGACAATATAAGTATGACGTTGACCATGACTTATGTTCAAGATAGATATCGTGTGACAAAGGGATTAATGCATGTACTATTATTAGGCAAATTGGACATTCCTTATATTGATTGGGTAGTTGTAACGCCTTGCTAGAGGCCAATTACGACTTGTTGGTTTAATAGAGATTAAATTGACTGCCAATTAATATGGGCCTATCGGGTCACACATAAGAATGCGCTTTGGGCTGGATATAATATTAATAATATTAATATTAGATATTAATATTTATTATTATTAATATTTTCATTTTATATATATATATATATATTATTAGATAATATATTCAGAATCATTATTAGATTTGGATTTGGATTTTGACTTACTTATCCAATTTCGAATTGGACTTTGGAGTGATTATATTCACTCAAGACGTTAAGTCTTCTCAGAGGTAATATTAGAAAATGAAAGAGAACGAAAACAAAGGAACCTTAATACTTTTTAGAGAAAACATTTTTCCAGCCTTCGCCGTTGCAGAGAGCTAGCACTCCAAACGGGAGCATTCGTGTGGATACGCGATAGAGGGTGTTTCGCGATCGAGGCATCTCTTCCAAACTGTGATTTCTAATCATCAACAGGTTAGTTCTTTGAACACTTTCGTCGAATTAAACGAACAGCATGGATCCTGGTGGGAAATCAGAGATCAAAAATTTTTTCGCTGCGTGTTTTTGGTTTGCAGTGATCTCCTTAATTTCATAACAGTGGTATCAGGGTCACTTGTTGTTTTCGTTTAAGTCGAAAATGCCATGTTGATATGATTACATGAGATATATTAACTTCGTATGGCATGTTAACTATAAAACCCTAATTCATTTTTCATATGATATGAAAGGATTGGTTTTTTTGGTTTCGTTTCTGTAAAACCCTAATTCGTTTTTCATATGATGAGAAAGGATTGGTGTGTTTAATTTCGTTTTCATGAGATGATCACGTATATATGATTGGTTGATTAAAACGATTTTCATATGATGAAAACGATTAAGTTTATATGTGATATAAACATTTGGTAATGATTATGTAATGGGTTATACATATTCGAAATAAAACAGTAAGAAGGTTAATGAGATTAACGATTCTGTTTTAGGGTTTCGCCAAAGAAAAATGTTAATGAGATTAACATTTCTGTTTGGCTTCTAGGGGCGCTGCCCCTCTACCCCGTCCAGGGGCACTACCCCTTTGGAACCCCGCCCGCTGACCGGCTAGAGGGACCGCCGTATGTTCGCGCCCTATAGTTCGTTATCGCGACATTAAGAATGTCAATATATTTGTTTCTATTTAACATGTTGGTGATGAATATGTTATGTTTGTTTGATGTCTTGGCATGGTGCATAGCATGGCCTTATGACCTATGTGATTGGTTTATTCATATCTTAATTTTGGGTAAATACGGCCTGCGTGTTGTTTATTTTGTTGTAATTTATTTTACTAGTAGTTAGATTTTCTTTTATTGTAATAAATGAAGATTCAAGCTACAATGTTTGTGATGGAGATTCATACCAAGGAGAAGATGGTTCCATGGTGATGGAAGCATAAGCTCAAGTTTTGAAGATATGTAATATTGCAAGTGTTGTAATAGATAGGTTTTTCACCTAGGGTTGCCTTTATGATCTTCATTTGGTCTCTTGAAGATCATATTTAGTTTGGCCATGCTATGTCACATTTACATATTTTGTCATCTGGTATATGATGCTTATGTGATAAATTATATATATGCATATAGGATGCTAAAATATAATGATATGTAATGTAAGACATGATAATAATTTAGTTGAACCCTCATTAATAATTTAAGTCTAAATGCCATCCACGTTTTGAACACCTATCAAAACTAAGATTGTATTAAAGTAGGTATTGCCAAAGCAATATGCTTTAAACATTCCTAGCTAAGTAGGATGAGTAATAGTGCTACTCATATGTTTTAAAATTGGTTAGACTTAATTAGGCTATCAAAATGGTTTTGGGTAGATGTAATTCAACATGCTATGACATATGATGTCAATATTCCATAATTACTAAGAGTTACATGAGATGTAATTGGTAAAGATGTTACCTACCTAAATAACTTGATTTTAAGTGTCACACCAAAGCTGAGTTTAGAATTAAGTGAAATACGGATCTTAGCCTACTAAAATATTTCTTTAGAGGGTTATATTTTTAGTAGGAGTTTAAATAATTTTAACCTCATTATTAATTAAAATTTGACTTTGCATATTTATTTTGTAGATGGCTGCTAATAACAATTCCACCTTATCACTGCGATCTATCCTTGAGAAGGAAAAACTGAAAGAATGTGGGACTAATTTTGTTGACTGGTTTAGGAACCTGAGAATTGTTCTCAAACAAGAGAAAAAGTCCTACGTGCTTGATGAAGCTGTCCCTGACCCACCTCCTGCTGATGCTTCTAATGCTACTAAGAGTAAGCATAAGAAGCATGTGGATGATTCCAATGACATAGGATGTCTTATGTTGGCTACTATGTGTCCAGGACTTCAGAAGGATCTGGAACACTTAGAGGCTTATGAGATGAGTGTGCATCTCAAACAAGCTTTCCAACAACAGGCTAGGCAAGATAGGTTTGACACGGCTGTTGCATTATTTGACTGCAAAATGTCTGAAGGTGAATCTGTTAGTGCTCATGTTTTGAAGATGAAAGGCTATCTAGATCACCTTGCTAGACTTGGATATCCCCTGAGTTTAGAACTCTCCACAGATTTGATCCTACATTCATTGCCTAGCAGTTTCTCACAGTTTGTCATGAACTATAACATGAATGACATGGAGAAATCCATTCCTGAGCTACATGGTATGCTCAAAACTGCTGAGGGGAATATCAAAAAGCCTACCCAAATATTGAATGTCAATATTAAACAAATGAAAAAGAAAGCCAAAGATACTAAAGGCAAGGGTAAGGCAAAAGGTGCTAAAGGGTCCAAGGGACAAGATAAACCAAAACCTGAACCTAAGGCTAAAGTTCCTAAGGAAGGGACATATTTCCATTGCAACAAGCTTGGGCATTGGAAGAGAAATTGTCAACTCTATTTGGATGAGTTAAAGAAGTTGAAGGGTAGTGCAACTACATCTTTAGGTATTTATGTTATAGAAATTAATTTATCTATTCCTTCTTCCTGGGTATTAGATACCGGATGTGGATCTCATATTTGTACAAATATGCAGGGACTCAAAAGGAGTAGGATGCTGAAGAAGGGCGAAGTGGACCTACGTGTTGGCAATAGAGCAAGAGTTGCTGCTATAGCTGTAGGAACTTATGAACTTGTTATGCCCAATGCGTTTTTGTTAATTTTGAACAATTGCTTTTATGTTCCTACTATGAGTAGGAATCTTATTTCAGTATCTGTTTTGGATGATGAAGGTTATTCATTTTTATTAAGAATAAGAAATGTTCTATTTTTGATAAAAAATGATTTGCTTTATGGTATTGCAAATTCTTATAATGGCCTTTATATCCTTAATCTTGATGATTCTAATGGTAATGATATCTATAACATAACTTCTAAGAGAACTAAGCCAAATGAGTTAAACCCTACTTATTTATGGCATTGTCGTCTTAGCCATATAAATGAGAAACGCATTTCTAAGCTCCATCAAGATGGATTATTAGATTCATTTGATTTTGAATCATTTGAAACATGTGAGTCTTGTTTGCTTGGTAAGATGACAAAGGATCCTTTTACTGGGCATAGTGAAAGGGCTAATGATTTATTGGGCTTGATACATACAGATATATGTGGTCCTTTTAGCATTAGTGCCAGAGGAGGATTTCGATACTTCATTACTTTTACTGATGATTTCAGTAGGTATGGCTATGTCTACCTAATGAAACATAAGCATGAGTCTTTTGAAATGTTTAGAACTTTTCAAAATGAAGTACAAAATCAACTTGGTGAAACAATTAAACTACTTTGATCAGATCGAGGTGGTGAATATTTGAGCCAAGAGTTTGATGATCATCTAAGGGATTGTGGAATTGTTTCACAACTGACTCCTCCAGGAACTCTACAGTGGAATGGAGTTTCTGAAAGGAGAAATCGAACTCTATTAGATATGGTTCGATCAATGATGAGTCAAACTGATCTTCCTTTATCTTTTTGGGGTTATGCCTTGGAGACAGCTGCATTCATTCTGAACCGTGTACCATCTAAGGCGGTTGAAAAGACACCATATGAGATATGGATAGGTAAGACACCTAGTTTGTCTTTTCTTAAGATTTGGGGTTGTGAAGCTTATGTGAAAAGACCAGTTTCAGATAAGTTAGGTCCAAAGTCTATCAAATGTAATTTTGTGGGGTATCCTAAGGAAACTAAAGGATACTATTTCTATACTCCTTCAGAGAACAAAGTGTTTGTTGCTCGAAATGGGATCTTTTTGGAAAAGGAATTTCTTTCTAAGAGAACTAGTGGGAGTATAGTAGAACTTGAGGAAACTCAAATACCACAAGAAATCATTGAGCCGTCTATAGAGCCTATTTCAGAACCACAAATAGTTGTGGAGTCTGAAGATGTAACACAAATCCCTCGCAGGTCTGATAGGGCACGTAGTCAGCCAGAGAGATATGGATTTCTTGTGACTGATGATAGTGAAGTAATGCTCATAGATCAAGATGAGCCTACTACCTATCAAGAAGCTGTGTCAGGTCCAGATTCAGACAAATGGCTTGGAGCCATGAAATCTGACATGCAATCTATGTTTGACAACCAAGTTTGGTCTTTAATTGATCCTCCAGAGGGTATTAAGACTATTGGTTGCAAATGGGTTTTCAAGAAGAAAACTGGCATGGATGGGAATGTGCAGACCTATAAAGCAAGGCTTGTTGCAAAAGGTTTCAAGCAAACTCATGGTATAGAATATGATGAAACCTTTTCACCAGTTGCTATGCTTAAGTCTGTTAGAATTCTCATTGCCATTGCAACATTCTATGATTATGAGATATGGCAAATGGATGTCAAAACCGCTTTCCTTAATGGAAACTTGCTTGAGGATGTGTATATGACACAACCTGAGGGTTTTGTAAATCCTGAGAATTCTACAAAGGTTTGCAAGCTTCAAAGATCCATTTATGGATTGAAGCAAGCATCTCGAAGCTGGAATCTTCGTTTTGATGAAACAGTTAGGAACTTTGGTTTCATCAAGAATAAAGATGAATCTTGTGTTTACAAGATGGTTAGTGGGAGTGCAGTAGTGTTTTTAGTCTTATATGTGGATGACATATTACTCATTGGGAATGATATCCCTACCTTGCAAAAGGTTAAGACTTGGTTAGGAAATTCTTTCTCAATGAAAGACTTAGGTGAGGCTGCCTATATCCTTGGTATAAAGATCTATAGAGATAGGTCTAGAAGGATAATTGGCCTGAGTCAAAGTACATACATAGATAAAGTGTTGAAGAGGTTCAACATGCAAGATTCCAAAAAGGAATTCTTGCCTATGTCTCATGGCATTCATCTCAGCAAGAGTCAATGTCCTATGACATCTGATGAGCGAGATCGAATGAATAAGATTCCTTATGCTTCTGCTATAGGATCTATTATGTATGCCATGTTATGTACTAGACCAGATGTCTCATATCCATTAAGCGCAACTAGTAGATTTCAAGCTGATCCTGGTGAAGGTCACTGGACAGCTGTCAAGAATATTCTTAAGTACCTTCGAAGGACTAAAGATGTATTCTTGGTTTATGGAGGTTTGGAAGATGAGATAGTTGTAAATGGTTACACAGATGCTAGTTTCCAAACTGACATAGATCATTTTAGATCGCAGTCAAGTTTTGTATTCACATTGAATGGTGGAGATGTTAGTTGGAAGAGTTCAAAACAAAGCATTGTGGTTGATTCTACAACAGAGGCTGAGTATATAACAGCATCAGATGCAGCTAAGGAAGCAGTCTGGTTGAAGAAATTCATCACTGAGCTAGGAGTGGTGCCTAGCATTGCAAATCCTGTGGACATTTATTGTGACAACAATGGTGCCATAGCACAGGCAAAAGAGCTTAGATCTCATCAAAGGTCTAAGCATATACTCAGGCGTTTTCACCTCATTCAAGACATTATCGATAGAGGAGATATCAAGATATGCAAAGTTGACACAAATGATAACATAGCAGATCCATTAAAAAAGCCTTTCTCACGGGTCAAGCATGATTAGCACACTAGATCTATGGGTCTTAGAAATTTGTAGGCCTAGTGCAAGTGGGAGATTGTTAGTGTATGTGCCCTAGGCCATTTATTTGGATCTTTATGTTATACATTCATTATTAATAAATGAGGTTTTATTATCATTATTGTTTGTTTGAATTTTACACAATTTTGATATTTGTCCCTAGTTTATTATTGTTATAGAGATAAAAAAAAATAATTCTTAACCAGTATGAACATTGATTTGATAATCATCAGATGGTTATGTGTATAGTGATACAAATCAATTTCATAGATACTTGTTAGAGAACAATGTATTGGATAGACCCATCATGAGATTACTACATGGGTTAGTGTCATAAGTAAATCTCATGATAGTTATGTATTAATTCTTTGACTTGAGATTGTCATAGTTTCCAATATAAGGATTATTATATTTTGACATGATCAAACATTATCTGTAACTGGATAGTAATAAAGGTTATGATCATATATGATAGAAATTATGTAGAGGATAATGAACAATCAAGATAGAATTTGTCCCTCTCTTTGAGAGAGATATCTTTTGGGCCCCTCGATAAGTGAGACTGTGAAATGCATGGCCGTGCTCAAATGAATTGATAGTGTGATCAATTTCATTTGTTTTTTTATCAGTCTACTTGGAGATCGAGTAATAAAATGTTTGGACAATATAAATATGACGTTGACCATGACTTATGTTCAAGCTAGATATCGTGTGACAATGAGATTAATGCATGTACTATTATTAGGCAAATTGGACATTCCTTATATTAATTGGGTAGTTGTAACGCCTTGCTAGAGGCCAATTACGACTTGTTGGTTTAATAGAGATTAAATTGACTGCCAATTAATATGGGTCTATCGGGTCACACACAAGAATGTGCTTTGGGCTGGATATAATATTAATAATATTAATATTAATATTAGATATTAATATTAATTATTATTGTTTTTGTTTTTTTATATATATTATTAGATAATATATTCAGAATCATTATTAGATTTGGATTCTGATTTTGACTTACCTTATCCAATTTTGAATTGGATTCTGGAGTGATTATATTCACTCTAGACGTTAAGTCTTCTTAGAGGTAACATTAGAAAATGAAAGAGAACGAAAACAAAGGAACCCTAATACGTTTTAGAGAAAACGTTTTTCCAGCCTTCGCCGTTGCAGAGAGCTAGCACTCCAGACGGTAGCATTCGTGTGGATACGCGATAGAGGGTGTTTCGCGATCGAGGCATCTCTTCCAAACTGTGATTTCGAATCATCAACAGGTTAGTTCTTTGAACACTTTCGTCGAATTAAACGAACAGCATGGATCCTAGTGGGAAATCAGAGATAAAAATTTTTTCCTTTGCTTGTTTTTGGTTTGCAGTGATCTCCTTGATTTCCTAACAAAGAACTATTCAACATATAACAACCAAGTCCAATAATATGTTGAGCAGCATATGTTAATAATACACAAATTACTTTCTATTAAATAAGTAAATAGTGTATGAAATATTGTACTAAAATATATGCCAAGAAAATTCTCAGAAAAGGCTGGAGGGGTCACGATGATCCTACTTAAAATTCAGTCTCCTTAGATAGAATTTTACTCGAATAATTAATAGCATAATGTAACAAAACAACTACAATTGATAATAGCTATAAAACTGAGATAAAAATAGCACACTAGATTTAACATGGTTCACCTTTTATTTGAGCTACGTCCAAGAAAAAAACTCCAAATAAAATATCTTCCACTAATAAATAGCAGAATTACAAGAGAGAGACTTTTCTAGAAAAATATTCTAGAAGTACAACACTCACAAGTGAGATAAATTCTAAAATAGTGGTAAGTATTTTCCAAACATCCAAAACAAAACCTCACTATTTGTCACTCATAAAAATATTTCTCACAAATAATTTCCTTTTTCTCTCTCAAAATTTATTCTCTCTCTGATGGCGAATCTGTGCTATTGCAATGTTACTGCAAGTGCATGGGTCGCGCAAGTAATAAAATAGTGAGTAAGATATCGTTCTATTAAGGACAATGTCAATTACTTGTGAAAATTTCAACTGTTGTTTAGCAATCCAATAGTTTTTGTGATGATTAAAATAAAAGGCGAATTACTTAATAAATTAAATTAATAAAACAATTAAATATTGTGTAAAAATATCTAATGATAGAAACACTATCCAGATATTGAATCCCCATGGCATTAAAAATATTTATGAATATCAATTCAATTAAATCAAATAATAGAGCTGAATTAGCATTCCTCAAAATTAGACTAAAACCTCTCTCGAGTGAGTTAATCCCCAAACACTAAGTAGAATGCTAGGAATCACTTCTCAAGCATAATTAAATAGATCTTACAATCGAAATAAGGAATTATAAACAAAGGATCTTGTAAGTCTATCTCTAGCACTCCAATCAGCCCTCAATCCTCATGAGAATTCTTTTCATATCAAGCTTTCTCAAGTCAACAATATGAAGATTGCAACCAATTAATAAGCATGCTATTATCAATTGAAAATAAACAATTAAGAATAATAAGAATAAGACAACTCAATTAAATGATTTAATTAAATAAAAACTATTCAATCCATATAATAACTAGGGTTCA
Organism: Garcia nutans; assembly: GCA_947685225.1. Classification (NCBI taxonomy): domain Eukaryota; kingdom Viridiplantae; phylum Streptophyta; class Magnoliopsida; order Malpighiales; family Euphorbiaceae; genus Garcia; species Garcia nutans. The sequence continues at coordinate 15,540,692 of CANTUV010000032.1, forward strand.
TCAATATCTAGATAGAAATAATTTAGCTCATGTTCATAACCAGAGAACCAAAACAAAAGAAATAAGTAAAAGAATTCAAACAATCCAAGATGAATGATTTGTATTTCTTCACTTCAATCCTTGATTCTTGATTTAGATCTTGTATAAATTGGATCTTCACCTTCAATCTTAGCTGCAAAAACTCTTTTTCTTCTAAAGAAGTCAACTCTAAGTGATAAAACTAGACCCCTAATTTGTACTTCAGTTCAGATTTTATACCCTAGAAATTTAACCTGACACGCCCAGTGACATGACCATGCCTCTGGGCATATCGGCGCTACTATTTCTCAATGTTAATGACAAGGGTAATGATACACCCATGTCTATGGGCGTGATGTAGCTACTGTAATGCTGGATTCATGACATAGGCAGTGGCATGCCTATGTTCTTGGGCGTGTCGAAGCTTCTGTATGGTGGGCGAGCGACATGGTCATTGACACGTCTATGTCATTGGGTGTGTCACTTGAAGAATTTGCCCAAATAGTTCTTTTCCTTATTTTTCATCCTATATTCTGCCCTAAATGACTATAAGGCCTCAAAATGTAAGAGATTTTCGAAATCAATCCTAACAAACACTTGAACAAATAAATTAAACTCAATTTGACAATAAATATACTGAGAAATAAGGCAAAAAATATCATCAATTATGCACTTATCAAATTTCCCCACACTTGAGTTTTTGCTTGTCCTCAAGCAAACTAAATAACTATAATAAGCAGAAATGAAGGACCCCTATATATATAAAGAGAAAATGATTGTTTTAGAAAATTCAAATAAGAAAACCCGATATTCTCAACCAAAAACTAATTCATAAACATGACGGTTGAATTAAGAAATGTCAAAATAAAAGTTTCACAGATCTAAAATTTAAAAATCCAGAGTTAAAAGATTGAGCATAAAATTTCAAGAACTAAAAAGTCATGAACAAAGCAAGAAGTGTACATTTTCTCTTAAGTTCTTTAACTTTTTTTTTCTTTTTTTAAGAAGCCCGACTTGTTTGAGCTGATACTAGCTTTTTCACGCGAAGGCAAACATTTATGACGCCGACCCCCGGTTACTCAGTTAGAATCACAGTTCAAATGGCTACTAGCACTATTCATAATTTCAACTCATTTATTTCAATTCAAGAGTTAAAATCAGTGAAATATATATTAATTTTCAAAGCTCCTTATGAAATTTTTTTTGTTTTTTTATTTTGTTTTTTTAAGAATACTCAAGAGGTAAGAACTTAAGATACTAAGTATGTCCTACCAAGTTTGACTCAAGCATCTAAAGAATTTTAACATGCTAAAAATATAACTAAGGTTTCAAACTTCAGGTGCGAAATTCTCATAAATCAACTACCTAATTATAACTATCACATTCGGTCCTTAGCAATTGATTAAGAAAACTGAGTCAACCTCAACAAGATATTGTCATTTAGTAAATCAACCATTAATTTAATATAAAGAGGAAACATTTCAATTCATACTATTGTGGCAATCTAGTTTCCTTGAACCCAAAAACAAGTTAAAGAAACTAAATGAGACTAATGAAGCAAATGGCAAGAATGAAATAAATAATAGTAAAACTCAATCTAGAAAATGTACCTCTCTCCCACACTTAAGACGCACATTATCGCCAATGTGTGTAAAACACGAAAACAACAAAAGAGAGAGAGAATTGTCCTATCATATCCATGAATCGACATATAGGAATATGGTCCCAAAAGCATTGCGAAGTTTAATTAGCTACAGAACAAATATTGACATGCAAAATTGTGAAGATTCATATATATATATATATATATATAGAAAGAAATACAAAAGTGAAAGAAAAGAAAAGAATCAAAAAATGTGAACGGGTTAAAAGTATAGTCATCAAAAGAAAGAAAAAAATAAACAGAAATTATGTGAGTAAAGAAAAATAATTCACTAGAGGGGAGAGGAAGAGGGGACTAGCCAGTCATGGGCTCAGCACAAGGATTATCACTAGCACTGATATCATCATAGTTGGCACTGGTATCATCATTGGCACCGCCATCCGAAACAGCAACACGTGGCACCGGGGGCTGATATGGTGGAGGCGATGGCTACGAAGGGCTAAACCCCTAAGACTTCCAAAACTCAAGCATGGACTACTCTAGCCATTTCCTTCGCAATATCGCATGATCCAATTGTGCTTAAAAGGAAGAGGTTTATTGCTCTATGAAATGCTGGATATGGTCCTGCTGAGATAATAACTTATTCTGATTCAACTTGAGATTCTTAATTTGCCTTCTATCTTGCATATCTGTCGCTCAAAATTAGTGGGTTTCTTGTCATCATCCCACTCAACATTAACAGAATGACTTCAAATGCTAAAGGTATGGGTTGGAGTAAAGGACGGGCCAGCTGAGGAAGAAGGTCCAGCAGTGTTGGATGGGCCAGGGAAGTCTAACAGTGGAGATGGAGGTATGTTAGAAGTGGTAGCAGGAAGGACTGGCTTAGAATCCATAGGTGGTGCCTGCAGCTTCACCACGTTCTCCTGATCTAATCACTTTAAAGTGTCCAAACCCAATAGTCTGGGGAACCCATCCACATTCATCGGAAGGCATCCATCCAATACACCCAAACTGTGAGCTAGCCTTGTGATGTACATGCCACCATATAAATTACCCGGTACACCTTTCTTGGACTACTCGTAGAAGAAGTGTGTGATAGCATGAGCTACATTGCATCAGATTCTCTGAACCATGCAATTCAAGAAGAATAAATCCCGTAAGCCAACCACTCCCGTACTACTTTGTTGAGCCGTAATAGTGTGAACTAAAAGATTATGTACCACGTGACAAGAAAATGATTCAAAATTCGATGCTTTGGACACCTTAGGTTGATACCTATCTATATTGGGTGAAAATGTCCTCCAAACCTTGGGAGGAACGACTTCATATTTTGTAAAATCTACCTTAGAATTAAGATAATCAGAAGTTTGCACCTCCTCCGCAGTATATAAATCTAAATGCACGCCAAGGTCATTGATACTCATATGAAATCACTGCCTTCCCAATCAGAACTTCATTGTTGGCTCGGTAATTGAGATATTGTTCTTATTGAACTGGAAAGTGCAATAGAATTCCAGTGTTAATTCTCTATATGAAGGCTCATTGATGGAGAAGAGTTGTTCCCATCCCAGTTGGTTTATCAAACCCCAGATTTTATTCGCAATGTTCACTTGTTCCATAGCACCTCAATCCAAAATCTTAGTAGGAGACCAAATCTTGTTTCCTAATAATTCAAACCACTTCTGTTCCTCCATATTCGAGAATCGAAGGCACTTATGGCTGGCCATAAATTTAGAGGTCGATGTGTAGCGGGCTGGTTTGAGCTGCCATCTCCTCTAGCCAGTTTGGTGGGTAACTTGGAAGGCATTTGCTTACGAGGGCCCCCTTATCTGCAAAATAAACAAGAACATCCTCAAAAACAACAATAATACCAAAAAAATTAGATAGGGTTATGAAAATATCGGCATTATAACAGCATAGTACAACATAAAATCCAACAGAAATAATACCAATTATGCCAACACAAGTAAACTAATCAACAGCAATAGAATGGTGAAATCCACAAAAAGAAATTAAACTAAACCATTACATCTAGTAACCATGGAATACAAAATGCAGCACTCCAATTCTATATGTCTCTATATCCCAACAAATTAAAACAAAGAAATTGCTAGATGGGTGCATAAATAATTAATAAATAGTGCATAAACATGCTCAACATAGACCCAACCATAGAATCCCCACGACAAATCTTTAAAAACTGGGGTCAAAACTCAAAATCCCTATGAATCTCTAAAAATTGCAAGAAATCCTAAAGGAATTTCAAAGAAAACAAAATAAAATTGCAAAAGTTAGGGTTCATACCTGAGAGTAGGAGTGGAGGATGTGACAAAATTGAACGAAAAGCAAGTAAATCTTCTCCAAAACTTGAAATAAGAATCAAAATCCCCTCTAGAATGAGGGGGTATGTGATTTTGAGTATGAGATTAAGAGAGTTTTGAGAGAAAATCAACAAAGAGGGAGAGAGAAAAGAGAAAAGTTGGTTTAAATGGGAGTCGGGATATTTTTACAACACGTTGACACGCCCACAAACACGCCTGTGTCAATGGGCATGTCACCGCTACTACAACTTAGATAAAATGACACGTCTAATAGCATGGGCATGTCGCTGGGCGTGCTATTGCTACTGTGACTCCTTAAGTTTTAGCCAAAAACACGAGCAGTGAAACAAAAGTGTCATTGGGCCTGTTGCAGCTACTATGGTGCAATTTAAATGACACATCCAGCGACATGGGCATGTCCAAAGCAAGCTCAAGCTGTTCCTCAAAAGAAAAAAAATTCCTCTACATATTCAAATGAACTTAAAACAGCACACCCCCAACCAATGAGAGAAGAAACAAAAATCAAAGAAATAAACTAAAAACATAACAATTAAAGAAACAAATATTAAAAAAATAAAATGTTGGGTTGTCTAACACCCAGTACTTTTTTAATGTCGTATTAATTGGACGTTCAGGGGTAATTTACCCCTAGTCTTGGAGGTATAAAACCTCCTTCAACTTATTCAATTCTCCCCCTGAATATAGTTTGAGCCTTTGCCCATTCACCTTAAAATCTCCTTTTTTCTAGATGAGTAATTTCGATCGTCCCATAGGAGAAGACTTCCTTGACTGTAAAAGGGCCAAACCATCGAGATTTTAACTTACTTGGAAAATTTCAAAGCCTCAAATTGTACAATAATACCTGATCTCCAGCTTGAAACTCTTTCTACTTCTTAATGCGAGCATCATGTCATCTCTTAGTTTGCTGCTTATACATCATTGCATTATCATAAGCATGCAATCTCTATTCATCCAACTCATTGACCTACAATTTCCTTCTTTCACCTGTACTAGCTAGATCAAGGTTAATCTATTTTATAGCTCAATAAGCATTATGTTCAATTTCTACAGGTAAATGGGCCTTTCCATATACTAGCCTATATGGTATAGTACCCAAAGGAGTTTTGAATGAAGTCCTAAAGGCCCATAGAGCATTGTCTAATTTCTCGAACTAATTCTTTCGAGATCATTCTACAGTTTTCTCAAGAATTCTTTCTATCTCCCTATTTGTGTTCTCAGCCTGGCCACTAGTTTGGGGGTGGTAAGGAGTGAAAAACCTATGTTTAACACCTAGCCTTTTTAAAACTTTCTCAAGCTGAGCGTTTTAAAAGCGAGTACCCCTATCACTTATGATCGCTTTCGACATACCAAATCGAGAAATTTTTTAAAAAAAAAACTTTATCACTACCCTAGCATCATTTATTACTAAGGCTTGGGCTTTAGGCCATTTAGAAACATAATCTATAGCTACAAGAATATATTTGTTACTAAAGGAACTAGGAAACGGTCCCATAAAGTCGATGCCCCATACATCAAAGACTTCATACACTAGAATTCTATTTTGGGGCATCTCATCACAAAATGAGATGTTTCTAATTCTTTGGCAACGATCACAACATTTCATAAAGTCATAGCTATCCTTAAACAAAGTGGGCCAATAAAATTCTGATTCTAGTACCTTTTGAGTAATCCTATGCGCTCCCATATGACCACCAGCTGGTTCGGCGTGTCAATGACGAAGAATATTCATTGTTTTGGGCCATGCCAAGCAATTTCGGATCATGTGGTCCTTACATAACTTAAACAAAAAGGGATCCTCCCAAAAATATTATTTTAAATCAGAAAAGAATTTCTTCTTTTCTTGATAAGTTAGATCCTTAGGGAGTTCCCTAACAACCAAGTAATTAGAAAAATCTGCAAACCAAAGAATTTCAAAGGTTGAACTACTTACCTCACTTATCATGGCATACAACTGCTCATCGGGGAAGTGATCAACAATATCTCCTTCTTCAAACCTCTCCAAGGTTGGATTCTCCAAGCGAAAAAGGTGATCTACTACCAGATTTTCAGCTCCCTTTTTGTCTTGAATCTTTAAGTCAAATTCCTACAATAACAAAACCCATCGAATTAGCCTAGGCTTTGCATCAGTTTTTGCAAATAAATACCTCAAAGCTGAGTGGTTCGTAAAAATGATCACTTTTGATAAGATTATGTATGATCTAAACTTGTCAGAAGCAAAAACCACAACTAGTAATTCTTTCTCTGTAGTTATGTAATTGGCCTGAGTTGCATTTAGAGTCTTGCTTGCATAATAGATGGGCTGAAAATACTTCTCTTTGTATTGAACCAAGATTGATCCCACTGCGAAATCACCCACATCACATATTAGTTCTATAACATCCTTATACCTTATATATGTATAATATATACACTTGGTATATGTAAAAAATATATATATAATATAAAAATGTTATATTATTGTCTGTTTAATTTTTTTTAATATTATGGTAATCATTTAAGAACACTTGAAATGTATTTTAATAATAAATAAAAATAACCATTAATAATTTGAAAAGTAAAAAGGTATTAAATGAAAAATCTCTGAGAAAAATTCGTCAAAATTTTATTTGCATTTTGGATGATCCCAAATTTCAAATAACCTAACCTGCAATTAAAATACACTTTCAATTATTTATTCAATACATACATTTCTCCAAAATAGCCCAACGACTCAATCCACCAATATTTTATCAAAAACACATTCATATATATAGATATATACATATAAATCCCATTGTTATTTAATATATTACATCAAATGAAAAACATATATTTTATACCATATACGTGATTGTATATATAATGTACAAACTCAAAAGCATTTTAAAAAAGTTTAAAAGTGTATACATGATATGCAAGTGGCACTGGGCCTCAGTAGCACAAAGGTCTTCACACATAAAAATCTATACCTGGGGTGGTCTAGCAACACTCTCTGGATCACCCGGATCTACCCTGTCACCTGCGCAATGAAATTTAATTGCGCTAAGCATATTGCCTAGTAGTACATACTTAAATTAAATATAAAAATGATGTCATATATATAGAATGCCATATATGCATCATGTGAAAAATGTCAAACATTTTTATTATACACATTAAATAACACTCCAAATTTGGGCCAAAACATCTTATACAATTATCTAGTCCCAAGCTCATTGCCTTGTCTATTATTGGTGTCTCACTCAGGTTTAAGTACATTTCTGTGTTGTCTAGTGTCTCATCCATTTTAGTGTATGGTATACCAACATCCAAGCATAATCTTCTGGCAACTAGATAATATATAAGATCCACACAATACACATTCCTTTCAATGTGCTTTTACATTTTGACTCACTGTTGCGCTCGAATTAAGTGCTACTACAAGCGTCACTCGCAAGTATACGAGGTAGCTGTAGCAAAGGTGATCGCCCCAAGGTCGTCTCACAAGGAAGGTGTAGTTCGTAATAGCTTGATTAAAGTAATTAAATTAAAAGCGATTTCATTGTTTTGAAATGGTGCGAGAACAATTTAAACCTAAAATTAACGTGCGTAGGGTTGGTGTGTGAAGGTTGTACAAGATCAAATCGATTCTTGGGAATATGCCTAGGGTTAATTTGTTCCTTAAGGTTGATTAGTCAATTACCAATTCATTAGTTCTGACATTCATGAAATAGCAATAACCAATTATTTTACATTTGCAAATTATTGAAACCCTAGAACTTATATTTCTAATTCATTCATAGGGTAGTCGATTGCATAATTCCGATATCAAATGTCACCTCTCGGTCCTTCATTCAATATCTAGAGATCAATAGGTAGCTAATCTATTAACCTAGCATACAATCCAATGCAATCAACCAACAACAAGGTGCATCAATGGAAATATCAAATCAACGCATTCAATCAAATATACTACAAACCCTAAGCATGGGTTTTTATCTCAACATCATCAATTTAAAATATTCATTCAACTCAATATAAATCAAATACAAATTGTTCATTGCAATATCAATTCTCTTAATACAACAAAAACAATATTGGAATGAATTAAAAGAGAGAATAGAAAAACCCTTGTGAAGATGCCAAAAGTAGGATTACTAGTCTTCCTCCTAGCTCCACTTGATGTATGATGAAGAACTCAAGCCCTCTTCAACGGTTGATTCTCCTTTGCAATATGGAATGGAGCTTTCTCAAGTGACCAAACATTTAGATGGAGCTTTCTCAAGTCACTAACTCTTCAATTGATTTTGCCTTTGGAAGATGGAATGGAGATTTTTCAAGTCACCAAACCTTTCAATGAAGCTTCTTCAACCTTCAAGAGCTTGTTAACCCAATTTATCCCAAAGAATCTCAAAGATCTTATTAATGGAAGATGGAGAAGATGAAGATGGAGGATGAAGATGAAGGGACAAGGAAAGTGTCACTCTCTCCTCATCCCAAATCGTGTTTGCTCCCTCCTTCTCTTTTCTTTTCTCTCTTCCCTCAAACCCTAGCTGTCTCCTCTTTTTCTTTCAAGCAGAAGAATTTATAGAAATTTAGGGTGACACGGCCAAGCCAAGAGTGGCTTGGTCGTGCCTCTTGATTTTCCTTGGGACACGGCCAAGCTTGCTGGCTGTGTCCCTCACTGCCTCTTTCTTTCTTTCTTTCTTTTCTTTCTTTTCTTTGGTCATAAGGGGTGACACGGCCAAGCCAAGAGTGGCTTGGCCGTGTCACATGAGTGTGTTTGCTTCTGCTTCTATTTTGCTCTTTCTTTGCTTTGGTCTTTGGTTTTGCTCTTAAGGTGAGACACGGCCAGTGGCTTGGCCGTGTCTCTTGGCCGTGTCAAGCTCTGCCAACTTCATTATTTGAGGGACACGGCCAAGCTTGATTTGGCTTGGCCATGTCTTACTTGGTTCATGCCTTTCTTGCACTGTTTTGATCTTCCAAAAGTGTTTTTGCACCTAAACGTAAAAACAACACTTTAAACACACTTAAAACAAAAATCAATCAAAACATTAATTAAAAACACATAAAAATCATACTAAAAACAAGTACAAAAATGATCTAAACAACTACCCCACACTTAATTCCTTGCTTGTCCCCAAGCAAGGCTAAAATCAAAACACACTAAACAAGATGAATTTTGTTAAGTCCAAGAGTTATAAAGATGCATCAAGACTTCCTTATCCCTAAATCCACAATCAATATTGAATCAAACAAAATCAACACCAATGCAATTAAGTGGCTTTCCATGCATAACCAATGTTGTCACTCCCTCACCAACTCTTACAAGTGTTTGATCATGGTGGTGTTTACACTCATAACAATCAATGAAAGATTATTGCCATAGGCTTGCTTATCAATCAAATCTCCACCACAAAATAACAATCAAGCATCAATCACAAGGTCTTTGTTGGGTTGTAATGGGGCTAAAGTAAAGGCATGATATTTAGGAAATGTGATCTTGATCATTAAGTTCAAGAGCACTTTAAGAATGAAGTACCCGATCATATACATAACCCAACAATCCCAAAATACCTTCCTCTCATCTACCCCTTGACATTAAAGAGTTTTTCAAGGGAACTCACTTATTAAATCTTGTAATGATACATTCTAACCCTTTCAACAAGAACAACAATTATTCTTATTATTATATATATATATTTTTTATTTTTCTCTTTTTTTTATTATTTTGCTTTGCAATCTTAATCTTAATAAATTTAACCCCACACTTAATTCAACACAACACTCGGTCATAAACGCTCTTAAAATGCTCTTGACCTAATGAAAGGGTAAGAGTTAAACAACAAGATCCAAGCTAATGGTGTTGTGAAAAAGAAAGAAAAGGAAAAATAAAATAAGCTCAAAATTGGCTAACTAAGGTTGAATATAAGGTTGGTCTTTTAAAGCCAAAGTAGGTTCACCTAATTGCCTTAATCATTTCGATGCCAAATTGAAATTTTTATGTAGTCTTAAAAAGCATTTCAAAGCAAGTTCTAGCAAATCATCAATCAAAGATGTTCACTTACAACAATAATGATAAGTTGATGGCTCAATTCCTCACTAGGTTAATGGCAATGCAAGGGAAAAACCAACAAAATTGACAATAAGCACCAATTCTACTCAATTTTCAAATTCATGCTTCAAAAATTCAAAGGTCATCTATCAACAATTTTATAACAATTGAACTTTCTAAAACTCATTTATTCAAATAAAAACATTAAAAACATTAACTAAACTTAAACAAAAATAACTTAAAAGTAAAAACACAAAATCACATAATGCACCCCACACTTAAAAATTCACATTGTCCTCAATGTGAGCATGCATAAACTAAGAGAGAGTTTAGATGAAACCTGATTTCCATCGTTCCCATATGCGATGTACAATGCTCCTTCCACCCATAATGCAATTGTCGCTCATGACTGCAAGGATGGATAGCATACAACTCCGAAGGATACCCGATGTATTGCTACGCCTAAGTAGCATTATTTTAAAACATGTGAAGGTCATCTTAGGGTAATCCTCTAGTGCAATAGGAACTTTGTAAAACCCTTTTTCATTGTGCAACATGGTTCTATCCATTGTATGCTCTTCTTCACCACCAAAAGTAGAAGAGATGATTTTTGGGGACTCTTTAAGTTCAACCAAATTTGGTTGAATCACTTCTTCATCCACTCTAATAATGTCCAATCCCATCTCAACAATCTCAGCATCTAAAATTAGCTTACACTCCTCAATTTCTAAATTAGGCATTTCATGCTCTTCTTCTAAGGTCATAGGCATCCCAATCTTATTTTCACTATCTCCTTAGGAGTGCATATTATAGATGTCAGAAAGTTGCTTACCTTGTTCCTCATCCTTCAAGCTACATGAAAATGGATTTGGTGGCCTATCAGGATTGGAAGATTCATGCAACTTTGGTGAGGTTGATGCCTCCAAATTCTCCTCCTCCGTTGATTGGCTTGGCTCCTATATGTTGGGTTGTATCTCCTCACCATTATCTTCTTGATTAGTGCCTGCATCCAAAGAATCACAAAATTTGTTATATATTACTTGTTCACTCCTTAAATTTATAATTATCTCTGTTTGCTCTAATTGGCTAGGAAATTCCTCTTCTTGGTGTGCTTGGAGTTGATGTGCCAGTTGCCCAACTTGCAGTTCCATCCTCTTCAATGATTCCTCCAAAGAATCTAACCTCTCATTGCTCCTTTCTTGATTTTGTGTGCTAATTTGAAGGTAAGAATTCAAATCATCTTCCACTGTGGATTTCTTGCATTGATCCTGATTTTGTGCACTGATTTGAATGAAAGCATTCAAACTATCTTCCAAAGTGGGTTCCTTAAGTCGATCTTGATTTTGTGCGCTAATTTGAATGAAGGCATTCAAACTATCCTCCAATGTGGGTTTCTTAAGGTGATCTTGATTTGAATATTGTTCTTGAGAGTAAGGATTTCTTTGGTAAGGTTGAAAAAAATTTTGAGGTGGAATTTGCTGTTGATTTTCCCAAAAAAAATTTTGGTGGCTTCCCCAGCTTGAATTATAAGGTCTGGGATATGGGTCATTTCCACCCATTTGCTGGAAACTTTCATAGGCATATTCTTCCTCTTGCCATTCTTGGTATCGTGTGAAGCCGAATGAGCATGCATTTTCACTATGCCCTGCATTGCCACATGCTGCACATATATCTTGGCGTGGCATAGGTGCTTTTCCTCTTGCATTTAGCACCTTAAGTTGATTCGTCAATTCTGCTAATTGCCATGCCATTTCAAACTCATCGTTCCTATCATAAACTCCCTCGTGCCTTGAAAACTGCATCTTTACAAAAGGCACTTAGTAACTTAAATAAAACAAATAAATAATTAAATTGAAAGAAAATCAAACAAAACAAACAAACAATTCAAAGAAAACAAACAATCAATTAAATTGTAAAGAAAAATCAAACTATCACTACTTAAACAGCCCTCCCCGGCAACGGCGCCAAAAACTTGTTGCGCTCGAATTAAGTACTACTACAAGCGTCACTCGCAAGTATACGAGGTAGCTGTAGCAAAGGCGATCTCCCCAAGGTCATCTCACAAGGAAAATGTAGTTCGTAATAGCTTGATTAAAGCAATTAAATTAAAAGTGAGTTCATTGTTTTGAAATGGTGCGAGAACAATTTAAACCTAAAATTAACGTGTGTAGGGTTAGTGTGTGAAGGTTGTACAAGATCAAATCGAGTCTTGGGAATATGCCTAGGGTTATAGGTCCTTTCAATCAAAGCTCAATTCTCAATTATCCATTAACATAACCTTATAAATTAATTTGTTCCTTAAGGTTGATTAGTCAATTACCAATTCATTAGTTCTGACATTCATGAAATAGCAATAACCAATTATTTTACATTTGCAAATTAATGAAACCCTGGAACTTATATTTCTAATTCATTCATAGGGTAGTCGATTGCATAATTCCGATATCAAATTTCACCTCTCGGTCCTTCATTCAATATCTAGAGATCAATAGGTAGCTAATCTATTAACCTAGCATACAATCCAATGCAATCAACCAACAACAAGGTGCATCAATGGAAATATCAAATCAACTACAAACCCTAAGCATGAGTTTTTAGCTCAACATCATTAATTTAAAACATTCATTCAACTCAATATAAATTAAATACAAATTGTTCATTACAATATCAATTCTCTTAATACAACAAAAACAATATTGGAATGAATTAAAAGAGAGAATAGAAAAACCCTTTGTGACGATGCCAAAAGTAGGATTACTAGTCTTCCTCCTAGCTCCACTTGATGTATGATGAAGAACTCAAGCCCTCTTCAATGGTTGATTCTCCTTTGCAATATGGAATGGAGCTTTCTCAAGTGACCAAACCTTTAGATGGAGCTTTCTCAAGTCACCAACTCTTCAATTGATTTTGCCTTTGGAAGATGGAATGGAGATTTTTCAAGTCGCCAAACCTTTCAATGAAGCTTCTTCAACCTTCAAGAGCTTGTTAACCCAATTTATCCCAAAGAATCTCAAAGATCTTGTTAATGGAAGATGGAGAAGATGAGGATGGAGGATGAAGATGAAGGGACAAGGAAAGTGTCACTCTCTCCTCATCCCAAATCGTGTTTGCTCCCTCCTTCTCTTTTCTTTTCTCTCTTCCCTCAAACCCTTGTTGTCTCCTCTTTTTCTTTCGAGCAGAAGAATTTATAGAAATTTAGGGTGACACGGCCAAGCCAAGAGTGGCTTGGCCGTGTCTCTTGATTTTCCTTGGGACACAGCCAAGCTTGCTGGCCGTGTCCCTCACTGCCTCTTTCTTTCTTTCTTTTATTTCTTTTCTTTGGTCATAAGGGGTGACACGGCCAAGCCAAGAGTGGCTTGGCCGTGTCTCATGTGACACGGCCACAAGCTTGGTCGTGTCACATGAGTGTGTTTGCTTATGCTTCTATTCTGCTCTTTCTTTGCTTTGGTCTTTGGTTTTGCTCTTAAGGTGAGACACGGCTAGTGGCTTGGTTGTGTCTCTTGGCCGTGTCAAGCTCTGCCAACTTCATTATTTGAGGGACACGGCCAAGCTTGATTTGGCTTGGCCATGTCTTGCTTGGTTCATGCCTTTCTTGCACTGTTTTAATCTTCCAAGGGTGTTTTTGCACCTAAACCTAAAAACAACACTTTAAACACACTTAAAACAAAAATCAATCAAAACATTAACTAAAAACACATAAAAATCATACTAAAAACAAGTACAAAAATGATCTAAACACTCACACCATAGTTTTCACAAATCATTATCATAAATAATGCAAATTTGGTTTACTTCCTCATGTTAGTGTATAAATTGCACTTTACATGTAACACCCTCATACTCTATATAAGTACTATACATATACCTAGTATACATACAATACGTATATAAAGTGTAAGAATGTCACAAATAGTTTTAATTTAAAAATCCTTATCCAAATTCAAACAATACTACTTTTAAATTTTAATAACATTTAGTAAACCATTATACATATGAATATATTATTGTGGACACTCTTACCCTTCTCGTGGCATAACCGCTTGACTTCCAGATCAACCGCATAATTACCTGCGCGATCACACAACCGCGCTAAGCCCGAGAGCTTAGTAATATAAATAATTCATATAAACATACAATAGAGAAAATCATATTTTCATGTCAACTTGTTATGTCATTATTTTCTTATCATGTTTTCCTATTTTGATTATGCTTTTCATACATACTACTACTATTGCTTTATTTGTATACATATTTATACATTTCATTTCAACAATTTACAACTCAATGACTTATCAAAACTTTCATGAAGCAATATTCACCATTTCCATATCCATATACAATTAACACATCATATAATATTTTCATAAACTCATCATTAAACATAGCTTCCCAAACTATATTCATCTTCAATAATTTACTTATGTATTGTATACATTTCCTTCCATGATTATCCTCATATTTCTCATACCATTATAATTCATTCCATAGTTATCACTATATACCACATAACATTATATTTCCTTCCATAGTTCACATTAAAACAAAAGACAAACATATATCTCATTATTATTTATTCCATGATTCAAGAATTATATATATATATATATATACAATCACAAGCATGGGCCCAAAAACACTAATATGCCATTCCACTTTCAGAGTTAATGTTTTGGTTTAATTATCACATTTATTATTATCCCAACTAGGCTTCAAGGATTAAGGTTCAACCAAGCTTCAAGGGGAACAAAGCATGCTAAGTATCAACCCAACTTGGCTTCAAGAACCAATCCAACCTAACTTCAAGGGTTGTAACATCTCAATTAGTCTTCAAGGTCTTGACTCAACCAAGCTTCAAGGGGAGTAAAACATGTTAAACTTCAACCCAACTTGGCTTCAAGGAATCAAACCAACCTAACTTCAAGAGATTGTTACTATTAGGCATGCCACCAACAACAAAACTCTGAAAATGAATAACATATTAGACACACAATTCATTTATGATTTCATTATCAATTGAAACATCATAACCAATCACAATGGCTTCATATATCATTTAGATCATCATAGCCAATCACAATGGCTTCATATTTCATTTAGATCATCATAGCCAATCACAATGGCTTCATATTTCATTTAGATCATCATAGCCAATCACAATGGCTTCACATTTCATTTTATTTCAATTCATATCATAGCATTTCATCTTTCAAATACACAATCATTTATCTCATATATTACACATTTCATATATCATCATTACCAATCACAAAGACATCACATTTCATTTAGTCTCCATTTACATTAGAATACTTCATTACTTAAATATTCATAATCAAGCACATTAAACATTCATCAAGAATGATCATCATTGATATATATATAATTTACCTTATTCTTAGATTTGGAATCCTCAACATACATTTGTTTCACATATATTTGAAGTGTAGATATAATAATACCTTTAGAGGATCCAACAAGACAAGTATAATCAAGAATAAGAATCATTAACTAACAAATTTGAGGGACACGGCCAACATCATTTGAGGGACACGGCCAAGCTTGTGGCCGTGTCTCTCAACCACAATTGGCAGTAGTGAACACGGGCATGCGACACGGCCGTGTCTCTCAACACAAATTCAGACAGTAGGTAACACGGGCAAGGGACACGGCCGTGTCTCTCCACAAAAATCAGGCAGTAACAAACACAGGCAGAGGACACGGCTGAGACTGTGACCGTGTCTCTCCCAAAATCAATTCAACACATCCAATTTTCCTTGACTTGGCCGTGTCTCTCCTTGTTTTTGGCTGTGTCACTCATGAATTGAAACCCCAAACATTTACAAATCTCCTTTAGTTGCACTCAAACACTCCATACACATCATAACATCATTCCAATGAATTTGATCAACATCACTAACACTTATTTTACATACACAACCATATTTACATTACCAAAACACATCAACAACACATTTGATTCCTTAACACATTTACAAATGAATATGTGTTAAGTTTCAACATCATGTAAATATATGAATTTAGATAGTTTACTTACCTTAAGAACCATTCTCAAATCTATTCACTTTACCTTCCAAGAGCTCTTCACCACTTAAACTAGAGCAATCCATTTCCTTCACAACCTAATTCAAATCAAATAATAAGATACTTGAATTCCAATACAAATATTCAATTATCAAACTCATATATTTTATATTTTCAACTTCCTTAAACACAAACATACATCACTCCTATATCAATTACTCAAATCCCCAATTCATTAACACTAAACCCTTACTCAATAATCTCAACAATTCATCATCATCCTCACAAATAACCACATCAAATCCAAACTCAAACCATAGAAATCAATGCAAAGGAATGAATACTTACTTGGTTATTTGCCAAATCTTGAATAAAAATCTTCAATTCTCTCAAAATCACCATCTCTCTCTCTCTCTCTCTCTCTCTCTCTCTCTCTCTCTCTCTCTCTCGACCACGAAGAAGAAGTAGCAGAAGAAGAAGAAAGAAAGTTCTTGCTTCTTCCATTCTTATCTCTTATATATATATATATAATAATAATAATAATAATAATAATAATAATAATAATAATAATAGTAACAATACTAATACTTTAAATCTCCACCACATATTCTTTCTTTGACTTTCTTCTTCTCTTTTCTTTTTGTCCTTATTATTATTATTATTAATTAATTATACAAATATATATACAATTCACTTTCCCTACACCATATTATATCCCATGTATATATGATGTATATGTATATGTAATCTTTATATTTCCCATATATACATATACATTAAATCCGAATACAACAATAACTCCAAAACTCTTAGGGTCTATTCCGAGATATTACATTACACATTTAACTCTGGAAACTGTCTTCCACTTCTTAAAACATTATATTATAAAGATTTAAGGTTACAGAAAACCCTAATTCCAAATAAGAAAAGTTTTCAAAATGTAACAGATTGCCAAAATAAAAGAATTATAAATATAGAAAGATATTATTTAATGAGACAGACAAAATGCCCAAATAGTGTTTAGATCCAAGGGTTATAAATAAGGAAATAAAAATATGCTCTAAGCTGCCATAAAAGTAAAACGCGTTTTCTGAAGCCTAAACGATGAAATTTGGCTGAAAACTGACGGACCTCACTACAAAGCAGTGATTTTGACTCGCTGGCCCATTTTTCATTATGCTAGGTCTTTAGAACACCCAGTTTACAACATCAGCTTTTGGCAGTAATTATCAAACTGTCACTATGACAGTTTTCGGTCAAACTGCTCCATGAAAGTCAAAGCTCTTTGTTACACATCATATAGTTTCGTGGCCATGAGCATATATTAATTCACTTAGGTCTCGGATTCGAGTATAGAGGCTCTCCCTCCCCACATGTAATTTATCCAAAAAAAAAAAAACTATGCACTCCATTTGATCTTATAAAGCCAACTGTAATCACTCCATTTGTAATCAAAACTCTCACTCAATTGTCTTAGACTATCTAGACTTTCCATTATACACTTGACTATAGGCCTTTGCTAATGTTGAGGCACTATCACAATGTGAATTAGGTTTTGGTCATAATGGTATACCATACAACAAATCTCTTAGCCATTCCACTTCTTTGCTAACCGAAGCTAAAGCGATTCAGTATCTATAATGGAATTCATTATGCTGGTTTATTTCTTGAATTCATAAGAAATAGCACCTTTGCCAAACATAAAAATCCACCACATGGTTGATGCATAATCATACGTATGTAAGTAATCCAACCTAAACTTATGCCATATATAGTCCTTATTTTTTTAGGTGATTTAAATTCTAGCATCAGTATATCCTTCTAAAATTGAAGCCACATAACTTATGCCACATATATTCCTTATTTTTTTAGGTAATTTAAATTCTTCTCACCCATGTCAATGCATGTTATTAGGATAATTACTTATGTACATATTCATCCTTCTGACTGCATAAGCTATATTGGCCCTATATATGTCATTGCATACATTAGACATCTAATCACTTTAGCATACTCCAATTGTGATACCCATGTCTTTCATGTCCTGATTATTTGGCTTGTTTTAGGTTAGTTCCAAAAATGAGAACATCATCTATATGTAGATATAAAATCACATTTTCCCTTCATTGATCTTGCTATAGACACACTTACCTGATTTATTAATATTAAAGCCATTAGCAAGTCTCACTTTATCAAACTTTTGATGCCATTTGCTTTGGTGCTTGTTTTAGTTCATACAAGGACTTAACACGTTTATACACCTTATTCTTTGTTCAAGTACTACAACCTTTTAGGTTGTTTCATATAGACTTCTTCTTTCAACATTGTTCAGGATGTTGTCTTAACATTCATTTGGTAAATGATGAGCAAGTGCTACGAGTACTCTTGTTATGGTTATTCGTTTCATAGGTGAGTAACTATCAAAATAATTCATACCTTGCTTTTGAGTTAAGCCTTTCGCCATTAATCTAACCTAAACTTATCGATGGTTCCATCTGCTTTCATTTTCCTTTTGAAAATCCATTCTTTTTCACAAGGTTCTTTTCTTTAATTATTAGAAACTTAACTTTGATTTGGAATATTGTCAATTAACTTGGAATTAGATTTGAATCTATTTTTCCTGAAAAATAGCATCTCTTGATTGAATAATATTAATCGGCATTAAATCATTCAATTCTATAACCCTGAATCTATAAGCTGCTACTATGTGTATATCCTAAGAAAATGCACTCAACACCTCTTTCAGCCAACTTTTTTCTTTTGGGTTCAAGAACCCAGTTTCTCTACATCCCTAAAATCTCAAGTGGATCTAAAACTTAAATGAGGTTGTCTTGCTGCTTTTGTTAGAAACTTCATTCAAAATATGGCATACCGCAAGCAATACCTCGCCTCAAAATCCTTGGCTTAAATAAGAACTAGATAACGTGGCACTAACCATTCCCATTAATATCCATTTTTTTCTTTTGGCTATACTTTTTTTTTGGTGTCTATACTATATTATCAATAATAAACCATTCCCTAAACACTCCTCTCTTTTTACAATACAAACTTATCAGTCTCAAAAATAAGTTTGAACTCAAACTTGTTAAGCAAACTGTCCGAAAGTAAGTTCTTTCTGACTTTTGGTATATATCACATATTACTAAGAATGAAAACACTGCTAGAAGTTAATTCATTTCCATATTACTGAATCCAGTAATATGAGTTGTGGCTGAATTTCCCATGTTCAAAACCGTGCTATGTTTAGTTCTTTTCATGGATTCGAAACCAAGTTTTTCCTAACTTCTGGAACATAAGACATATTAATAAGAATCAAAACGCTATTATCAGTAAAATTCAATTCCACATTACTGACTCAAAGAACCAGAGCCGTCATTTCCCATTTACAAAACCACATGCCATATCTTCAACGGCTTTCATGGACTTCAAGAAATTCTTATTCTTGCAAACATGTTAATAGCACCACTATCAATCCACCACACCATCATTCTCAAGCATATTAATTTCAGAAATCATTTCATGCTCTTGTGCGCACACATGAGGATTCTTTTTCTTTTTTCTTCTTGAGAAAGTTAATTTCGGACTTATAGCGTCCTTCCTTATGACAGAAGAAGCATTTGCCTTTCTTTTTCTTCTTCTTTTGTAAATTATTTTAGTACTAATTAGGTCTCTTGTTATAAGGTTTGTCGGAATATGCTTCTTCCACTACATGCACCATGGAAATATTAGTCTCCTTATTTTCATCCTGCATGTAAAACTCTTCTCCTGCTCGAAAATAGTAACAAAGATTATCAAGAGTTATATCTTTTTTTTTTATGTTTCAAACTCATCGTGAACTCATTCGATGAAAAGGGAAGTTTATTAATTATGGAACTCACAACAACAGTTCCATCCATGTGCATCTTATGTTGTGCAAAGTGATTTAAAATTCTTTTCAATCTTAGCACAATGTTCCATAACAAACCTATTGCCATATTGTTCCATAACTTTAACAACCATTTTTAAATTTATTGAATCTTGATACAAGAAATTTCTTACTTGCATATACTTCATTTCAAGTTTATTACAAATTTCTTTTGTTGTAGGAATGTTGTGGTAGATATCAAACAACGAGTCACTCACTGCATTGAGAATATGTCCTCTACATATCTCATCATTAGTCTCCCACTTTTTTGTCTCTTCCTTGTTGTCGGCCAAAAATTTCATTTTCAGTTTTAAATTGGCTTTGATGAATTCAGTACATAAACCACCTGTAAAGTTATCAGAAAGAAGTGAACCCTCTTCTGCCACCGAATAAAGTTTCCTCCAAACCTTTCAAGTTTCACAAAATTGGAAGTAAAATCTTTCAAAGTTCCAGCAATTGTTGTTGACCCAAATATATATATATATATATATATATATATATATTGCCTTAATATTGTTAGAAATTGAGAATAAAGAACTTGTGGACATGCTCCAAGTCTTGTATCAAAAGTCACTTTCCTTAATGAAAAGTTTTCCCTTAATTAAAGTGCGTCATGGTTTTCACAAATTCTTTCTATAATAAAATAGAGCTCTTGAAATACTGTACACTAATGTATCCATTGAGCTTCTATTTTGGACAAATTTGAATGTTAATGTTAATTGTTTTCTGCAATTTTCAATTACTATTAATTTATAATGAAAGGGTGTTTCAAATAGTCATGAACTTTGAATGCGAAAACATGATCCTATGCAAGGTACTTACGTTTTTTTTTTTTAAATAAAGTAATTATTCTTATTTAATGACCATAATTTAATTAATTATGTACCATTAACTATATAGGATTACTATCAAAACATGTATTATTTCCATGTGTTAAAACCATTAAAAAATACATATCCAGATTTTTCAAAAAAAAAGTACATATCCAGAATCAATATAGCTAGAAAATCTTGCAACATGAAATTCATAGGATTAGTCCCAGTTTATAAATAGAATTCACCTCAAATGAGCGTCGAACCATATTAATTACTTTTTCAATATTAATACTTTATGTACGGCACAATTGCTAATTTATCCAAGTTCAATTTCTGCTTTTGATAAATAATAAAAAAAAAAGGAAGTAAAGGCTCAAATATTGACAGTCTCATTCATTATAAAAATTCTTTTTTTTTCAAATACGAGTTTAATAGGTATTAAAAATTCAAGAGTAAGTTTTCTTTTCTTTTTTTCCCCTTAAAAGAGTTCAAAATTAGGTTAAATATATTAAGAAATCTTAAATAATTAGCAAAGATAAATAGATATGCACCTTTGATCCAAGCAATGACAATACTAAATCCCCAATTTGATATGAGAAGTGAGCCTCCAATGTCTTCTTCTTTCTTTCTATGATGGTCTTGGCTCTTTTCACATACTCAAGAGGCTCAATTTTTTGATAATGTACAGGCAGCAGCAGCATCCCAAATTTGTTACCCCATCTACATGCTGAATTGCTTTGTATCATTTCTTTCATTTCCTGATCCATCAAGCCAGTCCTCAATTTGAAAATTCTTTTTAAAAAGTAAAATTTTTCATTAATTTAACTCATTTGTAAATATTCTATTTTTTTGTTAATTATTAATGAATTTCTCATAAATTTTATTTTTTCAAATAAAAAAAATTCTCGATACAATATATATATATATATATATATATATATTCAACATGATGCGTTTAGATATTTAATTTTGTTAAATTTATTTTGCATCAAAGTTAAAATTTTTGTTTTTTTCTTTATAAAATAACACTTTCTAGATTTTGTTAGAGGGAAAAAAATAATTTGAAATTGTTATTTTGAATTCAAAAGTAATTTTTTTTAAAAAAAATTAGTATTTTTTTCATAATAAATTTAATTCAAAAGGAGGGTTAGACGTGTCCAACCTTATTTAAATTAACAATATATATTGCAAAGTAATGGAGGGTGAAGAAGTTAATATTTACCTGTAATCCTGGTTGCTTTCTTAAATTAACCATAGCCAATCCTGTTAGTTGCTGGCCTTCTTTTAAAGCTGACAAATATATTTATCAAAGTCAGAAGATTTTTAGTTACAATTCTAAATAATTAAAATATTTATCTGAATTAAATGGTGTAAAATACGTAATTTTTTTTGTTATATTTATAACAACAAAAAAATACCAAACTTAGAACATACTAAAAATAAGAAAAAAAGAAAAAGGAAATTACGTTTAGGAGAGCGGTGATCCAAATATCTTGACAATCCAGCTGATATGATACCGAATAAAACATCATTTATAATCTGCATTGATACAAAAAATCAGTCATCATTCAATCATAATTACGATCAAGTAGATGCAAAAATGTCCTATTAAAAATGAAAAATACATCCCAAAAGTGCACCTCATTTAAAACTACATATCTACTATATTATATGCATTTATTGTGTAATTTCACTATTTTCCAACTTTTACTATTTAATTCAGTATCTCATTAGAAATAGGGGACAAGTACGAAACTGCACTTTTAGATTCGTCTAACAAAGAATTTTAGTCTTTGGCAAACACACAAACTGACCTTGGATTTCTTTTTTTTTTTTTTTTGAATTTCAAAAAAAAAACAAGAAATGAACATTTCAAATCACTAAATTTTGGTTTGATGACCTGGAGTATTATTAATCCCACTTAAATCTTACTTTGAAATCTAAATATTTCCACACTCCTCCACATCTAATTAATCAAAGAAAAAAGAAATAAACTTTTGAAAAATATCATTTTTAATAATTTTTTTTTTGTTTTATACTGTTATGCATCGGAGGGCTTCCTCTTGTGTGATTCCCTAGTGGCATCGCGTGCCTTCTTCTCAACACTACATGCTTTCTCCACTTGGAGTTTCGTTACCCGATCCTTCATACTCAGGCCTTTGCCTCCTTTCTTGTCCATATATTCCTTTCTTGTCCATATATGCACGAAAATAAAAAATCAAAAAATTATTACTAAGCAAAACTAACTTAAAAAAAGAAAAGAAAAGAGAGTTACAAGCCCGATCCTCAGGGCGTGGCTAGGTTGGTCTATTATATTAAAATAGCCCTCTTATTCGGACTCCAAGTTTGCTCACTTCAGCTTGGGCTAATTTGCCTCGAAGTTCCACTTTGTTAGGCAGCTGAACCCCTCAGCCTTCTCCAAAATGAAAAACTAAATCCCCAGCATTTTTCAAAATAAAAAACTGATCTTTCTAGCGCTTCATAAAGTTGGGCTTTCCAGTGAAGAACCTGAGCCCTGGCTGGCCCCTGAAGAAATAAGAAATCCTCATCAAAGCTCGGACGTGCCTTGAGTAGGTAAAATAAGGCTAGGACCCTTGGAGAAGGCTCTACGCCTAGTAGTTTGTACAATAACTCGAACCCCATGATGGTTTGCTAGGTATTCGGGCCTAGCTGTCCCAAGAAGATAACATCCATTGTCTAGAAATATTTAAGAAATGGATGGAGAAGAAGCCAGAGTCCTGCTCTTAAGTCCTCCTTGTAGATTATTATTTGATTGACCCCCGAGGTATCGTGGCCCTGAGTATTCTCCTTGGGCAGCAGCATCCGGTGATCAGCTGGTATCTTATACTTTCTACTGATGCCTTCTAGGTCCACCTCGGTTAGGGTGGACGGTATATCCTTAACTTGAGCCTGACCTGTCAAGACCCAAGCACCTACTTCTTCTTCCTCATCTATCAGAGTAGGGCAAGCCTATGTCTCCTGCCCCGCAGCCTCGGCCACCTCAGTCTCAGCCATATCATCTCCTATCGAGCTCGTACCCAAAGACGAGCTCTCAGCATCGCTATTAGATCGAACTGGGTCACTATATTGTAGGTATTACTTAGTGACCCTTTCACCCCTTATAGATACATCCTTACTATCTAAACTCATCTTACTTATTCAAATGGAGAAAAAGAATAGGAATTTAACAATTATAATGGGAGCTTACCTAAAACAACTAATAGCAAATATGGACCTCGATGAGTTGGAGAACACGAGCCATTCTTTATAACCTTATTGCTTAAACTGAATAGACTAGTAATCAGCCCTTTATCTATTGTGGTGATATCGGCGTGGGCATTAAATGCCCTGGGTGGGAACCTAAATTTCATTTTCCTGCACATTTCCCTCTATGAAACTATAGCGTCACTACCCTCTAGAGCAGGCAGGTCTCATGCTAGGCTCCAAGGTTGACACATGTCCTCACCTGATATAAATATTAGAAGATTAGGGGAACTAGTGATACTGCCCCTACCGGGCTCATGGACTGAGCCTGGTACCCCACCAAAGCCAAGACTAAGCTATCAGAAGATTATAGGCATATGCACCTAGCCCTTGAGGCCAACCGAGCACCTTATGTCCTAATGACAGATTTATGACACAGCTATCATATGACACTGATACATCGGAAAAATCTACTACCACATTTAGATCTTATCTCCTACTCCTCAACTATAAATAAGAGTGAACCCCCACATATGAATGATCTTTTTTAGGGGTGTCAAAATGAGTTGGCGGGTTGTATTCGTATTGGATTAACCCATTCTGGTGACACGATTAAAGTCAACATGAACACGACCCATTTATTAATCGTGTCGACACGAATATAACACTAAAATTAAACGGGTTACACGGATATGATACATATAACACGTTTACTTAAATGGGTTATATGTGGGTCACATAACTCGACACGACCCGTTTAACCCATATAATATTTTTAATTTAAAATTATTTTATATTCTTAAATAATCAATTAAAAAATTATTTATAAAATAAAATTATGATTAAATTAATTTTAAAATATAAATGTATTAAAAATTTCTTAAAAATACACACAAAAAATAAAATATATAATACAATTAATATGAAATAAATAATAAGTGTGTATTATATTTTAGTATTAGAACTTAATACAAAAAAAAAGTTAATAAGATAATATAAGGTTTTAAATACAAATTTTATAAAAAAAATTTTTGAAAAAATTATTTTATTTTGTATTCTATTTTCTTTTATAAATTATATTCTAAATTCTAAAATAAAAAATATTATTTGATATAAAATATATAATATTAGATTATTTAAATAATAAAAATTATTTAATAATTAATATTTATTTAGAAAAATAATTTCTAAATTCATAAAGATTTAAATTTAAATTAATTAATAATTAAATTAATAAAATAATTTAATAATTAGATAAAATTAATAAATTTTTAATAAGAATAACAAAAATTAAATAAAATATTTTTAAATAAATAATAATACATCATATAATAATAAAATAATAATATAATAAATATATAACATTTATTTTTATTTTCTTAGAATACATAATAATAAAATAATATAGATTTGAGTTATATAAAAACTATATCATTTTAGTTAAATAGGTTTTAGCATATTCGTGTGTCCATATGCCATTTGAAGTCGTGTCATAAATGGATCAACTCATTTATGACATTAACACATTTTTAAGATTAACACTAACATGTTAATTTTACGTATTTTGCATATCATGTTCACGTGTCATGACCCATTTGACACCCCTAATCTTTTTCCACCCTCTTACTTTCTTACTTGCAAATAGTTCGAATTGACTTAAGCGTCAAAATTTTCTCGCTGGAGCTCGATCCCTTCTTATTTTGCAAGTAGATGAGCAGACCTTTTATAATAACTCGATTTTTAAATTACTTTAAATGTTATTTTAAAATATATATATATATAACTATTTTATTATCTAGTAATTTATAATTATTTAAATTTTGAAATTATTTTAAAAAAAATTCATATTTTATTTATTATAAAAAAAAGAAAAGAAAAGAAATATTTTGTAAGTTTGGGATTCGAACCTGGGGCACCAAAGAAGAGAAAATGCAATAGTTTTACCGTTAGCCTAAATAGCTTGGCCAAAGGAGAGAAAATGCAAGAGTTTTACTGTTAGCCTAAATAGCTTATATCTGATGTAATTTCTACTCAAATAATATTTAAAGCATTACTAATATTAAATATCTATAAAAGCCCAACCGATTAGAACCTACATATTAATGAGGAGAGAGGAAAATAAATAGAGAGGGAGAGAGTGCGGAAGATTGATTTTTGTCCGATCTATAGCTGTCCGATGATCAATCATTCATACCGCCGGCACCACTATATAGCTCGGTTGACGGCGAACTCAACGCTACCAGATTTGTCGCCAACGACCACCGGATGGTCACTCACACATCAAATGAAGTTAACATCATCCGAGAGTTTCCGATGAAGTTTTTGGCCGATTTTGATCTCCTTTTTCAACGATTCAGGTATCTCATCTCAAGCTTTATTTTGGTATCTCATTTGTAAATTTAAATAATTAAATAATTAAATTAGGTTAACTATTATTATTTTTGAGTATTTTATTGAAAATAGTTAATAATTATTTAATGAATTGGGTTAAAATTTTTGTTTACTAGTTAATTATTTAATTTGAATTATCTGCCTTACTAATTGATTTAAATTAATTAATCACTAATTTAAAATTGAATTATATTTAATATTTATCAATTTATAGAATTAATTATGATATATGTATGAAATAGGTTAACTAATTTATGAATTAAGGTGTTATTATTAAGTAATGGGTTTATTAAATTAATTTATTTATTTATTTAAATTAACTAATTTCAAATTAATGGGTTAAGGTATAATTATAATTAAGTAATGGTTAGTTAATAGGTTTGTATTTAGAATATATATTTAGAAATATCAAGTAATTATTTTATGTTAAAATTGCGTAATAATGTTAATATTCAATTAAATAATTTTATTGTTTGTATTATTGTTAGTTTTAAGGTGAACTAACAATTAAATGAAAGGAATTTAGTAAAATTATTTCTTAAAGATAAAAATTAAATTAGAATATGTTTTAGAAATCAGGATAATCATTTTATAACAAAAACTAATTAAATAATATTAGTCTTTTATTAAGTGAATGGTAATAAAAGTTTAAAAAAATTTAATAGCATACTATAACAGGTAGTACTTAATAATTAATTGTATTTGTGAAATGTATATTGTGTTATTATTGTGAAATTGATGGAGCCCCATATGGGTAGTTGGGTTGATGTTAACCATTGTGAAATATTTAGAAATGTTATTTCTTATTTTGTTTTAGTGGGATATCCTAATTATAGGGGAGACTCTATCAAAATTTTAACGAAATCTTTTGAGTCAACCATCCATCCATATTCTAATAGTTTTTATTATTGTTTGAAAATAATTTTCAGGTATTTTCCATCTTCAGTCAGATGCTTTGAGGATAGTCGTTGGGTTATATAGATTAATATAATATCTAGATCTCCTAATTTATATTAATAACTATACTTGTATACACGCATTTTATTATTGTGTGGTACATATGCAATTATTATTATTATTATTAACAATAAATTATATAAGCATAATATATGTCATTGCATAAGTTAATTTTTTTTATACATATAATATGTATTTGCCAGATAGGATTAGGATGATGTATGACCATACATAATTAGGAATACTGGTTATGATATGATGATATTATATAATGATGAGATAGGACTGGCGCGACGGTGGGGGCATTCTTATGCTCAGTGTTGCTTGTCAGTTGGGTAGCACTGCTTAGCTATGGTTGTGACAACGAACCCTGTATATTGGATTTTAAAAGAAATATGTGGACTAAGAGGGACAGATAGGAGGATCAGCTCTCCAGTTTAGGTTTAGTGTGGCCCAATTGACTTACTACTATTCTTGTATGATTATGTGATTTTGGTTATCTGGTTGTCATTTGCATGAGCATTATTTGCATGTAAAATGGTGTATTATATTAATTGTTTCATAGTTCATTGAGTCGAACATTTATTCATGTTCACTATTTTTTTCTCTAGGTTGTAAGTTAAGCGTGAAAGAAATTATTTTTTTAAGTCATCCTACCTTTTATTTCTCGGTAAAAGTGTCATTTATATATTTTATTATATAATTATATTATTTTTTATATTTTAAAACTCCACATGATATTACTCTTCTTATCTATCTTTTTGTGTAGTTTCGTTGTTTAGTTAAATTTATTTAATTACCTACGTCTAATGTTGATGATAAAGTTTATGATGATTGTTTAATTATGGCAATGATAAATAGATTTTGCTTAATATGTAGATCCATAGCCCTGATTATGTGAGAGTGATGACTGTCATAGTATAGTTTCCTCGAGTTTTTAGTTGTGAGGCTGACTATGGATTTCAGAAGTCACGTGCTTTTTAATTTTTTAATATCGATCACATACCCTCAAATTTAAGTCATACCACCTTTAATACCCAAACTTGATTTACAAAGTCCGTTGAGATCCACCTGTCATCATATACTATATGGAAAATTGTTGAACCCCACAATCTGCTCAATTTTGTTGACATACCTTTGCCACTTGCCTTTTTCTTTTTTTTTTTTTCTACTTAAACTAAAATTTTAAATATAAAGATACTTTCTTTCTTTCTTTTTTTGAAAATATCCTTTCTTAATTGCTCTTCCTTGTTTTTCTCTCCTCTATTTATATTTCTATTTTTTTTTACTTTTTACATATATATATTATGTCTTTCTATTAAATATATTAATAACACTAATTAAAATAAATTATTTTAAATGAAATAATAATTATTTTAGATAGTATCTTATTAAAAAATAAACATAAATAAAATGAAAACAAATAAAATTATATTTCGTTATAATTTTATTTAAAATTTTATATTTATTTATTTATTTTTAATTATTATTATTGAAGTTATTTTTAAAATAAAAATATTTGGATTTGAGTGGAAGTGAAATGATCTTTATAATTTCATAATTAGCTACTAATTAATTAATTATGCTAATTATATTTAAATAATATATTCTATAGAAAAAATTTTAATCAAAATAGTTTACATTATTTAAATTTTTTTTAATATTTCTTTTTGCTAATTATATATGTAGTTATATGTGAATATATGTTATATGTAATTAAATATATCAAAAAGAATAATAATATATATTAGTATATATTACTAATCATGGTATACAATAATTGTATATTTAATTATATGTAATGTATAATAATATATATTTGTTAAATTTGAAAACAAATAAAGTATAAAATTATTTTTATGTATGCATATGTAACATGTAGCAATATATATATATATATATATGTTAAATTTAAAAAGAATCACAGTATACAATTGCAATATATTTAATTATATGTTTGTATATGTAACATATAATAATATATATTTGTTTAATTTCAAAATAAATAAATATAAAATTATATATATTTATATATATAACATATAATAATATATATGTTAAATTTGAAAAGAATATTGATATGCTGCTGCTATATGTTTGTTATATATCTGTATAGATAATATATAATAGTATATATTTGCTAAATTTTAAAATAAATAAGTATAAAAATTATTTGTATATTTGTATATGTAACATATAATAACATATATTTGATGAATTTGAAAAGAATTATAATATACAACTATTACATGTCTATTATATATCTATATATATAACATATAACTACATATATTTACTGAATTTATAAAAAAAAATCACAGTATACAATTACTATATAATTAGTTATATGTTTGCATATATAACATATATTAACATATATTTATTGAATTTATAAGTGTTATATATTTAATATATATTAAAAATCAACATAAATTATCTCCTATCAATAATTAATTTTGTGTGATGAGAATTTTAGCTACTTGGGTAAAAAGATGACCAACCAAATTTGTAGCTTAAAATTGCTCCACATGTTAAATAAATTGTGTGGTAGAAAATAAGAATACTTGGCATTAGGAATACCAAATTTAATTAGTGGTCTATAATTATTCTAAATTAATGTCCACATATTTTTGGGAGCTCTTCACATATAAATAGGCAAGAAGAAGAGCTTGCAAATAATCTCATTCTCTTCATCTTCTCTTCTTTTCTAAGTAGTCTTGTAGTAGTGAGAAGCAAAATAAGAAAGTTTGAGTAGTGAGAGCTAGAACGAATTCTAGCAAATTGGTTAGAGTTGTATTTCTTTTGTTGTATTAATTAAAGGAATATTTCTCTATAATTTTCTACAATTGGTATTAGAGCCAGGTTCAAGTGAAATACACGGATTATTTTAAGATTGGCACTGTGGTTGCAGCTTAGACTGATCTTCCACATCTGAAAAAAATTTTCTTGGTATTTTATTTGACTTAGGCAATCGGAGAGATTTTGCTCATGCACAGTTTTGACTGTGAAATTTGTTGTCTTTAAAATTTATTGGTGAATTGCGGAGTTGCAAAACCAAGACACGATGGCAGAAACAAGTAATGTTGGGAGCATTAAAAAGCTCAATGACAATAATTACGGCATATAGAAGACCTGCATGGATTCATACCTACAAGGTCAGGACCTCTAGGAGGTTATAGCCGGGATGGAGACCACACCACCAATGGATGATAATCTTCTAAAGAAATGGAAGATTAAAGTTGGAAAGGCAATGTTTGCTATAAAGACAACAATTGAAGAGGAAATGATGGAGCATGTCAGAGTAGCTTCCACACCAAAGGAGGATTGGAACTCACTTGCTATTCATTTTGCGAAGAAAAATGATGCAAGACTACAGGTTTTGGAGAGTGAACCAATGTCTATCGCACAACATGATATGACAATTAGTCAATACTTTGTAAAGATAAAGTCTCTCTGCAGAGAAATTGGAGAGCTAGATGAGTCATCTAAAGTCAATACCGACAGGATGAGACGGATCATCATTCATGGGTTAAGACCTCAATACAGAGGTTTTATTGCTGCAATTCAAGGATGGCCAACACAGCCCTCGATTGAAGAATTGGAGAATCTATTGGTGAGTCAGGAAACTCTAGCCAGGCAAATGACTGGAGTATCATCTAATACAGAAGAGGTGGCGCTGTTCACCAATAGAAAAAAGAATCCAGGCCATGATCAACCAAGAAGGGAGACACGAGAAGGTTCCCAACCAGGCGGAGCAAAGCAAACTGGAGAAAGTTCTCAATCAGGGGGAGCTCAACAAAGGTGGTTCCAGAATAACCGTCAGTCGAAGTCTAGAAGAAGACAAAATGGCAAGTGTTATGTTTGTGGAAAGAAAGGATACTATGCCAAGGACTGTTGGCACAATAAAAAGAATATGGAGAGTAATGCAGCAAAGATTTCAGGGAACCAGTAAAATGAACCTGAGTGGAGTTTTGAGGCAATGCTTGCATCTGCAAAAATATTGCAAAAAGAAGGGAATTCCAATCCAAAAATGATGGAAGTTCCTAGTTTAATGGCATTGTTGATCGAAGAAGAAGGGCAATCATCAAATGCTCATATCGAGCAGGCAGCCTTTGCTCTTGATTCTCGCCAAATAGATTATGAGAAGGACTAGATCTTTGATTCAGGATGTTCTAGTCATATGACAGGAAAAATGGAGAAAGTCCATAATGCATCGGAGTATAAAGGCAAGCGGGTAGTGGTGACAGTGTTGCGCTCAAATTAAGTACTACTACAAAGCGTCACTCGCAAGTATACGAGGTAGCTGTAGCAAAGTTGATCGCCCCAAGGTTGTTTCCCCAAGAAGGTGTGGTTTGTAATAGCTTGATTAAAGAAATTAAATTAAAAGCGAAGTTGTTGTTTGGAATGTAAAAGAACAATTTAAACCTAAGATTAAGGAGTGTAGGGTTGAAGTGTGTAATGAGTGCACAAGATCAATTCAGTTCTCGGGAAAGTGCCTAGGGTTATAGGTCCATTCAATTAAAGCTCAATTCTCAATTATCCATTAACGTAACCTTGTAATTAATTTGTTCCTTAAGGTTAATTAGTCAATTACCAATTCATTAGTTCTCACATTCATGAAATAGCAATAACCAATTATTTTACATTTGCAAATTAATGAAACCCTAGAACTTATATTTCTAATTCATTCATAGGGTAGTCGATTGCATAATTCTGATATCAAGTTTCACCTCTTGGTCATTCATTCAACATCTAGAGATCAATAGGTAGCTAATCTATTAACCTAGCATACAATCCAATGCAATCAACCAACACAAGGTACATCAATGTAAATATCAAATCAAAACATTCAACCAAATATACTACAAACCCTAGGTATGGGTATTTAGCTCAACATCATCAAATTAAAACATTCATTCAACTCAATATAAATCAAATATAAGTTGTTCATTGTAATATCAATCTCTTAATACGACAAAAACAATATTGAAATGAATTAAAAGAAAGAATAGAAAAACCCCTTGTGAAGATGCCAAGAGTAGGATTGCTAATCTTCCTCCTAGCTCCACTTGATGTATGATGAAAAACTCAAGCCTCTTCAATGGTTGATTCCCCTTGCAATGTGGATGGAGCTTTCTCAAGTCACCAATCCTTCAATTGATTGTGCCTTTGGAAGATGGAATGGAGCTTTCTGAAGTCACCACTCCCTTCAATGAAGCTTCTTCAACCTTTGAGAGTTTGTCAACCCACTTGATCCCAAGAACCTTAAAGATCTATCAATGGAAGATGGAGAAGATGAAGATGGAGGATGAAGATGAGGGACAAGGAGAGTGTCACTCTCTCCTCATCCCAAATTGTTGTTTGCCTCCCTTTCTCTTTTCCTTTTTCTCTAACTCCAAACCCTAGCCGTCGTCTGATTTTTCTTTTCATCGTGCGAAAGAATTTATAGCATTTTGGTGTGACACGGTCAAGCCAAGAGTGGCTTGGCCTTGTCTCTTCTTCTTTTCTTGCTTTCCATGAAGTGACACGGCCAAGCCAAGATTGGCTTGGCCGTGTCTCTTGATCTCCATGGGACACGGCCAAGACAACTGGCCGTGTCCCTCACTGTGGCATTTTTCTTCTCTTTCTTTCTTTTCAAGGAGGTTGGATGTGTGACACGGCCAAGCCTTGGATTGCTTGGCCGTGTTTGAGATGTTTGGAGGGACACGGTGTAACATCCTCTGACAATTCTTATATAAAAACTATCAGAGAATGTTATACGATACACTGTTCACGCTCCAATCAATTCTTAGAAAGCTCTCATCATAAATAAAAATTTTCAAATAATAATACAATCTACATATCACAATACTTATAGGTCCAATGTTTAAACCAATTTTCAATAATCCATTACAAATCAGATAACTATCATGCATTTGTCAAATCAAATGCTTAAATAATACATTCCTTTCTTTTATAATCATTCACTAGAATTCTCAAACTTCATTCTCTAAATACATATATCATTTTCTGTTTACACATTTATACAATCTCTCAAATGGCCAAACTGAAGTATCTATATACATTTATCACTTATGAATTCAAGATACACAAGATCTTCATCTGTTCTTATCTTGCTCCGATGTCCTGATCCCTGCGTGTCAGAAAACAATTCTAACATGCTAAGCAAAGCTTAGTGGTGCTTGTATACACATATTTATCACTTAATATTAAAGAAATATACTTATGAAAATATAGTAATAACACTAAGTTTTAAGAAGTATTTCAATATATGAACTAATTTTAGTAACAAATCAACATACCATGCTGATTACACAAAATAATAGCTATCCTTGCATAAAAGTTATCAGATAATACAATACTTTCGGTATTGCATCTTGTCTCATTAAGAATCATTTTATTCAAGACTTGTTTTCTCATTTGATATCATTGTTAACAATACACTTATTTTGTTTTTCACTAAGTCTTTCTTTTCAAGTTCGGGTTCACATATAAGATCATTTTAGTCAAGCTATACTTTTCATCACTTAATTTCAGTACTATCCTTTAGAGCACTTTGTATCTCACATAGACACTTTCATTCATTTGAAATACTTTGGAGCACTTTGTATCTCACCACATTATATACATATTCAATCATTTGATTAATTCAATACATTGAGCATAACATTTCCATTACGTTCATTAGAACTTTCACGTGTAAGCAGTAATATATATATTACAATCCCTTTTTCACTGGAACACAATACTTCAATTTCACATACTTGACTTATATTAGTATTTTACATTTCTTTCATTAGTCACAACTATCATGTTCACATATATTTTCATTAATTATGCCCAAACATACTAAACTTAGATCATAGGTTTGGATAACATTTTAGTGTAGCAATCTCAAGAATTTATAATGGCAATTATGCCCACTTTCACTGATAACACAATGTGTTCATTAATGGCACTAGGTGCCCACTATCACTGTGGCTATCCATCCTCTGGTTAGTCATTCAATCCAAAGCTAGATATAAATTTAATATGATTGGGCAATTCATTAATTTTGATGAACACTACACTGTTTATTTCCTTTCATTGATACTATACTCTTATCAACATTTGGTAGAATATATATGTGTGTCACGTATCTAAAGTTGATCATTCGTTTTCATACATTTAACACATTAACACAAAAGTATGGACTATACACATATTAGTCTCATGTCATTGATTAACACTTGTTTATATAAACACTCACTTGTTTATATAAGCACTTGTTTATATCATTTCATTAGTACATTACTCTTATCAATATTTAGTATGATATATATATTTGTCACTTATCTCAAGTTTCTCACTCTTTTTCATGCATTTAACACATACACATGAAGTCTCAATATAATTATTCACATATTAGTCTCATACTAGGCCCGTAGATCACAAATTACAAGCCAAAAATATTATTTAGGTACCCTACGGCTGTGGCATCTCAACCCCACTCCCGTGGGATCTCAAATGAAGCTGTAAAATAAATTTGAAGGCCCCACGATCATGGCCTTCAAGGTCCACGGTCGTGGCATCTAAAACTCTTCTGTTCTCTTGAATTTTTTTGAAGAAACAACATCACGTTCAATCCCACGGTCGTGGCACTCAATTGCCAAGGCCGTGGCATTGATTTTGGGACTGTTTTCGGAGTAAAATCATGTATTCTGCACTTTTAACTTCATCAAACACAAACATGTTTAAGATCTAAGATCAAAATGTATCAAACTCAAAGTTTTGATAGAGAAAGAATTCATATCAAATACCTTCACTTAATTAAACTTTTAACCATTTCATATGGATAAAAACATGATCAAATCCTTCACTTCTCATCAATATATCTTTATACATAACTTAATCAATCAATTAAATCATTTAAACTTGTAAAAAGTCATATTTTTATAAAATATAAATCAAAAGCACATACCTTGTTGATAATCACCACTTTTCCAACTTAATCTTAAGTTTTGATTCAACTCATGGAAAGAAGGAAGAAGAAAGGAGTAAAGATGGTGATGATGGCGTGGAGAGAAGAAGAAATCAGAAACTTCTCCACACACACACACACACACATATGCACATATATATATATATTTAATCTAGTGAGGGTAGGCTCATAATAACTATGGTGCACCCTCATTCTTAACCGTTGATTTTAAATCGAGTTTTAATCGCGTAAAACAGTAAAAATACTCTTTTCAGTAAAGTTTTAAGCTACACAATGTATTATTCTTTACGTATAGCATTTATCCATCACACTTTTGTCACTATACACTATGCATTTTTCAATATTTGTTAAAATATCCCTGATTAAAATCTTGACCATTACACACGGCCACAAGCTTGGCCGTGTCCCTTGCTTGTGTCTTCTACTGCTTGATTTTCTTCCTTTTGCTTTGGACCTGAGTGAGACACGGCCAAGCTGAAGCAACTTGGCCGTGTTGGAGCTTTTGTTGAGGGACACGGCCACAAGCTTGGCCGTGTCCCTTGCATGTGTTTGCTCCTGTGTCTTGGTCTTCCTCTTTAACTTGGTATGGGACACGGCCACAAGCTTGGCCGTGTCCCTTGAGTGTGTCAGCTACTGTTCTTCGTTTTTTGCTCTTCTTGCACTGTTTTGATCCTCTAAGGGTCTTTTTGCACCTAAACCTAAAATAAACACTTAAAACACACTTAAAACAAAAATTAATCAAAACATTAACTAAAACACACATAAAATCATACTAAAAACTAGTACAAAAATGACCTAAACAACTACCCCACACTTAACTCCTTGCTTGTCCCCAAGCAAGACTAAAATCAAAACACACTAACCAGATGAATTTTGTTAAGTTCAAGAGTTATAAAGATGCATCAAGACTTCCTTATCCCTAAATCCGCAATCAATATCGAATCAAACAAAATCGACACCCATGCAATTAAATGGTTTTCCATGCATAACCTATGTTATCGCTCCCTCACCAACTCTTACAAGTGTTTGATCATGGTGGTGTTTACACTCATAACAATCAAAGAAAGATTATTGCCATAGGCTAGCTTATCAATCAAATCTCCACCACAAAATAACAATCAAGCATCAATCAAAAGGTCTTTCTTTTGGTTGTAATGGGGCTAAGGTAAAGGCATGGCATTTAGGAAATGTGAGTTTAATCATTAAGTTCAAGAGCACTTCAAGAATGAAGTAACCGATCTATGTATAACTAACAATCCCAAAACACCTTCTCTCATATACCCATTGACATTAAAGAGCTTTTCAAGGGAACTCACTTATTACATTTTGTAATGATATATTCCAACCCTTTCAACAAGAACAACAATTATTCTTATTCTTATTATTATTATATATTTTTTTTTCTTTTTTTTTTCTTTTTCTCTTTTTTTTTATTTTTCTCTTTCTTTTTTTTTCTTTTTCTTGTACACAAGTTTTTGTACAAGTTTTTATTTTGCTTTGCAATCTTAAACCTACTAAATTTAACCCCACACTTAATTCAACACAACACTCGGTCATAAACGCTCTTAAAATGCTCTTGACCTAATGAAAGGATAAGAGTTAAACAACAAGGTTCAAGCTAATGGTGTTGTGCAAAAGAAAGAAAAGGAAAAATAAAATAGGCTCAAAATTGGCTAACTAAGGTTGAATATAGGGTTGGTCTTTTAAGCCAAAGTGGGTTCACCTAATTGCCTTAATCATCTTGATGCCAAATTGAAATTTTTATGTAATCTTAAAATGTATTTCAAAGCAAGTTCTAGCAATTCATCAATCAAAGATGTTCACCCACAACAAGAATGATAAGTTGATTTCTCAATTCCTCACTAAGTTAATGGCAATGCAAGGAAAAACCAAAAAAATTGACAATAAGCACCAATTCTACTCAATTCTCAAATTCATGCTTCAAAAATTCAAAGGTTATCAATAAAAAATTTTATAACAATTGAACTTTTCAAAATTCATTTATTCAAAGAAAAACATTAAGAACATTAACTAAACTTAAACAAAAATAACTTAAAAGTAAGAACACAAAAACATAAAATGCACCCCACACTTAAAAATTCACATTGTCCTCAATGTGAGCATGCATACTACAGAGAGAGTTTAGATGATACCTGATTTCCATCGTTCCCATATACGATGTGTGGGACTCCTTCCACCCATAATGCAATTGGAGCCCATGACTGAGAGGATGAACACCATGCAACTTTGAAAAGTGCCCAATGTATTGAAAAGCCTAGGTAGCATTCTTAGGGGAGCAATTGTCCAAAAAGAACATGTGAGGGTTGTCTTAGCTTGATTTTTTAACGCTATAGGGATGTAGTAAGAACCTTTTTCAGTTTGCAACATGGTTTTATATGGTTTTTGCTCGTTCTCACCACCAAGAGTGGGAGAAATGATAATTTGTTGCATACTGTATTCCCTAACCAAAACATCTTTCAAAATTCCTGGGGTCTTTTTAAGTTCAACCAAGTTTGGTTGAATGTGTTCTACATTCTCTTTAGCAATTTGAAGTTTTCCCTCAACAATCTCATTATTCTCTAGTAAATTGCTCTCATCAATTTTTAATTTGGAAGAATTAGGCTCTACTTCTATGGTCATAGCCACCTCAAGCTTATCTACACTATCTTCACTATAGGGCATGTCATGGAGTTCAGAAAGTTGCATTCAGCTTACGTGGGAATGGGATTGGTGGCATACAAGGATTTGGAGGCTCATACAAATTTGTTGAAGTCGATGCTTCCAAATTCTCCTCCTCCTTTGATTGAATTAACTCCTCTATGTTTGATTGCATTTCCTCGCCATCTTCTTCATTGTTAGTTCCTGCATCAAAGGAATCACAAAAATCGTTATATATCACCTGTTTATTCTTAAAATTTGTGATTACCTCTATTTGCTCCAATTGGCTAGGAAATTCCTCCTCTTGGTGTGCTTGGAGTTGATGTGCCAGTTGTCTAACTTGCTTTTCCACCCTCTTCAATGATTCCTCCAAAGAATCAAACCTCTCATTGCTTCCTTCCTGAATTTCTGTGCTAATTTGAAGGTAAGCATTCAAATCATCTTCCACTGTGGATTTCTCGAATTTATCATGGTTTTGTGAGCTAATTTGAATGAAGGCATTCAAACTATCTTCCAAAGTGGGTTCCTTAAGTTTACTTTGATTTTGCGCGCTAATTTGAATGAAAGCATTCAAACTATCTTCTAATGTGGGTCGCTTAAGGTACTCTTGATTTGAATATTGCTCTTGAGAGTAAGAACTTCTTTGGTAAGGTTGAAAAAAATTTGGAGCTGGAATGTGCTGCTGGTTTTCCCAAGAAAAATTTGGTTGGCTTCCCCAGCTGGGATTATAATGATTGGAATATGTGTCATTTCTTCCCATTTGCTGGAAATCTTGATAGTCATATTCTTCCTCTTGCCATTCTTGGTATCGTCCAAAACCCATGGAACACGTGTTTGCACTATGGCCTACATTGCCACATGCTGTGCATATCTCTTGGCATGGCATAGGTGCTCTTCCTCTTGCATTTAGCACCTTAAGTTAATTCGTCAATTCTGCTAATTGCCATGCCATTTTAGAATCGTTGTTCCTATCATAAACTCCTCTGTGCCTTGAAAACTGTATATTTACACAAGGCACTTAGCAACTTAAAGAAAAC
Source organism: Garcia nutans (assembly GCA_947685225.1). Classification (NCBI taxonomy): domain Eukaryota; kingdom Viridiplantae; phylum Streptophyta; class Magnoliopsida; order Malpighiales; family Euphorbiaceae; genus Garcia; species Garcia nutans. The sequence continues at coordinate 15,579,657 of CANTUV010000032.1, forward strand.
AAACAAATAATTAAATTAAAAGAAAAACTAAACAAACAAACAATTAACAGTAAATAAACAAACAATGAAAAGAAAAATCAAACTATTACTACTGCGACAGCCTTCCCCGGCAGCGGCGCCAAAAACTTGTTGCGCTCAAATTAAGTATTACTACAAAGCGTCACTCGCAAGTATACGAGGTAGCTGTAGCAAAGGTGATCGCCCCAAGGTCGTTTTTCCAAGAAGGTGTGGTTCGTAATAGCTTGATTAAAGCAATTAAATTAAAAGCGAAGTTGTTATTTGGAATGTAAAAGAACAATTTAAACCTAAGATTAAGGAGTGTAGGGTTGAAGTGTGTAATGAGTGCACAAGATCAATTCAGTTCTCGGGAAAGTGCCTAGGGTTATAGGTCCATTCAATTAAAGCTCAATTCTCAATTATCCATTAACGTAACCTTGTAATTAATTTGTTCCTTAAGATTAATTAGTCAATTACCAATTCATTAGTTCTCACATTCATGAAATAGCAATAACCAATTATTTTACATTTGCAAATTAATGAAACCCTAGAACTTATATTTCTAATTCATTCATAGGGTAGTCGATTGCATAATTCCGATATCAAATTTCACCTCTCGGTCCTTCATTCAACATCTAGAGATCAATAGGTAGCTAATCTATTAACCTAGCATACAATCCAATGCAATCAACCAACACAAGGTACATCAATGTAAATATCAAATCAAAACATTCAACCAAATATACTACAAACCCTAGGTATGGGTATTTAGCTCAACATCATCAAATTAAAACATTCATTCAACTCAATATAAATCAAATCAAGTTGTTCATTGTAATATCAATCTCTTAATACGACAAAAACAATATTGAAATGAATTAAAAGAAAGAATAGAAAAACCCCTTGTGAAGATGCCAAGAGTAGGATTGCTAATCTTCCTCCTAGCTCCACTTGATGTATGATGAAAAACTCAAGCCTCTTCAATGGTTGATTCCCCTTGCAATGTGGATGGATCTTTCTCAAGTCACCAATCCTTCAATTGATTGTGCCTTTGGAAGATGGAATGGAGCTTTCTCAAGTCACCACTCCCTTCAATAAAGCTTCTTCAACCTTTGAGAGTTTGTCAACCCACTTGATCCCAAGAACCTTAAAGATCTATCAATGGAAGATGGAGGATGAAGATGAGGGACAAGGAGAGTGTCACTCTCTCCTCATCCCAAATTGGTGTTTGCCTCCCTTTCTCTTTTCTTTTTCTCTAACTCCAAACCCTAGCCGTCGTCTGATTTTTCTTTTCGTCGTGCGAAAGAATTTATAGCATTTTGGTGTGACACGGCCAAGCCAAGAGTGGCTTGGCCGTGTCTCTTCTTCTTTTCTTGCTTTCCATGAAGTGACACGGCCAAGCCAAGATTGGCTTGGCCGTGTCTCTTGATCTCCATGGGACACGGCCAAGACAACTGGCCGTGTCCCTCACTGTGGCATTTTTCTTCTCTTTCTTTCTTTTCAAGGAGGTTGGATGTGTGACACGACCAAGCCTTGGATTGCTTGGCCGTGTTTGAGATATTTGGAGGGACACGGCCACAAGCTTGTGTCTTCTACTGCTTGATTTTCTTCCTTTTGATTTGGACCTGAGTGAGACACGGCCAAGCTGAAACAACTTGGCCGTGTTGGAGCTTTTGTTTAGGGACACGGCAATAAGCTTGGTTATGTCCCTTGCATGTGTTTGCTTCTGTGTCTTGGTCTTCCTCTTTAACTTGGTATGGGACACGGCCACAAGCTTGGCCATGTCCCTTGAGTGTGTCAGCTACTGTTCTTCGTTCTTTGCTCTTCTTGCACTGTTTTGATCCTCCAAGGGTCTTTTTGCACCTAAACCTAAAATAAACACTTTAAACACACTTAAAACAAAAATTAATCAAAATATTAACTAAAACACACATAAAATCATACTAAAAACTAGTACAAAAATGACCTAAACAAACATTAACTCATGTTGGTGACATTGTGATCAACTCAAGTTGCAATAAGAAACAAGTGCAGCTGGAGGATGTCTATCGTGTTGTTGGGATGAAGAAGAATCTTCTGTCAATATCACAATTGACGAACCCTGGCTATTATGTGGTCTTCAATCAAAATGATGTGAAAGTTTGTCGGGAAGTCAAAATAATTGATTCACCGATAATAGAAGGGAGAAAGGTGGATTCTATGTATGTGTTGTATGCTGAGAAAGCATATGTAGACAAAACAAGAAGCAGTGATACGGCAGATCTATGGCATGCTCGACTCGGACATGTGAATTACCAGAAGTTGAAGATGATGATGAATAAAGAGTCACTTAGAGGGCTACCTCATCTTGATGTTCGCACTGACACGGTGTGTGCAGGCTGTTAGTATGGAAAAGCTCACCAGCTACCATACGAGGATTCAAATTTCAGAGCAAAAAGGCCATTAGAGTTTATCCACTCATATGTATTTGGAAAAGTTAAACAATCATCAATAAATGGAATGCACTACATGGTTACATTTATTGATGATTATTCTAGATATGTCTTGGTATTCTTCATGAAGGAGAAATCAGAAACTCTAGCAAAGTTCAAGGAGTTCAAGATGATGGTGGAGAGTGAAGTTGGAAAGCAGATCCAATGCCTTCGTACAGATAATGGAGGAGAATACATGTCTGATGAATTCTCTGAGTATCTTCACCAAAGCAAGATTCGAAGACAGTTGACTTGCCCAGGCACACCACAACAAAATGGTGTAGCAGAAAGAAAGAATAGGCATCTTGCAGAAGTTTGTCGAAGCATGTTACATGCTAAAAATGTTCCTGGTCAATTTTAGGCAGAATGCATGGGAACAACAGCTCATATCATCAATAGACTTCCACAACCAAAGTTGGGCTTTGTCTCTCCATTTGAAAAATTAAAAGAGCTAAGACCTATAGTAAGTCACTTCATAGTGTTTGGGTGTATTTGCTATGTATTTGTGCCAGATCAATTACGTAGCAAATTTGATAAAAAAAAGGCGGTAAGATGTATCTTTGTTGGGTATGATGAAAGCATAAAAGGTTGGCGTTGTTGTGATCCTAATACTGGTAGATGCTATGTCTCACGAAATGTCATGTTCGATGAGACTTCATCCTGGTGGAATCCAGAATATGTGGTGCTACCTCAATCCAAAGAGATAGAGGAAAAAGTGCAAGATGCATTCAAAGAACAATCAGAAGGATTACAACATCATACTGAAGCAGCTTCATCATCACCACAAGAAAAGCCATGGCAGACAGATATATACCACAGAACTGAAGAAGTATCTCCAGCAGCAGTTAATGTCCCAGAAGATCAGTTAATAGGAGAATTGTCACCACCTCCATTGAGAAGATCAACCAGATCAAGGAAGCCGAATCCAAAGTACGTTAGCTCTAATGTGGCATTAGCTGAAGAAGAAAAAGAGCCACTTTTCTATGAGGAGGCATCTCAGAAAGATGAATGGATTCAGGCTATGGTGGAGGAGATTAATGCCTTGGAAATAAATCAAACATGGGATTTAGTTCCAAAGCCCAAGGACGTGAAGCCCATATCTTGTAAATGGGTTTACAAGATTAAAACTCATCCAAATGGATCAATTGAAAGACACAAGGCTCGGCTGGTGAATCGAGGATTTTCTCAGCAGTATGGGCTAGATTATGATGAGACATTTAGTCCTGTGGCCAAGATTACAACTGTTCGGGTGCTACTAGCAATTGCTGCCCAGAAGTCATAGAAGTTATGGCAAATGGATGTAAAGAATGCTTTCTTGTATGGAGAGTTGGATCGAGAAATCTACATGGAGCAGCCAAAGGGGTTTGAAAGCACTAAAAATCCCAACCATTTGTGTAAACTAAAGAAAGCTCTGTACGGATTAAAGCAAGCGCCAGAGCTTGGTATGGCAAGATTGCTGAGTTTTTAATTCAGAACGGATATTCCCTTACCCATGCAGACTCAAGCCTATTTGTCAAAGCATTTGGTGGTAAGCTAGTTGTTGTACTAGTTTATGTTGATGATCTCATAATCACTGGAGATGCAGAAGATGAAGTTTGCAGGATCAGAGAAAACCTGTCAGTACGCTTCCAGATGAAAGAGCTTGGAGAACTTAATCATTTCCTTGGGTTAGAGATTGACTACACCAAGGAAGGGTTATTTCTTTGTCAGTAAAAGTATGCAAGAGAATTACTTGTGAAGTTTGGGATGTCAGAATGCAAACCATTGTCAACTCCTATGGAGCCCAATGTCAAATATTGCTCAAAAGAAGGCAAGGGGCTAGAAGATATCACTATGTATCGGCAGCTAGTTGGAAGTTTAATTTATTTAACTCTGACAAGGCCAGATATTGCATTTGTAGTAGGAGTTTTGAGTCGTTTCATGCAAAACCCAAAGAAGCCTCATCTTGAAGCAATTCGACGAATCTTGCGATATGTGAAAGGAATCATTGACTATGGTCTCCTATACAAAAGAAGTGAAGATTGGAAAGCAGTTCGGTATTGTGATGCTGACTATGCTGGTGATCATGATACGAGGAGATCAACTACTGGATATGTATTCAAACTGGGATCAAGAGTAGTCTCTTGGTGCAGTAAGAGACAACAGACAGTTTCACTATCAACGACAGAAGCAGAGTATAGAGCAGCAGCAATGGCAGCTCAGGAGAGTACATGGATGATGCAGTTATTGAAGGATTTGCATCAACATATGTAGTATGTTACCTCGTTATACTGCGATAATCAATCTGCAATAAAACTTACAGAGAATCCTATATTTCATGCTAGAACTAAGCATGTGGAAGTGCATTATCACTATGTACGAGAAAAGGTCTTACGAGATGAAATCAAGATGCAGTATGTGAAGACAGAAGACCAAGTTGCAGATATATTGACAAAAAGCTTGCCACCAGCAAAGTATGAAAATTTTCGGAGTCAACTTGGAATGTTCTCTAGAGAAGAAACAAGAAGAGAAAATTTATGTTGAGGGGGAGTATTAAAAATCAACATAAATTATCTCCTATCAATAATTAATTTTGTGTGATGAGAATTTTAGCTACTTGGATAAAAAGATGACCAACCAAATATGTGGCTTAAAATTGCTCCACATGTTAAATAAATTGTGTGGTAGAAAATAAGAATACTTGGCATTTAGAATACCAAATTTAATTAGTGGTCTAGAATTATTCTAAATTAATGTCCACATATTTTTTGGAGCTCTTCACCTATAAATAGACAAGAAGAAGAGCTTGCAAATAATCTCATTCTCTTCATCTTCTCTCCTTTTCTAAGTAGTCTTGTAGTAGTGAGAAGCAAAATAAAAAAGTTTGAGTAGTGAGAGCTAGAATGAATTTTAGCAAATTGGTTAGAGTTGTATTTCTTTTGTTGTATTAATTAAAGGAATATGTCTCTATAATTTTCTACAATATATATATATATATATTAAAAATATTTTAAATATTTTTTTATAATACATGTTAAAATTATTTTAAAAAATATAAATTAAATAAAATATATAAAAATATGCGTATAAAATATAATTTAAAATTAGCTAATATAAAGTTATGCTTTAAGTTAATTAATTTATTATTTTTAATTATATAAAAATTTTAAAATATTAATAAATGAGTAAGAGAAAAAAAAATATATATATATATATATGTGTGTGTGTAATTATTTTGATCCAATTCTATTAAAAGAATACTTTTTTTGTCCACTGTATTAAAAGAATAGTGGTTTTTGATCCCATTCATGCATAAGAAATTTTTTGGCCCAACTTCCGTAGGTTTGCAAATTAGCGTATAGTTGAATTTTTTTTTAACCATCATATAATTGAAAAGAGTTATAATTTATAGATTAGTTTTATAAATATCCTTTTTGTTTATGTTCAATATATGTATATAAGTTCTTAAGTTTATAAAAACCCTATATAAATTTTATTTATTTTCATCTATAATTTTTTTTTTTGAAGTATTCGTATTTAAAAAAGACAAAAATAAAAAAAATAGATATTTACAAAACTCACTTAAAAAATAAACTTTACTTCAAAAATATTATAAAACATGGAAATATATATTTAAAAAAAATTGAACAAATTTTTAAAAATACATCAATCTTCACTAAAATAAAATTTTTTTAAAAAAATATTTTTTTTCACTATAATTAATATTTTACTTTAATTTTTATTTTTTAAAACTTTATTATTAAATAAAGATATACTAATAAAATAATAAAAATAAATATTTTAAATTATTTTTCAGCATATAAAAATTATTATTTTTTATATAGAAAAAATTTTAATTTTAATTATAAAAATAAATAAGACTCACAAAAATATAAAAAATTAAAATACAGAAAAATATATTAATGAAAATTGTTAAATTTATTTTTAAATAAATTTTACATATTATACACATAAAAAAATAAAAAATAAAATATTAATTTTATTATATAGATATTATATAGATATTTAATAAATATTGTGTGTATATTTCATGGATGTTATAGATATTTCATAGATATTGTGTGTATATTATGTATTTATTATTTAAATTATATATATTTTATAAAAAGATTATTGAATATTATGTGAATGTTGAGTGAATATTGTGAGAATAAAAAAATTAAATAAATAAAATTAAATAAATATTAAAAATATTATGTAGATATGAAGTAGATATTTAATAAATATTATAGATATAGTTTATAATGTTGCATGTGTATTTTATATATATTATGTACATATTATGTATATACTTATTTTTTTGTGTGTATACTAAAATTATAAACTCAAAAAAATTATTTATGAATAAATAAATTTTAAAATTAAAAAATTAAAAAAAATAATAATAAAATTGAAAAAAAAATGGAAAAAGTTAAATTAAAAAAAAAAACACGTTTCCTTTAAAAATGAAAAACAAAAGTTAGAGTCCGTATTTTTGCAAAGTACTCAGGCAAATTATGTATCCTATGTAATTTTCTCTTGAAAAATTGATTGGGCTTAATGTATTATGATAAAAAAAAAATAGTAATTTTTGTGAGTAGCAAAATTTTTTAAAATGTATACTTTTTACTTTTTGGAAAATACTTAAACTTTATTTAAAAATTAATTATTTTTATATTGGGTCAATGCGAATTAACTGGATTTTGGGTTGGATCATTAAGTTAAACAAATTGACCTGTGAATTCAAATCATTCATATTATGTACAAATTCGAACACTGAGTTTGGACGAATGACTTCAAATTGAGTCAGGATTGTGCTACCTCTAGCTAGAGGTGTGCAATCAATTTTCATTAACTCAATAAATTGAAATTAAATATTAATTAAAACAAATTGAAAAACTCACAAAACTAAAATCATTGAACTAAAATATTAAATTTCGTTAAATTGGTTATATTGTGTTTTTTCTGTTGATATGAAAATAAATAAAAATTTGAAACATTTATTTATTTACATAATTAAGAAAATGAAAAATAATGTAAAATAAAAAATATTGGTTATCATTTATAAAGAATTATTTCAAAAATATTTTTTAATATAAATTTAAAAAACCCCATAATTAATTATGATCATATTTTTTATAAAAATATTTATAATATATTTATACAAAAAATAAAAATATTGGTAACTTTATGAAAAATTATAATACAAAATATCCTAACTTTATGAAAAATTATAATACAAAAATATTGGTAACTTTATGAAAAATTATAATACAAAATATTGGTAACTTTATGAAAAATTCTTTTAAATGAGATAATAATCAAAAATTTTAGAGGCCTAAATCTCTTGTTTAGAAGCATTACCATTAAGCCGATCCTGGAACAAGTATAATGTTTCTCAAATTTAAATGCATGAAAATTAAAATAATTAAATATAAGAATAGTTGCATGGCAAATATAACAAAATATGTGATTTCCAATCTTTTTTCTTTATTTTCAACAATCTTTATATTTTTTATCATAATTTATTTTAACTAATTTTAAATTTTATTTTATACACACACTTTTATATATATTATTTTATTTATATTTTTAAAACAATTTTAACATATACTATAAAATATTATTTAAATATATAATATAATATAATTTATATTTTTATGCACATATATAATTATATAAAATATATATATACACATATAATTAAATATATATCCATATATATCTAATTATATATAATATTATAATTAAAATTAAAATTAAATATCGTAATTTTAATTTTTTAATTGATGATAATCTAGCCAAAATAGTTATATGAAAAAAAAGAATCATATCTAAATTATATGAAAAAAAATAAATTTTTAGTATTTATTTTTTGTGAAATAAAATTTAAAATAAATTTAATTATAATATATGTTTACATTTTTATGCACATATATATAATTATGTAAAATATATACATATATAATTAAATATATATTCATATATATCTAACTATATATAATATTATAATTAAAATTAAAATTAAATAGCATAATTTTGATTTTTTTTTATTGATGATGATCTAGCTAAAATAGTTATAGTTAAAGATGTTCAAGTAAAAGAATCATATCTAAATTATATGAAAAAATATTTTTTTAATATTTATTTTTTTGTAAAATAAATTTAATTATTGTTTACGTTTACATTTTTATGCACATATATATAATTATATAAAATATATACACACATATAATTAAATATATATCCATATATATATTTAGTTATATATAATATTATAAGTAAAATTAAAATTAAATATTATAATTTTAATTTTTTTATTGACGATGATCTAGATAAAATAGTTATACTTGAGATGTTCAAGTAAAAGAATCATATCTAAATTATATTAAAAAATAAATTTTTTTTAATATTTATTTTTTATGAAATAAAAATTTTTAAAAAAATTATTATATATGTTTACATTTTTATGCACATATATATAATTATATAAAATATATACACATATATAATTAAACATATATCGATATATATCTAGTTATATGTAACATTATAACTAAATTAAATATCATAATTTTAATTTTTTTATTGATGATGATATAACTAAAATAGTTATACTTGAGATGTTCAAGTAAAAGAATCATATCTAAATTATATAAAAAATAAATTTGTTAATATTTATTTTTTATGAAATAAAAATTTAAAATAAATTTAATTATTATATATATAATATATGCATACATATACTATTATTCTTTTTGATATATTTAATTATATGTAACAATAATAGTTATTTTTTTTATCAAATTAATACACATGTTATATATGCTCACATATATTATTATTCATTAGTTAAAATATATGTAATATATACCGATATATACTTACATATATTATTATTATTTAGTTAAAGTATATATAACATATATCAATATATACTTATATATATATAATATATACCTATATATATGTAACATATATATATACTTATATATATACATATGTAACATACACTCACATGTATTGTTATTAATTAGTTAAAATATATGTAATATATACCGACATATACTTACATATATTATTATTCTTTAGTTAAAGTATGTATAATATACACTGTCATATATCTACTTATATATAACATATCTATATATATCTAATTATATATATAACATATATCAAGTTATATATAATATATATTTTTACATATATTCACATATATTATTACTTTTTAGTTAAAATATATGTAATCACTGGTGAAACTAAGAGGGTTATGAGGGGTCGTCTGATCCCCCCTCATCAGCGGCCAGAATGGGATTATATCTGGCCGCCGGTGTTATTATGAAATCTCAGCTCCCCACCCCTGAGATTTCATAGAGCAGCGAGGGGTTGAAGAACCCTTCGCTATAATTTTTTTTTATTTAGTCCATGGCGAAATGACATCGTTTCATTAGAGATTTATTTTTTTTAAATTAGCTCACGGTAAAACAATGTTATTTCGCCAAGGGCTTAAAAAATTAAGACTGGCTTAAAAAATATGTGTCATGTGAATTAAAACTCACATCACGCATTCCTTCACCCAATCACGCCCCAGTCCCCAGCCCTAACGCTCACCCCACACCCCCACCAACCCACCAAGCAACCTCTATCCCTCACGCCTTAACCCCTAGTTGAGCAACAGGAGACAGTCGATGGGCACTGCTCCAATCAGTGGTATTTATGCCTCTCTTTTTTTAGTTTTATTTTATTTGTTTGATTAAATTTGAAATTTTTTAAAAAATAAAGTATGTTATTTGATTTTTTTAAAAAAATAAGTTTAATAGTTGATTTGTGCTTTTAATTTGATTGTTTATTTTGTTTTATTTATTTGTGTGATTATGTTAGGTTAAATTGGACATTTTTTTAAAAAAATAATTAATCTTGTTTGATTTTTTAAAAATTAAATTTAATAGTTTTTTAATAATTTTTTATTTGTGTTTTTAATTTGATTGTTTATTCAGTATTATTTATTTGGGTGATTAGGTTATGTTAAACTGTGTATTTTTTTTTACAAAATAAATAATTTTGTTTGACTTCTTAGAAATTAAATTTAATAATTGATTTAATAATTGTTGACTTGTGTTTTTAATTTGATTATTTATTTAGTTTGATTTATTTGTGTGATTAGGTTAGGCTAAATTAGAATTTTTTTCTTAAAAAATAAATAATGTTGTTTGATTTTTTTAGAAATTAAATTTAATAGTTGATTTAATAATTGTTGATTTGTGTTTTTAATTTGATTGTTTATTTAGTTTGATTTATTTGTGTGATTATGTTAGGGTAAAATGAGGATTTTTTTAAATAAAGAATGTTGTGAAAGTGGTGAATTATGTTGTGGATTTTTTAAATTATGTTTAATATATGATTTAATAATTGTTGATTTGTGTTTTAATTTGATTGTAAGATAATGAATCATTGATTTGTGTGATTATTATTTTTTTTAAACTTGGGTTTTTTTTTTAGAAATATTGAGTATGACTTACTTGTTAAATTGTGTTTATTAAAATTAAGTATAATAGTTTATTTGAATTGTTGAAATGTGTTTTTGTGATTAAATTAATAATTAAAACATATATGGATAAGTTCTTGATTAAGACTAAGAGAGTACGGAGTGAAAGTGGTGAATTCTTAAATATTTCGAGACCAATTTAGACATCAAGTAGCCAAGGGCATCATGAGTTTAGTTTTGATAATATTGTTGTCTACCATGCATTGAGTAAACCAATTGATGAATTTGGTCATAATTTTTTGCAAACAGATTTTTTAAAAATTAAGAGGAGTTTTAGAGATTATTACTTTTTTAAATATGAGTGGCTAAAATATAGTGTTTTCAAAGATGTGATATTTTATTTCTGATGTTATTTTTTAGCTTGAATAGAGGAGCTAAAAAGGGTGATAATATTTTTACAAAAATTGAGTTTCGTAATTGAAAAAAAGTCATGGAAAAGTTTAATAAATATGTTTACGGTCAAAGTAGTCCACACAATAATACTAGAATATAACATATAGATTTCAAAAATCAAAGACGAAGTGTATCTCATGTCTTATTTTTCTCATAGGTAGGAGCTTGAGGCTTCTTATTGCACCCATTTGACCATTATTGTTCATTGTATTTATTTTCTTATAATATAAGGGTTAGCTTTTTGAGGGCATGATGAGTCAATAAATTCAATTCAACGGGATAATTTTCTTTCACTTTTTAGTTGATACAATAAACGTAATGTTGATGTTGAAAATGTAGTTAACTTAAATGCTCCTGAAAATAACCATCTCACTTCTCTATTAATTCAAAAGTAAATAGTGAGTGTTTTTACTTTGGAGATGGCACTAGCCATTATTAAAGATATTTGAGATAACTTATATTCTTTATTAATTGATGAGGCTCGAGATAATTTAGTGAATATGTAAATGACTGTGGTATTGAGATATGTTAACAAATTAGGATAAGTGATAGAGCGATTAATTAAATAGCACATATGAGTGATACATCTGCTTTGTTTATGAACAGTGTACTTGATAATTTCTCAGCGAAATATGGGTTATCTATAAGTAAAATTAGAGGGCAATGTTATAATGAGGCTTCTAATATGAGGGGTGAATTCAATGGATTTAAAGACCCTCATTTTCAATGAAAATTTCTAAACAATGTACATTTATTCCTTCGCTCATCAACTCTAATTAATGTTGGCTGCAATATCAAGGAACAATAGATTTATGAATATTTTTTTTCCGATTATGTTGCAACGATTGTGAATATTATTAGAGTTTCATATAAAATGAGGGATGTTCTTCATAAAAAATAGTATGATGAATTAGTTCAATGCCTATAAAGTGGTGATATTCAAATTGGAAGAGGTTTACATCGAGAAACAAATTTAGCTCAATCTGTTGACACGCAATGGAGTTCTCATTATAAAATAATTGTGCGTCTTCTTTTTATGTGGTCACATATGAAAGATGTTCTTAAGAACATTTATGGGAATGGTTCTTATCAAAGAAATCGAGGGTCAATTGCGAGCTTGATTGATAAAATGAGAAGCTATGGATTTATTTTCATTGCTTTCTTAATGAGGAAGCTTTTAGGAATGAAAATGATCCATCTTAAGCCTTACAAAAAAATGATCAAAATATTGGTAATGCAATTCATTTGATTATAAATGTTAGACAATAATTGCAAAGCTCCAGGGATAATTGATGGGATAAACTATTGAAAATTGTTAAAGATTTTTATATAGATCATAATGTCATAGTGCCTAATATGAAAGATAATGTAGGTCATCTATGTTTTAAATGTGTTGATACTCCTATTACTTATTACCACCACTTTCGAGTGAAAATATTTTGTCATGTACTTTTTTTAATAACATATTTAACTATTTATTATCCAAAACCTAATTTTTCTTTCATTCAATTCTAAGTTATTGATTTCATTACTCAAGAAATGAAAAATCGCTTTACATAATCAAGTACGAAATTATTTTCATGAATTGCTTGTCTTTCTCCTAAAAACTCATTCTCCAACTTTCAGCTTTTCAAATTACTTCATTTTGTTAAACTATATCTGTATAATTTCTCTATCATCGATCGAATCATACTTGAAGATCAACTTCAGACCTACATTGCTGATATAAGAAGAAATCTAGTTTTCTAATCTTGATGATATTAGAGTTCTTGATTAGAAAATGGTTAAAACATGTTATGACATTATATTTCCTTTAGTATATCTACTCATCAAGTTAGATTTAGTCTTATCTGTTGCAACTGCTACTGTCGAGAGAACTTTTTCAATAATGAACGTTATCAAGACGGATTTGAGCAATTGTATGAGAGAAGATTTTTTAATCAACTATTTGGTGTATTATGTGGAGAAATTTTTTTTAAAAAAAAATTAAAAATGAGCCTTTTATGGAATATTGTTAAAAAAAATGCAAACTCATAGGATATAATTATCATTTTTTAGTCGTAGTCAATCTAATAGCTCAAGTTAATTGTTGAACTACTGTAACATTGAATATTCAATTTTATATTGAACCCGTTTGTAATTTTTTTTGTAAATTTAGAACCTCCTCCACCATTGTACATAACATATACTGATATATATATATATATATTTACATATAATATATACCGACATATATCTATATATATGAAATACGTATTTACATATCTAATTATATATAATATATATTAACATATACCAAAATATAATATTATTCTTTAGTTAAAAAATATATAATAAATACCAACATATATCTATATGTAAGTAACATATATCTAGTTATACATAACATATATCGATATATACTAACATATATTAATATATATCAATATATACTGACATATATTAATATTTACATATATATATCATTAAAATATATGCAATATATACTGACACATATAAATATATATCTATGTATATATAATATATCCTGTTAGAATCATTAAATTTGAGCAATCTTCATAAATTTATTGGACAACCATTAATTTTAATAATTGCGTATAACCTAGGGAGCTGAGAATATTTGATATTATAATAAAATGATAATGCTAGAACAATAAAAAAAATAAGTATCAATATCAATCAAGCAACAATTTTTTAAAATATAGCTCATTCCACTCGATGAATATAAAAGAATAGCTGCATTTATAAAACAAAAATGAAATCTAACAGAGCTTCACAAAATTCCCAAGTCTTAGTGGAGCTCCTTGAGGAGGTGAACACATCCTGCATCCCAGCTAACTGGAGGGCCTTTTTGGGGACCCGAGCAGCTAAAATCCCAGCGCCACGTGGAGCAGGTACTATCCTCACTGTCACCGATCCACGCTTGCCAGTCGGCTTGCAAGACACTGTGTGTGGCTTTCCAATTTTGTTACCCCAATACCCTCTCCTCACTGGAATCACTGAGAACTTGGCTAATATGATAGCACCGCGAATAGCCATAGCAATCTCCTTCGAACACTTGACAAACAACAAAAGCTTCGGATCAGGTGCGCTGCCCAGCTCGAGTTTGCTTCTGAACAGGGTCAAAAGCAAGGGGAACGGGAATAACGTTTTTTTGAAAACAAAAATGATTGATAACATAAATTTAAAAAACAAAATAAAAATTTTAAAATAAAAAAATAAATAAACAGCAGTAAAATTAAAAAGAGAAATTAAAAAATAATAGATTATGTAATTTTCTCTAAAATAATATTCTCTCAATGTCGTTTTAAAAAAAATTTACTCCGATTAAAAAATTAATTAGAATTAATTAATCCTTTAGTAGTTCCGCTTACTTTTTGTATCAACCTTATACAATTAATAAAAATAACGATATGATATATTCAAAATAGTACAAAAATTAATGAATTGGTAATCATAATTAGGTAAGGATTCGGTTTCTTGATGAATAAAATACTATTATATATTTAGATAAAAAAAAGTAATTAAAATAGACAATGACACTATAATTATTGTTGTTTAGAATAATATAATATTATGCAAACTGAATACCAGGGCATTTTCTAAAAGCTACCTATATTTTAATTTAAATTTCCCAAAAAAAAAAACCATGTTTTAGTTGATTCTGCTATCAAGTTATATCATATGTCAATTTTCCTTTCTATTTCCACAAAAATAAACAAAAATGTTTTGATAATACAAACACTTTAATCTCTTAATTAAAAATCATGCTTATACATATAATCTTTAAACTTGCCCCAAAATAATATAATTTTTTTATTAATAAAATAATAAAATTTTTAATAAACAAGAAAAAATAATTATTATAGTATTCTCAAGAGTAACTAAGCATCTGTATTTGTAACAGAAAACCCAGATGGCAATAAAATATTATTTATTAATTCGTGATGAGTCTTTAAATATGTAGAATACTTTCTTTAGATTAATTGTTAAATAGTTTACTTTTTCTTAGTGTGGAGAATAGAATGATAATTGTATTTAATATAATTACTTGTGGTTGGATTTTTCATTTGGGTCACACCAATCTAATTTAGACCATCACTTTTATTTGCCTTTTTCAGTTAACACGGTATTAGCGAAATAGAAGTAAGAACGTTAATATGAATTGTTAAGTGGGAAAATTACATAACTAACTTAAAAAAAAGATTCATATTTCAAAAATACATCAGATAAAAAATTATTTTCATATTTACGAAAACACCTTCCAAAACAACAAAAATACCTCACTTTTAACAATAATGTATAAAATGTTTGTATCAGCTGTAGATATAATTACAACAATATGGGTCTCGATTGGGTTTCAGATGTGAAATTGTTATAAACAATATGTGACACTATTGTAAAACAGTTATGAATTTAGGTGTTATTTGTATATTAGATAAAAATTGTATACGTCCTATAAAAGTTATGTATAAACTGTAGATGTTGGTATGTAAAAATAATTTAATCTATATAAGTCTGTTTCAACTTGTTCTTTCTGAAACAGAACATAATGGGCACAATACCAATGTTGATTCAACATAGTGGCAAATGGGTTGAGAAGATGAATTATGTTGACTTTGAAGTAAATGGGCATTCTAATTCCAACAAGATGCAGCTATGTGGAAATATTGCAACAGGTTTCAAATCAACTAAAAATTAAACCAATAGACTCAAAAATTTAAATACAATACCAGATTACCAGTGGCTATCCAACAATAAATATTGACAATGATACAAGTCTATTTTTCTACATTCATTTAAAGATGAAGGAGGAAGATATAATGAAGTTTCCTTTATGCATTATAGTGGATCAACAACAAAACCATAACAATATATACAAAATATATGCACAAACAATTCAACCTCTGAAATCATCAAGACTAGATTCTGCACAAAGTTCAACAAAATCATATCATAACAATGGAATCACAAATATTGTTGACTATGCAAATATGATGAGTAGAAGCATAGTAGATGAAGAACAAGAATAAAATGAAGAAGAAGCTGATAGTGCTGCCTCATCAATCATTATCAACACAACATATACAGAAGTTGAAAAAGGTCAGTTATATTAGGACAGAGACACATTCAAGATCATATTTATAAATTTGTTAGATTTTGTGAACATGATGCTTATATATAATTTAATTATCTTCTTAAAAAATTCTACATGTTATGTAGCTGTTTAAAAAATTTCATAACTAAATGCATTTAATATTAAAACTGCAAGTATAATGAAGAAGATACATTATAAAAAACTAAAATTTAAAGATAAAACAAATATAAATAAAATAATAAATGTAGATGATAGGTATATATTGCGTAAATGTTAAGAAAAATTTAATAAATAATTAAAATTATAGAAAATAGAGTTATTCTTATACTATTTTTATGCTAAATAGTAATATTAAAATTATATTTCTAACAAAATATATTTATAAACAAATCCAAAATATCCAAAAATATTTAAACAAATTCTACCAAATCCAAACCATAAACTAAAAAAAAAATACTAAATACATTGCTAAAGCTTCTTCTTCTTCTTCTTGCCTTGATAAACAATGACTTCTTTCTCTTCATGTTTTCTTTTGCATTTTCCATCTTTCACCTTCTTATACCCAGCAGGAAATTCATCACTACTCTCAATTAAACCATTAGCTTTAGTCTGTTGTGGTGTGCCCATCATGTGGGACCCACTGTTTGAAAATAAATAAAAAAAAGGAGAGAATAGGTTGGTGGCAAGTTGGAAGCAAAAAAGTCAAAAATTTTAGCACAATTTGCAGAGCAAATTTGAAGGCACAAGTTGGAAATTAATTGGCATGCGGCAACTTGAACAAATTGAGCTGTTAATGCGTCTCCTACGCGTTTTGCTCTTCTATTTCTTCTATAAATAGAAGAGCAAGGCAGCCTCAATATATATATATATATATATAACTCACAGATGAAAGAAAAGCCTGTGAGAGAGAAAGAGTAAACACAGACGTTTATTTTGTGTTTTGAGAGTTATTCAAATTTAGAAAGGGTTCTAAAATTAAGAGAGAGAAAAATAATGAGAATAATTTTGAACGTTTTCAGGAAACACTTTTGAGTGTCACTATTTTTGTAATAATCTCTTTGTAAGCCTATTATTTATAATAGTGAAAGAATTATTCAGATTTTGTCCCGTGGACGTAGCCCTAATCAGTTAAGGGTGAACCACGTTAATTGCTGTGTGTCGTAATTTTATTATTTCGCTATTTTATTATTCTTGTAACTTTATTGCGGGATCCTAACAAAGTGGTATCAAAGCCGAAGGTTTCGACAGATCCAGCCAGACAGATAATGGTACCGAATCCGTGGTTATATTTTAAAATAAATATACCACAACGACGAGAAAATTACAAGTTCATTGGTGCAGTCCGTTCAAAAAAACGTTGCAGAAAGTATTTTATTGTAAATAGTAAAATAGTAACACAAAGGCGACGGTACTATTTATTACTATTTATTATTATTGCTGCAGCACTGTTCACTTGTACGTTTACTATTCACACAAATAGTACTATTTAAGTGTACTGTTTCTATTCATGATCACTATTCACGTATACTACTATTAACATATACGATTTTTTGTTGGTGATAATATTCTGCTCGAGTCAAAATAGACGATAAATCAACAGGTACGATAGTTAAACTCAACTCATCGAATTATGCAGTATGAAAGATATTAATGGAAGATCTTTTATACTGCAAAGATCTCTTTGAGACAATTGAGTTGAAAGGAGTCAGGCCAGCTTCAATAAATGAGACTGATTTGAAGTCGACTAACGGAAAAATAGTCGCAACTATCAGGCAGTCTGTTGAAATGAGCATCATTAATCATATCGCTCATGAGAAAGATGCTTATTCAATCTGGAAGAAGCTGGAGGACATGTACGAACGAAAGTATGTCCAAAACAAAGCTTTTTTAATAAGAAAGCTGGTAAATTTGAAGTATAGAGATAGTGAAAGCGCTTCAGATCACTTGGGCAAATTTCAAGAAATTTTGAACCAACTGACGATTTCAAAAATAGTGCTAGAAGATGAGGTACAAGAACTATTCTTATTGAGTTCTTTGCCGGACAGTTGAGAGACGCTGGTTGTCACGCTCAGTAATATGCTAGAGGGGAAGCTGACCGTAGCCACAGTTAAGGAAAGTATTCTGAATGAAGAAACTAGATGCAAGGAGAGTGGTATGAGTAGTAAATCAGATGCACTCATCTCAGTTACAGAAAGGAGGGGGAGAAGCAAATCCAGACATCCCCAAAATCCAGACAAACGTGATAATTCACGGAGAAGATCCAAGTCAAGAAAAGGTGTCACTTGCTATCATTGTGGCAAGCCCAGTCACATTCAAAAGCACTGCAGAAAGTGGAAGAAGGAACGAGCCAAAGAAAATGATGAGGAAAGGAAAGACGTTACTGAGGTAGCTTCAATAACTATTGATGTTGACGCACTTGGTGATGGTAGTGCGCTGATTTCTCTTGCTGGTCTCAGTGAGTGTTCCACTAGTCAAGATTCTCTTTGGATTATTGACTCTGCATGCTCATATCATATTTCTTCAAAGAAGAAATATTTCTCATTACTTACCCTTGGAGATTACGACCATGTCAAGACTTTGAATGGCACATATGTCAAAAATTGCGGCATTGGAAAAGTATGCATCAGAACCAATGCTAGTTATGATCTCTAGTTGGAAGATGTGAGTACACTCCTACGGCAAACTTCAATTTGATCTCAGTTCATCATCTTGATGAATTGGGTTATGCAAATCTGTTTGTCAACAGAACTTGGAAGCTTTCCAAAGGTAACTTGGTGTTCGGTAGAGGAAGAAAGTTTAACACCCTCTACTACACCCCAGCTAAAGTTTGCATAGGAGTAGTGAATGCAATTGAAGATTCATCTGCTGAGTTGTGGCACAGACGACTTGGTCACCTGAGTAAAAAAGGAATGAAGACTCTCACAAAAAAAAAAATTATCTTTGAAAGGTTTGCCTCTAAAAACATGCACTGATTGTTTGTCTGGTAAACAACATAGAGTTTCCTTTCAAAGATCCACTTCTCTGTCTAGAAAGCCTGGTATTCTAGAATTGGTACACACTGATATTTGCTCAATGGTTGACAAATCCTTGAGTGGTTGCTCATATTATGTCAGCTTTATTGATGACCATTCTAGAAAGGTGTGGGCTTTACCGATAAAATCAAAAGACAAGGTGTTGGATATGTTTAAAGTCTTTCATGTCAGTGTTGAAAGACAAATGGGAAGAAAGTTAAAATGTGTTAGAGCTGATAATGGTGGTGAGTATAGAGGACCATTTGAGAAGTATTGCTCAGAACATGGCATCAGACTTCAGAAGACAGTTCTCAAAACTCCACAACAAAATGCAGTTGCAGAAAGAATGAACAGGACTATTGTTGAAAGGGTTAGATGTATGCTCTCTCATGCCAAACTTTCAAAGACCTTTTGGGCTGAAGCAATGAGAACTGCAGTTTACTTGATCAACCTTTCACCTTCAACCTCCCTCAACGGAGATGTACCAGAAAAGGTGTGGTCAGGGAAAGATGTTTCTTACGATCATCTTAGAGTATTTGGCTGCAGGGTTTTTGTTCATATTCCAAAAGATGAAAGATCCAAGCTTGATTCGAAGTCAAAATAGTGTATCTTCTTAGGTTATGGAAATGATGATTTTGGGTACAGATTATGGGATACAGTTGAAAAGAAGCTCATCAGAAGCAGAGATGTAGTATTCTTGGAAGACCAAACCATTGAAAACTTTGAGAAGAATGAAAATCCAAAGTCTGTCAATGAGTTTCATGTTAATCTTGGTGCAGAACCTCGTGCAGTACCACAAGGTGATGAAGGAAATGAGCAAGAAGATGATGGTGAACCTATTCAAAATGATGCTGAACCAGCTCCTACAGAAGAATAGTTTCAATTGAGAAGATCTACGAGAGGCAGGATACCTTCTCAGAGATATTCTCCTAATGAGTATGACTTGCTGACTCAAGGGGGAGAACCAGAGGTCTACTAGGAGGCAATGGAAGATTCTAAAAAGAATGAGTGGTTGAAAGCTATGCAAGATGAGATGCAGTCTTTGCATGAGAACCAAACTTATGAGTTGGTAAAACTACCTCAAGGTAAGAAAGCATCGAGGAACAAATAGGTGTTCAGGTTGAAGACTGAACAGAACAACTCACAGCCAAGGTACAAGGCGAGACTGGTTATGAAGGGATTCGGTCAGAAGAAAGGAGTTGACTTTGAAGAGATTTTCTCACCCGTAGTCAAGATGTCTTCTATCAGAGTTGTGCTCGGTTTAGCAGCTAGCTTGAATTTAGAGATCGAGCAACTTGATGTAAAGACTGCTTTCCTCCATGGTGACTTAGAGGAGGAAATTATATGGA
Organism: Garcia nutans; assembly: GCA_947685225.1. Taxonomy (NCBI): domain Eukaryota; kingdom Viridiplantae; phylum Streptophyta; class Magnoliopsida; order Malpighiales; family Euphorbiaceae; genus Garcia; species Garcia nutans. The sequence goes on from CANTUV010000032.1 coordinate 15,600,500, forward strand.
GCAGCCAGAAGGGTTTAGAGATAAAGGCAAAGAACACTTGGTGTGTAAATTACAGAAGAGCTTGCACGGCCTCAAACAAGCTCTCAGACAGTGGTACAAAAAGTTTAACTCTTTCATGGTGAATCACGGGTATGAGAAAACTACTTCTGATCATTGTGTGTTTGTGAAAAAGTTCGTAGATGGAGACTTTATTATTCTCTTGTTATATGTGGATTATATGCTAATTATGGGCTATGATACTAAGAAAATTGAGAGCTTGAAAAAGGAGCTTGGAAAATCCTTTGCCATGAAGGATTTGGGATCGGCAAAACAGATTCTCGAAATGAAGATTTCTAGAGACAGGAAAAGAGAAAGTTGTGGCTGTCACAGGAAAAGTACATCGAGAAAGTTCTCAGCAGATTAAACATGAGCAATGCGAAACCAGTTTGTACTCCACTTGCAGGTCATTTCAAATTAAGTTTCAGACAATGTCCTTCAAGTGAGAAAGAAAAAGAACTGAAGAATATTCCTTATGCATCTGCTGTTGGCAGCTTGATGTACGCCATGGTATGCACAAGACTGGATATTGCTCATGTTGTTGGTGTTGTTAGTTGATTTCTTTCAAATCCAGGTAAAGAACACTGGAATGCAGTAAAGTGGATTCTCAGGTATCTTAAAGGCACTTCCAAACTCTGCTTATATTTTGGTGATAACAGACCTGTGTTAGATGGTTACATAGATGCAGATATGGGTGGTGATGTTGATTCGCGCAAATCAACGTCTGGATATTTAATGACCTTTGCAGGAGCAGCAGTTTCTTGGCAATCAAAATTGCAGAAATGCATTGCACTCTCATCCACTGAGGTAGAATATATCGCCATTATAGAAGCTAGGAAAGAACTCTTGTGGATGAAGAAATTCCTACAAGAATTGGGTATAGAATAAGAGAAGTACATTCTGCTCTGTGATAGTCAAAGCGTGATACATCTCAGCAAGAATTCGACCTTTTATTCAAGATCAAAGCACATTGATATAAGATATCATTGGATACGTGATGCTAGAGATGAAGTCATTTCAAATAGAGAAGATTCATACTAATGACAGTGGCACTGATATGATGACTAAAGCTTTACCTGCGGAGAAGCTTATTGCTTGTAGGAAGATAGCCGGCATGGCTAACGTCCCCACATGAGTGTACAGGGAGAGATTTGTTGTGGTGTGCCCATCATGTGGGACCCACTGTTTGAAAATAAATAAAAAAAAGACAAAAGAAGGAGAGAATGGGTTGTAGCAAGTTGGAAGCCAAAAAGTCAAAAATTTTAGCACAATTTGCGAAGCAAATTTGAAGGCACAAGTTGGAAATTAATTGGCATGCGACAACTTGAACAAATTGAGTTGTTAAAGCATCTCCTACGCATTTTGCTCTTCTATAAATAGAAGATTAAGGCAAACTCAATATATATATATATATATAACTCACAGAAGAAAGAAAAGCCTGAGAGAGAGAGAGAGTAAACACAGACGTTTATTCTGTGTTTTGAGAGTTATTCAATTTTAGAAAGGGTTCTAAAATTAAGGGAGAGAAAAATAGTAAGGATAATTTTGGACGTTTTTAGGAAACACTTTTGAGTGTCACTATTTTTGTAATAATCTCTTTGTAAGCCTACTATTTATAATAGTGGAAGAATTATTCAGATTTTATCCCGTGGATGTAGCCCTAATCAATTAAGGATGAACCACATTAATTGCTGTGTGTCGTAATTTTATTATTTTGCTATTTTATTATTCTTGTAACTTTATTGCGGGACCCTAACATACTCTTACCATGATAATATAAAGAAACTGCAAGCTTGCTACTATAATATTCTACATTAAACTCTACAGGAAATTTATTGTAACCATGTACAAAAAATTCAACACATGCAAATGTAAAAATACCACAATCACTGCATCGGAAAGAAAAAATATGGGTCAGAAAATAAAATGAAAATAAAAGCAACATTATATATACAAAAAAGGAACCAAGACAATACTTCTTAGTTTGTGTAGGAAGACCATCCACCATGATGATGTCTAGAGCATCCAAAACACTCTTATAAGCAAAAACATTAGAATTATAATAAATATCATTCTTCTGGTCCCATAGTCCAGACTCAGCAAAAATAGTAAGGAAGAATGACACTAAATGCACGGACATAAGATCTCACCTCATTATCCTTACGTAAACTCCTTAAGGCATTATATACAAAGATGCATCTATTTTTAAATGACAATCTACCAAGAACCCAATGATGTTGCTTACTGATATGCATTGGAATAAAGACATTGTCAACATCTACCCAATCAATATTACACTTCAAACATTGACTACCAATGTACTTACCAATCAAGTCCTCAAAGTCACAAATAGAAACATCAAAATTCTTCTTTTCAAACCTAGAATATAAATTTTGCACAAGATTATGAAACAAAATATCAGTAGAGGTAAATTTCACATTCAACCTCTCATCGAATTTCCCTTTCTTCTGCAAATAATAAAATAAGACATCCAAATGTTGCACAAAAAAATAATAAACAACAAATCAAAACAATAAAACAATATAAAAAATATAAGAATTAATAAAAAAAAAGAACAAAATACATATAGAACATGAAAGCTCCTTCCCACAATAAACCAATTCGTTAAACTACTTCTTCTTATTAATCTCAAGAACTTCAAAATCAAAAGAAGGTTTAAATTCATTATTCTCATCATTTTAAATCTTTTTCATGAAAAAAAAAACATAGTAAGAATTAAAAAAATAAGATAACATAAATATATAAAATGATAATATAAAATATATAAAAAAGTAATTACTTATTATTCGATTTCATCCCTTTGTCAAGCCATATAGAGAAAGGTGATTCCAAATCATAATCAGCAGATTTTGATAAATCATCATTTAAAACAAATTTATTTTCCACTTCTTGGTCATCATTTTCCACCTTCACATCTCCAAAAGATCCAAAGTCATTCAAAATTGGAGATTTAAAAAAAAAAACATAAGGCTTTACATCCCTCTTCACAAGAATAAGAGTTTCACTTAAAATCACATTTCTAATAACAACATCAGAAACAATACGAGCACCATCAACATCTTCACCAGAAAAATACATTAGCATCACTAGGCATAAGAGAAACAGAAGCAACACCAACATCTTCAGTAGAAACTACATGTTTAGCACCAGCATCGGATAGAATACAAACACCAACATCTCCACGAGAAACCACAATCACATTACCAGCATCAGACTTAAAAGGAACATTAGAGACATTAAGATCACCCTACAAAATAAAATAAAATAAAAATAACTTTAAAAAATATGTATAATTAAAAACTGGTAAAAAAATAAAATATACATGACATACACAAAACATCTATATAAAATATAAAAACTGAATATAAAAAATTAATAAATAACAAAAGCAACACATCTTAACAATATAAAAAACAAATATCCAATCAAAAAGGAAGTAAACAAAACATTTACAAAATATAAACATATATACGCTGAAAAAAAATATCTACAAAATATTTAAACAATATACACATAAAAATAAACAAACCTAAAATGAAGTACTAAAATAATATACTTCCGATAGTGGTTTAGCATCAAGAACCTCCCATAAATCCTTGTTATACTGAAACAAAAAAAGAAAAAAAATTATGCAAAATATAAATATATAAAAATATATAAAAATGCATAAAATAAATTGAAACCTTAGCAAATCTTAAGGTTTCAACAACAGAATCAACCTCAGCTAGAAAATTTAGATCAAAGTCTTCATAAGAAGAAGTAAACTTGGAAGGGAAAAGAACCGGAGGTAAATTGACTTTCTCAACTTCAATCTTATTTTAGTCACCACCATCCTTAGAAACATAAACAAAATCCTCATCACCCACATTCATAACATCCTTACCATCTACACAAACATTAACATCAACATTATCCATCAAAGCATCAACTTTAAGAACATTAACATGAGCATCAACCAATGCAACACCTTGAGGATCAACAACATTTAAATTATCATCCATATCTTTAACTTCATCAGAAATTAGATGATCAACACCAACAGTTTTAACATTTTCAACACCGTTAACATTCACTTCTAACATCACCTCCGACAACAACAAAAGCATCATTATCACCTTCACCTTCAAAACCCTCACGTTTAGAATTTACAGCACAATCTTCAACTTTTCTATCCTCAGTCTTGAAAAAAAAACAAAAAAAGTAAAAAAATATTAAACGTCGAGGGAAATTTAAAAGGATTATAAAGGTTATTAAAAAAATATCAAAACATATACCTCAAAATCATCTTCACCTTTATCACATTTAGAAATTCCATGTTTATCAACAATATTAACAAAACCACCTCAACCTTGCAATTTTTTTTTAAAAAAAAGTTAGAAAAAAAGTATTATAGAAAATAAAGAAAAAAATAAACAAAATAAAATACAAACCTTTTTCACATCAACTAAACCAGACACACCAAACTTTTTCTGAATATCAAACAAAAGATCAAACACATCAACAAAACTCTTATGCAAGAATGATTTCATATAATCAAAATCCTTACGAAGTTTATCCTGCTTAACAGAGACTAACTTAATCTCCTTATAAAGCTTATCAAAACGAATAGAATCATCGATACTAGACCTTTTCAATCCTGAACCAAGTTTAGACTTATGCTTCTCAGACTTAATAGAATAACTAACATATTTCACAGGAGGAGATTCAAAATCATTAAAACTATCAACATCCTTGACACCTTCATCAACAACAAAACCATTAACTAAAAATACTTTCCCATCTTCACCAATAATTTTACCAACATCTCCCTCAACAAAAAAAACTACCCAACTATAACTGTCCAAACTCTAAAACATTAGGATATATATTCTTCATATCCAACTGCAAAAAAAAATACATGAAATAAATAAATAAAAATAAAAGACTATCGAACATCAGAAAAAAAAAGAATTATAAAAACCTAACAAAATACCTTCAAAGCATATTCAGAAAAGAATGAATTATTGAGAAACTTAAATGTAGGAGTGAAAGAACAACCCTAATTAATCATTCTAGGCAATCGATCACCACTATGTACACACAATTTCCTAGTAGCAAAAGCACAACATTAATAAACCCAAAATTGCAGCACAATAGGAAAACCAATCAACCGATAACTATTCTTTGGATCCATATACAACTTCTGCTTCAAACTTTTCATTATCAATTCAAAAACATCTATACCATATGGATAATTAGCATATGATAAACTATTAACAATATTAAAATCATCTATAGATACTAGTTTATCCTTGGGTGAAGAAAGGAAAAACAGCTGAAAAACATACAAAAAAGCAATGGAAACAGCATCTTTAATAGAATCCCACCCTAAGTTCATAAACAAATACTCAACATCACTTTTATAATTCTCTTCTGATCATTGAAATACCTAGACACCAAATAATTCTCATTCATACCACACAATAATCTATTGTGCTCACCAACACATTTTAATCCATAAACCAAAGCAAATTCTTGGATGCCAACATGCAATCATACACCATTTACATCAAATAAAAACTCACTATCATTAGGCTGACCAACCTCTCTCGCCAACAAAGAATGAATCAATTGAGGTTGAAAATTAAATTCAAGCATATCCAAAATAAAGCCAAAAGGAGTATCTTGGAAAAGTGCAAGTTGATCATCAAACAACTTCTCCCTCAAATTCATAACAACATCATAACTCACATGAGAAGCAATCCTAACACCACCACCAACTTTAGACTTCAATTTATGCGCAAAAAAATAAATAAATAACAAATTATAAAAGCTATTACAATATAAAACAAATATGAAAGTCTACGAAAAAAACACGAAAAAAACAAACATCTAATAAACAATATAGAAATCTTAGTAAATTTAAAATCAAAATATATGAAATCAAAAACAAAACTTACACATTAAAACAAAAATATAATATGATTAACAAATTAAAATATACCAAATCAAACAAAAAAAAACATTAACAACATATATAAACAACATCTACAAAAATTAAAAGAAAACAATATATTTTACTACAAGTAAACAAACATAAATCAACAAAAAAAAATCTATATATAAAATAAATCCATACATAAACATAACCATACCTTTTGCTCAGGAACTTCAACAATTTTAGTCGATCATTCATCCACAGTAATAAAATCTTCAATAATAGCAAGAGTTTTTTTTTCTTGATTTCTTAACATTTAAAGGTGGCTTAACAGACCTATCAAATACTCTAGATGAAGAACAAATATTCACCATTATTGAACCCCCTAAAAACTAAAAAGATAAAGAGAAATAAATTAATAAAAAAGACAAAAACAAACAAACAAAGAAAAATCGATCTAAATCAAACAACTATATAAGGAAAAAATTTTAAAATAAAGAAATCAGAAATAACAAAAAGTAAAAAACAAACAAAACCGAACGATTCAAGAACAAAGAGAATAAGAAATAAAAAAGAAATCAAAAAAGTATAGAATTACAAAGAAACAAAACAAATTAGTCAATAAAAGAAAGTTGTCTGGGAAATAGAAGTTGCCTAGGAAAAATAAAACAAAGATAATGTGAAAAAGACGTGATGTGACGGGACAATAAAATAAGTCTTATAAGTGAAAAAAAAATGAAAAACAGATAGTTATGGTAAAAAAAAATAAAAGATAAAATCATATTTTTGAAAACTAATAAAAAGTACGTATATAATGTAACTTCCTATTGTTAAGTGGTCAAACTATAATATTGGACGAAAATATTATGGGAATTTACTAGTTCTATTTGTCAAGTACATAAAATATTTAGACTTTACAATTATTCTATACATGGGTAGTTTAATTTTTACTTGCTTTTTGTGCGGGGGTTAATCACACGTTAGCGTATGAGCTTTTTATGGTCTTAGCTAGTTGATATAGTGCCACACATGGAACTCATTTTTCCTGGTAAATAGAATTACAATCTTATGCTGTCATGTTATTCACGATATTAAATATTTTGCTTACAGTATAGATATTCTGTGAAGAGTCTTTCTAGTGGAAGTTTAATCTTATTAAGATAATAAAGCACAATGACATGTTTATTGTATTTTGGTATTAGTACTCGACATGTATTGTGATCCTAGCCAAAATTGAGACTTAGTGATGAATAGATTTTAGTGTATCAATATATATATATATATATATATTGAGAAATAAAGGAATATATTAAGAGCCAAGCACAAAAAAAAAAAAGAAAAATTGGAGAATTATTTGTCCCAGGTCAATAGGCCTCCCAATACACCCAAACTAGAATCCTTGCAAACTCTCTTTGAAATAACAATATTTAAAATAAAACCAGGAGGTACACTATAAATATGAGGACTACTAGTATAGTGAAAAGTAACTCCAGCAACTAAGTAAGCTTCTCTATTCGTGTGAGGCATTGCCTGAGAACTGAGCTCAGCCCACAATGAGTGAGCCAAAACATGCTTATCTTTTGGACTAAGTCCCACATAATACCGCTACATACGGTCACCAGTTAGTTCGATAATCACAGGTTTAAAATTATTTTTTATTTTTAAAAAAATTATTTCTTTTCATTATTAAAAAGAAACTCTCCTCTTTTATTTTGAAAAAGGATTGTTGGGTTTTATTTTGAAAAGCAAATATTGGAGAGTTGACATCTTAGTTTATTTAATTTGAGAAAAAATAAGAAAAAATCCATTTGAATCCATAAAAATTTTAATTAATTTTGTACCTAAAAAGACACTAGTCCAAAATCAATCACGATGAGTTCCGAGCTAATTTTTCTAAACCAATTTTACTAAAAGACTTTTTCTTAGATTGATTTTACCTTTTCTTAAGGTTTATCTGTAACGACCCTCCCCAACCAGGTCGGTATCCCAAGGTCGGTTGCCCAGCCCACTGGGTCCGCATGGTCCGCAGGAGGCAAGCGATCGCTACAGTACTGGACAGCCCTCGCGGCCCACCCAGCAGGATTTGTTTATTTGGCCCCAAGGGGTCGCCTCCCTGGATCGAACCCCTGACCTCCCACTTAAGAGAGCCAGCGAGAACCATCCAGTACCATTTCTGCGGACCCAGTGGGCTGGGCAACCGACCTTGGGATACCGACCTGGTTGGGGAGGGTCGTTACATTATCTGAGAAAATTGATTTTATAGATTATGTCATAATTAATTATGAATGACAGTATTATAATGCATGAACATTTAATAATATTATTATTCACAAATGCAGTGCGAAAATAATAAAATATTACAACTTCATCAAAATAATAATTCTAAGAAAGCTCTAATTCTAGCCCTTATAGGCCCTAATTTGAGCACAAAACCCCAAATAATTAATTTAAGAAAAAAGATAAATAAAGAAAAAAGCATAATGACATCTATTGCAAAACTCACTAATTCTACAATGGCTTTATATATTGAATTTTATGCAATTCACACATTATTATATAAAACCATGCATATTACAGTCAAATCCATTCTCAAAGTAGCTTAACACATTCATAAATTCCAATATGCTAAGGCAAATCAAATGCAATAGAAATATATGAAATCAAAGTATGTAATAACCTTTAGATTGCCAAAATCTAAGCTAATTTCTCCTTCCAACTCCAACTTCCATCAATGCTCTTCATTTTTTCAAAATGTACTTCACCTCTTTGATTGTGCAAAACCACTCTACTCAATTTCTAACCGAACTTAAATTATCACATTTCTTCTCAATTTTCAATATTTACACTAATATACTTTAATTTTAAAATTATATTCTAATCAATTATAAATCAAGTTTTAAGCTAAAATATATCATTAGAAATTTATTTTAATACAATTTAACTATTCAAATACCATTTACATAATTTCTTTACAATTTCCACCAAAAAAACCTAATTGCATTACTTATTCTCCCAAACTTTAACCAAACCTAATCATTTCTACTATCTAATCTTAAATTCATTATCTCCACATCAAAATAACTTTATTCCATACCATTTAAATAATTATTGACACTCCCATCAAAATTGCAAATTTAAATATTCAAAAACTTAAAGAAATCTTTCAAAAAACTAAAGAAAACTTATTTATTACTTGGGATTTCTCCAAAACTATCTTCAATCCTTGATAAACCTTGTAGAATTTGATGTATGGAAGAAACAAAAGCTCTCCCTTGGACAACAATGGAGTTCGGCCTTGAAAGAAGAAGAGGAAGAAGATGGTAAATTTTTATTTTTATTTTTCTTAACCATACATATATATAATAATAATTTAATTAATTATTTAAAAATTCCACTTTTTTCTCTTCCACCAAAAAATATTTTAATTTTAATTTTTTTTATTTTTAAACCTTTTTACTTTGACTTTGACTTTTTTACCTTTTGATTTTTTATTTTTAGTGACATTTATATGTTATAAATATTTCATTTATATCCTATATATACATTAGTTATTTTCTTCTTCCAATCCCTCACTTAATCCTTCTAAATTATTTATTTAATTATATTTAATAAAAATGCGGATGTTACATTATATGTTGGTTGTATTCTATTCATCAAATTTATTTATAGGCAAAATAAAAACTAAATTATTATAAATTTACAAGAATATTTAGAATTTCAGCATAGGCATATCGATCCAACTACCCTTTTCCATAGCTAAAAAGAAAAAGTATTTTCTAAAATTAATGATTATCCCACAAATTACTAATTTGGAACAAGGAAATTAAATTGGTTCCCTAATTAACTAATTTATAGGTTTAGTTAAGCCTACAAAATCCCAACTTATTAAAAAGGCAAAATACATAACCCCTATATTATATTATTTTTTATTGAATCCATTTATTTTAATTGCGATCTACTAAGCTCTTGTATACTATTGTGGTCTTTTTTCAACAGTTAAAAAAGTAAAAAGTATCAATTGGTCATTGTATTATATTATTTTTTTGTTAAGTTCTTATACTATATTGTTTTTATTAAATCTTTTATTATAATGGTGTATTTATATACTTTTTAATTAAAAAAAGAAATATATTAAAAATTATTAACTTAACATAAAATAATAATATACAAAGATTTAATAGATCATAATTAAAGTAAAAAAATTAATTAAAAAAAGGTATAGTACAAGTTCAAATACCCTATATATTTTGCCTGTTAAAAATAGCATTTGTTTGTGGTATTGTTGGTGGGTAGAACCAACAATTGGAATGAGCCATGTGTAGCATTTGGCCGCCATTATTTTTTAGTGCATATTTTATAATTTCTCTGTTGACTTGTTACTACATATTATTAAAGATTCCTTTTCTTCTAAACAATAATATATTTATTTTATTAATTTTTTTTCGTTCCCAATTTTTTTCATTAAATGGTAGATTGTATGTTTTGAAAATTATTTCATAAAATTAATTAGATGTATCCACTGTTTATAAATAATAATATTATCATATTTTTTAAAATGTTAAAAATAAATAATTTATTTTTCTTTTAAATTGACTTCGCTATTGTGCTCCTAAATATCACATTACACACACATAAATACACACAAATACATGTGCACCACCATAATACGAATTATTGTTCCAAAGAATATTGCATATATATATATACACATGAAATTTCTAAAAATAGTTATTTCTAGTTATAAAATAATATAATAATCACGATAAAATAATTATTTCTCATTTAATTGCTAAAGCATACTATTGAAAAAATGAAAATTACTTGAAATTATATATTTTATTGGACTTGTTCAGAGGATTGATGATTTAATTCTTAATTCTTAAATTATTTTTAATTGTAGAATGTTGAGATTCAAAATTAAAAAGAAAACAATGAAACAAGGTGGTGAATGTAGCCGCGAGCAAGTCGTTCTCTTGATGTATATATGTGCTCCATTCCACCCCTTTTGGTGCAACTGATAAAATTTTTGGCCCCAAGTGCAACAACTCAACCACTTTTAGTATGCCTTTACATGTATGCGCTACATGCAATTCCAAGGCTATAAACTTTTGAAATGATACCGTCTTATGATAAGATTCAGTTTTTTTTTTAATTCAAATTAAAAAAAGAGTTTTGGTGCAACAATAGATATTAACTCACGGTCATAGATTTGAGTTGTGAAATAACCTCTTATAAATATAAGTAAAGACTGTGTATAATAGATTCTGCAGGTCTGATCTTTTTTTAAATTTCTCATGTTGTGAGAGCATTTGCACACTGACCTATCCTTTTTCTTAATTCAAACTAAAAACTTTTAATTGAAAAGATTATTTTAATATTATCAAATAAAAAATTTATTGATTGGCGTAATCTTCTTCCTTTTGGAAAGAAAAAATAGAAAAAAATCTTATTAGCCTTTTCAATACTTTTAAAAAATAATAATTGACGTATAAAATAAAAAGATCAAAATGATTAAAAATCCATGTTGCTTTATAATGAAAAAGACGATCATATAATTCTTGAAAAATAATTATTAACACAATGGCGGAGCTGTGTGTAAATTCCAATTTATGCGGATTTGGATGAATATTTAGAGACCCGTAAGGTACTTTTGTGAAAGCCATATCTGGTCACTATCCTAGTTGAGATTACTCAAAATTGGTAGAAGCTCTGACTCTTTGTTCCACTTTGGCATTTATCAAGGAATTTTGTCCACTTTTTGGTTGCATGTATTTGGACAACCAAAATGTTATTAGTTATTTATTTTTCAGTAATGAGGATTTTCTCAGTAAAGACATTCTAGTTGTTAGACATAATATTTCAATTAGATAGATTAGGAGACAAGTTAATAAGGAGGCTCATGACCTCGCAAGAGCTTCTTGTTATGATAGTTTTAGAGAATGGGAATATATCCCAAACTATCAGGTTTCTTCTGGTTTTGATTAATGAAATGATTATTCAATATATTCTATAATTTAAAGTTGAAGAAATATTTCCTATTCATGCTACAGTGTCTTTATGTAAAATGTCAAATATACTCTTACTTGTATTAGGTTATTTCATGAAATAGTATATTTTAAATGAAATATCAAATATACTCTCATGCTATAATATCTTTATATGAAATTTCAAATATACCCTTACTTATATTTAGTTATTTCATAAAGTAGTATAGGAAAAATGTATAATTTTGCCCCCTAATGTTATAGCGATAGAACATATTTAGCCTCAAAGAAAACTTAGGGACAAATTTACCAGGGTTTTAAGAAAAGCTGATAAATTTGCCCCTCACTAGCATTGCTCATAGACAGACTTTCTCTTCCCGTTATCTACAGTGTGATGTGAAAATGGTGTCTAATTAATGGTGCGGAGAAGCATTAATTAACGAAATAGGAAGTGAATAATAATTTTCAACAACCCAAAACTTTAGCCTTGTTTTGATTACCAAAAAAAAATGATAACTCTTGCTGCTCTCTCCATCTATAACCCTAAATAAAGATGTAATTTACTAATAAACCACCATTGTTGCTATAAGAAGAACGAGCAAAAATGGTTTAAGCCTCGCTCTGTAGAATACTGTTGACAATGAAACAAGTTCTTACAAGAGTTATAGGTACGGTTAGCACATGCACCTTAGGATTTTAAGGTTTTTTTTATTATGTGAAGGAATATTTGGGGTTTGGGTAAACTGATTGTTTATGTTTTTTTCATTTGATTGATTGTTTATGCATGTTTGTTGAGGTTTGATTGATTTTCTGTTAATATAAAATTAAGGTTAAAATAAAATTCCCTTAAAGGTTGGGTTTATTTTCTATGATTAACTAAGTATAATTTGTGCTTATGAATAATTTTCCTATTTTGGGCTTTGATGATGCAGATGGATAATGTGGTGGATTTGAGGTTTCATTATGGGGGTAATTGGATATGCATCAGAGATTACCCCATTACACTTGTATTAGATTATGTTGGTGGTGATGTGGATGTGTTGCCAAACTTTGACATTGATTACATGGGTTATTTGGACATACTAGAAAGGTATAAGAGTCTAGGATTTTAAAATGTTAAAAAAATATTTATGCTTTTGCCTAGGACGAAAATAAGCGATGGACTTTATTTAGTACATGATGATAGGACTATTAGATGTATTTTAAACTTTATTAATAGAAATAGTTGGGTGAGGAAATATATATTTTTTTTTCTGAACATAGGCTAGATACTCATGTAGTATATCATGACCCACTTTCATTGGGTTGGTTAGGGGGTGCTAATAGTGAAAAAGTTGGCCATGGTTGGGAGGGATTAGCTTGCAGTCCAACAGAAGTTGAGAGAGAAAATTTATATACACTAGAAGAACCAAGAAATGAATGTTACTTAGAAATTCAAATAGCAACCCAATCCAGGCCAGAAAACTCACTTTTCCTTACAAATCCAATAAAAGAATATCAGCCAGAACCTGAAATTCTAACAACACCAACAGAAAACTCACCTAACCTGGAAGATCGAGTAGCACCAATAGAAAACACAGTTGACCTTACAGATCTGTAGCACCTACAGAACTTCCCTTTGAAATACCAACTCAATCAAGCTATTTTTCTCCAGTTGTGAATGATTGACCAATTGATGATAATTTGAGCATAGGTCCTATTGGATATGTGAGTGAGGAAGGTGAGGGTTTAGAAAGTAATGGTCAAGAAGGTGAGGGTTTAGAAGATCATAAAGATGAATATGATGGTTTTGATGATGATAGCACTGATGGGAAGAGGAGGTAAATGTTACTGCTCCTCCTAAAGAGAGAGTAAGGTATGACTGGGGGGGATGGGCAATATTTCACCCTTGGTATGACTTTTGCAAATGCAACTGAGGTTAGGAAAGCTGTAGCATAGTATGGAGTCAGTAATGGTTTTAAACTTAAGATTAACACTCGTGAACCTCATAGACTTAGGCTTAAATGCACAAGTGAGGAAGGTTGTCCATTTGTTATACTTGCTTCCAAAGATGAAAATAATCCAGGTCTTGTAGTGAAAACATTAGTTTCAGAACATAGGTGTTATAGGCATTATAGCATTCCTAGTGATACATCTAGTTTCTTAGCTAAGTATTTCAAGGATAGGATATATAAGAGTCCTAAATTTAGATGAAAAGACATGAAATCTGACGTTAATGTGAGTTTGGAAAAGTGCAAAAGAGCTAAGAGACAAATTATGTAAGAGCTTGATGGCAGTTTTATAGTGGAATTTGGCTATTTGCAGCATATGCTACTACTTTAAAGATTAGTAATCCAGGGACTACATCTAAAATTGAGTTATGTAAAGAAGCTTTGAAGGAAGGGAGAAGAGTTTTTAGAAGGATGTTTATATGTTTTGATGCATGTAAAAGAGGATGGATGCAAGGTTGCAGACCTATAATAGGTTTAGATGGTTTTTTCTTGAAAGGGGTTTACAAGGGATAATTACTTACTGTAGTAGGGAAAGATGCCAATGACCAAATGTATCCTATAGCTTCGGTTATGGTTGACATTGAAAATAAGAACAATTGGAGGTGGTTTCTTTGTTGGCTAGTTTAGGAGCTTAATCTTGGAGAAGGTGCTAATGTCACTATGATTTCTGATATGCAAAAGGTATATTTTATTTTCTTTTTTATTTTGTTTGTCAATTGAATACTTTGTTTTACATTTTACTCTATAATTATTTTTAATTATAATTCTGCAAATAAGGCTTGATTGATGCTATGATGAGTGTTCTACCTCATGCTGAGCACAGATGGTCTGTTAAGCATATTTATGCCAACTGGTGTAAAAAATGGAGGGTTGGGGAATTGAAAAAGAAGTTCTGGATATATGCTCGGAGCGCTTATCCAGAACAATTCAAGGAAAACTAGTTAAGTTGAGAAATGTAAGCAAAAAGGCTGCAGAAGATCTACTTAGTTACCCTCCACATAATTGGGCTATAACATACTTTAGCAATAGGAGCAAGTGTGATATGGTTGACAATAACATCTCATAGACCTTTAATTCATGGAAAATATCTGCTAGACACAAACCTATTATTGGCATCTTGGAAGACATAAGGTTACAAACAATGAATAGAATTAAGGATAACAAGTTGCAATGTGATAAGTGGATCAATGATTGGAGTCCATCATGTATGGAAATCTATTAGGATAATAAGGATAATGCAGTTGGTGGCAAAGTGGTTTTCGATGGAGATGTAGGATATGAGATAGGAGAGAGGGATAATAAGCACACAATGTTATTAGACAATCAATTGTGTACATGTAGGACATGAGATCTAACTGAGATCCCTTGCTAGCATGCCATTTGTGCAATGTATCGCAGCAAAATTGATCCCATGACACATATTTCTACTTGGTACCATAAGAGTACTTACTTAGCAGCTTATGAATTTCCATTGCAACCAGTACTTGGAAAGAAGTTCATGAATATTGATAAGTTCCAACCCATTGAACCACCTCTAATTACAAAGATGATGGGAAGACCAAGAAAGAAAAGGATTAGATATTCAAATGAACTAGCCCCTTCAAGTACCAATATGTCTAAGATGTCTACGAAAGGAAGGAAACAAACTTGCTCACTATGTCATGGAGAAGGGCATAATAGAAAAGGGTATCAAAATAGAGGGAACCAAGTATTTATGAACTTATTTAATCCTATCATACTTGTCCATTACTAATTTATATTTGCATAATTAATGATTTTAACTTTCTTATCTTCTTATAGGTTCCTGCAATAAATCAAGTAATCAGTTGAGCAAATAGTCTAGAAAAAATGAGGACTACCCATCAACAAATATTTAGGTTACATAACCAGCAACAACCAATAAAAAATAACTCTCAGCAAGCAGGAACTTCAGGAAGAGGAAGAGTGAAAGGAAGACCACCTAATGTGACTAGGAGGCAAATAATTGAAAGTCAAACATATGATGTAGGCAGCAATTCCACATCCAACCTTAGAAGAGGAAGATCACAGATAACAACTGGTTATGGATGTTACATTAATGAAAAAACAAGAAGGACAACTATAAACGTACGTGTTCTTGTTCTTGAGTTGTATGATTTTTTGTTCTTTAATTTATGTATCTTACTTTAGATGTTTGTAGCCTGGAATGGGAAGTGAAGTGGTTGTCACTGAAGGGGAAGACCAATCACATATTGATCTAAATGCACATACTAGATTCCCTATACCAAATGAAAGAGAGTTGAGGAATTCTAAATTTCTAACAGGCACAAATTCTGAGCAAAGAAGAATTAATCTTATTGAGGATGGCTCTCAGGTTACTTTTGCAACAAACTTGCCATTTCAAGCTCCTGGATTACAATGAAGAGGAAGACATGCAATTTCATCCAACTAACTATAACAACAAAGATATATGTTGAGGGCTAGTATGATAAAGAAGCAAAATTCTACCATGTCGTGAAGTTTCCATAACACCTACTGCTTGGACAATTAGTTCATTTTGAACACCATACTGTACGCATTTGGGTTTTAGATTTTATTTTATATTACTTTTGTTGCATATGTTAGGTTGCTTGTAGCATATGCATTATTTTTTTTATCAGGGTTTTGATATGATTTTGTTGCATATGCTGGGTTGTTGATAACATACGCATTGGTTTGTCATTTTGATACTGAAATTGGTGTGCATATATTTTAGTCAAAATATATGGCACATATAGTGTTTGTATTTTAAGGAATTTCATATCAATGAATTTAAGTTGGACTACAATCTTCTGGACAAGTTATATATTATAACGTTTCTTTCAATTTTTTCTTAAATTACAATAATAATAATAATAATAATAATAATAATAATAATAATAATAATAATAATAATAATAATAAACAAAGATCTCAACCAAAGTAAACAAATGTACTTACATGAACACAAATCTGCAATTCTTTTAGCCTTGCATTCCAGTCAAATATATTCTGCAACTTCAAGTTCAAAACACTATAAGCCAAATGCAACACTGAAAGTCACAGATTATATGTATAGTAAACATTAATTTGATTGATTAATTTGAAAGATATTACATTTAAATAACAAAAAAGATAAAAAGCATAATAATCTAAGATATAATAATGATAGCATAAGCTATTTTCAGCTTCTTCTTAGTTTTTTCACACTCTAACTGATTATAATCGCTAATTATAGCTATTTCTGACCATAAACTATTGATTTCACTATCAAAATCATAATCTTGCCTAGTAGCTTTCAACCTTTGATTCTCAGCTAGCAATAACCTTCTGTCCATTTTCATTACATTAAAAAGCTCTCTAGCTCTGCCCTTTATTTTTTCATCGCGCCACTGAAAAAATCCATAATTTTTTACCTGTATAAGAGAGACTCGAAAATCATTTTCATTTCCCATCCATAGAATCTCACCTTTTTTAACCCAATATTGAAAATTCACAAATTAAAACTTACCATGTAATTTCGGCAGCCATGGAACCTTCGACCTGGATTGTCATCGATCCATGAGGTCTACCTTGGAGCTTTAAGTAAAACCCCTCCTCCCGACAATTGTAGTACCTCGATTCTCTCTCATAATCCAGCTCCATGTTAAATCTTCTAACTGATGATGATGCATTTAGATTTGTGTAAGAAGATATTGATTAGCTATTAGCTAAATGAAATCTTCCTTACTCAAAGGTTAGAGTTTTTAAAAGATGAAGAAATGGGGATGAACGGATTAAAAAATGGTATTAGATACACTTCTCCTTTTTTACCGTTGAAAACATTTGCTCTTTGGCAAATTCACGTCGCACTGTAGATAACTGGAAGAGGAAGTCCATCTGTGAGCAACGTTAGTGAAGGGAAAATTTATCAGCTTTTCTTAAAACCCTAGTAATTGGTCCCTAAATTTTATTTGAGGGCAAATATGTTCTATCACTATAACATTAGGAGCAAAATTGTATATTTTCCAAAAGTATATTTCATGTGAAATGTCAAATATACCCTTTTTATATTAGATTATTCCATAAAATAGTTTGATCTTTTTTATTTTTTATCTGTTTATCCCTATTAATGATTATAACAATTAATAATTTTACATTAATTTTTTTTATTGTCCAACTAATAAGATAAAAATTTACTTTACTCTACTCAACTCAACAAAGCTTTAATCTCACGTCAATTGGGGTCGGCTATATGAATTCTTCTTTTTCACTTAATACTATTTAGGGTTATCTCTTCTGAAAGATGTAACATTATAAGATTATTTTGGATCATTTTGACCAAGTTAGTTTAGGCTTATCTCTGCTTCTCTTAGTTATATCTATTCTAATTTATTCGATTTTTCTAACCGGCGTATCGCTAGGTTTTCGTTTCATATGACTAAACCATCTCAATCTATGCTCTCAAACTAACTCAACAAAACCATCTCTTACTTTAATGTAAAAAATTTCATATTACATTTCTATTAAAAAAATAACAATAATAAAAATGTAAAAAAAATATACCGACATCCCGAAGCAATAGAGGGTTTTTCTTTAGTTATATTAAAAAAATACAAACAGTGAAAAGGAAGTAATTGCGTAAAATTGGGAATTGAGTAGAAATGAAATTTCTCAAATCATACATAATTCATTTAGGTACAAATATTGAAGTAGAAATTGGAAAATAAAAATAAAAATAAAAATTGATATATTTCATTTTGTTTTAGGAATTGTTGATGATTAACGGTCGATATTAAACAACATGTCAATTTTAGATCATCACTTGACTCGACGGCAGAGAGTGATTCCATCACCGACTGGAAGCATACAAATTTCAATTCTAGGATCCGCTGGAAGGGCTTTGTTCAGCTCCATGACGAAGTCTCTGTAGTATCGAACATACTTCCTTAAAGGAGCATCAGCTGGTGCAACCACAGACCCATTCCACAGGGTGTTGTCGTATCCGATCACTCCTCCAACTCTTACCAAGTCAATCAATCTCTTGTGATAGTTCAGATAATTGTCCTTATCAGCGTCAACGAATATGAAGTCAAATGCTCCATGGTTCTTCTCCTGTGGTTCACAATATAGAATTACTTCAATTAATTGAATAATTTTTTAGCTTATTTTTTTTAGCTTATCTAAGATGCACCTGGCCCACGAGGACATGAATAAAGCCAATTATAAAATATAATTTAAAAAAAATAAATTAAAATTATTTTTTAAATAGTATAATTTAAATTATAATTTATAATTAGACTAATCTATGATTAAAAACATGAATCATTTATAGTATAATTTTTTAAATTTAAAATAACTAAATATTTAACTATCGTTTACTCTACCAATGACCGAAATTTGAAATTAACGCAGCCTTCATTTATCATTTCATTTTCTTGCCTTTTTAATATGGCAAATAAATCAAAAAATTAATAAATGTGCGTTTCATTTTCGTCAACAATAAGAAATAAATATGGCTCCTTCTATACAACTTAAAAATTAAATTTAAGATTTTTTTTTCTTTTTTAAAATGAAATATTAGATTTGAAATTTAGCTGGATTTCAGAAAGTGTTTTTTAGGGGAAAAAATTCCTAGAAAATTTTATGCCCTACTGAAAATAGATTTCAGAAAGTGTTTTTTAGGGAAAAAATTCCTAGAAAATTTTATGCCTTGCTGAAAATAGTATATAGGAAAATAGATCACTTTTTTTTTTCTTTCTCCGTAATCATATGGGCAAGAAAAGTTATTTTATATTTTTCAATTTTAATTTTTCCAAATTTTGTTTGCATAAAAGACAAAAAATTCTTACATCTGCAACCATTTCATCAAGAACAGGCAAAGCAGGGCCTTCTCTAAACTCAATCTTGTGGGCAACACCAGCTTTCTGAATAACAGGCAGACCCAATTCATAGTTTTCTCTATTGATGTCCATGGCTAAGATCTGCATCAACCAAAAATCCACATAAATTAAATAAAATTGGGGATCATCAAATTAGTTAGAATCTAATTTTTGAGCTAGGATCTGTCTCTGGGTTTTTGAGAGTTTGATCATTTGATAATGTAGTTATTACCTTTCCATCATCAGGAATAGCAAGAGCAGTTGCTAAAAGAGAGTATCCAGTGTAGACACCAATTTCCATGGTGTTCTTGGCATTCATAAGTTTCAAAAGCATGCTTAAGAATTGCCCTTCATCAGCTGATGTGGTCATGATGTTCCTGTAATCATTTCCAATCAATCATTCACATAAAATGATCATCTATACAAACAAATGATAAAGAATTTGGAAAAAGAAATTAAACAAACCATGGATGTTTTGCAGTTAGCTCTCTAAGCTTCTTCATGGGTTCAGGCTCTGTTGGGTAGACACTAGTTTCAAGTATATACTAAAATTTGAAAGAAAAAAGAAGTTAAGAAACAATATGAAATAACAAAAAAAAAAAAAAGGAAATATACCATAACCAAAGATTTGAAGATTGAAACCTGGTAAAGAGCATCACTCTGCAAAAGGCTTTTGTGGCCAACTTCCTGGTGCCTCCCAGCTTGATTTTGCTGTTCATTATTGGCAGCCATTGATATTAATTGTTGTTTTGTTCTCTTTTCTCTGTCTTTCTAGGCTTGGAGTTGACGAGGATAATGAAAATTGTTATTTGCTAGGCAGAGCTGATTTGGAAATGGTAAAGAGGAAACGTTTATAAGGGAAAACAGATTCCGGTTTGAACCGGAGTAGCGGGCAGTTGGACCGGAAGCCAACCGGTCGGGGGTTGGTAAGGTCTTGGGATGTGGTACAAGGCCCCAGTTCGGCACCCACTTGTTGAGTCTTTAGACACACAAATTGGAATATTCAATTTCACAGGTTAAGGTAGCATTTAATAATTATTTGTGAATTATAAAAATACAGTAAATAAAATGTGAATGTTACAGGTTAAGTGTGCGGTAGGTGAAGTGGCCGCAGGAACGAAAACAAGGGGGCATGGGGTCTATTGCCCCTTGCTCCTATGTATGTATATATATATATATATATTTATAAAAAAGTGTGTATTTATATTCATATATAATTAATATATTTATATTTATATAATATAAAATTATAATTAATTTTATATTTATATAATTTATAGTATTTATATATTAAAATAAAAATAATAAAAATTTCATCATTTAATTATTTAATATAAAAATAAAATTAAATATAAATTCATCCGTAATTTCTTTTGCTTGAAAATTTTATCCCCTTTCGTCTTTATCCTGGTTTCGCCACTGAATGGCCGTTGCCTTGCTGGCGTTATTTTCTGATTTATGTCCTAAATTATTTAATCATTATAATTTGTTGATAAATCTTTATATTTTATTTTTTAAAATCATTTGTACAAGAGCATAGACCGACTTTTTTTTAACTACTTCTTAATACACTCAAGAGCTCGTGTCCTCGATGCTAAGAATGGGCTAGTTTACTTACAAAATAAAAAAAAAATTAGTGAAAAAATTTTAATACCTAAATTAATATTCGATTTATATGTAAATAAATAAGTAAAGACAGCAAAAAAATTTTTTTTACATATAAAAATTTATTTTTATGTATAATTAAGAGATATAAAATAAAATTTGAATATATCATCGAATCTTTAAAAAGTATCCACATAATATAATAATTATGTGAAAAACCTATTTTCTAGATAAAAGAATTCGAGCAAACTCTAAATATTCAATATTGGGATCCAACTTAAAGTCTTAACACTGATGGGATATCAGACTCGGGTCATGTGTCTGGTAGATAAGGGGGTGACATCACTAAAGATGATTTTAATGATGTTTAATTCCTTTCACAATTCTAATTGCTAGTAATTTTTCAGTTTTTTTTTTTTTCAATTCACTTCTCTTTTCTATCCATACTTTTTCATTTCACTTGAAAAAAATTAATTAAAATTTTAAAAATAAGTTTAATTCAATAATCATAATTAATTGTTCATTACTAATGACCAATGACTAAAAAATTTTGATAATTAGCAATTGAAAAAAATAAATAATAATTAAAAATTTTTAATTTTAAATATAGAAAATTGAGAACAAGTAGAAAATGTGTTAGAAATATATGAGTTTTTTTTTCCAAATAATATTACTAATTAAAAAATTGAAAATAATCGTGAATAAAAT
Organism: Garcia nutans; assembly: GCA_947685225.1. NCBI lineage: Eukaryota > Viridiplantae > Streptophyta > Magnoliopsida > Malpighiales > Euphorbiaceae > Garcia > Garcia nutans. Next base: position 15,622,620 of record CANTUV010000032.1, read on the forward strand.
TAAATATTATAAAAATGAGATTAAAATTGAGAATGATATGAAATTGAAAACATTATGCAGAATAATTAAAATTGAAAATTCAAATATTAAGCCAAAAATGATATAAATGAAAAAGAAAAGGACTGAATGGTAAGCTGGTTGAAAATTTGACGCGGAAAAAATAGAAAGATTTTTTTTCCCTTTTCAATTCAATACATAAACACTTCCTCATAAGACATGAGACAATATATTTATTTAGCAAAACTTATTCCAAAAGAAGGGGAAATAAAAAAAGAATGATTGCTTGGAATCAAAAGGCAAACATTCGTTATTTCTAACCAATTAAAAAAAAAAGATATCATTCATTCAGAATCAGTGAAATAACTTGTATTTTTCTAATAATTAGTTAATTCTGTTCTAAGGGATTAAAAAAATATATCTAGCATTAAAAAATAAAAATTTAATTACAATTCAATAAATAAATTTAAAAATAAAATAAATGATTAAAAATTATGAATTTAAACCTATGAGTTAGGATGATATTGATTATAATAAAATAAAAAATTTATCAAAATCTCTATTTTTAATTTATTTTTATATTTTTATTTATATCCTATAGATTTATATTTAAAAAATTATTTATAGATTACTTTAATTGTATTAAATAACCATTTTAGTACTATATTTTATTTAAAATAACTCTTAGCTAGTGCTCTTAGCAATTGATCCTTTTAAGAGCTTTTAAATGTAGGCAATAATTTAAGGTTTTAAAATATTTTCCTTCCCTTTTTTTATGATGTTTAAAATGTTTTAAAATTTAATTAAAAAAATATATTTTAAAAATTGGTGATGAAAAATAAATTTTAATTATTTTTAAATTTTAATAAACTCAATATAATGTATGAAATTATACAAATGAACACTTAGATATTAATACATTAATCACAGACTAATAATCACCAACAATCCCTATAATTTTATAATTTTTACATATTTTTCTCAGACTAAAACTTAGATTTTAAAATTTTTAAATCTTATATTTAATTTTTATTAATATATGATCTTTGTAATATTTCTTGTTTGAAGATTTCTAAGAAAAATTATGATAAAAAAAAACAACTCTAATATCTCTTATCTAAAGTGAAATATCAGGTTATATATTTTACTTATGTATTGGTAGGTGACAGTAACATGTGAGATGAAAAGCATAAGAGGGCAAAAATAAATAAATAAATAAATAAATAGGTGGGTAGGGTCGGTGACAATTCGAAGGACCTACAAGAAAGTTGGTGAGTCGCCACCATCTTGAAAAAGAATCATACTTTTGTCATATCTTATAATTTTTATAATTACTATTTCAATTTTCTCTGTTCAATTTCCATTGAAATATCCATTGAAATAATAATTTTTTTTTTCATACTCTTAAGCTCAATGAAAGAAGAAATTTTTTTTCATTGACCTTATCATAATAGTAAATATATATAAATAGAGAAATTATTTTATATGCGCAAATAAATATATTATTAAATATTGAAAATTAATTCCTATTATATTTATTTTAAAAATATAAATTATTTTTGTAATGAGCATAAGGTAAATTTTAGAAATCTATAACACTTCAAAACCTCATATACTCTAAAGATAAAATCCCTTTGCTCGTACGATGATTTTGAAGCAATAAAATAAATAAGAACTATACATATGTTAGAAATCTCAAATTCAATATAAAATTTTAAATTATTTGGTAGTAAGATTTCAATATTTTATTTAATTTTAACATTTCTTTTAATTACATATTAAATTTTAATATCATACAAAAAATTTCAAGTCAATCCAAAAATTTTAATTAATAAGTGGTAAAATACAAACTCTATATTAAATTCCTGATTTGTGTTGATAAACAAAATATTCAATAAAAAAATAATATTTAGAATAAATGACCAATAAAATGACCAAATTATTGATTGCATAAAATAATTAAAAATAAGTAAATGTGTATGTATATATATGTATATATTGACATATTCCAATATTATAGCATGATAATCCAAATTGAGATTCATATATCTCCCGAAATTTATATTTTTCTTTTATACGATAATATTAGTGGTAGAAAAAAAAATAAAATTTTGTTAATTATTATTAACTTGTCATGTTGGCTTTATTCTTAACTTTATATCTTTTTTTTTTAAATTTTATTATATTGTTGAATTCAGATGTTTGCTAAATTTACTGAGAAAGTATCAATCTAATTGAGATATTTGAATGCGTGCTCTGTTTTCTAACTTTTAATAGTTGAAAAAACATTGTAACATTTTCTAGCACTGTTAATTATGCTAAAAAGCAATACATAATACAAACATATATATATATATATATATTGGCAAGGAGAAAGAATTTTATTTATATCTCAAAAAAGGAATACCCATACAATCAGTATTCACCAATCCTTTGAGCAAATTCGGTAAAGATTGAAAATTATAAAAAACAGTAGAAGCTTGTGACATCTTCGCCATTTGAGCCAGTCCATGAGCAATTTGATTACCCTCTCTGAATATATGAGTGATGCATAAACCTGAGGATTGAAGGAAGGTCGATATGCTGAGTGCAACAGAATTCGTTGGAGGCGCCTGAATGACAGAGATTACCTCTTAGGAATCAACTTCAATATGCAAAGGAGGGCTAATAAACGTAGAACTCCAAGCAATGGCATAATGCGTAGCATAAAGCTCAGCTTGAAAAGAGTTGGTAGCTTTAATAGGGAAGGAGCAAGCAACTACAAACTGGCCATGAAAATCCCGAATAATTGCCCCTCCAGATGCCAAGAGAGATGTAAAGGAGGCATCGACGTTTACCTTGAAAGGAAGAGAGGGACGAGTCCACCGCACCAAAGTAGGTTTGTGAAGAGGAGAGCCAAAACCAGACGGCAACAGGTCAGCAACTGAAGCACAATTTCTCCGGGCAAATTTCCGGTGTAAATTAATAATGCCCCAACAATAAACAAACCGAGAAACCTGAGGCCGAATGACAGAGACAAATAGATCACCTTCACCCCAAGTTAAATTACAATAAATCCTCCAAGTGTGCCACAGTATAGCTTGAGGTATCAGTCGGCGAAGCAGACCCATAAGAGATTTAGGCTTTGAAACTATCCACCAACTCATGATCTCCTGCCGTAAAGATCGTTGAGAGGAATTATTGCTCAAAAAGTAGCATCCAAAGTATCTCCATACATTTTGAATAGTTGAACAAAAATAGAAAACATGATCAAGAGAAGCCTCATTGGAATAACAGAACGGACAGCATGAAGGCCCTGAGATGCCTAAGATCTGAAGCCGATGGTGCAACGGAAGAGCTTGATGAAGGATTCTCCAAGTAAAAAAGGATATCTTTAATGGAAAAGTATGATCCCACAACATAGAAAAAGACAAAGTTTTGCTTTGATGATTTCTGATCATCTCATAAATGGCCGAAAAAGGAAGCTTAGTAATATCAGAATCATTCGCGGCAGGAAGCAGATTATGAGAATCAAGAAGAGCACATGCTAAAGAGTGGGTTTGGCAAATACTCACAAAAAAATAATTCAAATTGAAAATAAAATAAGATGCATTTTATCAAGCCAAAACTTTGGGAGGTGGGAGTCAAAATTAATCTAGTGAAATTGTTTAGTAGTTGTTAATCAATAATGTAATAATAGATTACATGCTAAATTACTATGTTTTATTATGCTGAATTATATGAAAAAAGTTTCAAATACTTTGTAATAAATATTGCATTACCGATTCTTCATTCTTTAAAAATTTAATGACCGTTATGCTTTAAAAGGCATGTATTGCCCATTACATTTTTTTTTGTTTTTAATAATATTTTTTTTGGATGATTTGTTCTTTTTACTATAATTTTTCATAAACTGTGTTTTCTATTTTCCCATCTTTTGAACATATGTTTTTATGAAGACAATTGCATTTCTTCTTGTGAATACAAATCAAGCAACATGAAAATGTACCTTGGTGAATCAAGCTAAGTGAGCCAAAGAACTCTAGCATTTTGAACGGATAGCTCAAAGTCTTAACTTACTCCCACAGGAACATCCAAAAGTCTTAATTCTTGTATAGTCTGAGGCATAATCAAACAGGAGTTCGAATGGATATTTCCATTTGAGAGTCATTGTAGATAGTTTGTTGATCGTTGGTAGCCATCAAAATAGCATCATCCCAGAACATTTTGGGCTTGGAACATAAAGGATCTAGCCACTTGAAGTAAGTGTTTGTGCTTGCATTCAACTACTCCATTTTGCTATGAGTAAACATACAAGATTTTCAATAGATGATCCCTAATGATTGAATTATCTTGAAATTTTGTCCTAAAGACCCATTTAACTCCAATGACCTTCTTGTCTCTCATAAGATCCACTAAGTCCCAAGTATCATTCTGCTTGATTGTTGCAAGTTCATCTTCCATTGCATTGCTCCATTCTTCTTTCTTCATCGCTTCTTCAAAGGTTGTTGGGTCAGCAATAAACAAAGCTTGTGGGAACTCATAAATTTCAGCCAATGGCCTAAATTTTCTTGGAGGAGTTTCATCTTCAGATGAACTTTCAATTCTAGAACTTGAGGAGGTAGAGCTTGGTGAATTTGATGAGGATGAGCCAAGTGTATTTGGAGGAGTTGGTTGCTGTCCGACAATTGGTGAGCTTCATTTTTTTTGATATTGTCAACTGAATCTTATCTGATTTCTCATGCCAACTCCAACTTGCTTCTTCATCAAATACAACATTCCTGTTAACAATCATCTTACTACTAACAGGATTGTAAAGCCTATATGCTTTGGAGTGAGTACAATAACCAACAAAAATACATTTCACAGATTTTTCATCAAGTTTATTGTGATTTTGTGAATCTACCAAAGAATAGGCAATACAACCAAATATTTTTAAGTGGCTTAACCATGGTCTTCTACCACTCCAAGCCTCAAATGGTGTTTGGTTTTGAACGGCCTTTGTTGGAGATAAATTTAGCAAGTATATAGCAGTAGCAACACCCTCAGCCTGAAAAGAATCTGGCACTCCTTTTGCTTTCGGCAGACTTCTTGCCATCTCAACAACTGTGCAATTTTTTCGCTCTGCTACATCATTTTGCTCTGGCGTGTATGGTGCTGTCAGTTCACTATGCAAGCCTTGTTCTTCACAAAATTGATTGAATTCATAAGACACGAACTCTCCTCCTCTGTCAGTGGAAAGTGTTTTTATGCCTTTTCCTCTTTGCTTCTCAACAAGTGCTTGGAATTTCTTAAAGGTTTCAAAGGTCTCTGACTTGAATTAAAGAAAATAAACCCAACTCATGCGACTATAATCATATGTGAACAATAAGAAATAGAGACTCCCACCCAACGATTGTGTTTTCATGGGACCACACAAATCAGCATGCATAAGTTCAAGACACTCAGATGCCCTTCTAGACTTTCCTACAGGAAATGGTTTTTTACATTATTTCCCATATATACACCCTTCACACAAATCCAATGACTCAATTCTAGGCAACCCAAATACCATTTCTTTTTTACTCAACAATCTCGAACCCTTTACATTTATATGCCCATAACTTAAATGCCATAATATAGACTCATTACTTTATTTAACAATAAGAGCATGATTTTCAACACTGGAAACTTCAAGTGGAAAAAGTTTATTTGGTGCCTTGTGTACATCAACAATAACCTGATTAGATTTTTTATCTCTAATCACACACGTGTTATCATCAATAGAATATAGTATCCACTATTCATAAGTTGCCCGACACTCAACAAGTTTTGTGATAAATTAGGAGTAAAATAAACATTGTAAAGGAGCTTTACGTTACCATGGACATTGTTTATTGCCATTGTGCCTTTGACTTCCACTTACACTTGCTTGTCATCACCAAGTCTAACTTTTATCTTGTAAGACTCATCAAGCTCCTTGAACAATGATTTTATTCCAGTCATGTGATTAGAACAGCCGCTGTCAAGAAACATATATTACTTCAATCTACATTGTCATCTTTATAGGCCATGAATAACTTGACTTCTTCCTCATCTTCTGCATAATTTTCTTGTGTTTCTTTTCTCCAGCATTTTACCTTTACATGTCCATACCTCTTGAAATTGTAACATTGGACATTACTCTTGTGATTTTTCAATTTATCAAACATCTGCTCTTGTTCATATCGTCCACCAGTTCTTCCTCTACCTCTGCCACCTCTACTACGATGTCCTCCTCTACCACGTCCTCTACTTGATGCTTTTCTTGAATCATCTTGCTGCTTAGATGACTCCCCCATCACTTGAAATGCCTTTTCATCACTCTTTTCATTTGCCCTATTCAATCTTGCCTTATGGGATTGCAAAGATCCCATTAATTCAACAAATGTGTATGTGGCTAAATCTTTGGACTCTTCTATAGTTGAAACCACATGATCAAATTTTGGGGTCAAACTTCACAAGACTTTTACGACAACAGTCCTATCAGTCGCAACTTCTGCGTAAGACCTCATTTGATTAACAATTGCAGTAACTTTGGATAAAAAATCTTGCACTGATTCTCCACTTTTCATTTGTAAGGTTTCAAATTCACGACGAAGAGATTGGAGTTTCACTGTCATCACCTTCGAGGAGCCTTGGAATGCTGTTTGCAAGGTCATCCATGCTTCTTTAGCTGTATTTACTGCTATAATTTTTTTAAAAATAGACTCTTGCACTGCTTACTGGATGAAAAATAGTGCTTTGGAGTCTTTTTTCTTAATTTTCTTTTAACCTGGCTTCTTCATCTGGATCAGGGTACCTATGCTCAACCAAGTCCCATAAATCTTGAGACTTCAATAAGGTCTTCATTTTGATGCTCCAGAATTCATAGCATTCACCTTTAAAGATTGGAATTGATGGTTGAGAAATGCTCATTGCATTGCCATTAGTTGCCATGCTTTATATGCCCAGTCACAAATGAACCAGTGCTCTGATACCAATTTTGTTGGAGAGGGGACTGCGTTTGCTACAAAAAATTCACATTTACTGCAAAAAATATAGTATAGCAAATAACAAATTAAAGGTAGCAAAGAAATAAGAAGTTAGTTTAAGAGGAATTTATTCAAACATATAGCGGACAAAAACTAGAGTTGGAATTTTGCATTTATTTTGCACACAGATTCATCAATCATGAGTGCCTTTAAATAAGCTTTACAAGATAATTGAAAGCAACAAAATAGCAGAATAAATATGCACTAATGATCCCACTACTAATCAGTAATTCTAGAAATAAGTATCTAAACAAAACAAGACTTTGTAAAACATCCAGCTATCACCTAAACAAAATTTTTTATCCAGGTGTCAATTTTGAATCAATTTTTCAATAAATTAAATCAAAGTTGTTTTTATTTGATAGTTTATATCATATTTTATTATTTTTATTTTTCTGTTATAAATTCATGTATAAATATGCTATTTGATTGAAATAAACTATGAGCCATTTCTTACAGCTCTATTAAAAACCATTAGAAATAAACTACAATGTAAAAAATGATGAAGTGGTTGGCAAAAAAAAAGAAGAAAATTTTTGATGTTCAAAGATATCATGGCCAAGGAGATTGATAAAATCAAGAAAATCAAGTTTAGAGAAGAGTTTCAAGTTTGCAAGAAACGATACAAGGAGGAGTGTTGAAAATATCCCTCATTTGTTGCACAAAATTAAGCAAGATCAAATCAAGAAATTTTAAATCTAAAAAAAAAATCAAAGTTGTTTTTATTTGATAGTTTATATCATAGTTTATAGATTTTGTTTTTATTTTTTGTTATAAATTCATGTATAAATATGCTATTTGATTGTAATAAACAATGTGTCATTTTCTTAAGCTCCATTAAAAAACCAACAATGGTAAAAGAACTTTCTTGGTCTTATAGGACCTGTGAATTTGCTCAAAACAACTTATAACCCAATAGAAAATCATTTTAAAAACATACCTAGTTTTAATCTCCATTTTTATTCTTATTTTGAACCATGGTAAGCAGCAGTCTCTCCTTGAATGCCCTGCAAACCTTCACTGGAAAAAATTATCAAATTTGGTCAGTGAAAATGTAATTTTAGCTTGAAACTTATGACCTATGGAAAGTTATAATGGAGAATAGACCATTAAATTCACTTCTTGAAAATCTCACACGTGCTCAAATTAGAGCTCATTCTAAAAAGAAAACAAAAAGGTGCAAGGCAAAAACTATTATTCAAAATGCCGTTGCAGATTCAATAGTTGAGATTTTTAAGACAGTCAAAATAAAATGCAAGTTCAAAGACAGTCAAAATAAACCAAAAATAGAAACTGCATAAATAACATAAGCATAATTTGAGGAGGAGCTGTTTTAATCTACACCAACTAAAGCAAAGGAGGAGTGTTGGAAGATTGCATCAGTTGATGCAAAAAAAAATTATAATGTAGAATTATTTTGAATTTAAATAAATTATCCGATCCTTTTAGTTTAGATTTCTCAAATTTTAATAATCTGATTTTATTTTATCTTGATTTTATGTTAGTTATTCTGTAGTTTTTATGCAGAATTTTTATTTTTCAATTATCTATTTAAAGCTTTGTAATTGATGAAATTATTCAGAGACAATAAAATATTTTTAATCATTTTTCACTTTGCTGCTTGTTTCCTTTAAAAAACCAACAGTGGTATCAGGGCATTTTGAACTTTGAGGGACCTAAGATGAAGAAGAAAAAGAAAAAAAAAATGAAGAGGGGCTTATGAAGTTTTTATAATAATAACCACAACTTACCTATGCCTATAACTATAACAATAGGAATATTTTTCACTATAGTTATATCCATATTCATGATTATAATCACAATCACATCTATATCCATAACCATAAATCACATCTATACCCATATCTATAAACACAATTACAATCACAATCATGACCATAAGCACATTCAAGGGACCTTTGTTACAATATGCCTCATGAGCTGTAAGTTGGATGCTGCTGATGCAAAGTTGGCATTATAAGAAGGTGTTGATGTGTCCTTTAATTGCAGAATTTTTCTGATATTTTTTCAATTGTTGAAATTCCTAGTCTTTAGGCATGTAGCTGTTAGTTAGTTTGTTCCTATTTCTTTGAAAGCTAGTGGGATTATATTTTAGATTTTCAATTTTGTTAGAATGTTATTGTATTTAAGCAGCTCTCATTCAATAATAAAAGGGTGATTTAACAGTCCATTTCTCTTGTCTTCTTTAGCACCAATAAAATAACATTGGTATCAGAGATCTTTTTCTTAAGGGACTTGTGAGGTTGTTTGATTGAGTGTTCACCCACAACAAAAACCAAATCTGCTTCTACAAAACACTATTAAAATGGAAGGTGAGAGTTCTTTTCCAACCATGATTCCACCAATATTTGGTGGTGAAAACTACCAAGTGTGGACAGTGAGAATGGAAGCCTATTTGGATGCATACGACTTGTGGGAGGCTGTAGAAGAAAATTATGAAATGTCTCTTCTATCAGGAAATCCAACCATGGCTCAGATCAAAACCCATTAGAAGAAAAAGACAAGAAAATCCAAAGCTAAGGCTTGCCTCTTTGATGCAGTTTCTCCATTTATTTTTAGCAGAATCATGACGTGTAGCTTTGATAAAGCCATCTGGGATTTTCTCAAAAAAGAATACGAACGAGATGAAAAAAATTAAAGGAATGAATGTGTTGAATCTGATCAGAGAATTTGAGATGCAACATATGAAAGAATCAGAAATTATCAAGGATTACTTTGATAGGCTAATTGGTATTGCAAATAAGGTAAAAATACTTGGAGCAGAGCTAGCTAATAGTAGAGTAACTAAAAAAATACTTTTGTCCTTACCTGAAAGATTTGAGGCAACTATTGCTTCTATGGAAAATTCTAAAGATTTGTCAAAGATTAGTTTGATAGAATTATTAGGTGCTTTGCAGGCACAAGAACAAAGAAGGATGATGAGGCAAGAGGGAACAATTGCGGGATCTTTGCAAGCCAAGTTGCAGCTGAATTTTAAAGGTAGAAACAAGAAGTGGAAAGGAAAGAAGGGAAGTGCTAGCAACTCTGAAACCATAATGGTTGTGAATATCACTAATTCTCCAAGTAGCAATAAAGGGGGAAAATTTCCTCCTTGTCAGCATTATGGCGAAAGGAATCATCCTCACTATAAGTATTGGAGAAAGCCGGATATGAGGTGTAGAAATTGTCAAAAGCTTAGGCATGCAGAGATCATTTGTAAGGAAAAGGAGACAAAACAAAAGGGAGAGGCTCAAGCTGTAAATTAACAAGAAGCAGAATAGCTCTTTGATGAAAAGTAGGACTATAAGTGTTGCATCTTGTTTTGCATCCAACATTTAAAGTGATAGTTGGCTCATAGATAGTGGTTGTACTAACCATATGAAAAGTGATGAAAAGCTCTTTAAGGAGCTTGATAGATCAGCAGTATCAAGTGTCAGAATTGCAAATGGAGAATACATCTCAGTAAAAGGGAAAGGGACAGTAGCTATTGAGAGTTTTACAGGTACAAAACTTATTTCTAAAGTTATGTATGTTTCTAAAATTAATCAAAATTTGCTGAGTGTTGGACAGTTGCTAGAAAATGGATTCAAGTTATTATTTCAAGACAAAATGTGTATGATCATTGATCCAAGTGGTCAAGACTTATTCAAAATTAAGATGTAGAAAAAGTTTTTCTTTGAATCCATTAGAGGAGGAGCAGGTAGCATTTTCTTGTTAACTCTCCACTGCAGAAACATGGCACAAAAGGTTGGGACACTTTCATCACAAGGCCTTATTGTTTATACAAAGAAAAGAAATGGTAAAGGGATTGCCAAATTTGGAGGAGTAGCTTTCCAGTTGTAAGGCTTTTCTATTTGGCAAGCAAATCAAACTTCCATTCAAAAGGTCTACATGGTGAACTTCATAGAAGCTCATACTGATCTTTGTGGTCCACAGGCAACTCCACTAAATGGTAGCAAGTATTAAATAGTTTTCATTGATGATCTAACAAGAATGTGTTGGATTTATTTTATAAGGTTTAAGTCAGAAGTTGCTGGAATTTTCTTGAAGTTTAAAACTTGGATTGAAAATCAAAGTGGCAGAAAGATCCAAGTCATCAGATCCAATAATGAAACTGAATACACATAAGATAAATTCAACTTATTTTGTGAAGAAGCTGGAATTGAGCACCAACTTACTGTCCCTTACTCTCCATAGCAAAATGGGGTCAGTGAGAGAAAAAATCGAACAATCATGGAGATGACAAGATGCTTGCTGCATGAGAAGAATCTACCAAAGAAATTTTAGGCTGAAGAGGCAAATACGGCTGTTTTCTTGCCAAATAGATTGGCTACAAAAGTAGTGGAGGGTCAAACACCTTTTGAAGCTTGGCATAGGTATAAACCTTCACTGACTAACCTTAAAATTTTTTATTGTTTATGTTTTCTCATATACCTCAGGTGAAAAGAGATAAACTTGACAAGAAGGTAGAACTTGGAATTTTCATTGGCTACAATTTGCAATCCAAAGCTTATAGAATTTTTCAACCACAAACTGGAAAAATTCTCATAAGCAGTGATGTGCAATTTCATGAACAAAAGCAGCGAAGTTGGGAAGAAGATAAAGAGGTAGTGAAAGTTGTTGAGCCATTGAATTTTACAGAGGAAATTGATGATTTTCCAGTTAGAGGAACCAAATTGCTTTTAGACATTTATCAATAATGCAATGTGGCAGTTTTTGAGCCTGCTAAATTTTGAGAAGCTGAAAAAGACAAGAAATGGATAGCTGCAATGCAGGAGGAGCTAGCCATGATTGAGAAAAATGACACGTGGGAGCTGGTAAAAAGGCCTAATGATAGAAAAATCATTGGAGTTAAATGGGTCTATAGAACCAAGCTAAATGCAGATGGCTCAGTGAACAAATACAAAGCAAGGCTTGTGGTGAAGGGCTGTGCTCAAGTTTTTGGCTTGGATTTTTCAGAAATATTTGCACCTATTGAAAGACTTGATACAATCAGATTTTTATTGGCAATTACTGCACAAAAGATATGGAAAATCTACCAAGTGGACGTCAAATCAGCCTTCTTGAATGGGTTTCTGCAAGAAAAGATCTATGTTGAACATCCGAAAGGGTTCATTGTTAAAGGACAAGAAGACAAAGACTACTTGCTAAAAAAGGCTCTATATGGATTAAAGCAGGCTCTTAGGGCTTGGTATAGTAGAATTAATAATCATCTTTCTGACTTGGGTTTTACAAAAAGCCTAAGTGAATCAACTCTTTATGTAAAGGATACTAATTCTGAAATTGTGATAATTTCACTATATGTTGATGATCTTTTAGTAACAGGCAGCGACTCTGTCCTTATTAAAGTATTTAAAGAAGAGTTAATGAAGGTCTTCGAAATGATATGCCTTAGAGAGATGGCTTTCTTTCTTAGAATGGAGATTAGGCAATCTCAAGATCAGATATTTATATGTCAACAAAAGTATGCAAAAGAAATTCTAAAGAAATTTAGAATGGAAGATTGCAAAAGCATGAGCACTTCTATGAATCAAAAGGAGAAGCTGATGAAAGATGATGGAGCTGATCGAGTAGAAGAAGGCAGCTATAGAAGTTTGGTTAGTTGTTTAATGTACCTTACAACAAGAAGACCACATATATTGTATGCTATGAGTGTACTCTCTAGATTTTTGAATTCTCCTAGCGAATTGCACATGAAAGTTGCAAAAAGAGTGCTTAGGCATGTCAAAGGAATGATGAATTATAGAGTCAGATTTAACAAGTGTAAAAATTTCAAACTTCAAGTTTTTCTAACAGCGATTGGGCTGGGTCTGTTGAAGATATGAAAACTACTTCAGGGTATTGTTTTAGTTTTGGCTCAGGTTATTTTTCTTAGTGTTTAAAGAAGCAAGAGATTGTTGCGCAATCAACTGCAGAGGCATAATTCATTACTGCTACAGCTGCTATCAATCAAGCGTTGTGGATAAGGACAATCTTATGTGATATGGGATTGGAGGCAAAGGAAAGCACAAAGGTATTTGTAGACAATCAAGCTGCTATTGCTATTTCTCAAAACCTAGTATTCCATGGAAAAACCAAGCATTTTAATGTGAAGCTGTATTTTCTGAGAGAAGAGCAAAAAAGAAGAGAAGTAAATGTAGTGCATTGCAAAATGGAAGAATAAGTTGCTGATATATTTACAAAAGCACTTCCAGCAAGCATATTTGAATTTTTTTTAGAATGAAACTTGGGATTTACAGCTCTTGATGCAAGGAGGAGTGTTACAATATGCCTCATGAGCTATAAGTTGGATGATGCTGATGCAAAGTTGGCATGATAAGAAGGTGTTGATGTGTCCTTTAATTGCAGAATTTTTCTGATATTTTTTTCAGTTTTTAAAATTCCTAGTCTTTAGGCATGTAGCTATTAGTTAATTTGTTCCTATTTCTTTGAAAGCTAGTGGGATTATGTTTCAGATTTTATTGCAATTCTGTTAGAATTTTATTGTATTGAAGCAGCTCTCATTCAATAATAGAAGGGTGATTTAACAGTCCATTTCTCTTATCTTCTTTAGCACCAATAAAATAACATTGAATTTTTTTTTTCATTCCTGGGAATCGATCTCAGAACTTGGAACATAGGCATTGAATACCTCAACCACTGGAGCACAAGCCATTTTTTGGGAGATGAAGAAAATGAAGAAGAAAAAGAAAAAAAATGAAGAGAGAATAAAACATTTTTAACCATTTTTAATTTTGTTGCTTATTTCCTTTAAATTTACCAATAGTGGTATCGGAGCATTTTTTAACTTTGAGGGATCTAAGATGAAGAAAAAGAAAAAATGAAGAGGGGCTTATGAAGTTTTTATAAGATACCTACAACTTACCTATACTCATAACCATAACAATAGCAATATCTTTCACTATAGTCATAACCATATTTATGACTTTAATAACAATCACAGCTATATCCATAACTATAAATTATGTCCATACCCATATCCATGACCACAATCACAATCACAATCACAATCATGACCATAAGCACATCCATGGGACCTTTCAAGTCTTTAAACTAGAAATGATGAAGACCTGTATGTCTATAAGCTATAACAAAATACAAAAATGATGATGACCCACATGTCACAAAACTACAACAAAATATAAAATGATGAAGACCGGCATGTCTATAAACTACAATGCTAAAAATGATGAAGTGATGGCAAATTTTTTTTTTTTTGATGTTCATAGAAAAGTGTCATGGCCAAGGAGGAGATTGATAAAATCAATAAAATCAAATTTAGAGAAGAGTTTTAAGTTTGCAGCAAATGATGCAAGGGGGAGTGTTAAAAATATCCCTCATTTGATGCACAAAATCAAGCAAGATCAAATCAAGAAATTTTAAATTGAAAAAATAAATTAAAGTTGTTTTTATTTGATAGTTTTTATCATATTTTATAGATTTTATTTTTATTTTTCTGTTATAAATTCATATATAAATATGCTATTTGATTGAAATAAACTATGTGCCATTTTCTTAAGCTCCGTTAAAAAACCAATAGTGGTATCAGAGTATTTTGATCTTTGAGGGACCTAAGATGAAGAAGAAAACAAAAAAAATGAAGAGAGGCTTATGAAGTTTTTATAATAATACCCACAACTTACCCATGCCCATAACTATAACAATAATATCATCTTTCACTATAGTCATATCCATATTCATGACTATAATCACAATTAAAACTATATCTATAACCAAAAATCATGTCCATACCCATATCCATAGCCACAATCACAATCACAATTATGACCATAAGCACATTCAAGAAACCTTTCAAGTCCTTAAACTGAAAATGATGAAGATCGGTATGTCTATAAACTATATATAAAAATGATGATGATTGACATGCCACAAAACTGCAACAAAATACAAAATGATGAAGATTAGCTTGTTTATAAACTATAACACAAAAAATGAAGAAGTGATCGGAAAAAAAGAAAAGAAAATTTTTGATGTTTAAAGAAAAGTGTCATGGCCAATGAGGAGATTGATAAAATCAAGAAAATCATGTTTATACAATTGACAAGTTTAGAAATTTTATTTTGCTATTTTGTTTCTTTCAGTTATCTTGTAAAGCTTATTTAAAGGCACTCGTAATTGATGAATCTGTGTGCAAAATAAATGCAAAATTCCAACTTTAGTTTTTGTCCGCTATATATTTGATTAAATTCCTCTTAAACTAACTTTTTATTTCTTTGCTACCTTTAATTTGTTATTTGCTATACTATTCTATTTTTTGCGGCAACTGAGGGTTTTTTTTGTAGTAAACTCAGTCCCCTCTCCAACAAAATTGGCATTAGAGCACTGGTTCATTTGTGACTAGGTATATAATGCATGGAAACCAACGGCAATGCAATGAGCATCTCTCAACCATCAATTCCAATCTTTAAAGGTGAATGCTATGAATTCTGGAGCATCAAAATGAAGACCTTATTCAAGTCTCAAGATTTATGAAACTTGGTTGAGCATGGGTACCCTGACCCAGATGAAGAAGCCAGGTTAAAAGAAAACAAGAAAAAAAGACTCCAAAGCACTATTTTTCATCCAACAAGCAGTGCATGAGTCTATTTTTTCAAAAATTGCAGCAGCAAATACAACGAAAGAAGCATGGACAACCTTGCAAATAGCATTCCAAGGCTCCTTGAAGGTGATGACAATGAAACTCCAATCTCTTCACCGTGAATTTGAAACCTTACAAATGAAAAATGGAGAATCAGTGCAAGATTTTTTATCTAGAGTTGCTGTAATTATTAATCAAATGAGGTCTTATGTAGAAGTTGTGACTGATTGGACTGTTGTTGCAAACGTCTTGTGAAGTTTGACTCCAAAATTTAATCATGGGGTTTCAACTATAAAAGAGTATAAAGATTTGGCCACATATACATTTGATGAATTAATGGGATCTTTGTAATCCCATGAGGCAAGATTGAATAGGGCAAATGAAAAGAGTGATGAAAAGGCATTTCAAGTGATAGGGGAGTCATCTAAGCAGCAAGATGATTTGAGAAAAGATCAAGTAGAGGATGTGGTAGAGGAGGACATCGTGGTAGAGGTGGCAGAGGTAGAGGAAGAACTGGTGGACAATATGAATAAGAGAAGATGTTTGATAAATTGAAAAATCACAAGAGTAATGTCCAATGTTACAATTGCAAGAGGTATGGACATGTAAAGGTAGAATGCTGAAGAAAAGAAACACAGGCAAATTATGCAGAAGATGAGGAAGAAGTCAAGCTATTCATGGCCTATAAAGATGATAATGTAGGTTCAAGTAATATATGGTTTCTTGACAGCGGTTGTTCTAATCACATGATTGGAATAAAATCATTGTTCAAGGAGCTTGATGAGTCTTACAAGATAAAAGTTAGACTTGGTGATGACAAGCAAGTGCAAGTGGAAGGCAAAGGCACATTGATAATAAACAATGGCCATGGTAATGTAAAGCTCCTTTACAATGTTTATTTTATTCTTAATTTATCACAAAACTTATTGAGTGTTGGGCAACTTATGAATAGTGGATACTCTATTCTATTTGATGATAACTCATGTGTGATTAGAGACAAAAAATCTGATTAGGTTATTGTTGATATACACATAACACCAAATAAACCTTTTCCACTTGAAGTTTCCAGTGTTGAAAATCATGCCCTTATTGTTAAAGAAAGTAATGATTCTAGATTATGGCATTTATGTTATGGGCATTTAAATGTAAAGGGCTTGATATTTTTAAGTAAAAAAGAAATGGTATTTGGGTTGCCTATAATTGAGTCATTGGATTTGTGTGAAGGGTGTATGTATGTGAAACAATGTAAAAAATCATTTCCTGTAGGAAAGTCTAGAAGCGCATCTGAGTGTCTTAAACTTGTGCATGCTGATTTGTGTGGTCCCATGAAAACACAATCGTTGGGTGGGAGTCGCTATTTCTTATTGTTCACTGATGATTATAGTCGCATGAGTTGGGTTTATTTTCTTTAATTCAAGTCAGAGACCTTTGAAACCTTCAAGAAATTCAAGGCACTTATTGAGAAGCAAAGCAGAAAAAGCATAAAAACACTTCACACTGATAGAGGAAGAGAGTTTGTGTCTTATGAATTCAATCAATTTTGTGAAGAACAAGGCTTGTATAGAGAACTAACAACACCATACACGTTAGAGCGAAACGAAGTGGCAGAGCAGAAAAATTGCACAGTTGTTGAGATGGTAAGAAGTATGCTGAAAGCAAAAGGGGTGCCAAATTCTTTTTGGGCTGAAGGTGTTGCTACTACTATATACTTGCTAAATTTATCTCCAACAAAGGCCATTCAAAACCAAACACCATTTAAGGCTTGGAGTGGTAGAAGACCATTGGTAAGCCACTTAAAAATATTTGGGTGTATTGCCTAATCTTTCGTAGATTCACAAAATCGCAGTAAACTTGATGAAAAATCTGTGAAATGTATTTTTGTTAGTTATTGTACTCCAAAGCATATAGGCTTTACAATCCTGTTAGTACCAAGATGATTGTTAGCATGAATTTTGTATTTGATGAAGAAGCAATTGAAGTTGGCATGAGAAATCAGATGACATTTAGTTGATAATACCAACAGAAAATGAAGCATCACCATCTGTCAGACAGCAACCAATTCCTCCAAATACACCTGGCTCATCCTCATCAAATTCACCAAGCTCTACTTCCTCAAGTTCCATAAGTGAAAGTTCATTTGAAAATGAAACTCCTCCAAGAAAATTCAGGCCATTAGCTAAAATTTATGAGTCCTCATAATCTTTATTTATTGCTGACCCAACAACCTTTGAAGAAGTTATGAAGAAAGAAGAATGAAGCAATGCAATGGAAGAGGAACTTATATCAATCAAGAAGACTGACACTTGGGACTTAGTGGATTTTCCTAGAGACAAGAAATCCATTGGAGTTAAATGGGTCTTTAGGACAAAATTTCAAGCAGATGGCAGCATACAAAAATACAGAGCACAGCTTGTGGTGAAAGGCGACTCTCAACATCAAGGTGTAGATTACAATGGCACCTTCTCTCTGGTAGCACAATTTGAGAAGGTGAGAACAATTTTAGCATTGGCTGCACAACTACAATGGCCGTTGTTTCAATTTGATGTTAAATCTACTTTCCTAAATGGTGACTTGCAAGAGGAGGTGTATGTCACTCAACCTAAAGGATTCACTGTTGAAGGCAAAGAAGAAAAAGTGTACAAATTGAGAAAATCACTTTACGGGTTGAAGCAAGCTCCGCGGGCACGGTACAACAAAATAAACTGTTACTTTCTTGATAATGGCTTTAAAAGAAGTAAGAATGAACCCAATCTTTATATAAAAAAGCAAGGTAAAAATGATATACTCTTTATTTGCCTTTACGTTGATGATATGATTTATATGGGTTCTTCTTCTCTAATTAATGAATTCAAAGCACGTATGAAGGAAAAATTTGAAATGTCAGACTTAGCAGAGCTGCACTATTTTCTTGGGCTGGAAGTGAAGCAAGTCAAAGATGGCATTTTTCTCTCACAAAGAAAATATGCTACTGATTTACTTAAAAGATTTAACATGTTGAATTGCAAATCTGCAGCCACACCAATGACTTTGAATGAGAAATTACAAGTTGATGGTGGTATGGAACCATCAAATGCAAGAGATTTTAGAAGTCAGGTTGGTGGCTTGATTTACTTGACTCATATAATTGCTTATTAGTAGTGGGATCGTTAGTGCAGGTTTATTCTGCTATTTTGTTGCTTTCAGTTATCTTATAAAGCTTATTTAAAGGCACTCATGATTGACGAATCTGTGTGCAAAATAAATGCAAAATTCCAACTCTAGTTTTTGTCCACTGTATGTTTGATTTAATTCCTCTTAAACTAACTTCTTATTTCTTTGCTACCTTTAATTTGTTGTTTGTTATACTACTCTATTTTTTCCAGCAACTGAGATTTTTTGTAGCAAACTCGGTCCCCTCTCCAACAAAATTGGTATCAGAGCCCAAATGGCTTAATCGCCCAATGATCCAAGGTCCAAGATGATAATAAACAAGCCAAGGCCTATGAAAAACTTAAGACCTGTGGCCCAAGACCTGAAGTCTGAAAGCAAATATGACTCGGTGAGAAAGACCCATGCAATAACCTGTGGCCTCTAAGGTTCCACTTGAAGAGTACAAGCTCAGGCAAAAATAATGATAGACCTAAAGCCTCTGAGACTCAAAGGAACACGAGCCCAGGATAAATGAAGGCAAGTCACAACTGGGCCAAGCTAGTTGGACTTGAGGGGGAGTGTTGAAAATATAAAAAGATAATCAAAAAGATGGAGATGGGAAATTACATCCCACATTGAAAAACACAAGAAAAGAAAAGCAATATATAAATTAGTGCTCACCAACAACAAAATGGCTTAAGCCATTTTGGTGGAAGTGAAACCAAATCTTTTTCAAGTCCATGCCAATATGTAATTGGGCCATCAATTTCAAACACATTTGAAGAAATGAAGATGATGAAGGCCAACACACTCTCATATATGCATACTTGGACTGGGCCCATATATGTATCAATCATAAATTCTAGCAGTTTATTCGTATATTCTCAATTCTATAACTTATTCACCATAACGAAAAATTTTAAGGGTATGCACCTGTGTTTGTGTTGTAATAAAAAAGTCTAGGTAGTTCTTGAGTAGCTATCAATAACTGTTAGTACAAAATGAGTAGAAGTTAGACTCTTCTATTTATATGGACCTCAGAGGTCAATATGTAGTAATTGAAATGTTTCATCATATGCATAGTATTAGATGGTAAAACTAGTCTTTCTTGTTTAGCTATATGGCAGATATCACACACACTGTCACCATCAAATGAATTGAGCTTTATTCCATTCACATGGCTCAAAACAGTATAAGAGGCATGACCTAAACTTTTATGCCAAAGATTGGTCATATTACTGGTACTCATACATGCAATTGATGAAATGTTATGGGTATTAGGTACATGATTAAAAGATTTTATTCTGTAGTTATAAGGGGTTTTCGTGATGGTATTAACAATGAATTTGAGTATTGCAATAGGATCAAAGGATGTGGAAGCAAGTATATAGAATTAATCACAAGTGTGCCCTACAGCCAATACTTATTTAGTCTTCTAGTCCTGTATCAAGCAATTGGTAGAGGAAAAAATGAAGAAAACATTAGTAGTTTGAATTAGTTTATTGACAGAAAGTTAATAAAAGGAAAGTATGAACTAAACATCAAAGAGACTAATTTTGGAATGAAGGGTGACTGTGCCTATTTTGTTAATAGTTAGAATGGTTAAATCAGATAAATGTACCGATATATGTGTGGACAAATTGGTTAGGCTTCTTATCAATGCACAATCTAAGTATATATGGCTAGTAGACCTAGTATCTATTATCTAGGTTTTACAACTCACTAGATTATGAGCCATATGTAACACCCCGATACCCTATATAAGTACTGTACATATACCTTGTATACATACAGTAAGTATATAAAGTATAAGGATGTCACTTTTTGTTACCTTTTAAAAACCTGTAACAAAGTTCAAACCATAATACATTAATTTACATAATATCTACAAAATCATTGTCTTTATCAAAACTTCATTTATACATATACATATCCTCTTGTCAAAAATACATCAAAATTAAAAGTTATACATGTATGCATTACCCTCTAGTTGGTCTCGACAAACCTTTACTCTTCTCGTGGCATAACGAAACACTTGTATCTTCCACCAAGCTACCTGCGCGATTATACATCCGCGCTAAGCCCGAAAGCTTAGTAGTACAAATATAAAATATAAACATACATTATAGATATGCTAATAGATAATAATATATCAATTCAATGTACAATTAGTTCTTATCATGTTTTTCCTTCTTGATTGCACCTTTCATACATATTGACAAATTTCATATATTATATACATTTAAACAAAACACTACCACCAACCACAATCCATTACTAATACTCATATTCAATATATCAATATACATACATTATATATCATACCAATCAAGAGTCACATTTCCAAAGAAGACAATTCTTATCACCAAACACAATTCATCATTACCACTCACAATCAATACACACACCACATATCATACTTCAAAAGATTAGTTTGTTCACAATTCACTAATATCCACAATTCATATATCTCATTTACAACAAATGACAGACTCGGGCCCAAAAGACACTAATATGCTATTCGACTTTCAGAGTTAATGCTTTGGTTTAATTATCACATTCATCAATATCCCAACTAGGCTTCAAGGATTAAGTTCAACCAAGCTTCAAGGGGAACAAAGCATGCTAAGTATCAACCCAACTTGGCTTCAAGAACTAATCCAACCTAGCTTCAAGGGTTGTAACATCTCAATTAGGCTTCAAGGACTAGACCCAACCAAGCTTCAAGGGGAGTAAAACATGTTAAACTTCAACCCAACTTGGCTTCAAGGATCAAGCCCAACCTAACTTCAAGAGATTGTTACCATTAGGCATGCCACCAACAACAAAACTCTGAAAATGAATAACACATTAGATACACAATTCATTGATTATTTCATCATCAATATCATTTTCAGTTCTCATCATTATTTAGGCAAACATGCCTCATTTATCACAATTGATTCATCCTCTAGGCAAACATGCCTCATTTATCACAATTGTATCATCATAGCCAATCACAATGGCTTTATATTCCATTTAAGTTATCATTGCCAATAACAATGGCTTCATATCACAATATATCTCAAATCACATTTCATGTTTCATCATTGATATATGCAACATTAATTACATTGCTAAACAAACATGTCATTAATCAATCATACCATATAGGCATACTTCAATCATGTCACTCAATCATACATAATCCATTTCATTACACATGTATCTTAAATTCATTGTCATATAATCCATGTGTCTATTTATTTCATTTTGACCATCATTATCAATCATGATAACATCACATTTCATCATTTCTCAAACACATTAACACCATTCATTATTCAAACATTTATCATAACAAATTGCATTGCACGTACCTTTCTTTTTGGATGATCATTATAGCTTTCACACTATACCAATGACAACATTAGTAACATTGAATTAATCAATATAATAATCTACTTAACACATTTATACTAAGGGTGTTAAGTCTCAAAATCATATAAAAGATTACATCTATGTAAGTTTGTACTTACCTCAAGAACTACTCCCATCACCTATACCTTTCCTTTCCCAAGAATTCTTCACATTAGGTTAATGTAACACAATTTCTTCAAAACCTAATCCAAAGATAGTTATTTCCATAAGAACATAAGAATGATAATCAATTAGAGCAACCTCAACACAAGACACGGGCACCAACACGGGCACCAACACGGCCGTGTCCATCAATTACCTTTCACACAGTAGCTAACACACTCAAGGGACACGGCCAAGCTTGTGGCCGTGTCACCCAACACATGCTCCAACACGGCCAAGACTCCCTTAGCTTGGCCGTGTCTCTCAACCAAAAGAGGCAGTGACAGACACGGTCAAGGGACACGGCCAAGCCAGTGGCCGTGTCTCTCAACACCAAAATTCCAGTAGCAGACATGGGCAAGTGACACGGCCGAGACAGTGGCCGTGTCTCTCCAAATCGATCCAACACGGCCGTGTCTACCCTAATCCTGGCCGTGTCTCACAAAGAATGAAGATTTCCAACGAGGCCAAAATCATATATTCAATGTATTTCAACTTCAATAAACATAAACATACATCATTCAATCAACTCTCCATCTCATATATATTAAACCTTACTAACCAATTTCAATAATCCATCATCAACCTCACAATTAACCTTATTAATATCATCTAACTATCAATTCAACATATCAATACTCTTAATCTTCCATTAACATCACCATCACACCAACCATATCAAATCCAACTCAAACAATAGAAATCAAGACAAAGAATTGAATACTTACTTGAATATCTTATCAATTCTTCAATCTCTACCTTCAATTCTCTTAAAACCCCAAGATTATGATGAAGATCATCACCTCTCTTTAACTCTCTCTCTCTCTCTCGTGCAAGAACCAAAAGGAGAAGAAGAAGAAAAAAGACAAATCTCTTTTCTCTTCTCACGATAGCCACACAAATATAATAATAATAATAATAATAATAATAATAATAATAATAATAATAATAATAATAATAATAATAATAATAATAATAATATCCAAAAGAAAATTACCTCAATGCCCTTTAACCATTTATTCTAACTCTCTTATTACTCAAATGCCCATTTAAGTACTTTCACACTCAATAAGATAAATATCTTTTCCCCTTGACTCTCCATTTGACCAACTTATATGTTTTATATACTAACATATATACAATATATACATTCCAATTACACAATCATTTTCTTTGCACAACATATATATACCTTTAATTCAAATCACACAACAATTGTATTAAAAATCCTAGGCATATATTGGGATATTACACCATACCTTCAAAATTCATCAGTAGGCTTGATGCTACCCTAGCAAAATTAGCAAAATCACTGGCTGACATCTTCATTTAACAATGTTGGCCATTTCTTGCTGGAGTAATATAGATAACATTAAACTAAGATCTATTTACTTCTTGTTTGTAGTTTCATAGTCATCAAGTGGAGTATCTGCCTCATTTGTTTTCTCTACTCCAACCAAGTTTACTCTTTCCCTAATGTCAGATTGTTTTTTCCTTATTTATTCTTATCGTTCTTTAAACCATTCTGAATATCCATTTAACTTGAATCAAATTTCCCTAATTTGCTTAAGTCTGTGACAATAGTCATACATTCTATCCTTTTTTATCGATCTTAGTTCTCTTCCTCCCCATCTTGGTATCATTATTAATTCTTGAATTAAAATTCTTCGCCAGCAGAGCACTACTTTCAATAGATTCAGTGTTATAATTCATATTAACTTGCTTTTGTCTTTCTTCTCTCAGTGCCATTGAAAAGACTTTGTTAATGGTGGGAAGTGGATCCATATTCAAGATCTCAAAGGCACTCCTAAGCCCATAAAAATTGCATAATTCTTGATGTTGTCTCCCTCTTATTCAATTTTCTTACTAAACCATGTTAAGCATAATACAATCCCACATTGATAAAATATAGAATATTGAATGAGCTTATATATAATTAGGTTCTCCAACCTTATAAGTTAACTTTTAAGGTTGGCTCTTCCAAGAGTATATAAGCTCTCAACATATCTACATGGCATCATAGCAAAAATAATATTTGTACCCCTCTTCTTTTATCATAACTCCTCTTCTATCATAATTCAGATTGTGATTTCTCTTTTAATTTTTGGTATGTTTTCGAGTTTAGAATCATTCTAATTCTTAACCCATTGAGGGTTTCATTTGCTCGATGATGGGCTTTAAAAAATTTTTCTCCATCCGATATGAGACATCCCTCGAACTTTCTAATTTTTCACCTGGTATGAGAAGTCCCTCAGGCTGAAAATTCTCTTGATCCGGTCTATATCATAAATATACAAGTATCAACTAAGCTTATCAAAAAACATTTCTTGACCTAGTTATTACTTGTGGGAGGCTATTGAGTATAATACAATCCCATATTAATAAAATATAGAATGTTAAATGAGTTTATAAGAAAATCTTACAAGCTAGGTTTTGAGGTTGGCTCTTCCAAGAGTATATAATCTCCCAACATTTCTACAATCCATAATCACATTTATTGCACATACACACATATATGGGATTCATCCTGTTTAACTTATCCCAACACTTATGAATCCTATTCTAATATGTTATCACTGAGCTATTCCCGTGGTTAATAGATGTAACCTTTTGTTATAGTTGATATATGAGTGGTCCATTATTTTCACCCCAACCTCTGCTTAAGAGTATCCCAAAGCTCCTTAGAACTGGGATAGTATACGAAGGAGTTTGACATTTCCTTTGTCAATTAGTTCAGAATCCATGATTTTATCATTGAGTCCCCCTTCTAATTTCGATACTCATTCTAATACGAAGGTACTGCTGACAGCCATTAATGAAACACAATTTGTCCTTCGCCTCTGGCGAGATATGTATCGATGTGCTCCATGTAAGGTAGTTATTGTCATTTAATGGTATGGTCTCTAACACTATGCCTAAGTGATCAAACTTCTTAAGGAACAATGGATCAATTTTCTATCCATTGATTGTAGGTTATGTTCTTGCTTGATATCTCGGATTAAGAACCTCTTCTTCAGTGCTAGCTTACACCATAAATCAAAGGAAATTAAAAAATCAACATTACTGTATTCACAAAAATTATAAGCATATAGGAATCCTATCTTCAATTGCTATAGCTCTGATACCAAGTTTAAAGATGAAGAAAACAAGTATTGAGAATTAATTATCTCGATATTCAATCAATCTGTACAACAACCTTTTATCTAGTTATACACATGAAATAAAAAACTTTCTACTAATTTCTACTCTAACTAACATGCCAGCTATATAATAAACATTTAACTAACAACCAGCTCACTCAACTAGCAACTATAGCTAATTAACTTATATATAATCTCTAACGTTATAATAAAGTTAAAAGTTGATGGAAAAGGTAAATTGTGGGTTTCTGAACTATATAAAAGTATGATAAGTTATCTTCTTCTTTTTTTTTTGTATCTAACCACATTTAAATGTAATATATAATTTCTTTTTTATATCTAAGCATAGAAACATAGTCTTTGTGTTTGCATGTGTGCACATTTTTAAGCTAATTCAAAAGAATTGCATATTATCAGTATCAAAGAATCATGTGACACCTTATGGAGACATCGAATTTAGATACTTTATGGACACATCAAATTTAGGTTTATGGTATTCAAAGGGATCCTTATTTGATTTAGATAGCTACTCTAATGTTAATTATGAAGGATGTAAATTTGATAAGAAAATCACTAGTGGTACATGTCATTTTTTATGAAACATGCTTGTATCTTGGTTTTTAAGAAACAAGATTTAGTTACTTTGTCAACCACAGAAGTCAAGTATATAGTAGCTGCATGTTGTTGCACTCAAGTTCTATGGATAAGAAGTAAACTTAAAAATTCTGAGCCATTTAATAAAAGTATTCCATTAAATATGATAACAAAACCCCATCCAACATTCATAATCCACGGATGGAGATATTAGACATCAATTTCATAGGAATCATGTTAGCAAAGGCCATATTACACTAGAATTTATAGATATGCATCATCAATTCCCTGATATCTTCATAAAACCCTTGGGCAAAGATACATTTTTATAAACTCAAAGGGAATTAAGTATGATTGATGTCTCATAAACATGTTCTTCTTTATCATAATGTAAATTAAGAAAATCATATTTAATTTGTTTTTGTGATCATGCGTGCATTTTGATATTTAAGTGATTGAACTTTATCAATTCTTAACCCTTTGGTTCTAACTGATATAAATTTACCCTATTGGTCAAACAAGATTCATGATAAAATATTTGAAATTCTATGAAGCAAATTCCTAAACTTCCTTATAAGAAATTGAAATTTTCTAAAGCTAATGCTTTTTAATTATTTGGCTAATTTGAAATATGGATAGTAAGCATTTTACTATTGTTCCTTCCCATGTAACACTTGTTATCTTATTGAAGATGAAATTTAAATTTTAAATTATAGCTAAAATAATGATTCATGAGGAGGGAAAGTGAAAATTGCAAAAAGGAGAAAGAGGATAGACATTTTAGGCAAGCTTAAAGTATATGAACAAAGAAAATTTTGGGTTGAATTCTCCATTCAACAACTAAATATTGTTATGAAATGTTTCGGATGAAGAAAATGGTAAGTAGTAGAAGTATTGATTTTTCTACACTCTCTTCTATGGTCTACATGATGAGATGAAATAATTATGCATTATATTTTTTAGGAGTCCATATTTAATAGAGATTCATATGGATATTTTTGTAAATATTATTTATGAAAAATTTACCCTACTCGTCACATGGCTAAAATGATATTGACATTTTTTTTTATTAAAGAAACATCTAAGGAAGTTGTTAGTTATTTAGGAAAGATATTCAGGTTACCTTTAGCTAGAAGGTCTAACTAACTTCTCAAGAAAACAAGATGTCTCTTCCACATGGGCTAGTTGATAGTGAGCAGAATTTGATAATATTTGCAAGAATATTTAAGCATGTTATTATATGATTATATTGATTTTGAAGCATATTTGCATAGGTTACAACTTAAGAAGGAAAAAGGAACCAATTGAAAAAAAAGTGGTGAAAAGTTGCAAGCCTTGGGCAAGGCTAATACCCGAGACATATTTGATTCTAGATGATACAAGTGACAGCTGAAAACTCCTATCTATTTAGAAGGCTTAAGTTACCAATTTTGAGTAGATTAATACAGATATTGTGATTTATTTATTTCCATATTAAGTAGATAATATTTAGAAATTTTAATAACTATTAATTTTTATTATTTTTTTTATTTTTCTAACTAGTTAGAATAAAAAACCTTTAATAGTAAGGATTTAAATAGCCAAAGGGGCAGCAACCCTATATGACTTTGGTTGGGGACTTTAGTCCACCATTTTTGTCCATTATTTTTATAGAGTTCTTTTATTTTATTTCAAGTTTTCTTTCATTCAATCATGTGTAAATAATTCTTAATCGGTTGAAGGGTAATTAAGGTTTTTAATTTTCCAAGATTTGTGAGATCTAATCAAATTCTTTCTTTGCTTTCTTTAATTTCAATATTTATGTATTTTCTATAGCTCAATTTTGTTATTAATTTGCTAATTAAACACTAGGGTCTATTGCTTAATTAATTGAATAATATATTGCCATTCAAAACTTAGAATCTATAATTGTTCTTAAGATTTTGATACTTGTGGCAATTATGTGTAATAGTAAGAAGATATGCAATCTAATTTAAATATATTCCACAGTGAAATTTGTTGATTAGAATTAGGTCTTTTAATTAGTAAAGCTGCTAGTGGGTTAAATCCTACATTGTGTCCTTATAGAGTTATTCAATAACAAGGATTGAATAGAGAGCATTTCTCAACTAATTTATCATCTAAGGAAGGATTGACCAATGAGAGCGCCTCGATTAGCTATAAGTAATTTGCTAAAAAAATTAAAGAAAAATATTTTTGTATCAATGATCAGATCTAAGTATTGAAACTAAAATTATTCTCTTCAACTGAAATTTTTCCTATTCTTTTTTCCCAATTTAGTTTTATTATTTATTAATTTATTAATTTAATTTTCAATTTTAATCTAATTTTAGTTCTTAATTTATAAACATTTCTTTTTATTTTTTATTATTTTATTTTGGTTTTCAAAAAAGATTTAAATAAGTAGTCAATTCTCTGCGGATTAAACTTTGTTTATCACTACTACAATTTAATTTATTTAGGAATATGCTTTTATTTTCAGTGGCTTCAACACCTATCACTAGTCTGATGAGTGAGCAATGATTTTACTCACAATTTTGCTTGACGACTCACCTTCAAGATCTAGCTCACGAATCTTCTACCAATTGCTTAACTACTTAATTTTTGTAAAGGGTGATAGTAATGACAATATCAGTAACATGAATTTTTTCAATATTGTCTTCACATAATGAAAAATATAGTTGTACTTGGATAGTTGTTGAATCATTTAGAGAGAGTTATTTTAAGATTAAGGGAAAATTGGTTATGGGGATGTACATCAATATCATAGAAATTCACTTCATGTTTCTAACTCCTAACAATCAATAATATACAAGGATTAACAGTCAAGATGAGATGGAGTTGAATAGCTTAAGGGAGATGGAGGTTGCATATGTGAAGCAACTTTGGCATATCATATTTGTACTTCATGAGTGTTTT
The DNA here is from genome assembly GCA_947685225.1 of Garcia nutans. Taxonomy (NCBI): domain Eukaryota; kingdom Viridiplantae; phylum Streptophyta; class Magnoliopsida; order Malpighiales; family Euphorbiaceae; genus Garcia; species Garcia nutans. The sequence goes on from CANTUV010000032.1 coordinate 15,651,590, forward strand.
TATTGAATGGTAGGATTGATGATATTCTTCGACTTGTGCATGAAATGGTTTATGAGATGCTTTGAGACATGAGATTAGGAGCTACTTTTGAGGATTTGGTTGTATTATTTGATGGAGAAGAGAAAATGTTCAATGAGGGAGAAATTTTATATGTTTAGTGTTATAACCTTTTTTATTATAACAAAAAAAGAGTGAGATATATATATATATATATATATTGTACAAAAGGGGAGAGAGGGACATTAAATTAAGGGAGAATGTAAGTAGCAATGTTGGTATAGTTTAAGAAGGAGAATTAAAATTTTGTTTCTAAACTGTGTCCTTGAATAATTTGATGCTTTAGAAGGCTTACTTTTGTATTACCGAAAAAGGGAAGATTGTTATCCCCACATGTATTCAAATGATGCCAAAATATCATTTTAATATTTCCTAAGTTCTGAAACAATTTTATCAAAATATTTTATTGCAATATAGTATGAATGCTCATTAGTAAGTTCATAATTATTATAATAACCTACAATTCCATCAAAATCAAGTAGTAGGCAAAGTAATGTCTATTCATTAAGAAGAATGATCATTACATCTGATGCATGCTCAAACAAAAAACAAATTTGTATGTGTTATGATAAACAGAACACATATTACTAGCACAATGGTATCTTAAATGAATTTCAAGTAGAAAGGCAAGCAACACTCATTTATAGTAATAAGCAGCACTCATTTATAGTAATAAGCAACACTCATTTATAGTGATAAACAACTATTACATTTTAGAATTTGAATTTTAATGGGAATACAAAAATTCAATAATCAAGGGATTTGATCTCAAGATAATTTTAGACAAAGACAAAAGTAATGCCATTTTATGGTTTGGAATAGTTCTTCATATTGATTGAGGATAAAATAAAAACCAAGTATAAAGTAAATTTATGCTTATTACTTATTTGTAGCAAATGTTGCAAGGATGAGCATTTTCATATGTAAGAGTGACTTTTGAAAAGGCACCAATATTACTTATAGTCATAATGGATGTTACATTCAAAATGATGAATATTAATAATTGTTACTGACAGAATCTGAAAAAGATTTTCCAATCATTAAAAAGAGTTTAAAATTCAAAAAATTACTTATCATATCAAAACAACTTGTTTTTGAATCCAAATGATCAAGGTTATGGAAAGGAATATTTCTAAGAGCAAAACATGAAGTGTTAGAGGTCGAAAGATTTTTTTTTCATTACTAAAGTGCTAACTTCCAATCTTTAAGCAATTATTTTCTCACTACTATTAAAAATACTTTATGCTTCAAAACATATTCTTATTGTATTTATATAGTAATATTATAAACTTAATTTTCATTATTGTCATAACTTTATTATAAAAATTTCTTGTTGACTTTAAAATTCATTTCCCTACACACTTTTATGTATTATTTGGTGAATCCCAATTTTGCTACTGTGAGAGGCCAAACCTTGAATAACTATAACAAAATCTAGGAAAATTAACTTCCAATCCTCTATAACTATTAGTCCATTATGAAGCTATTGGGTGCAATTTTTTTTTTGAGCTTTAATAAGATAATATTATATATTAAAAGGAGAGATTACAACATATAAAGGCCCATAGACACAATATAGAAGTAAAGCAATCTTCTCAACCTTAAGCATAGAAATAAACCTAATCTTTAGCACCCCCCCCCCCTTGAGATACCATGGCCTTAAACAAACTGAGATATGACCTACAAGTAAGAAAAAGGATGACACCTTTCACAGTTCCTCTAGCTCCTTAATTATTGTTGCATAAATAGCGAGGGAAAAAGGAGATCAGAGACTCCTCTGTAGGGATCTTTGAAAAAAATAGCTTAGATAAGGCAAATGAAAGGAGTTGAACACATATTAACATCAAGACTATTAGAAGCAAAGCTTCCTCATGGCAAAACCATAAGAAAAGCCCAAAGGGGGCTAAGGCAATCAAAAAGATATATGAGAAGATTATTGTATTTCTAGCTATTGGATCTCCAATGAAAATACAAACCTCCATTGAAAAGTAGACAGAACCATGAAAGGCTAGATGTAGAAAATAAATAACTAAAATCATAAAACTTGAAACTTGAAAACTAAAGAGCTATAAAGATAAATAAAGAGAAACAAAAGATCTAGGGCTGCCATCGGCTCAACTATCCTAGATTTAAAGATGAAAGAGTGAAAACCTTAAACAAGAGGGGAACTCTTCAGAGAAAAAGGAGCATACCCTAGCAGCATAGCTATTGGGTGCAACTTTGTATTACTTGTGAAATCCAATGTCATAGATTTAGGAAAAATAGATGTACGAAAATAGTCACTTTAAACAACCATAAAATTGGTTAATATTATCTATCTTAACTCTCTTTGCATTCATTACTTGATTATTATGGTATTATATTATGGTAAAATAATTGTTAATTTTTTATTAAACTACTAGGATTTCCCCTTTTCTTTTTTAAAATAATTAAATTAATATTATACTAAATAAAATATAAATTTAAAAGTCATATTCTAAATTTGTCATGTCAAATTTAAATTTATATTATTTTAAGTTTTATAAGCATATCAATATTATTATATGAAAATTAGAAATGTGAAAACTTTTTATATGATTTATTGTATTATTGACAACATAAATTTTCAAGAATTTATATAAAAAATAATAATAAAATTAGTAAACAATTCACATTATAAAAATTTAAAATTAAGCAATTGGAATGCATGTGATCTTATCACTTTAAACATTTTGTTTTTTTTCATTAACATTTTTTAATAATACGCTTTTATACATCAATTGACTTTTTTCTTTCACAATGATATTTTCTATTTTGTTGTAATTTTAAGATAAAAATACTTATTACATTTTGTAAGAAATAAAGGTTTTAAAATTAACCTCTTCAATAGCATTATGTTAGATTTGTCCCCAACTAATTTAATATCTCGAATTTAGGTTGGTTGGAGATTGTTAGAGATTTATTTGTTTTCATATCAATAAATAAATAATTTTCTATCGATTCTAATTATACCAAAGTCACATATTTTAAATATGCAACTAAAATTAAACACTAGTTGAAAAATAAAAATTCAATTAAGATCGAGTTGAATTTGGACTCGATAACAATCTTAAGGGAAACTGTTAATTTTAGAAAAAAAGAAAAAAAGTGAAATTCAGATAGAGACTCGTGAACTTTGTTTGATTTCAACATTAAATCTTTGTAAATTTATTTATTGATGCAGAATGTTTTAATTATCTTTTTACATATTAACAAATTATTTAATATTTGATAAAGAAATTATATAATACATTATACATACCACAAAAAATCATGAATAAATAAATGAAATAAGAAACTGTTGGGAAAAAAACGTGGCAAGTTTAATAAATGAATAATCAAACACAGTCTTGCCCAAATAATATCAAAGCTAATCCTTTTTCTCTCATGTGCAATATTTAAAATGGGTAATAAAAATAATAATAATAGCAAACCACAATCACAATTATAAGAACACTAAGAGAAAATTATTCAATACGAAGAGAAAAACTATGGGACCTAGTCTATTAAAATACTTTCATCAATAAATTAATGAGTACACAAGTTCTTCTCTAGCTTTACTAGAGGCAATCACAATCAACCACAATCTCAACGAATCTCAACAAAACATCACCCAAAGGTGGTAATCACAAATACAAGAGAAAATTAGAAAGATTTCACTAAGATGGGTATCTAGAAAAGACACAAGATGAAGGCTTTTCAATGCTCCACACTGTTCAAATTGTAGAGCTCGATGAAGAGAATAACATATAAGAATTTCATTAAAATTAGGTAAGGAATGACGATCTTGGTTGATTATTTTCTCCAAAATGTACACAATCTTTCTTTTTATCTCTCTCTTCTCTTTGTTTACGTTCCTGCCATTGCTTTCTTAGAAAGCCAAAAATAAGACTTTTTTTCCTAATTTTTAACCTATCAACTTTTTTCTTCCTATTTTAATTATTAATTATTGTTGTAGATCCCACTACTTAAGTGGGATGCCGTCAACATATCTTCCCATCACACTTAAGTGGTTGGGACTTTTATACCAGAAACTTTACTACAAACAACAAGCTTCTCCATAGATAGAGCTTTAGTTATCATGTCAGAGTTATTATCATTTATGTGAATCTTTTCAAGCTAAAACTATTTTATCTCCAGTGCATCTCTAATCTAATAGTATCTCACATTAGTATGCTTGGATTATGAGTAAAAAATGGAGTTCTTACTGAGATGAATGGTATTTTTACTATCACAATACAACACATACTTTTCCTGCTCAAAGCTCAACTCTTGTAAAAACTTCTTCATCTATAGTAACTCTTTGATTGCTCTAGTAATTACAATATAATCAGCCTTAGTGGTGGATAAGGCAATGTATTTTTATAACTTTGATTGCTAAGATACTGCTCCCCCTGTAAAAGTAATCAAGTATCCAGAAGTGGATTTTCTAGAGTTAATGTCAATAGCCATATCTACATCTCTGTACCCATCGAACACAAGTTCCTCTAAAATATCTAAGTATCTATTTCACTGCTAACCAATGTTCTTTACTAAGATTAGATTTGAATCTACTTACAACTCTAATAGCATAAGCAATATATGGCCTTCTGCAAACCATAACATATATCAAGCTATCAACTGCAGAAACATAAGTCACTTTCTTCATTTCTTCTTTGTCATTCTCACTTGAAGGACATCATTTGAAACTCAACTTGAAATGTCCTGCAAGTGGAGAGCAAACTACTTTTGCCTTGCTTTTGTTGACCCTATTAAAAACTTTCTCAATGTATTTCTCTTGACACAACCATAACTTTCTTCTTTTCCAATCCTGAGTAATTTTTATCCTAAGAATTTTCTTGGTAGATCCCAAATCCCTTCATTGCAAAGGACTTGCTAAGCTCTTTCTTCAAAGAACTTATCTTATCAACATCATGACCAATAATCAACATGTCATCCATATAAGACAATAGGATAATAAAGTTACCATCATGGAACTTCTTCACAAATACAAAGTGATTAGCAATTGTCTTTTCATACTCATGATCTGTCATGATGGACTCAAATTTCTTGTAACACTACCTAGGAACTTGTTCAAAGCCTTTCTTCAATATGCATACATGGTTCTCTTTTCCTTTAACTTTGAACACATCTGGTTGTTTCATATAAATTTTCTCCTCTAAGCCTCCATGGAAGAAAGTTGTCTTCACATCAAGTTGTTCTATCTCCAAATTCAAACTGGCAGCTAAATAAGGATAACTCTAATAGAGGGAATCTTGACCACATGTGAGAAAATTTCTTCAAAGTCAATTATCTTCTTCTTTCTAAAACCCTTCACAACCAACCTAGCCTTATACCTTGGCTGTGAACTGTTGTTTTCAGTCTTCACTCTGAAAGCCCATTTGTTCTTTAATGCTTTCTTTCCTTTAGGCAGCTTTACCAACTCATAAGTGTGGTTCTCATACATGGACTTCATCTCATTTTATATAGAATTCAATTACTCAATTTTCTAATCATATGTCGTTGCCTCTTCATAGCTTTCAGGTTCTCTCCCGTCAATAAGCATCACATACTTACGAGGAGAGTATCTTTGAGAAGCCACTCTTTTTTGTTAGATCTTCTTAATTGGACTTCAGTTGGTAGTGCAAGAGGAGGCTGATCATAATACTCATTAAAAACCTCATCAGTTTCATCCAGGAATATGCTTACCATCATTATTAACATTTTGTTCATATGTATCACTTTGTTCAGAACTGGAGCATTTTAATGTGAGGTCTGGAACCTTTCCTTTAACTACTTTAGGCATTTTAAGATCTTTAATAGTTTGATCTTCAAAGAACACCATATCTCTAATTTTGATGACATTTTTATTAATAGGATCCTAAAATCTACAACCAAAGTCTTCATGTGTATAACCCAAAAAAATGCATTCTTTAATCTTAAAGTCAAGCTTGGATCTCTCATCTTTTAGAATGTGAATAAATGTCATGTATCCAAAAACCCATAGATGATCATATGAAACATCTTTTCCCTTTCACACTCTTTCTAGAATATCCTCATCAAGGGGAATAGAAAAAGAAAGGCTAATTAGGTCCACTACAGTTCTCAATTCTTCATCCCCAAAAGGACTTAGGAAGTTTAGCATGAGAGAGCATATATTGGATCCTCTACACAATGGTCTTATTCATTCTCTTAAAAACTCCATTTTGTTGAGGTGTTTTTAGATCTTTTCCTAGTGAATGTCATGCTTCTTGCAATACATCTCAAAATGGACCCCTATAGTCTCCACCATTATCTGCATGAACACATTTTAACTTCATTCCTGTTTCTCTTTCAACACTTGCATGAAAATGTTTGAACACATTCAACACCTAATCTTTGGATTTTAAAGAAAAGCCCATGCTTATCTAGAGTGATCAATAAACATCAAAAAATATAAGGTACCACCCGGGGTTCTATCACTCATAGAATAGACATTAGTGTGAACTAAATCAAGAAATTTTGATCTTCTAGAATAATAAGATCTCTAAAATACAAATTTATATTGCTTTCCAACCAAGCAATTAGTGTAAGATTCTAGATGCATACCTATCAAGGGTAGACATTTCTTCTTAGCGAGAACATCAAGTTATTTCTCACTTTAGTGACTAAGCATTTTATGCCATAAATATGATGAAGTATCTGCTACTGCATTCACCTCTTCTTTGCATACCTTGTTGCAAGAAGTATAAGGTATCTTGTCCATTTCCTTTAGCGAATATAAGATTGTCTTTAGTAATTTTGCAATTCTTTATGCTAAAGGAACTAATACAACCCTCACCAGCAAGAGTGCCAGTAGATATAAGATTGAGACAAATCTTAGGAACGTGTCTTATATAATTGAGCCACAACTTGCACTCGGTATTAGTACTCAAACATACCTTACCCATTCCAATAACCTTGGCTAAAACTTCATTTCTAAAATCACCACTGGTATATGATGTGAAAAGTTCACATTTAGTAGAAATATGATATGAAGCTCCAGAATCAACAATCCAAGATATTTCATGGCCATCAAGGTGTAAATAATTGTTCCCAGTGGAAATGACAATGTCCCCATCGAGTACAATTTAAGTTGTATCTTTGTCTTCTTTCCTTTCCACCTTTCTATCTTTTACCTACTCCTTTTTTAACTACCTGTAAAATCTTTTCACATATCTTAGCTTGCCACAATGATAGTAAGTAATACCTTTTCTTAGCTTGGATATGCTTCTTGACCTATCACGGCTGTTTGACTGCTTGTTTGTTCTGTTACTACCACACCCTTCAATAACTAGTGCTTCTGAGTGGGTAGAAGAGTCTTGATATTTTCTCTTGATTTTTTTCATTTGACAAAGTTTCACATACTGCATCCATAGATAGTTTGCCTTCCAGAGCTGAATTACTCTAGGCAACTACTATAGTCTCCTAACTATCAAGTAAAGTATCAAGAAGCAAACAAACCTATAACTCTTTAGACAACACAACTTCTATATTGGTTAGATAATTTACAATATCTTTAAAATCACTCAAGTACTCAATCATACTGCTCCTATCTTTAAATCTCATATGGACAAGTTTTCTAATAATAAAAGTTTTATTTTATAGAGATTTTCTTTCATACGGGTTGGCAAGTTTTCCCATAAAGCCTCAATATTTTTCTCTAGAGCCATATGATAATAGATACTATTATCTATCCATTGCCTAATTGTACTTATAGTCTTTATGTTCATTTTTCCCATTCTTTGTCAGATTTATTTTCTAATTTGCCATTTTCACCTCTAATAGGATCACAAAGATCCTTTCAAATCAAAAGATCATACATTCTAGGTTTCCAAATAGTGTAATTTGATGAAGTCAATTTAAATATAATATTAGACTCATCCATTTTAAATTGCACAAACAATAGCCAACCAGGCTCTGATGCTAGTGGTTGGAAAAAAAGTCACAACAAGTCTAATAAACGAATAATCAAACACAACCTTGCCCAAACAATATCAAAATTATATCTTTTTCCATCGAGTGTAATATTTAAAATGGGCAATAAAAATAATAATAGTAGCAAATGACAATCACAACCGTAGGAACACCAAATTTTTAAAGTGGAAAACTCTTTAATGTGAAGAGAAAGACCACGAGAGCTAGTCTAGTAAAAAACTTTCACTAATAAATTAATGGGTACACAAGTTCTTCTCTAACTCCACTAGATGCAATCATAATCAACAACAACAACAACTAAGCCTTAGTCCCAAACAAGTTGGGGTCGGCTGTATGGATCCTCAACAAAATAAGCTCAAAAGACACCAAAAAAGATACTTCAGCCTTAGGCCCCTTCCAAGACACGAATTTTACGTCTCCATTCAAGTCTGTCATTAATCAAATCCGCATCAAGATCTAAGGCACGTAAGTCTCTTGATTAATCATAATCAACAACAATCTTTACAAATATCAACAAAATATCACCCAAAGGTGATAATCACAAATACATGAGAAAATTAAAAGGATCTCACCAATATAGGTATCTAAAAAAGGCACAAGATGAGGGCTTTTCAATGACCCACACCGTTTAAATTGTAGAGCTTGATGAGGAGAATAACACTTTAGAATTTCATCAAAATCAGGAAAGAAATGACCATCTAATCTTGGTAGATTGTGTTCTTTAAAACTTACACAATCTTTCTTTTTCTCTCTCTTCTCTTTATTTAAGTTTCTGTTGTTGCTTTCTTAAGCTTTTTGCCTTTTTTAACCTATCAATTTTTTCTTCCTTTTTTTTAAAAAAAGAAATTTAATAGTTATTGCGAGTCCCGCCACTTGAGTGGGATACCACCAACAAAAACTAATACTTAAATAATAGAAAAGAAAAGGGAAGAAAAGCATGTCAGGTTGTTTATTATATAACATATGTTTTCTCTTTGTCAATTTATGAATATATAATTCTTTCTTTCTTCTCTTTGCTTTCTTTGTCAATTTTACTTTGATTTCTTTCTTAATAATCTCAATTTATATTCACCAACCTACCTCTTTTTAGTTCTCCTAGCTTCTATGAAAACTGTTTAGCTTCTATTTACAATATATATACATATATAAGAAATAATCTTTAAAAAAATTCACTAGAGTTTTGTCTATAGTTTGGGAATTATCCAAAATTAAGCAACTCATCCTGTAAAACTATTATATTTTCTATAAGTATTTTCCATACCACTCACAACCTAAAATTTCATGATTATATAAACACATAGATAGTAATTCGCATAAATACATTACAAAACCAATATCATATCGTTACATTTCTATATCATGTCACAATGTACATAATAGCAAAGTAGTTAGTCAAAATAAATATTTACATGCAATGCCAATGGCTCTAGTCTAGTGGCAAAGTTGAACTTCTAGTATCAATCTAACAACTAGACCCAACTTGGTCTACTAGGGCTCTCAGCCTTTACCCTGTCACCTGCACGATAAAAAAAATCATGCTAAACTACTAGCCCAGTGGTATATACTTTGATAGAGATGAATAAAAACATATCAAATATTTTGAGAATGCATCATATGGTAAAATCATATAAAACATATATACTTCTTTAATAAATCATAAACATTAAGATATGCATTGTGCCCAAATATCCTTATATAATAATTTAGTTCTAGAAACACTACTTTGGCTTATCTCAAAAATAGTGACACTAATGTCTCTCGCATGTGGGCATAGCTATATCTGTGATATCCCGTGTCTCACCCGTATTATAATCATAATTATGACACTAATATGTCTCGCCCAGGGGCGTAATTATGTCTATGACACCTTGTGTCTCACCCCCAACGGCATATGGCATGCCAAAAACTACCAAACACAATCTTCTAAAACTAGTTAAGGTATAAGGTAACATACATTACACATTTATCATCTTATACCTTTTCCTCATTTCACATTCTAGTCATACCATGCATATATCATTATCATTTAAGTTATATTCTCATGGTTACCAACCATACAAACATCTTTTATCACAATCAAATGCCATAGCTGTATTACCCGAAGGCTACACCCATGCTTTCAAGAACAACCAATGAATCAAGCCCATGGCTATGGCTTTCCAAAAGCCATGCATGTGGCTTAGAAAATGCCACTGCCAACTTTAGGTGAACAAGCCCACGACCGTGGCATCTCAAAGCCATGCCTATGGGTTTCAATTTAGTACTGTCTCTCCACAAATCTCATAAAAACAGACCTAATTTAAAGGCCACAGCCATATGCCCCATGAGGCCACCAAATCCACACAAATCACATAATTCAACTCAAAACAATATAAACCATGAGAAAAGACACTATCAAAGTATGTATTAATCTTTTTAATGCCCAAAATGAAAGGATGAGCTCTTTTCCAAGCCTAACTCCACCAAGTTTTCCACTTTCACAAAGTAGTCTTCTCCTCTTTGAGTTTACATAATCACTTCACTCAACTCCTATCCAAATTTTAAGTTTAGATATAGTATTAGAAACTGATGTTAATATACTATAACGCATTAAACTACACCTATACTCAATTTAACTACAACTCTTATCAAAACCCTAATTTCCACATTACTTCTCCAAACCCTAACCAAACTCATTCCATCAACAGTCCAAGTTTAAAATTATCACTTCTATATCAAATAAATTCATTATATTTCATTTAAATAATTAGCTAACATTCCCTTAAAATCTTACTTAAAAGAAACTCCTCAAAAGTTAAAGAAAACTTACCTAGTACTCGAGATTTCACTAGAACAATCTTCAATCCTTGAAAACCTTGTTGGAATTTGATGTCTAAAAGAATTAAAATTCCATCCTTGTTTAACTATGTAAATCGGCCAAAGAGGAAAAGAGAGGAAGAAGAAGATCATGTTATAGAATTTACTTTTAATCTTCCACCACTAAATATATATATATATATTATTAATTACTAAGATATTCATTATTAATATTATTATTTTATATTTTTAACTTTTCTACTTTGACTTTTAACCTCTTTTATCCTTTTACTTTTAACATTTATATGTGATATATATTTCATTTATATTTTAGGCATCATCCTCATCCAACCTCGCTTAATCCTACCAATTAATATATTTAATTATTTTTATCAAAGTTAGGGGCATTACACAGAGTCACTTTTGCCTTTGTTTTTCACGTGTCTTTTATCGACCGACCTTATGGACTTGATAGAAAAAGGAATATTTGAGGTTTTGACTTAGCCTATATCTAATAATTTTATTTCATATGTATGGCATATCTCTTGATTTCATCTTAATGTCTTCAATTCTATTATGGTAACTAAAAATTAATTTTGCTTGGCAATAACTGAAATCATCTTATGTTTCATATATATATATATATTGTATATATATAGGGACATAACTAATAGGTCGTGGGTGGTCCATAACCCCCCCTCCCCCTAGTGAAGCCCAAAATTCGATGGTTTTTTCATTTCCCAAGCTATTGTGTACATATGTATTGATGTTTTTAATATTTATTTTGAAATTTATTCCTATAATTGCTATAGAAGCTTAATTATACTAAGTTTAAGTAATTTATATAAACAATTACTCATGCTTAATGCATATTTTTTTTGTGATGGCAAAACTCTATATTTTTAGAAATTAATTACCCAACTATTTTTCGTAATCTTTGATAACTAAAATTTATTAGTCTAGTTTTAGCATTCTCATTTTTACTTAATATTAAAATTATTTATTTCTTGTGAGTAATATGAGAGGAGTTATTCACTATTTTTCATATTTTTTTTCAAATTCACTATTAAATAAATATATTCCAATAAAATAATAAATAATAATATTTTAAATTATATTTTCAGAAAATAAAATATATTAATTTTTGTGAAAAAAAATTAATTTTGATTATAAATAACAAATAAATACTCAAAAAATACAAAAAAATATATAAAAATATATTAATAAAAATTATTAAATTTATTTTAAACAAATTTTACATATTATACATGTAAAAAATAAATTTTTAAAAAATATTAATTTTGTCATGTAGATATTATATAAATGTTTGGTAGATGTTATAGATATTTGGTAGATATTATGTGTATATTATGTATTTGTTATATTATGTATTTCATATAGATATTGTGTGAATAAAAAATTAAAAATTAAAAATAAAAATTAAAAAATATTTTATAGATATTTTATAGATTTTAGTAGATGCAGTAGATATTTAGTATATATTATGCAAATATTGTTTGTTTTGTTGTTTGTGTATTTTGTATATGTTGTGTTTATGTTTATTTATTTTTGTGTATATATTGAGAATATAACATAATTTTTTTAAATAAAAAATATAAATAAAATAAAAATCAATGCCACAAAAATAAAAATAAAAAAAAATGTGTTTTTATAGTTGAGAAAAAAGTTTTGTCCCGCTATTTTGAAACATGAAAAACAAAAAATTGTATACAGTTTAATTTTCTCTTTAATGTAGCCCATTGATTTTTTTAGTTTCTTAGATATACAATCTATAACTAAGGTCCAAGCCTATATGCATACATACTTACATTTTCACAACTTTGCCCATAGTTATACTACTATAATATTTGTTAAAAGAAATATTTTTGTTCAATTTATGTTGAATTTGTTCACAGTGAACTTATATGTTAAATATAATTTTTTTTATTATTTTAAGATTTTAAACACCACTACCCCTTCGCCCCCCAATCATTAAATTCTAGTTCTATCACCACACACATACTCAAATTTGTATTTAATATGTAAAATAAAAAATATTATATGATTTTAAATTTAAATATGTAATATTTTCAAATGAAATATTTTTTTAATGATATGATTAAAAATATATGTATTATGAAGAACATATTCAAGTATTATAATATATCAACAACAAGAAAATATTCAAGTATCTATATATTATTTTTATCAATGGATTGCCTTTATTTCTCTTTTTATTTTTTTAATGAGAATAATTTATTTTTCTCTATAGTGAAAATATTTATTTTCTAATTTTAGAATAATTATTATTACTTATATGAGATTGAAATTGCAAATAATGAATCAGATATTTGTAATTGTTCATTTTAACTTCCACGTCAATTTTACAATCTAATAAGCCTCTCCCTTTATTTATTCCTCTCTCTCTCTAAGTGTATTGTTCATTTTAACTTCTCCTCTTCCATTACTTTCCTCTCTTTCCTATCTTGTTTTCATGTTTTGTTATGTTGAAAGCCTAGAAATTGTGAAGGTTAACTTTTTTCCAAAAGGTGAAAAAGGCTACATATTTTTATTCTTCTTCACAATGTTAGATATCCAAGATGAATATTTTGGCCCCATACAAGAATGTGGAGAGTTAGTTTCCCTTCAAACTTCTTGGACAAAAGATAACCCAAATAGACATTTTTATGGGTGCAAATTGTATGGGGTATATATAGATTTGGCTTTTTATCAATTGTATTTGCTTAATTATTTACATGATATTTTTATTTGGGTATGCATATAGACTCCTTGGGTTACTATATTTTGTGTGGGTTAATAATGAGTATCTTAAACGCTCTAAAAATGTCATTAATGCTCTGTTGAGGAAGATTGACAGATTGGAGAAGGAGAAAAAAGAGATATCAAAGAAGAATATAGTTATGGAGTTGGATAGGATGTTTGTTTATAGGGTAGCAATTATAGATGTAGGCATACCTTTGTTGTCTTTATGCATAGCATTAAAGAAAGAAGAACGAAGATAGTGATGGAATTAGGGAGGATTAAGATGTGTTATGTGTTGTTTAGCATTTTTTTTTTCATATAAGCCTTTGCTTCTATAATGGATAATTGTAATATTTATTAGTTTTGAATGGAAAATGTGTTGACTATCAGCTTAGTAAAATTGTTGCATTAATATACAAGAGTAACTAATTTTTCACATCCAATACAACTTGTACCAATGTTAAAAAGAAATAATTTAACTTTATTGAATCAATTATATGCTTCTACAATAATGAGTTAATATCCAAGTTTCAAAAAAATTACAAAACAAAACAACACAATTGTTTGGATAAATATTTAACTGTATGTGCACATTATAGCTAAAAATACAATGTATATATCTAAAACAAAATACAATATTCTATATGAACTAAACAAAATATTTAGTTGTATACTTTCTAAACTAGGCAAAATATGTCAATCCCCTGATCATCTATGTTGCATTCCTTCAGTTGGTTGAGTTAATTCATTGATGATGCTATCTTGAGTTAGTTGTGATGCATCTATTTTGCTTGTTTGGGATACGCTTGGATTATTTTACTACAAGGCGACAAAAGTGAACAAGTCAAGTAAAAAAATATGAACATTGTCATCCCTAAACTATAAGATGATTCCCACTGTCATCCCTCAAGTTTTATATAAGGACAAATGGCGTCCCTAAAATATTATTAAGTTTCCATGGCATCCTTGAACTATTAAAAATTTCCCACTTCCAACCTCAAATATGTACACAATTACACATCATAAACATAGATTCATATATAAAAAAAACTCATATAGCCACTATTATTCACTAAAATGTATACACCTATACATCATTATCAATACAAAATTTTAACACAAAATCACACACCTTTGTAATTCCTCAAATATATACACAATCACACATAATTTAAAAAAAAAAGGTTAAAGTTTCAAGATAATACTTTTAACTTGACTGCTACTACTCCTTCCAACACCTTTCAACATTTTGATTTCGTGACTAAAAACAAAGATGATTAAGTCAAACTTAACATTAAGAACATGAGATATTTATCAAATGTTCCTAATTATTTGGATCATTTATGTCCAATTTGTGTGAACAATAATTATTATGGCCATTTTGTCCACAGTGACTACACCTAATTTTTACCTTCCCTTTCATCTTGAAAGTTAGATTTACAACTTTTGATAAACATTGAAAGTTAGTCACTGTTAAGTTAGATTTACCACATTTGATAAACATTTTGATTTCGTGACTAAAAACAAAGATGATTAAGTCAAAATTAACATTAAGAACATGAGATATTTATCAAATGTTCCTAATTATTTGGATCATTTATGTCCAATTTGTGTGAACAATAATTATTGTGGCCATTTTGTCCACAGTGACTACACCTAATTTTTACCTTCCCTTTCATCTTGAAAGTTAGATTTACAACTTCTTGTGCTTTAAATTGCCTCATTTTTGTTTGTAACAGACTCTGCTTTGGTTGCCTTCTTTTTTTCTTGTTGCTTCCTCAATTTCCCCAGCCTTCTTTCTTCTATTTCTTGGTCTTCTCCCTCTTTTCTTTACAATAATTGGTGGTAGGATGATTATGTTCACTATATTAGTTTTATACCACAATTCAGGTCCATTTATAGGTTCAATAATATGACTATAAAAATTCTTTGTAATGGATACATAGTAGCATGAGTCCATATAATTCTTAAAAATTTCATTTTGACCTATAACGCATGCAATGGCATGGGCACATAAGATACTAGTTAGACCCCATCTATTGCAACCACAGGTCTTGTTATCCATATCAATAACAAATTATTGTCTCTTACCATGTACCTATACTCTATTTGATCCTATAAAGGTAGGGAAATAATCTGCAGACAAATCCTTTATCTTTTTTAGTTTCTTTTGTATTTAAGGGTATAAAAGTGTTTGGATCTTCTCCATTTCACTCTTCTTCCTTGCTACCCTTCTCATCAATTGATTTCATATCATCTCCAACATACTTATTATTGGTTTTATTCTCAAATCTAATATATATCTATTGAAGCATTCACATATATTGTTGAGAAGGATGTCATACTTGCAATCTATTTTAAAGCACGCCCTATTCTAATTTTCACAAGGTCGATTCCTCAACCACTCTTTAAACTCAATTAATTTCTTTTTATAATCTTTAAGTGAATCTTCTAATCTTTTGCTATATGTTTCCCATCCACGTACCCATAACAAGTCTTTATAATCTTTGCCCCTAAATGTAGCTCTCATATTAGTCAATAAATGCCTCACATAAATTCTATGCTCAGAATTTGGAAACAATTGTGTTATCACATTGACCAACTCGCACAAGGAAAATATAAACTAATTAGAACATTTTGATTTTCAATTGATATAAAATAAATAAATTATTCATAGATACATACCTTTTGTCTATTAGGCATAAAAGTCTAATGATAAGAGTTATACATAGATAGATCTTCCTTCAAATTATTTAAAAACCAAGATCAATTTTTTTTTATTCTCTGTCTTGACCAAACATATGCAATGGGATATATACAATCATTAATATCAATGCCAACTACTGATAGAAGTTGGCATCCATATATCTCTTTTAGCCAACAACCATCCAAACATATAATGGGCTAGCAACAATATATATTCCTTCAAATGACCATTTTCTTTCTTCAATTCAACTTTAGATCCAGGGTTAGGCTTTAAAAGCTCTAGTTTGTAATCTTATAATCTTTCATATTGTTGAGCTTCATCCTGTTGATTTTTTTTAGAGCCATATTTTTTACCCTTCATGCCTTCATCCTTGCAATGATTACTCTATGATCCATTTGCGCTCTAGCGGTGAATGCATTGAGAAACCAAGTTGGATTATCCCTTACATCATATATGTATTGAGTTGCAAGCCATGATGAAGAGATGTAGAAGTTGGAATTGACCGTAGTACGTGCATGTTTCAAATTGGTTTTTCTTAGTCAAAATGTTTGATCATCATTATCCTTTATATCCATTATGGCTGAATATATTATGAACTTACAGGCTGACCTTAATAAATGCAATAACCCTTAGTTTATCATTTTTTTTTCAAACCATGTTTGAAATAGGTGTTTTATGCTATATTGCCTCCCTGCCTCGTTGAACTCCTCCCTATCTCTAAATAACATACGCTTAGAAAATATTGGATCCTCCATGTCTCTTTCAAAATTAAATTCAAGAAAGGATTCCTCTTCTTCTTCTCATTCTAGCTCACTATGCAACTCATCATTCACTGCATAGTCAAAAACTTATTCAACATTTTGCTCTCCGTGTAAAAGAATGTTTGATTCTTATTCTCTTATGGATCTTGTACTCACAAAAGGTATATTACTTGCTTTGTTATTGACATTCTTAGTTAGAACCTTATCAAGATAATCATCCATGTCAGCCAAGTTATAGTCATCATCTTTAACATTTAGATCATGCTAAGAATTCGGATCAGTTTCTTCTACTATATGTGTGTCAATAGCTTCATTTGTTGCTCTATCAAAAGTTTTAGTTTTTGTTTCAATAACTCCTATTTCTTCTTTATTATTATAAGTTTTATTAACTTTAAAATTGAATTCAAATTTCATATCACCAAGGTCAATATATTTAAGGTTCAACTTAAATTTTATGTCAATTTTTGCTAAATTTTGGATTCCCTCATCTGCTGCAATTTGGACTCCCTCATCTAATGCATTTTGGCATCCTTCATTAAGTGCATTTTGGACTTCCTCATCTAATGAATTTTAGAGTCATTCATAAAGTGTATTTTAACTCCGTTTATATCATATTGAACTCCTTCAACAACCTCTGCAACGTGGAGTCCTTCATCAAGTGCATTTTGCACTCCCTCATATGATGACCTGACTATCTTACTAGCAAGTTCAATGGCTAGTAAAGTGGTTGCGAATGCTCTTGGTCGCTTTCTACTTGGGGCATGTTTAGTCTGTTGTTGCTCTTTATCTTCAATCTATTCGAGTGCAAAATCTAATACTCCTAAACATTTCTTCTTATTAGTGAATTTTGTAATAATTTTCTCCTTAGTTAGATGTTGAACATAACATCCACTTCCCCATCAATAGTAGCATGGGACACTATTTCTAGAACTTGAGAACCATTCTCAAGTAGTCTGATTCCTGCATTAAAATCTTTATCTAGTAGCCTCTACCAATATCTCATCAATCCCCTCATGCCAATTTTTTGCGTAATATCATCTATACATGTAGTCAAACATTTAGTGCATCTCTCCATTCATATAGCTCCATTCTCGTTTATCACCAATGTGATGCAGGTTTATTGTGAAATACTCACTTCCACTTGTAAAAACTAACAAATTAATGTTACAAAAAGTAGAGGGTGGATTTAGTGTTTTTAGTGGTTTAGGATTAATGTTTTTGTGGTTTCTGTATACTTTATGAATATGAAAATAGTTTTTGACTAACATTAGGGACCATAAATTCACTTCTTTATACATTAGGGTCCACAATGTGTAGATTTGTTGCTAATTTAAAAACTTCCATAGGTCAGACAATTTCTTTTGACATATAATTTCAAGAAAATATCCCTAACCCCAAAACTCCAAGTAGTAACAAGAAAAATAACTCAATTGATTTTCTCTTAAAAAAAGCTCATTCTCAATAAAGCCCTAAACATTTTACGAGTCAACCCAACATATCAACAAAGAAATATAATATTTTAATTTTAAAATACATGTACCTCCTGTCACCATCTCCAGTTGCTAGTTCACCAACAATAATTTTTTCCTCTTACTCTGGTTCACCACAATCAATGTATCCTTTTATCGATTTTTTTTATTAATTGAGTGCTGATATATATTTGATATACCTTCACTTTTTGCTTTAAAAGTACATAGACAAACACTAAAGTAAAAGAACAACTCTCTATAAATTTCACTTTGACTGGTATAGAAATTGATAAAGAAATGATAAAGAGAAAAGATGATAGAGAAATCAATAAGTTGGGAGAGAGAATCTAAAAGATTAAAGTATATACTAATGGAAACGAAGATGAGAGAGAAAACTAGCGTGTGAAATTTGTTAGGGCACATTCATTAGAATATGAGGGTGATGTGGAAGGTTGAGGGGGCAGCTTACATGGCTTCGCATTACATTTTTGTAAGTGGTTTTGATGTCAAATGGATAGAAGGACGACATTGGAAGCGAGGTAAAAACTTCAGTGATCACAGCGTAACAAATTGAAAATGAAGGACAATAATGGTTATTAGCAAATTTCTTAGGGATAAGTGTGTAATTAACCATCTGTTAACATGTTCATCTTTCTCCCTATAAATATTAAATTTTTTGTTTCAAAATTAGACATAAGATCTTCATTTATAATTTATAAAATTTTATATTTTATCTATTATTGATAATTTAGTTATTTATTTTTATAAATAAAAATTCCTTCTTCTATCTAGAAAAAAAAAAAAAAAAGAGAAGGTACTCAAATACTTACGGAAGGTATAATTTTTTTTCTTTATATATTAATTATCCAATTTAATTTTTTAATTTCATTTTGATACAAGTAATAATTTGGAAAACGATAAATAAAGTTTTTTGAAAAAAAAAAAATTAAGTCTTGCGGTGGGTGGTAGACAAATAGCCCTCGGACAGCTGGTCGGGGATTTAGTAGACAAATAATTAAAGATTTATTGACATGTGAATCCATATGTGTAATTTGATTTTTTTAATTTCAAATGCAAGTCTGTTGTAGCAATTCAATATAATAAAAGAGGGGAAGGAACGAACGGGAAAATAGATAGGGAATCACATATTGTTTTAGTTGCTTGGTACTTATAAGTTTTTTAAACTATCTTTTTTAAAATGGCATTTCCCTTATCTCATATGATTATCATTTAATTCAATTCAGAATGTTTGACATTCGGTTATTTATGTTAAACAACACAAATTTTTCAGAAAATTATATCAATATATGAATACTAATAAATTCAATTATTACATAAATTAACATAATGTATATTTATGAATTATAATCAACAAATTTGTGCTATATTGCCCTATCAAACATATCTTACTTCATATTTTTTTCCACAATTGCTAGCAAACTTGAGAAAATATTTTTCCGCTATAAAAAATACATAAATTTTCATTTTAATTATTTTAAAAAGTATAAATAATTTTCGTACTCAAAAATAATTTTCTATATTATTAAAATATATATAATTATTTTTTTAATTTTTAAAATAAAGATTAAGTTCAATTCACCTAATTTCTCAAAAAAAAAATCAATCTACCAAAAAATTGAAAAAATTATTAGGTGCTATACAAATTAATTTTAGATCTAATTAGATAAACTAAAAAAATCACTAATCAATTTAATTTTTATTTTTAAAATATAATTTAGGATTTATTCTATTATTTCCATAAAAAAAGATTTATTATATTAATTTTACTAATAAATCTTCTTGATACTACGAATTACTTCGATTAAAAATAAATAATTCTTTTATCAATAGAATAATATGAAAATTTATTTAATTTGTTTCTAACAAATACATGAACTTACTGATTAAGTTAAACTTGAGTGATTAAACAATAATTTTACCTATTTATTATTATTATTATTATTATTATTATTATTATTATTATTATTATTAAAGCCCAATAAATTACGTTAACTCAACAATTATTGGAGAAAAGGAAAGTTAAAATACAATTAATTTCGTGGAAAAGGAAGTCAAGGTTTGTTGAGGGGGGAGAGAGAGAGAGAGAGAGAGAGAGTTGTATTGCTTGGAGTCAAAGATGCGGGGCTACTACCAACCGCAGCTTTTATCAACCACAAGTCTACGACTTTTAAATTTGATCAATTGAAAAAAAGGGTCCTCTTATTTGTACAAAATTTTTGTGTACAAAATATACAAATTAAATATCAAATTACTAAAATATTCATTTTAAAAAAATTTATATATTATCCACATTTAAAATTACACCTTTTGATCCCTTAATTTCTAAATAGCTAATTTCAATATTCTCAATTGAATTAAATTAGACTAAAAAAAAATAAAAATCATTGTTTATGTGAATAAAAGATGACTAAAATTAATAAATCTAATTTAGTCTAATTTAATTTGATTTTTTGTAACCTAATATGCAATCCAAATATGTATGTTATATTCATTTATTAAACTAAAGTTTAAAATTTTTTAAAATTTTAAATAAAACTATACTATAATAAATTTAAATCGGATGAACGGAATTAACTATTAATTCAATGAGAGTTATTTTCTTATTTTCACTTCTTATAATTTTATATTTTTTAGGTTATAAATATTTATTTTAAATTATTTAAATATATAAAATGTCAATATGTATTATATTTATTTATTTAAGATTTTCAAATAAATAAAATTAGACATGCAATTAATTTTTATTCACACATTTTAATTAATATGCAACTTAAAAATAAATATCATATTTGATTATTGAATAAATTCGAATTAAGAACTAAAACATAGAACTTTTAAAACAAATAAAATTAATTATTAATTTAATTAGATTTCTTTTCACCTCTTATAATCTCTATTTATTTTAAATTAATTAAATATATAAAATTTTGATTTGTATTATTATTATTATTATTATTATTATTATTAATCTAAACTTTTTTCAGGTAAATAAGATAAGATATACAATTGGTCTTTAATCGTACTTTTTAATTAATATACAGCTTGAAAGTGAATATTATACTGAATTACTAAATTAAAGCGCATTTCATTAATTAAAACTTAAACTTTTAAAATTTTAAATAAAATTATACTAAAATAAGGCTAAACCAAATAGATCGAACTAATTATTAATTTAATTAGGCTTATCTTTTACTTTCACTTCTTATTATTTATATTTTTTCAAGTTAAAATATTTATTTTAAATTACTTAAATATATAAATCTTTAATAAGTATTGTATGATATTATTATTCTTATTTATTATCTTTATATTTATTTATCTAATATTTTTAAAGTAAATATAATTAAATATATAATTAATTTTTATACATTCTTTTTAATTAATATCTAAAGGTGAATATCAAATTCAATTATAGAATCAAATTGAATAAAGAACTAAAACTTTAATTTTTTTAAATAAGGCTATAATAAAATAAAATTAGGCTGAACTAATCAAGCTAATTATTGGTTCAATTAAATTTATCCTTCATTTTCACTTCCTATTATTTTTATATTTATTTTAAATTATATACTATTATTATTCTTATTGATATAAATAATATATGTATGGATCAAATTTATTATATGGTAACAAACCAAAAGGACAATAAAAAATAATACTAATATATGTAAACTTTATTCAAAATGTAAAAAAAAAATTGAATAATTGATTTTTTAATATATCATTATTATAGCTGAATTACTAGTTAGTTTTAAAATTATTTTTAAATTCTAAAGCATTATAGTTACCTTAATCTTTTACTTCAGTAATTTTTTTGACAATGACATACATTATATAATATTCGATTTTTTTAATATTTTTATTTTCAAAACAAATATGATAGGAAACTATGAAATAGCATATTTCCTTTCTTACGATGATGAAAATCTCATTAATCTATCTATTTTTATCAAATCAAATAATTTTGATTCTCATCCCAAATCAAAAATCACCTAATATGATTTACATAAATAAAATGTTGAAGAGAATTTTGACAGTACTAATTTAAAGTATATCAAATTTTGGATAGAATTTTATACTTCTTTTAACTATAATTTATTTTTTAAAAAAATTAATTTTATTATAGTTTAAAAAATTATTAAAATTATATTCTAAAAAAAAAGGAATTTATTGGATTGTTAAACAAATTTAATAGCTCATCATCTTATAATTATTTTTTTAGTCTTTTGCCTTAGATATTGTTCTATGTAAAATACAAAATTTATCTGAAAATAATTTTTTAATATGCTAAATGAATTTCACATTAATTATATTAAAAATAAGTAAATTTAAAATTCAATTAGATATAAATAATTTTTTAAAATATTAAAAAAATTAAAAAAAAAAGAGTGATGCTAAATGAAGGATGGCTGTACGTTGCTCAAAAATAAATTGACCAATACGAAGAAAATTTGGCTATTAATTAGCCTTGTGGCCACTTCTGTTAAGAAAATAATTAATTTATTATTGGGAATGTAAAATCCTAATTAAGAGGCTGTGTTTAATATTGCAAGAGAATCAAGGTTGTTTTATTAATTTTAGAGCTTTAAGATTTCAATTTTGTACATTTTGCACAATTTTATTATTTATTTTGTACAAATAACATTTCCCTAAAAAAAAAATCCTTTAAAAATTGACTCCAAACTGAAATTTCCAGCTTTAAAAACTGAATGCGACAAAGAAAGTGATAAAAATTTATAAATTGAAAACGATTTATAATTTTAAGTTGATTCTATAATTATTTTTGTTTTAAGATAAATATACAGTTTATATTTTAATATTTGTAACTATTATTATAAACAAAATATGAATGAATCTATTTCTGCTTTCCATAGGTTATAAGTATTTAATTTGTAAAATTTATAATTAAAAATTTAATACAGAAGGGTATTTATTTGTTAATAATATTAATATCTAAGCAATAAGTTCTCCGATAAGCAATTTGTTCTTTCCACAAGCAATAAGTTCTGAAAGCGATCTTTTTTCGCCAAACAATAAGTTTCTTAATTTTACAAGTAATTTGCTCCAATGCTCTTTGCATTTTTTTAAAAATGTATTTAGTCTTTAATTAATTCCATTTCTTCTTACCATTTTTCCTACACCAGAATACAGTCAATTTTTTTCACGATTTACAAAGTTACTATTACTGCTAGGATAGCCTCCGCTTTAAATTTCTACAGTTTTCAATCAAATTCAAGATCTACCGATTTTAAATCCTACTATTTGCTGCTTCCAACTTACTATTTCCTACAATTTTCAAAGCTTACAACTATTTTCAAGTTCTTTACAGCTTTCAAAAAGTTCCATCATATATTTGCTTCCAACAAGTTTATTGGAAATGTATCCTAAAACAAGGAATTTATGAAAAGAAACTATTGCTATGGGACTTTAGGATCAAGAGGAAGCCGTTGCTACAATATGGTTTAGAATCAACATCCAACCTAGTGGAACAAATTGAAAGGGCCAGCTTCCATAACTAGATCAACCAATCAAGACGCTAGACAAGACCCTCCACTAGGTCCAAATGTTGAAAGACGAAGGTGGGCATCCCAAAGCAATGCTACTAGCTGTTAGAAATTAAACTTAATTTTCTTCTAGAGTCCTTTAGAATATTTAGTAGTAAATTATCCTTAACTTAGTGAAATTGAGTTTAACTTAGTAAATAAAATTTTCAAATTTAATTTGAATTAGTAAAAAAAGTTATCAAATTAAATTTAAATTAGTTAAAAAGATTATCAAATTGAATTTGATAACCCATAAACCTCCTTAATTCAACTATAAATTTGGCCTATGGCCATTTGTTTAAAGATATAATGAGAAAGATTAAGATAGAGAGATAGAAAATGGTGATGTGTGGTAAGGTTTTGAGTGAGAAAAATTTGAGAGTTATCTTCAACAAACTAACACATAATATATTTGAGTATGAAATTTTTATCTCTAAATCTTGTAATTTGTGATTTGTCAATTAATAAAAATTTAAGTGTTTGTCGTTAAATTTGCTCCATCTTTAGCCAATCAATTTAATTGTCAACTATGGTATCAAAGCAAAAGTTAAATTGAGATGGCTTAAAGTTCAACGACATGATTTCAAATTCAATCAACAATTTTCAATTTTGATGGGAAAAATAATTTCGCAATGTGGAAGCATTTAATAGAGTTGTGTTTAAAAAGCAATGATTATGGCAAAATAAAAAAAAAGTATTATTGAAAAGGAAAAGCCGTTAGCTGAAGAATTACAACAACTGAATTGTGATCGTTCGTTAAACGAGAAAGCTTTATATTTTAATCTGTTAGTCTATGGAGCTATCAATCTTGGACAAGATATCCCAAGCAAAAACAACAAAGGAGGCTTGGAGTATTCTGTTCAAAACATATGAAGGTGCAGACCCAGTCAAACGATAAGACTGCAAGGGTTAAAAAGATAGTTTGAACTGATGGAGTAAGCAAAAAATGAAAGTATTCGTAACTATTTCTCAAGAATAGATAAACTAGTCACCAAAATGAAGAATAATGGTGATCAAATGAAAGAGAAAGATATCGTAGAAAAAAATTTACGTACGTTGTCCAGTCGCTTTGATCATGTGATAACAGCCATTGAAGAGTCTAAAAACTTGAAAACCATGACTATTAATGACCTAGAAGCTTCATTGGACTCACGTGATATGTGGATGAATGAAAGGTCACCAAGCACAAAAGAACAAGTTTTAAAGGCTCAAGTGAATCTAAAAAATGATGAGAAGATGCCTAGATTGGAGCATAATCAAATAGAATCTAATTTTAAAGGTAGGAGAGGCAAAAATTTCAGAACTATATCTAGACAAGGTGCAAAAGAAGGTGAATCCCAACAAGATAAATTTAATATTCAATGCTATAAATGCAAAAAGCATGGCCACTATCAATCTGAGTGTAAGTCACAAATTTATTGCCATAATTGTAAAAAAATATGGACATTATGGTAGAGAATGTCGTATTAGAAGATCAAACCATAAAGACAGTCATATTGGAGCAGCTCAGAATGATGGTGCAAAAACCTTGTTGGTGGCTACTCATGAAACTGGTAGTATATAACACCCTAATACTCCAAATACATACAATACATATATTTTATATACATAAAGTATATATACAGAATACAAGAGTGTCGACACAATTGAAAATGGAAATCCTTTATACTCCATTAATTGAAATAATTACACTTTTAGGAAACTAATTTATTATATAAATACATTTACATTTAGTGTTTCAGAAAATCTTTATAAGAAAATCTTTGGAAAAAATTCGTCAGATTTTTATTTGCAATTTTAATAATCTTAAATTATTAATCAAAATCACAACCTGCAGATCAAATAACACTTCAAAACACACATTTTATAAAAATCCACCACTTCTCCAAATAAATCATCAATTCATCAATCACATTAAAAATTATATCATATAAAAATGTAAAATTTCTCAAAATAAGTTTAGTATACAAATGATGTTTATTTGCTATACAACATCCACATTACATAATACATATATAATACATGAATGTAAGACCTTCAAGGTTGGTCTCATGACACCCGCAACTTCAAGTCTCACTCACATACCAGTTCACCTTGGTCTATACTTCTAATACCTGTGCGATACACACTACTGCGCTAAGTACGAAAGCCCAGTGATACATACTTTAATAATATAAACAATTTATTAATAATTGAATACTTCCATGACACACATTACATTATGCAATCATTATCCATTTCCATGCAATACTCATTCAACAATCTTTAACACTTTTCAAATTTTATAAGCACATCACAAACACACACATTATGTCCAAATATCATCATACATTGGTCTAATTCTAGAAATATTATTTTGGTCTATCATATTAATAATGGCATCGGCGTGTCTCGTCCAACAGCGTATTCATATCTGTAACACCAACATGTCTCGTCTAAAGGTGTAATCATATATGTGATATCAGTGTGTTTTGCCCGAAGGAGTAATCATATCTGTGACACCAGCGTGTCTCACCCGAAGGCGCATGGCAATGCCAAACCCATCCACAAACAATTTCCTGGAACTAGACAATATATAAGGCAACATGCAATTCACATTCATAATATTCCATTTTTTTTTTTCATATTTTCCCACATTTCATATTCATTTTCAAAATTTTCATTCATAACTAACATCATTCATATTCACATTGCAAATGTGGCCAACTTCCAGATTATAGTGCATAATTTTTTATAATTTGCACATATCATCGCTATTAGCCATTCTTTAATGGTTTAACATACATTATTCAAATCATGCATTGTTACTTCAAATAATGCTTATCATACACAAACACCAATGTTCAAATAACATAATACATTTCATTCACACATTCTTTTGTACTCAATTCTACATTCTTAATCACATATTATAAATTATTATCATTTCTTATTTTCATGACATTCTTTATACCTTTTTGACAATTTCCAATCTTATAAAAACATATCTCTAAGCCACATTCACAATGTGGCCCTTTTTCCCCATGTCTAGTACATATTATATACTTTTCACAATTTAAAAATAATATTGTCATTCACCATTCTATAATGGCTTGACAATTCACATTACATTCAATTTATTTATTTTTATTATTACAATATGCACACTAAGTAAAATCAACAAAAAAGTAGCATAACATATTTACCAAATCTCAATGTGTTATGCCAAGTTATATGTATTTAAAACATGAGCTATTAAAGTAGGTACTAACCTCAATTATGCCAAAATCCAATGTCAATTCACCTATTAAGTCTTATTTCATTAATTGCCCTTCCTCTCTTTGATTTTACAATTTCACCTTACTTAATCCTAAACCATATTTTAAGTAAATACATTCCATTAGCATCACATGCCAACTCATTTTAATAAAAAAAAACATCAATTTCAACCATTCTACCCAAACTTCACCAAAACCCTATTTCCACCATTACTACGTTATTGCACTACAAAAATATTCGACATTTGCGACGGACATGTTTTCTTCGCAAATTTGCTACGGATCTGCTACGGTTTTGCGACGGAAGGACAAGTCAGAGGAATTTTGAGAAATTGGTCGCAAATCTGTTGCAAATCCGTCGCAGATCTGTGACGAAAATTATTCCGTCGCAAATAATCGTCGCAAAAGTTGGAGCGGAAACTTGGCGCGAGAGAGAAAACACTAAAAAAAAACCAATTTGCAACGGAGATCTTCTACCGTCTATTGCCGTCGCAAATTTCACTATAAAAATATTCGGCATTTGCGACGAAAATCTGCGACGGACATGTTTCCGTCGCAAATTTGCTACGGATCTGCGATGGATTTGCCACGGAAGGACGAGTAAGAGGAATTTTGAGAAATTGGTCGCAAATCTGTTGCAAATCCGTTGTAGATCTGCGACGAAAATCATTCCGTCGCAAATAATCGTTGCAAAAGTTGGCGCGGAAACTTGGCGCGAGAGAGACCCGGGTATATTTTTTCTCAAAATTTTCTTCCATCGCAGATTGGTTGTAGAAAGCACTAAAAAAAGCAATTTGCAACGGAGATCTGCTACCGTCTATTACCGTCGCAAATTTCACTATAAAAATATTCGGCATTTGCGACGGAAATCTGCAATGAAAAATTTTCGTCGCAAATGTGCGACGGATCTGCAACGCATTTGCGACAGAATAATAAGTTGTAGGAATTTTGAGAAAGCCGTCGCAAATCGGTTGCAAATTCGTAATAAATCTGCGACGAATTTTTGTTCGTCACAAATTTCGACGCTAAAGTTGGCGGGATTACTCCCACCGAGAATTTTTGCGGAAAATTTTTACCGTCGCAGATTGGTCGCAGATTCGTTGCAAATTTGCTACCCATTTGCTATGGATTTGCGACGAAAATAAAATTTGACTATATATATGTATCCGTCGCAAATCGGTGGCAAATTTGTAGCAAATTTGCTACAGAAAATAGCCGTCAAAAATTTTCGTCGTAAAACTAAAAGGAAATTTTTAGTGGGAGCCCAAAAAAGAAATTATAATTATTTGAAATAAGTTAGAAGACTTATTTTATAAAAAAAAATATTAATTTTTATTTTTTACATAATTTCGTTATATGCATTTTATTTTATCTCATTTATCTGCATTTATCGTATAGCATGAATGATATATTTGAGTATCTGTTTAATTATTTTAAAGCATATTTTGATTTCAACAAATCGATTTATTTGTATAGCTTCATTTAAATATTTTATATATTACATTGATATTAATTTAATAATTTATAATGACAAATTAAATTTTAGTTCTTATCACTAATATAAAATTTTAAATTAGTATTTAATTTTTTTTTGTGCAATTCATTATCTTAAAGTGGAGTATGATAGAATCATATTCGTAATTCAAATTTACGAATATTTTATTAAATTAAAATGGTATTTTTATTAAGTGATCTACGTATTTAGTGGTTATAA
Organism: Garcia nutans; assembly: GCA_947685225.1. Lineage (NCBI taxonomy): Eukaryota > Viridiplantae > Streptophyta > Magnoliopsida > Malpighiales > Euphorbiaceae > Garcia > Garcia nutans. The sequence goes on from CANTUV010000032.1 coordinate 15,680,631, forward strand.
TAAATACTTATTAGTTATTAAGCAATAAACAGTACTAATAGTACTAATAATATAATGAATTGTGTTTTGTAAATTAAAATAGTAAAATTAATAGTATAACATATTAATAGTAAAAAATTATATTTTATTATACTAATTTACTGTCTAATATTTATCATCATATAAATAATTAAAATATATTTTAATTTAACTTCAAAATAAAATAAAATAAATATAGATAATTCTGATTTTTTTAAGAAACTATATTGTATAACACAATTTTTATTTTTTAAAAAAAATAATGTTTTTTTATATGCACTTGATATACTAAATATATAATCTATGTCTATTTAAAAATAAAATATATTTTTAATATATTAAATATATATTTAAAAAATGATATTTTTAAAATTAACAAATAAAATTGAATTTGGGAAATATTTTCGAAGGGTAATGTATCAAATGTTTTACTGCCTAACCTAATCTCAGAATCCTCACTCTCCTATTTGCGCCGCTCCCTCTCTTCTCCTCTCTGCAGTAACCATCGCAGCATCGCCATCTTCATCTCAGCCTCCTCTCGCCTTCACAGAGAGGTCACCGCCGTCATCGCCACCTCCATCTTCATCTCAGCCTGCTGGTATGTCCTCCACACACCCCCCCACACACACACATTTTGAATCATTTGGATTGTAGCAGTACAAATCTCCATTTCGAATCTGACTATTTATTAGCAGTACAAATCTCCATTTCGAATCAACCTTGGCAAGGAATGCATCAGGCCCTTGTCTATAATATTAGAAGTATGAGAGGTCGTCATTGGAATTTGGTTATTCAATATGCTCCTCGTTATGCCAATGTTTGTGCTGACAAATTAGCTAAACGTGGAAGGGATATACCCTTAGGAATACAGCATCTGTTTTCTATACCTACATTTCTAATTCGTACCCTCTGTTTGGATAAGGAGGGAAGAACTTTGCCCATTCTTTTGTAATTCTGGAGCTTATCTCCCCTTTCTATAAAAATACACTTTGAAGGGCATATGCTTTCTAGTTTCGACCCAATAAAAAAAGTCGGCAAACCACAAACCCATTTTTTTTTTAAAGCTAAAACAAGGATGGGGTTAAAGTGTGGAGTTTTTGTACGAATCTGTGGTGTTATCTGTATTGGTAAATTGTTCCTTGTTTGAAAGTTCATTTTTTCAATTTTGTACTTTGTTAATTTCCTTTTAAAAAGTGGAAATTGTACTTTTATTCTTGACCATGAAATTGTGCTACTTAGAGAACTGTATAAACCTTTGTAATCTTAAATATGCTATTACGAGTGTATGTTTCAGTGTAGCATATTCAGTTTCTGGTTTTTCCTCTACACTGGGGAAATTCCTCTTATTTTCATTTTGCAATTAAAATGTTTATTGTGTTGATATTGGTTTATTTTTTGAACAATGCCAGGGGCTATTGGAATTCACAGTTCAGGATTTAGAGACTTCCTGTTGAAGCCAGAGCTTCTTCGAGCCATTGTAGATTCTGGATTTGAACATCCTCTAGAAGGCAAATTCTTTTGACTTGTCTTTATATAATATAATTTTCTTTTTCTCAATTATTCTTTTGACTTCAACTAATATGAAGTGAATCATGTGTGGGCTTTGGCGGAATGGTTTGTCTAATATTTGAGCCATCAAATCTGTGATGTGCGTGTTATGCATAGTTTTATGGTATGCTGCTCTGCAGTGAACTTATTCCTTTATATGACAGTAGATGAACAGTGTAAATTAATTATATAAATTGAGAGTTTAAATATGTATGATAGAGATTCTTTTGTATGTTCTTTACCCTATTATTAAGAAGTTTGTAATGGAAATTTATCAAAGTTTGCAGATACCATAGTATCTCTGCTCATTGTTCAATTTTTGGTGCCTAAGAATACAAAAGAGGACTTGATTTCCAGAATGCAATAGTTAATTAAGTTCAGTGCTATTATGCAATTGATTCCCAAGACATTATAAAATGCTACATTAAGGGGATACTACCTGCTTTAAACCGTAAATATCTTCAAGGTGTTAATAACGAGATTCACCTTTGTACTGCTTTATTTGTGGATTCTCTTGTTTAATCTTAAAGCATTTGAGCACTTGCATATTTAGTGTCTCATGCTCCATGCATTTTGCTGTGATCAGTTACAGATTCAGTCGTTTCTTTGCACTCTGTTCTACAAAATAAACAAATCCATCAGCTGCTCATGTTGCCAAGTGGCTAACAATAGAGGTACATTTTTCATTGTATAATGATTGTTTCATTTTATTTACTTATTAATGTCATTGGTAAATTATATAACTTCATTGGTTTAATAATAATATAACTTCCAAATCCATAAACTTTATTAATGTGAGTTTTAATCAAAAATAAATTTATTACAAAAAATAATGAAAAATAGACTTGCATTCAAATCTTACTTATGGAATAGCACAAATTCAAGTTTATTTCCCGGTGCAATTAATTGTTCATTTTATCTCCTTAATATTTTCTTGTATTTCTAATCCAATTCTTTCAAAATTTTTTTATTATCTTTTCTATTTTTGCAATCCATGAGTCTCACATACTATCTTATTTTCCTATTCTTCATTTCTTTTTAGTTCTGCCTTCCCCCCATCTACCAAAATAAATATGTGATTAATTTAAAATTGAAGCTAGGTACATGGAAGAACACCTCATAATATAATAGAATGAAACTAATTAAATTCCATTCATATGTTTAATTAAAGGAAATTGAAAAGTTTGTTAGGCAGAAAAATCTAAACGAAAAAGTATATAATAACACAAGAGAACTAATATAAATGAAAGCTACAACTTAATACTTGCAAATGCAAATATATAAATTGATTGGACATACCTTATATTATTTAACAAACCAAAGTCTCCACTAATTATAAATGAATCAATGTGAATTTGAATATTGATCTTCTTCTTTGAACTTAAAATTAGTTGCTTCTGGTACTCTTCCACTATTTTAATTTGTAATAAGTAGGTCTATTTGTTTTTTAGTTAATTCACATTATCTCCCTATGAATCAATCACAGCCTCTTAGAAGTTGATATATAACAGCAATAAAAAATATAACATCATTTTTTTAGAATTAGAGAAAAAATTAATATATACTCTTAAAATAAAACTAAAAAAAAGGTTTATTTCAACTTATGCTGATTTGATCATAAACTAGGCTGTGGATTTTAATTAATAAAAAAATTATGAATTAATAAATCAGATTTTTTAAAAAATTAAACAGATCAACAGTCAGTGCTGCATATTGCTGGATTCTCTCTTTCTTATGTAGTGACAAAACACTCATTGATTAATCAAATTCAAATATTGCCTTCATTTTGCCTACTTGTTGAAAAGTACAACTTATGGCGTGGGCATAATAGATAATCTCCCATGATTAATTGCATTTCACCATTTTTTCCATTGTTGTCTTCAATAAGGAAACAAATAAATATTATAATTTAACAAGACAACAGGTAAATAAATAAATTAATTGTGTTAGGTCTCATTTGCAAAATTATAAGAAGAAATTAAATTAAACAATTTTGGGATTTTTTCATACGTAAGTCTTACTTAATATGGTATGTATACATTAAGTCAATTCAGCAGTGTCTTCTAGATAATAAATTATTTATTCTATAACCAATTGTCTTTTAAAAAATTGATTAAATATTGATAATATACAAATACAAAAAAAAGAATAAAATTTTCAACTAAATTAATTTGAACTCATTTAATGAATTAAATAATTTATTTATTTTAATTATTTTTTAAAAAATTATATTCATTATTTTAGGTGTTAATATTTTGTCACTTTTTATTGGGCTTGATTATTGATTTTTTATTCTTTTAGTACATTTTTGACGATTCGGTCAAGACAATTAGTATGGACCGGGGATGGATGTATGAAACGTATGCTGGGGGACATTTGAATAGAGTATTTCAAGAAAAACTACAAGAGTTTTTAGACTACGCAATTTCTCATCCAGCAAGTATGGATGGAACCAGAATTAGGTGTCCTTGTTCGAAGCCGAAATGTAGAAACCGATTTTTCCAACCGGTGGAAGAAGTCCGCTTCCATGTTACAAAATTTGGTTTTATGCCAAATTACTATCAGTGGGTATCACATGGGGAACCATGGCCTGAGGATACAAGTACAGCTTTTAGGGATCTTGAAACTGGATTGGTCGATCAAATGCATAATGAAACAGGTGCACAATATCGTGAAATGGTTCTCCAAGGGCTTGGAGTTCCTAATTCTCATTCTGATTACATGGAGGAGGAACCGAATCAAGAATCTAAAAAGCTATTTCAAATGCTGGAAGCGGCTAATGAGGAACTATGGCCCGGTTGTGTAAAGCATATGAAGTTATCTGCCATGGCTCATATGTTCAACATGAAGGCCGAACACCATTTTTCGGAGAGATGTTTTGATCAGATAGCAAAATTTGTTAAAGAAGTTTTGCCAGAGGATAATGTATTCCCTGAAAATTTCTATAGAACGAAAAGATTGATTGAAGGTTTGGGCCTCCCAGTGCAGAAGATTGACTGCTGTAGAAATAATTGTATGATATACTGGGGTGATGATGTAGATTTGCTTGTGTGCAAGTTTTGCCAACAAGCAAGATACAAACGAATTGGCAATGTTAAGAAGGCATACAAGGTCATGCATTACTTCCCTCTCATTCCAAGGTTGCAACGGCTCTATGCATCTAATGCCACCGCAAAAGACATGAGGTGGCATGCAGAACATGAGTCCGAGGAGGGAGTTATGCGTCATCCATCTGAATCTCCTGCTTGGAAGCACTTCCACAATCTGTATCCCTCATTTGCTTATGAGACTCGAAATGTCATGCTCGGGTTAAGTTCTGACGGATTCCAGCCATTTGGGAAATACAGCGAACCGTACTCATCGTGGCCAATCATTATCACTCCTTACAATCTTCCTCCATGGATGTGTGGTAAGTCGGAGTACATGTTCTTAACAGTCTTAGTGCCAGGGCCTAATAATCCGAAAATGAAAATAGATGTGTTCCTACAACCATTAATTGCCGAATTGAAACAATTGTGGGATGTAGGGGTTATGACATACGATGTGTCCATGAAGCAAAATTTTGTTATGCATGCTGCATTACTATGGACTATTAGTGACTTCCCTGCCTTGTCAATGCTTTCTGGATGGAGTACTGGTGGAAGGCTATCATGTCCTCATTGTATGGGAGAGACAGATGCCTTTACACTTCCGAATGGAACAAAACAAACATGGTTCGATAATCATAGGAAGTTTCTTCCAATTGACCATCCATGGAGAAAGAATAGAACTTGGTTTAGGAAAAATAAAATAATTAAGGACATGCCACCACCTGTGAAGACCGGGGAAGAAATATTAGCTGAGCTTAATTCTCTTAGTTTACTGAAAGTTACTGATCTAGACTCAGATGAAGTTAATGCAGCAATTGGTAGACGGAGTGGGAGTGGATGTAAGAAATGGAGTATTTTCTGGGATTTGCCATATTGGAGTTCTTTGCTAATTAGGCATAACCTAGATGTGATGCATATTGAAAAAAACTTCTTTGATAATTTATTCAACACCATTATGAACATCGACGGTAAATCGAAAGATAATGCCAAAGCAAGGGAGGAGATGATGGTGTTATGTGACAGGCCAGAGTTATAAAAAAATGTACAAACTGGTAAATATCCAAAAGCAATATACTCATTGGATAAGCATGGAAAGCAAGCAATTTGTGAGTGGCTAAAAGAACTAAGGTTTCCCGATGGCTATGTTTCTAACATGGCTAGATGTGTAAACATGAAAACATTAACAATGTATGGGATGAAAAGCCACGATTGTCACGTGTTTATGCAACATTTACTCCCGATTGCCTTTCGTGAATTATTACCAGCAAGAGTTTGGGAGGCAATAACTGAAATAAGTATATTTTTTAGACAATTAACAAGTTCAGTCATACGGGTAGATGATATGATACGGCTTGAAAAGGAAATTCCTAAAATCCTATGCAAATTAGAGAGTTTTTTTCCTCCAGGATTCTTTAATGTTATCCTATCCATCTACCATATGAAGCTCGGATTGCAGGGCCTGTACAATATCGTTGGATGTATCCATTTGAGCGGTAATTTACTTTTCTTCTTAAACCCTTTTATTGAGCTTACTTTAATAATAAATGCATTGTAAGCCTTATATAAACATCTTGCAGTTACAATGGTGATTTGAAAAAGGATGTAAAAAATAAGACACAAGTTGAAGGGTCAATTGCTAATGCATACTTGGTAAAAGAAGCAGCTGCATTTTGTGCCCATTTTTTTGAGCCACATGTATCAACTAGACATCATCGTGTGCCACAGAATGATGATGGTCAGGCTGAGGAGGAGATTGAAGGAATGTTATCAATATTCCAGTCTTGTGGTCGACCGATGGGTCAACCAAAGAATCGAAAATTGAAGAAACGTGAGAGGAACGCGGCTCAGTCGTATATTCTCATGAATTGTGCAGAAGTTGAGCCATTTGTCGAGTATGTTAAAATTGAATTTCAGTAATATTGTTTTACACTCCCATTCTTGATATACTTAATGATGGTCCTTTATATTATGAAGATTGTTCATTGGCGAAGTACGTACTCAAAATTCTAACATTAGCAAGGATGAGATTGATATGCATTTGGATAATAATTTTCCCCAGTGGTTCAAATCCTATGTAAGTTTATTACCTAGCATTTTGTAGTCAATATTATCTAAGGCACATGTATTGAATATTTATGCTTTTCATATAGGTGCATGACCCGTTGAATGCTGTGAACAACCAATTTATAAAAGACTTGGCACAGGGACCTTACAATGATGCTAAGGCATATTCTGGGTATTTTGTGAATGGATTTAAGTTCCACATAGAGAGAAGAAGTGCAAATAGATCTACCAAGAATAGTGGTGTATGTATTAAAGGGACAAACTACAGTGAACAATCAAGCGATTACTTTGGTAGGTTATAGGAGGTCATTGAAATAGAGTACCCGGCATTACCAATTAAGCGGACAACTTTGTTCCTTTATGATTGGTATGATCCAACGCTAGATGTGGGTATGAGGTGTCATAAAGGATACAATATTGTAGATGTTCACAAAAGGAAGAGATTTGGGAAGTATGAGCCCTTTATTTTGGCAAGCCAAGCACAACAGGTATACTATGCTCCTTATCTGTCTATAAGACGGGTTGATAGTGATTGGTTATCTGTTGTGAAGGTTAAAGCTAGACATGTAATTGAGCTGCCAGAAATTATAGCTCCTTCCAATGTTTCTCAAACAGCAATGGCATTCCAAGAAGATGATACAGCCAGGCAGACTTTTGATGTAACTGACAATGAAATGCCTGAATCTTTAAATGATGCTGAAGGTGTTGTAATGCATATAAGTGAGAGTTTGGAGGAAGGGAATGATGAAGAATTTCAGTATTATTCTTCGGAGGATGAGATGATGAATAATGATGAAGACGAATGACTAGTATTTGGTTCTTTTTCCTTGTTTTGATGTTTACTTGGACTATACTATAGAGTTGGGAACTATTTATGGCCCATTTTGAAATGTTATAATAATTTTGCAGTAATTTATTAATTTACTACAGATGCTGTCAATTCCTGCTGCATACATGGTAGTTACATATGTATTTATCACATACAGTAGTCATATCATTATTTTCTTGTACAAACAGACATTTTATATATAAGTTCATTTCATTATTTGATTCTTCGCATGCTTTCTTGTGTCAAAATTCTGGCAAAATTATTACTTCCTGTGTTTTCTTTTGCTCTTTATTTGTGGAAGGAACTGAACTTCTTAACTAGTGTTGGATTGTTCTGGATTTAAGAGCAAGTGAATTTCTTATTACTGTGAAAATTTAATCACCAGTGGGAAGAGGACGCAATACCAATATTGCTAATCTTTTTCTCTATATTTAATCTTATGTTTTATGGGTTCTTGCAGATATGGCTAGAGGAAAAAGTCGCAATATTATTCAACCACCAGTGGGAAGAGGACGATCCACACGTACAATTCCAGCAGCCATGGTACCTACCCAACCCACACCAACAGCCATGGTACCTATCCAACCCACACCAACAGCCATTGCACTTACCCAACCCACACCAACAGCCATAGCACCTACCCAACCCACACCTGCAATTCCAGCGGCTGTAAGTCCAAATTCAGAAGCAACTCCAACATCTGGGAGAAGAACCTCTGAATCTTCAAATCCTAACACAGATGGAACTCTAACATCTAGGAGAAGAATATCTGAATCTTCTAATCCTATAACACCACCCTCTTCTACTCCCTCACTGGATAACATGCACGGATTAGGAATAGAAAATCCCCAAATATCAGCTTCATCTCCTAATTCTAGTGAACATGAACCTCAACCTGATGTTAACAATGACGTTATAAGTAGAGGCTCTCGATCCCAAGAACTAGCCCGTGATGCTGATGGGCGAATAATAATTAGTTGGTCAAAGGCTGATGGGTAATTTACTAATTTTATCCTATCTAGTCACTATTTTGGCACTTTATTAATAATCTTAAGTTGTTTCAGATTTAATCCTGATTTATGGGGCATATCACATGCATGCACAGAAGCTTTTCAATGGTATCCTAATAAAACAGGATCCTCTTGGGCAAAACTGTCTCGACAATCAAAGGACTTATGCTTCGGAGAGTTTAAGGTTAATGTTTATCTAATATTCATTTTTATTTGTTTGTTCATATTCTTTAATAATGATAATGGCTAGCATATTTAAGAATTTTTACTTACTTTGCAGAAATTATTTACTTGGAGGTCATCTGAAGATGGCTTGATGAGAAAAGCTTGGGAAAGCAAAGCAGCAAGGACATACAGTACTTTCATTTACAATGTGAGACATAACAGATTAGTGAACTGTCCCGTGCCTTCCGAATTTGTAGAAGAGTGGAGAAGAGATTGGGAAATGGAGGATGCTAAAAAATTATCAGAGCAACAGTCTAAGAACAAACTGTCTGAGCCTGCTGGACCAGGAACAGGGCCATCTACTCACACTTGTGGGTCGAAATCGATGAAAGAGCATGCGAAGGATTTGGTATGTAATCTACATCTTATTTTGTTAAATAAATTGACTATTTTTTTCATCTTATGTTTGTGTTTCCTATTGATTTAAACAGGCTGCAACAAATGGGGGAAAGTTTCCTGGAAATTATGAATTGTTCAAGCATAGCCATACCAGTAAAAAAGATCGGGGGAAGTTTATAGATAAGAGATCGGAACTTGTTCATGTAAGTTAATATATTGTATATCTTTCACTTCTCTAACATACACAAAAAAGGCCTAAAAAAAAAGTATACTAACCTATGAGATAAAAAGACAAAAAAAAAAAAAAAACAGATTTTTTAAATGAAGTTGCATATAAAAACAAAAGAGTGAAATGAAAATCCAATTTAGCAATCATAAAAAGCGCCTACAAATTTGGTTCTGCGTTTGCCAACTGGAGAAAGTAATGAGACTTGTCATTGCATCGTTCTTATAGCAGGACAACAACCTTCGATTTCTTCTATATATTTTTTTTTATTTTGATTCTACACATAACACCCATTGCCATTTAACTAAATTTCACTTTCCTTCTTCTGTTTTTGCCTGTGCTTTGATTGGAAACATGGAAGTTTTAGCTTAGTGCCTTTCACTTCCCCATCTTCTTCTCCGCCACCTTTTCTTGTAATAAACTCTCCCCCCATTATTTCAAAAAAAAAAAACACTCTCCCCCCATTTTCTCTTGATCCTCGGTTTCTTCTCATTGCGCCTATATAACCAGGTTAGATTCTCATACCCATTTTCTAATATTGCCCAAAGTTCGCCTCTTTCTTGCATTTTCTTTATTCTTGCTAATTTTTAATTTCTGGGTCGTTATTTTCAAGGTTATTTGCTTCTTTAATATCTGTTTTCCTTTTTTGCTGCCGTGGTTTTGGATTTGCCGGTTTTAACTCCTTTTGTGTTTGTAATTAATAGCAAATATTCAAATACAGATCTGTATTTGTGATTAATGTTGATTAAATTTGCGATTAAGTTTTTACAAAGGATTTGATTTTTGACCTTATTCTTTAAATAAATTCGTTCTTCATGACTTACTGTAGCATTTTTGAACTTGGAAAGGATATGCTATATTCTGTTTTGGGATGCTTCGAACCAGCACAAATTTTGTACTTCATGATGCCTCTCTTTATATATTTCAAGTAATTGAAGTATCCACTTTTATCTTAAAATCATTACTTGTTCTTTCTTGAATTTTCAGAATGGCCAGTGCTGTATTTCACCAATCTATCTGGACTTTGAAATCCCATCAACAGCTCCACAACTCTGGATTTCACCAGAAGTTTGGAAGTGTTTCAGTGAAATACATATCAAAAAGTTTTAAGATTAATATAATTTAGTTCTCTCCTTCTTGTTCTTGTTCTTTTAGTGGTTATCTCATGGACCACTGAAAGGAACCCATCATGGATTGGTAAGTGATCTTATGTCTCCTTATTTGTCTAGCCAATTTTGGTTTATCTTTTTTGGATGTTTGAATTCAAAGGCTAACTAGAAGTCTTTCATTACTAAATTCACGTGTGAAAGTTTATAACTTGGGTTTTCTTGCTTGGACATTCAATATTAAATCCTGCTATTTCTTGCAATTCTATCCTTTCTGTTTAGGAATTGTTATCTTAGGATATCTGCTAATATGCTTCATTTGAACAATTAATTTTGGTTTGAAGTACTGATTTTAGATTCATTTCAGAATGTAAAGTTAAAACCTTTTTTTGCTTTTCTTCATTTATTTGCATATTTCCTTTCTTTTGCATCTGTTGATTTGTGCTTCTCATCTAGAATATCCTTTGACTCTGCAAATTATAACCAAAATCTGGGTTCTTGCTGCTGCCATGGATTGTCAGGGTTTCATTCCTTTTTTGGGTTCCATTTGGTTAGTTTTTCTCCTTCTAGTTAAAGTTTGCATGGCTGGTTTTCAAACTATTGGGGAGATTCCTCCTGGGTTTCAAGGGTCTCAGATGAACTGGATTGATTAAAATGGGCTTTTTCTTTTATCTAATAGTTCCAGTTTTGCTTTTGGCTTCCAACCCATGAAAGATACCACATTGTATCTATTAGTTATCTTGCACATCAAAAGTTTAAATGTTATATGGTCTGCAAACAAAGGCTCTCCAGTAGCAAATTATGATAATTTCTCCTTTGGTGAAGATGGTAAAGTGTCTTTGCACAAGAGGGAAACAACGATTTGGACACCTGATACTGGTGGTAGAAGGGTTTCTGCAATAAAATTGCAGGATTCAGGAAATTTTGTTTTGTTTACTTCTTGTGAATTGTGTATTAATTAGTTACTTGTCAATTAAAAATTTACTTGTTAACATGCTTTTTTATGAATATTGCTTGTGAATTGTGTGTATTGGCTACTGGATTCTTTTGACTCTAACGTTGTTTTGATTTTCTTTTTTAGGAAAGCTTTCAGAAATTGAAAGCATCACAATCTACAGAAGAGGCAAATGGAGAGGAAGTTCAATCTTGTACTAAGGATGATGATGATTTATTTGTTGAAACGGCAGGAGGAACAAAGAATGCCAGATTATATGGGTTGGGGAATTTAGCGATTTCTCACATCTTTAAGGGCAGTGGAAGTACATCTCAACAAGTGAATGAGAATATGTTAACTGAGATACGTGATGAGATAAGCAATAAAGTCAGTCATATAGAGAGCAAATTAGAGACCAAAATTGCAGATATGACTCGATTTTTGGTTGAGAACCAGACTTGGATTCAGAATATGTTACTAGGACGGGCCAACTGAACCTCCTAGATGGGCTCCAACAGAACCAACCCCGCCAGCAGAAGATCAAGTAACAGCAGAACATCCAGATGATGACTAGTGTATGCCTTCGGCTTAGTTTTTACTTTTGAAAGTGTTCATACTTTAATACTTTGAAATGTTTAAAACTTATATATTGTAATGACTTTTGAATTATGTTGGTTTAACTAACTATTGCATTTTATATAAATGAAAATTAGTGTAAATTTAGATTTATGTAATTAAATTGTAAATATTATTACTACAGGTGTGTATTTTATATATAAAATCCATATAATGCACAAAAATTGTAAATTCATTGCATCTGCGACGGCATCTGTGACGGAATTTGCGACGAAAAACACCACGGCATATATATACTCCAGAACATCTGTGACGGCATCTGCGACGGAATTTGCGACGGAAAACACCACGGCATATATACTCCAGAACATCTGCGACGGCCTTTGTGACGGATTTGCGACGAAATCTGCGACGGAAAATCTGCAACGACAATCTGCGACGGTTACTGTTTGCCCGCGAAAATTTGAGTGGAAAATTTGCAACCGCCTAGTGGTAGTAAATCGGTCGTAATCTGCGACGGCCCGTCGCAAAATTGAAAATTGCGACGCCTTTTTTATTAACGGATCGTATCCGTCGCAGATCGGTTGCAAATCTTGATTTGCGATGGATCTGCGACGGATTCTGTCCGTTGCAGATAGCGTTTTTTTTGTAGTGTTGAAACTTCAATCTACCTAACTTATTTCTAACATCCAACCACAAAATAATTAATAATACATTAATATAATATTAAAACAATACATTCCAATAATTATAAATACCTCTTTCAAAAATCTAAATTCACATAATCCACCCAATGGCCCCTCTTCATTAAAACCCACTCATATCCAATTTTCATCCACAAAATCATAATATACACATCAATATAGCATCAAAACAAACCATTTTAGCAATTATAACAACTTCTATCAAAAATTCAAATTTCACATAATCATCCATAAACCTTAATCCTCACAACTCTCTTCAAACTTCACCAAAACTTAATCATTTCAACTATACAACCATATAATCTTAACATCCACATCAAAACAACTCAAAAATTATCCATTTCATAAATTATAAATATCTCCATTTTAAACTCAAAAATCACATATTCATAAATTCAAAGAAGTGTTAGGAAAATCCAAAGAATTCTTACCTTTAACTTGGAAATTCTTCAAAATCACCCTTAATCCTTGAAAATTTGATGAAATTCTAAGCATTTAGAAGAGCCAAAATTTGTTCCCTTTAGCTCCATGAAAATCAGCTACTATATGGAAAGAAGAAGATGATGAACAATTTATGTATATAAAATTCCAACTTTGCCCCTCACCTTTTTATTTAATTACAAATTAATTAACTAATATTCTAATTGGATATTTCTTTCTCCTTTTGACTTTTCTTTCCTTTATTTATTTATTTATTATCTTCCCCATCCATAAATATATATTTTTCATTTATATTTTATTTATATTTTAGGTACATTACATGTAATGTATATATTAAGTATATAATATGTATATAATATGTATATAATTGGTATATAACTTATATTTCTCTCTTTCAACATACTAATTACCCTTCAAATTAATTATTTAATGATATTTAAAATTCACAGGTGTTACATAGTAATAACAATCGCCAGTGGTTGATAGACTCAGATTGCAACAATCATTTAAGTGGAAACAAGGAAGTTTTCTCCCAGTTAGATGAATCTTTTCGCACTTCTGTGAAACTTGGTGATAGTTACTAGGTTCTAGTTATAGGAAAAGGAAGGATTGCTATCATTACAAAGAGTGTGTCTTCAGACTATATTTTTGAAGTCTACTAGGCTCCTACTATTTATCCAAACTTGTTATTTTCTGGATAGCTATTAGAAAAATGTTTTGACTTGTGTTGTAATATGCATGGGTGTGTTGTAAAGTGATACAAAGAAAGGAGTGATATTGAAGATGAAGATGTCATCTAATCATCTGTTTCCAACATACATCAATTATAGTAATATCTCCTACTGTAATTCTATGATTGTTGATGATAATTGGCTATAACATATGCGACTTGGACATTTGAATTTTGGAGCATCAAATTTCTTACAAATAAGGAGTGGGTCTTAAGCTTGCCAACTATTCAATTTCCTGATTAAGTTTGTGAGCATTATATTTTGGGAAAGAAGCACAAAGATCTATTTCCTACAAAGCAAGCATGGAGAGCTAAAAGACCACTAGAGCTTGTGCATTTAGATTTATGCTATGTGGAGGTTCCATTGCATAGAGGTAACAAATACTTCATTCCTTTTATTGATGATCTCAACAGAAAGGCATGGATATACTTGTTGAAGCAAAAGTCTAATGCATGTGAAGTACTTAAGAATTTTGTGGCATATGATGAAAAACAAAGTGGTTATCAACTCAAAATCTTAAGAACATATAAGGGCACGTAATATATTATTTGTGATAATTTTCTAAAAAAACATGGAGTTAAACATCAAGTAACAGCTAGATACACCCCTCAACAAAATGAAGTAGTAAAAAGAAAGAACAAAACTATTATGGATATGGTGAGAAGCATATTGTATTGCAAGAAATTACCTAAAATTTTTTGGGCCAAGGTTGTGGCTTGTGCGGTCTACATTTTAAATAGATACCTTGTCAAAAGTGTTCATGAAAAAACTCCACAAGAAGCATGGAGAAAAAAAAGGCTTAATTTGAGTCATCTGAGGGTGTTTAACTGCATTACTTATTCACATGTACCAGATGAGTTAAAAAAGAAGCCTGATGATAAGGCAGAAAAATGCATCTTCATTGGCTACAACTTGGAAACAAAGGGATGTAAGCTATATAATCTAAAGACTCAAAAGGTTATTGTTAACTATGATGTTACTTTTGATGAAGATGGAATATGAGATTGGTCAGAAAAAGAAAAGAGATCGTTACCAGTACTAGTGTTCATTAAAAATGAAATAAAAATAAGAAATCACACTGATGAGCAACCTACTCCTCTAGTTTCTGAAGAGCAGCAAATTAACCAACCTGAAATTTCATCTCCTCATGTATTTAGACTCTCGCAACATGATCAACATGCACTAGGCTATTTAAGAGATTATTAAGTTGGTGATAATCCTGGTGATGATGAAGATATTCATTATGCTTTCTTTGTAGATTGTGATCCAGTGATGTTCGAAGAAGCATTTGATGATGATTGATGGATCAAGGCAATGAATGAAGAAATTCATGCCATTGAGGATAATAATACATGGGAGTTAACTACTTTACCAAAAGGGAAAAATCCAATTGGAGTTAAATGTGTTTACAAGACAAAGTATAAGCCTAACAGAGAAGTTGAACATTTTAAAGCGAGGTTAGTTGCAAAAGGATACATGCAAAAATCAGGTATTGATTACTTTGAAGTATTTGCTCCTGTTGCCAGGTTAGATACTGTATGTATGGTCATTTCACTTGTTGCTCAAAATTGCTGGAATATATACCAAAATGGATGTGAAGTTGGTATTTCTAATTGGTGTACTTGAAGAAGAAGTGTATGTTAAACAACCACCTGGTTTTGTAAAGAAAGGTGAAAAAGATAAAGTCTATCGATTGGAAAAGGCTTCATATGGGCTTAAACCAGTACTAAGAGCATGGTATACTTATATTAACACATATTTTCTTGATTATGGGTCCCACAAATGTCCTTACAAGCATACTTTGTATATCAGAACTAATAAGGATGGAAACATAGTATAGTATGCATTTCTATTGATGATTTGATCTTTACCGGAAATAATCCAAAGCTTTTATCAGAATTTAGGTATGATATGATTGCTTATTTTGAGATGATAGACATGAGATTGATGTCCTACTTTCTTAGTATAAATGTAGAGCAAACAAAAGAAGGTATTTTCATTTCACAAAGAAAGTACACGCAAGATATTTTGAAGAAATTCAAGATGGAAGCTTGCAAACTAATATTAATACCAGTTGAAGAAAGGCTAAAGTTTGTGAAAGATGGCAGCAGTGATTTTGTTGATGCAATAAAGTTTAGAAGACTTATTGGGAGCTTGAGGTACTTAACAATAACTACACCCGACATTATTTATGGAGTTGGAATTGTTAGCAAATTCATGGATTCGCCTCGACAATCTTATTAGGAAGCTGCAAAGAGAATTGTGGGATACATTAAAGGAACACTTTATGATGGCATATTTTATTCAAGTGCTAATGATATCAAGTTAGTTGGATATACAGATAGTGATTGTGTAGCTGACACTGAAGGAAGAAAAAGTACTTTAGGTTATATTTTCAATATTAGTTTGGGTGCATCTTCTTGGTCCTAAAAGAAACAACAAATAGTAGCTCTTTCAACAGTAGAAGCAGAATATATAGCGGCCGCAAGTTGTGCTACTCAAGCAGTTTGGCTATAAAGAATGTTGAGTGAATTACAACATCAGCAAGACGGTCCAACGATAGTTTATTGTGATAATAAATCAGCAATCACCTTAATAAAGAATCCAGTATTTCATGGTCGTAGCAAGCCTATTGACATTAAACTTCACTATATTCGAGATTGATGAAAATAAAGAGATCGTGGTTGAGTATTGTGCATCTAAAGATCAAATTGCAAATATATTCAAGAAGCCACTCAAAGCTAATACATTTTTCAAAATGAAGAAAAAGCTTACAATAATCAAACCAATTGTGGACCCTTAATTTTTTACTCAGTCCAGTCCAATATATTTTATATATTTCAAAATAATTTTTGTGTTATTTTAATTAAATAATATTTATTTTAGTATTTATTTTTTATAAGTTTTAATAAAATAAAAATAATAATAAATAATAATAATAATAAAAATAAATAAAAATCAGCGACAGAAAAATCGGCGATGAAAAAATTCATCGCTGAAAGAAATTGGCCAAGGCCAATTTCGCCGCAGGAAATTCCTGCTGCGAAATTGGCTGGCGGCGCCTAGCTCGCAATTTTCCACGCAGTTTCTTGCAAATTCCCTCATGGCCCACAACAATTTTTTGCCAGCGAAATTTTCCAATACAATTTTTTTTGAAACCAAATTCTATTTGGTTTTGGCTTCTTTTCCTAATGAATTTTAGTTTTCTTAAACAATTAGGATTAATCATATAAATTTTCCTATAAATAACACTTTAAAGGACCAGAAAAAAGGAGGACTTTAGAAGAGAAAACTTTGGACTTGGATCGGATAGTGGAATTTTAGATTTGAAAGGAGCAAGAAGAAGCAATCAACAATTCATCAAAGGAAGCAACCTGGCCTTTGTCTTTGTTCATCCAGAAAGCAACTTTTGGTGGAACCAACGAACGAAGGTTTGAATCTCTATTTTCTTATTTTTTTTACAATAGCTTCAATCATTGAAAATTAACAAATTATTTATTCTGTTTGTTCTAAATCTTAAAACCCTAAAATGTTTTTTCCAAATACCTTAAAAACCCTAATTCGTTTCTTTTGTTTCCAAAAACCTTAAATCATCCTTCTGTTTCCAAAAACTTCAAAAATCCTAAATCATTTTATTAATTCCCAAAAACCTAATCTCTATTCCAAAAAGTCAGTAGCCTTATTTTTTAAGCATCAAAAGCTTTAACCCTAATTAATCATTCTTTTCAAAATCACACAGTAAACATTATTCTTTTAAAAATAACACTAGTTTTTTCCAATTTCAAAACCCTATTTTCTAAATCTTAAACCCTAAAATCTTAATTTTCAACACCAAAACCTACAATCTTAAAAGCCAGTTTTCAAAATCTTCGGGGTTCGGGCCCCGACCCAACAAGGGGCGCTGCCCCCTTGACCCCCGCCGTGTGGGCTCGGGTCAATATTTATTTATGTATTATAAATCTTTATGTTTAACTTTCTTTATTATGATTATTCAAAATATAGTAGCTTTATTCAAAATACAAACCTAAACCCTAATTTATTCAAACCATAAATTCAAATTTTGTTTTTAAATCTTCACAGTAGCTTTTTATAATTTTATTCATTGGGATATTTTAATCTTTCATATAACTCCCTTAAAGACTTTCTATATTTGTTCCATCCAAAAATACTTAAGTAGTTATTATAGTCAACACTAAAACCATACTTACCTTTGATCACGGCAAAACAAAATCAAGGTTTCAAACCATAAAACCCTAATTTCTTAATTTTACCCCTCAAACCCTAATTTGATCAATCAAAGAACCTTACTAATTTCTTAAATTTATAAAACCCTAATCCCTTTTAATTCTCTTAAAACCTACAGTAGCCTAAACAAATAACAATAATAATATCTTAAGATTCCAAAACCCTAAAATATTAATTAAAGAACTTTAAATAGAAATAGTAAACCTCAATTTGTATCTTTACTTGATTTATTTTTAGATTTGATTATGTAGTCTATTATGTGCTTTGATGGTTGATTTATTTAAGTTCAATGCTTGATTTATTTAATTTATCATGGATGAATGTTTATTATATATTTTTATTGATGTTTAATATCTTTGATGAATGATTTATTTATAACGAATGGTTATTTACTTTTATCGATTTATTTTGATTTTCAAAAGTGTAAGAGGTATGTTTCCACTTTGTGGGTACCTCATTAGTTAAATATCATGTAATTTAAATTGCTTTTATATTTTGGACCAATGTAAAGGACATGTTTCTACCTTTTGATGGGTGTCCTATTTAGTTTAGACATGAACGATGTAAGGACATGTTTCCATCCTCGGATGGGTATCCATTTATTTGCTTTGCTTGGACATTGCTTTGATTTTAATATAACGATGCTTTATTTCAATTGTTGTATGTAATATGGATAATATTGTTATATTTAAGAATTTTATAATATTAAGACATGTAAAGGAGGCCGGTTCCAATGAACTGGGCATTGTGGGGGTGCTGGGTCATTTCTCACCTTCCCCACACGTACCCAGCTTTCCGAACCTATTAGGGGGTTGGGGATTCCTTAGGAATCGAGTTATCCATCCCTTTCTTTTTCCCGGCCCTTCCGGGTGACAACTCCATTTTATCCGGACTTAGGTCCGTGTTCTCTAAGGCCCCGAGCCTAAACAGTGCCGAAGTTGCAAGAACCATTCCACCGGGAGTGGGGGCGAAAATCCCCGCTCACACCAATTTTAAGGGAGGATGTTAGAAATTAAACCTGGTTTCCTTCTAGAGTTTTCTAGAATACTTAGTAGTGAAGTATTCTTAACTTAGTTAAATTGAGTTTGATTAGTAAAGGAGGTTTTCAAATTAAATTTGAATTAGTAAATAAAATTATCAAATTGAATTTAAATTAGTTATAGAGGTTACCAAATTAAATTTAAAGTAGCTAAGAAGGTTATCAAATTGAATTTGATAACCCATAAACCTTCTTAATTGAACTATAAATATGGCTTCTGGCCATTTGTTTAAAGATGTAATAAGAGAGATTAAGAAAGAGAGATAGAAAGTGGCGGTGTGTGGTAAGGTTTTGAGTGAGAAAAATTTGAGAGGGTTAGCTTCAACAAGCTAACTCATAATGTGTTTGAGTGTGAAATTTTTATCTCTAAATCTTGTAATTTGTGTTTTGTCAATTAATAAAAGTTTGAGTGTTTGTTATCAAATTTGCTCAATCTTTAGGCAATCAATTTCATTGCCAACACTAGCTAATATTCTCATTTCATAGATGGTTCAATTGTTTCAAATTATGCTTAATCAAGATTAAGTAGAATTTTAATGAAAATCAAAATCAATTCATCATTAAACTAGGATACTTCACTTTCTCAATTTCCAAAGATCAAGTAGGGGATAATTGACCTCAATTTGTTAGACTCAAGGAGCAACATCCACAAAGACAGTAAAGGAATATAGAACTTGTGGGCATCCTAATTGAAGAATGTTGCAGTACTCCATATAGGAGGGAAACAATTGCAAACTTTAACATAAGAGCTCCTCTTAATGGAGGCCACCACAACGGAAGACCCATCAAAGTTCACCAAAAGTTTTTTTTTCAGACAACAAATGCAGATGTTTACTCTTTGGTTTATGAAGATGAAGGAAATTCAACTCTTAATCACATTTATAAACTTGAGCCATAGGGAACATAATTTCCAAGACACAACTCTCTTGCAACTAGAATTGATTTCAACACTATTTGGTTTGCCGTTCAAAACCTGTATAGCGACTTGTCCTTAAGCGAATAGGTTGTTTTGAGTTTCATAAATCTTATCTTGACTAAACTAACAAAGACAATCCTTATAGGTACATGATTCCTAATTTTACTTCATTTTGTTTTTAGGAGATAATCCACATTGGAGAAGATAGCAAAATTTACTATTCAATGTGGAGGAGATAATCCACATTGGAGAAGATAGCAAAATTTACTATTCAATGTGGAGTGCTGACTAACTATGATAATTTCGCATACTACAAGGCGCCAGCTCAGGCCTTTTCAAAATCTCTTATAGGAATAACTTTTACTTGGTACTCAATTTTTCAAATAAATTATATTTGCTTTTGGAAAAATATAGCGATAAAATCCCACACCTAATTCTTTAGGATAGAGCCAGAAGTTTGACAGTAGAATTATCAAGAGCGACACAAAAGCTAGGGAGAGTATTGATATCTAGATCACCAATTTTTAAAAGATAAGGAACAAATGCAAGATTTTAAAATTTATGAAGATGACTCATAGAGGCTTGGATATTGAACAAAGAAAGAGTTTCAAGATATGGAGTTTAGAGATTTCTTTAAACTAACTACTGAGATAACTATATATGAAGAACTCCTAAGGGAAGAAAATTAAAGAAGAAAAATTGCTATAGGGACCTACTATCAAGAAATCAACAACCTTAAAGCAGCTATTCCTGACATAACTAGCATTGGCTCTTGTACCTGCCCATATCTAATTCAATCACCTAAAACACTAGAGACTGGGAAGAAACAATAAGCCTTATCCAAATGATACTACAACTTTGATGTTTCAAATATTGAGGAAATTTTTAGTCCTACTTAAAGAAGATTTTTTCTTATATACTATGCATGTCACACCATTTAAGTGTTATAGGTGCGTTAATATATCTTGCTAATAATACAAGACCAAATATAACATTTGTTGTAAGTCTATTAGTAAGGTTTAGTTCTTATCCATCATAAAGACATTGGAATGGAATTAACCATGTTTTTAGATATATTCGAGAAACAATTGATATGAGTTTATTTTATTCTAATAAATTTAAATCACAATTAATCAACTATGCAAATGCAGAATATTTATCTGATCCATATAAGACTTGATCTTAAACATGATATCTATTCACATGTGGAGGCATAATCATATCATGGTAATCTACAAAGTAGATCTTAGTTGCTACTTCTTTAAACCATGCAGAAATAATAACAATGCATGAAAAAATTCGAGAATGTATTTAGTTAATGTCATTGGGCCATCATATCTATAAGATGTGTGGCTTACCATTTCAAGAAAATATTTCAATAATACTATATGAAGATAATGCAGCATATATAGCTTAACTAAAGGAAGGGTATATCAAAGGTGATAGAACGAAATATATTTCACCAAAATTTTTCTTCACTCATGATCTTCTAAAGAAAAGAAAAATAGATATATAATTAATTTGTTCAAGTGATAGTCTAGAATATAGGCCCAAGTAACCCCATATAGTATTCCAGTTTCAGAGATATTGTCATAGTCTATTGCGACTTTGTGTTTAGCCCCGAAGCAAATAAAAGTAACGCCCAGCATCTAATCCGAAGATAAATAATAGTGATGTCCAACTTCTTGCCTAAAGGCAATTAATAGTGATGCCCAGTGTCTAGCCCGAAGGCAAATCATATAGTACCAAAAATAATTCTCTGAAACAAGATACTATATAAGGCAAACACACATTTCATTCTACATTACCATTTAAACATCATTAATTACCATATTTCAAAATTTTGCAACATATTTCATCATCTTTCTAGCTACAACCACAATGTGACTAGTAAATCACATTTCTAGTACATTTATCACATTTTTCATATCTCTTGTGAATATGTCAAACTATGATCATCATCACATGTCTCATATAGTGTAACACCCCGATACCTTATATTCGTACTATACATATACCTGGTATATATACGGTAAGTATATAAAGTATAAGGATGTCACTTTTCGTTACCTTTTTAAAACCTGTAAAAGAATTTCAAACCATAATACATTAATTTAAATAACATTTACCAAATCATTATCTTTATCAAAACTTCATTTATACATATAATTACTTTCTCGTCATAAATACATCAATATAAAAGTTATACATGTATGCATTTCCCTCTAGTTGGTCTCGACAAACTTTTACTCTTCTCGCGGCATAACCAAAAGACTTCATATCTTCCACCTATTTACCTGCGCGAATACACACCCGCGCTAAGCCCGAGAGCTTAGTAATACAAATATAAAATAGAAACATATAGTATAGAAGTATTAACATATAATGATATATCAATTCAATATATAATTAGTTCTTATCATACTTTCTTTTCTTTTTAATTTCATCTTTAATATATCCTAGCTAATTTCATATATGATGTACATATATACATAATATTATCACCAACCCCAATGCATCACCAATACTCAAAACCAATATATTAATACACCCACATTATATATATATATACCATACCAATCATTATTGCAATACACACTTTACATATCATACCGATTATTATTGCAATACACACATTACATATCATACCACTCATTATTGCATTTCCAATGAAGACAACCTTTGTCATCAACCACAATTCATTTACATATCACACTTAATAACATTATATTATTCACAATTCACCAATCATAAATCCTTATTGATACTCACAATCAATATTTCAATACTTGCATTTCACATTGACAATAAAGACAGACTCGGGCCCAAAACACTAATATGCCATTCTACTTTCAGAGTTAATGCTTTGGTTTAATTATCACATTTTTCATCATCCCAACTAGGCTTCAAGGATTAGGTTCAACCAAGCTTCAAGGGGAACAAAGCATGCTAAGTATCAACCCAACTTGGCTTCAAGAACCAATCCAACCTAGCTTCAAGGGTTGTAACATCTCAATTATGCTTCAAGGGCTAGACCCAACCAAGCTTCAAGGGGAGTAAAACATGTTAAACTTCAACCCAACTTGGCTTCAAGGATCAAGTCCAACCTAACTTCAAGAGATTGTTACTATTAGGCATGCCACCAACAACAAAACTCTGAAAATGAATAACATATTAGACACACAATTCCTTGATCATTCTATCATCAATATCATTCACAATTCTCATCATCATTTAGGCAAACATGCCTCACATATCTCAATTGAATTGTCATAGCCAATCACAATGGCTTCATATCACATTTGAATCATCATGGCCAATTACAATGGCTTCACAACATATCATATCTCAATTCATATGATACATATAACATCATTGATATAACATTTCAAAATATATTATTCATATAATACATTGCCATTCACAATGCATAAAACATAACCTTTCATCAATTCTCAAAACACATTAACACCATTCATTATTAGAGCATTTATCATAACAAATTTGCACATACCTTAAGAATGATCCTCATTTCTTCCTACCTTTCCCATTTCATATTTCATCCTTTATATATATATATATAGCAATTTACATTATTCATTTACATCCACAATATAATAGAGTATTTAACACATTCATCCAAATGTGTTAAGATTCAAAGACATATAAAGATATACAATCAAATAGGGTTCATGCTTACCTTTTTAATGATCTTCACATCCTTCACATCATTCAATCATCACCTTGATCCAATTATATTAACAATATAGTAAACCACTTAACACATTTGTGACCAAATGTGTTAAGCCTCCAATCATATAAATAAATACACTTGTATGGATTGGTACTTACCTCAAGAACTATTCTCATCCATCTATACATTTCCTCTTCCAAGAATTCTCAACATTTAGATTAATGCAACACAATTTCTTCAAAACCTAATTCAAAGATCATTATTCATAGGTTTAGAATCATCCACATACATTTGTTTAGGTCATTCTTTGATTACAAAGTATTTAGAGTGTATATAAAATGTTTAGGAACAAAAGACTTTTAAAGAATCAACAATGCATGAAGAACCAAAAACCATCACAGTAGCAAACACACCCAAGGGACACGGCCAAGCTTGTGGCCGTGTCTCTCAAGACCAAAACTTCCCGAGGCAGACACGGGCAAGGACACGGCCGTGTCTCTCAACACAACTCAGGCAGTAGCAAACACATTCAAGGGACACGGCCAAGCCAGTGGCCGTGTCACCCCAAAATCTATCCAACACGGCCAAAATTCTCTAGACTTGGCCGTGTCTCTCAAAAATAATAAGTCTTGGCCGTGTCTCAACTTGCTTTTGGCCGTGTCACTCAAGAACAAAACCCTAATTGTGGCCAAAACACTTCTAATGGCATTTAGACACAATATGCACAACATAAACTCAATCCAATGGATGTAATCAAAGTCATTAATACTTATTTTGCATGTTTAACACAATATTCACAATTAACCATACATATAATCATTCACCAATTCAAACCTTAAAACCAACTTAACTCTTGATCCTTCACAATCAACATCCACTTAAACTTACAATCTTCACAACCAAACCAACACCAATTCAACCTTTTAACTTACAATCAATACTAACACTTATAACACAACTCAAACACACCAAATCACAAAATCAACAAACCCTAGTTCACTTCACACAAAACTTCAAAATAACTAAGAAAAACAAGAGAGTACTTACCTTAAATGAAGAAATTCCACAAATCTTTAACCAAATCCTTTGTTTCCTTCTTCAATTTAATTCTTGCATCAAGAACACCTCTCTTGCTCTCTCCTTTCGTGAATGGCCGGCACACCAAGGAGAAGAAAAGAAAAATAAGCAAAAGTCAACTCCCTCTTCTTCTTTAAATCTCCACCAAGAGATTTTAACCAAGCAATTACCTATATACCCTTTTCCATTTAACTTAACTTTTGTCACTTGTATGCCCATAATAGTAATTTCACATATCCAAATAAATATCCTCTTTTATTGACTCTCCCTTTTGACTAATGTATATGTTAGTTATACCACCATATACCCAACATATACATTTCTCTCTACACCTTACTTTCCTTTTTAAAACAACACATACACATTCTCTTTTAATTTCTTTCCTCTTTCAAATCAAATTTACATTCAATCCAATTAAAACAACAACAATATTCAAGACTTCTAGGGCATACATGGGGATATTACATATAGGTATACAATTTTCATACTTTTTCTCATTTTAAAATTATTATCTACATTTCACATTCTTTTTCTATATATTTTTTTGAGTCATAAACCAAACCATCATCACATTCAAATCAAATGTGGCTCACTTTCACATTTTAGTGCACAACTTGTATTTTTCACATTTTATACAAACTTCACATTACACATCACATATAACAAATTTCAATACATTTTATCATCATATCTCAACATATTCATTTATTTATTATTTATACACATCATAAATTCATTATTATGAACATTTCTCATATTTTATCAATTTCCATCATATTTATTCTTCTACCACAATTTTTCTTATTTTCATATTCCTTATCTATTTTTCATATTTTTATATTTTATATTTTTTTATCATATTTTTCATTCATCAAATTTCATATCCATGAGTCACATTCACAATGTGACTCATTTCTATATTTTCTCACAAGGCATAAATATATCCATTTTGGACATCATAGCATATATATATATATGTATATATATATATATATCAACATATATTGAACTTTTGTCAATGTGATACCCCTCATTTAACTATGCCACATTACACATATTATATGCAAATCAATATTTAAAAAAATATCATTATACATATATAATGCTCATTTACATTTTAATGAAAACAAAAAATTAGTAATATGTATTAATCTCGTTTCTCTTTCCCAAGCCAAACTCTCAATTCCATTTCTTTTATCACTTTAACCTATACATGCATAATCCCATAATAAGCAGCATTACACATTTAACATCACTTACATGCTCATTGATTATTAAATTACCATTATTTATTCAATTCTCATTAAAACTTTATTAATACTCTAATTTCACCATTTAACTTTAAAAATATTACTTATACATTAATATAATACTAAAATAATTCACTTTCACAATTATGGAAACCTCTTTCAAAAATTTAAATTTCACATAATGCAACCATTAATATGAATTTCACCAAAACTTATCCATATTACATTTTCAACCTTAAAATCACCACATTATAAATTCCAACATATCATTAGAAATTCATTTTAATATACTTAAATTATTCATACACCATTTACATCAATTCTGCACAACATTGAACAAAAAGACTATTTTCACCATTACTACCTTATTCAAACTTCAACATATAATCTCATTTCCATCATTCAACTATATAATCATCCATAATGCATCTATATAATATCAAAACAATGTATTACCATAATTAAAAACACATTTTTCACAAATCCCAATTTCACATAATATGGCCATAACCTTAACCTCATCCAAACTTAATCATATTCAATTTCTAACCATAAAATCATTACATATACATCCATACAACTTTAAAACAATTCTTATTAACAATTATTGAAACCTCATTTAAATTTCCAACTTTCACATATTAACCCTAAAATCTTAACTTCATAAAATTCTACTCATATTCAATTTTTAACCATAAAATCATTATAGATATATATCAAACTAACTTCAAAATAATTCATATTATCAATTATAAACATTACGATCAAAATTTCAAAATTTACATAATCCTATATTTCAAGAAAACTAACTTAAAAAGAAAAAATTTCAAAATTTACATAATCCTATATTTCAAGAAAACTAAATTAAAAAGAAAGATAACTTACTTAAAGTTTGAAAATTCTTCAAAATTACCCAAAATCCTTTAAAATCTTTGTGAAATTTGATGGATTGAATTTAAAAAAAAAAAAAGCTTTCCTTTCTTTGGCTATAGTGGGCAACGTGTGATGAGAAGAAGAGGAAGAAGAAGAAGAAGAGGAAATAGACTTTTTACCTTTCTATCTTTCTTTCTCATCCACATGAATATATGTATATTTAATTAAGTAATTATTAATTTATTAAGACATTTTTAGTTTTTTTCTATCAAAATCATTTTAATTTTAATTTTAATTTTTTTTTCTATTTTACTTTCTTTCTTTTCTCTTAACCATATATATATAATAATATAATTTATTAATTTATTAATTACTAGAATTCCATAATTTTTCACTATCACCAAAAATTACTTTAATTTTGAACTATTTAATTAAATAATTAAATATCTTATTACCTTTAATTTTCACCAATTACTTTATTTCCTTCTTTGACTTACTTTTCCTCTATTTTTATTATTGTTATTATTATTATTGTTATCATCATCATCATCATCATCATCATCATCACCATCACCATCATCATCATCATCAACTTTTTCAACACCTCTTTGTATGTATGTGGTATATTTTATGTATATGTATATATCATTTATATGTTACTTATATATTACATATATTTTTATGTATATATTTATGTAATGTTTTTATATTATGTATATATATAGTATATTTAATATATATATATTATGTGTACCCTATGTACACATTAAGTATACCATATATATATATATTATATAATATAATATAATATGATATGATATGATATAATATAATATAATATATACATATATCCAACATACACTATATATATTATGTATATACTATGTACACACTAGGTATACATTAGGCATATATAATACCTATACCTCCAAATATTTTTTTAATTATTTCAAGATCACGGATGTTACAATTTCTCTTCTCCTTAAATAATTTCGTCCTTGAAATTATTCATTGTCATAATTAAATCCACTTAAATTAATTATCAATCTCTTCTTCCTATATTATTAACTTCCAAATTATTGTCACAATTTATCATCATCACTAACCACATAATCTTTTATTCTTCCCCTAGCAAATACTCTTCAAAAATTTTATAATTATTATTGTAAAGATCAATAATAAATATTAATTCTTCACTTACTTATATCCAATGTACATATAATTTCTAGTTTCCAAATGTATAATCAAATTTTAAATCCATACTTTTCCTCATTAATCAATTACAAGTAAATACGTATCATTAAGTATTTATATAACATTAACTAAACATTTGTATTGTGCACATCAACTCAGAATTCTAATTAAAAAATCTACCGTTTCAATATAATATCACGCCTATATCTTTCAAATTATTTCTGTCATTAGCTTTCAAATTCTTTTATTCACACATTTGCTTCTTTATCTTACTCTCTCTGCTATCTAAAATCATCAATAACTTCTCCATCTGTCATACCTTTTATGTCATTTCTCCAATTGTAATTTCCCCTCTTACATTAATGTAAAATCCTCTAATCAAATACAATTATCTTTTATTTATTCTTCAACTATGCACTTCTTTAATTATCAATATACATACGTCAATCTTTTCTCATATAAATCTTATTTTTCAAACTCATCCAATAAATTGATCTCATTGCTGTCTTGAAAATCTAATATCAATTACAGATACTCCAATAATTTACTCATTATGTTGCGATTAATTCCATCCACTTAAATCAAATGATTTATGTCTTGATTAATAAACCAAATACCGTTTATAAAATAAATTAAAATCTATTTATTATGAAATTATTATAACACCCCTATACCCAATATACGTACACCACATATACTCACAATATGTAATATACATATAGAAGGTATAAGAATGTCACAGTTCATTCTAAACAACTCACAAACCTTTAAATTTAAAACATTTAATAGTATATTATAGAAAATATAGATGAAACATCCTTTGTTAAAATACATATATATACATCTTCATTACCCAAAAGTTTATCCAAAACATATGTTTAATAAGCAGCGAAAAATGTAGCAGAATATACATATGTATACTTCAAAATCATTAAGTACAAAAATATGAAATTTATACATGCTGGCAGTTCATCTCTGATACTGAAGTCCAAAAATCAACACTTCATAAGGGATCACAAGCCTAGACTCGACTCAGTCTAGCTGAACTCTCTGGCTCAACCGGATCTACCCTGTCACTTGAGTGATAAATCACAATCGCGCTAAGCCAAAGGCTTAGTGGTACAAACCATGCTAAAAATATGATTCAAATGTAATGCCAATGTCACACTTTCAAGAATTAGAAGTAATATACAAGGATATCATATTTCATAACATTAAATCTCATTACATTATTCAATTGTTCCATTATTCATAATTCACATTAAAGCAAAGACAAGCATGGGCCCAAAAGAAACTAACATGCCATTCAAATTTCAGAGTTATTGTTTTGGTCTAATAATCACATTTATCAAGCCTGAAGGCGAATCATTATCGCAATGAGGATTACCTCGTATGTAACATGCCAACTAGGTTTCAAGGACTAGGCCCAACTAAGCTTCAAGGGGAGCTCAACATCAACCCAACCTGGCTTCAAGGACCAAACCCAACCTAGCTTCAAGGGATTGTTACTTTTAGGCATGCCACCAACAATAAAACTCTGAAAATTGAATAACATACTAGGCACACAATTCTTTCATTATTTCATTATCAAATCTATTCTCATCTTCTCATGATCATCATAAGCACATTGCCTTATATATCCCATTTATATCAATATAGCCATCACAAATGGCTTCACATATCATCATTAGGGTATACATAACAAATTACATTGTTCATATATTTTGAATCCTTAACATATATTTCACATAGTTCACATAATGCAAATCATAGCACCATTCTCATATATCAACAATATAATAAGTAACCTAACACATTTTCCAACCAAATGTGTTAAGTCCCAAAGTCATGTAAATGTATGCAATCATGTAAAGTTTGTACTTACCTCTAAGAGCAATAAACACCAATCTAACAACCTCCTCTTCCAAGAATCCTTCAACACTTGGATTAGGGCAACTCACATCTCTTCAAAACCTAATCCGAAAGTGATTATACATACTCACTTAGTGATACTCATAAGAAAATAAGAATAAAAACTATCTAGGGCAAACTATATACTTGACACGCTCAACAACACGGGAGTGCCCCTGGCTGTACCCTAAACCCACAACACAGAAGCTTTGACACACTCACTGACATGGGCATATCATTGCACGTGTCAATCCTCCTCCAACACAGAAGCTATGACACGCTCAGTGACATAGGCATGTCAATTCTCCTCTAACACAGAAGCTATGACACGCTCGGTGACATGGGCGTATCAATTTTCTAACAACACAGTAGCTATGACACGCTCAGTGACATGGGGGTGTCACTGGTCGTGTCACCCACACTAAAAATAGAACCAATGACATGCCCAAAGACATGGCCGTGTTACTGGGCATGTCAAGCAAAAAACCTGAAATCGACACCAAAAATGCCACATCCAACAAACATCTTTCTTTTACCCTTTTCCACTCCAAACAAACTTAACCAAAACCATCAATATTCCATAATAAACTTGCTTAACATCAAAACAACTCAATTACATACATCAAAACATAAACACAACCATATATCACAACTTAAAGTCACACCACCCTCAACTCTTGTTTTCTTCACCAAACTTAACCCTTTTTCTCTTCAATCCAACCCCAAAATCAAAGTCAATTAAATAAAAAAACTTCAAACATACCAAAATCAACCATACACACAACTACACCAACCATCCACCAAACTCAAATACACAAACTCAAGAGAAAATAAAGAAACAAGTTGGAAACTTACCAAAAGTGAAGAAAATCCTTAAAATTCCAACTTGATCTCTTGGAATCCTTCAATTTCTTGAGTTAGGAATCAACAAAACCTCTCTTTCCCTTTGGAAATTGTGATGGCCAGCTCTTGGAGAAGAAAGAAGAAGATAATGATAGTTATCCTCAAGTCAAACAAAAACCACTTCTCTTAACCACAAGATTACCTTCCTTAATCTCAACCAAGTATTAATATATTATTATAATATTACAAATATCATCTTTCACCATCACATTAAATTTCTATTTAAAGCTATTAAATATATCATTTGACCAACTCAACTTGTTGACTTGTATATGTTATATATATCTTCATATATACAACATATACACACTTCCCTTTTCCTTTCTTTCCACTTAATCAAATATACACACTATATCATATAATTCAATTTCAACAACAAGTATTTCCAAAATTTTAGAGTATTGTTTGGGATATTACAATTCTCCCCTCTCTACAAATAAATTTCATCCTCGAAATTACCTGTTCTCAAGTCTGAAATAACTGGGGATATTTGTCTCGCATCACTTGCTCACTCTCCCAAGTTGCCTCCTCCTTAGAATGATTCTTCCAAAGAGCCTTCACAAGTGGCACTTTCTTATTTCTCAACTCTTTCACTTCATGTGCCAAAATAGCTACTGGTTCTTCTTCAAAAGTTAGATCCAGAATCACCTCAATAGATTCCACTGACAGAACGTGAGATGGGTCTGATCTGTACCTCCGTAGCATAGAAACATGGAAGACATTGTGAATTCTATCCAAATTAGGTAGCAAAGCGAGTCGATAAGCAACTGGTCCAACACTTTTCAGTACCTCTTAAGGTTCAATAAAATGAGGACTCTATTTTTCTTTGCGGTCAAATATCAAAATTTTCTTCCAAGGAGACACTTTCAAAATTACTTTATCTCCAACACTAAATTGAATGTCTCTCCTCTTCAAATTTGAATAAGATTTCTGTTGGTCTGAAGCTACTTTCAACCGATCCCAAATTATCTTCACTTTCTCTTTTGTTTCTTTAATCAAATCAGGACCAACCAACTTGCCTTCTCCAACTTCATCCCAACATAGAGGCGTCCTGCATCTTCTACCATATAATGCCTCAAAAGGTGCCATTCCAATACTAGACTGGTGACTGTTGTTATAGGCAAATTCAATCAATGGTAAGAATATGTCCTAACTCCTAGAGAAATTAATGACACAGCTCCTCAACATGTCCTCCAAAATCTGTATCACTCTTTCTGGCTGCCCATCTGTCTGAGGATGAAAAGCAGTGCTAAAATGTAACCGAGATCCCAAAGAATCATGCAAACTCTTCCAAAACCTTGAAGTAAACTAAGGATCTCAATCAGACACCAAAAAAATTGGGACTCCATGAAATCTCACTATCTCACTGATATATAGCTTAGCCAACTTCTCAAGAGAATAGTCCATCCGGACTGGAAGAAAATGAGTTATCTTCATCAACCAATCAATAATCACCCAGATTGCATCATGCTTCTTCTGAGTCAACGGCAAACCAGTCACAAAATCCATCGTTACTCGCTCCCATTTCCATTCAGGCACTGATAAAGGTTGGAGCAACCCCGAAGGAACTTGGTGCTCGGCCTTCACTCTCTGACAAGTGAGACATTTGGATACAAACTCTGTTATGTCCCTCTTCATACTTGACCATCAATAATGTTGCTTCAAATCATGATAAATCTTAGTACTCCTAGGGTGCATATCTAAAGTCGACTGATGTGCTTCCTCCAAAATTATCTTTTCCAATCTCACATCATTAGGAACACACAATCTATCTTTATACTATAAACTGCT
Organism: Garcia nutans; assembly: GCA_947685225.1. Classification (NCBI taxonomy): domain Eukaryota; kingdom Viridiplantae; phylum Streptophyta; class Magnoliopsida; order Malpighiales; family Euphorbiaceae; genus Garcia; species Garcia nutans. Next base: position 15,713,364 of record CANTUV010000032.1, read on the forward strand.
ATCACTTCTCACAAGAAAATCTCAGCTCTCACCCTTTTGACATTCCTTAACAATCTTCTGAATTCTCTCATCTGCCAATTGAGTCTCTCTAGTCTGATCCAAAAATAATGGTCTCAATTGCAATTGAGCTAATAAAGTACCATCATCACATGATTCAAAACTAGCATGCAACGCTCTCAACTTAACAAGCAATGAGAGTGAATAAGCAGTCAAACCTGCTAAAGACTTCCGACTCAAGGCATCTGCAACAACATTTGCCTTACCAAAATGATAATCAATCAAATAGTCATAGTCTTTAATAAACTCCAACCACCGTCTCTGCAAAAGATCCAACTCTCTCTGAACCCCCAAATATTTCAAACTCTTGTGATATGTATAAATGAAACACTTCTCCCCATAAAGATAATGTCACCAAATCTTCAAAGCAAAAACTATGGCTGTCAATTCTAAATCATGCGTCGGATAATTTAACTCATATGGCTTTAACTGCCGAGAAGCATAAGCTATGACTCTACCCTACTGCATCAAAACACAACCTAAACCACTATGTAAAGCATCACTGTAAATCACATATGGTTTATCTTCCACAGGCAGGGTAAGAATAAGAGCTTGAGTCAACATCTCTTTTCAACTGCTAAAAGCTTGCTTGACACTAATCTGTCCATATGAATCTAACTCCCTTCCAAAGCAATCTAGTGAGTGGAGTAGCTATCAAAGAAAAACCTTTCACAGACCATCGATAATAGCCTGCTAAACCCAGAAAACTTTTAACTTCAGTCACTGTCTTCGGTGGACTCCAATTCAAAATAGCTTCAACTTTACTTGGATAAACTCTTATACCATCTGGGAATTCAGCAACTATGGGTATATTATTCAATTGAGAACTCACTACTCTGGTATCTACCACATGAGCAAGGTAAGCCTCACATCCCTTCCGAATAAACCTCCTACCTGCAACAGTTGAAACAAATATGGATGCAAGTTGTCTCTGCTCACTAGATACCATCACACTTCTACCATCACTGGTTCTCAGGGTAACACACTTATTTTGACAGTCTACTACATCTCCATGCTTTGATAACCAGTCCATACCTAAGATTAAATCATATTCCTTAAAAAGCATTTCAATCAGATCCCCAAGGAATTCCTCATCTTGCACCACAACTGAACTATTACGATGAACCTTGCTAACTACCACACTATGTCCTAAAGAATTTATCACCAAAACATCAAATCCTAGGGACTTTGAATGCAATTCAGACACAGGCAAGATAGATGCACTTATGTATGAATGAGTAGATCCAGGATCTATTAGAGTAAGAACTGAAATGCCAAATAAAGAAAATGTACCTGCAATGACGGCTGAAGCATCAGGCTGCCTATGCATCACATACACTCGCTGAGATGGCCCAGCCTCATCTGGCCTACTGTCTCCAGATGTAGAACCTCCTCTCTGACTAATCCTGGGTTGACCACCTCTACTAAAACCTCTGCCCCTCGACCTCCTCTAACATTGGGTCGAGAAGCTGCAGTATCAGTCTGTCTATCTTCCGGTAACTCAAGGCAATCTTTGATGAAATGATATGGTGACCCACATCTAAAACACACTCCAGGTCCACCCAATTTTCAGCAAGCACCCCCATGTGCCCAACCACAATGGACACATGTAGGTGGAGTAGACCTATGTATCACTGGAGTCGGAGCACTAGCTATAGAAACTGTAGGTCTCGGTCTCTGCCTCTGATACTAAAATGATCTACCAGACTGCCTTTGGCTCATACTGACCCTCGAAAAATAGCTTCCTCTACCTCTCTTCATAGATGAAGACCCTGCCTCAAGTTGGTCCTCCTCAGTAGCAGCAGCTGCAATATCCTGTGCTCTCTCAACACTCCTAGCAGCTACAACCAATTGAGAGAAATCTTGATATCGAAAACCAGCGAAAATACACATAATAGAGGGTCTCAACCCCTCCTTAAATCTCCTACACCAGTCAATCTCATCTTAAATAATTCCACTAGCATAATGACTCAACCGGATATACTCAATCTCATACTCTGTCACTATCCGGTTATCCTGTCTCAGACTCAGAAATTCCATCTTCTTCGCATCCTTATACTCACTCGGAGTATACTTCTGCTCAAACTCTCGCAGAAAATCACCATAAATAAGGGTCAGAGGATCATCCAATGCATGTGGAACCGTCTTCCACCAATCATACTCATCTCTCTACAGAAGGGATCTAGCATAATCAAACTTTTCTTCAGGAGTAGCTTGCAGCTGGATAAATACTCTCTGAACTCTATCTAACCATTGCTCAGCTACTGCAAGATCTGTAGTACCAAAGAAATCCTTAGCTCCAAACTTGCTCAATTTATCATACTGCCTCACTGGTACTTGTGGCTACGGTGGTGGTGGCGGCTACTGTACTGGAGCCTGCCTCAACAATTCTACCATATGCCGTAACCAAACCGGCAAAATCTTATCAGTAGCTGGTCTCTCTGGCACAGGAGCAGGTGCCTCTCCACCTATCTCAACCCTAGCTCCATCTCTACCCTCAACAGGAGCTACACTCTCAGCACTACCCTCTATGGACAGATGTGACTGAGATGCCATCACTACCTTTATCTACAAACACAGCAGAAATTACCTCATCAAAGATCAGAAACTGCCAGTGCCAATGCATGTATCTTATTTAAAAACCATATTTTAAAATCAAAATTTTCTTTTTCTTACAATTCACCTAGGTTGAGAACCTCAAACCTAGGCTCTAATACCAAAAAAATTGCAAACACCCCTATACCCAATATACGTACACCATATATACTCATAATATGTAATATACGTATAGAAGATATAAGAATGTCACAGTTCATTTTAAACAACTCAAACAAACCTTTAAATTTAAAACATTTATTCGTATATTATAGAAAACATAGATGAAACATCCTTTGTTAAAATATATATATATACATCTTCATTATCCAAAAGTTTATCCAAAACATATGTTTAATAAGTAGCGAAAAATGTAGCAGAATATACATATGTATACATCAAAATCATTAAGTACAAAAATATGAAATTTATACATGCTGGCAGTTCATCTCTGATACTGAAGTCCAAAAATCAACACTTTACAAGGGATCACAAGCCTAGACTCGACTCGGTCTAACTGAACTCTCTGGCTCAACCGGATCTACCCTGTCACCTGCGTGATAAATCACAATCGCGCTAAGCCAAAGGCTTAGTGGTACAAACCATGATAATAATATGATTCAAATGTAATGCCAATGTCACACTTTCAAGAATTAGAAGTAATATACAAGGATATTGTTGCGCTCGAATTAACTCTACCACAAAGCGTCACTCGCAAGTATACGAGGTAGCTGTAGCAAAGGTGATCGCCCCAAGGTCGTCTCACAAGGAAGCTAAAGTGACTAATTGATTATCAAACTCAAAGTAACAAATAATGAAGAAATTGAAATTGCTAACAACTAATGAAAAGGATTGATTAAAGTTTAAAACAAATAAAAGTAAACTAAAACTGATGTTTTAATTCACTTGATAGAAAGGTCTAGGGTTTGCACTTCTCTACTACTTATATGTATGAACGGTTATTCTTCTTAACTAATTTAATTTCAAAGATTAAATCTCAAACAACTCAATTAATCAAGTCAAGGAAATAAGCTCTCGCATTCAAACCTCTCTCAACTAATCTTGTTATAATTGAAACAATCTTTTTAATAGGTTATATATCTAATTCACCTAAGTCCTTAATTGAATTATTCCAGCATTAGACTTCATCTCTCAATCCATCATCTAATACCTAAAACACATAATTGGTGGCCAATCAATTATATATTAACAATATTTCATTCAATCAAGGCTAAAGAAATTATTAGTTAAGAGAACAACCAATTCATACAATCATAGCAGATCCATACAAACCCTAGACTAGATCAAATTAGTTCATAATGATTTCAAACATACTCATCTCATTAATATTCAAAGAAATCAACTTAGACATGATAATGTTCATAAATACAATTTCAATGAAAATAAAGAGATAAAGTTCAAGAACAAAACCAAATTACAAACTCCTTGAAGCTTCTGAAGAATCTCTTGTTCAAATCTTGCAAGAAGTGTGTATCAATGGCTAGAACAATCTAATCTAGGCTAGTTTAATCCAAAGTGAAATCAAAATCAAAGAAAACAAATGTTAACCAAACCCTAACTCTCTTTACGGCTCCCATTCTGCTCAAAATCTTCAACACCCCTTTAAACCCTAGCTCTATTTTCCTTTTATACGAACGTCCACTTTAAAAATTCGTTGCGTGTTTAGATCATGAGGGACACGGCCAAGTCAGAAGTGATTTGGCCGTGTGAGTGCTTTTTGGAGGGACACGGCCAGTGACTTGGCCGTGTCCCTTGCTTGTGTCCACCACTGCATGCTTTTGATCTTCTTTTCTTCTTTGTTGAGTGACACGGCCAAGTGGAGCTTGACTTGGCCGTGTTGGAGCCTTTTGGAGGGACACGGCCAGGTGACTTGGCTGTGTCCCTTGCATGTGTTCACCTCTGTAAAGATTTGCTTCTCTTTTCCTTTGGAACCAAGTGAGACACGGCCAAGTGAAAGTGACTTGGCCGTGTCTGAGCTTCATTGGAGGGACACGGCCACTGACTTGGCCGTGTCCCTTGCATGTGTCTGCTTCTGTGAGTTGCTCTTCTTCTTTAACCTGATATGGGACATGGCCACTGACTTGGCCGTGTCCTCTGCCTGTGTCAGCTACTGTGCATTCTTCCTTCAGTCTTGGTTCCTTGGCTTTTTTTAACCTAAAACAAAACATCAAACAAACTTTAAACAAAAAGTAAATAAACAATAACCAATAAAACATAAAACACTATACTAAAAACTAGATCAAAAACAACATAAACATTGAAATAAACTAAAACTATCCACATTAATGAAAACACTAAACAAACCGATAAAACTAACAAAATACCTAAATAAAACAATAATTATCATAATAAACAAACTGCAAATCTATGACAAAAACTAACAAAACAGATATCATATTTCATAGCATTAAATCTCATTGCATTGTTCAATTGTTCCATTATTCATAATTCACATTAAAGCAAAGACAAGCATGGGCCCAAAACAAACTAACATGCTATTCAAATTCCAGAGTTACTGTTTTGGTCCAATAATCACATTTATCAAGCCCGAAGGTGAATCATTATCACAATGAGGATTACCTCGTATGTAACATCCCAACTAGGCTTCAAGGACTAGGCCCAACCAAGTTTCAAGGGGAGCTCGGCATCAACCCAACCTGGCTTCAAGGACCAAACCCAACCTAGCTTCAAGGGATTGTTACTTTTAGGCATGCCACCAATAATAAAACTCTGAAAATTGAATAACATACTAGGCACACAATTCTTTCATTATTTCATTATCAAATCTTTTCTCATCTTCTCATGATCATCATAAGCACAATGCCTCATATATCCCATTTATATCAATATAGCCATCACCAATGGCTTCACATATCATCATTAAGGTATACATAACAAATTACATTATTCATATATTTTGAATCCTTAACATATATTTCACATAGTTCACATAATGCAAATCATAGCACCATTCTCATATATCAACAATATAATAATTAACCTAACACATTTTCCAACCAAATGTGTTAAGTCCGAAAGTCATGTAAATGTATGCAATCATATAAGGTTTGTACTTACCTTTAAGAGCAATAAACACCAATCTAACAACCTCCTCTTCCAAGAAACCTTCAACACTTGGATTAGGGAAACTCACATCTCTTCAAAACCTAATCCAAAAGTGATTATACATACTCACTTAGTGATACTCATAACAAAATAAGAATAAGAACTATCTAGGGCAAACTATACACTTGACACGCTCAACAACACGGGTGTGTCCCTGACTGTGCCCTAAACCCATAACACAGAAGCTTTGACACGCTTAGTGACATGGGCGTATCACTGCACGTGTCAATCCTCCTCCAACACAGAAGCTATGACACGCTCAGTGACATGGGTGCGTTACTGGACGTGTCAATTCTCCTCCAACACAGAAGCTATGACACGCTCGGTGACATGAGCGTGTCACTGGATGTGTCAATCTTCCAACAACACAGTAGCTGTGACATGCTCAATGATATGGGTGTGTCACTAGTCAAATTCGCCAGAATTTTATCTATAATTTGGATAAATTCTAAAACAATGAGCACGCAACCTGCATAAAAATTTTACACTTCCAAAACATTAAAAATTCTATTCATTCTCTTAGCTCACTACTTTATTAATACAAAATTAAAATCTCAACACTTTAAATTTTATTTTTTAAAATCAAATACTGACGTAGATATATACACACTGTCATCTTAAATCTTTATAAATCAACACAAGTATTATTAGTTAATTTACATAAACCAAAATACTTAAATCATAAATATACATGTATGCAAATGGTATGGTTGGTCTTGTGGTAGTCTAGATCGCCAAACATCTACCACAGTCTAGGTTCCACTGATTGGCAATGCTCTTACCTGCGTGATTTACACAACCGCGCTACACTTTACAGCTTAGTGATACATATCTATAAATAATAAATATTATACATACACCTTCTTACTTTTTATTTTATTCCTGAGGTATATAAATATGTTTATCTTTTTATTTTCTAATCTCAACTATCAAATCCAGTACACATAATATCAATTTCATGACCCAATTCTACTTAGGTCAATACCATCTCTAGACTTAGCTCTACTTAGTCTATCAACATATATATCTTCAATAAATATTATAAACATCATAAATCATTTCAAATCCAAACATCATATTCCAATATCCACTACATAATATACATATACAAATAAACATATCACATATACACATATTGGGCCCAAGTAACCCTATACAGTATTTCTGTTTCAGAGATATTGTCATAGTCTATCGTAACACGGGGGATTTAAGTGTCGCAACTGTCTCTTGTTAACACCTTTGTGTCTAGCCCCGAAAGCAAATAATAGTAATGCCCAACGTCTAGTCTGAAGATAAATAATAGCGATGCCCAACTTCTTGCCCGAAGGCAATTAATAGTGATGCCCAGTGTCTAGCCCGAAGACAAATCATATAGCACCAAAAATAATTCTCTGAAACAAGATACTATACAAGGCAAACACACATTTCATTCCATATTACCATTTAAACATCATTAATTTCCATATTTCAAAATTTTGCAACATATTTCATCATCTTTCTAGCCACAACCAAAATGTGACTAGTAAATCACATTTCTAGTACATTTATCACATTTTTCATATTTCTTGTGATCATGTAAAACTATGATCATCATCACATGTAATATCCCAAATTTTTAAAAATTTTTAATTTCTGGAAATTTTATAAAATAAATTATAATTTAATAGGATAAATTAAATTAATGATTTTAAATGAAAAATGAAGAGATTTTAAATGAAAAAGTGGAATATATATGAGATATATACGTAAAATATACATAACATATAAAGTCAACACTTTTTAAAAGAAAAGTCAAAGTTCAATGGCATTTTTATAAATAAATTTTAAAATTTTAAAATTAATAAAATAATTCAAAAATAAATTAATTTTGAATGGATGATGGACTTTTAGTCTTTTAATTTCTTTAATAAATAATTAAATAAATTATTATTAAATTATTATAATATATATATGTGGTTATAATTAAAAGATGAAAGGAAAGAGAAATTAAAAAAAATAGTCTTCTTCTTTTTCTTGGCCGAAACACCATAGGAGAAAGCTCAAAGATTTTTCTTCTTCTTAGCTCCAAGAATTGAAGGATTTCAAAGGTTCAAAGAGGATTTTTAGTGATTTTCACTTGAAAAAGAAAGTTTCTTAGTTTTTTCTTTAGATTTCCATAAAAATTTTGAATATGTGAGATGTTAGATTTTTAAGTAGTACTTTATAATTGTTGGAATTGGTGTGTATGAACTTATTTTGGGTAGTTATTAATGATTTTAAGGTTGGATTGAAGAAATGGTTGAATTTGGATAAAAGAATGGTGAAGAGAGAGAATTTAGGGTTATGGACTTTTAGGGTTTGAGAAATCATGATTTTTAATTGTACAAATTTATTCTAAATGAGTTTTTTTGGTGCTTAAACAAGTGTTTTAAAGTTAAATAATAGATTTGATTATGTTTGGTTGGAGTTTGAGAATGGAAGTGTGATTTAGGGTTTTGGAAAATGATTTTTTCAAAGTTGTTGAATTGTATAATTTTATTGGTTTAATCTTGTTGTTTGGTGATATAAGTGATGAATATAAGCTTAAAATGATTAATGTATTGTGTTGGAATGAAAAACCTTCAATGGGAGAAGGTTATGCCATTTTAGAGTTTTGTGTATAAGAGTGTGCTTTTGTAATGTAAATGGTTTAAATGTATTAAAATATGTTTCTAATAATATAAATAAACTTAATATATTAAAATGAATGGCCTAGTATGAGAATCCAAAGTTAAAGTGAGGTTAGCCTTAAATTTTAGATTTTTGCTTGGTTTAATTATGATTTAATATTGGAAATGCCATTAAATGTGATACTAAATGATTATTTGCTATCATATTTGGTTTTGGCATTGAGGGAGGTTGATTTGCTTCATCCAAGTGGTAAAGGAAAAGTTGGAAGGATAGGATTGGAGGCTGTTTTAAGCTTGTTTTGGTTGCTATTTGAGGTAAGTACAAACTTTGAATACATTAGTTATGTTTGCATGACATTTGGGCTTAACACATTTTAGTTGGAAAATGTGTTAAGCTACTTGATACATTGGTTATGTATGAATAATGTGCTATGACATTTGTAATGTCATATATGTGTTAAATGCATTGTGAAAAGCCATTGATAATGGCTAAATTGTGTAAAATATGAAATATGTATATTATGTGAAAATTGCCCAAAGTGTTTAGGTAATGCCATTTGTTGTGTATGTATTAAGTGCATTGTTAAAAAGCCATTGGTATTGGGTAGATTACATTAAATGTAATTAATATGTAAATTATGTGAAAATATCCAAAGTAATTGGGTAATGTGTTGTAAATGAAAAAAAATGCGGTATAATGTAATGAGATATTTGGAAACATAATTAAATGAACTGATATAGATATAATGAGAAATGTGAATAAATTGTGTGCCTAGTATGTTATTCAATTTTCAGAGTTCTGTGTTTGACGGCATGCCTATGATTTGCCTATGGGCTAGACGTTGTGCGTCATTGTGAAAATTTTTTTGAGGTGAAATGGCCGGATCGTAAGTCTCAAAAATAAGTCCTTGAAGCTGGGCTGGGTGAAATGACCGAGTCATAAGCTCAGGCCTAATTGAACTATTATATTGATATTTTGCCTTCAGGGCTAGACTGGTGTCATTATATACCAAAACAGTAACTCTGAAATTTGAATAGCATATTAGTATCTTTGGGCTCATGTTTGTGTTTGTTTTTATGTGAATTGTGGATTGTGAAATATTTAAAAAGTATGAGAAAATGGAATGATGTGATATCCATATGCATTTTTCATTGGCATTGCATTTGAGTTTTTTTGTTATCAAGTTTGTATTACTAGACTTTTGGCTTAGCGCGATTATTTATATCACGCAGGTGACAGGGTAGATTCGGTTGAGACGGAGAGTTTGTCTAGACCAGGTCGGGTTTAGACTTGTGATTGTGTTTGTAGAGTTGATATCAAAATCAGAAACACTATCAGCAGCATGTATATATTTTATGTTATTGTATATTTTGGGTATTATGCATATTATATCATATTTTTGGATTTTATGTATTGTAAACTATAAAGAATATTTGGGTTAAGTTATTTGAAATGGTGGTTTAAATGTGTTTTAAATTATATATATATATCTATATATATAAATATTTTGAGAAAATTGTGAAAAAATTTAGAAGTTAAGGTGAAGATATGGTTTATTGTTTATTGATAGTGTTCTTTTTGCAGGTTGTGTAATTGATAAATTTTGGGATGTCCAAATTGCAGACAAAACTCTGGCAAATTTTTCTCAGAGATTTTCATATAAAATATTTATTTTGGGTTCCTATAACAAGTAAAGAATATTTATATACTATTTAATTCTATATATTTAGTATTTGAAATTTTAAATCAGAAATGTGAAATTTTTTATTAAACCAGTCTGTGATATTTTTGTATTGTACATGCGTATTTTACATATGCTGAAAATATGTATTGTACGTATATATGGTATAAGGGTGTTACATTTATTTTGGTATTAGAGCCTAAGTTTGAGGTTCTCGACCTAGGTGGGTTGATAGAGAGAGAAAATGGGAGATTCGAAAATTGTTTTTAATTATAATACATGCATTGGCACTGGCAGTTTCTAATCTTTGATATAGTAATTTATGCTGTATTTGCAAATATAGGTAGTTATGGCATCTCGAACGTATCAGTCTGCAGAGAGTAGTGCAGAGAGTGTGGCTCCTGATGAGGGTAAAGATGTAGCTAGAGTTGTATCTGCTAGTGAGGCATCTGTTTCTGTGCCTGTGAGACCAGCAACTGATGAGATTTCGCCTGGCTGGGTACGACATATGGTAGAGTTGTTGAGGTAGGCTTCAGTTCAGCAGCCGCCGCCTCCACAGCCGCAGCTGTAGTTGCCGGTGAGGAAGTATGGTATGCTGAGAAAGTTCGGAGCTGAGGACTTCATTGGTACTACAGACCCTGCTGTAGCAGAGTAGTGGCTAGACAGGGTTCAGAGAGTGTTCATTCAATTGCATGCTAGTCTGAAAGAGAAGTTTGATTGTGCCAGATCTCTTCTGCAGAGGGATGCATATGATTAGTGAAAGATGGTTCCACATGAAGAGATGATCCACCAGTCCTGACTTATGATGATTTCCTATGGGAATTTGAGCAGAAGTATACTCTGAGAGAGTATAAGGATGCAAAGAAGATGGAGTTCCTGAGTTTGAGATAGGATACCAGGACAGTGACAGAGTATGAGATCGAGTTTATCCGATTGAGTCATTATGCTGGTGGGATCATTTCTGACTAGATTGACAGGTGCAGGAGATTTGAGGAGGGACTAAGACCCTCTATCATGTGTATCATAGCAGACTCTTGGTATCAAGATTTTTCTCAGTTGGCTATAGCTTCCAGGAGTGTAAAGAGAGTACAGAGTCTTGCAGCAGCTGCCAAGGTTGAGGAGACTAGAGTTAGGAGACCCTAGAGTGAGGAATGGTCTTCATCAGTGAAGAGAGGTCGAGGGGGGGTATTTTCAGAGGTTCAGTAGGAGCCAAAGGCAGTCTGACAGGTCAGTACAGCAGCAGAGACAAAGACCTGTAGTTTCAGTGGCTAGTGCTCCGACCCTAGTAGCTCAGAGGCCTGCTCCACCTACTTGTGTTCATTGTGGTAAAGCACACAGAGGTGTCTGTTAGTGGAGAGGTACTTCAGAAATGTGTTTTAGATGTGGGTTGTCAGACCATTTTATCAAAGATTGTCCATAGCCACTAGAGGATAAACAGACAGATACTGCAGCTTCTCGACCCAGTGTCAGAGGGGGTCGTGGTGGCAGAGGTTTTGATAGAGGTGGTCGATTTGGGACTAGTCAGAGAGGAGGTTCTACAGCCAGAGATAGTAGACCAGATGAGGCAGGGCCATCACAGCAGGTTTTTGTGATGCAGATGTAGCCGGATATAGGACAGTGACAGAGTATGAGATTGAGTTTATCCGATTGAGTCATTATGCTAGTGGGATCATTTCTGACGAGATTGACAGGTGCAGGAGATTTGAGGAGGGACTGAGACCCTCTATCATGTGTATCATAGAAGACTCTCAGTATTAAGATTTTTCTCAGTTGGTTGCAGCTACCAAGAGTGTAAAGAGAGCATAGAGTCATGCAGCAGCTGCCAGAGTTGAGGAGACTAGAGCTAGGAGACCCAGAGTGAGGCAGGGTCTTCATTAGTGAAGAGAGGCTGAGAGGGGTATTTTCACAGGTTCAGTAAGAGCTAGAGGCAGTCTGGCAGGTTAGTATAGCAGCAGAGACAGAGACCTGTAGTTTCAGTGGCTAGTGCTCCGACCCCAGTGGCTTAGAGGCCTGCTCCACCTAATTGTGTTCATTGTGGTAAAGCACATAGAGGCGTCTGCTAGTGGAGAGGGGCTTTGGAAATGTGTTTTAGATGTGGGTCGTTAGACCATTTTATTAGAGATTGTCCATAGCCACTAGAGGATAAACAGGTAGATACTGCAGTTTCTCGACCCAGTGTCAGAGGGGGTCGTGGTGGCAGAGGTTTTGGTAGAGGTAGTTGATTTGGGACTAGTCAGAGAGGAGGTTCTACAGCCAGAGATAGTAGACCAAATGAGGCAGGGCCATCATAGCAAGTTTATGTGATGTAGAGGTAGCCGGATGCTTCAGCTGTTATTACTGGTACTTTTACATTATTTGGTACATTAGTTCTTGCATTATTTGACCTTAGGTCGACTCATTCTTACATCAGTGCATCCATCTTTCCTGTGAGTAATTTGTATTTTGAGTCCTTAGAATTTGATGTTTTGGTCATAAATCCTTTAGGGCATAGTGTTGTGGTGAGCAGGGTGCACCGAGATAGTCCAGTTGTTGTTCATGATGAGGAATTTCTCGGCACCCTGATTGAGATTCCTTTTAGGGAGTATGATATGATTCTGGGCATGGATTGGTTATCCAGGCATGGGGCTATGGTAGATTGTTAGAAGAAATATGTTACTTTAAGAACACGTGATGGCAGGGATGTGATGGTATCTAGTGAGCAGAGGTATCTGTGAGCAGAGATTTTCACCCCTACTCCAGGTGGAATAGTTCTTGCTACTTCGACACTGTTTAGGCTCGGGGCCTTAGAGAACTCGGACCTAAGTCCAGAGAAAATGGAGTCACCACCCGGACGGGCCGGGAAAAAAGAAAGGGGTGGATGACTCAATTCCTAAGGAATCCCTAACCCCCTAATGGGTTTGGAAAGTTGGGTACGTGTGGGGAAGGTGAGAAATAGTCCAGCACCCCCACAACGCCCGGTTCATTGGAACCGGCCTCTTTTACAGGTCTTAATATTATAAAATTCTTAAATATAACAATATTATCCATATTACACACAACAATTAAAATAAAGCATCGTTATATTAAAATCAAAGCAATGTCCAAGCAAAATAAATAAATGGACACCCATCCGAAGATGGAAACATGCCCTTACATCATCCATGTCTAAGCTAAATAGGACACCCACCATGAGGTAGAAACATGTCCTTTACATTGGTCTAAAATATAAAAGCAATTTAAATTGCATAGAACTTAATTAATGAGGTACCCACAAAGTGGAAACATACCTCTTACAACATTTGGAAATCTAAATATATCGATAGAAGTAAATAACCATTCATCATAAATAAATCATTCATCAAAGATATTAAACATCAATCATAATAGAAAGTAAAAATCCATCCATGATAAATTAAATAAATCAAGCATTGAACTTAAATAAATCAAAGCATATAATAAACTACATAATTAAATCTAAAAATAAATAAAGCAAGTAAAGATAAAAATTAGGGCTACTGTTTCTATTTAAGATTCTTTATTTAATGTTTAGGGTTTTGAAATTTATTGGTTTAGGCTGCTGTAAGTTTTAAGGGAATTGAAATGGATTAAGGTTTTAATGAATCAAACTAGGGTTTAGGTTTGTATTTTGAATAATCATAATAAAGGAAGTTAAACATAAAATTTTATAATACACAAATAAATATTGACCCGAGCCCACACGGTGGTCCCGCTAGCCGGTTAGCGGGCGGGGGTTAAGGTTTAAGATTTAGAAAATAGGGTTTTAAAATTAGAAGAAACTAATGTTATTTTTTAAAAGAATGATGGTTACTGTGTGATTTTGGAAAGAATGATTAATTAGGGTTAAAGCTTTTGATGCTTAAAAAAAATAAGGCTACTGACTTGTGGAATAGAGATTAGGGTTTTGGGAATTAATAAAACGATTTAGGGTTTTTGTTGTCTTGGAAAATATGTTTGGTTTTAAGATTTGTGAAAACAGCTTAGATTTTTATAAAGTTTTTGGAAATAAGAAAAACGGTTTAAGATTTTTTGAAAATAGAAAAGTAACGAATTAAGGTCTTTTGGACATAGAAGAAATAAATTTAGGGTTCTTAGGGTTTAGAAGAAACAGAAAAGTATTTTTAGGGTTCTTAAGGTTCTTGGAAACAGAAGGATGATTTTTAGGGTTTAAGAACTATTTAAGATTTTTTGGGAAAATAAAAGAAACGAATTAGGGTTTTAGGGTTTAGAAGAAACAGAAGAAATCACTTATGTTATTGGAATGAAGATCAATGTTACTACATATTTATAGATCAAGGTTTTTTGTGTATATTTTTAGGAATCAAAGAAACAAAGCTACTGTAAGAAAATAAAAAGAAATTAGAGATTCAAACCTTAGTTCGTTAGTTCCACCAAAAATTTCTTCTTGGATGAACAAGGACAAAGGCAAGATGGCTGCCTTTGATGAATTATAAACGGCTTGCTTGTTGCTCCTCTCAAATCTGAAGTCTCAAGTTCCAGTTCAAATCTAAAGTTTTTCTCCTCAAAATCCAGTCCGATCTCTTAAAGTTTTTCTCCAAAAGTTTTCTCCCCTTTTTCCGTGTCTTTTTAGTCTTATTTATAGGAAATTTAGATGATTAATTCAATTTTTTTACGGAAACTATTATTAATTAGGAAAAGGAAACCGAAACCAAATAGAATTTGGTTTCGGAAAAAATTGCGTCGGAAAAATTTCGCAGGCGAAAAAAACTGCTGCGGGCTGCTGCGAGGAACCACGTCGAGAATTGGCGCTGGTGGGCTGCAGCCATTTCACCCACAGGAAACTCCTATGGGCGAAATGGCCCACGGCCATTTTGTCCCACCTTTTCGGCGATGAATTTTTTCGTCGCTGATTTTTATTTTTATTTTTATTTTGGTTTATTTATTTATTTATTTATTATTATTTTATTATTTTATTAAAACTTATAAAAAATAAATACTAAAATAAATATTATTTAATTAAAATACTACAAAAATTATTTTGGACTATAAAAAATAACGGATAGGACTGGGTCAAAAATTAAGGGTATACAGTATCTTTCATCCATGTTTGTTTTAGCTGTTTCAGCTGGGAGGATGATTCGGAAGGGATGTGAGGCTTATCTTGCTCACGTTGTAGATACCAGAGTAGTGGGGTCCCAGCTTAACAGTATACCCACAGTTGCCGAGTTTCTAGATATTTTTCTTAATGAGTTGCCAGGGGTACCTCCTGAGAAAGAAGTGGAGTTTGGCATTAATTTGTTGCCTGGTACCACTCCTATCTCTATTACTCCTTATCGGATAGCACTTACTAAGCTGAGAGAGTTGAAGGTGTAGTTGCAGGAGTTATTGAAAAAAGGGTTCGTTCGCCCTAGTGTGTCCCCATGGGGAGCGCCTGTGTTGTTTGTGAAGAAGAAGGATAGAACCTTGAGATTATATATTGATTATAGGCAGTTGAATAAGGTGACCATCAAGAATAAGTATCTGTTACCTCAGATAGATGATCTCTTTGATAAGTTGAAGAGAGCAGTAGTATTCTCTAAGATTGATCTGAGATCAGGATACTATCAGTTGAGAGTTAGAGATGTGGATGTACCTAAGATAAGTTTTCGCACGAGGTATGGGCATTATGAGTTTCTGGTGATGCCCTTTGGATTGACGAATGCACCAGCAACTTTTATGGATTTGATGAACAAGGTGTTCAGACCATATTTAGATCAGTTTGTGGTGGTCTTCATTGATGAAATTTTGGTGTATTCGCATAATGAGGAGGATCATGATAGGTATTTAAGGATTGTATTACAGACTCTGAGAGAGAAGTAGTTGTATGCTAAGCTGTCCAAATGTAAGTTTTGGCTTGATCAAGTAGCTTTTCTCGGTCATGTGGTTTCAGCAGAGGGTATTAGAGTTTATTCAAGTAAGGTTGAGGTTATCTTGAATTGGAGTTCATTGAAGACTGTGACAGAGTTTAGAAGTTTTCTGGGATTGGCAGCCTATTATCGTCGGTTTATGAAGGGTTTTTCTATGATAGCTACACCACTCACCAGATTACTTTGGAAAGGAGTTAGATTTGTGTGAACAGATTGATGTCAGGCGAGTTTTGAGTAGCTGAGGGAGATGTTGACTCAGGCTCCTGTCCTTACTCTGCCTGTGAAAGGTAAACCATATGTGATATACAGTGATGCTTCACATAGTGGTTTAGGTTGTGTTCTAATGCAGGAGGGTAGATTCATTGCTTATGCCTCTCGATAGTTGAAGCCACATAAGCTGAATTACTCTACTCATGATTTAGAGCTTGCAGCCATAGTTTTTGCCTTGAAAATTTGGCTGCATTACTTGTATGGGAAAAAGTGTTTCATTTATATGAATCATAAGAGTTTAAAAAATACCTGGGTGTTTAGAGAGAGCTGAATCTTCGGCAGAGATGGTGGTTAGAGTTGATTAAAGACTACGACTGTTTGATTGATTATCATCCCGGTAAGGCAAATGTTGTTGCTGATGTCTTGAGTCAGAAGTCTTTGGCAGGTTTGACTGCTTATTCGCTCTCGTTGCTTATTGAGTTGAGAGCAGTGCATGCTAGATTTGAGTCTTGTGATGATGGTGCTTTGATGGCTCAGTTGCTATTGAGGCCAGTCTTGTTGGATCATATTAGGAAGGCTCAGTTGGCAGATGATAGAATTTAAAAAATTGTATTGGTTTGTCAGAAGGGGGAGAGTCGTGACTTTTTTGTGAGGGATGATGGCAGTCTATGGTACAGAGATAGGTTGAGTATTCCTGATGATGCATAATTTAAAAGGATGATATTAGAGGAAGCACATCAGTCACTTTATGTTATGCACCCTAGGAGTACCAAGATGTATCAGGACTTGAAGTGACATTATTGGTGGTCAGGTATGAAGAGAGATATAGTAAAGTTTGTATCCAGATGTCTCACTTGCCAGAGAGTGAAGGCTGAGCATCAGATTCCTTTAGGGTTGCTCCAACCTTTATCAGTACTGGAGTGAAAATGGGAGCGAGTGACAATGAATTTTGTGACTAGACTACCTTTGACCCAAAAGAAGCATGATGCAATCTGGGTGATAGTTGATCGGATGATGAAGACAATTCATTTTCTTCTAGTTTGGATGGATTATTCTCTTGAGAGGTTGGTTGAGCTGTATATCAGTGAGATAGTGAGGTTGCATGGAGTCCTAGTTTTTTTGGTGTCGGATCGAGATCCCCGATTTACTTTGAGATTTTGGAAGAGTTTGCATGATGATTTGGGTTCTTGAATGTATTTTAGTATTGCTTTCCATTCTCAGACATATAGGCAGTTAGAGAGAGTGATACATATTCTAGAGGATATGTTGAGGAGCTGTATCATTGATTTTACTGGGAATTGGGATAGATTTTTACTACTGATTGAGTTTGCTTATAACAACAGCCATCAGTCCAGTATTGGGATGGCTCCTTATAAGGCCTTGTATGGCAGGAGATGCAGGACACCTTTGTGTTGGGATGAGATTAGAGAAGGTAAACTGGTCGGTCCTGATTTGATTAAGAATACAGAAGAGAAAGTGAAGGTGATTCAGAGTCATTTGAAAGCAGCTTTAGACCGATAAAAATCCTATTCAGATTTAAAGAGAAGAGACATAGATTTCAGTGTGGGAGATGAAGTGTTTCTGAAGGTGTCTCTATGCAAGAAGATTCTGAGGTTCGGACGAAAAGAAAAGTTGAGTCCTCATTTCATAGGACCATATGAGCTGTTAGAGAGAGTTAGTTCAGTGGCTTATAGACTAGTTAGATTGAATTCATAATGTCTTCCATGTCTCAATATTTCGGAGATACAGGTCTAACCCATCTCATATCCTATCAGTGGAGTCTATTGAGGTGAGTCTAGATCTGACTTACGAGGAAGAACCGGTGGCGATTTTGGCACGAGAGGTTAAAGAATTGAGGAATAAAAGGGTGCCACTTGTGAAAGTCAGTTTCTCCAATTTTTTCAGACTTGAGAGAAAGTAATTTCGAGAACGAAATTTATTTTAGGGGGAGAGAATTGTAATATCCCAAATTTTTAAAAATTTTTAATTTTTAAAATTTTGATAAAATAAATTATAATTTAATAGGATAAATTAAATTAATGGTTATAAATAAAAAATGAAGAGATTTTAATTGAAAAGTAGAATATATATGTGATATACATGTAAAATATACATAATATATAAAGTCAACACTTTTTAAAAGAAAAGTCAAAGTCCAATGGCATTTTTATAAATAAATTTTAGAAATTTAAAATTAATAAAATAATTCAAAAATAAATTATTTTTGAATGGATGATAGATTTTTAGTCTTTTAATTTCTTTAATAAATAATTAAACTATTAAATATTAAATTATTATAATATATATATGGTTATAATTAAAAGATGAAAGGAAAGAGAAATTTAAAAAAAATAGTCTTCTTCTTCTTCTTCTTGGCCGAACCACCATAGAAGAAAGCTCAAGGATTTTTCTTCTTAGCTCCAAGAATTGAAGGATTTCAAAGGTTCAAAGAGAATTTTTGGTGATTTCCACTTGAAAAAGTAAGTTTTTTAGTTTTTTCTTTGGATTTTCATGAAAATTTTGAATATGTAAGATGTTAGATTTTTAAGTAGTACGTTATAATTATTGAAATTGGTGTGTATGAAGTTATTTTGGGTAGTTATTAATGATTTTAAGGTTGGATTGAAGAAATGGTTGAATTTGGATAAAGAATGGTGAAGAGAGGGAATTTAGGGTTATGGACTTTTAGGGTTTGAGAAATTATTATTTTTAATTGTGCAAATTGGTTTTAAATGAGTTGTTTTGGTGCTTAAACAAGTATTTTAAAGTCAAATATTAAATTTGGTTGTGTTTGGTTGGAGTTTGAGAATGGAAGTGTGATTTAGGGTTTTGAAAATTGATTTTTCCAAAGTTATGGAATTGTATAATTTTATTGGTTTAATATTGTTGTTTGGTGATATAAGTGATGAATATAAGCTTAAAATGATTAATAGATTGTGTTGGAATGGAAAACCTTCAATGGGGGAAGGTTATGCCATTTTAAGGTTTTGTGTATAAGAGTGTGTTTTTATAATGTAAATGGTTTAAATGTATTAAAATATGTTTCTAATAATATAAATAAACTTAATATATTAAAATGAATGGTCTAGTATGAGAATCCAAAGTTAAAGTGAGGTTAGCCTTAAATTTTAGATTTTTGCTTGGATGGGGTTTAATTATGGTTTAATTTTGAAAATGCCATTAAATGTGATACTAAATGATTATTTGCTATCACATTTGGTTTAAGCATTGAGAGAGGTTGATTTGCTTCATCTAAGTGGTGAATGAAAAGTTGGAAGGATATGATTGGAGGTTGTTTTAAGCTTGTTTTGGTTGCTATTTGAGGTAAGTACATTGGTTATGTTTGCATGACATTTAGGCTTAACACATTTTGGTTGAAAAATGTGTTAAGCTACTTAATACATTGGTTATGTATGAATAATGTGCTATAACATTTGTAATGTCATATATGTGTTAAATGCATTGTGAAAAGCCATTGATAATGGCTAAATTGTGTAAAATATAAAATATGTGTATTATGTGAAAATTGCCCAAAGTGTTTAGGTAATGTCATTTGTTGTGTATGTATTAAGTTCATTGTTAAAAAGCCATTGGTATTGGCTTGATTACATTAAATGTAATTAATATGTGAATTATGTGAAAATACCCAAAGTAATTGGGTAATGTGTTGTAAATGAAAAAAATGTGGTATAATGTAATGAGAAATGTGGAAACATAATGAAATGAATTGATATCGATATAATGAGAAATGTGAATAAATTGTGTGCCTAGTATGTTATTTAATTTTTAGAGTTCTGTGTTGGGGGGCATGCCTATGATTTGCCTACGGGCTAGACGCTGGACGTCACTGTAGAAATATTTTTAAGGTGAAATGATTGGGTCGTAAGCCTCAAAAACAAGTCCTTGAAGCTGGGCTGGGTGAAATAACCGGGTCGTAAGCTCAGACCTGATGGTTCAGACAACGGTTTCTAATTTTTCAGACAACAGTTTATAACCATTGTCTGATGGTTTCCACAACGGTTTCTAAATTGTCAGACAACGGTTTTTAACCATTGTCTGATGAAGGTTTAGACAACGCTTTTTGACCGTTGTCTGATGAAGACAAAAACCGTTGTCTATTGAGGTGATGTCTGATAGCATTTCAGACAACGGTTTTTAACCGTTGTCTGAAGATGGTTTCCACAACGGTTTTTAGTTTTATCAGACAACGGTTTTTAACCGTTGTCTGATGAAGGTTTAGACAACGCTTTTTGACCATTGTCTGATGAAGACAAAAACCGTTGTCTATTGAGGCGATGTCTGATTAAGGTTTATACAATGCTTTCTTATTAAAAACCGTTGTCTGATTAAGGTTTACACAACGCTTTCTTATTAAAAACCGTTGTCTGATGAAGGTTTATACAACGCTTTCTTATTAAAAATCGTTGTCTTATTAAGGTTTACACAACGCTTTCTTATTAAATACCGTTATCTAATGAAGGTTTACACGACGCTTTTTAATTTTTCAAACAATGGTTAATTAATCTAAAACCGTTGTAGAAGGACGCTAAATACAACGGTTAATTAATGTGGCACACTGAATATTAGACAATAGTTTCAATGTTCATTTTCATTTCACCACCATTGTCTGTTAAATTGTACATTATACATATAAGACAACACTTTACAATGGAGGATTGCAAATTTGGGAATAAAAAAACCTCCAAAAATTCAACCATTCAACATATTAACAAACTAAAAAAAAAATCAACACTATACATATATCACTGAATTATACTATTAACTTCAACTTGAATGACACTTCATGAAATATTTGGCGAAGTCAATCCTAATCTCGTTGATGTCAGCATCACTATACTCCAAGTTGCCTCTACGTAGCCACTGAAAAATGAATCAAATTTTGGTTAGCCACATGTGGTAAATACAAAACTATTATATAAAAAATGAAAATAATTAAAATTCTCACCTTAGCTGCAAACTAAAGCTCCTTGTCATAACAGATTTCCTTCATGTACCTTATGACAAAGAGGCCGCAGTCCATGGCCCCTTTCTGCACAGGAACCCCCTGAAATAGCAAATGAAAACAAAAATGAAGTACCACATGTTACATCCATATGTAAACCCATATGCAAACCAACACATCAACCTAATCACACAACTTAACCTGAAATCTGAACAAACATTCTAAAAAATGAACACAGGACACATCCATATAAAATTTCAGGCTCAACGAGCAAACTCATACCTATAATATGCATATTTGCTTTAAATGATAAGAAATGAAAGAAGAAAACATTAAAAGACAAACTTGCTCACATAAAGTATATTGCAAAGCTTAGAATAAAAGAAAAAAGAAAATAAAAATCACATAAGAACAAACTCTCCAGTGCAAGAATCCCATAAGTTTCAGGTTCTGCTGTAGCTTAGACTTTTAGAGGCATTTCTTAAATTGAAAGAGAACCCCTAAACTAGACATGCCAGCAGCCACCAGCCTTTGCAAAGATCAAAATAAATGTACTAAATTTAACATATCCACACCATCATATCATAAGAAGAAATTTGTATGCTGCTTGATTAACAAAGTATACTTCAACATTGATTTTAAAATTTACAGTGATACTTAAAGCTGAAACCCATAAGAAGAAGATGATTTTTATTCTAAAAGATTCAAGACAGTAGACTAGATTTAAAAGCAGAGGAAACTGAGTTTGAAGAGCTGTATTCTTTACAAATATTAATCTGCATGAACAAAGGTAATCTGAAGAAACAAAACAGCATTTTTTTGAACAATTTGAAACAAAAATCAGTTTGGGAAGAACTCATAATAGGCATACTAATCATCAATCAAACAAAAAGACTTCAAGAAAACCACTGTCATCCTCAATCAACACAACAGTATTCATCAACATAGATCAAAATAACAATATAGAAGAAAGATGAGCAAATAGAGACATTGGTTTTAATCCATAAACAAAATAAAAGTTGAAACAGAAACCAGAGCAATAGTATAAAAATACCAATTCAATATCAAATTCCCAATCAATCTCATCATCAAGAATTATATATTATACTATATACTATTATACTAATATATAATAGTAGATTTTGTTTTTTGACTAACTGAACAAGAAAACACAAGGCCACGGACTGAAACATCTTCAACAAAAATATTCAATATGAAAACCAAAGACACAAGAGAACACAAAAGGCAATCCAAATATATACGAGCAAGTATATAAGTAATACCAGCAGTGCTGTAATTTGAAATGAAAAAATGCAGACCAACTGAAAATGCTTTGTGGACTCCAAGTTTGTACTCAAATGAAAAAATGTAGTCCAAATTTAGCAATATTTCTTTCATAGAACAAGCAATTTACATATCAATTTCCAATCCAATGCTCCATTTTCCCAACAGCAAAAAGAGTATAGGCAAAATTATTGTATAAATTGTATAAATCAGAAATGATGAGAAAAACAATACCGCCATGTTCTCCCATAAAAATTTCCTCCTCACAGTCTTGTTGACACTCTCCTTGTATAACTTTATGGCACTATAAGAAACACAATATAAGTCAACAAAATTGCATTTTCCCTAAATTTTATAACTTAAGACTAAATAGGCAGACTTTAGAAGCGCAACTTACTTTTCAACAACCTCTATCCATTCCTGGCTAGCAATACGACGTTTAAGAGGGTCCATGTGGTAGACTACCTCTCCCGTCGGATTTACAACAGTCAATACCCAGTGATTCCTACGAAATAACAAAATAAAATACAAGCAATTCTTCATATTTGGAAGAACATAATGCCAAACAATTCATTGAACAAAAAGTAATGCCAAACTTAAATAAACAATTCATGAATCAATCACAGCAGCAACAAGCCAAACTTAAAGTAATGCCAAACTTAAATAAACAACAATATCATGTCATTTTCACAAATGAGGGAAAACAGGAAAAAGATGGTCAAAACTGATAATGAAAAGTGATACTACTAACATTTATATATACATACGGACATAATATGTCTTTTATACTAAATTGCTGCTGCTTAAACAGGAACAAGAAGCACATAAGGTTTAACTACGATTGCTGCTTCAATGCATATTGTCAAATTCAGATTGTCAAATGCAGTAAATGAGAATTAAAAAATCTGAATAAATACAGAACCGACAATGAAACAGTGATTTCAATCACCAAAATAGCAATCACAAAGGCTCAATTCATAACATCAATCACAATCACATACAGAAGCAGCTTTATTTAGCTACTAACTCTCATTAGCTACGATAGCGCATAAAAAAGAAAGGTAAAGAAATACTCACACATCGTTGAAAGGCAAGAGAAAGTATTGCCCTTCTTTAGCCCCCTTAAATCGACTCACAAGTGTACGTGACCTCCCCCCTGAATTACCACATCCAATGGCACCAATCATGCTGGGATCCACAAAGCCAATCATATCAACCATTTTATGCCTTTTTGACATATTCATACAAGTAGCTGCATACAAAATGAAGTAATAGTTGGTACATATTATTAGTTTAATTCTAGCACAATTAACAAAGAAAATAAAAAGCTTTTATACTTGGAAACTTACTGAATAAATATGGTAAGTATGGATCCGGACATTTCACCTCCGGCGCACACAGCATGTAGATCTTGTAAGAACACAACTTGCTTTTTGCTCACACCAAATGCTTCTTCACTTAGGGCAAAACTAACTGTTCGATCATTGCTTAAGGCATCCTTCGCCCACAGCCACAAATGTTTCAAAGGCGCTGGATAATCAGCACCCATCTGAACATGCAGCTCCTCCTCAAACATATCAGCTTCTATAACAACAGGCTTCTTTAATTTCTTGGAGGCTTTTTTCTTCACACAAGCTTTTTTAAAACTCTGAAAATAAAAAATTTGCACGTGAACACAGTAAATAGCAAAAAAAAAAAGCAATTATGCAAACTTTCATTTCTCAAAACTTAACCTTTGGATTAGACACCCCATCCAGCACAATCAAATTTCTCGGCCATGCTATAAAAGTACCCACGGCTTGGTCCACAGTAACAATTTCATCGCCGACTGGGAATGGGATATTGACGTCTGTAAATATAAAAAACATGGAAAAATTACATTTATTTATATGTTTGAATATAATCATTAGAAGTTTGAATAAATAGTAAGCAGTATCCTCAAACCTTGAATTGTACGAGTGATCGACACTCTTGCATTCTCTTGTGCAATCTTAACTCCATGGAGAGACGGCTCATGTCCTTCAACAACCGGGACTTCAACAACCTTTGCATAAGCAATAATATTGCTCGGTGATCCTATGCCAATTTCACTTGATTATCAAACCCATCATCATCATTTTTTTTAACGATGTCATCATTTTCGTTTTCAACAACCTCCTCATTATTGGGACCTTTGACATCAGCAGAAACCTTAATACCTTCTGCCTCCTCAGCAGCAGCAACCATAGCAACAACCTCGATATGTTCTGCCTCCTCAGCAGCAGCAACCTCATGAACATCAGCAGCAACCTCATGAACATCATCCTTATCAAGCACCTCCACTTTCTCCAAAGCAAGGACCTTCTCATCATCAACAGAATTGAGACTCATTTTTGTTTCATCCGAATTGAGACTCCTTTTTGCTTCAACAAAATTTGCATCAAATTAAGGACTCAAATTCTTCCTCGCAACCGGCACTTGCGCCTCTTGATCCTTCACAATAGGAATTGAATTGGAGCAACTTGCTTGTTGGGAAGGCATGTTTGGACTAGATACAGGCTTTGACAAAAATTCTGCTCTAATCTTGGCAATTTCAGCAGCCCAAAATGCATCTCTCTGCGCTATAATTTTCTTGGTCTCCTCCTCCATGACCATTTGAACCCCCTCCCGTATCTTTTCATCAATACTCTTTGCTTTTCTCTGTCTTGGGAGACCAAAATAGACAAATTGCTTCACGTGCCTTCCCTGGCCACGTACTCTTCCAGAATGCTCCGGTTTACCAAGCGCCTTTGATAACACATCATCAGCGCCTTGTTCAACTACTTCACCTGAACTAACTTGCTTCTTTAATGACTCCTAAAAAATAGACCCAAAATGGATGTAGTTAATAAATTAGGAAACAAGAAAAGTTGCTGAATTGAGTTGAAACTTGAATCGAAAATCAGAACTTACTATTTCCTCAGCTTTGTGCTTCACTCTCTCATCTTTTAACTTTCCTTGTCTGTCCTGCCTTGCAAGGATCCAAGCCTTCGATCGATCGATCTTTGAAATCCCTTCAGGATGAGATTCAGTCTGCATGTATATATAGAGGATGACCTTATTAGTAATATAAACATGTTTTAAGAAGCATTATAAATCCATATTGACGATACACAAGTCATAGAAAAAAAAA
This sequence comes from Garcia nutans, assembly GCA_947685225.1. NCBI lineage: Eukaryota > Viridiplantae > Streptophyta > Magnoliopsida > Malpighiales > Euphorbiaceae > Garcia > Garcia nutans. The sequence goes on from CANTUV010000032.1 coordinate 15,738,965, forward strand.
TTAAATACACAAGTCAACACTAACCCATTCACTTTCCAAGTTCGAGTATCCTTTTCCAGACAAACGATGAGGATACTCATTCTACATACCTCTCTTGTGTTGTTCTTCATGAATTTTCTATGATAAAAAGGAACAAAACATCATAAGTATGAAAAAGGAATCCAGATTACCATTTGGAACTAAATTAAGAAATAAGAAAATTGAAGATTTCCTTACGGTAAACTCGACTCCCAGACGACCAGCAACAAAAATGTCCCAGTGTGACTGCTCAATGAATATGAAGTCAGCTGGAGGAAACTGCAGCTTCTCTGGTTCATCACGGTGTGGAAGAACATAGAGTCTCGCCAACCGACTTTTGAATTCCCTCCATTTTTTACCAGTAGACTGCAGTACCATTTTCTTGGAAGTCGGCGGTACAACGAAAGCCATCTACATATATAAACCACAAAAATAAAATTAGATGAATAAGTTACAGAAAACCCAACGTATATAAAGCAATTGAGAAACTAATGTATATAAATTAATTGTGTGGGAAGGATTTTGCATAACCTGGACACAATCCCAAATCTTTGTTTTGACGTCTTCAGCAACTTCCTTCCAGGAATCATGCCATATCGGGGCTTTAGACCTTACTAAAACTCCGATATATGATTGCATCTCTGAAGCAACCCTACCAAATGGTGCCCCCTTTGCATTAAATGAAACTGTAGGCTTTTGGCTACTGATCTTCCGTCTAACAATTCGGTGCATGGAGACTTACCCTCGTTTCAGCAGTTTTATCCCTTCAACATCGTCCTCGTTTGATTTCAGCTTACCCTTATCCACTCGCTTTCTTTTCTTGAACAACTTTTTTTCCAAGTTTTCAGAGATCGACTTCCTCTTCGAAGATATGGGGGAAGAAGTCGACGGCTTATCTGGGTGCATTGACCGTGTCCTAGAGATAGCCTTCACCACTCTCATTGTGGCTGGATTTGGGGAAGACCAGTCTTGTTGTTTACATACACGGGGAGAAGTACGGGTGGGTAGTTGATACGATTGTTTCTTCTTCGAAGGAGCCATAATCAGCACCTACATTCACAAATTAAAAGTTACATTTTTGTACGAAATCATCCAGTTTAAACATTGGAAATCACAGAAAACAGCTGCAGGTATGAGAAGCATCAGCCAACAGGTAAGAATTATATGTGAAAATGCATTTCAGAAGAATGTTGATGTAAGCAGCTGCAAGTATGAGAAGCATGGGTACAAATGCAAATGCAAATCCTTCCCTTTTAAACTTTGATACTTGGAAGTTCATTAATGGATGAGTTCAATCTTTTGTGTTATCAAATTGACACCGTTATAGTGATAGTATACTATCACTATCTCTAAGAATAACTCTCATGCCCTTTGGTCAATTTTAAGGTTACGCTACTTGGAAGGAAATAGGGTTAAGCGACAGGTTTGCCATTGCTAATTTGAGGAAAATAAATATACTCTTTCAAAATTGTAGAACAGAAAAGGCAATTGGTAAGAGCCACAGAATCATAATCAAAGCAGGAAATATTTTCATGACTAAATCACATGCCACAATAGTAACAAAATTATGTTCATACTCAGTGCCACAAAATTTAAATTTCCTATAAGAACAGGACACTTAGTGACTGTAGTACGACACACGGAAGAAAAACATCAATTATGGACTGTTATGGTACCTCTTTTGGATCTAGTTATATGAGTAATTTTGAATTAGGGATTTAATAGTAACTACTTTGACCTTTAGTTACATGCACTTGAGATGCTTTATCACCTTATCCATAACAAAATTTTCCATCACATCAAGACTACTTTTCGAGCTATTCCACCTGTTTCTACTTCTTTAATTTTATATTTTCAAGGAAGAGCTCATATGACTCCTAGAAGACTACATGGAAGCAACACATTAAACATTTCGGTATTTAAACATTTCATGTCATCACAAGGAACTGCCAAACATAACGGTTCCAACAGAAGTTAAGTAACATATGCATGGCACATTGGGATCAACTGCAAAAAATTAGCCACAAAAAGAAACTATAACTACAGAGCCCAGTAAATGTATCCCCTTGTATAGCAATTGCAACTTGGATGGAGGTTTTAGGTGTACAACATATAACACAAATTAAGCATGTGCTGCAAAAATAGTATTTTTCTGAAAACAGGCTAAGCATAGTTGGATTGAAGAAAAAGATCAAAAATTGAGTTGACTTCATACCATTCTATGTCTGACATTAAAATGGTTTATAAAATAAACTTCTAAGAACTAAGAAGAGGAAGAAGAAAATTATACAATAACATAATAATAGAAAAAATAAAAAAAAAAGATGCAGAGCGACAAAAGTATATAACAAACCTTGAAGGCTGGAACTGAGGGAGTGAATGCAGAGCCGCAGTGAGTGGCGGGCGGGTTAGAGAGAAAGGTAGAAGAGGAAGAAGAAATATGGATGTGCCGTGCATTTTTAGGTCAAGACTGAAGATTTCAAAAGAGGGAAGGAAGAGAACAAAGTTAGGTCTAGCAATGGAAAGAGGGAAGGAGGAGAACAAAGTTTGGTGTAGAAATATTTACAAGATGGGGGGTGAAAATTTAGTTTCTGATGCTTTCTACCCGTGAAAATGGAAACAAATTAGGTCTACAGAGAGAAATCGAAAGAGGGAAGAAGGAGATAGGTCTGTTTAGGTTTATTGCTAAATTTCAAAACGGCCGTGTTTTTGGCAAAATGGGGGCAAATGAAATTTTTTTTTTGGAAATAAAGGGGGGAATTTAAGTGTTAAATTTTTTTGAAGTTTTGACATCCCTCTTTTGAAACAAAATGGATTTTTCAAAATTTTGTTAAATTAACTTTATAATTTAACTTATATAGATGACTTATAAATTTCAATTTATAATTCATCCATAAGTGCTTAAGGCAATACAATTTAAATAATTAGTAGTGATAAATTTCTATGGAACCCTATATAATTATAAAATTTAGTGCTGATGTAAATTAGATTGAGAAAAAACTAAATAAGTCTAACATTGATTCTTTCTAAGGTAAAAAAAAAAAAAGAAGAAGAAATGCAACATACATACCTTAAGCATCCACTTAAAGTGATTGAAGTAATCTGGATCAAAAGCTTCGATATCGTAATATGTTACTTTAACTCCCAATATATGCTTGTACAAAGATCTAGTGAAATGCAACAGATAGACAAGATTACTATCAAATGCATAGGGTATGGGGTATGGAGTATGAAAAAATACACGTGTGACTGAATGATTGTCTCTTATATCGTGGTGAGAGAGATGAAGATGAGACAATTTGCCGCATATGTGGAGCCTCTAGATGGAAGCTGGACAAGAAAGGAAAAGAATTGGAAGGGGTCCCTGCTAAGGTTCTATGGTATTTTCCATTAGTACCAAGGTTGAGAAATTTGTTCAATACAGCTCAAATTGCAAAGGAAATGACTTGGCATGACACCAGGCGACAAAAGGATGGTAAAATTAGACATTCGGCAGACTCACAAACATGGAAGGATGTTGACCAAAAGTGGTCTGAGTTCGCTTCGGAGACAAGAAACCTTCGGTTAGCTTTATCTACCGATGGATTCAATCCCTTCTGTGGATTATCAACTAATTACTCATGTTGGCCTGTTTTGCTATGTATTTACAACTTACCACCTTGGCTTTGTATGAAGAGAAAGTATATTATGTTAAGTTTGTTGATATCCGGACTGAATCAGCTCGGAAATGATATTGATGTGTTCCTTCAGCCACTTATAGAAGATCTTCAAGTGTTATGGAATGGGAAACAAGTGTATGATGCATATAAGAAAGAGTTCTTCATACTAAGGGGAATTTTGTTGTGGACAATTAGTGATTATCCAGCCTTAGGCAACTTGTCGGGCAACATCATTAAAGGGTATAATGCTTGTACTGTCTGTGTTGATAAAACAAAAGCTACCAGGTTGGCAAATTATCGTAAGACGGTGGTTATGAGGCATTGTAGGTGGTTGCCCCGTTATCATCCATATCGAAGGCAAAAATTAGCCTTTGATAACACCGTGGAGAAGTTGTCGGCTACTATTCCGTTAACTGGAGAGGAGGTGTTTGAAAGGGTACAACCACTAAGGGGCCATGTCTATTGTAAGACACAACGCCAACCTCGATTGAATAAAGGTGAACCTCGACCTATTTGGAAGAAAATGTCTATATTTTTCCAACTTGAGTATTGGAAATTTTTGCCGGTTAGGCATGCCCTTGATGTGATGCATATCGAGAAAAATATATGTGAAGCTTTGACTGGTACCTTGCTAAATATACCAGGGAAGTCAAAAGATAAGGAGTATGTCCGTCTTGATATGGCTGAAATGGGAATAAGAACGGAGCTGGGGTAAAAAAACTCCTAGAAAAAAAAAGAGAAGTTGCCGACGGCATCTTGGAACTTATTGCATAAAGAAAAGAAGATTGTCTGCTCATCCTTGGTTGGCATGAATTTACATGATGGTTTTTGTTCAAACATTAAGGGTCTAGTATCAATGGAAAATCTGCGACTTGTTGGAATGAAATCTCATGACTGCCATACAATGTTGCATCACTTACTCCCCATCGCAATTCGATCAGTACTACAAAAACAGGTTAGGTGCACTATTATTAGGTTTTGCCTCTTCTTCAAGGCAATTTGCAGTAAAGTCATCGAGTTGGATAAACTGGAAAAAATGCAAGCTCAGTTGGTGGAGACCATATGCTTGCTAGAAAAGTACTTCCCCCCTTCCTTCTTTGATATAATGATCCATCTCTCAATTCATCTTGTGAGAGAGGTTGAGCTCTATGGGCCAATCTTCCTACGCTGGATGTACCCTTTCGAGAGATATATGAAGACTTTCAAGGGTTATGTACGGAATCGGGCTCGTCCGAAAGGGTGCATTGCTGAGGCCTATGTTGCAGAAGAGGCCGTTGAGTGTTTGGTCAACTTTGAAGAAGCAACTGTTGGATTGTCGAAAAATGGTAGGGATAAGAACGACACAAAATACAGACCCTTATCTGGTGCAAAAGTGATAACGCCAAGTAAGAAGGACTTGCACCTAGCACATTTGTGTCTTCTCCAAAATTGTAATGACGTTCACCCATATTTTGAATAAGTTACTTCAATTTGTTTTTGTTATTTCCTTATTTTCTGCATTTTGTTTCAAAAATTAATAAAGTTGATTTTACTTGCAGTGAACATATGGCTTCTTTGATGACAAGATATCCACAACATGAAAATGATGAAGAGTGGCTAAAGAACATGCAAAATGAAACATTCCCTAAGTGGTTTCATAAAAAGGTAAAATCTTATAGCCCAAGTATTTTGCTGCAATTTGCAGCAAAAATAGGTCTGTTTCTTATATATTTTACTGAAAAATAATGAATGCCCTGTACTTGTGAATTCTTTTGAAATACTACAATATTTATCTTCTCTCAAAGGCTATATCATACTTATGGCCAATTTAATTTTTTGGACAGATTGCATCAGAATTACTTGATGAGAAGAATACAGTAACTAAAGATATAATGTGGATTGCAGCAGGGCCTAACAAGGATGTAGCTACATTCAGTGGCTATAGAATCAACGGTGTTACCTACAGCACCAAAGAACGTGACGATACGCGGCAAGTTCAGTGCAGCGGTGTTTGTGTAGATGCCGATACAATGCTTGTGAAGGGTAAGGATAAAAACATCGAGCATACTTCACATACATTTTATGGAGTTATTACAAGTATTTGGGAGTTGGACTATAACCACTTTAGGGTTTCTATCTTTCGTTGTAATTGGGTAGATATGAACAAAGGGGTTAAAGTAGATGACTTGGGATATACATTGGTTAATTTGAACAAATTAGGTTTTCTAAACGATCCTTTTGTGTTAGGAAAACATGTCAAGTAAGTTTGTTACATAGAAGACCCTCTTGAAAAATTATGGTCAGTTATCTTAAAATTACCTGACAAGTACTATGATGAAAGTGATGATGAAAATGAGGGATCTGTAGAAATAGAACTTGAGAATGAGCTACATTTGCCAACGTTCCCTTATGTTGATGAACTCGATGAAGAAAACAGTAGTTACATGCGGGAGGAAGAAGAATTGATTCAGCTGTCATGATGGTAATAATTTCATTTGTTTTAAGTTCTATTTTGAAATTATGTCCTGCCATTAATTTTTCCATCCTTTATAGTTGCAGATCCAACATCCTTAATGCCTGTCACAACTCCCTGTTGCCTGTAGAATGTTTTGTTTATATCATTCAGAATTTAATGAAAGAATGGTTGGACGCTTTGCTGAAAGTTTTGTGTTTCTTATTTAAATTTGTTGAAAGTTTCATTTGTATCTATCATTCGATTTGGATCTTTATTTGACACTTTATTCAAAGATTTGGTTATATAATTTATTGAATCATGTGGTTTTTGCTCTGACACCTTGCTGGTGGATTTGGTTTAACACTTGTCAGTGGAGGATTTCATTTGATTTGTGTTTTTGGTTTTATTTGTGTATAGGGATTACTTTCATTTAAGGCAATTTTTTTTTGAACACTCAGTTAATCAGACAACGGTTTCTTATGGAAAATCGTTCTCTGAACATATATTATACAATGATCTAAACAGTTAATCAGACAACTTTTTAAATAACCGTTATCTGAAACATCTTATCAGACAACAATTTTTTTTGACCAAAAAAACACTTGTTTGAACATATATTACACAACGGTCCCTAAAAACCGTTGTCTGTATGCTTGCTTCAGACAACAGTTTTTTTTAACCGTTGTCTGAAACGCTGAATTATACAACACTTTCGAAAAAACCATTGTTTGAAACATCTTATCAGACAACGATTTTGAATGACCAGAAAAACAGTTGTCTGAATATATATTACACAATGATCCCTAAAAAATTGTTGTCTGGTGTGACCAAAATGACACCTAATAGACAACAGTTAAAAAAAACACCAAAAACAGTTGTCTGAAAATTAATCAGACAACGCTTTTTTGGGAAAAAAATCGTTGTCTGTTTTTTTCAGACAATGGTTTTTTTCTTAATCGTTGTCTGATGACCGTTGTCTGATTCAGTTTTTCTTGTAGTGTAAGTATACCATATATAATATAATATAATACAATATACCATATATAATATAATATAATATAATATAATATAATATAATATAATATAATGCAATGTAATGTAATATAATATATACATATATCTAACATACAATATATATATATATATATTATATATACTATATATATTCTAGGTATATATTAGATATATACAATACCTATACCTCCAAAAATTATTTTTAATTTTTCAAGATCATGGATGTTACAAGTAACCTATTGTAATTAATGGGGTTAGTAACTTACGTTAATATTGTCCTATAAATAAAGATACTTTTACCATTTGAATATATAAACAAGAAGTAATAAAATTCTTCTTATTTATTTTTAATTCTTCATTTTCATGTCTATTTAGTATTTTTGCTTATTTTTCTTAGCAAAAACCACAATTACATTTTTCTTCTTCTTTTCTCTCCTTTCCTCATCCTCTGCGCAACCATTTCCATAGTTCTTTTTTATTTTTCTTAACTTCTTTTTCTTTCTCTCATCATGTCATATTTGAAAAATAGAAGATATGTTTTTCGAATTTTAAACTTGATATATATTGAGTATGTATTTGATATATTTTACAGTTAATTAATCTCAAGACCCATAAATTTGATATATGTTGAGCATAAATTTAATATATTTTACAGTTGATTTTCCACGGTTGTTCTTTCTTCTTTTTCTTCTTTTCTTTCTCCTTCTTTCTTCATCCTCTTCACCGGTTATTATAGTTTTGATATTCAGGTAAGCTTTTGTTATCTGTTTCTTAATAAATGATTTTCCTTCAAAATTTTATTTTCAATAAAAAAAAAGTTTTCATCCTTATGATTCTTTATGATTGATTTATTTATAACTAAAAAAATGTTTTATTGGGAATTTATTACTATTTTTTTGTATCATTAGAAATATCTATTGCCATATAAATGTAAGTATATAGTACTATATACAACTCAATAAAGCTTTAGTCCCAAGTTAATTGGAATTCACTGTATAAATTCTATTTTTTCACTCAGCGTGATTCAGGGCTACATCTTCAAAAAGCTACAAAGCCATAAGATTATTCTGAACTACTTTTATCCAAGTCAATTTAAGCCTACCTCCTATTTCTCCTAGTTATATGCGCATCTCTGAGTCTTCGTTTCATATAGTAAAACTATCTCAATATATATTTTTTTTTATCTTATCCTCAATTGAGATTACTTCCACTCTTTTTTCTAAATATAGTATTATATAAATGAAAAAAAAGGCACTGTATAAATGAAATCCTGAGCCAAAAAAAATATATATATATTGTGTAGTTTCCTTTGTTTTTTTAGTCTAAACAACATCCAAATTGACATTAGTTAGTTTTGCTTTTCTTTCACCTACACCTAATCCATGATTAGTTAAACCCATAATTTTCAAATTGCTTTTCTTCCTGTAGCTTTGGTAGAGACATATTTGGATTGCTAGGCTGAATAGGTTATTATTCAATTTATTTAGGCAATACTTTGTTTTAAGCCAATGTATCAATTCAGGCATTTACTCTAACATAAAATGTACTTTTGTAAAACCTAATTATAACTTTATACCTGTAAATAGTATTTTTTTTTCGAATTTTTTTGTGCACAATAACCTATCAATGATTAGCTTTTAATACTGTAATTTTCATTCTTGTATATGAAACATTAAAACATATTTTTGCCTTTAATATGACAGAAGACCTCACCTTTCAAATTTTATTTAATTTCTCTTTGCTTTTCTACAATAATTTTCAGGAAAGCCACTAAATTCTACTCAGTTTTTTGAGAAAGAAACATCAATATCGCTTGTATATTAACCTGTATCTTTAAGAAGCATTGTTAGCAGTTATAACAAGTATATCAACTTGTATAAAAGAACCTGATAGATAGAGAGAGAGAGAGAGAATTCTTTGAATTATGATTACTAACTCAACTCATGGAACATTTATTGGTTGATCTCCAAAAAAATAAAGGCGTATGACAGAAAGAACTATCAAATTAAAGAATGCTTGACAATGGACTAAAGATGGCAGGCAATAATTTTGCCACAACAGCCTATTTGAATGCCTTGTAATCTTTGTTAATTATCAGAAACCAGAAGTTCAGTTTGGGAGAATAGTATCATGATGTTCATAAGCCAAAAACCAAAAAACTGAAGGAAAATAGGCACATATACTGCTGCTTTGACTTCGAGAAATTTCAAACATATGACAGATCAGTTATTACAATGGCTGTTAACCGCAGATATCATAGCGGCAGTTGAATGCCATTCTTGTAGTTTCCGGGTTGCATATGTAGTGCAAACTTATACATTTGAACATACCCAGTGGCGGAAGCAGATGGGGTCGAGTGAGGGCAAATGACCCCCCCTTGCCGATGCCTACTACACATGTGGATAGGTTTTGCTGTTGGTTTGCTAGTGGTTCTTGTGGTTCGCCGTTGATTGCAGCCTCCCTTGAATAGGTTTTGCAGATAAAGGGGGCTCGTTGAAGAAGAGAAAGGAGACAGAACCAGATCAGAGGAGGGAGGCATTGAGCAGCACAAACGCCGACCGACCAACGACGCCGACGAGGAATGACCGAACACCAGTTGCCCCCCCTCAGTCCGATGCTAGTTCCGCCACTGAACATACCAACTGAATAACAGTCGGTTAATGACTACTGATAAATGGATATTTTAGAGATTTAAAGTAGCCTAGAACTTTGACTAACTACTTCCCAGGTTCAATGTGCTAATATGCAAGCAGAAAATAGACTTAAAACATAAGACCAGTTCTTTAAAGAATAACAATGAGAAATAATTCAAATTTGTGAAAATATTTACAGTTCTCTCTTTAAATTTCAGCTCATCTGTGATTGCTAGGAGTAACATGATAGTGAAGAAGTAGGACTAAACGGAAATAAACATGAATCAGAAATTAAAGAAAACATCAAATTTGAGTAAGAAAGGAAGATGTCAGTGAATATACTGATATGCGGACATAGGGCATGCAGTGATATTTGCCCCTGCGGACAAACTTGCTTTGTTTCTATGCAGTGATATTTGCCCCCCACGGGCAAACTTTCTTTGTTTCTATCACCTACAATTTCTGGACTGTAAGTATGATTATCATAAGTTTGTTCGCGGCTTAGTCTCTCAGGCATGTTGATTAGCGTCTACAATGTTTGTCCTTCATTTATATGGATTGTGGAGTATGGATTATGGAGACTTAAAGCTGACGACTTCCCTGAAGCTAGCAGAATAAGGCTTGTGGAACTCTACATGTATGATTATTGTCATGCCAATGGGACAAGTATCTAGAGATGCCACTGGTGTTGCCAACTTCAGTTATTTGTTAGTTTTTCTACTATGAGTCTCTCATAGGAACAGACTGTTTATTTTGCCCCAGGAGTTCCATCTAGAGAGTGTTAACAAGATTGTAGGTGATCTACTGCTTCAACGTTTTGAATAAAGCTTCATTGTTTGACAAAAAAAAAAAAAAAACAAAGTAATCAACAGCATTGTTTGTCAAAGCGAGTCCTAAACAAAATCTGACTACAAAAACTTAGATGACTGGACCTGTTCTTCATCTAAAGTCCTATCCTTCTTTTCATAACTTGAAATCCCCGGCCATCGTCAATACAGAAGTTTTTACTACAGCAGCAACTTCATTAAGAAATCTACATCAACTGGATATGATTATAAAAGAGTTAAGACATCACTATAATTCTATTCAAACAAAGGCCCACAAGTAAATGAAGGAAAAAGAACATTGTGAAATGCAATCACTTGATTGCTCATCCACACTAAGCAATTACTTAGCCAACTAATAATAATGTGGAACAAATATCATCTAAAATGGGAAAAGCATTCCCACTATGTCAATTGCAAATGCTGATGAATTCTATACAAATTAGACCAATTGTTGAACAAATAGTAATAGAAAATCCCATTTGACACAAGGTTAATGTAAAAAAAAATACAAATAATGAACTGTATTATCATAAGTAAAAGTAACACCTTAATTAACTATCATAAAAATGATTAGTTGAGCCTCCTTCCAAATTCCAGAATAAACAGGTTTAAAGAATCTCTTTGCAATTTTCCTCAGGATTTATAGAACTGTGTCACTCTTGTAACCAATGCGCTTCTTATGTCATAAGCCTTCTTTTCAACCAAATTATCCTCTAATTCAGCATCTTGATAATCATATAAAGAATAATCTCCCACATCAAGCAAAGCAGAATTATCCTCCCTCAATAGTAAAGCATTATGAAGAATTGAGCACGCCCCAATGAAAGCAACAGCAGTCCTAAACTCCTCTTGGATTGGACTGCACAAAACACCCCAATTTTTTAAGCTAGCAATGGCTCTAAGTGCAGAAACACGCATTAAATTGTTTGCCACATTGAATTTCTCTTCACATGAACCAGGCACAGGATCAACATATGGTACCATTAACCAAGGAAGCAAACGGTACCCTCTGTCTCCTATTACGTACTGATTTATAGCCACTCCATTGACAATAACCGGATTCGATTTCAATAGCCTCCCCCCTTCAATATCCTTATGCAGAGTGGTTGATCTAAGTATGGTAGAATCATCCTTATTGCCACGGAATCCAGCCACAATACTCAAAATTCTTGAAGATGAATCCACAACAATTTGAGCACCAATGCTTGAGCCTAATGTACAATCAGCATCCTTAACAAGCTCGAATTTTGCGCAATCTATCACGCCACAACAATTTGGCAGTCCAGTAAGAGTTTCAAAATCTTTTGATATTGATTGGAGTTCAATCGAGGAAGGAAATGCGATCCAGAAGCGAAAATTGGTGCATAAGACACGGCACAGTTGCTTAGCACAAAACCGAGTCACTGGTTCAGTAACCCCAAATCGGTCAGCGATTTCAGAGTAGTTTGATCCGGTAGCTAATCTAAAAAGACCTATACCTAACCGGAGCTCGGCAGAGAGGTTAAGCGGTGACCCAATTGGATCACGACATTCTAGCAACGGTTCAAGCAAGCCCGAGAGCCATTCAAAGGTTGAAGAGCTCATTTTGAAGAAGGCTTTAAACGAGTCAGGACTCCGGATGACTCGGTCCAACTCATGGAGTCGTGGTCCATGTTTGCGGTTTCTGTCTTCGTGAGTTGACTCAGAATCCAATTCTGAAAACTGGGTTCTCTTCCTCTTCCTGGAAATAGTGAAGAGAGCGAGGGAAGCAGCGATCTCTTGACAAGAGAGCAAGCAATGGATAAGAGGGAAAATATTTGAATAGGAATTCGAATTGAAATTGGAATCATTGGAATTGGGGGCAATAGAGAGGGAAGTGGAAGAGGGGAAAAGAAGTAAAAGGAGAAAGGGGAGTTCAGAGATGAGAGAAGAAAGGAGAGCAGCCAATTTCTTGGATTTCATAGTTTTTTTTTTCCAAAGTGTCAGAGAATCAGATCATGGAATTTTGATTTTATCGGGAATCGATGTGTGTCAGAGATTGTTGAGTGGGAATCTAGGGAAAGGTCGAAAACATCAAGATACACCTGGTCATAGAAGTTTCTTTTTTTTTTTTTTGGGCACGTGACCGTATTGCTATAGCAGGAAGTTTGTAAAATTAGGACGAGCACGGTGCAGTAAAACTAAAGATTTAAAACTTAAGACTCGAAAATCCTCAACCAAATCGAAATTTGAGGGATATAAATTTTGAGAACGGAACCATCTTAGTCAAAGAAAATTTCCAAAGTTAATTAAGTCTAATTTGTTCAACTCTTTTTTTTTTTAAATTGAATTCAAGTCTTAATTAAAAAATCTTTTTATGAGTTAGATTGAGTCTTTAAAAAATTTAACATGTATCAAATATATAACAACTTATGAATAAATCTACTTTTAATAGAATTAAATTTCATAAAATTAATAAAAATCATAATTAACATTTAAAAAAAATTGACATTTTTAGAATTCAAACTCTTTTTTTTAGAATAAAAGAGACTTAGATATCATTAATCAAAGAATAATGAATACAAATTTGGGGAGAGTCCCAATAAGTAAGACTAGCAAAATGAATAGAGACTTTAGCTATGAATGAGCCACTGAGTTAACCTGCCTCCTTATCAATTTGACAACCGAATTCCCTTGTTGCCTTAACAAAATTTTACAATCATGAATAATGGCTCCTAATTCTAACAAATCTTCTTCGTTATTATGAAGTGATTGAACTAGTTGAGCAGCATCTAGCTCCACAACCCTAGGAGATGAGTATTCCCTACAAATCCAACAAATAAAAGTTATAATGTTAATTTTATAATATCAATATGAATTTGGAAAACCTCTTATTTAATAAAAATGCTAGTCTATTTCCACACTAGATATATAATATATCTTTTAATATGTTGAAGAAAATGGTCCTGCGACATGTTATTCCTGTAAGCTACATGCCAATTATAGACTCGACTAATAATCTCACATATAGATTCAATTATTAATAATTTGTTAAATAAATCATTATATAAAAAATAATTTTATTTAGTTTTTTTTTCGAAATATGGAATATTATTAATCAAAATCAGAGAAACATAAAGGAGAGAACAAAACACAAGATCTAACTAACCCAGTCATTAGACTTCCCCCAAACACCCTTTACCTATGATCTTGTTAATTGATTGGATTCTCTAATAATAACATCCAAAATAAAAGAGGGAATAATAAGCCAGTGCTAAACACAAGCATAAAAGACAACCGCCCTAGCAATCAAATGGGTTGCCTGGTTGGCTTGCCTTTTCCTTTTCACCCATCGAAAAGAAATCCCTTCAATTTTGCTTATAACAAATTTGCAATCCCTAATAATAGTGCCAAACTCAAACATATCAATATCAGCAGTATTAAAGGCAAAAAACACCTTTTGGCAGTCAAACACTACATCCACACTAGTAACTCCTCTGCCGTGCACCCAACTAAGAGCCTCTCTAATGCCTACTACATTTGCAATGTTCGAATTAAGGATTCCTACTTGTAATTTTGCAATAGCAGATATGAAATTACCGTTACTATCACGAAGAATAACTCTAAAACTAGTTTTTCCCGAGGTTGTAAAGATAGAAGCATTAACGTTTAGCTTGACCCTACTTAAAGAGGGACAATGCCAAGAGAGTGGAACAACTGTTAGCTTGTGATCATCCTATTGCCCCTCATCAACATGTAAAGATAGCCAATCCTGAACAACTGAAGCTGCAAAAATGAAGAATCTAGGAGAAGCCATATACTGATGCTAAATAAATTTATTTTTGTACCACCAAAGACTCCAATAATTGCAGCAATTTTCAGTAAAGCTCGATCATTAGACATAGCAAGGATCACATTTAAGAATGCACGAGTACTAGATATAGGAATAGAAGTACTTGTAAGATACCACACAAACCAAGAGTGAGGACATTCAAGAAACACATGGTCCAACATTTCTTCCAAACCACAGACTGAGCAGTTAACATCAATGGGAATACCTTTACTACTTAATTGAGACTTAGTAGGGATTATACTTCTCATAATTCGCCAAATTAACATTCTTATCTTAGGAGGCATATTTGCTCCCCATAACCTAGACCATGGCCCTGGGATTGTTTGAGAATCAATAGAAGAAAAATTGTCTTTAGCAATGTAATACCCGGATTTGACATTATGAGTCCCAGATTTACTAAAATGCCAAACAAAAGTATCATGGTCTGTAAACTTTAGAATGGGTATAGGGAAAATCTTTTCCAAGTCATGTGGCAATATCATTTGGATTTTTTGGATGTCCTAACCTTCCCCATCAGTGAGTAATAAATCCTTAATATAAAAGTTCATAAACCTATCATTGATAGGAAATGACATATGGAAGTCATGATCATCAACTAACCATGGATCTCTCCAAATATTAATAGTACAATGTGACTCTATCTGCCATCTCACACCCTGCTTAAGCAATAGTTTGGCTTGAAGTAAACTCTACCAAATAAAAGTAGGATTATTCCCTTCCCAGGCATCCAAAAACTATTTATCATCTTCTGAAGGTCATCATAAAGCAACTTAGGAAGGAGGAACATACTCATACATTAAGTGGGAATAGATTAGGCCACAACCTTGATCAAAATGTCCTTCCCTGCATTTGAAAGAAGCTTAATTTGCCATCTATGAATACAATTTCCAATCTTCTCTAGTAAAAAAGCAAAAATTCGTCTTTTATTTTTGCAAATAAGGAAGGGAAGACCAAAATACTTGTTATGATTAAGGAGGTCTGAACAACGAGCAAGGATTGCAATTCCTCCTTAGTATCATTAGGAGTATTAGGACTGAAAAAATACCAAATTTCTAAAGGTTAACGATTTGAATCAAAGTTGCTTCATACATGGAAAGAATATTCTTAATCACAATGCATTCCCTATAATTAGCTTTAAAGAAAAAAAAAAGCTGTCATATGTGAACAGAAGATGAAAAACACTAGAGCCCCTTCTACTAATTTTACAATCATCTAAATTCCCACACCTTTTAGCTTTATCAAATAAAGTAGATAGACCTTCAGCAAACAAAAGAAACAAATAGGGTAAAAGGGGATCACCTTGTCTAAGATCCCACTTAGGAAAAATAAGCCCTATTTCTTTGCCATTAAAATAGATTGAGTAAGAAACTGTAGTGACACATAACATAATCAAGTTAACACACCGTTGATCAAACCCCAATCTAAGCAAAATCATCCACAGATAATTCCATTTAATTTGGTCATAAGCTTTAGAACATATCAATTTTAAGGGCCACACTACTATTTCTCCCCCCTTGTCTTTTGCTTAAGAGAGTGAATAGTCTCAAAAGATAATAACATTGTATCTAATCAACTTACCAGGGATAAAAGCATATTGATCAGCTAAAATAATAGAGGGAAGTAGCACCTTTAACCTGTTAGCAAGAACTTTAAACACAATTTTATAAATCACATTGCATAAAGCAATAGGTCTCAGATCCTTTATAGTCTTAGGATTATCACACTTAAGAATCAAAAAAATATTAGTGGAGAGTTAGGAAAAGTACCTTGCTCCATCCAAGCTCGACAACTATCAATAACATCTCTGCTTATAATCTTCTAAAAGTGCTAAAAGAATGTCGGGTTCATTCCATCAGGCCCTGGAGCTTTATCCGGGTGTATGATAAAGAGAGCTTCTTTAAATTCAACCTTTGAAAAAATAGAGCTAGCAAATGATCATTCTCCTTACTAGTGACTTTTGATTGGACACAAGAGATACATCCTTATATCTCACTTTTGTTTTATTAAATAGGCTCATAAAATACTTTTTGATAAAGTCACCCATAGAATCATCATCAATGACCCAATTACCACTATCACCTCCTAAAGCCTAAATAATATTCTTCCTCTTTCTTGTAATAGCTGACTTATAGAAAAAAGAAGTTTTTTGATCTCCATGAGCTAACCAATAATGTTCAGATCATTGCTTCTAATAGTGTTTTTCTTGAAGCAAATAACTATTCAGCTTATAAGTAAGGCTAACCATTGACTGGAAATCTCCTAAGCCCCTAGCATTCTCCATCTACATTTTCAATAAGCATTTACACTCTTTGAAAGTTACCATGGATATGTTTACTCCAATCTAAAAGAACCTTCCCATAAGCCATAATTTTTGCATTGATGAGGCATTGAATACAAGATTTCCAATTAATTTGAATAATATAATCAATACCTGGCTCTTTAAGCCATGAATTCTCAAAGCGAAATAATTGCTGGGTTGGAGTGTCATAAATCACTAATTTGATCGGATTATAGTTCGATACTAAGGCCACTAGATTAAATAGGACATGATATGGGAAGAGACAAAGCCACCTGTCATTTGAAAAGGCCATATCAAGACGTTCCAAAATTTTGTCTTTAGCACTTAAACCCCTTCTTGATGTAAACCCATATCCATGCATGCTACTATTATAGAGAGAACAATCTTGAGGCTTCATTGAATCTTGGAATAGATGAGGAGGATGATGAGCACCACCTTCCTTATCATTCTTGCTAAAAAAAAAATTAAAATCCCCTAAATTAATAATAAACGAGTAGACATTCGAGAAAAAGATCTTAACAAATTCCTGGATTGGCATCGATGAATTATTTCTGGATAACCATAATAGAATGTTAGCCTCCATTTATAGCCATCATGAGATTGAAAGATAGTGTTACTATGATTATTTGAGTAGCTAGTGATTGATAAATTCTAAAAAACTACCAGTCCATCTAATCTCCCAATTTTGTCCACTGCAAAACAAACATCATAACCTAACTTTACTTTTGATGTATCAACACAAGAAGCGTGAATTAATGTCTCCATTTAGAAGAAAATGCTCAGCTTATTAGAGGACATAAGGTCCAAAAGGGCACAAACTGCCTAGGGGTTATCAAGACCCCGACAATTCCAACTTAAAAGAATTATTGGTCTCAGTAGGTATGTGAAGCAAAACCCACAATTCGTAGAAGAAAAGAATCAACTGGAAGGGAAACACTAGAGTTAGTTAATGAAGCCAAAATGGAGCATGAATAATTAAGACTAGTACTTCGAGCCCGCTTCTTAGTGTCATCAATCTCCATGACAAAATGCTCCCATTATCTGTTAACCAAAGCCCATAATCCAACCCATTAAATTTGCCATGAATATACATGAGAGAGACATTGGACACATCCATTATATCTTCATTTAAATTTTAATAGATTGCCTAATCTTAAGATTGATGCACCCAAGATCCCCTATCCTTGTAGTTATCAAGTTTGACGATATTCTGATTCCCTAATTTTTCGCTATCATATTAACCACAAAGGTACCTTCCAATTTTTGAATCCACATATTAGGAGCCCTTGGCGCCGGTTGTCATGAAGGAGCATAAATGATAATGCCCCAGCCTTTATTTTGATCTACATTAGGATTTATATAGGCCAACTCACATGTCCGATCCATGTGGCTAATGATGCCATAGATAAAACAAAAGGACAGGAGCTTTTCATATCTAAACTTTAGCTCCACAGTAATACCACTCTTCAATTTAGTCCTTTTGCCGTGCTTCAATGGAAATCTAGTATCAACTAAAACTCTAATGTGAACGAAAGAGCAAAATCTTAATGTGACCGAATTAGTATCATAGGCAACAAAAGAACTAATGAAATTACCTAATTGTGTAGCAAGTTATGTAGTAGCATAGCCATTTGGAACATTATAGACTTGGAGCGAGAAGTCAACACGAGAGAAAACATAATCGTTAAGATAATCTTCGTCCTTCATCTTTTTCAATATAATAAGTTCTTATTGAAAGACCATGGTCCATCTAAGACAATTCTATTCAGATAACGAATATGAAAAAACTAAAAAATATAAAATTTATGACTTGTCTCTTTTGCAAACATTCCCCTATTAGGATGCCAGACCTGTGAGAGTGTGTCTTCCAAAGCCGTAAAATTAACATTTCTATTTGAGAGAATCTTTCTAGAAAGACATAAGACATAAAAAAAAAATTGAGTTCCTTTGGAAACATCTGATTCCACATCAAACTCCTCAAGTTCATTGCCTTATAAGTTGAGATTACTGAACTCAAAATCTATACAAAATAGCTAGAGAAAGAGAGAATGTACTAGAGCTTACACATGAAGGCAAGAGAAAAGGCTTGCACGTGAAGGCAAGAGATTTTCTATAGCTTAAGATTTTTTTTTCTTTTTTACTCTTCTTTTCATTTGTTTTAATCTAAGAAATTTTTTTTTCTAACCGTGGTTAATTTTCATAATTGATTAACACCTTGGAAATTATAAGGAACCTAAAACCAAACTGAGCGAATTGAATTTCATTCAACTATAAAATTCTTTCCCTCTTATTCTAATCTAAGTTATGGAAATAAGGTCTATTCTCTGTCATTAAGGTTTACCTTACAAATCCAATAATTACAGAGAACATATACTCAATCTAGGTGAGTGGTAAGTGCAAAAGAGGCAGTATTTTTAGGAGACATGCCTAAAGGACACTAATACCAATATGTTTCCAAGTACCGTCGCTATATACTTGTTACTGTTGTTTAAATATTTGATAAAAAGCAAAATTGAAAAAAATAAAATCTAGAATATTTATCTCAAAATATCAAAAAATTAGAAAAAAAAATGAATTGAACAACATGCGAAGATAAATATTTTATTATGTATGTGCTTTATTCAATAGGTGAGGTTTGATAACATTGTTGATTTTTTTTTTCATTTTTATGGTAGTGATGATGGGGTCAAGGTCAAACTTCCTTGCTTTCTAGGTTCTATTTCTTTAGTCATCCCTTTTAGTAGTCTTAAGATAACATTTCTTGATTTTATGTTCATAGTTGTGTTTCCTTTTTTTAGCATTTTTGTTATTTTGTTTCATTTTGGATTCTTCTTCTTATTTTATTTAAATAATGCTTTTTATTTTGGTCTCTTATTTTTTTATTATTTTTTGAATATTAATTCTCGATTTTTTTCTCATCATTAATTCATTGTCACACCTTGATCTTGGAAGGTGTGATGGTCTTAGGGTCTAGGTAGACATAAGGCAACTGGCACCATGTAGAACCTCCTTTTTTGTAAAATCTTACTTAGTCGAATAAGTCATGCATAAAAAAATATTCTATGTATGCAATCCTGATACATAACATCTCTATCACACATAATCTCCTTATAATCTTACAAACATGTACACATCAACACACACTTATGTTATTACTATTTTCATACATCAACCTAGATAATCCATGGAGCCTTAGATTACATTACAGGCTTAATACACATTAATACATATATATACACACATATACATATATTTACCTATACTAATTCTTTTAGATTTTGATGGAGAAAAAACCAAGAAGCCAACTATCTTTGTATAGCAAAACTTGAAATCATAGGCAATCTAGTGAGTCGTCATCTCTATGAGTAACGTAATGCAATGCATGCAAGGATGACTATGGTAATACAAGATTAAAAAAGTATTAGCAGTAACAAAAGGTAATAAAATATCCACCATTCAAGTAAATGGCAATAAGAGACATAAATGATATTAGAGAGGTTAATAATTCACTATAGTAGGTATAGAGAGAGATACCCATAGTCATATGTGTGGCATTAACTTCTCCCTTAATCTAGAGCTCCAAGTGCACATAACTTTGTACAAGTTCAGTCCCGACTAAGGTTGGGGTCCTACCAAAAGAACTAGATCCAACTGTACATATAACAAATATGTCCATCATCAATCAAGTCAATGTATCAATTACTATCTAAAAGATGAATCATTATCTTAAGTTACAATGTAGCTCATAAGAGATGAAGTCAATAAGAGATTATCCAAGAGTTCAAAGAATCGTATGCTCTTGCCGACCATGCTTAAGTAGCAACAAGGGTTCTATTGTTTGAACAATATTTAGAGATTAAAGTTCAAAATGTTAAGAATTACAGCATTGATTATGCATACATGTAACACTCACCTTGACTGAGTCTTAATTGAAGCTATTTCTTTACTTCAGAAGGTTCCCTTTCTTCTTCACATCATATATGAGGTTTATAGCCTATATGTTAGTTGAATTTGTTTCCATTGGTTTAAGTTAAATAGTTAACACATTTTTATCCAGTAGGGTTTGTGATGGCTACACAGGTCCATTACCATGATTCAATTTAATTCAAGTTAGTTAAAAAGTTATACAAAGGTTCATAGTCTTGGTTGGAGTAAGGATAATAGTTATGATATGGTTTTATGGTTGTTACAAAGAATAATGACCGGGACTAAATAAATATATGTGTACTTAAAGATATAATAAGGTTCACAGTATGAGTCATGGCCAGGACTTAGGTTGGGAAGGGATTTAGCAACAGTAACTCCTTGTAAGCAGGCCACCTTCAGCCCGATTCTCTATACAAGGTTTGATAATGGCAATCTGCTAATTAGCAAGTGTCTAAATGTATCATGCTTTGCATTTACTGAGAAGCATTTTTGGCGGTTTAATTCTAATGAAAGTTGGTATAAGATATCTATATCTATATCTATATCTATATCTATATATATATATATAACAAGTAAGTATGAGTGATATATGATGAACAATTAAAACAACTATTATTTAAGGATTTTAAATTAATGTTGCAAAGCATACATCATAAGCTTCAATTTATCTACTTGAAATGTTAAAGAAATAAGATGAAATGCCTTTTGCTATAAAGGAAAGACAATTAATGGATATAAATATGTATAATGATCTTTATTCATGGTAGGAAAATATGATGCAATTGATGGATTGCAGAGTTTAGATTGAAAGTATTAATAAAATTTAGAATTAGCAGGCCGAGTAAGGATTAATTAGAATGACAACAAAAAGGATATGGTGGCTATTCTGGAAGTTATAAATGGTGGCTTCTCGAACCAAATTGAAATACTCAATATTACTTGATGTTGAATAACTAAATCAATAATATCCTTTCATAAAAAACCTTTAATTTTATAATATATAAGATAACCATATTAAATGATAATAATAACCACCATATCAATATATATATATAACAACTTTATCATATATTCTAAACTTAATTGATCAAAAGAAACATAAGATATGCATAAGGAATTATATATATATATATATATATTATATGTTGGAAATTTGTCATGCCAAAAATAGGTAATTTTCTCATTCCAAATAAAAAAACATATTTGAATTTCAAGATATGGAAACAACAAAACAATGCAAAAAGAGTTCAAAATTTAGTTCTCAATCTGTTAAAAGCACTGTAGAATTATAACCCTCAGGTTTACCAAATTTGTAACACCCCATCTTAGCCTACGTTTATAGACCAAGATGGACTGTTAACTCATGGTGATTGTGTCTTAATATTTTACTTAGCCAATTTTAAATGCAGATTTTAAAAAAAATTTTGCCATAACCTCCCCTAAAAATGGAGGTCCCAAGTGTCGCCAAAACTGATTTTTCTTACTTTTGAAAAATATTTTATTTCACAATTCAACTCAAGCACATTCCCAATAATCCACCCTTATAACCTCAACTACATTCCTGCAAGAAGAATTCACACTTCTATACTTGCATACATAAGTGCTAAACCCAAATAAGATTTATTAGATTACTAGCAGTGTACGTGTTCTAGCTTTTCATTATTATACATTTATTTGCTAGATCATACAAGCTTATGTACATGCCATATTGCTACAATCAATCATATCCAAACTCCTACCCAAAGTAGTAGTCAAGGCCAGCTGCGCAGGACATGCTGCAATTTCGTCTCCTCGTTTAACCTACGAGTTTAGAAGGAAACTAAACTCGCTAAGCAATTGCTTAGTGGGTACTTAAATCATTGCAATAAAATGAAAGAATTATTTGAACATATATTTATATACTTTAAACAATTGAAAGGAATAAATACAAAACACAGAAGGTAAAAAGGCTTGACTGAATATTTTGAATTTAAATCATTTTTCTTGCTTTTATCATTTTGGCTGCTCTACTGGTTTAACAGAACATCAGCGGATAAGGAAGGGTCATGATAAACATATCTCGTCATGATCATATTTCATTATTTTTCATCATAATTCTTGCACATGTGCCAATGGCCATTATCATTGCATCATTGATCATGTCATTGTAATCATCGGCCTTCTGCCGGAATAACATATCATGTCATAAGCAGTACTGCAGTAATAGTATGATGCATCATACCCTTATCTCAAGGGTTCTGATATACCAAGTAGAGCATAAATAATTTATTAAATTACTTTGGTCATGATATTCAATAGGTCATGATTTTTCCATAATGCATATATTACTAGGATAACTTCTCATGATGCCTTTCTGATTATTCCAACCCCTTTCGTGTCATTTTAAATGATATAAAATCACTCTATATCATAATATTCAAGTTTTAACACATTTAGAAAAATGACCAAATGAATAGTAGCGCGGTGCGTAAAATCGGCAGCGCAATGGCGCGCGACAACTAAATAATAAAATCTGTTTTTACTGCTGAAAACCAGTCAACTTTGGCAACAGTTTTGACCAAGTAAACAACCTTATTTTTGGATGAATTTTTTCAGGAAAACACTTTCATAAGTTAACTAAATGCATGTAAAATTTCGTCGAAAAATTCTTTCGTTTGCCCCTTCAACGGACTGCCCAAAATGAAAGCTGCAGAATGGTGCCCAAAAGGGACCATTCGGCCCAATTTTCAAAATTTGAGGGAAATACATTTTTTTCTTGAAAAATTGATTTTTAGACTCCTTTTGTGATACCATTGAAAGACTAAGGGTCCCTCTTTCAAAAATCAAACCAAAAGAGTGATTAAAAGTTCATCAAAGTTTATGGATAATTGAGCAAAGTTTAGCTAGTTTGTTTTGTTTTCATTCTTTTCACAATCAATTGATTACAAATGGTTCAAGAGCACTTTCCCACATATTTACCACACATAATAACATTATTTCAAAACCATTTCAAAAGTCCCATAATGCAAAATATGTGAATTAATTGAAAAGGCAATGATTTAAGTACCAAACCTTGTTTATTTGCTTTGTTCCTTGCTTGTCCTATTCTTTCTTCCCTTCTTCTTCTTTATCCCTTTGATTTCCTATAATTTTCATAACTTCCATAATAAGAACATGACAAAAACCATATGTTCAAGCCTTGATTCTTGCTATCTAAAGCTACTAATTACCATTTATTCATCACTTCTACATGTATGAATCATTTACTCTAATTTCTCTTCACTTTCTTATCTTTTCCATAATCTTCCCAACTTTTCTTTCATTGATAACTTGAAAACTATCAATCAAATGAATAAACTAAAGCTAGAATTGGAATCCTTACCTTAAAATTAAGCTTTTCCTTCTAAAAATCCACTTGAACACTTGAAAAATTCCTTCCCTTTTGTTGGTGGAGAGAATGCGGCATGCCTCTCAAAGATGGAGAAAAAATGTGTCCTTAATTCTTTAATCATCCTTCTCTCCCTTTTTATATTTTTCCATTTTCCATTTATTTAATTAATTTCATTTTGGAGGGTTAAGATATAACCACCACAAAAGTATCTTAACTAGGATGGTGCCATATGGAGGGTTAAGATTAATCCAACCCAAAAGTGTCTTTAAACAAGATTTTGCCATGTGTCCTTTTCTAGAAAAGTACTATGCCATGTGTCCCTTTTCTAGAAAATGGGTGGAAGTGAAAAGACCAAAATACCCTTCAATGGAAGGTTTTGCCTTTTCTTCGTAACCGGGTGGTTTTACGACGCGTAAAATGTACCGTTCTCCTCCTTTCAACCTCTAGTTTTCATTTTCGACATTCATTCTTGATTTTGAACTAATTTATAAAAATTACGCTCATGCCTTTGACTTTTGTAAAAATTTCCTTTAGGTCCTTACGTGATTCGGGTCTCCACTTAGGTTCGTTCTTCAACATCGATCACTGCAGAGTCCTTCCGTTTACTTCGGATACCTTTACGTGTCTTGTTTTCCAGTGTATAAATTATTATCACAAGAATGACGAAAATACCCTTGGTCGAGAATCCACTGTATCTCTCAAACTATGCATTTTCGGGAAAAAACGTGGTGTTCCGTTTCGACCCAATTTTTCTCTACTTTCCATTTCTGGAGTCTGTTATATGCACTATTAAGAACCTCCAGTACAACTTTTGAAAATTACAGTTACCTCCCCAAAACTTTTTGAAATTACAGTCACCTCCACAAAACTTTTACAATCTTTTCAGTTAGGTGCTTTTTGTCCTATAAAGCTTCCTTTCACTTCGTGTTCTTTGGTGATTACTTGGGACGACTCCTCTTACTGTACATGGACGTACTGTACATATGTACAAATTGGGTCGTGACATTTCTTCCCCTCTAAAATTTAGGCTTCGTCCCGAAGCCGATCGGGTGTAAAATTTAGACTTCCATCTTCATTATCCCTTCCTTTTCCCAAATTATCTCTTCCATTCTATGGTTTCTTTGCCGCACTTTAACTGGAGGAATTCTCTTATCTCTTAATCCTTTGACTTTTCATGCTAAAATTTCTATTGGTTCTTCTTCATAATTGAGGTCAGATTGGACTCTGATGTTTTGTCTTTATATCGTGTGTGAAGTTCAAACGATATTGCCTTATCATTGAAACGTGAAAAACATTATGTATTTTGTTCAGTTCTGGTAATAGAGTTAACCGATAGGCTATTGATCTATGCGTTCGATGATCTCATATAGTCCAATAAGCCTAAGGCTTAACTTACTTTTCTGCTTAAATCTTAATACCTTCTTTCATGGGCAAGTCTTAAGAAAAACCTTGTCTTCCACTTAGAGTTCTATGTCCCATCGTTTCGAGTCCGCATATGATTTTGCTCCTACCTACATGCTGTGACTTTCGGTTTGTCTCAAATGATGTTTATCTTTTCTTGAGTTTCCTTCACAACATCGGGTCCATGAATCTTATCTTTACTTAATTCGGTCCAACACTCTGGTGTTCCATGTTTTCTTTTGTATAATTCTTTATAGGGCGTCACCGTATGCTGAATTAATAGTCGTTGTTATATGCATATTCAATTAAACTCAAATACCTATTCCAGCCACACTTAAATTCTATAACACATACTCTTAATATGTCCTCCCAAAATTTGGATTACTCTTTCAAATCGTCCATCTGTTTACGGGTGAAAGGCAGTGCTATAATTTGTTTGTGTTTCAGAAGTTGTTTACGACTTCTTTCATAAATTCATGATGAACTGTGGACCTCTACCTAAAATGATAGACGTTGGAATCCTGTGTAATCGTACAATTTCTTTGGCGTACATTTCCACCAATTTATCTATTGAATAATCCATTTGTAAAAGTAGAAAATAAGCTAACTTAGTTAGGCAGTCAATGATTATACGAACAACATCATGCCGGCCTCGTGTCATTGGTACTTATATGACGAAATCCATAGTGATATGTTCCCATTTCCATACCAGAGTGGGAATTAGTTGTAACAGTCCCGATAGAATTTGATGTTTCGCTTTTGCTTGTTGACATATTAAACATTTGGTCATAAAATCAACAATATCTCTCTTTATTCCAGGCTACCATTAAAAACTTCTTTAGATATTGATACATTTGTAACTCCTGGATGCATTGCGTAGAGACTACTATATGCTTTTCGAAAAAATTTTCTTTCTTATGTCTCCCATTGTTAGTATCATTACTCTATTGTCATAATACAAACTACTGTTCTTAGAAATTTAGAATTTTATATCCTTTCCTCCTTGCACTTGCTTGATCCATTTTTGTATTTATTCGTTTTCCTTTTTCACTTGATGAATTTCTTGAAAAAAAACATAGTTTATGCTTGCATTTCTATTACTAATACTTCCTCTTCCATTGGTCTTAAACTAATCTTTATAGCGCCTAAGGCTGGTATCAAATTTCCTCCAAGTGCATCGGCCACCACGTTAGCTTTTCCTAGATGATAATTTATAACTTAGCTGTTATTTCCAAAACTTGGGCTTACTTTCCTTACCATAAATTGAGATCCTCATGGGTTGACTGATATTTTAAACTTTTGCGTCTGTATAAATATAACACTTTTCTCCATATAAATCATATCTCCAAATCTTGAAAGCCAATACGATAACTGTTAATTCCAAACAGTGTGCCGGGTTATTATTATTATTTTTTTGTATGGTTTAAATCATCAAAAGACTTATGCGACTATTTTATCCTTTTGCATAAGCATATAACCTTAACCGATGTGTGAAGCATCACTATATATCACAAATTCTTTGCTGGACATGGGCCGTATGGGTATTGAAGCATTCATTAACTTTTCCTTTAGTTTCTCAAATTTCCTATAACATTTATCAGTCCATTGGAGTTTGGCATTTCTTTGAAACAACCTTGTCATTGGGATGATAATAATGGAAAACCCTTTTATAAAACATTAATAGTACCTAGCCGGTCCTAAGAAGATTCTTACTTCTATTACTGTCTTTGGTATTTTCCATTCCAAAATAGCTTTTGTTTCCTTAAGACCTACTTTAATGCCTTATGCTAATATGGTGTGTTCTAAGAATGTCATTCTTTTCCAATCAAAACTCGCATTTGTCATGTTTGACGTACAACTGCTTCTCTCGCAACATTTGCAATACAATGCAAAAGTATCGATCGTATTCTTCTTTGTTCCTTAAATAAATGAAGGTGTCATCTATGAACACCATTTACAAATTGGTCAATGTATGGATGAAAGATATGATTCATTAAATCTATGAATACTACTGACACATTTATGGGCTCAAAAAGCGTTACAAGGAACTTATAACGTCCGTATCGAGTTCTAGATGTAGTCTTTGGAATGTCTTTTCCTTTGATCTGCAGTTGCCGATATCCCAGTCGGTGATCTTTTTTTTTTTTTGAAAAGACCTTGGTTCCTTTAAGTTGGTCGAATACATCATCGATGGATGGTAATGGATATTTATCCTTAATCGTAAGCTCATTCAACTACTTATAGTTCTCATATGACCTTAAGGATTTATCTTTCTTCTTGATGAAGAGTACTGGCATGCCCCATTAAGAAATACTTGGTCGTATAAGACCCTTGTCGAGTAGCTCCTATAATTGCATTTTCATTTATTTGGGTTCCGCTGGTACCATTCGGTATGAGGAAACCGACATCGGTGCAGTTCCCGGATATACATTTATAGTGAATCCTACTTTTCTCTTAGGTGATAATCTGGGTAGCTCGTCTAAAGAAACGTCGAGAAAATTACGCATTGTTGATACCTCTTGTATCTTTATCACCTTCTTTTTTTTGCTTCCATAGTGCTTACCAAGTGTGCCTCAACTTGTTGCTGTTACATTGTTTAGGTATGGAACGCCTTGTTGTAACTGCTGCTGTTACATTGTTTAGGTAATCAACTCTCTTTCCTACTGCCGTCACTTCCTCCTTGTGGGGAGTATGAAGTGTTACTCTCTTTCTTCTTATAATTGACCCCTGTTTTATGCCTTGTTAGCCAATCCAATACCAACATTATGTTAAATTCTCAGAATGGTAACTCTATTAAATTTTCTGGAAATGCATTTTCATGTAACTCTATAGAACATTTTTTTAATCACTTGTGTGTAACTACCTCGTCTCTTATCGGATTTATAACTAATGTTTCAAACTTAACATATCCTATTGGTAATTATTCTAAGTTTTCATCACGTAGGCTCTGGCTGGTGTACTTGAATTGAGCTAGTCAACGGTCTCTGATTGTGCTCTTTGAAAATTTGAATCACTTTCCTTTCCCCTGCTTAGGCTTCGGCCAAAAGCGGGCCATGATTCTTCTGTCAGTGCAGGTGCATTCACTTGTCTTTCTAGCAGTTTACCCTAACACGATCTGGTGCCCCGCATTCCCAGCATCCATCTGTTAAATACCAGCATTTACTCTTATATTTTCATCCACAGTGTTTGCATAGAGGAGTAATATATCCTTCCAATCTATATTTCTTTCCAATCCTCCAGTAATTTTTTTTTGAGTTGTTATTTTTTTCTTTTTCCTTTACCTAGTCCTTGGGTTGTTATTACTTTCATTCTTTCCTTTTTGATCTAGTTTTAATTCTGCACTTTCTACCTCTTTGGTTCTTAATTTCTCTCTTTCTTTTTTTTTTCCATCATTTCTTGAATTCATAAATCTCATATATCTTCTTCTTATAATTTCTTAATTTAGATGATTACATTGAGGCATTTTCAGGAGGAATCACAATACTGTGTTTTGATTAAATTTCATATAGTTTCTACTCATATGGTCCGTCACCTACCTTATTAAGACTTCACGGGATGGTCACCCATCATCATTGGTTGAGCACGTTTAACTCTGATTTCTTGCTAAATTTCAACATGACCTTCTTAGTGCGCTTACTTCATCTGCTTATGTGAATATTGTACATGGGGTTACTGTACATATTCTATAGTGGCCGGACATGAGAATTTCTCATATACTTATTTCTGTTCACTCATCTTTGTTATCTAAGTTCTATCTATTTTATCTCTTACCGTTTGGTCTTAACATTTTACGTACTTTTCTTTTTTCCTCTTATTTTGTTCCTCTTTTTATTCCATTCTTCAAATTTCATTTTCTTATATACATTTTCATTTTTACATTCATATACGCCTATCTAACCTTCTACTGGAACCCCTTATAAGGACCCCGGTATACTAGCTACGGATTTCTGGCACCTTGAACCTTGGCCGGATCCTTGGCTTTGCAATCGTCGGCTTTACTGTGTAAAACTATCTTCACTTCTAAACTTCTTCCCAACTTGTCGAAATCTTCCTAAGGTTTAAGTTTGTACTCTCTTTTGTTGCATGCGTTGGTGTCTACTTCTCTAATCCATGTATACCCTCTCAATACTTAAAACTTTCACAACTAATCTTGAAAATTCAAACACGTCCATGACTATTAATTGTACTTTAATTCCATTATTTAATCCTTCCAAAACCTTTGACGTCTTTCTTGCTTTGTTTCTATCATTTTCTTTGCATACTTACTGAGGCGAGTGAACTCTCTATCATACTCAGATACTGTCATTCTTCCTTGCTGTAGATATATAAACTCATTTCTCCTTGCGTTTAAGTATGTTTTACCAAGTGTATGTTTCTTCTACCCAAAGGGACATGGCATAAATATATCTTTTATCTGGCGTGCATCTCAGTTGTTCCAATGCCCTATTGGTACTGTCCAAACAGTACTCAACTTCTTCAAGTCCTTCTTCTCTACTAGCCTTAAATTCTTTAGCCCCATATTTCCTTAACTTCTCGATTGGGGACTTCCTTTCTCTTTTGGTAGCAACAGGTACCATTCTTGCCGTTTATTGCAATGTTACTATCATCTATCTTAAATAAACTTCGGGGCCTTCCACAGCCACCGTTGCTGGTCGTGACATAAGTTCGAGACCCATTTCTACATTTATGGGTACGAAAGCATGTGATTCCTTCTCTTGATCTATAACTCTTTGTGATTCTGCCTCTTGCAACCTTATACCGTATACATATATCGTCATAAGAATTAGCAGCTGGCTTGACTCAACACATTAACTTTCCTATATGGCATGTACGTAAGCACTATTAGATTTTCCTTTATCACATGTACCTTATATACTTATGTATTTATAATATTCTTTCTACTATACTGACATTTCGTACCTAAATGATATATGCTCTCATTTCTTATCTGCTATAGGATATCCAATTTTATATTGGTAATGGCCACTCCAAACATAAAATGTGTATCCTCCTATGTTGAAATTTCCAGGACCGGCTAAACCGGTGCTCTGATACCACTAAATGTAACACCCCATCTTAGCCTACGTTTATAGACCAAGATGGACTGTTAACTCATGGTGATTGTGTCTTAATATTTTACTTAGCCAATTTTAAATGCATATTTTAAAAAAAATTTTGCCATAACCTCCCCTAAAAATGGAGGTCCCAAGTGTCGCCAAAACTGATTTTTCTTACTTTTGAAAAATATTTTATTTCACAATTCAACTCAAGCACACTCCCAATAATCCACCCTTATAACCTCAACTACATTCCTGCAAGAAGAATTCACACTTCTATACTTGCATACATAAGTGCTAAACCCAAATAAGATTTATTAGATTACTAGTAGTGTACGTGTTCTAGCTTTTCATCATTATACATTTATTTGCTAGATCATACAAGCTTATGTACATGCCATATTGCTACAATCAATCATATCCAAACTCCTACCCAAAGTAGTAGTCAAGGCCAGCTGCGCAGGACATGCTGCAATTTCGTCTCCTCGTTTAACCTACGAGTTTAGAAGGAAACTAAACTCGCTAAGCAATTGCTTAGTGGGTACTTAAATCATTGCAATAAAATGAAAGAATTATTTGAACATATATTTATATACTTTAAACAATTGAAAGGAATAAATACAAAACACAGAAGGTAAAAAGGCTTGACTGAATATTTTGAATTTAAATCATTTTTCTTGCTTTTATCATTTTGGTTGCTCTACTGGTTTAACAGAACGTCAGCGGATAAGGAAGAGTCATGATAAACATATCTCGTCATGATCATATTTCATTATTTTTCATCATAATTCTTGCACATGTGCCAATGGCCATTATCATTGCATCATTGATCATATTATTGTAATCATCGGCCTTCAGCCGGAATAACATATCATGTCATAAGCAGTACTGCAGTAATAGTATGATGCATCATACCCTTATCTCAAGGGTTCTGATATACCAAGTAGAGCATAAATAATTTATTAAATTACTTTGGTCATGATATTCAATAGGTCATGATTTTTCCATAATGCATATATTACTAGGATAACTTCTCATGATGCCTTTCTGATTATTCCAACCCCTTTCGTGTCATTTTAAATGATATAAAATCACTCTATATCATAATATTCAAGTTTTAACACATTTAGAAAAATGACCAAATGAATAGTAGCGCGATGCGTAAAATCGGCAGCGCAATGGCGCGCGACAACTAAATAATAAAATCTGTTTTTACTGCTGAAAACCAGTCAACTTTGGCAACAGTTTTGACCAAGTAAACAACCTTATTTTTGGATGAATTTTTGTAGGAAAACACTTTCATAAGTTAACTGAATGCATGTAAAATTTCGTCAAAAAATTCTTTCGTTTGCCCCTTCAACGGACTGCCCAAAATGAAAGCTGCAGAATGGTGCCCAAAAGGGACCATTCGGCCCAATTTTCAAAATTTGAGGGAAATTCATTTTTTTCTTGAAAAATTGATTTTTAGACTCCTTTTGTGATACCATTGAAAGACTAAGGGTCCCTCTTTCAAAAATCAAACCAAAAGAGTGATTAAAAGTTCATCAAAGTTTATGGATAATTGAGCAAAGTTTAGCTAGTTTGTTTTGTTTTCATTCTTTTCACAATCAATTGATTACAAATGGTTCAAGAGCACTTTCCCACATATTTACCACACATAATAACATTATTTCAAAACCATTTCAAAAGTCCCATAATGCAAAATATGTGAATTAATTGAAAAGGCAATGATTTAAGTACCAAACCTTGTTTATTTGCTTTGTTCCTTGCTTGTCCTATTCTTTCTTCCCTTCTTCTTCTTTATCCCTTTGATTTCCTATAATTTTCATAACTTCCATAATAAGAACATGACAAAAACCATATGTTCAAGCCTTGATTCTTGCTATCTAAAGCTACTAATTACCATTTATTCATCACTTCTACATGTATGAATCATTTACTCTAATTTCTCTTCACTTTCTTATCTTTCCCATAATCTTCCCAACTTTTCTTTCATTGATAACTTGAAAACTATCAATCAAATGAATAAACTAAAGCTAGAATTGGAATCCTTACCTTAAAATTAAGCTTTTCCTTCCAAAAATCCACTTGAACACTTGAAAAATTCCTTCCCTTTTGTTGGTGGAGAGAATGCGGCATGCCTCTCAAAGATGGAGAAAAAATGTGTCCTTAATTCTTTAATCATCCTTCTCTCCCTTTTTATATTTTTCCATTTTCCATTTATTTAATTAATTTCATTTTGGAGGGTTAAGATGTAACCACCACAAAAGTATCTTAACTAGGATGGTGCCATATGGAGGGTTAAGATTAATCCAACCCAAAAGTGTCTTTAAACAAGATTTTACCATGTGTCCTTTTCTAGAAAAGTACTATGCCATGTGTCCCTTTTCTAGAAAATGGGTGGAAGTGAAAAGACCAAAATACCCTTCAATGGAAGGTTTTGCCTTTTCTTCGTAACCGGGTGGTTTTACGACGCGTAAAATGTACCGTTCTCCTCCTTTCAACCTCTAGTTTCCATTTTCGACATTCATTCTTGATTTTGAACTAATTTATAAAAATTACGCTCATGCCTTTGACTTTTGTAAAAATTCCTTTTAGGTCCTTACGTGATTCGAGTCTCCACTTAGGTTCGTTCTTCAACATCGATCACTGCAGAGTCCTTCCGTTTACTTCGGATACCTTTACGTGTCTTGTTTTCCAGTGTATAAATTATTATCACAAGAATGACGAAAATACCCTTGGTCGAGAATCCACTGTATCTCTCAAACTATGCATTTTCGGGAAAAACCGTGGTGTTCCGTTTCGACCCAATTTTTCTCTACTTTCCATTTCTGGAGTATGTTATATGCACTATTAAGAACCTCCAGTACAACTTTTGGAAATTACAGTTACCTCCCCAAAACTTTTTGAAATTACAGTCACCTCCCCAAAACTTTTACAATCTTTTCAGTTAGGTCCATTTTGTCCTATAAAGCTTCCTTTCACTTCGTGTTCTTTGGTGATTACTTGGGACGACTCCTCTTACTGTACATGGACGTACTGTACATATGTACAAATTGGGTCGTGACAAAATTAAATTTGATGTTCCTTCGTATTTAGATCAATTCCACTTTGATTAAGCATATAAAATTAGAAAAAGTGATTTGTAGAATGAGTAAACTGACATAAGAGTGATGAACGCATTAGGTTTTGAATGCTCAAATTCAGATGGGATTGGTTTGCTATCGACCTTGAACTTGACCAATTTAGTTTTTCCATAAATAATGTGAAAAAGATCTCTTAAAGGTCACCAATTTGGTACTTCTTTTTAGATCAATTAGTTATTGGAACAAAGATGTCTTTAGGTATGGAACTTGTAGCTAAGCTACAAGATTATATGGAGAATGGCCTTTGGTTGCTTATTGCTGAAGTGCCTGGGTAGCTTTGAAGTTATCAAGTTATGACCCCTTTTTAGGTTAGGTTTTTGGGGGGTATTTATAGGGTTAGGGTTTTAAGAGATAGGTTTCAGATGTGATAGAGGTTGTCTAGGATGATGATCATCAAGTTGGATGGGGATTGAAAGAGTTGAATCCTTCAAGGACTCAAAAGAAAAAAAAAGTTTTAATCTTATATGGACTCGTACATTCATGTAACTATTCGATACATTCGCATGGATGTCTAGCCCGATTGGACTAGGCTGACTTGGGTCTAGTTCTAGTGAATTTTGGGCCTAAAAGGGGAACACCTTCATTATGGTACTGGATATCCATGCAGATTGTTCGAAAGGATAGGTCAAGGCTCTTCTAAATTGAGTCATTTTCTCGATTTTTAGTTGGTTTTTATGTTCTTGAACTGTGTTTATCACAAATAAATATGTTTTTATTCTGACAAAGCCATTTTGTTAATTTTATAAGCCTTTCAATAGAGTTAACCTAAACCCAGCAGCATAAATTGGTCTCATGATCAACTTTCGAGTTATGAAAATGGTTCAGCCAAAATAAAGTACTAACAATTTTCCACTACTTTAATAGAATTCAATCAAGGTTTTCTCTTTTTGAATTGTATTAATTTTCACTGAAGACTTAATGAAAAATGATTTAAAACTCAACAATTTTCATAACACTTGCCAACCACTTTGGATTAATAAGTTAAAGTGCAATGAATGACCTCGACATTCACTCAAGATTTGCCAAGGACATTTAATCACTTAAGATTGAAAGGTGTGGCCACTCGAGACTATCAACTTG
This sequence comes from Garcia nutans, assembly GCA_947685225.1. Classification (NCBI taxonomy): domain Eukaryota; kingdom Viridiplantae; phylum Streptophyta; class Magnoliopsida; order Malpighiales; family Euphorbiaceae; genus Garcia; species Garcia nutans. Next base: position 15,773,641 of record CANTUV010000032.1, read on the forward strand.
ATAACCATTCAAGTTTCTAACTAAGGTTGACAACTTGGGATCGGGGCTTTGACTGCTGGAGACTTGTAAAGCCTAAAATAAAAGACCATTAGGGATCGAAAATCCTAGACACTCAGGACCTATAGAGCCAAATATGATGGGGACTGCTCAGGGTCCAGGCTTTGGCCTCTTGGGACTCACAAAGTCTAAAAGGTAGATCACTTAGGATCTAGACTCCTAGCCGTCCAAGGTTTATCTAGACAAAGGTATGATGGAGACCACTCATGGTTAAGTCTCCTAGCAACTTAGGGTTATAGAGTCTAAAGATGGATGAAGTCCACTTGATGCCAAGACTTCTGACCACTTGGGGCTTGTAGAGCCAAAAGATGCATATTCTTAGTTTAGAATACTTACCTTGTCAAGTAAAGGTTTTTCGTAGTGATTGACTTTATAGCATGCTTTTCAAGATAGTTTCTTATAACTTCATAGAGCCGCTCCACAACCCATTACTTGTTCATGGTTTTTTTTATGAAATACATTCTCCCAAAATTATGAATTATTAATTCATCTGACAGTTGGGCCCAATAAGTCCACTTTGCATATAAGCCACCTTACCATCTCTTTCCTTTCACTTTGCCAACTCAAGCAAACTTGGAATTTTAAAATCTTTTCCTTATCTTAAATGCATGAGACTTTCCAACTATCTCCCATCGGAACTCCATCCACACTTGATTTCACTTTTAGAGACCCAATGGATTGGACTAAGGCTCCCTCCAATGTTAATTTATTTGATGATGAAGTGGAAATTCTATGGGATTGTGAGCGGGGATTTTTGCCCCCATTCCCACGTGGAATGGTTCTTGCGATTTCGGTACTATTAGGCTCAGGGCCTTAGAGAACACGGGTCTAAATTCGGAGAAAATGGAGTTGCTACCAGGACAGGCCGGGAAAAAGAAAGGGGTGGATGACTCAATTCCTAAGGAATTCTCAATCCTCTAATGGATTTAGAAAGTTGGGTATGTGTGGGGAAGGTGAGAATGACCCGGCACTCCCATAACGTCCGGTTCATTGGAATCGGCCTTCTTTTCAGGTCTCAATATTATAAAATTCTTAATTAATACGATATTATCCATACTACATACGATCATAAAAATAAATAAATACTTTATTAAAATCACAACAACGTCCAAAAAAAATAACCAATGTCCAAAAGAAAATAAATAAAATATGATACCCACCAATTGGTGAAAATGTATCCTTTACATAGGTCCAAAACTTGAAATATATTAAATTATATGAAGCTTAATTAGTGAGGTATCCACGAAGTGGAGACATACCTCTTACATTATTAATAAGCAAATAATAATAAAAAAAACTACTCATCCATTCATCTATCATAAATTAAATAAGTCAAATAAGAATAAACTATTTACTAAGACATAATAAATCATACATCTAAACTTAAATAAAGCAATAAAAATATAAATTTAGGTTTACATCTTGAATTAGGATTTTTTAATCAAAATTAGGGTTTGGAAATCTTATGAAAAAGGATTAGGGTTATGAAAATAGGATTAAATGGAATTAGGGTTTAACTAAATTTTAGGTTATGATCTACATATTAGGTTTTTGAAAAAAATAATTTTAGGATTTTAAATAAAGGCTAGGGTTTTGGTTATCAAACTAGGGTTATAGAGTTTTTTGTTAGGAAAATTAAATTGTGGTTTTGGATTTTGGGATTATGGTTTTATAAAGTATAGAATGCTTAAATTAAGACTTTAAGGTTTTGAAAAATTTGATTGAGGTTTATAAGTGAAAATCAGGAAATTAAATTATTTAATTAAGATTAGATTCTATGATTTAAAGTTTGGATCAAATTGATTACTGAAGCTAAGACTTGTTGAATGAAATTTTTGAAGTTATGTAAGTAATACTAATCTTATGCTTAATTCACAAAATAAGAGGAATGACAATTCAAGCTGAATGAATTCATGAATTAATGAAGATATACCTGTGTTGTAGGCTCCTCTAATTTCAATGCGTTGAATCAAACCTGATGTTTATTACATCCTGAATCAACTTTTGTTATTGGTGGCGGGAAACAACTACCTGAGACAATTGTTATGTTGTTACTGTTTACTCAATTGCTTCTTGATGATTAGGGTTTCATAAAACTATTATCCTCTCTTTCCTTTACTGTCAAATTGTTAATCCAAGTTGCTATCTCTCTATTTGTGTTAATCACGTATTTATGGGAAAACTTACCTTGACCTTAAACCTAATCCTATTCTCATAAGTTAATTAGAAAGTCTAATGGCCGATACAATTGTGTTCAGGACTCGGATTAAAGGCCAAAATCGACATGGAGTGCACCTCATATCAATTTGGGTTGTCCATTTGGCAGGTTCAAATCGATATAAGGCCTCCCTCATATCAATTTTAGCTGCCCAAATTGATATGAGGGAGCCTCATATCGATTTTGGCTAGCCTGACTTTTATTTAAAAAAAGACAGATGATGGCTTTATTTTGAGAGCTTTATTGGATAGTCACCACCTAAATTTATTTAATTTGGAAAAATTTAATGAAAAACCCATTTATTTTGACTTGATAAAAATTTTTAATTTTTATACATAAAAGGCACTAGCATTAATCCAAAATCAATCACGATAGGTCCCGGGCTAGGTTTTCAAGTTGATTTTAAGTAACAAAACACTCCCCTTTAATTAGACCTTAACTTTTAAAAATTCAATTTTTATGCAATGGCAATTAAAATGTGCATGGTAAATAATTATATGCATGCGTAATTATAATCTTAACATCTATCCAAATGCAAAAATAAAAATAAGATTGCAACTCCAAATTGACATACATAGGGGAGCTTTGACTCCAGCCATTATGGGTACTAGATCAAGCACAAATCTCCAACTAAAATTAATATTTACAACTCCAAGATTGCATACATAAAGGACCATTAGCTCAACCCTTATCAATATGGCTAAGCACAAATCCTCAAAAGAAATTAATTTGAGAAAGCAATGAAATAATAGAATGAATTAAACTACAATAATCAATAAAAATAGATGAATTAATATAAAGAAACTAATTATGTAATTTTTATTGGACTCAATACCTAGAGTGATATTCTAGAGTATGCCTACTTATCTCTTTTTAATGAAAGTCAAAGCTCCTTAGTGTTTCGCTTCTTTGATTGCAAAGGGCAAGGGTTGATTATTTAGGTTTGGTTATGTTATCGAATTTGAAAAGATGAGTTTGAGAGATTTACCTTTGTCAATCTCTTCTTGGTTGTCTTGACAAAGGGTTGCATCAATTTTCCACTTCGCAATTCCACTCTTCTTAATCTTTAGGCAAGAAAGAAATAATTAATAAAGAAGAAAAAATTACTAATTAATACTAAATTAATTTTTGGAATAAATTGAGCATTAATTTGGGGGTTTTTCTACCATAAATTTCTAAATTTTTTTTTGAAGAAAATATCCATTTTTGTAGGGGAAAAGGCTTAAAAGAATAAGATTTTGGGGTCAAAAATCCACAATAAACATAGGTGGTTGTAGGTTATGAGTGCGGCTACCCGTGTTGGGAGTGGCTGGCTTGTACAAGGTGTGGACTATCGCACCTGGTGCATTTGTTCATGCTTGGCATGGATCGCCATGCCTAGTGCAGCTATCTATGCTAGTGCAGACCACCTCGCCTGGTGCGACATGCCATTTTTAGTGCTATATATTGTTTTAACTTTTTGGGCCCGTCTAACTTCTAATTTGGGTGATTCAAGATGCATTTGGTTCGTATTCACTTTTCCTTTCATGTTAGTGTAAAAAACTAATGTTTACAAGAGTTCATCTAGTCTAATGCTTCCTTTGTAAAATTCCCCACTTTATTCTTTTGTCTTTATTTCTTAATTTTGAGCTATTCCTTATTCTTGGCTCTCAATGTATTGCCCTCGATCTTTCTTGGAGTATGCTGAACACTCATTATGGGCTTGAAGAATCAGTTAACCCTATATAGTCACCAAATGCATGTATTTATGTCCTAATGTGAGTGCAAATGCAATACCAATCATAGATCCATTTTCTCTTTTAGGTTGCCCATGTTAAGGCCTTGAGTAAATCAAAATAGACCCTGGAGTGGTGTACGAGGAAATATGAGTGGGAGCAGACTGTGAATGAAGCCCTCCATGACAAGTTTGAGCAAATGGATATTGATGTGGATGCCATAATTGATAAGCTATAAAAGTGGAATGTACTTGAGGAGCAAGCAACCAGGGCTAGAATTGGTGAAGAGGTAAAGCAAAGTTCAATCCAAGAGAGTGATGACTTGAAAGTCATCTTAGGAGTTTAAAGCCTTTTGTTGTATTTTTCTCACCTTTAAATATTAAAGGATTTTTGAACTTTTAATAAAATTAGATAATTTTCCTCTTTATTCCTTGTTGAGATGCATGATTGATCCAATCAAGGACTCTCACAGCCCCGGTATTACAAAGGTGGAAAGAAGAGAGAATTTCTAAATTTAAAGCATGGAGAGAAGACTGTCACTGAGTATGAGAAGGAGTTACTGAGGTTAAGTAAGCTAGTGGAATTATTTCTAATGAGGTGGATAGATGTAGGAGTTTTGAAGAAGGGTTGAAGCCTACTATCAGATGTCAAGAAGCAGCAGTATAATATGAGGTATTTTCTAGATTAGTATCAACTACAAGAAGTGTGGAGTGTTGTCCCAAGATGGCAACCAAGAGGGGGGGGGGGGGGGGGTGAATTGGTTTCCTCAAGAAATAATGACAATTAAAAAACTCAACAAAATAGAAGTGCGGAATTAAGAGATGGTTGAGTAATGGAAGAAAGAAAGGACACACAAGATTTATAGTGGTTCAGATTTTACTTCAATCCTACATCCACTTCCTTAACAACTTGTTAAGGTTCCACTAATCTTTGAAGTTTTTACAAGCTCACTTCCAACTTTGGTGTTTTCACAAGTTCACACCTAACTTCACAAGTGTTTTCTAAGGCTTACACTTAAGAACCTTTAAAGGAGTTTTTAAGGCTCACTCTCACAACCCAAGCAAGAGTTTTACAAGGCTTACTCTCACAACCCAAGTGTTTTTCCAAGCTTACACTCAAACTTATACAATGGTGTTTTCAATGCTTACACCTAACATTCATTACAATTCAAATGTAAGTTTAAGTAATAGAAAATTTGTTGCTTGGCTATCAAAATCTGTTTTCTTGCTTCTTGTTATTCTTTTCTTGTAGAAGCACTGTATTTTATAGCCAATATGGTCTTACTAGCCGTTATTGATAGTGAGAATAAAGTCTTGGCAGCTTAGACCTTCTTTACTTAAACTGTCCGAAGCATTTCGCGGTCGTCCTTCATACAAGGATGGTCGCGCTGATGTCACACGCAGTCGTCCTTGAACAAGGCACGGTCGCTGAATTTAAAAAAGCTTCAACGGTCGAATTTGAGTGCTCTGTGGCAGGAATCTTGCCCATGCTGTGTTTGTCGGGACGGTGGCGCATCACCAAGGTGCGGTCGCCCTTTTTGAATGTTGAAGTGGGTTGTTAATGGTCATGTCACGTGACATTCTCTGACAGGGCAGAAGAGATGTCCGCCAAAATTTGAATGTCACGGTCGCCCTAGGTAGCATTTCGCGGTTGAATTGCAATTCTCGCGTCGAACTTCTGGACGCACCTGAGGATGCGAACACTATTGTCTCTTTAAGCAAATTCTTCTTAAATTGGTAGAGCGGTCGCGACTCTGAATGGGCGGTCGCTAAAGTGGTAAGCGAGGCCGAGTCATTCGCCGTTCTTGTCACCGCGAACCTTACTGTGATTAGAATGATTTGAGTTCCTTGGTTAGCGGTCGTCCATAAATTGGGACGGTAGCTCTTCTTTAGGCGCGGTCGCGACTGAGGTCGGGCTTCTGACCGCGAAACCTACTGTGATAAGGTTTCATCCTGTAATTGAATGGTGCGGTTGTATTCATGTTTGGTGCGACCGCTAGAAGTGTTCTGTTCACCTTTATTTGGAGTAACCTAAGCCTGCAACAAGATTCTCCAAACACATGTTAAATGGATCATTCATTTGAGTTGTCAAGGATCAAAATTGAGATCATTTGTCTAACAATCTCCCCCATTTTGACTTTGACAATTCAAATGGAATGATAAAAAATAATAAGTCTAAAATGCTCCCCCTTAACATATGCATAAATCATGGTTAAGCAATCTTGGTGCATTGAGTTATGGTTAAACAATCATTCCACTATGTATACTATTTTCTCCCCCATTGTCATAGGCAAAATAATCAAACAAACAAATAAAGCACAAAGATATTAAACAAAACAATGAAAGGATACTAAACATTATGTTTATTAAAGGATAGAGGTAAGTACAAAGGCAGAACAAATAAAGCAACAAACATATTAAGACATAAAATGAAAATGCAAACTATTAAGACTAAACAGTTAAGCTATTCAGAGTCATCATCCTCATCTATCTCTTCTTCTACTAAAGGAGCTTTCCCTTTATCTTGAGGAGCAAAAGAGGTAGAGCTAGTACTAATGGACTCTTCTTCTTCAGGAAGGCTTTGGGTATGATCACTTATATCCCAATCTTCAAGATTGCATTGAGGCAAGTCCAGTTTGCCTTGCATATCATATAGATCATGATGCAGGTGAGATATAAGGTCAATTCTCTTGTTCAAGTGCTGGAATCTCTTGGAGACACTTTTCTAGAACCTAGAGAGTTTCCTGGAGAGAGATTTGATAGCATGGAGGATGAGTTGTGTAGAGGATGAGGTAGTTTCTTGAGCAGCTTTGGATGAAGTAGCTTTTGGAGGTAATTCCACAGCAACTTCCACAGAGTCTCCCTCTTCCTCAATTGTATACCTTGGCCTTTTCTTTTGTCTATCCACAACTCCTTTCTTGCCAAAGTAATACACATATGATCCTTCAATCTTCCTTACACATCCAGCATGCTCTAAGTAGTCAATAGTGATGGCACTAGAGGCAAGATTGAAAGGGTTTCTCAAAGTAGCTAAGTTCAAATCATTTAGTAGGTTTAGGTGCCTAGCTATTTGAGTAATTTGTGAGGATAGGAAGAAAGTTCCAGTTCTTGTAACTGCATGATGATAGAGGGTGTCAATCAAGAACTTGGTTGTGTTCATTTGGATGTTGTGGGTGAAAGCATATAAAAAGATGAGGTGTCTTTTGGTTACTTTCTCATTCCCATCTGCTCTTTGATGGATGGTGTAGGTGATAATCCTATGGAGCATCCAATGGGTAAGAGATTTGATGTGTCTGGCTTTTGATTCTTTTTCAAAAGAAGTTTCCATAGAAATTTCTTGCCAGAATTCAGAGAGAGTTTGGTTTGAGAAGATTTGATCATTGTAGGAGGTTATACCATCAGTAGGAAAGTTCCAAATGTTGCCAAAATCTTCTATGGATAAGGCTTGGTATTGATTAAATAGTTTAAACCTAACCCCATACCATCCTAGTGCAGAGTTAGCACTCTTCTCTATTTGGAAAGACATAAGAAACTCCTTGCTTAAACTGGAATAACCTACCTCTTCTGGAAATACAAACTTTCTCCATCCAAGGACATCTAGCAATCTCTCAATTTTGTCCTTGATATTTAGGGTAGAAAGCATCCCTCCAAAAGGAGATTTGGTTCCCTCAACCTTCTTTCTCTTCAACATAGCATACCTAACATCTTCCTCAGAAGTTTGGTAGTGAGGTTTGTGAATTTTCTCACCTCTTCTAGATTGTGGAGGAGATGGAGGATCAACTATAGGTTCTCTTATTGTGATTCCTGGAGCTCTCTTTGCTTGTCCTTTTATTTTGGAGGTTGTCTTCTTTTTGGGAGCCATTAGAATAGAAAAAACAAAAGAGAACTGGAAAACAGAGGGTGATTGAGAAACATATGATTTTGAGAAGATTTTTGAGATTCAGAGGGAAGTTTATATGTTTTAATAAGCAAAATATCAAAGAAACTGATGTAACATACTCTTAAATAGATGAAATTAAGAAAATAGCCGTTTATGACTGTTGAAAGTTAAGAGTTGCGACCTATCACACAGCCAACAGTTACAAAATTTCGAGTAGAGTGTACAGAGTGCGGTCGCAGATTCAACAGGGTGCGATCACGAAGTTCGGTCTAGCGACCATTATCAAGATTAGTACGCTCGCAGGTGAAGAATCTATCTGTAACGGTCGAAACTATTCAAATTTTTGCGTCCGCGCATAAATTTTCTCGACCGCGCACAGAGTTATTTGTTTGAATGAATCTGGCAGACAAGATAGCGATCGCGAAAGGACATTGGAGCGAACGCGACTGACTTAAAATTGAAAGAGTCAAGGAAAGATGGAGGAATTTTCTAATGTTTAGGCAAGAATATATATATATATATATGCACAAAGAAACTTTATTGAAAGGAAAAAGTTTTAATTAATTCAAAGTGATTCCATCAATCATTCCTAAATTAAGTTTAATGAAGTTAAGTCTATCTTCATTCAAGGGTTTTGTAAAGATATCAGCAAGTTGATTTTGTGTATCTATAAATTCTAGGATTATATTCTGATTTTGTACATTCTCTCTCAAGAAATGATGTCTAATATCTATATGTTTGGATCTAGAGTGTTGGATAGGATTCTTAGACAAATTGATAGCACTAGTGTTGTCACATTTAATGGAGATATTGTTAAATACTTTACCATAGTCAAGCAATTGTTGTTTCATCCATAATACTTGTGTGCAACAAAAACATGCTGCAACATATTCGGCTTCCGTTGTGGATAAAGCAACTGATGCTTGTTTCTTACTATGCCAAGAAAATAGACAATTACCAAGAAAGTGACATGCTCCTGTAGTGCTTTTCCTATCTAAGATACTACCAGCATAATCTGCATCTGAAAAGCCTATGATATGAAATGATGTGTTTTTAGGCTACCAAAGTCCTAAATGCATTGTACCACTCAAATATTTCAAAATTCTCTTAGTGGCATTCAAGTGTGATTCTTTAGGACTAGTTTGAAATCTAGCACAAAGACATACACTATACATTATATCAGGTCTAGAAGCGGTTAAGTAAAGTAGTGAACCGATTATACCTCGATATTTCTTCTCATCTACTCCTTTACCATTTTCATCTTTACCTAATTTCAAGGATGTGCTCATAGGAGTTTTGCTAGTTTTGCAGCCATCCATTCCAAATTTCTTGATGAGTTATTTTGTATATTTGGATTGGTTGATGAGGATCCCATCTTCATATTGCTTGACTTGCAGTCCAAGGAAGAACTTGAGTTCACCCATCATGCTCATTTCAAATTCCCTAGTCATACAAGTAGCAAATTCTTTGCACAAGGCTTCATTAGTAGCTCCAAATATTATGTCATCCACATAAATTTGTACAATCAAAATGTTATGCTTGTCCTTTTTAACAAAGAGAGTTGTGTCTACTTTTCCTTATGCAAAACCATTTTCAAGTAAATATGCACTAAGTTTGTCATACCAAGCTCTAGGTGCTTGTTTCAATCCATATAAAGCTTTGGTAAGTTTGAAAACATGATCAGGAAATTTGTAGTTTTCAAAACCAGGAGGTTGTTCAATATAAACTTCTTCGCTTATAAGTCCATTTAGAAATGCACTTTTAACATCCATTTGAAAAAGCTTAAAGTTCATGTGACATGCAAAAGCAAGTAATATTCTAATAGCTTCTAATCTGGCTACGGGGACAAAGGTTTCATCATAGTCAATACCTTCTTCTTGATTATAGCCTTTGGCTACCAATCTTGCTTTATTTCTAACAATATGACCATTTTCATCAAGCTTATTCCTATAGATCCATTTGCATCCTATTATAGAATGATCTGTAGGTCTAGGAGTAAGTTGCCAAACATTATTTCTTTCAAATTGATTAAGTTCATCTTGCATTGTAGTTATCCAATTTTCATCATTTAAGGCCTCCTCAACAGTCTTTGGCTCAATTTGAGAAACAAAAGCAAAATTAACATCTATATGATTAATTTTAGATCTAGTAATTACTCCCTTAGATGTTTCTCCAATGATGAGTTCCTTAGGATGATCTTTCTTGTATTGCCAATCCTTAGGTAGATCTTGAGTCTTTTCTTCAAGTTTATACTGATTTATCTTTGGAGCATCAATAGATTCAAGAGGTTCAAGAATACCTACAGGGTCATTGAAAGTAATACCTTTCTTCTGATCACAATTAGATGATTCATCAAATACAACATGCATTGATTCTTTTATAACTAGAGTTTTCATGTTAAATACCCTATATGCTTTGCTATATGATGAATATGCTAGGAATATGCCTTCATCTGATTTGGATGAAAATTTTTCAAGATTATCCTTGGTATTCAATATGAAGCATTTGCATCCGAATACTCTAAAATATCCAATTTTGGGTATTCTTCCATTCCATAGCTCATAAGAAGTTTTATTAGTTAAATGCCTTTTGTAAACACGATTTGCAATGTAGCAAGCTGTATTAACGGCTTCTGCCCAAAAATAAGATGGTAAATCATATTCATTGAGCATTTTCCTAGCCATTTCAATTAAAGTTCTATTTTTCCTTTCAACTACACCATTTTGCTGTGGAGTTCTAGGAGCAGAAAAATTATGTGAAATGCCAAGTTCATTGCAAAAACCTTCAAAATTTTCATTCTCAAATTCTTTGCCATGATCACTTCTAATAGATGTGATCACATATCCTTTTTCATTTTGAACTCTTTTTGCAAACGTTTTGAAGTAATTAAAGGCTTCATTCTTTTGAGCTAAGAAATTAACCCATGTGAATCTAGAGTAATCATCAACAAGAACAAATGCATATGATTTGCATCCTAAGCTTGTAACTCTATTTGGTCCAAACAAATCCAAATGAATGAGCTCTAAAGGTCTAGAGGTGCTTATAACACTCTTTGATTTAAATGAGCTTTTATGTTGCTTACCATGTTGACAAGGTTCACAAATCCAATCTTTATCATATTTTATCTTAGGTAAGCCATCAACTAAGTTTTCATTACAAATATATTTTAATTGATCCATACCAGCATGACCTAGTCTTCTATGCCATAACCATGCATCATTATTAGTGGACATTAAACATTTATGATTTGAATGAATGTTGATATTATAAGTGTTGTTTGTTCTAGTACCCTTAAATATGATAATATCATTTGAATTCGTGATTTTGCATTCTTTGGAATCAAAATTGACAAAGTATGCTTTATCACAAAGTTGACTAACACTTAGCAAGTTATGTTTCAAACCATCAACAAGCCATACATCTTCAATTAAATCCTTGCCAATAGAACCAATGGAGCCAACACCAAGAATTTTACCTTTAGCATTATTTCCAAAAGTTACATTACCTCCATGTTTATAGGTAATACTTGTAAAGAGCTTTGCATTCCCAGTCATATGCCTTGAGCATCCACTATCTACAAGCCATGTGCTTTCATTGATAGTAGATTTTAGGCATACCTGCAAGGCAATAGTGATCATCTTCTTTTAGGTACCCACATGAAGTTGGGTCCTTGATGGTTAGTAGTAAAAGTGCCTTCTAACTTGAGATGAGCCTTTCTTATATAACAATAGAAATTTTTGTGTCCGAATTTCATGCAATATGTGCATTTCCATGGCATTCTATACTTCTGCATTTTTCTTTTTGTATTTAACGTATTATGCATGCAGCTATAAGTATGTGATTTCTTTTGTGCAAGTTTAGTGTACAACAATGCATAATTATTTTTGGCTTTATCTCCTAGCAAACCATAAGAAGTTCTTTTGGTACTTTTAGACTTGAGGCAAGCATCTTTGATATGATCATCAGAAATTTCAATTGTAGATGCTTTTACAAATGTTGGTTTGTTTGGTGCAATGTTGGTTGAGCCATTGAATCCTAATCCATACTTTAAGGAAGGTGATCTTTGGTTATTAATTAATGTATTTAATGCTTCCTTTCCTTTATGAAATCTGGAAATTGATTATTTTAGTTCTTTTAGTTCATGCTTCAATGTTTCATTTTCTTTAATAACCTTTTTCTAAGTCATGTGAGTTTTTATTTAACTCTCCTATCGTATTCATCAAGTGTTCATTTGAGGTTTTCAATTCTAAGGTAGAGTTCTTTAAGCATATAAAATCTTTTTCTAACTTAGAGTTTTTCTCTTTATAAAGCATCATTTTAGAAAAATAATTTTCTATTTTAAAGTTCATGTGCTCAGTCAAATCACTATCATCTATATCATTTGTATCATTATGTGCTACTAGATCAAAGGATTGAGTACTTACCTCATTGGAGTCATCTTCAATAGCCATGAGACACAGATTTGCAATTCCTTCTTCTTCTTCTTCTTCACTTGAAGAGGAGTCATCCCATGTGGCTTTGAGAGATTTTTTCTTTTCTTTATCCCATTTCTTTTTGTTCTTTAATTTGAAGCAATCTGATTTAATGTGACCAGTTTTTCCACATTCATAGCCTTTTACCTCATTTTTCTTTTCTTTATCTTTGAAGGAGAATTTTGGAAGTGCACCTTTGTTTGCTTGTAATCTTTTCTTCCTTTTCCATTCATTGATTCTTTTTGAGAACATTGCCATTTCATCTTCATCATCAGTACTTTCATTGCTTGAGCTCTCAGCTTCTTTGATTGCTTTGAGTGCAATTGGTTTTCTCTTTTCTTTTTCACCTTGATCTTCTTCTTTTTCACTGTGTAGCTCAAATGTGAGTAGTTTACCAACTAGCTCGTCGATTCTTAATGTGCTGAGATCATGAGCTTCTTCTATGGATGATACTTTTGATTCAAAGTTTTTTCTAGCTCTTAGGGCTCTCAAGATTTTACTGTTTACATCACCTTGATCATATACCTTGCCATACTTCTTTAGTTCATTGACAATAGCAAGCAAGCGATTAGTCATGCCGGTGACATTTTCATTTGGTTTCATCTTGAATAGCTCATACTCATGGACATGCATTTGTTTCTTGGTGAATCTCACTTGAGTTGTACCTTCATGGTAGTTTTCGAGTGTTTTCCAAATGCAATGTGCACAAGTTAAATGTTGAACTCTTCCACCTTCTTCTCTTGAAATGGAATTCATCAAGATGGAAGCGGCTCTATTGTTCTTGAATCGATCTTTGACATTGCTAGCTGACCATTGTGCTTTGGGAAGTGGAACTTGAATACCGTCAACTTCATAAGTGGGAGGTTTCCACTCACTTTCCACGAAATCCCATAGTTCAATCCCTTCACTGTCTAGAAACAAATACATTTTGTGTTTCCAGTATGAATAATTAGTTCCATCAAAGTAGGGTCTAAGAATAGTGTTAAGATTTCCATGAGAGCTTGATGAAGAAGAAGTTGCCATAGTGGATCAAATTTCACAATTAAGTTTAAGAAATCTCAGGCTCTGATACCAATTGTTGTCCCAAGATGGCAACCAAGAGGGGGGGAGGGTGAATTGGTTTCCTCAAGAAATAATGACAATTAAAAAACTCAACAAAATAGAAGTGCGGAATTAAGAGATGGTTGAGTAATGGAAGAAAGAAAGGACACACAAGATTTATAGTGGTTCGGATTTTACTTCAATCCTACATCCACTTCCTTAACAACTTGTTAAGGTTCCACTAATCATTGAAGTTTTTACAAGCTCACTTCCAACTTTGGTGTTTTCACAAGTTCACACCTAACTTCACAAGTGTTTTCTAAGGCTTACACTCAAGAACCTTTAAAGGAGTTTTTAAGGCTCACTCTCACAACCCAAGCAAGAGTTTTACAAGGCTTACTCTCACAACCCAAGTGTTTTTCCAAGCTTACACTCAAACTTATACAATGGTGTTTTCAATGCTTACACCTAACATTCATTACAATTCAAATGTAAGTTTAAGTAATAGAAAATTTGTTGCTTGGCTATCAAAATCTGTTTTCTTGCTTCTTGTTATTCTTTTCTTGTAGAAGCACTATATTTATAGCCAATGTGGTCTTACTAGCCGTTATTGATAGTGAGAATAAAGTCTTGGCAGCTTAGACCTTCTTTACTTAAACTGTCCGAAGCATTTCGCGGTCGTCCTTCATACAAGGATGCTCGCGCTGATGTCACACGCGGTCATCCTTGAACAAGGCACGGTCGCTGAATTTAAAAAAGCTTAAATGGTTGAATTTGAGTGCTCTGTGGCAGGAATCATGCCCATGCTGTGTTTGTCGGGACGGTGGCGCATCACCAAGATGCGGTCGCCCTTTTTGAATGTTGAAGTGGGTTGTTAACGGTCATGTCACGTGGCATTCTCTAACAGGGCAGAAGAGATGTCCGCCAAAATTTGAATGTCGCGGTCACCTTAGGTAGCATTTCGCGGTCGAATTGTGATTCTCACGTCGAACTTCTGGACGCACCTGAGGACGCGAACACTACTGTCTCTTTAAGTAAATTCTTCTTGAATTGGTAGAACGGTTGCGACTCTGAATGGGCGGTCGCTAAAGTGGTAAGCGAGGCCGAGTCATTCGCCGTTCTTGTCACCGCGAACCTTACTGTGATTAGAATGATTTGAGTTCCTTGGTTAGCGGTCGTCCATAAATTGGGATGGTTTCTCTTCTTTAGGCTCGGTCGCGACTGAGGTCGGGCTTCTGACCGCGAAACCTACTGTGATAAGGTTTCATCCTGTAATTGAATGGTGCGGTCGTATTCATGTTTGGTGCGACCGCTAGAAGTGTTCTGTTCACCTTTATTTGAAGTAACCTAAGCCTGCAACAAGATTCTCTAAAACATGTTAAATGGATCATTCATTTGAGTTGTCAAGGATCAAAATTGAGATCATTTGTCTAACATGGAGAAAGCTCAGGAGGCTGCAGCAGAATTAGAATTAGAAGAGAGTAAGGGTGGAAGACTTCATACTAAAGTAAAGTCATCATCTCTCAAAAGGAGGCGAGAAGATTCCTTATATAGTGTTGATGAGAGCCAAGGGCAACCTAGTAGGATTTTTCAGCTATGACGGAGGCCTGCATCATTGATTATTAGCGCTCCTACTGCATCTTTTCAGAGCTATGTTCTACCCAGTTGCATCCAGTGTGGTAGGACACACGGGGATCTCTATTGGGGACCTAGTTTAAGAGGCTATTTTAGGTGTGGATTTGAGGATCATTATGTTAGTGATTGCCAAGAGCCACCGGGGGCTAGGCAGACAGAGACTAGTATATCCTTGTCTGGTGTTAGAGGAGGTAGAGGTAGTAAAGGTGGTAGAGCAGGATTTAGTCAGAGAGAAGGGTCTGCATCAGTAGGCAAACAAGAAGATGCTAAAACCACAAAGGGAGCTTATGGAATGCAGAGAAGAGAGAATGATTTGGATGTGGATAAAGGTAAAATCTTTATTATTTGATATTACTGTTTATACATTGGTTGATTGTAATTGAGTACTCTTTGTACTTGTTTAGAGATTTGTTAAAATGATTGAGGATATTCATAAGGGGGAGAGTGAAGATCATTCGTTAATGATGGTGATAAGTTGAGGTAATAATTGGGTGGCTAGTTATGCATAAGGTGGGGATTGGTGCTTGATCTTAACGAAGTTTGTTTACCATAGTAAGTAATTTCGAGGACGAAATTATTTAAAGGAGAGAGAATTATAACACCCATAAATTTTTAAATATAATAAAATAATTAATATGGAAAGATAATTAGGGTGATGGAAGAGGAATATGAACTATATGCAAGATATACATAAAGTATACATTTCATTAAAAGACAAAAAAGTTAAAAGTAAAAGTCAAAAAGTAAAAAGTAAAAAAATATTAATTAAAATTAATTTTTGGATAGGAAGAAAAAAATATCATAATATTTCAATAATTAATTGTAATTATGTATAAATGTAAGGGGCAAAATGGAAAATTAAAATATATAAAAAAAGTCTTCTTCTTCGTCTTCATCTTCCATCTTTGTCTCATTTTTTAAAGATCTTGAAGTCAAAGGATTTTTGCTTCAATTACATCAAATTTTACAAGATTTCCAAGGGATTTAGAGTGATTTTGAGGATTAATCAACCAAAAGTAAGGATTCTTTATCATTTAAGAGTTTTTCTTTAAGTTTTAGTTTATATGAAAATTGAGATTTTGATAGAGGTAGTCTTAATTATTAAAATGGGTTATTTTGAAGTTGTTTTGGTATGCATGTGATCATTGATAAGTGTATAATTAATGATATTTTTGCCCCAATTTCTTAGTATAATTATTGTTAAATTGAGTTTAATTTGTTTGTTCAAGTAGTTGTTAGGGTGATTTCAGGAATCTTTTACACTTTGAGGCTTTATGGTCATTTAGACTAGAATCACATATGAAAGGCAAGGAAAAGAGCTATTTTGGCAAATTCTTTAAGTGACACACCCAAAGACATGCGCGTGTTAATGACCATGCCGTTAATCATGCCCAGAGACATGGGCGTGTCACTGCCCGTGTCATTAATCCAGCATTACAGTAGCTACAACATGCCCAACGACATCGCCGTGTCGTTGGCCCTGTCATCAATATTAAAAAAAAACAGCATCGTCGACATGCCCAATGACATGGCTGTGTGTAATATCCTCATGTATGCCTTAGAAGTTTTGATTATGTTGTGGTTGTAAGTTGGATTGAATGTATATGTTATGTGAAGAGAAAAGAAATTGGTAAGAGAATGCTTGTGTATATGTGTTTTGGGAAATAAAATAGGGTTTAGAGAGAAGTGTATATGTTGTTTATATGGTTGTATAATTAACATATACATAAGTCAAAGGAAGAGTCAATGCAATAGAGATATTTATTTTGTGGCATGTGTAATTACCTATGTGGACATATAAGAGACAAAAGTTAAGTTATATGGAAAAGGGTGTTTTAGTAATTGCTTGGTTAAAATCTCTTGGTGGAGATTTAAAGAAGAAAAGCTTGTTGACTTTTGTTGAATTTCTTTTCTTCTCTTGTGTGTGCCGACCATCCAAGAAGAGAAAGAGCTTGAGAGGTGTTTGAAGATCTTAACTCAAATTGAAGAAGGAATCAAGGGTTTTGGTTAGAGATTTGTGGATTTTCTTCATTTCAAGTAAGTAATCTTGTGTTTTCCTTTGTTAATTTTGAAGTTGTGTCTAAAGGAAATTGTGATTTGTTGATGTGATGATTTGGTGTGTTTGATATGTGTTTATAAGTGTTAAAATTGATGGTGAGATAAAGGATTGAATTGGTGTTGGTTTGATTGTGAAAATTGTAAGTTTAAGTGGGTTTTGATAGTGGAAGTTCAAGTGTGAAGTTGGTTTTAAGGTTTGGAGTTGATGAATGATTTAATGTTTGGTTAATGTAAGTATTATGTTAAATGTGCAAAATAAGTGTTAATGAGTTTGATTACATCCATTTGAGTGAGTTTGTGTTGGGTATTATGTGTTTAAATGCATTTGGAAGAGTTGGCCATAAATAGGGTTTGTGTTCTTGAGTGACACGGCCAAAGGCAAGGGAGAGACACGGCCAAGTCATGAAAAATTTTGGATGTGTTGGAGTGTTTTTGGGAGACACGGCCGTGTCCCCAAGCCGTGTCAGCTACTGTGGTTTTTGGTGAGAGACACGGCCACAAGCTCGGCCGTGTCACCTAGCCGTGTTGGCTACTGCCTCTTTTATAGTTGAGAGACACGGCCGTGTCCCTCAAGTGGGCTGCCCGTGTCCCTCAAATGAGTTGGATATTGTTTGATTTCTTTGTTCTTTTTGTATGGTTTTGATTCTTCAAAGATAGTTTGGTCTCTAAACCTAAACATAAACACTTTGTAAACAAAGAATGACCTAAACAAATGTATGTAGATGATACTAAACTTATGAATAATGATCTTTGGATTAGGTTTCGAAGAGATTGGGTTGCATTAACCTAAATGTGGAGAATTCTTGGAATAAAGAAATGTATAAATTGATGGGAGTAGTTTTTGAGGTAAGTACTAATACATATGATTGTATTTATTTACATGATTTGAGGCTTAACACATTTGTTTGCAAATGTGTTAAGTAGTTTACTATATTGTTAATATAATTTGACTAAGGTGATGATTGAATGAGGTGAAAGTTGTGAAGATTATTAAAAGGTAAGCATAAATCCTATTTGATTGTATATCCTTATATGTCCTTGAACCTTAACACATTTGGATGAATGTGTTAAATACTCTATTATATTGTGAATGTAAATGAATAATGTCAATTGCTATATATATATATAAAGGATGATATATGAAATGGGAAAGATAGGAAGAAATGAGGATCATTCTTAAGGTATGTGCAAATTATTATGATAAATGCTCTAATAATGAATGGTGTTTATGTATTTTGAGAAATGATGAAATGTTATGTTATATGCATTGTGAATCTTGTGAATGGCAATGTATTATATGAATAAAATACTTTAAAATGTTATATCAATGATGCTATATGTATCATATGGATTGAGATAGGATATGTTGAGAAGCCATTGTAATTGGCCATGATGATTCAAATATGATATGAAGCCATTGTGATTGGCTATGACAATTCAATTGAGATATGTTAGGCATGTTTGCCTAAATGATGATGAGAATTGTAAATGATATTGGTGATGGAATGATCAATGAATTGTGTGTCTAATATGTTATTCATTTTCAGAGTTTTGTTGTTGGTGGCATGCCTAATAGTAACAATCTCTTGAAGTTAGGTTGGAATTGATTCCTTGAAGCCTAATTGAGATGTTACAACCCTTGAAGCTAGGTTGGGTTGGTTCTTGAAGCCAAGTTGGGTTGATGCTTAGCATGCTTTGCTCCCCTTGAAGCTTGGTTGAACCTAATCCTTGAAGCCTAGTTGGGATAATGATAAATGTGATAATTAAACCAAAGCATTAACTCTGAAAGTCGAATGACATATTAGTGTTTTGGGCCCGAGTCTGTCTTTGTTGCCAATGTGAAATACAAGTGTTGAAATAAATGAATCATGATTGGTGAATTGTGAATAAGGTAATGTTATGAGGTATGATATGTAAATGAATAGTGATTGATATGATATGTAATGTGTGTATTGCAATAGTGATTGGTATGATATGTAATGTGCGTATTGCAATAGTGATTGATATGGTATGTAATGTGTGTATTGCAATAGTGATTGGTATGATATGTAATGTGTGTTTTGCAATAATGATTGGTATGGTATATATAATGTGGGTGTATTAATATATTGGTGATAGATTGGGGTTGGTGATAATATTATGTATATATATGTATATTATATATGAAATTAGCTAAGATATATGAATGATGCAATTAAAAAGAAAAGATAATATGATAAGAATTAATTATACATTGAATGGATATACCATTATATGTTAATACTTCTATACTATATGTTTACATTTTATATTTGGACTACTAAGCTCTCGGGCTTAGCGCGGGTGTGTATTCGCGCAGGTAAATAGGTGAAGATGTGAAGTCTCTCATTATGCCACAAGAAGAGTAAGAGTTTGTCGAGACCAACTAGAGGGTAATGCATACATGTATAATTTTTTAATTTTGATGTATTTCTGATGAGAGAGTATTTATATGAATAAATGTAATTTGGATAAAGATAATGATTTTGTAAATGTTATTTAAATTAATGTATTATGGTTTAAATTCGGTTACAGGTTTTTAAAAGGTAACGAAAAGTAGCATTCTTATACTTTATATACTTACTGTATGTATACTAGGTATATGTATAGTACTTATATAGGGTATCGGGGTGTTACAATTATTTTGGTATCAGAGCTTAGGTTCGAGATTCTCGGCCTAAGTGAAACTAAAAAGAGAATTTTTGAAGAGTATAAAAAAAAAAAAGAGTTTTGAAAAGTTTAAATAGAAGTAAAAAGGAAAAGTTTTGAAATGAAATTTGTAATACGTGCATATGCATTGACACCTAGGTTGGTCTCGGATGTGGCATTATATGAATAGTAAAATATTTGTGTTATATGAGATGTTCTATGTAGTTGATGATATATGTGTATACTATTTTGATGTGATGAGAAATCATGATTGTTGGTATTGATGTTGAAAATGAATTATAATTGAGGCATAGTGCCTAATTGACTATGAGAAAACAAATTGTGAAATGTAATGTGCTATATGTATATTGATGATGCATATGAAAATGTCACATTGTGTGCAACATGGAATGTGATGTCGATGTTTATGAGCAATATTATGTAGGACATAATGTGAATTGAAACATAAAGAAATGAAAAGGAGAATAAAGTTGAAAATGAGTAGAAATCAAAATCAAGATTAAAGTATGAATTCTTTCCTCTATACTTTGAACCTATTTATAATAAAGTTTATGTTGGGATTGCTAATGTTGAGTTTACTAAACAGAGGAAATAATATCGATTTATAAATATTGAAAGTTATGTTATTTAAACAAGAAGAGTATGGTGAAATATTGAATAAGTTGGTTAGTATAAAAACAGTGTGATTATGTAAAGTTGGGATGTATATATAGTTAAGGTTTTGTTTAAAGGAAAAAGAGATGATAGTGGTTAAATAAGAATATAACTTAGTATTGTTATTATAATGCAAACATTGTGAATTCAATGTTAGAGATGTGAGATGCTTGGATATTATAAAAGCTCATGATAATGGTGGTGATATGGGATATTTGAAATTTTGGAATGAGTTGGATAATTGTGAAAATTATATGTTTTGATATTACTTTGTGATATATATATATAAGATGCTTTTAAAGTTGATATTAAGAAAAGATGAGTTTGGCAAATTGAAGCTTAAACGAAGTAGTAAATTGAGAAGTTAAAGTTTCAGTGGAATTTGATAAAGATTATTGGGATATTGATGGTTTAATGTATATTCAATACATGAGCTAGGAGAAATGACTAATATTCCATATTAAAGCATTATGAATTGAGTATTGTGATTGGTAGTATGAGAAATTATTTTAAAGTAAAAAAAAAAAAAGTGGATAAGCAAATGAAAATGAGTTATTTTAAGTCATTTTGAGTGTAAAGGGTAAAAATGGTTATGGAAGCATACTAATTGCTTTTAAAGATGAAAGTGAAAGAGATGTCACATTGGGAATGTGATCAAGATGGATGTGAAATATTATTATAGTCAATATATATATATATATATGTTGTGTGAATAAATACTTTCTATTATATGGGAAGAATGAGAATGATAATGTTTAAAAGAAAGTGATGAATATTAAATTTGTATTGAATGTATGAAAAAGGAAAATAAAATAAGAGCATATAATTAAGTGTGTACATGTATATGACATGTGAATGAAATTATACATATATACATAAAGGTGTGAATCATGTTTTGTAGATGACCTATGAATATGTATGTGGTATAATTATAGAATTAGTGATATGGAAATGATGTTGTATGTATGAGTGGACCTAAGAGAGAGTAGGTCTGGAACTGGGTAAAGCTAATTGGATTGTGTGATAAAAGTAAGGATGAAATGGACTTGAGTAATAGTGGACAGTAGAAATTGTTGATGAGCCATAAATTTGATAATTTTATGATATTTAGAGTCCCAAAGTATTTACATATAAAAAGTTCTATGTAATTATATTATAAGAGATTGTAAATGGATTAGAAATGAAGTGACGAATAGAAATTGTATAAGAACTGTATATGATTGAATATATATATAATAGTATTGTTGAAACGTGACTTAAGTTGATAAAGATTATATAATTGAATGCAAATTTGGTTGAAATGGAGTTGGAATGTGTTAACTTCTGATATGGTAAAAATGTAAAGAAGGAATATGTAATTCTTGAGATACACCTTAGCCTTGTATTTGTTTGGATTGAGAATAAAATTATGAGAAGAACAATATTGATTGGAAAGTCTCAGGTTTGAATATTAATCTCTTAAAGCCATGTGTTTTGTTTAGTGTGTTTGATTGGTTAATTTTGTTATCCATGGATTTGGATCTTAGATAAAAGGATTGCAGTACAGATTTAGTGAGATTGAAAATCTTGTTTGAGAAGTATAGTTAAAAGTTATGATGGATAAAATTGTACTTTATCATTTTATGTTAAGAATTGGGTTAAAATTGTGAATATGAAGAGAGGAAAAAGAAATTATGGAAATGTTTTGAGTTATGGATGATATGACAATAAGCTAATCAAAATAAAAATAACAACGATATGAAATGAGAAGAGATATTAAAAAGGGAGAAATTATAGAATATGACTGAAAGTTATACTGAATATGTTTAAGGGATGTAACTCGAGGTTTGAGTGAATGAATTATAGATAGTAATTATGGTATAAAATCTTTATGAGAATTGGTGGGAATTATAATAAGATAATAGAGAATAAACTATGTGTATATTAACAGATAATTTGAATTGATTTGTTATCATGATGATTTGACTGAAAATGGGTCGGAAGAGATCAGGAATTGAATATGAGTTTGCTCTAATGGAATGAAGTTATATATATATGTATATGAATATTGTGAAATTTTATGATGAGTTTGAATAAATTAATTGTTAGTTAGAGTTGAACAAGATTGGAATGTGGATATATTGTGACAGATAGATCGATGGATTTCGATTTGACTAAGATTATGAATCATTATTGAGATTTAATGTGTATAGTTGTACCAAGAGTGTAATTATTTACATGGTAATATATATGATGTAAAATTTTTAAAAGTGTGATTGGATGAATGAATGGAATTATGGTAATTGTAACTTATGGTAAGAAGAGAAAAAGATTGGTTATTTATAAAATAAGTTGAAAGGTAATGTATTAATTTGTAAGTTAAGTGAAGAGCATGCTAAAGAAATAACTCCATTTATGAAAAATCAGGATTTTGTTATCTATTGAGGGTGATAAATGCCTTTTTAGACAGTGATTGTAATGATGGGATAATTAATGCTCAGATATAAGTCAATGGTTTTTAAAGTTAAAATTAAGAGAGTAATTACAAAGAAGTGAAAGAACAAAATATATTAAATATAAAGGTTGGATGGAGTATAAGTGTACTATAAAATGATCTGATTCTTGTATAAAGACGTTAACAAGAGATGTAATGAGCTCTTTTGAATGTTTGATTAAAGAAGTAATAAGATGTATAAACATATAGAATGATGAGTTATGGAATTTTAAGTAAGTGGTTGACTTTAAAGAGGAGAGTTGAAGCTATATGATTTGATGATATAATGACTTAAACGTATAATTAACTTCATTTGGAAGTTAAGATGGTATGGTATTATGAATGGATTACAATGATACTAGATAATTTCGAGGACGAAATTATTTAAGGGGGAGAGAATTGTAATATCCTCATGTATGCCTTAGAAGTTTTGATTATGTTGTGGTTGTAAGTTGGATTGAATGTATATGTTATGTGAAGAGAAAAGAAATTGGTAAGAGAATGCTTGTGTATATGTGTTTTGGGAAATAAAATAGGGTTTAGAGAGAAGTGTATATGTTGTTTATATGGTTGTATAATTAACATATACATAAGTCAAAGGAAGAGTCAATGCAATAGAGATATTTATTTTGTGGCATGTGTAATTACCTATGTGGACATATAAGAGACAAAAGTTAAGTTATATGGAAAAGGGTGTTTTAGTAATTGCTTGGTTAAAATCTCTTGGTGGAGATTTAAAGAAGAAAAGCTTGTTGACTTTTGTTGAATTTCTTTTCTTCTCTTGTGTGTGCCGGCCATCCAAGAAGAGAAAGAGCTTGAGAGGTGTTTGAAGATCTTAACTCAAATTGAAGAAGGAATCAAGGGTTTTGGTTAGAGATTTGTGGATTTTCTTCATTTCAAGTAAGTAATCTTGTGTTTTCCTTTGTTAATTTTGAAGTTGTGTCTAAAGGAAATTGTGATTTGTTGATGTGATGATTTGGTGTGTTTGATATGTGTTTATAAGTGTTAAAATTGATGGTGAGATAAAGGATTGAATTGGTGTTGGTTTGATTGTGAAAATTGTAAGTTTAAGTGGGTTTTGATAGTGGAAGTTCAAGTGTGAAGTTGGTTTTAAGGTTTGGAGTTGATGAATGATTTAATGTTTGGTTAATGTAAGTATTATGTTAAATGTGCAAAATAAGTGTTAATGAGTTTGATTACATCCATTTGAGTGAGTTTGTGTTGGGTATTATGTGTTTAAATGCATTTGGAAGAGTTGGCCATAAATAGGGTTTGTGTTCTTGAGTGACACGGCCAAAGGCAAGGGAGAGACACGGCCAAGTCATGAAAAATTTTGGATGTGTTGGAGTGTTTTTGGGAGACACGGCCGTGTCCCCAAGCCGTGTCAGCTACTGTGGTTTTTGGTGAGAGACACGGCCACAAGCTCGGCCGTGTCACCTAGCCGTGTTGGCTACTGCCTCTTTTATAGTTGAGAGACACGGCCGTGTCCCTCAAGTGGGCTGCCCGTGTCCCTCAAATGAGTTGGATATTGTTTGATTTCTTTGTTCTTTTTGTATGGTTTTGATTCTTCAAAGATAGTTTGGTCTCTAAACCTAAACATAAACACTTTGTAAACAAAGAATGACCTAAACAAATGTATGTAGATGATACTAAACTTATGAATAATGATCTTTGGATTAGGTTTCGAAGAGATTGGGTTGCATTAACCTAAATGTGGAGAATTCTTGGAATAAAGAAATGTATAAATTGATGGGAGTAGTTTTTGAGGTAAGTACTAATACATATGATTGTATTTATTTACATGATTTGAGGCTTAACACATTTGTTTGCAAATGTGTTAAGTAGTTTACTATATTGTTAATATAATTTGACTAAGGTGATGATTGAATGAGGTGAAAGTTGTGAAGATTATTAAAAGGTAAGCATAAATCCTATTTGATTGTATATCCTTATATGTCCTTGAACCTTAACACATTTGGATGAATGTGTTAAATACTCTATTATATTGTGAATGTAAATGAATAATGTCAATTGCTATATATATATATAAAGGATGATATATGAAATGGGAAAGATAGGAAGAAATGAGGATCATTCTTAAGGTATGTGCAAATTATTATGATAAATGCTCTAATAATGAATGGTGTTTATGTATTTTGAGAAATGATGAAATGTTATGTTATATGCATTGTGAATCTTGTGAATGGCAATGTATTATATGAATAAAATACTTTAAAATGTTATATCAATGATGCTATATGTATCATATGGATTGAGATAGGATATGTTGAGAAGCCATTGTAATTGGCCATGATGATTCAAATATGATATGAAGCCATTGTGATTGGCTATGACAATTCAATTGAGATATGTTAGGCATGTTTGCCTAAATGATGATGAGAATTGTAAATGATATTGGTGATGGAATGATCAATGAATTGTGTGTCTAATATGTTATTCATTTTCAGAGTTTTGTTGTTGGTGGCATGCCTAATAGTAACAATCTCTTGAAGTTAGGTTGGAATTGATTCCTTGAAGCCTAATTGAGATGTTACAACCCTTGAAGCTAGGTTGGGTTGGTTCTTGAAGCCAAGTTGGGTTGATGCTTAGCATGCTTTGCTCCCCTTGAAGCTTGGTTGAACCTAATCCTTGAAGCCTAGTTGGGATAATGATAAATGTGATAATTAAACCAAAGCATTAACTCTGAAAGTCGAATGACATATTAGTGTTTTGGGCCCGAGTCTGTCTTTGTTGCCAATGTGAAATACAAGTGTTGAAATAAATGAATCATGATTGGTGAATTGTGAATAAGGTAATGTTATGAGGTATGATATGTAAATGAATAGTGATTGATATGATATGTAATGTGTGTATTGCAATAGTGATTGGTATGATATGTAATGTGCGTATTGCAATAGTGATTGATATGGTATGTAATGTGTGTATTGCAATAGTGATTGGTATGATATGTAATGTGTGTTTTGCAATAATGATTGGTATGGTATATATAATGTGGGTGTATTAATATATTGGTGATAGATTGGGGTTGGTGATAATATTATGTATATATATGTATATTATATATGAAATTAGCTAAGATATATGAATGATGCAATTAAAAAGAAAAGATAATATGATAAGAATTAATTATACATTGAATGGATATACCATTATATGTTAATACTTCTATACTATATGTTTACATTTTATATTTGGACTACTAAGCTCTCGGGCTTAGCGCGGGTGTGTATTCGCGCAGGTAAATAGGTGAAGATGTGAAGTCTCTCATTATGCCACAAGAAGAGTAAGAGTTTGTCGAGACCAACTAGAGGGTAATGCATACATGTATAATTTTTTAATTTTGATGTATTTCTGATGAGAGAGTATTTATATGAATAAATGTAATTTGGATAAAGATAATGATTTTGTAAATGTTATTTAAATTAATGTATTATGGTTTAAATTCGGTTACAGGTTTTTAAAAGGTAACGAAAAGTAGCATTCTTATACTTTATATACTTACTGTATGTATACTAGGTATATGTATAGTACTTATATAGGGTATCGGGGTGTTACACTGTGTCACTGGGCATGTCAGAGTAAATCTATGGCGTATAAAATTCGAACAAAAGTGCGAATTAGGTTTCCAATTTTTATAACTTAGAGCTGACTTCCTTATAAGAAAAAGAGTTTTTGCAACTGAGATTGGAGGTGAAGATCCAATTTATATAAGATCTAAATCAAAAATCAAGGATTGAAGTGAAGAAACACAAATCATTCATCATAGATTGTTTAAATTCTTTTGCTTATTTCTTTTGTTCTGGTTTTCTTGTTATGAACATGAGCTAAATTATTTCTATCTAGATATTGATGAACCCTAGCTTTATTGTATGGATTGAATATTTTTTATTAAATTAAATCATCTAATTAAGTTGTCTTATTCTTATGATTCTCAATTGTTTATTTTCAATTGATAATAGCATGCTTATTAATTGATTGTAATTTTCATATTATTGACTTGAAAAAGCTTAATATGAATAAAATTCTCATTAGGATTGAGGGTTGATTAAAGTGCTAGAGATAAACTTACAAGATTCTTTGGTTTATAATTCCTTGTTCCTATTGCAAGATCTATTTAATTATGCCTAAGAAGAGATTTCTAGCATTCTGCTTTGTGATTATGGATTAACTCACTCGAGAGAGTTTTTAGTCTAATTTAGAGAAATGCCAATTTAGCTCTGTTATTTGATTTAATTGAATTGATGTTCATAAATATTTTTAATGCTAGGGAGATTCAATATCTGGATAGTATTTTTATCATTAATTCTTTTTTGCAAAATACTCAATTTTTCCTTAATTTAATTTATTAAGCAATTCATTTTTATTTTAATAAACAGGAAAAATTATTAGATTGCTAAACAACAGTTGAAATTTACACTAGTAATTGACCTTGTCCCCTATGGAATGATATCTTACTCACTACTTTATTACTTGAGCGACCCATGCACTTGCGATATTATTGCAATAGCACATATTCGCCGCTAAGTTTTTGGAGCCATTGCCAAGAGATAATGGTTTTCAATATTAGTAATATAATTAAGACTATTGATTTAGCTTTTATTTTATTTGTTTTTAACATTGGTTCTTGCTTATTGACTGTCATTTTAGGTACTTTTTCTTATTTATGACCCGAGCTAGCTCTTCCCATCTACTTGAATTAGATTAAGAACTAGAAAGAACATTGAGGAGAAAGAAAAAGGAAGGAAGGGAAATAGTTCTAGCAAAAATAGAAACAAACCTAGAAGATTCAAGTTTAGAAGAAGAACTTCAAGCGATGGTAAGAACTGAGCCAAGAACAATGCATAAATTTGCTAAGCCCACTCTCAATGGGGCTAGTTCTAGCATACGAAGGCCGACAGTTGCTACGAACAACTTTGAAATAATGCCAAATGTAATTCAAATGGTGCAGCAGACTTGCTAGTTTGATGGGTTCCCAGATGAAGATCCTAATGCACATCTTGAACATTTTCTGAAGATATGTGACATGTTGAAGATAAATAATGTCTTAGATGATGCCATTAGGC
This sequence comes from Garcia nutans, assembly GCA_947685225.1. Taxonomy (NCBI): domain Eukaryota; kingdom Viridiplantae; phylum Streptophyta; class Magnoliopsida; order Malpighiales; family Euphorbiaceae; genus Garcia; species Garcia nutans. The sequence continues at coordinate 15,801,615 of CANTUV010000032.1, forward strand.
TGAGGTTGTTCTTATTTTCACTTAGAGACCGACCAAAGAAATGTCTGAAATCTTTTCCCTTGGCACTTTCACCATATGGGGTGATTTGGCAGAGAAATTCTTAGAAAAATACTTCCCACCATCCAAGACCACCAAGTTGAGGAATGATATCTCATCCTTTCTTTAGCAAGATGTTGAGACCCTTTATGATGTCTGGGAGAGGTTTAAAGATGTATTGAGAAGGTTTCCTCATCATGGGCATCCACTATGGCTTCAGATTCAAACTTTTTATAATGGATTGAACTATGCAAGCAAGCAATCCATTAATGCAGGAGCTGGGGGTACCATAAATAATAAGACACCTGAATAAGCAAATGATTTGATTGAAGATATGGACCTTACCAATTATCAGTGGCAAGCTCCAAGGGAATAAGGAAAACTGAGAGTCACTAGTTCGCATCAATTGGATCCTATGGTAGCTTTGACAGCACAATTAGAAGCAATGAATAAAAAGATTGATTCTTTAGCCTTATCTTTGGGGAAATCAATGCAGGTGATGTCTTGTGAATGGTGTAGGGGTGGAAATCAAAGTCAAGATTACCAACGTGGTAATATGATTGCTAGACAAGAGCAGGTGGATTTTGTTGGGAATATACCAAGGCAACAACAGAACAACCCCTACAAAAACATATATAATCCGGGATGGAGAAATCATCCTAATTTCTCCTAGAATAATCAAAACAATTCAAGACCTCCCCCTGGATTTTAGTAGCCTCAACATCAATAAGTTGCTCCTCCAAGAAAGAGCAATTTAAAAGACATGATGGAGAAGTTCATAACAGCTTCAAAAAATATATTTCAATCAACTGAAACCACCCTTAGAAATTAGAAAGCCTCTATTCACAATTTAGAAAATCAGGTGGGGCAAATTGTCAAGTTACTCAGTAAAAGACCGCAAGGGAGTTTACCTAGAAATACTGAGGCAAACCCAAAGGATCAGCTGAAATTAAGAGTGGTGTGGTTGAGAAAATTAAGAGTGAAAGGAAAATTAAGAGTGGTGTGGTTGAGAAAAAAGAAGAAGTGATTGAGGAAGAGGCTAAAGTAAAAGTAAAAGAAAAAGAAAGATGATCCTACTGTCACTTTGGGAGATAAGGTTACAGTAGAAAATAAGAAAGGGAATCAACCACAAGAGCCCTGTCCAATTGTAAAGGAATACTAACCTCGAGTGCCATATCTAGCAAGGGTGAACAAGGACAAGATGGATGCTTAGTTCGGTAAATTTCTTAAACTCTTTAAATAATTGCACATTAATATTCTATTTGTCGAAGCTTATCACAAATGCCTAAATATGGTAAATTTTTGAAAGATCTCCTTTCTAACAAAAGAAAACTTGAGGAAGTATCTTTGGTGCATTTGTCAGAAAAGAGTTCGGCAATTTTGAAAAAGAGGTTACCTAAGAAATTAAAAGATCCTGGTAGTTTTACTATCCCATGTTTGATAGGTAATCTTGAAGTTAAAAATGCATTGACTGATTTGGGGGCTAGCATAAGTGTTATGCCCTTCAAGATGTTGAAAGAGTTAGGTATCGGAGAACCTAAACCAACACTCATGACCATTCAACTTGCTGATAAGTCAGTAGTCCATCCTCGTGGTATTATAGTGGATGTGTTAGTAAAAGTTAGGGATTTCACTTTTCCAAATGACTTTGTTGTCATTGATATGGATGAGGACGCGAATGTTTCACTTATCCTTGGTTGGCCATTTTTAAATACAGCTTGGCCCCTTATATATGTCCATGATGGCACGTTGACTTTGAGAGTGGAAAGCAACAAAGTTATTTTTCATATACATTATGCTATGAAGCACCTACTTACACTCGATGAGGATAATTCATGCAATGATATTATTGAGCATGAAACCATAAATTTTGTTACTAACCTTGTTTCCAAGAATCCCCTTGAGTTGTGTTCAATACAAGATAATATTAAGGACCAAGAAGCAATGGAGCAACTTGCTTATCTTGAAGCAAGCAAATCATTCAAGTGTTGGGCATATGAAACCATTGAGATGCCAAAAGAAAAGAAGCCAAAACCATCTATGATTGATCCACCTAACTTGGAACTCAAGACCCTTCTGGATCACCTTGAGTATTGATGATTGTACTTTTAACCAATTCATATTTTTTTCCTTTCCTTTTGTTTTTCTTTTATTTTTGCATTTATTTCTTTCTATATTTTCTTTACATATACATGAATCTTCACAATTTTGTATATCAGTCTTTGTTCTATAGCTAATTTGACTTCGTAATGCTTTTGGGACCATATTCATATATGTCGATTCATGGACATGACAGGGCAGTTTTCTCTCTTTTATTGTTTCTCTTATTTTACACACATTGGAGACAATGTGCGTCTTAAGTGTGAGGGAGAGGTACGCTTTCCTAGATTGAGTTTTATTGTTATTTATTTCATCAGTGCCACTTGATTCATTAGTCTCATTCAGTCTTTTTAACTTATTTTTGGGTTCAAGTAAACTAGATTGCCATGATAGTATGAATTGAAATGGTTCCTCTTTATATTAAATTAATGGTTGATTTACTGAATGACAATATCTTATTGAGGTTGACTTGGCTATCTTAATCAATTGTTGAAGACCGAATGTAATAGTCATAATTAGGGAGTTAATTGATGAGAATTGCACACATCTCTAGTTTAAAACCTTAGCTACATTTTTTAGCATGTTAAAATTCCTTATATACTTGAGTTGAGCTTAGCATGACATATTTAGTATCTTAAGTTCCTGACCACTTGAGTATTCTAAAAAAAAAGAAAAAAATTTGCATAAGGAGTTTTAAAAATTTGTCCATATTCCATTGATTTTAACTCTTGAATTGAAACAAAGGAGTTGAAATCATGAATAGTGCTAGTAGCCATTTAAACGGTGATTCTAACTGAGTAACAGGTGGTCGACATCACAAATATTTACTTTCGCGTCAAAAAGCTAGTATCAGTTCAAACAAGTCAGGCTCCTTAGATAAAAAAAAGGTCAGAAAATTTACACTTTATTACTTTGTTCATGACTTTTGAGTTCTTGAAATTTTATGCTCAATCTTTTAACTCTATATTTTTTTAATTTTAGATCTGTCAAATTTTTGTTTTGAAACTTCTTAATTCAACTGTCATGTTTGAGAATTAATTTTTTGTTGAGAATGTCGGATTTTCTAATTCGAGTATTGTAAAACTTTTCTTTTCTTTTTGGATATAGAGGGGTCCTTCATTTTTGCTTATTATAGTGATTTAGTTTGCTTGAGGATAAGTAAAAACTCAAGTGTGGGGGAATTTGATAAGTGTATAATTAATGATATTTTTGCCCCTATTTCTTAGCATAATTATTGTCAAATTGAGTTTAATTTATTTGTTCAAGTGGTTGTTAGGGTGATTTCATGAATCTTTTACACTTTGAGGCCTTATGGTCATTTAGGCCGGAATCACGGATGAAAGACAAGGAAAAGAGCTATTTTGGGCAAATTCTTTAAGTGACACGCCCAACGACATGGGAGTGTCAATAATCGTGCTATTAATCAACTTTACAGAAGCTTTAACATGCCCAAAAGAGATGGGCGTATCACTGCCCATGTCATTAATCCAACATTACAGTAGCTATGACATGCCCAGCGACATTACCATGTCGTTGCCCCTATCATCAATGTTAAAAAAATAGCATCATTGACATGCCCAGGCATGTCAGGCTAAATCTCTGGGGTATAAAATTTGATCTAAAGTACGAATTAGGTATCCAGTTTTTATCACTTAGAGCTGACTTCCTTAGAAGAAAAAGAGTTTTTGCAACTGAGATTGAAGATGAAGATCCAATTTATACAAGATCTAAATCAAGAATCAAGGATTGAAGTGAAGAAACACAAATCATTCATCATGGATTGTTTGAATTCTTTTACTTATTTCTTTTGTTATGGTTTTCTGGTTATGAACATGAGATAAATTATTTATATTTAGATATTGATGAACCCTAGCTTTACTGTATGGATTGAATAGTTTTTATTGAATTAAATCATCTAATTGAGTTGTCTTATTCTTATGATTCTTAATTGTTTATTTCCAATTGATAATAGCATGCTTATTAATTGGTTGTAATTTTCATATTATTGACTTGAGAAAGCTTGATATGAATAGAATTCTCATTAGGATTGAGGGTTAATTGGATAGCTAGAGATAGACTTACAAGATCCTTTGGTTTATAATTCCTTGTTTCTATTGCAAGATTTATTTAATTATGCTTGAGAAGAGATTCCTAGCATTATACTTAGTGATTAGAGATTAACTCACTCGAGAGAGGTTTTAGTCCAATTTAGAGGAATGCCAATTCGGTTCTGTTATTTGATTTAATTGAAATGATATTCATAAATATTTTTAATGGTAGGGGGATTCAATATCTGGATAGTATTTTTATCATTAATTCCTTTTGCACAATACTCAATTTTCCCTTAATTTAATTTATTAAGTAATTTATCTTTTATTTTAATCAACAAAAAAATTATTGGATTGCTAAACAACAGTTAAAATTTGCACTAGCAATTGACCTTGTCCCAAGTGGAATGATATCTTACTCACTACTTTATTACTTATGCTACCCATGCACTTGCGGTAACATTGCAATAGCACAGTTTTGCTACCAATCATTGTATGGTTGGATGTTGGATATGAGTATATTTTGGTGTAGAGTTTTAGGGTTGAATATGTGAATTTTGGGTTTTTGATAGAGGTTCTCTTAATTGCTTAATTGCATTTTTTTGATGTTATATTGATCTGTATGTGATGATTTTATGGTTGGATGATGGAAATGATTAAGGTTAGTTGAAATTTGGATAAAGTAGTAAGAGAAAAGTTAGGGTTTTGATGGGTGTTTGATTAGAATTGTGTATTTAGTGATTGTTTTGAGTTTAATGAGTATAAACATGACTTTAATGATATATTTCAACTTATTATTTGATTTATGAGTGAAAGAATCAAAATTGCCTAATTGAGGAAGGTTAGGGTTTTTGTGGATGACGAGATTGGAGATGGACTTGGAGTGGACTTAGAGTGGACTTTAGAACTTTAAGAGGTTAGTACATACTTTGGTAACTTTTAAATTGAAATTTACATATTTGGCATTTTTTTTAATTTAGTACATTTTGAGGAATTTTGTGTTCCTTAAAACTAACATTGTGCATAAATATGTGTGTGATATGAATGTTTGTGTAAAGTACACAAGTTTGTGAATTATGTATGGCTTTGTGATTATGTGATAATATGTTATGATATGTGATGTGAAAAATGTGAAGTTGAGACATTGTGCATAACGTAATTGATTTATATTGTATAATGTAATTGGAAATGAATATGGAAAGTGTAAAGTGGTTATGGATATGTTATTTTATCAATTTCCCACGTTTGTGGAAAAGTGGTTATGGATATTGAAAAATGTGGTGGTGATCATGAAATGGTAGATCGCATGAAAACATGGGAAATTGATAAAGGTAATATTAAATGTGACAATGTATTGTGTTGTGATGTGTATTGTTTGTTTGTCTTGCACAATTATATGTTCTAGAATATTGAGGTTAATACAGATGAAAGGAGATGGCCTTCATGTGATATATATGACACTTAGCCTCCATTGTCAAGAGAGGGTGGCCTTTGGGTGGTATATTTGACACTCTGCCCTCGGTGTCGAGAGAGGGTGGCCTTGAGGTGGTATTTGACACTTAGATAGTTGATGTCCAAATAAGCCAAATCAATATTTCTGGATCTTAGATATTATGTAAGGACTTATTAGGCCCAATGCATGTGATTGTAATATGTTTGTTTATACCTTGTGAAATTATGGCTAAGAAATGTATATTGCATGGTAATGATAATATTATATTTTATGTAGCATGAAAGTATGCATGAGTTTTCAAATGTTTAATGTTATCAAAGTATGTATCACAAGACTGTTGGCTTAGCATGATTAATGGAATCGCACAGGTGAGAGGACTATGGATCAAAGTGGTCCAGGCTATTAGGAGATTTTATGTGCCACGAGACTAACTCAAAAGGTGTTGCATATATATACAGTTTTTGTTAATATGTAATTTGGATTTGTACACTTTAAACATATCATATGTATATTCAAATGAATTTTGAAAAATGTTTTATATATAAAAATTTTAGAAACAATGTTTTAAGTTATGAGGCTTTTGAATGTGAGTCAATGAAGTGGAGATTTTGATGAGAATTTGAATATTAGAAGTACATTATTTTGTGTAGGTTGTGTCGTATGTTGATTTAGGATTTATTAAAAATACATATAAAACTCAAACAAATTTTTCTTAGAGATTTTCTTATAAAATTATTAAAGTATTAAACTTATAAGTGTAAATTTCTTATAGTTATTATTGATGTATAGTATTCTTATATTATATATACATATTTTATACATATTGGGTATATGTATTATACTTATATAGGGTATAAGGGTGTTACAAGAAAATATTTCATAAGATTTGACTGGTTTACCTCTCACTTTTTCCAATGCTTTTTCATTGGACCTCCACGCTTTCATATATTTTAAGCCGAAACCATATTTATCTTCTATATCATTCACTATTTCTATAAGAATATTTGTTCTTTTGATATTCATAAATTCTTATTTGATGCAATTCTTATTCTTATTTGTGGATCAATCTCATTTTCTATTAAAGTTGATTAAGGAAAACCGAGGAAAGAAAATCTTAGCAATTAAGGAAGGATGTTAGAAATTAAACATGGTTTCTTTCTAGAGTTTTCTGGAATGCGTAATAGGAAAGTATCTTAACTTCATCAAATTGAGTTTGACTTAGTGAAGGAAGCTTTCAAATTAAATTTGAATTACTAAAGAAAGTTATCAAGTTGAATTTTAATTAGTTAAAGAGGTTATCAAATTGAATTTGAACTAGTTAAGAAGGTTATCAAATTGAATTTGATAACTCATAAACCTCCTTAACTATAAATATGGCCTATGGTCATTTGTTTAAAGAATGAAAAAAAAGAGAGTTTTGCATGAGAATACCTTAGCCATTTTATGTCTTCCCTTTTATGAGTGTTTCTCTTCTTTTTTTTTTTTTAACTTTGTGAGAAGAGATAATTAGGTGCATTTGGTTTAAGAGTTAGAGTGATTATTCTCTCTTGCATTGTATCACTTTTTGTTTTATTAGTGAATTTGTTACTCTCTTTTGCCCATGAATGTAGGCTAATGCCGAATCATGTAAATTTGTGTTTTCATATTTATTTTCTCTATTTTGTTTGTCTCTTTTGCCCAGATAAATATTTTACTTCCATATTTAATCCTAACACTTTAAATTATAGAGAATTTTCAATATAATAGATCATAGTAATAGAAACATAATAGTGTTGATATATACAAAGAATATGACATATATACTAATAGTAATAGTAATGTATCACAGAACAGTCCAATAATCAGTTTCATTTATAGGGTAATAACTTCTCACTTTTCATTCAATCTCTATGTGCACAAAGCATAATGGTTTAATCCTCCACAAAATTTGGATTTCTATCATATTTAAAATAAGGTTTTAGTAAATAGAGGTGAGTCTTAGAAAGCTTTTCCTCAGTATCAATTTACAACAATAATCCATTAACGAATTCAATATAATAATAAGAATAGTATTGATAACAGACACAAGATTTCAGAAGTTAAATAACAAAAACTATATTAAAATATTGTAGCAACAAGAAACAAAGATTCCAATGTGCTTAAGTAATATTTAGACAATAGTTATTTATTCAATTATTAATTTTCCAAAATTATGTCCTTTCAATCCAATGCAACATTTTTTTTTTGCATTTGTGTACTAGCAAGGGTAAAATTATCATTTTATTATTTAAATACAATTGCTGATAATTTATGCTCAGCAAAAATTAGTTTTTGTTCATTTTATTAGATTACTAATTCCTTTATCCATATTTCACTCTTTGCTCACTTCTTTTTTTTATCAGAATAAAGAGAATTATATTAAAAGAACCTTATAATATGGAGAGCTTCTACCATGGGAGGGGAACCACTAAGAGGGCAAATAGAAAAAAAAGGAAAAAACAAGAAGCGTAATAATCACAATCCTATAGCTAGCTCTAATTTAGGTGGTCCTTCTTAGGATGAACTTCTAGCCAGATAAGGGGATTGACCATAAAAGTATTTGCAGCACAAAGAAACTTGATAAACATTAGGAGCAAAGTCACTATACAACAATGCAAGTACGAAAATAGTATTGGTTAGGAGTCTTAGATAGAAGCCCATGTAAGACTCTATAGAAATATTTAGGGTATGTGTCATAATCCTCAGAAAAAGAGGAAAACCAACAATATCCAAACTACTTGAATAGCACCAACTATGTATTTTGATCCAAACAACCATAGGGGCTACCAAACAGAGCAAATGAAATAAGAGAAAAGAAGGGACCGAAAGTTTATGCAAACCTGCACAAAGATAAGAATGAGATTGTAAAGCTTCTCTACAAAAAATGACAAAGGCCATGGTGTTATGAAGATAATATCTTCATCAATTTTTAACTTCTCTTTGAAGCTTCAACAAACAGTGCTCCTCTCTAACCTTCAACACAAACCTGTAAAACCTATCTCTCATTAGCCCAAAACCATAGGACTCAAGATCTACAGACACTAAATACACTCGAATCACCATGAAGGTAGAGAAGGGAAAAAAAAAACCTTAGATCTAGGAAGTCTAAGCCCTAAACCCCTAGATTATTTGAGAGACTTAACAAAAATAACAAAAAAAGGGAGGATATAGGTTGTTGACAGCTAGATGGCCATCGATAGCCCTAGATATATAAATGAAAATGCACAAAAAGGGGTGGTTGTTGCACTTACACACATAGGAGAGAAACCCAAAACCCTAAGAGAGAAAATCACAACGCCCTCTTCATCTTCTTTTGGCTAAAAAAAAATTAAAACTTATCTTAATATCTCTTTGCTCACTTTTATTGGATAAGTAACGATTATATTTTTTGAATCTTATTTCACTGGTATGGTCGGATGGTCTTTAGTCTGGTCAGCCTGCTCGTGGTATGCTGAGATTCTGGGAGTACCAGTGACCATGTTCACTTCTAGAACTTTATTGGATTTTTAGCTCTAACTAGATCTGGTTACACTGCATCAGGTCCGGTCGGTCCAAGTGTAGTATGCTGAAACTTTCAAAATACCATAGACCATGATTACTACTGGAAACATTGAGAATTTAGCTAAACCTCGGTACGGGCGGCCAGCCTATGTGTAGTATGCTAAAATTTTTGGAGTACCATAGACTGTGAACTTCTCTAGTATGAGTGGGAATTTTCGCCCCCACTCCCATGTGGAATGTTCTTGTGACTTCGGCACTGTTAGACTCAGGGCCTTAAAGAACAAGAGCCTAACTTTGGAGAAAATGGAGTCGCTACCCGGATGATCGGGAAAGAAAAAAGTGGTGAATGACTCGATTCCTAAGGAACCCCTAACCCCTTAAGGTACGCATGGGGAAGGTGAGAAGTGGCCCAATACCCCCATGACGCCCAGTTTATTAGAACCGGCCTCCTTTTCAAGTCTAAATATTATTAAATTCTTAAACATTATGATATTATCCATAAAACATGCAATTAATAAAATAAAATATCATATTATTAAAATAAAACAAATAAAATACGCACCCATCAAGGATGGAAATATGCCCTTACAATGTCCAAATATTCTTATAATTAAATAAAATAGGACACCTACCAAAAGGTGAAAACGTGTCCCTTACAATTGTCCCAAGATCTATAAAATAAACTAAATTATATAAGCAAAACAAATATGGTACCCACAAGTGGAAACATGCCTTTTACATCCTTAAAAAAAATAATTAAAGAATATTAACATAATTCAATTATTCATAATAAAATGTGTATTCTAATCATATAGTTTAATCATTACAAAAATAATAATAAATTAGAGTTTAATAAAAGAAAATTAAGGTTAATCACAAAGACTTACAATCCACAAATAAATATTGGCCCCATTGACGGGGGGGTTAAGGGGGCAGCACCCCTTGTGGAGGATTAGGTGTAGCGCCCCCGAAAGGTAGACGATTTAAATGATATGGTTTTGTTGGGGAATTAGGATTTTTTTCTAAACTAGGATTTTATATTTATACAAATTAGGATTTTTCTTAAACTAGGATTTTAAATGTAAATTAGGGTTTTTAAAAATAGAATTAGGATTTTTGGGTTTCATAAAAATATAATTAAGGTTTAGGGTTTCTTGTTTTAAAACTGGTTTTAGGGTTTTAGGATTTAAAACTTGTATTAGGGTTTTAGGATTTGAACACTGGTTTTAGGGTTTTAAGATTTTAAATCTGGTTTTAGGGTTTTGCGATTACTAGATTAGGGTTTTGTGGATTTGAGAATTTGGTTACTGGATTACATAAACAAGGTTACTGTGAATCAACAACCACTAGACATGGTTCAAATAAAAATTGATATGAAAAATAATGACTACAACCTACTGTAACTAATTTAAACAAAGAATAAACATATTCAATATTTAAAACCATCATCAAAGCATCTTATATTGAATTTAAATGAATTAAGTTTAGAATATACCATCGTTTGGTGTGCCAATTTGCCATGGCCCAGGCTGCAATGAATTTGGCACTCCAATTCACCACAGCTCAGGCCTGCAGTGAATTGGACTCCCCTATTCACCGCTGGCCTAGGCTGTGATGAATTGGCCCAAATTCGCCACGACCGAGGCTCGCTGGCGAATTTGGAAATGTCGGGGCTTAAATTAAACTTGTTAGGCGTGGATCAATTCATTTTGGATTTTATCATTGTATCGGATCCATTTTAGATTTTAAAATTATCCCAAACTAGTTTATACCCTTATACTTAACCTAATCCCCTTTTAACTAGGTTTAGGCAGACTTAGGTCCAAATTTAAGGGTCTACAGTTTGCCCCCTGCTTGAGCAATCTATAATTTATTCAGAGAGTAAAATCAATATAGCTTTGAACTAATTTTGGACATAGATGGGTTCTGAACTTGAGATTGAATTTGGATTCTCGACTCGATGTTGGATTTGATTTGGGTGCTTGACCCGATACTGAATTTGATTTGGGTACTCGACCCGATACAGTGTTAGATTTGGGTTGGGGTGCTTGACTTGAGAATGTATTCTGGATTCTCGACCCATGACTGGATTATGGTGCTCGACGCAGGACTGGATTAGGGTTCTCGACCCAAGACTAGATTAAGGTACTCGACCCAAGACTGGATTAGGATTTTGGACCCAATTGGTTTAGATTCTAGATTCAAATTGGATTAGGGTACTCGACCCATAACTGGATTAGGGTTCTCAACCTGAGTTCAGATTAGGATGCTCGACTCGAAACTAGATTAGGATTCTCAACCCGAAACTAGATTAGAATGCTCGACCTGAGACTGGATTAGGGTTCTTGACCCAAAACTAAAATAGGTTTCTTGATCCAAAACTGGATTAGGTTGCTAGACTTGAGACTGGATTAGGGCTCTTGACCAGAGATTGGATTAGCGTTCTCGACTCAAAACTGGATTAGAGTGCTCGACTCAAGACTAGATTAGGGTTCTCGACCCGAAACTGGATTAAGTTTCTCAACCCAAAACTGGATTAGGGTGCTCGACCTGAGACTAGATTAGGGTGCTCGACTCATGACCAAAGCTCCCTAGATTGATGATCCTTTTGTTGTTTGAGAATTCTGACTTTCTTTTAGCCAATTGGTTTCATTCTTCAATGGATTGACTTCAGCTCTTCTAGCTGGACTGACCTTCTATCATATGAGATTTCTAACTTTCTTCTAACTAAACAATTTTAGCTCTTTTAGCTGGACTAACCTTCTGTCATCTAAGAGTTCTAACTGTCTTCTAGCTAAATAATTTCAGCTCTTCTAGCTGGACCAATCTTTTATCTTTATATCTTAATTCTTTTAGGGTTCTTACTTTCTTCTTTTGTTCTTCCTTTTGCAAAAAATTCAGCTATTTTTTAGCAAAAAAATCAGTTATTTTTAGCTAGCCCTCATATCCTCTCTTTGCCCCCCTGCATAGCAAAACATTGAAAGTGAGTTTAAAAATATTTTGTACATGCTTAAAATCAAGAATTGAAAAGAGCCTTGTGAGCGGGGATTTTCGCCCCCACTCCTAGTGGAATGGTTCTTGTGATTTCGGCACTGTTTAGGCTTGGGGCCTTAGAGAACATGGACCTAAGTCCGGAGAAAATTGAGTTGCCACCCGGACGGGCCTGGAAAAAGAAAGAGGTGGATGACTCGATTCCTAAGGAATCCCCAACCCCCTAATGGGTTCGAAAAGTTGGGTACGTGTGGGGAAGGTGAGAAATGGCCCAGCACCCCCACAATGCCCGGTTCATTGGAACCGGCCTCCTTTACAGGTCTTAATATTATAAAATTCTTAAATATAACAACATTATCCATATTACACACAATAATTAAAATAAAGCATCGATATATTGAAAATCAAAACAATGTCTAAGCAAAACAAATAAATGGACACCCATCCGAAGATGGAAACATGCCCTTACATAATCCATGCCTAAATAGGACACCCACCGAAAGGTAGAAACATGTCCTTTACATTGGTTCTAAAATATAAAAGCAATTTAAATTACATGATATTTAACTAATGAGGTACCCACCAAGTAGAAACATACCTCTTACAACATTTGAAAATCTAAATAAATTGATAAAAGTAAATAACCATTCATCATAAATAAATCATTCATCAAAGGTATTAAACATCAATAGAAAGTAAACATCCATCCATGATAAATTAAATAAACCAAGTATTGAACTTAAATAAGTTAAAGCATATAAAATAAATCAAATATAGAATTGAATAAGGCAAATAAAAATCTAAATTATGGCTACTGTTTCCATTTAGGGTTCTTTATTTCATGTGTTTAGGGTTTTGGAATTTGTGGAATTAGGCTACTGTGAGTTTGTAAAGAAATTAAAATAGATTAAGGTTTTATGTTTTAAAAGGTTGATAAAGTTCTTGATTAACCAAATTAGTGTTTGAATGGTGAAATCATGAAACTAGGGTTTGGACACTTTAAAATACTTAGATTTATGGTTTACGGTTACTTATTGAATATGATTTCAAGCTTACTGTGTAAAATTATAATATTTATGTTTATATGGTTTTTAAGGCTTTAAAGGATTAGGGTTTAGAAAAAATTAGGGTTTAAGGTTTTAAGGGGGTTATGGTTTATTGTTTAGTTTTAAAGTTGAATTAGGATTTTAGAATTTTTGGATTAGGGTTTCGGTGAATGCATGAGGTTTTTAGGATTTGAAAATCAATTTGATAATTTTATGAAGTTTTATAAAAATAAACAAACAATTTAAAGTTTACATAAATAGAAAAGATATTTGTTAAGGTTTTTAGAAAGAAACAGAATTTAAATTATGGCTTTGAAAAGAAACATGTTAAATTAGAGTTTTAAGATTTTGATGAAGCAAAAATAACAATTGTAAGTTTTTTGGAAAACAAAGCAACGAAATAAGGTTTTTAAACTTTAGAAAAACTAAATTAAAGTTCTAGGGTTTTTGAATTAAAAGACACAATTGGATTAGTTTATGCTAATGTGAAAAAATAAAAGAAATAAAGAATTCAAACCTTCTTTCGTAGGTTACACCAAAATTGCTTCTTAGATGAACCAAATCAAGGACAAGCTTTGCTGCCTTTGAATTGCCTAAATTGTTTTTCTGCTCTCTAAAAAAAAATTGGATTGATTTACTGCCTTTCCTACTCAGTTTCAGATCCAATTTTTTCCTATTTCTCCTATGATCTCTTCCTCCTTTTTTTTGTGTTGTTTTTGGTCTTATTTATAGAAGTTTTTATGGTTCATTCCTAATCATTCACGGAATATAATATTTATTAAGAAAAGGAAACCGAAACCTAATTGCATTAGGTTTCGAAAAATTTGCGTAAGAAAAATTTCGCTGGCGAAAAAAACTACTGCGGAAAAATTGCGCTGGAGAAAAAATATTGCCGCAGTTGGCTGCGGCAGGGGACGAGGACCGACACCATCGTCCCACGCGCTGGTTTTCGACGACGATTTTTCCGTCGCCAATTTTTATTTTTATTTTTTTGATTTTTATTTGTTTATTTTTATTTTTTATTAATAAAAATTAGATACTAAAGTAAAAATTATTTAATTAAGATAACAAAAATTATTTTGGACCAATTAAAATATTTTATACAACACAAAAAATTATTTTGGACTAAATAAAATATATTGGACCGGATTGGGTCAAAAATTAAGGGTCTACAAGCCCCATGTGCAGGCTCAAACCAATGATTTTGTTCCCATGCAAGCTTTGATCGATGTTTGCATTTTATTTGGTTCCTTGAACAATCATGCATCTTTATTCCTATAAAGTGACTGGATCTTTCTCAAGTAATAGGCCTTCCATGCCCTATGATTCCATATCTGCTTCTGATTATTTACTTCACAGGGTGTCTGTAATTCACTTTGACAAAGAATAGACAATGCAATGTGATATGCTCATGTATGCATGTAATAGTCATTTCTTCTATAACTTGTTGAAAATCTAAGACAATGGTTTATCTAACTCTGAAAACTATCTTCTATTTGCTTGACTAGTTGTTGTATTGACATCCACTGACTTCTGTGTACCCTAACTACTAGAGTAATAACTTCCCCTATCATTTTTATCATTTCTTCTTCAAGAAAAATGATTTTTCTTTATTTCCCATTCTTCTATTTGTAAGCCAGCTTGGAGAAGATTCTTGAAATTCCTGATAAGAGTGTGGGATATCCTCTCATGAAGATTAGGTAGCACCCCTCTCACAATCATCCTAATCTGATCTGACTCGTCTGGCCTCTTCTTGAGTAATGCCGCTTTATTTCTCTACCTCTTCACATAATCAATAAAATTCTCATTCTGCTTCTACCTAATTGACTCGACTTCCATCAAGGTCACTTCTAATTCAACATTATACCTATACTGTTGGATGAAGGCTTTGTACAACAAATCCTAGTTCTTTTGAGTACTTTCCTCTAAGGTATTAAATCAGTTTTGCACAATAGGATTTAACGAGGGCATGAAGTACCTTAGGGTTTGAGTCTTAGTAGCTCGAGCAGAATTCATTATTGTGATGTATTTCTTGACATGTAGATGAGGATTTCTAGTTCCATTGAACTTGGCGAAGGAAGGCATTTTGAATTTGTACGAGACTTCTTTATCTTGTTCAAACAATTTGTCCACCTCTGACATCTCCTCAGTTTTTAGCTTCTTTTCAAACTTCTTCTCTAAATCAGCAATCATTTTCTCCACATTAGAAGTTTCAGTCTTCTCGATAGTTGATTTCTCCACAACCTTTGGCTCCTTCTTCATGCCTTCAGGGTTTTGAAAATATTAAGCCCAGTCATCATCATCATCCACTACTACTCTGTCATCATCAAAGGCTACTTCATCAACCTTAGCCTTTCCCTTGTCTTTTGGCTTTCTAGTACTAGCAGATGCTTCAGTAGTGTTTTCTAGAAGTGCATCCAGTTGGTTTTTCATGGTCTCAGCTATGGCCCCCTTTAGTTCTTCCATTTTGGAGTTGATTGCATCATCTACCATCTTCTGAGCTTGCTCTAGATCCATTTCTTTTGGTGAGAAGCTGATTGAATCGTCATTGGATTCTACATCACCGGTGTAGGTGGAATTGTCGAGGCTCTTAAACTGTTGTAATCTAGGGCTGTGAGCCAGAAAGGATCAATGATATGAGATGCACTAGATTTATGCATGTATGCATGGATGCACAAATAACAAACAAACAAAGAGAGTAAAGACATCCCTTCCAACCTTATAACATCCACATACGAATGACAAGTCTCTTTCCCTAAGTATATGGTGAACAAAATACCAACATGGGGTATCTTATTTTTGAACAATTCCCTCAGACATTTTAACCAATAGTTATATTTCCAAACGTAGAAATTAGTCCATGATATTTCTCATTAATTAAGTTTTAATTCATCGGGTTAACAAAAGATAGCTTTTTTGCTATATTGGATTAAAACCAAATTAAAAGGTTTATCATAAATAGATTTTCCATTTGAAAAAGCAATTGATGGTTTATGCCACAGAGAAGCCCGTGATTGATCAGTCTTGGTATAAATTAGGTCCACAATTGATTTTAATATTCCATAATTGACCTAACTAGTTGTAAGCCTATTAAAGAAAAAAGGTTGTAAATTGAAAAATGGTTTTGTTTGAAAGCCCATTGTCAAAAAGGTTTGCTTAACAATAGAGTTTGGGCTTTGAGCTTGGGCCATGACGTAAAAAGAATTTTTGAAAAGTGGGCAAGGAATAAACCAAATAAGCCATAGTTCAAACCAAGATCAATCATAGTCAAAGAGCAAGCATTTGGATATAAACCTAAGAAAAGTAACTAGGCCAATTACATGAGCTTTAGCATTTGGGTTGAAAGGCTTAGGTTCCCATAGCAGGTATATACCAAAAGGTATGAGGCTATAAGTGGTTATGTCATGCTCGATCTCCACACCTTGAGTGAAAGTATGGTATCCCTCAAATAACACAACATGGATAACACGGGCATCCTAACTCATGCACACAATGCAATCTAATATGATGCAATAGACAATATCATAATAAGAAAGAATAAAATAATATAAAGACCAATGAAATCAACTTATCTTATCCCCAGTGGAGTCACCACTATGAGTAGGAATTTTGCCCCCACTCCCATGTGGAATGGTTCTTGTGACTTCGGCACTGTTAGGCTCAGGGCCTTAAAGAACACGAGCCTAAACCTGGAGAAAATGGAGTCGCCACCCGAATGGACCAAGAGAGAAGAAAGGGGTGGATAACTTGATTCCTAATGAATTCTCAACCCCTTAATAGGTTCAGAAAGTTGGGTACACATGGAGAATGTGAGAAGTGGCCTAGCACCCCCATAATGTCCGGTTCATTAGAACCGACCTTCTTTTCAGGTCTAAATATTATTAAATTCTTAAACATTATGATATTATCCATACTATATGCAATTAATAAAATAAAATATCATATTATTAAAATAAAATAAATAAAATAGGCACCCATCCAATGATAAAAATATACCCTTACAATATCCAAATGTCCTTACAATATAATAAAATAGGACATCCACCAAAAGGTGAAAACATGTCCCTTGCAATTGTCCCAAGATCTATAAAATAACCTAAATTATATAAGCAAAATAAATATGGCACCCACAAGTGGAAACATACCTTTTACATCCTTAAAAATTTAACCAATAAAGAATATTTACATAATTCAATCATTCATAATAAAATATGTAATCTAATCATATAGTTTGATCATCACAAAAATGATAATAAATTAGAGTTTAATAAAAAAATTAAGGTTAATCACAAAGACTTACAATCCATAAATAAATATTAACCCCATTGATAGGGGTCAAGGGGGCAGCTCCTTGCTGGGGATCAGGGGCAGCGCCCCTGAAAGGTAGACAGTTTATATGATATAGTTTTGTTGAAGAATTAGGATTTTTCCTAAACTAGAGTTTTATATTTATACAAATTTAGGCTTTTCTTAAACTAGGGTTTTACATGTAAATTAAGGTTTTTCAAAATAGAATTAGGGTTTTAGGGTTTCATAAAAATACAATTAGGGTTTAGGGTTTCTTATTTTTAAAACTGGCTTTAGGGTTTTAGGATTTAAAATTGGTATTATGGGTTTTAGGATTTGAACACTAGTTTTAGGGATTTAAGATTTTAAAATAGGTTTTAGGGTTTTGTGGTTATTGGATTAGGATTTTTTGGTTTTGAGAATTTAGTTACTGGATTACATAAACAAGGCTACTGTGAACCAATGACCACTATACATGCTTCAAATTCAAACTGATATGAAAGGTAATGACTACAACCTACTGGAACTAATTTAAACAAAGAACAAACATATTCAATATTTAAAACCATCATCAAAGCATCTTATATTGAATTTAAATGAATTAAGTTTAGAATATACCTTTGTTTGTTGGATCCACCAAAGTATTGCGTTGATCCAAACTTTTACTTGGAACAAACTGAAACTCTAATCAAGCGAAGCAAAATGTCACTGCCTATGCAAGGTATATTTGTTTTATGAATTGACAGTAAAGTGTGTTGATGGTCACTGCCTAACTCTCTGTCAATATTACTTAATGCTGCTAGGGTTTTTCCTCCATTTAATTGTTGCCTACTTCTTGATAGTTGCTGCCTACTTCTCTATGTTTTAATCATGTGTTCATATCAAAATATGTTAGGTTAAATCCTCGAGAACTCCCAAAGCTAATCGGATTACAATTAGAGTTGGAAGTTAATTCAAACTCATTATAGACGCAAACAGGCCTAATTTTAGAATTAACTTTGAAATTGCCAATGGTATGGACTTGCAATGAATTTGGGCATGCTAGGGCTTAAATCAAACTTATTGGGCTTGGATCGATTTGTTTTGGATTTTATCATTGTATCGGATCCATTTTAGATTTTAAAATTTTCCCAAGTTGGTTTATACCCTTATGCTTGACCTAATCCCCTTTTAACTAGGTTCAGGCAGACTTAGATCCAATTTTAAGTGTCTACATCTGGATATTTTAAATCTTTTGGCTTAGGCTTAGTATGGTTGGACTATATTTGGATTGGTCGGTCTTAACTTGGTATGTTAAAAGTTTTCAGAGTACCACTAGTCGTGAGCTTCTCTAGATATTTTGGATCTTTTGAACTTAAGTTTGGACTGATATGCTTGAGCTTATCCCTAGTGACTAGGGCTCGGTCTGAGTTGCAAGTGTTTGATCGCATCCTGTTTTGAGTTCTTTCCTGGGGAACTCAATCTAAATTTTCTTGGGTTCCTCCTTGATATCTATGGTATGGTCTAAGCTACATGTGTTAAGTTTTATGTCCTTCTAGAGCTCATTTCTGACAACTGAAGTTTGGTCAAGAATATGGGATCTCTGTCTCTTTTAGCTCAGCTTGGTTATCAGATGTCCAAGTACTCTGTCCAATATCCAAGTTTTTTCAAGCTTTAAATGGTTGATGCTCGGTCGGCCTAGCTCGGTGCTCGGTGCTAGAGTGTTCACACTTTTGTCACTTTATTCCATCAGCTCATGCTTTGTCTACTCAGCTCGGCATCGATTCGTCAAACTAGCTTTTGGTCTATCAGTTTGGTAAAGGTCCTGTCATGCTAGAGCTTGGTATGGCCTTCTTCTCTTGAGTCCGGTCGTCCTATCGTTTGGTCCGATGGGGCTCTTCATTGTTTTCTCCTCTAGCATTAATGCTATGGGTGATAAATCTATGCAATAACTAAGAAGAGAGTGTTCTAAGGTGTTTAGCATTGGAAAGTTTGTGAAAATCGATTTCAATAGAAATTTCTTTTCAAAAATTGAGTAAAATTTCATTTAAAATTTTGGAATAAGAAGAATGATATATTCCTTTCATCTTGAATCCCTAAAAAGAAGCAAAATTATCAAGGGTCATTTGGTATTATTGGTTGAATAGTCTAAATGTTATACCATAATGTCCTAATGGTTTAATATCTTTCTTTTCAACCATCAAGGTAACAAGAAATTCTTTGGTTAAAGATTCCCAACCCAAGCAATCTTATTTAAGGAAGATAAATTTTTTCCATCCAAGATTAGAAATGTAGGCCCTTATTTCACTTTCCATAGAAAGAGATTCTAAAGAAAACAAAGAGGGAATTCTATTTGCTTCAGTTTTTTTATTAAGAATTAAATTGTACCTTTTCTTCTCTTCTCCACTTCAATGTCTTGGTTTATGGGTTCTTGATTTAAGAGCTTCTTTCATAGGAGTGGAAGAAGTTACCACTCCTTTCCCTTTCTCTTGTCTTAAGGCCTTCTTCTTGTGAGAGTCTTTTGTAGCCATTAAGAGAGGAGAACTTGAAGTGGAGAAGATGATGAATGATTTGGTGGAGTTTGATGGAGTTTAAATATTTTGGGAGTGAAGTTAAATGTTAAAAATCATAAATTTTGAGTAGAAGAGGGTTTATATAGAGTTTGTGGGGTTGAACTAGCCATTTATAGTAATTGGAGAAATTTTATGCACTTTTGAAAGAGTTCCCAATGGCTAGAATTATAAAAAATTTTGAGTATTCCTAGTCAGAACTCGGTCAATCCGATTGGATTACTTTATCCCGAGCTCAAACAATGAAGTCTGAGCAAGCCAAATGTCTTATAGCAAAATGGTTAAAAAATTTTAAAGGAGCTCAGTCGAGCCAGGTCTCAGTATGCTCTATTGAGCCAAAAAACTGTGCTATGCGATCGGACCTGAACTTAGTCCTAACCGACCGAGCAAGTTTTAAGAAAATATTTTGATACCAATTACAAATATTTCTCAATTTGTAGCCTTAATATATGTCAAAATAAATGTGAATGAGAAATTAGATTAAGTAAAGCATATATGTTTTCAAGCAATTCTAATTTCAAGATTGATATGCACCAAAGTAATGTATGTCAATTCAAAGTACTTCCATCCATCATCCCTATATGTTGTTTTATAAAATTCATTCTTTCTTCATTCAAAGGTTTAGTAAAGATGTCAGAAAGTTGATTTTGTGTATTCATGAATTCTAAAACAACATTTTGACTTTAAACATTTTCTCTCGAGAAATGACGTCTAATGTCTGTATGCTTTCACCTAAAATGTTGGATTGGATTTTTAGATAAATTGATGGCACTTGTATTATCACATTTAATGGGAATGTATCAAATATTTTACCATAGTCAATCAATTGTTTCATCCATAAAACTTGTGTGCAACAAAAGCATGCAGCAATATATTTCGCTTCCATAGTAGATAGAGCAGTCGACATTTGTTTCTTGCTAAACTAAGAAACTAGGCAATTGCAAAGAAAATGGCATGCTCCGGTGGTGCTTTTCCTATCTAGTAGTCTACTAGCAATATCCACATTTGAAAAACCTAACATGTCGAATGATGTGTTTCTAGGATATCAAAGTCCTAAATGCAATGTTCCATTTAAGTATTTTAAAATTTTTTTTGTGGCATTCAAATGTGATTCTCTGGGGCATGATTGAAATCTAGCACACAAACATATAATATATATTATATTGGGTTTAGAGGCAGTAAGATAAAGAAGAGATCCGATAATACCTTAATATTTCTTTTCTTCTACTTTATTAAAAATTTCATCTTTTTCCAACTTCAAGGATGTGCTCATTGGAGTCTTGCTTGCTTTGCAACCATCCATGCCAAACTTCTTGAGAAGTTCCTTTGTATATTTGGATTGGTTGATGAAGATGTCATCCTTGTATTACTTAACTTGTAGACTAAGAAAGAACTTGAGTTCACCCATCATGCTCATTTCAAATTTTCTAGTCATACAAGATGCAAACTCTTAGCACAAGGATTCATTAGTAGTACCAAATATAATGTCATCAATATAGATTTGCATAATTAAAATGTTATGCATTTTCTTTTTAACAAAAAGAGTTGTGTCCACTTTGCCTTTTGAAAAACTATTTTTCAACAAATATGCACTAAGTCTATCATACCAAGCTCTTGGAGCTTGTTTTAATCCATAAAGTGTCTTGGTTAATTTAAAAACATGATTTGGAAATTTATGGTCTTCAAAACTGGGATGTTGTTCAATATAAATTTCCTCATTTATAAATCCAATTAGAAATACACTTTTTACATCCATTTGAAAAAGTTTAAAATTCATATGATAAGCAAAAGCAAGTAAGATTCTAATTGCTTTTAATCTAGCAACAGAGGAAAAAGTCTCTTCATAGTCAATGACTTCCTCTTAGTTTTAGCCTTTGGCTGCCAATATAGCTTTGTTTGTAGTAATGAGACCATCTTCATCAAGCTTATTCATATATAACCATTTGCATCTTATAATTGAATGATCTTTAGGTCTACAAATAAGTTCCTACACTTTATTTCTTTCAAATTGATTGAGTTCATCTTACACAACAATCACCTAACATTCACCACTAAGAGCCTCCTTAATGGTACTTGGCTCAATTTGAGAAACAAAGGCAACATTAGCATCTAAGTATTTAAGTTTAGATCTAGTAAGTACTTCCTTTGATGTATCACCAATGACAAGTTCTTTTGGATGATCCTTCTTGTATCGCCAATCTTTGGGTAGTTTTTGAGACTCTTTCTTGTTCCATCCTTATTTCAATTTCATTGTGATTGTCCTTTGGAACATTGTTTGTTTCTTGTTCTTCAAATGCACCTACAAAATCATCAAGATTTCTACCTTTCCTTTGATCAAGTTTGGAGGTTTCATAAAAAATAACATACATTGATTCTTCAACTACTAGTGTTCTCTTATTAAATACACTAGAAGATGAATACCCTAAAAATTATGCCTTCATCCAATTTGGATGATAATTTCCTAGATTATCCTTGGTATTCAAAATAAAGCATTTGCATCCAAACACTCTAAGGTATAAAATTTTGGGTTTTCTTATATTCCAAAGCCAATAAGAAGTTTTTTTTTTTTTTATCAAAGGCCTTTTGTAAACACAATTTGAAATGTAACAAGTGGTATTAACGGCCTCCGCCCAAAAGTAAGAGGGTAAATCACACTCATTGAGCATTGTTTTAGCCATTTCTACCAATGTTAAATTTTTTCTTTCAACCATACCATTTTGTTGTGGTGTTCTAGGAGTCAAAAATTTATGTGAAATGCCAAGTTCATTACAAAAATTTTCAAAATTCTCATTTTCAAATTCTTTGCCATGTTCACTTCTAATGGATGTGATAACATAGCCTTTATCATTTTGAACTCTTTTTGCAAAAATTTTGAAATGGTTGAAAGCTTCATTCTTTTGAGCTATAAAATTAACTCATATAAATCTTGAGTAATCATCAACAAGCACAAATGCATACAACTTGCCTCCCAGACTAGCAACTCTATTTGGTCCAAACAAATTTAAATGAATTAATTCTAGGGGTCTAGATGTGCTTACAAAATTTTAGATTTTAGATGAACTTTTATGTTGTTTTCCAAATTGACAAGGTTCATAAATTTTATCTTTATTAAATTTTACTTAGGGAGTCCATCTACAAGTTCTTTACTAATGCATTGTAATTGATCCATACTAGCATGTCCTAGTCTTCTATGCCAAATCCAATCATCATTACTAATAGTAATCAAATATTCAAATGTATTATTAGAATGTAAGTCAATTTTATAAGTATTTCAAATTGTAACTCCTTTGAATGCAAGTTCACCATTGAAAGAAGTAACTTTGCATCCTTTAGAGGTAAATTTTACATTATATCCTCTATCACATAATTGACTCACACTAAGCAAATTATGTTTTAAACCATCAACAAGCCATACATTATCAATCATATTTTTCCCAAGCATGCCAATGGATCTAATGCCTATGATTTTACCTTTAGCATTATTCCCAAAAGTTACATTACCTCCTTACTTATAGGTGCTAGTTGTAAAATGTTTTACATTACCGTCATATGCCTTGAGCATCCTGTAACACCCCTTCCCAACCTACGTGTATAAGCCAAGTAGAGGTGCCACACTAACCTAATGTTGCTACCAATTTTACTTAGTTGAATTTTAGTTCCTGTTTTTACAGAAATTTTGCCAGAGTTTCGCCTAGAAATTGGATCCCAAGTGTCGACAAAACTAGTTTTTCTGATTTTTGAAAACATTTTTACACAAACCAATGCGAATACAATCAATTTCAATACACTCCCAATGAATCCACCTTATACCCTCAATTACAACCTGCAAAAAGAATTCACACTTCTAATACAAAATAAAGTAGAGATTTATTCTTATTACATACTACTAATGTACAGTATGACATAGTAATTCTCAACCTTATGTATATACATATACATGCCACAACTAATTAACTCATAATGGAAACTAGGAGATCTACCCTGAGATGCTGTGGGTCTGTGTAACACCCTTATACCCCGTATACGTACACTGCATGCTACTCCGATCGTAATATACGTATACTGAATATAGGAATGCCACGGTTTACTAAACAAATGACTCACTTCTTTAAACAATAATATAAGCAAACTTAAACATTTAGGTTATACCATAAAACACAATAAATAAAACATTCATTTAATACGCAGCGGAAAATATAGTTATATACATCAAAATACATAAACATCCAAATCAATTTTTACAAAAACATAACATTTATACATGTTTGGCAGTTCGTCTCTCATCTTTATGCCCACTATTAACACCTCAAGGTCTAGACTCGACTCGGTCTAGATGAACTCTTTGGCTCTTCCCTGTCACCTGCGCGATAACCACAATCGCGCTAAGCCAACGGCTTAGTGGTACAAACTACTATAACAACATGCTTCAATGCAATGCCAATATCACACATTTCAACAATTACGACAATATTCACAATTGATATCTTTATATTGTTCATAACACTACATTTCATTACTCTATTCACTTGTTTCATCATTTATGAATTACATTGAAACAAAGACAAGCATGGGCCCAAAAGACACTAATATGCCATTCCACTTTCAGAGTTAATGTTTTGGTTCAATTATCACATTTATCATTTTCATTATCCCAACTAGGCTTCAAGGATTAGGTTCAACCAAGCTTCAACGGGAACAAAGCATGCTAAGTATCAACCCAACTTGGCTTCAAGAACCAAACCCAACCTAGCTTTAAGGGTTGTAACATCTCAACTAGGCTTCAAGGATTAAATCCAACCTAGCTTCAAGAGATTGTTACCATTAGGCATGCCACAAATAACAAAACTTTGAAAATGGAATAACACATTAGACACACAATTCATTCATTATTTCATTATCAATTTCATTTTCATTTTCTTATCATCATTTAGGCATCCATGCCTCAATCATCACATCTACAACATTATGGCCAACAACAATGGCTTCACATCTTATCAGTAGAGTATACATAACCAATTGCTTTGGACATATATTTTGAATTCATCATCATTTAGGCAAACATGCCCCACTTATTTCATTTGAATCATTATAGGCAACCACAATGGCATCACATCTCATCATATCTCAATTTACATTAAAGCAATTCATCATTAAAGTATTCATCATAATTAATTTCATTGCACATACCTTTTGAATGATCACCATATCTTTCACATTATACAAATCATAACATTAACCAAATAATAATAATAATATAGTAGAATACTTAACACATTTATAACTAAATGTGTTAAGTCTCAAAATCATGTAAATGAATGCAACCATGTAAGTTTGTACTTACCTCAAGAGCAACTCACACCAACCTATACACTTCTTTTTCCAAGAATCCTCAACACTAGGATTAGGGCAACTCAACTCTCTTCAAAACCTAAACCAAAGGTGATCATACACACTCACTTAGAGATACACATGAGATAAAATAGATAAAAATCAACTAGGGCAACTCTACACATGACACGCTCAACAACACGGGCGTGTACCTGATCGTGCCCTAAACTCACAACACAGAAGCTTTGACACGTTCAGAACCACGGGCGTGTCACTGAACGTGTAATACATTCTGTCTCACAGAAGCATTGACACGTCCAACAACATGGGCATACTCATGGTCGTGTCAATCCACTAACATCACAATAGCTATGACACGCTCAGTGACATGGGCGTGTCACTGCTCGTGTCACCCATCCAAGAACACAGAACCATTGACACGCCTAAAGATCTGGCCGTGCTAATGGGCGTGTCAGGCCAAAAATGCAGGTTCCGGCAGCATCAACAACACACCCAACAAACCACTTACTTCAACCATTTCCACTTCAAACAAACTTAATTAAACACACCCATAAACCATAATAACTTGTAAAAACACCAAAAAAAAACTCAAAACATACATCATGACCACAAACCCAAAACACAACCACAACACTTTCTCTTCCAACAAACTTAATCTTTCCTTCAATCCAACCCCAAAATCCAAAATCAATTGAACCAAACACTCTTAAACACACCACAATCAAACAAACACATATCAACCATAACCTCAACTCACAAACTCAAAGAAAATCAAAGAATCAGGTGGAAAACTTACCAAGGATGAAGAAACTCTTAAATTTCCAACTTGATCACTTAAAAACTTCCTTCAATCTTGAGATTGGAAGATCAAAACTCTCTCTTGCTCTCTTGCTAGGGAGTGCCGGCCAAAAGAAAAGAAAAGAAAAGGAAGAGATGAAGATACACGAAGAAGAAGAAAGAAACAAGAAGAAAAGAAAGAAAACAAAGTCAACCCTCAACAACTCTCTCCTTAAAACCCTCTCCTCCAAGCATTTAATCAATAAAATAATCAAAATATCTCCATCCACTTCCACTCACTCAAATTCCACTTAATTAATTTCCTAATAACTAATTAATAAAAATTAACTCTTTCTTTGACTTTTCACTTCTTTTGACTTGTATATGTTGCATATATCTCAATATATATACAACATATACACTCTCCTCAATACCTCATTTCTCTTTCCATTTACATATATACATTAAATCCAAATACAACAATAATACCAAAACTTTTAGGGCATACTTTGGGATATTAGAGTCTGGTTATCGCTTCCCCAAAAGTTAGCTACTGCTCCGAACCTACGAGTCAAGAAAAACTTAACTCGTTGAGCAATGTCGCTCAGTGGGTACTTTACCGATGAAAATATAGTTAAAACATGAAAGCATTTGAAATAAATGGAAATAATTAAATCATGAATCAACCAACATTAAACCAATGGAAATTATTGTACATTCAGTGTAAATATGCTTCCAACAAATGTAAAAACCATAATTCAAACTCATTTTGCATTACGTAGTTTAGAAAAAAATAATAACCGGACTTTGGATCTACTGGAATATAGGGAACCATAGCGATAAGGCAGTGGCCCTCACCACTGTAACATAGGTGGCCCTCACCACCATTATCATATCATAGGAATGGCCTTCACCATCCTGGTTATAACCAATGGCCCTCACCATTGGCTTCAGTGGCCTCACTACTGAATAAAATATCATATCACAATAATGAGCAGTACTGCATGCATTAGTATAGTGCACCATACCCTTATCTACCACTCCCAATTACCCAGCAGAGCATAAATGTTAAAATGATTCAATTTAAGTCTCAAACTTCATTTTAGAATGACTCGAGAAATCATTTTAATTCTCGTCGCGCTTTGTCATTTACGCTACGTACCACATTCTTTAGTCAAACCATTACCCTTTTTCACATATTTAACATCCACAATAAACATTTCAAACATTTCAAAGCATTCCCCAAAACATCACAAATTGACCAAATGAATAGTGTCGCGGCACATAAAATCGGCAACGCAAAAAGGCAAGCACCAAATGAATAGTAAAATATGGGTTTTCGTCAAAATTTCAGTCCACTTCAGTCATGCATTTGACCAGGTAAATGATCTTATTTTTGGTTGAAATTTTACAGAAAACTTATTTCATATGTTGACTAATTACACGTAAAATTTTGTTGAAAAATTCATTCATTTGCTACCTCAAATAGCTGCCACAAAAAGAGTCCAGAAATCTGCCATTTTGGAACCATTTCGGCCCAAACATATGAAATACATGGGATAGTTTATTTTTCTTTTTTCAAATCAATATGAAGGCTTCTTTAATGATAAAGTGAAGATTCAAACACTTCCCTTTGACAACTTTTGCATGTTTAACTTAAATCAACTAATTAAAGTTCACCAAATCAACTTGCCAAAATTTTTCTCAAAACACTTGGTTTAAATTAAATTTAACCAACTCAATTGCCATAAGAAACCAAGAACATAACTCAAACATTTAATTTAAACTCAATCAATACAATTAAGCATCAACATCAAAATTTCCATAAACCAAAGTTTGCAAGAAAAATAAAATTTCTTTTATGGTAAAGTACCAAACCTTGTTCTTTTAATTCCCCTTTGCTTTTCCTTCTTCTCCTTCCTTAATCTTTGTTTCCCCTTCAAGAAATTCAAGAACACAACCTTAAACATGAACCTTAGCAATTTAGAACTATAATCTACCCTCCATTTCTTTTCAAACTAAACCTTAATCTAACCTTATTAAACCTTAGAAACCTTGATTCTTCCATTTAATTAATCAATATCAACACTACTTAAAATTTTCCCAAATCCACCATAAGAACCCTAATTTCCAATCTTCCAATAGATATATAAATACTTAAAATTGATACTAGAATTGAATTCTACATACTTGAAAACCTTAAAACTCACCTTGAACTTGAATCAAACTTGACAAAATTTGGAATTCCTTGGTGTTCTTCCTATGGTGGCCGAAAGTTTGGAGGTGAGAGAGAGAGTTTTGTTCTTCTTGCTATGATGATATATATATATAGTGGAATGATGTCCACTTTTGGGTTGGATAAATGCCTTAGGGCCATTTGTCCACCTCTTTTTCTTTTCTTCTTTTTATGACTTCTAAATGGCTAATTTCCATTAGTCCATTTGTCTCTTTCTTTTATTTATTTAAAACCCAAGCCCTTGGACTTTCTTTTAATTATATTTTGGCCCCCCAACCTCCTTGTGCTGTAATTTTATGGTCTAGGGTGTGAAAAGACCAAAATACCCTCCAACGATTAATCGATCGTAACTTTTAAACCGTACAGTTCCACGAGGCAAACTACATATGGTTTTGATCCTTTCAACCTCTACTTTCTATTTTTGAAGTCTATTTTAGGTTTCCAAGTCATTTTGAAAAATTACCAATAAGCCCTCGACTTTTTACAAAATTCCGTTTAGGTCCTTTTTTTGCTTGGGTTTTGCCCGGCTCCGTTTCTTCTGACGATCGTTTCATATTCAACCCCTTGACGTCCTCTACGCACTCGTGTGTTTATTTTCTACTTTGGATTCATGTATAAATTTTAATTAAAATGACCAAAATGCCCCTAGGCTACATGTTTTTGTTTCTCTCTAACGGGGCGTTTCCTGGAAAAACCGTTACACATCGTTGCGACCCGATTTTTCTCTACTCTCCATTTTTGGAGTCTGTTATGTGCACTATTAAGAACCTCTAGTACAACTTTTGGAAATTACAGTTACCTTCCCAAAACTTTGCATTATTGCAATTAAGTGCCTTTGGTCCTGCAACCTTCTCTAGGAATCGCCATCAGAGATGACCTCTCCAGATCCTTTCTCTTACTGTGCACATGACTACTAGACATAAATACAGTGGGCGGATGTGACAGTTCCTCCCTCGTTAATTTAGGCTTCGCCCTGAAGCCTATCAGACGGAAATAAATATGGGTACTGCTTCCTCATTGTTTCTTCGCGTTCCCATGTGGCTTCTTCTACTTTGTGATTCCTCCAAAGCACTTGACCAATGGAATCTTCTTATTCCGCAACTCTTTGATTTCCCATGCTAAGATTTCTACTGGCTCTTCCTCGTACGTCAGGTCGGGCTGAATCCCGATGTCTTGAGCTTGTATGACGTGGGTTGGATCTGAACGATACTTCCTTAGTATTGAAACGTGGAAAACATCATGTATTTTACTTAATTCGGGTGGTAACGCCAACTAGTAAGCTACCGGACCTACCCGTTTGACGATCTCATATGGTCCAATGAATCTAGGGCTTAGCTTGCCTTTCTGTTTAAATCGTAACACCTTCTTCCAAGGAGAGACTTTGAGGAATACTCTGTCACCGACCTCGAACTGTATGTCTTTCCTCTTTAGGTCCGTGTATGATTTTTGCCTGTCCGCCGCTGCTTTTAATCGGTCTTGAATGATTTCTACCTTTTCCTCAGTTTCCTTAACTATGTCTGGCCCCAACATCTTTTCCTCGCTTAATTCTGTCCAGCAAACTGGAGTTCTGCATTTCCGACCGTACAGTGCTTCGTAAGGAGCCATTTGTATGCTGGATTGATAGCTGTTGTTGTACGCGAATTCTATTAAGCTTAGGTGTTTGTCCCAGCTGCCTTTAAATTCTAAAACGCACGCCCTCAGCATATCTTCCAAAACTTGAATCACTCTTTCCGACTGTCCATCTGTCTGGGGATGGAATGTTGTACTGTGGTACGTTCGAGTCCCAAGGGCTGTTTGGAACTTCTGCCAAAAATTTGACGTAAAGCGTGGATCTCGATCTGATATGATTGAAGTTGGAACTCCGTGGAGACGTACGATCTCTTTGGTGTACAAGTCTGCCAACTTGTCTAGTGAGTAATCTACACGTACTGGTAAGAAATGAGCGGACTTAGTAAGTCAATCCACGATTACCCAGATCGCGTCATGTTTGTCCCTAGTCATAGGCAATCCTGTGACAAAATCCATAGTGATACGATCCCATTTCCAGGTTGGAATCGTGATAGGTTGTAGTAGTCCTGAGGGTAGTTGATGTATCGCTTTCACTTGCTGACAGGTTAGACACTTCGTCACGTGATCCACGATGTCTCTTTTCATTTCTAGCCACCAGTAATACTCCTTCAAGTCCCGGTACATTTTTGTTGCTCCCGGATGCATTGTATAAGGACTGTTATGAGCTTCTTGCAAAATCTGTTTCTTCAGTTCCTCGGACTTAGGTACCACCATTCTCTTCTTGTAGTATAGGATACCATCTAGACGAATTTGATAATCTCCTAATGAATTCTCCTGCGCCTGTTGACTCCACTTTTTCACTTGTTCATCTTCCTTCTGAGCCTCACGTATTTGTTGATGTAAGATAGGTCGCACATGCATTTCTGTAAAGATAGCTCCATCTTCTGTGGGCTCTAATTCTACCCTCATAGCACGTAGCGCTTGCATTGACTTCCTACTAAGTGCATCTGCTACAACATTCGCTTTGCTTGGGTGATAATTAATCGTATCGTCATAGTTGGCTAACAATTGCATCCATTTTCACTGTCGCAGGTTTAAATCTTTCTGCGTGGGCAGGTACTTCAGGCTTTGATGATCCGTATAAATGTAACACTTTTCCCCGTATAGGTAGTGCCTCCACGTCTTGAAAGCCAAAACAATCGCTGCTAGTTCTAAGTCATGCATGGGATAATTCTTTTCGTGTGGCTTGAGCTGTCGAGAGACATACGCAATGGCTTTGCCCTCCTGCATCAATACGCAACCTAACCCAATGTGGGATGCATCGCTATAAATCACAAAATCTTTTCCTGATTCGGGTTGTATAAGAATGGATGCTTCAGTAAGTTTTTGCTTCAGCCTTTCAAAGCTCTGTTGGCAAGCGTTGGTCCACTGGAATTTGGCATTCTTCTAAAGTAGCTTGGTCATAGGTGCGGCGATCATGGAAAACCCTTTAACGAATCTCCAATAATATCCTGCTAACACCAAGAAACTACGGACTTCCGTTACTGTCTTAGGTGGCTTCCATTCCAACACTGCTTCTATTTTCTTGGGATCGACCCTTATTCCTTCTGCCGATACAATATGCCCCAAGAAGGCTACTTCTTCCAACCAAAATTCGCATTTGCTGAATTTAGCGTACAACTGTTTCTCTCGCAGGGTTTGTAAAATGATCCTAATGTGGCGATCATGATCCTCTCGATTTTTTGAATACACCAATATGTCGTCAATGAATACAACCACAAACTGATCCAAATACGGGTGGAAAATTCTGTTCATCAGATCCATGAATATTGTAGGTGCGTTCGTTAATCCAAAAGGCATAACAATGAATTCGTAATGTCCATAGTGAGTTCTGAATGTTGTTTTTGGTATGTCTTCGTCTTTGATTCCCAATTGATGATAACCCGATCGTAGATCGATTTTTGAAAAGACTCCAGCACCTTTAAGTTGATCAAACAAATCGTCTATGCGAGGTAGCGGATACTTATTCTTGATGGTCAGCTTATTGAGTGGATGGTATAAATTTTGGATTCATGTATAAATTTTAATTAAAATGACCAAAATGCACCTAGGCTACATGTTTTTGTTTCTCTCTAACGGGGCGTTTCCTGGAAAAACCGTTACACGTCGTTGCGACCCGATTTTTCTCTACTCTCCATTTTTAGAGTCTGTTATGTGCACTATTAAGAACCTCCAGTACAACTTTTGGAAATTACAGTTACCTCCCCAAAACTTTGCATTATTGCAATTAAGTCCCTTTGGTCCTGCGACCTTCTCTAGGAACCGCCATCAGAGATGACCTCTCCAGATCCTTTCTCTTACTGTGCACATGACTACTAGACATAAATACAGTGGGCGGATGTGACACATCCACTATCCACAAGTCGAACACTTTCATTAATAGTAGACTTTAGGCATACCTACAACATAATCATATTTATCTTCTTTTAGGTACCCAAATGTACTTGGGTCATAGGGGGTTAGTAGTAGAAGGCTCTTCTAATCTGAGTTGAGCCTTCCTAATATAGCAAAAGGCACTTTTGTGATCAAACTTCATGCAATAACGACATTGATATAATGTTTTGTGTTTTTGCACTCTTTTATTAAAATTGAATGAACCATATGCACAATTGCAAGTGTGTGTCAAATGAAAATGTTTTTTCATTCTTGTGTCTATGTACATGCCTTATATACATTTATGTTTTATTTACTCTTGGAACTTTAGTTCTAAAGCCTTGTGAACCCAATATAATCCATTTAGGATTTTTAGGCTTGGTGTGTGCATTTGTATTCTTTTCAACTTCAACACTAGATGTTTGAGTTGTAGAGGCTTTGACAAAAATTGGTGCATTAGATGTAGTAATAGATGAGTCATTAAACCCGAAACCATGTTTCAAAGAGGGTGACCTTTGATTATGAATTAATTTGTCTAAGGCCTCTTTTCCCATGCGAAATTTTGAAATAGATTTTTTTTAGTTCATTTATTTCATCCTTCAAAATTTTATTTTCCTTGATTACATTTTCTAAGCTATATGAGTTTTTAGACATTTCATCAATAGATTTCAATAATTGTTCATTTGATGTCTTTAATTCTAGAGTAAATTTTTCAAAGAAACAAAATCCCTTTATAGCTTAGAGTATTTGTCTTTATAAAATTTCATTTCAGAGAAATATTTTTCCATTCTAAGGTTCATATGCTCAATTAGATCACTTCATCTAAGGCATTATCAACATTATCATCATATGCATTTAAGTTTAAGGATTGAGTACCTACCTCCTTGGTGTGATCATAATCCCCAATAGCCATGAGATATAAATTTGTAATTCCTTACTCTTCTTCCTCTTCTTCTTCTCTTGAGGAATCATCTTCCCATATGGGTTTGAGTGATTTCTTCTTTTCCTTATACCACTTATTCTTATTCTTCAATTTGAAGCAATCCAATTTGATGTGACCAATTTTGCCACACTCATAGCATTTTACTTCATTATTTTTCTCTTTATCTGTTAAGGAGGATTTAGGAAATGTACCTTTATTGGCTTGAAGTCTTCTATTTATCTTCCAATCACTTATTCTTTTAGATAGCATTGTCATTTCTTCATTATCATTACTCTCTCCATCACTTGAGCTCTCAACTTCTTTGATGGTTTTGAGAGCATTGCTTTCCTCTTGTCTTTTTTACCTTGGTCATCTTCCTTTTCAGTGTGCATTTGAAAGTGAGTAGTTTTCCCACAAGCTCATCGATTCTCAAGGAGCTAAGATCATGAGCTTCTTCAATTGAAGAAACCTTTGACATAAAACTCTTCTTAGCTCTAAGTGCCCTCAATATTTTGCTATTGATATCACCTTGGTCATAGACCTGCCCATATTGCTTTAGATTATTGACAATAGCAAGCAATCAGTTTGTCATGTCAGTGATGTTTTCTTTGGGCTTAATCTTGAATAGCTCATACTCATGCATAAGCTTTTGGGTCTTGGTGAACCTCACTTGAGTAGTACCCCAATGATAGTTCTTAAGAGTTTTCCAAATACTATATGCACAAGTAAGGTGTTGAACTCTTCCACCTTCTTCTCTTGATATAGAATTCATCAAGATTGAGGTTGCCCTATTATTCTTGTAATGAGCTCTTAGTTTGTCATTAGAACATTGATCTCTTGGAAGTGAAACTTAGACACCATCAACTTCATGAGTTGGATGTTTCCACTCATTTTGCACATATTCTCAAAGCTCAATGCCTTCACTATCAAGGAACAAATACATCTTGAAATTTAAATTGGTTTCATTGTAGTAAAGTCTAAGATAGGAATTTAAATTTCCATGTGAAGAGGTTATGGAGTTGGAAGTGGAAGTTGATGTAGAGGTGTTTATGGAGGTGGTTGCCATTGTGGATCAAATTTCACACTTATGCTTCTTGAAATTTAGAGGTTCTGATACCAATTATTGTCCCAAATCAGCAACCAAGAGGGAGATAAATTAGTTGATTTAAATAGTGATGATAAATTAAAAAAATTAAAACAACAAGAAGAAAAAGATGAAGATGAAGTAGAGTATAGAAGAACACAAAGAATTTATAGTGGTTTGGATTTACCTCAATCTTATATCCAGTTCCTTAATAACTTGTTAAGATTCCACTAATCTTGAGTTTTTACAAGCTCAACTCTAACTTGGTGTTTTCACAAGCATACACCAATCATCTAAAAGGTTTGAGTATCTTTCTCATAATCCTTCAAGAGTTTTCCCAAGGCTCACTCTAAAACCTAAGTATTTCAAAGCTTACACTCAAACTTATAATAGTGTTTAATGCTCACACACAAAACTTAATGAATACAAGTATAAATTTTGATGCAAGGAAATGAAAGATGTTTTTCTTAGCAATTACAATTACAATCAACTACAAAAATGAAGTTTTTTGTGGTATTTATAGCCTTCAAGTCTTCAACTAGCCATTAGTTGATTGGATAAGTAATGACTATATTTTTTGAATCTTGTTTCACCGGTAAGGTTGGTCGGTCTTTAGTCTGGTCGGCCTGCTCGTGGTATGCTGAGATTTTGGGAGTACCAGTGACCGTGTTCACTTCTAAAACTTTATTGGATTTTTGGCTCCAACTTGGTCCAGTCAACCTGCATCAGGTTCGGTCCATCCAAGCGTAGTATGCTGAAACTTTCAGAGTACTATAGACCATGATAACTACTAGAAACATTAAGGATTTAGCTCAACCTCGGTGTAGGCGGACTATATCATAGTTCGATCAGTCTATATGTAGTATGCTAAATTTTAGGAGTACCATAGATCATGAGCTTCTCTAGATATTTTGGATCTTTTGGCTTGGGCTCGGTATGGTCGGTGGTCAGACTATATTTCTATTAGGCTTGGTCCAAGCTACAAGTGTTTGGCTACATCCTGTTTTGAGTTCGCTCCTAGTGAACTTAACCTGAATTTTCTTGGGCTCCTCCTTGATAGCTAGGGTATGGTCCAAGCTACATGTGTTCAATTTTTATGTCCTTCTTGAGTTCATTTTTGACAACTGAAGCTCGGTCAAGAATATGGTATCTTGGTCTATTTTAGCTCAGCTTGGTTGTCAGATGTCCAAGTACTCTCTCCAATATCCAAGTTTGTTTAGGCTTTAATTCGTCAATGCTCAGTTGGCCTAGCTCAGTGCTCGGTGCTGGAGTGTTCATGCTTTTGTCACATTGTTTATTCAACTCATACTTTTTCTGCTCAGCTCAGTATGGGTGCGGTCGGACTAGCTTTTGGTCCATTAGTTCAATAAAGGTCCCGTCATGCTGGAGCTTAGTATAGCCTTTTTCTCTTGAGTCCGGTCGGCTATTGTCTAGTCCAGTCGGGCTCTTTAAGGTTTCTTCAGAAATTAAAATCCTGCAAAATTTAACTTGATACAAATATTAGTCATATTTAATTTGATTGCCTAAGATAAAAATAGAGACCAATTGTTTGGCTAACATTTTTCAATATAAATTCTTTTTTTTATTTGCTACAAAAAATTTTATATTCTTGCTAATAAATAAGATTTTGCAACAAAGTGACATATATGGTTGCAAATAATCTTCCTATTGCTATGACTCACAAAATGTTGTCGTCCATAATATAGCGCCAAATTTTTCCACTAAAAAATATTTATTAGTGATCACTTATTATACTATTAGTGACAATATAAAAATATTGTGATAACTAACAAACATGTTTTATGACAATATAGAAATTGCTATCTCTATAAGTCTATTAGAGATAAGTTAGCATCAACTCATAAATCTTTATTGCAAATGATACTTTTTTTTAGTATTCAACACTTACAAAAAGTAAAAGTAACTTGGTTTTTGAATGCTTGCTTGGAATTTATATAGATCTAACTTAGGTTACTACACTTGCCTTTAATTTCATAAGGAATTATATTCAGCCTTCCTTTAAAAATATTTAAATCTTAATTTGATGGGACCAAAATGTTCAAAATATTAAATTTAGCCCTTAAAATCAACATGCATGCTTCGGGTCTACTTCCTTTCCCTTCACTTCCAAGATTTTCATGTTGTACTTTCTTCATAATATCATTTTCTTGGCAAGATCATGATTTAAGGGTGTATGATTTGGTTTATGTTTCGTTCATCACAAAAATTAATATTTGTATATGTATATATATATATATCCATGATCTCCTTAACTTTTCACGTTGTCCTTTACATGCAGCCAATGTTTACTATTTATTTATAAATACACTACCATTTTGGTTAATAAATAAATTAACATAAATGAACTTTGATTTAGAAGATATTAAAAATTTAAGTCTAATTGTATGTATTATAAACATTCTTAAATATTTTAGATAGATGAAGTTATAAGAAACATTTTATCGAATTTTACTTAAAAATATTATATTAATATAAATTAGTCATAAATTAAAAATAATTAAATTTAGGTTTACAAGATATTAACATCCAAAATTACCTTCAAAAATTTGTTCCACAAAATATTATAGAATATTTGATGAAATAATTCTCTTAATTGTTACATGTTTAGATATAACTAGGCATCAAGATAATCCCCATGGAGGCAAGTCTAATTCTATGTAAGGTAGAGGACATTCAACTATTAAACCTTCAGATGATAAGTTCACTGGTGAGAATTCATATGCATATGATATGGATGCCGTTGGCTACTGTTGCACTATCAGATTTTGCTTGTTCTACAATATCATCAACTTCTATTTTAGCTCCATCTATTTTCGCGGTACCACCCGCAGAAGTAGAACTGGCAGTTGTTGATATTAGTACAGTAGCATCAACACCGAACATGCCTAGCTGCCAACATAAGGTCACTTTTTGAGCACCATAGCAAGTAATTTTTCATTTTCTATTTTTTAGAGTAATAAACTTTAATAATTAGTTAATAACTTAATACATTTTGTCAAAAATTATAATAAGATGTTAGAACCATCTAATCCATGCTCGCGGAATATTAGAAAGATAATAATGGAGAAGTTAGAGCCAACTGGAATAAATTGGAAGTCGTGTAGACTCTTATTTTTGGCCCTAAACTAGTTTGATCCCAATTAATAGAGACCGAGTCAAGTTCGATCTAACTTTAGAAGCTTAAACCTAATTTAAAGCTTTTAATTTGGTCGGTCCAATTTTAAAAGGCCCAAAAAATAAGCCAATTTAACTTTTAAAGCCCTAAAATGGTTCGATATGATCCAATTAGATTTGGATATTGGTCCATGTCGAATTAAACAAGTTTTAATTTGAAATGGCACAGTTTCATGTCGAACTTAAAGCATTTTAATTCGATATGGTTCCTATTTTGGGACTTAATTAAGCTCGATTTAACCTAATTTGTTTATTATACATACAGGCTTAAGCAACAGATAAGGGGCAAGACCTAATAGCAAGCAGTCAATATAAAAACCCTAGTGACAATTATCAGGGAGGGAGCAGAGACAAGCAGCAATTAAAAACAATAGACACGGAATACAATCAACACACAATAGAAGGCAGTAGGTACTGTCTTCACCTCGCTCAATCAAGATTCAAGATTAATTCAGGAAGAAGACTTAGATCAAGCATATAAATATTGGTGGAGTCTATAAATGCAGGTATGATACTATATATTTTCTTTAAGCTTTAATCAACTATCTTCATATTGGTTCACTATAATTGACCTTATAAATTTCATTCACCAAATTGTAACCTTAGTCTTTAATTTGATCAGAAACTTAAATTAACATCAAACCCTAGATTTAATTATAGTTTGCATGAATATATATATATATATATCAACAGTAGCATCAATATATGTATTATGTCATTATTTTTATAAATTCAAAACCCTAATCTTGCATGTTTTAATCTTCATTTACATTTTAAACCCTAATTCACATGTAAAACCCTAGTTTAAAAAACCCTAAATTTGTATAAATTTAAAACCCTAATTTAGATAGAAATCATAATTCCCCAACACACCCTATCTTGTAAATCGTTTACCTTTTGGGGGCGTTGCCCCCTTGACCCCTGCCCGCTAACCTACTAGCAGGACTGCCGTATGTGACCCCTCATCAATTGGTTCAATATTTATTTAAAGATTACAATTTGTGATTAACCTTAATTTTCTTTTATTAAACTCTAATTTACTATTATTCTTATGATGATTAAAACTACATGTTTTGATTATTTATTTTGTTATGAATGGTTAAATGGTGTTAATTTTATTATTTGAATTTTTAGGATGTGAAAGGCATGTTTCCAATCTTGGATAGCTTATTTGTTTAATTTATTTATTTTTTGTCATTTAATTTTATTTAAAGACTTTCGAATAATTGTAAAGGATACGTTTTCACCTTTTGATGAGTGTCCTATTTTATTTATTTTCTTTATGGACTTTTGGACATTTTTAAGGGCATGTTTCCATCTTTGGATGAGTATCCATTTTGTTTGTTTGATTTACAATATAATAATTAATTATTTCAATAAATTGTATGTAGTATGGATAATATTATAATACTTAAGAATTTAATAATACTTAGACCTGAAAAGGAGGCCGGTTCCAATTAACTGGGCGTTATGGGAGTGTTGGGTCATTTCTCACCTTCTCCATGCATACCAAACTTTCTGAACCCAATAAAGGGTTTGGGATTCCTTAGAAATCAAGTCACCCACTCCTTTCTATTTTTTGATCCATCCGGCTAGAGACTCCATTTTCTCTAGGTTTAGTCCCGTGTTCTCTAAGGTCCTGAGCCTAACAGTGTCGAAGTCACAAGAACCATTCCATATGGGAGTGGGGGCAAAAATCCTCACTCACTGTGGCGACTCTACTAGGGATAAGAGAAGCTGATTCCGTTGGTCTTTATATTATTTTATTCTTTCTTTTTATAATATTATTCATTGCATCATTTAGATTGCATTGTGTATGTGAGTTAGGATGCCCATATAACCCGTATCATATTATGTAAGGGATACCATACTTTCACTCAAGGGATGGAGATTGAGCATGGAATAACCACTCATAGCCTTGTATCTTTTGATATACACTTGCTATGGGAATCTAAACTTTTCAACCTAAAGACTAAAGCTCATGTAATTGGCCTAGTTACATTCCTTAGATTTTTACCGAAATGCTTATTGTTTGACTATGATTGATATATCTTAGTTTGAACCATAGCCTATTTGGTTTGTTCTTTTTCTAATATGATCTAATTATATTGTAAGCTCAAAATAGTTTTATTCCTTTAAACCTAAAAGACCAAAATTATTTTTAAAATTTTCAAGATAGTCTTTGGACCTAAAACCTTTCTAAAATAGGTTAAAAATTCTTTTCTACCTCATGGCCCAAGTATAAGGCCCAAGATTGATTTTTAAACAAACCTTTTTATAATAGGCTTTGAAACAAAACTATTTTACACTTCATTCAAATTACAACTTTTCTTAACCTTTTTCTTAAATGGGCTTACAGCTATTTAGATTAATTATGAAATACTAAAAATCAATTATGGGCCTAATTTATACCAAGAATTGTTAATCATGGGCTTGTTTGTGGCATGAATCATTTGTTATTTTTCCAAATAGGAAATTTATTTATGATAAACCCTTTAATTTAGTTTTAATCCATAATATAGCATAAAAGTTATTTTCAGTTAATCCAATGGATTAAGGCTTAATTAATGAAAATTATCATAGACTGACTTCTAAGTTTGAAAATACAACTATGGGTTAAACCGTCCAAGTGAAATTTTTTGAAAATAAGATATCTCATATTGATATTTTGTTAACCATATACCTAAGAAAAGAGACTTGCCATTCAAGTGTAGGTGATATAAGGTTGCCATTCTTTTGCTTGTTTGATATTTGTACATACATGCATACAAGCATTGCATTACATGACATTGATCCTTTCTGACTCACAGACCTGGAGCACAGCAGTTCAAGAGATTGCGACAATCTAACATACTCAGAAGAATTGGGATTTGTTGTACAAAGTCTTCATCCAACAGTATGGATACAATGCCGAGTTGGAAGTTACTTTGATGGAGGTGGAGTCAATCAGGCAAAAGTAGAATGAGAACTTTGTTGACTATGTGAAGAGATGGAGAAATAAGGCTGCATTGCTTAAGAGGAGGCCAAATGAATCTGATCAGATTAGGATGATAATGAGAGGTGTCCTACCTAATTTTCTTGAATGAATGTCTCACACTTTTATTAGAGATTTTAAAGACCTTCACTAAGCTGGCTTGCAAATAGAAGAATGAAAAAGAGAGAAGAATCATTTTTCTAGAAGAATGAATAATAGGGGAAGTTATCAGTCTGGCGATCAGGGTATACAGAAGTCAGTGGATATTAATGAAACAACTGATTAAGCAATTAGAAGACAGTTTTCAGAGTTGGAAAAATCGTTGTCCTGGGTTTTCAACAAGTTGCAAAAAAATCAGCTATTACAGTCATTGGCTCCCTGACCTTTGCCAAATCCTCTGCCATCAAGCTTTAGTGCCAAGGCCTTTTGTCAATTCTATCTAGTGCAAGGCATAAGACTAATAGATGTGTTTGCTTAAGGAACAAGATCCAAGATGTGATCGACGGTGGCAAGTTGCCTGAGTTTGATAAGCCTAACACTAAAAGCAATCCATTGCCTAAGTTTGGAAGAGTGCCACCTCCAGAAACCTTCATGATAGGCGGATGTTTAGGGGAAAATTTTATCTTTTTATATTTTCAAGACATAGGTGGAGAAGCTAAAAGGGAGGAGAGTCTATTTAGCAAGTCCAAGCCAGCTGCGGATGAGGAGACAATGACCGTTCGTGTTGTGAATGCATCTTAGGACTCGACTAATAGTGATGATGAATTAGAGACTAAGGAAGGAGGTTGGGCCTCTAAACCTGAGGTACAGAGTGATAAGGTCCTCGCCCTTGACATGCCTAAATAAATGAAGCATCTTTAACTCCAACTCAAACAAACTTCCCTTGGCTTGTTTAGTTTTTATTTCATTTTCTTTCTTTGGCATTTTCTGGAATAATTATGGTTTTCAAAGTAAGATTGTTTGAACAAATTACTTTCATTTAAATTTCATTGGTCTTTGTTCATTTTGTTGCTCAACCAATGATGTATCTAGCTTGATATTCATAAATTAGTATATCTATGCATTATAATTTGAATGACTTTACTAAGTAAGGGAATTATTCTATAGTATTAAATTGTGTATACTTACTTAGAGAGGGCTCATGCATAATTACCTCTGCCTAGGTCCTAGTCAATCTTAGAACATGCTTTAATGAACTTTTGAGGCAAAATTGAACTTTGTGTATTTAAGAGAGAGATGATCTAGATATTATTTGGTTAGCCAACAGCTAGTATCCATCCTATTAAATATCAATCAATCCCTAGTTTGTCCCTTTGACCCTTCATGAAATTTTTAGCTTGCTTTTATTCGCTTGTAACCAACAACCTATCATGAGTTGTTGTGATACTTATGGCAAGTTTGATTATCACTAAAGAATAAAGGTGAAAGAAGATAAAGGAAAAGTATGTACAACCAAGACTATAGGGATCGTTGAAGGTCACCTAAAGTAGACCTAATATCACAGAATGACATCAGGGTAATAAAGGATTCATCCCCACTGAAATAGACTCATCCTACCCCATTCATAGCCAAAAACATAAGATGATACAAATAAGACAACTCTCTTAGATCTAGTAAAAAAATAAAAAAATAAAAGAAAAGACAAAAGAAAAAGGAAAATAAAGAAAAGAGAAGAACAATAAGGTTTCGAACTTTTTGCAGAAGCAAAGATTACCTTGATCAAATTCAGATTTCTTCCAAGAAGATATGTTTTTTTCATTTCATGAAGCAAGATTTCAAGCTCTATCTTTTCATGAAGTAAGATAACAAGATGCCCAAAAGGTGAAAATGGAACCTCTAATGGTATACATCTCCAACAAGAAGATTATAGTGTGAGGATTTGTCAGCGGTGTCACATCAGCTCCAGTTTAAAAATGGCATTCACTTAACACATATTCCTTATAGATCCCATTTCAAGCCTATTAAATACATGTTGATCTCTTTTGGTAGGCAGAATCTATTAGTAAAGATTGTTTGAATAAGCATGCATATGAGATAAATAATATTTAAACTCAATGCAATCTTTGGCTGAGTAATATGTATGTGCCTATCTAAAATGCAACAGTTTCTGCTCAAATAGAATTAATTCTCGAGTTTAGTACGATAACTAGGGTTGTCATATTATAGATATATTAATTTGGGAAAGTCGAGTCCTGAGGTAAATTGACATTGATTTGACAAAGTCAACATTTGATTTAAAAAATAAAAAAAAGAGTATTTTCTTGTTACATAAGCCTTCAAGCTTAGAAAAGTATATTACCTGTCGAACCCCAAAGGGCGTATTAGGTAAAAGTAGACTAGTGAAAGGAACATTTGCAAGTTCATATCATGAATAAGCTGCCGATGGGCATCTCCTATGTTCCTAACTACCCTGCTATGGCCCCCACTGCTCATGCTTTGTATATATGAAAAATAAAGCCATAGATGTTAAGGCTTTTGTTGTTCTAATGCAAAGACCTGAGTGAGCATCTGGAAAGAAATAATGGGAGTACATCGGCTTATCACCTCGGTCTGTGAGTCAATGGAATCACTGTAAGTATTATCCATACATATCATGCGTACATAAGCATGTCAGATTATATTTTGTTGTCTTGATTGCTAATTCTTTGTTAAAATGAACAGTAACAAATACCATGTGAAATAAATAATCAAAAGTAGATATGGAATCAGAGGGTATGAAAGTCTCATTGCTAGAGAAAAATCCAATCACTTTGTAGAAATTAAGATGCATACTTGTGCAAGGAACCATATAAAAAGCAAACATCAATCAGAGCCTGTATGGGAACAAAATCATCAGTTTGAGCCTACACAGGGGGCAAAGCTTCTCTTCTCAATTTTTAAGTTTATACATGTATAAAGCATTATCAAACTCACTTTCAATATTTTGCCACTCAGGGGCAAAGAAAGGATATGAGGGCTAGATTAAAAATAGTTGATTTTTTTTTGTATTGCATAGTTGAAGAACTAGAAGAACAAATGAATGAAGATACAAAAGATAAAAGATCAAGACAAAGGTCCATCCTCAAGAGTGAGGAATCAAGATGAAGATCAGATCAGTCTAGCTAGAAGAGTTGAAGTCGAGCCAAGATAAAGGTCCATCCCCAAGAATAGAGAATCAAGATAAAGATTCATTTCTGTGGAAGTAAACATTTTCAAGCAGATTTGTTGAAACATCCACTACCCAACATATATTGGATTTGTTGAAGTATCATGATGGCACAATCTCCATCCTATATTGAATTTGTTGGAGTATCCTAACGACA
Organism: Garcia nutans; assembly: GCA_947685225.1. NCBI lineage: Eukaryota > Viridiplantae > Streptophyta > Magnoliopsida > Malpighiales > Euphorbiaceae > Garcia > Garcia nutans. The sequence continues at coordinate 15,845,425 of CANTUV010000032.1, forward strand.
CGGTTTTTCTTAATATGTTAAAGTATCCAAGTTTGTTTCTAGAGAGATATTAGAGTCGTTCACTATCCTACTAAGATATTAGAGTCGTTTGTTGGTTTTCATCGAGATATTAGAGTCACTTGATGATTATTTTGATTTACCAAGATATTAGAGTCGCTTGTTGAATTTCATCAGGATATTAGAGTCACCCGATATTGTTTTGACTCACCAAGATATTAGAGTCTCTTGGTAATTTTATCGAGATATTAAATTCGCTCGATAGACCCATTAGGATATTAGAGTTGCCCATTGACCCGTTGAGATATTAGAGTCACTCAATGGTTTTGTCAATTCATCATTTCATCTGGATATTAGAGTCATCTGATGAATCAATTATGATATTAGAGTTGCCCAAATCCAGTCTTGAGTTGAGAACTCAAATACAGTCTCAAGTCTAGAACCCAAATCCAATCTCATGTAGAGAACCCAAATCTAGTTTCGGGTCCAGAACCCAAATCGAGTCTCAGGTCGAAAACCCAAATCCAGTCTCAGATCCAGAACATAATCCTATCTCAAGTCCAGAACCCAATCTAATCTCAGGTCCAATATCCAAACCAGACTCGGATCCAGAACCCAAATCAGTCTTGAGTCTAGAACCCAATCTAGGCTCAGATCCAGAATCCAAACCAACCTTAGATTCAGAACCCAAACCAATCTCTGGTCCAGAACCAAAATCAATCTCGAGTCCAGAATCCAAATTCAATCTCGAGTCTAGAATCCAATCTAGTCTCGTGTCCAAAAACTAAATCCAGTCTCAGGTCCAAAAACCAAATCCAGTCTCAAATCTAAAACCCAAATCTAGTCTCCAGTCTAAAACCCAAATCCAATATCGGATCCATAACCCAAACCAGTTCAAGTTCATCAAAACCAAGATATTAGAATCGTTTGGTAGTTTTCATTAAGATATTAGAATTTTTCGATAGCATGTTGAGATTGCAATGGTCAAGATGTTAAACAGGAACATTTTAACAAATATTGAAACATGCATAGTGTATAGTGACAAAAGTGTTATGGATAAATGTTATACGTAAAGAATAATACATTGTATATCTTAAAACTTTACTGAAAAGAGTATGTTTACTGTTTTACGAGATTAATACTCGATTTAAAATTAACGGTTAAGAATGAGGGTGCACCATAGTTATGATGAGCATTCCCTCACTGGATTAACAATATTATAAATATATATATGTGTGTATAGGTGTAAGTGTGTGGAAATTTCTTTCTTCCTTCTTCTCTCCACGCCATCATCACCATCTTCACTTCTTTCTTCTTCCTTCTTTCCATGATTTGAATCAAAACTTAAGATTAAGTTGGAAAAGTGGTGATTATCAACAAGGTATGTGCTTTTGATTTATACTTTGCAAAAATATGAATTTTTAGGAGTTTTAATGATTTAATTGAATGATTGAGTTATGTATAATAATATATTTCTTGAAAGTATTGATTAAATAGATTGATGAGTGAAAAATAACTTTTATATGATGGGTTTTGATCCTTGACTCAACCTTTATGAGAATTGAATGGTTTGATGTTGGTTTTATTCATAGGAAATGATTGAAAGTTTGATTGAGTGAAGTTGTCGTAAAATATTTGATATGAATTCTTTTTCTATCAAAACTTTGAGTTTGATACATTTTGATCTTAGATCTTAAACATATTTGTGTTTAATGAAGTTAAAAGTGCAGAATACATGATTTTACTTTGAAAACAGTCCCAAAATCAATGCCACGGCCGTGAGATTGAAAGTGATGCTGTTTCTTCAAAAAAAATTGATAAAACAGAGCAAGTTACAATGCCATGACCGTGGCCCTTGAAGGCCACGACCATGGGGGTTTTAACACAAAGTGGACAAACTCGTTTGCTATCCCACGGTCGTGGGATTGTGAGGCCACGACCGTTTTTGGCTTGTAATTTGTGATCTACGGGCCTAGTATGAGACTAATATGTGAATAATTGTATTGAGACTTCATGTGTATGTGTTAAATGCATGAAAAAGAGTGAGAAACTTGAGATAAGTGACAAATATATAGATCATACTAAATATTGATAAGAGTAATATACTAATGAAATGATATCGACAAGTGAAATATAAACAAGTGCTTATATAAACAAGCGAGTGTTTATATAAACTAGTGTTAATCAATGACATGAGACTAATATGTGTATAGTCCATACTTTTGTTTTAATGTGTTAAATGTATGAAAACGAGTGATAAACTTTAGATACGTGACACACATATATATATTCTACCAAATGTTGATAAGAGTATAGTATCAATGAAAAGAAATAAACAATGTAGTGTTCATCAAAATTAATGAATTGCCCAAATCATATTAAATTTATATCTAGCTTTGGACTGAATGGTCAGAGGATGGATAGCCACAGTGATAGTGGGCACTTCGTACCTTTAATGGACACATTGTGTTATCAGTGATAGTGGGCATAATTGCCATTATAACTCGAGATTGCTATACTAACATGTTATCCATACCTATGATCTAAGTTTAGTATGTTTGGGCATAATTAATGAAAATATATGTGAACATGATATTTGAAAGAAATGTAAAATAATAATATAAGTCAATTACTTGAAATTGAAGTATTGTGTTATAGTGTAAAAGTGATTGTTAATATTTATATATTAATGCTTATACGTGAAAGTTCTAATGAACGTAACGGAAATGTTTGCTCAATGTATTGAATTAATCAAATGATTGAAAGTGTATAAGATGCTGTGAGATACAAAGTGCTTCAAAGTATATCAAATGATTGAAAGTGTATAACATGATGTGAGATACAAAGTGCTCTAAAGTATAGTACTAGATGTAAGTGCTGAAAAGTATAGAAAATAAGCGTATTGTGAACAAGGTTATCAAATGAGAAAGCAAGTCTTAATTAAAATGATTCTTAACAAGACAAGTTGCAGTACTGAAAGTATTGTATTATATAGCTATTATTTTGTGTAATCAGCATGGTATGTTGATTTGTTATTGAAATTAGTATATATATGGAAATACTTCTTAAAACTAAGTGTTATTACTATATTTTCATAAGTATATTTCTTTAATATTAAGTGTTAAAATTTGTGTATATAAGCACCACTAAGCTTTGCTTAGCGTGTTAGAATTACTTTCTGACACGCAGGTATCAGGACATCAAAGCAAGATAAGAACAGATGAAAATCTTGTGTATATTGTATTCATAAGTGATAAATGTATATAGATACTTCAGTTTGGCTATTTGAGAGATTGTATAAATTTATATCATGAAAGACATACATGTATTTAGAGAATGAGGGTTGAGATTCTAGTGAATGATTATCATAAAAAAAATGTAATGTTTATTTATTTGATTTGATGAACTTATGGTGTTTATATGATTTATAATTTCTATTCGATTTATTGGAGTTATTGGAAATTGGTCTAAATGTTGGACCTATATGTAACACCCCTATACCCCGTATACGTATACAGCATGCTAATACGATCGTAATATACGTATACAGAATATAGAAATGCCACATTTTACAAATCACTCATGTTATCACTCTTATATAACGTAAACAAATTTAAAAACTTTTGAAAGAGTTTATAAAACCAAATAAATAGAAAGTTCATTTAAAACGCAGCGGAAAATAGAACAAATGTTTACAATTACTTATACATCAAAATATCATAATATACAAACATAAAATATATACATGACTGGCAGCTCTTCTCTGATCTTTAAGTCCAAAAGTCAACTCTTCAATGTCTAGACTCACTCGGTCTCGAAGAACTCTCGGGTTCCACCCTGTTACCTGCGCGATGAACCACAATCGCGCTGAGTTAACAGCTCAGTGGTGCAACTCATACAAACATTATGCTTTAATGCGAAGCACATGTCACCATTATACATTTCATAAACCATACATAATCATATCACATTTCATAATTATGCATTAGATTTCATTATTCCATTGTTTCTTCATTCATAATTCACATATTACAAATAAGACAGACACGGGCCCAAAACTCACTAATATGTGATTCAAAGTTCAGAGTTACTGCTTTGGTCCATATTGACACCTTGTGTCTAGCCCCGTAGGCAATATATATATATATATCCATGGATAATCAACTAGATTGAAGCTTACGACCCAGTCATTTCACTCAATCTAGTTTCAATAATATGTTTTTGAGGTTTACGACCCGGTCATTTCACCCCAAAAACATCACATTTCACATTTATCAACTGGATTCGGCTTACGGGCCATCCCATTTCGCCTATCCAGTGATTCATAGGCATGCCGCCAAACCCAGAACTCTGAAAATTGAATATACATATTAGTCACACAATGATTTCATTTATTTCTTTATCAATATCTTTCTCAATTCATATCTCCTTTCATATTCCATAATCACATAGGCAACCATGCCTCAATTGTTCCATTTATATTGTCATAGCCAACCACAATGGCTTCATGTCACAACATATCTCAATTTACATTAATGTATTCATAATCAATTTCATTGAGTAAACATATTATATTTCATCATTAATAAGCATCAGCAATATCATTAAATGTATGTTCAATCTCAACACTATATGAAAGTATGCAACAATGCAAGGTTTGTACTTACTTCAAAGCAACCTACACAACTCTAATCACTTACCTTTCAAGAATCTATCACCACTTGAGTTAGGGTAATTCACCTTCTTCACAACCTATTCCAAAAGAATGAGGAAACTCTTATAAGATCATAAGGTTAAGAATCAACTAGGGCAAACTCTAAACTTGACACGCTCACACACACGGGCGTGTCCCTGACCGTGCCCTAACTCCACAATCACAGAAGCATTGACACGCTCAGGACCACGGGCGTGTCACTGGGCGTGTAATACATTCTGTGTCTCAGAAATATCGACACGTTCAACATCATGGGCGTGCTCATGACCGTGCAAATTCTCAAAACTCACAGTAGCTATGACACACTCAATAACACGGGCGTGTTACTGATCGTGTCAATCCTACTGCCACACAGAACAATTGACACGCCTAAGGACCTGGGCGTGCTCCTGGGCGTGTCAGGCCAAAAACCCAGATTCCGGCCAAGACAACACCACAACCAACAAATCACTTCTATCCATCAACATCCACTACAACCCAACTTAACAAAACATACCCAAAAACCATCTCAAACTTACAACAACACCAAAACAAGCCAAAACACACATCAAACACAATCACAAACTTCATCAAAAACTCTAAACACAACCACAACTCAATCTATACCAACCAACTTACTCTTTCCTTCAATCCAACCCAAAAATCCCAAAATCACTTAAATCCAACACTCTTAAACACAACACACTCAACCATAACATACCAACAATCCATCAATCACCAAACTCACAATACAAACTCAAAGAAAGCAAGGGAATCAAGAGGAAACTTACCAAATAAGAAGAAAACTCTTGGATTCCTACTTGATCTCTTGAAAACTTCTTCAATCTTGAGCTTGGTAGAATCAAACCTCTCTTTCTTGCTCTCTCTCTTGTAACAGCCGGCCAACAAAAACAAAGGAAAGAAAGAAAATGAAAGGCACGAAGAAGGAGGAAGAAAGAAGAAAAGGAAAAGAAAGAAAGAGGCAAAAGTCAACCCTCTCTCTCCTCAAAACAATCTCCTCCACACAAATAATAATATAATATTCAAAATATCTCCATCCACTCATCTTATTCCACTAACTCAATTTCAAATTAATTTCCTTTATACCCTTCACCCTTAGAATGGTATATGTTGTGTATATCACAATATAAATAACATATGCACTCAACTCTTACAACATATCTCTTTCCAATTAAACACAAATACACTTAATCCAAATAAAACAACAATTATATACCAAACTTCTAGGGTATATTTTGGGATATTACACTATAAGTGTTGTGATATGCAGATTGTATTATTATTCAAAATTTTAATTATGAAGAGAGTTTTCTCAGAATTGGTTGGAGCGTGGACAGTGTATCGTATAATATTCTCTGATAGTTTTTATATAAGAATTATCAGAGGATGTTACATTTAGTGGTATCAGAGCATGGTTTAGGCATTTCTGGCATGTGGAGTTATGGGAGAAGTGAAATGTAATTGTCTAAGTTATGTGAAGTGAATAAGTGGATATGTGTTGTGACAATTGATATTTCATATGTTTATGGTAATAGAATGTTTACTAAGAATTGATTGACAATTCGTAGTGTATTGTTTGGAGTGCACTAGATCTATTTGTGATAAAGAATGATGTGAAAAGAAAACAAGATATGAGTAGTGAAAGAGATATGTCAAAGTAACACAGTTAAAGTGTAATAATTTATTGGAATTTGAGGAATGAATTATGACAAAGAGATAAATTTCGAGCATGAAATTTCTTACGAGAATGAGAATTGTCATGTTGTACAACATTAAGTATTGATGTTCTACATTAAGTAAGTGAATATATGAGTGCCAAAGTGGAGTGATTATGATATGAGAACATTTGAAACTGATAGTGATAAGGTTAAATAAGCCTTAATAAGAGTAATATTAAATCTGAGTATGGATAATATCCGTATAGTGGAAAAAGATTTCGAAGAGGTAAGAAATTATGAAAATACCCTTATAGCTCGAAATGAATTCGAGCTGTACGTTGAATGTGAAATATGGATAATGGAGTGTTAAAGTGCCAAAAGTAATTATTTTTATAATGTTTCAACGTTAAGGATTAAAGTGATAGTTAAATGAAAGCACGTGAATGCATCGAAACTATTGTATAAGTGAGTATATTGGATAACAGGCCTAAAACTTATTTAAAGATTTCTAGTGTCTTCTATTGACTTCTAAAACATCATCAAAATAAAAGATTGAAATGAAAAGTAATGGAAGAGTATTGGTAAAGAGGCTAGTGCTTGAATACTACTGAGTGCTATTTAATGAAATGATCTTGAGCTTTATTATGCAAAGAGATTTGTGCATTGATAAAACATCATTACTTGTGAAAGATATGGTGTATTAATTAATTGTGAAAAATATGAGTATAAAACTTTACTTCTATGATAGTAAAGTTCTCCGTGCAATATGTAAATGTGTTTTTAACTAGAACAATGATTAAATCTATCATTGAATCATTTATGAGTTAATATAAAGTTGTGAAAGAAAATAAGGTTGAAAGGGTTATGGAAATTGAGATCTGAATTTGATTGTGCCTTGAAGAGTTGGATTTTGTTTCCTTAAAGTGTATGAGTTGCATTCTTCGTAACTTATTGATTAAATCATGAAAAGAAATTCTAGTAGTGACAGGCATGATTATTTGTATAGTCATGCATATGCTTGTGTAAATTTCTATTCTTCAAACTTTGAGAAGAAATGCCAATATTGAGGTGCATGATCATTCATATGGTCATGCATTTGCTTATGCGTATTTCTACCTTCTGATACCTTCACAAAGTAGAGTGGTGGAAGTAGTTATAATTGACAAAAGATTGCTTATAAGATTGAAATGAAATCAATCCATTAAATGATGAAACTGAAATGTGAAGAGAACGTGAGGAAAGTATGAATAAATGTAATTGGATATGTGAAAGAAGTGTAAAGGTAGAGAAAAGATAAAAGACAATTACCAGTGATTAGTGGATTTAACATCTTCATGATGAAATAAAATAATTTCCAAAGTAAAGTGAAAAGCATTATAGATTGATAAATCAGTAATGATTGTACATAATGTGAAGAGCAAGTTAAAGAAACTAAAGAGGTATATACAAATTGATTGAGTAATGAAAGTAAGAATGTGAGATGTATATATTGTGTACTAATGAAATATGTGATAGTAACATTGTTTAGTGATTAAAGACAAGTTATAGATTATATATAGAAGTGTTAAAGAGTTACTTAATACTAATTGATTACAAATGGAAAGAAAGGAAGTAATAATGTAAAAAGAAAAGAATGTAGTGAGATGTGAAGGTAGTGAACCCTTCTAGTGAAATAATGTATGGTAGAACAAGTTAGCAATATATACATATATGTGTGTGTGTGTGAATGTGTGTAAGAGACATAGAGAACAAAGTATAAATGTACATGTACTCTTAAAGTGAAAGAATAGTGATAAATTCTTAATATGTTAAGAAAAGAATGAAACAAGTAAAGAGTGGAAATCTTTGTAGATTTCATTATTATAGTGGACACATGGAAATGATTTGAAAAGATAAAGATTGATGAATAAATAAAATCAATCGAACTAATCGAAAACAAGTATAATGTATATATGTGTTGTGTTTGAAATGATTGTTTATATCTTATACACTTACAGTAAGAAACAAACATTTCAAAGAGAAAGTGTTATATTCCATTCAAAGAGAAAGTGTTATATTTCAAAGTATAGTATAATTGACAATACCTTGTACCATTGAAATAAATAATACTGATGTTAAAACTAGTTTCCGGATTAGCTAAAGGGTAAATATTCAAAGTGATAGTGGGCATTTTATGCCATATTGAAAGTGGGCACTCTGTGCCATAGAGGATATTTATGTCCCATATTGAAAGTGGGCACTTTGTGCCATAGAGGATATTTTTTTTTATATATGTCCCAGTGATATTGGAATCTATGCCATTAGTGGACGCTTTGCGTCATAGCGGATCTTTAGTTCCTTTCTCTCAGTGGTCACTCCGTGACATCATATACAATGGGCATTCATGCCATAGTGGGCCTTTGGCCATATTAATACAGTGGGCAATTACTTGCCATCAGTGACCCGCTATCCGAAACTAGGATTTAATGTTCAGTATATAAGAGAAAGAACGAGATATATATATATATAACAGTGGAATGTAATGATACAAATTATAAAAAAAAAATCTAAAGAGGAATAAAGACAATTCCAAAATTGAACTTGAAAAGTGTAAGTGTGTAGAGTTGAATCTTCTACAGTTCTATAATAAGATTAATCTGAAAGTGTTATATTGATTGATATCAGATAGAAAGAAATGTTATATAAGTTAATAAAATCATTGATTGTATGTGAAATTTGAAATTATTTAAAAAGTAAATAGCTTAGTGCCATAGTATGTAAATTTCGAGGACGAAATTTCTTTAGTGGGGGAGAATTGTAATGGTCAAGATGTTAAATAGGAACATTTTAACAAATATTGAAATATGCATAGTGTATAGTGACAAAAGTGTTGTGGATAAATGTTATACGTAAAGAATAATACATTATATATCTTAATACTTTACTGAAAAGAGTATGTTTACTGTTTTACAAGATTAAAACTCGATTTAAAATTAACGGTTAAGAATGAGGGTGCACCATAGTTATGATGAGCATTCCCTCACTAGATTAACAATATTATAAATATATATGTGTGTATAGGTGTAAGTGTGTCGAAATTTCTTTCTTCCTTCTTCTCTCCACGCCATCATCACCATCTTCACTTCTTTCTTCTTCCTTCTTTCCATGATTTGAATCAAAACTTAAGATTAAGTTGGAAAAGTGGTGATTATCAACAAGGTATGTGCTTTTGATTTATACTTTGCAAAAATATGAATTTTTATGAGTTTTAATGATTTAATTGAATGATTGAGTTATGTATAATAATATATTTCTTGAAAGTATTGATTAAATAGATTGATGAGTGAAAAATAACTTTTATATGATGGGTTTTGATCCTTGACTCAACCTTTATGAGAATTGAATGGTTTGATGTTGGTTTTATTCATAGGAAATGATTGAAAGTTTGATTGAGTGAAGTTGTGGTAAAATATTTGATATGAATTCTTTTTCTATCAAAACTTTGAGTTTGATACATTTTGATCTTAGATCTTAAACATGTTTGTGTTTAATGAAGTTAAAAGTGCAGAATACATGATTTTACTTCGAAAACAGTCCCAAAATCAATGCCACGGCCGTGGCAAATGAGTGCCACGACCGTGAGATTGAAAGTGATGCTGTTTCTTCAAAAAAATTCGATAAAAAAGAGCAAGTTACAATGCCACGACCGTGGCCCTTGAAGGCTACGACCGTGGGGGTTTTAAAACAAAGTGGACAGACTCGTTTGCTATCCCACGGTCGTGGGATTGTGAGGCCACGATCGTGGGGACCTAAATAGTATTTTGGCTTGTAATTTGTGATCTACGGGCCTAGTATGAGACTAATATGTGAATAATTGTATTGAGACTTCATGTGTATGTGTTAAATGCATGAAAAAGAGTGAGAAACTTGAGATAAGTGACAAATATATAGATCATACTAAATATTGATAAAAGTAATGTACTAATGAAATGATATCGACAAGTGAAATATAAACAAGTGCTTATATAAACAAGCGAGTGTTTATATAAACAAGTGTTAATCAATGACATGAGACTAAAATGTGTATAGTCTATACTTTTGTTTTAATGTGTTAAATGTATGAAAACGAGTGATAAACTTTAGATACGTGACACACATATATATTCTACCAAATGTTGATAAGAGTATAGTATCAATGAAAAGAAATAAACAATGTAGTGTTCATCAAAATTAATGAATTGCCCAAATCATATTAAATTTATATCTAGTTTTGGATTGAATGGTTAACCAGAGGACGGATAGCCACAGTAATAGTGTGCACTTCGTACCTTTAATGGACACATTGTGTTATCAGTGATAGTGGGCATAATTGCCATTATAAATTCTTGAGATTGCTATACTAACATGTTATCCAAACCTATGATCTAAGTTTAGTATGTTTGGGCATAATTAATGAAAATATATGTGAACATGATAGTTGAAAGAAATGTAAAATAATAATATAAGTCAATTACTTGAAATTGAAGTATTGTGTTATAGTGTAAGAGTGATTGTTAATATTTATATATTAATGCTTATACGTGAAAGTTCTAATGAACGTAACGGAAATGTTTGCTCAATGTATTGAATTAATCAAATGATTGAAAGTGTATATGATGTTGTGAGATACAAAGTGCTTCAAAGTATATCAAATGATTGAAAGTGTATAACATGATGTGAGATACAAAGTGCTCTAAAGTATAGTACTAGATGTAAGTGCTGAAAAGTATAGAAAATAAGCGTATTGTGAACAAGGTTATCAAATGAGAAAGCAAGTCTTAATTAAAATGATTCTTAACAAGACAAGTTGCAGTACTGAAAGTATTGTATTATATAGCTATTATTTTGTGTAATCAGCATGGTATGTTGATTTGTTATTGAAATTAGTATATATATGGAAATACTTCTTAAAACTAAGTGTTATTACTATATTTTCATAAGTATATTTCTTTAATATTAAGTGTTAAAATTTGTGTATATAAGCACCACTAAGCTTTGCTTAGCGTGTTAGAATTATTTTCTGACACGCAGGTATCAGGACATCGGAGCAAGATAAGAACAGATGAAGATCTTGTGTATATTGTATTCATAAGTGATAAATGTATATAGATACTTCAGTTTGGCTATTTGAGAGATTGTATAAATTTATAAAATGAAAGACATACATGTATTTAGAGAATGAGGGTTGAGATTATAGTGAATGATTATCATAAAAAAAAAATGTAATGTTTATTTATTTGATTTGATGAACTTATGGTGTTTATATGATTTATAATTTCTATTCGAATTATTGGAGTTATTGGAAATTTGTTTAAATGTTGGACCTATAAGTGTTGTGATATGCAGATTGTATTATTATTCAAAATTTGAATTATGAAGAGAGTTTTCTCAGAATTGATTGCAGCGTGGACAGTGTATCGTATAACATTCTCTGATAATTTTTATATAAGAATTATCAGAGGATGTTACAGAGATATTATAATCATTCAATAATTGGATGTTGATACTCAATGGTTCTTCACCATAGTGTATCCATCCTTTGGATTTTTGTTCACTTGTCTCTATGTTTTGTTTTGCAGATGTTTGGTGAAGCTATATCAATGCTTTTTACTCTCTTCTACTGAAGTTTCAGATCGTTCAAGTAGGGGGCAAAACTGTAAACATTTAATGTGGCCCTAATCTAGTTCAATCCTAATAAATAGAGATCGAGTCAAGTTCAGTCTGACTTTAGAAGCTTAAACCTAATTTAAAGCTTTTAATTTGGTCAGTCCTATTTTAAAAGGCCCAAAAATAAACCAGTTTAACTTTTAAAGTCCTAAAACAGTCCAATCTTTGGTTGGAACAGGTTTGGCTCGGTTTAATTCAAAATGGGTTATGCCATATCAAATTGGATCATGTCCAATATGATATGGATCGTCCATATCAAATTAGATCAAGTCTAATTCGATATGGATGGTTTTTATATCGAATTAGATCAATTCTAATTCGATATGGACACATCCATATCGAATTGGACTTGAATGTTAGTCCATGCCGAATTAAACAAGTTTTAATTCGATATGATCACGATTTTATGTTGAACTTAAAGCATTTTAATTCGATACGGTTCCTGTTTTGGGACTTAATCCATGCCAAATCCTGATTAAGCTCGGTTTAACCTAATTTGTTTATTATAAATACAGGCTTCAACAACGAATAAGGGGCAAGACCTAATAGCAAGCAGTTAATATAAAAACCCTAGCGATAATTATCAAAGAAGGGGAAAAGACAAGTATAAACGAAAAATAATAGACACATAATACAATCAATACACGGCAGAAGGTAGTAGGTATTATCTTCACCTCGCTCAACCAAGATTCATGATTTGTCCAGGCAGAAGGCTTGGATCAAGCATATAAATATTGGAGGAGTCTACAAACACAAGTATGATACTATATATTTTGTTTAAACTTCAATTAACTATCTTCATATTGGTTCACTATGATTGACTTTATGAATTTCATTCAATAAATTGTAACCTTAGTCTTCAATTTGATCCGAAACTTAAATTAATATCAAACGTAGATTTAATTATAGTTTACATCAATATATATAGACAGTAGCATTAATATATGTATTATGCTATTATTTTTATATATTCAAAACCCTAATTTTGCATGTTTTAATCTTAGTTTGCATTTTAAACCCTAATTCACAAGTAAAATCCTAGCTTAAAAAATTCAAAATTTGTATAAATATAAAACTCTAGTTTAGATAGAAATCCTAATTCCCCAACAAACATTATCTTGTAAATCATTTACCTTTCAAGGGCGCTGCCCCCTTAACCCTTATCCGCTAACCAATTAGCAGGACCGCCTTACGCGACCCCTTGTTAATTGAGTCAATATTTATTTGAAGATTGTAATTTGTGATTAACCTTAATTTCCTTTTATTAAACTCTAATTTATTATTATTCTTGCGATGATTAAAACTACTTGTTTGGATTATTTATTTTTCCATGAATGGTTAAATGGTGTTAATTTTATTATTTGAATTTTAAGGATGTGAAAGACATATTTTTACTTGTGGGTGCCTTAGTTATTTAATTTATTTATTTTTTATAATTTAATTTTATTTAAAGACTTTAGGACAATTGTAAGGGACACGTTTTCACTTTTTAGTGTGTGTCCTATTTTATTTATTTTTTATGGACATTTGGATATTTGTAAGGACATGTTTTCATCTTTGGATAAGTATCCATTTTGTTTGTTTGATTTATAATATAATGATTACTTATTTTAATAAATTGCATGTAGTATGGATAATATTATAATACTTAAAAATTTAATAATATTTAGGCTTAAAAAGGAGGTCAGTTCTAATGAACCGAGTGTTATAGGGGTGTTAGGTCATTTCTCACATTTTATATCCGTACCCAACTTTTCGAACCCAATAAAGAGTTGGGGATTTCTTAGGAATCAAGTCATCCACCCCTTTTTATTTCTCGGTCTGTTCGGGTGGCGACTCCATTGTCTCCGAATTTATGCCCGTATTCTCTAAGGCCCTAAGCCTAACAGTGCTGAAGTCGCAAAAATCATTCTACATGGGAGTCGGGATAAAAATTCCCGGTCACAAGTGGATATCTAAGGAAACCAAAGATTTTTATTTTGAGGAATTTAAGGTTTGAGAAATATTTAAATTAATTAGAATTAAAAAATTAACCTTATATAGTTATGAATTTAATTAATTAATTACATTTTTTCCATAAAATATTTTTGGACGAAGGAGACGAGAATCACCTTCGAAAGAAAAGTTGTTATCTACTGCGATGACATGATAAATAAAAATAAAGAGAAGGGAAAGCAGTCAAAATATTTTAATTATGAATCATAGGCCATTCTTCGGACACACTGAGCTCCTCTAGCGAGTTGGACTCGTTCTCAGGTGACCTCCCTTAATAAGTATTGGTGTAGGAATATCGATATATACAGGAGGCGTTAAAACATATTATGAGCATACTCATTGACTCATAAATATAATTTAATTTCTTTTGTTATCTTTTTATAATTAATTTTTTTTAGCTAAATCAATAAGTTACTTCATTTTTCATTAATTTAGGAGCAACAGTTGGGGCAGCTTCCCACCAAGCATGAGTTGTTCATCTACAAGTATACAAAATATCACAATGGATAGACTTTTATTAATCAACGCTCCCTAGATTTATATGTACATGTAGAATTTTTATTTTAATATTTGCATTTATTATTTTTTTATATATATTATTTATGTTGTATTAGTATATTTTTAATAGGATTGCTTTATAGCATTTTAGGATCAACAATCTCAAACAAGTGAGCCTATTGATAAAATTGACTATTTGTTGAGGCTATTGGTGGAGAGAGAAAGAGAAAGGTGTATGGGCTAGGTTTTCATTATATCTCCAAGGCCAATTCCTTATTTTCATCTTCCTAAATGGAGCGATTGAAGGCATCTTTTCAGGAACAGCTCCAAGAACAATAGTGAGAGATGAAAAATAAAGCACTTGAGTAGGAATGCACAAGAGAGTTTTAAAACCAATTTGAGCAATTTATGCAACAATCTCTTTCCGGCATCTCAATTTTTCAACCTCATACTCCATCTTCAAATCAGCATCCATCTTCCCACGCCCAATTATTTTTTTATTTTATTTGTACTTTTTTACTTGTATATATTATTTTAACATTTATTTTTAAATTTTTATTAATTATATATATATATTAGTAAACTAAAAAAATATAAGTAATGAAATATTATTGTTTACAAATGTAATAATTAAAATTACAAATTATAATAATTTAATAATTTAATAATAAATTAAATAATAATATATTAGTATTTAAAAATATAATAATTAAAATTACAAAATAGAATTAAATAATAATAATAAATTTAAATTAATACTACAATATAACAAAATTAAAATATTTATCAAATAAATGAGATTAATTATATATTAATATTTCAAATTTTTATTTTAAAAATAAAAAATATTTACTGATAGATTACCTACAAATAAATAAAATATTAACTATTTTCCGATAATATTACAGATAGATAAATGAAATATTAATAATTTATCAGTGACATTACTGTCGAATTAATAAAATATAATCTAATTTATTTATTGACTGAATTACCAATAGCCTATTTGTAAATAAATAATATATTTGCTGACAGATTATTGACCGCTATTTCAATTAAAAAATATAAGAAAAATAATATATTCACTATATTTTTTAAAATTTTTATTTTTTTTAAAAAATATTTTAGTTATTTTATTATAATTTTATTATAAATTATGTAAAATTTATAAAATCATAATAATAAACATATGATAAACTCATCGTTAATTAATAAAAATCTGTTATTTTGATAAATATTTTATAAATTCTGGTATTTTAATAAATAATTTATAAATATGGTAAATTTAAAATTTTTTTTATTTTTCTTGTATTTTTATCAAAAATCCAAAAATTATTATCTTAAATAAATACCAACCAATTTGCCGATAGATTTTAAAATTCTTAGGATAAATACCAACCAATTTGCCGATAGATTTTAAAATTCTTAGGATAATATTAAGAATTTAGTACGAAATTTGACATCAATGTTAGTAATGGAATTGTAGTCGATACTTACTGATAGAAACTTTGATCTCTCGATAAAAAGGATATTTTTCTTTCAAAACAAAATCTGTTGTCAACAATCTCTCAATAATTACCTACGGAGTCCCATTTTTCTTGATAAATTTTCTACAATATAATTGCACATAAAAATCTTCAATCGGTAATCTATCATTAAAATTTTTATCAATAGATTTTTTAGAATTATCGACATAATTGGTAATATTCGCATCCTGGTTATGGACGAGCTAACCAGAAGCATACAAGACGATGTTCCTTGGTGTATGTTGTTTGCTGATGACATTATTTTAATTGATGAGACTAGTGCTGGTGTAAACCGTAAGTTGAAAGTGTGGAAAAAAAAACCCTCGAGGACAAGGGTTTTAAGTTAAGTAGGAGTAAAACGGAATATATGCACTGTGAGTTCAGTCTAAGGAAGAAGCAGGAACATGAGGTTAAGTTGGATGGAGTTTTGGTTCCTAAAACCAAGCAGTTCAAATATTTGGGTTCGGTGTTCCAGAATGATGGCCGTATAGATGAAGATGTGGCTCACATAATACATGTAGGGTGGTTGAAGTGGAAGGGTGCGACTGTGGTTTTATGTGATAAGAAAATACCTCTGAAAGTGAAAGGTAAATTCTATAGGACAATTGTTAGGTCTGCGATGCTTTATGGTAGTGAGTGTTGGGCACCAACGGGACAACATTTGCATAAGATGAGTGTAGCAGAAATGAGGATGCTAAGATGGATGTGTGGACATACCAGACTGGACAAAATTAAGAATGTTCATATTCGACAAAAAGTCCAAGTAGCGGATGTCGGAGATAAGGTGAGGGAAGGAAGACTTAGATGGTATGGACATGTTTTAAGAAGACATCCTAATGCTGCGGTTCGTAAGTGTGAGAATTTGATGATTGAGGAGGCTAGAGGTCGTGGAAGACCTAGAACTGTGTGGAATGAGGTGATAGCAAGAGACTTACGTGCCTTAGATCTTGATGCGGATTTGATTAATGACAGACTTGAATGGAGACGTAAAATCCATGTCTTGGAAGGGGCCTAAGACTGGAGTATCTTTTTTGGTGTCTTTTGAGCTTATTTTGTTGAGGATCCATACAGCCGACCCCAACTTGTTTGGGACTAAGGCTTAGTTGTTGTTGCTGTTGTTGTTGTATCGACAGAATTGGTAATCCATGTATTTTTTTTTCAGTGAAATAAATATATAGAGAAGAATTTAACAATGATCATAAAGATATGGTTTAATAACACAATTGCCTTGCAGGAGTGATACCAGTTTTATATAATGTAAATATTTATATAAAAAATTTGACTCATCAAAGTATGGAGTTGCTCAACACAATCACAAAAGTTGCAGCCTTTTTTTATCAAACTATGAACAATCCAAATCATGCACAAAGGTTAAGCGAATAACGCAAGCCATGCTTGACCAATCTTTCCAGAAGCTCGACAATCTCATCCATATTATTTCATATATATTCATCATTATCATGAAGATTCTAATGCAGATGAAACAAACCCTTTTATGACTGCTGCGATTTATGACAGATTAGCAGCTCCTCACGTCAAATTATGCAGTTCATCAGTTCATAAATAATTTTTTTCAAAAACAAATGAGGCATATGAAGTATATCTAACCAGTTGTTGGATAGATCCATTGGCAAGGAAATAAAATTTTCAGGTTCTAAGTGTTTCCTCTCTTTCCTCTCTTATGTAGGTAGAGCTGCCATCTTACAAATGGGGCACAGATTTTTCAACATCAGCCATTGTTTGATGCAGTTGGTGTGGAAGTCATGTCCACAATCTAGCATCCCAACCTCATGCCCATCCACATATTCTTCCTGCCGTGATAATGGTTAAAGGTAAAAATTATGATAATGGTTAAAGGTAAAGATTATGATAATGCTTAAAGGCAAAAATTAAGTCAACAAACTGATAAAACAACTAACTGAAGTTATTAAAAGCAATAGTCTTTCTAATTGACCAAGTGAATTAGAACAGGGCATCGGAGATACCTGACAGATACAACATGGCTCCAAATATGCTGGAGATTCTGTCATCATGGAACCATATTTTTGCTGTTTCAAGATCTTCAAAATTGCTTCCTCGCTTAGTCCAGTACTCACATCTCCAATGCGATCTTCCAATGCCAACAATTCCTGATATTCCAACATTTATGATTGGATAACATCAATATCAATTGATAAGAGAGGAAATTATTTGTTCAAGTTTTACCTCATATGACATATTGTCTACATCAAGACGCATATCCCTGTGCCTATCATGCAATTCAGCATGATGTACGAATGGATCGAAAAGCATATAATCCTGAGATAACATAGATAGAAGTCAGATGTTGTACAAATACTTGACATCAATGTTAAATGGCAAGAACTCAAGCAATTTTCATGGTCAATAGTGCATATCCTTGTCAGGAAATTGTCTAAATAATTCAATAGTTTGCAGTTCTTCACAGAGCATCTGCTTGAAATTTGGTTGTTTTCCAAAAATGTTAAGCACTTCCATTGCTAAAAATAAATTAGAGAAGCCAGATTGTGTAAATTTCATTTCTGTGTTTATGGTCTGAGCATTAGGATTGTCAAATTCTTATCCTGGTTATGGGGTAGGGACAGAGAGTCATCATCTCCATCTCAATCATCTCTATCTTAACTGGCCAGTCTGCTGATACTAGTTGTAAACCAAACATCAACAGAAAAGATCCATGTACTAGGCACAATGAGCAAAAAGTAAAGAACCCAAGAAAAAAAATGAAGCAGCCTAGAACTTTTCAGGCAGACTATCCAATTTCAGCCAGTTATATTGAAGCTCTATTATTTCTACAATTTTCCCCTAAATAATTTCACAAGAAAAAAAAAAGAAGGGGAATTTTAAAATCCGCAAGTTGTTTTGTTCCACACCATGATAAAAGTACATCTATTACTGCAATGCCAACTGCCTAAAACCACTAACCTTCAAACCATTTTATGTCATCATTAATTTGCTTTACCATAAAACTTGCTTGAGGAAAATATTCCATGCAGAATTCTGGGAAAATGCAGTATATCTTATATATACTATTTGATTATCCAAATTAAAATTAACCAGAAATTATTTACTAGATTTGAAGCACATAAAAAGTATTATAGATGGCTTGAGGGGCTAGTTATTAAGGAGCATGCAAAAATTATTTCCCAGAACGATTAGAATTTTAGGCAGGCAGCTAGAGTTTGTAAATGGAATTCATATGTAAAATTAAGCAAGAAAAAGAGTTATGGGACTGTGAAGAAATCATCACATTGAATAATACTTGTGGATAGTAAAATATAAGAAATAGTTTAACCTTTACATCTATGAACTTTCTTAGGAATCACACCAAGATCCTATGTCACCGCAACTACACTAGAATTGCATAACTCATTCATTGCTAAAAATTTTTATTGACTGAAAAATTGAATTAAAGGCACTCCAAACTAGCCTCCTTGAAAAAGACTTTAAACTACTAGACTGTAAGAAAAGGACTTCAAAACTAATCACATCCTCAAAAGGATATGGACACTCAAAATGAACTAAAAAGGAATGAAGTCTTCCGTAACTAGCAAGAACTCAAAATAACACTTTAAATTAAAAATAAAGGCTAAAGAAATAGGCATATTTTCTGGCAGAGCCATAAATTACAAAATTGCCCCTAGACTTAAAAGTATTGGACCAGCAGCTGATATCGATATTGAAATAGAAATATAAATTAAACTCAAAAGGACAATGAAATACCTCTATAATTTCCCAATAAAAACATTAAATATGGGATATAATTCTAAGCTTGATTCTTTGAATTTTTTTTATTTTTGTAAATTATTGCTCTTTATCAAATATAGAAGATCACGAAATGTTCGACACCATATTGTTCCGTTAGATTTTACTTGCTCATATAGAAGAAAACATAACAAAGAAAAATGGTAAAACTGTTATGGTTGTGATCAGTAATGGTCAATAAACAAGTTGGGTTCTGCACATAGACTCCTATGGGTTATTTAGCTTTATTAGTTCGTAGTCCCAAGGAATTTGACTTTTGACTTTCTGTAAAATGCATTGGTTTCTCTTTGACCAAAAAACCAAATTTGTACTTCACCAAATTTCCTACACGACCTAGAATCAAAAAGTGCAGAAAAACTTTTCCCAGGATAACGTTTCCTCAAAACAAATGAATACCATATATTCCAAGGAAATTAATTCTACTGCAATAACAGCCTTGCTGAAGTTTGTTAAGGCAATTCAAGTGCTCAGAGTGTATGAAAAATATAATAATAATAATATAAATTTACTTCATGAACTAGGCAAGCACAAAGCTATAATTGTATGGAACTTAATCATCTTAAGGATGCATCAAACCTCAATTCGTAGGCTTTCACCCCTGCGCATAGAATTCAAGACTTGACGAATCTGGCGCATACAGACCATAAATTGATAGTTCATGGAATAGCAAAAAACACTAGATCAACCAATCATTACAATAGCAATCAAAACACTTTTGAAGTCAAACATATAGCGTGATTAGGCATAATTTTAGCACATTATTAACAATATACATAAATAATTTGCAAACGTGTCTATAAAAAAAAAAAGGCAATCCTTCTGTTGATCAACTCAAAATTTTAACAGTAACAAATAGAAGCTACCTTGTTTTTCACGCATTACTATCATACCCAGTGTTTATAGACAACCTCCATTAAAAAAGTTAAAAATAAAAAATAAAAAGCCTTGGCACAGGGCAATCTCATTAGAAAATAATTTTCTTCCACAATGGAATCCCTTAAGTGAGATTTGAAGCGAGAACAAAAACTATGAAAAAAAAAGGGTAAAAGAACAATAAATTACAATAAAAAAGCATATGTTGTCTAATGCATTGGACAAAGGTCTTCCAAACTTAGGTAAAGATTGAAATCCCACTAGAAGAATTTATTTTGAGAAAAATTACTTCTTTCAACTTTAAGAATTCAAGATTTGTTTGCGAAGAAATCAAATACTCCATTAGGTTTCCATCTAACATTGCCATTAGGTTACAGCTGTGAAAGTTAATCAAATATCTGTTGACCTGTATTTTGCTGTGAGAATTTGATGTGGCATGGACTACATTCCCAAAGCATATTGGTTTGGCAGCCACATATGCACTGTGGTTATGTTTGGTAAGCCATAATAGAATGAAATCAAAAGCGTTTGCAGTGTAGCCTATCAAACATAGCCTAAGAAGTCATGCTACATCAGCTCCTTTTTGAACAAAATATAGAAAAGGATTAGCTCAAGTCATAAAGCCTCTTCAGCAATCATTTCTGGTAGTAAATGATGATCTTTTTAATGAGAGTAGCACAAATGACAATAAATTAGTGGCTCAAATAATAAAATTAAAACAACTGGATGATTTTGTTCATCAAGAGGAAAAAAGAAAAGAGTTCAATACCAATTAGTTAAACATAGAAGAACAGTAATTTTTCCTACATTCTCAATTTCTTCAAATATATTGCATGAATCAATTTATTCCTTCTTTTATCTGTATTTCCTTTGATATGTGGATACGTTTTACTTGAGTTATTTGTTAGGCACATTTCCACATAATAGTATAATGACTTAAATGAGAGATTACACCTTATGCCTTAGAGGCTTAGATCATATACTTCAACATGCCAGATTAGAGGAAGAACTGTGACTCTTGAACAACCAGATTACAGAAATTGAACTCTTACTTTTGAACAACACAATCCATACATCAAGACTCAACCACTGAACCACATGCATTAACCATTTGTGATGCCGATCAAATGGTTGAACTCTCAATTCCCTGAAAAATATGCTCTCTCAATCTATCCAACAAAAATTTATAAAAAAAAACTATGTGCTCCAGAATTGGTTAATGTAATATTTTTAAGTAGGAATAGACAAATCCAGTCTACAAACTTTGTGATTCCCTAAATTATTGATTCAGGCCTAATAAAAATAAATGAATCATATATGTTCGTACTATTTGTGATTTTGATCATTACATGTAGACTCCTTTTCATTACTAGTTTGGCCATTGTTAGCTCTCCATCCAAATCAGCAATGCAAATTATAGTCATTTGTTTATCAATGGTGAAAGTGCAATGCAAGTAATGGTGGACGATAAAACAAGATAAACCAAAATATATAAGATAAAGAAAAGCAGAAGTGTTGAAAATAAAATAAAGAATGATTCTATTTTAAGAAGAAATAAATATCTGTTAAAGTTAACATGGTATGACTTCGAGCTCCCACTGTTAAGTTTGAATTTACATGTCAACTATTAAAAGGAGAACAAATCCTACGAAAAATTGTAACGAAAAAAGAATAATTTGAGCAAATCAGGCAAAATCAAAGAAAGAGGTTCAGGATACAGGTTGACAGTTATAAGTTTTGTTAATCATACATTATAGATACCATAATCATTCCCAAGTAAGAAAAAATCTTCATAAATTTCAATCACTTCAAAAGAAAGACATGAAAATTGAACTTGATGTGCTAGAAATAGTATAATTCCCTGATTTTTTTTTTTGCAATAACAAATTAAATATTAATGTTCTCGTTTGCAAATTTTCTTCCACAGCATAGCTCAACCAAAAATAAATTGGCATAAGCCTAAGTGCATATTTTTACACCCTGTTTGGGAAAAATGAAACTGAGGGAAGGAAAAGAGAGTGACCAAAAGATGTAGAATATTCTAGCTTTCTCTTGTTTAATGAGGGATGAAAGTGCAATAGAATTCTCTATTAGGCCATCAAACCTTGTCCCTCCAAATTGGGTGAATATGGAGCAAAAAAAATTGAATTTTACCAATTTGCAGTTATCATTAATTTACTCATTAAAAGTGAGTTACTTTTCATGCCTCCCCATTTTCCTCTCCCCCCTAAACAAGAAGAGAGAAAAATTCTCCCAGTCCTATTTCTATATCTTGATTCTCTCTCCCCTCTTACTTTCTTCCCACAAATTCTTTTCTTAAAATCCAAGGTCAGCAGTAGCACCATCCCCATTATAAGCATCTAATAATTAATTCATAAAGTTGAAAAGCAGGATAAACATTTAGAACACGAACCTCAGATATCAGTCGATGTCTTCCTTCAATATCAGCAGCTAAAGCTCTCAAAGAATGGGGCATGCCAAGGACATCATCACCTTGTCCTTCCATCCTGAATGCAGACCTTGGAAATGATTGATTATGATTATGACTTTGGCCACTAGATCCAGAAGGCATCATGGTTTCCTGAGAGGAAGAAGCAGAAGGCCCGGAAGACAATGGAGGGAAATGACCATTATGACTTCCAGAATCTGAGTCCGTGGAAGGAAACAGAGACCAGGCAGCAAATTCTGAAAATCTTTGTTGGTTATGTGTTGTGGGATTACGCTGAGGAATCCAGGCAGGAGTAGGCAAAGGACGAATGCTCAAACTAGGACCCATTCTACTAGAGGAAGCACTGGTCGAAGTACTCATATTTCCAGTGGCCAAACTCCAACCAGCTGGATCCTGTCCCATGTTTCTCATATCATTTGCTGCCACAAACATGGGATGCTCCACATTAGTTCTTGAAATGCTTCTTAAGTTCACATCCTCTCTTAGTGCAACACCTCTTTCTCCAGGAATAAGGGAACTAGATGAACTTACAGCTCTTGAATTGGAAGATCCATTCCAATGGATACGATGCATGTTTCTTGATGCAGCAGAAGTGCGCATAGCATGAGATAGGCCTGGAGCAGCATTTGGTGCGAGCATTGACCTAAAGTCCAAGGGATCACTAATTGAGGCAGGTCTGGGGGACTGGTAGCAAACATTGGAATGCCTACTGCCTCCAGTTGTTGATGCATTGAATGCTAGAGATTCCTGTTGATGCCCAGAATTTATTCTCCTCCCAAAATTTCTCATGGGGTCTTCATTTCCAGTAACATCTGAAGAAGGAAAGGCATCAGATGTCTCGGCTCTCATGCCAAAACCAAATCTTGTATTTGACTGCTCAGGAGGGCTAAAACTAGGAGAATTCTGTGAGGGTGGCGATAAACTCAAGCTGCTTGAAGCATTATGATAAGAAGTACCTATATGCCATGAACCATGTTCAGCTTGTGGTAAGCAACTTGAACTACCACCAGGATATGAATGTGCTGAGGTACCTTCAAGCACTTTTCTCTTGCAGGATGAGCCCCAACCTCCAAAAGAAGAACCTGAGCCACCATTAGCTTCATCCAATGTATAACCAGAAGTTCCAGATGGACCAACATCATCAGAAGACACACTAGGAGATACCTGCTCAATTTCTAATCCCCCAGAACTGAAACAATTAGGATCTAAAATGGCTCCAGTACCAAGTCTGTCATTGCTACTGGCACCCGTATACTCTCTATTTGGATTTAAATCTAGTGATACACTGTCTGAGTTGGAGCCCAGTAAAAATGCTGGCCCAGTCCTAATTGAATTGCCACTGGTGCCACTATTAAGTCTGCCAGGAAAAAGGATACTAGTTGGTTCAAATTCCCTTTCTTCTGACCTTGGACCAGCTATACCATGAGTACCTGCTGAAGAAGACCATCTTTCTTCCATTTTTATACCATCATCATTGGCCTGATTTTGTGTACTTAACCTTGAGCTAGATTCACCCAAACTCCATCCACCAAAGCTCTGAACATTGTGACTGATAGCATTCGCATATGATGCCTCGCCGTAAGATGCAGCAGTATTTGACAGCCTATTCTCTACTGGATTTAGCATGTTATTCACAGAAGATTGTTGACTCATACCAGTACTACTAGAAACAGATCCCTGATCAATGTCAATGATTTCAGGGAAGGAATCAACGACAATTTTTTGCCTTTGCATAAGAACAAATGTATACCACCAAATGAAATGAACAAGTTACTAGATGATGCCCCAAGTTTCCAACATAAAACGATGGTTTGCGTTGTAAACTTATCAAAACACCTAAAAAGAAAATAAAACCACAAAATAACAAACATGAGCTCGAACTGGTTATTGGAAGACCAAAAAATAAGGACTGTATCATATGCATTTTATTTAATCAGCAAAAAGAAGGGAAAAAAAAAAGAATAATAATAAGCAGCACAAAAAAAAAACTGCAGAAGTTATAGAAGGTTCTTGAAACATCCAAACATTCGCTTCAAATGAAAATGTAATTCACACTACAATTAGCTTGTGCCAATGCCAAGAAGTAGCCTGGTTGCATTTGAGTATGTCCTAAACTGATGGCCATGACTTCATACCTGCCCTCAGTCCCCCACAGGCACAAAAAGAGGGGGAAAAAACAGAAGAAAAAAAGGGACAGAGAGTTAAAACCTGATTACTAACATCTGAAACGTCAAAAGCAGTAACCAATCAAGCATTCCAGTTTAGAGAGGACAACGTGAAATGCAAACCCTCCAAGACCTCAAAAAAATACATTGCACAATTACATACACAATCCCTTGACCTTTTATATTTTTGTAAATAAAATTAACGAAAACTGATACTACTGAAGCTAAGCTAATAAACAACATTTTACAAATGGCCATTCCATACTCCAGAGGCTTAGACAATAAATTCTTGATACCACATGCTGAAGCCACAAACTTTTAGAGCTTCAGGCTTTGTATAAGCATGCATAGTGATATATAATTCTGGAGAAAGTATATGAACAGCGCAACAGAGTAAATGCATTTCCACATCATTCCATTCCCATACTAATAAAGCACCCTGTAAATGTAAATGCAATGTTGATTAATTAGGTTTGTTTTTTACATGAAGTTAGAAATAAGATCAATCCCTAAGATAATATTGACTGAAAATTCCACTTACATATATCTCCATTCCCCAGATATGGCATTGTAAAAATTTTAAGAAGAGTAAATTCCACAAATCAAAAAGAGCCTATATGATGTTTTCCATATTACACTACTGATGTTCTAATGTGCACACATTATGCTAGTCGATCTCACTATTATCTTGTACAGTCAGTTTTTCTGATCAAGCATCTCTCAGGGCAAGATGTATATTTTTACTTATATGAGATTTTTACTGACAAGCTTTCATCATGTCTGCCTCAATGTACTACATGATATGGCATTGTACTCTGCAAGAAAGCCCCAGCAAAAGAAGAAAAAAAATGCCATCTCTCTTTACCAGACCCCATCCCACCCTAATCAGGATCAGATGCTGCATCATTTCACTTAGTTCAACGATACATTTAGTAATATAATCGCCAGTACACTTATTTGTCAATACGAATCACTTTATACCTCTTCTAATATCAGTACTGAAGAGTATACACTATGTTGTTTACGGCTAGAACTAACAAATATAAGCACGCTGAAAGTATGCTTCTTTCTTTCCATGTTCTCCTATCCAATCCATATAATGAAATGGCAGTACCAATTACAAACATTATCATCCAATTCAATATACATTCTAAAAAAAATGCCATCTCTCTTTACCAGACCCCATCCCACCCTAATCAGGATCAGATGCTGCATCATTTCACTTAGTTCAACGATACATTTAGTAATATAATCGCCAGTACACTTATTTGTCAATACGAATCACTTTATACCTCTTCTAATATCAGTACTGAAGAGTATACACTATGTTGTTTACGGCTAGAACTAACAAATATAAGCACGCTGAAAGTATGCTTCTTTCTTTCCATGTTCTCCTATCCAATTCTATATAATGAAATGGCAGTACCAATTACAAACATTATCATCCAATTCAATATACATTCTAAAACATATAGAATTGTTGATACTGTTTTACCATATCTAGTGCATGCTGTCCAATTGCCACGACTTAGTTAAAAAGAGAACACAAGAAAATTAATATTTCTTCCCCCATTTAATGTCATTTTCGTTCTTCAAATTCTCTAGAATAAGCTGTGCATGCTATACAACAATGAAAAGAGATGCATAATCACTGAAATTTTGCATCAAACCCAATGTGCTGTATATTAGATTTTTGCCTAATGATAAACAAAAAGAACATGTAATCAACTCCAGTTTACATATACCAATCCCTATATAAGATAGAAATAACCTTTCAAAAGATCAGAAAATCAATAAAACATCATTGGAACTAAAAAATTAAACATTTGCCTTTTCATATAAACATATTCATAAAACAACTATTAAATAAAAAAAATGTAAAAAATCTTAAGAGCCACTTATCTTTCAAAACCTACCCAACCCAATTCAATATTTCTTATATGGATCAAAATAAACAAATACCCAATTCAAAAACAAACAATTTGATACTATAAGCTACCAAAAACCTTCTAATTCCTAATAAATAAAATAAATAAATAAAATGGGAATGAAACTTATGTATACAAAAGTACAACAAAAATTCAATACAAAATCAACATATTCCAACACGGATAAGCCCGATCCTTCTTCTTCTCTCATAATTAAAGCCATTAAAACATTCACCAAAAGTCCAAAAAAAATATGAGATAAAAAGCTTCATTATCATAATAAAATGATGTCAAAACAGCTTAAAAAATAAAATCACAAAAAAAGTACCTGAGATACCGATAATGAGAGGATCGATTTAAAAACCAGAAATATCATACGGGTTGCAAATAGAAGCTGATATAGAATAAAAAAAAAAGTTTTTCTTTCTATAAATATTTTAAATTTATTTTTCTGGGTCTTTTAGAATTTTCCCCCCGCTCTCTGTCTCACATTATATGTTTTCTTCTGGTTTCAGTTACTCAACCCTTTTTTTTTTCGTGCAGAGAGAAAGGGAGAAAGAGGAAACAGCAACAACACTCACCAATGGGTTAGACCTGGGATACAGAGAAAGGAGGGTGAGAAAGAAATATGAGAAAATATAATTAATAAAATCAATGTTATAATAAATCAATTGTAATAAGGTGTCATGATAAAAAAAAATTGTAATAAGGTGTGTGTGCTGGTATGGTGTTTTGGCCTTTTGTGTCTGTTCTGCTGTATTTTTTTTTATCTGAACTGTTCTGCTGTATTTAGAGGGTCAGATTCCTGTTTTACACGGAGCTTTCATGCATTTTTATGGGACCCACCAATCTTAGTTTTTTGTTTTTTTTAAAAAATTATAAATTCAACTGTACATTATTATTATTATTATTATTATTATTATTATTATTATTATTATTATTATTATTATTACCTCCTTTCTCTTTATATAAAAAAAATATAAAATAAACATAAAATTTAAAAAAAAGTTAATAAATTTATTAATCACAATTTATCTTAATTAGACTTAAGTAAATAAAATCATATAATTTATAATGTTAAGAGATAAATAACTAATGAACATAACACTTTAGAAAATATTCATGATCAAAATTTTTATTTTAAAACGAAATAGATAAATTATTCTCTGCTTGTACAATAAAAGCACATATTCGCACAAAAATAATATAAATCATTGTGTATAATTAAATCATTTTCATAGAGTGCAACACTTTGTAAAATTATGCACAAAATATTGAAGAGGGAAAAAAATATATATAGATCGTGTATAAATCTATAAATTCGGGCATAAATATTAATTGTCATTGAGAACTCTTTCGCCTATAAATTGTGGCTTAAAAATGACAACGTGTCATTTAATACAAATGCATTTATTTCAAAATTAGTTCACAACTTCAATATAAAAATTTTAAATCATATCGGTCAATACGAATTAAAATTGTGCTTCAATTATCAGTCTGCTATCGATACCACAACCTCTTTTAAATAAGTAGAGTTCAATAGTTAAAATTAGTGTTTATATTGTGATATATGACAAGAACTAACTCATATTGGTGCCATAATTAAAAAAACAAAGAGAAATTTAATGAAATCTCTTAAACCATAATATTAATTCATGCATTCAAAAGTGAAGCATATTAATTATATAATTTATATTTATCTATCACTAGTCTCGTTTTATGTGCAAAATACAATTATCTACAAGGGTAATTTTAAAATTTTTTTAAGAAACACTCTTCAATACTTTTTATTCTAAATATTTTTCTCTTTATAAAAAGAACACCCTAAAAAGAAATTTTTTCTATATAAAAATAACGAAGGAAATATTATTTTAAGCAAATTATTATTATTATTATTATTATTATTATTATTATTATTATTATTATTATTATAACAATTACTCATCAAAATTCACCCATCAAAAGATTGGAGATGAAAATTTGCAAATCATTTGGATGAGTACAATGAACAAATTAATCTTTCAATTAATATGATTAGTTATGGCAAATTATTCTACCAGCTCAATGAGAATTATCCGAAATGGCGCGATTACTGAAACCTTTAAGCCTTTTAGGGGCATTCATCAAGGAGACTCCCTCTTCCCTAAAAAGTTTTAGAAAATAGCTTTGGTCTTTTGGATTTTAAAGAAAGATTTATTTGAGCTTACAAATGTACTTGGGTCATATTAGAAAAAGAACAAACCAAATAAGCCACGATTTAAGCAAAGATAAATTAACCATAGTCAAACAACAAGCATTTGGGGTAAAAACCTAAGAAAAGTAACTAGGCCAATTACATGAGCTTTAGTCTTTGGGTTAAAAAGGCTTAGGTTCCCATAGCAAGTATATACAAAAAGGTACAAGGCTATAAGTGGTTATGCCATGCTCAATCTCCATACCATGAGTGAAAAGTATGGTATCCCTTACATAACACAACACGGATAACACGGGCGTCCTAACTCACGCACACGATGCAATCTAAATGATGCAATGGATAATATCATGATAAGAAAGAATAGAATAATATAAAGACCAACGGAATCAACTTCTCTTATCCCCAGTGGAGTCGCCACTATGAGCGGGGATTTTCGCCCCCACTCCCGGTGGAATGGTTCTTGCGACTTCGGCACTGTTTAGGCTCGGGGCCTTAGAGAACATGGGCCTAAGCCCGGAGAAAATGGAGTTGCCACCCGGATGGGCCGAGAAAAAGAAAGGGGTGGATGACTCGATTCCTAAGGAATTCCTAACCCCCTAATGAGTTCGGAAAGTTGGGTACGTGTGGGGAAGGTGAGAAATGGCCCAGCACCCCCACAATGCCCGGTTTATTGGAACCAGCCTCTTTTTTAGGTCTTAAAATTATAAAATTCTAAAATATAATGACATTATCTATACTACAATGCAACAACTAAAATAAAGCATCATTATATTAAAATCAAAGCAACGTCCAAATAAAGCAAATAAATGGACACCCATCCGAGGATGGAAACATGTTCTTGCATCGTCCATGTCTAAACTAAATAGGACACCCATCGAAAGGTGGAAACATGTCCTTTACATTGGTCCAAAATATAAAGGCAATTTAAGTTACATGAAAATTAATTAATGAGATACCCAATAATGGAAGCATACCTCTTACAATTTCAATACTAAAATAAATAAATAAAGAAAATGCCCATCCATGATAAATTAAATAAATCAAGTATTGAAATTAAATAAATCAACCATCAAAACATATAATAAACTATATAATCAAATCTAAAATTAAATAAAGTAATAAATATATAAGTTTAGGGTTTTAAAGAATTTAGGGTTTTTGGAACATAGGGTTTTAGAACTTAGGATTTTAGAAACTAGAGTTTTGTAATTAGGGTTTTGAAATTAGGGTTTTTTGAAAATAGGGTTTTGGAATTAGGGTTTTAGGGTTTAACTTACTGCCTTTGAAAAATAGTTTTAGATTTGGAGAGATAAATTATGGTTTTGGAAAAATAATCAATATTTTTTAGTTTAATAATGAAATGGTTTAAGCTTTTGGATAAAAATAGCTTAAGGTTTTGAGTTTCAATACAATAACTTACGGTTCTTGAGGTTTTAGTAAACAAAATAGATTTTGACAATTAATTTAAATCCTCGATAGCTACTAGGTAGTTTTAAGTTTTTTGTAAAACATGTAAGTGGAGTTACGAGCACCAACTGATCAATGTATTAATTAAAGCCAATAATTAAAGTTATTAAAACAAAGATCAATTTACTGCATGTTCAAAGATCAAGTTACCACATGTTCAAAGATCAAGTTATTGCATGTTCTTATTAATCAAAGAAAATGAAGCTACTATGAGCATTAATAATTTATGATTAAAGATCAAACCTATCTAGTCGGTTCCACCAAAAAAATTGATTTATTAATGAACAATGTGAAGACAGTATGTACTCTACCTTTTTCTTTGGTTCTCTTGGTATTTCTGCTTGCTGTTTCCTTCGTTCTAAAAAAAAACTACTGTTATTCTTCTCTGTTTGTTGTTTAATCTCTCTTAATGTTAATTGCCGACCCTTTTAATCTTTTTTTGCCACCCTGTTAAAGCCTAAAATATTATTATTTATAGGCAAACCTCACTCAGAATCCCTAACCCTAATATTAATCCATCCTTAAAACAATTTTTAATTCAATTTGGAAACTAATTTCAAAAAACAATTGAAACCATGTCGACCTGGGCCAACCAGATCGACATGGACCAAAGCCATGTCGACCAGGGGCAACCAGGTCGACATGGCCTTTGGCTCATGTTGACCTGGGCATCTAGGTCGACATGTGCCAAGGCTCATATCACCTGGGCCCTCCTAACTTCAACTAGTTTTGCATTTTCAATTTTTTAGATCGGACCATCTAAAAAAGACTTGGTTTAGGATTTTGTAGTTGAGTTTGTGACTTTTAAAATCGGACTTACTTATTAGAAGTTGTAAACCAGATAAAATTTATTTTGGCATCCTTTAATCAGAACCGTATCAAATTGGGGTCAAAATTAAAGGTCTACACCCCTGTGTAGGCTCAAACCACTGATTTTATTCCCATGTAGGCTCTGATTGATATTTGTGTTTTGTCTCATTCTTTGCATAAGCATGAATCTCCAATTCTGTATAGTGATTGGATCTCTCTTAAGCAATGTGCATTATGTGCCCCCTGATTCCATATATGCCTCTCAATGTTTGCTTCATAGAATATTGATGTTTACTTTGATAACCAATAGGCAATACAAGACAAAAATATAATGTGATATGCTCATTTATGCATGATATGCATGGCCAATACTTATAATGGTTCTACTAACTCAGACCAAGGTGGTCAGCTGAAGTGCTCCCACGGATTCCTTCCAGGTGCTTATTCAGGTCTCGCATTAGAATATCAAAAGCCTTCACATATATGGCTTTTAACTTTAAGATGAAATCATGAGTAGTGGCGGCCCAAGTAACATAGTTAGAGACACAAGAAATATCCATTTCAACACATTCTATTGGTGACTACTTCATGACCTTGCAAGCGATCCTTTCATTAGCCCACTTTTCCCTAATATGCCCTTTGAGATTTGACAGTTCAACACACTTCCCTCAACTTGAAAGTTTATATAACAAGAAATACATTTTTTTTAAATCACATTTTTGCTTTGTTAGATTGGTGTCATTATACCTCAGGACTCAATTTTTTCAAATTAATATATCTATAACATGATAAGCCTAGTTACCATACTAAACTCAGGAATCATTTCCATTTGAGCAAGAACTTTTGCACTTCAGATAGGCACATACACAGTACTTGGCCAAAGGTCTCATTGAGTTTGAATATTGTCTATACATGCTGATTCAAACTATCTCCACTAATAGACTCTATCTACCAAGAGAGATCAACAAGTCTTTAATATGCTTGAAACAGGGTCTATAAAGGACATGGGCTAAATGAAGGCCATTTTCAAATTGGTGCTGATGTAACACTACTGACAAACCCTCACACTATAAGCTTCCTCATTGGAACTGTACGTTGTTGGAAGCATTCTTAAATTTTGAGCACCATTTCCTTCTTCTAGGCATCTTGTTATCTGGTTTCATGAATATAGTTTGAATGTTCTTCCATCATTTGGCAGAATTCTTGATCTTTTCCTTTGCAAAAGCTCAGGACCATCATTTTGTCTTTTTTTTTTTGAAATATCCAATCTAAGACTTTCAAGATTGCGGATTTGGAGCTGTATGGGATAAAATTTTATTTGAATCTTTAACTGGGCTGGACCAATTCAAGTCAATATGTCCTAGTAAACCAAATGAAAGTCTTTTTGTTGCTACATTGGCTTTCTAAACCGCCCTTTTTGGGTTTTATTTTCTTTTTTCTTCTTTTTCTTCTTTTTCATTTTTTCTTTTTTCTTCTCTTTTTTGTGTTTCTTTCTTTCTTTCTTTTTGTCTCTTTTTTATTTTTTTTGTTTCTTTTTTCTTTTTGTATTTTTTCCCTAGCTCTAAGAGAGTTGTCTCATTTATACCATCTTGTGCTTCTAGCTATGAATAGATTGGGAGGATGTTTGCTTCAATAATGATGAATCCTTTGTTGCCTTGATAGATATGAGATATTAAGTCCAATTCAGATAAACTTCAACTATTCTTATGGTCTTGACTTTGTATCCTCTACCTTAATCTTCTTGCCCCTTGACATTAGTGATCATCAGACTTATCATCAGTGTCACAATAGCTCGGGGTAGGTTATTAAGGTTCACAAGCCAATAAAAAGCAACCTAAAATCTTATGAAGGCTTAAAAGAGACAAACTAGGGATTGATGTTAACATGGGTGGATACTAGTTGTTGGCTAACCAAACAATGCCTAGATCATCTCTCCCCTAAATAAGCTGAGTTTAATTTTATCTCGAAAGTTTGTCAAAGCAAGTTCTAAGATCGACTAGGACCTAGACACTCATGATTATGTAGGAGCCCTCTCTAAGTAAATATACATAGCTGAATGCTATAGAAGAACTCCCTCGTCTAGTAAAGTCATTCAAATTATAATGCATAGATACATTAATTTATGAATATCAAGCTAAATTTGTCATTGGTTGTGCACCAAAATGAACATAGACCAATATAAACAAAAGTTTGATAAAAGTAATTTATTCAAATAATCTAAATTTGAAAAACAAAATTGGTCCAGAAAAATGTCAAACAAAAAAATAAAACAAATAGCCAAATAAGCTAAGGGAAGTTTTATTGATTTGAAATCGAAAGATATTTCATCCATTGGACATGTCAGTGACAAGGGCCAAAATAAGCAACCCCTTCAGCGATTTCTCCATCTATATCTTGAAAAAGGTGACAAGACAGAACTTTCATCGATCCTCTTTCTATCATGAAGGTTGATAGTGGTGGCACTCTTCTAAACTTAGGCAATGGATTGGTTTTGTTGTGGGTTTATTGGGCTTAGACAGCTTGCCACTGTTGATCAAACCTTGGACCTCATGTCTTAATCGAGCACATTTATCTGTATCATGCCCTTGCATTTGATGGAATTGACAGAAGGCATTGGCATTAAAGTTTGGTGGCAGAGGATCATACAGCCGTCGAGTAGCCAATGGCTGTAATAGTCCTTTCTTTTGTAACTTGTTGAAAACCCAAGATAGAGGTTTGTCCAACTTTGAAAACTATCTTCTATTTCTTTGACCAATTGTTGCATTGACATTCACTAACTTCTGTGTATCCTGACCACTAGACTGATAACTTTTTCTATCATTTCTTCTTATAGAAAATAATTCTTCTCTCTTTCCCATTCTTCTATTTGCAGTCCAGCTTGGAGAAGGTCTTTGAAATCCCTGATAAGGGTGTGGGACATTCTCTCATGAAGGTTAGACAGCATCCCTCTCACAATCATCCTAGTTTGATCTGAATCATCGGGCCTCTTTTTGAACAATGAATCCTTATTTATCCTCCTTTTCACATAATCAATAAAATTTTCATTCTATTTCTACATTATCGACTCCACCTCCATCAAAGTAACCTCTGACTCGGTGTTGTAACAATACAATTGGATGAAGTCCTTAGACAGTGAATCCCAATTCATCTGATTATCGTCTTCTAAGGTGTTGAACCAATTCTGCACAACAGGATCCAATGAGAGCATGAAGTACCTTAAAGTTTGAGCCTTTGTAGCTCACTACATAGCAGTGATATATTACTTCACATGGAGATGAGGATTTCTAGTTTCATCAAACTTAGCAAAGGAAGGAATCTTGAACTTATAAGGGACCTTATCATCTTGTTCAAACAACTTGTCTACTTTCGGCATCTCTTCATTTTTCAGCTTCTTCTCAAACATCTTCTTCAAATTAGTAATCATCTTCCCAATATCAGAAGTTTTAGTCTTCTCAATAGTTGGTTTTTCCATAACCTTTGGGTCCTTTTTCTTGTCTTTACAATCTTGAAAGTACTGAGCCCAATATTCATCATCGTCCATAACCATCTTGTTATCATTAAAGGCTACCTCACCAACCTTAGCCTTCCCTTTATCATTCTGCTTCTTGGTACTAGTAGATGCTTCAACAACATTCCTAAACATTATAGCAATTTGCCTTTGCATGGTCTCAGCCAGGACCCCCTTTAGTTCTTTCCTTTTGGCATTGAGGGCATCATCTACCATTGTTTGAATCTATTCTGACTCTATTATTTTTGGTGAGAAAGTGACTGAGTCGTGACTGGATTCTACATCATCGGCGTAGGTCGGATTGTTGTAGGCTCTTAAACTGTTGTAATCTAGGGCTGTGAGCCAGAAAGGATCAATGATATGAGATGCAAATGCATGTATGGATGGACACACAAGTAACAAACAAATCAAGTCAACTCAATATGGTAGGAACGAACCTTCCAACCTTATAACTTCCACATACGAATGACGAGTCTCTTTTCATAGGTATATAGCCAACAAAATACCAACATGGGTATCTTATTTCGAACAATTCACTCGTACAGTTTAACCAATAGTTATTCTTTCAAAATTAGAAGTCAGTCCATGATAACTCCTATTAATTAAGTCTTAATCCATTTGATCAACAAAAATAACTTTTATGCTATGTTGGATTAAAACTAAATTAAAAGGTTTATCATAAATAGATTTCCCATTTGGAAAAAATAACTATTCTTTCATGCTTCAAAAAGCCGATTATTAATAAGTCTGTGAGCAGGGATTTTTGCCCCCACTCCCGGTGGAATAGTTCTTGTGACTTCGACACTGTTAGGTTCATAGCCTTAGAGATTACGAGCCTAAACCCTGGAGAAAATGGAGCCACCACCCGAACTGGCCCGAAAAAAGAAAGGGGTGGATGACTCGATTCCTAAGGAATCCCCAACCCCCTAATGGGATCAAAAAATTGGGTATGCGTGGGGAAGATGAGAATGATTCAGCACCCCCACAGTGCCTGGTTCATTGAAACCAGTCTCCTTTTCAGGTCTAATTATTATAAAATTCTTAGTTAATACAATATTATCAATACTACATGCGAATATTAAAATAAAACATCATTATATTAAAAATAAATAATAATGTTTAAAATAAAACAATAAATGAGCACCCATACGAGATGGAAAGGTACTCTTACAACCATATTCAATGTCTAAAACAAGACAAATAGGATACCCACCAAAAGATAAAAACATAGCTATAGACCCTTAAATTTGGACTGGTTTAAATTTAAAAGGTTTATTTTGATCAATTATGAATTTAGATTTCTTAAACCTAATTTTAGAATTAAATTGGAAGTTATATAAAAAGAATAAAAATACTGGCTGAAAATTTAATTATTTTGGACCGGTTTGTGTTGAAGTTAATGGTTTTGGTCGAGTTGGTTTGATATGGGTACTGCCATATCGATTTTGGAGGGCCAAATCGATATGGGTACTACCAATATCAATTTGAGCTTGCCAAATCGATATGGGAAGTGCCTCATATCGATTTTGGCAAGCCAAATCGATATGAGGCAGTTATCTTTCTTTGTTTATTGTTTGTGCATACATGCATACATGCATATCATTAATCCCTTCTGGCTCATAGCCTTGGATTACGACAGTTTAAAAGCTTGCGATAGTTCGACCTACGTCGAAGATGAAGAATCTAGCAGCAACTCAATTACTTTCTCACTAAAAGCAATGGAGCCCGAACAAATTCAAAGCATGGTGGACGCCCTCAATGCTAAAATGGAAGAACTAAAGAAGACCCTGGTTGAGACCATGAAGAACCAATTGGCTATAATTTTAGGAAACAATGTCGAAGCATCTGCTAGCACCAAGAACCCGAAGGACAAAGGAAAGGCTAAGGTTGGTGAAGTGGCTTTTGATGATGATAAGGTGATCATTGATGATGATGACGATTGTGCTCAATACTTCCAAGATCCTCAGGACAAGAAGAAAGAGCCAAAGATTGTTGAAAGATCAACTGTGGAGAAAACTAAAACTTTTGATGTTGAGAAGATGATTACAGACTTGGAAAAGAAATTTGAGAAGAAACTTAAAACCGAAGAGATGTCCGAGATTGACAAACTATTTGAACAAGATGAGGAGGTCCCTTATAAGTTCAATATGCCATCCTTTGCAAAGTTTGATGAAACCAAAAATTCTCACCTCCATGTGAAGCAGTATATCACTGCTATGCAGTCTGCCCGAGCTACTACGGCTCAAACTTTAAGGTACTTTATGCTCTCATTGGATCCTGTTGTCCAAAATTGGTTCAATACCTTAGATGATGACACTCAAAAGAGTTAGGATCTGCTATACAAGGCCTTCATCCAACAATATGGATACAATGCTGAATTAGAAGTTACTCTAATGGAGGTGAAGTCCATTAGATAAAGGCTGAATGAGAATTTTGTGGACTATATGAAGAGGTGGAGAAATAAGGTTGCATTGCTCAAGAGAAGGCCTGATGAATCTGATCAAATTAGAATGATTGTAAGAGGAGTGTTACCTAGCCTTCATGAAAGGATGTCTGATACACTCATCTGGGATTTTAAAGATCTTCTCCAAGCTGGTATACCAATTGAAGAGTGGGAAAGGGAGAAGAACCGTTTTTCAGTAAGAAGGAATGAGAAAGGGAACTACCAGTCGGGCAATCAAAGCACGCAAAAAGAAGTTGATGTTAATGCGATTGGTCAGGGAAATAAAAGACAATTCTCTAAATTGGAGAAACCTCTATCTTGGGTTTTCCACAAGCTATAGAAGAAAGGATTGTTACAACCATTGGCTCCATGATCGCTACATAATTCTCTGCCACCAAACTTCAATGACGAGGCCTTCTGTCAATTTCATCAAATGCAAGGGTATGAGACGGATAAATGTGCTCATCTAAGACATGAGATTAAAGATTTGATTGGCAGTGGTAAGCTACCCAAGCCGGATAAGCCCAATACCAAAAGTAATCCTCTGCCTAAGTTCAACAGAGTGCCACCACTAGCAACTTTCATGGTAGGAGGAGGATTGGAGGAAGATCTTGTCTTATCCTCCTTTCAAGATGGGAATATTGAAGATGTTTCTTTATTTGGTGTTTTATAAAAGAATTATATTTTTTAAAATTAAGATTGTTTGAATAAATTACTTTCATCAAAATTTTTGTTGGTCTTTGTTCATTTTGGTGCTCAACCAATGAAGAATCTAGCTTGATGATTCATGAATTAACATATT
Source organism: Garcia nutans (assembly GCA_947685225.1). Taxonomy (NCBI): domain Eukaryota; kingdom Viridiplantae; phylum Streptophyta; class Magnoliopsida; order Malpighiales; family Euphorbiaceae; genus Garcia; species Garcia nutans. The sequence continues at coordinate 15,883,917 of CANTUV010000032.1, forward strand.
TATGCATCATGACTTGAATAACTTTACTAGGTGAGGGAATTGTTTTACAGCATTAAGTTGTGTATGCTTACTTAGAGAGGGCTCCTGCATAAGTACCTTTATCTAGGTCCTAGTCAGTCTTAGAACATGCTTTGACAAATTTTTGAGGTGATATTGAACTCAACTTATTTAAGGGAGAGATTATATAGGCATTTTTTGATAAGCCAACAACTTGTACCCACCCTATTAAATGTCAATCCCTAGTTGTTCCTTTGGGCCTTCACAGAATTTTAGCTTTCTTTTCATTGACTTATAAGCCCAACAACCTACCCTGAGCTGTTGTTACACTTTTGACAAGTCTTAATATCACTAAGGCAAAGAGGCAAGCAGATCAAAGAAAGAAATGAATAGTCAAGACCATGAGGATAGTTGATGTTCTCAAAACCGTAAGGGTAGTTAAAATTCACCTGAATTAGACCAAATATCACTGATAAAGTTAGGACTGAAGCAGATTAATATCACTCCACTCATTCATTATTAGAAACCCAAGTTGGTACAAACAAGACAACTCTTTTAGAGCTAGAACCAAAAAAAAAAAAGAAAAGAAAAGAACGAGAAAAAAAAAAGAAGAAGAAAAATAAAAAAAGAAAAGAAAAAAAAGAGAGACAAGAAAAAAATGAAGAAGAAGAAGAAGAAAAAGATAAAAGATAAAACCTAAAAAGGCGGTTCAGAAAGCCAACCGAGTTCTCTTTTACCTAAGGTAGCAAAAGGCTTCCATTTGGTTTATAAGGACAGTTTAATTTAAATTGGTCTAACCCAACCAAAATTAGAGAAAAGGGGAAAGACCATCTAGTTTCTAAAAGTCCTATACTTGACAGTCCTACAGGAAAGAAGGACAAAGCGATAAAATGCTCAAAGAAAGGGAAGAGTAGGAAAAAGGAAGAGAAAGAAAAGGGAAAAGAAGAAAAGAAATAAATTTGGGTACCAAACTTTTTGCAAGGGCAAAGACTGTCCCAATCAAGATCTAGATTGATTCCAAGAAGATGGGAGAACACTCAAAGCTCTATCTTTTCATGCTACCAACTATCTAAAGTTCCAATAAGCAGTTTGTAGTGTGAAGGTTTGTCCATAGTATCACATCAGCTCCAATCTCAAAATGGCCTTCATTTAACTCGTGTCCCTTATAGACCCCGTTTCAAGCTTATCAAAGACTTGTTGATCTCTCTTGGTAGGTAGAGTCTATTAGTGGAGATAGTTTGGATGAGCATGCATATGAGATAGAAAATATTCAAACTCACTGAGACCTTTGGCCAATTAATGTGTATGTGCCTATCTGAAGTGCAATAGTTCTTCCATAAATAGAAATGATTCCCGAGCTTAGTACGGTAACTAGGCTTGTCATGTTATAGATATATTAATTTGAAAAATCAAGTCCTGAGGTAAATTGACATTAATTTGGAAAAGCCAACATTTGATTTCAAAATCAAAATTAAAAATTAAAAATTAAAAAAAAATTTCAAGTTAAGGGGAGTATGTTGAACTATCAAACCTCAAAGGACACATTAGGCAAAGGAAATGATTAATGGCAAGGTTATGAAGAAGCTACCAATTGACATACTAAATCATAATTTAAAATGGATGTATCTCTGCCACTTGGGGTCTCCGTTATTCATGTTTTCAATATCTTTAAGATAAATGCCATAAATGTGAAGCTTCCTGTCATTCCAAAGCAAGACTTGAATGGGCATATGGAAGGAGTCAATGAGAATATTTCAGTTGATAATCTCAGTCTATGAGTCAATGGAACCACTGTAAGTATTATCCATGCATATCATGCATACATGAGCATATCACACTCCATTTTTCTTGTCAAAAGTAAACAGTAATATTCTATGAAGCAACCATAAAGTGGATATGGAATTAGGGGGGCTTGGAAAGCCCATTTCTTGAGGAAGCTCCAGTCATTTTGCAAAAGAAGAAATACATACTTGTGTGAAGAGCTAGACAAGACAAACATCAATCAGAGCCTGTATGAGAAAAATCATTGGGGGCAAGGAGAAGATATAAGGGGCCAGCTAAAAATAGTTGAATTTTTTTGAAAAAGTGCAAAAGAATGGAACATTAAAAACTATCAAAAGAATGAAGACGCAAAAGACAAAAGATCAGTCCAGCTAAAAGAGCTGAAGCCGAAGTAAAGACCAGATGTCCAATGGATAAAGATCCACTTTCAAGGGTGAAGACCCAATTTCCAGGGATAAAGATCCATCTTAAAGGATGAAGATCCACTTTCAAGGGTGAAGACCCAATTTCCAAGGATGGAGATCCAGCTTAAAGGATGAAGATCCACTTTCAAGGGTGAAGTCCCGATTTCTAAGGATGAAGATCCAGTTTAAAGGGTGAAGACCCAATTCCAAGGATAAAGATCCAGCTTAAAGGATGAAGATCCACTTTTAAGGGTGAAGACTTGATTTCCAAAGATGAAGATCCATTTTCAAAGGTGAAGACCTGATTCCAAGGATGAAGATCCAATTTCAAAGGGTGAAGACTTGAAGTCCAAAGGATGAAGATCCATTTTCAAGGGTGAAGACTTGATGCCAAGGATGAAGATCTAGCTTAAAGGATGAAGATTCAATTTTAAGGGTGAAGACCCGACATCCAAAGGATGAAGATCCATTTTCAAGGGTGAAGACTCGATCTCCAAGGATGAAGATCCATTTACAAGGGTGAAGACCTAATCTCCAAAGATGAAAATCCATTTTCAAAGGTGAAGATCCGATGCTAAGGATGAATATCCAAGGTCCAATGATGAAGATCCATTTCGAGGGTGAAGACCCACAATCCGTTAAAGAATAGAACAACCAGAACAGCCAGAATTCTCAACTGATAAAAGGTCAGTCAAACTCAGTCTCGGGTCTAAGTACCCAAATCCAATCCAGTCTCGGGTCCAAGTACCCAATCTCAGGTCCAAGTACCCAAACTCAATCCAGTCTCGGGTCCAAATACCCACTCATGGGTCCAAGTACCCAATTAAGTCTCGGTCCAAGTACCCAATCCAGTCTCGGGTATAAGTACCTAAATCTTTTTCAGGTCCAAACCCAAACTAACTCCAACCTCAGGTCGAGAATCCACCCTCATCCAAAATCTACTCAAAGTCGTGTTGCTTTTCACTCTCTTCAACCAAGTCTCAGATCGTTCAAGCAAAGGGCAAACTGTTGACCCTTAAATTTGTACCGGTTTAAATTTAAAAGGTTTATGTTGGTCCATTATGAATTTAGATTTCTTAAACCTAATTTTAGAATTAAATTGGAAGTTATATCAAAATTACAAAAATATTGGCTGAAAATTTAATTATTTTGGACCGGTTTGTGTTGAAGTTAATGGTTTTGGTTGAGTTGGTTTGATATGGGTACTGCCATATCGATTTGGGAGGGCCAAATTGATATGGGAAGTGCCTAGCCCAAATCGATATGAGGGAATTTCATATCAATTTGGCTAGGCCAAATCAATATGGAATCTGCCTCATATCGATTTGGACAACCCAAATTGATATGAGTTTCACTCCTTGTCAATTTTGGCCTTTAATCCGAGTCCTAAACGTGATTGTATTGGCCATTAGACTTCCTAATTACCTTATGAGAGTCGGATTAGGTTTAGGTTCAAGTGTTGTTTTTTATATAAATACATGATTAACATGAATAAAAAAGGGGAGGAGGCAAACTAAGAGGAAGAGATCAAGAGGCGACTGGAATGATTTAAAAAGAGCAACAGGAGACAGAGAGAAAACATCAATAAGTGACGATTTAATTTACAAAATCAAGGCAATAAAAGTAGTGTTGTCTTGATCTAGCTCAACCCAAAAATAAACTTTGATTCAAGCAGTAGCACATATCCAAACAAGCTGATTTAAACACTTTAAATTTGGTGGAGCCTTCAAACGTAGGTAAGTTCTCTAAATTCAGTTTATTGAATAAATAACCATCTTCACCTTTCAAATTTTCATCACACTGTTTGTATAATCAAATTCTCTTTTTTAATTCAAACAGTAGCTAAGGTTCTACTTAAAGTAAATATGATCATTCAAATATTAGTCTAATTTCTCAAACCCCAATTAGATTCATAACTTAACAAAACCCTAATTATTTTCCTCAAAATAAAAACCCCAAAACAATTTTCAAATTCTAAAATCCCCAACTATCCAAAACCCTAGGTTCCTAAAACCCTAATTCCCAAACCTCAATTCCAGAAGCCATAAACTTGAGTTTGCAAATAGTTTAATTATTAAAATTGATCCAATAGTCGAATTTCTAAACCCTAACTCTAGTAAACTCTAAGACCCAAACCCTAATTTGCCTTGTATTTCCTGAAACCTCAAAATAACTTTTTAATTATCGAAACCCTAAATTATTTTTTCCAAACCCTAAATTCTTTAAGACCCTAATTCTAAATGTCAAAACCATAATTCCTCAAAGCTAAAATCCAAAAATCACAATTTATTAAACCAACACCCAGTACTCCCAATAGACTAAAGCCATAACCAAAACCCTTTTTCCTCAAACCTTAAATCGTAGAACCTTAATTTCTTAAATCCTAAATCTTAAATATTAACCTTGTTTATTTAATGGATTAAATTCTAATTTTATTTATCTATTTGATTATGTGATTTGTTATATGTTAATGATGAATGGTTTATTTTATTTTATGAATGGTTTGCTTTTATTTATAGCTGGATGATTCAATATTCTTTTATTTTTCTTAGTTTTAAAATTGTAAGAGGTATGTTTTCACTTTATGAGTACTTCATTAGTTAAATTTCATGTAATTTATTTTATTTTAAAGTTTTTTAGACCAATGTAAAGGACATGTTTTCACCTTTCGGTGGGTTTCCTATTTAGTTTTAGATATAGACGATGAAAGGACATGTTTTCATCATCGGATGGGTGTCCATTTATTTATTTTGTTAGGGCATTGTTTTGATTTTAATATAATGATGCTTTATTTTAATTATTGTATGTAGTATGGATAATATTGTTATATTTAAGAATTTTATAATATTAAGACCTACAAAGGAAACCGGTTCCAATGAACCAGGCATTTCTCACCTTTCCCACATGTACCCAACTTTCCAAACCCGTTAAGGGATTGGGGATTCCTTAGGAATCAAGTCATCCAGCCATTTCTTTTTCCCAGCCCATCCGGATGGCGACTCCATTTTCTCTGGGCTTAGGCCCGTGTTCTCTAAGGCCCCGAGCCTAAACAGTACCGAAGTCGCAAGAACCATTCTACCAGGAGTGGAGGCGAAAATCCCTGCTCACAGTATCCTTTTACATCAATCCAAAACTTTAAAATGATTTAAATTATATTGAAATTTAAATAATGAGGTGCCCATAAAGTGGAAACATACCCCTTACAATTCAAATGAACAATTAATCAAATAAATTAAATCATTCAAACATGTAACACCCTTATACCCTATATACATATAATACATAATAAATGTAATATCCTTATACCCTATATATGTATAATATATACACCCAATATATGTAAACTATGCGTTCATGGTATAAAAATATCACAACCCGGTTTAGTAAAAATTTTTACTTTTTCAGTTTAAAATATTCAATACTTTAAAATGTATATTTAAATAACAAATAAAATATTTATTATAAATCATAGGTTCAAAAATAGGCATTTTTCATAAAAAAAAATTTAGAAAAAATTCGCCAGAGTTTTGTCTGTAATTTGGACATTCCAAAATTTCAACTAAACACAACCTGCAAAAAGGAAAACACTCCCAATAAACCAATCATACATTTCACCTATATTCCTCAATTTCTCCACAATTCTCAAAACATTTATACATATACATATACATCTATATATTAACAACACATATAAAATCCCATTTAAAACAAATTATCCAAAACATTCTTTATATTTTACATTATATACTTCAAAAACATAACATAATATACATAAAACCAAAGTGTGCTAAAATATAAAATATATACATGCTGGTAGTGTCTCTGATCTCGATGAACCAAAATCAACTCTATAATCCAAACCTCAAATCTAGACCCGACCCGGTCTAGACGAACTCTTCGGCTCAACCAGATCTCTCCTGTCACCTGCGTAATGAATTACAATTGGGCTAAGCTAAAAGCTTAGCATTACAAACTTTGATAATAATAAAACTTAAATACAATGCCAATGCATAATGCATTTATGCTATGTCATATTGTGGCATCCAAGCTCACTTTTAAATATATTCTTTCATCATTCAATAATTCACACAAGAACAAACACAAAGCATGGACCCAAAAGATCTAATATGCCATTCAAATCGATACCATGTGTCTAGCCCCGAAGGCAAATCATAGTAATGCTCGAAAGCTAGCCCCGAAGCCAAATCATATTGCAGTGACGCCAAGCATCTAGCCCCAAAGGCAAATCAAGGTATTGCTCAGAAGCTAGCCCCGAAGGCAAATAATGAGGATAACCTCATAGGCATGCCGCCAAACACAGAACTCTGGAAATTGAATAACTTACTAGGCATATAATTATTTTGTATCTATATTTCTATTATCAATTTCTTTTTTCATTTTCTCATAATCAACTAGGAACATTGCCTCTTTTCTCATTATCAATTAGGCACATTGCCTCATTTTCTCTTTTTTTTTCTCAATCATATCAATGTCATTTCATTTCAATTTATCACATTTCATCATATCTCAATATATCATCACAATGTAGCACATTCCACATCAAAATCACATTACCCAAGCACTTTGAGCTATTTTCACATAATTCACATTTTATGAAATTTAGCCATTAACAATGGCTTTTCACAATGCATTTAATGCATATATAACATTATACATGTCATAGTACATTGTTAATGAATAATCAATGCATCAAGTAGCTTAACACATTTTTCCAATTGAAATATGTTAAGCCCATTTTAATGCCAACAAATCTAATTCATCAAAAGTTTGTACTTATCTCTTTAAGCTCTCAAAAGTAAGCCACAAAACTCTCATCAACCTTCTCTTCCAAGTTGCCCTTCAACACTAGGATTGAGCGAATCACCTCTCCTTAATGCCTATACCAAATTTGATCAAATACAATAATTTAATATCACATTCTAAGGCATTTCAAGCATCAAACCTTAATTATACACCACTTTAATCAAAACCCCAAAATATAGCATAACCTTACTTTAACTTAGTAAAACCATATTAAGCCATTTAAATTAATGTTTTAAGTTTATTAATATCATTAGAAATATATTTTAACATGTTTAAACCATTCACATTAATTAAACACATGCCTTGGTACAAAGCCATAAAATGGCATAACCTTCACCATTGAAGGTTTTCCATTCCAACTCATTCCAAACATCAATCCAAGCTTTTTTCCATCCTTAATATCATTAAATAACATGCTTTAAATATTAAAATCAAACAATTCACCATACTTTGAAAATCCTTTTTCTAAAACCCTAAATCAATACTTCCATTCTTAAACTCTATCCAAACTTAACCAAACCCTTCATTTGACTGTAAAATACTTGTTTATGCATCAAAATAACACATTTAGAACCAAAGTCCACAATTAAATCTCATGAATTCAAAAGTCCAATTCTTCCATAACCCTAAATTCTCTCTCTTCACCAATCTTTACTCAAACTTAACCATTTCTTCAATCCAACTTTAAAATCATTTTTAAATTCTTAAAACAACTTCATTCATACCCAAATAAAGCAATTAAAACACATACTTCAAATGTCCAAATCACACATATTCTTAATTTCTTAAAATTCCAAAGAGAGAAGTTAAAGAACTGACTAATTTTAGTGGAAATCACTACTTCAATTCATGAAGCATAGAAGAAGCAAATCCTTGAGTTCTTCATCAATGGTGGTTCGGCCTTGGCAAGGAAGAAGAAGAAGAAGAAGAAGACCAACGTTATTTCTCTGTCCATCCACTTTCTTTTAAACCATATATATATATATATAATGTTTAATTATATTTTAAATTAATTAATTAATTATTTATTTAATTAGAACTCCAAAATTACTTCTTCCATCCAAAATAATTTATTTTTGAATTATTTAAACAATTTTAAATTTCTAAAATTTATTTACCAAAATGCCCCTTGACTTTGACTTTTGACTTTAAAAGTTGACTTTTGTTGACTTTTATATACTATGTATATTTTGCACATATATCACATACACATCCTGCTTTTTCACTTAAAATTCTTTCATTTTCCATTTAAATTATTTATTTAATTTATTCTATTTAATTTTAATTTATTTTATTTAATTTTTAAAAATTTCATATGTTATAAAACATAATATTTAAAATAAAACATCCATCATATAAGTAAATCAAATAAATATATGACAGGCCCAATTCAACATGCATGACCCATTATCGAACCAAAATGACTTTCAAACCATTTTTAGGTTTAAAAATTCTGTTTCGGACTGTTTTAAAGTTTCAAAAACTAAACCGAACTCATTTGGGCCTTTATAAAAATTGGACCAATCAATATAAAAGCTTAAAATAAATTTAAGCCATTAAGAATGAGCCGATAAATAGTTAGGCCATCTTTAATTAGGACCGAACTAGCTTAGGGCCAAAATCCAGAGTCTACAGTTTTTCCCTCTGCTTGAACGATCTTGAATTTATTCAGAGAGTAACAAGCAATATGAGTTTGAACTGATTTTGGACACTGATGGGTTCTAGACCCAAGGTTTGATTGGTTTAGATTCTTGGACCTGAGATTGGACTGATTTGGGTTCTCAACCCTGATTGGTTTGGGTTCTGAATTCATATTGAGTTATGGATTAAAAAATGATTTAGGTTCCGAACCCGAGCTAGTTTGGGTTATGGACTCATATTGGTTTGGATTCTGGACCCGGATTAAGTTCTGGACTCAAAAATGATTTGGATTCTGGACCCGAGCTGGATTTTGGGTTCTCGACCCGATACTGAATTTGGGTTTGGATACTCAACCCGATATTGAATTAGGGTACTTGACCTAAAATTGTATTAGGATACTCGACCCAAGACTTGATTAGTCTCAACTCGAAACTGGATTAGGGTGCTCGACCTAAAACTGGATTAGGGTGCTCAACCAAAAACTGGATTAGGGTGCTCAACCCGAAACTGGATTAGAGTTCTTGACTCAAAACTTAATTAGGGTGCTCGACCTAAAACTAGATTAGGGTGCTTAACTTAAAACTGGATTTGGGTGCTCAACTCGAAACTAGATTAGGTTTATGACCCAAAACTGGATAAGGATTCTTGAACCAAGACTGGATTAGGGTGCTTGACTCAAAACTGGATTAGGGTGCTTGACCTAAAACTGGATTAGGGTTCTTGACCTCAAAATTGGATTAGGATCCTCGACCTGAAACTTAATTAGGGTGCTCGACCTAAGACTGGATTAGGGTGCTCGACCCGAACCTAGATTAGGGTGCTTGACCCGAATCTGGATTAGGGTCTTGACCTAAAACTTGATTGGGGTGCTCGACCAGAAACTTGATTAGTGTTCTCAACTGAGACTTAAGCTCTTCTAGCTTGATCATCCTTTTATTGTTTGGGAATTTTGGCTTTCTTCTAGCCAATTGGTTCCATTCTTTAATGGATTGTGTAGACTCTTAATTTTTGACCCAGTCCAATCCGATATTTTTAAAACAGTCCCAAATAATTTTTGTGGAATTTTAATTAAATAATATTTATTTTAATATTCATTACTTATAATATTTATTTTTAATAAAAATAAAGAAAGAATAATAGTAAAAAAATAGAAAATAATAAATAAATAAAAATCGACGACGAAAAATTTTCGTCACCAAAAATGAATTGGCTTGGGCCAATTCCTGCGGCGAATTGGGAACAAGCCAATTCGCCGCAGGAAATTCCTACGGCGAATTGGCTGGCCCGCATCCCAGTTCGCACGCAACTCTCGTAGCTGGCCCGCTCGTAGCCAGCAGCAATTTTTTGCCAGCGCAATTTTTTTCAAAATCGAATTCTACTTGGTTTTGATTTCTTTTCCTAAATGATTTTTATTTCCTTAGGTTTGGATTTTTTACTATAAATATCACATTAAAACACTTCAGAAGGGACTTTGGAGGACGGAACTGGGATCTTTTGAAAGGGAATTTTGAACCAAACTTGGGACTCTTGAATACTTTCGGCCAAAAGAAAACCCTAGCAAGCAAGGACAAATTCAAGAGACAGCAGCCAAAGGAGGCAATCAATCGTCTCCAGATTGCTTTGCTAAACCAAAACCAAATCTGAAGCAGGCAACAACTTGGTTCAATTTCTTCAAATTTGGTGGAGCCTTCAAACGTAGGTAAATTACTCTAACTTCAGTTTATTAAATCATCAATCATCTTCATCTTTCAAACCATCATCACACTGCCTTAGTTATCTAATTCTTTCTTCAATCTAGTTTAGGCAGTAGCATAAATTAATTCATACAATACTTAAGATCTTACTTAAAGTAAATAATATAATCATTCAACACAAATCTAATTTCATAAACCATAAGTTATTCAAACCCTAAATCCTAATTAACTTTGTTTTTAAACCTTCACAGTAGCTATTTTGTTATAATTTTATTCAGTGAGCTATTTTAATCTTTCAACAATAAATTTGGCTTTCTATATTTGTTTCACCTAAAAATACATAAGTAGTTGATATAGTCAATATTAAAAATACACTCAACTTTGATCATGGAAAAGCATCAAATTCAAAATTCAAAATCATAATATACAAAATCAAGATTTCAAATTATAAACCCTAATATCTTAACCATAAAATCCTAAAACTTTAATAGCCTTAAAGCATGTTTTTCAAATCTAAAATCCTAATTAAACCTTTTTAAAAAACCAAAACAACAATCTGTTTGCTTAAAACCCTAACCAAAACTATTTTTTTATTTTCATAAAACATCTAAAATCCTAAATCTTTAAAACATCCAGTAGCATTATTCTTTTAAAAAATAATATTAGTTCCTCAAAATCCCAAAACCTTGTTTTCTAAATCCTAAACCCTAAAATCTTAATTTTCCATACTAAAACCTACAACTCTAAAAGCCAGTTTCTAAAACCTTAAAACCGTATGGGCTCGTCGAAGGGGTCAATATTCATTTGTGTATTATGAGTCCATGTATTTAACTTTCCTTTTTCCAAAGCCCTAATTTAGTAATTAAAATTCTAAAACCCTATTTTAAGATGTGAGCTCTAAATTTATATATGTATTGCTTTATTTAATTTTAGATTTGATTATGTAGTTTATTATATGTTTTGATGGTTGATTTATTTAATTTCAATGCTTGATTTATTTAATTTATCATGGATGTATATTTTTTTTATTATTATGATTATTATTTGTTTATTTTGGTATTAAAATTGTAAGAGGTATGTTTCCATTATTGGGTACATCATTAATTAATTTTCATGTAATTTAAATTATTTTTATATTTTAGAATTAATGTAAAGGACACGTTTCCACCTTTCAGTAGGTGTCTTATTTAGTTTTAGATATGGATAATGTAAGGACATGTTTCCATCCTCGGATGGGTGTCCATTTATTTGTTTTGTTTGGACTTTGCTTTGATTTTAATATAATGATGCTTTATCTTAATTGTTGCATGTAGTATGGATAATATTGTTATATTTAAGAATTTTATAATATTAAGACCTGCAAAGGAGGCTGGTTCCAATGAACCGAGCGTTGAGGGGTTGCTGGGCCATTTCTCACCTTCCCCACACGTATCCAACTTTTCAAACCCATTAGGGGGTTGGGGATTCCTTAGGAATCGAGTCATCCACCCCCTTTCTTTTTCCTGGCCCGTTCGGGTGGCGACTCTATTTTCTCTGGGCTTAGGCCTATATTCTCTAAGGCCCAAAGCCTAAACAGTGCCAAAGTCGCAAGAACCATTCCACCAGGAGTGGGGGCAAAAATTCCTGTTCACAGTGGCGACTCTAGCTCTTCTAGCTGGACTGAGCATCTGTCATTTGAGAGTTCTGGCTTTCTTATTTTGTTCTTCCTTTTGCAAAAATTTTAGCTAGCTCTCATGTGCTCTCTTTGCCCCCTGCGTAGCAAAATATTGAAAGTGAGACTGAAAATATTTTGTACATGCCTAAAATAAAGAATTGAAATGAGGAAGTTTTGCCCCCTGTGTAGGCTCAAACTAATGATTTTGTTCCCACGTAGGCTTTGTTCGATGTTTGCATTTTGTTTGGTTCCTTGCACAAGTATGCATCTTCATTTCTACAAAGTGACTGGATCTTTCCCAAGCGAGGGACCTTCCATGCCCCTTGACTCCATATTTGCTTTTGATTGTTTACTTCATAGGGTGTTTGCTGTTCACTTTGACAAAGAATAGACAATGGAGTGTGATATGCTCATGTATGCATGATATGCTTGAATAATATTTACAGTAGTTCTATTGACTCACAGACCGAGGTAACCAGCCAAAATACCTCTATGGATTCCTTTCAGATGCTCGTTCTTGTCTTGTATTAAAATGGCAGAAGACTTTACATTTATGGCTTTTAAGATGTTAAAAACATGAGTGGTGGGGCCCAAGCAGCATAGAGATACATCCATTTCAAACTATAATTCAACACATCAGTTGGTAGCTTCCTCATAACCTTGCGAATGATTATTTATTTTGCCAATGTGTCCTTTGAGATTTTTTTAAATCAAATGTTGACTTTGTCAAATTAGTGTCAATTTACCACAGGACTTGACTTTCCCAAATCAATATATCTATAACATGATAACCCTAGTTACCATACTAAACTTGGGAATCATTTCTATTTAAGCAAGAACTGTTGCACTTCAGATAGGCACATACACATTTCTTAGCCAAAGGCCTCATTGAGTTTTAAATTTTGTCTACCTCATATGCTTGCTTATCCAATCAATCTCCACTAATAGACTCTACTTACCAAAAAAGATAAATAAGTCTTTAATAGCCTTGAAAGCAGGTCTATAAGGGATATGGGTTAAATGAAAGCCATTTTCAAATTGGAGCTAATGTGACACAAATGATACATCTTCACACCATAAAGAGCTTTGAACATTCTCTCATCTTTTTGGCATAAATCTAGATCTTGATTAGGACAGTCTTTGCCTTTGTAAAAAGTTGGAGACCCCTCACTCTTTCAGTTTTCTTCTTTTTTTCCTTTCTTTTTTTTTTCTTTTTCTTGTTCTTTCTTTTTATTTTTCTTTTCTTTTTATTTTTCTTTTCTTTCTTTTAGTATTTCATTATTTTGTGCTTTTTCTATGCAAGACTCTCAAAATTACTAACTTGGAGTTGTGATGGGTATCATGAACTAGATTGTCTTTCTACTATTTCTCTAATTTTTTGAATCTCTGGTTGGGTTGGACCAATTAAAGTCAAACTTCTTATCAAAGGCTAAGTGGAAGTCTTCTATTCTTTCAGGTAGAAAGAACTATGTTGGATTTCTGCACTACCCTTTTAAACGTTTGTTATTTTATTTTCCTTTTTTCCTTTTGTTCTTTTGTTCTTTTTTCCTTTTTTTATTTCTAAGAGAGTCATATTGGTCATACTATCCTATGCATCTAACTATAGAGTAGCATGAGTCTACTTCAATGAGGATGAATCCTTTGTAATCTTGATGCCATCATACCTAAATTCAGGTAAACTTCAACTCTCTTTATAGTCATGATTGAACATCCATTACTTATCTTCTTGCCTTCTTAGCAACTCAGTGGTCATTAGACTTGTCATAAGAGTCACAATAGCATAGGGTAGGTTGTTGGGGTTTACAAGCCAATAAGAGTAAGTTAAAAAATTTCATGAAGTCTCAAAGGGACAAAACTAGGGATTGATATTAATAAAGTGGATACTAGTTGTTGGCTAGCCAAACAATGCCTAGATCATTTATCCCTTAAATAATCAGAGTTCACTTTCACCTCGAAAGTTCTTTAAAGCATGTTCTAAGATTGACTAGGACCTAGACACTCATAATTATGCAGGAGCCCTCTCTAAGTAAACATACGCAACTCAATGTTATAGAATAACTCCCTCATCTAGTGAAGTCATTCGGATCATGATGTATAGATAAACTAATTTATGAATATCAAAGGTAGATTCATCATCGATTCAGCATCAAAATGAACAAAAACCAAAAAATTTAATGAAAAATAATTTATTTAAATAATCTTAATTTGAAAAATATAATTGTTCCAAAATAATTAAAGAAAGAAGAAGGAAAATAACTAGCACTCAAGCCTAAGGAAGTTTGTTGAATTATAATCGATGTTAGGGGTAATGGTCATCACATCCTCATCCACAATTCCTCCGTCTACATCTTGAAAAGGACGACAAGGCAGAACTTTCCATCAATCCTCCTTCATCATGAAGGTTGCTGGTGGTGGCACTCTTCCAAATTGTATTGCTTTTAGCATTGGATTTATTGGGCTTGCCACTATATATCAAATCTTGGATCTTGTGTCTTAATTGAGAAAATTTATTTGTATCATTTCATTGCATTCGATGGAATTGATTGAAGGCCTTGGCATCAAAGTTTGGTGGTAGAGGATCATGCAGCGGTCAAGGAGCCAATGATTGTAATAATCCTTTCTTCTATAACTTATTGAAAACCTAAGACATAGGTTTCTCCAACTCTGAAAAATGTCTTCTATTTGCTTGGCCAGTAGTTGCATTGACATCCATTTCTTTTTGTACACTCTGACTGCCAGATTGGTAGTTCCCTCTCTCATTTCTCCTTCTAGAAAAGCGATTCTTCTCCTGTTCCCACTATTCTATTTGCAAGCCAACTTGGAGAAGATCTTTGAAATATGTGATAAGGGCGTGAGATAATCTCTCATGAAGGTTGGGCATGATGCCTCTCACTATTGTTCTGATCTAATCAGACTCATTGGGCCTCTTTTTAAGAAGAGCAGCCTTACTTCCCCTATTCACATAATCAATAAAATTTTCATTCTGCATTTGCCTTATTGATTCTACCACCATCAAAGTAACTTCATATTCCACATTATACCATACTGCTGGATGAAGGCTTTGTATAGTAAATCTCACTTCTTTTGAGTACTTTCTTCTAAGGTGTTGAGCAAATTTTGCCCAATAGGATCCGGTGAAAGCATAAAGTACCTTAGAGTTTGAGCTTTAGTAGCTCAAGCAGACTGCATGGTAATAATGTACTGCTTAACATGTAGGTGAGGATTTCCTATGCCATTGTACTTAGCAAAAGTAGGCATTTTGAACTTATAAGGGACCTCATCATCTTGTTCAAACAACTTGTCCACTTCTAACATCTCTTCAGTTTTTAGCTTATTCTCAAACTTGTTTTCCAGATCAGCAATCATCTTCTCCACATCAGAAGACTCGATCTTTTCAATAGTTGCCTTCTCCACAACCTTTGGCTCCTTCTTCTTATCTTGAGGATCTTGAAAGTACTGAGCCCAATATTCATCATCATCTAAAACCATCTTGTCATCATCGAAGGCCACCTCACCAATCTTAGCCTTCTCTTTGTCATTTTGCTTTTTGGTGCTAGCAGAAGCTTCAGCCTCATTCCTAAACATTGCAGCCACTTGGCTTTTCATGGTTTCAACTAGGATCT
This sequence comes from Garcia nutans, assembly GCA_947685225.1. NCBI lineage: Eukaryota > Viridiplantae > Streptophyta > Magnoliopsida > Malpighiales > Euphorbiaceae > Garcia > Garcia nutans. The sequence goes on from CANTUV010000032.1 coordinate 15,899,536, forward strand.
CCTTTAGATCTTCTATCTAGGTGTTGATTGCATTGTCTATCATCCTCTAAATAAGTTCTGGCTCCATTTCTTTTAGTGATAAGCTAACTGAGTTGTTGCTAGATTCTATGTCACTAGCGTAGGTCGGGTTAACTTGGATTCTTGAACTACTGTACTCCAGGGTTGTGTGCCAGAAAAGATCAATGATATGTGATGCAATACATGTATGAATGGATGCATGGATGCACAATAAAAGAAAATAACAAAAGTAAGGACGTCCTTCCAACCTTATATCACCCACACACGATTGGCGAGTCCCTTTTCCTAGGTATATGGTCAACAAAATATCAACATGAGATATCTTGTTTTTGAACAATTCTTTTAAACAGTTTAACCAATAATTGTATTTTTAAACTTAGAAGTCAATCCATGATAACTCTCATTAATTAGATCTTAATCCATTGGGTCAATAAAAGACAACTTTTATATTAGATTAAAACTAAATTAAAAGGCTTATCATAAATACATTTCCCCATTTGAAAAAACAACCAATGATTCCTACCACAAATAAGCCCATGATTAATAGGTCTTAGCATGAACTAGGCCCACAATTGATTTTAAATATTCTATAATTGACCTAAATAGTTGTAAGCCCATTGAAAAGGTTTGCTTAAAATATTTTTGTTTCAAAGCCCATTGTAAAAGACTTATTTCAAAAAATAAATTTTAGGCTCTGAACTTGGATCATGAGGTAAAAAGAATTTTTGTTCCATCTTGGAAAAGGTTTTATGTCAAAAGACCATCTTTAAAAAGTCTTGAAAATAATTTTGGTATTTTGGGTTTTAAAAATTATTTTGGGCTTATAATATAATTAGGTCATATTAGAAAATAACAAACCAAATATGCCATGATTCAAACTAAGATATATCAAACATAGTTAAAGAGCAAGCATTTTGGTATAAACCTAAGGAAAATAAATGGGCCAACTACATGGGCTTTAGTCTTTTGGCTAAAAAGCTTAGGTTCCCATAGCAAGTATATACCAAATGGTACGAGGCTATGAGTGGTTATGCCATGCTCGATCTCTATACCTTAAGTGAAAGTATGGTATCCCTTACATAACATAACACGGGTTACACGATCATTCTAACTCACGCACACTATAACACTTGATTAATTACTAGTACAAAGCGACATTCACAAGTATACAAGGTTATTGTAGCAATGATGATCGCCCCAAAGTCGTCTCATAAGGAAGAAATTATTTTGGAATAGTTTGATTTAAACAAATAATTAAAAAGGATAAGTGTGTAGTGTTTGCAATATTGTTGAAATCGTAGTAAAAGTAAAATTGCAAGAAAATAATTATCGATGTGCTTAGAAGTGGTTTAATACTTGGAAAGGTACCTAGGGTTGTAGATCAATTTGATCAAAACTTGATTCTCAAATTACCCATTAATATAACCTTGTAATTTAATTTATTCCTTAAGTTTAATTAGTCAATTACAAATTCATTAGTTTTCACATTCATGAATTAACAACAACCAATTATTTTGAATTTACAAATTAAAAGAACCCCTATAACTTATATTTCTAATTCATTCTTATGGTAGTTAATTGTATAGTTCCTATATCAAATTTCACCTTTCGGTTCATCATTCAATATATATAGATCAATAGGTGGCCAATCTATCAACCTAACATTTAATCCAATACAATCAACCAACACCAAGGTATATTAATGGGATTATCAAATCAAGCCATTCAATCAAATCTACTACAGCCCTATGCAAGAGTAATTTATCTCATCATCATTACAAAATATATATTCATCTCAACATAAATCAAATCACAATTATACATTGAAATATTAATGTTCATAACAAAACAACAATAATTTAGAAATGAATTAAATGTGAGAATAAGAAACCTTTGAAGATGCCAAGAGTTGATCTTCTTGTCTTCCTCCTAGCTTCAACTTGAATTTGATGAGAAAAACTCCCAAGCCCTCTTCAATCAATGGCTTTACTCTTGAAAGATCGAATGGAAACTCTGTCAAGCCTCTAACTCTTCAATCAAGCTTATTCAACCCTAATCCTCAAGAGCTTGCTAGCCCAATTTTTATCCCAAAAGTATTGTCTTATTCTTGGAAGAAGTGGAAGATGAAAGGAAGATGAAGATGAAGGTGATGAGAATGGTGTCTTCCAAACCTAAGAACTCCAAAACTAACAACCAAGACTCCAACTAAGAACAAGATAGCCTCTTCCAATTGACCAATGTGTATGTCTATTCCATTTTCCTCCACTTCTATTATTTTCAATATTTTAAGGCACAAAAGAATGTTTCCAACTCCACTCACTTATCTTGTCTCCTCCCTTTTGTTTATTTATATTTAATCCCATAAAGTCATCCATCTTTTACACATTTTTAATATTTCTTCTCAAAAGATGATGCATGTTGTCTCCCACTTGTCCCTTGATTTGTCCAAAATTATTGAAAGAAGCCACATGAGACACGACACAGTCATGAGTGACTAGGCCGTGTCACTCAAACTTTCATTGGACACTACCAAGCCATTAGGCCATGTCCATGGCTGCATTATTTTCCTTCTTTTCTTTTCCAGGTGTGACAATGCCAAGACCAGCCTGGTCGTGTCTCTTGAAAGTGTTCTCTACTATCTCTATGCTGTCTCTTTATTTTTTAAATGGGACGCGGCCAAGGCCTTGGCTGTGTCATGTGACACGGCCAGTGGCTTGGCCGTGTCTCTTGCATATATCTGTCTCTGCCAATTTTTCTTGAGGGACATGACCAAGTTGACTTGATATGGCTGTGTCATGTGAGTGGTTCATGCCTCTTTTCTTGGATGAGGGACACGACCAAACCATGAAGTGTCTTGGCCATATCTTATGTTTTTCCATCATTTTGATCCATCAATCCATTCTTTTGCACTTTAACCTAAATCAAACACTTTAAGCAAACTTTAAACACAAATTAAAAGAAAAATTAACTTGAAGCCTATAAAATTAACCTAAACATGTATACATATTTGATCAAAACACACACAATGCAATCTAAGATGATGCAATGGACAATATCATTATAAGAAAGAATAAAATAATATAAAGACCAACGGAATCAACTTCCCTTATCCCTAGTGGAGTTGCCACTGTGAGTGGAGATTTTTTCCCCCACTCCCGGTGGAATGGTTCTTACGACTTCGACATTATTAGGCTCAGGGCCTTCGATAACACGAGCCTAAACCTGGAGAAAATGGAGTTGCCACCTGGATGGGCTGGGAAAAAGAAAGGGGTGGATGACTTGATTCCTAAAGAATCCCCAACCCATTCAAAAAGTTGGGTATGCACAGGGAAGGTGAGAATGACCCAGCACCCCACAACGCCCAGTTCATTAGAACTGCCCTCCTTTTTAGGCCTAAATATTATAAAATTCTTAGTTAATATGATATTATCCATACTACATGTGAATATTAAAATAAAACATCATTATATTAAAATTAAGAATAATGTTCAAAATAAAATAATAAATGGACACTCATACAGGATGGAAACGTACCCTTACAATCATGTCCAATATCTAAATAAGACAAATAGGATACCTACTAGAAGGTGGAAACATATCCATTTACATTAATCCAAAACTTTAAAATGATTTAAATTACATTGGAGCTTAAATAATGAGGTACCTACAAAGTCGAAACATAACCCTTACAATTCAAATGAACAATTAATCAAATAAATTAAATCATTCAAACATGATATTTAAAATAAAACATCCATCATCAAATACAATATACCATCCATCATATAAACAAATCAAATAAATAAATGAAACTAGAGTTTAAGCTATTAAATAAATAAAATTGTGATTTTAAATTTAAAAGGTTGATTTTACAGTTTGGGAATTGGAATTTTAAGGCTACTGGATAAAGTTGGTTTTAGTATTTTGACTGAGCAAAATGGTTTAATAAATTAAGGTTTGGAATTTTGAGAACAACTTAGGGTTTTGGAAAATTATGAAAATAGATTAGGGTTTCGACAACTAGGTATTATGTTTTAGGATTTTAGAAACTAATTTTGAGATTTTAAGAAACAGGTTACTGGGATATTAGGGTTTGGGAAAAATAATGATCAAGGCTTTGGTTTTTACAGACTAGGGTTTTAGATTACTTACTAGAACCATTTTAAAAAAAACACAAGAACATATATTAAAATACCAAACCTAGCTACTGGTTCAATTGGTAATTAATATTCAGTATTTAAAAGAAAGAACATGGCTATCAATATTCAATATAAAAAAAAAGCATGGTTATTGGATATTTGTAAAAGTGCAAGAATGAAACAAAACAGTCAAACAAGAACAAAGGAATTACTATAAATTTAAAATAAAATGAATAAAGATTGTAAACCTCCGTTGTCGGTTCCACTGATAATTTTATGTTGATACAATCTTTATATTTGCACCACAATTAATTCTTGGTTGAACGAAAAGGAGATAGTCATTCACTGCCTTCTTGGTTTGATGTTTAATGTTTTGTGTCTCTGATCACTGAACTGCAAGGGTTTTATGCTTACCATTTTCTTTTTATTGCTTGTTGCTACCTTTTGCTGGTCCTTAAAACGTATATTTATAAGAAAATATTATGTTAAACATCATAAATCAATATTAGTTTCCTAAATAAGCACAATTTTCTGAGGTATATTAAATTAAAACAATTTGAATTTTAAATTAATCATGACCATGTCGAACTAAAATCAACTAAATTTGAGGCTAAACCTGACCATATCGACCTAAAAACATCTTAAAAAGACATGGACTAGGGTCTATATCGAGCTGGGCATGCCCTAGTTTGATATGGGCATGTCCATATCAAACTGGGGGAGTCCCAGTTGGATATGGCTTTCCATATCAAACTGGGCATGCCCCAGTTTGATATGGACACATCCATATTGAACTGGGCAAGTCCTAGTTCAACATGGATGTCCATATCGAACTAGACAGGCCCAATTCGACCTATATGACCCATTATAGAAGCAAAATGACTTTCAGACTATTTTTAGGTTTAACAATTCTCTTTCGGATTGTTTTAAAATTTCAAAACTAAATCAGACTCATTTGAGCCTTTATAAAAATTTGACCAATCAAGATAAAAGCTTAAAATAAATTTAAGCCATTAGGAATGAGCCGATAAGTACTTAGGCCATCTTTAATTAGGATTGAACTAGCTTTGGTTAAAAATCAAGGGCCTGCAAAGTCTTAGCGTAAACTCACAATTGATTTTAAGTATTCCATAATTGGCCTAATTAGTTGTAAGCCCATTTTAAGAAAAAGGTTTGAATGAAAAATGGTTTTATTTCAAAGCCCATTGTTAAAAGGTTTACTTCAGAATGAATCTTTAAGCTTTTAGCTAGTGCCATTAGGTGAAAAAATGTTTTTATTTCAAAGCCCATTGAGAAAAGATTTTTCCAAAAATAGATTTTGGGCTTTGAGTTTTGGCCATGAGGTAGAAAGAATTTTTGACCCATATTGGAAAAAAGGTTTTATGTCCAAAGACCATTTTGAAAAATTTTGAAAATAGTTTTTGGTCATTTGGGCTTAAAACTTATTTTTCACTTACAATATAATTAGGTCATATTAGAAAAAGAAAAATCCAAATAGGCCATGATTCAAACAAAGATATATCAAACATAGTCAAAGAGCAAGCATTTGGGTATAAACCTAAAGAAAATAACTAGGTCAACTATATGGGCTTTAGTCTTTGGGTTGAAAAGCTTAGGCTCCTATAGCAAGTATATACCAAAAGGTACGAGGCTATGAGTGTTTATGCCATACTCGATCTCCATACCTTGAGTGAAAGTATGGTATCCCTTACATAACACAACATGGGTAACACGTGCGTCTTAACTTACGCACACAATCCAATCTAATATGACACAATGGATAATATCATAATAAGAAAGAATAAAATAATATAAAGACCAACGAAAACAACTTTTCTTATCCTAAGTGGAGTCACCACTGTGAGCGGAGATTTTCACTCCCACTCCCGGTGGAATGGTTCTTGCAACTTCGGCACTGTTAGGCTCAGGGGGCTTAGAGAACACGAGCCTAAACCTAGAAAAAATGGAGTCGCCACCATGACGGGCTGAGAAAATAGAAAGGGGTGGATGACTTGATCCTAAGAAATTCCCAATTCCCAATTGGGTTCAAAAAGTTGGTTACGCTTGGGGAAGGTGAGAAGGACCCAGCACCCCCATAACGTCTGGTTCATTGTAACAGGCCTCCTTTTCAGGTCTAAAAATTATAAAATTCTTAGTTACTATGATATTATCCATATTGCATGCGAATAATAAAATAAAACATCATTGTATTAAAATTAAAATAATGTTCAAAATAAAATAATAAATAGGCACCCATACAAAATGGAAACGTACCCTTACAACCATGTCCAAAGTCTAAAATAAATAGGATACCAGCCAAAATGTGGAAATGTATTCTTTTACATTAGTCCAAAACTTAAAATAACTTAAATTACATGAAAATTAAATAATGAGGTACCCACAAAGTGGAAACATACCTCTTACTATTCAAATGAACAATTAATCAAATAAATTTAATCATTCAAACATTAAAATAAAACATCCATTAATAAAACATCCATTAAGATATAAACATCCATTAATTATTAATTTTACATTCAAACATCATATTAAACAATAGATTTACAAACTAAGGTTTTAACTTATGAATTAGGGTTTTAAGAAGATGTGATTAATATTTTAGGGTTTCATGAAAATACAATTAGGGTCTTTATAAAATTAGGATATTAAGGAAATAAAGCTAGGGTTTAGGGTTTTTAGAAAAATATAATTAGGATTTAGGGTTTTTAGAAAAATGGGATTTGGTTTTCAAAGTTTTAAAAATTGGCTTTTTGGGTTTTGGGATTGAAAACTGTTTTAGGGTTTTTAGGATTTAAAAACTGTTTTAGGGTTTTAGGATTTAAAAACTATTTCAAGGTTTAAAGATATTGAAAAATAATTTTAGGGTTTTGATATTGAAAATATTTTATCAGGCCATTAGGGTTTTAGGATTTATTTTGGCTATTGGGATATCAGGATTTTTAAATCTATTTTAGCTACTGCGACTTTAAAATTTTGTTTAAATATTTTGAAATTCAATTAAATAATTTAATGGGCATATAAACATACCATCACAGAAATAAACTAAAACCAATATGAACCATGCTTTAACTAAGTGGGTTATTGAGTCATGCTTCAAGTAAGCTACTGGATGTTTATAAAAGTGCAAAAATGAAACAAAACAATGAAACAAGAACAAAAGAATTACTACAAACTTAAAACATATTGGATAAAGGATTGCAAACCTCCGTTGTTAGTTCCACCAATATTTCAAATTTCATCAAATTTATATTCGTACCAGTAGTAAAATCTTGGTTGAACAAGATAAAGATGGTAATTGTGGACCCTTAATTTTTGACCCAGTCCGGTCTGTTATTTTTTTTATAGTCCAAAATATTTTTTGTGATATTTTGATATTTATTTTAGTATTTATAATTTTAAAAAAATTAAAAATGGTGAAGTGAATAAAAATAAAAATAATAAATAAACAAAAATAATAAATAATAATATAAAAATAAAAATAAAAAAATTCAACGATGGAAAAATCGGCGACCGAAAAATCGGCGCCGAAAATAATTGGCCAAGGCCAATTTCGCCTGTAGGAACTTCCTGAGGGAGAAATGGCTTCTAGCCACCGAGCTTGCAATTCTCCACGCCAATTCTCGCTCGCACTAAGCGCCTAGCTCTCGCAGCCCGTCGCAGTTTTTGCCAGCGAAATTTTTCCAATCCAATTTTTTCCGAAACCAAATTCTATTTGGTTTCGGTTTCTTTTCCTAATTAATTGAGTTTCCTTAAACAATTAGAGCTAGGCATATAAATTTTCCTATAAATAACACTTTAAAGGACTAGAAAAAGGGGGGTCGAACTTTTTAGAGGAGAGAACTTTGGACTTGGATTGAATAGTGGAATAAGTAAGCAAGCAATCAAGTCATCAAAGGCAGCAATCTTGCCTTTGTCTCCATTCATCCAGAAGTTAATTTTGGTCGAACCAACTACGCAGGTTTGATCCTTAATCATAAACTACTCATATCTTTGTTTTTTTGATTCATAATAATATACATACAAAACTTTGATCTTTGAATATGCAATAACTTGATCTTCGATTCAAAAACCCTAAATGATTTCTTCTATTTCCAAATACCTTAAAAACCCTAATTCACTTCTTCTGTTTCCAAAAACATTAAATGATTTCTTTTGTTTCCAAATACCTTAAAAACCCTAATTCACTTCTTTTGTTTCCAAAAACCTTAAATGATTTCTTCTGTTTCCAAATACCTTAAGAACCCTAATTTGTTTCTTTTGTGTCCAAAAACCTTAAATCATTTTTCTATTTCCAAAAGCTTTTAAAAACCCTAAACTTTTTTCTTTTAATTCTTTTCCAAAATTTCCAAATGTTTTGTCAAACATCCAAACTCTAAACTTACCTTACAGTTTCTAAAATCACAATTACTTTATAAAACTTTAAACTATTTTCTTCAACTCCAAAAACCAAATATATTTTCTAAAACATTAAAAACCCTAGTTCCCTAAAAAACTGATACGTAAACCCTTGTTTTCCTAAACCCTAATCCTTAAAACCTTATAAACCTAAATATTCAAACTCAATACAGTAAACCCAAAACAACAATCCAGTAACCAAGAATTATAAACCTAATGTTTTAATTATTCTAAAACCCTAATTTCATAATGTTACCCCTAAACCTTAATTTGATTCACGAAACCCTGATCCATTTTAATTCTCTTAAAACTTACAGTAGCCTAAACAAATGATAATAATAACACTAAAATCCCAAGACCCTAAATGTTAATTAAAGAACTTTAAATAGAAACCATAACCCTAATTTGTATCTTTACTTGCTTTATTTTAGATTTGATTATGTAGTCTATTCTATGCTTTGGTGGTTGATTTATTTAATTTCAATGCTTGATTTATTTAATTTATCATGGATGAATATTTATTATATATATTTTGATTGATGTTTAATATCTTTGATGAATGAATTATTTATGATGAATGTTTATTTACTTTTATCGATTTATTTTGATTTCCAAATGTTGTAAGAGGTATGTTTCCACTGTGTGGGTACCTCATTAATTAAATATCATGTAATTTAAATTGCTTTTATATTTTAGACCAATGTAAAGGACATGTTTCTACCTTTTGATGGGTGTCCTATTAGTTTAGACATGGATGATGTAAGGGCATGTTTCCATCCTCGGATGGGTGTCCATTTATTTGTTTTGCTTGGACATTGCTTTGATTTTAATATAACGATGCTTTGTTTCAATTGTTGCATGTAATATGGATAATATTGTGATATTTAAGAATTTTATAATATTAAGACCTGTAAAGGAGGCCGGCTCTAATGAACCGGGCATTGTGGGGGTGCTGGGCCATTTCTCACCTTCCCCACACATACCCAACTTTTCGAACCCATTAAGGGGTTGGGGATTCCTTAGGAATCGAGTCATCCACCCCTTTCTTTTTCTCGTCCTGTCCGGGTGGCGACTCCATTTTCTTCGGACTTAGGTTCGTGTTCTCTAAGGCCCCGAGCCTAAACAGTATCGAAATCATCTATCAAACATCCAAACTCTAAACTTACCTTACAGTTTTCCTCAGTTTGATATGGACATGGTCCATATCGAGCTGGGCAAGCCCTAGTTCGATATAGATGCCCATATCAAACTAGGTTTTTCCTAGTTCTATATATGCAAAGTCCATATCGAACTGGGCAATGCCTAGTTTATTGCCCAGTTCGAGATGGACCATCCATATAGAACTGGGTAGACCCAATTCAACATGGCATGATCTAATATCAAACCAAAATGGCTTTCTGACTGTTTCTTGGTTTTAAAACTCTCTTTCAGACTGTCTAAAGTTCCAACAAGAAATTTGTAGTGTGAAGGTTTATCCATTGTGTCACATTAGCTCCTATCTTAAAATGGCCTTCACTTAAACTTGTGTCCCTTATAGACCCCAATTCAAGCCTATTAAAGATCTACTAATCTCTCTTGGTAGGTAGAGTCTATTAGTGGAGATAGTTTGGATGGGCATGCATATGAGATAGACAATATTTAAACTCAATAAGACCTTTGGCTAAGAACTTTGGACTTGGATCGAATAGTGGAACTTCAGATTTGAGAGGAATAAGCAAGCAAGCAATCAAACCATCAAAGGCAGCAATCTTGCCTTTATCTCCGTTCTTCCAGAAGTTAATTTTGGTGGAACTAACTACGCAGGTTTGATCCTTAATCATAAACTACTCATAGCTTTGTTTCTTTGATTCATAATAATATACATACAAAACTTTGATCTTTGAATATGTAATAACTTGATCTTCGTTTCAAAAATCCTAAATGATTTCTTCTGTTTCCAAATACCTTAAAAACCCTAATTCACTTCTTTTGTTTCCAAAAACCTTAAATGATTTCTTCTGTTTCCAAATACCTTAAAACCCTAATTCACTTCTTTTATTTCCAAAAACCTTAAATGATTTCTTCTGTTTCCAAATACCTTAAACCCTAATTCGTTTCTTTTGTGTCCAAAAACCTTAAATCGTTTTTCTATATCCAAAAGCTTTTAAAAACCCTAAACTATTTTCTTTCAATTCTTTTCCAAAATTTCCAAATGTTTTGTCAAACATCCAAACTCTAAACTTACCTTACAGTTTCTAAAAATCACAATTACTTTATAAAACTTTAAACTATTTTCTTCAACTCCAAAAACCAAATATATTTTCTAAAACACTAAAAACCCTAGTTCCCTCAAAAACTAATACGTAAACCCTTGTTTTCCTAAACCCTAATCCTTAAAACCTTATAAACCTAAATATTCAAACTCAATACAGTAAACCCAAAACAACAATCCAGTAACCAAGAATTATAAACCTAATGTTTTAATTATTCTAAAACCCTAATTTCATAATGTTACCCCTAAACCTTAATTTGATTCACAAAACCCTAATCCATTTTAATTCTCTTAAAACTTACAGTAGCCTAAACAAATGATAATAATAATACTAAAATCCCAAGACCGTAAATGTTAATTAAAGAACTTTAAATAGAAGCAGTAACCCTAATTTGTATCTTTACTTGCTTTATTTTAGATTTGATTATGTAGTCTATTCTATGCTTTGGTGGTTGATTTATTTAATTTCCATGCTTGATTTATTTAATTTATCATGGATGAATATTTATTATATATATTTTGATTGATGTTTAATATCTTTGATAAATGAATTATTTATGATGAAAGTTTATTTACTTTTATCAATTTATTTTGATTTCCAAATGTTGTAAGAGGTATGTTTCCACTGTGTGGGTACCTCATTAATTAAATATCATATAATTTAAATTGCTTTTATATTTTAGACCAATGTAAATGACATGTTTCTACCTTTTGGTGGGTGTCCTATTAGTTTAGACATGGATGATGTAAGGGCATGTTTCCATCCTCGGATGGGTGTCCATTTATTTGTTTTGCTTGGACATTGCTTTGATTTTAATATAACGATGCTTTGTTTCAATTGTTGCATGTAATATGGATAATATTGTGATATTTAAGAATTTTATAATATTAAGACCTGTAAAGGAGGCCGGCTCTAATGAACCGGGCATTGTGGGGGTGCTGGGCCATTTCTCATCTTCCCCACACGTACCCAACTTTTCGAACCCATTAAGGGGTTGGGGATTCCTTAGGAATCGAGTCATCCACCCTTTTCTTTTTCCTGTCCCTTCCGGGTGGCGACTCCATTTTCTCCGGACTTAGGTTCGTGTTCTCTAAGTCCCCGAGTCTAAACAGTATCGAATTTGCAAGAACCATTCCACCGGGAGTGGGGGCGAAACTCCCTACTCACAGTCATCCATTTCCTTCTTGGTTTGATGATTTGTTATTTCTGCTTACTCAATCTTTGATAATGCTAGGGTAATGCTTGTTGTTTTGGTTATTTTTTCTTGATAATTGGTCCCTTAGTTGCTTGTTTTAGCCCCCTGTATTTATAAGAAAATACTAGGTTAAATTCTTTTAAATGAGTATCAGTTTCCTATTTAATCACGGTTTTATCTGAGGCTTATCGAATTAAAACACTTTGAATTCGTGATAAATCATGACCATGTCGAACTAAAACGAACTTAATTTGAGCTAAAACCTTACCATACCAAACTAAAACCAACTAAATTCGACATGGACTAGGGGCCATATCGAATTAGCATTCCTAGTTCAATATGGACAAGGTCCATATCGAACTGAGCATGCCCTACATCTATATGGATGACCATATCAAACTAGGTTTTCCTTAGTTGGATATGGACATGGTCCATATCGAGCTGGGCAACCCCTGGATTGATATAGATGCCCATATCAAACTAGGTTTTCCCTAGTTCTATATGTGCAAGGTCCATATCGAACTGGGCAATGGCTAGTTTTATATGGACCATCCATATAGAACTGGGTAGACCCAATTCGACATGGCTTGATCCAATATCAAACTAAAATGGCTTTCAGACTGTTTCTTGGTTTTAAACTCGCTTTCAGACCATTTCAAAGCTTTAAAACTAAACAGGACACATTTAGGCCTTATAAAAATTGGACCAATCAAAATAAAAGCTTAAAATAGGTTTAAGCCATTAGGAATGGGCCTATTGGTACTTAGGCCATCTTTAGTTAGGTCTGAACTAGCTTAGGGCCAAAATCAAAGGTCTACAACAGTGTGATATGTTAATGTATACATGATGTGCATGAATAATACTTACAGTAGTTCTATTGACTCATAGACCGATGTGATTAGCAGAAGTGCTCCCATGGGTTCCTTCTAGATGATCGTTTAGGTCATGAATTTAATTGGCAGAAGACTTTATATTTATGGCTTTCAAGATGTTAAAAACATTAGTGGTGGGGCCTAAGCAGCATAGTCAAAGATACAACCATTTCAACAAATTTTATTGGCGACTTCTTCATGACTTTGATGGTGATCCTTTCACTAGCCCACTTTTACCCAATATGTCCTTTGAGGCTCGACAGTTCAACACACTTCCCTTAACTTGAAGGTTTATGCAATAAGAAAAACATTTTTTTTTAATTTTAAAATTCAAATGTTGACTCTATTAAATCAATGTCAATTTACCTTAGGACTAGACTTTTTCCAAATCATTATATCCATAACATGATAACCCAAGTTACCATACTAAACTTATGAATCATTTCCATTTAACTAAGAACTGTTGTACTTCAGATGGGCAAGTACACATTACTTGGCCAGTGGTCTCATTTGAGTTTCAATATTATCTATCTCATATGCATACTTATTGAAATAATCTTCGCTAATAGACTTTACATACTAAAAGAGATCAACATGTCTTTAATAGGCTTGAAATGGGGTTAATAAGGGATATGAGTTAAATGAAGGCAATTTTTAAATTGAAGCTAATGTGATACTTGTTCACACTATAAACTTTCTACTGGATCTATCGATAGTTGGAAATGTTAAATTCTAGAGTTCATTTCTAACTTTCAGGCATCTTGTTTTCTTGCTTCATGGAAAGACAAAACTTGAAATCTGGCATCATGAAAGGATAGAGATCATGTTCTTGGTAGAAATCCAGATTTAATTAGTATAATCTTGATCTCTTTCTTTTGCATAAACCCAGGACCATCATTCTGCCAATTACTCTTTTTAAAATATCAAATCAAAATTCTTCAAAATTGTGAATTTGAAGCTATGTGGGATGAAAGATAGTTTGTCCCCTATTGTCTAGTTTTATTTGAGTTTATAGCTGGTTGGACCAATTAAAGTCAATATGTCTTCATAAACTAAATGGAAGTCTTCAGATGCTTCAGGTAAGAAGAACTTTGTTGGCTTTCTGAACCACCCTTTTAGGTTAATCGCCCTTTGGGATTTTTCTTTCCTTTCCTTTTCTTTCATTTTTCTTTTTTTTTCTTTGTCATTTTTTGTTTTTTTTTCTTTGTTTTTTACCCTAGCTCTAAGAGAGTTGTCTTATTTGTACCATCTTATGCTTTTGGCTAAGAATGGGGTGGGGTGAGTTTGCTTCAATAAGGATGAATCCTTTGTTGCGTTGATAGATCTAAGATATTAAGTCCAATTCGGGTAAACTTCAACTATCCCTATGGTCTTGACTTTGCATCCTCTTCCTTGATCTTCTTGCCCATTTATATCAGTGATCATCAGACTTGTCATAAGTGTCACAATATCCTAGGGTAAATTATTGAGGTTCACAAGACAATAAAAGCAAGCTAAAATCTTATGAAGGCTCAAAGGGGATAAACTACGGATTGATGTTAATGAGGTGGATTCTAGTCATTGGCTTACCAGACAATACCTAGATCATTTCTCCCTTAAATAAACAAAGTTTAATTTTGCCTCAAAAATTCATCAAAGTATGTTCTAAGATTTACTAGGTGTTGCGGTCTAATAAACACTACTAGAACTACAATCGCAAGTATACGAGGCTACTGTAGTATTTTGGTGAACATCTCAAGGTCGTCTCACAAGGAAGCTAGATAAGCTAATTGTTTATCAAATTGCAAATAACAAATTATCAATAAAATTAAATTGCTAATAACTAATGAAAACAGAATGAGTTGAATTTAGAACAATGAAAGTAAACTGAACAGATATGTTGATTCACTTAATAGAAAGGTCTAGGGTTTGCACTTCTCTACTAACTTATATGTATGAATGGCTATTCCTCTCAACCGATTTAATTTCAAAGAACAGATTTCAAGCAACTTAATTAATCGAATAAAGGAAATAAGCTCTCTCATTCAAACCTCTTTCAAATAATCTTGTTACAATTAAAATGATCTTTTTCTTAGGTTTATATTTCTAATTCACCTAAGTCCTTAATTGAATTGTTCCAGCATTAGACTTCATTTCTCAATTCTTCATCTAATACCTCAAACACATAATTGGTGGCCAATCAATTATATATTAACTTTAATCCATTCAATTTAGGATAAAAGAAATAATTCAGTTAAGAGCAATAACCATTTCATACAATCATAGTAGATCCATACAAACCCTAGGCTAGATTAAAATTAGTTCATAATGATGCTATCAAACAAATTCATCTCATTAAAATTCAAAAAAATTAATTTAGACATTAGAGAGTTCATGAATACAATTCCAATGAAACTTAAGAGTTAGAGTTTGAGAACAAAACCAAATTACAAACTTCCTTTGGCTTCTGAAGAATCTCTTGCTCAGATTTTTGCTAAAAGAATATTGCAATGGCTAAAACTAATTTAATCTAGAATGTTTGCATGAAAGTGTAATCCAAATTCAAAAGAAAATAAAGAATAGCTGAAAAGTTCATGCTTGACGGCTGGAAAAATGTGTAACCCTTTCAAATACCCTAATCTTCTTATTTATACAAAACCCTCACTCAAAATCCGCATTTCCTTTCTTTCCTTAGTCCCATGGAGTGACACGGCCAAGCTTGTGGTCGTGTCATGTGACACGGCCAGTGGCTTGGCCGTGTCACCTGAGTGTGTCACCTTCTGTGTAATCTTTCTTCTTTGCTTCTGTGGAAATGAGTGTGACATGGCCAGTAGCTTGGCCGTGTCACCTAGGTGTGTCAGCTTATGTGTAATATTTCTTCTTTGCTCTTCTTTCTTGGCTAAATATGGGACACGGCCAAGCTTGTGGCCGTGTCATGTGACCTACTCTTTGACAGCGGTCACAATGCTTACAATATTCTTGAGCATCTTTGAATAGAGTAGGCCAGTAAAATCCACTTTGAAGCACTTTTTCCGCAGTCTTTCTCCCTCCAAAATGACCACCACAGTGAAGGTCATGATAGAATTGAAGAACACTCAGTTGTTCTTCCTCAGATACACACCTGCGAACTATCTCATCTTTGCATATCCGGAATAAGTAAGGTTCATCCCAAAAATAAAATTTACTCATGTGCAAAAACCTTTTCTTTTCCTAAAATGACATGTCAGAACGCAAAATACCACAAGCAAGATAGTTAGCAATATCTGCAAACCAAGGTGAATTCATCACCATAAACAACTGCTCATCAGGAAATACTTCTAGATTTTTATGAATGCTATCAGATGCAAGATTTTCACCAAAGAAAGGTAATCTAGATAAATGATCAGCTACAACATTTTCACTTCCCTTAGTATCTTTGATTTGAAAATCAAATTCTTGCAATAATAACACCCATCTAATTAAACATGGTTTAGCATGTTGTTTTGTCAAAAGATATTTTAGAGCTGCATGATCTGAATGCACAATAATTTTAGAACCAATCAAATATGCTCTAAACTTATCTAAGGTAAAAACAACAGCTAGCATTTCTTTTTCAGTTGTTGTGTAATTCACTTGCGCACTATTTAGGGTCAAGCTAGCATAATAGATCACTCTCAAAAATTTCTCAAACCTTTGCCCAAGGACAGCTCCTACTACATGATTGGAGGCATCACACATAATTTCAAAAGTTAAAGACCAAACATGAGCTACAATTACCGGTGCACTGGTCAATTTTTCCTTAAGGGAATTAAAGGCTTGCATGCATTGTGCAGTAAATTCAAATGGAACATCTTTCCCAAGCAAATGAAACAACGATTGGCTTATTTTAGAAAAATCTTTAATAAACTCCAGTAAAAACCTGCATGCCCTAGAAAGCTTCTTGTTCCCTTAACAGAGGTAGGTGGGGGTAACTTAGCAATCAACTCTACCTTAGCTTTGTCCACCTCAATCCTTTTACTAGACACAACATGGCCTAATACAATGCCCTGAGTAACCATGAAATGACTCTTTTCCCAACTCAAAGTTAGGTTACATTCAATGCATCTCTCAAGCACAAGAACAAGTTTACTGAGGCAATTATCAAAAGAATCACCAAAAACAGAAAAATCGTCCATAAATACCTCAATAAAATCATCTATCATGTCCGTGAAAACACACATCATGCATCTCTAAAAAGTTGCAGGCGCATTGCACAAGCCAAAGGGCATACGCCGAAATGCATAAGTCCCAAAAGGGCAAGTAAAAGTAGTCTTGGATTGATCCACTGGTGATATCGGCACCTGATAATAACCTGAAAGTCCATCCAAAAAGCAATAATGTGAGTGTCCAGAAAGTTTATCCAGCATCTGATCAATAAAAGGAAGAGGAAAATGATCTTTCTTTGTGGCATTATTCAACTTCCTATAATTGATACACATTCACCACCCAGTAGTAGTCCTAGTAGGAACCAATTCATTCTTTTCATTTTTTACCACAGTGATTCCTGATTTCTTAGGCACTACAAGTACTGGGCTCACTACAAAAAAAAACGCTATCTGCAACGGACAGTATCCGTCGCAGATCCGTCGCAAATCAAGATTTGCGACCGATCTGCGACGGATACGATCCGTTAATAAAAAAGGCGTCGCAATTTTCAATTTTGCAACGGGCCGTCGCAGATTGCGACCGATTTGCTACCACTAGGCGGTTGCAAATTTGCCACTCAATTTTTCTCGGACAAACAGTAACCGTCACAAATCCGTCGCAGAAATCTTCGCAGATTGTCGTTGCAGATTTTTCATCGCAGATTTCGTCGCAAAACTCGTCGC
Organism: Garcia nutans; assembly: GCA_947685225.1. NCBI lineage: Eukaryota > Viridiplantae > Streptophyta > Magnoliopsida > Malpighiales > Euphorbiaceae > Garcia > Garcia nutans. The sequence goes on from CANTUV010000032.1 coordinate 15,917,254, forward strand.
AAATCAGTCACAAAGGCCGTCGCAGATGTGCTGGAGTATATATGCCGTGGTGTTTTCCGTCGCAAATTCTGTCGCAGATGCCGTCGCAGATGTTCTGGAGTATATATATGCCGTGGTGTTTTCCGTCGCAAATTCCGTCGCAGATGCAATGAATTTACAATTTTTGTGTCATTATATGGATTTTATATATAAAATACACACCTGTAGTAATAATATTTACAATTTAATTACATAAATCTAAATTTACACCAATTTTCATTTATATAAAATGCAATAGTTAGTTAAACTAACATAATTCAAAAGTCATTACAATATATAAGTTTTAAACATTTCAAAGTATTAAAGTATGAACACTTTCAAAAGTAAAAACTAAGCCGAAGGCATACACTAGTCATCATCTGGATGTTCTGCTGTTACTTGATCTTCTGCTGGTGGGGTTGGTTCTGTTGGAGCCCATCTAGGAGGTTCAGTTGGACGTCCTAGTAACATATTCTGAATCCAAGTCTGGTTCTCAACCAAAAATCGAGTCATATCTGCAATTTTGGTCTCTAATTTGCTCTCTATATGACTGACTTTATTGCTTATCTCATCACGTATCTCAGTTAACATATTCTCATTCACTTGTTGAGATGTACTTCCACTGCCCTTAAAGATGTGAGAAATCGCTAAATTCCCCAACCCATATAATCTTGCCTTCTTTGTTCCTCCTGCCGCTTCAACAAATAAATCATCATCATCCTTAGTACAAGATTGAACTTCCTCTCCATTTGCCTCTTCTGTAGATTGTGATGCTTTCAATTTCTGAAAGCTTTCCTAAAAAAGAAAATCAAAACAACGTTAGAGTCAAAAAAATCCAGTAGCCAATACACACAATTCACAAGCAATATTCATAAAAAAGCATGTTAACAAGTAAATTTTTAATTGACAAGTAACTAATTAATACAGAATTCACAAGAAGTAAACAAAACCAAAATTTCTGAATCCTGCAATTTTATTGCAGAAACCCTTCTACCACCAGTATCAGGTGTCCAAATCGTTGTTTCCCTCTTGTGCAAAGACACTTTACCATCTTCACCAAAGGAGAAATTATCATAATTTGCTACTGGAGAGCCTTTGTTTGCAGACCATATAACATTTAAACTTTTGATGTGCAAGATAACTAATAGATACAATGTGGTATCTTTCATGGGTTGGAAGCCAAAAGCAAAACTGGAACTATTAGATAAAAGAAAAAGCAAGTCTATTTTTGAATGCAAGTCCATTTTTCATTATTTTTTGTAATAAATTTATTTTTAATTAAAACTCACATTAATAAAGTTTTTGGATTTGGAAGTTATTATATTATTAAACCAATGAAGTTATATAATTTACCAATGACATTAATAAGTAAATAAAATGAAACAATCATTATACAATGAAAAATGTACCTCTATTGTCAGCCACTTGGCAACATGAGCAGCTGATGGATTTGATTATTTTGTAGAACAGAGTGCAAAGAAACGACTGAATCTGTAACTGATCACAGCAAAATGCATGGAGCATGAGACACTAAATATGCAAGTGCTCAAATGTTTTAAGATTAAACAAGAGAATCCACAAATAAAGCAGTACAAAGGTGAATCTCGTTATTAACACCTTGAAGATATTTACGGTTTAAAGCAGGTAGTATCCCCTTAATGTAGCATTTTATAATGTCTTGGGAATCAATTGCATAATAGCACTGAACTTAATTAACTATTGCATTCTGGAAATCAAGTCCTCTTTTGTATTCTTAGGCACCAAAAATTGAACAATGAGCAGAGATACTATGGTATCTGCAAACTTTGATAAATTTGCATTACAAACTTCTTAATAATAGGTTAAAGAACATACAAAAGAATCTCTATCATACATATTTAAACTCTCAATTTATATAATTAATTTACACTGTTCATCTACTGTCATAATACAAGGAATAAGTTCACTACAGAGCAGCATACCATAAAACTATGCATAACACGCACATCACAGATTTGATGGCTCAAATATTAGACAAACCATTCCGCCAAAGCCTACACATGATTCACTTCATATTAGTTGAAGTCAAAAGAATAATTGAGAAAAAGAAAATTATATTATATAAAGACAAGTCAAAAGAATTTGCCTTCTGGAGGATGTTCAAAACCAGAATCTACAATGGCTCGAAGAAGCTCTGGCTTCAACAGGAAGTCTCTGAATCCTGAACTGTGAATTCCAACAGCCCCTGGCATTATTCAAAAAATAAACCAATATCAACACAAGAAACATTTTAATTGCAAAATGAAAACAAGAGGAATTTCCACAGTGCAGAGGAAAAACCAGAAACTGAATATGCTACACTGAAACATACACTCGTAATAGCATATTTAAGATTACAAAGGTTTATACAGATAACAAAGTACAATTTCCACTTTTTAAAAGAAATTAACAAAGTACAAAATTGAAAAAATGAACTTTCAAACAAGGAACAATTTACCAATACAGATAACACCACAGATTCGTACACAAACTCCACACTTTAACCCCATCCTTGTTTTAGCTTAAAAAAAAATGGGTTTGTTAAAGTCTTCTGCCAATTCTTTGGTAGCTGTTAAGGCCTCATGCATACTAGCCCCAGAGGCAATCACTGCACAGACTATGGCACCAGCAGAGGAACCAGCCAATGGTGTGGTTTCCTGTGTCAGTGCATATAAACATAAAAACAAAATAAGAAAAAAACATTTCAGTTTAATATCAAAATTGTTGGTGACGACAAGACGTTTATCTTTTCTATTATATTATCAGCAGGTCATGATAAAAGATTTATTGCATCACAGAACTAAATAGGCAGTAGGCCTAATTTCGGCAGAGTTGAGAAAAAGAACCCAAGCAGCTAATCATCACTTAAATAAAAATAAATGAGTTGAATGGCTCAAGAACATAATATTGATGCATAAACAGTAATTAACACAAGGGAACCTTTCACTTGAAAGGAAATATTACGACTGAGTTTACAATAATTTTCATATTGTTTTCAGAATGGTTCAATAGATCAGGCAGACGCACATTATCCAAGCACAAGAACAGCTGTTTTGGAAAATACTATACCTGCACCTTTCCAGGACAATATTATATTCCTCAAAATGAAACAAAGTTAAATAATATCTACGAAAAAAGAAAAGTACCCAACCCATGTTAAGGTGATCAAAAGTGGAAAACTCTACTGAAAAAAAAAAAGAAAAAGAATTGTTCGCGTATTGACAAAAGAGGCTCCAGAAGCTCTGAACAAATTACAGTTAGAAACTGAGCAAGTTCAACAATTATATATATTGATAGTATCTATAAAGAAAATCTTTCTATAAATCCAACTCCAGCCACAAATAAAGCTGTCCAAATTTCAATCTACTATTAGCAGATAACATCAATTCAGTAAGTGAAATATATATCAAATTCACAAAACCCACAAATCCATATCCATCAACATAAAATCTCAAAATTCTTAATCTTTTAAGCAAAATTAAGAACCAAAGCTACTTATATTCACTTTCTGTCAATAATCCCAATTGAAAAGCCCTCAACTTTTACTAGTAAAAATCAGGAATTGCCACTAAGTTAGAAACCAGAACTGAGTAACCAAAAAAACCAAAACACCAACCTTAATGTAACCCTTTTCAATGAGCAATTGAGCAACACCAAGATGATAAGGAAACAACAATCCAGCAGCAGAAAAACTAAATCCAGGACTCGTAACAACACGCCGTTCTTTCTCAGCCTCAATATCCTTAACCCTATGTTCCCACATTACCTCCGGCTCAATCTCATCCTCAATCACTGCCCCAATCCTCTCCTCGTAATCCACATTCCCACTCCCTTTCCCATTCAAATTCTCAAACAACGAAACCCCAGAAGAAGAAAAGCTGTCATTTTTATTTCCATTACTACTTTTCAACAACCTGGACGCAATTCCCAGGAAAATCTCCCCAGTGGCGACAGCAAAAGACTTCTTCTCCGGTGAAGGTGGGGTTGTGGCGCTGGTGGGTATGTGAATTTATTATTATTATTTGAAGAAGAGAAAGTTTTAATGGAGAGATTTAAGGATTGGCAGCGATGGGTGAGATAAGGATTGGGGTTGGGCGAAGTCAAAATTTACAGGAAAGGGGGCAAAAAAAATTTTCTTTATATTTTAGTCTTTTATTTTTTTTATTTTTATTTTATTGCTCGATATATTATTCATGTATAATTTTTATTTTATAAATTTATTAATTTATTAATAGACCATATTTATCTATAAAAAAATAATTAAATTAATTAAAAATTATTAATATATTTATGTATATATATTTCTAAATTTATCTGATTATACATAAAAAATAAACGACAGAGAAAAAATATTAAATTATGAATAATCTCTTAATAAATAATTGAAGTTAAAATTATCACATAATAATATAGAAGTAAAAATAATAAAATTAAAATCTTAAACAAAAGAAATTTAAAAAAGAAAAACAAAAATAGATTTAAAAATGTTAAAGATTTTAAGTTTATATTTTTTTCATTTTTCATTCTTTTTATTGCACTTTAATTTATTCTTAGTTCTTTTTTTTGAAAATTCTTCTTAGTCTTTTTAATTTATTGAATGGATTCAAATTAATTTAGTTGAAGAATTTATCTTTTTTCAAATTTCTTTTTTCTTACTCTTTTTCGCATTTGAAAATATTAATTTTTTTTCTTCGATTTGTTTAGAAGAAAAATACTGCATATGAAAAAAAATGTTTATTAGGATTTATTTTTATTTTTCTTCTATAAGCTAAATTTTAAGAGGGGCAAACAAAAAATTTTAAAACTTTTAACAAATTTTAATATATATATATATGTATTATTTAAAAAAAAAAAAAAGAAAATAGAAGGGGGCAGTTGCCCCCCTTCTACAACACATAGCCTCGCCACTGGGGTTAAGAGAAGGGAAAGGGGTAGGTGTGGATTGAAAGTGAGGGAGAAGCAGGGAAGAGAGAGAAGGAGCCATAGAAAAGGGTGAAGAAGAGAGAAATGGTGAGGGTCTGTTTTGTTTTTTGATGAAAAAAATCGTTAAAAATTTGAAATTAACGAAAGAGTTTTGATGTCATTATCAAAATGCTTTTTCTGTGCGTCCTTATTTTCTGGTTTGTGTTTTTGAAAATTGTTCTTTCTTCTTTGTGTTGGGTGTCAATTGTGTTTTCTTTTCTTAACTCTGGTTTGTGTTTTGTTCGCTTTTGTAACCAACCCAAAATTAAAAAAGAAAAAGAAAATTGCCAAAATGTGAAACTTAGGGCTATCTTGTTTAAGTTGCAAGTATTTTTTTTAATTAAAAATTATTTTCACCTTTCAAAAAAATAAAAAATAAAAATTATTTTCAGTTTTAATTATATTTTTTTAAAATTTATTTGATATTTTTAAAAATTATATCATAATTTTTTTATTATATATATATAAACACATATTTTATTCATCTATTAGAATAAAAGTAAGTTATATTATTTATTTTACAATATTTATGAGATGTTATAGATAAATATTAAAATAAAATAAAATTATTCAAATTAAAGAAAATAAAATTTTTATAAAAAGATAAATATTTTACTTTATAATTGAAGTAAAAAATATATACAGAAAATAAAAATATCAGGGAAAAAAATTATTAACAAAAATCTCTTTTCAAAATCATATTTTGGGTATTATATATTTATCCAAAACTATTTATTATCTATTATCTAATAAAAAATAAATTTGAAACTCATAATATTACTAAATGCATTTTTATTTTCTTAAAATAAAGCTAATAATTTAGGCCATGTTTATTTACGTATGCTGAAAGGTTTAGATTTTTATTTTTTAAAATAAAAAATTATATTTTAGTTTTTATTTTATATTTTTAAAAACTATATCATAAATTTTTTATTATATATTTACAAACATACATTTTATTCATCTATTAGAAAATTTATATTATTTATTCTAATGTGATATTTTTAATAAATATTATAAATAAGTATTGAAATAAAATAAAATTATTAAAAATAAAGAAAATATTTTTTTAAGAAAAAGATAAAACTCTCATTTTATAATTGGATTTAAAAAAATGAAAAAGATCAATATATGTGTGTGTGTGTGGAGAATAAAAAAGATCAATATATATACATATTATTATATTTAACAAACACACTTTAACAAACACACTTTAACAAACAATTTTATTTTCGTCGCAAATCCGTAGCAAATAGGTAGCAAATTTGCAACGAATCTACGACGGTAAAAATTTTTCGCAAAATTCTCGGCGGGAGTAATCCCGCCAACTTTAGCGACGAAATTTGTGACGAACAAAAGTCCGTCGCAGATTTATTACGGATTTGCAACCGATTTGCGACGACATTCTCAAAATTCCTACAACTTATTATTCTGTCGCAAATGCGTTGCAGATCCGTCGCACATTTGCGACGGAAATTTTTCGTTGCAGATTTCCGTCGCAAATGCCGAATATATTATAGTGAAATTTGCGACGGCAATAGACGGTAGCAGATCTCCGTTGCAAATTGCTTTTTTTAGAGTTTTCTACAACCAATCTGCGACGGAAAAAAATTTTGCGAAAAAATATACCCGGGTCTTTCTCGCGCCAACTTTTGCGACGATTATTTGCGACGGAATGATTTTCGTCGCAGATCTGCGACGGATTTTGCAACGGATTTGCGACCAATTTCTCAAAATTTCTCTGACTCGTCCTTCCGTCGCAAATCCGTGGCAAATCCGTCGCAGATCCGTAGCAAATTTGCGACGGAAACATGTCCGTCGCAGATTTCCGTCGCAAATGCCGAATATTTTTATAGTGAAATTTGCGACGGCAATAGACGGTAGCAGATCTCCGTTGCAAATTAGTTTTTTTAGTGTTTTCTCTCTCACGCCAAGTTTCCGCGCCAACTTTTGCGACGATTATTTGCGACAGAATGATTTTCGTCGCAGATCTGCGACGGATTTGGAACGGATTTGCGATCAATTTCTCAAAATTCCTCTGACTTGTCCTTCCGTCGCAAATTCGTCGCAGATCCGTAGCAAATTTGCAACGGAAACATGTCCGTCGTAGATTTCCGTCGCAAATGCCGAATATTTTTATAGTGGCTGACCCACTCACTATTGGCTATTGGATATATCACTCCTTCATCAAGCAATTTAAGAACTTCCTTCTTAACCACTTCACTCATGTTTGGGTTAAGGCGCCTTTGGGTCTCCCTCACAGGTTTAGCTCCCTCTTCTAAGGTGATTCTATGCATGCACATTGAAGGGCTAATACCTTTGATATCATTCAATCCCCATCCTATTGCTCTTTTCAATCTTTTTAGTTCACTCACCAACCTCATCTCCTCCCTTTCACTAAGTTCGCTAGATATTATCACAGGTAAGGTGTTGTGATATCCTAAAAACACATATTTTAGATTTTTAGGCAACTCTTTCTGTAATATCCTCAAGTATGCCTTAGAAGTTTTGATTTTTTAGTTGGTTTTAAATGTGATTGAATGTATATGTTATTTGATAAGAAAAGAAATTGGAAGAGAATGTTTATGCATATGTGTTTTGGGAAAGAAAAGAGGGTTTAGAGAGAAGTGTATATGTTGTTTATATGATGATATATATAACATATAAGTTGGTCAAAGTAAGAGTCAAGGTGATGGTTAGTGGAAGAGGATATTTATGTGGGATATGTGAAATTACATGAATGGGCACATAAGAGACAAAAGTTAAGTTAAAAGGATGAAGGGCATTTTAGTAATAATTCTTTTGATTTGTGTGGTGGAAATTAAAGGAGAGGTTGACTTTTATTTGTGGATGAAATTTCTTTTCCTTTCATTTTGGTGTGCCGGCCATGGAAGAAAAGAGAGAGGAAGAGAGGTGTTCTTGATGCTAGAACCAAATTGAAGAAGGAATCAAGGGATTTGGTTAAAGATTTGTGGATTTTCTTCATTTAAGGTAAGTACTTTCTTGTTTTCCTTTGTTAATTTGGAAGTTGTGTCTAAGATGAGTTATAAATTGTTGATGTGATGATTTGGTGTGTTTGGTATGTGTTTACAAGTGTTAAAATTGATTGTATGTTAAAAGATTGAATTGGTGTTGAGTTGGTTGTAAAGATTGTAGGCTTAAGGGGATGTTGATAGTAGAAGATCAAGTGTGAAGTTGGTTTTAGGGTTTGGATTTGGTGAATGATTAAATGTATGGTTAATGTGAATATTGTGTTATACATGCAAAATAAGTGTTAGTGGCTTGATGAGGTCTATTTGAATAAGTTTATGTTGTGTGTTATGTGTTTTGGTTCCTTGCAAAGAGATGTGGCTATGTTTAGGGTTTTGTATGGGAGACCCGTAATTTGGGGCGGTCGCTATTATATGAAGTGCGGTCGCTATTATATGAAGTGCGGTCGCGACTTAGGTCGGACTTCTGACAGCGAAACCTACTGTGTTAGGGTTCATCTTTTGATTGTGAAGGGCGGTCGCGACTTAGGTCGGGCTTCTGACCGCTAAACCTACTGTGATAAGGTTCCATCTTTCGATTGTGTATAGCGGTCGTACCCTGGTTTGTAGCGACCGCGAGTAACGTTATGTTCTGTTTTATTTGAAATAACCTAATCCTACAATAAGATCCTCAAACACATGTTAAATAAATCACCCAATTGAGTTGTCAAGGATCACAATAGAGATAATTCTTAATGAATGTGTAATGTGTTGGATTATGTATACTTGAGTGATGAAGTGTTATAATGTGATTAATATTATGACTTGTATAGTGTGGAAGAGATGAGGATCATTCACAAAGGTATGTGCAATGCAATTTATTATTATTATAATTACTTTTATAATGAATTACCTTAGTGTAAATTGGGACATAAAGAGATGTGAACTAATGTTTTGAGTTATAATGAGGTGAATGATATGATTGAATGATGATACATTTGTTTAATTAATGTAATTGATGTTGTATATTAATATGATGATTCAAATGTGATATGATGCCATTGTGATTGGCTATGATGATTCAAATGTGATATGATGCCATTGTGATTGGCTATGATGATTCAATTGAAATGGAAATTGATAATGAAATAATTAATGAATTGTGTATCTAATATGTTGATTCAACTTTCAGAGTCCTGTTTTGATGGCATGCCTATGAACCATTGGATAGGTGAAATGGGAGGCCCGTAAACCGATTCCAATTGGTAATTATGATATGAATTCCTGGATAGGCGAAATGGGAGGCCCGTAAGCCGATTCCAGATGAGAAATGTGAAAATGGAATGATGGTGAAATGGGAGGCCCGTAAACCACTTCCATTTGTAACAGTTTAGCCGGGTTGAGGATCTCCTCATGTTAATGGGTTGATGGTCCAAGAGACTGGGTCTGTTACACTATCCATGGATAGAGATATGATACATGTTGCCTACGGGCTTGATTATTGTGAATATGATCAAAGCAGTTGACTCTGAACTTTGAATAATATATTAGTGTGTTTTGGGCCCGAGTCTGTCTTTGTTTTAATGTGTTATCTAAAGGTTGAACTAAATGAGTAATGAGATTTATGATTGCCTTTGTTGGAAATGTGATTCATAATTGGTGAATTGTGAATAGAATAATAACATGAAATGTTATGAATTATGGTATGTAATGTGTATGTTGATATATTGATGATGAGTATTAGTGATGGATCTGTGATTGGTGATAATGATATGTATATATATATATGAAATTAAACGAGACATATGAAGGGTGCAATTAAGAAGGAAAATATAAACAGGATAAGAAATTAATAGTACTTAGAATTGATATATCTTTATATGTTAGAATTTCTATAATGTACGTTTATATTTTATATTTATACTACTAAGCTTTCGGGCTTAGCGCGGATGTATTATCGCGCAGGTGACTAGGTGGAAGGTATGAAGTCTTTCGGTAAGCCACGAGAAGAGTATGAGTTTGTCGAGACCAACTAGAGGGTGATGCATACATGTATATCTTTTGTATTATAATGTAATTCTTTTTATGAAGCATATTCAGTTGTATAAAGGAAATTTTGATAAATGTAAGATTAATATATATGTAAGGTCATTAAAGTATAATGATTTCGTAAATGTTTCTTTCAATTAATGTAGTGTGATTTGAACTCTGTTAAAGGATTTTCTTAAATGGCGACAAAAAGTGACATCCTTATGCTTTATATAGGTACTGTATGTACACTAGGTATATGTATAGTAGTTATATGGAGTATCGGGGTGTTACACTTTCAGCTCTAACTCAAGTGAAGGTTTATTCTCTTCTTTTTGGTTGGAGGGGAGCTCAAATGCTGGGTCCTCCTTAAGTTCCTCTATTTCAGCACTCTCTAATATTCTAGGCAACTGGCTATCTCTGAGTCAAAAATATCCAGGCCACGATCTAAGGTCAGTGGTAGCTCCAATTTATCCGAGGAACCTATTTGCAAGAAAACATCTGAAACAACTACGTCAATACAATCAATCAAAGAGCAATCCTCATATAACGCAGTTGTAGGAATGTGAGAAGTGTTAAAAATAGAAAATTCAACCGTTTGTCCCAAGACAGCCATTGACAATTTACCATTTTTAACATCTATCAAGGTGTTGGTCGTAGCCATAAAAGGCCTACCCAGTAGAATAGTGTGTGCGGATGGTGTAGGATTATTTCCTTCCATGTCAAGAACTATAAAATCCACAGGCATTATCAACCCACCAACCTTAACTAATTGCAAGACCATTTTTGTAGGTTTAAGTTCCCCAAGTTCTAACTCAAGATACACAGAATAAGGCATCAAATTAACACTGGCTCCTAAATCACACATGCCATCAGTCCCCTTTCCATTACCCATAGTGATTTGAATTATGAAACTACCAGGATCCTTTAGTTTCGGAGGTAGTTTATGTTGCAGAACAGCACTAGCTACCTCTGACACTATCACCTTTTCATTTGGCTCATACCTTTTTTTCTTGGTGTTCAATTCCTTGAAGAATTTGGCATAAGCTGGCATGTTCTTTATTGCTTCAAGTAAAGGTAAGTTAATACTTACCTTAGACAGCATGTTGAAGATGTCTGAAAATTGCTTATCTTGTTTATCATTCTTCAACCTGCTAGGGAATAGTATAGGTGGCTGGTAAGGATTACTTGCCTTGTGTAAATCTGCTGAAGGAGATTTCTCCATTGATTTTTCTCCAGCACCCTTGTCCTCTGGTTCTCCTTCCCTTTTGTTCTCTTGATCACCTGCATTCTCAGAATTATTTGCAACATCATTATTTATTACCTTGCCACTTCTAAGAACAGTCACTGCTTGTGCCTGCTCAGGTTGACTCGGAAATTTCCCTTTTTGTTGCATCTGCATCTATTGTGCAAGTTGTCCCATTTGGGTCTCTACTTTCTTAAAAGATGCTTCCAATGAATCCAGCCTTTTGTTATTCATCTCTTGATTCTTGGAACTGACTTGGATAAAAGCATGTAAACTATCCTCCAAGCTCTCTCTCTTAGGCTGCCCTTGATTTGAAGATTGCCCCGGCAGTTGATTTTGTCTCTGGAACAAATGGAAAGGTTGCTGAGAATTATTTGTTGCCCAGGAAAAGTTTGGATGATTCCGCCAACCAGGATTGTAAGTGTTTGAGTAAGGATCATTCCGGCCCTTGGTTGATATTCCCCCATAGCATTGACTTGCTCAGCCTCATTTCCATAAGACTCGTATGCAGAGGGGCATATATTTGCTCCATGCCCAAAAGTTCCACAAATTCCACACACTTCTTGAGTGGATGAAGAAGTATTGTTCTTCATGTTCAGCATCTACACTTGCCTTGTCAATTCAGTTATCTGATTGACCATCTCACTGTTGGCTTCTAACTGATTTACTCCTTTACTTCTTCCTCTTACACTTTTCTGTTGAGAATTAGCTCCCAACATTTCAAAGATTTCATAAGTTTCATCTGCTGTCTTTTCTCCCACAGCTCCCCCAGCTGCGTTATCAACAATATTCTAAAATTGCTAGGTTAGACCATCATAGAAAAACTGATTCAGCAGTTGAAGTGGGTAGTGATGGTGTGGACACTGGATCAACAACATCTTAAACCTGTCCCAAGCCTCATGAAATGGCTCTCCTTCAAATTGAGAAAATGTAGCTATTTTTCCTCTCAATTCATCTGTCTTCTGATGTGAGTAAAATTTGCCCATGAACTTGTTATAGACTTGCTCCAATGTTGTCAAAGAATTTTCAGGCAACATCATAATCCAGCTCTTTGCCCTATCCTTTAATGTATATGGAAAACACCTCATTCTCAACTGGTCTTCTGTTAGTCCTCCCAATGGAAATGTGTTGAGGGTGGAGTAGAAATCCCGGATAAAATTCAAAGGATCTTCATTCGGAACTCCATAGAAAGATGGCAGCATGTTGTAATGGATATTCTTCAACTCATAATTTCTTGTTGCATCTGTCAATCTTATACAAGAGGTGGAAGTTCCAATGACAGGTCTGGCAAAATCCCTCATAGTTCTTTGCCTTTCGTCTCCCATATTGGTAGATTGTGCAGTATCTGACTCAAAATCAGAAGTTTCCTCCTCTGTATCAAACCCAGTATACAGTTCAAACTCTTCTCTGCTCCTTTTCACTCTCTGAATTTCTGGAATAACAGGGCAAAGATCTCCTCCGAGTGATCTCCTGCCTTGCATAAACAAAATTTCTGGAAAAAAGGAATTATTAAAAGCAAAAGACAAATAAAATAAAATGTAAACAATGAAAAATAATTTAAAATATTTATGCCTAATAAACAATTACGCCAATTAGCTTCCCCGGCAATGGTGCCAAAAACTTGTTGCGCTCTAATAAACACTACTAGAACTACACTCGCAAGTATACGAGGCTGTTGTAGTATTTTGGTGAACACCTCAAGGTCGTCTCACAAGGAAGCTAGATAAGCTAATTGTTTATTAAATTGCAAATAACAAATTATCAATAAAATTAAATTGCTAACAACTAATGAAAATAGAATGAGTTGAATTTAGAACAATGAAAGTAAACTGAACAGATATGTTGATTCACTTAATAGAAAGGTCTAGGGTTTGCACTTCTCTACTAACTTATATGTATGAATGGCTATTCCTCTCAACCGATTTAATTTCAAAGAACAGATTTCAAGCAACTTAATTAATCGAATAAAGGAAATAAGCTCTCGCATTCAAACCTCTTTCAAATAATCTTGTTACAATTAAAATGATCTTTTTCTTAGGTTTATATTTCTAATTCATCTAAGTCCTTAATTGAATTGTTCCAGCATTAGACTTCATTTCTCAATTCTTCATCTAATACCTCAAACACATAATTGGTGGCCAATCAATTATATATTAACTTTAATCCATTCAATTTAGGATAAAAGAAATAATTCAGTTAAGAGCAATAACCATTTCATACAATCATACTAGATCCATACAAACCCTAGACTAGATCAAAATTAGTTCATACTGATGCTATCAAACAAATTCATCTCATTAAAATTCAAAGAAATTAATTTAGACATTAGAGAGTTCATGAATACAATTCCAATGAAACTTAAGAGTTAGAGTTTGAGAACAAAACCAAATTACAAACTTCCTTTGGCTTCTGAAGAATCTCTTACTCAAATTTTTGCTAAAAGAATATTGCAATGGCTAAAACTTATTTAATCTAGAATGTTTGCATGAAAGTGTAATCCAAATTCAAAAGAAAATAAAGAATAGCTAAAAAGTTTGTGCTTGACGACTGGAAAAATGTGTAACCCTTTCAAATACCATAATCTTCTTATTTATACAAAACCCTCACTCAAAATCCGTGTTTCCTTTTTTTCCTTAGTCCCATGGAGTGACACGACCAAGCTTGTGGCCGGGTCATGTGCTGGCCGTGTCACCTGAGTGTGTCACCTTCTGTGTAATCTTTCTTCTTTGCTTCTGTGGAAATGAGTGTGACAAGGCTAAGCTCCTGGCAGTGTCATGTGACACGGCTAGTGGCTTGGCTGTGTCACCTGGTCTATCAGCTTCTGTGTAATCTTTCTTCTTTGCTCTTCTTTCTTGGCTAAATATGGGACACGGCCAAGCTTGTGGCCGTGTCATGTGACACGGCCAGTGGCTTGGCCGTGTCACCTACCAGTGTCAACTTCTGCCAAATTTTCCTTCCTTTCTTGGTTCCCTTGGTTTTGCCCTTAAGGTGAGACACGGCCAGTGGCTTGGCCATGTCTTGCTGCTTCATTCTATTCTTTCTTTTTTTTGGTCTTCCAAGGAAGTTTTTTTTTATATTAACCTAAAACAAACACTTGAAACAAACTTTAAACAAGAATCAAATGAAATATTAACCAAAAACACATAAACGTCACACTAAAAACTAGTACAAAAATGACATAAACACTGGAATAAATTAAAACTACCAAAATTGATGAAATCACTAAATAAACAGATTAAAACTACCAAAATGCATGAAGAAAACTATAATCATCATAATAAATAAGTTACAATTCTATGACAAAAACTAATAAAACACTAGGACCAAGACACTTATAATTATGCAGGAACCCTCTCTAAGTAAGCATATACAGCTCAATGCTATATAATAACTCCCTCACCTAGTGAAGTCATTTGGATCATGATGCATAGATACACTAATTCATGAATACCAAGGTAGACTCGTCATCGATTCAACCTTCTAAAGCGATGCTTCTAAAGAGTCAAATTGCTTATTGTTCATTTCTTGATTTTGAGTGCTTACTTGAATGAAAGCATTCAAATTGTCCTCAAATGAAGGTTTCTTGACCTGCTCTTGATTTGAGGGTTGCCCTTGAAATTGGGGACCTCTTTGATATGGTTGGAAAGGTTGTTGAGGTGGAGCATGTTGTTGATTTTTCCATGAAAAATTGGGGTGATTCCTCCAACCGGGGTTATAAGAATTTGAATATGGGTCATTCCTACCCCTTTGTTGGAACCCTTCAAAAGCAAAAGCTTGTTCTTGCTCCTCTTGGAATGGATCAAAATTTGAGGGGCACACATTTGCTTGATGGCCTACAAGATCGCACGATGCGGATGACTCTTGGCTTGGTCCCGACAAGTTTCCTTTGGCATTCAACAATTTCACTTGTTTTGTCAGTTCTGCAATTTGCCTAGCCATTTCCGAGTTTGCACTTATCTCGTGTGGTCCTCTTCTTCTTTCCCAAATACTCTTTTATTGGGAATTTGCCCCCAACATTTCGAATAATGCAACCGTTTCTGCGGCTGTTCTTCCACCCATTGCTCCCCCTGCTGCATTATCCACTGTGTTTTGACATTGTTGAGTTAACCCATCATAGAAGAATTGATTGAGCAACTGTTGTGGATAGTAATGATAAGGGCACTAAAATAATAAGGATTTGAAGCGATCCCACGCCTCATGAAACGGTTCTCCATCACATTGGGTGAAAGTTGCAATACTCCCCCTAAGCTCCTTGGTCTTTTGGTGTGAATAAAACTTTCCCATAAATTTGTTGTAAATCTCTGTCCATGTGTTTAAAGAATTCTCCGGTAAAGTCATCAACCACGCTTTTGCTCTATCTTTCAAACTATATGGGAAACATCTCAACTTGAGTTCATCTTCTGTTAGTGCTTGCAAAGGGAATGTATGCAATATTGAGTAAAAATCCCAAATGAAGTTGAGAGGATCTTCATTTGGCAGTCCATGGAAGGATGGCAGCATACTATAGTGAGTATTTTTGAGTTCATAATTTCTCGCTGCGTTCCTCAACCGAATACAAGATGTGGTCACTCCGATGATCGGTCGGGCAAACTCCTTCATAGGTGGTTCTTGTGCATCACCCATCTCTATTTCTATGTTCTCCTCAAACTGCTCGTCAGTATTTTCCCTTTCTTGCTCAATAGGATTCGGTCCCTCGGGTCTTGGAAGTCTGTGGATGTTGTCTATAAATGGAGCAAGTTCGTTTCCTTGAGACCTTCATCCGTGCATAAATCACCTAAGAAATTCAAAAAGAACACTTTAAACGATTTAATAAATAAATTAAAAGAATCAAACTACTAACAAAAATTGCCTTCCCCGGCAGCGGCGCCAAAAACTTGTTGCGCTCTAATTAACACTACTACCAAGCGGCACTCGCAAGTATACGAGGCTGTTGTAGTAACGGTGATCGCCCCAAGGTCATCTCACAAGGAAGGAATTGCTTGTAATAGTTCGAATAACATGAAATAATAAACTTGAGTGTGTGATTGGGTTGGTGAATTGTAATTAACTTTAGAAATGAAGATGAATGATGTTGTGCAAGATAAATTCAATTATCGAAATGATGCCTAGGGTTGTAGGTCCATTTAATCAAATGTTTAATTATCAAATTATCCATTAATATAACCTTGTACCTTAATTTGTTCCTTAAGGTTAATTAGTCAATTATCAATTCACTAGTTTTCACATTTATGAATTAACAACAACCAATTATTTTACATTAGTAAATTAATAAACCATAGAACTTATATTTCTAATTCATTCTTAGGGTAGTCAATTGCATATTTGCGATATTAAACTTCTCCTCTCGGTCCGTCATTCAATATTAAGTAATCAATAGGTGGCAAATCTATCAATTTACCTTTAATTTCAATGCAATCAACCAATATCAACCAATATCAAGTTCACTCAATACCAATGGCTCTCTTCTTAAAGGATGAATGATAGCTCTCTCAAGTTCACAACTCTCCAATCAAGCCTCTTAAAACCCTAATCCTCAAGAACTAGCTACTCACTTCAATTCCAACGATTGTCTTTGCTCTTGATGTGTGAAAGGAAATGGTGAATGAAGATGGGGAGAATGGTATCTTACTCTCTCAAGCAAGAACCAAGGAAGAAGATGATATGGTGTGTAGAGAATGTCCACTCAATATATTCAATATGTTTTCTTTTCCCTCCATGTTCTTCCATTTTCCCTCTCTCTTTTCTTTTTAAATTTTTAAGACACCCCATCACTCCTTGTCTTTGTCTCCCACTTCCCAATTTGTTTTATATTTCTTCCATAAATCCTTCCACCTTTCACTCCTTTTTATCCTTTTGTTCCCCATTAAACCACACTAATCCATACCTCGTGCAAACATACCAAGTGATCCAGGGTGACACGGCCAAGCATGTTGGCCGTGTCTCTTGGTTTTTCTTTTTTTTTTCTTGGGACATGGCCAAGCTTCTGGCCATGTCCCTTGCTGCCTTGTTCTTTTCCTTGTTTCCAAGGGGTGACATGGCTAAGCTCCTGGCTGTGTCATGTGACATGGCCAGTGGCTTGGCCGTGTCATGTGACACGGCCAGTGGCTTGGCCGTGTCATGTGACACGGCCAGTGGCTTGGCCGTGTCATGTGGTGGTGTCACTCTCTACTTCTTTCTTTTCTTTCTTTGCCTTTTGTTCCTTTGGTGAGACATGGCCAGTGGCTTGGCCGTGTCAGCTTCTGTCCAACTTTGCTTGAGGGACACAGCCAAGCTTGGTTTATACTGCCTTGTCCTTGATCTCTTCTTCTTTTGATGAGAGACACGGCCAAGCCATGTCTAGCTTGGCTGTGTCACATGCTTTTCTCCAACAAGTCCACCAAATTTTAGTTAAAAGCTCCATCAAATGCCCCTCAACCTAAATCAACAACTTCAAACAAACTTAAGTACAAATTAACATGAAAATTAACTTAAAATCAACAAAAACATCATAGAAAATATATACAAAATTGATCTAAACAATTACCCCACACTTAATCCTTTGCTTGTCCCCAAGCAAAGTTAAAATCAAAACAAATGAAATAAGCTCAAAGTTAGCAAACTAAGGTGTTGTAAAAAAGAAAGAAAGGGAAAAATGAAATAAGCTCAAAGTTAGCAAACTAAGGTCGAATGTAAGGTTGGTCTTTTTAAGCCAAAATGGGTTCCCCTAAATTGCCTTAATCATATTGATGCCTAATTGAAATCTTTATGTAGTCTCAAAATGCATGTCAAAGCAAGTTCTAGCAATTCATCAATCAAAGATGTTCACACACAAAAAGAATGATAAGTTGATGGCTCAATTCCTCACTAGTTTAATGGCAATGCAAAGAATAACCATCAAAATTGACAATAAGTACTAATTCTAATCAATTCTCAAATTCATGCTTCAAAAATTCAAAAGTCATATATCAACAATCTTATAACAATTGAACTTATCAATATCCATCAAAATAAAATATAAAACAAAACACAAAACTTAACAAAACAACTATAACAAAACACTTATGAAAAATAGACAATTTACATTTATGAACCAAAGACTTAGCACACACCCCACACTTTAAGTTTTACATTGTCCTCAATGGAAACAAGGATAATAAAGAAAAAGAGTTAAGGTACAACCTGTTTTCCATCGTTCCCTTGTGACGCAAGTGCTACCTTTTCATCCACAAATAACAATTGTTCAAGAACAAAATACAATATATATAAAATAACCACAATATAAAGTGTTAACATTAAAAACAATAACAACGAAAATATGCAATAACTAAAAATAAGAAATTAAAAAGTGTTCTCAAAAGGTTGGAGCTGATTTGATCTATGGTGATGGAGGATGGGACGATGATGTAGCTGAAGGATGGAGGCTCAGAATCTTAGCAAGGTTGCTATTGATTTGGTCCAACTGTTGCATGACTGCAGCATGGATACGATCGACCTTGTTTTCCAGTGCTTCAATCCTATTAATGATCTTCTGATTGTCCGGGACCGAAGCATCTTCATCAAAATCAAGAGAATCAGAGTCAGACTCCTCATGGACTCGTGTTCTCTTTTGCCAGCCCTCCGGTACCTTTGGCTCAGCTGAAGCCATAACATAGGCCCCTCCTCTTCTTATATCCATATGCGTCTTCTCAAGTGTGGCCAAGTCTAACGAATCATTACCCGAGATTCTAGTCATACGACAGTTGCTCGGGTCAAAATCATCAAGAAGTGTCATTGCTAAAGTTGTAACTAATCCTCCAATACAAATGGCACCCCTCTTTTTATTCGCCACAATGTAAAAAAATCGGCTAACCAATAGCCGGTACAAACGGGTATGGCATTGCTAGCACAGTCTAAGAAAAAGAGTTTGCTTATTTCCACAACACCTGTGCTTTCCTTCAGTGCAAAGAACCCACAAGACATAAAGCGATGTAAATATCTTAGGGCGGGATTTGCCAATTTCGTTGCCATGGCCGATTTGGCCACATAGGTTCCCGAGCCCAGTGTTCCCCATGCAAATTACTGTTTAAAACCCTTAGGTACACATTGTTCCCCTTGTTGATGGAAACCAAATATAGCATTCAATTGCTTAATACTAATAACACACGGTTTCCCAAGCAGTTTAAAATGTAACCTAGTGCAAATTTTTTTGTCATCTCTTTCAACCTTAAGAGAGGTTAAAAATTCCATTGTAAGCTCTTGAAATTGCAAAGGTTTAAGG
Organism: Garcia nutans; assembly: GCA_947685225.1. NCBI lineage: Eukaryota > Viridiplantae > Streptophyta > Magnoliopsida > Malpighiales > Euphorbiaceae > Garcia > Garcia nutans. Next base: position 15,936,731 of record CANTUV010000032.1, read on the forward strand.
GAAACTAATTTCTCCCATCCAAGGTTTTGAACAAAGCTATAAAAATTATCCTTAATATGAAGAGCATTAAGGGATTCTTCGCTTACATACCTCGTTGGAAAGAAACCCCTAGCGAGAAGAGTTACTCTCCTTGAAGATGATGATGATGAAGATGGAGTTGAAGTTGGAGGTTGCCTCCTCTTGTGGTGGGACACCATCTTTGTTCTAGTCATATTGATAATTTTGGTGAAAATAAAGCTTTAACAGATTTAATTGCTTTTTGATGAGAAAAGAAGAAGATTGAATGGTTTTGGTTAAGAAAAATGGAGGATTTAGTGGGATTTTGGAGCTTTTAGAAAGTGATTATGGAGGTTTTAGAGAGAGGGAGCCGAGAGAGAGAGAAAAGAAAAATGGAAGCTAGGGATTTAAAATGAGAGAAAAGGGCTGAAATCATGTTTTTAAACTTGAAAATTGATGTGACACGGCCAAGCTTTGTGTAGCTTGGCCGTGTTTGATGGGTTTGGAGGGACATGGCCAGTGGCTTGGCCATGTCCCTTAAACGTGTTTGATACTGTAAAACAAAAGATTGCAAGACAAATGAAAGGGACACTAGCATAAGCTTAGTCGTGTCTATGTGACATGGTCAAGGACACGGCCAAGCCTTTTGGCCGTGTCTGAACCTGTGTATTTTTGGATTTGCTTGACACGGCCAGTGGCTTGGCCATGTCAAGTGGCAGTGTCCTTCACTGCCATTTTGGTTTTTATTTTTTTTTAAATATGGTTTATTTGTGTCACCAAATAAAAAAAATGCAATCTTCTTCCTTGCTTAACCCTGAAACACATTCAAGAAAAAGAAAAACCGATCAAAGTACTCATTCCTTTTTATTTAAACTCAACATGAAATTAAAATTGCTAAATATGAAATTGTATCTATGAAAAGAAATGCAAACCGATGGATTGCCTCCCATTTAGTGCTTCTTTAATGTCGTATAGCTGGACATTGTTGCGTTATTCGTCAACAAACACCATGCTTTCCATCATTTTTGCAACTTCGATTTCTTCAAAGTAGGGCTTCACCCTTTGTCCATTGACCTTAAACGTCTCATTGGTTTTTAAATTAAGCAACTCAACAACCCCATATGGGAATGTTTGAGTAACTTGAAAGTGTCCTCTCCAACGTGACTTCAATTTTTCGGGAAACAACCGCATTCTTGAATTGAAGAGGACTTTCATTCCTGGTTCAAAAGTCCTTTGAAGAATCATCCTGTCATGAATAGCTTTTGTTTTTTCCTTGAAGATCCTTGAACTCTCATAGGCTTCATTCCAAAGCTCATCAAGCTCAGAAATCTGAAGCATTCTTTGCTCCCTTGCTTTATCTAAGTCCATATTCATGGTCTTTATTGCCCAATAAGCCTTGTGCTCCAATTCCATCGGGAGATGGCAAGCTTTGCCAAAGACCAACCTATAGGGACTCATTTCCAATGGGGTTTTAAAAGCAGTCCTATAAGCCCACAATGCTTCCGAGAGTCGGATTGACCAATCCTTCCGAGTGGTGCTCACTGTCTTTTCCAAAATCCCCTTGATTTGCTTGTTTGAGATCTCAGCTTGCCTAGACGTTTGGGGATGGTATGGAGTTGCCACTTTGTGTCGGATGCCCATCTTGGTCATCAACTTTTCAAACCATTTGTTGCAAAAATGGCTTCCTCCATCACTCACTATTGCCTTGGGGGTTCCAAACCTGCTCAAAATATTCTCCTTCAAGAATTTTAACACAATGTTAGCATCATTAGTCCTAGTGGAGATAGCCTCAACCCACTTGGACACATAATCCACTGCTAGAAGGATATATTCAAAACCAAAGGATTTGGGAAATGGCCCCATGAAATCAATTCCCCATACATTAAAAATGTCAACCACAATAAAAATATTAAGGGGCATTTCATTCCGTTTGCTAATGTTTCCTACTTTTTGGCATTTATCACATCTTATACAAAAACGATAAGCATCCTTAAAAAGAGTAGGCCAATACAGACCGCTTTGAAGAACTTTCTCGGCGGTCTTTTTTCCACCAAAATGTCCCCGCAATACATATTGTGGCAAAATTGTAGCACTTGCTTTTGGTTATCTTCCGGCACACATCTTCTTATCACTTCATCCCTGCAAATTCTAAATAAGTAAGGCTCATCCCAAAAGTAATACTTACATGTATGCAGGAATCTCTTCTTTGCCTGGAAACTCAAATCCTTTCTCACTACACCACAAGAAAGATAATTAGCAATATCCACATACCATGGTGCTTGAGTTAAAGAAAACAAGTGTTCATCCGAAAATTTTTTGATAGCATTTTCACAAGCAATTTCAGCATCATTGTCATAAGAGTTAAGTCTAGAAAGATGGTCGGCCACTACATTCTTGCTTCCTTTCCTATCTTTGATTTCAACATCAAATTCTTGTAACATCAACACCCACCTAATGAGCCTAGGTTTAGCTTGTGGTTTGGTCAATAGGTATTTCAAGGCCGTATGATCAGAAAATACTATGACCTTAGAACCTATCAAGTAAGATCTAAATTTATCCAGCGCAAACACCATAGCTAATATTTCTCTCTCAGTGGTCGTGTAATTTACTTGTGCATCGTTTAAAGATAAACTTGCATAATAAATTACACACATCAACTTATTCACTCTTTGGCCCAACACAACTCCAATGGCAAAGTTCGATGCATCGCACATAATTTCAAATGGCAAATCCCAATTTGGGGCAACAATTATAGGGGCAGAAGTTAGTTTCTCTTTCAAAATTTTAAAAGCTTCTAAGCACTTTTCATTAAAAACAAATGGGACATATTTTACTAACAAATGACACAAAGGGCGTGAAATTTTGGAAAAATCTTTTATAAACCTCCTATAAAATCCTGCATGTCCCAAAAAACTTCTAATCCCCTTAACTGATGTGGGTGGAGGTAGGTTCACAATTAATTCAACCTTAGCCTTGTCTACCTCAATCCCTTCATGGGAAATAACATGCCCTAAAACAATTCAGTGATCAACCATAAAGTGACTCTTTTCCCAACTCAATGTAAGATTACATTCAATACACTTTTTAAGTACCAGAGTCAACTTTTCCAAACAATCATCAAAGGAATTACCAAAAATAGAAAAGTCATCCATAAATACCTCAATGCACTTGTCCAACATATCAGAAAAGATGGAAAGCATACACCTTTGAAATGTTCCCAGTGCATTGTAAAGTCTGAATGGCATTCTCCGAAATGCAAATGTCCCAAAGGGACAAGTAAATGTAGTCTTTAGTTAATCTTCCGGTGCTATCAGGACTTGGTAGTAACCTGAAAGACCATCAAGAAAACAGTAAAAAGCATGTCCAGATAACCTATCAAGCATTTGATCAATAAATGGCATAGGAAAGTGATCTTTCTTGGTGACATTATTTAATTTCCTATAATCTATGCACATTCACCACCCAGTTTGTGTTCGTGTGGGTACCAACTCTCCTTTATCATTCTGGACCACTGTCAACCCTATTTTCTTAGGCACAACATGAACAGGACTAACCCATTCACTATCAGCAATAGGGTAAATTACCCCTTCATCCAGTAGTTTAAGGACCTCCTTTTTAACAACCTCGCTCATGTTAGGGTTTAGCCTCCTTTGAGACTCTCTCACTGGTTTAGCTCCTTCCTCTAAGATGATCTTATGCATGCACATAGAGGGACTAATGCCATTAATGTCACTCAATCCCCAACCTATAGCTTTCTTGAATTTTTTTCAACATCGTTACAAGCTTATCTTCTTCCTCACTGGTAAAGGTAGCAGAAATTATGATTGGCTGAGAGTTATTCTCCCTAAGAAAAAATATATTTTAAATGCTTGGGGAGTTCTTTAAGTTCAACCCCTTCTAGTTGAATTTGCTCTTCTTTAACTTCAAATTCCTCCTCAACACTCTTATCGTCCAACATGGAATTGTCTTCTTTATTCTCCTCATTGGAAATCTTTGCTTCTTCCTGCAATTGTAGAGCCCTTTCTAGCCTGTGTTTGCCATTATCCTGCAAGAAAACTTCTTTAACAGCATTATCAGTAAAATCAATGAAAGAGCAGTCTTCATATAAAGCACTAGTGGGAATAGGGGAAGTGTTAAAAATTGAAAATTCTACAGTTTGTCCCAAAACGGTCATAGTCAATTTTCCATTTTTAACATCAATTAAAGTGTTAGTTGTAGCCATAAAAGGCCTCCCTAACAAAATTGTTTGCTCGACATCCCGTGGGATTTCTCCCTCCATATCTAAGACAATGAAATCAACGGGTACAATCAAACCTCCTACCTTAACTAGAACATCTTCTATGATTCCCTTAGGGTATTTAAGAGTTCTATCAGCTAGTTGCAAAACCATTTTAGTCGGTTGGAGTTCCCCAATATCTAGTTTCAAATAAATTGAGTATGGCATCAAATTAATACTAGCTCCGAGATCACACATGCCAATGGTCTCTTTCCCATTCCCCATAGAGATTCTAACTATAAAGCTCCCAGGATCTTTTAGCTTAGGAGGTAACTTATGTTATAAAACAGCACTTGTTACTTCTGAAACTATCACCTTCTCATCCAACTCATACCTTATTTTCTTAGTGTTTAGCTCTTTTAAGAATTTGGCATAAGATGGCATATTCTTTATTACCTTTAGTAAGGGTAGGTTGATACTTACCTTCGAAAGCATGTTATAAATTTCAGAAAATTGCTTATCATGCTTTTCATTTTTTAACCTGCTGGGAAACGAAATTGGTAGTCTGTATGGATTTGGAGATTTGTGCAGCTTTGGTGAAACGGATGCATCCTCTCTATCCTCTTTAAGCTCATTTGGTTCAGCTTTTTCTTCTTGCATTACCTTGCCATTATCTTGCATTATACATGCATCCAAAGAATTATCAGTGTTATTATCACCGATTTTATTGTCAAGTACCTTACCACTTCTTAAAACGGTGATTGCTTTGGCCTGCTCCGGTTGGCTTGGAAATTTCCCTTTTTGATTGGCTTGAAGTTGATTAGCCAATTGACCAACTTGAGTTTCAACCTTCTTAAACGATGCTTCTAAAGAGTCAAACCGCTTATTGTTCATTTCTTGATTTTGAGTGCTTACTTGAATGAAAGCATTCAAATTGTCTTCAAATGAAGGTTTCTTGACCTGCTCTTGATTTGAGGGTTGCCCTTGAAATTGAGGACCTCTTTGATATGGTTGGAAAGGTTGTTGAGGTGGAGAAGGTTGTTGATTTTTCCATGAAAATTGGGGTGATTCCTCCAACCAGGGTTATAAGAATTTTAATATGGGTCATTCCTACCCCTTTGCTGGAACCCTTCAAAAGCAAAAGTTTGTTCTTGCTCCTCTTGGAATGGATCAAAATTTGAGGGGCACACATTTGCTTGATGGCCTACAAGACCGCACGATGCGCATGACTCTTGGCTTGGTCATGACAAGTTTCCTTTGGCATTCAACAATTTCACTTGTTTTGTCAGTTCTGCAATTTGCCTAGCCATTTCCAAGTTTTCACTTATCTCGTGTGCTCCTCTTCTCCTTTCCCCAATACTCTTTTGTTAGGAATTTGCCCCCAACATTTTGAATAATGCAACCATTTCTGCAGCTGTTCTTTCATCCATTGCTCCCCCTGCTGCATTATCCACTGTGTTTTGACATTGTTGAGTTAACCCATCATAGAAGAATTGATTGAGCAACTGTTGTGGATAGTAATGATGAGGGCACTAAAATAATAAGGATTTGAAGCGATCCCACGCCTCATGAAACGGTTCTCCATCACATTGGGTGAAAGTTGCAATACTCCCCCTAAGCTCCTTGGTCTTTTGGTGTGAATAAAACTTTCCCATAAATTTGTTGTAAACCTCTGTCCATGTGTTTAAAGAATTCTCCGATAAAGTCATCAACCATGCTTTTGCTCTGTCTTTCAAACTATATGGGAAACATCACAACTTGAGTTCATCTTCTATTAGTGCTTGCAAAGGGAATGTATGCAATATTGAGTAAAAATCCCAAATGAAGTTGAGAGGATCTTCATTTGGCAGTCCATGGAAGGATGGCAGCATACTATAGTGAGTATTTCTGAGTTCATAATTTCTCGCTGCGTTCCTCAACCGGATACAAGATGTGGTCACTCCGATGATCGGTCGGGCAAACTCCTTCATAGGTGGTTCTTGTGCATCACCCATCTCTATTTCTATGTTCTCCTCAAACTGCTCGTCAGTATTTTCCCTTTCTTGCTCAATAGGATTCGGTCCCTCGGGTCTTGGAAGTCTATGGATGTTGTCTATAAATGGAGCAAGTTCATTTCCTTGAGACCTTCATCCGTGCATAAATCACCTAAGCAATTCAAAAAGAACACTTTAAATGATTTAATAAATAAATTAAAAGAATCAAACTATTAACAAAAATTGCCTTCCCTGGTAGCGGCTCCAAAAACTTGTTGCGCTCTAATTAACACTACTACCAAGCGGCACTCACAAGTGTACAAGGCTATTACAGTAATGGTGATCACCCCAAGGTCGTCTCACAAGGAAGGAATTGCTTGTAATAGTTCGAATAACATGAAATAATAAACTTGAGTGTGTGATTGGGTTGGTGAATTGTAATTAACTTTAGAAATGAAGATGAATGATGTTGTGCAAGATAAATTCAATTATGTAAATGATGCCTAGGGTTGTAGGTCCATTTAATCAAATTTTTAATTATCAAATTATCCATTAATATAACCTTGTACCTTAATTTTTTCCTTAAGGTTAATTAGTCAATTATCAATTCACTAGTTTTCACATTTATGAATTAACAACAACCAATTACATTAGCAAATTAATAAACTCTAGAACTTATATTTCTAATTCATTCTTAGGGTAGTCAATTGCATAGTTCAGATATTAAACTTCTCCTCTCAGTCCGTCATTCAATATTAAGTAATCAATAGGTGGCCAATCTATCAATTTACCTTTAATTTCAATGCAAACAACCAATAACAAGGTTTATCAATGGAATCATCAAATCAAATCATTCAATCAAATATACTACAACCCAAAGCATGAGTAAATTAGCTCATTATATTCTTCAAACAAATGTTCATTTCAATATAAACCAAATCGAAGTTATTCATTGCAATATTAATATTCTTAATACAATAACAACACTTAAGAAATGGATTAAAAGAAAGAGTTTGAAAAACTCCTTTTGGAGATGCTAAGAATCGGACTCCTTGTCTCTTTCGTAGCTCCCTCTTTGATGTGTGATGATGAACTTCCAAGCTCTCTTGAACCAATGGCTCTCTTCTTAAAGGATGAATGATAGCTCTCTCAAGTTCACAACTCTCCAATCAAGCCTCTTAAAACCCTAATCCTCAAGAACTATCTACTCACTTCAATTCCAATGATTGTCTTTGCTCTTGATGTGTAAAAGGAAATGGTGAATGAAGATTGGGAGAATGGTGTCTTACTCTCTTAAGCAAGAACCAAGGAAGAAGATAATATGGTGTGTAGAGAATGTCCACTCAATATATTCAATATGTTTTCTTTTCCCTCCATGTTCTTCCATTTTCCCTCTCTCTTTTCTTTTTAAATTTTTAAGACACCCCATCACTCCTTATCTTTGTCTCCCACTTCCCAATTTGTTTTATATTTCTTCCATAAATCCTTCCACCTTTAACTCCTTTTTATCCTTTTGTTCCCCACTAAACCACACTAATCCATACCTCGTGCAAGTATACCAAGTGATCCAGGGTGACACGGCCAAGCTTGCTGGCCGTGTCTCTTGGTTTTTCTTTTTTTTTTTCTTGGGACACGACCAAGATTCTAGCCGTGTCCCTTGCTGCATTGTTCTTTTCTTTGTTTCCAAGGGGTTACACGGCCAAGCTCCTGGCCGTGTCATGTGACACGGCCACTGGCTTGGTCATGTCATGTGGTGGTGTCACTCTCTGCTTCTTTCTTTTCTTTCTTTGCCTTTTGTGCCTTTGGTGAGACACAGCCAGTAGCTTGGCCGTGTCTGCTTCTGTCCAACTTTGTTTGAGGGACACGGCCAAGCTTGGTTTATCCTAGCCATGTCCTGCCTTGTCCTTGATCTCTTCTTCTTTTGATGAGAGACACGGCCAAGCCATGTCTAGCTTGGCCGTGTCACATTCTTTTCTCCAACAAGTCCACCAAATTTTAGTTAAAAGCTCCATCAAATGCCCCTCAACCTAAATCAACAACTTCAAACAAACTTAAGTACAAATTAACATGAAAATTAACTTAAAATCAATAAAAACATCGTAGAAAATATATACAAAATTTATCTAAACAATGCTAAGGGAAATGTTCATCACCTCCTCATCCACAATTCCCCCATTCATATCTTGAAAAGATGACGAGATAGAATTTTCCATTAATGTTGCTGGCAATGGCACTCTTTCAAACTTAGGCAAAGGATTATTCTTAGTGTTGGGCTTCTCAGGCTTAGGTAGCTTTCCACTGTCAATCAAATTTTGGATCTCGTATCTTATTTGAGACCATTTTTCTATATCGTGGCCTTCCATTTGGTGGAATTGATAATTGGCCTTTTCATCAAAGTTTGATGGCAAAGGATTGTGCAGCGGTCAAGGAGCCAATGGCTATAATAGTCCTTTCTTCTGTAACTTGTTGAAAACCCAAGACAGAGGTTTGTCCAATCTTAAAAACTATCTTCTATTTGCTTGGCCGGTTACCAGACTGATAACTTTCCCTGTCATTTCTTCTTTCAGAAAAATGATTTTTCCCTCTTTCCTATTCTTCTATCTGCAAACTAGCTTGGAGAAGATCTTTTAAATCCCTTATGAAAGTGTGAGACATCCGTTCATGTAGGCTGGGTAGGACACCCCTTATTATCATTCGAATATGGTTAAACTCATCTGGTCTCTTTTTAAGTAAGGCAACCTTACTTCTCCACCTCTTCAAATAGTCAACAAAACTTTCATTTTGTTTTTTCCTGATAGTCTCCACCTCCATCAAGGTCACTTTCAGCTCAACATTGTATCCATATTGTTGAATGAAGGCTTTATACAATAAATTCAAATCTTTTTAGGTGTTCTCCTCTAAGGTATTGAACCATTTTTGCACAACAAGGCCCAATTAGAGAATGAAGTACCTTAGGGTTTGAGTCTTAATAGCTTGAGTAGACTGCATGGATGTGATGTATTGCTTGACAAGTAGATGAGGATTTCCAGTTCCATCAAACTTAGCAAAGGAAGGAATCTTGAACTTGTAAGGGACTTCTTCATACTATTCAAACAGCTTGTCCACCTCCGACAGCTCTTCAGTTTTTAGCTTCTTTTCAAACGTCTTCTCCAAATCAGCAATTATCTTGTCCACATCTGAAGTTTCAGTCTTTTCTGATATCTCCACAACATTAGACTCTTTCTTCTTATCTTGTGAATCTTGGAAATACTGAGCCCAATCATCATAATCATGAACTATTACTCTGTCATCATCAAAGGCTACTTCACCAACCTTATCATTTCCTTTGTCTTTATGCTCCTTGGTACTAGCAGATTCTTCAGCAGTATTCCCAAACATTACAGCCATTTGGTTTTTCATCATCTCAGCCAGGATTGCCTTTAGTTCTTCCATCTTGGCATTGAGTGTGTTGTCTATCATCCTTCAAATTTATTCAGGCTCCACTGCTTTTGGTGAGAAGCTGACTGAGTCAATTATGGATTCTATGTCACTGTCATAGGTCTGGGTTGTCGTAGGCTCTTGAACTGCTATAATCCAGTGCCATGAGCCAAAAAGTATCAATGATATGAGATGCAATGCATGTATGCATGGATGCATGGATGCACAAACAAACAAAGTGAGCAGAGACGTCCCTTCCAACCTTAAAACTTTTACACACGAATGGCGAGTCTCTTTTCCTAGGTATATGGTGAACAAAATACAACATGGGTATCTTGTTTTCAAATAATTCTTTCGAACATTTTAACCAAAACATATATTTTCAAACTTAGAATTTAGTCCTTGATAATTGCCATTAATTAAGTTTTAATCCATCGAGTCACCAAAAAATAGCTTTTATGCTAAATTGGATTAAAACCAAATTAAAGGGTTTATCATAAATAGATTTCCAATTTTAGAAAAATGGCTAGTGATTCATACCATAAATAAGCCCATGATTAATAAGTCTTAATTTAAACTAGGCCTACAATTGATTTTAAGTGTTCCTTAATTGACCTAAATAGTTGTAAGCCCATTAAAGAAAAAGGTTGTAATTTGAAAAAAAATGGTTTTCTTTTGAAGCCCAATGTGAAAAAGGTTTGCTTAATAATAGATTTTGGGATTTGAGCTTAGGCCATGAGGTAAAAAGAATTTTTGAAAAGTTTTGTGTCCAAAGACCATTAAAAAAACTTTTGAAAATAATTTTCGTCTTTTGGGCTTAAAAATTATTAGGTCATATTAGAAAAAGGAACAAACCAAATAAGCCATGGTTTAAACAAAGATATATCAACCATAGTCAAAGAGCAAACATTTGGGTATAAACCTAAGGAAAGTAACTAGGCCAACTATATAGGCATTAATATTTAGGTTGAAAAGTTTAGGCTCCCATAGAAAGTATATAACAAAAGGTTTGAGGCTATGAGTGGTTATGCCATTCTCGATCTTCATATCTTGAGTGAAAGTATCGTATCTTTTACATAACACAACGTGGCTAACATGAGCATCCTAACTCACGAACACGATGTAAACTAAATGATGCAATGGACAACATTATAATAAGAAAGAATAAAATAATATAAAGACTAACGAAATCAACTTCTATTATCCCCAGTGGAGTCACCACTTTAAGCAGGAATTTTTGCCCCACTCCCATGTGGAATGGTTCTTACAACTTCGACACTCGGACTGGCTGAAAAAGAAGAAAGAAGTGGATGACCTAATTCCTAAGGAATCCCCGACTCCATATTAGGTTCAAAAAGTTGGGTATGCATAGGGAAGGTGAGAAGTGGCCCAACTCCCCCATAACGTCCGGTTCATTAGAATAGGCCTCATTTTCAAGTCTAGATATTATAAAATTCTTAAATATTATGCTATAATCCATACTACATGTGATTAAAAAAAATAAAGAATTTATTTATTTAAATCAAAACAAGTCCAAACAAAGTAATAAATAGGCACCCATTCGTGGATGGAAACAGGCCTTTACAAGTGTCCAATGTCCAAAAAACATGAGAGATAAATACAATGGGACACCCGCCATAGGTGGAAACATGTCCCTTACAGTAATCCCAAAACTAAAACTAAAACTAAATTACATAATAACAACCGAGGTACAAATGAAGTGAAAACGTGCCTTTTACAATTTTCTTTAAAATACATATAAATCTAAGGAAAAGAATAAAGCAAGGAAAAAAATAATACAACACATATAAAAATAATTATATAATTAAAAAGAAAATAAACAAACACATCTTAATATTATCCCATTAAGGAAATATACTACGCTACGACGAGAGTCGAGCCTACGGCGGTCTCGCTAGCTAGTTAGCTGGCTGGGATCAAGGGGGCAGTGCCTTAAAAGGTACACGGTTTACATGATATGGTTTTGTTGGGGAATTAAGATTTATCTTAAATTAGGGTTTTATATTTATACAAATTAAGATTTTTAGGGTTTTAAAAATAAAACTACTATTTTTTGGGTTTTTAGAAAACAAAGCTACTATTTTAGGGTTTTTAGAAAACAAATCTAGTGTTTCTATGAACTAGGGTTTGGCTACTGGAATTTAGGGCTTATGACTTATAAGAATTAGGGTTATGGGAATTAGTGTTTATGATAATGGTTCAAGGAATTAATCATGAAGCATACTTTAAAACTCACTACTGCCTGATGATATGTAATGTTTAATGTTTAGAACATACAATTTATGTCAAACCTAATATATTTAAGGTTTATTCAAGATTACAACTTAGCTACTGGACTAAAAAAGCTTTTAATGCTTAAGAAAAGATGTAGCTACTAGATATTTTAAGTGAATGAACTAACTACGAATAGTTTAACAAATTAAACAAATATGCATGGACTACTATAAATTTAACACAGACTAAATAAGGGATTTCAAACATTCGTTCATTGGTTCCATCGATATATCACATTATTCTAAGCTTTCTGTTTGCACTAGTTGTAGAATCTCGGTTGAACAAAGTGAAGACAGTATGCTACTACCTTCTAAATCTGCATACTTTGGATTGCTTTTAACAATGGTTGCTTCTTCTAACTCTCTGTCTCTTTTAAGTTTTGTGCTGCTAGGGTTTTTTAATTGATCATTATTGCTAATTGATTGTTTCTGATCCCCCTGTGCTTTTAGATCTTGTATTTATATAAAAATATGTTAGGTTAAATCCCTAAAGACTCCCAATGCTAATCAGATTATAATTAAAATTGGAAGCTAATTCAAATTAAATCTGGGCGCAACCAAGTCTAAAGTTCAAAAGTAAGGTTAAAACTCAAGACCCATTAGTGACCTGTGGTGTGTTGGCTGCCAATTTGGGCCTGCTATGAATTTGGCATGCCAATTCACTGTGGCCAAGGATGTGGTTGAGGTCAGCAAAAAATTGGTTCAATTTTCCACAGTCAAGGCTTGCGATGAATTTGAAGTCCCAATTCACCGCGACAGATCGTGACCAAGGCATGCAGCAAATTGGGCACACCAATTTTACACAGCAAGGCCTGTGACAGGGGTAAATTTAGCATTGCAAAAATCATATTGAGCTTGGATCAACTCTTTTTGGATTTGTATTAGACTTATTTTAGTATTTAAAATTCAACCAGCTTATTTTAGGTCTTTTAAAATTGGACCGACCTAAATCGAAGCTATAAACTAGGTTTAAGCTTTTAAAATCAAATCGAATCTAGCTTGACCTTTTTTATTTGGGATCCACTAGCGTAGTTCCAAAATTAAGGGTCTATAGGATGATAAGGAATTTTGAAGTGAAGTGGAGCTTTGGCTCACTTTTGTGCATTAAAGAGGTATGTACATAATTTAGGCATTTAATAACATTGATTGCATTATTTTTAGTCATAACACATTGAATATGGAAAATATGTTATGATACTTGATTAATAATTTGAATGTATGTGTGGCGTTGATTGAAGTAACAATACTTGTTTTGAATTAATGTTGTATGATATGACCTTTAAAAATGAATAAAAGTGATGATATGTGAAAAATGAGAAAAGTGCAAATACTGCACTAAGATGTAAAATAAGCTACATTTGTAATGTATAAGAGAATGAGGTTGATGATGAGTAGTAGATAATGAAATATGATTGTATGTTGCCTTATATACAGTCTAATTCCATAATATTATTGTGAGAGGGGATTTTCGCCCCCAATTCCGGTGGAATGGTTCTTGCGACTTTGGCATTGTTTAGGCTTGGGGCTTTAGAGAACACGAACCTAAGTCATGAGAAAATGGAGTCGCAACCCGGACTGGCTAGGAAAAAAGAAAGGGGTGGATGACTCGATTCCTAAGGAATCCCCAACCCCCTAATGGGTTCAGAAAGTTGGGTATGTGTGGGAAAGGTGAGAAATGGCCCAACACCCCCCACAACGCCCTGTTCATTGGAACCGGCCTCCTTTACAGGTCTTAATATTATAAAAGTTTTAAATATAACAACATTATCCATATTACACACAATAATTAAAATAAAGCATCGATATATTGAAAATCAAAAAAATGTCCAAGCAAAACAAATAAATGGATACCCATCCGAAGATGGAAACATGCCCTTACATAATCCATGCCTAAATAGGACACCCACCAAAAGGTAGAAAAATGTCCTTTACATTGGTTCTAAAATAGAAAAGCAATTTAAATTACATGATATTTAACTAATGAGGTACCCACCAAGTGGAAACATACCTCTTACAACATTTGGAAATCTAAATAAATTGATAAAAGTAAATGACCATTCATCATAAATAAATCATTCATCAAAGGTATTAATCAAAATATAAAATAAACATTCATCCATAATAAACTAAATAAATCAAGCATTGAACTTAAATGAACCAACAAAGCGTTGAAAATAAATTAAAGCACAATCAAATATAAAATTGAATAAAGCAAGTAAAGATTCAAATTAGGGCTACTGTTTCTATTTAAGATTCTTTATTTAATGTGTTTAGGGTTTTAGAATTTATGAGTTTAAGCTACTGTAAGTTTTAAGAGAATTGAAAAGGATTAAGGTTTTATAATTTAAGAAATTAGTAAGGTTCTTTGATTGATCAAATTAGTGTTTGAGGAGTGAAATCATGAAATTAGGGTTTTAACACTTTAAAACATTGGATTTATGATTATTAGCTACTGAATTATGGTTTTGAGGCTTACTGTGTTTGAATTTTAATATTTATGTTTATAAGGTTTTAAGGTTTAAAGGATTAGAGTTTAGAAAAACTAGGGTTTAAGGTTTTAAGGGAGTTAGGGTTTACTGTTTTAGGTTTTGGAGTTGAATTAGGATTTTAGAATTTTAGAATTAGGGTTTCGGAGAATGCATTAGATTTGAGAATTTGGAAATCAATTGATAATTTTATGAAGTTTTATGAAAATAAACAAAACGATTTAAGGTTTATAGAAACAGAAAAGATGTTTTTTAGGGTTTTTGGAAAGAAAAGGATTCAATTAAGGGTTTTAAAAATTTGGAAAGCAAATTAGGGTTTTGAGATTTTGAAGAAACAAAAATAACAATTTTAAGATTTTTAGAAAACAAAGAAACGAATTAAGGTTTTTAAACTTTAGAAAAGGTGAATTGAGGTTCTAGGGTTTTCTTGATTTTGCAGAAACAGAAACAATAATTTTTAGATTTTTGAAAGATGAAGCTATTGTGAATTAATGAAACAAATAAAGAAATTCATACCTTCATTTGTTGGTTCCACCAAAAATTACTTCTTGGATGAACAAGAACAAAGACAAGCTTTGCTGCCTTTGATGGATTGAATTGCTTGTTTACTCTCTCAAAAAGTCCGATTGATTCAAAGTTTTCCTCCTCAATTTCAATCTCAATTTCTCCTCTAAAATCCGATCACCTTTTTTCTGTTGTTTTAGTCCTTATTTATAGAAGATTTTTGTGATTAATTTTAGTTATTCACGGAATCTAACATTAATTAAGAAAAGGAAACCGAAACCTAATTGTATTTGGTTTTGAAAAAATTTGAGTCGGAAAAATTTTGCCGACAAAAAAAAAACTGCTGCGGAAAAATTGCACTGGCAAAAAAGCTATCGCAGCTAGCTGCGCAACGGGGCGAAAATTGGCCTGCGGGCCATTTTGCCGCAACTCTTCAGCGACGAATTTTTTCATAGCCGATTTTTTCGTCACTGATTTTTTTATTTTTTATTATTATTTTTTTATTTTTTATTAATAAAATTAGATACTAAAGCAAATATTATTTAATTAAGATAACAAAAATTATTTTGGACTAATTAAAATATATTGGACAACACAAAAATTATTTTAGACTAATTAAAATATATTGGACCGGACTGGGTCAAAAATTAAGGGTCTAGAGCTTGCCCCCTACTTGAATGATCTGAGACTTTAGTGAAAAAGAGTGAAAAGCAATAAGACTTAATTTTTGAGATGGTTTAGGTTTTGGGTTTTGGACTCTGTTCGAGTTTTGGACTCAAGGATAATTTTAGGTTCTGGACCTGAGCTAAGTTCTGGACTTAGAAAATATTCTATGTTCTGGACCTAAGGATAATTTGGGTTCTGCACCCGAGCTAAGTTCTAGACATAAAAGAGATTCTAGGTTCTGGACCTAAGTAAAATTTGGGTTCTGGACCTGAGCTAAGTTCTGAACTTAAAAGAGATTCTAGGTTCTGGACTTAAAAGAGATTCTAGGTTCTGGACCTAATTAAAATTTAGGTTCTGGACCCGAGCTAAGTTCTAGACTTAGAAGAGATTCTAGGTTCTGGACCTAAGTAAAATTTGGGTTCTGGACCTGAGAGATTTGGATACTCAATCCTAAACTAGACATGGATACTCGATCCTAACTGGATTCGGATACTCGATCCTAAACTAGATTTGGATACTTGATCCTAAACTGGATTTGGATACTCGATCCTAATTTGGATTGGGATACTCGATCCTAATTGAATTTGGATACTCAATCCTAACTGGATTTGGATACTCGATCCTAGACTGGATTTGGATTACTCGATCCTAACTGGATTGGGATACTCGATCCTAACTGGATTTGGATACTCGATCATAAACTGGATTTGGATACTCAATCGTAACTGGGTTTGGATACTTGATCCTAAACTGGATTCGGATACTCAATCCTAAACTGGATTTGGATACTCGATCCTAACTGGATTTGGATACTCGATCCTAAACTAGATTTGGATACTCAATCCTAAACTGGATCGGGATACTCGATCCTAACTGGATTCGGATACTCGATCCTAAACTGAATTGGGATACTCGATCCTAACTGGATTTGGATACTCGATCCTAATTTGGATTTGGATACTCGATCCTAAACTGGATTGGGATACTCGATCCTAAATTGGGTTTGGATACTCAATCCTAAATTGGTTTGGGATACTTGATCCTAACTGGATTTGAATACTCGATCCTAACTGTATTTGGATACTCGATCCTAGACTGGATTTGGATACTTGATCCTAACTGGATTGGGATACTTGATCCTAACTGGATTTAATTTGGGTACTTGGACTCGTGACTGGGTACTTGGGCCCGAGATCGAATTGGATTTAACTGACCCTCTATCAGTTGTGGATTCTGGCTTAACTTGTTATTCCATTCTTTTATTCTTCCTTTTGCAAAAATTCAGCTATTTTTACTTGGCCCTCATATCTTCTCCTTGCCCCCAGCGTGGCAAAATACAAGTGAGTTTGAAAATATTTGGTATATAAACTCAAAAAATTGAAAAGGAGAAACTTTGCTCCCTGTGTAGGCTCAAACCAAATATTTTTTCATGCAAGCTTTGATTGATGTTTTTGTCGTGTAGTTCTTCGTACAAGCACGTATTTCTTCTCTTTGTAAAATGACTGGAGCTTCTATAAGTAATAGACTTTCCATGCCCCCCTGATTTTGATATCTTCTTTTGATTGTTTACTTCACAGGGTGTTTGCTGTTCACTTTGATAAAGAATAGACAATACAATACAAGAAAATGCAATGTGACATGCTCATGTATGCATGATATGCATGAATAATACTTACAGTCATTCCATTGACTCACAGTCCGAGGTGATCAGCAGAAGTGTTCTCATTGGTTTCTTTCAGATGATTGTTTAGGTCTCGCATTTGAATGACACAATGCTCCACATTTATAGCTTTTATCTTTAAGACATTGAAAATATGAATAATGGAGGCCCCAAACAACAGAGATACATCCATTTCAAAGTATGTCAATTGGTAGTTTCTTCATGACCTTGCCAATAATCATTTCCTTTGCCCAATGTGTTCTTCGAGGTTTGATATACTTCCCTTAACTTGAAGGTTTTGTATGACAAAACATTTTTTTATTTTTTTAATTTTTGAATTTTAATTTTGAAATCAAATGTTGGCTTTGCCAAATTAATGTCAATGCACCTCAGGACTTGATTTTCCAAATTAACATATCTATAACATGACAACCCTAGTTATCGTACTAAACTCGAGAATCATTTCTATTTAAGCAAGAATTGTTGCACTTCAGATAGGCAAATACACATTACTTGGCCAAAGGTCTCATTGAGTTTAAATACTGTCTATCTCATATGCATGCTCATTCAAACTATCTCCACTAATAGACTCTACCTACCAAGAGAGATCAACAGGTCTTTGATAGGCTTGAAATGGAGTCTATAAAGGACACGGGTTTAAGTGAAGGCCATTTTGAGATTGGAGCTGGTGTCACACAATGGATAGACCCTCACACTATAAATTTCTTGTTTGAATTTTAGGCAGCTTAGAGGCAATCTTGCTAGACTCCAAATTGCTTCTATCTTCTTGGCATTAATCTAGATCTTGATTAGGACAGTTTTTGCCCTTGCAAAAAGTTTAAGACCCAAATCCGTTTCTTTTCTTCTTTTTCCTTTTCTTTCCTCTTTATTTTTCTTACTCTTCCCTCTTCTTTCTCTTTCCTTACTCTTCCCTTTCTTTTATCATTTTGTCCTTCTTTCTTGTAGGACTATCAAGTACAGAACTTTCAAGAACTGGATGGTCTTCCTCCTTTTTCTCCAATTTTGATTGAATCTTTGGTTGGGTTGGACCAATTCAAGTAAAAATTTCTATGAACCAAATGGAAGCCTTTTGTTGCTTTAGGTAAAAGAGAACTCAGTTGGCTTTCTGAACCGCCTTTTTAGGTTTTATTTTTCTCTTTTTTTCTCTTTTCTCTTTTCCTTTTTTTCTTCTTTTATTTCTTTTTCTTCCCTTTTTTTGTTTTTTTGTTTGTTTGTTTTGTTTGTTTGTTTTTTTTTTGTTTGGTTCTAGCTCTAAAAGAGTTATCTTGTTTGTACCAACTTGGGCGTCCAATAATGGATGAGTGGAGTAACATAAATCTTCTTTAACAGGGATAAATCATTTGTTACTCTAGTGTTGTCTTGATATATTGGAAATACTAAGAAAACTTCAACTACCCTTATGGTATTGAGAACTTCAACCACTCATATGGTCTTGAGAACTTCAAATATCTTCATGGTATTCATTTCTTTCTTTGATCTTCTTGCCTCTTCATCTTAGTGATCATAAGACTTGTCAACAGTACCATAACAGCTCAGGGTAGGTTGTTGGGGTTTGTAAGCCCATGAAAAGAAAGCTAAAATTTTATGAAGGCTAAAAGGGACAACTAGGGATTGATATTTAATAGGTGGATACTAGTTGTTGGCTAACTAAACAATGCCTAGATCATCTCTCCCTTAAATAAGCAAAGTTCAATTTCGCCTTGAAAGTTTGTCAAAGCATGTTCTAAGACTGACTAGGACCTAGAAAAAGGTAATTATGCAGGAGCCCTTTCTAAGTAAGCATACACAACTCAATGCTATAGAGCAATTCCCACATCTAGTAAAGTCATTCAAGTCATGATGCCTAGACACGTTAATTTATAAACATCAAGCTAGATTCCTCATCGGTTGAGCACCAAAATGAACAAAGACCAACAAAAATTTTGATGAAAGTAATTTATTTCAAGCAACATTAAATTTGAAAAAAAAAACACAATAGTTCCAAAATATTAAAGAAAGTAAACTTGAAAAGCAACATTCAAGCTAAGGAAAGTTTGTTGAGTTAAGCTTCTTTTCCTTTCACATCTTCAATATTTCCATCTTGAAAAGAGGATAAGACAAAATCTTCTTCCAATCCTTTTCCCACCATGAAGGTTGCCGGTGAAGGTACTCTATTGAACCTTGGTAATGGATTGTCTTTGGTGTTGGGCTTATCTGGCTCGGGTAGCTTACCACTATCAATCAAATCTTAGATCTCATGCCTTAGACGAGCACATTTATCTATTTCATGGCCTCGCATTTGATGAAATTGACAGAAGGCCTCGGTATTGAAGTTTAGTGGCAGTGGATTATGTATCGGTCGAGGAGCTAATGGTTGTAACAACCCTTTCTTTTGCAGCTTGCTAAAAACCCAAGATAGAGGTTTCCCCAATTCTGAGAATTGTCTTTATTTCCTTGACCGGTCGCATTAACATCAACTTCTTTTTGTGTGCTTTGATTGCCTAACTGGTAGTTCCCTTTCTCATTCCTTTTTATTGAAAAGCGATTCTTCTCCCTTTCCCACTTTTCAATTTGTAGACCAGCTTGGAGAAGATCTTTGAAATCCCTTATAAGGGTGTGAGACATCCTTTCATGGAGACTAGGCAACGCCCCTCTCACAATCATCCTTATTTGATCGGATTCATCAGGCCTCTTCTTGAGCAAAGCAGCCTTATTTCTCCATCTCTTCACATAATCCACAAAATTCTCATTTGGCCTTTTCCTAATGGACTCCACTTCCATTAAGGTAACTTCCATTTCAATGTTGTATCCATATTGCTGAATGAAAGCCTTGTATAACATGTCCCAATCTTTTTGAGTACTTTCTTCTAAAGTGTTGAACCAATTTTGGACAACAGGGTCCAATGAGAGCATAAAGTACCTTAGAGTTTGAGCCTTAGTAGCTCGGGCAGACTGTATAGCAGTGATATACTGCTTTACATGGAGGTGAGGATTTTCGATTTTATCAAACTTTGCAAAAGATGGCATCTTGAACTTGTATGGAACTTCTTCATCTAGCTCAAATAATTTGTCGATCTCGAAAATTTCCTCGGTTTTCAGCTTCTTCTCAAATTTCTTTTCTAAATCAGCAATCATCTTTTTAACATCAGAAGTTTTGATCTTCTCCATAGTTGATCTTTCAACAATCTTTGGTTTTTTTTCTTGTCTATAGGATCTTGGTAGTATTGAGCCCAACATCATCATCATCAATGATCACCTTTTCATCATAAAAAACAACTTCACCAACTTTGGTCTTCCCTTTGTCCTTTGGCTTCTTAGTGCTAGCAGATGCCTCAGCATGATTTTCTAAGATTGCAGTCAATTGGTTGTTCATGGTCTCAGCTAGGGCCTCTTTTATTTCTTCCATCTTGGCGTTGAGGGCATCATCCACCATTATTTGAATTTGTTCAGGATCCATTATTTTTGGTGAGCAAGTGATTGAGTCGTTGCTAGATACTTCATCTCCGGCGTAGGTTGGATTGTCATAAGCTTTTGAACTGTCGTAATCCAGGGCTGTGAGCCAGAGAGGATCAATGATATGAGATGCAAATGTATGCATGTATGCATGTATGCACAAACAAAGAAAGATAATTAGGACGTTCCTTCCAACCTTATAACATCCACACACGAATGGCGAGTCTCTTTTCCTAGGTACATGGTTAACAAAATGGGGCATCTTATTTTTGAATAATTGCCTCGGAAGTTTCAACCAATAGTTATATTTTCGAAAATGGAAATCATTTCATAATAATTCCCATTAATTAGGTTTTAATCCATTCAACCAACTATAGTAGCTTTTATGATATATTGGATTAAAACTAAATTAAGAGGTTTATTATAGATAGATTTCTCACTTGAAAAGAGTAACTTATGGTTCATGCCAAAAACAAACCCATGATTAATTATTCTTAGTATAAACTAGGCTCACAATTGATTTTTGGTATTTCA
The DNA here is from genome assembly GCA_947685225.1 of Garcia nutans. Taxonomy (NCBI): domain Eukaryota; kingdom Viridiplantae; phylum Streptophyta; class Magnoliopsida; order Malpighiales; family Euphorbiaceae; genus Garcia; species Garcia nutans. The sequence continues at coordinate 15,957,931 of CANTUV010000032.1, forward strand.
TAATTGACCCAAATAATTTGCAAGCTCTTTGTAAGAAAAGGTTGGATAAAAATAATTTTATTTATAAGCCCATTGTAAAAAGATTTTAGAAAAAACATATTTTGGGCTTAGTATTTGGTCCATGAGCAAAAGAATTTTTTATTTATTTTTAGAAAAGTCTTATGTCCAAAGACCATCTTGAAAATTTTTGAAAATAGCTTTGGTCTTTTGGATTTTAAAGAAAAATTTATTTTGAGCTTACAATATACTTAGGTCATATTAGAAATAGAACAAACCAAAGAAGCCAAGATAAATTAACCATAGTCAAACAACATGCATTTGGGGTAAAACCTAAGGAAAGTAACTAGGCCAATTACATGAGCTTTAGTCTTTAGGTAAAAAGGCTTAGGTTCCCATAGCAAGTATATACCAAATGGTATGAGGCTATGAGTGGTTATGCCATGCTCAATCTCCATACCTTGAGTGAAAGTACGGTATCCCTTACATAACACAATACGGGTAACACGGGCATCCTAACTCACGCACACGATGCAATCTAATATGATGCAATGGATAATATCATTATAAGAAAGAATAGAATAATATAAAGACCAACGGAATCAACTTCTTTTATCCCCAGTGGAGTCACCACTGTGAGCGAAGATTTTTGCCCCCACTCCCAGTGGAATGGTTCGGAGAAAATGGAGTCGCCACCCGGACAGGCTGGGAAAAAAGAAAAGGGTGGATGACTCGATTCCTAAGGAATCCCCAACCCCCTAATGGGTTCGAAAAGTTGGGTACGTGTGGGGAAGGTGAGAAATGACCCAGCACCCCCACAACGCCCAGTTCTTTGGAACCGGCCTCCTTTACAAGTCTTAATATTATAAAATTCTTAAATATAACAACATTATCCATATTACACACAATAATTAAAATAAAGCATCGATATATTAAAAATTAAAAACAATGTCCAAGCAAAACAAATAAATGGACACCCATCCGAAGATGGAAACATGCCCTTACATAATCCATGCTTAAATAGGACACCCACCGAAAGGTAGAAACATGTCCTTTACAATGGTTCTAAAATAGAATAGCAATTTAAATTACACGATATTTAACTAATGAGGTACCCACCAAGTGGAAACATACCTCTTACAACATTTGGAAATCTAAATAAATTAATAAAAGTAAATGACCATTCATCATAAATAAATCATTCATCAAAGGTATTAATCAAAACATAAAATAAACATTCATCCATGATAAACTAAATAAATCAAGCATTGAACTTAAATGAACCAACAAAGCATTGAAAATAGATTAAAGAACAATCAAATATAAAATTGAATAAAGCAAGTAAAAATTCAAATTAGGGCTACTATTTCTATTTAAGATTCTTTATTTAATGTGTTTAGGGTTTTGGAATTTATGAGTTTAAGCTACTGTAAGTTTTAAGAGAATTGAAAAGGATTAAGGTTTTATAATTTAAGAAATTAGTAAGGTTATTTGATTGATCAAATTAGTGTTTGAGGAGTGAAATCATGAAATTAGGGTTTGAACACTTTAAAACATTGGATTTATGATTATTAGCTACTGAATTATGGTTTTTAGGCTTACTGTGTTTGAATTTTAATATTTATGTTTATAAGGTTTTAAGGTTTAAAGGATTAGAGTTTAGAAAAACTAGGGTTTAAGGTTTTAAGGGAGTTAGGGTTTACTGTTTTGGGTTTTGGAGTTGAATTAGGATTTTAGAATTTTGGAATTAGGGTTTCGGAGAATGCATTAGATTTGAGAATTTGGAAATCAATTGATAATTTTATGAAGTTTTATGAAAATAAACAAAACGATTTAAGGTTTATAGAAATAGAAAAGATGTTTTTTAGGATTTTTGGAAAGAAAAGGATTCAATTAAGGGTTTTGAAAATTTGGAAAGCAAATTAAGGTTTTGAGATTTTGAAAAAACAAAAATAACAAATTTAAGATTTTTGGAAAACAAAGAAACGAATTAAGGTTTTTAAACTTTATAAAAGGTGAATTGAGGTTCTAGGGTTTTCTTGATTTTGATGAAATAGAAACAATAATTTTTAGATTTTTGAATGATAAAGCTACTGTGAATTAATGAAACAAATAAAGAAATTCATACCTTCGTTTGTTGGTTCCACCAAAAATCACTTCTTGGATGAACAAGAACAAAGACAAGCTTTGCTGCCTTTGATGGATTGAATTGCTTGTTTGCTCTCTCAAAAAGTCCGATTGATTCAAAGTTTTCCTCCTCAATTTCGGTCTCAATTTCTCCTCTAAAATTCGATCACCTTTTTTGTGTTGTTTTAGTCCTTATTCAAAGAAGATTTTTATGATTAATTTTAGTTATTAACGGAATCTAACATTAATTAAGAAAAGGAAACCGAAACCTAATTGTATTTGGTTTCGAAAAAATTTGAATCGGAAAAATTTAGCTGGCGAAAAAAACTACTGCCGAAAAATTGCGCTGGCGAAAAAAAACCGCTGAGGAAAAATTGCCTTGGCAAAAAAGCTGCCTCAGCTGGCTGCGGCAGCGGGAAAAAATTGGCCCGCGGGCCATTTCGCCTCAACTCTTCGGCGACAAATTTTTTTGATGTCGATTTTTTTTATTTTTTTTGTTTATTATTATTATTTTTTATTTTTTATTAATAAAAATTAGATACTAAAGCAAATATTATTTAATTAAGATAACAAAAATTATTTTGGACTAATTAAAATATATTGGACAACACAAAAGTTATTTTAGACTAATTAAAATATATTGGACCAGACTGGGTCAAAAATTAAGGGTTTACAATTATTATTTGATAGTATGATACCTTCGGGCGAGACACATTGGTGTCACTGATAGTATGACCCCTTCAGGCAAGACACACTGGTATCACTGATAGCATGACTCCCTCGAGTGAGACACACTGGTGTCACGAATGAATGAGATAGCCCAAGATAATAACTCTCGAATTAGAGCAGTATATAGGGTTATATGGGCCAATTGCATGTGTGTGGATGGTTGGTTTGTTAATAAAATGTATGTATACATTGAATGGCATTGAGACATACTATATATTATGATATCGTATATACAACATCATTCTTTGTTCTATTATACCAAATTATGTACTACTAAGCTTTTGAGCTTATTGCGGTAGTGTGTATCATCAAGTATTAGAAGTGCATATCAAAGTATCCAAACGGTGATTGTCACTAAGAGATTAAGTGTGCCATGAGACCAACCTGAAATGTGTTGCATTCATGTGTAATTGTTGTACTGAGTGATTTGGGTTGTGTATAGTAAAAACATTGTGTGCATATTAAACTTGGTTTGTAAAATCTTATATAAGTATATGACATTTATGTATATAAATTGATGATGTGATAATATTTTTAAAGAATTGATGGATTTTGTAAATAGATATAGCTATATTTTGGGAGTGTGATTTCCTATGCAGGTTGTGATAATTGAATTGGGATTTACTAAAAGTACAGATAAAAATTTGGATCAAAAGTTTTCCTAGAGATTTTCTTTAAAAACTTGTAATTTAATAATTTACAACTTAAGTATGTATTATTTATCAATAAATATTTTTTTAATTAAAAAGTGAATTTTTAATATGGAATTTATTATGGCACTTTTATATTTTGCATGTGTATCTTACATATACGGGATATATGTAATATATGTATATAGGGTATGAGAGTGTTACAAATATACTGAAGTTATAGAAAGGATGGCGGGCTTGCCGAGCAGTAAAGTTGGAATACAAGCTGAATGTGCAAATGCCCGAGTCAACCAGGCGACCGCACACTATACAATGCTAAAATCCACAAAAATTATATAGGAGCTCGTGGTCTTAGTGCTCAGTGTAGTCTAGTTGCAAGGTAGGCATGCGACAGCACCCGAGCACCGAGCAATTGCACCAAAAACAATGTTAAATTCATAAACTTACAGACAGGTTTTGAATCTCAGCTTGTGGTGAAGTCAGGATGCGAGGAAGGCGTGCGACCGCACCACTAGCCTGAGCAACCGCAAAACCCAATAACCCAAAAACTTAAAAATGGCATAAAGGATAGCGGTCAGCCCATGTGGAACTTCCTTAATACTCAATCATCTGTATGACTATCCAAGACAACCAAGCGACCATAAAAGTCCAATACATTTGAATCTTAGTGCCAAAAATCTTGGACCAATGACAATTGAACACGTGGATGAAGAAATTCAAATTAAATGGTAACTTTATGTCGTGGGACCATAGAAAGGTTTTGTGCGACCGTACGACATGGTAGCATGAGCATATAAGATCCTGTCAGATAAAATCTTACAGTTGAAGTTAGCCGTTAGAGCAATATTTGAATTGTGTGACCATATAAGTGGTAGTGTGACTGCACAAAGTGACTCAGCTACTAAATTCGTGGAAGACAAGCTTTAAACATGTAGAAACCACTTCAAATCCATAAAAGTGCTTTGGTAAGTTTGAAAAATTATAGTCTTCAAAATTGAAAAGTTGTTCAACAAAAACTTCTTCATTTATAAACCCATTTAGAAATGCTCGTTTGACATCCATTTGAAAAAGCTTAAAATTCATGTGACAAGCAAATGCAAGTAATATTCTAATAGCTTATAATTTAGCAGTGGGGATAAATGTCTCATTATAGTCAATGCATTCCTCTTGGTCAAAGCCTTTGGCTACCGATCTAGCATTTTTTCTAATAATGAGACCATATTCATCAAGCTTATTAATATATACCCATTTACATCCTATAATTGGATGATTTTTAGGTTTAGGAACAAGTTCCCAAACTTTGTTTCTCTCATATTTGGTTGAGTTCATCTTGCATAAAATCACCCAACTTTCATCACCAAGAGCCTCCTCAATAGTCCTTGTCTCAATTTGAGAAATAAAGGCAACATTAGCATCTAAATGTTTAAGTTTAGATATAGTAGTCACTCCCTTTGATGTGTCACCAATGACAAGTTCTTTTGAATGGTCCTTCTTAAATTGCTAATCTTTGGGTAGTTCTTGAGACTTTTCTTCTTGTTCCATTATTGCCTCAATTTCATCATGATTGTCCTTTGGAACATCATTTGTTTATTGTTCTTCAAATGTATCTACAAAGTCATCAAGAGAACTACCTTTCCTTTGATCAAGTTTAGAGGAATCATCAAAAATAACATGCATTGATTCTTCAACTACTAGTGTTTTTTATTAAAAACTCTATATGCTTTGCTAGAAGATGAATATCCTAAAAATATGCCTTCATCTGACTTGGTATTCAATATGAAGCATTTGCATCCAAACACTCTAAGGTATGGAATTTTGGATTTTCTTCCATTCTAAAGCTCATAAGAAGTTTCATTTAACAAAGACCTTTTGTAAACATGATTTGAAATATAACATGTGATATTAACGGCCTCCACCAAAAAGTAAGATGGTAAATCATACTCATTGAGCATTGTCCTAGTAATTTCTACCAATGTTCTTTTTTTCCTTTCAAGCACACCATTTTATTGTAGTATTCTAAGAGCTAAAAAGTTTTATGAAATACCAAACTCATTGCAAACATTTTCAAAGTTTTCATTTTCAAATTCTTTCCCACGATCACTTCTAATAAATGTGATTATATGGCCTTTTTCATTTTGAACACTTTTTGTAAAAAAAATTTAAAATGATTGAAAGATTTATTCTTTTGAGCTAAGAAATTAACCCATATAAAACATTGAGTAATCATCAAAAAGCGCAAATGTATACGACTTGCCTCCTAGAATAGCAACTCTATTTGGTTCAAACAAATGCAAATGAATTAGTCCTAGGGGTCTAGATGTGCTTACAACATTTTTAGTTTTTAATGAACTCTTATGTTGTTTTCCAAATTGACATGGTTCACAAATTTTAAACTTATTAAATTTTATTTTGGGAAGACCATCAACAAGTTCTTTACTAATGAATTGTAAATGATCCATACTAACATATCCTAATCTCCTAAACCAAATCCATGCATTATTGCTAATGGTAATCAAACATTCAAATGCATTATTAGAATGTAAGTCAATTTTATAGGTATTGCCAATTCTAACTCCTTTTAATGCACGTTCACCATTGGAAGAAGTAACTTTGCATCTTATAGAGTCAAAGTTTACACTATATTCTTTATCACACAATTGACTCACAGTAAGGAAATTATGTTTTCAACCATCAACAAGCCATAAATTATCAATCATATTTTTGCCTAACATGCCAATGGATCCAATGCCTATGATTTTACCTTTAACATTATTCCAAAAAGTCACATTACCTCTTGCTTGTAGGTAAGAGTTGTATAAAGTTTTGTATTGCCCATCACGTGCCTTGAACATCCACTATCCAAAAGCCAAACACTTTCATTGATAGTAGACTTTAGGCATACCTACAAGACAATAAGTTTTATCTTCTTTTAGGTACCCAAATAAACTTGGGTACTTGGAGGTTAGTAGTAGAAGGATCCACTAATTTGAGTTGAGCCTTCCTAATACAGAAAAAGGTGCTTTTATGTCCAAATTGCATACAATAAGTGCATTGATACAAGGTTTTATCTTTATGCACGTTCTTATTAAAATTTAATTAACCATGTATACAATTGTAAGTATATGTTGAGTGAAATTATTTTTGTGCACTTTTGTGTTTGTGTGCATGCCTTGCATACATGCATGCATGGTTTGCTCTTGGAACTTTAGTTCTAGAGCTTTTATCATTTTTAGGTTTGGTGTGTGCATTAGTGTTCTTTATCACTTCAACACTAGAGGTTTGAGTTGTAGATGCTTTTACAAATGTTGGTGCATTAGATGTAGTGATTTATGAGCCATCAAACTCTAAACCATGTTTCAAAGAGGGTGACCTTTGATTACTAATTATAGTATCTAATGCTTCTTTTCCTTCATAAAATTTTGATATAGATTTTTTAAGTTCACTTATCCCTCCTTCTAAAATTTCATTTTCTTTACAAATTTTCTCTAGGCTGAATTCTTTGACATCTCTTTTATAGATTTTAATAATTGTTCATTTGAATTCTTTAATTCTAAGGTTGAATTCTTTGGAGATACAAAGTCCTTTTCTAGCTTAGAGCAATTGTCTTTATTACATTTCATTTTAGAGAAATATTTTTCTACTCTAAGATTCATGTGCTCAATTAAATCACTATCATTTAAGGCATCATCAACATTATCATCAAATGCAATAAAGTTCAAGGGTTAAGTACCAACCTCATTGGTGTGATCATCATCCTCAATAGCCATGAAACATAGAATAGCAATTCCTTGCTCTTCTTCCTCTTCTTTACTTGAGGAATAATCATCCCAAGTGGCTTTGAGTGGTTTCTTCTTTTTGTTCTTTAATTTAAAGCAATCCGATTTGACGTGACTCATTTTTCCACATTCATAACATTTTACTTCATTCTTTTTCTCTTTATCTTTGAAGGAGGAGTTAGGAAATGTACCTTTGTTAGCTTGTAGTCTTCTCTTTCTCTTCTAATAACTTATCCTTTTGGATAGCATAGCCATTTCTTCTTCATCATCACTATCTTCATCACTTGAGCTCTCAACTTCCATGGTGGCTTTAAGAGATATTGCTTTTCTTTTATCCTTTTACCTTATTCATTTTCCTTTTTCTTGTGCAATTCAAAGGTGAGTAGTTTTCCCATGAGTTATTCAATTCTCAAAGAGCTAAGGTCATGAGCTTCTTCAATTGAAGAAATCTTAGACTCAAAACTTTTCCTTTCTCTAAGCGCTCTCAAAATTTTGCTATTAACATCACCTTGATCATAGACCTTACCATATTTCTTTAGTTTGTTGACAATGGCAAGTATATAGTTTGTCATGTCGGTGATGTTCTAGTTGGGCTTTATCTTCAAAAGTTCATACTCATGCACAAATATTTGCTTCTTGGTGAACCTCACTTTGGTAGTATCCTCATGATAGTTCTCAAGAGTTTTTCAAATGATAAGTGCAAAAGTAAGATGTTGGACTTTCTTACCTTCTTCTCTGGACATTGAATTCATCAAGATAGAGGCTGCCATATTGTTCTTGAAATGAGCTCTCACCTTATCACTTGTCCATTGTTCTTTAGGAAAAGGAACTTGGACACCATTAACTTCATGAGCAGGAGGTTTCCATTCATTTTTAACATATTCCCAAAGCTCATTTCCTTCATTATCAAGGAACAAATACATATTATGTTTTCAATAAGAGTAATCAGTTCCATTGAAATAAGGTATAAGGAAGGAATTTAGGTTTCCATGTGTAGAAGTTGTGGAGTTGGAAGTAGAAGTTGATGTAGAGGTGTTTATGGGTAGAACGGCTGTCATTTTGGATCAAATTTCACACTTAAGTTTCTTGAAATTTAGAAGGCTCTGATACAATTATTTTCCCAAATTAGCAACCAAGAGGGGGATGAATTGGTTGATTGGAGAAATAATGATCAATTAAAAATTCGAGCAATAAGAAGATGAAGATGAAGGTGGAGTAGAGTAGAGAAGAATGAACACAAAAGATTTATATTGATTCGAATTTACCTCAATCCTACATCCACTTCCTTAAAAATTTGTTAAGGTTCCACTAATCTTGAGTTTTTACAAGCTTAATTCTAAGTTGGTGTTTTCACAAGCTCACACCAAACTTTAACAAGGATTGAGATCAATCCTCACAACCCTTATAAGAGTTTTCCCAAGCCTTACTCTAAAACTTAATTGTTTCAAAGCTAACACTCAACTTATAATGGTGTTTTTGATGCTTACACCCAACACTCAAACAATACAATTTTTAATTGTAGTAAATGAAATTGAAAGTATATTTAAAATCACAATTACCCTCAAATAAGACATTTCTTAGGGAATTTATAGCAAATTGGACTTAAACTAGCCGTATGAAGTGGTTTTCACATGTTTAGAGTCTATCTTCCACTAATTTGGCGGCTGAGTCACTTTGTGCGGTTGCACTACAACTTGTATAGTCGCACAATTCAAATATTGCTATAATGGCTAACTCCAACGGTAAGATTTATTGTCTGACAGGATCTTATATGCCTATGCTACCATATCGTGCAGTCACACAACACCTTGTGCAGTCGTACAACACAAAGATACCATTTAATTTGAATTTCTTTGTCCATGAACTCAATTATCATTGGTCCAAGGTTTTTGCACTAAGATTCAAATGTATTATACTTGTGCAGCCGCTCAGGTGGTCTCACAAATGATTGAGCATTGAGGAAGCACGGCACGGGCTAACTGCTATCCTTTTTTCCATTTTTGAGCTTTTGGGTCATTGGCCGGTTGTGCTGTCGCATACCTACCTTGTGATCTAACTTTACCGCACAGTGAGACTGTGAACATCTATATAAGTTTATGAATCTAGTTTGGTTTTTAGTGCAGTCACTTAGTGCTTTGGTACAGTAGCACATATGCCTCTCGACTAAATTACACCACGCTCTGAGACTGTGAGCTCTTATGTAAGTTTTATGGATTTTAGCTCGATAAAGTATGCGGTAGCTCTGTCAACTCTGGTGTTCTCACATCCAGCTTCATTGCTCGACAAGCCCACAATTCATTATGTAACTTTGATACATTTGTCTTGCACCTTTATACAGTCACTCAGTGGCCTCAGGCGGTAACACAAAGGTTAGGGTTTCATGCCTACAACAACAAAATTATTTGAAATCATTAATGCATATCAATTTAATTGTCAATGATCAACATATAGTTTAATTGTCCAACAAGGTTTTTTCGATGCAGATTTTGCTGTAGCCTACTAGATAGGAAAAACACCACCGGAGCATGTCATTTTTTTAGTGAATGCCTAGTTTCTTTGTTTAGTAAGAAATAAGTGTCGGTTGCTTTATATACATCACAAGCCCAATATGTTGCTGCATGTTTTTGTTGTGTACAAGTTCTTTGGATGAAACAATAATGTCTTGAATATGGAAAAATATTTAGCACATTCCTATTAACTGTGATAACACAAGTGCAATTAACATATCCAAAAACCCTATTCAGCATTCTAGGTCAAAACATATAGATATTAAGCATCACTTTTTATGAGATAATGTTCAAAATCATAATGTAGACTTAGAATTTATTGACACCCAAAATAAACTAGCTGATATCTTTACAAAACCTTTAAATAAAGAAAGATTTAAATTCATTAAACAAAATATTGGTATGATTGATGGAAAATACCTTGTATGATCACTCTTTGACACTTTCACTTCCATTTTAATAATTTGTATTTGAAAAATAATTAAAATTCTTATGTTTTTCATTCTTACGGTTGCCCAAAAAATTTGTGCACTTGTACCTTCAACTGAACAAATAGAGCCTCAAAAATCTATCTTGAGCGAGTGCACAACAGCTTGTGCAGTCATCCAATTAAAATTTTTTTCAGATTTCTCAAATGTTACATATTCAGCACACTTGTGTGAGCACCCATCACCTATAGAGGTTGCCAGACCTTTTGAGTGGTCATGCAATAGGTTGAGTAACCGCACAACATGTGTAACTAACAGATTTTTTAAATGTTGGAACTTTCAAAATTTGGTCCGTTATGCCCTCAAATGATCAGAAACGACTAGTTTTTCAAATTTTGCATATAAATACCCTTTTATTTCATGAAAAATACATCTTTAATAAACACCTAAACACATTCTCAAACAATCTTTTAATTTTGTGTTCATCAAGAAGAAGTTTTTTGAAGGTTTTCAAGCTCTATTAATACTCTATCTTCTACCTTTCTTTTCTATCTTCTACATTTCTATTTTATCTTTTGTTTTTTTTTTGTTTTTGTTGTGGTTATGGAACCCAAAACCAAGACTACCGAAAAGAAAGACTCAACAAAAGAAAAAGGGATTGTGATTAGTGAACTTTAACCTCAACCTCAACCTTAACCTAAAACCAAATACTTCACTAGGAAGAGTGTTCAACCACATAAACCTAAGTACAAAATAGTGGAAGAGAAAACAAGATATTAAATGCTTAAGAAAAAGACCATAGAACCAACTAAGATGCTTGTGGAAGGGATGCTCTTAGCCCTAAATATCCAAGGTGAAATCTTTAGCTACCTTGATAGGATTAGGTGGAGACATTTTACATTTTCAAATGAGTTAGGTTATCCTATTCTCTCAAGGGAATTCCTAATGTCCCTTAGGGTAGAGAAAAGCCATAATACACCCATAGGATGCTATGGAGTTTACTTTAGGCTCTTTGACCAAGACTTTGCCCTTTCTTTGGAAGAGTTTAGTGAAGTTTGGGGATTCCAAACCCATAGAGCTTTCTCTTACGTGGATAAGGTTTTTCCTTGGATGAATATTTCTTATTTTTGGAGTGAATTCTCCATTAAAACTGAATATAATAATAGATCCTCTAAAGCCATCCATTTTAGAACCCTTCTCTTTTAGCTCCTACATTAAATCATCACTTACACAATCCACCAAAGAAGTGATGGGATGAGAAGGTCACTCAACGTGACTTGTTCTTTTTATATGCTTTAGAGTGTAATGAGCCCATCCAAAATGCTAGGTTCCTTATAAATACCTTCTAACATTATGGAAAATATAAGGTAGGCACCTTCTTTCTCTCCTTCCAAATTACACAACTTGCTAGACACTTAATTCTTCTAACTCCTGAAAATCTTGCAACCCTAAGTGATCCCCTTGATCTAGCCACTGACTCTATCAACCTAGACTACCTTGAGCATGCTAGATGCTTCCAAAAGGTTGATGACTACTATGAGTATATGTTTGGCAGCAAGAGTGCTATATAAAGAGAAAGGAAGAGGCCTAGGTACCATATTACCAAAGAAGAAGGAGAACTTACCCATGTAGAAATTGAGCACCCTCCAAGACCTTCCAAACCTCCCAAAGAAAAGGGTGAGTTCTCCAAAACCTTAAAGCTCATCCTCAAGGACATAACCTTCCTTTAAAAGTAATTCACTCATTTCAAGAAGGATGTAATCAAAAGGAACACTAAGCCCCATAAGAAGATTGACCTCTTGTCTCATATTCACCATGACATATATGAGATACAGGAGAAACTTGACCTTACCCAATGTGAGCTAAGTGAGTGAGCAAATTGAAAGTCCTTATAAAGAATCCTCTCAATCTTCTCGTGGTTACTCTCCCTCTCCTTCTTTTAATGGTGACGATGATGAAAGCACTTCAACTTCTCCTCCACCATTAAGAAAAGGAAAAGAAAAAGTTTTAGACTAGTTACTTCATTTGCACTTTCTTTTACTTTCCACATTTTTTCCCTTGTACTTGTTTCCTTTTTGCATTTACTTTTAATCTTGTATTGGAATTTCTCTTTAATGAAATGTTGCTTTTCTTTACATGAGTTATGTTACTTAATTGTCCTTAAATAAAGATTATACAAAGGGGAAGAAAACAAATAAAAAACTTAAAACTTAAATTAAAATTGAACACACCCTATACACTAAGGGAGAGAAGAGACCTAATGTGAATTTAATGATCATGCATTCTATATACATTAAGTATGATTTGAGGGGGAGTAAGTAACAAAAATCAAACAACATTGATAATAACCATTTTCATTTAAATTACAATTGAAGCATACACTTGATTATTTCTAAATTAAATTCAATTTGATTGCCAAAGTCAAAAAGGGGGAGATTGTTGGATAATCAAACTCTATTTTGATCATTAATAATCAAATTGATATGTACTAATGATTTCAAACAAGTTTGTTATTATAAGCATAATACCCTAACTCTTGTTTGATTGCCTGAGCCCACTGAGCGACCATACAAGTATCTAAGGAAAATATATTAAAGACACAGAAAGAATATTGGGCTTGCCAAGCAGTGAAGTTTGAACATGAGCTGGTTGTGCAACTGCTCGAGTTACTGAGTGACCGCACAACATACCAAGACAAATTCATAAATTTACATATGTGGTTATGGTCTTTACTTGCGGTGAAGTCAGGATGCACATCAAGCATAAGACCACACTAGAACTCAAGCGACCGCACAACCTAATGACCCAAAAACCTAAAAATGGTAGAGGTGATAATGGTCAGCCTATGTGGTGCTTCTTCAAAGCTCAACCATTTGTACGACCACCCGATCCAATTGATCAACCACATAGGTCCAATACATTTGAATTATAGCACCAAATACTTAGGCTCAATAGGAATTAGACACATGGATGAAGAAATTCAAATCAAACGGTAACATTGTGTTGTGCAACCGCAAGACATGTGAAGATGGGCAATCAATATCCTATCAGACAAACAAATCTTACTGTTGGAGTTAGCCTTTAGAGCAATATTTGAATTGGGTGACCGCACAAGTGGTAATGCAAACGTACAGAATGTCTCAGCCATTAAATTAGTGGAAGACAAGCTCTAAACATGTGGGAACCATTTCAAACAGCTAGTTCAAGTCCAAATGGCTATAAATACCTCAAGAAAACTATTGTTTGATTGTAATTATAATTCTAATAGGCAAAGCAACATACTTTTAATTTCATATACTACAATTAACATTTATATTATTTGAGTGTTGGTGTGAGCATCAAAAATACTATTGTAAGCTGAATGTTAACTTTGAAACACTTAGGTTTTAGAGTGAGCCTTGGGAAAACTCTTGTAAGGGTATGAGGATTAATCTCAAACCTTTTTAAAGTTTGATGTAAGCTTGTGAAAATACTAAGATAGAGTTAAGCTTGTAAAAACTCAAGATTAGTGGAACCTTAATAAGTTGTTAAGGAAGTAGATGTAGGGTTGAGGATATCCGAACCACTACAAACTCATTGTGTTAAATCTTCTCTATGCCATCTTCATCTTCATATTCTTGTTGCTCAAAATTTTTAATTTATCATCACTACTCAAATCAACCAACTCACCCCCTCTTGGTTACTAGTTTGGAACAACAATAACTAACATGTAGATGTTTACTAAGAGTAGTCAAGTACATTAATCCCTAGACTTGAGATATTTAACTTGTATTTTGAATATGGATTGATATGCTTTGACAACAATCTTCGGTTGATCTTTAGAGTCTCTTATAAAGATGCTGACTGGGTATATCATACAGTATTTGAAGGTAGTTGAATGGTTAATAAAGGACTCACCACTCGTAATAGTAAAAGAGTATGCCTAAGGCCTCTTGTAGGGATATTACTTAGAAATCTTTGGCCGAGGTAGATAGGACTTGAAGAAAGTCTTTAAGGTTGAACCTTGCTTAGTAGTGGATTTCATATTATAAGAAACTATCATTTAAGCTAGGTGTGACATAGCAAGTCTAGTTGGAGTTGACACATATACTATACACACAACCAAATCTGGCATAGGATGCTAAAAGGATAAAGAAATATATAAATTATATATGAAAGGTTATAAGTCAAACCACTTGACTTTCTAATCACTCAGGTGGTGATTATGTGAGGCTAGACACCTCTCATGATCTAATAGAAAGACTAGTAATTGATGGAGATTAATTTTAGGTCAAATATAGAAGTCTTAATTAGATTAGGATTAAAATGGAGAATCCTAGTTGGATTAGGATTAGTTGAGTCCCAATTGGATTAGGATTCCTAATAATATTTTAATTACAAACATGACATGAAACCTATTAAGTCACATGCTAAAAGGAATAAAAGAGAATGTAAAATGGGCTTATGGATATGATCCATAATTAAGAGAGAGAAAACTAATTAAGTCTATAAAGGGTAATGGATATTGGGCCTTAAATTAATTAGTTTAATTAAAAGTCAAATAGATTAATTAATTTAGCTTCATTGAATATCATATTTGAAATATAGTACATGTGGAGAGGTGGATCAATAGGAACATTTTGTACCCTCAAAGTTTAAACTCTCATCCTCTTACTAAGAAAGAAGGCTCTGATAGGCCCCTTCTAGAATTGAATTTGGCGATGTGAAAGGTCCCAAGATCAAGCTAGGTAGATTGCCTGCATAGGCCACCTATTAAAAAAGGGTGCCCAGTTGATATGTAAAAGAGCAAAAGTGTTAATTCAACAATAGAATAATCAGTATTGGGAGGTATTAGGTAAGAAGGATTTATTTAACTCACTAAAGCTTATGTGATAGAAGTGACTCTCAAGCTTAAGAAGTTAGGTAGATCAAAGGAGTTGCTCAACTAGTTCTCCTTCTTTCATCTCAACCTGAAAGGATAGACATCGATCATGGGCTGAAGCAACACTAGGGCAGTGTAGGGGATGTACTCATAAGCCCACAATTAAAAAGGAAGGAGTCTGAATCCAAATAAAGCTAATCAAAAAATGTGAAAATGGATTTAGTCATAGAACATGCCTCTTAGACAAGATGTTTCCCATTAAGCAAAGGCTATTAGCTATAGGAGAAATTACCCATATCATGGTACATAGTGGCTAAGAATGCACCATGCCAGTTATAGTCACTACTAACAGAAATGTCCTTAAGGCTTAAGGACATTAAAGTTGATGGCATCCTTCCTATCATGGCAGAAGGAGGAGCCACCCATAGCAGCATAAACAACATTTTACCATGTTGGGCGAGAGCAGTGCATTATTGTCCAACTCAGTATGGTCTCGAGCAGCTTCATAAGGTGTTTACTAGGATGTTAGTGCTAATCTTTATAAAACTTCAAATCCCAAAGCATACACCGATTAATTGAAGTAGGCCTACTAGAGTGACTACAATCTCTCCACATGAGAAAATGGAAAGTATTGGTGGTGTTTCACCATCTCTTCAACAGAGCATATGACAGATCATGGTTACTATTGTCACTAAAGTCACCAAAGCCTAATGGCTTAATCAAATCCAAGATGTTAGCAGAGGGCTGGAGGTCAGACAAGTTTGATTGATTATCTCCGAGCCTAATACAAAGGCCCTATAGCTAGACAAAAGTCTAATGAAAACTGAATCATTCAAAATGCAATTTCTAAAACATGCAGGGGTAGGAATGACAACTTTTGAGAATTAGAGTATAATCATAATTTACCTCAAGTTAGTGGCATCCCGAGATTCACTTATCTGAGTCTTCGACCACCGTGACTAGAGCAGGAGGAGAAAGTAATAACTTATCATCTTTAGTGAAGCTGGAAGTGAGAGAGGAGTATATGGAGGGGAATCCATGTTTTTTTAAAGAGAGAGAGGTAGTGAGGGATGGAGCAAATGAAGGTTTTCACCCTTTATATAAAGGTGTCTTATGCCCTTAAGTACATGGTGTAATGAGAGTTTGAACTCCAATTTTGGATTTGTAAAAATTGGCAGACTTGTATCAGTAGCCACATCCTTGCTATTCAAGCATTTTACAAAATTTCTATGAAATTATTGACAAAACCAAAGAATTTATAGTCTATAGACATAAAAATAGGGTCAAAATTTAACTAAATCTAGTGAATTTCATATCAGAAAGATAGTTTGCATCGAGATGACCAAGACCTTAGCCTCTTTCACTTAATTCAATAGTTAGATAGCCCTATTCACTACCATCACTTTGATCAACTTCTTATCACCCAAAGTGATAGGGGTCAACTGTGAACCCTTAATTTTCTACATATGATGTTGAAGTTCATTCCCTCATAATTCCAATAGATCAAGAATTTGTCGATAAGATATTGGACGACCATGAAACAAGCTCCAAAAGGTTGATTAAAAAGTCAAGATCGGTGACCTTTAGCATTCTTCGATCAATCGATGGTCACTAGCTATTTTGATCACTAGTCTAGTGACCGATGACTAGTTCATCAAATGGTGACCATTCAATTCACTAGTGGCTGCCTGGACAGAGATGACCGTGAAGCTACCCTCTAGTCACATACATCTCTATTGTTGTGCCTATAAATACTGGGTCTTTTTCACTATTCCAACGCATTGGAGAACATCCTCAAAGCTTTGGTAGCTCATTGCTAGCAATTTTCAAGGCTTTCTTGGTCTTTTTTCCAAAATTCTTTCACTAAAATCATCCATTTTCCAAATTTATTTTTATTAAATCAAGATCATTAAGTGTCTATCAAAATTCTTTCAAGTTTGAAAGGTAGAACTTCAATCCAGTAAAAAGGCATTGGAATCTCCTCCTCCATGAAAAGCACGCTCGACAAAGGTATAATTTTTAAACTCTTTTGCTTAAATGCTTTCAAAATAATCAGATCATTCCATAATCCCTAAGTGAATTTTATGTAATTAATCAATCAATCTTTAATTGAGCCTAGAATTAAAATTAGGTTACGATCAATTCACATTAATCAATGAATCAATCATTTTTGTTGGATTGAGCCTAGAATTAAACTTAGGTTACTATCAATTCATATTAATCAATAAATCATTTTTCTCTAATAGAGTTTAGAATTAAACTTAAGTTATGATCAATTCACATTAATCATTCAATCAATCATTTTTGTCAAATTGAACCTAGAATTAAACTTAGATTATGATCAATTCACATCAATCAATTAATTTTTGTATTGGACTGTTCATAAAATTAAGCTTAGATTGCTATCAGCTCATATAAACAATCATCAATCTTAAAAAAAAAAACTATAAAATTGTAATAGGTTTGCATCAACTTTGGGTCAACCTAAATCTTTATGTTAGCCTAAACCTCATCCTTAGGTCAACCAAGACATTAGATCAAGGTCACCCACCCATTTTCACATTCTTACAAGTGGAAGAACTGTGTGAGGCTCTAATTCCTACACTAAAAGGATATGAATGCTTGTTTATAATTTCTGTAACATCCTAAAATTTTTAAAAATTTCTAATTTTTGGAAAATTTGATAAAATAAATTATAATTTAAAAGGATAAATTAAATTAATGGTTGTAAACGAAAAATGAAGGGATTTTAAATGAAAAAGTGGAATATATATATATATATGATATATATGCAAAATATACAAAACATATAAAAGTCAACACTTTTTAAAAGCAAAGGGTATTTTGGTAATTAAATCTTATAAATTCAAAATTAATAAAATAATTCAAAAACAAATTAATTTTGAATGGAAGAGGGAAATTAGGACTTTTAATTTATTAAAAAAAATAATTAAATAATTAAATATTAAATTATTTTAATATATATATGTGGTTGAAAAAAAGATGAAAAGGAAAAGAATATAAAAGTCTTCATCTTCTTCTTCTTCTTCTTCAAGGACGTGTTTTCCATGGGAGTTTGAAGACCATGGATTTAGCTTCTTCCATACAGCATAAATTGAAGGAATTCACAAGTTTCAAGTGGATTTTGGTGATTTCCACCAAAATTAGTAAGTTTTCATCTCTTTTCTTTGAATTCAATGGAAGATGAGATTATGTGAGTTTTGAGATTTTGATGTAGTATGTTATAATTGTTGGAATTGGTGTGTATGATGTTATTTTGGGTAGTTAACAATGATTCTAATGTTAGATTGAGGAGATGATGGAGTTTGGTTAAAAAATGGTGAAGAGAGAGAATTTAGGGTTATGAATTTTTAGGGTTTTGAAAACATGAACTTTAATTGTGCAAATTGATTCCAAATGAGTTGTTTTGATTCATAAACAAGTATTTTAAAGTCAAATATTCGATTTGGTGGTGTTGGGTTGGAGTTTGAGAATGAAAGTGGAGATTTAGGGTTTTGGAAAAGTGATTTTCCAATGTGGTTGAATTGTATGATTTTATTTGTTTAAGCATGTTGTTTAGTGTTAAAAGTGATGAATATAAGCTTAGAATGAGTAATGGATTGTTTTGGAATGGAAAACCTTCAATGGGGGAAGGTTATGCAATTTTTGAGATTTTCTATATAAGAGTGTATCTTTATAATGTAAATGGATTAAATGTATTAAAATATGTTTTTAATAATATAAATAAACTTAAAACACTAATTTAATTGTAGTATAATGGAATTTTAATGTTGAAGTAAGGAAAGGCTAAATTTTTAGAAATTTGTAGGAGTGATGTGTAGTTATGGTTTAATGTTGGAAATGCCATTAAATATGATACTAAATGATTATTTGTTATCACATTTGATTTAAGCATTGAGGGAGGTTGATTTGCTTCATCCAAATGGTGAAGGGCAAATTAGAAAGATTGGATTGAAGGTTGTTTTTAGCTTGCTTTGGGTTGCTAGTGGAGGTATGTACAAACTTTGAATATAATGTCTATATTTGCATAACATTTGGACTTAACACATTTTGGTTGAAAAATGTGGTAAGCTACTTAGTTCATTGATTGTGTATGAATAATATGCTATGACATTTGTAATGTCATATATGTGTTAAATGCATTGTGAAAAGCCATTGATAATGGCTAATTTGTGTAACATATGAAATATGCATATTATGTGAAAATACCCAAAGTAATTGGGTATTGTGTTGTGAATGCAAAAAAATAAATGAGATATGTGTAATAATGAAATGAATTGATATTGATAAAAATGAGAAAAGTGAGAAAATGAGAAAAATGAGAAAGATGTGAAAAATGAGAAAAATGAGAAAAAAATTGTGAAAATAAGGCAATCTGCCTAGATTGAATATGTAAAAATGAGAAAGAGATTAATAATGAGAAAAATGAATAAATTGTGTGCCTAGTATGTTATTCAATTTTCAGAGTTCTGGGTTTGGAGGCATGCCTATGATTGTCTACGGGCTACACGCTGGAATGGTGAAAAGACTAGTTCGTAAGCCAGGCCAACTGATAAATATGATGTTTTTGGGGTGAAAAGACTGGGTTGTAAGCCTCAAAAACTATAGCAGTCGAGCTGGGTTGAGGACTAAGATACTGGGGCCTAAGGGTCTAGCCGGGTTGAGGTCCAAGAGACTGGGATTGTTACATTATCCATGGATATATATTGCCTACGGGGCTAGACATATGGTGTCATTATGGACCAAAGCAGTAACTCTGAAATTTGAATAGCATATTAGATCCTTTTTGGGCCCATGCTTGTCTTTGTTTTAATGTGAATTATGAATTATGATACAATTGAGAAATATAATGTTATGAGTTGTGCTTATGAAATATTTGAGAAATATAAGAAAGTGGATTGATGTGGCATCTATATGCATTATGCTTTTGGTATTGCATTGAGTTATATTTTTATTATCAAAGTTTGTACCACTAGGCTTTGGCTTAGTGCGATTGTTTCCATCGCGCAGGTGACAGGGTACACCCAGCTGAGCCAGGGAGTTCCTCTAGACCAGGTCGGGTCCAGACTTGTAGTTAAGCTTGTTGAGTTGCTATCGAGATCAGAAACACTGCCAGTAGCTTGTATATATTTTTATGTTATTGTTCATTTTGAGTTTTATGCATAATATATTATGTTTTGAATTTACGTATTGTATATTATAAAGAATATTTGGGTCAATGTATTTGAAATGGGAGAGTAAGTGTGTTTTAAATTATATATATATATATCTATATGTGTAAATGTTTGAGAAACTTGGTGAAATTGAGAAGTATGGTTGAGATGGTGATTGGAAATTATTTGGGAGTGTTTTCTTTTTTGCAGGTTGTGTTTTGATAAATTTTGGGATGTCCAAAATACAGACAAAACTCTGGTGAATTTTTGCCAGAGATTTTTATATATATTATTTATTTTGGATTCTTATAATAAGTAAAGAATATTTATATTCTATTTAATTTTTATATATTTAGAATTTAAAATTTTAAATTGGAAATGTGAAAAATTTTTATAAAACCGATCTGTGACATTTTTGTACCGTATCTGCGTATTTTACATATGCTGAAAATATGTATTGTACGTATATAGGGTACAAGGGTGTTACATTTTTTTTTGGTATCAGAGCCTAGGTTCGAGGTTCTCGACCTAGGTGGGATGATAGAGAGAGAAAATGGGAGATTTGAAAAATAGTTTTTAATTATAATACATGCTTTGGCACTGGCAGTTTCTGATCTCTGATATAGTATTTTCTGCTTTGTTTGCAGATATAGGTAGTTATGGCGTTTCGGCCGCATCAGGCTGCTGAGGGTAGTGCAGCGAGTGTGGATCCAGATGAGGGTAGAGATGGAGCTAGAGTTGTATCTACTGGTGAGGCATCTGTTTCTGTGCCTGTGAGACCAGCAGCTGATGAGGTTCCGCCTGGCTGGGTATGGCATATGGCAGAGTTGTTGAGGCAGGCTCCAGTTCCGCAGCCGCCACAGCCACAGCCGCAGCCGCAGTTGCCGGTGAGGCAGTATGATAAATTGAGAAAGTATGGAGTTGAGGACTTTGTTGGTACTACAGACCCTGCTGTAGCAGAGCAGTAGCTAGACCAAGTTTAGAGGATATTTATTCAGTTACAGGCTAGTCTAGAAGAGAAGTTTGATAATGCCAGATCTCTTCTGCAGAGAGATGCATATGATTGGTGGAAGATAGTTCCACATGCTCTGGATGATCCATCAGTCCTGACCTATGATGATTTTCTGCGGGAATTTGAGCAGAAGCATACTCTGAGAGAGTATAAAGATGCAAAGAAGATGGAGTTCCTGAGTCTGAGACAGGATACCAGGATAGTGACAGAGTATGAGATCCAGTTTATCCGGTTGAGTCACTATACTGGTGGGATCATTTCTGACGAGTTTGATAGGTGCAGGAAATTTGAGGGACTGAGACCCTCTATCATGTGCATCATTGTAGGTTCTCAGTATCAGGATTTTTTCCAGTTAGTTGCAGCTGCCAAGAGTGTTGAGAGGGCACAGAGTCTTACAGCAGCTGCCAGGGTTGAGGAGACCAGAGTTAGGAGACCCCAGAGTGAGGCAGGGTCTTCATCAGTGAAGAGAGGCTGAGAGGGACATTTTCAGATATTTAGTAGGAGTTAGGGGCAGTTTGGCAGGTCAGTACAGCAGTAGAGACAGAGGCAGAGATCTGCATTTCAGTGGCTAGTGCTCCGACTCGAGTGGCTCAGAGACCTACTCCACCTACTTACGTTCATTGTGGTAGAGTACACGGAGGTGTCTGCTAGTGGAGAGGTGCTTCGAGAGTGTGTTTTAGATGTGGGTCGTCAGACCATTTTATCAGCGATTGTCCTAAGCCACTAGAGGTTAGGCAGGCAGATACTGCATCTTTTCGACCCAGTGTCAGAGGTGGTCGTGGTGGCAGAGGTTTTAGTAGAGGTGGTCGACCTGAGTTTAGTCAAAGAGGAGGCTCTACATTCGGAGGCAGTAGGCCAGATGAGGCTGGGCCATCTCAGCGGGTTTATGTGATGCAGAGGCACCCGGATGCTTCAGCTGTCATTGTGGGTACATTTTCTTTATTTGGTATTTCAGTCCTTGCTCTATTAGATCCTGGATCTACGCATTCATACATAAGTGCATCCATCTTGTCTGTGAATGAATTGCATTCTGAGTCCCTAGGATTTGATGCCTTGGTGACAAATCCTTTAGGGCATAGTGTTGTAGTGAGCAGGATGCACCGAGATAGTCTAGTTGTTCAGGATGAGGAGTTTCTTGGTGACCTAATTGAGATGCCTTTCAGGGAATATGATCTAATTTTAGGCGTGGATTGGTTATCCAAGCATGGGGCTGTGGTAGACTGTCAGAAGAAATGTGTTACTTTGAGAACAAGGGATGGTAGGGATGTTATAATATCTAGTGAGCAGAGGTATCTTTCATCCATGTTTGTTTTGGCTGTTTCAGCTGGGAGGATGATTATGAAGGGATGTGAGGCTTATCTTGCTCATGTTGTAGATACTAGAGTAGTGGGATCCTTGCTTGAAAATATACCCACAGTTGCTGAGTTTCCAGATATTTTTCCTAATGAGTTGCCAAGGGTACCTCCTGAGAGAGAAGTGGAGTTTGGTATTGATTTGTTGCCTAGTACCACTTCTATCTCTATTACCCCTTATCGGATGGCACCTGCTGAGTTGAGAGAGTTGAAGGTGCAGTTGCAGGAGTTATTAGATAAAGGGTTTATCCGCCCTAGTGTGTCCCGTGGAGAGCGCCTGTATTGTTTGTGAAGAAGAAGGATGACACCATGAGATTGTGTATTGATTATAGGCAGTTGACTAAGGTGACCATCAAGAATAAGTGTCCTTTGCCTCGGATAGATGATCTCTTTGATCAGTTGAAGGGAGCAATAGTATTCTCTAAGATTAATCTGATATCAGGGTACCATCAGTTGAGAGTCAGAGATGTGGATGTATCCAAGACAGCTTTTTGTACGAGGTATAGACATTATGAGTTTCTGGTGATGCCCTTTGGATTGATGAATGCACCAGCAGCTTTTATGGATTTGATGAACAGGGTATTCATACCATATTTAGATCAGTTTGTGGTGGTCTTCATTGATGAGATCTTAGCGTATTTGCGTAATGAGGAGGATCATGATAGGCATTTGCGGATTGTGTTGCAGACTCTGAGGGAGAAGCATTTGTATGCTAAGCTGTTTAAGTGTGAGTTCTAGCTCGATCAGGTAGCTTTTCTTGGTCATATGGTTTCAATAGAGGGTATTAGAGTTGATCCGAGTAAAGTTGAGGCTATCTTGAATTGGAGTCCACCGAAGATTGTGACAGAGGTTAGAAGTTTTCTGGGATTGGCAGGCTATTATTGTCAATTTGTGAAGGGTTTTTCTATAATAGCTGCACCACTCACCAGATTACTTCGGAAAGGAGTTAAATTTGTGTGGACTGATTGGTGTCAGGTGAGTTTTGAGCAGCTGAGGGAGATGTTGACTCAGGCTCCTATCCTTACCCTGCATGTGGAAGGTAAACCATATGTGATATACAGTGATGCTTCACACAGTGGTTTAGGTTGTGTTCTTATGCAGGAGGGTAGAGTCATTGCTTATGCCTCTCGACGGTTGAAACTGTATGAGCTGAATTATCGACGCATGATTTGGAGTTGGTAGCCATAGTTTTTGCTTTGAAGATTTGGCGACATTATCTTTATGGGGAAAAGTATTTCATTTATACGGATCACAAGAGTTTGAAATACCTGGGTGTTTAGAGAGAGCTAAATCTTCGGCAGAGACGGTGGTTAGAGTTGATTAAAGACTATGACTGTTTGATTGATTATCATCCTGGCAAGGCAAATGTTGTTGCTGATGCCTTGAGTCGAAAGTCTTTGGCAGGTTTGACTGCTTATTTGCTCTCGTTTCTTATTGAGTTGAGAGCGTTGCATTCCAAATTTGAATCTTTTGATGATGGTGCTCTTATGGCTCAGTTGCAGTTAAGGCCAGTCTTGTTGGATCATCATATTAGGGAGGCTCAGTTGGCAAATGAGAGAATTCAAAAAATTTTGTTGATTTTTCAGAAGGGGGAGAGTCGAGACTTTTATGTGAGGGATGATGGCAGTTTATGGTACAGAGATAGATTGTGTATTCCTGATGATGCAGAATTGAAAAGAATGATATTAGAGGAAGCACATCAGTCACTTTTTGCTATGCACCCTGGGAGTACCAAGATGTATCAGGACTTGAAGTGACATTATTGGTGGTTAGGTATGAAGAGGGACATAGCAGAGTTTGTATCCAGATGTCTCACTTGCCAGAAAGTGAAGGCTAATCACCAAGTTCCTTCAGGGTTGCTCCAACCTTTATCAGTGCCAGAGTGGAAATGGGAGCGAGTGATAATGGATTTTTTACCTAGATTGCCTTCGACTCAGAAGAAGCACGATGCAATCTGGGTGATAGTTGATCAAATGATGAAGAAAGCTCATTTTCTTCCAGTTTGGATAGATTATTCTCTTGAGAGGTTGGTTGAGCTGTATATCAATGAGATAGTCAGGTTGCATGGAGTCCCATTTTCTTTTGGTGTCGGATCGAGATCTCCGATTTACTTTGAGGTTTTGGAAGAGTTTGCATGATGCTTTGGATTCTCGATTGAATTTTAGTACTGCTTTCCATCCTCAGATAGATGGACAGTCAGAGAGAGTGATACAGATTCTGGAGGATATGTTGAGGAGTTGTATCATTGATTTTACCGGGAATTGGGATAGATTTTTGCCATTAATTGAGTTTGCTTATAATAATAGTCATTAGTCGAGTATTGGGATGACTCCTTGTGAGGCTTTATATGGCAGGAGATGCAAGAAACCTTTGTGTTGGGATGAGGTTAGAGAAGGTAAACTGGTTGGTCCTGATTTGATTAAGGAAACAGAGGAGAAAGTGAAGGTGATTCGGGGTCATTTGAAAGCAGCTTCAGACAGATGGAAATCCTATTCAGATTTAAAAAGAAGAGACATAGAGTTCAGTGTGGGAGATAAAATATTTTTGAAGGTGTCTCCATGGAAGAAGATTTTGAGATTTGGCCGCAAAGGAAAGTTGAGTCCTCGTTTCATAGGACCATATGAGGTGTTGGAAAGAGTTGGTCTAGTGGCTTATAGACTAACTTTGCTGCCTGAGTTGGATAGAATACATTATATTTTCAATGTCTCGATGCTTCAGAGATGCAGGTTTGACCCATCTCATATCTTGTCAGTGGAGTCCAATGAGGTGAGTCCAGATATGACTTATGAGGAAGAACCGGTGGTGATTTTGGCACAAGAGGTTAAAGAATTGAGGAATAAGAGGGTGCCACTTGTGAAAGTTCTTTGGAGGAATCATGCCACTAAGGAGGCGACATGGGAAAGTGTGCAGGCGATGCAGAGTCAGTTTCCTCATTTGTTCCAGACTTGAGAACAGGTAATTTCGTGGATGAAATTTGTTTTATGGGGAGAGAATTGTAACATCCTAAGAATTTTGAAAATTTCTAATTTTTGAAAAATTTGATAAAATAAATTATAATTTAAAAGGATAAATTAAATTAATGGTTTAAATGAAAAATGAAGGGATTTTAAATGAAAAAGTGGAATATATATATGATATATATGCAAAATATACATAACATATAAAAGTCAACACTTTTCAAAAGAAAAGGGTATTTTGGTAATTAAATCTTATAAATTCAAAATTAATAAATTAATTTTGAGTGGAAGAGGAAAATTAGGACTTTTAATTTATTAAAAAAATAATTAAATAAATAAATATTAAATTATTTTAATATATATATATATATGTGGTTAAAAAAAAGATGAAAAGGAAAAGAATATAAAAGTCTTCATCTTCTTCTTCTTCTTCTTCTTCAACGACGTGTTTTCCATGGGAGTTTGAAGACCAATGATTTTGCTTCTTCCATACTCCATAAATTGAAGGAATTAACAAGTTTCAAGTTGATTTTTGGTGTTTCCCACCAAAATTAGTAAGTTTCCATCTCTTTTCTTTGAATTCCATGGAAGATGAGATTATGTGAGTTTTGAGATTTTGATGTAGTATGTTATAATTGTTGGAATTGGTGTGTATGATGTTATTTTGGGTAGTTAACAATGATTCTAATGTTAGATTGAGGAGATGATAGAGTTTGGTTAAAGAATGGTGAAGAGAGAGAATTTAGGGTTATGGATTTTTGGGGTTTTGAAAACATGAACTTTAATTGTGCAAAATGATTCCAAATGAGTTGTTTTGATTCATAAACAAGTATTTTAAAGTCAAATATTGGATTTGGTAGTGTTGGGTTGGAGTTTGAGAATGGAAGCGGATATTTAGGGTTTTGTAAAAGTGATTTTCCAAAGTGGATGACTTGTGTGATTTTATTTGTTTACGCATGTTGTTTAGTGTTAAAAGTGATGAATATAAGCTTGGAATGAGTAATGGATTGTGTTGGAATGGAAAACCTTCAATGAGTGAAGGTTATGCCATTTTTGAGATTTTGTGTATAAGAGTGTATTTTTATAATGTAAATGATTTAAATGTATTAAAATATATTTTTAATAATATAAAAAAACTTAAAACAATAATTTAATTGTAGTAGAATGGAATTCTAATGTTGAAGTAAGGAAAGGCTAAATTTTTGGAAATTTGTAGGAGTGATGTGTAATTATGGTTTAATGTTGGAAATGCCATTAAATGTGATACTAAATGATTATTTGTTATCACATTTGGTTTAGGCATTGAGGGAGGTTGATTTGCTTCATCCAAGTGGTGAAGGGCAAGTTAGAAAGATTGGATTGAAGGTTGTTTTTAGCTTGCTTTGGGTTGCTAGTGGAGGTATGTACAAACTTTGAATATAATGTCTATATTTGCATAACATTTGGACTTAACACATTTTGGTTGAAAAATGTGTTAAGCTACTTGGTTCATTGATTGTGTATGAATAATATGCTATGACATTTGTAATGTCATATATGTGTTAAATACATTGTGAAAAGCCATTGATAATGGCTAATTTGTGTAACATGTGAAATATACATATTATGTGAAAATACCCAAAGAAATTGGGTAATGTGTTGTGAATGCAAAAAAACAAAAAAAAAGAGATATGTGTAATAATGAAATGAATTGATATTGATAAAAATGATAAAAGTGAGAAAAGGGAGAAAAATGAGAAAGATGTGAAAAATGAGAAAAGTGAGAAAAAAAATGTGAAAATAAGGCAATGTGCTTAGATTGAATATGTAAAAATGAGAAAGAGATTAATAATGAGAAAAATGAATAAATTGTGTGCCTACTATGTTATTCAATTTTTAGAGTTCTGGGTTTGGCGGCATGCCTATGATTGCCTATGGGCTACACGCTGGAATGGTGAAAAGATTGGGTCGTAAGCCAGGCGAGATGATAAATATGATGTTTTTGGGGTGAAAAGATTAGGTCATAAGCCTCAAAAACTGTAGCAGTCTAGCCAGGTTGAGGACCAAGATACTGGGGCCTAAGGGTCTAGCCGGGTTGAGGTCTAAGAGACTGGGGCTGTTACATTATCCATGGATATATATATTGCCTACGGGGCTAGACACATGGTGTCATTATGGACCAAAGCAGTAATTCTGAAATTTGAATAGCATATTAGATCCTTTTTGGGCCCATGCTTGTCTTTGTTTTAATGTGAATTGTGAATTATGATACACTTGAGAAATATAATGTTATGAGTTGTGCTTATGAAATATTCAAAAAATATAAGAAAGTGGATTGATGTGACATCTATATGCATTCTGCATTTGGTATTACATTGAGTTATATTGTTATTATCAAAGTTTGTATCACTAGGCTTCGGCTTAGTGCGATTGTTTCCATCGCGCAGGTGATAGGGTAGACCCAGCTGAGCCAGAGAGTTCCTCTAGACCAGGTCGGGTCTAGGCTTTTAGTTAAGCTTGTTGAGTTGTTATCGAGATCAGAAATACTGCCAGTAGCATGTATATATTTTTATGTTATTGTACATTTTGAGTTTTATGCATAATATATTATGTTTTGAATTTTACGTATTGTATATTATAAAGAATATTTGAGTCAATGTATTTGAAATGGGAGAGTAAGTGTGTTTTAAATTATATATCTATATGTATAAATGTTTGAGAAACTTGGTGAAATTGAGAAGTATGGTTGAGATGGTGATTGGAAATTATCTGGGAGTGTTTTCTTTTTTGCAGGTTGTGTTTTGATAAATTTTGGGATGCCCAAAATACGGACAAAACTCTGGCGAATTTTTTCCAGAGATTTTTATATATATTATTTATTTTGGTTTCTTATAATAAGTAAAGAATATTTATATTCTATTTAATTTTTATATATTTAGAATTTAAAATTTAAAATTGAAAATGTGAAATTTTTTTATAAAATCGGTCTGTGACATTTTTGTACCGTATATGCGTATTTTACATATGCTGAAAATATGTATTGTACGTATATAGGGTATATGGGTGTTACAATTTCAATTTGAATGATTGAGCCCACAAACTTGGCAACTCTAGGTCCTTCCCATGTTTGCATTATTTATTTGATATTGTATTTTGTTATTTGCTAAATTTTATAGAGAATATGTACCCATCTTATTAGGCATAACAACTAGAGTTGGGATTCCCTCATAATTGGGTTAGCCTATTTTGCCTTATAATCCTTAAGGAAGAGACCACCACTTCAAGTGGCAGTGTTGCATCATACCCAAATGTTAAGACCAATGGTGAAACACATTTGGTGCTCCTTTTAGAATTTCAATAGGCCTATAATGTTTTTTATACGAATTTATGCTATTCCCTATGATTGTTCTCAACCATCTTCTCCAGAATTCCAATCAAAATCTTATTAGGATTAATCAAAATCTTTATGGGTAGTGAGGTCTAGATTTGAGGGTACTATACTCAGTAAACTCCCTCATTTCTTCAATGGCAAACATTATTCCCTGATAAGTGGTGATGTATTGAGAAATGTTGAATCTGTGTATTATGTGTTCTTTTATAAACTTGATCATGTCACTTTGTTCAGCTTTCCTCAAAGGGATGGCCTTAACCCATTTGGAGAAGTGGTCGATTACTAAAATGAGGAAGCTCTGACCTTGTAAAGATGCAAGATAAATCTTTCCAATTATGTCAATAGCCCAACCTCTGAAGGGCCAAGGACACTATAAGTTGAAGTTCCTTAGTTAGGACTCTTTAAATGATCCCATACCTTTGACAAAGTTGGTAATCTTTGGCATGAGTAATGCAGCCTTTAAGGCATAAAAATTAGGATTTAGACAACATGAATTTAATTTATATAGACAAAGTAACTTATGAATGAAATTAATTTTGAAGACTTATTTAGCAAACATTTGTGAAAAATAGACAAAGTAACATGAAAATAGAAAAATTAATTTAGAAAATTGTTATATGCATAAAAATTAATTTTTAGGATTAATTTAGTATAAATGTATGAAAAACAAATAATACTAGTGTTAAAACAGAAAAATCAATATAGAAAATATCTATATGCATGGAAGCTCAAAAAATTTTTTGTGACTGGCTTAGCAAAAAAAAAATTTGTGTAAAAATAAATAATATTTGTAGTAGACAAATTAATATAGAAAAAAGCTTTATGCATGAATACAAAATAATTTAAACAAAATGTTAGTCACGATGCAAAAAATGCCAAAAATAAATTTTTAGAGTCTATTGAAAAAAGGAAATAAATGCAGTAAAATAACAAAATTTATTGGGGTGCTGAAAATAATTTTTATGTTATATTTTATATTTTTTCTTATTTTTATTATTATTTAAAATTATTTAATAGGCCTGATTTACTTACCTGGCTGGACTTGCCTTTGTTATGGCAGTATGATAGCTGTGCGATCCATGGATGAAATTAATTTTGAAGAGTTATTTAGCAAACATTTGTGAAAAATAGACAAAGTAACATGAAAATAGAAAAATTAATTTAGAAAATTGTTATATGCATAAAAATTAATTTTTAGGATTAATTTAGTATAAATGTATGAAAAACAAATAATACTAGTGTTAAAACAGAAAAATCAATATAGAAAATATCTATATGCATGGAAGCTCAAAAAATTTTTTGTGACTGGCTTAGCAAAAAAAAAAATTTGTGTAAAAATAAATAATATTTGTAGTAGACAAATTAATATAGAAAAAAGCTTTATGAATGAATACAAAATAATTTAAACAAAATGTTAGTCATGATGCAAAAAATGCCAAAAATAAATTTTTAGAGTCTATTGAAAAAAGGAAATAAATGCAGTAAAATAACAAAATTTATTGGGGTGCTGAAAATAATTTTTATGTTATATTTTATATTTTTTTCTTATTTGTATTATTATTTTAAAATTATTTAATAGGCCTGATTTACTTACCTGGCTGTACTTGCCTTTGTTATGGCAGTATGATAGCTGTGCGATCCATGGTGGCGGGAACGTCTATAAGGCCTATCTGTGGTATGAGCAAGTACTACGTCCAATTTGGAGATGATCCCAGAGTGTGGATTTGAAGAATTTGCCCTGCAATTACCAATAAAAGGATACTAGATTAACAGGAGCGCAATTCAGGTGCTTGCTGAGTGGTGGATGGACACCACCCACACATTTCACTTGCTTATAGGAGAGATGACCATCATTCCCGTTGATTTTAATGCAATAACAGGTTTAAAATGTGATACGATCCCTGTTCCTTTGATCAACGACATATTGACCGGGGATGAGATTTGACATTTAATTTGTCTAAGACCCAGGTATACGGGAGCATGCAAAATAAAATATGGATATATTCGATAGTTTTGGATAAGGCAAACCTGACCAGTACATGGTGAATGGGTGAAACAATATACCTATTGATTCCTATTATATCTGTTAGCATGGTGATCTTATGCGGCACTAAGGTAGCAATTCACCTGTTGATTTTGTGTGCTCTGGCTGATTTTAATCTCTTTCCATTTTATGCTTGGGGAGAGGTCGGTCTTGTGTACCTCTATCTTGACTTTGATAAAATTTATAGGGATAAGATATTGTTCACCAGCTTTATGGTAGTTGACGAAGTATGAGTTCTTCACTTTGTTTATTCAAATAATATATTTGAGCAAGTTTGACCATTTTCGACCATGACAGGTGTGGGAAAATGAACATAACCTTGTGAGGGTGCTTGGTATTCCTGGGAGATGGGTGGGATACCTGAGACATAGCCTTTAGTTATTAGGTCACAAAGAGGTATTGGGCAATCATCACATGCACACCCAGCACTATCATCTGAGCCGTCTAACCTTGGATTAGGTAAAGAGATATAATTAGTATTACTGGTAAAATTTATGAGAAAAATGACTTGTCTTGCTGCCTTGCAGGTGAACATCGCTTTGTGGAGAGTGAATGAGAGGGAGAATAGGTTCATTTCCATGAACAATGCATTAGCCTTGTAGAACTCTCGTCGGATCATTGTTGGGCCAGTTTCCAGTGTCTGGTTCCTTGGTAAAAGGGTACATAACTGGTTCCTTGGCCCTGATCAAAGGTGGGTGCCATCTAATATTCCAACAATTGTTCTGACCTACATGTCTATGCTGAAGAAGTCCTTGAGACGTGCCCAAAATGGATTTGATGTTAATGTATTCTTGCTCTGACCAGGCTTATCATATAGTGAGTTCATGCAGGAGCAGCTTTTGCACTTTGAAGTCTCTCCTGATGGTGTTAAAGTTATGGATTAACAAGGGGATGGAGAAGAAGAAGAAAAAGAAGGTAATGATAACATGGAGGAAGAAGGTGAGGAGGAGGAGGATGGTGATTATGAGGATGATAATGGGGATAAAGAGGAAGAAGAGGAGGATAAAGAGGAGGGTATAGGGGATTCTACTGCCCATGATGATGCTATGGTTGTCTCCTTTTAGGTTGATCAGATTTGCTCTTTTGTTAATTATGGACTTGCCTTTTCATTGCACTTGGCTAACTTTTATGAATCTTCACAGGTGATTAACAACTAGGTAGTCCTAGCCATGGTGAAGCTGGTCTATCTATTGCTGCTGTACCTCAGCCATATGTCTCACATGCATTCCCCAATGCTTATCCGTCTTCTGGGCCTCGAGGCTTCAACCTAAACTATCTGGTTTGTAATCCCTACTTCAATTGATTTATGCTAAATGTTTGCATGAAAATGCATGAACCTAACTTTTTCCTTTTCTGGCTCAGTAGATGCTTAAAGTACAGAATTGAAAGCTATCGGAAGACAAGGAAACTAGGAAGACAATGTAATCCCACTTCTTGCTTGACATCCCATCTATAGACTTCGCTAGATATCTACTCCGACATCATTCAACAAGAAAACTACTTCATCCCGCTTCCTCATATGCCAGATGGATTGATTGGATCCACTCATGAGTTATGATTAACATCCAATTGTTGGTACCTTGGTGGAAGATTACCCATGTCACCATTCGGACATATCTAATGTATGTACCTATTGCAGCTCTCCGTCGAGGCACTTGTTATTATCCTCATCATCTTGACCACCCATACGAAGCCGAGCCTCGAGGTTTTGAGTTCACTCTTGATTTGGACATGCCCTGTTTGACTGAAGCCTACTTAGATAGACTGAAGCAAAGATGGCATGCACGTTACACTTATCATCTGCCATAAATTATGCATTTGTTAATTCTTTAGATAAAATATTGTTAGGATGAATAAAATAATATAAGATGTTTTCCTTTCTCTTATAATTTATCATCGCTTTTTGCTATTGTGTTATTTATTTTATCCTAATGGTCAAATTATTCAAAATAGTGCATATAGAACAATTTTAACATTAACTTTGTTTTAACTAATTGGGGAACAACCAAAAAACATAAAGCAAGCATACATAAGATCACTCCTATCACCAACAAGCCCTTTTCGGTTTTTTAATTAATATTTTTATCTCATTTTAGCCCTAATTGTTGCTTAGCCTACCCACTTGGGTTTTTAAAACTAGGGGACAGCTCTAACTTTTGCCTAGGCCACCCTTTCGGGTTTTTAACCTAGAAAGCTCTTTTTTTAATTATTTATTTTAAACATAAAACTTCTTCAACCTATCAATGTTTAATGGCTCACTAAACTCATTCCCATCCAAGTCTGACAACTTGACTGAACCCTTGTTCATGACTTATTTCACAATATACAGCCTTTCCCAACTAGATCTAAACTTCCCTCTTAGATCAGGGATTAACACTAAGCCGCCGACTTTAAGCTTTCTGATCTTAACCCTTCTATTATAAAGCCGAGCTATCTTTCTTTGATACAACTGATGATGATCAGTGCCTTCAACCTTCTTTCTTGTAATAAGGCCAGCTTCATATCTCTACTTGCTACTCATTTTGTCTCAGGCAATTCAGCTTCTAGGACCACCCTCAGTGATTTGATCTCAATCTCAATCGGCAATACTGCTTCCATCCATAAACCAAGGAAAACAACATCATTCCAGTCGGGGTTTGCACACTAGTCATATATCCCCATAAAGTAAAAGGAACCATTTCTCACCAATCTTTATACACCTTAGTTATCTTGGACAAAAATTGCTTAATTGTCTGGTTCATTGCTTCCACTACAACATTAGCCTTTGGTCTATAAGGGGAGGATTGGTGATGGCAGATCTAGTACTTCGAGAATAAGTCCTTAACGGCTTCTTAAAACTGCACTCCATTGTATGATATTACACTATACGAGACCCCACACCTACAGATGAGATTCTTTTCAATAAATTTAGTCATTTGCCTTGCCCCTAGCTTGTTGAAAGATTTGACTTCAAGCTATTTTGAAAAATAATCCATTGCTACTACAGTGAATTAATGACCATTCAAAGCCATCGGATGTATATATTTAATAATGTCAATCCCTCAAGTTGTGAAAGGACATGGTGAAGACATAAAAAGCAATTCTTCGGGAGGCATGTGACTCAAATTACCATACATCTAGCATTACAGGAAATTATTCACAAAATCTATACAATCTTTTTCCATGGTCAACTAGTAGTATCCTTATCGTTTTATCTTTTTAACTAGGGCCAACCTATTCATGTGGGGACCATAATTTTTTGCATGTATTTTTAACATGATCTGCTCAACCTCAGACTTCCTCAAGCACCTTAAGTGCACCCCGTCAGGCCATCTTAATTCCACTTGACTAGCTCGTTCTTTTTAAGTAACTTAAAGATTGGTTCATATATTATGGTAAGCTTTGCTATGAATCTGCTAATGTACTGTAGCCTTCTGATGAATCCCCAAACTTCTTTCTCTATCTTAGGGATTGGCATATCCTGATTGCCTTAACATTGTCAGGGTCAATCTCAATACCATTTGGACCAATCACATGCCTAGCATCTTACCTATGGGGTCAATCTTAGATTATTTTTCATCGTTCTTTCAAAGATGATCTCTAGGTTTTAGAAATGTTGTTCTCTTGTATCTGATTTCACCATCATATCATCAACATAGACCTCAACTTCTTTATGCATCATGTCAAGGAACAAGGTAGTGGCTATCCTCTAGTATATTGCTCCAGCATTCTTTAACCCAAAAGGCATTGCCCTATAGCAAAATATACCCCACGTAGTAATGAAAGCAGTTTTAGCGTTATCCTTTTGGGCTATTAACACATGATTGTATCCAAAAAATCCATTTACAAATGAGTGTAGCATGCTAGATGCTGCACTATTAATAAAGACATCTATACGGGGTAAAGAAAAATCATCCTTAGGGGAAGCCTTGTTCAAATCTCCATAGTCCGCATAAAACCTAATTCTCCCATCTTTTTTCAATACGAGAATTATGTTAGCTAACCAGTCAAGGTAATTTATTACTCCAATGAATTTTACTTGTATCTGCTTAGTGACTTCTTCTTTGATCAGCTCTGTCAATTTTGACCTTAACCGTCAAAGCTTCTGTTTGAAAAACTTCATGTGAGTGTAAGTAGGAATCATGTGCTCGGCTATTTCTCGATCAATTCTAGGCATATCTTCATAAGACCAAGCAAAGACTTCTTCATATTTTTTTAAATATTTCTCTCTCTCTCTCTCTCTCTCTCTCTCTCTCTCTCTTTAGGATTAAGGTTAGATGATATGCTAATATTTTTAGTGTTGTTCGTTGTTCCCAAATTTAATGATTTTATATTAACAAAATTAATATTAAAAATGCTTATGTAATCACAACACAAATGTATGCAACCACCAGGAAAAACATCACGCAAGTAAACAAAATCAGGCTTTATTTCATTCATATTGAAAAAGAAAACATCACCATCCTCATACAGAGTAGGCAAATTAAAATCTAAATCAAAGTCATTGTTCTCATAATCATAAACTAAAAGACTTTAAAACTATTCTTCGATGAGAGCAGCAATCTCCTCTGGAGTCTTCTGAATCTTTAGGACAACTTCATTCTTCTCTTCTGGGTTGGATTCCTTGTAAGCTGGCAGGACGAGTTTCTTCTCCTCCTATTCCACCATTTTAGGAACATCAATAAAGATTTCAAAACCTGGAATAAGCTTTCCCATGAACATTATTGGATGTGGCTTCCCTTACAATGCTCCCATATCTGGAGCTTTGATGAACACTTCTTTAAGTAGAGGAAAACTCATATTTTCATTCTTTTTCAGCAAAACACCTCCAGTGGCTTCATCATATCCCAACCCTTTCTTAGAAGTTTCAGTCTTGAAATCTAGAAGCTCTGTCACACTTATCTTTCCTTTTTCAAGGCCAGTGCCAGGTAGGTAATTCATTTTCTTCATCATATCCTGGAGCCCACTATCTCGTTATCAGAAACTAAGGCCACTTGAAATCCATTGAGAGGTCTCTCGATCATTAGGGCATTCACCACTTCATTGTCCTCAACCATGATAACCATTGTCTCATCTCCATTTGGGAACTTGACCTTTTGATGTAGGGTTGAAGGAACTCCACCAAGAGGATGAAACCATGGTTGACCCAACAATAATGCAAAGGTGACGGGTATATCCAAGACTACAAAATTCACCATGGATTCAATAGGGCCAGCCTTTACAACAGCTCTGAAAGTTTGCTCGGCATGCCTTTTGGTATTATCATAAGCCTTAATTGTCACTTCTGTTGGGCTGAAATCTCTTATTGACATAACCAGCTTTGGTAAGATATTGAGACGGTAGACATTTATGGTAGATCCATCGTCAACCATGACACATGGAGTCCTTTTTCTTTTGACCTCTACCTTGATGAAAAGTAGGTGGATGTGGTCTCTTCCCTCTTTCGATAAATCAGCATCTAAAAACAACACCATTCCCATAGCAATCTTGTTATTTTTCTGAGCATCATCACCTTTTTTTACTTCCTCAGTCTTGTTCACCCCCATGAAATGAGTCAGTTCATTTGGTGTTGTACAAGTGGAAATCTACATGCTCGTCATAGCTTTGGCCTTAGTTTCTCGATGCTTCTTAGATATAGCTAGTAAATCCCAGATGTCAATACTTGCTTGAGTTCTCTTTAGCTACTTAAGAACAACATCATCTTCTTATTCTTTTTTCCCTGTTTCAATATTTTTTCCTTTATCAACTTCCACTTCCTTTAGTGGTGGCCTCGCATAAGGCTTACTAGAGGGAGTGTTAATTACTTCATCCTCTTAGAGCTCAGACCAGGTCCACTCTTCTTTCTTGGATTCTGACTCACCATCACTATCGGTTGAATCCCAAAATTCATTCACAACATAAATGGCCACTTCATTCCCTTTCATCACAGCTGGTTCAATCTTGCTAAGCTTCTCTTCTTCTTTAGTTTCCTCTCCACCTACATCTTGGAAAGAAGATAAAATAAGTTTATCATTTAATCCTCCTCCGATTATGAAAGTTGCTGGTGGTGGTACTCTGTTGAAACTTGGCAATGGGTTATCCTTTATACTAGGCTTGTTAGGTTCAGGCAACTTCCCATTGTCAATTAAATTCTAGATTTGATGCTTCAATCTCAAATATTTGTCCGTCTCATGCCTTTGTATTTGGTGAAATTGGCAAAATTCCTTAGCATCAAAGTTGGGTAGTAGAGGATTTGGCAATGGATGAGGAGTCAATAATTGTAACAATCCCTTCTTTTGTACCTTATTGAAAACCCAGGACAATGGTTTTCCCAAATCTGAAAACTGCCTCCTACCTCCTTGTCCAATTTTATTAACATCAACTGCCTTTTGTGTATTTTGATTACTAAACTGATAGTTCCCTTTCTCATTCCTTCTTGTAGAAAAATGATTCTTCTCTCTTTTTCACTCTTTTATTTAAAACTAGCTTGAAGAAGATCTATGAAATCGTAGTTATCACTGTCACAATATTTATGAAATATAAAGTTTATTGGGGTATTTATAGTCTTCAAGACTTTACATAGCCATTTGAAGCGGGTGCCAACTTATTTAAATCTTGTTTCAATTAAAGTCATTATTGAACCAAGTATGGTAGTCGCCATAGATCTTGTAGAGTCGCCATACACATTTTGCGGGCACTCTTCATTTTTAGAGGTTGTACAACTTAAATTTTCTCTAATGGCTATCTCCAACGGCAGGCTTAAGTTGCCTAACAGGAGCGTTAGTCCCCACACCTTGCCAGCCTATCATGTATAGTGGTCGTACAAGCATATTGTGTGGCTGGACAAACACCAAATGACTGTTTGAACATATACATTATTCCACGTGTTGATATATTATTCATCCATGATGGTTGGTGCTAAAAGTCAAATTTGTTGATTTTGTGCGGTCACACAATTTAAAAAAAATCTTGATATAATTCTACTTTAAGTCTTGTGTGGTCACTCAAATAGTTGAGAGGTGTTGCGCTCTAATAAACACTAAAGCCACACTCGCAAGTATACGAGGCTGCTGTAGTATTTCGGTGAACACCACAAGGTCGTCTCACAAGGAAGCTAGATAGACTAATTATTTATCAAATCGTAATGAACAAATTATTAATTAGTAGTTTTTGATTTATAAGATTGAATTGCTGAACAACTAATGAAAAAGAAAATGAATTGAATTTATAGCAATGAAAGGAAACTAAACAAGGATATTGATTCACTTAATAGAAAAGCCTAGGGTTTGCACTTCTCTACTAATTTATATGTATGAATGGTTATTTCTCTCAACTGGTTTAATTTCAAAGATCATATTTCAAGCAACTTAATTAATCAAATCAAGGAAATAAGCTCTCGCATTCAAACCACTTTCAATTAATCTTATTACAATCAAAATGATCTTTTCCTTAGTTTTATATCTCTAATTCACCTAAGTCCCTAATTGAATTCTTCTAGCATTAGACTTCATTTCTCAATTCTTCATCTAAATACCTCAAACACATCATTTGTGGCTAATCAATTATATATTAACATTAATCCATTCAATTAAGGATAAAAGAAATAATTCAGTTAAGAGCTATAACCATTTCATACAATCATAGTAGATCCATACAAACCTTAGACTAGATCAAAATTAGTTCATAATGATGCTATCAAACAAATTCATCTCATTAAAATTCAAAGAAATTAATTTAGACATTAGAGAATTCATAAATACAATTTCAATGAAACTTAAGAGATGGAGTTTAAGAACAAAACCAAATTACAAACTTCCTTTGGCTTCTGAAGAATCTCTTGCTCAAATTTTTGCTAAAAGAATAATGCAATGGCTAAAACTAATTCGATCTAGAGTGTTTGCATGAAAGTGAAATCAAATTCAAAAGAAAAGTGAAGAACAGCTGAAAAGTATGTGTTGGACGGCTGGAAGTGTGGATGCCCTCTTTCTCTTGCCCTAATTTCTAATTTATACAAAACCCTCACTGAAAATCCGCGCTTTCTTTCTTTCTTTAGTCCCATGGAGTGACACGGCCAAGCTTGTGGCTGTGTCATGTGATACGGCCACTAGCTTGGCCATGTCACCTGGGTGTGTCGTCTTCTGTTTCTCCTTTGGTCTTCTTTGTTCATTGAAGATGAGAGTGACACGGCCAAGCTCCTGGCCATGTCATGTGACACGGCCAGTGGCTTGGCCGTGTCTCCTGGGTGTGTCAGCTTCTGTGTCTTTTCTTTGGTTCTTCTTTCTTCTTGGCTTAGGATAGGACACGGCTAAGCTTGTGGCCTTGTCATGTGACACAGCCAGTGGCTTGGCCGTGTCACTTGCCAGTGTCAGTTTCTGCCAAATTTTCCTTTCTCTCTTGGTTCCCTTGGTTTTGCCCTTTAGGTGAGACATGGCCAGTGGCTTGGCCTTGTCTCCTGCCCATGTCATGATCTGCCAAAAATTTCCTTGAGGTGACACGGCCAAGCTTGATTTGGCTTGGACATGTCTTGCTGCTTCATGCTCTTATTTCTTTGTTTTGATCTTCCAAGGGAGTTTTTGCACTTTAACCTAAAATAAACACTAAAAACAAACTTTAAACAAGAATAAAATGAAACATTAACCAAAAACACATAAACATCACACCAAAAGCTAATACAAAAATGACATAAACACTGGGATAAATTAAAAACTACCAAATTGATGAAATTACTAAATAAACGGATTAAAACTACCAAAATGCATGAAGAAAACAATAATTATCATAATAAATAAATAACAATTTTATGACAAAAACTAATAAAACAACTACCCACACTTAAAACTTTGCTTGTCCTCAAGCAATTTCACATGGCATAAATTAAAAATTCAATTAACCTTAACTATAATTCAAGTATATAAGATGAAATCCTTTAAGACTCAGCAATAAATAAATGCAATTTACTTCAATCAAGATTTTCTTAACTCATTCATTAATTCAGACATAATAAATCTCATCTCTCATCTAAGTGTTTCTCTCAATTTCAAAGGTTAATTCACTCAAACCAATCATGACTGCATACTGCCATAAACTTGCTTAATTATCCAATCTCCCTCACTGATTTTTCTCAAGAAATAATCCGAAAGTCTTTTCGTTTGGATGTAATGGGGCTAAGGTGAAGGTGTGAGAAAAGACATTTAAGTTTGATCATTAAGAAATGGAGTATCTAAATTAGACAATAATCTTGCATAGAAACTTGTAACTCCCTCAAATGGCATATTTACCAACCCTTGATAGTCTCACATACTTGCATACTTAAAGAAAAGTAAATGAGTCGAAATTCCTCTTTGATGACTAATGCTAGAAAATATATGAATTTTGTATATATATATATATATCTTCTCTTTTTATTTTTATTTATTATTATATATATATATATATATACAAAATATAAAATTGCATTGAGCATCTAGCTCAAATGTAGAGGAAAAGAATAATCGACTATTAGTCAAATACAATCGGCGAAGTATGCATTTCAGCCCCAAATCTTACTAAAGCAATACTATTTTTTTTTGTAATTTTTGTAATTTTAATTTTTTTTAATACCTTACCCCACACTTATGCATTAAACCACTCCTATTGTCATATCATAAGAAACTCCATTCCTTAATGAAGGTATGATTATAATAAGAAAATGTTGAGCTGTGAATTGTGTTGATCAATCAAGAAAAGGTCAAAGGCTCAACTTGGCTCACTAAGGAATTCATAATTAAGGGAGGTCTTTTTAAGCTAAAGGGGGGTAATCCTAATTTGCCTTCATCATTTTAAAACTTGAGATGAAATCATAATGTGAGTTTAATTAGTATGCAAAAGCAAGCTCTAGAGATGCAAAATCATGAAGGTGCACACTTAAGAAAGAAAATCGATTGACAATAATATTCAATCTATGAGGCTCAAAACTGACAAAGGGCGGGTTCTCAAAGATTTATATGTCATGAATTGAAGAATTTGAAAATTGATCTTGAATGAATTCAATTGTTAATCTCTATGCTGACACTAAAGGCTCAAATGTAATGCTAGAATTACAGAAAAGTCAATAAGTTTCCAACAATTATGCCATGAAAAACGCACAATATAACACACAAAGAAAACAAAACCAAAAATTCACAATATAACTCACAAAGTAAACAAAACAAAAATTAAAGAAAAGCATAGAAATTACCCAACACTTATGAGTTACATTGTCCTCAATGTAAACAAAAGAAAAGATAGAAAGAACCTCTTTGTGTGTCACGCATAGTGAAGCTTTCGTACAAATAATCAGCCTGAAAGAAAACAACTAAAGCAAATACCGTGACTTCAGCATAAACATGTGATCAAGGAAA
This sequence comes from Garcia nutans, assembly GCA_947685225.1. Lineage (NCBI taxonomy): Eukaryota > Viridiplantae > Streptophyta > Magnoliopsida > Malpighiales > Euphorbiaceae > Garcia > Garcia nutans. The sequence goes on from CANTUV010000032.1 coordinate 15,999,252, forward strand.
GTTGGAATTGGATAGCCCTCCTTTTCTCAAATAAACTCAATGCTCCTGACCTGTTCTCTGCAAGAATAAAAACATTTCCAATCTCCAACCCATCAAGCCTTAAAGAAAAATAGAAGGGAAAATAAATAATTAAACTAAAGATACTAAACTAAAAAGCTAAAAACAATAACAATGGGTTGCCTCCCATCCAGCGCTTCTTTAACGTCGTCTTAGCTGGACGTTACTGCAAGAATTAGGGATCGTAGATCAAAGCACTATCGACAATCCTTGCTGCATGATCTGAATGCACAATAATTTTAGATCCAATCAAATATGCTCTAAACTTATCTAAGGCAAAAACAACAGCTAGCATTTCTTTTTCAGTTGTTGTGTAATTAACTTGTGCGCTATTTAGGGTCAAGCTAGCATAATAGATCACTCTCAAAAATTTCTCAACCCTTTTCCCAAGGACAGCTCCTACTGCATGGTTGAAGGTATCACACATAATTTCAAAAGGTAAAGACCAAATAGGAGCTACAATTACCGGTGCATTGGTCAATTTTTCCTTAAGGGAATTAAAAGCTTGCATGCATTGTGTAGTAAATTCAAATGGAACATCTTTCCCAAGCAAATGACACAATGGTTGGGTTATTTTAGAAAAATCTTTAATAAACCTCCGGTAAAAGCCTGCATGCCCAAGAAAGCTTCTTATTCCCTTAACAGAGGTAGGTGGGGTAATTTAGCAATCAACTCTACCTTAGCTTTATCTACCTCAATCCCTTTACTAGACACAATATGGCCCAATACAATGTTGTGAGTAACCATGAAATGACTTTTTTTCCAACTCAAAGTGATGTTACATTCAATGCATCTCTCAAGCACAAGAATAAGTTTACTGAGGGAATTATCAAAAGAGTCACCAAAAATAGAAAAATCATCCATAAATACCTCAATAAAGTCATCTATCATATCCGTGAAAATAGACATCATGCATCTCTGAAAAGTTGCAGGCGCATTGCACAAGCCAAAGGGCATACGCCGAAATGCATAAGTCCCAAAAGGGCAAGTAAAAGTGGTCTTGGATTGATCCTCTAGTACTATCGAGACCTGATAATAACCTGAAAGTCCATCCAAAAAGCAATAGTGTGAGTGTCCAGAAAGTTTATCCAGCATTTGATCAATAAAAGGAAGAGGGAAATGATCTTTCTTTGTGGCATTGTTCAAATTCCTATAGTCGATACACATTCTCCACCCAGTGGTAGTCCTAGTAAGAACCAATTCATTCTTTTCATTTTTTACCACAGTGATTCCTGATTTCTTAGGTACTACATGTACTGGGCTAACCCACTCACTATTGGCTATTGGGTATATCACTCCTTCATCAAGCAATTTAAGCACTTCCTTCTTAACCACTTCACTCGTGTTTGGGTTAAGATGCCTTTGGGTCTCTCTCACAGGTTTAGATCCATCTTCTAAAATAATTCTATGCATGCACATTAAAGGGCTAATACCTTTGATATCACTCGACCCACATCTTATTGCTCTTTTCAATCTTTTTAATTCACTCACAAACCTCATCTCTTCCCTTTCACTAAGTTCGCTAGAAATTATCACAGCTAAGGTGTTGTGATCTCCTAAAAACACATATTTCAGATTTTTAGGCAACTCTTTTAGCTCTAACTCAAGTGAAGGGTTATTCTCTTCTTTTTGGATGGAGGGGAGCTCAAATGATGGTTCCTCTTTAAGTTCCTCTATTTCAGCACTTTCTAAAATATCAATGCAACTGGCTACTTCTGAGTAAAAAATATCCAATTCACAATCTAAGGTCAGTGCCAGCTCCAATTTATTCGAAGAACCTATTTGCAAGAAAACATCTGAAACAACTGCGTCAATACAATCAATCAAAGAGTAATCCTCATATAATGCAGTTGTAGGAATGGGAGAAGTGTTAAAAATATAAAATTCAACCGTTTGTCTCAAGACAGTCATTGACAATTTACCATTTTTAACATCAATCAAGGTGTTGGTCGTAGCCATAAAAGGCCTACCCAGTAGAATAGTGTGTGCGGATGGTGTAGGGTTATTTCCTTCCATGTCAAGAACTATAAAATCCACAGGCACTATCAACCCACCAACCTTAACTAACACATCTTCTATAACTCCTTTCGGGAATCTAAGAGATTTGTCAGCTAATTGCAAGACCATTCTGATAGGTTTAAGTTCCCCAAGTTCTAATTCAAGATACATAGAATAAGGCATCAAATTAACACTGGCTCCTAAATCACACATGCCATCAGTCCCCTTTCCATTACCCATAGTAATTTTAATTATGAAACTGCCAGGATCCTTTAGCTTCGAAGGTAGTTTATGTTGCAGAACATCACTAGCTACCTTTGATACTATCACCTTTTCATTTGGCTCATACCTCTTTTTCTTAGTGTTTAATTCCTTGAAGAATTTGGCATAAGTCAGCATGTTCTTTATTGCTTCAAGTAAAGGTAAGTTAATACTTACCTTAGACAGCATATTGAAGATGTCTGAAAATTGCTTATCTTGTTTATCATTCTTCAACTTGCTGGGAAATGGTATAGGTGGCCGGTAAGGATTACTTGCCTTGTGTAAATCTGCTGAAGGAGATTTCGCCATTGATTTTTCTCCAACACCCCTGTCCTCTGGTTTTCCTTCCTTTTTTTTCTCTTGATCACCTGCATTCACAAAATTATTTTCAACACCATTATTTATTACCTTGCCACTTCTAAGAACAGTCACTGTTTGTGCTTGCTCAGGTTGACTCGAAAATTTTCCTTTTTGTTGAATCTGCATCTGTTGTGCAAGTTGTCCCACTTGGGTCTCCACTTTCTTGAAAGATGCTTCCAATGAATCCAACCTTTTGTTATTCATCTCTTGATTCTTGGTACTGACTTGGATAAAAGCATGTAAACTATCTTCCAAACTCTCTCTCTTAGGCTGCCCTTGATTTGAAGATTGCCCTAGCGGTTGATTTTGTCTCTGGAGCAAATGGAAAGGTTGTTGAGAATTATTTGTTGCCCAGGAAAAGTTTGGATGATTCCGCCAACTAGGATTGTAAGTGTTTGAGAAAGGATTATTCCGGGCTCTTGGTTGATATCCCTCCATAGCGTTAACTTGCTCAGCCTCATTTCCATAAGACTCGTATGCAGAGGGGCATATATTTGCTCCATGCCCAAAAGTTCCACAAATTCCACACACTTCTTGAGTGGATGAAGAAGCATTGTTCTTCATGTTCAGCATCTGCACTTGCCTTGTCAATTCAATTATCTAATTGACCATCTCACTGTTGGCTTCCAATTGATTTACCCCTTTACTTCTTCCTCTTACACTTTTCTGTTGGAAATTAGCTCCCAGCATTTCAAAGATTTCATAAGTCTCATATGCTGTCTTTTCTCCCATATCTCCCCCAGCTGCATTATCAACAGTATTCTGAAATTGCTGGGTTAGACCATCGTAGAAAAACTGATTCAGCAGTTGAAGTGGGTAGTGATGGTGTGGACACTGGATTAACAACATCTTAAACCTGTCCCAAGCCTCATGAAATGGCTCTCCTTCAAATTGAGCAAATGTAGCTATTTTTCCTCTTAATTCAGCTGTCTTTTGACGTGAGTAAAATCTGCCCATAAACTTGTTATAGACTTGCTCCCAAGTTGTCAAAGAATTTTCAGGCAACATCATAAGCCAGCTCTTTGCCCTATCCTTTAATGTGTATGGAAAACACATCATCCTCAACTGGTCTTCTGTTAGTCCTCCCAATGGAAATGTGTTGAGGGTGGAGTAGAAATCCCAGATAAAATTCAAAGGATCTTCAATCGAAACTCCATAGAAAGATGGCAGCATGTTGTAATAGATATTCTTCAACTCATAATATCTTCCTGCATCTGTCAATCTTATACATGAGGTGGAAGTCCCAATGATAGGTTTGGCAAAATTCCTCATAGTTCTTTGCCTTTCGTCTCCCATATTGGTAGATTATGCAGTATCCGACTCAAAATCAGAAATTTTCTCCTCTGTATCAAACCCGGTTTACAGTTCAAACTCTTCTCTGCTCCTTTTCACTCTTTGAATTTCTGGAATAACTGGGCAAAGCTCTCCTCCGAGTGATCTCCTGCCTTGCATAAACAAAATTTCTGGAAAAAGGAATTATTAAAAGCAAAAGAAAAATAAAATGTAAACAATGGAAAATAATTTAAAATATTTATGACTAATAAACAATTACGCCAATTAGCCTCCACGACAACGGCGCCAAAAACTTGTTGCGCTCTAATAAACACTACTAAAGCCACACTCACAAGTATACGAGGTTGCTGTAGTATTTCGGTGAACACCTCAAGGTCGTCTCATAAGGAAGCTAGATAGACTAATTATTTAACAAATGATAATGAATAAATTATTAATTAGTAGTTTTTGATTTATAAGATTGAATTGCTGAACAACTAATGAAAAAGAAAATGAATTGAATTTATAGCAATGAAAGGAAACTAAACAAGGATATTGATTCACTTCATAGAAAAGCCTAGGGTTTGCACTTCTCTACTAATTTATATGTATGAATGGTTATTTCTCTCAACTGGTTTAATTTCAAAGATCATATTTCAAGCAACTTAATTAATCAAATCAAGGAAATAAGCTCTCGCATTCAAACCTCTTTCAATTAATCTTATTACAATCAAAATGATCTTTTCCTTAGGTTTATATCTCTAATTCACCTAAGTCCCTAATTGAATTCTTCCAGCATTAGACTTCATTTCTCAATCCTTCATCTAAATACCTCAAACACATAATTGGTGGCCAATCAATTATATATTAACATTAATCCTTTCAATTAAGGATAAAAGAAATAATTCAGTTAAGAGCTATAACCATTTCATACAATCATAGTAGATCCATACAAACCTTAAACTAGATCAAAATTAGTTCATAATGATGCTATCAAACAAATTCATCTCATTAAAATTCAAAGAAATTAATTTAGGCATTAGAGAATTCATAAATACAATTTCAATGAAACTTAAGAGATAGAGTTTAAGAACAAAACCTAATTAAAAACTTCCTTTGGCTTCTGAAGAATCTCTTATTCAGATTTTTGCTAAAAGAATAATGCAATGGCTAAAATTAATTCGATCTAGAGTGTTTGCATGAAAGTGAAATCAAAATTCAAAAGAAAAGTGAAGAATAGCTGAAAAGTATGTGTTGGATAGCTGGAAGTGTGGATGCCCTCTTTCTCTTGCCCTAATTTCTAATTTATACAAAACCGTTACTGAAAATCCACACTTTCTTTCTTTCTTTAGTCCCATGGAGTGACACGGCTAAGCTTGTGGCTGTGTCATGTGACACGGCCACTGGCTTGGTCGTGTCACCTGGGTATGTCATCTTCTATTTCTCCTTTGGTCTTCTTTGTTCTTTGAAGATAAGAGTGACACGGCCAAGCTCCTGGCCGTGTCATGTGACACGACCAGTGGCTTGGCCATGTCTCCTGGGTGTGTCAACTTTTGTGTCTTTTCTTTGCTTCTTCTTTCTTCTTGGCTTAGGATGCGACACGGCCAAGCTTGTGGCCGTGTCATGTGACATGGCCAGTGGCTTGGCTGTGTCACCTGCCAATGTCAGCTTCTGCCAAATTTTCCTTTCTCTCTTGGTTCCCTTGGTTTTGCCCTTTAGGTGAGACACGACCAGTTGCTTGGCCGTGTCTCCTACTCGTGTCATGATCTGCCAAAAATTTCCTTGAGGTGACATGGCCAAGCTTTATTTGGCTTGGCCATGTCTTGCTGCTTCATGCTCTTCTTTCTTTTTTTGATCTTCCAAGGGAGTTTTTGCACTTTAACCTAAAATAAACACTTAAAACAAACTTTAAACAAGAATCAAATGAAACATTAACCAAAAACATATAAACATCACACTAAAAACTAATACAAAAATGACATAAACACTGGGATAAATTAAAAACTACCAAATTGATGAAATCACTAAATAAACAGATTAAAACTACCAAAATGCATGAAGAAAACAATAATTATCATAATAAATAAATAACAATTTTATGACAAAAACTAATAAAACAAGCGGATGCGCAAATCTTTGGCAGCCATCACGACATCGCACAATATGACCGCTATCTATACTATGATTTTTCATTTTTCTTCTTCAGTTTTGTGGTTGAATGAAAGGTGATGGCGAATCTGTGCTATCAGAGTGTTACCGCAAGTGCGCGCAAATATTAAAGTAGTGAGTAAGATATCATTCCACGAGGACAAGGTCAAGTACTAATGCAAATATCAATTTTTGTTTAGCAAATCAATAGTTTTTGTGATGATTAAAATCAAAGACGAATTATTTAATAAATTAAAATGAAGAAAAATTGAATATTATTCAAGAAGAGTTGATGATGAAAATACTATCCAGATATTGAATCCCTGTAGACCCTTAATTTTTGACCAAGTCTAGTCCAATATTTTAGAACAAGTCTGAAATAATTTTTGTGGTATTTTAATATTTATTATTTATTTTAATACTTATTTTAATATTTATTTTATTTAATATTTAATATTTATTAATTATTTGATTTATTTGATTTATTTTTATTTATTTATTTTTTAATAATATATAATATTTATTTTTTAAAAATATATAAATAAAAATAAAAAATCGGACGGACCAATCGATGTGCGGCACGAGGCAAGCCAGTTGGTGAATTGGCTTAACCTGCAGCGAATTGGCCTACCCCAATTCTCCAAAGTCCAAGCTTGCGGCGAATTGGGTAGTGCCTCGCCCAACCTCATTTCTCGTTCGCTCGTTGCTCACGTTCCAGTTGCCCAGCGCTTAGCAGTAGCCCGTGCTAGTGCGTTGGCGATTTTTGCCAAAACTTTATTTTACTCGAAAGCTTCAATTAATTTCCTAAACAGTTTTTAATTTCCTTAACATATTAGGTTTTGTTTTAAATTCTTATAAATAGCAGATTTAAATACAGAAATGAGGACGATAAAAATTACTCAAAATTATTATTGGACTTTTGAACTTTGAAGCAACCCTAAGCAACAAAAAACAAAAAGAACACTCCAATTCACAAGGCAACAAGGTTGTGTTGTCTTGATCAAGCTTCCCCAGAATTCCAACGGTGCAATTGTGGTGGAGTCAACAAACGATGATATTTTCATAATTAATTCATTATAATATGCTTTTGATAATTTTTAACATGGAACATGCATGATCTTTATTTAAAATTGAATTCAGCAGCCTATTAGCATAACCTCTTCCAAATATATGATTATTTAGTCAGCATGCTAATAGCTTTGTTTAAAGTTTTTGTGATGTAACTTAATTTTTCTCAAATATTTTTTAGCAGTAGCTTGTTTATTCCAATTTCAAAGCTTTGATCATTATTTTTATAAATTTCAAAACCCTAATTTATTTCTTCCTAAACCCTAATTGCATAGTATGAGCCCTAAACCCTAATTAATTCTATTTTCCAAAATCTTTACCGTAGCCTAATACTTAAAAAATAATTATAATAATATTAGTTTCTCCAAACCCTAAAATCATAGTTTTTGAATATAAACCCTAAAACTTTAGAACCCTAATCCTATTTTTTTTTTTAAAAAAAGAAGAAACCGTAAACCCTAATTGTATTTTCCTAAACCATAATTCATAAAACTCTAGCTTGTATATTTAGTCTTTAATTGCTATTTGAATCCTGCTTTACATATTGTATTTTTAGTTTACATCTTCATATCTTGATCTTTATTTGACTTATAATGAATGGTTTACTTTCGTGATGAATGGTTGAATGTCTTATATTGGTTTATTTTATATTTCATTATGTAAGAGGTATGTTTCCACCTTGTGGCTACTTCATTAATTAAGCTTCATGTAATTTAAATTATTTTCATATTTTGGAATTAATGTAAAGGATATGTTTCCACCTTTTGGTGAGTGTCCTATTTAGTTTTAGACATTGGATGATGTAAGGGCATGTTTCCATCCTTGGATAGGTATCTACTTATTTGTTTTGTTTGGACATTGCTATGATTTTTAATAAAGTATTCATTTATTCTTATGATCACATATAGTATGGATAATGTCATTATATTCAAGAATTTTATAATATTAAGACCTAAAAAGGAGGTCGGTTCCAATGAACCGGGTGTTGTGGGGGTGCTAGGTCATTCTCACCTTCCCCATACGTATTCAACTTTCTGAACCCAATCAGGGTTAGGGATTCCTTAGGAATCAAGTCATCCACCCCTTTCTTTGTTCCAGCCCGTCCGGGTGGTGACTCCATTTTCTCCAAGTTTAAGCCAGTGTTCTCTAAGGCCCTAAGCCTAACAGTGCCAAAGTCACAAGAACCATTCCACGTAGGAGTGGGGGCTAAAATCCCCACTCATAATCCCCCTAGCCATAAAAATATTTATGAATATCAATTCAATTAAATCAAATAATATAGCTGAATTAGCATTCCTCTAAATTAGATCAAAACCTCTCTCGAGTGAATTAATCCCTAATCACTAAGTAGAATGCTAGGAATATCTTCTCAAGCATAATTAAATATCTTGCAATAAGAACAAGGAAATTTGAAACAAAGGGTCTTGTACGTTTATCTCTAACACTCCAATCAACCCTCAATCCTAATGAAAATTTTGTTCATATCAAGCTTTCTCAAGTCAATAATATGAAAATTGTAACCAATCAATAAGCATGCTATTATCAATTGGAAATAAGAAATTAAGAATCAAAAGGATAAAACAACTCAATCAAATGATTAGTTTAATAAGAACTATTCAATCCATACAACAAAGCTAGGGTTCATCAATATCTAGATAGAAACACTTTAGCTCATGTTCATAACCAGAAAACCAAAATAAAAGAAATAAATAAAAGAATTCAAACAATCCATGATGAATGATTTGTGTTTCTTCACTTCAATCCTTGAATCTTAATTTAAATCTCGCATGAATTGGATCTTCACCTTCACTCTCGCTGCCAAAAACTCACTTTTTCTCAGGAAGTTGGCTCTAATAATAAAAACTTAACCCCTAATTCACACTTTAGCTCAGATTTTAAAGCCTAGAAATTTTGCCAGACAAGCCCATTGATGGTAAATCTGTGCTATCGCAGTGTTACCACAAGTGCACGGGTCACGCAAGTAATAAAATAGTGAGTAAGATATTATTCCACTGGGGACAAGGTCAAATATTAATGCAAATTTCAACTATTGTTTAGCAAATCAATAGATTTTATGATGATTAAAATAAAAGATGAATTACTTAATAAATTAAAGTAAAGAAAAATTGAATATTGTGCAAAAAGAATTGATGATGAAAATACTATCCAGATATTGAATCCCCATAACCATAATAAATATTTATGAATATTAATTTAACTAAATCAAATAATAGAGTTGAATTGGCATTCCTCTAAATTAGATTAAAACCTCTCTCAAGTGAATTAATCCCTAATCACTAAGTAGAATGCTAGGAATCTCTTCTCAAGCATAATTAAATATATCTTGCAATAAGAACAAAGAACTTTGAACGAAAGGGTTTTGTAAGTCTATCTCTAGCACTCCAATCAACCCTCAATCCTAATGAAAATTCTGTTCATATCATCAAGCTTTCTCAAGTCAATAATATGAAAATTGCAACCAATCAATAAGCATGCTATTATCAATTGGAAATAAGAAATTAAGAATCAAAAGGATAAAATAACTCAATCAAATGATTTAATTTAATAAGAACTATTTAATCCATACAATAAGGCTAGGGTTCATCAATATCTAGATAGATAAAATTTAGCTCATGTTCATAACTAGAAAACTAAAACAAAAGAAATAAGTAAAAGAATTCAAACAATCCATAATGAACGATTTGTGTTTCTTCACTTCAATTCTCAAATCTTAGATTAAATCTCGCATGAATTGGATCTTCACCTTTACTCCTAGCTGCCAAAAACTCTCTTTTTCTCAGGAGCTCAGCTCTGAAAATAAAACTGGATCCCTAAATCGCTCTTTAGCTCATATTTTATAGACCAAAAATTTTTGTTTGACATGCCTATGGACATGGGTATGTCTATGGGCGTGTCAACAATGTTGTTTCAAACTTTAATGACATGGGTAGTGACATGCCCATGTCCTTTGGCGTGTCATTGCTACTACAATGCTAAGTTTGGGACATGGTCAGGGACACGCCCATGTCATTGGGCGTGTCACAGCTTCTGTATGTCAAGAGTAATGGCACATTTAGTGACATGCCATGTCTCCTAGCGTGTCAAAGCTTCTTTAAGTTGTTGAACAACACGTCCACTGACAAGCCTATGTCACTGGGCATGTCAATTGAAGAATTTGCCCAAAATAGCTCCTTTCCTTGTCTTTCATCTATGATTCCTGCCTAAATAACCTTAAGGTTCCAACGTGTCAAAAGTTCTTGGAATCAATCTTAATAAACACTTAAATAAATAAATAAAATAAAATTTGACAATAAATATATTAAGAAATAGGGCAAAAATGTCATCAATTATGCACTTGTCAAATTCCCTCACACTTGAGTTTTTGTTTGTCCTCAAGCAAACCAAATCACTATAATAGGCGTAAATGAATGACCCCTCTATATCCAAAGAAAATAAAAGTTTTTACAATACTTGAATTAGAAAACCTAACATTCTCAATTAAAAACTAAATCTCAAACATGATAGTTGAATTAAGAAGTTTCAAAACAAAAATCTAACAGATCTAAAATCTAAAAATTCAGAGTTAAAAGATTGAGCATAAATTTCCAAGAACTCAAAAGTCGTGAACGAAGTAAGAAAGTGTAAGTTTTCTCTTAAGTTCTTTGACCCCTCCATAAAATACATTGCGTGAAACTTTTTTTTTCAAAAGGAGCCGACTTATTTGAATTGATACTAACTTTTTCACGCAAAGGTAAACATTTGTGATGTCGACCCTCGGTTACTCAGTTAGAATCACCATTCAAATGGCTACTAGCGCTATTCATGATTCCAACTCATTTGTTCCAATTCAAGAGTTAAAATTAGCGAAATAGGGATAAATTTTCAAAGCTCCTAAAAAATTATTTTAATTTATTTTTTATTTTATTATTATTATTATTATTATTTTTCAAGTAAAGTGGTCAGGAACTTAAGATAATAAAGATGTCATACTAAGTTCGACTCAAGTATCTAAAGAATTGGGACAGGCTAAAAAATGTAACTAAGGTTTTAAACTTCAGATGTGCAACTCTCATCAATCAACTACCTAATTCAAACTATGACATTTAGTCTTTAGCAATCAATTAAGAAAATCAAGTCAACCTCAATAAGAAATTGTCGTTCATTAAATCAATCATTATTTTAATAAAAAGAGAAATCATTTCACTTTAAATTATAATTGTAATCTAGTTTACTTGAACCCAAAAATAAAATCAAAGAAACTAAATGAGACAAATGCATCAAATGGCAAGAATGAAAACAAAAGCTCAATCTATAAAATATACCTCTCCCCCACACTTAAGACTCACATTGTCCCCAATGTGTGTAAAATAATAAAAAGAACAAAAGAGAGAGAGAACTACCCTGACATGTCCTGAATCGACATATATGAATATGGTTCCAAAAGTGTTATGATGTTGATTAAGCTACAGGACAAAAAATGGACATACAAAATTGTGAAGGTTCAAAGACATATATAATAATAATAATAATAATAAACACAAATAGAAAAATAGAAAAAATTAAATTTACAGTCATCCATAAGAAAATAAAAAGGAAAATAAAAGAAAATAAAAAAAATATGCTAGTCGGTCATAGGCTCGGCACTGGAATCATTACTAGCGCTGGTATCATCACCGCTGGCACTAGCCTCATAACTATCATAGTCATCTGAAATATCAACACGGGTTACTAGAGGCTAGTACGGTGGAGACGGTGGTTGAGAAGGGCTAAATCCCTAAGATCTCTAAAAGTCAAGCATAGACTGCTCAAGCCATTGCCTCCTCAATATCTCGTGATCCAATTGCACTTGGAAGGATGAGTAGTGCTGCTCCATGGAATGCTGGATTTGATCCTTCTGAGTCAATAATTTATTCTAGTTCAGCTCGATGTTTCCAATTTTTCCTTCTATCCTGCATATCTAGCGTTCAAACTCAGATGGTTTTCGGTCATCATCTCACTCAACATTAATAGAATGACGCCAATCTCTGAAGGTAGGGGCTGGAGTAAAAGACGGGCCAACTAAGGAAGAAGGTCCGACAGTGGTGGACGAGCAGGGGACATCTGTCGGTGGAGGTATGTCATAAGTGAGAGCAGTAGGAACTGGCTCAAAATCCATAGGAGGAACTGGCTCAGAATCCATAAGTGGTGCCTGCAGCTCCACCACCTTCTCCAGGTTTAATAGTTTCAAAGTATCCATGCCCAAAAGTTTGGGGAGCCCATCTAAAGTCATCGGGAGGCATCCATCCAACACGTCTAAACTACGAGGAAGTCTCGTGACATACATGCCACCATGTAAGTTACCCGGTACCCATTTCTTGTACTGTTTATAGAAAAAATGCATGATAGCATGAGCTACGTTGCACCGGATCTTCTGGACCATGCAGTTCAAGAAGAATAGCTCCCTCAGGCCAACAACCCCCATACTACTAAGTCAAGCTGCAATAGTGTGAACTAACAAATTATGTACCACTCGGTAAGGAAACGACTCAAAATTTGATGCCTTGGATACCTTCGGCTGATACTTGGAGGCATTTGGTGCAAACGTGCTCCAAACCCTAGGAGGAATGACATCGTACTCCCCAAAGTCTACCTCAGAGTTAAGATATTCTTTAGTCTGCACCTCCTATGTAGTAAATAAACCCAAACGCATGCCAAGTTCATTGATGCTCATGTGGAATCATTGACCTCCCAACCAAAACTTCATTGTAGGCTCGATGATGGAGATCTTGTTTTATCAAACTGAAAAGTGCAGAAGAACTCCGGGGTTAACTCTCTATATGAAGGCTCATTGATGGAGAAGAGTTGTTTCCATCCTGACTGGTTTATCAAATCATAGACCTCGGTCAGTATGTTGGCTCGCTCCATGGCACCCCAATCCAAAACCCTAGGTGGCGAGCAATCCTTGTTCTCTAACAGTTCAAACAGTTTTTGCTCCTCTGAAGTTGAGAATCGAAGGCACTTGTGGCCTGCCATAAATTTTGAGATTGGATGTGTAGTGGGTTGGCTTGAACTACCTTCACCTCTAGCCCGCTTAGTTGGTAATTTGGATGGCACTTATTTGCAAGGACCCATGATCTGCAAAATAAACAAGAAGATCCTCAAAAATAAAGTACACCAAATAGTCCAAGAAGAGCAACACAATAGACCAACCCAATGAAACCAACAATAGCAATGCATTATCAAACAATAAAAGCAATGAAACTAAACCAACAAGAGAAATGAACCAATTCCCAATAAGGGCAATTTTTTTTATCCACACAATAGTCAATCTCCATACAAGGCATTGCTCCAATTCAATATCACCATAGCCCAGTGTAACGAAACAAATGATTTCAACTCATTATGCATAAACAATCAATAACATTGTACCAATATATGCAACTTAATTCTAGCCATAGAATCTTCAAAAACACAATGAGTAAATCACAACACATCCACAAAACTCGAATAAAACTCGAAATCCCATAGTCAAAAACTCAAAATCCCTAGAAACTGGCTATGGAAAATAAACAAATCCAAAACAAAATAAAATAGAGTCTCTAAGAATCCAAGAAAATAAAGCAAAGCCAACAATCAACAAATCTCAAAGAATCTCTAATCAAATCGCGAGATAGAGTGTTGAAATTGCAAGAAATCACTAGAAGCAAGATAAAATTTCAAAAGTAAAGAGTGTGTACTTGAATAGCATGAAGAATGCGATAAAATTGAAGAAAAAATTATTAAATCCCCTCCAAATCAAGAAATGGGAGTCAAAATCCCCTCTAGGATGAATGGGTATGTGATTTTGAATGTGGGAGTGTGAAGATTTGAGAGAAAATCGATAAAGAGGGGGAGAGGAGAGAGGAAATTATGTTTAATTCAAAAATCAAATACCACTTAAAAGCCCATGGACACAACCATAGACACGGCCATGTCTATAGGCGTGTCATAACTACTGCTTCTGAACTAGAATGACATGCTCACTGACATAGGCGTGTCAGTGGGCATGTTGTAGCTACTGTGACTCAAATAAATCAACACAACCAGTGACATGGTCATGTGGTTGCTACTGTGAATCTCACATTTAACCAAAATGACACGGGGGTGTCGATGGACGTGTTGTAGCTACTATGGTGCCATCTAAATGACACGTCCAGTGACATGGGCATGTCCCTGGTCATGTCATAGCTACTATCTCTGAAAATAAATAACACACCCACTGACACGGGCGTGTCTATAAATCAAGATCAAATTACCTCTCAAAAGAAAATCTTCCTCTGCAAATTCAAGTGAACACAAAGCAACACACCACCAACCAATGATAGAAGAATTAAAAACCAATGAAACAAACTAAAAACATGAAAATTAAAGAAACAAATATCAAAAACAAATAAAATAGTGGGTTGCCTCCCACCCATAACTTCTTTAACGTCGTATTAGTTGGACGTTCGGGATTAGTTCATCTCTAGTCTTGGACGTATAAAACCTCCTTTAACTCACTGAAGTCCCCCCTAAATACAATTTAAGTCTTTGCCCATTAACCTTAAAATTTCCTTTTTTTGGATGAGTAATTTCGATTGTCCCATAGGGAAAAACTTCTTTGACTGTAAACGGACAAGACTATCTTGATTTTAACTTACCTGGAAAAAAGTTGAAGCCTCAAATTGTATAATAATACCTGATCTCCAACTTGAAACACTTTCTGTTCCTTAATGTGAGCATCACTCCATTTCTTAGTCTGCTCCTTATACATCCTTGCATTGTCATATCCTTCTAATCTCCATTCATCCAACTCATTGATCTGTAATTTCATCCTGTCACCTGCACTAGCTAGATCAAGGTTAATTTGTTTTATAGCCCAATAAGCATTATGCTCAATTTTCATAGGTAAATGACAAGCCTTTCCATATACTAGCCTAAATGGCTTAGTACCCAATGGAGTTTTGAATGCAGTCCTAATGGCTCATAGAGCATTGTCTAATTTCTTAGCCCAATCCTTTCGAGATTACTCTGCCATTTTTTCAAGAATCCTTTTTATTTCTCTATTTGTGATCTCAACTTGGCCACTAGTTTGGGGATGATAAGGAGTAGAAAACCTATGTGTAAAACCTAGCCTTTTGAAAACTTTCTCAAGCTGAGCGTTACAAGAATGAGTAGCCTTATCACTTATGATCGCTTTTGGTGTACCAAATCGAGAAAATAACTTTTTCAAAAATGTCATCACTACCCTAGCATCATTCATTGCTAAAGCTTGGGCTTTAGGACATTTAAAGACATAGTCTATAGCTACAAGAATATAGTTGTTACCAAAAGAACTAGGGAACGATCCCATAAAGTCGATCCCCCATACATTAAAGACTTCACATACTAGAATTCCATTTTAGGGTATCTCATCACGAGACGAGATGTTTCCAGTTCTTTGACAACAATCACAACATTTCACAAAATCCTGATTCTAGCACCTTTTGAGCACTCCTATTGGCTCCCATATGACCACCAGCTGGTCCAGCATGACAATGATGAAGAATATTCATCATTTCGGGCCATGCCATGCAACGTCGGATCATGTGGTCTTTACATAACTGTAGACCCCTAATTTTTGACCCCAATTTGATATGGTTCTAATTAAAGGATGCCAAAATAAATTTGATCTGACTTTAAATATCTAAACCTAGTTTATAATTTTTAAAGGAGTTGGTTCGGATTAAAGAGGTATAAATTCAATTGTAAAACCCTAAAATCAAGTGGAATTGGCCCAAATGAAAACTTTTCGGTCCATAAGTTAAAAAAGGCCAAAATAATTTGAGTGAGGCTAGCCTGGGAGACATGAGAATGCCTCATGTTGATCTGGCAGCCCAGATCAACATGAGGTTGGACTCATGTCGACCTGGGCAAGCTAGGTTGATGTCGACCTTGGCAGGCTATGTAACACCCCTTCCCAACCTACATATGTAAGCTGAGTAGAGGCGCCACACTAACCTAATGTTGCTACCAATTTTACTTAGTCAAATTTTAGTTCCAATTTTTACAAAATTTTTGCCATAGTTTCGCCTAAAAATTGAGTCCCAAGTGTCGACAAAATCGGTTTTTTTCTTATTTTTAAAAACATTTTACACAAACCAATGCAAACAAAATCATTCTCAGTACACTCCCAATAAATCCCCCTTGTAACCTCAACTACAACCTGCAAAAAGGATTTACACTTCTAGTACAACATAAAATAAAGGTTTTGTGACAACCCCCATATTTAAATATTACACAGCGGAAGTTATAAAATATTTACATATTTACAAATTCATATACATCAAAACTCAAGTTTTACAACACATAAAATTTATACATGATTGGCAAGTCTGCTCTGATCTTTAAGCTCCCAAAATGGATTCTTCAAGGTCTACTCTCACTAGGTCTTGATGAACTCTCGGGTTCAACTCTATCCACTCTACTACCTGCGCGATTAAACACTATCGCGCTAAGCCAACGGCTTAGTAAGATAAAACATGCTAACGGTATGCTTTAATGAAATGCAATGCCACATATGTTATTGATAAGATCAACATCATAAATATAAAGTTAACCACACAATTATGCATTTCACAAATCATAGTCATATGAGCATACCACATTTCAACATCTTTTCACATTCAACACTAATCAATCATACTCCATAACCAACATCTCATTTCATTAAACTCATAACATTATTTAGGACATTCATATAACCTTGACACCTATGGGCCCAACAAGTATTTAATACGATATTCAGAGTTCAGAGTTACTGCTTTGGTTCATAGTCACAATAATCACGCCCGTAGGCAATGTATATACATGTATCTCTATCCATGGATAGTGTAACAGACCCAGTCTCTTGGATCATCAACTCAACACATATGAGGAGATCCTCAACCCGGCAAGACTGTTACAAATCATATATCTCATAGTGTAACAGACCCAGTCTCTTGGACCATCAACTCAACACCTATGAGGAGGTCCTCAACCCGGCAAGACTGTTACCTTTCATCATTTCTTAGGCATGCCACCCAAATCCAGAACTCTGAAACTGAATAACATATTAAACAAACAATTCATTTCCATTCTCAATTCTCATCACATTTAGGCAAACATGCCTTCTTTCTTTCAATTACATCATCTTAGCCAATAACAATGGCTTCACATTTCATTTCACAATATAACATCTCATTATTCAAGTATATATATATATATATATCTCATCCATGATCACATTATATCTCACATAGCATCATTCATAAATATCAACATTTCATTCCACATTACTCATGAAACACATTACCATTCACAATGCACAACATAACATTGTTCAATCTCAACAATGCAATTAGGGAAAAGAACAATTGATTATAACATTCATTGATTCAAGTGTGTTTAAAGTGTTTAGGGTTAGGTTTAAGGACCAACCTACCTTTGGAGAACCAAAGCAATGCAAGAAGAACAAAGAATTAAAACCCTAACCATAAATAGTACATTCTGGTTTTAAACTCCATTTTATCCTTATTTTGAAAAATTGTATAAAATAATCTACTTGACTAAAAATTCTAAAATTTTTACAGAATTTAGTTTTGTATCTTAAAATCATCCCTTTAAAATTTCAGATCAAACTGAACACAAAATCTTGGTCAAATAGTTCACCTAACCAGACTGCCCCAATTGCCCTGCATCCTGGCAGCAGTTCTGAACTTTGTGAATTCCATAAATCAAATTCAATCAACGTGATTCCAAATTATTTTTCTCAAATACTAAACTCACTAAGCAACAACATATCCAAAATTCGATTGGATATGATTTTTCTACATTTTATTAAAAATCCCGAAATATAGCTGTCTCAGTTAAGGTACCTGCTGGAACAGGTCTAATAGAAATAATCTTTCTAAACTCATAACCATTCCAAAATCGAATCAACATATTTTTCAGTCATTCTAGACTCATAGAGGCACAACATATCAAAAATTCACTTCAAGAACATTTTTCTATAATTAATTAAAAATCATACAAATCACAGCCTTTACTAATTGTAAAACAGAAATAATTTCACTAAACACAACTCTTACTCTTCCATCACCAACACCAACCTAGCTTCTTATCTTTAATTCCATTTCAACACTTTTACACACACCATACACAAACACACTCCATCAAACCCAAACAAAATTCCAAATAGAACAAGAGAAAACTTACCTTAAATGAAGAAATCCACAAATCTCTAACCAAAACCCTTGCTTCCTTCTTCAAATTGCTTCAAACCTCAAGATCACCTCTCTTTCTCTCTTTGTCTATGGAGAATCCGGCCACACATGAAGAGAAGAAGAAAATATGAAGAGCAAAGTCAAATTTGGCTTCTTATATCCATCAAGTGTTTTTAACCTTGCAATTACTAAAACACCCTTCACCATTTAACTAACCTTTTGTCTCATCTAAGCCCTTATATGTAATTTCATTAACAACCAAAAATATCTTCTTCCACTTAACCATCACCTTGACTCTTCATTTGACCAATGTATATGTTAATTATATCATCATATAAACAACATATACATTTGTCTCTAAACCCTAAATTTCTTCTCCAAAACACATATACATATACATTCTCTTCCCATTTCTTTTCTCTTACAATTTAACACATATATTCAATCCAATATATAACAACAACAACACTAACAACAACATCAACCATAACAACCACATAACCAAGACTTCTAGGGCATACATGAGGATATTACAATTCTCCCCCTCTAAAAAGAAATTTCGTCCTCGAAATTACCTGATATCAACTCTGAAATAGTTGAGGATATTGCTCTCGCATAGTTTGCTCACTTTCCCAAGTTGCTTCTTCTTTTGCATGATTCTTCCAAAGAATCTTCACCAATGGCACTTTCTTGTTCCTCAATTCTTTCACATCACGTGCCAAGATAGCAACTGGTTCTTCTTCAAATGTCAAATCTGGGCTCACTTCGATAGACTCAAATGGCAACACATGAGATGGATCTGACCTGTACCTCCTCAACATAGAAACATGGAATACATTATGAATACGATCCAACTCAGGTGGCAAAGCAAGTCGATATGCAACTGGCCCAACTCTTTCTAACACTTCATACGGTCCAATGAAACGAGGACTCAATTTTCCTTTCCGACCGAACCTCAAAATCTTCTTCCAAGGAGATACTTTCAAAAACACCTTATCTCCAACATCAAACTGAATGTCTCTCCTCTTCAGATCTGCATAAGACTTCTGTCGGTCTGAAGCTGCTTTTAACCTACCTCGGATCAACTTCACTTTTTCCTCAGTTTCTTGAATCAAATCAGGTCCAATTATTTTACCTTCACCAAGTTCACTCCAACAAAGAGGTGTTCTGCACCGTCTACCATACAATGCCTCGAACGGTGCCATACCAATGCTAGATTGGTGACTGTTGTTGTAAGCAAACTCCACAAGAGGTAAGAATCTATCCCAACTTCCAGTGAAATTGATGACACAGCTTCTCAACATATCCTCAATAATCTGTATCACCCTCTCTGACTGTCCATCCGTCTGTGGATGAAAAGCAGTACTGAAGTGTAGTCGAGAACCCAAAGCACTATGCAAACTCTTCCAAAATCTTGAAGTAAACCGGGGATCTCGATCAGACACTAAAGAAGTTGGAACACCATGCAATTTCACAATCTCCTGAATATACAGCTCAGCCAATCTCTCCAAAGAGTAATCCATCCGCACCGGAAGGAAATGAGCTGTCTTCGTCAATCTATCCACAATCACCCATATAGCATCATGCTTCTTTTGTGTCAATGGCAAACCAGACACAAAATCCATTGTCACTCTTTCCCATTTCCATTCTGGCACTGACAATGGTTGAAGCAACCCGGTTGGAACTTGATGCTCTGCTTTAACCTTCTGACAAGTGAGACATTTAGATACAAACTCAGCAATGTCTCTCTTCAACCCAATCCACCAATAATGCTGTCTCAAATCATGATACATCTTGGTATTACCCGGATGCATAGCAAACATCGACTGATGTGCTTCTTCTAAAATAACTCTCTTCAAATCAGCATCATCGGGTACACACAATCTGCTCTTGAACCAGAGACTCCCATCATCTCTCACAACAAAATCTCTAGTCTTTCCATCGTGACAATCTGAAATAATCTTCTGAATCTTCTTATCCATCAACTGAACTTCTTTGATCTGATCTAACAAAACTGGTTTCAAAAGCAACTGTGCCAACAATGCACCATCAACACAAGGTACAAAACTGGCATGCAAAGCTCTCAACTCAACAAGCAACGAGAGCGAGTAAACAGTTAAACCAGCTAAAGACTTCCGACTCAAGGCATCAGCAACAACATTTGCTTTACCTGGATGATAGTCAATCAAGCAGTCGTAGTCTTTAATCAATTCTAACCATCTCCTCTGACGAAGATTGAGTTCTTTCTGGACACCCAAATACTTCAAACTCTTGTGATCAGTGTAGATGAAACATTTCTCCCCAAACAGATAGTGGCGCCAAATCTTCAATGCAAACACAATGGCAGCCAATTCTAAATCATGGGTCGGATAATTAAGCTCATGCGGTTTCAACTGTCTAGATGCATAAGCTATAACTTTCCCTTCCTGCATCAATACACACCCCAAACCTCTATGTGAAGCATCACTGTAGATCACATATGGTTTGCCTTCAACAGGTAAAGTAAGAACAGGCGCTTGAGTCAACAACTCTCTCAACTGCTCAAAACTAGCCTGACACTGATCTGTCCACACAAATCTCACTCCCTTTCGAAGTAATCTGGTGAGTGGAGTAGCTATCAAAGAAAACCCTTTCACAAACCGTCGGTAATAGCCTGCCAAACCCAGAAAACTTCTAATCTCTGTCACAGACTTGGGTGGACTCCAATTCAGAATAGCTTCAACTTTACTTGGATCAACTCTAATGCCTTCTGCAGAAACAATATGTCCGAGAAAAGCAACTTGATCCAACCAGAACTCACACTTCGACAATTTGGCAAATAACTGATTCTCTCTCAAAATCTGCAACACAATCCGCAGATGCATATCATGTTCCTCTTCATTCCGCGAATACACCAGTATATCATCAATGAAGACCACTACAAACTGATCCAAATAGGGCCTAAACACCCTATTCATCAAATCCATAAAAGCTGCAGGTGCATTCGTCAGACCAAAAGGCATAACTAGAAATTCATAATGCCCATACCTGGTCCGAAAAGCAGTCTTAGGAACATCTTCACTTCTTACCCTCAGCTAATGGTACCCAGATCTCAAATCAATTTTGGAGAACACTGACGCTCCCTTCAACTGATCAAAGAGATCATCGATTCTAGGCAAAGGATATTTATTCTTAATGGTCACCTTGTTCAATTGCCTATAATCGATACACAACCTCATAGTACCATCTTTCTTCTTCACAAAAAGCACAGGAGCTCCCCAAGGAGAAACACTGGGGCGAATAAATCCTTTGTCCAACAACTCCTGTAATTGCACTTTCAACTCCCTCAATTCTGCTGGTGCCATTCTATAAGGAGTAATGGAGATAGGAGCGGTACCAGGCAACAATTCAATACCAAACTCCACGTCTCTTTCAGGAGGCAATCCTGGCAACTCCTCTGGAAAAACATCTGGGAACTCGGCCACTGTGGCAATGCTATCAATTTGAGAACCTTCTACTCTAGTATCTACCACATGAGCAAGATAGGCATCACACCCCTTCCTAATCAATCTCCTGGCTGCAACAGCTGAAACAAATAAGGAAGCTAGCTGTTCTTGCTCATTAGATACTATTACCTCTCTACCATCACCAGTTCTCAAAGAAACAATTTTCTTTTTACAATCCACCACAGCTCCATGTCGAGATAGCCAATCCATGCCTAAGATCACATCATATTCCTTAAATGGCATCTCAATCAAATCTCCAAGGAACTCCTCACCCTGCACCCTCACTACACTATCCCGGTGCACCTTACTCACAACCACACTATGCCCTAACGGATTTGTCACTAACACATCAAATCCTAGGGACTCAGCATGCATATCATACACAGGCAAAACAGATGCACTAATATATGAATGTGTGGAACCCGGATCAATCAAAGCAAGTACTGGAGTATTAAATAAAGAAAAAGTACCAGCTATGACTGCCGATGCATCTGGCTGCCTCTGCATAACATACATCCTCTGGGAAGATCCAACCTCCTCTGGTCTACCCTCCCTGGATGTAGCACCTCCTCTAGAACTGAATCCTGGTCTACCTCCCCGGCTGGCACCTCTGCCTCCTCTGCCTCCCCTCACACTAGCTCGAGAAGCAGCAGAATCAACTGGCATATGCTCCTGCCTCTCAGGACAGTCTCTCACAAAGTGGTCAGGTGATCCACACCTGAAGCATACCCCTGATCTACTATGCCTCCAACAAACGCCCCCATGTCTTCCACCACACTGGTTACACACAGGTAAGGTGGATCTCTGAACTCCAGGAGTAGGAGCACTCACTACTGAAGCTGCAGGTCTAAATCTCTGCCTCTGGAACTGCACTGACCTACCCGCTGGTCTCTGGCTCCTACTACTCCGAGGAACAAAACTTCCTCTACCCCTCTTTGCAGAAGAAGACCCTGCCTCAAACTGGGGCCTCCTAACCCTAACCTCTTCCTCTGAAGCAGCTGCAATAACTTGAACTCGCTCTACACTTCGAGCTGCTGCCACAAGCTGTGAGAAATCCTGATATCTGGATCCAGCCACTAAGCACATGATCGAGGGCCTCAATCCCTCCTCAAATCGCCGACATCTATCAATCTCATCAGCAATGATACCTCCAGCATACTGGCTCAGTCGAATAAACTCAACCTCATACTCAGTTACGGTCCGATGATCTTGCTTCAAATCTAGAAACTCTCTTTTCTTCCCATCTTTATACTCCCTAGGAGTATACTTCAACTCAAATTCTCTCAGAAAATCCGCATAAGACAGGGTTGGTGGATCATCCATCGAATGTGGCACCGTCTTCCACCAATCGTAGGCGTCCTTCTGTAGCAAAGATCTTGCATAGTCAAACTTTTCCTCTGAAGTGGCTTGTAACTGAACAAATACCCTCTGTACTCTGTCAAGCCACTGCTCTGCCACAGCTGGATCAGTAGTGCCCACAAAATCTTCAGCTCCATACTTCCTCAGTTTGTCATAATGCCTCACAGAAACTAAAGGCTGAGGGGGTGGTGGCTGTGGTTGCACAGGTGCTGGTCTCATAGCTTCCATCATATTCCTAAACCAGGCTGGCGGAACCTCCTCCCCAGCTGGTCTACCCGACACCGAAACAGGTGCCTCCTCAACACTATCAACTCTAGCTCCCTCAGCAGGAGCAATACTCTCGGCACTACCCTCAATCGACTGACGAGAGTGAGAATCCATCACAACCTAAGTCTGCAAACACAACAGAATACCTCTTATTAAAGATCAGAGACTGCCAATCCCAAACATGTATTTTTGTTCAAAAACTCACTTTTTAAGTAAAAATAGTATTTTTCTTACATTTTACCTAGGTTGAGAATCTCAAACCTAGGCTCTGATACCAAAACAATTGTAACACCCCTTCCCAACCTACATATGTAAGCTGAGTAGAGGCGCCACACTAACCTAATGTTGCTACCAATTTTACTTAGTCAAATTTTAGTTCCAATTTTTACAAAATTTTTGCCATAGTTTCGCCTAAAAATTGAGTCCCAAGTGTCGACAAAATCGGTTTTTTTCTTATTTTTAAAAACATTTTACACAAACCAATGCAAACAAAATCATTCTCAGTACACTCCCAATAAATCCCCCTTGTAACCTCAACTACAACCTGCAAAAAGGATTTACACTTCTAGTACAACATAAAATAAAGGTTTTGTGACAACCCCCATATTTAAATATTACACAGCGGAAGTTATAAAATATTTACATATTTACAAATTCATATACATCAAAACTCAAGTTTTACAACACATAAAATTTATACATGATTGGCAAGTCTGCTCTGATCTTTAAGCTCCCAAAATGGATTCTTCAAGGTCTACTCTCACTAGGTCTTGATGAACTCTCGGGTTCAACTCTATCCACTCTACTACCTGCGCGATTAAACACTATCGCGCTAAGCCAACGGCTTAGTAAGATAAAACATGCTAACGGTATGCTTTAATGAAATGCAATGCCACATATGTTATTGATAAGATCAACATCATAAATATAAAGTTAACCACACAATTATGCATTTCACAAATCATAGTCATATGAGCATACCACATTTCAACATCTTTTCACATTCAACACTAATCAATCATACTCCATAACCAACATCTCATTTCATTAAACTCATAACATTATTTAGGACATTCATATAACCTTGACACCTATGGGCCCAACAAGTATTTAATACGATATTCAGAGTTCAGAGTTACTGCTTTGGTTCATAGTCACAATAATCACGCCCGTAGGCAATGTATATACATGTATCTCTATCCATGGATAGTGTAACAGACCCAGTCTCTTGGATCATCAACTCAACACATATGAGGAGATCCTCAACCCGGCAAGACTGTTACAAATCATATATCTCATAGTGTAACAGACCCAGTCTCTTGGACCATCAACTCAACACCTATGAGGAGGTCCTCAACCCGGCAAGACTGTTACCTTTCATCATTTCTTAGGCATGCCACCCAAATCCAGAACTCTGAAACTGAATAACATATTAAACAAACAATTCATTTCCATTCTCAATTCTCATCACATTTAGGCAAACATGCCTTCTTTCTTTCAATTACATCATCTTAGCCAATAACAATGGCTTCACATTTCATTTCACAATATAACATCTCATTATTCAAGTATATATATATATATATATATCTCATCCATGATCACATTATATCTCACATAGCATCATTCATAAATATCAACATTTCATTCCACATTACTCATGAAACACATTACCATTCACAATGCACAACATAACATTGTTCAATCTCAACAATGCAATTAGGGAAAAGAACAATTGATTATAACATTCATTGATTCAAGTGTGTTTAAAGTGTTTAGGGTTAGGTTTAAGGACCAACCTACCTTTGGAGAACCAAAGCAATGCAAGAAGAACAAAGAATTAAAACCCTAACCATAAATAGTACATTCTGGTTTTAAACTCCATTTTATCCTTATTTTGAAAAATTGTATAAAATAATCTACTTGACTAAAAATTCTAAAATTTTTACAGAATTTAGTTTTGTATCTTAAAATCATCCCTTTAAAATTTCAGATCAAACTGAACACAAAATCTTGGTCAAATAGTTCACCTAACCAGACTGCCCCAATTGCCCTGCATCCTGGCAGCAGTTCTGAACTTTGTGAATTCCATAAATCAAATTCAATCAACGTGATTCCAAATTATTTTTCTCAAATACTAAACTCACTAAGCAACAACATATCCAAAATTCGATTGGATATGATTTTTCTACATTTTATTAAAAATCCCGAAATATAGCTGTCTCAGTTAAGGTACCTGCTGGAACAGGTCTAATAGAAATAATCTTTCTAAACTCATAACCATTCCAAAATCGAATCAACATATTTTTCAGTCATTCTAGACTCATAGAGGCACAACATATCAAAAATTCACTTCAAGAACATTTTTCTATAATTAATTAAAAATCATACAAATCACAGCCTTTACTAATTGTAAAACAGAAATAATTTCACTAAACACAACTCTTACTCTTCCATCACCAACACCAACCTAGCTTCTTATCTTTAATTCCATTTCAACACTTTTACACACACCATACACAAACACACTCCATCAAACCCAAACAAAATTCCAAATAGAACAAGAGAAAACTTACCTTAAATGAAGAAATCCACAAATCTCTAACCAAAACCCTTGCTTCCTTCTTCAAATTGCTTCAAACCTCAAGATCACCTCTCTTTCTCTCTTTGTCTATGGAGAATCCGGCCACACATGAAGAGAAGAAGAAAATATGAAGAGCAAAGTCAAATTTGGCTTCTTATATCCATCAAGTGTTTTTAACCTTGCAATTACTAAAACACCCTTCACCATTTAACTAACCTTTTGTCTCATCTAAGCCCTTATATGTAATTTCATTAACAACCAAAAATATCTTCTTCCACTTAACCATCACCTTGACTCTTCATTTGACCAATGTATATGTTAATTATATCATCATATAAACAACATATACATTTGTCTCTAAACCCTAAATTTCTTCTCCAAAACACATATACATATACATTCTCTTCCCATTTCTTTTCTCTTACAATTTAACACATATATTCAATCCAATATATAACAACAACAACACTAACAACAACATCAACCATAACAACCACATAACCAAGACTTCTAGGGCATACATGAGGATATTACAGGCTAGGTCGACATGAGCATGCTTCATGTCGACCTTGGCAGCCCAAGGTCGACAAGAGCATACCTCATGTCGACCTGGGCAACCCAAGGTCAACTTGAGATTGGTCTCATGTTGACCTAGGGCAACCAGATCGACATGGATTCAATAACTTTCCTAATTCGACTAGAATTTGTTTTAAGGACTGATTAATATTAGGTTAAGGATTTTGAGTGAAGTTAGGGCCTATAAATAATAACGTTTCAGAATTTAAGGGGGGAAGAAACATTAAAGAGGGTCGGCAATAAATATTAAGAGAGGTTAATACCACAAAACAGAATAGACGGCAAGAAAGAGAGAAGAAAAACAACAGCTTTTTGGAGAGCGAAGGAAAAAACCAACAGAAAAATCAAAACAACCAAAGAAGAAGGCAGAATCCATACTGTCTTCACATTGTTCATCCAGAAATCAAGTTTTTTGGTGGAACCAATGACGGAGGTTTGATCTTTATCATAGATTATTCATGCTCACAGTAGCTTCATTTCTTTGATTAATAAAAGCATGCATGCAGTAACATGATCCTTGAACGTGCAGTAACTCGATCTTTGAACATGCAGTAAATTTATCTTTGTTTCAATAACTTTAATTGTTTGCTTTATTTAATACATTGATCAGTTAGTATTCATAACCCCACATGCACATTTCATAAAAAACATAAAACTATCTAGTACCCATCGAGGATTTAAATTAATTGTTAGAATCTATTTTGTTTACTTTACATCAAGAACCGTAAATTATTTTATTAAAACTCAAAACCTTAAACTATTTTTATCCAAAAGCTTAAACCATTTCATTACTAAACTCCAAAATATTGATAATTTTTCCAAAACCGTAATTTTTCTTTCCAAACCCAAAATTATGTTTTTAAGGCTGTAAGTTAAACCCAAAAACCCTAATTCCAAATTCTGAATTCCAAAACCCTAGTTTCAAAAACCCTAATTTTAAAACCCTAATTCCAAACTCTGAATTCCATAATCCTAGTTTCAAAAACCCTCAAAACCCTAATTCAAAACCTTAATTACAAAACTCTAGTTTCTAAAACCCTAAGTTCCAAAACCCTAAATTCTAAAAACCATAAATTCTTTAAAACCCTAAACTTATATATTTATTGCTTTTTTTAATTTTAGATTTTATTATATAATTCATTATATGTTTTGATGGTTTATTTATTTAATTTCAATGCTTGATTTATTTAATTTATCATGGATAGATATTTTCTTTATTATTATTATGATTATTATTTATTTATTTTGATATTAAAATTATAAGAGGTATGTTTCCACTTTGTGGGTACCTCATTAATTAATTTTCATGTAATTTAAATTGCTTTTATATTTTGAACTGATGTAAAGGGCATGTTTTCACCTTTCGGTGGGTGTCCTATTTAGTTTAGACTTGAACGATGTAAGGACATGTTTTCATCCTCGGATGGGTGTCCATTTATTTGCTTTTGTTTAGGCATTGCTTTGATTTTAATATAATGATGCTTTATTATATGCAAACCATCATTGATGCCTAATCTCCTTTTTTGTTGCAACTCCTGCCACTATCTTTACCTTCTCTACCTCCTTTAACACTAGGTCTAGATATCGTTATGTCTACCAATCTATCATCTGGCGGCCCTGGATAATCTTTGATATAGTGGTCCCGGGACCCATATCTAATACAACTCCTTAGTGTACTGGTCCTCTAATAAACACCCCAATGTGTCATGCCACACTAAGTACATATGGGTAGAGCAAGTCTCTGGGAACTAGGGTCGGGGCACTAGCTACTGAGGCTACAGGCCTCTATCTTTGCTACTGTGATGACCTGCCAGGCTGCCCTTAGCTCCTACTGAATCTCTGAAGAAACCTCCCTTTGCCTTTTTTTTTAAAGGTGAAGACCCTGCCTCTGTAGGCCTCTAGGCCTTCTAAACAATCCCAGCAATAGATACCATCTTGGAGTAATCCTCGTACTGTATCACCATCACCTGGCACATAATGGATGGCCTCAATTCCTTCTCAAATCTTCGACATTGGTCCACTTCATCAGTCATAATATCCCTTGCATACTTGCTAAATTAAAGAAACTCCTTCTCATATTATGTATCATCTTCACACCCTGCTTCAAATTCAAGAATTCATTCTTCTTTGTATCCTTATAGTCTTTGAGTGTATACTTCCTTCCAATCTCTGTTAAATAGTCATCATATGATAGTACTAGAGGTCGGTCCAATCCATGTGGAATGGTCTTCCACCAATCATATGCATCCCTTTGCATAAGAGAAATAATATAATCAAATTTCTTCTCTGTACTACTATACCTCTGCTGGTTCTGCAGTGCCCATGAAGTTTATAGCCCTATATTTTTTTCAACTTATCATATTTCTTATTCTGCTACTGCTACTGCTGCTGTATTAAGGCCTAATAAAACAACTCCACCATCTGTTGCATCCAGACTGGAAAAATATTATGAGCTACTGGTCTGGCTAGCATTGTTGTGTTCCCAGCAAACTCTACACTAGCTCCAGCTCTACCCTCTTCTAGAGCAATACTTTTTGCACTCCCCTCATTAGATCTATGTGTCCCGAATGCCATCTTAACCTATATCTATTACAATAACAAAAATTGCTACATTATAGATCAACTTAAATGTCAATTCATATGCATATATCACACTTTAAAATTCCATTATTCTCTCTTAAAAACCCTCCTAGGTCTAGAACTTCAAACCTAGGCTCTGATACCAAAATAAATGCAACACCCTTATACTCTATATATGTATCATACATGCACCTCGTACATGTAAAATACATATACATAATATAAGAATATTATCATTATTATAATTAAAATACTTTCCTTAATCTTAATTAAAATAGGTTACTCTTTAAAAAATAATTTAATAGATAAAATGACATATATGACATTAATTAATTGTTAAAAATACAAATTAAAAAAATCTTTATAAAAAATTTACCAGAGTTTTATCTGTAATTTGGATATTTTCCAAAATCAAATAAACTCAACCTGTGTAAAAATATACACTCTCAAATATTCTCATTCATTTATCCAATATTTCAATATCATCCACACAACCAAAAATTTCAAAACCACATGATTATATATATAAAGTTTCTCGAATGATTTACAAATACAAACATTAAGTTTATAACATTAACACATTTTAATATATTGTATGCACATAATAAGTTACAAAAACAAAAGAGTACATGGTATACTAGCAACTTTGGTCTTCTAATAATGTCAGACTTCTAGTACGAAATCCAAAATCCAAACCTGGTCAGGTCTAGCGGAGCCTCTGAATCTACTCTATCACATGTGCGATGGAATTCAGTCATGCTAGGTAACACCGTTATACCCTATATATACATAGTACACATACCCCTAGTGTTTAAAATATGTATATAAAATATAAGAATGTCACTATCTTGATCATTAGAAAATTCTTCTTATTTTTATGAAAATAGTTTAACCTTCAGATAAATAATTTAGTATATAAATTAACATATATTAATAGTTAATATAAATAACGTGAGTTACTAACAAAGATAAAAGGATTATATCATATGTTGGCTACTTTGGTCTTATGGTAAATTTTAGACTTCAAAAAATCCAAAATCTAGACCTGGCCAGGTTTAGCAGAACCCTCTGATTCTACCATGTCACCTAAGTGATAGAATTCAATTGTGCTAAGCTACTAGCTTAGCGATACATACTTTGATAATAAAAATAATTTAAAAATAATGCAATATGAACTTCTTTTAAAACATAACATGAGTAATGTCTTCATGCACATACACTTTCACAAATTTCATCAAAATACCATAATCACGTGCATTGGGCCCAAGTAACCCTATATAATATTTAAGTTCCAGAGATATTATTTTGGTCTATCATGAAACCTCTGTGTCTAGCCCCGAAGGCAAATAATATCTTAAAAGTGATACCCAATGCCAAAAAGGGAAATAATATCATCAATAGTGACACCCAATGTCTAGCCCTAAAGGCAAATCATATAATAGGCATGTCATATCCATATCACCAAACACAAAACTCTATATATCAGAAAATTATATAAGGTAAACATACATCATATCACATTATCACTTAAACTTAGCCAATTTCATTATTCCTTCATTTTTCAACACTTTTTCATCATATCTCTCAATTTCCACATTTTTCAACTATAAATATCACATTCTTTGCCACTTCCATAATATGGCTGAATTCTTCTATTTAAATGGCATAATGCACGCTTTCTAACATTAATACACAATAATACAATTAGCCATTTTACAATGGCTTAACTATTCATAAATTATGCATATCATACATTTTAACACAAAGATATGCACTTTACATGTAATCATTCATATTAAAGCAGCGTAGCACAATCATCGACATACAATGTAATATTCCAATTGAATGAAATTTAACACATAATTACTAAAGTATGTACTAAACTCTAAATTGCCAAATTCCAAGCTAACTTCTCCTCCCAACTCAACTTCCACTAATATCCTTCACCACTTCAATTTTATAACTTCACCTCACTTAGTCCTAAACCAAATGTTAGAATAAAATAAATCATTAAACATTTTTCTACCCATTTTAAATCAAATATCAATTACTTCAATTCTATCCAATTCGTAATATTTTTCATAATATACTTTAATTTTGGATTTCTATTATAATCAATTCTAAACCAAGTTTTAAGTTAAAATATATCATTAGCATCATATTCTATACCATTTTAAATAATTAAATATCAATTATATTCATTCTACAAAAAATTGTTCCAAAACACTAAATTTACTCACCAATTCTCTTAAACTTCCCCCAAACCTATTCATTTTAATCATCCAATGATGGCGAAACTATGCTATCACAGTGTTACCGCAAGTGCACGAGTCGCACAAGTAATAAAGTAGTGAGTAAGATATTATTCCACTGGGGACAAGTCAAGTACTAGTGCAAATTTCAATTGTTGTTTAACGAATCAATAGTTTTTGTGATGATTAAAGTAAAGGATGAATTACTTAATAAATTAAAGTAAAGAAAAATTGAATATTATGCAACAAGAGTTGATGATGAAAATACTATCTAGATATTGAATCCCTCTAGCCAAAAAAATATTTTTGAATATCAATTCAATTAAATCAAATAATAGAGTTGAATTGGCATTCTTCTAAATTAGATTAAAACCTCTCTCGAGTGAATTAATCCCTAATCCCTAAGTAGAATGCTAGGAATCTCTTCTCAAGCATAATTAAATAGATCTTGCAATAAGAACAAAGAACTTTGAACCAAAGGGTCTTGTAAGTCTATCTCTAGCACTCCAATCAACCCTCAATCCTAATGAAAATTTTGTTCATATCAAGCTTTCTCAAGTCAATAATATGAAAATTGCAACCAATCAATAAGGATGCTATTATCAATTAGAAATAAGAAATTAAGAATCAAAAGAATAAAGCAACTCAATCAAGTGATTTAATTTAATAAGACCTATTCAATCCATACAACAAGGCTAGGGTTCATCAATATCTAGATAGAAACAATTTAGCTCATGTTTATAACTAGAAAACCAAAACAAAAGAAATAAGTAAAAGAATTCAAATAATCCATAATGAATGATTTGTGTTTCTTCACTTCAATCCTTGAATCTTGAATTAAATCTCGCATGAATTGGATCTTCACCTTCACTCACAGCTGCCAAAAACTCTCTTTTTCTCAGGAAGTCGGCTCTAATAAAAAATTGGGTCCCTAATTCGCACTTTAGCTCAGATTTTATAGCCCAAAAATTTTTGCCTCACACGTCTGTTGACACGTAAGTGTCTGTAGGCTTGTCAACAGTGTTGTTTCAAACTTTAATGACATGGGCAGGGACACTCTCGTAAGATATTGACCCAAAACTGCCCCCACTGCAATATCACTTGCATCAATTGGGTGGATCAATCACAGATCGTAAGATATTGTTCCACTGGGGACAAGGTCAAGTGCTAGTGCAAATTTCAACTGTTGTTTAACAAATCAATAGGTTTTGTGATGATTAAAGTAAAGGATGAATTACTTAATAAATTAAAGTAAAGAAAAAATGAATATTGTCCAATAAGAGTTGATGATGAAAATACTATCTAGGTATTGAATCCCTCTAGCCATAAAATTATCTATGAATATCAATTCAATTAAATCAAATAATAGAGCTGAATTGGCATTCTTCTAAATTAGATTAAAATCTCTCTCGAGTGAATTAATCCTTAATCTCTAAGTAGAATGCTAGGAATCTCTTCTCAAGCATAATTAAATAGATCTTGCAATAAGAACAAGGAACTTTAAACCAAAGGGTCTTGTAAGTCTATCTCTAGCACTCCAATCAACCCTCAATCCTAATGAAAATTCTATTCATATCAAGCTTTCTCAAGTCAATAATATGAAAATTGCAACCAATCAATAAGCATGCTATTATCAATTGAAAATAAGAAATTAAGAATCGGAAAGATAAAATAACTCATGTTCATAACCAAAGAAACAAAACAAATGAATTAAGTAAAAGAATTCAAACAATCCATAATGAATGATTTGTGTTTCTTCACTTCAATCCTTGAATCTTGAATTAAATCTTGCATGAATTGGATCTTCACCTTCACTCACAGCTGCCAAAAACTCTTTTTTTCTCAGGAAGTCAGCTCTAATAAAAAACTGGATCCCTAATTCTCACTTTAGCTCAGATTTTATAGCACAAAAATTTTTGACTCACACGCCCATTGACACTTGCATGTCTGTAGGCGTGTCAACGGTGTTGTTTCAAACTTTAATGACATGGGCAGGGATACGCTCATGCCCTTGGGTATGTCATTGCTACTGCAATGCTGAGTTAGGGACAAGGTCAGGGACACGCCCGTGTCGGTGGGCTTGTCACAGCTTCTGTAAGGAAGAATTAATGGCACGTTAAGTGACACGCCCATATCTCCAGGCGTGTCGAAGCATCTATAAAGTAGTTGAATGATACGGCCATTGAAATGCCCATGTCACTGGGCGTGTCAATTGAAGAATTTGCCCAAAATAGCTCCTTTCCTTGTTTTTCGTCCGTGATTCTGGCCTAAATAATCTTAAAGTCCCAACATGTCAAAGGTTCCTGGAATCAACCCTAATAAACACTTGATCAAATAAATTAAACTCAATTTGACAATAAATATATTAAGAAATAGGGGCAAAAATATCATCAATTATACACTTATCATCCAACTTTAAAATCTTTACTTATACTTCAAAATAACATCCTTATAAACCCTTATAACAATTATCTAAATTTCCATCAAAAATCAAATTTTTACATAATCATATACTCAAAGAAAAGCTAGCAAAATCCAAAGAGTTCTTATCTATTACATATATTTTTCTTTAAAATCACCCTTAATCCTTGAAAAATCTTGTAGAATTTGATAGATTGAAGAAGCAAAAACTCTCCCCTTGAGCTCCCACCCTTAATCATTTCTAACCATATATATTATATATATATTAATTACTTTAATTAATAAATAAATAATAAATAATAGATATTTTAACTCTTTCATCCAAAATTATTTTAGTTTTTTTTTGAGCTTTTTAACTTTAACTTTTAACTTTTTGACTTTTTCATTTTCTAGTGACATTTATATTTTTAGTATATTTCATTTATATTCTATATATATATATATAAATTAGCCATTTTCTTATTCCAGCCTCTCACTTAACCCTTCCAAATTTATTTATTTAATTATGTTTAATGAAAATGCAGATGTTACAACTCTCTCCCCCTTAAATAATTTTGTCCTCAAAATTATCTACTATAATAAACAAACTAGACCAAAATCAAATACTAATCTCCACCTTCCGCATGACTAACCTCACAATTATTATCGCAACCTATCACCCTTATTAACTAATAATATAAACTCTCCCCCCTTACGAATATCCTTAATCACCTTAACAAATACCTAAACTAGTGCAAAGATTCATAACTTCTGACAACATCATCAAAGAATGGACACCCAACCAATGCATAAACAATAATATTTCCAAGTAAGAAAAGGAAAAATATATAAAAATGATCATGAACTATTCATGATATCTCACATTGGACCCTAAATATTTTTTTTGTCTCAGTTATAAACTTAATATATTATAAACATCCCAAATTGGACCTTCATTTGATGAAATGACAAACTGTCATTTATTTTATATTGTGGGTCTCATGTAACACCCTTATACCCTTTATATGTATAGTACATATATCTCGTATATGTAAAATATACATACAAAATATAAAAGTATCATGATCTCAGTCTTTAGAAAATTTCACAAAAATTTCAATAAATTAATTTATTCTTTAAAACATAATTTTTTAGATAAACAAATGTGTCTATTAATAATTATATATTAAAATAGAATTTATTAATGAAATTCCCTAGGAAAATTTTGCCATAGTTTTGCCTGTACTTCAAACATTTCCAAAATACCAATCATTCACAACCTGCACAAAATTAAACACTCCCAAAATACAATTTTAACCCATTCTCCAAATCACTAGTTTATAAATACACATTCACATTCATAACTCAAAATGTTATTTGTCATAATTAAATACTTTTATGAGTATACAAATACACAACCACTATAATTCTTTATATACTAACACAAGTGCTTTTGTATTAATGTACATAAGCCAAAATACTTAAAACCATATCGATACATGAAAGCAAATGGCACAATTAATCTTGCGGCACCCTAGGTCACCAAGTATCATCCACAGTCTGGGTCCCTCTGAATAACAACTCTTCTATCTGCGCGATTCATACAATTATTCTAAGCCCAAAAGCTTAATGGTACATACTAAAACCATACAATAATTTAAATAACACACATGCATACTTTTTAACTCATATTTTATCAATATACTAATAATACATACACTATTATTTTTCCATTTCCTTTACCTTATAATTCATATAAACACAATTATTAATCACAAATTACTCATCATCCATTCTCTAATTCTTCAAACATATTTATATATATATATATAAGTCACACAATATCATCATCACAAAGTTCATATACAAATATATCACAACCACACACACACACATGTTCAATAACTCAACATTTTGTTGCCACATTACCAGCACAACACATTACTCAACTAAACTCATTTAATGCATCTCATCATTTCATTGCACTATTAGCAAAACTTTATAAGACATGAAACCACATCATACTTTGGGCCCAACTACTCCCTACACAATAATCAAGTTCTAGAATAATTGATTTGGTCCATTGTGACACCCATTGTCTAGCCCATAGGCAAAATCATTTCAATTTCTCAACCTAGCTCTACTCAGGTCCTCAATCTCATAACCTAGCTCTGCTCAGGTCATGGCCCAGCTTTACTCGAGCTAATCATTATATAATCCCCAACATTAATTTTTTGGAATAAGTTATTATGCAGGGCAACACACACATCGCATAATTATTCATCTCATCAAATCATATTTCCATAATATCACTTTCATTATCAAGACTTAGCTCTATTCAAGTCTTTTCATAATATCATTTTCATTATCAAGACTTAGCTCTATTCAAGTCTTTTGACAACTCATTTCTTACCATTTAGCATATTTCTCATCTCACATTCCTTCTCAAAAAGTTTCATATGTATAGTGATCACATCATTGCATGATTACCATCACATATCTCATAAATCATCACATTTACATATTAATTTCACGTCTCAACACATCATAATCTATCACATTATCATCATTCTCAAACACACATTATTAACATATCACAACATTCACATATTCTTTATCTCATCAATTTCATTCTTATCATATTTCCACATCTTTACCAATTTCTACACATTTTTAAATTCTACATACTATTTGTATATTTTCCACATATTTCAATTATTCAAGTATATTTTCTTGCCATATTCCCAATGTGGCATACTTTTCCATTCCAAGTGCACAAAATACACTTTTACCAATTACACTTAACAAAGATATTAGCCATTCTATAATGGCTTAATATCTCACAATTCAAGCATTTCATAAAATTTTATAAACAACAATGCACTTTTACCATAACTTCCAATATGAAAGTAAATTAGCAATTTTTCACAATTGACAATGCTCTAAGTAAATTCAAATGCAATCATTGAAAAGGCTATCAAAGTATATACTAACCTTAAGAATGCTAACTCCAAGCCCAATTCACCCTTCCAACTCCAAATTCACCAATGTCTTTCTTTACTTTGATTTTATCATTTCACTTTCCTTAACCCTAAACCACATTATAAGTGAAAATGTTCCATTAACAACACATTCAATATCATTTTAATCCACCAAACATCATTTATAAACATCTTATCTAAAATTTCATCAAACCCTTACTACCTCTTTCAAACTACCACTTAATATATCCATTTCCATCATCCAACCATAAATTCATTGCATACACATTAAAACAACATTAAAATAATTCATTTTAACAATTATAAACATCATCATCAAAAATCCTTATTTCACATAACCAACCCATAAACCCTAGTTCCACCATAACCAACTCATATCAAAATTCCAACCATATAATCATTACATAGACATCCTAATAGCTTTAAAATAATCCATATCAATAATTATCACAACTTCTATCAAAAGTCCAATTTCTACATATTCATATATTCAAAGAAAAATTAGTAAAATTCAAAGAATCCTTACCTATTACATAAAAATCCATCAAAATTACCTTTAATCCTTAAGAACTTGGTGAGATTTTGGGTATTTGGAAGAAGAAAATCCTGCCCTAACCACCATAAAATTCATCCAAAATGAGAGAAGAGGAAGATGATGATGATAAATATGTGGTTTTCCAATTTTCTTTCTTCTTTTCCTAGCCACATATATATAATAAGTAGTTAATTAATTAATTAATTAATTATTATTTAGTAATATTTATCATATTCCACTAAAAAAATTAATTTTTATTTATATATTTTTTTAACTTTTTACTTTTTAACTTTTACTTTTTAACTTTTATCTTTTAGTGAAATGTATACTTTATGTATATTTTGCATGTACATCAAGCATACACCATCCATATTACTCTCTCACCACTATAATTACTCTCCAAATTAATTATCTAATTGTATTTAAAAATTTTATAGATGTCACATCCCATTAAATTAATATTTAATAATATAAAATGTAATTTTTAGTATATATAAATTAATAAATAATTTTTTAATAATTTTACTCTTCTGCTGCTGCTTTTTCTTCTTCTTCTTCTTCTTACAATTGTATTTTCAATACAAAATTAATTAAATAATTAAGCAGTAGTTGTAATTCATAATTAATTATCAATTCTTGCTTTTTTCAAGTCTTTGAATGCCATCTTCATGAGATTTTTTAGTGGAACTATTTTAGCCTTGGAAATAAATAAGCTACACCACCTGTAAACTTAAGAAAAAAAGAAGCAAAAATAAAATAAAAATAAAAGCAAATATGTCCCCTTTTCTTATTAGAAATCAAAATTAATGAAATTGAATAAAAATTTTAATTGTTGAAAGAAAATTAAATTAACATATTACTTTGCACATAGGTGCAACAGGAATAGCACCGTTCCATGCTTGCAGTTGTTTCAAGTGCACCTTCAAAGCTATTGCTCCACCCAATGAGTGTCCAAATAGGTAGCTTGGGAGTCCTTGGAACTTAGGATTTTCTATCACCAAATCAATTAATTAT
Source organism: Garcia nutans (assembly GCA_947685225.1). Classification (NCBI taxonomy): domain Eukaryota; kingdom Viridiplantae; phylum Streptophyta; class Magnoliopsida; order Malpighiales; family Euphorbiaceae; genus Garcia; species Garcia nutans. The sequence continues at coordinate 16,037,710 of CANTUV010000032.1, forward strand.
GGACCGATTCATATTATTTATCTGTTAAAAATTAATTAATTTAAGATTAATTAAGTTTTATAATTGATTTATACCTCTAATTTTGGAATAATGCTCAGCAACATCATTGGCAAGTTTATCAAGGCTTGGAATAACGTCATGAAGACCTTTTGAAAGGCCAAAGCCTGGATAATCCATTCCAAATACTACATAGCCAGATAATGCTAATTTTCTTGCAATTCCTGCCAACAAAAAATAATAAAATATAGATAGAAAATATTATACCACCATGGTTTTAGATTATCGTAAGAAGAAGAAGAAGAAGAAGAAGAAGAAAGAGAGTAAAATTATTAAAAAATTATTTATTAATTTATACATATTTAAAAAGTACATTTTATATTGTTAAACATTAAATTAATAGGCTCCACAATATAAAATAAATGAAAATTTGTTGTTTCATTAGGTGAGGGTCCAATTTGGACTGTTTATAATATATTAAGGTTATAATTGGAAAAAAAAAAAATTAGGGTCCAATGTGAGATACCATGAATAATTCAAGATCACTTTTATACCTTTTCCCTAAGAAAAATTGACCTTCATCTACATATGAAATATCTCACTACCTTTGCATCCCATAGACTCTATATGATTATCCAGGTCCCTCAAGTCTGTCCATAGATACAGACCTCTCTTTCAGACTATATCCTATCTTGCCACCCCTAATACATCTGCTACTGCCTCTTCTAATCTTATCTCATCTACCACTAGGTCTGGATAAGGTAGTCTCAGTCTATCTAGACTCCAGTGGCTTTGGGAAATTCCTGACATAATGATCATCGAATCCATACCTATAACAACCTCTGAAATTAGTTCCCTAACAAATACCCTTACATACACTACCGCACTAGCTGTAAGTAAGTGGAATAGATCTTTGGAAGGAAGTGGTAGGGGTACTAACTATTGATGCTATAGGGCCCTGTCACTGTTAAGCATGACTATGAGTGTGCTTCTAACTCTCCCTAACAACCTATAAAGAATCTTTTTGCCTCCTTTTGTGAGATGATGACTCTGTATTAATTTGAGATCTCATGACTCTACCCTCTTCCGCACTAGCTACAACTGCAAGCCCTTAGGCCTTCTCAACACTCTGTGCATTAGATACCAATCTAGTAAAATCCTCATATTGCATTGTAGCCACCTAACACATAATAAATGACTTCGATCCCTCTTTAAATCTCTGATACTAATCTACCTCATTAGTCATAATATCTCCTGCATACTTGCTCGACCGAATAAACTCTTTCACATACTTTGTAACCGTGTTCACACCCTACATTAAATTTAGGATTTCTTTCTTCTTTGCATATTTATAATCCCTGGGTGTGTACTTTCTCCTAAATTCTCTCAAAAAAAAGTCATCATATGATAGCACTGGAGGTCAGTCCAATCTGTGTAGAACAATCTTCCACTAATCATACACTACACTCTATCCAACCACTACTCTACCTTAGTTGGATCTACAATACCCATAAAGTCTGTAGCCCCATATTTTCCTAAGTTTGTCATATGTCATGGTCTGCTGTTGCTGTTGTACTAGAGTCTCATGAAGTAACTCCACCATTTGATGCATCTAGACTAGCGAAATATCCTGAGCTACTAGTCCGGCACTAATGCCTTCCCAACAACTTCTGCACTAGCTCTAGCTCTACCCTCTGTTGGAGCAAAACTCTCTGCACTCCCCTCATCAGACCTGTGTGTGTGGGCGCCATCATAACTTATATTTGTTATAATAATAAATATTGTCACATTAGAGACCAGTTTAAATACCAATGCATATGTATGTATCACACTTTAAAATCATTTTTAAAATTCCCTTTTCTCTCCTAAATCCACCTAGGTTGAGAATCTCAAATTGAGGTTTTGAGACCAAAATAAATGTAGCACCCTTATACCCTATATAGTATAGTACAAACACCTCTAGTATGTAAAATACGCATATAGAATATAAGAATGTCTCTATCTTGATCATTAGAAAATTCTCCCTAATGTTTTGAAAATAATTTACCTTTAAAATATAATTTAGTAGATAAATTAACATATATCAATATTCGATATAAACATCATAAGTTACTAACAAAGACAAAAGGATTACATGATATGCTAGCTACTCTGGTCTTGTGGCAAATTTCAGACTTCTAGTATAAAATCCAAAATCTAGACCTGGTGAGGTCTAGCAGCCCCTAAATCAACCATGTTACCAGTGCGATAGAATTTAATCACGCTAAGCTACTAGCTTAGCGGTACATACATTGATAATAAAAATAATTTAAAACAATGCAATGTGAACTTTGTTAAAACATACCATAATTAATGCTTTTATGTACTCACATTAATTTCATCAAAATACCACAATAACATGCATTGGGCCCAAGTAACCCTATATAATATTCAAGTTTCAGAGATATTATTTAGGTCTATCATGACACCAATATGTCAAACCCCAAAGGCAAATAATATTATTTAAATGGCATACTGTACACTTTATCATATTAACACACAATAATACCATTATCCATTTTAGAATGGCTAAACAATTTATACATTAGACATATCATGCATTTTAACACAAAAATATGCACTTTATATGTGAACATTCACATTAAAGTAGCATAGCACAAATATCAATATACAATGTAACATGCTAAAGTATGTACTAACCTCTTAATTGCCAAATTCCAAGCTAACTTCTCCTTCTAACTCCAACTTTTACTAATGTCCTTCACCACTTCAATTTCACAACTTCACCTCACTTGGTCCTAAACCAAATTATAGATTAAAATGAATCATTAACAACATTTTTTACTCATTTTAACTAATCAAACATCAATTACTTCAACTTTACCCAATTCATAATATCTTCCCTAATACACTTTAATTATCGTTTCTATTATAATCAATTATAAACCAAGTTGTAAGTTCAAATATATCATTAGCATCATATTCTAAGTCATTTTAAATAACTAAACATCAATTATATTCATTTTAACTAAAATTGTTCCAAAACCTTAAATTTACTCACTACTTTTCTTAAACTTTCCCCAAACCTATTTGTTTTAAACATCCAACCTTAAAATCTTTCCTTATACATAAAAATAACATCCTTACAAACCATTATAACAAATATCTAATCCTCCATCAAAAATCCAATTTTTACATAATCATATACTCAAAGAAAAGCTAGCAAAATCCAAACATTTTTCTTACCTATTACTTATGTTTTCTTTAAGATCTCCCTTAATCCTTGAAAAATCTTATAAAATTTTATGGATTGAAGAAGCAAAAAATCCCCCCTTGAGCTCCTATGGAATTTGGCCCACATAAGAAGGAAGAGGAAGAAAATGAAGAAAAATATGATTTTGTTAGACAATTAAACTCTATTTTGATCATTGACAATCAAATTGATATGTACTAATAATTTTAAACAAGTTTGTTATTGTAGGCATGAAACCCTAACCTTTGTATGATTGCCCGAGACAACTAAGCACAAAGTTACAATACAAATGTATTGAAGTTACAGAAAGAATGGTGGGCTTATCGAGTGGTGAAGCTGGATCGTGAGCTGGATGTACAACCGCCCAAGCAGACCACACACTATTTTGAGATAAAATCCACAAAACTTATAGAGGAGATTTTGGTCTCAGTGAGCGGTGTAGTCCATTCATGAGGTAGATGTGCAATCGCACCCGAGCACTGAGCAACCACACCAAAAACTAAGCTAGATTCATAAACTTATAGAGAGGTTCACGGTCTTAGCACGCGACGAAGTCAATCGTGAGGTAGACATTCGACTACACCCAAGCACCAAGCGACTGCACCAAAAATGGAGCTAGTTTCATAAACTTACAGAGAGGTTCGTGGTCTCAATGTGCGGTGAAGTCAAATCTCGAGGTAGGTGTGCAACCGCACCACCAGCTTGAGTAACCACACAACCCAATGACCCCAAAAACTCAAAAATGGCAAAAAGGATAGTGGTCATCCCATGCGGTGCTTCCTCAATACTCAATCATCTATGCAACTACTCCAGACAACTGAGCAATCATACAAGTCCAATATATTTGAATCTTAGCTCCAAAAACCTTGGACCAATGATAATTGATGAAAAAATTAAAATTCAATGGTAACTTTGTGCAGTGCTACAGCATAAGGTGTTGGATGACTGCACGACATGGCAACATAGGCATTCAAGATCCTGTCAGACAATAAAATTTTACCATGAAATTAGCCGTTAGAGCAATATTTGAATTGTGCTACCGCATAAGTGATAGTACAATTGCACAAAGTGACTCAACCACCAAATTAGTGGAAACCACTTCAAACATCCAATTGGCTAAAATATCCCAAGAAACCTCTTACTTAAGAGTAATTGTTATTCTAATAGCCAAAGCAATATACTTTCAATTTCATTTACTATAATTAACATTTGTATTGTTTGAATATTGGGTGTGAGCATCAAAAACACCATTGTAAGTTGAGTGTTAGCTTTGAAACACTTAGGTTTTAAAGTGAGTCTTGGGAAAACTCTTGTAAGGGTTATGAGGATTGATCTCAAACCTTGTTAAAGTTAGGTGTGAGCTTGTGAAAGCACCAAGTTATAGTTAATCCTGTAAAATCTCAAGATTAGTGGAACCTTAAAAAGTTATTAAGGAAGTGGATGTAGGATTGAGGTAAATCCAAATAACTATAAATCTCTTGTGTTTATTCTTCTCTTGTCTACTCCATCTTCATCTTCATATTCTTATTACACAAAATTTTTAATTGATTATTACTTCTCCAATCAACCAATTCACTCCCCCCTCTTGGTTGCTAATTTGGGAAAATAATTGGTATCAGAGCCTTCTAAATTTCAAGAAAGTTAATTGTGAAATTTGATCCAAAATGGCAGCCATTCCATAAATAAACACCTATACATCAACTTGCACTTCCAACTCCACGACCTCTACACTTGGAAACCTAAATTCCTTCCTTAGACCTTATTTTGATGGAACCGATTACTCTTATTGGAAACATAAGATGTATTTTATTCATGATAGTGAAGGAATTGAGCTTTGAAAATATGTTGAAAATGAGTGAAAACCTCCCGCTCATGAAGTTGATGGTGTAACATCCGTGATTTTGGAGAAATTAAATAAGTATTTGGAGATATAAATTGTATATACTCAATATATATATCTAGAGTATATATAACATATACATATGGTATATTAATTGTATCTGTTGGATTAATACATTACATACTTAATATTTAATACACATATAAGGTACATTTGATGTGTATATAAGATACACATTACTTGTGCATATGTGTAATATCCTAAATTTTTGAAAAGTTCTAATTTTTTGAAATTTGATAAAATAAATTATAATTTAAATGGATAAATTAAATTAATGGTTTTAAAGGAAAAATTAAGGGGTTTTAAATGAAAAAGTGGATAATATATGTGATATATATGTAAAATATACATAACATATAAAAGTCAACACTTTTTAAAAGAAAAGTCAAAGTAAAAGAGTATTTTGGTAATTAAATCTTATAAATTTAAAATTAATAAAATAATTAAAAAATAAATTATTTTGAATGGAAGAGAGAATTTAGGACTTTTAATTTATTAAATAAATAATTAAATAAATAATTATTAAATTATTTTAATATATATATATATATATGGTTTAAAATTAAAGGGTGAAAGAAAAGAGAAATATAAAAAAAAATAAAGTCTTCTTCTTCTTCTTTCCTTCAAGGTCGAATTTCATGGCTTCAAGAGAGGGATTTGCTTCTTCCATACTCCAAAAATTGAAGAGATTTTAAGGATTCAAGTGGAGTTTTAGAAGTTTCTTCATCAATTGGTAAGCTTTCTTACCAAATTTTCAAATTCTATGAAAAAGTGTGTTATGTAAATTTTGGAATTCTATAGTAGCATGATTTAATTGCTTAATTGGATATGAATGAAGTTGTTTTGATTGGTTATTAATGATTTTAAGGTTGGATTAAAAGAAATGATTGAGTTTGGGTAAGATTGGTGAAGAGAGAGAATTTAGGGTTATGTAATTTTTGGGGTTTTGAAATCATGGTTTTTAATTGTGTAAATTGATTCCAAATGAGTTGTTTTGATACATAAACAAGTATTTTAAAGTCAAATATTGGATTTGGTTGTGTTTGGTTGGAGGTTAGAATTGAAGTGGAGATTTAGGGTTTTGGAAAAGTGATTTTCCAAAGTGGTTGAATTGTGTGATTTTATTTGTTTAAGCATGTTGTTTATTGTTAGAAGTGATGAATATAAGCTTGAAATGAGTAATGGATTATGTTGGAATGGAAAACCTTCAATGGGGGAAGGTTATACCATTTTTGAGATTTTGTGTATAAGAGTGTATTGTTATAATGTAAATGATTTAAATGTATTAAAATATGTTTTTAATGATATTAATAAACTTAAAACACTAATTTAAATGGCTTGATATGATTTTTCTAAGTTAAAGTGAGGTGAAGCTTAATTTTAGGATTTGGTTTAGAGTGATGTTTAATTATGGTTTGATATTGAAAATACCTTAGAATATGATATTAAATGATTATGTATGATCACATTTGGTATAGGCATTGAGGGAGGTTGATTTGCTTCATCCAAGTGGTGACGGGCAAGTTGGAAGGATACAATTGGAGGTTGTATTAAACTTGCTTTGGATTGCTAGTATTAAACACAATTTATTCATATTTCTCATTGATTGTGTGTGAATAATATCCTATGACATTTGTAATGTCATATATGTGTTAAATGCATTGTGAAAAGCCATTGATAATGGCTAATTTGTGTAACATGTGAAATATGCATATTATATGAAAATACCCAAAGTAATTGGGTAATGTGTTGTGAATGCAAAAATGAGATATGTGTAATAATGAAATGAATTGATATTGATAAAAATGAGAAAAAGTGAGAAAAATGAGAAAGATGTGAAAAATAAGAAATGTGAAAAAAAATTGTGAAAATAAGGCAATGTGCCTAGATTGAATATGTAAAAATGAGAAAGAGATTAATAATGAGAAATATGAATAAATTGTGTGCCTTGTATGTTATTCAATTTTCAGAGTTCTGGGTTTGGCGGCATGCCTATGATTGCCTACCGGCTATATGCTGGAATGGTGAAAAGACTTGGTCGTAAGTTAGGCCAGCTGATAAATATGATGTTTTTGGGGTGAAAAGACTGGGTCATAAGCCTCAAAAACTGTAGCAGTCTAGCCGGGTTGAGGACCAAGATACTGGGGCTTAAGGGTCTAGCCGGGTTGAGGTCCAAGAGACTGGGGCTGTTACATTATCCATGGATATATATATTGCCTACGGGCTAGACACATGGTGTCATTATGGACCAAAGCAGTAACTCTGAAATTTGAATAGCATATTAGATTCTTTTTGGGCCCATGCTTATCTTTGCTTTAATGTGAATTATGAATTGTGATAGAATTGAGCAATATAATATTATGAGTTGTGAGTATGAAATATTTGAAAAATATAATAAAGTGAAATGATGTGACCTCTATATGCATTATGCATTGGCATTACTTTACATTTTTATTATTATCAAAGTTTGTACCACTAGGCTTCGGCTTAGTGCGATTGTAATTCGTCGCGCAGGTGTTATGGACGTTTTGGTAGAGCCGGAGAGTTTTACTAGACCTGGTCGAGTCTAGGTTTATATTTATTGAGCTTGAAAAGTTATTTTGGGTACATCAAGATCAGAGCCAATTGCCAGCATGTACATTTTTTATATTATGTATGTTATGATATGTTTTTGAAGCATATATTATAAATTGTAAAGAATGATTTGAATAATTTTGTTTAAGATGGGATTTTATATATAATGTTGATATATATATATATACCTATATATAAGTATTTTGAGAAAATATGGAGAAATTGAGAAGTATTGGTGAATTGGTGAATTGATTTTATTTGGTGTGTTTTGTTTTATGCAGGTTGTGTTTTGTTGAATTTTGAAAACGTTCAAATTACAAACAAAACTCTGGCGAATTTTTTCCAGAGATTTTCATATAAAATAATTATTTTAAATTCTTATAATAAGCAAAGAATATTTATATACTATTTATTTTATATATTAGTATTTGAAATCTTAAAACAGAAATGTAAAATTTTTTATTAAATCGGTCTGTGATATTTTTATACCGTATATGCATATTTTACATATGCTGAAAGTATGTATTGTACATATATAGAGTATAATGGTGTTGCATTTATTTTGGTATCAGAGCCTAGGTTTGATGTTCTCGATCTAGGTGGGATGATAGAGAAAATTGGAATAAAAAAAATGATTTTTCAATTGTAATGCATGCATTGGCACTGACAATTTATCTAATCCCTGATGTGGCAATGTCCATTTGATATAATGGATATGAGTTGAGATGGTGTCTGGGTTGCATAGAGCAAAGTGGCGCAGTGGAAACGTTATTCTAGAGATTATGGATTAAGAATTTTTGGAACTTTTATTTGAAATTTAAAATTTATAGCTGATTCAATTGATGAATAAGTGAAATTAGGAAAACAATCTAGGAAATAATTTAAGATATAAAAATAAAAAGTTTGAGAAATGAGCATGATAGTTACAAAAATTTTTATAGATGTACTGCAAAGTGATATTGTCTGAATTGTTGGACAAATATAGAAATGTTGGATGAGTTTGAACATTTAATAGAAAGTTTTTCTATATGTTAGAATCAAAATGTATAAAATTTTATAAATTTTAAAGATGGATCTCTAATTAAGAAAAATAGAAGAACACAGATTGTTGGAGAAATTTCAGCAATTCAGAATCAGTAGAAATTGAAAAAATAATAAATCTAGAAACTATGGTAAACCAACCCAGAAAAATCTAAAACTTTACACACAATATCATATGTTTTCCTATAACATATGGTTAAAAGTTCATGAATTTTTATTAAGGTTTGATACCTGAAAAAAATGGACAACCGGGTACTGCCATAGAAATTATTAAAGAGACAGATTCTCTGATTTTGGAAGATTTAATTTTTAAATATATTAAATCAACTTTGAAAAATCTGAAACTTTAAATATAAGTCCATATATGTGTCAAGTGCACATGGATAAAATTTTATAAGCTTTTATAAAGAATTGGTAAGGAATATAAAAATTAAAAGTGAGACTAAAATGAAACTGAGGAAGTCATGCAATTTTGTGTAAGTAAGTAATAAATTAATTTTATGAGACAAATGAATGAAGAAAATTATAAAAATTTATATGCATATGGGTATAAGTATAGAAGGAGTATGGAGTTTTTAATAATTTTCAACAAAGAGTTCATAATTAAAATCAAAGAGTGAAATCATATATGATAGCGAATTATTTATTATGGAACAATGATGCAAAATTTAGGGTTGAGTGTGTAAAATTAAAGTATCTAAATGGATGATGTTAATTAGTGTAAGGAAATGAATTAGTGTTGTTTAAAAGTAAATGTTATGATCTTAAGATTGAGAATGTGATATGGATGAGATTTGGTGAGGTTCATGTTGTTGGTTGCATTATATGAAATTTGAATTTTTGAAATGGGTTTCCATAATTGTGAAAGTGATGTGTTTTGATGTTATATTAATATAAAAATAATGTTAATAAAGTTAGCTTTTGAAAGTGAGATAAATAGAATGAAGTTTAAGTAAAATAGTAAATTGGAAATTTAGAGTTGTAAGGGAATTTCGATGAGGATTGTTTAGATATTGATAGTTTAATGTTTAATAAGCATGGGAGTAATTTTGAATGAGTAATGTTACTTATAAAAGTACTAACTAAGGTGTAATGTGGTTAATAATATAGAAATTTATTATGAAATAAAGGGAAATGATTAAGCAAGTGAAAATGAGTTACTTTAGTTAATTGATTTGGAAATGATGAAAATGGATATGAAAGGTGTGATCAATGCAAAAAAAAAAAAAAGTGAGAGAGATGTCATATTGGAAATATGACTAAGATTTATGTGAAGTGTTAGAAAAAAATATATATAATAAGAAACTTATTTAAGAGATGGGCGATTGAATAAGGAAGATGTTAATTATGTTGTGGTCAGAGTGTGTATATATGTTGAATTGATGAATAACCTAAGTAAGGTCAAAAGAATGAGAAATGATAATGTTCTTTGAAAGGTCATAAATTTTAACTTTGTATAGGTTGTATGTAAAAGAGGAATTGAGTATAATTGTATGATTTGTTTGATGAGATTTTTTTTCTATATGAACACAAATATGATATGTAAGAAAATGTGGAAAGCAAGTTACATTGTGATTATGACTTATGAAGGTGTATGTGGATGATTAAAAAAAATGTTATTGAGTGTTTACTACCTTATACAAATACGTGTCTAGTGATATTGAGAATGATATTGCATGTATTAATAGACCTAAGAGAGATTAGGTCTTGACCTGCGTAGAGTTAGGTCATGTGATTAATTGAGATTGAGAATGGACCCGAACAGAGCTGGATGGTGAAATTGTTATTTTAACAACTAAACTTCATGATTGTATAGTGTTTTGGGCCTAAAGTATATGCATATAAATAAGAGATTGTAAGGAAAAAGGAAAGTATAATGAAGAAAGTATGGAAGTTAAAAAAAGAAGAAGAAATGAATGAAAATTTTTGTAAGAGATAGATTAGAAATGGAGTAATAAATGAAAATTGTGTAAATTAGCATATGAACGAACGTGTATATGTAAGAGATGTTAATGATAATATTATTGAAACATGAGTTAGGCTAATGATGATCAAGTGATCAAGAGTAAATTGCTTTGAAACAGAGCTGAAACGTGTTAACTTTTTTTGTGTATCAAAAGATTAGAAAATGAATATGTGATTTTTGCAATACGAGCTTAACATTGTGATTGGAAATGTTTGAAGAAGAATGATAGAAGGGCAATATTTATTTATAAGCCACGGATGTGACCATTATTATGGCATGACCGTTGGATAGTTTTGGTGAGATTGATAGTTATGCTTCAAGAAACATGGTCGAGACTTATGGTTTGCATAGTTGAATCTTATAATTTTATACTAGAAATTTGTTTATAATTATAGAAAGTGCGGAAACAGAAGAGAATTGTAAAAATATGATGAGCTTTAAATGATGTATAAGAAAAGTGATTTGTGTAAATAGGGTAACTATAAGAAATGTGAGAAAATGGTAAATGAAAGGAATTATGAAATATGAGTATGAGTTATAATAAATGTGTTTGAAAGTGGTATAAAATGAATAAGTTGATGAAAATGATGTGTAAAGTAAACGAGACTAGGGGAAGTGAATATTATCTGTAATGATGAATTCGAAGAGAATTAAAATTTGAGAATAAATTTGACCTAATAGAATTAGGTCATGAATTGAAAATAGATTGATGAATTTAAAATAGACAAAAGGTTGGTCCGAGTAGAATAAGGTTGTGATGGTCATATTGTGATAGTTAGATCAATTGATCCGAAATGTAATAAGTTTACAAGTATTTATTGAAATTAATGTATGTAGTTGTATTAAGAATATGCAAGCTATATGATAATGTGCATAATACAGCATTTTGATATGTATATGCATATGAAAGGAGCTAAGTTATATTAGTTTCAAATAATTATAAGAGAAAAGTGTTAGTTATAGTATAATTAGAATGAATTTTAATAAGGAAATAAGATTTTGTTGTTGTATAATGGTGATATTAAATTAAGATGTGGTAATTGTATAAAGAGTAGGATCAAAGTGAAGATGTATAAAATTATTGTGTTAAGATAAAAGTTATTAACATTTAAATTTAAGGTGATGAGAGTATATTTTTAAGATAATGAAGTGATCAGATATCTTGTGTAACGACCCTCCCCGACCAGGTCGGTTGCCCGGCCCACTAGTGGCTTACGGCCCGGCCTTTTCACCACCTGGGCACGGAGGCCGCAGGAGGCAAGCGATCGCTACAGTACTGGACAGCCCTCGCGGCCCACCCAGCAGGAATTTGTTTATTTGGCCCCAAGGGGTCGCCTCCCTGGATCGAACCCCTGACCTCCCACTTAAGAGAGCCAGCGAGAACCATCCAGTACCATTTCTGCTACTAGCAGAAATGGTACTGGATGGTTCTCGCTGGCTCTCTTAAGTGGGAGGTCAGGGGTTCGATCCAGGGAGGCGACCCCTTGGGGCCAAATAAACAAATTCCTGCTGGGTGGGCCGCGAGGGCTGTCCAGTACTGTAGCGATCGCTTGCCTCCTGCGGCCTCCGTGCCCAGGTGGTGAAAAGGCCGGGCCGTAAGCCACTAGTGGGCCGGGCAACCGACCTGGTCGGGGAGGGTCGTTACAGTTAAAAAGGCTCCTTTTTAACTGTAACGACCCTCCCCGACCAGGTCGGTTGCCCGGCCCACTAGTGGCTTACGGCCCGGCCATTTCACCACCTGGGCACGGAGTCCGCAGGAGGCAAGCGATCGCTACAGTACTGGACAGCTCTCGCGGCCCACCCAGCAGGAATTTGTTTATTTGGCTCCCTAAGGAGTCGCCTCCCTGGATCGAACCCCTGACCTCCCACTTAAGAGAGCCAGCGAGAACCATCCAGTACCATTTCTGCTACCTTTTTAACTGTAATGACCCTCCCCGACTAGGTCGGCTGCCCGACCCACTAGTGGCTTACGGCCCGGCCATTTCACCACCTGGGCTCGGAGTCCGCAGGAGGCAAGCGATCGCTACAGTACTGGACAGCCCTCGCGGCCCACCCAGCAGGATTTGTTTATTTGGCCCCAAGGGGTCGCCTCCCTGGATCAAACCCCTGACCTCCCACTTAAGAGAGCCAGCGAGAACCATCCAGTACCATTTCTGCTACCTTTTTAACTGTAATGACCCTCCCCGACCAGGTCGGCTGCCCGGCCCACTAGTGGCTTACGGCCCGGCCATTTCACCACCTGGGCTCGGAGTCCGCAGGAGGCAAGCGATCGCTACAGTACTGGACAGCCCTCGCGGCCCACCCAGCAGGATTTGTTTATTTGGCCCCAAGGGGTCGCCTCCCTGGATCGAACCCCTGACCTCCCACTTAAGAGAGCCAGCGAGAACCATCCAGTACCATTTCTGCTACTAGCAGAAATGGTACTGGATGGTTCTCGCTGGCTCTCTTAAGTGGGAGGTCAGGGGTTCGATCCAGGGAGGCGACCCCTTGGGGCCAAATAAACAAATCCTGCTGGGTGGGCCGCGAGGGCTGTCCAGTACTGTAGCGATCGCTTGCCTCCTGCGGACTCCGAGCCCAGGTGGTGAAATGGCCGGGCCGTAAGCCACTAGTGGGCCGGGCAGCCGACCTGGTCGGGGAGGGTCATTACATCTTGAGTGCAATAGGTGTGTGGTGCATATTTATTAAGGAGATGAACTAATTTTGTCTAATGACAATTCGATTGAAGATATAATAATCTATTGTGACTGTTTGAGTAAATAGATAGTATAATGATGTGCTAGGGAATGATAAAAAGAAAATTAAGAATGAACCTAAGGGGGAGAATAAAAATTATGTAATTTGGTAAAATAATAATTTGGATGATTTATTACTATACTGGATAATTTCGAGGATGAAATTATTTAAGGAGGAGAAAATTGTAACATCCGTGATTTTGGAGAAATTAAATAAGTATTTGGAGATATAAATTGTATATACTCAATATATATATCTAGAGTATATATAACATATACATATGGTATATTAATTGTATATGTTGGATTAATACATTACATACTTAATATTTAATACACATATAAGGTACATTTGATGTGTATATAAGATACACATTACTTGTGCATATGTGTAATATCCTAAATTTTTGAAAAGTTCTAATTTTTGGAAATTTGATAAAATAAATTATAATTTAAATTGATAAATTAAATTAATGGTTTTAAAGGAAAAATGAAGGGGTTTTAAATGAAAAAGTGGATAATATATGTGATATATATGTAAAATATATATAACATATAAAAGTCAATACTTTTTAAAAGAAAAGTCAAAGTAAAAGGGTATTTTAGTAATTAAATCTTAGAAATTTAAAATTAATAAAATAATTCAAAAATAAATTATTTTTGAATGGAAGATGGAATTTAGGACTTTTAATTTATTAAATAAATAATTAAATAATTAAATTATTTTAATATATATATATATATGGTTTAAAATTAAAGGGTGAAAGGAAAGAGAAATATAAAAAATAAAAAATAAAGTCTTCTTCTTCAAGGCCGAATTTCATGGCTTCAAGAGAGGGATTTGCTTCTTCCATACTCCAAAAATTGAAGAAATTTTAAGGATTCAAGTGGAGTTTTAGAAGTTTCTTCATCAATTGGTAAGCTTTCTTACCAAATTTTCAAATTTTATGGAAAAGTGTGTTATGTAAATTTTGGAATTCTATAGTAGCATGATTTAATTGCTTAATTGGATATGAATGAAGTTGTTTTGATTGGTCATTAATGATTTTAAGGTTGGATTAAAGAAATGATTGAGTTTGGGTAAGATTGGCGAAGAGAGAGAATTTAGGGTTATGTAATTTTTGGGGTTTTGAAATCATGGTTTTTAATTGTGTAAATTGATTCCAAATGAGTTGTTTTGATACATAAACAAGTATTTTAAAGTAAAATATTGGATTTGGTTGCGTTTGGTTGGAGTTTAGAATGGAAGTGGAGATTTAGGGTTTTGGAAAAGTGATTTTCCAAAGTGGTTGAATTGTGCGATTTTATTTTTTAAGCATGCTGTTTAGTGTTAAAAGTGATGAATATAAGCTTGAAATGAGTAATGGATTATGTTGGAATGGAAAACCTTCAATGGGGGAAGGTTATGCCATTTTTGAGATTTTGTGTATAAGATTGTATTGTTATAATGTAAATGATTTAAATGTATTAAAATATGTTTTTAATGATATTAATAAACTTAAAACACTAATTTAAATGGCTTGATATGATTTTTCTAAGTTAAAGTGAGGTGAAGCTTAATTTTGGGATTTGGTTTAGAGTGATGTTTAATTATGGTTTGATATTGAGAATACCTTAGAATATGATATTAAATGATTATGTATTATCACATTTGGTATAGGCATTGAGGGAGGTTGATTTGCTTCATCCAAGTGGTAAAGGGCAAGTTGGAAGGATAGGATTGGAGGTTGTATTAAGTTTGCTTTGGATTGCTAGTAGAGGTATGTACAAACTTTGAATATAATATCTATATTTGCATAACATTTGGACTTAACACATTTTGGTTGAAAAATGTGTTAAGCTACTTGGTTCATTGATTGTGTGTGAATAATATGCTATGACATTTGTAATGTCATATATGTGTTAAATGCATTGTGAAAAGCCATTGATAATGGCTAATTTGTGTAACATGTGAAATATGCATATTATATGAAAATACCCAAAGTAATTGGGTAATGTGTTGTGAATGCAAAAATGAGATATGTGTAATAATGAAATGAATTGATATTGATAAAAAATGAGAAAAGCGAAAAAAATGAGAAAGATGTGAAAAATGAGAAAAGTGAAAAAAAAATGTGAAAATAAGGCAATGTGCCTAGATTGAATATGTAAAAATGAGAAAGAGATTAATAATGAGAAATATGAATAAATTGTGTGCCTTGTATGTTATTCAATTTTCAGAGTTCTGGGTTTGGCGGCATGCCTATGATTGCCTACCGGCTATACGCTGGAATGGTGAAAAGACTGGATCGTAAGCCAGGCCAGCTGATAAATATGATGTTTTTGTAGTGAAAAGACTGGTTCGTAAGCCTCAAAAACTGTAGCAGTCTAGCCGGGTTGAGGACCAAGATACTGGGTAGTCTAGCCGGGTTGAGGTCCAAGAGACTGGGGCTATTACATTATCTATGGATATATATATATTGCCTACGAGCTAGATACATGGTGTCATTATGGACCAAAGCAGTAACTATGAAATTTGAATAGCATATTAGATCCTTTTTGGGCCCATGCTTGTCTTTGCTTTAATGTGAATTATGAATTGTGATATAATTGAGCAATATAATATTATGAGTTGTGAGCATGAAATATTTTAAATATATAATAAAGTGAAATGATGTGACATCTATATGCATTATGCATTGGCATTACTTAACATTTTTATTATTATCAAAGTTTGTACCACTAGGCTTCGGCTTAGCGCGATTGTAATTCGTCGTGTAGGTGTCATGGACGTTTTGGCAGAGCCGGAGAGTTTTACTAGACCTTGTCAGGTCTAGGTTTGTATTTATTGAGCTTGAAGAGTTATTTTGGGTACATTAATATTAGAGCCAGTTGCCAGTATGTACATTTTTGATATTATGTATGTTATGATATGTTTTTGAAGCATATATTGTAAATTGTAAAGAATGATTTGAATAATTTTGTTTAAGATGGGATTTTATATATAATGTTGATATATATATACCTATATATAAGTATTTTGAGAAAATATGGAGAAATTAAGAAGTATTGGTGAATTGGTGAATTGATTTTATTTGGAGTGTTTGTTTTATGCAGGTTGTGTTTTGTTGAATTTTGGAAACGTTCAAATTATGAACAAAACTCTGGCGAATTTTTCCTAGAGATTTTCATATGAAATATTTATTTTGGATTCTTATAACAAGCAAGGAATATTTATATACTATTTATTTTATATATTAGTATTTGAAATCTTAAAACAGAAATGTAAAATTTTTTATTAAATCTGTCTATGACATTTTTATACCGTATATGCATATTTTACATATGCTGAAAATATGTATTGTACGTATATAGGGTATAAGGGTGTTACAGATGGTGTCCAAGTTCCTCTTCCTAAAGCACAATGGACAAGTGACAAGGTGAGAGCTCATTTCAAGAATAATAAAGCAGCCTATATATTGATGAATTCAATATCAAGAGAAGAAGGTAGAAGAGTCTAACATCTTACTTGTGCACATAGCATTTGGAAAACTCTTTAGAACTATCATAAGGGTACTACCCAAGTGAGGTTCACCAAGAAGCAAATGTTTGTGCATGAGTATGAACTATTCAAGATGAAGCCCAATGAGAACATCACCGACATCACAAATTGTTTGCTTGCCATTGTCAATGAACTAAAGAAATATGGCAAGGCCTATGATCAAGGTGATGTTAATAGCAAAATTTTGAGAGCACTTAGAGTAAAGAAGAGTTTTGAGTCAAGGTTTCTTCAATTAAAGATGCTTATAACCTTATATCTTTGAGCACCTTTGAACTCATGGGAAAACTATTCACCTTTATATTGCACACAGAAAAGGAAGATGAACAAGGTGAAAATGATAAAAGAAAAGCCATAGCTCTTAAAGCCGTCAAGGAAGTTGAGAGCTCAAGTGAGGAAGATAATGATGATGAAGAAGAAATGGCTATACTATCCAAAAGAATAAGTGACTGGAAGAGAAAGAGAAGACTACAAGCTAACAAAGGTACATTTCCTAAATCCTCCTTCAAATATAAAGAGAAAAAGAATGAAGTAAAATGTTATGAATGTGGCAAAATGGGTTGCATCAAATCGGATTGCTTTAAATTAAAGAACAAAAAGAAATGGGATAAGGAAAAGAAGAAATCACTCAAAGCCACTTAGGATGATGATTCCTTAAGTGAAGAAGAGGAAGAAGAGTAAGGAATTGCTAATCTATATCTCATGGCTACTAGGGATGATGATCGCACCAATAAGGTAGGTACTCAACCTTTAAACTTGATTGCATTTCATGATAATGTTGATAATGCCTTAAATGATAGTGATTTAATTGAGAACATGAATCTTAAAGTATAAAAATATTTCTCTAAAGTGAAATTTTATAAAAAAAAATGGTCTAAGCTAGAAAAGGAATTTTTATCTCCAAAGAATTCAATGCTAGAATTAAAGAATTCAAATGAACAATTATTAAAATCTATAGAGGAGATGTTAAAGAATTCACCTAACATAGAGAAAATTTGTAAAGAAAATGAAATTTTGAAAGGAGAGATAACTGAACTTAAAAACTCTATATCTAAATTTCATAAAGGAAAGAAGCCTTAGATACTATGATTAGTAATCAAAGGTCACCCTCTTTGAAATATTATTTAGGATTCAATGGATCATCTATCACTACATCTAATGCACTAATATTTGTAAAAGTATGTACAACTCAAATCTCTAGTGTGTCGACCCTTAATTTTTTATCCAGTCCAATTCAAAGATTTTAAAACAGTCTAAAATAATTTTTTGTGGCATAAATTATTTATTTTAATATTTATTATTTATTTTACTTAATATTTATTATTTATTTTATTTATCATTTATTTATAAATATTTATTATTTATTATTTATTTTACATTTCAGTTATTATTTATTATCAATTCTCGCCGAAACCTTATTTTACTTGGTTTTTGATTTTATTTCCAAAATAAATTTTAATTTCCTTAACATACTAGATTTTTTTAGTTTTATAACCTATAAGTACCACATTAAAACACACAAAAAAGGATAGGATGGGATTGGGACTTTTGGGATCGAACTTTTGGGATTGGGACATTTTGAATTTATTCAAGAACTATGCAAATTCTTTTTGGCAGTTTATTTACAATCTCAAGCTTGAAGGATCAAGAGGCAGCAAACAACATACAATCCATCAAAAGCAGCACCCACTGTCTTTGTTATTGTTCAACTAGAATTCAAAATTATGGTGGAACCAACAACAGAGGTTTGAATTTCTATTTACTTGTTTATGTTTACAGTATGCCTCATCACTCAATTGGATCAATTATTTAAACATACAATAGATGATGTTTTTGTTAGGCACATTGATCAATTGTTCTACTTACCATCTATAACTCTATTTAAAATCCTAAAAAGTGTTTTTTTTAAAACCTTAATACCCATAAAATATTTATTGAAATATAAAACCCTAATTACACTTTTCTAAAACCACAAAATAATAATCTGTTTTCTTAAAACCCTAACCAAATCTATTTTTTTGAGATTCGCAGTAGCCTATTCTTTCCAAATACCTAACTTAAAATCCTATTTTCATGATCTTCAATCTTATTTATTTAAACCTTAAATTTTAATATTAATTTCATATAACTTTTGAAACCCTAAATCCAAAAAATCCATTCTTTAGATTCAAACCCTAATTTATTTCAAACCTAATCTCTAATTCAAACATCCAGTAGCCATATTATTTCTTTTATATTAAATGTTTCTCAATTAATTAATCTAGTATATACAAAACCCTAATTGTTAAACATAAAACTCAAGAAACCCTAATTGATGCATAAATCCTAAATTTATATACTTACTGTTTTATTTAAATTACATTAATGTTTATTATATATTTTGATTGATGTTTGATGTCTTTGAAGAATGATTTATTCATAATGAATGGTTGGTTATTTTTATTGATTTGCTTTGGTTTTAAAATATTATAAGAGGTATGTTTCCATATTTTGGGTACCTCATATCATGAACATCATGTAATTCAGCTTATTTTAAAGCTTTAGATCAATGCAAAGGATACGTTTCCATCTTTCAGTGGGTGTCCTATTTAGTTTTAGATATTATACGATGTAAGGACATGTTTCCATCCTCAGATGGGTTCCATTTATTTGTTTTGTTTGGATATTGTTGTTATTTTAATAAAGTATTTATTTATTCTTATGATCGCATGAAGTACGAATAATATCATTATATTTAAGAGTTTTATAATATTAAGACCTGTAAAGGAGGTCGGTTCCAATGAACCGGGCGTTGTGGGGGTACTGGGCCATTTCTCACCTTCCTCACACGTACCTCACTTTCTGAAACCATTAGGGGGTTGAGAATTCCTTAGGAATCGAGTCATTCACCTCTTTCTTTCTTTTTTTGGCCCGTCCATGAATCTAGTCATTCACCTCCATTTTTTCCGGGCTTAGGCTCGTGTTCTCTAAGGTCCCTAGCCTAAACAGTGCTGAAGTCGCAATAACCATTCCACCAAGAGTGGAGGGAGTGGGGATTTTCACCCTCGCTCCCAGTGGAATGGTTCTTGCGACTTCTGCACTGTTTAGGCTAGGGGCCTTAGAGAACATGGGCCTAAGCCCAGAGAAAATGGAGTCGCCACCCGAATGGCCCGGGAAAAAAAAGGGGTAGATGACTCGATTCCTAAGGAATTTCGAACCCCCTAATGGGTTTGGAAAGTTGGATATGTGTGGGGAAGGTGAGAAACGGCCCAATACCCCCACAATGCCCGGTTCATTGGAACCGGCCTCCGTTGCAGGTCTTCATATTATAAAATGTTTAAATATAATAATATTACCCATACTACATGCGATCATGAGAATAAGTAAATACTTTATTAAAACCACAATAATGTCCAAACAAAACAAATAAATGGACACCTATCCGAGGATGAAAACATGTTCTTGTATCGTATAATATCTAAAACTAAATAGGATACCCACCGAAAGGTGGAAACGTATCCTTTACATTGATCCAAAACTTTAAAATAAGCTAAATTATATGATGTTTACGATACGAGATACCAAAAACATGGAAACATACCTCTTACAATATTTTGAAACAAAAGCAAATCAATAAAAATAACCAACCACTCATTATAAATAAATCATTCATCAAAGACATCAAACATCAATCAAAATATATAATAAACATTCATCTAATTTAAATAAAATAGTAAGTATATAAATTTAGGGTTTATGCATCAATTAGGGTTTCTTGGGTTTTATGTTTAACAATTAGGGTTTTGTATATACTGGATTAATTAATTGAGAAACATTTAATATAAAAGAAATAATATGGCTACTGGATGTTTAAATTAGATATTGTGTTTGAAATAAATTAGGGTTTGAATCTAAAGACTGGATGTTTTGGATTTAGAGATTCGGAAGTTATATGAAAATAATATTAAAATTTAAGGTTTAAATAAATAAGATTGAAGATCATGAAAATAGAATTTTAATTTAGACATTTGGAAAGAATAGGCTACTGTGAATCTCAGAAAAATATATTTGGTTGGGGTTTTAAGAAAATAGATTATTGTTTTGTGATTTTAGAAAAGTCCAATTAGGGTTTTATATTCCAAAAATTAGTTTTATGGGTATTAAGGTATTAGGGTTTGAAAAAATATTCTTAGGGTTTTAAATAGAGTTTTAGATGGTAAGTAGAATAATTGATCAATGTGCCTAACAAAAACATCACCTATTGTATATTTAAATAATTGATCTAATTGAGTGATGAAGCTACTGTAAACATAAAAAAGTAGAAATTCAAACCTCCATTGTTGGTTCCACCACAATTTTGAATTATGGTTGAACAATAACAAAGACAGTGTGGGCTGCCTTTAATGGATTGTTTGTTGCTTGCTGACTGCCTCTTTCTCCTTCAAGTCCAAGGTTCTGAATCTATTCTGAAAAAGTTTGAATAATTCTTGAATAGAATTCAAATTCTCAAAAGTTCGATCCCCCTTTCTTTGTGTCTTTAATGTGGTATTTATAAGAAAAATAAAAAACTAATACTAATTGGTTAAGGAAATAAAAAATGTTTAGGAAATAAAATCAAAAACCAAGTAAAATAGGGTTTCAGAAAAATGTGAGCGGGCCGAGCTACTGGCGTGCGAAACTGCACCGGCAAAAATTTGCTGCGGGGCACTGCGAGCTGGGCGCAGGCCACAGGCCATTTTGCCGGAGGTAAAACCTGCGGCGAATTGGCCCAAGCCAATTCGTCGCCAATGATTTTTCGTCGCCGATTCTACCGTAGACGATTTTTATTTTTTATTTTTTTATTTTATTATTATTATTTATATATTATTGTTATTATTATTTTTTAAAAATAAATAAATAAAAAGTAAAATAAATATTATATTAAAATA
Source organism: Garcia nutans (assembly GCA_947685225.1). Classification (NCBI taxonomy): domain Eukaryota; kingdom Viridiplantae; phylum Streptophyta; class Magnoliopsida; order Malpighiales; family Euphorbiaceae; genus Garcia; species Garcia nutans. The sequence continues at coordinate 16,059,618 of CANTUV010000032.1, forward strand.
AATAAATAAATAAATAAATAAATAATATAAATAAATAATAGTAAAATAAATTAAAATAAATAATAAATATTAAAAAAATAATATATACCACAAAATTATTTCGGAATGTTTTAAAAATATCGGATTGGACTGGGTAAAAAATTAAGGGTCTACAGTTTGCCCCTTGCTTGAGCGATATGAGACTATAACAAAAGAGAGCGAAAAACAATGTGATTTTTGACTGAGTTTAGAGTCAAACTGGACTCCATAACTAAGGTTGGTTTGAGTAAAAAATAATTTGGGTTATGAACCCAAGGTGAGTTCAGGATGCAAAAAAAATTTAGGTTCTAGACCTGAGGTGAGTTTTGGACTAAAAAATAATTTGAGTTCTGGACCTGAGGTGAGTTCTAGACTCAAAAATAATTTAGGTTCTGAACCCAATGTGAGTTCTGGACTTGAGGTGAGTTCTGAACTCAAAAATAATTTGGATTCTGGACCCAAGGTGAGTTCTGGACTAAAAAATAATTTGGGTTCTGGACCCGAGGTGAGTTTTGAATATTTATTATATATATGAAGTGCAACAATTCTTGCTCAAATATAAATGACTCTCGAGTTTAGTACTGTAACTAGGGTTGTCATGTTATAGATATATTAATTTGGAAAATCGAGTTCTGAGGTATAATGACACTGATTTCACAAAGGCAAAACATGATTTTAAGGTTTTTTTTTTTTTTAAAAAAAAGTTTTTTTGTCACACGAAGCCTTCAAGTTAAGAGAAGTTTGTCAAACCATTAAACCTCAAAGGACACATTGGGTAAATGAAATAATTATTGGCAAGGTTATGAAGAAGCTACAAGTTGACATGCTGAAACATAGTTTGAAATGGATGTATCCCTGACTATGCTGCCAGGGCCTCACCACTCATGTTCTCAACATCTTGAAGATAAAAGCCATAAATGTGAAGCATTCTGTCATTCCAAAGCAAGACCTGAATGGGCATCTGGAAGGAGTCAATGAGAACACTTTAGTTGATCATCTTGATCTGTGAGTCGATAGAACCACTGTAAGTGTTATTCATGCATATCATGCATACATGAGCATATCACATTGCATTTTCTTGTATTGCATTGTCTATTCTTTGTCAAAGTAAATAACAAATACTCTATGAAGCAAAAATGAAGAGGGTATAGAATCAGGGGGGCATGGAGGGTCCATTGCTTGAGGAAGCTCTAGTCATTTTGCAAAAGAAAGAAGAGATGCATGCTTATGCAAAGAATCAGACAAAATACAAACATCAATCAGAGCCTGCATGAGAAAAATCATTGGTTTGAGCCTACACAGGGCGCAAAGTTTCTCCTTTTTAATTCTTGAGTTTATGAGTATACAAAATATTTTCAAACTCACTTTCAAATATTTTGTCACGCAAGGGGCAAGGAAAAGATATGAAGGCCAGCTAAAAAATAGCTAAATTTTTTGCAGATTTTTTTTTATTAATATCCTACTAACTACAATTATCTTTTGCAACCACCGGGTCCAGAACCCAAATCATTATTTAGTCTAGAAATCACCACTGGGTCCAGAACCCAAATCACTTTTGAGTCCAGAACTCAACACCGGGTCCAGAATTCAAATCACTTTTAAGTCCTGAACTCATCTCGGGTCTAACATCCAAAATCCAATTTCGAGTCAAGCACCCAAAATCCAATTTTGGATCGAGAACCCAAATTTAAATTCATTTTCGGATCGAGTACCCAAAAATTCAATTTTGGGTCAAGCATCCAAAATCCAGTTTCAGATCGAGTATCCAAATCAAGTTTCGGATTGAGCACCCACAATCCAGTCTTGGATAGAGCATCCAAAATCCAATTTTGGGACGAGTACCTAAAATTCAGTCTCTGGACGAGCACCCAAAATCTAATTTTGAGTCGAGAATCCAAATCTAAATTCAGTTTCAGATCGAGTACCCAAAAAATTCAATTTTGGGTCGAGCACCCTAAATCCAAGTTTGAATCGAGTATCCAAATCCAGTTTCGGGTCGTGCACCCACAATCCAGTCTTGGATCGAGCATCCAAAATCCAATTTTGGGTCGAGCACCTAAAATCCAATTTTGGGTCGAGCACCTAAAATCCAATTTTGGGTTGAGGACCCAAAGCTAAATTCAGTTTCGGGTCAAGCACCCAAAATCTAGTTTCGAATCGAGAACGCAAATCCAAATCTAGTATCGCATCGAGTACACAAAATCTAGTTTTAGGTCGAGCACCCAAATCCAGTATCTAGTCGAGCACCCAAAAATTCAGTTCGGGGTCGAGCTCCCATAATCCAGTCTTGGATCGAGCATCTTGGATCACTAAAACTATCAAAACAATGAAGATGTTTTAGTGTTCCATTCTACTTGTTTGTGTTTTCTTTTGCATTTTTTGAAAAAGTGCAAAAGAATGGAACACTAAAACTATCAAAAGAATAAAGATGCGAAACTCAAAAGATTAGTCCAGCTAGAAGAGCTGAAGCCAATATAGGACAAACGTCTAAAGGATGAAGATCCAGTTTTGAAGGGTGAAGACCCGAAGTCTAAAGGATGAAGATCCACTTTCAAGGGTGAAGACCCGATCTCCATGGATGAAGATCCATTTTGAAGGGTGAAGACCCGATCTCCATGGATGAAGATCCATTTTGAAGGGTGAAGACCCTGCCAAGGATGAAGATCCAGCTTAAAGGTTGAAAATCCAATTTCAAGGGTGAAGACCCAATTTTTAAGGATGAAGATCCAATTTCATGGGTGAAGACCCGATGCCAAGGATGAAGATCCACTTTCAAGGGAGAAGACCTGATTTCCAAGGATGACGATCCATTTTCAAAGGTGAAGACCCGATGCCAAGGATGAAGATCCACTTTAAGGGTGAAGACCCAATCTCCATGGATGAAGATCCATTTTGAAGAGTGAAGACCCCGCCAATGATGAAGATCCAGCTTAAAGGATCTAGATCCAATTTCAAGGTGAAGACCCGATTTCCAAGGATGAAGATCCATTTTGAAGAGTGAAGACCCTGCCAACGATGAAGATCCAGCTTAAAGGATGAAGATCCAATTTCAAGGGTGAAGACCCTATTTTACAGGATGAAGATCCGTTTTGAAGGGTGAAGACCCTACCAATGATAAACATCCAGCTTAAAGGATGAAGATCTAATTTCAAGGGTGAAAACTTGATTTCCAAGGATGAAGATCCGTTTTGAAGGGTGAAGACCTGATTTTTAAGGATGAAGATCCATTTTGAAGGGTGAAGACCCTGCCAAGGATGAAGATCCAGCTTACAGAATGAAGATTCAATTTCAAGGGTGAAGACCCAATTTCCAAGGATGAGAGTCCATTTTCAAGGGTAAGACTCGATGCCAAGGATGAAGACCCGATCTCCAAGGATGAAGATAAGGGTGAAGACCCGATGCCAAGGATGAAGATCCAAGGTCCAAGGATGAAGATCCATTTTGAGGGTGAAGACCCATAATCCATTAAAGAATGGAACAACCAGAATTCTCAACTGATAAAAGGTTGGTCAAATCCAATTCAATCTCGAGTCCAAGTACCCAATTCAGTCTCGGGTCCAACTATCCAATCTTGGGCCCAAGTACCCAAATCTTTTCGAGTCCATGTACCCAGTCTCGAATCCATAACTCTTTCCGGGTCAAGAACCCATCCTAATCATGTTACTTTTCACTCTCTTCTACTGAAAGTCTCAGATCGTTAAAGTAGGGGGCAAACTTTAAACCCTTAATTTTTTACCCAGTCCAGTCCAAAGATTTTAAAACAGTCTAAAATAATTTTTGTGGTATAAATTATTCATTTTAATATTTATTATTTATTTTACTTAATATTTATTATTTATTTTATTTATTATTTATTTATAAATTTTTATTATTTATTATTTATTATACTTTTTATTTATTATTTATTTATATATATAAATAAAAAAATAAAAAAATCGACAACGGCAGAATCGGTGATGAAAGTGTTGGCTATGAATTGGCTCGAGGCAATTTGCTGTAGGAATACCTACAACGAATTGGCCACAGGCCAATTTGTCGCAGGCAAAACCTGCGATAAAACTTTGCCCCGCACGCAGTTTTGCCTGCGTCTTGCTTGTAGCTCGCTCCCAGCTCGCCCAGCGCCAATTTCGCAATTCTCACCGAATCTATGCCCCCCGCGTAGTTCTCATAGAAACCTTGTTTTACTTGGTTTTTGATTTTATTTCTAAAATAATTTTTAATTTCCTTAACATACTAGATTTTTTATTTTTATTACCTATAAATACCACATTAAAACACACAGAAAGGATGGGATGGGATTGGGACTTTTGGGATTGGGACTTTTGGAATTTTATTCAAGAACTATTCTAATTCTTTTTGGCAGTTTATTTACAATCTCAAGCTTGAAGGATCAAGAGGCAGCAAACAACATACAATCCATCAAAGGCAGTACCCGCAGCCTTTGTTATTATTCAACTAGAATTTAAAATTATGGTGGAACCAACAACGGAGGTTTAAATTTATATTTACTTGTTTATGTTTACAATATGCCTCATCACTCAATTGGATCAATTATTTAAACATACAATAGGTGATGTTTTTGTTAGGCACATTGATCAATTGTTCTACTTACCATCTAAAATACTATTTAAGACCCTAAAAAGTTTTTTTTCAAAACCCTAATACCTTAATACCAGTAAAACTAATTTTTGAAAAATAAAATCTTAATTACACTTTCCTAAAATCACAAAATAATAATTGTTGTCCCAAGATGGCAACCAAGAGGGGGGGGGGGGTGAATTGGTTTCCTCAAGAAATAATGACAATTAAAAAACTCAACAAAATAGAAGTGCGGAATTAAGAGATGGTTGAGTAATGGAAGAAAGAAAGGACACACAAGATTTATAGTGGTTCGGATTTTACTTCAATCCTATATCCACTTCCTTAACAACTTGTTAAGGTTCCACTAATCTTTGAAGTTTTTACAAGCTCACTTCCAACTTTGGCATTTTTACAAGTTCACACCTAACTTCACAAGTGTTTTCTAAGGCTTACACTCAAGAACCTTTAAAGGAGTTTTTAAGGCTCACTCTCACAACCCAAAAAAGAGTTTTACAAGGATTACTCTCACAACCCAAGTGTTTTTCCAAGCTTACACTCAAACTTATACAATGGTGTTTTCAATGCTTACACCTAACATTCATTACAATTCAAATGTAAGTTTAAGTAATAGAAAATTTGTTGCTTGGCTATCAAAATCTATTTTCTTGCTTCTTGTTATTCTTTTCTTGTAGAAGCACTGTATTTATAGCCAATGTGGTCTTACTAGCCATTATTGATAGTGAGAATAAAGTCTTGGCAGCTTAGACCTTCTTTACTTAAACTGTCCGAAGCATTTCGCGGTCGTATTCATGTTTGGTGCGACAGCTAGAAGTGTTCTGTTCACCTTTATTTGAAGTAACCTAAGCCTGCAACAAGATTCTCCAAACACATGTTAAATGGATCATTCATTTGAGTTGTCAAGGATCAAAATTGAGATCATTTGTCTAACAATCTCCCCCATTTTGACTTTGACAATTCAAATGGAATGATAAAAAATAATAAGTCTAAAATGCTTCCCCTTAACATATGCATAAATCATGGTTAAGCAATCTTGGTGCATTGAGTTATGGTTAAACAATCATTCCACTCTGTATACTATTTTCTCCCCCATTATGTATACTATTTTCTCCCCCATTGTCATAGGCAAAATAATCAAACAAATAAATAAAGCACAAAGATATTAAACAAAACAATGAAAGGATACTAAACATTATGTTTATTAAAGGATAGAGGAAAGTACAAAGGCAGAACAAATAAAGCAACAAACATATTAAGACATAAAATGAAAATGCAAACTATTAAGACTAAACAGTTAAGCTATTCAGAGTCATCATCCTCATCTATCTCTTCTTCTACTAAAGGAGCTTTCCCTTTATCTTGAGGAGCAAAAGAGGTAGAGCTAGTACTAATGGACTCTTCTTCTTCAGGAAGGCTTTGGGTATGATCACTTATATCCCAATCTTCAAGATTGCATTGAGGCAAGTCCAGTTTGCCTTGCATATCATATAGATCATGATGCATGTGAGATATAAGGTCAATTCTCTTGTTCAAGTGCTGGAATCTCTTGGAGACACTTTTCTTGAACCAAGAGAGTTTCCTGGAGAGAGATTTGATAGCATGGAGGATGAGTTATGTAGAGGATGAGGTAGTTTCTTGAGCAGCTTTGGATGAAGTAGATTTTGGAGGTAATTCCACAGCAACTTCCACAGAGTCTCCCTCTTCCTCAATTGTATATCTTGGCCTTTTCTTTTGTCTATCCACAACTCCTTTCTTGCCAAAGTAATACACATATGATCCTTCAATCTTCCTTACACATCCAACATGCTCTAAGTAGTCAATAGTGATGGCACTAGAGGCAAGATTGAAAGGGTTTCTCAAAGTAGCTAAGTTCAAATTATTTAATAGGTTTAGGTGCCTAGCTATTTGAATAATTTGTGAGGATAGGAAGAAAGTTCCAGTTCTTGTAACTGCATGATGATAGAGGGTGTCAATCAAGAACTTGGTTGTGTTCATTTGGATGTTGTGGGTGAAAGCCTATAAAAAGATGAGGTCTCCTTTGGTTACTTTCTCATTCCCATCTGCTCTTTGATGGATGGTGTAGGTGATAATCCTATGGTGCATCCAATGGGTGAAAGATTTGATGTGTATGGCTTTTGATTCTTTTTCAAAAGAAGTTTCCACATAAATTTCTTGCCAGAATTCAGAGAGAGTTTGGTTTGAGAAGATTTGATCATTGTAGGAGGTTATACCATTAGTAGGAAAGTTCCAAATGTTGCCAAAATCTTCTAGGGATAAGGCTTGGTATTGATCAAACAGTTTAAACCTAACCCCATACCATCCTAGTGCAGAGTTAGCACTCTTCTCTATTTGGAAAGACATAAGAAACTCCTTGCTTAAACTGGAATAACCTACCTCTTCTGGAAATACAAACTTTCTCCATCCAAGGACATCTAGCAATCTCTCAATTTCGTCCTTGATATTTAGGGCAAAAAGCATCCCACCAAAAGGAGATTTGGTTCCCTCAACCTTCTTTCTCTTCAACATAGCATACCTAACATCTTCCTCAGAAGTTTGGTGGTGAGGTTTGTGAATTTTCTCACCTCTTCTAGATTGTGGAGGAGATGGAGGATCAACTATAGGTTCTCTTATTGTGATTCCTGGAGCTCTCTTTGCTTGTCCTTTTATTTTGGAGGTTGTCTTCTTTTTGGGAGCCATTAGAATAGAAAAAACAAAAGAGAACTGGAAAACAGAGGGTGATTGAGAAACAGATGATTTTGAGAAGATTTTCGAGATTCAGAGGGAAGTTTGTATGTTTTAATAAGCAAAATATCAAGGAAACTGATGTAACATACTCTTAAATAGATGAAATTAAGAAAATAGCCGTTTATGACTGTTGAAAGTTAAGAGTTGCGACCTATCACACAGCCAACGGTTACAAAATTTCGAGCAGAGTGTACAGAGTGCGGTCGCAGATTCAACAGGGTGCGATCGTGAAGTTTGGTCTAGCGACCATTATCAAGATCAGTACGCTCGCGGGTGAAGAATCTATCTGTAATGGTCGAAACTGTTTAAATTTTTGCGTCCGCGCATAAATTTTCTCGACCGCGCATAGAGTTATTTGTTTGAATGAATTTGGCAGACAAGATAGCGATCGCGAAAGGACACTGGAGCGAACGCGAATGACTTAAAATTGAAAAAGTCAAGGAAAGATGGAGGAATTTTCTAATGTTTAGGCAAAAATATACATATATGCACAAAGAAACTTTATTGAAAGGCAAAAGTTTTAATTAATTCAAAGTGATTCCATCAATCATTCCTAAATTGAGTTTAATGAAGTTAAGTCTATCTTCATTCAAGGGTTTTGTAAAGATATCAGCAAGTTGATTTTGTGTATCTATAAATTCTAGGATTATATTCTGATTTTGTACATTCTCTCTCAAGAAATGATGTCTAATATCTATATGTTTGGATCTAGAGTGTTGGATAGGATTCTTAGACAAATTGATAGCACTAGTGTTGTCACATTTAATGGAGATATTGTTAAATACTTTACCATAGTCAAGCAATTGTTGTTTCATCCATAATACTTGTATGCAACAAAAACATGCTGCAACACATTCGGCTTCCGTTGTGGATAAAGCAACCGATGCTTGTTTCTTACTATGCCAAGAAACTATACAATTACCAAGAAAGTGACATGCTCCTGTAGTACTTTTCTTATCTAAGATACTACTAGCATAATCTGCATCTGAAAAGCCTATGATATGAAATGATGTGTTTTTAGGATACCAAAGTCCTAAATGCATTGTACCACTCAAATATTTCAAGATTCTCTTAGTGTGATTCTTTAGGACTAGTTTGAAATCTAGCACAAAGACATACACTATACATTATATCAGGTCTAGAAGCGGTTAAGTAAAGTAGTGAACCGATTATACCTCGATATTTCTTCTCATCTACTGCTTTACCATTTTCATCTTTACCTAATTTCAAGGATGTGCTCATAGGATTTTTGCTAGTTTTGCAGCCATCCATTCCAAATTTCTTGATGAGGTCTTTTGTATATTTGGATTGGTTGATGAAGATCCCATCTTCACATTGCTTGACTTGCAGTCCAAGGAAGAACTTGAGTTCACCCATCATGCTCATTTCAAATTCCCTAGTCATACAAGTAGCAAATTCTTTGCACAAGGCTTCATTAGTAGCTCCAAATATTATGTCATCCACATAAATTTGTACAATCAAAATGTTATGCTTGTCCTTTTTAACAAAGAGAGTTGTGTCTACTTTTCCTTTTGCAAAACCATTTTCAAGTAAATATGCACTAAGTTTGTCATACCAAGCTCTAGGTGCTTGTTTCAATCCATATAAAGCTTTGGTAAGTTTGAAAACATGATCAGGAAATTTGTAGTTTTCAAAACCAGGAGGTTGTTCAACATAAACTTCTTCGCTTATAAGTCCGTTTAGAAATGCACTTTTAACATCCATTTGAAAAAGCTTAAAGTTCATGTGACATGCAAAAGCAAGTAATATTCTAATAGCTTCTAATCTGGCTACAGGGGCAAAGGTTTCATCATAGTCATTACCTTCTTCTTGATTATAGCCTTTGGCTACCAATCTTGCTTTATTTCTAACAATGTGACCATTTTCATCAAGCTTATTCCTATAGATCCATTTGCATCCTATTATAGAATGATCTGTAGGTCTAGGAGTAAGTTGCCAAACATTATTTCTTTCAAATTGATTAAGTTCATCTTGCATTGCAGTTATCCAATTTTCATCATTTAAGGCCTCCTCAACAGTCTTTGGCTCAATTTGAGAAACAAAAGCAAAATTAACATCTATATGATTAATTTTAGATCTAGTAATTACTCCCTTAGATGTTTCTCCAATGATGAGTTCCTTAGGATGATCTTTCTTGTATTGCCAATCCTTAGGTAGATCTTGAGTCTTTTCTTCAAGTTCATACTGATTTATCTTTGGAGCATCAATAGATTCAAGAGGTTCAAGAGTACCTGCAGGGTCATTGAAAGTAATACCTTTCTTCTTATCACGATTAGATGATTCATCAAATACAACATGCATTGATTCTTCTATAACTAGAGTTTTCATGTTAAATACCCTATATGCTTTGCTATATGATGAATATCCTAGGAATATGCCTTCATCTGATTTGGATGAAAATTTTCCAAGATTATCCTTGGTATTCAATATGAAGCATTTGCATCCGAATACTCTGAAATATCCAATTCTGGGTATTCTTCCATTCCATAGCTCATAAGAAGTTTTATTAGTTAAATGCCTTTTGTAAACACGATTTGCAATGTAGCAAGCTGTATTAACGGCTTCTGCCCAAAAATAAGATGGTAAATCATATTCATTGAGCATTGTCCTAGCCATTTCAATTAAAGTTCTATTTTTCCTTTCAAGTACACCATTTTATTGTGGAGTTCTAGGAGTAGAAAAATTATGTGAAATGCCAAGTTCATTGCAAAAACCTTCAAAATTTTCATTCTCAAATTCTTTGCCATGATCACTTCTAATAGATGTGATCACATATCCTTTTTCATTTTGAACTCTTTTTGCAAACGTTTGGAAGTAATTAAAGGCTTCATTCTTTTGAGCTAAGAAATTAACCCATGTGAATCTAGAGTAATCATCAACAAGAACAAATGCATATGATTTGCCTCCTAAGCTTGTAACTCTATTTGGTCCAAACAAATCCAAATGAATGAGCTCTAAAGGTCTAGAGGTTCTTATAACACTCTTTGATTTAAATGAACTTTTATGTTGCTTACCATGTTGACAAGGTTCACAAATCCTATCTTTATCATATTTTATCTTAGGTAAGCCATCAACTAAGTTTTCATTACAAATATATTTTAATTGATCCATACCAGCATGACCTAGTCTTCTATGCCATAACCATGCATCATTATTAGTGGACATTAAACATTTATGATTTGAATGAATGTTGATATTATAAGTGTTGTTTGTTCTAGTACCCTTAAATATGATAATATCATTTGAATTCGTGATTTTGCATTCTTTGGAATCAAAATTGACAAAGTATGCTTTATCACAAAGTTGACTAACACTTAGCAAGTTATGTTTCAAACCATCAACAAGCAATACATTTTCAATTAAATCCTTACCAATAGAACCAATGGAGCCAACACCAAGAATTTTACCTTTAGCATTGTTTCCAAAAGTTACATTACCTCCATGTTTATAGGTAATACTTGTAAAGAGCTTTGCATTCCCAGTCATATGCCTTGAGCATCCACTATCTACAAGCCATGTGCTTTCGTTGATAGTAGATTTTAGGCATACCTGCAAGGCAATAGTGATCATCTTCTTTTAGGTACCCACATGAAGTTGGGTCCTTGATGGTTAGTAGTAAAAGTGCCTTCTAACTTGAGATGAGCCTTTCTTATATAACAATAGAAATTTTTGTGTCTGAATTTCATGCAATATGTGCATTGCCATGGCATTCTATACTTCTGCATTTTTCTTTTTGTATTTAACATATTATGCATGCAGCTATACGTATGTGATTTCTTTTGTGCAAGTTTAGTGTACAACAATGCATAATTATTTTTGGCTTTATCTCCTAGCAAACCATAAGAAGTTCTTTTGGTACTTTTAGACTTGGGGAAAGCATCTTTGACATGATCATCAGAAATTCCAATTGTAGATGCTTTTGCAAATGTTGGTTTGCTTGATGCAATGTTGGTTGAGCCATTGAATCCTAATCCATACTTTAAGGAAGGTGATCTTTGGTTATTAATTAATGTATTTAATGCTTCCTTTCCTTTATGAAATCTGGAAATTGATTCTTTTAGTTCTTTTAGTTCATGCTTCAATGTTTCATTTTCTTTAATCACTTTTTCTAAGTCATGTGAGTTTTTATTTAACTCTCCTATTGTATTCATCAATTGTTCATTTGAGGTTTTCAATTCTAAGGTAGAGTTCTTTAAGCATATAAAATCTTTTTCTAACTTAGAGTTTTTCTCTTTATAAAGCATCATTTTAGAAAAATATTTTTCTATTTTAAAGTTCATGTGCTCAATCAAATCACTATCATCTATATCATTTGTATCATTATGTGCTACTAGATCAAAGGATTGAGTACTTACCTCATTGGAGTCATCTTCAATAGCCATGAGACACAGATTTGCAATTCCTTCTTCTTCTTCTTCTTCACTTGAGGAAGAGTCATCCCATGTGGCTTTGAGAGACTTTTTCTTTTCTTTATCCCATTTCTTTTTGTTCTTTAATTTGAAGCAATCCGATTTATTGTGACCAGTTTTTCCACATTCATATCATTTTACCTCATTTTTCTTTTATTTATCTTTGAAGGAGAATTTTGGAAGTGCACCTTTGTTTGCTTGTAATCTTTTCTTCCTTTTCCATTCATTGATTCTTTTTGAGAACGTTGCCATTTCATCTTCATCATCAGTACCTTCATTGCTTGAGCTCTCAGCTTCTTTGATTGCTTTGAGTGCAATTGGTTTTCTCTTTTCTTTTTCACCTTGATCTTCTTCTTTTTCACTATGTAGCTCAAATGTGAGTAGTTTACCAACTAGCTCGTCAGTTCTTAATGTGCTAAGATCATGAGCTTCTTCTATGGATGATACTTTTGATTCAAAGTTCTTTCTAGCTCTTAGGGCTCTCAAGATTTTACTGTTTACATCACCTTGATCATATACCTTGCCATACTTCTTTAGTTCATTGACAATAGCAAGCAAGCGATTGGTCATGTCGGTGACATTTTCATTTGGTTTCATCTTGAATAGCTCATACTCATGGACATGCATTTGTTTCTTGGTGAATCTCACTTGAGTTGTACCTTCATGGTAGTTTTCGAGTGTTTTCCAAAAGCAATGTGCACAAGTTAAATGTTGAACTCTTCCACCTTCTTCTCTTGAAATGGAATTCATTAAGATGGAAGCGGCTCTATTGTTCTTGAATCGATCTTTGACATTGCTAGCTGACCATTGTGCTTTGGAAAGTGGAACTTGAATACCGTCAACTTCATAAGTGGGAGGTTTCCACTCACTTTCCACGAAATCCCATAGTTCAATCCCTTCACTGTCTAGAAACAAATACATTTTGTGTTTCCAGTATGAATAATCAGTTCCATCAAAGTAGGGTCTAAGAATAGTGTTAAGATTTCCATGAGAGCTTGATGAAGAAGAAGTTGCCATAGTGGATCAAATTTCACAATTAAGTTTAAGAAATCTTAGGCTCTAATACCAATTGTTGTCCCAAGATGGCAACCAAGAGGGGCGGGGGGTTGAATTGGTTTCCTCAAGAAATAATGACAATTAAAAACTCAACAAAATAGAAGTGCGGAATTAAGAGATGGTTGAGTAATGGAAGAAAGAAAGGACACACAAGATTTATAGTGGTTCGGATTTTACTTCAATCCTACATCCACTTCCTTAACAACTTGTTAAGGTTCCACTAATCTTTGAAGTTTTTACAAGCTCACTTCCAACTTTGGTGTTTTCACAAGTTCACACCTAACTTCACAAGTGTTTTCTAAGGCTTACACTCAAGAACCTTTAAAGGAGTTTTTAAGGCTAACTCTCACAACCCAAACAAGAGTTTTACAAGGATTACTCTCACAACCCAAGTGTTTTTCCAAGCTTACACTCAAACTTATACAATGGTGTTTTCAATGCTTACACCTAACATTCATTACAATTCAAATGTAAGTTTAAGTAATAGAAAATTTGTTGCTTGGCTATCAAAATCTGTTTTCTTGCTTCTTGTTATTCTTTTCTTGTAGAAGCACTGTATTTATAGCCAATGTGGTCTTACTAGCCGTTATTGATAGTGAGAATAAAGTCTTGGCAGCTTAGACCTTCTTTACTTAAACTGTCCGAAGCATTTTGCGGTCGTATTCATGTTTGGTGCGACCGCTAGAAGTATTCTGTTCACCTTTATTTGAAGTAACCTAAGCCTGCAACAAGATTCTTCAAACACATGTTTAATGGATCATTCATTTGAGTTGTCAAGTATCAAAATTGAGATCATTTGTCTAACAATAATCTATTTTCTTAAAACCCTAACCAAATCTATTTTTATGAGATTCATAGTAGCCTATTCTTTCCAAATACCAAACATAAAATTCTATTTTCATGATCTTCAATCTTATTTATTTAAACCTAAAATTTTAATATTTTTTTCATGTAACTTTTGAAATCCAAAATCAAAAACATCCATTCTTTAGATTCAAACCCTAATTTATTTTTAACCTAATCTCTAATTCAAACATCCAGTAGCCATATTATATCATTTATATTAAATATTTCTCAATTAATTAATCCAGTATATACAAAACCCTAATTGTTAAACATAAAACCCAAGAAATCCTAATTGATGCATAAACCCTAAATTTATACTTACTAATTTATTTAAATTAGATGAATGTTTACTATATATTTTGATTGATGTTTGATGTCTTTGATAAATGATTTATTTATAATGAATGGTTAGTTATTTTTATTGATTTGTTTTGGTTTCAAAATATTGTAAGAGGCATGTTTTCATGTTTTGGGTACCTCATATCATGAACATCATGTAATTTAGCTTATTTTAATATTTTGGATCAATGTAAAGGATACGTTTCCACCTTTCGGTGGGTTTCCTATTTAGTTTTAGATATTATACAATGTAAGGACATGTTTCCATCCTCGGATGGGTGTCCATTTATTTATTTTGTTTGGACATTATTGTGATTTTAATGAAGTATTTATTTATTCTTATGATCGCATGTAATATGGATAATATCATTATATTTAAGAATTTTATAATAGTAAGACCTGCAAAGGAGGCCGGTTCCAATGAACTGAGCATTGTGGGGGTGTTAGGCCATTTCTCACCTTCCCCACACGTACCTATCTTTTCGAACCCATTAGGGGATTGGGGATTCCTTAGGAATTGATTCATTCACCCCTTTCTTTTTTCTGGCCCGTCCGGGTGGCAACTCCATTTTCTCCTAGCTTAAGCTTAGGTTCTCTAAGGCCCTAAGCCTAAATAATGCTAAAGTCAATAAAACCATTTCACTGGGAGTGGGAGCGAAAATCCCACTCACATGGTGTTGAAGTTGTAAAGAACACTAACGCACACACCAAACCTAAAAATCCTAAAAGGATTTTATTAGGTTCATAAGGCTCTAGAACTAAAGTACCAAGAGCAAACCATGCGTACATGTATACAAGGCATGCACACAAATACAAAAATGCACAAAAATATTTTCACTCAACATATACTTGCAATTGTGTACATGGTTCATTAAATTTTAATAAAAAGTGCATTAATAAAAAAACCTTGTATCAATGTACTTATTGTATGAAATTTGGACATAAGAGCACCTTTTACTATATTAGGAAGGCTTATCTCAAATTAGAGGATCCTTCTACTACTAACCCCCAAGGACCTAAGTTCATTTGGGTACCTAAAAGAAGAAAAACTTTATTGCCTTGTAGGTGTGCCTAAAGTCTACTATCATTGAAAGTATTTGGCTTATGGATAGTGGATGTTCAAGGAACATGATGGGCAATGCAAAACTTTTTACAACTATTATCTACAAGCAAGGAGATAATGTAACTTTTGGGAATAATGCTAAAGGTAAAATCATAGGCATTGGATCCATTGGCATGCTTGGCAAAAATATGATTGATAATGTATGACTTGTTGATATTTTAAAAAATTATTTGCTTAGTGTAAGTCAATTGTGTGATAAAGGATATAGTGTAAATTTTAACTCTAAAGGATGCAAAGCTACTTCTTCCAATGGTGAACTTGTATTCAAAGGAGTTAGAATTGGCAAGACTTATAAAATTGACTTACATTCTAATAATGCAATTGAATGTTTGATTACCATTAGTAATGATGCATGGATTTGGCATAGGAGATTAGGACATGATAGCATGGATCATTTACAATGAATTAGTAAAGAAGAACTTGTTGATGGTCTCTCCAAAATAAATTTTAATAAGGATAAAATTTGTGAACCATGTCAATTTGGAAAACAACATAAGAGTTCATTCAAAACTAAGAATGTTGTAAGCACATCTAGACCCCCTACAACTAATTCATTTGGATTTCTTTGGACCAAATAGAGTTGCTAGTCTAAGAGGCAAGTTGTATGCATTTGTGCTTATTGATGATTACTCAAGGTTTACATGGGTTAATTTCTTAGCTAAAAAGAATGAAGCTTTCAATCATTTTAAGATTTTTGCAAAAAGAGTTCAAAATGAAAAAGGCTATGTAATCACATCTATTAGAAGTGATCATAGCAAAGAATTTGAAAATGAAAATTTTAAAAATTTTTGCAATGATTTTGGTATTTCACAAAAACGTTTTAGCTCCTAGAACACCATAACAAAATGGTATGGTTGAAAGGAAAAATAGAACATTGGTAGAAATGGCTAGGACAATGCTCAATGAGTATGATTTACCATCTTACTTTTTGGCGGAGGCCATTAATACGCATGTTATGTTTCAAATTGTGTTTACAAAAGGCTCTTGTTAAACAAAACTTCTTATGAGCTTTGGAATGGAATAAAACCCAAAATTTTCATATCTTAGAGTGTTTGGATGCAAATCCTTCATATTGAATACCAAATATAATCTTAGAAAATTCTCATTGAAATCGGATAAAGATGTATTTTTAGGATATTCATCTTCTAGCAAAGCATATAGAGTATTTAATAAGAAAACACTAGTATTTGAAGAATTAATGCATTTTACTTTTGATGAATCCTCTAAACTTGATCAATGGAAAGGTAGTGCTCTTAATGATTTTGTAGGTACATTTGAAGAACAAGAAATGAATGATGTTCCAAAGGACAATCAAGATGAAATTGAGACAATAATGGAATAAGAAGAAAAGTCTCAAGAACTACCTAAAGATTCGCAATTCAAGAAGGAACATCCAAAAGAACTAGTCATTAGTGATACATCAAATAGAGTAACTACTAGATCTCAACATAAAAACTGAGATGCTAATGTTGCCTTTGTTTCTCAAATTGAGCCAAGGACTATTGAGGATGCTCTTAGTGATGAACGTTGGGTGATTGCCATATGAGATGAACTCAACCAATTTGAGAGAAACAAAGCTTGGAAACTTGTTCTTAAACCTAAAAATCATCCAATTATAGGATGTAAATTGGTATATAGGGATAATCTTGATGAAAATAGTCTCATTACTAGAAACAAGGCTAGATTGGTAGCCAAAGGCTATAATTAAGAGGAAGGTATTGACTATGATGAGACATTTGCCTCTGTTGTTATATTAGAAGCTATTAGAATATTGATTGCATTTTTCAAGTGGATGTCAAAGTGCATTTCTAAATGGGTTTATAAATGAGGAAGTTTATGTTGAACAACCTCCTGGTTTTGAAGACAACAAATTTTTAAATCATGTTTTCAAACTTACCAAAGTATTTTATGGATTGAAACAAGCTCCAAGAGTTGGGTATGATAGACTTAGTGCTTACTTGCTAAAAAATGATTTTTCAAAAGGCAAAGTTAACACAACTCTTTTATTAAAAAGAAAATGTATAACATTTTATTATGCAAATTTATATTGATGACATTATATTTGGTTCTATTAATGAATTTTTATGCAAGGAATTTACTTCTTATATGACTAGGGAATTTGAAATGTGCATGATGGGTGAACTCAAATTCTTCCTTAGACTACAAATCATGTAATGCAAGGATGGGATCTTCATAAAAAATCCAAGTATATAAAGGAACTTCTTACGAAGTTTGGAATGGATGGTTGCCAAGCAAGTAAAACTCCGATGAGAAATTCCTTGAAACTTGACAAAGATGAAAGTGTTAAGGTAATATATGAGAAGAAATATCGAGGTATTATCGAATCACTACTTTACTTGACTGATTCTAGACCCGATATAATGTATAGAGTATTTGTTTGTGTGCTAGATTTCAATCTTACCCTAGGAATCACATTTGAATGTCACTAAGAGAATTTTAAAAATACTTTAATGGTACATTGCATTTAGATATATGGTATCCTAGAAATATATCATTTTACATATTAGATTTTTTGGATCAGATTTTGTCAGTAGTCTACTAGATAGGAAAAGCACCACCAGAGCATGTCATTTTCTTGGTGAATGCCTAGTTTCTTAGTTTAGCAAGAAACAAGTATCGATTACTTTATCTACCACAAAAGTGAAAATGTTGCTGCATATTTTTATTGCACACAAGTTCTTTGGATGAAAAAACAATTGCTTGATTGTGGAAAAAATATTTGATAACATTCTTATTAAGTGTGATAATACAAGTGCAATTAACTTATCGAAGAATCCCATTCAGCATTCTAGGTCAAACCATGTAGAAATTAAGCATCATTTTTTAAGGGTTAATGTTCAAAATCATAATGTAGTTTTAGAATTCATAGACATTCAAAACCAACTTGCTGATATCTTTACAAAACCATTAAGTGAGGAAAGTTTGAACTTCATAAAACAACACATTGGCATGATTGATGGAAAATCCTTTGTATGATCATTCTTTGACCCTTCCAAAATCTATTTTGATCTTATGCATTTGAAAAATCATCAAAATCTCTATCTATTTCATTTGTTTAGTCTTCTAAAAGACCCTAGCTGTAGCACCATTTTCTATGTCTCCCAAGCCCAAGCTTCAAAAATGAGTGTCTCCCGAGCCCGATCTTTAAAATCTCTCTTGAGCGAGAGCACAAAATCTTATGTTGTAAACTTGTTAAACACTCATTAAACTTGCACCGTTTTCAAATTTTCTCGAACGTTACACACTCATTAAACTTGTGCAAGTGTACACTATCTGTAGAGATCACTAGACTGAGCTTGCAGTCTAACAACATGTTGAGCTACTGCACAACATATGTAACTACCATATTTTTAAATGTTGGAATAATTATGTTACTGTGATTTCAGAAAAATAGGTTTTTAGGGTTTTAAATAGAGTTTTTAGGGTTTTTTTGAAAACCTTTTTTTGGATTTTAAATTTAGCCATTTGGAAAGAATAGGCTACTGTGATTTCAGAAAAATAGGTTTGGTTAGGGTTTTAAGAAAATAGATTATTGTTTTGTGGTTTTAGAAAAGTGTAATTAGGGTTTTAGATTTTAAAAATATGTTTTATGGGTATTAAGATATTAGGGTTTTTTAAAAATAGTTTTTAGGGTTTTAAATAGAGCTTGGATGGTAAATAGAATATTTGATCAAATAACAAAAACATCATCTATTGTATGTTTAAACAATTGATCAATTGAATGATGACGCTACTATAAACATAAATAAGTAAATAAAAACTCAAATCTTCGTTGTTGGTTCCACCACAACTTGAATTCTGGTTGAACAATAACCAAAGACAGAGTATGCTGCCTTTGATGGATTTCCTTCTTGCTTGATGACTGCCTCTTGCTTTTTCAAGTCCAAGGTTCTAAAAATGGTCCGATCTCCTTTTAAAAGATCAAAGTCCAAAGTCTCAAGATCAAAAGTCTGAATAATTGCTAAAAGTCCCTTTTCTGTGTGTTTTGATGTGGTATTTATAAGAAAAATAAAAATCTAATACTAATTGGTTAAGGAAATAAAAATTATTTAGGAAATAAATTAAAAATCATAACCAAGTAGAATAGGATTTCGAAAAAAATTACACTGGCAAAAATTACTGCTGGGAGCGAGGGCTGGGCGAGGGCCATAGGCCAATTCATCGCAGGAAAAACCTGCGACGAATTTGCCTAAGCCAATTCATCGCCGATTTTTCCCGTTGCAATTTTCTATTTTTAATTTTATTTTTTATCTTTTCTCTTATTTATTTATTTTTTTATTTTAATTAAAAATAAATACTATAAGTAATAAATATTATTAAAAATATCACAAAAATTATTTTTGACTGCTTAAAAATATCATACTAGACTGGGTTAAAAAGTAAGGGTATACAGTTTGTCCCATGCTTGAGCGATCTTAGACTACAGCAAAAGAGAGCAAAACATAATGTGATTTTTGACTGGGTTTAGAGCCATAATGGACTCTGTAATCAAGGTTAGTTTGAGTTTTGGACTCAAAAATAATTTGGGTTTGAACTGGGGATAAGTTCTGGACTTAAAAGATAATTTGGGTTCTAGACCCGAGATAAGTTCTGGACTTAAAAAATAATTTGGGTTCTGGACCGGAGATAAGTTCTAGACTTAAAAGATAATTTGGGTTCTGGACCCGGGATAAGTTCTAGACTTAAAAGATAATTTGGGTTCTGGACCCGAGGTAAGTTATGGACTTAAAAAATAATTTGAGTTCTGGACTTAAAAGTGATTTGGGTTCTGGACCCAAGATAAGTTTTGAACTTAAAAGTAATTTGAGTTCTGGATCCGGGATAAGTTCTGGACTTAAAAGATAATTTGATTTTTGGACCCGAGGTAAGTTCTGAACTTAAGAAATAATTTGGGTTCTGGACCCGAGATAAGTTCTGAACTTAAAAAATAATTTGAATTCTGGACCCGAGATAAGTTCTGGACTTAAAAGATAATTTGGATTTTTGACCCGAGATAAGTTCTAGACTTAAAAAATAATTTGGTTATCTGCAAAAAATAATTGTAGTCAGTAGGATACTAAAGAAATTTGCAAATAATTTAGCTATTTTTTACCATGCTTATATCCTATTGCCCCCTGCGTGTAAAAATATTTTAAAAGTGCCAAAATATTTTTAGACACGTAAATATCTAGATAATTGAATTGAATAATTGAATTTACTATTTAGATATTGTTCATAACTATTTACTCATTATTCACTAACTATTCTTTTACTATTTATCAACAGTGATATCGACTTCTTTCTTCTCTTTTCACGAGAATTACTATTTTTCATTTTGTTTTTTTTTCTTTGCAACTTGCCTATATAAACGGCTCATTTCTTCCATACTCATTCATAGTCACATATTTTCATATTTAAAGCAGAGAATTGAGCAGAGAGTTAAAGAGAAAATGCATGCTTTGAGATCATGACCTCGATCCAATGCTGAGTTATTGGAATTTATTTGATGGCATAAAAATGAAACTGTAAGTCTACTAGCTGGGATATAGCTTCATCGCAGTTCAAATCAAAAGACTAAGGTAACAACACAAATATTTATTATTTTATTATTGTTTTTTTATTATATTTTTATTATATTTTTTATTATATATATTTTAATAAAGATTAGAAAAAATAAATTAGTTAGTGGACTATTTAATAAATAAATAAATAGATAAATTAAAATAGGATATAATGAATAAATGTAGTCTATGAATCAGTAGTATTGATATGATGATATACTTACCTCGTGTTAACTTACCTGACTCCGTATTAGCGTGATCGCTGTGTTATCCGGGGCGGAGGGTGTGTCTATAAAGCCTGACAATGGTATGATGTAGCACCCTCTCGAGTAAAATAGATTGTTTGAGATTGCGATTTTGAAAGCTTTATCTTGCAATTACCATCTGAGGAGTGTTCAATGAATTTCTTAGGAATTGAGTGGCTGGTTTCTCGGGGAAAGGGTATATGAGTGGTTCCTTGGTCCCGAGTGGTGTAGGATCCCAGTGAATTTCCTAGAGTATACTTTAAATATCGCATTAATGCTGGAGAACGCGTGGTGGTTGGCTCGGTATGGTTATGATGTTGAAACCTTTCTCTAACTACCGGGTGCATCATATGCCCAGTTATTTGAGTAGGACTCTTGAACTTTGATGTATCTCCTGTTGGTGTTCGAGAGATTCTCGAGAAAAGGAGGATAGTGATGAAGAGGAATATCATAGAGAGGGAGGAGTGTCCATCCTGCATCCCGGGGCTAGCACCTCTCATGTAAACTTTTACCATTTTACCATTGCAATTACTTCTTTCTTAACTTGTTTTGATTGTTTCAATGATTATTGCATGCTACTAGCTCATTTGGTCATGAAGCTGGACCTTCCTCTGCGGCTCCTCCATTTGCTCATTCTAATCAACCGAAGATACCATCTCATCCAGAGGGTATTGATATGAATTACCTAGTAGATTATCCTATTCCATGATGATTTATGCTATATGTATGCATGATTATGTATGCTCTTACCTTTTTCTTTCTGGCTCACAACGGATGCTTGAGAAACAAAACAAGAAACTTCAAGAAGAGTTAGCTGCTAGTCATCAATAGGTTGCCCATTTTGAAAAATTGTATCATAAGTCAGAGCAAAACTTTTGAGACTTTCGGTTTCAGTGGATGAGAGATCCTGGTGCTTCGTCATCTAGGGGACCCCAAACTGATGACCATGAGATTTTTTCGTCTACTTCGAATGAGGACCGTTACAGTTCTGAATTCCAAGGTAATAGAGGTTCAGGTGCTCCTGCTTCGGGTGGACTTGGGATAGATGATATGCCTCCTCCTTCAATTGGCGATGACTTCTTCAAGGCTTTATTTGATCATAATCCACCATCTCCTTCTCAGTGATCTATTATTGTACTAATTGAGAAAATATTGTATAATAATAATGGTAATTATAATTTGCACTTTTACTGCAACTTTGACTTTCAAATATATTATTATTTTTTCTCTTCTTCTTTTTTTTTTATTTTTTTTGGTATTATCATTTTTATTATTTCTGCGTTGCAATAATTCAGAATTATATAGTAGCACTGATTTACAAAACCGAAGGCAATGCGGCCACTCAAAATTATTTCATCACTAATTTCTTATCCTTGCACATCTCGATCTCAAACCATTCCTTGCAAACTTTGGTATGTCCAATCATCCTATATAAATCTTCTTTCCCTGCTATGACCTCATACAGAAGCCACAAATTTTCAACTTCAGCATCAAAATTCCTTTTAACAATTCTAATTTCCCTTTAATTATCAAAAATGACCGAACTTAATTTGAAGAAAAGAAAAGGTCTATTTAAAAATATGAATGCCATTCACTAGGAACAAATATCTTGGTCTAAAATTAATACTTTGAAGTATTTTTAAAATATTAAATTGGACCATTCTTTTTTACATGCCATGGTTTCTTTTTGGAATGTGAATTCTAAGACTTTTAAGATAAATGACTTTGAGATATGTCCCATGATTGAAGAGTTTGAGGCCATACTTGGTTATCCAAGTAATCAACCAATGGTATTACCTATACTGATTTCCAAGACTCAACAAAAGATGAAAATGCTATTTCAACTTTCAAAGCCCGAAGTTCTACAATTGATGAGAGGTGAGAAGATTCTGCTTGGTGCCGTAATTGATTTTGCATTTCTCACTTGGCTCCTATCAAGGCATGGGGTGGTATGCTTTGTCTATGCTTGCTTGGCCAATTTTTTCTTATTTCTTCTGATGGCGATATTGACCCATGAGTATTGGATATCATGGACCAAATGGAAGGAGGCTTGTCGCCGATACCCGTGATCTTAGCTGAGACTTTAGTTGGACTAGACCAACTTAAATTGGGATTGTCAAAGAGATTGACCGAGAGTCCGTTGCTGCTTCAAGTAATTATCTAAACTGCCCTTTCGGGTTTTCAATTCAGGTCTCTTTTTTTCTTTTTTTTATTTTTTCTTTTTTTATTATTGCTATAATTTTTGGCTTGTCCGCCCTTGCTGGTTTTTAGAACTAGCGAGCTATCCTAGTTTTTTTTTTCTTAGGTCGTCCTTGCGGATTTTTGACCTAACGGACCTTTTTTTTTTACAGATTTGGCTTCAGGAGCAGCTCTGCTTGCTCGACACTCCATCTATGGATTTCACCATATATCTGCTATGACACATTTTGCTAGAAAACTACTCCATCCTACTTCTTCATATGTTGACTGGGTTAACTGGATCCACTCACGCGCTTAAGTCAACATCCGTTGGTTAGTACCTTAGTGGAAGATTTCTCATATCACCATTCGGACATACTTGATGTGTGTTCCTCTTGCTGGTTTTATTCGAGGTACTTGTTATGATCCTTGTCGGCTTGACCATCAGTATGGAGCTGAGCCTCGAGATTCTGATCTTACTCCTGATTTGGACATGCCTTATTTGACTGAAGCATACTTGGATCGGCTGAAGCAAAACTGGCCTGTACGCTACACTTATCGTCTGCCATAGATTTTACATTTTTCAATTTCTCTAGAAAAAATATTGTTAAGATGTAAAAATAATGAAAGTAGTAATAAGAGATGTGTAGACCCTAAATTTTTGACCCATTCTGGTCCAATATTTTTTATATAGTCCAAAATAATTTTTATAGTATTAATTAAATAATATTTATTTTAGTATTTATTATTTATAATTTTTAATATAAATAAAAATAATAAAGTTAAATAAATAAACAAAAATCGACGATGAAAAAATCGGTGACGAAAAAATTCATCGCCGAAGTTGAATCGACCACAGGTCCTGCAGGCAAATCGGCCATAGGCCATTTCGCCGCAGGAATTTCTTACTGCGAATTGGCTCCCAGCCTAGCCAGCTTGCAATTTTCGCCCGCAATTTTCCCAGCCAGCGCCCGCAGTTTTCGCCAGCATTTTTTTTACCAGCGCAGTTTTTTCCAAAACCAAATTCTACTTGGTTTTAGTTTTAGTTTCCTTAGATAATTAGAAGTAGGTTTATGATTTTTCCTATAAATACCACATTAACACACAGAATTAGGAAACTTTTGATCGAGAGGAAAATTTTTTTTAATTGAATCGGAGACTCAACCATTCGATCGGCCAAAAGAAAAGCCCTAAGAAGCAAGAGACATTAGCAAGAAGAAGCAATCAATCCATCAAAGGCAGTAACATTGCCTTTGTCTTTGTTTATCCAGAAGCAAATTGTGGAGGAACCAACGAACGGAGGTTTGATTATAAATCTTTGATTTAATGTTATATACAATGTTTCTATCGTTTGTTCTTGATATTAAGTCAATAACCTAAATTATTAAACTTAGTAATATGTTTTACATTAAATTGTACATTCATCTAGTAGCCTTAGTCAGTAATCAAAACTTCAAAATCCTAAAACTGTTCTTCTCTTACTAGAAACTTTAAAACCCTAAATTGTTTCTCTCCCATTTCCAAAACTTCAAAAACCCTAAATTACTCTTCTGCTTCCAAAAACCTTAAAAACCCTAAATTGTTTCTTCTGTATCAAAAAACTTTAAAACCCTAAATTGTTTTCCCCAAACTATTTTCATCAAAACCCTAACTTTTTGTCCAAAATTTTCAAATGTTTTCTTAAATCTACAAACTCTAATCTTCTTTACAGTTTCTGAAAATCATAATTATTTTTATAAAACTCTAATTTGTTTTCTAAAATCCTAAGATCAAATATGTTTTCCAAAATATTAAAAATCCTAATTTTCTCAAAACCCAATACAGTAAACCCTAATTTTCCTAAACCCTAACTTCTTAAAACATCAAAACTTTATGACAAATTCATCAACACCCTAACCCTAATTCTTAAAACCTCAAAACTTTATGACAAGTTCATCAACACCTAAAACCATAATCCAGTGAACCTAAAATCACAATCCAGTTAACATGAATTATAAACTCTAATGTCTTAAGATTCCAAAACCCTAATTTCATGATGTTAAGCCTAAACCCTAATTTGATTAACCAAAAAACCTTACTACTTTCTAAAATTTATAAAACCCTAATCCATTCTAATTTTCCAAAATCTTTACAGTAGCCTAAATAATAACAATAATAATTCTAAATTGAGACATAAACCTAAAATTGTATCTTTATTTGCTTTATTTAATTTTAGATTTGATTATGTAGTTTATTATATTTAATTTCGATGCTTGATTTATTTAATTTATCATGGATGGATATTTTCTTTATTATTATGATTATTATTTGTTTATTTTAGTATTAAAATTGTAAGAGGTATGTTTCCACCTTGTGGGTACCTCATTAGTTAAGTATTATGTAATTTTAATTGCTTTTATATTTTGGACCAATGTAAAGGATATGTTGTAGACCCTTAATTTTTTACCCAATCCAGTCCGTTATTTTTTATATAGTCCAGAATAATTTTTGTGATATTTTAATTAAATAGTATTTATTTTAGTATTTATTTTTTATAATTTTTAATAAAATAAAAATAATAATAAATAAATAAAAATAATAATAATAATCGCGACAAAAGAATCGGTGACAAAAAATTCATCGCCAAAAGAAATTGGCCAAGGCCAATTTCGCCGCAGGAAGCTGGCTGCGCCAATTCTCGCACCCAGCTCTCGCAATTTCGCACCTCGCCTCGCAGTTACTCGCTAACTCTCGTAATTTTGCAAGCGAAATTTTTCAACATAATTTTTTTCGAAACCAAATTCTATTTGGTTTCGGTTTCTTTTCCTAATTAATCTTAGTTTTCTTAAACAATTAGATTTAATCTTGTAAATTTTTCCATAAATAACAATTTAAAACACAGAAAAAGGGACTTGAAACTAGAAGAAAAATTAAACTTGGATCTGATAGTGGAACTTTAGATTTGAAAGGAGCAATAAGCAAGCAATTCAGAATTCATCAAAGGTAGCAACCTTGCCTTTGTCCTTGTTCATCTAGAAATCAATTTTTGGGGGAACCAACAAACGGAGGTTTGAATCTCTAGTTTCTTTATTTATTTCATTGCTGAAATTGAAAATTGTTTCTTCTGTTTCTTCTAAACCTTAGAATCCTAATTTATTTCTTCTAAACCATAAAACCCTAATTCGTTTCTTTTGTTTCCAAAAACCTTAAATGGTTTCTTCTATTTCCAAAAACCCTAAAAATTACTTTTCTGTTTCTTCTAAAACTTAAGAGCACTAATCTATTTCTTCTAAACCTTAAAACCCTAATTCATTTCTTTTGTTTCTAAAAACCTTAAATCATTTCCTATTTTCAAAAACTTTAACAACCCTAAACTGTTTTCCTCTAACTTTATTCCAAAATTTCCAAATGTTTTGTTAAATATCCAAACTCTAAAATCACCTTACAGTTTCTAAAAATCATAATTACTTTATAAAACTCTAAACTATTTTCTTTAACTCCAAAACCAAAACAGTATACCCCAAACCAGTTAATCTAAATCCTAAGTTTTCCTAAACCCTAATTTCCTCAAAACTAATACATAAACCCTAGTTTTCCTAAACCTTAATCCTTAAAACCTTATAAACCTAAACATTCAAACTCAATATAGTAAATCCAAAACAACAATCTAGTAACCAAGAGTTATAAACCTAATGTTTTAATATTCCAAAACCATAATTTCATAATGTTACCCCTAAACCCTACTTTCTTAAATTCATAAAACCCTAAACCATTTCAATTTTCTTAAACCTTTACAGTAGCTAAGAATTACAAACCCTATTATACTAAACTCCCAAAACCCAAAATATTAATTAAAGAACTTTAAATAAAAACAATAACCCTAATTTGTATCTTTACTTGCTTTATTTTTAAATGTGATTATGAAGTCTATTTTATGCTTTGGTGGTTGATTTATTTAATTTCAATGCTTGATTTATTTAATTTATTATGGATGGATGTTTATTTTCTATTTTGATTGATGTTTAATATCTTTAATGAATGATTTATTTATGATGAATGGTTATTTACTTTTATTGATTTATTTAGATTTTCAAAAGTGTAAGAGGTATGTTTCCACTTTGTGGGTACCTCATTAGTTAAATATCATGTAAATTAAATTGCTTTTATATTTTAAACCAATGTAAGGGACATGTTTCTACCTTTTGGTGGGTGTCCTATTAGTTTAGACATGAACGATGAAAGGACATGTTTACATCCTCGGATGGGTGTCCATTTCTTTGCTTTGCTTGAACATTGCTTTGATTTTAATATAATGATGCTTTATTTCAATTGTTGCATGTAATATGGATAATATTATTATACTTAAGAATTGTATAATATTAAGACCTGCAAAGGAGGCCCGTTCCAATGAACCGGGCATTGTGGGAGTGCTGGGCCATTTCTTACCTTCCCCACACGTACCCAACTTTTCAAACCCATTAGGGGGTTGAGATTCCTTAGGAATCGAGTCATCCACCCTTTTCTTTTTTCTGGCCCGTCCGGGTGGCGACTCCATTTTCTCCAGACCCAGGTCCGCATTCTCTAAGGCCCCGAGCCTAAACAGTGCCGAAGTTGCAAGAACCATTCCACCGGGAGTGGGGGCAAAAATCCCCGCTCATAGTGGTGACTCCACTGGGGATAAGAGAAGTTGATTTTGTTGGTCTTTATATTATTCTATTCTTTCTTATAATAATATTATCCATTGTATCATATTAGATTGCATCGTGTGCATGAGTTAGGACGCCCATGTTACCCGTGTTGTGTTATGTAAGGGATACCATACTTTCACTCAAGGTATGGAGATCGAGCATGGCATAACCACTCATAGCCTTGTACCATTTGGTATATACTTGCTATGGGAACCTTAGCCTTTTTACCCAAAGACTAAAGCTCATGTAATTGGCCTAGTTACTTTCCTTAGGTTTTACCCCAAATGCATGTTGTTTGACTATAGTTAATTTGTCTTGGCTTAAATCATAGCTTATTTGGTTTGCTCTTTTTCTAATATGACCTAAGTACATTATAAGTTCAAAAATAAAATTTTCTTTAAAGTCCAAAAGACCAAAGTTATTTTCAAAGTCAAGATGGTCTTTGGACATAAGACTTTTCTAAAAACAAATCAAAAATTCTTTTGCTATTGACCCAAATACTAAACCCAAAATTTATTTTTTCTAAAATCTTTTTAGAATGGGCTTAGAAATAAAATTACTTTCCATCATTTTCTTCAAAAGAGATTGCAATTATTTAGGTCAATTAGGAAATATTAAAAATTAATTGTGAGCCTAGTTTATACTAAGAATCATGGGCTTGTTTTTGGCATGAATCATTAGTTACTTTTTTCAA
This sequence comes from Garcia nutans, assembly GCA_947685225.1. Classification (NCBI taxonomy): domain Eukaryota; kingdom Viridiplantae; phylum Streptophyta; class Magnoliopsida; order Malpighiales; family Euphorbiaceae; genus Garcia; species Garcia nutans. Next base: position 16,088,119 of record CANTUV010000032.1, read on the forward strand.
GTGAGAAATCTATTTATAATAAACCTCATAATTTAGTTATAATCCAATATAGTATAAAAGCTACTTTTGTTGGTTGAATGGATTAAAACCTAATTAATGGGAATTATCGTGAACTGATTTCCATTTTTGAAAATATAACTATTGGTTGAAACGTCCGAGGGAAATATTCGAAAACAAGATACCCCATGTTGGTATTTTGTTAACCATATACCTAGGAAAAGAGACTCACCATTCGTGTGTGGATGTTATAAGGTTGGAAGGAACATCATATTTATCCTTGTTTGATTATTGTTTGTGCATACATGCATACATACATTTTCATCTCATGTTATTGATCCTTTTTGCCTCACAACCCTGGATTACGACAATTCAAAAGCTTATGACAATCCAACCTAAGCCGAAAGCGAAGAATCTAGCAATGACTCAATCTCTTTTTTACTAAAAGCAATGGAGCCCGAACAAATTCAAAGAATGGTGGATGATGCCCTCAATGCTAAGATGGAAGAAATAAAAGAGGCCCTAGCTGAAACCATGAAGAACCAATTGACTGCAATTTTAGAAAATCATGTCGAAGCATTTGCTAGCACTAAGAAGCTGAAGGAAAAAGGGAAGACTAATGTTGGTGAAGTGGTTTTTGATGATGAAAAGGTGATCGTTGATGATGATGATGATTGGGCTCAGTACTACCAAGATCCTCAAGACAAGAAGAAAGAATCAAAGATTGTTGAAAGATCAGCTATGGAGAAAATTGAAACTTCTAATGTTGAAAAGATGATTGCTGATTTAGAAAAGAAATTTGAGAAGAAAATGAAAATGGAAGAAATGTCCGAAGTTGACAAATTATTTGAGCTAGATGAAGAAGTTCTGTACAAGTTCAATATGCCATCTTTTGCGAAGTTTGATGGAACCTGAAATCCTCACCTCCATGTGAAACAATATATCACTATTATGTAGTCTGCCAGAGCTACTAAGGCTCAAACTCTAATGTACTTTATGCTCTCATTGGATCTTGTTATCCAAAATTGGTTCAATAGCTTAGATGATGAAACACAAAAGAGTTGGGATCTACTATACAAGGCCTTCATACAACAATATGGATACAAAGTTGAAATGAAAGTTACCTTAATGGAAGTGGAGTCCATTAGGCAATGACCAAATGAAAATTTTGTAGACTATGTGAAAATATGGAGAAATAAGGTCTCTTTGCTCAAGAAAAACCCCGATGAATCTGATCAAATAAGGATGATTGTGAGAGGGATGTTGCCTAGTCTTCGTGAAATGATGTCTCATACACTCATCCGTGATTTCAAATATCTCCTCCAAGTTGGTCTGCAAATTGAAGAATGGGAAAGAGAGAAGAACCATTTTTCAACAAGAAGGAACGAGAATGGAAACTATCAATCTGGTAGCCAAAGCATGCAAAAGGCAGTCGGTGTTAATGCTACTAACCAAGGAACAAGGAGGCAGTTTTCAAAATTGGGGAAACCGATGTCTTGATTTCTCAATAAGCTTCAAAGGAAGGGAATGTTACAACCCTTAAATCCTCGTCCATTGCCTAATCCTCTCTCACCTAATTTTGACACTAAAGCATTTTGTCTGTTTCATCAAATGCAAGGGCATGACACGGATAGATGTGTGAGGTTGAAACATGAGATCCAACACTTAATTGATAGTGGGAAGCTGCCCAAGCCCAACAAGCCAAACACCAAAGACAACCCATTACCGAAGTTCAATAGAGTACTACCACCGGTAACCTTCATGATTGGAGGAGGTTTGCATGAAGATTTTGACATGTCTTATTTTTAAGATGTGGGTGGAGAAGCAACCAAAGAAGGAGAGGTATTTGATGAAATTAAACAAGCTATGGTAGGTAAAGAAGTAGAAATTTGTGTTCTCAATAGGTTTTGGGATTCAAGCGATGGTGAGGATGATCTTGTATCCAATAAGGTGGAATGGACCTGGTCCGAGCCCGAAGAAGATAAAGTAATGAACACTAGATTCGGTAAGCCTTATGCAAGGCCACCACCTGAGGAGATAGAAATTAATAAGGGAAAGGAAGTTGAAGTAGGGAATAAAGAAGAGGAAGATGATATTGTGCTCAATCAATTGAAAAGAACCCAAGCAAGTGTTAGCATTTGGGACTTATTGGCTACTCCTAAAAAACACCAAGAAACTATGGACAAGGCCTTAGCTAGCATGACAATTTCTACCTCTACAACACCCAAAGAGCTAATCAACTTCATAAAAATTGGAGGAGTAATGAAAAGTGAAGATGTTCAAGAGAAGAGCAAAGTTAATATGGGAGCGGTTTCTTTCTCAGATGCAGATTTACCGGAGGAGGGGAGAGATCACATCCGCCCTCTCTTTATCAAAATAGAAATCAAAGGGAAAAGGACTCCATGTGTAATGGTCAATAATGGGTCTGCCATAAATGTTTGTCCACTTAAAATATTACCAAAGCTAGCCATGTCAACAAGGGATCTAAACCCAACCGAGGTAACCATTCGGGCTTATGACAACACTAAGAGACAGCTGAAGGAACTTTCAAAGCTGCTATCAAGGTTGGTCCAATTGAATCTATTGTTTAATTTTTTGTTTTAGACATACCTGTTACCTTCGTCTTACTCTTGGGATGACCATGGTTTCACCCTCTCGGTGGAGTTCCTTCCACCCTTCATCAAAAGATCAAGTTCCCTAACGGAGATGAGACAGTGGTCATCGAGGCCGAAGATAATGAGATTGTTAACGCTCTAATGATTGAGAGACCTCTCAATGGTTTCCGAGTAGCTGCAATTTTTTATGATGAAGTAGTGGACTTCAAAGTCTTGAATATGATGAAGAGCATGAACTACCTTCCCGGAGCTGGTCTTGGAAAGGGTAAGGCTGGTTTGATGAAGCTGCCAGATTTTAAAACTCAAATTTTCAAGGAGGGATTGGGATATGATGAAACCAACAATGCCCAGCCAAAGAAGAATAAGAAAATGAGCTTCCCACCACTTAAAGATATCTTTGTCAAAGCTCCAAATATGGGACCACTCCAAGGAAAGCCCGAGCCAATCTTGTTCGTGGGAAAGTTGATCCCAGGTTTTGAAATTTTTGCAGATGTTGCCAAGCTAGTGAAGCAAGTGAAGAAAGAGCTCACCCTGCCAACCAACAAAGAATCCAATCCGAAAGAGAAGAAGGATGCTATCCTGAAAGCCGAGAAGACTCCGGAGGAGATTGCTGCCCTGGTTGAAGAGAAGTTTGAAGACATCCTGCCTTATGATTTTGAGAACAATGATTTTGATTTTGATTTTAATTTGTCTGCTTTGTATGAGGATGATGATGTTTTCTTTTCCAAAATGAATGCAATGAAGTCTTATTTTGCTTACTTGTGTGATGTTTCTCCAGATGGTTGCATACATTCAAATAGCAGTTACATGAGCATCTTTAATATTAATTCTGTTAACACACAATCATTAAATTTGGGAACAATAAAAAATCCTAAAAACTTTAGCATAGCATCCGACCTTACTCCTGATGAGGGAGAGAGATTTGAAAAAATATTCAAAAAATATGAAGTATTTGCTTTGTCTTATGAGGATATGCCTGGAATAGATCGAGACATAGCCGAACATCTTATTCCTACTTACACTCACATGAAACTTGTCAAATAAAAGCTTAGACGATTAAGACCTGAGTGGGCCAAATTGGTTAAAGAAGAGGTCACTAAACAAATACAAGTAAAGTTCCTTGAAGTGATAGAATATCCAGATTGGCTAGCCAACATAGTACCTGTGCCAAAGAAAGATGGAAGAATAAGGGTCTGTGTGGACTATAGAGATTTGAACAAGGCTTCCCCTAAAGATGATTTTCCTTTACCTCACATAGATGTTCTCATTGATAGTGCAGCCTCTAGCATGCTACACTCATTTGTAGATGGATTTTCTGAATACAACCAAGTGTTAATGGCCCAAGAGGATAAAGCCAAAACTGCTTTCATTACTACATGGGGTATATTTTATTATAGGGTGATGTCGTTTGGCTTAAAGAATGCTGGAGAAACCTACCAAAGTATGGCCACCTCACTATTTCATGACATTATGCATAAAGAAGTTGAAGTATATGTTGATGATATGATGGTGAAATCTGATACAAGGGAACAACACTTCCAAAACTTAGAATTATTCTTCGATAGAGTATTGAAATATAAGCTAAGATTAAACCCGAAGAAGTGTGTGTTCAGGGTTACCTCAGGCAAATTATTAGGACATGTGATTGGCCCAAATGGCATTAAGATTGATCCTGACAAAGTTAAATCAATCAGGGATATGCCAGCCCCTAAGATGAAAAGTGAAGTTCGGGGATTTATTGGTAAATTGCAATACATTAGCAGATTCATAGCAAAGCTCATAATAATCTGTGAGCCTATCTTCAAATTGCTTAAAAAGAATCAGCCAGTCATATGGAATGAAGAGTGTCAAAAGGCCTTTGAGCAAATAAAGGAGTACCTACTAAACCCACCAGTTTTGAAACCACCCAAACCCGGCAAACCTCTATTACTATACTTAGCAGTAGAAGAAGAGTCAATAGGAGCCATGCTAGCCCAAGCAGATGAGTCAGGGATTGAGCATGCAGTTTACTATTTGAGTAGAAAGCTCCTACCTTATGAAATTAAGTATAGTATAATTGAAAAGACCTGCATAGCCGTGGTTTGGTCTTCTAAGAAGTTACGGCATTACTTTCAATCGTATAGTGTCCAAGCAATTTCCAGGTTAGACCCAATGAAGTACTTAAGGGAGACACCCTCTTTGATTGGGAAATATGGTCGCTGGTTGATAATATTAGAAGAATTTGAGATCGAGTATGTAACCAGAAAAATAATCAAAGGTAGAGCAGTGGCAGAATTCCTGGCCCAACAACCATTACCAGATAGCGAAGAGGTAATTTTGGAATTTTTGGATGAACATTTAGAGGCAATTGAAGTACAAGGGTGGAAAATGTATTTTGATGGAGCAACAAACAGGAAAGGAGCAGGTTTGGGAGTCAAACTAGAATCGCCCGAAAGGGAACTTATCCCTTTAGCCAAAAAGTTGAAATTCAAGGCAACCAATAATATGGTGGAATACGAAGCATGTATCTTTGGTTTGGAAACCCTAATGATTATGAAGGTGGATAAGGTGGAAGTTTTTGGCGATTCATTGCTAGTAGTATCCCAAGTAAATAGAGAGTGGGAGTTGAAAGAAGAAAAATTAAAACCATACCACCATTACTTGTCCATGATGAAGATGAACTTCAAGGAGTGTAGGTTTATACACTTATCAAGAGAAGAAAATCAGATGGCTGATGCCCTAGCCACATTGGCTTCGGTATGAGAAAATCCTGTCAGTTTATTCCTTAAGCCTTTGATTTTGACCAGTTAGTCAACTCCTTGCTATGAATATGAGACAATCATGGAAACTGATACAGACCATGATGCGTGGTATGATACTATAAGAAGATTTTTGGAGGAAAGGGAATACCCGTCGGGGGCAACAAAGAAAGAAAGAAGATCCATAAGGCGGTGGTCTTTGCAATACATCACATTCCATGGAGAGTTATATCGAAGATGGCCTGATGGGGTGCATTTGAGATGTTTAAGGAAGCCTGAAGTGGAGCATATCATGTTAGAAATACATGCAGGAAGTTACGGTCCGCACATGAGTGGTTTGGCCCTAATTAAGAAGATTATTCGACAAGGCTACTACTGGTTGACCATGGAGAGAGATTGTATAGAGTTCGTAAAGAAGTGCCATCAATGTTAGATGTATGGAAACTTGAATCACATGCCTCCTGAAGAATTGCATTCTATGTCTTCACCCTGGCCCTTTGCCACTTGGGGTATCAACATTATAGGGGAGATACATCCGACGGCCTCAAATGGTCACTGTTTCATTGTAGTAGCGGTAGATTATTTTTCAAAATGGGTCAAAGACGAATCCTTCAACAAACTGGGGGCAAGTCAAATGGCTAGATTCATTGAAAAGAACCTTATTTGCAGATACGGGGTCCCGTACAGTGTGATATTAGACAATGGGGTACAGTTTCAAGGAGCAGTTAAGGACTTATTCTCGAAGTACCAAATCCATCATCACTGATCCTCTCCTTATAGACCAAAGGCTAATGGGGTGGTAGAGCAACAAATAAGACAATTAACAAATTCTATACAAAATTACCAAGACATACAGGGATTGGTCAAAGATGCTTTCTTTTGCTTTGTGGGGATGTAGAATAAGTATGCGAACATTGACTGGAATGACACTGTTCTCCTTGGTTTATGGGATAGAAGCAGTATTGCCAATTGAAATTGAGATCAAGTCATTAAGAGTAGTCTTGGAAGCTGAACTGCCTGAAACGCAATGGGTAGTGAGAAGATACACACAGTTAGCTTTACTAAAGGAGAGAAGGTTAAAGGCACTGTATCATCATCAACTATATCAAAAGAAGATTGCTCGGTCCTATAATAGAAGGGTTAAGATTAGAAAACTCAGAGTCAGGGATTTGGTGTTGAAATAATGTAAGCCTAATGTATCTGATCCAAGAGGGAAGTTTAGGCCTAGTTGAGAAGGGCCATATGTCATGAAACAAGTCATGAACAAGGGTGCAGTGAAGTTATCAGACATGGATGAGAACGAGTTTAGTAAGCCAGTAAATATTGACAGGTTGAAGAGGTTTTATGTATAAAATAATAATAAAAAAAAAGAGCTCACTAGGTTGAAAACCCAAAAGGGCGGCCTAGGCAAAAGTTAGAGCAGTCCGCTAGTTTTGAAAACCCAAAAGGGCGGGCTAGGCAATAATTAGGGCTAAATGAGAGAAAATCGTCAATTAGAAAACCCAAAAGGGCTAGTTGGCAAGTGTATGCTGGCTTTATGTTTGGTTGTTCCCCAATTTAATAAAACATAATTAATGTTAAAATTGTTCTATGTGCACTATTATAAGTATTTGACCAGATATGGATGAAATAAATGAACACAATAGCAAAAGGTGATGACAAATTATAAAAGGAAAAGAAGCATCTTTTATTGCTTTAATTAATTTTTCATCCTAAAAATACACTTTCTAAATTAACAAATATAAAATCTATGGTATACAATAAGTGTAATGTGCAAGCCAGCTTTGCCTCAGCCGATCCAAGTAGGCTTCAGTCAAGCAAGGCATGTCTAAATCAGGAGGAAATTCAAAACCATGAGGCTCAGCTCCATACTGACGGCCAAGTCGGCAGGGATCATAGCAAGTACCTTGACGAAGAGCAACAAGGGGAACATACATCAAGTATATCCGCATGGTGATACAAGAAATCTTCCACCAAGGTACCAACCAACGGATGTTGACTTCAATGCGTGAGTGGATCCAGTCAACCCAGTCAGCATATGAAGAAGCAGGATGGAGTAGCTTCCTAGCAAAATGATGTCGTGGTAGATATCTGGCAAAATGCATGGATGGAGTATCAAGCAAGCAGAGATTCTCCTGAAGCCAAATCTGTGAGGGAAAATTAAATTAAAAAAGAGTAATAAAAAAGAGTCCGCTAAGTTGAAAACCCGCAAGGGCAGCTTAGGCAAAAATTAGGTAAGCTCGCTAGTTCCGAAAACCCGCATGGCCGGACTAGGCAAAAATTAAAGCAATAAAAAAGAGAAAAAGAAAAAGAAAACCTAAATTGAAAACCCAAAAGGGCAGTTTAGGTAATTACCTGAAGCAACAACGAACTCCCGGTCAGTCTCTTTGACAATCCTGACTTAAGTTGGTCTAATCCAATTAAAGTCTCGGCTAAGATCACAAGTATTGGCAAAAAGCCTCCTTCCATTTGGTCCATGATATCCAATACTTGTGGATCAATATCGCCATCAGAAGAAACAAGCAAGAATTGGCCAAGCAAGCAAAGACAAAGCAAGCGTCCACATGCCTTAATAGGAGCCAAATGGGAGAGACAAAAATCAATCAAGGGAGCAAGTAGTATTTTCTCACCTCTCATCAACTAAAGAACTTCGGGCTTTGAAATTTGAAATAACATCTGCATCTTCTGTTGAGTCTTAGAAATCAATATGGGTAACACCATTTGTTGATTATTTGGATATCCAAGGATGGCCTCAAATTCTTCAATCAAGGGACATATTTCAAAGTCATTAATTTTAAATGTCCTAGAATCTACATTCCAAAAAGAAGTCGTGGCATGTAAAAAGGAATGGTCTAATTTAACATTTTGAAAACATTTTAAAATATCAATCTTTGACCAAGACAATTGGTTCCAGTGAATGGCATCCACATTCTTAAATAGAATTTTTATTTTCTTCGAATGGAGCTCGGTCATCGTGGAAGGATGAAGGAAAATCAAAATTGTTAAAAGGAGTTTTTATGTTGAAGTGGAAAATCTTTTGGTTTCTGTATGAAATTATGGCGTGAAGAGTAATTTATATAGAGGAAACATGCTTTTCTAAAATTAATAAGGAAAAGATGATAAGGAAAAAGGGTGAGACCGTGATGCATGAGGAAAAGAATTAGCGACGAAATTTCTATTACTGTGTTGCATTTGGTTTTGGCTAATTGGTGCGGCTGTGAATATGAAATGGAAATTGTGGCACAATTAATATGATATATGTATAAAAAAAAAGAGTTGCAGTAAAATGAACATTATATACTTATTATACAATTGATACAATATTTCTATATCACTAAGAAGGAGGTGGTAGATCATCAAATAAAGCCCTAAAAAAATCATCGCCTGTTGGAGGAGGAGGCAAATCACTCGTCCTGAGTCTGCCCGAAGCAGGATCACCAGAATCCCTATTACCTTGGAGTTTTGATCTGTCACGGTCCTCATCAAAAGTAGATGAAAGAATCTCATGGTCATCAGCTTGGGGTCCTCTAGATGAAAAAGCACCAGGATCCCTCATCTCATGAAATCGGAAGTCTCAAAAACTTTGTTCTGATTGATGATACAAATTTTCAAAATGGGAAACCTGCCGACGACTAGCAGCCAACTCTTCTTGAAGTTTTTTGTTTTGTTCTTCAAGCATCCACTGTGAGCCAGTAAGGAAAAGAGTAAAAGCATACATAATCATGCATACATGTAGCATAAGTTATCATGGAATAAGAAAACTTACCAGGTAATTCTTATCAATACCTTGCGATTGAGATGGAATATCTGGCAGACTAGAATGACCAAATAAAGGAGCAGTAAAAGAAGGTCCAGCCTTATGATCTAATGAGCCAATAGCCTGCAACAATCATTAAAGAATCAAAATAAGTTAAGAAAGAAGCGATTGCAATGGGAAAATGGTAAAAGTTTTACTTGGGAAGTGTTAGCCCCGAGATGTGCAACAAATTCTCCTCCCTCTCCATGATGTTCCTCTTCATCTCTATCCTCATTTTATTCGGGAATTTCCCATACACCAACAAGAGATACATCAAAGTTCAAGAGCCCTATTTGAATAAAATGGGTATAAAGTGCACCTGGTGGATAGAGAAATGTTTCAATATCATAACTGTGCCGAGCCAACCACCATGCATCCTCCGGCATTGATGTAATATTTAAAATATATTTCGGGCAACACATCGAGATACTCCACTGCTCGGGACCAAGAAACCACTCATATACTCTCTCTCCGAGAAACCAGCCACTAGAGATAGAGCTGGCGATGACTCGGTGAGTATGTTGAAAAGATAGCACGGAATTCATGAAGGAAGTCCTGTTTGTCCTCTCTTCTGCATTCCACCAAGCCAAATTCACCTACAAAATGACATAAGGTAAGTAAACTTTCACATAAATTTTAAAGTATACTAATTTTATTTTACCTGGTCCCAGGATAGGCAACTCAAGACAAAGCGTTGGGTATGCACATGGTGAGAGTCGGGAACTTCAACGTGATCTAACAACCAAAAATTTAATCTCGGATACCCGACTCTCTCTCGAAAAATACCAGGCACCCTCACAAGGTTGTGTTCATATGCCCATGCCTACAACAATAATAAAGATCAAATTCATGTAAGAATAAGAATGGAATTGACATTGGTGGGAGAAGAGTACCTCAACAACCACCATAAAGCCAACAAAAGACTTCTTATTTCGGCAAATTTTGTCAAGACCATGGTAAAGGTAGGCGAGACCAGCTTCACCCCATCCATAAAGTGGTACCATCCTAAAATAAGCAAGGGTCCTCAACACTGACAATGGATGGCGGATTCAGTGCTGCCTAAAATGGTCGACCCGAGCAAATATAACAAAATTCCTCGAGCATACTGTTGGGCTGTGTCTCTGTGAATCCGTCTTTCTTAGTTCATCCAATAACTACGAATTGGCTCAATTTTTATCGTAAGAGGCCCATTATATGATGGTTTCATACCAATTAATTGTTGAATTTCTTCAAATGTCAAAATATCGTTGGTAAGAGGGACCGGAACACCATCATACCGAATGCTGGTTATAGCGGCAAAATCAACTGGACCAATTGTCATCTCTCCAATGGGCAAGTGAAAAGTATGAGTTGTATCCAACCATCATTCTACAAGCGCCTGGACCATGCTCCGGTCTATCGGATACTCCTCGGATGGTAATTGTAGTATGAAGCTCTCAAAACCGTAAATCTCGGATAATTTGCTTTACCCAAGAAGGTGCTACATCATACCATTGGCGGGCTTTGTAGATACACCCTTCGGGCCGAATAACGTAACGATCACGCTAACACGGAGCCAGGTAAGTTAACATGAGGTAAGTATATCATTATTCTATCTACTTAAATTCTTAAATTAATATATTTTTCCTAAATTTTCTAAAAAATAGAAAAATATGAAAAATAAACAAATAAAAATAAAATGAAAAATGAAATAAAAACAGAAAAGAACAAAAGAAAATAAATATATTAAAAAAACAACAGAAAAATGAAAAAAAAAAGAAAAGAAAAGAAAAGAAAAGCAAATTACCTTGCTCTTTTGATTTGATCTACGATGAAGCAGCATTTCGGCTAGTAGACCTATATTTCCATCCTCATGATGCCGAATAAACTCCAATAACTCAGCATTAGAATGAGTTCTTGATCTTGAAGCATGCATTTTTTCAAAACTATATACTAAATTTGAAAGAATTATAGTAATGAATGAACGAAATTAACGATCTTGCTGTGAATGAAATGAAGAAATCGATCGTTTATATAGAGGAATGGCAAAGGAAAAAAACAAAATTCAAAAAGCAAATTTCACTATTGATGAATAGTTAATTACTATTTACAAATAGTAGATTACTGCTTATAAATAGTATGATACTATTTATAAATAGTAGGTTACTATTAAAGTAGGATACTATTTATAAATAGTAGGTTACTATTTATAAATAGTAAATAGTGCATGAACAGTGACTACACAGTAAATAAATAGAAAACTCAATTATTCAGTTTGATCATTCAAATACTTGCGTGTATATAAATATTTTTGCACTTTTAAAATATTTTTACACGCAGGAAGCAAGGAGAAGATATGCTAAATTTTTTACAAATAATTAAATCTCACTTAGCACGGGTCCAGAACCCAAATTATCTTTAGGTCCTGAAACTAAATTTCTTTTAAGTCTAGAACTTAGCACGGGTCCAGAACCCAAATTATCCTTAGGTCCAAAACCTAAAATCTCTTTTAAATCCAGAACTTAGCTTGGGTCTAGAACCCAAATTACCGTTAGGTCCATAACCTAAAATTCTTCTTAGGTCCAGAACTTAGCTCGGGTCCAGAACCCAAATTATCCTTAGGTCCAGAACCTAAAATCTCTTTTAAGTCCAAAACTTAGCTCGGGTCTAGAACCCAAATTATCCTTAGGTCCATAACCTAAAATCTCTTTTAAGTCCAGAACTTAGCTCGGGTCCAGAACCCAAATTATCCTTAGGTCCAGAACCTAAAATCTCTTTTAAGTCCAGAACTTAGTTCGGGTCCAGAACCCAAAATTACCCTTAGGTCTAGAACCTAAAATCATCCTTGAGTCTAGAGCTCAAACTGGGTCTAGAACCCAAAACCTCAACCATCTTAGAAAAATTAAGTCTTATTGCTTTTCACTCTCTTTTACTAAAGTCTCAGATCATTCAAGCAGGGGGCAAACTATAGACCCTTAATTTTTTACCCAGTCTGGTCCGTTATTTTTTTATATAGTCCAGAATAATTTTTGTGGTATTTTAATTAAATAATATTTATTTTAGTATTTACTTTTTATAATTTTTAATAAAATAAAAATAATAAAAATAAAAATAAAAATCGGCAATGAATGAATCGGCGACGAAAATTTCATCGCCTAAAGAAATTGGCCAAGGCCAATTTCGCCCGCAGGAAATGGCCTTGGCCAATTTCGCCGCAGGAATTTCCTGCGGCAAAATTGGCTAGCCATCCAATTCTCACACCCAACTCTCGCAATTTCGCACCTCGCCTCGCAGTTTCTCGCCAATGCTCACAATTTTGCCAGCAAAATTTTCCAATGCAATTTTTTTCGAAACCAAATTCTATTTGGTTTTGGTTTCTTTTTCCTAATTAATCTTAGTCTTAGTTTTCTTAAACAATTAGAATTAATCTTGTAAATTTTCCTATAAATAACACTTTAAAACACAGAAAAAAGGGACTTGAAACTGGAAGAAAACCTTGAACTTGGATCGGATAGTGGAACTTCAGATTTGAAAGGAGCAATAAGCAAGCAATTCAGAATTCATCAAAGGTAGCAACCTTGCCTTTGTCCTTGTTCATCCAGAAAGCAATTTTTAGTGGAACCAATGAGCGGAGGTTTGAATCGCTAGTTTCTTTATTTATTTCTTTACTGAAATTGAAAATTTTTTCTTCTGTTTCTTCTAAAACTTAGAACCCTAATTTATTTCTTCTAAACCTTAAAACCCTAATTTGTTTCTTTTGTTTCCAAAAACCTTAAATCGTTTCTTCTATTTCCAAAAACCCTAAAAATTACTTTTCTATTTCTTCTAAAACTTAATAGCACTAATCTATTTCTTCTAAACCTTAAAACCCTAATTCATTTCTTTTGTTTCCAAAAACCTTAAATCATTTCCTATTTTCAAAAACTTCAACAACGCTAAACTATTTTCCTCTAACTTTTTTCCAAAATTTCAAAATGTTTTATTAAATATCCAAACTCTAAACTCACCTTACAATTTCTAAAAATCATAATTACTTTATAAAACTCTAAACTATTTTCTTCAACTCCAAAACCAAAATAGTAAATCCCAAACCAGTTAATCTAAACCTCCTAAACCCTAATTCCCTCAAAACTAATACGTAAACCCTAGTTTTCCTAAACCCTAATCCATAAAACCTTAAAACCTTATAAACCTAAACATTCAAACTCAATACAGTAAATCCAAAACAGTAATCCAGTAGCCAAGAGCTATAAACATAATTTTTTAATATTCTAAAACCCTAATTTCATAATGTTACCCCTAAACCCTACTTTCTTAAATTTTTAAAACCCTAATCCATTTCAATTTTCTTAAACCTTTACAGTTGCTAAGAATTACAAACCCTATTATACTAAAATTTTGAAAACCAAAATATTAATTAAAGAACTTTAATTAGAAACAGCAACCCTAATTTGTATCTTTACTTACTTTATTTTTAGATGTGATTATGAAGTCTATTATATGCTTTGGTGGTTGATTTATTAAGTTTCAATGCTTGATTTATTTAATTTATTATGGATGGATGTTTATTTTCTATTTTGATTGATGTTTAATATCTTTAATGAATGATTTATTTATGATGAATGGTTATTTACTTTTATTGATTTATTTAGATTTCCAACAGTGTAAGAGGTATGTTTCCACTTTGTGGGTACCTCATTGGTTAAATATCATGTAATTTAAATTGCTTTTATATTTTAAACCAATGTAAGGGACATGTTTCTACATTTTGGTGGGTGTCCTATTAGTTTAAACATGAACGATGTAAGGACATGTTTCCATCCTCGGATGGGTGTCCATTTCTTTGCTTTTTTTGGACATTGCTTTGATTTTAATATAATGATATTTTATTTCAATTGTTGCATTTAATATGGATAATATTATTATACTTAAGAATTTTATAATATTAAGACTTGCAAAGGAGGCGGTTTCAAATGAACCGAGCGTTGTGGGGTGCTAGCCCATTTCTCACCTTCCCCACACGTACCCAACTTTTCAAACTCATTAGGGGGTTGGGGATTCCTTAGGAATCGAGTCATCCACCCCTTTCTTTTTCCCGGCCCATCCGGGTGCCGACTCCATTTTCTTCGGACCTAGGTCCGTGTTCTCTAAGGCCCCAAGCCTAAACAGTGCCGAAGTCGCAAGAACCATTCCACCAGGAGTGGGGGCAAAAATCCCTACTCATACATGTTTTCACCTTTCGATGGGTGTCCTATTTAGTTTAGACATGGATGATGTAAGGACATGTTTTCATCTTCAGATTGGTGTCTATTTATTTGCTTTGTTTGGACATTGCTTTGATTTTAATATAATGATGCTTTATTTTAATTATTGCATGTAATATGGATAATATTGTTATACTTAAGAATTTTATAATATTAAGACCTGCAAAGGAGGCCGGTTCCAATGAACCGGGCGTTGTGGGGTTGATGGGCCATTTCTTACCTTCCCCGCACGTACCCAATTTTTTGAACCCATTAGGGGGTTGGGAATTCCTTAGGAATCGAGTCATCCACCCCTTTCTTTTTCCAGGCCCGTCCGGGTGGCGACTCTATTTTCTCCGGGCTTAGGTCCGTATTCTCTAAGGCCCAAAGCCTAAACAGTGCCTAAGTCGTAAGAACCATTCCACTGAGAGTGGGGGCAAAAATCCCCGCTCACAGTGGCCACTCCATTGGGGACAAGTGAAGTTGATTCCGTTGGTCTTTTTATTATTCTATTCTTTCTTATAATGATATGATCCATTGCATCATATTAGATTGCATCGTGTGCGTGAGTTAGGATGCCCGTTTTACCCATTTTGCTCAAGAAAAACCCCGATGAATCTGATCAAATAAGGATGATTGTGAGAGGGATGTTGCCTAGTCTTCATGAAATGATGTCTCATACACTCATCCGTGATTTCAAATATCTCCTCCAAGCTGGTCTGCAAATTGAAGAATGGGAAAGAGAGAAGAACCATTTTTCAGCAAGAAGGAATGAGAAAGGAAACTATCAGTCTGGTAACCAAAGCATGCAAAAGGCAGTCGGTGTTAATGCTACTAGCCAAGGAACAAGGAGGTAGTTTTCAGAATTGGGGAAACCGATATATTGGGTTCTCAATAAGCTTCAAAGGAAGGGATTATTACCCTTAAATCCTTGTCCTTTGCCTAACCCTCTCCTACCTAATTTTGACACTAAAGCATTTTGTCAGTTTCATCAAATGCAAGGACATGACATGGATAGATGTGCGAGGTTGAGGCATGAAATCCAAAATTTGATTGATAATGGGAAGCTACCCAAGCTCAACAAGCCGAACACCAAAGACAATCCATTACCAAGGTTTAATAGAGTACCACCACCGACAACCTTCATGATTGGAGGAGGTTTACATGAAAGTTTTGTTATGGCTTCTTTCCAAGATGTGGGTGGAGAAGCAACCAAAGAAGAAGAGATATTTGGCGAAATTAAACAAGCTATGGTGGGTAAAGAAGTAGTAATTTGTGTTGTCAATGGGTTTTGGGATTCAAGCGATAGTGATGACGATCTTGTATCCAAGAAGGAGGAATGGACTTGGTCCGAGCCCGAAGAAGATGAAGTAATGAACACTAGATCCGGTAAGCCTTATGCAAGGCCATTTCCCAAGGAGGTAGAAATTAATAAAGAAAAATAGCATTTAGGATTTATTAGCTACTTCTAAAAAACACCGAGAAACTATGACCAAGGCCTTGGCTAGCATGCCAATTTCTACCTCCATAACACTGGAGGAGCTGATCAACTTCATAAAAATTGGAGGAGTAATGAAATGTGAAGATATTCAAGAGAAGAGCGAAGTTAATATGGGAGCAATATCTTTCTCAAATGCAGATTTATCGGAAGATGGGAGAAATCACATCCGCCTTCTCTTTATCAAAATAGAAATCAAAGGGAAAAGGACTCCATGTATAATGGTCGATGATGGGTCTGCCATAAATGTTTGTCCATTTAAAATATTGCCAAAACTAGCCATATCAACAAGGGATCTAAACCCAACCGAGGTAACCATTCAGGCTTATGACAACACTAAGAGACATGCCGAAGGAACTTTCAAAGCCGCTATCAAGGTTGGTCCAATTGAATCTATTATTGAATTTGTTGTTTTGGACATACCTGTTACCTTTGCCTTACTCTTGGGACGACCATGGTTTCATTCTCTTGGAGGAGTTCCTTCCACCCTTCATCAAAAGATCAAGTTCCCTAACGGAGATGAGACAGTGGTCATCGAAGCTGAAGATAATGAAGTTGTTAATGCTCTAATGATTGAGAGGCCTCTCAATGGTTTCCAAGTAGCTGCAATTTTTGATGATGAAGTAGTGGACTCTAAAGTTTTGAACATGATGAAGAGCATGAACTACCTTCCCGGAGCTGGTCTTTGAAAAGGCAAGGCCGGTTTTACAAAACTTCCAGATTTTAAAACTCAAACTTCCAAGAAGGGGTTGGGATATGATGAAGCCAACAATGTCCAGCCAAAGAAGAATGAGAAGTTGAGTTTCCCACCACTTAAAGAGATCTTTGTCAAAGCTCCAGACATGGGACAACTCCAAGGAAAGCCCGAGCCAATCATGTTCATGGAAAAGTTGATCCCGAGTTTTGAAATTTTTGCAGATGTTGCCAAGCTAGTGGAGCAAGTGAAGAAAGAGCTCACTCTGCCAGCCAACAAGAAGTCCAATCTGAAAGAGAAGAAGGAAGCTATCCTGAAAGCTAAGAAGACTCCGGAGGAGATTGCTACCCTGGTTGAAGAAAAGTTTGAAGATATTCTGCCTTATGATTTTGAGAACAATGATTTTGATTTTGATTTTAATTTGTGTGCTTTGTATGAGGATGATGATGTTTTCTTTTACAAAATGAATGCAATAAAGTCTGATTTTGCTTACTTGTGTGATGTTTTTCCTGATGGTTGCATACATTCAAATAGCAGTTACATGATCATCTTTAATATTAATTCTGTTGATACACAATCATTAAATTTTGGAACAATTGAAAATCCTAAAAACATTAGCATAGCATCCGACCTTACTCCTAATGAGAGAGAGAGATTTGGAAAAATATTCAAAAAATATGAAGAAGTATTTGCTTGGTCTTATGAGGATATGCCTGGAATAGATCGAGACATAGCCGAACATCTTATTCCTACTTATACTCACATGAAACCTGTCAAACAAAAGCTTAGGCGATTAACACCTGAGTGAGCTGAATTGGTTAAAGAAGAGGTCACTAAACAAACACAAGTAAAGTTCCTTGAAGTAATAGAATATCCAGATTGGCTAGCCAACATAGTACCCATGCCAAAGAAAGATGGAAGAATAAGGGTCTGTGTGGACTATAGAGATTTAAACAAGGCTTCCCCTAAAGATGATTTTCCTTTACCCCATATAGATGTCCTTATTGATAGTGCAGCCTCTAACGTGCTACACTCATTTGTAGATGGATTTTCCAGATACAACCAAGTGTTCATAGCCCAAGAGGATAAAACCAAAAGTGCTTTCATTACTACATGGGGTATATTTTGTTATAAGGTGATGTTGTTCAGCTTAAAGAATGCTGGAGCAACCTACCAACGGATGGCCACCATGCTATTTCATGACATGATGCACAACGAAGTTGAAGTATATGTTGATGATATGATGGTGAAATCAGATACCAGAGAACAACACTTCCAAAATTTAGAATTATTATTCGATGGAGCATTGAAATATAAGATAAGATTAAACCTAAAGAAGTGTGTGTTTGGGGTTACCTCAGGCAAATTATTGGGACATGTGATCGGTCCAAATGGCATTGAGATTGATCCTGATAAAGTTAAAGCAATCAGGGATATCCCAGCCCCTAAGACAAAGAGAGAAGTTCGGGTATTCATTGGTAAATTACAATACATTAGCAGGTATAGCAAAGCTCACAACAATCTATGAGCCTATCTTCAAGTTGCTTAAAAAGAATCAGCCGATCCTATGGAATGAAGAGTGTTAAAAGGCCTTTGAACGAATAAAAGAGTATTTGCTGAATCCACCTATTTTGAAACTACCTAAACCTGGTAAACCTCTATTACTATATGTAGCAGTAGAAGTAGAGTCAATAGGGGCTATGCTAGTCCAAGCAGATGAGTTAGGGATTGAGCATGCAGTTTACTATTTGAGTAAAAAGCTCCTACCTTATGAAATTAAGTATGGTATCATTGAAAATACCTGTATAGCAGTGGTTTGGTCTTCTAAGAAGTTGCAGTATTACTTTCAATCTTATAGTGTGCAAGCAGTTTCCAAGTTGGATCCAATGAAGTACTTAAGGGAGACACCCTCTTTGATTGGGAAGTATGGGCGATGGTTGATAATGTTGGAAGAATTTGAGATTGAGTATGTAACCAGGAAAACAATCAAAGGTAGAGCAGTGGCAGAATTCCTAGCCCAACAACCATTACTAGATAGCGAAAAGGTAGTCCTGAAATTTTCGGATGAACATTTAGAGGCCATTGAAATACAAGGATGGAAAATATATTTTGATGGAGCAGTGAATAGGAAAGGAGCAGGTTTAGGAGTCGTACTAGAATCGCCCGAAGGGAAACTTATCCCTTTAGCCAAAAAGTTGAAATTCAGGGCAATCAATAATATGGTGGAGTACGAAGCATGTATCTTTGGCTTGGAAACCCTAATGATTATGAAGGTGAATAAGGTGGAAGTTTTTGGCAATTCATTGCTAGTAATACCCCAAGTAAATAGAGAGTGGGAGTTGAAAGAAGAAAAATTAAAACCATACCACCATTACTTGACCATGATGAAGAAGAACTTTAAGGAGTGCAGGTTTATATACCTGTCAAGAGAAGAAAACTAGATGGATGATGCCCTAGCCACATTGGCTTCGATATGGGAAAATCCTGTCAACTTATTCCTCAAGCCTCTGATTTTGACCAGTTCATCAACTCCTTGCTATGAATATAAGACAATAATAAAAATTGATACAGACTATGATGCGTGGTATGATACTATAAGATGATTTTTGGAGGAAAGGGAATACCCGTTGGGGGTAAAAAAGAAAGAAAGAAGAGTTATAAGGCGGTGGTCCTTGCAATATATCACCTTTCATGGAGAGTTATATCAAAGATGGCCTGATGGGGTGCATTTGAGATGCTTGAGGAATCCTGAAGTGGAGCATATCATGTCAGAAATACATGCGGGAAGTTGTGGTCCGCACATGAGTGGTTTGGCCCTAGTTAAGAAGATAATTCAACAAGGTTACTACTGGTTGACCATGGAAAGAGATTGTATTGAGTTCGTAAAGAAGTGCCAACAATGTCAGATGTATGGTAATTTGAATCATATGCCTCCTGAAGAATTACATTATATGTCTTCACCCTGGCCCTTTGCCACTTGGGGTATCGACATTATAGGAGAGATACATCCAACAGCTTCAAATGGTCACCGTTTCATTATAGTAGCGGTAGATTATTTTTCAAAATGGGTCAAAGCTAAATCCTTCAACAAACTGGGGGCAAGTCAAATGGCTAGATTTATTGAAAAGAACTTCATCTGCAGGTATGAGTCCCGCATAGTGTGATATCAGACAATGGGGTATAGTTTCAAGGAGCAGTTAAGGATTTATTCTCGAAGTACCAAATCCATCATCACCGATCCTCTCCTTATAGACCAAAGGCTAATGGTGCGGGAGAAGCAACAAATAAGACAATTAAGTAGATCTTGTCCAAGATGACCAAAACATACAGGGATTGGTCAGAGATGCTTCCTTTTGCTTTGTGGGGATATAGAAAAAGTGTGCGCACATCGACTGGAATGACACAGTTCTCCTTGGTTTACGGGATGGAAGCAGTGTTGCCAATTGAAATTGAGATCAAGTAGTTAAGAGTGGTCTTGGAAGCTGAACTGCCTGAAATAGAATGGGTAGTGAGTAGATACACGCAGTTAGCTTTACTAGAAGAGAGAAGGTTAAAGGCACTGTACATCATCAACTGTATCAAAGGAAGATAGCTCGGGCCTACAATAGAAGGGTTAAGATCAGAAAACTCAGAGCCTAGTATTTAGTATTGAAACAATGTAAGCCTAATGTATCTGATCCAAGAGGAAAATTTAGGCCTAGCTGGGAAAGGCCATATGTTGTGAAACAAGTCATGAATAAGGGTGCAGTGAAGTTATCAGACATGGACGGGAACGAGTTTAGTGAGCCAGTGAACATTGACAGGTTGAAGAGGTTTTATGTATTAAAAAAAAGAGAAAAAGAAAAACAAATTGCTAGGTTGAAAACCCAAAAGGGCCTAGGCAAAAGTTAGAGCAGTCCGCTAGTTCCAAAAACCTGAAAGGGCGGGTTTTTGGGCTAAATGAGAGAAAATCGTCAATTAGAAAACCTGAAAGGGCTAGTTGGCAACAGGAGTGATCTTGTGTATGTTGGCTTTATGTTTGGTTATTTCCCAATTTAATAAAATAGAATTAATATTAAAAATTATTCTATGTGTACTGTTATAAATATTTGACCAGATATGGATGAAATAAATAAACACAATAGCAAAAGGTGATGACAAATTATAAAAGGAAAAGAAGCATCTCTTATTATTTCTTTTATTATTTTTGCATCCTAACAATGCGCTTCCTAAAGAAATTGACAAATGTAAAATCTAATGGAAGACGATAAGTGTAACGTGCAGGCCAGCTTTGCTTTAGCCAATCCAAGTAGGCTTCAGTCAGGCAAGGCATGTCTAAATCAGGAGTGAATTCAGAACCTCGAGTGTAACACCCCCGTACCCCATATACGCATACTACATACAACCACATCTGTAATATACGTATATCAGATACAGGAGTGTCACAGTTTATATTAAACAACCCAATCTTTCAATTTAACAATAATATAAGAAAACTTAAAACATTCAAATTATATTATAAAATATACTAGATAAAAATATTTATTTATTAGACAGCAGAAAATGTAACGGTATTTACATATATATTTACATCAAAATCAATATTTACAAAATATATAGAGTTTATACATGTTTGGCAGTTCGTCTATGATCTTGAAGCCCACAATCAACACTTCACAAGCCTAGACTCGACTCGGTCTAGCAGAACTCTCCGGTTCAACCGGATCTACCCTATCACCTGCGCGATGAACCACAATCGGTACAAACCATGATAAACAATACATGAGGATATCATATTTCAAAACCTTACATTAAATTTTATTATTCATTTCTTTCACCATTCATGATTCACATTTAGGCAAAGACAAGCATGGGCCCAAAAGAAACTAATATGCCATTCAACTTTCAGAGTTAATGTTTGGTTCAATTATCACATTTATCATCCCAACTAGGCTTCAAGGATTAGGCCCAACCAAGCTTCAAGGGGAGCGAAGCATGCTAAGCATCAACCCAACTTGGCTTCAAGGACCAAACCCAACCCAGCTTCAAGGGTTTGTAACATCCCAACTAGGCTTCAAGGACTAGACCCAACCAAGCTTTAAGGGGAGTTAAGCATGCTAAACTTCAACCCAACTTGGCTTCAAGGATTAAGGCCAACCCAGCTTCAAGAGATTGTTACTATAATATCCCAATGTGTGCCCTAGAAGTTTGGATATAATTGTTGTTTGTTTGAATTATGTGTATATGTTATGTTGATAAGAAAAGAAAGGGAAAAGAGAATGTTTAGGTATTGTTTAAAAAGGAAAGTAATGTGTAGAGAGAAAGTGTATATGTTGGGTATATGGTAATATATATAACATATATGAGGGTCAAATGAGGAGTCAAGGGAAGAAGATATTTTATTTGTGATATGTGAAATTACCTAAATGGGCAAGTGAAAAGAGAGTTAAAACAAATGGAAAAGGGTATTTAGGTAAATTCTTGTTTTGGAATACATGGTGGAGATTTAAAGAGATGATAACTGGACTTCTCTTCATTTTTCCTCTTCTTCTCTTTCCCATGTTGGCCGGCCATCCCATAGCAAGAGAGCAAAGTGAGATTTGTTTATTCCAAGTTTCAAATTGAAGGAAGAATCAAAGGATTAAGTTGGAGATTTGTGGAATTTCATCAATTTTGGTAAGTACTCTCTTGATCCTTTTGTTATTTTTGAAGTTGTGTTTGAGGTGAGTTATGATTTGTTGTTCTTGTGATTTGGTGTGTTTGAGATGTGTTTATAAGTGTTGAAATTGATTGTAGGTTACAAAGTTAAATAGGTGTTGGTTTTGGTTTGAAGATGGTAAGTTAAGTGGATGTTGATATTGAAAGAATAAGAGTGATGTTGGTTTTAGGGTTTTGAAGTGGTAAGTGATTTAATGTGTTGTTGATGTATTGTTAATGTGAATATTGTGATGAACATGTAAAATAAGTGTTAATGACATAGTTTATATCCATTGGAATAAGGTTATGTTGTGTACAATGTGTTTTAATTCAATCAAAATAAATTTGGCTATGTTTAGGGTTTTATTTTTGAGAGACACGGCCAAACCAAGGAAGAGACACGGCCAAGCTAAAGAATTTTTGGGAGACACGGCCAAGTTTGAGAAAATTTGGCCATGTTGGATGATTTTTGGAGAGACACGGCCACTGTCTTGGCCGTGTCCCTTGCCCGTGTCTGCTACTGGATTTTTGGGTTGAGAGACATGGCCACAAGCTTGGCCGTGTCCCTTGAGGGTGTTGGCTACTGTGATTGTTCCTTGCTTTTCTTACATTGTTTTGATTCTTCAAAGATCTTTTTGTACCTAAACCTAAAAGTAAACACTCTAAACACTTTTAAAACAAAGAATGATCCATACAAATGTATGTGGAAGATTATAAATCAATGAATAATGTAAAGTGTTAGGTATATATATGAATAATAAATATGAAATATGATTTGAGATATAATGATGATGCATATGATACTATATGAACAATGTTAAGTTTTATGCATTGTGAATCTTGTGAATGGTAATGTGTTATATGAATAATGTACTTTGAAATGTTATATCAATGAGGCCATTGTGATTGGCTATGATGATTCAATTGAAAGAAATAAGGCATGTTTGCCTAGATGATGATGAGAATCGAGAATGGAAATGATAATGAAATAATGAATGAATTGTGTGGCTAATGTGTTATTCCATTTTCAGAGTTTTTTGTTGGTGGCATGCCTAATATTAGTAACAATCTCTTGAAGTTAGGTTGGATTTGACCCTTGAAGCCTAATTGAGATGTTACAACCCTTGAAGCTAGGTTGGGTTGGTTCTTGAAGCCAAGTTGGGTTGATACTTAGCATGCTTTGTTCCCCTTGAAGCTTGGTTGAACCTAATCCTTGAAGCCTAGTTGGGTTTATGATAATGATAAATGTGATAACAAAACCAAAGCATTAACTCTGAAAATTGAATGGCATATTAGTGTGTTTTGGGCCCATGCTTGTCTTTGTTTATATGTGATTCATTAATGGTACAATAATTGAATAATGAAATCCATGGAAGGACTTTGAAATGTGATATGTTTATATGTGTATGGTTCATGAAATTTAAAGGTGTGATGTTAGTTTTCCACCTATGTTGTTGCTTTTATTAGTAACATGTGTGACATTGCATTGTATTAAAGCATAATGTTAGTATACTTTGTACTACTAAGCCGTTGGCTTAGCGCGATAGTGTTTGATCGCGCAGGTGACAGAGTTGAACCTGAGAGCTCCTCGAGACCAAGTGAGACTAGACATTGAGGATTTTCTTTTGGGACTTAAAGATCAGAGACGAGCTGCCAATCATGTATATATATATTCTATGTTTTGTAATCTTTGACTTATAACATATTTGTAATAACTTCCACTGTGAATTAATAAATGTTTTTATATATGGTGTCTTTTGGATTTCTTTTAAAATGTTTAAGATTGGTTCCACTTATTTACAAAGATATTTGTTGTGTATTATTTTAAAAACTGTGGCATTTTCTATATTCAATATACGTATATTACGATCGTTTAAGCATGCTTGGTACGTATACGGGATATAGGGGTGTTACAGTTACTATTAGGCATGCCACCAACAACAAAACTCTAAAAATTGACTAACATATTAGACACACAATTCTTTTATTATTTCATTATAAATTCCATTCTCATTTCCTCATAATCATCTAGACAACCATGCCCCAATTATTTCATTTGCATCATTATAGCCAACAACAATGGCTTCACATCTCATCATTAGAGTATACATAACCAATTGCATTGGACATACATTTTGAATGATCATCATATCTTTCACATTATGGAAATCATAATATTAATCAAATGTATCAACCATGTAATAGATTACTTAACACATTTACAACCAAATGTGTTAAGTCCCAATGTCATGTAAATGTATGCAATAATGTATGGTTTGTACTTACCTCAAGAGCAACTCACACAACAAAAAACTCCTCTTCCAAGAATCATTCAACACTTGGATTAGGGCAACTCAATCTCTTCAAAACCTAATCCAAAAGTGATCATACATACTCACTTAGAGGTACACATGAGATAATATAGATAAGAACCAACGAGGACAAACTTTACACATGACACGCTCAACAACACGGGCGTGTCCATGACCGTGCCTTAAATCCACAACATAGAAGCTTTGACACGCTCAGTGACATGGGCGTGTCACTGGCCGTGTCAATCCTCCCTCAACCCAGTAGCTATGACACGCTCAGTGACATGGGCGTGTCACTAGCCGTGTCAATCCACCAGCATCACAATAGTTATGACACGCTTAGTGACATGGGTGTGTCACTGGCCGTGTCAATCCACCAGCATCACAGTAGCTATGACACGCTCAGTGATATGGGCGTGTCAATGCTACTACAACACAGAAGCTGTGACACGCTCAGTGACATGGGCGTGTCACTGCTCGTGTCACCATCCAGAAAATAGAACCATTGACACGCCCAAAGACTTGGCCGTGTTCATAGGCGTGTCAGGCTAAAAATCTTGATTCCGGCAACAACAATACCACATCCAACAAATCTCTTACTTCCACAATTTTCCACTACAAAAAAACTTAACTAAACAAACCAATAAACCATAATAACTTGCAAAAACACCAAAACAATTTAAACATACATCTAACACAAATCACAACTCATCTCATACCCAAAACACAACACTTGCTCTTTCACCAAACCTAACTCTTTCTCTTCAATCCAACCCCAAAATCAACACCAATAAGACCAAACATTCTCAAATACACCACAACCAAATATACACATACCATCAACAATCAAACACCAAACTCAAAACACAAACTTAGAAGAAAACCAAAGAATCAAGTGGAAAACTTACCAAAAGTGATGAAAATCTTTAGAATTCCAATTTGATCACTTGAAACACCTTCAAATCTTGAGTTTGGAAAGACAAAATCTCACTTTCTCTCTTGCTATGGAGTTATCCGGCCAAGGAGAAAAGAAAAGAAGAAGAAGAATAATAGAGAAAAGCAAAGTCAACACTCAACTCTTCTCTCAACCACTAAAACTTCCTTTAATTCTCAACCAAGCAATTTTATTAATATAATATTCATAAAAATCTTCCTCCACTTACTAATTTTCATTTCAATTAATTTAAAAATAAATAAATCTTCTCTTGACCTTCCATTTCTTTAACTTGTATATGTTGTATATATCTCTATATATACAACATATACACTCTTCTCCTTACCTCTTTTCTCTTTCCACTTAAACATATGCACTTAAAACATTTAATTCAAATATAACAATAAATATTCCAAAACTTTTAGGGTATACTTTGGGATATTACATTAAGGCTCAGCTCTATACTGACGGTCAAGCCGGCAAGGATCATAGCAAGGAATTCTGCATGGTGATATGAGAAATCTTCCACCAAGGTACTAACCAACGGATGTTGACTTCAGCGCATGAGTGGATCCAGTCAACCCAGTCAGCATATGAAGAAGTAAGGTGGAGTAGTTTTCTAGCATAGTGATATCGCGGCAAATATCTAACAAAATCCATAGATGGAGTATCAAGCAAGCAAATATGCTCTTAAAGCCAAATCTGTGAGGAAAAAATTAGAAATTAAAAAAAAAGGTCCGCTAAGTTGAAAACCCGCAAGGTCGGCTTAGGCAAAAATTAGAACATCTCGCTAGTTTCAAAAATTCACATGGGCGGACTAGGCAAAAATTAGAGCAATAAAATATAAAAAAAAAGAGGGGGTCTACTAAGCTGAAAACCCACAGGGTAGTTTAGGTAAAAATTAGAAATGCTCGCTAGTTCTGAAAACCCGTATGGGCGGACTAGGCAAAAATTAGAGCAATAAAAAAATAAAAAGAAGAAGAAGAAGAAAAACCTAAATTAAAAACCTGAAAGGGTAGTTTAGGTAATTACCTGAAGCAACAACGGACTCCCGGTCAGTCTCTTTGACAATCCTGATTTAAGTTGGTTTAATCTAACTAAAGTCTCGGCTAAGATCATGGGTATCGGCGACAAGCCTCCTCCATTTGGTCCATGATATCCAATACTCGTGGATCAATATCCCCATCAGAAGAAATAAGCATGAATTGGCCAAGCAAGCATAGACAAAGCATACGTCCCCATGCCTTAGTAGGAGCCAAATGAGAAAGACAAAAGTCAATCAAGGGAGCAAGCAGAATTTTCTCACCTCTCATTAACTGTAGAACTTCGGGCTTTGAACGTTGAATTAACATCTGCATCTTTTGTTGAGTCTTGGAAATCAATACAGGTAACGCCATTTGTTGATTGCTTGGATATCCTAGGATGGCCTCAAATTCTTGAATCAAGGGACATATTTCAAAGCCATTAATTTTAAATGTCCTAGAATCCACATTCCAAAAGATGCCATGACATGTAAAAAAGAATGGTCCAATTTAACATTTTGAAAACACTTCAAAGTTCAATTTTTGACCAAAATATTTGTTTCTAATGAATGGCATTCATATTTTTAAATAGAACTTTTATTTTCTTCAAATGGAGTTCGGTCATTGTGGAAGACTGAAGGAAAATTAGAATTGTTAAAAGGAGTTTTTACGCTAAAGTAGAAAATCTCTTGGCTCCTATATGAAATTATGGCTTAAAAAGTGATTTATATAGGAGGATTGTGCTATTCCAAAATTGATAAGAAAAGCATGAGACCGAGATGCATGAGAAAAGGGTATTGGCGACGAAAGTTCTTTAATTGTCGTGTTACATTTGGTTTTAGTTAATTGGTGTGACTGTGAATGTGAAAAGGAAAGTTGTAGCGCAATAATGATGAAAAAAAAAGTGTTGCAGTAAAAATTACATATAATCATTATTATTTTTATACTTATTATACAATATTTCCTCAATTGATACAATATTTATACATCACTAAGAAGGAGGTGGTAGATCATCAAATAAAGCTCTGAAAAAATCATTGCCTGTTGGAGGAGGAGGCATATCACCCGTCCTAAGTCCGTCTGAAGTAGGAGCACCAAAATCTCTATTACCTTGGAGTTCCAATCTGTAACAGTCCTCATCAGAAGTATATGAAAGGATCTCATGGTCATCAGCTTGGGGGCCTCTAGATGAAGAAGCACCAGGATCTCTCATCCCCTGAAATCAAAAGTCTCAAAAATTTTGTTCTGACTGATGGTACAAATTTTCAAAATGGGAAACCTGTTGACGACTAGCGGCCAACTCTTCTTGAAGTTTCTTATTTTGTTCTTGAAGTATCCACTGTGAGCCAAAAAGGAAAAAAGTAAGAGCATACATAATCATGCATACATATAGCATAAATTACCATGAAATAAGAAAACTTACCAGGTAATTCATATCAATACCCTGTGGATGAGATGGCACATCCGGTGGACTAGAATGAGCAAATGAAGGAGCAGTAAAAGAAGGTCTAGCCATATGATCAAATGATCCAGCGGCCTGCAACAATCATTAAAAAAGTCAAAATAAGTTAAAAAAGAAGCGATTGCAATGGAAAAATGGTAAAAGTGTACCTGAGAGGTGCTAGCCCCGAGCTGTGGAACAAACTCTCCTCCCTCTCCATGATGTTCCTCTTCATCTCTACCCTCATTTTCTTCAGGAATTTCCCGTACACCAATAGGAGATATGTCAAAGTTCAAAAGCCCTATTTGAATAAACTGGGTATAAGATGCACCCGTTGGATAGAGAAAGGTTTCAACATCATAACTGTGCCAAGCCAACCACCATGCATTCTCCGACATTGATGTGATATTCAAGGTATACTCCAGGCAATGCATTGGGATCCTCCACTGCTCGGGACCAAGAAACCACTCGTATACTCTCTCTCCGAGAAACTAGCCACTAGACACAGGGCCGGCAATGACTCGACGGGTATGTTGAAAAGGCAGTGCGGCATTCATGGAGGAAGTCCAGTTTGTCCGCTCTTCTGTGTTCCACCAGGCCAAATTCACCTACAAAATGACATAAGGTAAGTAAACTTTTATTTAAATTTTAAAGTATACTAATGCTATTTTACCTGGTCCCAGGTTAGGCAACTCAAGAAATAGCGTTGACTGTGCACATGGTGAGAGCTGAGAAATTTTACATGATCTGACAACCAAAAATTTAATCTCAAATACCCGAATCTCTCTCAGGAAATACCAGGTAGCCTCACAAGATTGTGCTCATATACCCATGCCTACAACAATAATAAAAATCAAATTCATGCAAGAATAAGAATGGAATTTGACATTGGTGGAAGAAGAGTACCTTGACAACCACCATAAAGCCAATGAAAGACTTCTTATTTCTGCAAATTTTGTCAAGACCATTGTAAAGACAGGCAAGACAAGCTTCACTCCAGCCGTAAAGTGGTACCATACTCATATCAGTAAGGGCCCTCAACATCGACAAATGGATGGCGGATTCGGTGCTGCCTAAAATGGTCGATCCCAACAAATACAGTAAAAATCCTCGGGCATATTTCTTGGCTATTTCTCTATGAACCCGTCCTTCATAGTTCATCCAATAACTCCAAATTGGTTCAATTTTTATCTTGAAAGGCCCTTTAAATGATGGTTCCATACCGATTAACTACTGGATTTCTTCGAATGTTAGAATATCATTGGTAAGGGGGACTGGAAGGCCATAGTACCGGATACCAGTTATGGCTGTATAATTGACCAGGCCAATGGTCATTTCTCCTATAGGAAGGTGAAAAGTATGGGTCATGTCCATCCACCGTTTTGACAATGATTGAACCACACTCTTGTTTATCAGATACTCCTCGGATGGTAATTGCAAGATGAAGTTTTCAAAATCGTAATCTCGGATAATTCGTCTTACCCGAGAAGGTGCTACATCATACCATTGTCGAGCTTTATAGAAACATCCTCCACTCCGGATAACGCAACGATCATGCTAACACAGAGTCAGGTAAGTCAACACAAGGTAAGTATATCATCATATCAATACCATTAATTTTTAGGCTAAATTTATTTTTAGTCTATCTATTTACTTAAATTCTTAAATATATTCATCCAGATAATTTATTTTTCCTAAATATAAAAAAAACAACAAAAAATAAACAAAAAATAAAAAAGAAAATAAAGAAAAAATATAAAGAAAAAGAAAACAAAGAGAAAAAATACAAAAAAATAGAAAAAAGGAAAAAAAACAAAGAAAGGAAAACAAAAAAAAACAAACACTCAAAAAATTAAAAAATAATAAAAACACAAAAACAAAAAATAATTTACTGTTAAAATAAATAATTACCTTACTCTTTTGATTTGAACTATGATGAAGCAGCATTCCGGCTAATAGACTTATATTTTTATCTTCATGCCGCCAAATAAACTCCAATAACTCAGCATTAGATCGAGTTCTTGATCTTAAAGCATGCATTTTTTTTACAACTATATGTCAAAACTCTCTAAACTCTCTAAAATAAATGATGAATGAAATGAAAGAAATCTGCCGAAGAAATCAGTTTCATTTATATAGAAAAATGGCAAAGGAAAAGGACAAAAAAATAGTATTCTCGTGAAAAAAAGAAAAAGTAAATTTTACTATTGATAAATAGTAAGTTACTATTTATAAATAGTAAATAAATAGTGATAAATAGTGCATAAACTGTAACTACACATTAAATAAATAGAAAATTCAATTATTCAATTCAATCATTCAAATATTTGTGTGTATATAAATATTTTTGCACTTTTAAAAATATTTTTACACGCAGGGGGCAAGGAGAAGATATGTGCGTGGCAAAAATTAGCTAATTTTTTTGCAAATTCCTTTAGTATACTACTGACTATAATTATTTTTTTTTACAGACAATTAAATCTCTCTTAGCTTAGGTCTAGAATCTAAATTCTCTCTTAAGTCCAGAACTTAGCTCGGGTCCAGAAACCAAATTACCCTTAGGTCCAGAACCTAAATTCCTTCTTAAGTCCAGAACTTAGCTTAGGTCCAGAACCTAAATTCCCTCTTAAGTCCAAAACTTAGCTCGGGTCCAAAATCCTAATTACTCTTAAGTCCATAACTTAGCTCGAGTCCAGAACCCTAATTACTCTTAAGTCTAAAACTTAACTCGGGTCTAGAACCCAAACTATCTCGGGTCCAGAATCTAAGTCTTTTTCGAGTCCAGAACTCAAACCAGGTCCAGAACCTAAATCATCCCGGGTCCAGAACCTAAGTCTTTTCAGAGTCCAGAACTCGAATCAGGTCTAGAACCTAAGTCTTTTCCGAGTCTAGAACTCGAACCGGGTCAAGAACCTAAACCATCTCAGAAAAATTAAGTCTTATTGCTTTTCACTCTCTTTTGTTGTAGTCTCAGATCGTTTAAGCAGGGGGCAAACTGTAGACCCTTAATTTTTGACCCAGTCTAGTCCGATATTTTTTATATAGTCCAAAATATTTTTTGTGGTATTTTAATTAAATAATATTTATTTTAGTACTTATTATTTATAATTTTTAATAAAAATAAAAATGGTAAAGTTAAATAAATAAAAACAAATAAAAATCGACGGTGAAAAAATCAGCGACGAAAAATTTCATCGCCGAAGGTGAATCAGCCACAGGCCAATTCGCCCGCAGGAATTTCCTGCGGGCAAATCTGCCATAGGCCATTTAGCCACAGGAAATTCCTGCAGCGAAATGGCCTTGGGCCTGGCACACACCCTAGCAGCTCACAATTTTCACCCACAATTTTCCCAGCCAGCACTCGCAGTTTTTGCCAGCAGTTTTTTTCGCCAGCGTAGTTTTTTCCGAAACTAAATTCTATTTGGTTTTAGTTTCTTTTCCTAATTAATTTTAGTTTCCTTAGACAATTAGAAGTAGGTTTATCATTTTTTCTATAAATACCATATTAAAACATAGAATTAGCGGACTGTTGATCGAGAGGAAAAAATTGTTTGATTGGATTAGACACTCAACCATTCGATCGGCCAAAAGAAAAGCCCTAAGAAGTAAGAGACATTAGCAAGAAGAAGCAATCAATCCATCAAAGGCAGTAACACTACCTTTGTCTTTATTCATCCAGAAGCAAATTATGGAGGAACCAACGAACGAAGGTTTAATTATAAATTTTTTATTTAATGTTATTTACAATATTTCTATCGTTTGTTTTTTATATTAAGATAGTAACCTAAATTATTAAACTTAGTAATATGTTTTACATTAAATTGTACATTCATCTGGTAGCCTTAGTCAGTAATCAAAACTTCAAAACCCTAAAATTGTACTTCTCTTGCCAGAAACTTTAAAACCCTAAATTACTCTTCTGCTTCTAAAAACCTTAAAAACCCTAAATTGTTTCTTCTATTTCTAAAAACTTTTAAACCCTAAATTATTTTCCCCGAACTATTTTCATATAAACCCTAACTTTTTGTCCAAAATTTCCAAATGTTTTCTTAAATCTCCAAACCCTAATCTTATTTACAGTTTCTAAAATCATAATTATTTTTATAAAACTCTAAATTGTTTTCTAAAATCCTAAGATCAAATATGTTTTCCAAAATATCAAAAACCCTAATTTTCTCAAAACCCAATACAGTAAACCCTAATTTTCCTAAATCCTAAATTCTTAAAACATCAAAACTTTATGACAAATTCATCAACACCCTAAACCTTAATTCTTAAAACCTCAAAACTTTATGACAAGTTCATCAACACCTAAAACCGTAATCCAGTGAACCTAAAATTACAATCCAGTTAACATGAATTATAAACTCTAATGTCTTAATATTCCAAAACTCTAATTTCATGATGTTACCCCTAAACCCTAATTTGACTAACTAAAAAACCTTACTACTTTCTTAAATTTATAAAACCCTAATCCATTCCAATTTTCTAAAAGCTTTACAGTAGCCTAAATAATAATAATAATAATTCTAAAATCCCAAAAACCTAAATGTTAATTAAAGAACTCTAAATTGAGACATAAACCTAAAATTGTATCTTTATTTGCTTTATTTAATTTTAGATTTGATTATGTAGTTGATTATATGTTTTAATGGTTGATCTATTTAATTTCAATGCTTGTTTATTTAATTTATCATGGATGGATATTTTCTTTATTATTATGATTATTATTTGTTTATTTTAGTATTAAAATTGTAAGAGGTATGTTTCCACCTTGTGGGTACCTTATTTGTTAAGTATTATGTAATTTTAATTGCTTTTATATTTTGGACCAATGTAAAGGACATGTTTCCACCTTTTGATGGGTGTCTTATTTAGTTTAGACATGGATGATGTAAGGACATGTTTTCATCTTCAGATGGGTGTCCATTTATTTGCTTTGTTTGGACGTTGCTTTGATTTTAATATAATGATGCTTTATTTTAATTGTTGCATGTAATATGGATAATATTGTTATACTTAAGAATTTTATAATATTAAGACCTGCAAAAGAGGCCGGTTCCAATGAACCGGGCATTGTGGAGGTGCTGGGCCATTTCTCACCTTCCCCACACGTATCCAACTTTTCAAACCCATTAGAGGGTTACGAATTTCTTAGGAATTGAATTATCTACCCCTTTCTTTTTCCCGGCCCGTCCGGGTGGCGACTATATTTACTCAAGGCTTAGGTCCATGTTCTCTAAGGCCCCGAGCCTAAATAGTGCAGAAGTCGCAAGAACCATTCCACTTGGAGTGGGGGCGAAAATCCCCGCTCACAAGATGTTTCTTTTCCTTTCATAATTTGTCATCACCTTTTGCTATTGTGTTTATTTGTTTTATCAATATATGGTCAAATAATTAAAATAGTGCACATGGAACAATTTTAATATTAATTTTATTTTATTAAATTGGGGAACAACCAAACATAAAGCCAGCATACACAAGATTACTCTTGTTGCCAACTAGCCCTTTCAGGTTTTCTAATTGATAATTTTCTCTCGCTTAGCCATAATTGTTGCCTAGTCTGCCCTTTCGGGTTTTTGAAACTAGCGGACTGCTCTAACTTTTACCTAGCCCTCCCTTTTTTGGATTTTCAACCAAGCGAGCTCTTTTTCTTTCTTTCTCTTTTTTTTATACATAAAACCTCTTCAACCTGTCAATGTTCACTGGCTCACTAAACTCGTTCCCATCTATGTCTGATAACTTAACTGCACCCTTATTCATGACTCATTTCACAACATATGGCCCTTCCCAGCTAGGCCTAAATTTCCTTCTTGGATCAGATACATTAGGCTTACATTGTTTCAACACTAAATCACCGACTTTGAGTTTTCTAATCTTAACTCTTCTATTATAGGCTT
This sequence comes from Garcia nutans, assembly GCA_947685225.1. Classification (NCBI taxonomy): domain Eukaryota; kingdom Viridiplantae; phylum Streptophyta; class Magnoliopsida; order Malpighiales; family Euphorbiaceae; genus Garcia; species Garcia nutans. Next base: position 16,121,964 of record CANTUV010000032.1, read on the forward strand.
GAGCTATCCTCCTTTGATACAATTGATGATTATACAATGCTTATAACCTTCTCTCCTCTAGTAAAGCTAACTGTGTGTATCTCCTCACTACCCATTCCATCTCAGGCAGTTTAGCTTCCAAGACCACTCTCAATGACTTGATCTCAATTTCAATTAGCAACACTGCTTCCATCCTATAAACTAAAGAGAACGGTGTCATTTCAGTCGGCGTTCTCACACTTGTTCTGTATCCCCACAAAGCAAAAGGAAGCATCGTTGACCAATCCCTGAATATCTTGGTCATCTTGGACAAGATTTGCTTAATTATCTTGTTTGTTGCTTCTATTGCACCATTAGCCTTTGGTCTATAAGGAGAGGATCAATGATGATGGATTCGGTATTTTAAGAATAAGTTCTTAACTGCACCTTGGAACTGTACTCCATTGTCTGATATCACACTGTGTGGGACTCCATACCTGCAGTTGAGCTTCTTTTCAATAAATCTAGCCATTTGACTTGCCCCCAGTTTGCTGAAAGATTCGGCTTTGACCCATTTTGAAAAATAATATACCGCTACTACAATGAAATGATGACCATTTAAGGCTGTTGGATGTATCTCTCCTATAATGTTAATTCCCCAAGTTGCGAATGGACAGGGTGAAGACATAGAATGCAATTCTTCAGGAGGCATATGATTCAAATTACCATACATCTAACATTGCTTGCACTTCTTCACAAACTCAATACAATCTCTCTCCATGGTCAGCCAGTAGTAACCTTGTCAAATTATCTTCTTAACTAGGGCTAAACCACTCATGTGTGGACCGCAACTTCCCGTGTGTATTTCTGACATGATATGCTCCACTTCAGGCTTCCTCAAGCATATTAAGTATACCCCCATCAGGCCATCTTCGATATAACTCTCCATGAAAGGTGATGTATTGTAAGGACCACTGCCTTATGGCTCTTCTTTCTTTCTTTGTTGCTCCCAATGGGTATTCTTTCTCTTCCAAAAAGCATCTTATAGTGTCATACCACGCATCATGGTCTATATCAGTTTCCATGATTGTCTCATTTTCATAGCAAGGAGTTGATGAACTGGTCAAAATCGGAGGTATAAGGAATAAGTTGACAGGATTTTCCCATACCGAAGCCAATGTGGCTAGGGCATCAGCTATCTGGTTTTCTTCTCTTGGTAGGTGTATAAACCCGCACTCCTTAAAGTTCTTCTTCATCATGGTCAAGTAATGGTGGTATGGTTTTAGCTTTTCTGCTTTTAACTCCCACTCTCCATTTACTTGGGATACTACTAGCAAGACTAAAGACTTCCACCTTATCCACCTTCATAATCATCAGGGTTTCTAAACCAAAAATACATGCTTCATACTCCACCATATTATTGGTCGCCCTGAATTTTAACTTCTTGGCTAGAGGGATAAGCTCCCCTTCGGATGATTATAGTATGACTCCCAAACCTACTCCTTTCCTATTCAATGCTCCATCAAAATACATTTTTCATCCTTGTACTTCTATGGCCTCTAAATGTTCATCAGGAAATTTCAAGACTACCTCTTCGCTATTCGGTAATGGTTGTTGGACCAAGAATTCTGCCACTGCTCTACCTTTGATTTTTTTTTAGTTACATACTCAATCTCAAATTCTTCCATTATTATCAACCATCGCCCATACTTCCCAATCAAAGAGGGTGTCTCCCTTAAGTATTTTATCAGATCCAACCTGGAAATTGCTTGCACACTATAAGATTAAAAATAATGTTGCAACTTCTTAGAAGACCAAACCACAACTATACAGGTCTTGTCAATGATACTATACTTAATTTCATAAGGTAGGAGCTTTCTACTCAAATAATAAACCGTGTGCTCAATCCCTGACTCATATGCTTGGGCTAGCATGGCTCCTATTGACTCTTCTTCTACTGCTAACTATAGTAACAAGGGTTTACAGGGTTTAGGAGGTTTTAAAATAGGTCGATTTAGCAAATACTCTTTTATTCATTCAAAGGCCTTTTGACACTCTTCATTCTACAGGACTAGCTGATTCTTTTTAAGCAATTTGAAAATAGGTTCACAGATTGTGGTGAGCTTTGCTATAAACCTGCTATTGTACTATAATCTACCAATGAATCCCCGAACTTCTCTCTCTGTCTTAGAAGCTGGCATATCCCTGATTGCTTTAACTTTTTCAGGGTCAATCTCCATACCATTTGGACCAATCACATGTCCCAACAATTTGTCTGAGGTAACCCCAAACACACACTTCTTCAGGTTTAGCCTTAGCTTATACTTCAATGCTCTATCGAAGAATAATTCTAAGTTTTGGAAGTGTTGTTCCCTTGTATATGATTTCACCATCATATCATCAACATACACTTCAACTTCTTTGTGCATCATGTCATGAAATAATGTGGTGGCCATCCTTTGGTTGGTTGCTCCAACATTCTTTAACCCAAATGGTATTATCCTATAACAAAATATACCCCATGTAGTAATGAAGGTAGTTTTGGTTTTATCCTCTTGGGCCATTAACACTTGGTTGTATCCAGAAAACCCATCTAAAAATGAGTGTAGCACGTTAGAGGCTGCACTATCAATGAGGACATCTATATGGGGTAAAGGAAAATCATCTTTAGGGGAAGCCTTGTTTAAGTCTCTATAGTCCACACAGACCCTAATTCTTCCATCTTTCTTTGGTACAGACACTATGTTGGCTAGCCAATCTGGATAATATATCACTTCAAGGAACTTTACTTGTATTTATTTAGTGTCTTCTTCTTTAACCAATTCATCCCATTCAGGTCTTAACCACCTAAGCTTTTGTTTGACAGGTTTCATGTGAGTGTAAGTAGGAATCAGATGTTTGGCTATGGCTCGATCTATTCCAGGCATATCCTCGTAAGACCAAGCAAATACTTCTTCATATTTTTTAAATATTTTTTCAAATCTCTCTCTCTCATCAGGAGTAGGGTTGGATGCTATGCTAATGTTTTTAGGATTTTTGGTTGTTTCCAAATTTAATGATTGTGTATCAACAGACTTAATATTAAAGATGCTCATGTAAGCACTATTTGAATGTATGCAATCATCAGGACAAACATCACAAGAGTAAGCAAAATCAGACTTTATTACATTCATTTTGGAAAAGAAAACATCATCATCCTCATACAAAGCAGATAAATTAAAATCAAAATCATTGTCATTGTTCTCAAAATCATAAAGCAGGACATCTTTAAATTTTTCTTCAACCAGGGCAGCAATCTCCTCTGGAGTTTTCTCAGCTTTTAGGACAGCTTCCTTCTTCCTTTTTGGATTGGGCTCCTTGTCGACTGGCAGGATAAGCTCTTTCTTCACTTGTTCCACTATCTTGGCAACATCAATAAAAATTTCAAAACCCGAGATCAACTTTTCAATGAACATGATTGGCTCGGGCTTTTCTTGGAGTGGTCCCATGTCTGGAGCTTTGACAAAGATCTCTTCAAGTGGTGGGAAGCTCATCGTCTTATTCTTCTTTGGCTGGACATTTTTGTCGATTTCTTCATACCCTAACCCTTTTTTGGAAGTTTGAGTTTTGAAATCTGGAAGCTTTATCACATCGGCCTTGCCATTTCCATGACCAGCTCTAGGAAGGTAACTCATGCTCTTGTAGACACTTAAATTTTTTACCCAGTCCGGTCCAATATATTTTAATTAGTCCAAAATCATTTTTGTATTGTCCAATATATTTTAATTAGTCCAAAATAATTTTTGTTATCTTAATTAAATAATATTTGCTTTAGTATCTAATTTTTATTAATAAAAAATAATAAAAATAAACAAATAAATTAAAATAAAAATCGGCGACGAAAAATTTCATCGCCGAAAAGGGTTGCGGCGAAATGGCCCACATGCCAATTTTCGCCCCGCAGTCCGCAGCCAGCTGCGGCAGCTTTTTTGCCAGAGCAATTTTTTCGCAGCAGTTTTTTTTCGCCAACGCAATTTTCCGCAGCAGTTTTTTTTCGCCAGTAAAATTTTTTCGTCGCAAATTTTTTCGAAACCAAATACAATTAGGTTTCGGTTTCCTTTTCTTAATTAATGTTAGATTCCTTGAATAACTAAAATTAATCATAAAAATCTTCTATAAATAAGGACTAAAACAACACAGAAAGGGGGAGGTGAAATTTGGGATTGAAATTTAAGAGAAAAAAGAGGACAATCGAGTGAATTGAAAAACTTTGAATCAATCAGACTTTTTGAGAGAAACAAATAAGCAAATTCAATCCATCAAAGGCAACCATCTTGCCTTTGTTCTTGTTCATCCAAGAAACAATTTTTGGTGGAACCAACAAACGAAGGCACAAATTTCTTTATTTGTTTCATTAATTTACAGTAGCTTCATCACTCAAGATTAAAAATTATTATTTCTATTTATTTTGATTCAAAAACTCCTAGAACATTAATTTATCTTTTCTAAAGCTTAAAAACCTTAATTCGTATCTTTGTTTTCCAAAAATCTTAAAATTGTTGTTTTTGTTTCTTCAAAATCTTAAAGCCTTAATTTGCTTTCTAATTTTTCAAAACCCTAAATTGAATCTGTTTCTTTCCAAAAACCCTAAAAAATATCTTTTCTATTTCTTTAAACCTTAAATCGTTTGGTTTATTTTCATAAAGCTTCATAAAACTATAAATTGTTTTTCCAAATTCTAAAATCAAATCCATTGTCCGAAACCCTAAAAATCTCAATTCAACTTTAGAATCAAGACAGTAACCTCAAACCAATTATTCTAAACCCTAGTTTTCTTAAACCCCAATTCCCTTAAAACCTTAAACCCTAATTTTTCTACATCCTAATCTTTAAAATCTTAAAACCTTATAAATTTAAATATTAAAATTCAATATTTTAAATACAAAATAATGATCCAGTAACTATAAATCATAAATCTAAATGTTTTAAAGTGTCCAAACCCTAGTTTCATGATTTCACTTCTCAAACACTAATTTGGTTAATCAAAGAACTTTATCAACCTCTTAAATTATAAAACTTTGCTCCATTTCATTTCTTTTATAATTTACAGTAGCTAAAACCCATGAATTCCATAACCCTAAACACATTAAATAAAAAGTAGGACGGTTCCAATGAACCGGGCGTTGTGGGGGTGTTGGGCCATTTCTCACCTTCCCCACACGTACCCAACTTTCCGAACCCATTAGGTGGTTGGGGATTCTTTAGGAATTGAGTCATCCACCCCTTTCTTTTTCCCAGCCCGTCCGGGTGGCGACTCCATTTTTTTTTTGGATTTAAGTCCGTGTTCTATAAGGCCCCGGGCCTAAACAGTGCCGAAGTACCAAGAACCATTCCACCGGGAGTGGGGGCAAAAATCCCCGCTCACAGTGGCGACTCCACTGGGGATAAGAGAAGTTGATTCCGTTGGTCTTTATATTATTCTATTCTTTCTTATAATATTATTATCCATTGCATCATGTGTTTTTTCTAAGCCCAAAATATGTTTTTTTTTTAATCTTTTTACAATGGGCCTAGAAATAAAATTATTTTCATCCAACCTTTTCTTACAAAGAGCTTGAAAATTATTTAGGCCAATTACGAAATACCATAAATCAATTGTGAGCCTAGTTTATACTAAGAATAATTAATCATGGGCTTGTTTTTGGCATGAATCATTAGTAACTTTTTTCAAGTGAGAAATCTATTTATAATAAACCTCTTAATTTTGTTTTAATCCAATATAGCATAAAAGCTACTATAGTTGGTTAAATGGATTAAAACCCAATTAATGTGAATTATTATGAGTTGATTTCCATTTTTAAAAATATAACTATTGGTTGAAATGTTCGAGGGAAATATTCAAAAACAAGATACCCCATGTTGGTATTTTGTTAACCATATACCTAGGAAAAGAGACTCACCATTCGTGTGTGGATGTTAAAAGGTTGGAAGGAGAGTCCTAATTATCTTTCTTTGTTTATTATTTGTGCATGCATGCATCTCATATCATTAATCCTTTATGGCTCATAGACCTGAAGTATGACAATTCAAGAGCATACAACAATACCATCGACAACATTGACTTTAATTCAAGTGCCTCATTGGAAGGATGGATGCAAACCAGCTAAGGGATATAATCGATGAAGTTTTCAAAGCTAGGATGGCCGAACTACAAGACCAATTGGTTGAAATTATGAAGACCCAGTCGAAGGAAATTCTGGAGATCATCAACAATGCTAATAAGGCATCTCCCATTGACATAAGAAAGAGGGGAAAGGCAGCATCAATGGAGAACATGTTCACTAATAGAGATCAAATGGAAAATGAAGGATCAATCCTTATTCTACAAGATCAGCCGAATCATATGCTATCTAAATGGAGCAATAAGAGCGACTACCACCTCAATGAGCAAAATAAAAAGAAAAGAAGAGGTGTTGAGAAAAATATAGCAACTGAACCAGCAAAGAGGCGTAAATTTTCAGACTTGGGGAACCTTTGTCAAAAATGTTGGAGAATCTAATGAAGAAGGGATTGTTACAACCTTTGACTCCTCATCCTTTCCCTAATCCTTTTCCGCCTAACTTTGATATTAAAGCATTTTGCCAATTCCATCAACGGCTCATACACAAAATGGACAACTGTATGAAGTTGAGGCATGAGATCCAGAATTTAATTGACAGTGGAAAGCTGCTTGAGCCTAATAAGCCCAACATTAAGAATAAGCCTCTACCTAAAATTAGAAGCGCCACCTCTTGCAACCTTCATGAAGAGTTTTATCTTGTCATCTCATCATGATATGGATAGAGAAGCTGCTAAAGAGGATGTACTACTAAACAAGTTTGGATTAGCTATGGATGATGAAGCAATGACCTTCGATGATGGAAAAATCCTTACCCTTGAGATGTCTAAATAAATGAAGTGTCTTCGACTCCAACTCAATGAACTTCCCTTAGCTTAAATGCTGCTTTTCAATTTTACTGGAACTATTGTGTTTTTCAAATTTAAAGTTGTTTGAATAAATTACATTTATCAAAATTTTTGTTGGTCTTTATTCATTTTGGTGCTCAACCAATGAGGAATCTAGTTTGATAATTCATGTATTAATATATTTATGCATTATGACTCGAATGACTTTACTAGGTGAGGGAATTGCTCTATAGCATTGAGTTGTGTATGCTTACTTAGAGAGGACTCCTGCATAATTACCTTTCTCTAGGTCCTAGTCAGTCTTAGAACATGCTTTGACAAACTTTCGAGGAGAAATTGAACTCTGCTTATTTAAGAGAGAAATGATCTAGGCATTATTTGGTTAGCCAACAACTTGCATCCACCCTATTAAATATCAATCCCTAGTTGTTCCTTTGAGCCTTCATAAAATTTCAGCTTTCTTTTCATTGGCATATAACCCTAACAACCTACCCTGAGCTGTTGTGATACTTTTGACAAGTCTTATGATCACTAAGATGAAGAGGCAAGAAGATCAAATAAATGAATGAATAGTCAAGATCATAAGGATAGTTGATGTTCTCAAGACCATAAGGATAGTTGAAGTTCACCTAATATCTCCAATATATCAAGACAACATCAGAGTAATGAATGATTAATCCCTGTTAAAGAAGATTTTTGTCACCCCACTCATCCATTATTGGAAACCAAAGTTAGTACAAACAAGACAACTCTTTTAGAGCTAGAACCAAACAAAAAAAACCAAAAAAAAAAAGAGAAGAAAAGAAAAAAAAGAAGAAAAGAAAAAAAAGAAGAAAAGAAAAAAAAAGAAAGGACAAAAGAAAAAAGGAAAAAAGAAAAAGGAAGAAAGATAAAACCTAAAAAGGCGGTTCAAAAAGTCAACTGAGTTCTCTTTTACCTAAGGCAACAAAAGGCTTCCATTTGGTTTATATGTAATATCCCAAAATATACCCTAAAAGTTTTGGAGTTATTGTTATATTTGGAGTTAATGTATATGTTTAATGGAAGTAAAAAGGGAAAATATTATAAGATGATATATATATATATATATAAGGAAATATGGGAATATAAATACCATATAAAAGATATATACATATACATCACATATACATGGGATATAAAGTGGTGTAGGGAAAGTGAGTTATGTATATATTTTTATAATTAATTAATTAATAATTATGATGATAAGGACAAAAAGAAAAAGAGAAAAGAAAGTCAAAGGTTGGAAGAGAGTGTGTGGTGGAGATTTATTGTTTTTATTATTATTGTTATTATTATTATTATTATTATTATTATATATATATTTGAGATAAGAATAAGAAGAGAAGAAAAGGAAAAACGTGTTCTTCTTCTTCTTCTTCTTTTTGGTCGAGGGAGAGAGAGAGAGAGAGAAGCTAGAGAGAGAAGGAGGTGATTTTGCTTTTATTTACACCAAATACTTAAGGATTTCAAGTGGATAGTGAAGATTTGGCTAAGAATCCAAGTAAGTTCTCTTTCTTGATTTCTTTGGTTTATTTGAAGTTGTATGAAGGTTTGATTGTTGATAATTGAAATTAGGGTTGTATTATTGTAGTATGTTGGAGTATGTTTGATTTAATTAGGTTGGTGTTGGTGATTGAAGAGCAAGAGTTGTGTTTAGTGGAATTTCTTTCTGTTTTACAACTAGTAAAGGCTGTGACTTGTATGATTTTTAATTAAATATAGAAAAATGTTCCTGAAGTGAATTTTTGATATGTTGTGCCTATATGAGTCTAGAATTACTGAAAAATATGTTGATTCGATTTTGGAATGGTTATGATTTTGGAAAGATTATTTTTATTAGATCTGTTCCAGCAGGTACCTTAACTGAGACAGCTATATTTCGGGATTTTTAATAAAATGTAGAAAAATTATATTCAATTGAATTTTGGATATGTTGTTTCTTAATGAGTCTAGTATTTGAGAAAAATAATTTGGAACCAAGTTGATTGAATTTAATTTATGGAATTCACAAAGTTTAGAACTGCTGCCAGGATGTAGGGCAATTGGGGCAGTCTGTTTGGGTGAACTATTTGACCAAGATTTTGTGTTCAGTTTGATCTGAAATTTTAAAGAAATGATTTTAAGATGTAAAATTAAGTTCTGTAAAAATTTTAGAGTTTTTAGTCAAGTATATTATTTTATACAAATTTTCAAAATAAGGATAAAATTTAGTCTAAAACCAGAATTTACTATTCATATGGTCATTTTGCTAATATTCCTTTTGGATTAGGTTGTGAAGAGGTTGAATTACCCTAATCTAAGTGTTGAGGATTCTTGGAAGAGTAGGTGTATAGAGTGGTGTAATTTGGTTTTAAGGTAAGTACAAAGTTTATATGATTGCACTTATTTACATGAATTAAGACTTAACACATTTGTTTGTAAATGTGTTAAGTGAATTACTATATTGTCAATATAATTTGATTAAGGTTATGATTGGATGATGTGAAAGATATGAAGATCATTCAAATAGGTATGTACAATGCAATTTGTTATGATAAATATTGTAATGATGAATTGTGCTAATGTGTTTTAAGAAATGATGAAATGTATTGTAATTGTGGTTGGTAATAATGATTGAAATGAAATAAATAGACATGTTGATTATATGATGATGAATTTAAGATATATGCTCAATATAATTGTTTATGTATACTTGAATGATGAAGTGCTATAATGTGAATTGAAATATGATAAGAGGTGAAGCCATTGTGATTGGCTATGATGAATCAAATGAGATGTGAAGCCATTGTGTTGGCTATGAGAATGTAAATGAATTATAATTGAGGCATGGTTGCCTGTTTTGAATATGAAATGAATTGAGAAAGAAATGTACAAAGATATAAATGAAAAGAGTTGTGTCTAATATGTTAATTCAACTTTCAGAGTTCTGGATTTGACGGCATGCCTATAACATATGAAATGTAACAGTCTAGCCGGGTTGAGGATCTCCTCAAGTTGTTGAGTTGATGGTCCAAGAGACTGGGTCTGTTACAAGTGTTAACAGTCTAGCCGGGTTGAGGATCTCCTCAAGTTGTTGAGTTGATGGTCCAAGAGACTGGGTCTGTTACACTATATGAATTATAAATGTGAAATATATGAAAAGTAACAGTCTTGCCGGGTTGAGGATCTTCTCGATTAGTTGGGTTGATGGTCCAAGAGACTGGGTCTGTTACACTATCCATGGATAGAGATATGATATATGTTGCCTACGGGCTTAATTATTGTGATTATGGATCAAAGCAGTAACTCTGAACTTTGAATAACATATTAGTGTGTTCTGGGCCCAGGTCTATCTTGATTTTCGATGTAGTTTATGAAACGTGAAATGAATGAATAATGAAATCTATAGTTGCCTTAATTGGAAATGAAATGTTATGAAATATGTTATGTAATATGTATATTGATATGTTCCTTGTGAGTAGTAGTGATGGAATTGTGGTTCGTGTTATTGATATGTATGCATGTATGTAATATATGAGATTAGTTGAGATATGTGTAAAGTGTAATTGAAAAGGGAAACTACGATAAGAAACTAACAGTACTTAAAGTTAGTATATGGATATACGTTAGAATTTCTATATTGTATGTTTATATTATTCATTTGTACTACTAAGCTCTCGGGCTTAGCGCGGATGTGTTAATCGCGCAGGTGAGTAGATGGTAGATCTGAAGTCTTTCGTTTTACCACAAGAAGAGTAAGAGTTTGTCGAGACCAACTAGAAGGTGATGCATGCATGTAAAATTTTTTAATATTGTGTATTGACTAAAATGTTTTGTTACTATATATTTGGATTGTTTTGAGAAGTAAGGATTTTTTTTTTAATTATAATGAACAGTGACATTCTTATACTTTATATACTTACTGTATGTATACGAGGTATATGTATAGTACTTATATAGGGTATGAGGGTGTTACATTATAAGGACGGATTGACTTGAATTGGTCCCAAACCAACCAAAGATTCGATCAAAATCAGAGGAAAAGGAGAAAGTCCATCCAGTGCTTAAAAGTTCTGTACTTGACAGTCTTACAAGGAAGAAGGACAAAATGATAAAATGCTCAAAGAAAGGGAAGAGTAAGGAAAATAAAGAGAAAGAAAAGGGAAGAGTGAGAAAAATAAAGAAAAGAGAGAAGAAGAAAAGAAACGAATTTGGGAACCAAACTTTTTGCAAGGGAAAAAACTATCCTAATCAAGATCCAGATTAATGCCAAGAAGATAGAAGGAATTTGGAGTCTAGCAAAATTGCCTCCAAGCTGCCTAAAATTCAAATAAGAAATTTATAGTGTGAGGGTTTGTCCATTGTGTCACATCAGCTCCTATCTCAAAATGGCCTTCATTTAACCCATGTCCCTCATAGACCCCATTTCAAGCCTATCAAAGACCTGTTGATCTCTCTTGGTAAGTAGAGTCTATTAGTGGAGATAGTTTGGATAAGCATGCATATGTGATAGAAAGTATTTAAACTTAATGAGACCTTTGGCCAAATAATGTGTATATGCTTATCTAAAGTGCAGTAGTTCTTGCTTCAATAGAAATGATTTTCGAGTTTAGTACAGTAACTAGGGTTGTCATGTTATAGATATGTTAATTTGGAAAATCAAGTCCTGAGGTGCATTGACATTAATTTGGCAAAGCCAACATTTGATTTCAAAATCAAATTTCAAAAAAATCAAAAAATAAAAAAAAGAAAAAGAAAAGAGTTTTGTCATACAAAGCCTTCAAGTTAAGGGAAGTATGTTGAACCTCTAAAGGACACATTGGGCAAAGGAAAGGATTATTGGCAAGGTCATGAAGAAGCTATCAACTGACATGCTGAAACATAGTTTAAAAAGGATGTATCCCTGACTTTGCAACTTGGGATCTCCACCACTCGTATTTTCAACATCTTGAAGATAAAAGCCACAAATGCAAAGCTTTCGATCATTCCAATGCAAGACTTGAACGAGCATCAAAAAGGAACCAATGAGAACACTTCTGCTGATCATCTCGGTCTGTGAGTCGATGGAACAACTGTAAGTATTATTCATGCATATCATGCATACATGAGCATATCACATCGCACTTTCTTGTCTTGTATTGTCTATTCTTTATTAAGGTGAACAACAAACACTCTGTGAAGTAAACAATCAAAAGAAGATATCAAATCAGAAGGGGCATGGAAAGCCTATTTGCTTGTGGAAGCTCCAGTCATTTTGCAAAAGAAGAAATACGTGCTTGTGCGAGGAACTAGATGGCAAAAACATCAATCAGAGCCTGCATAGAAAAATCATGGGTTTGAGCCTACACAGGGGGCAACGCTTCTCCTTTTCAATTTTTGAGTTTATGCATAAACAAAATATTTTGAATATCTTGCCATGCAGGGGGCAAGGAGAAGATACGAAGGCTAGCTAAAAAGGCTGAATTTTTTTCATGTTTAATTAATGAGTAAGAAAAAGAATTCTCAAAAGAATAGAAAAAATCATCATCAATCAAAAGAAAAAATTAGAATCAAAATGCAAAAGACAAAAGGTCAGTCCAGCTAAAAGAGCTGAAGCCAGGATAAAGACCCGATTTCCAATGGATAAAGATCCATATTTCAAGGGTAAAGGCCTGATTTCCAATGGATAAAGGTCCATGTTTCAAGGGTAAAGACCCAATTTTCAATGGATAAAGATTCATATTTCAAGGGTAAAGACCCGATTTTCAATGGATAAAGATTCATATTTCCAGGGTAAAGACCCAATTTTTGCCACGCAGTCCGCAGCCAACTGCTGCAGCTTTTTCGCCAGCGCAATTTTTTCGCAGCATTTTTTTTTGCAAGCGCAATTTTTCCGCAGCAGTTTTTTTTGCCAGCGAAATTTTTTTGACGTAAATTTTTTCGAAAGCAAATACAATTAAGTTTCGGTTTCCTTTTCTTAATTAATGTTAGATTCCCTGAATAACTAAAATTAATCATAAAAATCTTCTATAAATAAAGACTAAAACAACACAGAAAGGGGGAGGTGAAATTTGGGATCGAAATTCAAGAGAAAAAAGAGGACAATCGAGTGAATTAAAAAACTTTGAATCAATCGGACTTTTTGAGAGAAGCAAACGAGCAAATTCAATCCATCAAGGCAACCATCTTGCCTTTGTTCTTGTTCATCTAAGAAACAATTTTTGGTGGAACCAACAAATGAAGGTACAAATTTCTTTATTTGTTTCATTAATTTACAGTAGCTTAATCACTCAAGATTAAAAATTATTATTTCTATTTATTTTGATTCAAAAAACCCTAGAACATTAATTTACCTTTTCTAAAGCTTAAAAACCTTAATTCGTATCTTTGTTTTCCAAAAATCTTAAAATTGTTGTTTTTGTTTCTTCAAAATCTTAAAGCCCTAATTTGCTTTCCAATTTTTCAAAACCCTAAATTGAATCTGTTTCTTTCCAAAAACCCTAAAAAATATCTTTTCTATTTCTTTAAACCTTAAATCGTTCGGTTTATTTTCATAAAGCTTCATAAAACTATAAATAGTTTTTCCAAATTCTAAAATCAAATCCATTCTCCGAAACCCTAAAAACCTCAATTCAACTTTAGAATCAAGACAGTAACCTCAAACCAATTATTCTAAACTCTAGTTTTCTTAAACCCCAATTCTCTTAAAACCTTAAACCCTAATTTTTTTATATCCAAATCTTTAAAATCTTAAAACCTTATAAATTTAAATATTAAAATTTAAATCATAAATCTAAATGTTTTAAAGTGTCCAAACCCTAGTTTCATGATTTCACTTCTCAAACACTAATTTGGTTAATCAAAGAACTTTATCAACCTCTTAAATTATAAAACTTTGCTCCATTTCAATTCTTTTAAAATTTACAGTAGCTTAAACCCATGAATTCCAAAACCCTAAACACATTAAATAAAGAATATTAAATAGAAACAGTAGCCTTAATTTGAATCTTTACTTGCTTTATTTAATTTTATATTTTATTATGTAGTCTATTATATGCTTTAATTTATTTTCAATGCTTTGTTGATTTATTTAAGTTCAATGCTTGATTTATTTAATTTATCATGGATGAATGTTTATATTTTGATCGATGTTTAATGTCTTTGGTGAATGATTTATTTATAATGAATGGTTATTTACTTTTATTCGATTTATTTAGATTTCCAAATGTTGTAAGAGGCATCTTTCCACTTGTTGGGTACCTCATTAGTTAAATATCATGTAATTTAAATTGCTTTTCTATTTTAGAACCAATGTAAAGGACATGTTTCTACCTTTCGGTGGGTGTCCTATTTAGGTATGGATTATGTAAGGGCATGTTTCCATCTTCGAATGGGTGTCCATTTATTTGTTTTGCTTGGACATTATTTTGATTTTCAATATATCGATGCTTTATTTTAATTATTTTGTGTAATATGGATAATGTTGTTATATTTAAGAATTTTATAATATTAAGACCTGTAAAGGAGATTGGTTCTAATGAACCGGGCGTTGTGGGGGTGCTAGGCCATTTCTCACCTTCCCCACATGTACCCAACTTTCTGAACCCATTATGGGGTTGGGTATTCCTTAGGAATCGAGTCATCCACCCCTTTCTTTTTTCTGGCCCATCCGGGTGGCGACTCCATTTTCTCAAAAATTAGGTCTGTGTTCTCTAAGGCCCCGAGCCTAAACAGTGCCGAAGTCGTATTCCACCAGGAGTGCGGGTGAAAATCCCCACTCACAGTTCTTCATTATGTTCAAGACCTTAGAGTACACTACTTCATCATCAGAAATTGCAGCTGCTTGGAAACCATTGAGAGGCCTCTCAATCATTAGAGCATTAACAGCCTCATTATCTTTAGCCTCGATGACCACCATCTCATCTCCGTTAGGGAATTTAACCTTTTCATGAAGGGTGAAAGGAACTCCACCAAGAGGATGAAACCATGGTCATCCCAAAAGTAGAGCAAAAGTAACAGGTATGTCCAAAACAACAAATTCAACAATAAATTCAATTGGACCAACCTTCACAACAGCTTTGAATGTCCCTTTGGCATGCCTCTTGGTATTGTCATAAGCCCTAATGGTTACCTCGATTGGGCTTAGATCCCTCGTTGACATTTCTAGCTTTGGCAATATTTTAAGTGGACAAACATTTATGGCAGACCCATCATCAACCATCACTTATGGAGTCCTTTTTCCTTTGATTTCTACTTTGATAAAGAGAGGACGGATGTGATCTCTCCCCTCTTCCGGTAGATTTGCATTTGAGAAAAATACCATTCCCATATTAACTTCGCTCTTCTTTTGAATATCTTCACATTTCATTACTCCTTTAACTTTTATGAAGTTAATCAGCTCCTCCGCTGTTATGGAGGTGGAAATTGGCATGTTAGCCAAGGCCTTGGCCATAGTTTCACTGTGCTTCTTAGAAGTGGCCAATAAGTCCCAAATGTCAACACTTGCTTAGGTTCTCTTCAACTGCTTAAGCACAGTATCATCTTCCTCTTCTTTGTTCCCCACTTCGACTTTCTTTCCTTTATTAGCTTCTTCCTGCTTAGGTGGTGGCCTCGCATACGGCTTACCGGATCTACTTCATCTTCTTCAGACTCGGACCAAGTCCATTCCTCCTTCTTAGGTACAAGATCATCATCACTATCCCTTGAATCCCAAAACTCATTCACAACACATATTGCTACTTCTTTACCCACCATAGCTACTTGGAAACCATTGAGAGGCCTCTCAATCATTAGAGCATTAACAACCTCATTATCTTCAGCCTTGATGACCACCGTCTCATCTCTGTTAGGGAATTTGACCTTTTGATGAAGGGTGAAAGGAACTCCACCAAGAGGATAAAACCACGGTCATCCCAAAAGTAGAGCAAAAGTAATAGGTATGTCCAAAACAACAAATTCAACAATAGATTCAATTGGACCAACCTTCACAACAGCTTTGAATGTCCCTTTGGCATGCCTCTTGGTATTGTCATAAGCCTTAATGGTTACCTCGATTGGGCTTAGATCCCTCGTTGACATAGCTAGCTTTGGCAATATTTTAAGTGGACAAACATTTATGGCGGACCCATCATCAACCATCACACATGGAGTCCTTTTTCCTTTGATTTCTACTTTAATACAGAGAGGACGGATGTGATCTCTCCCCTCTTCCGGTAGATTCGCATCTGAGAAAGATACCATTCCCATATTAACTTTGCTCTTCTTTTGAATATATTCACATTTCATTAATCCTTTAACTTTTATGAAGTTAATCAGCTCTTTCGGTGTTATGGAGGTGGAAATTGGCATGCTAGCCAAGGCCTTGGCCATAGTTTTACGGTGCTTCTTAGAAGTGGCCAATAAGTCCCAAATGCCAACACTTGCTTAGGTTCTCTTCAACTGCTTAAGCACAATATCATCTTCCTCTTCTTTGTTCCCCACTTCGACTTCCTTTCCTTTATTAGCTTCTATCTCCTTAGGTGGTGGCCTCGCGTAAGGCTTACCAGATCTAGTGTTCATCACTTCATCTTCTTCAGACTCGAACCAAGTCCATTCCTCCTTCTTGGGCACAAGATCATCATCACTATTGCTTGAGTCTCAAAACTCATTCACAACACATATTACTACTTCTTTACCCACCATAGCTTTTCAACTTTGTTAAATACCATTTCTTCCTAGGTTGCTTCTCCATCCACATCTTGGAAAGGAGACATGATAAAACTTTCATGCAAACCTTCTCCAATCATGAAGGTCGCCAGTGGTGGTACTCTATTGAACCTTAGCAATGGGTTGTCTTTAGTGTTTGGCTTGTTGGGCTCGGGAAGCTTCCCATTATCAATCAAATTTTGGATCTCATACCTCAATCTCACACATCTATCCATGTCGTGCCCTTGCATTTGATGAAATTGACAAAATGCCTTAGTGTCAAAATTAGATGGGAGAGGGTTAGGCAAAGGACGAGGATTTAAGGGTTGTAATAATCCCTTCTTTTGTAGCTTATTGAGCACACAAGACAGCGGCTTCCCCAATTCTGAAAACTACCTTCTTCCTCCTTGGCCAGTAGCATTAACACCAACTACCTTTTGCATGCTTTGGTTACCAGACTTGTAGTTTCCTTTCTCGTTTCTTCTTGTTGAAAAGTGGTTCTTCTCTCTTTCCCACTCTTTAATTTGTAGACCAACTTGCAAAAGGTCTTTAAAATCCCAAATGATTGTATGAGACATCCTTTCACAAAGGCTAGGTAATACTCCTCTCACAATCATTCTAATTTGATCGGATTCATCAAGCCTTCCTTGAGCAAAGCAGCCTTATTCCTCCATCTTTTCACATAGTCCACAAAATTCTCATTTGACCTTTGTCTAATGGACTCAACTTCCATTAAGATAACTTCCATCTTGACATTGTATCCATATTGTTGGATGAAGGCCTTGTATAGAAAATCCCAAATCTTTTGTGTGCCATCATCTAAGGTATTGAACCAATTTTGGATAATAGGATCCAATGAGAGCATGAAGTACCTTAGAGTTTGAGCCTTAGTAGCTCGGGCAGACTGCATAGCAGTGATATACTGCTTCATATGGAGGTGAGGATTTTTGGTTCTATCAAACTTTTTGTAAAGGATGGCATCTTGAACTTGTACGTAACTTCTTCATCTAGCTAAAATAATTTGTCAACTTCGGACATTTCTTCGATTTTCAGCTTCTTTTCAAACTTCTTTTCCAGATCAGCAATCATCTTTTCAACATCTGAAGTTTTAGTTTTCTCCACAGCTGATCTTTCAACAACCTTTGACTCTTTCTTCTTGTCTTGAGGATCTTGGAAGTATTGAGCCCAATCGTCATCATCATCACCGATCACCTTATCATCATCAAAAGCCACTTCACCAACTTTAGCCTTCCTCTTATCTTTCTTGGTGCTTGTGGATGCTTCGACATTGTTCCCAAACATTGTAGTCATTTGATTCTTTATGATCTCAGCTAGGGCCCCTTTAGTTCTTCCATTTTAGCATTGAGGGCATCATCCACCATTCTTTGAATTTGTTCGGGCTCCATTGCTTTTGGTTAAAAAGTGATTGAGTCGCTGTTAGATTCTTCATCTCCGGCGTAGGTTGAATTATCGTAAGCTTTTGAACTATCGTAATCCAGGGCTGTGAGCCAGAAAGGATTAATGATATGTGATGTGATTCATGTATGCATGTATGCACAAACAAACAAGGAAAAATAGGACGTTCCTTCCCACCTTATAACTTCTACACAAGGATGGTGAGTCTCTTTTCCTAGGTATTAACAAAATACCAACATGGGGTATCTTGTTTTCGAATAATTCTCTCGGATGTTTCAACCAATAGTTATATTTAAAAATGAAAATCAGTTCATGATAATTCCTATTAATTAGGTTTTAATCCATTCAACAAACTAAAGTAGCTTTTAAGCTATATTGGATTAAAACTAAATTAAGAGGTTTATTATAAATAGATTTCTCACTTGAAAACGTAACTAATGATTTATGCCAAAAATAAGCCCATGGTTAATAATTCTTAGTATAAACTAGGATCATAATTAATTTTTGGTATTTCTATAATTGACCTAAATATTTGTAAGCTCTTTCAAAAGATTATGAAAATAATTTTGTTTCTAAGCCCATTGTAAGAAGATTTTAGAAAAAATAGATTTTGGCCTTTGTATTTGGGTCATGAGAAAAGAATCTTTTGATTTATTTTTAGAAAAGTTTTATGTCCAAAGACCATCTTGAAAAGTTTTGAAAATAGATTTGATCTTTTGGATTTAGAGAAAAAAATTATTTGAGCTTACAATGTAATTAGGTCATATTAAAGAAAGAACAAACCAAATAAGCCATGATTTAAACCAAGATAAATTAACCATAGTCAAACAACAAGCATTTGGGGTAAAAACCTAAGGAAAGTAAATAGGTCAATTACATGAGCTTTAGTCTTTGGGTTGAATAAGGCTTAGGTTCCCATAGCAAGTATATACCAAATGGTACAAGGCTATGAGTGGTTATGCAATGCTCGATCTCCATACCTTGAGTGAAAGTATGGTATCCCTTACATAACAAAATATGGGTAACACGGACGTCCTAACTCACGCACACAATGCAATCTAATATGATGCAATGGATAATATCATGATAAGAAAGAATACAATAATATAAAGACCAACGGAATCAACTTCTCTTATCCCCAGTGGAGTCGCCACTGTGAGCAGGGATTTTTGCCCCCACTCCCGGTGGAATGGTTCTTGCGACTTCGACACTATTTAGGCTCGGGGCCTTAGAGAACACGGGCCTAAGCTCCGAGAAAATGGAGTCTCCACCCAGACGAACCGAAAAAAAGAAATTGGTGAATGACTCGATTCCTAAGGAATCCCCAATCCCCTAATGAGTTTAAAAAGTTGGATACGTGTGGGAAAGGTGAGAAATGGCCCAGCACTCCCACAACGCCCAGTTCATTTGAATCGGCCTCCTTTGCAGGTCTTAATATTATAAAATTCTTAAATATAACGATATTATCCATACTACATGCGATCATAAGAATAAATAAATACTTTATTTAAATTATAACAATGTCCAAACAAAATAAATAAATGAACACGCATCCAAGGATGGAAACATGTCCTTATATCATCCATGTTTAAAACTAAATAGGACACCCATCGAAAAAGGTGGAAATGTGTCCTTTACATTGGTCCGAAAAATATTAAAATAAAATAAATTACATGATGCTCACGACATGAGGTACCCAAAATATGGAAATACACCTCTTACAATGTTTTGAAATCAAAACAAATCAATAAAAATAGCCAACCATTCATTATAAATAAATCATTCATCAAAGATATCAAACATCAATCAAAATATATAATAAATATTCATCTAATTTAAATAAAACAGTAAGTATATAAATTTAAGGTTCATGCATCAATTTAAGTTTCTTTGGTTTCATGTTTAACAATTAGGGTCTTGAAATTTAGTTTACTGGATTAATCAATTTGAGAAATATTTAATATAAAAAAAGTAATATAGCTACTGGAGTTTTTAAGATTTAAGGTTTGAAATAAATTAGGGTCCAAATCAAAGGAATGGATGTTTTGGATTTAGGGTTTCAAAAGTTGTGTGAAAATAATAGTAAAATTTAAGGTTTAAATAAATAAGATTGAAGATCATGAAAATTGGATTTTAAATTTAGGTATTTGGAAAGAATAGGCTACTGTGATTTTAGAAAAATAGGTTTGGTTAGGATTTTAAGAAAACATATTATTATTTTATGGTTTTAGAAAAGTGTAATTAGTGCTTTAGATTTTAAAAATATGTTTTACGGGTATTAAGATATTAGGGTTTTGAAAAAATAGTTTTTGGGGTTTTAAATAGAGTTTGGATGGTAAACAAAATAATTGATCAAATAACAAAAACATCATCTATTGTATGTTTAAACAATTGATCAATTGAATGATGAAGTTACTATAAATATAAATAAGTAAATAGAAACTCAAACTTTCTTTGTTGGTTCCACCACAATTTGAATTCTAGTTGAACAATAACCAAAGACAGAGTATGCTGCCTTTGATGGATTTTCTTCTTACTTTCTGACTGCCTCTTGCTTTTTCAAGTCCAAGGTTCTAAAAAAGGTCTGATCTCCTTTTAAAAGATCCAAGTCCAAAGTCTCAAGATCAAAAGTCTGAATAATTGCTAAAAGTCCCTTTTCTGTGTGTTTTGATGTGGTATTTATAAGAAAAATAAAAATCTAATACTAATTGGTTAAGAAAATAAAAATTATTTAGGAAATAAATTAAAAACCAAAACCAAATAGAATAGGGTTTCAGAAAAAATTGCGCTGACAAAAATTGTTGTGGGGCGTGCGGGCTGGGCGAGGGCCACAGGCCAATTCGTCGTAGGAAAAACCAGCGACGAATTGGCTTGTGGCTAATTTGTCGCCAGCGATGAAAAATTTCTTCGCCGATTTTGCCCATTGCCGATTTCTATTTTCAATTTTATTTTTTATCTTTTTTCTTTTTTTTATTTATTTTTTTTATTTTAATTAAAAATAAATACTATAAGTAATAAATATTATTAAAAATACCATAAACATTATTTTAGACTGTTTAAAAATATCATACTGGACTGGGTCAAAAATTAAGGGTCTACAATGACTTATTCTTTTTATATGCTCTAGTGCATAATGAGCCAATCCAAAATGTTAGGTTCCTTACAGACAACTTTTTATATCATGGAAAATATAAGGCGGGCACCTTCTTTCTCTCCCCCCAAATCACACAACTTGCTAAACACTTAGCCCTTCTAACCCCTGAAAATCTTGCAACCCTAAGTGATCCCCTTAATTCAGCCACAAACTCCATCAACCTAGACTACCTTGAGCATGCTAGATGAATCCAAAAGGTTGATGACCACTATAAGTATACCTTTGGCAGTAAGAGAGTTATCTAGAAAGAGAGGAAGAGCCCTAGGTACCATATTGCTGAAGAAGAAGGTGAACCTACCCATTTAAAAATGGATTACCCCTCTAGACCATCCAATCCTACCAAAGAAAAGGGTGAGTTCTCCAAAACCCTAAAGCTCATCCTCAATGCCATAACCTCCCTTCAAAAGTAATTTAATCATTTTAAGAAGGTTGTAACCAAGAGGATCACAAAATCATTAAAAAGGTTGATCTTATTTCTCACATTCATCATGACATATATGAATTACAAGGAAAATTTAATCTTCCTCAATGTGAATTCAAAGAATGGGATGTGAGTGAGTACATTGAAAGCCCTTATGAAGAATCCTCCCAATCATTTCATGTTTACTCTCCCTCTCCTTCTCTAAATGGTGATTATGAAGAATACACTCTAACTCCTCTACCACCACCAAGAAAAGGAAAAGAAAAAGCTATTAATTAGTTTTATTTCTTTGCTTTGTTATTTTTCATTTCCTTACTTATGATTCATTTGTACTTGATTTCATTTCCTTAGTTATGTTTAATTTGCACTTAATGAAATGAAATTCCTTTTTTTACTTAGTTATTTTTTTATTTCTTGCAATTTATTGTCATCTCCTTTTTTCCTTTGTCAAAGGGGGAGAAGTTGTATGAACTTAATTAAGATTATACAAAGGGGAAGAAAATTTAAAAACTTAAAACAAAAATTAAATTACAATTGAACATACTCCATGCATTAAGGGGGAGAAGAGATCTAACTTGAATTTAATGATCATATACATTTAAGGAAGAATGTTTTTTGAGGGAGAGCTACTGAAATCAAACAACATTGGCATTAAACATTTGCATTTGAATTGCAATTGATGCATGCACTTGATTATTTTTAAATTAACTTTAATTTGATTGCCAAAATCAAAAAGGGGGAGATTGTTGGACAATTAAACTCTATTTTGATTATTGATAATCAAATTGATATGTACTAATGATTTCAAACAAGTTTGTTGTTGCAAGCATGAAACCCTAACCTTTGTGCCATCACCCGAGACCACCAAGCGACTGCACAAAGTTGCAAGACAAATGTAGTAAAGTTATAGAAAGAATGATAGGATTACCAAGCGATGAAGCTGGATATGAAACTGCCCTAGCCGACCGAGCAACTGCACACTATACCAAGCTAAAATCCATAAAACTTACAGAGGAGCTCATGGTCTTAGTATACTATGTAGTCCAGTCATGAGGCAAATGTGCAATTGCACCCGAGCACCGAGTGACCGCACTAAAAATTGAGCTAGATTCATAAACTTACAAAGAGGTTTGCAGTCTCAGCACGTGGTGAAGTTAGTCGTGAGGCAAATGTGCAAAAGCACCCAAGCACCAAGCGATCACATAAAAAATAGAGCTAGATTCATAAACTTACAAAGAGGTTCATGGTCTCAGCACATGGTAAAGTCAGATCACAAGGTAGACGAGCGACCGCACCACTAGCCCAAGCGACCGCAGAACCAAATGACCCAAAAACTCAAAAATGGTAGAAAGGATTGCGGTTAGCCTATGCGATGCTTCCTCAATGCTCAATCATTTGTGTGACTGCCCGAGACAACCAAGCGACTACCCAAGTCTAATACATTTGAATCTTAGCGCTAAAAATCTTGGACCAATGATAATTGAACATGTGGATGAAGAAATTCAAATTAAACGGTAACTTTGTGTCATGCGACTGCACAAGGGGTTGTGTGACTGCAAAACATGGTAGCATGGGCATACAAGATCTTGTCAGATAATAAAATCTTACCTTTGGAGCTAGCTATTAGAGCAATATTTGAATTATATGACCACATAAGTGGTAGTGTGACTGCATAAAGTGACTCAGCCACCAAATTAGTGGAAGACAAGCTCTAAACATGTAGGAACCACTTCAAATGGCTAGTTTAAGTCTAATTGGCTTTCAATACCCCAAGAAACCTCTTATTTGAAGGTAATTATGATTCTAATAGCCAAAGCAATATAATTTCAATTTCATTTACTACAATTATCATTTGTATTATTTGAGTGTTGGGTGTGAGCATTAAAAACATCATTGTAAGTTGAGTGTTAGCTTTGAAACACTTAGGTTTTAGAGTGAGCCTTGGGAAAACTCTTATTAGGGTTGTGAGGATTGCTCTCAAACTTTATTAAAGTTTGGTATGAGCTTGTAAAAATACCAAGTTAGAGTTAAGCTTGTAAAAACTCAAGATTAGTGAAACCTTAACAATTTGTTAAGGAAGTGGATGTAGGATTAAGGAAAATCTGAACCACTATAAATTTTTTGTGTTCATTCTTCTCTACTCTACTCCATCTTCATCTTCTTATTGCTCAAAATTTTTAATTGATTATTACTTCTCCAATCAACTAATTCACCCCCCCCCCCCACTTGGTTGCTAATTTGGGACAACAGATTTCTTATTTTCTTACTTTCATTTCTATCCATATATATTAATTACTTTAATAATAGATAGTTTAATTCTTTCATCCAAAATTATTTTAATTTTTTTAACTTTTAACTATTAACTTTTTGACTTTTTGTTTTCTAGTGATAATTATATTTTAGGTATATTTCATTTATATTCTACATATACATTAGCTATTTTTGTCTTTTAACCCCTCAATTAACCCTTTCAATTATTGATTTAATTATGTTTAATAAAAATGTGGATGTTACATGCTAAGCGACTGGGTTAGCGGTACATACTTTGATAATAAAAATAATTTAAAAACAATGTAATATGAACTTCTTTTAAAACATAACATGAGTAATGTCTTTCTGCAGATACACTTTCAAAATTTTCATCAAAATACTATAATCACATATATTGGGCTCAAGTAACCTGATATCATATTCAAGTTCCAGAGATACTATTTTAGTCTATCGTGGCACCTCTGTGTCTAGCCCTAAAGATAAATAATATCATAAGTGAGGCCCAGCATCTAGCCCGGAAGGTAAATCATATAATAAGCATGTTATATCCATATTACCATACATAAAACTCTGGAACATGATATTATATAAGGCAATCACATATCATTACACATTATCATTTAAACATCGTTAATTTTATCAATCTTCATTTCTTAACACTTTTTCCATCAATTTTCACATATTTTTATCATAGACATCACATTCTTTGCCACTTCCATAATGTGGTCAAATGTTACTCTTTAAAGACACATAATACACATTTTCTTAAATTACACACAATAATGATATTAGTCATTCTGCAATGGCTTCACAACTCACATGTTATGCAATTCATATATTTTCACTCACAACAATGAATTTCACATATAACAGTCAAAGTTCTTTCATATATAACACTCAAAGTTCAACTAGCATAACAATTCATCAACTCACAATGCTTTATGCCAAATGTAATGCAATTAAAACAATTACTATCAAAGTATGTACTAACCTTCAATTATGTCTACTTCCAAGCCAAATTCTCTCTCTCCTTCACTTTTTCAAACTGTCCTTCACCTCTTTGATTGGGTAACTTGACTTTACTAAATTCCTAACCAAAATGTGATTTTAAATAAATCATAGGAATATAATTATACTCATTTTAACTACGCAAACTTAAATTATCACATTTCTACCAAATTTTTAACATTTGCCCTAACATTCTTTAATTTTAGAATTACATTATAACCAATTCTAAATTAAGTTTTAAGCTAAGTTATGATCAGAATAATATTCTAATACAATTTAACCATTCAAACACTAATTACATCAATTCTAACCAAAACCCTCATCAAAATTCTAAGCACCCTTACTGCCTCTTATAAATTTCTATCAAACTCAATCTTTTAAACTATCCAACCATAAAATCTTTATTTCCACACCAAAATAACATCATTCAAAATCATTTTATGAATTAAAAATCTTCTATCAAAAATTAAATTTTTGCATAATCCATAAATTCAAAGAAAACTTCTTAAAATCAAATAATTCTTACCTTTAACTTGGAAATCCTAAAAAAACTACTCTTAATCTTTGAAAATTTGATGAAATTTTTTGTAATTGGAAGAATAAAAATCCTCCCTCATCAACCATGGAGATTTTGGCCTCCTAGAAGAAGAAGAGGAAGAAGCTGATAATTTTCTCTTTTCTTCTCTTATCTTTTCTAATCATATATATATATATATATATAATAATTAATATTTGTTATTAAATATCACTTTTTACCTCTTCCATCCGTAAATCATTTTAATTTTGAATTATTTTTTTAACCTTTTTAGTTTTACATTAAATTTTTGCTTCTTTACTTTTTAATTTTTTTTATTTTTTTAGTGACATGTATATGTTATGTATATTTCATTTATATTTCACATATACATAAGTCATTTTCTTCTTCCAACACCTTACTTAATCCTTTCAAATTATTTATTTAATTATATTTAATAAAACTAGGGTCGTTACACGTGCAAAGAGGACCGATGTGATATAAACATAAGTTATATACAAGTTAAAACTTGAATTAGAAAACTAATATTAAATTTTATTTTCTCATAATATGACAAAATTTTAAGACACATTTAAATTATCTGTGAAGGTTGATCGATAAAAGTGAAAGAAAATGAATATTTCATTATGTAACAAAAGATGTATCACTATATGTAATTTTTCTATTAATATTTAATGGTATGTGAATTTATATATATTTTTATGAAAACGAATAAATTTTATTTGGGTTTTAAACTTATTTAAGCATTTAAATTTATTTTATAAAAAAAATAGATTTTTTATAATTTTTAAAATTATATTTTTGTTTAACAAAAGTTTTTGGTTGAATTTCTATATAATTAATTTATAGTTTACGAGAATAGCATTTACTTGAATGAATTGTATTAAAATTATAGAATTTTGGAATTGAATTATATCAATTTTTTAAAAATTGATAGAAAAATAATTTTATGTCTAGAATGATTCTGAATTTTAAATTTTAAAATCTTCAACTTATGAAACAATTCAAAAAATATTAAAATTTTCGTATGAGTGTAATACCCGGTATTTAAAAAAGAATAAAAAATAATAATAGAAAAAGAGAAAAAAAAAGAATAAAAGACAGATAGAGAGAGAGTTTGGGATTAAAAAAAGAAGAAAAGGAACAAATAGAGAAAGAGGAGAGAGAGGAAGAGTAGAGATATCCAAAGTTTTTTTTTTGGATCTATTGCTGTCCTGTCATCTTTTTTCGACACCTCTAACAACATTGAAATGCTCATTGTCCGACGAGTTTAATGCCACCAAAATCATCACCGTCCAATGCCAGATCAAAGCTCACGCGTCGTTCGAAGTTGATCGGATGTAGAATACTACAACAAATTTTTTGACTAATTTTTGGTCATTTTTCGACCTTCTTTCACGGTGAGACTAATATTTTTGAAACTCTATAATCATAAGCTTCATTTTAATATATCATTTAAAAATTTTAGAGCACTTTTAAATTTGACCAAAATCCGACGACTTTTTCGGCAACTCAAATTTTCGATCATTGTTCTGACTAATGAAAAAAATAAAAAAATATAGATAATAAATAATATATATAAATATTGATAATTGTTAAATAAGTTGAAAATATATTTAGTTAGGATTTATTAATTAAAGTTAATTAATTAGTTAAATAATATATATATATAATTAATATATATGTATTTAGATTTTATTATACATGTTATAATTTGAATTATAATAAATAATTTATAATTGAATATAATTATTATTTATTAATATATATAATTATTTATTTATTTATAAATATATATATATATATTTATGTGTAAAAAATTGATTAACTAATAGAAATTATTATTTATTAACTAATTTAGTTGATTATTAAATATTAAATAAATTAATTGAATATTTGATTATTAAAAGGGACTAAATTAAATAGTTAATGCATTAAATTAAAAAAAAGATTAATTATTTTGGAAATCAAGTAAATAATATTAATAATTTTTTAATAAATTTATTTTATTATTATTATTATTAATGGAAATAAGGAAAAAGGATAAATAAATGTGTATAAATTATAATTAAACGACAATTAGAAACATATTTTCTTAAAAAAATTCAAAAAAAATTATTATAAATAAATTTAAAATATTTAAATAATTATTTTATGCGGAAGATAAAAAAATACAAGTAAAATATAAATAAATTTAATATTAATATTATCACTATTATTATTAATAAGCTATTTGAATTAATAAATTAAAATCAATTTAATAACATGTCTTAATATTTTAAATATTATCCATATTTAGCTAAGAGCTTTGATGGGTATTGTTAAGTCTGTTAATGGAAGGTCTAAAAGGAGACAATTGGATTGTTGATTGTGATAATACTCAGTGGAGTATTTGAAATTTAGAAAATAAACCGATATATGCTGAAACTCTGTCGAATATTTTTTAGAATTTTAGAAATCTTTCTCACATTTTTCATTCATGTCATTCGTCTTATAGTAGTTGATAACTTTAGATTATGTCTTAGTTAATCATTATTTTGATGCCACTTTAAGTGTGATTCCTACTACAATTATAAAATATAGATGTGATTGAGTTGACTAGATAAATTGAGTTGTTGAATAAGGTGGGTGAATAATTATATAACATTTGTATTTTATTAAATTATATATATATGATTTGTTAAAAAAAAATTATTTTATGATGAAATTCAGTTTATAATGAATTTGAAGAAATAATTTTTATATATTTAAAATGGAAACAAATAATGGTACGTTCATGTTTGAGTTATGGTATAATGATTATCTATTGATAAAGTTGAATAAATGTTTCGAATACACTCATTATATATTTTCTAATAGAAACAAATATGATGACGGAATGTTAGATGAATTGACGGATTATTATACGATATTGTCTTTGTCAGAGCGCTTGGTATACATATATTCTTTGGGGCGTATATCAAATATTCTCCCTTTGGGGGGGGGGGGGGGGGGGGGGGAGCTCTGCATATATGTATGACCATGGTTATTTAATCTTAGTACTATCACTGCGTCCAAGATGTCATATTTTACCCTTAGACTACTAATAAATATATTTATTTATTTGCACCTAAGGTTTTATGTTATCTATGGACTATATATTTTGAGTGTATAAATTTATATTTATTAACTTTTATGACATGATATTATGAAATTATAATCCATTAAGATACACAGGTTATTTCATAGCTGTACAATTTTTTTATTAGTAAGTATATAAGAAAAACTTATTTGTTCCCCCTTTATTATATAATTATTTTTTCATTGAGTAGTTGTACTCATCCCATTCACTTAACATTTTCAAATAATATTGAAGAATAACTTCGTAGAATTTCTCGTTTTACTATTCCATCTGCGTATAAAAAAAGTTAAGCTAACAGTCTAGTAATTATTGTATAATTTTATTTTAGGATTTGTTTAAGTTATTATGGAGAATAATATTAAGAGTGCAGTTCGTGATATAATTATGGTGATATGAATTTTTAGATAATGATATAAATACCATATATTCATGGTAGTTTGTGTAAGAAATATAACTATTTAAGATATGATTGGTAATTGTATAAAAGGCTTAGTACTGTAGATTTTTTAAGTTACAGGAGAGACTACGTTTAAAAACATGTTAAGTCCATCCTAGCTTTGGAAGTGGGGTGTGACAATGAGATGGTATATGCTCATCTTGCATCACAAATAAATTAACTCCTCTGAATTTATGAATGGTAAATCACATATTTAGTTAAGAGTCCATTGAATAATATGCATATTGAATAATATGCTATATAATAATATTGCAATATTTATGAAACGAATATCTCTGGTTTGGGGAATGGAACCGTGGAACCATCATATTATGTGTTGGACCATCATTTTATACAATTATCCGTTTTTGTTTTGAAGCCTAGTAACGGCATTTCCATATGATTGTATTTTCCTTAGCTTCTTTGCCACCCTAATCATATCGCTCTTTGTCTCTCTCTTTCACTTTGCCTCCTTTTTAAACGCCTCTCTTTCTCTTCTTCTTCCCCACATCTTCACCAACCCCTCCTCTGATCTCTCTTATCTGATCTATGTCTAAAGAAGAAAACCATATGGAAAGTTTCTTATGGGAAAACCCAACATGGGATCTCACCAATTCAGAAAATAATACTACTTGGTGGCAGCAAACAGAAATCAGTTGAAACAAAGAAGCTACAAGAAACGACATCGTTTAAAAGGCCAGGAGGCGGAGAAGCAGGAGGAGTACGAAGAAATGGTAAGGGAAGTGATGATAGTTATGAGGTTAATAATAAAGAAGAAAAAGGAGAAATCGGATCATGAAATACATATTTGGACTGAAAGAGAAAGGAGAAAGAAGATGAGAAACATGTTTGCTAATCTTCATGTTTTGCTTCCTCAACTTCCTCCTAAGGATATATTTATTTTAATCAATGAATTAATTAACCACTTCAACTTTCAAAGCTATATATATAAAATGCTTTGCATTACAAGCTAATTAGGGTTCGAATTTGATTACAATTTTTATTCTTCTTTTTTTATATTTTCTTTTATGTTGTTTTTCTCTTAATTTTTTGACATTGAAAATTTTCAAAGAAAACGATCTATTAAATTATAAATCTATTATCGATTTCTGATATAAATTACTAGACAGCCATACAAGTGAGTTAATGTGCTAATTAAACCATATCTTGCTAAGTTCAGAAGGACAAGCCATTACAGCTCAAAAAAATAAAAGAACAAGCCATTAGCTTTTTATCTTTAAGAATGGAGGGTGCCTTTTCTGTACTTAATTTTCTTTTTGGGCAAAAAGTGAATCATTTTTGTTTCTTTCCTTCGTAGGCAGTTAGAATGAAGGGTTCCCATTACTTTAAAAAAAAAATTCATTTTTAGATATCAAATTAATCTAATAACTTAAAAATGCAGTAATTTTTCCATCAACCTAGCAGCATATGCATGTATATTCTAATAATAGCAAGCTCATAGAGAGGGATTTAGCTTATGATTTATGTATTTGTTTGTTCTCTTCTTTTGAAAATTATTGAATCTAAATATATAAATTTTTGCTCAAGTTAATGTGTAATTAAAAAAAAAAGTTTACTTATTGCATAAGTTTAAGTGTCACTAGATCCATATAGGCAAACTTTCTCCGCATGAGTATGATCTCTGTATGATCTCTGTTGATTTGTTTAAACCTTCTAAAAAATTTTAAAAAAAAGAGGGGAGGATAGAAGGATAGAGAAAAGAAAACTGTTACAATTTGTATTTAACTTTTAGGAAAATTCTAGCTTTTAACTAATCCATACATTATATTTCATATGATAAGTACTCAATTACCTTTCAGAAAAAACAAATACTCAACTACTGAACTAAATATATTGACATAAAAAAATAATTAGAAAGTTAATTCTCATTGATAACATCAAAGTAGCTAGATTTCATCCATGATACAGTTTTATCAATTAAGAGATTTCTATCCAAATTTAGAATGAAGACTATTTATTGTAAATGAGATATATTATATGTTTTAGTCCTAAATCTTGAATGTTATATATATAGAGAGAGAGAGTGTGTGTGTGTTTAAAATATCATCTTTTAATGATTTTGAATATTAATATAAAAAAAAATACTATGTTATCATCATCATCATCATAATCATATCAAGATCAAAATATATATTTTTTTTAATAATTGTATATAAAAAAAATAACATGGGCCAAATTTGTTATGAATGGCTAATTGAAAATTTAATAAAAATAATAAATTAAATTGTATAAAATTTAAGAATTAAATGATGTAAGAAAAAATTATTAAGGTTGCTTATAGATATATATTCCACGTTTTCATTATTGTATTAAGTTTGGCTATATTACTCTCATTTTCTTTCATTATCTTCAAAGGCAGACAAGTCCACAATTGTTGATGAGGCAGTGAACTACATAAAAAACCTACAACAAACTCTACAGAAATTACAAAAACAAAAGCTAGAAAGGCTACAAGGAGCTACAACTTTCCGTTTTGAGCCATCTATAATTTGCCCCCAGAAGGTAGCAGAATCAAGGGAGGAATTTTTAGCTGATCTTGGATCTTCTAATAATAACATGGCAAACATTATAACCCCAAAATCATCTTCAAATTCACTATTACCTTCAGTTCCAAGGTATCATCCCGTGCTCTTCCAAACATGGACATCTTCTAATGTGGTCTTGAACATTTGTGGTGAAAAGGCACAATTTAGTATATGTTCGTCGAAGAAGCCTGGCCTCTTCACTACTGTTTGCTATCTGTTGGAGAAGCATAAAATAGAGATGGTTTCTGCTCATGCTTCTTCTGATTGCAGCCAAAGTATGTACATAATTCAAGCACATGTAAGTTAATTTCTTCTTAACCTTGTCTTTTTATGGTTGGCTTTTTTTTTTGGTTAATTTAGCCCTAAAGTATGATTCAGTAGGACTTAGCTAGAGCTTAATTAATGCTAGAATGATATAATTTTGGATTTGATAACAATGCAAATATATAGGGGAGTTTTTTTAATTAATAAGGATTTTGAATTTATGTTATATTCATTAATACGGGAAAAAATTTTCCAGTGTGGATTCGAATACCCTTTTCAAAAGTTGATAAATTTATTTCACATTAATCAATAAGTTCGTCACAACATTAATAAGTTTATTTACATTAATAATTTTAGTTATATACATTCATAAATTTAATTAACTAATGAAAAGAATGAACTCAATTTTATTTAAACAATTTAAAACGAAATTAAATCCAATTCCTCATTTAAATCAAAGTTCCTCATTTGAATTTGTTATATCCATCACAAACGCATTTAACATTTATTAGTTTCTAGCATATATAAGCTGGAATGTTTCAACCTTTTTGTGTATGCTTTATTTAGTGTCTGTACGTGCATATTATTAGCTATAGCTGTCACCTGGAGTTAATTAAGATCTTATTAAGTTTTAGATTTAATTTCATAGATATGTACTCCTTTTTTTTTTTTAATCAAAAGCCGATATTATTTGTACAAAACTTACTAAAGTATAAAAATTGTTTAATGTACAAAAAAAACAAATTTTTAGTTTCATTAATAAAAAAAAAAACCCTCTCCTCTAATACTCAAAAAAAAAAAAAAGGAAAGAAAAAACACACAAGTAGTTTTTGTATCTCAATAATTACGCAAAAAATTTCATTTTTTTGCCGCATGTTAGCTTTTTAGCAGTGATTTTTCATATTACTATTTTATATTAATTCATTTGCGGAAAATTATAGTATTTATTTTATATATATGGATAGTTCATGAGAACTATAGAGAATTTGAGTACTAAAGTGAAAAATATGAAACTTTTGTTTTTCCCGAAGCAGTTAATAATGAGCTTCATGCGTCATTAATTTCATGTGAACATATATAGAAAATAATTAATACTGCACTGAATTTTTGGACTTATGCATCAACTTAATTATAATATGTTTTGTTTTAATGTTAAACTGTACCTCTTCTTCATATGTTCGTATCATAGCTCTTCGACGAATTTTACAGAGTAGTTCCTAGAAATTGGAGATTATTTAGTTAGATATTTAACGAATTACTAGAGAAATTAAACAGTAATAATACGTAGTTAAAACAAGTCATGGGCAAGGAAAAAGTAACTAATAGAAAAATAAATTACATGAAACCTAATAGCTAATCCATCTATTGAAGTGTATTATCAAAGAACATAAAGCATTTCAGTCAAGTTGGGTCGACTTAACTGCAAGGAATCATGCATATAAACACAAAAAACTTTCGATCAAAATATAGTTTTATCATTTACACATTTTTAAAGTTGTCGTGGAAGTAAAATATACTTGTGATAATAATTTTTTATTGCCACTGTAATAACATTATTACATAAGTGTCATGACGATAAGTTGAAAATTCTTATCAATTATGTATATATATATATAGTTGCAATAAAATTATTGTCACAAAATCCATGATTTAGAGGATCATATTGTCAACTTACCTTCTGAATATTAAATAGTACATACTATATACCATTTAATCATTTTGTTCCTGCTATAATTTCTTCCTTATAAGTTTTCTGATTACCCGGATGTGATTAACAACAGATTAAGCAATAACATTAAATATATTTTCTTAGAAGGTATTGAAGTGGTATAAATTCTTGCAAAATTGTGCAGTAATAATAGTATTTTTCTAACTGTGAAGTTATATGTAAGTTTATAAACCCTAGTAGGATGGGGAGCATACATAATTGACCATAATCAATTATATATGTATAAACAGTGAAGTAGAAGAGAAAAAGAATATATATGTATGCATATGTGTGTAGTGTTCATTGTCTTTCTTATATGAATTTATATATTGGCAGGTAAATGGTGCTTCTGATCAATTTGCAGAGACAATCCCTGTGGAAGAAATATACAGACAAGCTGCAGGTGAGATAATGTGTTGGGTGTCTTCATGATCATATATACTTGGAAAGTCAACCTTATTTAATTTTTATAGTATAGAAAATGGGATATCTTTGTACTGAAAAGTAGCTAGAACATGCAAGCTAGGGTTTTGTCACCATGGAGAACGACCAGTTGGTCTATATATACAAGTTTGAAGTGATACAGTCTAATTAATTAGTGCTATACAGTTTTGGGTGATCTATAATTACAAATGAAATTTTCAATATATTATATAAGCACTCCAACTTCAACTAGCTTCATATACATATATAATCTTTCTTCTCTTCTATTGTAAGAGAAAGAAGTAAAGATTCTCTTTCAAATGTGCAATTGAGCTAATTGATGTTTGTGAAATTTCCTCACTCAATTTATAATAAATTAATTAATAGAGTGTTTTTTTTTTTTGCTTTGATTGATTGTTAGATAATTATTTATTATGTGCAATCGTGCAGTTTGAAGAAAGAAAAGAAAATAAAAAGAATATTGTATAACTTGATTTCAAAGGCAGATCCAGCAAAACTTATTAGAGGGGCATATAGAAATAAAAGATTTGGAAAAGAATTAATTCTAATTATGACACAGGAAAGACTTATCTAGATTGTTCATTTTTTTTCTTGGTTTCTCATTAGCTAGGTATACATACACCTGATGCAATAACTTGTAATTTTTTTTATAATGACAATATAGTTAAAGTAAATAAATTGTTAAAGTAAAAGTAAAAATAATAATAATAATAATAATAATACATAAAAGAAATTTAAATTAGATTAAAAAATTATTTAATAATAATAATAATAAAGGATTAGTGAAAAATTAGGATTAGTGGAAAAAATATATATAATAAATAAAATAAAATAAATGATTAAAAATGTTAGAAATTAGGTAAACAAGCCACTTTAAATGTGGAACATCAATTGTGGTTTAGTGGGTTTTAGTGGTCAAACTATTAAAATTTTGGTTATTAATTAAAATGGTATTTTAATTGATAAAAGGAAATTGAAGAAAGAAATAAGGAAAGAAAGGAAATAAAGAAAACAGAGAGTTAGACCTGCAAAAGGAAGGAAAAGAGAGAGAGAGAGTATGTGACAAAGAGATGGAGAGGAACGTACAATGTAATTTTTGCTTTGATCTGCCGCCCACTAATCATCGTCGACAGACACATGCTAGTGAGGAAATTCGCCACTCGGAGACTACTCGACGGCCATTGAATTCGCTTCAATCGGCCACCGGACGGAGTGCCACGCACTGTCCGATGAGAGCATCGACGTCATTTTCCAATCAATTTTTTGAAGCTTTTTCAATCTCTTTTTTCGGAGGCTCGAATATTTTCAAAATTCTCAAAATTTTAAATTTCAATTTTGTATATTATTTATGAATTATAAATGAATATTTCAAAATTCATATATATATATATATATATATGCATGTAGACATATTTTTACGCAGAAACTATAATTAAAATTTTAATTAGTTAAATTTTGATTTAATAGGAAATTTAAGATTTAAATATTATGAAAAATAAGAAATAATTAGAGAAAAAGGAATTCTTAATGAATACAAATATAAATAGTAAAAATAATAAATAGTTAGTCCAAAAGGAATTAGCTAAAAATTTAAAAAATTATTAAATTAGAAATTATAATTTTAAGTAGGTAATTAATAAATATTATAAAAGGATAAATTAGAATAAAAGATAATTAATTATTAGGCAAAAAATAAATAAAATGAAAATATTACTATTAAGTATAATTAAAATAATTAAATTTTGAGTTATAAATATTATTAGTAAATTATAGAATAAATTAATATATAGATTGAATTAATGAAATAATGAATTAGTAATTGGTTGTTAGTTAGTGTATTTAAAATTATTATCAAATTATGATTAAGAAATTTTATTAATATATATATACAGTGATTTATTAAATAATTAATTAGAATGAAAATAAGTGTATATATATATGGGTATATATGTATATATAAATGAATATTAACTTTAGAATAAAAATAAGTATGTTTAAACTAAGGTAAATTTTTAAAGTATAAAATTTGTTAGTAAATTACAAAATAAATAGGATGTAATATAGATATAAGAACATAAATATATATATATAAGTAAATTGAAAGATAATAAATTAATAATTTGTTAAATTAAATTATATTATTATTATTATTATTAAAGTATTATTTAAATAAAATTTTATTTATATATATAATTAAATTAATTAAATTACTTATAAATTAAATTGAGTTAATTAATTATCAAATAATTAAATTAGGTCGTAAGTAAAATATTATTCAAAATTTATATAAATTCATAAAACTAATTATTTAATTAAGATTAACATTGCTATAATTATAATAATAAAGTTATCATTATTTTTACTTAAGAATAAATTATAATAATTATAAAAAAATATAAATTGTGCTAAGTAGTTGTTAATAATATTAGTGTTGTTGTAGTACAAGTATTATAAATAAAATTTTATAAATATTTATAATTTTTAAAACTAGTATAATTATTAATATTATTATTTTGACTACTACTATTTACTTTATGTGTATATATATATACACACACTAAATATTTTCCTAAATAGTTAAGTTATTATTATTATTATTATGACTAATAAAATTAGATATTAGATTTAACATAAATTATTAATTTTAAAATAACAGTAATTAAATAATTATTTTTAATTTCATAAATATGTTATTATTATTTTTAGTGACTTTATTATAAGTAATTGTTAAAAAATAAAAATAAAGTATTATTAAGTAAATAAATTGTATACTATCGTTTTATTATTATTGAAATCAATATAAATTATTATAGCTAAATTAAAAGTAATTAAGTAATTATTTTTAAGTAATAAAATTAATTAAATAATATTAATATCCAAATAAATATTATTAATATCACAAATTATAATAACGTAAGAAAAATTTTAATAAATAATATTATTATTAGCACAAAATTTATTTTGAAAGCTAATAATATATATTATAGATTAAATTAATATAATTTAATACATAATTGAATAAATTAGTTAATAAATAAATGTTATTGATAATAATAACTATTAATATAAATGAACTAAAATAATATAATTAAATTATGTGCAGAAATATTATACATACTAGTAAATTTTTACATTTAAAACTATATTAAGTCATTGAAAATATTTATTGGAGAATTAGATAGATAAGTATTGGATAATACTTATTGGAGTATTATTTTAAAAATTCTAAGAGTTACAAAGATAATAGTTTGAATTTAAGGACCAAAATGTCACATTATTTTCATAGCATATATCCATAACAATTAGGTATAATTTAAATATAATAATATTTTTATATTATTATAGGAACGAACGTATCTGCAATTATAGAATATCAAATAAACCATGTTAATTAAGTAAATATAGTATTTAGTCAGGTGAATGGGTAAATATTTAATATTATATTTCTAAAGTATTATATATATGATTTTAAAAAAGAATTTACAAAATTCAAGATGATTTATAAAATTAAGAACAATTAATGGTAGTATAAATTTTTATATATGCGACTGAATGATTATACTGTATTGGATAAATAATTCATATACACTCTTATTATAATTATACGAGATCACACATTAATGACGGGTATTTATATAAATTTAATGATATTATAAAATTACTATTAGCTAGTATAATTGCTTTGCACATGTGTGTTAAAGTTATATCTCCTTGGGCTAACAAGATAAGTCATCATGCACCCTTAGATTGAAGTTGAATCAGTATGAATTATTTTTTAGTGTATGCAAAAGATACATGAATTGAATTATTTCTGATTTTTTCTGAGAACTGAGAAATGTTTAAAAGTTATGCTTAAGATTTTAAGAATTAATTATCTAGCAGATTATTAATTAAATATATATTAAGTATTATTATTAAACCATATTTGTTCTCCCTTGTTATATATTTATCTATTCACTGAGTAACTGAACTCACCCTTTTATTATTAATATTTTTGGATATTTTTAAAAATCAACTTGGTAGACTCTAGTAGAATATAGACTCTTTAATTTGAAATTTTTTTGCTTATAGAAGAGGTTGAGCCAATAGACTAATATTTTCAGCTTAATTTTAGTTTGAAAATTATTTAAATTTTTGTGAAATATCTTTAATAATGTAGATGATGAAATAAATATTATAAATAATTATATATTTGTGAGAAATAATAAAAAAAAATTATGATTTGAGATTTATAGCAAGTTAAGTCACTCCAGATTTAAAGAGTTGGAGTGTGACAACTGATCTAGGTAAGAATTTTCCTTGTGATACATATCAAGAAATCTTATTGCTTCAAGTTCACAGATTTAATCAGTACTTAGGTCTTGCATTCAAATTATGCTAAAAGGAAAAATCAACATGAAGGCAGAAAACATGAAAATACAAAAGTTAATTTGCTTGATTTATTTTTTGGAGCTATTGAGAAAAATTTTGTATTGAAAACAATTTATATGCAATTTTTAACACAAAATCTAATTAGAATGGCTAAAATATGAATTCCTGAAAGTTTAATTAGAATGCCTATAAAATACTTCCATGCTATTATCCAGCCACATATTAAATCATAGATATAAAATAGAAATAAGAACAAAAATAAGAACACCTCAATCCTTACGGATGCATATGAATTTGCTGTTTTACATAAATTTTAAAACTAAATTGATAATAATTGCGATTTGTAAATTTTCTAAGTTGAGATAATTAATACGGTTTTGTTAATTTGTATATTTGATGACTTTGAATAATAAATAAAATAAATATTTTTATTTTTCACTTCTTGTAATCTTTGATTGATTAAAGGTTACAATTAAAAAAAAAGATTTTTCCATTCTATTTTTTTATAATCGGAAGAATCTTTTTTACTCCTAATTAAGTTTAAATATTTTGATACTCTTGATTAGGTATTCTTAGACTTTACATATATATAGGGTCAAACAACATATTACCAATAAAGATCAAAATTTTAATTAGACAACACTAAACAAATACTTGAATACATATAGAGCGAGATATTTATACGAATTTTACAATTTGTTTTGATTTCTTCTGAAAATCAAACTGTAAACTGTTTTTACAAAAACTGCAAATAAAAAAAAATTGAAAAAAAAAATCTGTTTAACTCAGTTTAACGGTTTTTTTTTTTCTGAAATAATCATTACTCCTATCAATTCAATACCAAAACATTGAGAAACAGACTTATAATTCTCACTTTTCACAATACTGACAAATTACTTCACAACTTGTAGAATAATGCGGTGATTTCTAGTGTATAAAATGCGTATCCAAGAATATAATCAACGTCAAATTTTTTATCTTTTTCAATCATGAATTACATTATGAAGATATCTTTGTTTATGCTGGTGCTTTCTGAAGAAATCAAAGCAAGAAAATAGAAAAATATCTTCACATGTTATTAATCTGGTAAACTGAATTATATACATGCTACTCTCTAATCTAGAAGGACGTGAAAATGACAGCTAGCTTAACAAACTAACTAACAATTCCTGCCAACATTTTAGAGCTCTGAATATTAATGAAACGCAGCGTTTACATCTTACTCTCTTTTATAAAAAAACGATGCACATAAATTAAAAACTTCTTGTTTCTTCACTTTCTATGTAGTAGTAAGTTAGATTAATGCAGCAGCAACAATTGTTTCGATGCATGTCTCCTGCAAAGACTATCAACTCTTGGACGTCATTTATATTCTTGCATTACTTTTAAAATAAATAAAGGGTAAGACAAAAAAAAAAAAAGAAAAAAAAAGCCGTTGCACGTTGATACTCATAAAAGAAATAAAGGATATGAAAAAATAATAATTGTGTATCTTTTGCCTAGATCATGTTCATTTGATCACATCTTCTGTTCTTGTAATTTTAATTTGAATAATCTAGTGATCTAAGCATGTTCTAGAATTTTAGAAAATTATTTTTGATCCCTTTCAATTGGTATCAGAGCCGGTTGCTAGATTGCTAGATTTTTGAATAAAATTGTTGTGATTGTTTGATGATTTTGGAATTAATAATCAGACTTTGGATTTTCTGATTGCTGTGTTTTTTTTTTTTTTGGAATTAAACACTGTTTTCATTTAATTTTTCAATTAATTTTAAAAAAATAATTTCTTTTAGAACTGTTCTTCGTTGTTCTTGAAGAACAGTTTCAAAATTATTGGGCTAAGTATTTTGGGTGGTTTTTTTATCTGATTTGGACCGACGGTGGCGTAAGGGAGGGTTAACACCCTCATAAGGTGGTCGCCGACTGTGGAGAACGGTGCAATTTCCAGAAAATTGATTTTTCAATTTTGCGATTTTGCGATTTTGAGTTTTTCAGGCGATTCATCGCCATTCATCACCGATAAGGGATGGCCGCAGGTTGCTCGATGGTCGAGCAACCATCTGGAGGTTGTCACCGGCGGCAGGTGGCTCTGGATCGAGACTGGAAGTGAGGCAACGACCATGGCGATCTGCTGATCGAGTGAGATGGCCCAGCGCAAAACGGTACCGTTTTGTGCCAAAGTGCTGCGTTTGGAGACGTGAGATGGCCCAGTGCAAAACGGCACCGTTTTGTGCCAAAGTGATGTGTTTGGAGACTAGGCCAAGCGCCTGGGTGCTCTATTCTGGGCCGCGCATCTCTGGACAGAACAGGCCCATTTGGTTAGGGCCTGTCTATTTGAAAATTTTCAAATAGGCCCTCCAACTTTCTTAATAATCTGATTTTGACCCATAAATTTTTATAATTTCTGTTTTCACCCACTGAATTTTTAATCTATTTGATTTTAGCCCAAATTTATTTATTTATTTATTTATTGGCCCAATTTGCAATTTAGTCACTAAATTAGGTTTCTTAGGGACTAAATTGTAATTTTCAGGGGCATTTTAATTAATTAATTTTTTATTGCAATTTTTGGTTTTAATTGTAATTTGAGAATTTTATTTTATTAAATTGAGTTTAAATTTTGGTATTTTAGTCCTGATGGTGTCTAATATTTTTAATAATAAATTGATTGAAGTAAAAAGTTGTCAAAGTGACCTCTATTGTATAAATTGATTTATTTGGGATATTAGACAGGTGTATTAAAATTCATTGCGGGTAGTAAACCAGTCCAAAGGAATGTTGCTATCTGGCTGAATTGAGAATACATGTGCGGTGATAAATATGTGATAATTATTATGTTTTTCATCCATGTGGATAATAAATCGGCCCAAATGAAGGTTTAATATTTGACATGACTGAATTGTCAATATTTGATTGCTGCGTTGAGATGTCAATTACAGTTAATATTTTATGTCCAAAGATGAAAATAATAATATTGTGCTGGTATCTTGTTTCCATTATTTGAACTCTATTATTGTTTGTTTCATTTATTTTGTGGATAGTGAGCTTATGTTAATTTTTTGTTACTTTCTATGATTCCAGCTAGCATGTCATATAATTCTAACACTGTCCCTTGCGTTTTATGGACTTAGACCTTGCGTTCATGATGGACGAACCTGCTCCTCCTACTGAAGAGAGTACAGATGCTCAGAGGGTTCAGTATGAGAAGTGGGAGCGTTCTAACCGCTTAGGTCTTATGATCATGCAGCAGAAAATCCCAGAGCATGTTCAGGGAGACATTTCTGCTGAGGAAAGTAATGCTAAAAACTATCTTGCTGAGCTGGAGAAGGTCTATGTCAAGAATGATAAGGCCAAAATGGAGACGCTTTTAGCAAAACTCACCTCCATAAGGTATGCTGGCAATGGTAGTGTTCGGGAGTATATACTGAGCATGTCCCAAATAGCCAAGAGGCTAAAAGTCCTGGATTTGGTTTTACCAGATGACCTGTTAGTCCATATAGCTTTGAATTATCTTCCACCACAGTATGGGCAGATCAGGACTTCATATAACTGCCAGCCGATCAAATGGACTCTTAAAGAGATCATTGCTTATTGTGTGGATGAGGAGGAAAAGATGTTGGCTACTAAGAGGGAGAGTGCTCATCTGGTCTCTTCAGCAGATAAGGGCAAGAACAAGAAAAGAAAGAAGACTGCTGAGAATAAGACTACTGATAAGGGTCCTGTGCAAAAGAAGCCTAAGGAATTAAAATGCTTCTTTTGCAGCAAATCTGGACACGTAAAGAATGACTGTCCTAAATATGTCACATGGCGTTTAGGAAGGTAAGTACCTTGTTTTAGTCTGTTCTGAAGTTAATTTAACTTCAGCTCCTAGAAACACTTATTGGATGGATTTTGGTGCTACCGCTCACATAAGTGTTTCATTGCAGGGTTGTCTGATCTATCGAAAGCCAACTGACGGTGAAAGATACGTCTATGTGGGAACTGGCGAGCCGGTGAAAGTGGAGGCAATTGGGCATATTAGATTGTGTTTAAGAATTGGATGTTTTTTGGATCTTGTAGATACTTTTGTTATTCCGACATTTAGACGGAATTTAATTTCTGTTTCTTATTTGGACAAATCTGGTTATACTTGTTCATTTAGAGACAGTTCATTTACTTTATCTATGGATTTAAAAATTTTTGGTACTGGCTTCTTGAATGCATGTGATAATCTATATATGTTGAATATTAATGCTTCTTATAATGAAACACTGCAAGTTAGTACTATAGGTGCCAAAAAGAAGCTGAATATAAATAACTCAGCTGAACTTTGGCACAGACGTTTGGGTCATATATCCAAATCTAGAATAGAACATCTTGTGTCAGATGGTATCCTAGACACACTTGATTACACAGATTTGGACTCATGTGTTGAGTGTATTAAAGGTAAACAGACTAAACAAAAGAGATTAGGTGCCAATAGATCATCAAACGTCTTAGAATTGATACATACGGACATCTGCGGTCCATTCCCTACAGCAACAAGGAATGGCCAAAGATACTTCATATCATTCATAGACGATTACTCACGTTATGGGTACCTATATCTCATTCATGAGAAATCAGAGTCTGTAGACGTTTTACAATCTTATAAGGCCGAAGTTGAAAACCAATTTGGAAAGAAGATTAAACGTGTTAGATCTGACCGTGGTGGTTAGTACTATGGTAGATATGATGGTTTAGGTGAACAATGTCCAGAACCATTTGTTATTTTCCTACAGGACTGTGGTATAGTCCCTCAATACACAATGCTTGGTACACCCAATATGAATGGTGTATCTAAGTGGCGTAACAGGACTCTTATGGATATGGTAAGGAGTATGATTAATCATTCTTCCTTGCCTGAGTCTCTGTGGGGAGAAGCATTGAAAACAACAGCTTATCTTCTTAACAGAGTACCAACTAAAGCAGCTTCAAAAACACCTTATGAGCTTTGGACTGGATGCAAGCCCAGTCTAAAGCACCTTCATGTTTGGGGATGTCCTGCTGAGGCTAGACCTTATAGGTCCAATTAAACTAAATTGGACTCCAAAACTGCTAGCAGCTACTTTATTGGCTATTCTGAGCGATCATGGGGTTATAAGTTTTATAATCCTACTACCAGGACTATTTTTTAGACGGGAATTGGTAAATTCTTTAAAGATGTTGAGTTTGGGGGGAGAAATAAGGTTAGAAACATTGTCTTTGAGGAGGGATCATGTCAGGAACACTCAATGTTGATTCCCATCATTGCTCCTAGCAGTGTTCAGGTTCCTACGCCTGTCACTGTTCTAGAAGCAACTCAAGTTCCAATACAAGACAATGTTGAACAATTTCCCCATCATGATGAAGAAGTCATTCTTCCTTAAGAACAAGCTCAACAACCTCAAGAATTTGAGCTAGAACCTGTGCCTTTAAGGAGGTCCACTAGAGAGAGAAGAAATGCTATTCCAGATGATTATGTAGTATATCTTTAGGAACATGAGGACACTGTAGACATGATGGAAGATGATCCAATCAGCTTTCATCATGTCATGCAGGATTCCAACTCTAACAAGTGGATTGAGGCAATGGGTGAAGAATATAAATCTATGCAAGACAATCAAGTTTGGGATCTTATCCCATTACCTGAAGGAAAGAAACCTATTGGTTGCAAATGGATATTTAAGACCAAGAGGGATTCTATGGTAATGTGGAAAGATATAAGGCTCATCTTATAGCTAAAGGCTTCACTTAGAAAGAAGGGATTGACTATAAAGAGACCTTCTCTCCGGTTTCATCGAAGGACTCTTTTAGGACAATCATGACTTTAGTTGCATATTTTGATCTTAAGTTACATCAAATGGATGTGAAGACTGTGTTTCTCAATGGAGACATTGATGAAACCATCTATATGGTGCAGTCAGAAAACTTTGTGTCTGGAGACCCAAAGCGACTGGTATGCAGATTAAAGAAATCCATTTATGGACTTAAGCAAGCTTCTCGTCAGTGGTACTTCAAGTTCCATGAAGTAGTTGTCTCTTTTGGTTTTGAGACAAATGCTGTGGAAGATTGTGTGTATCACAAGTTCAGTGGGAGTAGGTTTATCTTTTTGGTCTTATATGTGGATGACATACTGCTTACTACTAACTGTAAGGACTTGCTACACGAGACCAAAGTCTTTCTGTTAAAACACTTTGAGA
Source organism: Garcia nutans (assembly GCA_947685225.1). Taxonomy (NCBI): domain Eukaryota; kingdom Viridiplantae; phylum Streptophyta; class Magnoliopsida; order Malpighiales; family Euphorbiaceae; genus Garcia; species Garcia nutans. Next base: position 16,166,425 of record CANTUV010000032.1, read on the forward strand.
TGAAAGATTTAGGTGAAGCTTCTTTTATATTAGGGATTCAAATACATCGAGACCGTACTCGAGGTATTCTTGGATTATCACAAAAGGGCTATATTGAGAAAGTGCTCAAGAGATTTAGTATGCACAATAGTAAACCAATTGATACCCCAGTCGCTAAAAGAGATAAATTCAGTCTTGAACTGTGTCGAAAGGGTGAACTTGAGATTCAGGAGATACAGAAGATTCCTTATGCGTCAGCAGTTGGGAGTCTGATGTATGCTCAAGTTTGCACTCGTCCAGATATTTCATTCATAGTTGGCATGTTAGGGTGATATCTCAACAATCCAGGAATGGAACATTGGAAAGCAGCCAAAAGAGTCTTGAGATATCTTCAGAGAAAGAAGGGACATATGCTCACGTGCAGGAGATCATATCAGCTTAAGATCATTGGGTATACTGATTCTGATTTCGCTGGATGCCAAGACAATAGAAAATCCACATCAAACTACATATATCTCTTATCTGGAGGTGCTATTTCGTGGAAGAATGCGAAACAAACTCTTGTAACTACCTCCACCATGGAAGCAGAATATGTATCAAGCTACGAGGCATCCAATCAGGCAATCTGGCTGAAGGACTTTGTCACAGGGCTGCGCATTGTGAGTGGCATTGAAAGGCCATTGAAGTTATACTGTGACAATAACTCAACAGTTTTATTCTATAACAACAGAAACTCTTCTCGATCGAAACATATCGGGATTAAGTTTCTGGCTGTGAGGGAGAAGGTACAGAGTGGACAGATATCCATAGAGCATATTGGAACAAACTCCATGATTGCGGATCCACTCACTAAGGCAATGGTACCGAAGGTTTTTCATGAGCACACTGCTTATATGGGTGTCACATTATTTGAGACTATTTAGTTTCAGTGGGAGTTTGTTAATTGTGTTTATATTTTGTATGTTCTGTTTGGCATTGGATATATTTTGTAAAGTACATTCAATTTCTGCTAAAATATGAGTTTTTCTTTCACTTTATTATGTGTTTTACACTCTATATTATATTTATGTTTGATCTCACTTAAGATTGACCAGTTGGAAACAGACATGGTTGAATCATATTGCATGTAGTTTCCATGCTACACTCTTATAATTGATCTATGTCGTTTGAGAGTGTTGGTAATGTGATTGATGATGGCTTGAGTCACGATGAATGTGGCGACTAGCCCTTCAGTCCTTTATCAATATGATCAATTGACAAGATTGTTTAGGACACCTTGTGTATGGCTTTATTATTTTGAGCTCATTAAGGTGTGTGCATTTTATTTTACATATGTTAGCCCAAGTGGGAGATTGTTAGAATAATATGGAATATTAATTCTACGTGTGGGTTAAATATGTAAATATTATTATATATGGAAGTCAAATTAAATAGTCAATTTAAAGTAATGATCAAATTAGGATTATTGACTATTGAGGTGTCAAATTATTATAGGAAATAAAATATAGCGACCAATTAGAGGCTTCTATTTTGTTCAAGGATCAAAATAGAAATTAACCTTAAAAATAATGTTATAAAATGGTCGTGCTCTCTAGGAAAACTGAGCGAGATAGAACACTACGTTCCTTTGGTATTGTTTCTGCTATTCTCGTTGGGTAATCTCTGGAAGGTTATAAACCACCAATTCATTGCTTACGGAATCAACAATCAATGATGTCAGATACATATCTTCTGTTCTTGCAATTTTAATTTAAATAATCTAATGATCTAAGCATGTTCTAGGGTTTTAGAGAATTATTTTTGATCCCTTTCACATGAGTCTAATCAAAGATTATGTTTCTTCTATGGATTTATAGACATCATACTCACATTTTCCACACTTGCAAGATGGTGCAGGAATAACACAATTTTACTCATCCCATAGTTTCTTCAATTTTGTGTAATATGCATTAATTGATAGATTACCTTGTTTAATTGATGATATATCCTTCGGCAATTGATAGATCTGTGGTCCATTACTTTCCCTAAAATTATCTTCCAAACGCATCCACAATTCTCTTGTTGTGGCTGAGTAAATGAACGCTTCTAAAATTTCTTTAGATATAGCATTCAATAGCTATGAAATCACCATTGAATCAGCTCTCTTCCAATGTTTGTTCTCTTCTGTTCCTTCTTTAGGTATCTCTGTGTCTTTCTCGATGAAACTTAGTTTGTTCTGTGCCATTAATGCAATCTTAATCAATCTGCTCCAAGTCAAAAAATTATTTCCATTCAATGATTTGCTAACCAGTGTAGTTCCTGGATTATCTGATGGATGAAGAAGTGTCCGATCTCCAATCACAGTCGCTCCTGCTCTGCTTGTTTGCTGTGACATTTGATCTGTGGCTTCAATCATATCTTTGATTCTCAGTTTCAATTAAAATAAAGAAAAAATCTTTATCAATTAATCAAACTCTAAAAAAAATTTCTCTTTCAACCTTGCTCTGATACCATGAAGAAATCAAAGCAAGAAAATGGAAAAATATCTTCACATGTTATTAATCTGGTAAACTGAATTATATACATACTACTCTCTAATCTACAAGCATGTGAAAATGACAGGTAGCTTAACAAACTAACTAACAATTCCTGCCAACATTTTAGAGCTCTGAATATTAATGAAACGCAGCGTTTACATCTTACTCTCTTTTATAAAAAACGATGCACATAATTAAAAACTTCTTGTTTCTTCACTTTCTATGTAGTAGTAAGTTAGATTAATGCAGCAGCAACAATTGTTTCGATGCCTGTCTCCTGCAAAGACTATCAACTCTTGGACGTCATTTATATTCTTGCATTACTTTTAAAATAAATAAAGGGTAAGACCAAAAAAAAAAAGAAAAAAAAAGCCGTTGCACGTTGATACTCATAAAAGAAATAAAGGATATGAAAAAATAATAATTGTGTATCTTTTGCCTAGATCATGTTCATTTGAATCTCTTATGGAGTAGGTTGATTTTACCATTTAAAATTCTCACCGATGCATGAGAAAAATTATAGCACATTCTTCTAGAATTGGGCAAGTAATAATTAATAACATTATAGAAATCATAGAAATTGTTAAGCTCTAGTATGCAAGAAAAATTGTTAAAAAAAATTATGATTTTCTTTTTTTCTTTTGTAATTAAGCCTTTCAGAATGTTCATACATGGAGATGCAGTTGACAACAAAATTTTATTTCTTTTTTCCCCATTTTTCCAACTTTCTTTTTTTTTTAACCCCCTAAAAACCTTTCAATTTTGTGTCTTAGGCTGCTGATGTGTCTTTTCCTCCAAATATTCAAAAATTTAACTTTCACGTTCAAATTAATCCTTTTACAATTTTACATAAAAAACAAAATTTATAATCAAGGTCAGCCTCTAATACCATCACAATAAAACAAGAACTCAAATTTCTACCTTCTCGTGTGTTTGTTTTGGTACCAAAAAGCAACAGCAACATCCAAATGGACCTCTGTTTCATGAAGTATTCTGCAAATTCACTTCGTTTCAAACTATTTCTTCTAATTAATTATCTGGAATATTTTAATGCAAAATTTAATTAGGCTTATTTTAGGAGTTTTATGGATTGGAAAAAAAAAGATAATTTTCCTTAGAATAAGAAAAAAGAAAATGAGTATTAATAAAAATTTCATATTTGAATAGTCAAAAAATAAAAATTGATACTAACTATTAAGATTAAAATAGTCTTATTAAAAATATACTATTGATAATCTAGGGCACCATCTTTGAATGTTGATGGTAAAGAGGATGGTCCCTCAGCGGTGTTCGAGAAGCTTCGTTTAAGTTTATTTTTTATTTTTATTGTTGTTTTTTTTTATTTTTTTTTAATTTTATCGTAGATAATTATATTTTTTATTTTCATTTATATGATTTTTATATATTTTTATCATTTTTTTTGCCTGTCTCTTTTTTATCATAGAAGGCAGAGACGGTTGGCTATTATATCCATATGGATTGAGCCATTGGTATCCATATATTTATCAGTTTAACGGTCTATGCATAGTATTAATTATATTTGGAGCATAAGTCGCAGGTCAAAGCTTTTTATCCCTTCCTAATAAGGTATTTAGTGAGATTCAAACTCTCATCCTCGCCCACTTGCTCAATTCTGCTCGGCCAACTGAGCTATCCATCTTAGATCAACTGTTATGTGTTTTAGTACTGAATTATGTTTGACATCAACAAATCTCAGAGTTGCAACATCTATTTTCAGTTCATGCAAGAGCAATAAATGTTTCTAAAGGACACACATATCCTTATCTGGTAAATACACATTTGCAAGTTGCACTCAGCAGTTGGATTGAAATTTTCATTCTCTGAAATTAATGCTGGGTGTGGCGTAATCTAGTGATTATCATAATTTTTCCATTACTAACATATGTGCGTGGCTTGAGTTTTGTGGAATTTGGTATATGTATGTTGATCGTTGTTATGCTTGTCATTTCTGTATTTGTAAATGCTTTGATTTTTTTTCTTTTTCGTTTTTGATTAGTTTGGATTTCAATAGTAATGATTGACTTTTTTTTGTCCAAGCTTAAAAAAAACTTTTTTTTTTCAATTTTTTAATTTTTCATTCCATTTAACAGACTATACCCAACATATATAAAGGATTATATGCAATATAATATATATAACATATAAATATTATATTTAACGGATTATATATAAAATATATGCATATATAAAGACATATATGCAACATATATATCATATTATATATGTTTATATATAACATAAATATCATATAACCAAATATATAATAATTATTTACTGTTATTCATCTTCAATCTCCTATATATATATATATATGTAATATATATATTATATAACTAAATATATAACACTTATATACTATTACTCATTTCAATTCCGTCATATATAGCTACTTATATATAACATATATGTCATATATACACAAACTAAACAAATAGTACTTTTGTCATGTTATTCTTCCCCAATATATTATATATATATATATATATATATTTATATATAATAAATAAATCATATAACCAAATTTATAATATTGCATATGGATATTCCTCTCCAATCCTTCATAAATATATATTTACTTTTATGTAATACATATGTCATATATGAGAATATATATGTAATATATATGTCATTTATATTGTATATATTGTCAATATATGCAACATATAAAATATAAAAATAGTTGTGTAACAAATATTTATATTTTTTTTATCATTAATAGTATTATACATCAATTTTTATTTAGAGAATAATATATGAAATTAATTATATTATATGTAATATATGTGATATATAAGGATATATACATATTGACATATACGCATATATGAAAATATATATACAAGATATATATCATATATGTTAATTTACTGAATAATGATAATTTTAAAATTTAATACTCTCGTGTTTTTATTATTAATCTTTCTGTATTTTTTATTTTTTTATTTTTTGCTGTATTTTTTATTTTTTTTATTATATAATATTTTTAAAAACAATTTTTTTTAGTTATTTATATAATTTTACAAAAAAAAAAGTATTAAATGTTCAAACTTTTGACTTAGCGCAAGCATTCATTAAATAAATATTTTTTTTAGTATATTTTCCCCCGTATATTTATTTTTGGGGGCCATTTTATGTGTCCCCTATAGTCATTTTTTTTATTTTTTATTTTTTTAATTAATAATATAAATTGATTAATTAAGTTTTTGAAACCTAATTAATTTTGATTTAATTTATTTTGATAATTAATTTTTAAATTAATTATTATTTAACTTCAGTTTTAAGATTTTAGAAAAATAAATAATATATATTTTTTTGTTTTTAAAAGGGGTTAAGTTGTAAATTATTGAAAAAATATTATGACCATTATAAAATAATTAAAAGTCTGCAAAATACATTATAAATTTCAACTATAAAAAAATATAATAAAAAAATTATATCCATGCATTGCGCTAGTGAATGTCTAATTGTATATATAAAATCTAAGGAATTAAGGCTTGTTTTATGGTTGCCACATTATCAATTTTTCAAAATAGGCTATTTCACCATTTTTTAATTATTTTTTATTTAATTTTAGTAATTTATGTAAAATTTGAAATTTAATCATTAATAAGGATTGTTTATGAGTTTTAATCTTCTATTAAATATTTATATATTAATATAATTTCATAATATTAATTAAATAAATTATATTTATAACTTTTAATCTTCTATAAATTAATTATATATTAATATAATTTAATAATATTGATTGATTAAAATATTTTTTTTAGAAATATGAAAGGTTAAAAAATGACTCTTTAAAAAAATATAACTCTTAGCCTTCATAATAAATTGATTATAAATTAAATAATTTATTTATAATAATAGTTAATTTATTTTTTAAAAAAAATTTAAAAAATTAAAAAAATAACATGTATAATTTTTAATATTCCTAATAAATTAATTATACATCAATATTTATTTAAATAATTTATTTAATTATTAATTTATTTTATAATAATTAATTTATATTCATTATAGAAATTTAAAATTTAAACAATGAAAATGATGACTTTTGACCTTTCTAAAATTGAGGAGTGCCCAGCTAGAAAAATAAGAAAGCCTATAGCTGAGCCCAAAAAGAAGAAAGAGCCCAATGAGAGAGACCTAGGCTATGGCCTCTATGGTTCAAGAAACTGCAAGCCCTTACCAAAAAAAAAAGATAAAGAAGACTTTAGATCTCCAAGACTTAAGAAATATAAGTACAAAAAAAAAAATAAAGATAAGTCGCAGCTGGACTAGACTAATGGAATTTGAGGGAGAGCATTGAAAGTGGGAAGTTATCCCACATCGATAAATTAAAAGAAGAAAAATGAACATATATTAGAAATGGTCCTAATTTCAAAAGTGCCAGCTCATTTGAAGAAGTCCAAAATTTGCTCAATTCTTATTAAGTCTAAAATAATATAAAAATAATGTTATTTGGATCTTTATATTTATTAGACTTTTTTATTAAATATAAAGTTAAAATAGTCACTTTTCTAATATATTTAATGCATATAAATTTTTTTATCCAAATTAAATTGATCAATTTAGCATTTTTGATAATATAATTAGTCACGAGTCCAAAATTCTAACAATTTTTTCACTTTCTCCATGAAATTTCGTTATTGATGTATTGATCACGTCATTTAGTGTAATTGGATATCTTTTACCTTCGGACTCGGGATGACTCAGTGAAGAAGTTAGAGGTGCATTGAAAACATGAGGTTTGCCTTATTGTCGCTTTATGTTCTATGGAAACATTGACAAGTCTCACAGAGCAACTCTCTCTAATATTGTTGCTGCTACAAATGATGGAAATAATATAGACCACATTTTCATAGTTTAGTGTATGATAACAAGTGAACCTCGAAATTATTTTTGGATCGTTTGGGTTCGGACATCTGTAAGACATAATGAGAGGATCGAGCTCTAATAGGAGACATTTTTATTATTAAGTCAAAGTTCGATTGCTTTAAATATAAAAAGAGAGTTATGAGAGTCTAAAGATCATTTACTTATAGGGATTCATCCTTGTCCATAGACAGGGGCGGAGGCAGGTGGGGTCGTGTGGGGGCTGACGACCCCCCCTGCCGGGCACCGGAGGTGTAAATATTCAGCCTCCCTCAGCCCCAGTCCCTCAGTCCCAGCCTCCCTCAGCCCCCCCCCCCTTCAGCCCCTCAGTCCCTTAAACCCAGCCTCCCTCAGCCCCCCTCAGCCTCGCAGTCCCTCAGCCCCTCAGTCCCAGCCTCCCTCAGCCCCCCCTTGCCGGTGGTCCTGGCTCCGCCACTGTCCATAGATGATGAGAGGGAGCATCTTCTGAACTATGTAAATGCAAATCAAGGATGTAACATCATAAATTACAGATGTGTCAGTATTTTATTGAGCTGTTAGGCTGAACCAGATTAGAGATTTTGTACTATGGTGCCACGTTAATATTAGAGTTCGGTTTGGGTGATACATGGAGACCTTGCGGCCACACTATTCATAATGCTCGGTACCGAGTTTATGTTTGAGGGATGCTATCAATGTATTTATTCATAAATATACCTAAGATTATTGTTATTATTCATTTGATTTTTATATGAATTATTTATGTGTATATAATCTTATATTTATTTATTTCACTTGTATTCTATATTTTTGTATTCATTATAACTGTATAATTAAATAGATAAAAAATTAGTATATTTGTAAAATAATTTATAAATCTTTTTCCAAATATATATGATTATTCAATTTATTAAATTTATAAATAATTACACTTTAATTATAATTGAAAATCAATTATCAAATTCTAAATTGGGTGAACTATTATTCAGAATTTAATTGACTTAAAATTAATTAAATATTCTAATTAGAATAGATAATATATATATATATATATATGCAAGGTTATGTGATTTTTATTAGGCTAAATAATTATAAAGTCTCTGAAATTTTATATATTATACTAGTCAGTCCTTGTATTTTCAGTATCTAATTTTTGCATCCATCTGTTTTTAAAAATTAAACTGTTTAGTCCTTCTATTAATATTTTTATCCTAAAAATATTAGTCAACTACTTTGATATTATAAAATAATTTTTTTGCTCTTCTTTTATATATATTTTTCTTTGTTATTTGTTAAGTAGTGTTTATTTTTATTTTTATTTATATTTCTTGCACATAATTTATTTTAATTTTATAAATATTATTAAAAAATAATTTTAAACAATACGAATAATATCTTTTATTATTTTGCAGACAATCCATATATCATTTATTTTAATTTTATAGATATTACTAAAAAATAATTTTAAATAATACAAATAATATTTTTTATTATTTTACAGACAATCTATATATAAAATAAAATTAAGCGTAAAATAAATTTAATAAATAATAAAGATAAATATATATAAAGAAAGTGTAAAAAAATTATTTTATAATATTAAAGTAGTTAACTAATAATTTTAGGATAAAAATATTGATAAAAGGACTAAATAGTTTAATTTTTAAAAATACAAGATGTAAAAATTAAACGTTAAAAATATAAAAGCTAACTGGTATAATATGCAAAACTTCAAGAACTTCATAGTCATTTAGTCTTTTTATTATAACTATTAATTAATAATTTCATATACTTTTATTTTTTTAAAATTCATATGTATATATATATATATGATTTTTTTATTTTTTTTTAAATTAATATGCGTCACCGACATCCTCATTTATATATAATTTCTTAATTAATTATTAATTTTAAATTTAAATTGAATTTCAAGTGTAAAACTATAAAAAATAGATATAATTATAAATTTAAATATTCGATCATTTCAATTTCCAAATAACGTCCCTTTCTTTTAATATATTTTAACAAAAAAAAAAAAAGTAACATCAATAGCTCCAATGGATGTGAAACCATGGAAATTTTATTTTCCAAGTCGGCAGAAGAAAAGTTCATTATTGGCAAACATAGTTGACCCACTGTAGGAGAAGACCAACGTTGAATTTTCTAAGTTAATCAATAAAGTAGTCAAACCATCATCAATACAAGAAATTAAAAAAGATAATTCATATTCAAAATAGTAAAATAATTTGAAAGTTCAATATTTTTTTTTCTTTGAAAGCGTCACTATTGAAAAATAAATTGTAATTATAATTGTAGGTAAGACTTACCTTTCCAGTACCAAATCAAATATATCAGTATTTGAACCATAAAATTAACTTCTCTCCAGTTCTTTTTTTTTTTTTTAAAAAAAAGCCTTTATCCAGAAATGAAGAGCTTTAGTATAGTCTCATTTCCATTTTCTGTGAAATGCATTGTCCTCTCACTACTCCTTATGGAGCTAAGCTTTGAAGCTCCCTCCATTGAAGCTGCCTCAACTGGTAGTGGGAATGAGACAGATCATGTGGCTCTGTTAGAATTCAAGGCAAAGATTACTCATGACCCTCAACATGTTTTGAGCTCATGGAATCATTCAGTCCATTTCTGCAATTGGGAAGGCATCACTTGTGGTCGCAGGCACAAGAGAGTCGCAAAACTAGATCTTCGTTCAAAAGGGTTAGTGGGTTCTTTGTCTCCTTATATAGGAAACATAAGTTTCCTTAGGGAGATCATAATTGATAACAACACTCTGCGACATGAAATCCCACAAGAATTAGGCCATTTATGGAGGCTAAAAGTTTTAAGTCTGCTTAACAACAGCTTTGAAGGCCAAATTCCATCAAATTTGTCCCGCTGCTCAAACCTCATTAGTCTTCGGTTGGGTTTTAACCAACTAACAGGAAAGATCCCAGTGCAGCTTGCTACTTTATTGAAACTCAAAGTACTTGCCATTCATTTTAATTACTTGAGTGGAGGAATTCCAGCGTTTCTTGGAAATTTTAGCTCGCTGAAAACTTTATCTGCCACTAATAATATGTTTGGTGGAACTGTTCCAGATACTTTGGGTAAACTCAAGAACTTGACAGCTATAGCACTTGCTGGGAACAACCTCTCAGGTATCATACCTCTAGCCATATATAATCTTTCCTCTATCACAGTATTTTCTCTGTCTGAAAATTCTCTTCATGGAAGTCTTCCATCAAATATAGGCATTCTCCTTCCTCATCTTAGGGTGTTACAATTGTCACAAAACCATCTAATTGGATCTATTCCAGTGTCATTATCTAATGCCTCCAAACTTGAATACATTTATTTGAACATAAATAATTTCACTGGAAAACTAGATGTTGATTTTGGAAGTCTAGACCAACTTGTACGCTTACTTATAGATAAGAATAATCTTGGAAGCAATAAAGGAGATAATGATTTGGAATTTATGACTTCTTTGCTCAACTGTAGCAATTTGGAAATTATTCAAATAGGTGAAAATCTGTTCAAGGGAATGTTGCCCAATTCTATAGCCAATGCCAATCTATCTTCTTTATCCCTTGAGCGACTAACAATCAACCACAATCAAATATACGGCACCCTCCCTCCTTGGTTACCTACTCTTGTTAGTTTATCTGTGATTAGCATGCGATCTAACCAAGTCACTGGTTCTATTCCAATGGAAATAGGTAAGATTTCAAGACTGAAATGGTTAATCCTAAATCATAATAGATTAAATGGACCAATTCCTTCCTCCATAGGAAATATATCATCATTGATTGTCCTCCAATTGGGCAATAACAATTTACAAGGTAACATTCCTTCTGGCCTTGGAAATTGCTATAGATTATCATCCTTCTCTATTCCTAATAACAATCTTAATGGCTTCATACCCAAACAACTTTTTGCCAACCGTTCAATGTTAGTCAAAATAGATGTTTCTCAAAACTATTTGGAGGGTTCCCTCCCCTCAGAAATTGGTAATTTATTCAGTTTGAATGAATTGTATGTTTACCAAAACAAGTTGTATGGTGGAATTCCAAATGATCTTAGCCATTGTAGTAGTCTCGAAATCCTTGACATGTCCAACAACAAATTTCAAGGTGTCATACCTCCATCATTGGCTTCTTTAAGAGGTCTTAGATATTTTAATCTGTCTAAAAATAATTTTCAAGGAAATATTCCACAATATTTGGAGACATTTGCACTGGGATATTTGGATTTGTCTTCCAATTACTTTGAAGGTCAGATTCCCATGAAAGGTGTTTTCACAAATGCAAGTGCCATCTCAGTTCAAGGAAACAACAAACTTTGTGGAGGCATTCCAAAGTTAAAGATGCCAAGATGCATAAACGAAGTACCTAAGAAAAGCAAGTTGTTCCATGTCAAGATAGTCATAATCACAATTTCATGTATTCTTTTTGCCATCTTGCTGTCAACTTCCTTGTATTGTTGGATCAAAAAGAAGAAAAGAGACCAATCTGATGCCTCCTTGCAACTGGAATCTTTTCCAAAACTCTCCTATCAAATGATTCTCAAGTCAACTGATAATTTTTCCCAGAAAAATTTGATAGGAGTGGGAAGCTTTGGATCAGTCTATAAAGCCATTCTTGATGTAGATAATGAAACATTAACTGTAGCAATAAAAGTACTCAATCTTCAAAGACGAGGAGCTTCCAAAAGCTTTGAGGCTGAGTGTAAAGTCTTAAGAAATATATGCCATCGAAATCTTGCGAGAATCATAACTTCTTGCTCGACCATAGATTTTCAAGGATATGATTTTAAAGCTCTTATATATGAGTTCGTGCCCCATGGAAACTTAGATACATGGTTATATCCAAATTCTCAAATGGATGAACATCCGAGTTTAAGTTTTCTCCAAAGACTAAATATTGCCATAGATGTTGGAAATGCCATTGATTATCTTCATCATAATTGTGGAAAGCCAATTATTCATTGTGACTTAAAGCCGAGCAATATTCTTCTTGATGATGACATGGTTGCTCATGTGGGAGATTTTGGGCTGGCAAAATTTCTCTCTGATCTCAAAGATCCAACAAAAAGCAGCTCAATTGGGGTAAGAGGAACAATTGGCTACACACCTCCAGGTAATTATATATAACTATTTTTGAATTAGTATAGGGACATATATAAAATTACCTAAAAAATAAAGTGTATTTCAAAAATACTATAAAAAATATTTACAATTTTAGAAAAAGTTGGACGAAATTCTTAAAAATATCTCACTTCTCACTTAAACAAGTTTTTTTTTTTCCTCAAAAAATACATCTTCTCTCATGACAAATAATGTTTTACCTTGATTTTCACATATTGTTTTCCAAATTTTACTATAAAATAAATATATTTCAATAAAAATAATAAAAATTAACATTTTAAAGTCCTAACCCCCTAAAAAATCCTCTAAATCCTCAATTGGTGCAAAAAGTTATTTATTCTAGTCAATTGTATCCTTGTCATTGACTCAAATATACAACTTCTTACACCAATTAAGAATATATATATATATATGCTTAAATTGAAAAAAATATGTACTTTAGAGGATTTTTTTTAGGGGTTAGGCATATTTTAAATTATATTTTCAGCATATAAAATAAATTAATTTTTATAAAGAAAAATTGTTTATTTTGATTAAAAAAATCAATAAAAATATAGAAAAGCAAAATATATAAAAATATGATAATAAAAATCATTAAATTTATTTTTAAACAAATTTTACATATTATACATGTAAAAAGTAAATTTAAAAAAAATATTAATTTCATTATGCAGATGTTGTGTAAATGTTTGTTAGATATTTGGTATATGTTTAATAGATGTTGTAAATATTTGATAAATGTTGTATGCATATTATGCATTTGTTATATACGTTATATGTATTTTTGTGTATATATTGTGTTGATATTAATTATGTAGATATTATATGGATGTTAATTATATATATATATATTGTATAAATGTTACATGAATACAAAATTAAAAAAAGGTTAATAACATTCTATAGGAATTAGTAGATATTTAGTAGATATTTGATAGATATAGTAGATATTTAATTTATGTTATATTGACGTTGTTGTTTATTGTGTGTATTCTTTATATAAGTTTTTTATATATTAAATTTATGTTTCTTTTTGTATATATTATATATTTTTTTTGTATGTATATTGAGGACACGACATCAAAAAATTATTGTTAAATAAAAAAGCAAATAAAAAATAGGAAAAAAAAATAAAAATCAATGCCAAAACGTAAAAATGAAAAAATACGTTTTTATAAATTGGAAAAAAAATTGGTCCATTGTTTTGAAACTGAAAAGCAAAAAGGGATATAAATCATAATTTCCCCATTAATATATGTACATGCCTAAGTACTTAGATTAAGCTTTGATCAAGTTTCTTTTTATACCATTTTGTGAGTTAATTTATACTAACTTTAATTTGTTATTGCAGAGTATGGCTTAGCAAGTAATGCGTCAACAAGTGGGGATACATACAGTTATGGTATTATATTATTGGAGATTATAACAAGAAAGAGACCCATAAGTGAAGATTTCGTGGATGGTCTTAATCTTCATAACTTTGCTAGAATGGCATTGCAAAATGATGAAGTATTGCAAATAGTAGACCCTATTCTTTCACAAGAAGATTGCAACACCGAATGCCTAATTTCAATCATTAACATCGGAATTGCATGTTCAATGGAGTCTCCTCATGATAGAATGGATATAAGTAATGCAGTCAATGTGTTAATTTCAATGAAAAACAACTATATGCAGGCTAGAAGCAAGTAACTTTACTTTAAACTTTTTTTTTTTTCCCAAAATTTTAGGAATCATTTCGCATATACACTTATTTTTAGCGTTGTATTTATAATTGATTTAGTGTTCCTTCCTTTTCTTTCATCAATTTATATCTTAATTATTAGGTGCATAAATTTGAACATGTGAAGTGAAAGTAAGTGTAAGAGCAGAGTTTATGCGGGTTAGCTGAGACACCTCATATCACACCATATTCTCTTAATTATAGATTGGATTTTTCTCATAATCTATCATAATATTAATTTACTAATAAAACATTACTCATAATGTAATTACTTAATATTCTTCAAATACATATATTGTATCATCCAATAAATACTAATATTCTTAAATACATTTGTATTATTGTCTAGCACAATAATATATAAAGTTAAATAAAACGAAATAATAAATACTAATATGTTGGCCCGATCTTTTTTACATGATGAATTTTTAATATAAAAATTCTACTGACTTATACTTCAAGATCTGAAAAGTTTATATATATTAAAGAGGTGAGTCAAACTGCTCAGTAAAAAGATAAATATATAACAAGAGAGAATAAATAATGTTTAATAATATATAATATATATACATAACATCATCTGTATCTCAGCTAGATAAATATAATTTAAATCTTAATTACCGCTATAATTCACAGAAAATTTGAAATAACTTAATTCAAATTCTTTTATATACACTAAATATAATTTATTACTGATCCATCTTCAATCCAAGACGTATGATAATTTACTTCGCAAGCCCAAAAAGAAATAAACTTTAATACACATATACAAAGCAATTACCCTGGTCAATAGTAAATTTATAATATCTTTAAATTTATATAAACATAGGTTATCAAGGTGCAATCATGCAAGTTTTATAATAAGAGTATATATAAATAATTTATCCAGCACAGTATAATCAATCAGTTATATATATGAAAAATCAAACTACCATTATTTATTCTCAATTTATAAGAAAATAAATATCATTCAAAATAAATCATCACCTTGAATTTAGTAAATTATTTTCTAAAATCATATATAGATATAATATTTTATAAATATAATGTTACATATTAACTTACTCACCTGGGCTAAATACTATACTTGTTTAACCAATGAGATTCTTTTGGTACTCTATAATTACAGCTGAGTTCGTTTCTAAAATAATATCAAAATATTATTTGATTTAAAGTATACCCCAACTACTATAGATGTATACTATGAAAATGATGTATAGTTCCGGTCCTTATATTCTAGCGATATCTCGGTGAATTGGTAGCTTTCAAAATTTATAAAATAATACTCTAATGAGTATTATCTAATTTTCAAGATAATTATCTAATTAATATTTTTAATAACTTAATATATTTTTAGATGTCAAAATTTATTAAATATTATATCAATAATAATAATGAAAATTTTTATATTTATTAATTAATTAATTTTATTTTATTTTTAATCATTTGTCTAATCTTTGACACAAAATACAATCTTATTTATTTTCAAATTATATAATTTAATTCATATATTTAAAATTATTTAACTTGATTTTCAAAATAAGTCTGTATTTATAATAATGATTATAATAAAAAATTTATTAAAATAATATTACTTGCTTTAATTTTTTTTATTTAACAAAATTTAAAATATTCACTATGATAATATTTAATAATATTTATCTTAGAGATTAATATTATTTGACTAATTCTTAGTACTTAAATTAATTACTTAACTTCCTCTAATTTGATAAAAAAAATTATATTAAATTTAATTAATACTAATAATATTAATATATAATTTTATTTTCTTTTTAATACTTTATTTGTATAATAAATTCAATAATTTTGATAATAAAATAGTAACATTATTTTCATAACTAAAAATATTTATTTAATGATTTATGTTCAATTTAATACTAAATAATATTAGTAATAATAATTATAATAATACTAACTATTAAAATAAATCTATAATAGATTAAAAGGTAATAAATATGATATATTTGTAGTAACATCAGTAGTCAAAGTAGTAGTAATAATAATAATAATAATAATAAAAAAAAATTTGACAATTACTAATAATTTTAGCAGTAATAATTTACTACTATAATATTATTAATATTAATATTCAATTACTAGTTAGCATAAATTATATTTTAAGCAATTATTATCATTTATTCTTAAGTAAAAAATAATAACATAATTATTATAACTATAGCAATATAAATTTTAATTAAATAATAAATTTTACGAAGTTCTATGAATTTTAAATTATATTTTATTTATTACCAAATTTAATCATTTAATAATTAATTATCTCAATTTAATTTATAAATAATTTAATTAGCTTGATTCAATTTGCAAATAAAAATCTTATATAGATAATAATTTAATAGTAGTATTTAGTATAATTTAATTTAACAAACTATTAATTCATTATCTTTTAATTTATTTATTTATCTCATAAATATATTTATTCGTATTTTTATATCTAAAATACAATCAATTTATTTTATAATTTACTAATAAAATTCATAATTCAAGAATTTAACTTGGTTTAACTATAAATATTTTTATTCTAAAGTTAATATTCATATATATATACTTATTTTCATTCTAATTACACATAATTAATCAATTTATAAACAAATATATATATATTAATAAAATTTCTTAAATATAATTTAATGATAATTTAAATTTACTGACCAATAACTAATTATCAATTCGTAGATTTATCAATTCAATATATATATTTATAGATAATATAATTAATTTGTTCTTCAATCTACTACTAATATTTATAACTCAAATATTTAATTTATTTTAATTATACTTAATATTAATATTTTTATTTTAAATTATTCATTTATTCAATATCTATTTATTTACAATATTTAATTATCTTTTATTCTAACTTCTCTTTTAATACCATTAATTTAATCAATCAATTAAAATTATAAATTCTAATTTACAAATTTTATAAATTTTAACTAATTCCTTTTAGACTAATCATTTATTATTTTCATTATTTGTATTTATATTTATTCAAAATTTATTTTCCTTTAATTACTTCTAATTTTTGATAATATTACATCAAAATTTTAATTAAATCCTAAATTCATTATTAATCAAAATTTTAATTAATTAAAAATTAATTTAAATTTTCTGTTTAAATATATTTATATGTACATATGAATTTTCAAAACTTAATCTATAATTTATAAATAGTATATCAAATCAAAATTTAAAATGAGAGGGACTCAAAAATACTCGAGTTGTCGAAAAAAGAGATTAAAAACTAGTCAAATTTAATAAAAAAAAATAACGTCGACAAGATAATCGGACGGCGTGTGAGCCTTACTCCGATGTCAGTAGGCAATGTTCTTGGTGGCGGCAAATGCATTGGAGGGCAAGCTTCTTGGTAGTTCGGTGCGTATCACTAAGCAATAGACAGAAGGCGACAGATCATATAAAAATTGCCATTATCCATTTCTCCTCTATTATTTCCTTTCTTCCTCTATTTCTCTTTCTCTGTCTCTAATTCTCTCTCCTTCTCTCCGTGTTTTCTTTCCAATTTCCTCTCCCTCCAATCTTTCTTCTTCAATTAATAAGCCACCTTAATTATTATTACAAATAATTATACCCACATTTAACGTTCCAAACTTTAATTATTAAATTGTCCACTACACATAATTATTCATACTTTTATTATTTATTCTAACTTTAAGTTTTTTTTTCTCCCACTAATATTAATGATATAACTTTAATAATTATATATTTTTTCTTTTTCTTTATCTCCCACTAACCTCAATTCCTAACTTTAATTATTTTTACTTAATTATTTATTTTCGTCTATTTATCTTTATTATTATTATTTTAATTACTATACTTTAAATTATTTACTTATTATTATTATTATTATTATTATTATCATCATCATCATCATCATTATCATCATCAGTCAACCACTTTAATTATTAAATAACTTATCTTGAATTATTTATTTGCTATAATTGATTTAATTTGTCACATAATAATAATAATAATAATAATAATTATTATTATTATTATTATTTTACAAGGTATTACACCTCATCTTATCAATCGATTTTTAAAATTGAAATTCTTAATTCTGATTAATCCCAAATTCATTAATTTCTTTAATTTCAAAGAAATGGTTATATTGAACACACGAAATTCAAGAATTTAGTTTGGGGGCATTTTAATCTTTTTACTAGTTATTTTTGGATATTTTCATTATTTTTTTTAACAAAATATATTCGCGTGGCATTCTGGTGAGTAACAAAATGGCTAGAGTAACTAAAATAATATTAAAAATTGAAGTTCAAACGTTAAACTGATAAAAAAAAAGTTTAAATACAAAAATAACAAAAATTAGAAAGTATTGGCACCAATGATTTTGTTTTTTTTTTCCCTATCTGTAAAAATGAGAGATCAACTCCTTTTAATTCAATCGTCCATCGTTGATCATGAGATTAACATTGCATATGTGATAAGACATTTCGAAAATCAAAAGTTTCTTGTGCTACATCGCCGATCCAAGGGCCATCCCCATCGGGATCCTGGATTGGCCAATTCACATCAGAATCCTCGTTTTGGCATCCAGCCTTTCCATCTAATATGCAAGGTTATCTGAACTAGTTAATTAATTTGACATATTTTTATTATTTTAAAATTAATACATTTGAATTTGAGATTTTTATTTTGATTTTAAAATTAATATGCCTTTATAACATCACTAAATCTTCATTTTTTATATATACCATTTATCTCAAATAAATTTTAAAAATTTTAAGAATTGTTTGAATAGATTTTCAGTTTGAAATAATTATGAATTTGATTTAAATTTGAATTTGAAGTGTAAAATCATAAACAAAAAAAATATAGTGGGTCATTTTGTAGATTACTAAAAAAAATTGATTACTGAAAATATATTTTATAAAAAATTATTACTGGGATTATATTTTACTGAGAAAAATTATATTTTCGTATTTAAAAAATGTAATAAAATACTAAAAAAATATATTAAAAAAATATTAACTTGTTTGATTATAATCTAACTTTACTTGAAAAATTTAAGTAATACATGAATCATCCTTATAATATATCTTTTTTATTTTACTATATTCTAAAATATGGATATAATTATTTGTTAACATGAAATCCCATAATTTAATTTTTTAGTAAAATATTTTTTCTTAATTCTATTTATATAAAATGTTTTACTAATTATTGATAAAGTTTAGTAGGTTTAATAATTTATTTACATAGATTATTTACAAACAAGTATGGTATCTAAGTCAAAGAAGATTATTTTGATAATTTTTTTAAAATTATGATGTAACCAAACACTCTATAAATTAATATAAGTTCAAGTACTCAAACATTACGAATAACTACCATCTAATGATCCTAAATACTTTTCTTTTCTTCTAATTAATTATTAACTTCATTTCGGTGAAATCATCCAATTTAGTTTATACAAAACTAAAATTATAAAATTCTCTAAATATTATAAAAATATATTTTAAATAGACTAAAATTTATTAATATTAAAGTTATTATATTTTTACTCTATTAGTTAACTCATTAATAATAATTATATAGTTAATAAAATTAATTAATTAGTTAACTCGTTAATAATAATGATATAATTAATATAAAAATTAATTTTTTTATTATATAAATTAATAATTTTAATAGAATAATTTAAAAAAAAATGATAATTTCATCAAGGTGAATAAAATAATATATTTTAATACAAAAAGTAATACCAGAAGCTCCAATGAATGTGAAGCAATGGAAGTTTCCAAAGTGGGCAGAAGAAAAGTTAATTTTTAATTAACAAATAAACATTGTGGCAGAAGACCATCACTATCATATACACTGTAATTTCTAAGTCAAGCAACAAAAATTCTTCATTCTCTGCAATAAATCCTCTAATTATGAATTAATTATAGATAATGAATGTGAAAAAATATAAAAACTAAATTAATAAATTAAAAAGATAAATTTCCCATCCAGAAGAAAAGTTCATCCAGGAAAAATTATCACTCATTTCTGTGGAAAGAAAATGATCATTCACTGTGTTTTCTAAGTCAAGCAATAGCGTTCTCCATTCTCTAGAGTCAAGCCACTAATTATGAATTAACTATAGAAAATGAGTTAATCTCGCAAATATAAAAACTGAATTAATAAACTAAAAAGATAATTCATATTCCAAATTAAAATATTTTGAACATGCACTCTGTTGGGTTCTTCTCTTTTTATATAAAACACCACCCCATCTCCCTTAGTGAGACCCTGTGACAGCACAAATCTATGCAACTGATCCCAGCTGTCGAAGAACTGATTTGCTATATTGTCCATTCCGACGGACGAGTTCAAATGGGTGTCAGACACCATTTTTGTCGAAAGCAGGAAAAGGCCTCTCATACTGTTGTGGAAGAAAAGGGAAGTGAAGAAGAACTTCATTTGATAAAACAAGTTGATGTTTTGCATCAGTTATTTAAAGTTTCTTGCTAAGGCCATAATCAATTAGAAGATTGAAGAACAATACTGCATGAAAATAATGCAAAATAAAGAATTATATTCATTTGGTTCCTTGCAGTTAGATTTTTGTTCCAATCATATATAACACATCAGACAAATTGCTGAAAAGATAAAATAGTTTTTTTTTTCAAAAATTAAATAAATTGGTAAAGGGAGAACAAAAATTCTCTTGATATGTTTGTTCTAATCTCATTTGCAAATTTACATTATAAAAGTTCAGGTGATTTGAATTTTATTTTGCCCATTTTTATATTTATAAAAATATAATTAATAAAATTTATTTTTTAAAAAATTGAAAAGCCACTTTTAAAAAAATGAAATTATATTAATAAAGTCTATGACCAATTGAATTGAATACAATTAATGATAAAATTCATGTTACTAATGAAAATCAATTCAATTTATGTATTCGGAATATATTAAAAATAAAAAATAATTATTTTTCATTTTATTTTTATATAAAAAGTTTCATATTCCGAATATCACAATATCATGTGTTCTTTTTGTCATTTTACTGTCGAATTCCTTGTGTTATTGGTTCAGAAAGAAGAAAAGAGAGACCAACCTGCTACCTCCTTGCAACTGAAGTCTTTGCAAAAACTTTCCTATCAAATGATTCTCTTGACAACTCATGAGTTTTTGCCATAAAATTTGTAGGAGTGGGAAGCTTTGATTTGTCTATAAAGGCATTATTGATGTAGATAATAGAGCACTTGTTACAATAAAAGTACTCAACCTTTAAAGACGAGAAGCATTGCAGTTGAGTGTAAAGTATTAATAAACATATTGTTGGAAAAATCGGGTAATTTTTCCTCAAACTACAACTAGTGAATTGCACTGATTCGATAATTTCCAAGAAAGACTACTGAACAGTCTCCTTAGACAAAATTACCATTCCAAATAAATTCCCAGGAAAGGCTGGAGGGGTCACAAATGGTCCCTCTTAAAACTCAGTCTCCTAGACATAACTTACTTGCACAGTATATTATCACAACCTAAACCCATGTATACATGAATAGTACCATACACGTGAATAGTAAAATACACCCAAATGAATAGTACAATACACTACAAATAAACCCGACAAATAAATATTGAATACTATACTAATACAGAAAAGAAACAAAATAAATGCGGAATAAATAAAAGAGACAAGGAAAGAACACACCCGGAAATTTGATAACGGAGTTCGGCTAAATATGCCTACGTCTCCGAGCACCACTTGAGGCAGCCTGCTCTTATTAATTTGGGAAGAGAAGACCAAATTTATAATATACAAATTTTCAAAAATGTATACTAATTTTGGGATACAAATAATTAGGAAGGAATGAGTTATTTATAAGGCAACTAACTCACCCCTAATTCTTAAAACTTTCGATGTGGGATTGCAATAAATTAAGCCACAGCCACCAACTTTGACACCAAGGCCATCAAATTTGACAAATCTCCACCTTGGCATAATTTCTAATCCCACCAAATGCAAACATTCTTCATCTTCCCAATCAAACAAAACAGTCTTCGTAGTGCTTCCAATTTGCGCCTTCAGACGCTAACTCAAATGTGCAGGATATTGACCAAGTCTAAACAATGTTTAAACTTGGCTTTTGCCACCACCTTGGTCATCATATCTGCAGGATTCTCCGTAGTTCGAATCTTCTGGAGAAGTATCTCCTCTTCTTCGAGAATTTCCCGCACAAAGTGATAGCGAACATCAATGTGCTTCGTTCTTGCATGAAAAACTTGGTTTTTTGCTAAGTGAATAGCACTCTGACTGTCACAATACACCTCAAGGTATTTCTGACCAACTCCCAAGTCTCTTAGCAATCCTTGAAGCCAAATTGCCTCTTTTACAGTCTCTGTAATTGCCATATACTCTGCCTCTGTTGTAGACAAAGCCACTGTTGACTGCAAAGTAGACTTCCAACTAACTGGCGCCTTAGCTAAAGTGAATAAGTAGCAAGTTGTAGATCGTCGCTTATCCAAGTCACCTGCATAGTCAGAATCACAATATCCAACTACGCATTGACCAAGTGATTCATCCCGCTCAAACACTAAGCCAACATCTACAGTACCTTGAATATACTGTAGAATCCATTTCACAGCTTGCCAATGAACTTTGCTAGGATCATGCATATATCTACTCACAACATCAACTGCTTGTGAAATATCGGGTCTCGTACACACCATTGCATACATCAAGCTTCCAACTGCATTAGCATACGGGACTTTCGCCATGTATTCTCGTTCTTCATCTGTCTTTAGAGATAACTAGCTGCTAAGCTTCAAATGAGGAGCAAGCGGAGTACTTACAGGTTTTGTATTTTCATTCATACCAAGACGTTGTAATACCTTCTTCAAATACTGCTTCTGTGTCAGCCAAAACTTACCTCTCTGTCTATCCCTGCTTATCTCCATGTCGAGAATCTTATTGGCTTCTCCCAAATCCTTCATCTCAAACTCTTCACTCAACTAAGCCTTCATTTTATCAATTTCAATTTGGCTCTTGGATGCTATTAACATATCATCAACATACAAGAGTAGATAGATGTAGGACCCATCTTGAAGCCTGCGCAAATACACACAGTGATCGTATTTGCTTCTTGTGTACTTCTGACCCATCATAAACTTGTCAAATCGTTTGTACCATTGCCTCGGTGATTGCTTCAATTCGTACAATGATTTGTTCAGTTTACAAACCCAGTTTTCTTTACCAGCAACTTTGAATCCATCTGGCTGAGACATATAGATTTCCTCCTTCAAGTCACTGTGTAGAAACGTGGTCTTCACATCAAGTTGAGCTAGCTCCAAATTTAACTGTGCTACCAAGGCCAAT
The DNA here is from genome assembly GCA_947685225.1 of Garcia nutans. Lineage (NCBI taxonomy): Eukaryota > Viridiplantae > Streptophyta > Magnoliopsida > Malpighiales > Euphorbiaceae > Garcia > Garcia nutans. Next base: position 16,190,049 of record CANTUV010000032.1, read on the forward strand.
AAAATTCTAATTGAGGAATGTTTAACAACTGGAGAAAATACCTCATTATAATCAACTCCCTCCTTCTGAGCATAGCCTTTAGCTACCAATCTTGTCTTGTAGCGAACATCATTCTTAATAGGAAATCCTTCTTTCTTTGCAAATACCCATTTGCATCCAATTGCTTTCTTGCCTTTTGGTAACTGTGTCAACTTCCACATCTTGTTCTTCTCAAGAGATTGCATCTCTTCTTCCATTGCATCTTTCCATCTACCATTTTCTGAACTTCAGATGGCTTCAGGAAAGGTGGATGGAACTTCATCAACAACTGGAAGTGCATAGGCCACCATGTCAACAAAACGAGCAGGTTTCTGAATTTCTCGTCTTGTCCTTCTAACAGCAATTGACTCTGACTGCTGTTGAGATTCTTGGGTCGGAATCTCTTCCTCATCTGACTCTGCTTCTGCCATAGGAGAGTCACTCATAGTACTTTTTGCTGGGCTCACCATTATCTGTTCAAACTCCACCTGCTTCGGCGTACACTCCACCTGCTGCAGAGTACCATCAGTTCCTTCTTGAGTTACCTATGCAACATGGCAGATTCATCAAAGGTAACATCCTTGCTGATGATGGTCTTCTTTGCCTCTAGACACCAAAGACGATATCCTTTAACTCCAGCATTGAAGCCCATAAAGAGAGCCTTCTTTGCTCGTGGATCCAACTTTGATTCATTTACATGATAATATGCAGTAGAACCAAAAACATGCAAAGAATCATAATCTGTTGCAGGTTTCCCAGACCATACCTCTAAAGGAGTCTTGCAATCTATTGCAGATGACGGCAAGCGATTGACGAGATGTTGAGCATATGTCACAGCCTCAGCCCAAAACTTTTTGCCTAACCCAGCATTAGACAGCATGCAACGAACTTTCTCCACCAATGTCTTGTTCATACGCTCCGACACCCCATTTTGTTGTGGTGTTTTTCTGACTGTAAAGTGCCGAACTATGCCAAATTCTTGGCATGCCTCCAGGAATGGATCACTCTTGTATTCTCTACCATTGTCTGTTCGGAGAACTTTGATCTTTCTACCAGTCTGGTTCTCAACCTGAGCTTTCCATTTAAGAAAAACTCCAAGCACTTCATCTTTCTTCTTCATGGTAAACACCCATACTCTTCTGGAAAAATCATCAATAAAAGTGACAAAGTAATGCCTACCTCCAAGAGATGGAGTCTTGGCAGGTCCCCACACATCTGAGTGCACATAATCCAAAATACCCTTGGTATCATGAATAGCAGTGCCAAATTTCACTCTTCTTTGTTTTCCCAAAACACAATGCTCACAAAATTCTAATTTGTAAGTCTTCGTACCTTTCAACAGTCCTTGCTTGGCAAGAATTTGCAAGGATTTTTCACCAGCATGTCCCAAACACATATGCCACAGCTTTGTTGCCTCTGAATCCTTCTTGCTACTAGACGTTGCAGTCGCTACTGTCCCAACCACTGTACTACCTTGATAGTAATACAGATATTCTTCCTCACGCCTTTCAACATCACAAGTGCTCCCGAAATTGCTTTAAGAATTCCATCTCACATCATCACAACTAGACCTTTTGACTCTAAGGCCCCCAAAGAGATGAGATTCTTCTTCAAATTCGGAACATACCGTACATCTTTCAGAATTCTTGTGGATCCATCATGATTCCATAGCTTGATTGAACCTATCCCAGCTATTTTACATGGATTGTCATTTCCCATGTAAACAACTCCACCATCACATTCTTCAAAATCAAAGAACCACTCCCGGATGGGAGACATATGGTAGGTGCAACCGGAATCTAAAATCCACTCGTCTGGATGGGATGTTGAAGGTGATACCACCAAAGAGACATCTGACTCTGCATCACTTTTGCATTCTGCAACATTTGCATCTTGCTGAGCCTTCCCTTTATTCTTCAACTTTGGACAGTCTTTCTTCCAGTGCCCTTTCTCATGACAGAAAGCACACTCATCTTTGGCAACTCTGCTTTTTGACTTTGATCTCCTTTTATCTTGTTTTCTCAATTCATGACTATACAAGGCAGAACATATAGCATCTAAAGATACATTCTCCTTCCCATGAAGTAAAGTAGTTTCTAAGTGTTCAAATTCATCGGGGAGGGATGACAATAACATCAAAGCCAAATCTTCATCTTCAAATTTTACATCTAAGTTTAACAGGTCTGCTACTAATTATTGAAACAAAGTGATGTGTTCGTTCATAGTAGTACCCGGTTGGTAATCAAACCGGAACAGCCTCTTCTTCATAAGGAGCTTATTCTGACCACTCTTTTTTCAAAAAATTTTCCTCCAACGCCTTCCATAATTTATGTGCAGAAGCCTCGTTCTTGAATGCATACTTCTGCTCTCTGGACAAGCACGATTGAATTGTTCCGCACGACAACCGATTTATGATACTCCAATCCTTATCTTCTACGTATTCTGGTTTCTTTTCTTCAATTGCGATGTCAAGGCCCTGTTGGAAAAGGGAGTCAATGACATCGCCTTGCCACATGCCGAAATGGCCAGTACCGTCAAATATCTCTACCGCCAACTTCAAACTTGACATTGGAATCCTTGGCCATGTGGACGAGGAAGCTGATGTCCCTTGTGCCATATCTGATGTAACACTATTAGTTGGTGGATCTACTGATGTCATTACAGACTCAAATGATAGTATTCAATATAAACAATATTACAAACAGACCTAGGATGAACCTTCAGCTCTGATACCACTTGTTGGGAAAATCGGGTAATTTTTCCTCAAACTACAACTAGTGAATTGCACTGATTCGGTAATTTCCAGGAAAGACTACTGAACAGTGTTCTTAGACAAAATTACCATTCCAAATAAATTCCCAGGAAAGACTGGAGGGGTCACAAATGGTCCCTCTTAAAACCCAGTCTCCTAGACAAAACTTACTTGCTCAGTATATTATCACAACCTAAACCCGTGTATACATGAATAGTACTGTACACGTGAATAGTAAAATACACCCAAATAAATAGTACAATACACTACAAATAAACCCGACAAATAAATATTGAATACTATACTAATACAGAAAAGAAACAAAATAAATGCGGAATAAATAAAAGAGACAAGGAAAGAACACACTCGAAAATTTGATAACGGAATTCCGCTAAATATGCCTATGTCTCCGAGCACCACTTGAGGCAGCTTGCTCTTATTAATTTGGGAAGAGAAGACCAAATTTATAATATACAAATTTTCAAAAATGTATACTAATTTTGGGATACAAATAATTAGGAAGGAATGAGTTATTTATAAGGCAACTAACTCACCCCTAATTCTTAAAACTTTCGATGTGGGATTGCAATAAATTAAGCCACAGCCACCAACTTTGACACCAAGGCCATCAAATTTGACACATATGCCATGAAATCTTGTGAGAATCATAACTTCTTGCTCAAGCTTGGATTTCAAAGAAAATAATTTTGAGGTTCTTATCTATGAGTTCATGTCTAATGAAAACTTAGGTACATGGATGTATCCAAATTCTCAACTAGAACATCCAATTCTAAGCTTTCTCCAAAGACTGAACATTGCCATAGATGTTGGAAATGCCATTGATTATCTTCATCATAATTGCAGAGAGCTCATTATTCATTGTGATCTAAAGCTGAACAATATTCTTCTTGATGATGACATGGTTGCTCATATAGGAGATTTTGGGCTAGAAAATTTCTCCCTCATCTCGCAAATTTTACTGAAAGCAGCTCAATTAGTGTAAGAAGAACAATTGGCTACACAGCTCCAGATAACTATATATAACTATTTTTTAATTAATATATGTACATACCACTTTGATTAAGCCTCTTTCTATAACCTTTTATGAGTTTATTTATATAAACTTTAAATTCGAGCAATCAAATTCAAGGAAAGCAAAGATTACTCATGAACCTCAACATGTTTATAAGTCAAGCAATTAAATTCTCCATTTTTTGTCTCGACCAGTAGTTGTAATAATGACACAGATCATGCGGCTTTATTAGACTTCAAGACAAAGATTACTCATGACCCACAACATGTTTTGAGTTCATGGAATGATACAGCCCATTTCTGTGATTGGGAAGGCATCATTTGTGGTTACAGTCACAAAAGAGTGGCCAAACTAGATCTTCATACAAAAGTGTTGGTGGGTTCTTTTTCTCCTTATATAGGAAACATGAGTTTCTTTAGGGAGATCATACTTCATACAACACCCTGCGACGTGAAATCCCACAAGTTCTACTTCTAGGCCTTTTTTTTGATAGAAAAGGCTAATTTTATTAATATAAATGGGGAAAAACATGTTTTGGAGATGCAATATACCCAAGCCAATAGGCTTACCCCATACACCTTCAACTAAGCCATGGCCAACTCATGTGCAAAAACCCTATAAGCCAAAGTTTATACATCAAGATAACCGAGATCACATAGCGACAAAAACATAAAATTAAAGTATCTTCTCACATTCAGCCAAAATCTATACTTCTAGGCCATTTATGGAGACTAAAAAAGTTCTAATTCTTGAGAACAACACCTTTGAAGGCCAAATTCCATCAAATTTATCCTACTGCTCAAACCTCATTACTCTTTGGTTGGGGGATAACCAACTGATAGGAATGATTCTGGTGGAGCTCAATCGATCGCTACTTTATTGAAACTGAAATAACTTTCCATACATATTGTAATTATTTAAGTGGCGGCATTCTTTCTTTTCTCGGAAATCTTAGCTCATTGGAAATGTTAGCTGCTAGTAGCAATTTATTTCATGGAACTGCTCCAGGTGGCCAACTCAGGTAATCGTCAGCTATTGGACTTGGTGGGAACAATCTCTCAAGTATCATACCTTTAGCCATATATAATGTTTCTTTTGTCACTATATCCTCTATGCCTTACAATTTTCATTATGGAAGACTACCATCAAATATTGGCCTCCTCTTTTGTCACCTTGAGATGTTACAACTGTCAGGATACCACTTAAGTGGATCTATTCTGGTGTCATTATCTAATGCCTCGAAACTTGAATACATTTATTTGGATGAAAATAATTTCACTCGAAAAGTAGATGTTGATTTTGGAAGCCTAGACCGACTTTTAAGGGTATTCTTAGATTTTAGTAATCTTGGAAATAATAAGGGAGATCATAATTTGGAATTTATGACTTCTTTTCTCAACTACAGCAACTTGGAAAGCGTTCAAATAGATAATACCAAGTCCAAAGAACACTACTGCAATTTCTCTTTTTAGCATCGCAGAAAATAGTTTTAGCGATAGAATTTTTCATCTCTAAAACTGTTACCGACGCTGTCTTAATTGTCACCAACACTGTCGGTAGGTTTGAAGTGGCCAGACAATAGGCGACGAAAGATACGTTTGATGTAACTAGTCATTAGCGACGTTTAAAAGCGTCGGTAAACACAATAACAATGAAAACTACAATAGCATCAGTAATAAATCATTGAAGATGATGACAATACGTCTTTATATTTATTATTGATGATATTTGGGGACAAAGATATTAGGTCGCCAAATTAAATATTAAACTTAACACTAGCAATTATTTTACTATTTTTTAATTTATACTTTTTTTAAAAAAAATTGTCTTTAGTTGTAAAAAATATGCATTTAAATAAAGAGCATATACAGCTTCAAGACAATATATATACCAATATTATTTATAATTGATTCTCTTAAAACTTTTTAATAAAAATAATCAGAAACTAATTTTAAACTTTGAACTAATAGTATCAAGACTAATTGTAACAAAATTTTTTTTTTAAAATATTTGTGTTATCAAATTTTTGATTGAGAAAAGAAGAAGAAAATATTGTAGTTTTGAAATGGGAAATATCTGTGTTGGAGCAGGGTTTGCTGCTTCATATTCAATTTGGTGGCTATGATCAACTTATTGCACAAATTGCTAGATTAGACCTATTAAACAAGAACCTGTAAAAGAAAAGTAAAAAATCTCAATCTTCATTGCAAGTTCAAAACAAAGGACCAGAGCAAATCAAGATAGTTAAAAGAACTTTATATCAGCAAAATAATGTACTTTCTCCTGATAAGCAGTTCTAGTATTAATTGATGAAAAATAATGTTATAACTAATTCATACCTGAAAAGAGAGCACCGATGCAACTCATTTCTCACTAATTTAATTCTCTATTGAGCTTGTTGATGGAAAGATGGAAAGATAGTTATGAAGAATAGAACATGGAGAGGTTGGTGGAAAAGAGTTGAGAGCGTGAGAATTTTAATTGATACATTCTTAAGAATTGTGTTGTTTATTAATCGATGGTATTTTAATATGGGCTTATTAATTTATTTACCGTCCAAAACAATATTTTAACTTAATGTGCTTGCCGACACAATTTGCCCCTGGGCATGTAAAGATTGAAGGGCCAACGCCTTCTAATTTTGGCATAATAAAAAAAAAGTCAGCAAATCACATTTTTGTTGTAGTGGAAATGCTGCCCGATTCTGTAGCCAATGCCAATATATCTTCTGTATCCCTTAATAAGCTATCAATCAGGCAACAATCAGATATACAACGCCTTGCCTCCAAGGTTACCAAATTTTTTAGCTTATCCATGTTTAAATGATTAGCCCATATCCAAAATGCCTTAAGGTATTTCAAAACCATCCGCACTTAAATGGCATTTCCAATTTTCACAGCCCATCGATGTGGGATTTCTGTTTTTCACTATTCTAACACTCCCCCTCAAGTGCTTGTGTTCCTTGATTGTGTCTTAGAGATCTCAAGTCTCTCCTTTTATTTCTTTATCTAGACTTGTACTGTAATACCTTGCAAAAAAAAAAATGTAATAATAATAATAATATTAAGATGAAAAGAAAAATATAATTAAAGTTAAAATAAAATATAATGCATAATTGGGATAGGTATAAGTTAAGAACCATAATGATAAAATGGTGATAAGAATTATTATTATTTTAAAAAATGCATTATGCATTGCAGGGAGTCAAATCTAACACTACAATAATTATTATCTATAGCTGCGAATGTTTGCTATAAAACTTTTGATAGTAGCTAATGTATAATATTAGCTATAGAATACATATTCATAGCTAACTATAATTTTATTAGCTATGAAAATTAGCCTCTCGAAATAAATTCTCAAATTTTATTTAAATTTTTATTTGTTGTAGCAATAATTAACTTTTAGCTATAACATTTTTTTTATTTAGTAGCAAATCAAATGTTTTAACTATGAATGTGAAATTTTCATAGCAATTATTTTTATTATTGATCCTAAAAAATTAACTTGTGGCTAAAAATATAAGATAATAGCTATAAAATTTTCATATTCGTAGCTAATTAATGTTATTCAAATATTATAAAAAGAATCCTACATCGAAAAAAGATGGATTTAATGAAGAATAAATAAGTAAAAGGCACTCATTAATCTATTGCTTTAAGGTTTCATTTAAAATATGGAGTCAAGTCAATAAGTGTATTTCTTCACAAGACACATGAAGAATCTCCCAAATAATTGAGCTCTCCGGTGCTAACAAGTGATAACAAAGCCGAAGATTTGACGAGAACATGTATGAAGATGGTGGTCAGGTTTCATGAGCTCTAGCTAAAAAAATTTGACATATTTCACAGCTAAAACAAAATAAAAAGCTATGAAATCTGTAAATTTTATAGCTAAATTTTAGCCGCGACACTTATAACTACAACATGCTACGAATTAAAGTTTTATGGCAAAATCATTTAGCTATGGTAATTTATTATTTTAGCCGCAATATTTTTCATAGATATACATGGTGAATATTGTAGAGATTAGGTAGTATGTGCCTATTCATATAATACATTAAATAATATTTAAGTTATTAGTAAAAATAAATAATAAATAAAATTATAATAATTATAATCAAACAAATAAATAATTAAAGAGTGATATACTAACTATTAAGATAAGTATAAAAATAATAATTATGATAATAATAATAATAAAGCAAACAAATAAATTAGAGTATAATAATAATAATAAATATTGATAATTAAATAATTAAATAATGAAAATAATATATAAATATTTAAAGTTGGTGTATTAAAGAGAGAAGATAATTAATGTAATAATTGAAAATATATATTTATATATACTAAAAAAAGAAGAAGGTAGGTCTAACAACTTAGAGAAGAAAAAAAATATGTTAAATATTCATTAAAGGTAGGTGTATTAATAAAAAGAATATTAAACAAAAAGAGGGAAAGAAAAGAAAGAAATAAACAAAGAAATGGACGGAGAGAGAAGGAAAGTGAAAGAAAGGCGAAGAGAGAAAGTAACATAGGAAAGGAGGAAAAAAACGGTAGTAACAGTTTTTGCTTTGATCTACCGCCCTCTGATCATCGCCGACCAGCACGCACCGGCCAAAGAGATTCGCCGCTCGAAGACTAGTTGACGGCTACTAGAATCATCTCGATTAGCTACCAAACAGAGTGCCACGTGCCTTAAGAAAGTGACACCGGTGTGGTTTTTTGATAAATATTCCTACAAATTTTGACGTCCTTGTTCGACGACTCGAGTATTTTTGAGGCCCTCTTGTTATAAGCTTTAATTTATTATATCATTTATTAATTTTGGACGAGTTTTAAAAATACATAAATATATATAAATTAAATTTAAAATAAAAATAAAAATAATTACTAATTAATTTAAATAATATTAATAAATGTTTAGTTATTATGTAATTAGTTGAGAATTTGTGAATTAAGTGAATTTAAAAAATATAATTTAAATAGTTGATAAATAAGTTATGTTAAAAGAAAAGGAATTAGAATTAAGTTAATTATTATAAATTTTAACTATTAAATTGAAATTAATTAGTTATTCAATAAATTGGGTTAAAATTATTGTTTATTAGTTGAATTTTTTTTAATTAGAACTACTTATTTTATTAATTTATTTAAAATAGTCAAATACTAATTAATTATAATTATTTATCAATTTATAGAATTAATTAATGATGTTTATATATATATATATGTGTGTGTGTGTGTGTGTGTGTGTGTGTGTATGTGTGAATATATATGAGATTATCTAATTAACCTATGAATTAAGGTGTTTTTATTATTAAGCAACGAGTTTATGAATTAATTATTTATTTAAATAATCGATAATAACTATTATTAATATTACTATCAAATCATTATTAATATTGTGATCATGGTTATTATTATAAATAATAATTTTAAATTAATTAAATTAGTTATAATTATTTCTACCATATAATTATTATTAAGGTAAGGATAAATAATTATTAAATAATTGAGTTAATAATTAATTATAAATTGTTAAATAGGTATATTAAATATTTAATTATTATATGATTTAAATTAAATTGTTAATGTATTATGTTTAAAGTTAATAAGACTAATTACTTAAAATTTATATTATAATTAGAATAATTAAATTATCATTATTAATGTTATTAATATTATTCTAATCTAATTATTATTATATTAATATTAATATTATTTAAGAATGACCAATAGTAATTATTAAAATATAATTAATGTCAAGTAGCAGTGAATTATTAATATTGTTATGGTTGTAGCAATTAAGCATTATTATTAAGTTTATAATTAAAAATTATTATAATTATTATGACGAGTAAATATCAATTTTGGTATTATTATTATCATTATTATTAATATTATTGTTATGATTAATATTATTGTAGTTATTATTATTATAGAAATTTAATATGGCAAAATAAGAAAAAATAAAATAAATAATATTATTCTATTTAAAAGATATTTTTGAAAAAAGATTAATTATTAAAGAACTATTCAAATCAATTTACAATGTATTTTAAAATTTAAATAATTCTTATAAAAATATATATAAATAAGTGAAATTAATGATTAATAAAAATATTATTAAATTTTCACTATCTTTGTGATTATAATAAGTTAATATTTTTAGAAAACTACAGTAAATAAAATTATATAATAATTAGTTATAATTGAAGAATAATTATAAATTCATCCTCTTAAGATTATTCAAAATTTATTTAAATATATTTTAAAAAGTTTAAGTTATTATCTTATATGAAATATCTAATAAACACTAATGAAGTACAATTAAATAAAGTATTAATAATATTATCAATATTATTATACTATAAGAATTAATGAGTTAAATATATGTAAATTAATTATATATTGTAATATCTAAAATGCTTAACAAATATAGGATAATTGGAGGGATGAGTTAATTATAATAAAACTCACATGAGTATTATTGGCAATTTGAGAAAATATTTGATGTACGTTGAAACTTCGTTAGAATTTAGAGATTGTATTATATACATTTTTTATGTCATGGATATCGTAATAGTTTGATAATTTTAGAATATTCTTTAGTTAATAATTATTTTTATATCACTCTAGGAGTGAATTCAATAGCTGAGGTAAATTATAGAGGTGATTCAGCTTTTTATACAAATTTAACTTTTGGCCAAGGTGAGTTGGTAAATATGTAACATTGTATTTCTAAAGTATTATATATATATATATGTGTGTGTGTGTGCATGTGTGTGTGATTTTAAAAGAATAATTTACTAAAGTCAGAATGATATTTCATTTTTCAGTGATATTTATTTTCTTATAAATTGAGAAAAAATAATGATAGTTTTAAACGTGACTGATTTATTTTATATCGTGCTGAATAAATGATTTATATACACTTTTATTATAATCTAGCCTGATCGCACCTTGATGACGGATGTTTATATAAATTTAATGATACTCTTTTAGGTTATTATTTTGCACATATGTATTGAAGTTAATTCTCCTTGATACACCCTTGGATTAAAGATGGATTGGCAATGAATTTTATTTAAGTGTATGTAAAAGTCGTTTGAATTGATTTATTTATGAATTTATGAGAATTATAGAATTGATTGAGATTTAAATTATATTTATACAACTAAGCTAACAATTATGTATATATATATATTGTTAAACCTTATTTGTTATCCCTTGTTGCATATTTATCTATTCACTGATTAGTTGGACTCACACCTTTAATATATAAATATTTTTAGATATTTGACAGTAATTCAGTAGAATTTCCTTCATTCTATTCCATCGGCATGTAAAAGATGTTGGACCTACATATTAATCTTACAGTTTGATCTTATTTGGAGTTGGTTTATTTTTAATTATGGTGAATAATATTAAAGATGTACTTAATGGTAATAGCATTAATATTAATGATAATAGCATTAATATTAATGATGATGATATAATTAGACTCGTAATTATGTGCATATGAGAGATATAGAATATTCAAAGATGATTTTTACAGCAAGTTAAATCTATCCTAGCTTTAAAGAGTTAGGGCGTAATATTTAATTGTATCAGAGTATATGTTATAGATTCTGTAGACTTTTACTTCTTCAAATAGGAATAAGGTGATAAATCTTAGTCGTATTTGTCTTATAACATGATGCCACCAAAAGTACAAGATAATATAGATCACGGTAGTAATTATGATCAAGAAATTCAAATCATTAAATTAGCTCATAAGGATCCTATTATACTCATTTATTCACAGCATATGCATTTGTCATATATGTGGATAGAACAAGAATGTCCTTGGTTTTATAAAAATTGACAAAGATTCTAATTATCATTAGTATAAATTTATACATATAATGGTTAAGTGATGAGGTAAAGCTAACCACCAATACATATGAAATGAGAATATTCTTTCGTGTGAGATTAGTCAAAAAAATATAAATCAATAAAAAAGCAAGTAATAAAATAGAATAAAAAAGAAAAGAAAGGAACATAGACTAAATTATAGAAAAGAGAGCTTAAAGAATAATATATATATATATATATATTGTATATATGAAATATACATATACTTGAATATACACTACAAGGAAAACTGAATCAAACAACGCTTTCTGGCCGTTGTCTGAAGAAGACAAAAACCGTTGTCTATTGAAGCGATGTCTGATAGCATTTCAGACAACGGTTTTAAAACCGTTGTCTGATGTAGATTTGCACAACGGTTTTTAATTTTATAAGACAACGGTTTTTGGCCGTTGTTTGATGATTATTCAGACAACGGTTTCTAATTTTTCAGACAATGGGTTTTAACCGTTGTCTGATGGTTTCCACAACGGTTTCTAAATTGTCAGACAACGGTTTCTAAATTTTTAGACAACTGTTTTTAACCGTTGTCTGATGAAGGTTTAGACAACGCTTTTTGACCGTTGTCTGATGAAGACAAAAACCGTTATCTATTGAGGCGATGTCTGATAGCATTTCAGACAACGGTTTTTAACCGTTGTCTGCAGATGGTTTCCACAACGGTTTTTAGTTTTATCAGACAAGGGTTTTTAACCGTTGTCTGATGAAGGTTTAGACAACGCTTTTTGACCGTTGTCTGATGAAGACAAAAACCGTTGTCTATTGAGGCGATGTCTTATAGCATTCCACAACGGTTTTTAGTTTTATCAGACAACGCCTTTTAACCGTTGTCTGATGAAGGTTTAGACAATGCTTTTTGACCGTTGTCTGATGAAGACAAAAACCGTTGTCTATTGAGGCGATGTCTGATTAAGGTTTATACAATGCTTTCTTATTAAAAACCGTTGTCTGATTAAGGTTTACACAACGCTTTCTTATTAAAAATCGTTGTCTGATTAAGGTTTACACAACGCTTTCTCATTAAATACCGTTATCTAATGAAGGTTTACACAACACTTTTTAATTTTTAGACAATGGTTAATTAATCTAAAACCGTTGTAGAAGGATGCTAAATACAACAGTTAATTAATGTGGCACACTGAATATTAGACAATTGTTTCAATGTTCATTTTTATTTCACCACCAATGTCTGTTAAATTGTACATTATACATATAAGACAACACTTTACAATGGAGGATTGAAAATTTGGGAATAAAAAAACCTCCACAAATTCAACCATTCAACATATTAACAAACTAAAAAAAAAATCAACACTATACATATATCACTGAATTATACTATTAACTTCAACTTGAATGACGCTTCATGAAATATTTGGCGAAGTCAATCCTAATCTCGTTGATGTCGGCATCACTATACTCCAAGTTGCCTTTGCGTAGCCACTGAAAAATGAATCAAATTTTGGTTAGCCACATGTGGTAAATAAAAAACTATTATATAAAAAATGAAAATAATTAAATTTCTCACCTTAGCTGCAAACTGAAGCTCCTTGTCATAACAGATTTCCTTCATGTACCTCATGACAAAGAGGCCGCAGTCCGTGGCCCCTTTCTGCACAGGAACCCCCTAAAATAGCAAATGAAAACAAAAATGAAGTACCACATGTTACATCCATACGTAAACCCATATGCAAACCAACACATCAACCTAATCACACAACGTAAACTGAAATCTGAACAAACATTCTGAAAAATGAACAGAAGACACATCCATATAAAATTTCAGGCTCAACGAGCAAACTCATACCTATAATATGCATATTTGCTTTAAATGATAGGAAATGAAAGAAGAAAACATTAAAAGACAAACTTGATCACATAAAGTATATTGCAAAGCTTAGAATAAAAGAAAAAAGAAAATAAAAATCACATAGAACAAACTCTCCAGTGCAAGAATCCCATCAGTTTCAGGTTCTGCTATAGTTTAGACTTTTAGAGGCATTTCTTAAATTGAAAGAGATCCCCCAAACTAGACATGCCAGCAGCCACCAACCTTTGCAAAGATCAAAATAAATGTACTAAATTTAACATATCCACACCATCATAAGAAGAAATTTGTATGCTGCTTGATTAACAAAGTAGGCTTCAACATTGATTTTAAAATTTACAGTGATACTTAAAGTTGAAACCCATAAGAAGAAGATGATTTTTATTCTAAAAGATTCAAGATAGTAGACTAGATTTAAAAGCAGAGGAAACTGAGTTTGAAGAGCTGTATTCTTTACAAATATTAATCTGCATGAACAAAGGTAATCTGAAGAAACAAAACGGCATTTTTTTGAACAATTTGAAACAAAAATCAGTTTGGGAAGAACTCATAATAGGCATACTAATCATCAATCAAACAAAAAGACTTCAAGAAAACCATTGTCATCCTCAATCAACACAATAGTATTCATCAACATAGATCAAAATAACAATACAGAAGAAACAGATTTGACGAATGTCAAACGGAGATGAGCAAATAGAGACATTGGTTTTAATCCAAAAACAAAATAAAAGTTGAAACAGAAACCAGAGCAATAGTATAAAAATACCAATCCAATATCAAATTCCCAATCAATCTCATCATCAATAATTATATATTATACCATATACTATTATACTAATATATAATAGTAGATTTTATTTTTTGACTAACTGAACAAGAAAACACAAGGCCACGGACTGAAACATCTTCAACAGAAATATTCAATATGAAAACCAAAGACACAAGAGAACACAAAAGACAATCCAAATATATACGAGCAAGTATACAAGTAATGCCAGCAGTGCTGCAATTTGAAATGAAAAAATGCAGACCAACTGAAAATGCTTTGTGGACTCCAAGTTTGTACTCAAATGAAAAAATGCATTCCAAATTTAGCAATATTTCTTTCATAGAACAAGCAATTTACATATCAATTTCCAATCCAATGCTCCATTTTCCCAACAGCAAAAAGAGTATAGGCAAAATTATTGTATAAATTGTATAAATAAGAAATGATGAGAAAAATAATACCGCCATGTTCTCCCATAAAATTTTCCTCCTCACAGTCTTGTTGACACTCTCCTTGTATAACTTTATGGCACTATAAGAAACACAATATAAGTCAACAAAATTGCATTTTCCCCAAATTTTATAACTTAAGAATAAATAGGCAGACTTTAGAAGCGCAACTTACTTGTCAACAACCTCTATCCATTCCTGGCTAGCAATGCGACGTTTAAGAGGGTCCATGTGGTAGACTACCTCTCCCGTCGGATTTACAACAGTCAATACCCAGTGATTCCTACGAAATAACAAAATAAAATACAAGCAATTCTTCATATTTGCTTGAACATAACGCCAAACAATTCATTGAACAAAAAGTAATGCCAAACTTGAATAAACAATTCATGAATCAATCACAGCAACAACAGGCCAAACTTAAAGTAATGCTGAACTTAAATAAACAACAATATCATGTCATTTTCACAAATGAGGGAAAACAGGAACAAGATGGTCAAAACTGATAATAAGGGAAAGTGATACTACTAAAATTTATATATACATACGGACATAATATATCTTTTATACTAAATTGCTGCTGCTTAAACAGGAACAAGAAGCACATAAGGTTTAACTACGATTACTGCTTCAATGCATATTGTCAAATTCAGATTGTCAAATGTAGTAAATGAGAATTAAAAAATCTGAATAAATACAGAACCAACAATGAAACAGTGATTTCAATCACCAAAATAGCAATCACAAAGGCTCAATCCATAACATCAATCACAATCACATACAGAAGCATCGTTATTTAACTACTAACTCTCATTAGCTATGATAGCGGATAAAAAAGAAAGGTAAAGAAATACTCACACATCGTTGAAAGGCAAGAGAAAGTATTGCCCTTCTTTAGCCCCCTTAAATCGACTCGCAAGTGTACGTGACCTCCCCCCTGAATTACCACATCCAATGGCACCAATCATGCTGGGATCCACAAAGCCAATCATATCAACCATTTTATGCCTTTTGACATATTCATACAAGTAGATGCATACAAAATGAAGTAATAGTTGGTACATATTATCAGTTTAATTCCAGCACAATTAACAAAGAAAATAAAAAGCTTTTGTACTTGGAAACTTACTGAATAAATATGGTAAGTATGGATGCGGACATTTCACCTCCGGCGCACACAGCATGTAGATCTTGTAAGAACGCAACTTTCTTTTTGCTCACACCAAATGCTTCTTCACTTAGGGAAAAACTAACTGTTCGATCATCGCTTAAGGCATCCTTTGCCCACAGTCACAAACGTTTCAAAGGCGCTGGATAATCAGCACCCATCTGAACATGCAGCTCCTCCTTAAACATATCAGCTTCTATAACAACAGACTTCTTTAGTTTCTTGGAGGCTTTGGTTTTATTAGTTTTTGTTATAGTTTTGTGTCTTGTTTATTATGTTAATTATTGTTTTATTTAGGTATTTCGTTAGTTTTTATCGGTTTGTCTAGTGTTTTCTTTAATTGTGTAGTTTTAGTTTATTTTTAGTTTTATGTCGTTTTTGATCTAGTTTTTAGTTTGTGTTTATGTTTTATCGGTTATTGTTTATTTACTTCGTGTTTTAAGTTTGTTTTGAGTTTTGTGTTAGGTTAAAACAGGCAAGGAAATGAATTGAAGATGAAATGGGCAGTAGCTGGCACAGGCAGAGGACACGGCCAAGTCACTGGCCGTGTCCCATACCAAGATTAAATTGAAGACCAAGTCCCAGTAGCAGACACATGCAAGGGACACGGCCAAGTCACCTGGCCGTGTCCCTCCAAAGAAGCCCAACACGGCCAAGTCACCTTGACTTGGCCGTGTCTCACTTGATTCCAAAGGCAAAGACGAAGCAAATTTCACAGAGGCAGACACAGGCAAGGGACACGGCCAAGTCATGTGGCCGTGTCCCTCAAACATGGTGCAACACGGCCAAGTCAAGCTCCACTTGGCCGTGTCACTCAACAAGAAGAAAAGAAGATCAAAAGGCAGGCAGTAGCGAACACTGGCAAGGGACACGGCCGTGTCCCTCCAAAAGACACTCACACGGCCAAGTCACTTCTGACTTGGCCGTGTCCCTCATGTTCCAAGCCCGCATCGGATTTTTAACGCGTACGATTCATATAAAAGGAAAAGAAAAGTTAGGGTTTGGGGGTGACGATTTTTAGAGAGCAAAATTCAGCCGTCTAAGAGAGATCTTAGGGTTTAAACATTTGTTTTCTTGGATTTTGACTTTACTTTGTATTAAACTAGTTTAGATTAGATTGTTCATGCCATTGTTTCATCCTTCTTGCAAGATTCGATCAAGAGATTCATCAAAAACTTCAAGGAGTTTGTAACTTGGTTTTATTCTTAAACTTTGTCTCTTTAGTTTCATTGAAATTGTGTTTATGAACATTATCATGTCTATATTGATTTCTTTGATTATTAATAAGATGAATATGCTTGATAACATCATGAACTAATTTAATCTAGTCTAGGGTTTGTACGGATTTGCTATGATTGTATGAATTGGTTATTCTCTTAACTAATGATTTCTTTAGCCTTTATTGAATGAAATATTGTTAACATATAATTGATTGGCCACCAATTGTGTGTTTTAGGAATTAGATGATGAATTGAGAGATGAAATCTAATGCTGGAACAATTCAATTAAGGACTTAGGTGAATTAGAGATATAACCTATTAAAAAGATTGTTTCAATTATAACAAGATTAGTTGTAAGAGGTTTGAATGCGAAAGCTTATTTCCTTGACTCAATTAATTAAGTTGTTTGATATTTAATCTTAGAAATTAAATTAGTTAATGGAATAACCGTTCATACATATGAGTAGTAAAGAAGTGCAAACCCTAGACTCTTTTTATCAAGTGAATCAAAACATCAGCTTTTAGTTACTTTTATCGTTTTAAACTTCAATTAAACCTCTTCATTACTTTGCAATTTAAATTATTTCAATTACTTGTTACTTTTACTTTGATAATCAATTAACCACTTTAGCTTCCTTGAGAGAACGACCTTGGGGCGATCACCTTTGCTACAGCTACCTCGTATACTTGAGAGTGACGCTTTGTGGTAGAGTTAATTCGAGCGCAAAAAGTTTTTGGCGCCGCTGCCGGGGAAGCTAATTGGCGTAATTATTTTTTTAAAAATAATAATAATAATAATAAAAATAAAAAAAATATTTCAGATTCTTTTCATTGCTTTTCATTTTATTTTATTTGTCTTTTGCTTTTGATATTTCTTTTTCTAGAAATTTTTGTTTATGCAAGGCAGGAGATCACTTGAAGGAGAACTGCATCCATTCATTCCAGAAATTCAGAGAGTAAAAAGGAGTAGAGAGGAGTTTGAGCTCTTCACAGGATTTGATACTTCAGAGGAAGACATTTCGGATTTTGAGTTAGAATCTGAAAAATCTGTAAAGATGGCTGAAGAAAGGCAAAGAACCATGAGAGATTTTGCTAGACCTGTAATTGGGACTTCCACTTCTTGCATAAGACTGACAGATGCAGCAAGGAACTATGAGTTGAAGAACATTCACTACAACATGCTGCCATCATTCTATGGAGTTCCAAATGAAGATCCTTTGAACTTTATTCGGGATTTCTACTCCACCCTCAACACTTTTCCTTTGGGAGGACTAACAGAAGATCAGTTGAGGATGAGATGTTTCCCTTATACTTTGAAGGATAGGGCAAAGAGCTGGCTCATGATGTTGCCTGAGAATTCACTGACAACTTGGGAACAAGTTTATAACAAGTTCATGGGCAAGTTCTATTCACACCAAAAGACAGCTGAGTTGAGAGGGAAGATTGCTACATTCTCTCAGTTTGAAGGAGAGCCATTTCATGAGGCTTGGAACAGATTCAAGATGTTATTGATCCAGTGTCCACATCATCACTACCCACTTCAACTCCTTAATTAGTTTTTCTATGATGGTCTCACCCAGCAATTTCAGAACACTGTTGATAATGCAGCTGGGGGAGCCATGGGAGAAAAGACAGCTGATGAGACTTATGAGATTTTTGAGATGTTGGGAGCTAATTCTCAACAAAAGAGTGTAAGGGGAAGAAGCAAGGGGGTGAATCAACTGGAAGCCAGTACTGAAATGGTAAGTCAAATAGCTGAGTTGACAAGACAGGTTCAGATGCTAAACATGAAGAACAATGTTTCTTCATCTACTCAAGAAGTGTGTGGAATCTGTGGGACATTTGGGCATGGAGCAAATATATGTCCCTCTGCATATGAGACTTTTGGGAATGAAGCTGAGCAAGTTAATGCTATGGGGGGATTTCAACCAAGAGCTAGGAATGATCCTTACTCCAACACTTACAATCCTGGTTGGAGGAGTCACCCCAATTTTTCCTGGACAACAAATAATGCTCAACAGCCTTTCCATTTGCTCCAGAGACAGAACCAGCAGCAGGGCCAATCCTCAAATCAAAATCAAGGTCAGCCTAAAAGAGAGAGTTTGGAAGACAGTTTACAGGCTTTTATCAAAGTCAGTGCTCAAAACCAAGAGATGAACAACAAGAGGCTGGATTCCTTGGAAGCATCTTTTAAGAAGGTGGAGACCCAAGTGGGGCAACTTGCACAACAGATGCAGATTCAGCAAAAGGGGAAGTTCCCAAGTCAACCTGAGCAGGCACAAGCAGTGACTGTTCTTAGGAGTGGCAAGGTAATTAATAACAATGTTGAAAATAATTCTATGAATGCAAGTGAGCAAGAGAATAAAAAGGAAGGAGATCAAGAGAACAAAGGTGCTGAAGAAAGATCAGTGGAGAAGACCCCTACAGCAGATTTGCACAAGGCAAGCAATCCATACCGGCCACCTATACCATTTCCTAGCAGGTTGAAGGATGATAAAAAAGATAAGCAGTTTTCAGATATCTTCAACATGCTATCTAAGGTAAGTATTAATTTACCCTTACTTGAAGCAATTAAGAACATGCCGGCTTATGCTAAATTCTTTAAAGAACTGAATACTAAGAAAAAAAGGTATGAGCCGAATGAAAAGGTGATAGTTTCTGAGGTAGCTAGTGCTGTTTTGCAGCATAAAATGCCTCCTAAGCTAAAGGATCCTGGAAGCTTTATTATTCAAATTGCTATGGGGAATGGAAAATGTACTGATGGCATGTGTGATTTGGGAGCTAGTGTAAATTTAATGCCTTACTCTGTGTACCTTGACTTAGAATTAGGGGAACTTAAGCCAACAAAAATGGTGTTGCAATTAGCTGATAGATCTCTTAGATTCCCGAAAGGGGTTATAGAAGATGTGTTAGTTAAAGTTGGTGGTTTAATAGTACCTGTGGATTTCATTGTTCTTGACATGGAGGTAAGTAATTCTTCACCATCTGCACACACCATTTTGCTGGGTAGGCCTTTTATGGCAACTACCAATACTTTGATAGATGTTAAGAATGGAAAATTATCAATGACTGTTTTGGGACAAACTGTGGAATTTTCTATTTTTAACACTTCTCCTATTCCTACAACTGCTTTATATGAGGATTGTTCTTTCATTGATTGTGTTGATGCAGTTGTTTCAGATGTTTTCTTGCAGACAGGTTCCTCTGATAAATTGGAGCTGGCATTGACTTTGGATAGTGATTTGGAAATTTTTGATGCAGAAATAGCCAGTTGTCTTGAGACTTTAGAGGATGCTGAAATAAAGGAGCTTAAGGAGAACCCAATTTTTGAACCTTCCCCCATTGAAAAAGAAGAGAAGAACCCCTCACTAGAGTTAGAGCTGAAAGAGTTACCTAAGAACCTGAAATATGTGTTTTTGGGAGATCACAATACTTTACCTGTGATAATATCTAGTGAACTTAGTGAAGGGGAGGAGATGAGGTTAGTGAGTGAGCTTAAAAGATTGAAGAGAGCAATAGGATGGGGATTGAGTGACATCAAGGGTATTAGCCCTTCTATGTGCATGCATAGAATCACTTTAGAAGAAGGAGCTAAACCTGTGAGGGAGACCCAAAGGCGACTTAACCCAAATATGAGTGAAGTGGTTAAGAAGGAAGTGCTCAAATTGCTGGATGAAGGAGTAATATATCCAATTGCTAATAGTGAGTGGGTGAGCCCAGTACATGTAGTTCCTAAGAAATTTGGAATCACTGTGGTGAAAAATGAGAATAATGAGTTGGTTCCTACTAGGACTACTACTGGGTGGAGAATGTGCATTGATTATAGGAAGTTGAACAATGCTACAAAGAAAGATCATTTCCCTCTTTCCTTTTATTGATCAGATGTTAGATAAACTTTCTGGGCACTCACATTATTGTTTTCTGGATGGCCTTTCAGGTTACTATCAGGTGCCAATAGCTCCAGAGGATCAGTCCAAGACAACCTTTACTTGCCCTTTTGGGACTTATGCATTTCGACGTATGCCCTTTGGCTTATGCAATGCACCTGCAACTTTTCAGAGATGCATGATGTCTGTCTTCTCAGATATGATCGACAATTTTATTGAGGTTTTTATGGATGATTTTTCTGTTTTTGGTAATTCTTTTGAGAATTGCCTCAATAAACTTGTTCGTGTGCTTGAGAGATGCATTGAATGTAACCTCACTTTAAGTTGGGAAAAGAGTCATTTTATGGTTACTCAGGGCATTGTCTTAGGTCATGTGGTGTCGAGTAAAGGGATTGAGGTGGATAAGGCTAAAATTGAATTGATTGCTAAGTTACCCCCACCTACCTCTGTTAAGGGAATAAGAAGTTTTTTAGGGCATGCAGGATTTTACAGGAGGTTTATTAAGGATTTTTCCAAAATAAGCCAACCATTGTGCCATTTGTTAGGAAAAGATGTTCCATTTGAATTTACAGCACAATGCATGCAAGCTTTTAATTCCCTTAAGGAAAAATTGACTAGTGCACCTGTGATTGTAGCTCCTGTCTGGTCTTTACCTTTTGAAATCATGTGTGATGCTTCTAATCATGTAGTAGGAGCTGTTCTTGGGCAAAGGGTTGATAAATACTTGAGAGTAATTTATTATGCTAGTTTAACCCTGAATAGTGCACAAATGAACTACACCACAATTGAGAAGGAAATGCTAGCTGTTGTTTTTGCTTTAGACAAATTTAGAGCTTATTTAATTGGGTCAAAAATTATTGTTCATTCTGACCATGCAGCTCTTAAATATCTTTTAACAAAACAGCATGCTAAACCGCGCTTAATTAGATGGGTGTTGTTATTGCAAGAATTTGATTTCCAAATCAAGGATACTAAGGGTAGTGAGAATGTTGTTGCTGATCATTTATCCAGATTACCCTACTTTAGTGAAAATCTTGCATCTGATAGCATTCATAAAAATTTAGAAGCATTTCCTGATGAGCATTTATTTGTGGTAATTAATGCACCTTGGTTTGCAGATATTGCTAACTATCTTGCCTGTGGTATTTTGCGATCTAACATGTCTTTTCAGGAAAAGAAAAGGTTTCTATGTAACACCCCTTCCCGACCTACATGTGTAAGCTGAGTAGAGGCGCCAACCTAACCTAATGTTGCTACCAATTTTACTTAGTCAAATTTTAGTTCCGATTTTTTTTTCAAAAATTTTGCCATAGTTTCGCCTAAAAATTGAGTCCCAAGTGTCGACAAAACCAGTTTTTTTCTTATTTTTAAAAACATTTTACACAAACCAATGCAAACAAAATCATTCTCAGTACACTCCCAATAAATCCCCCTTGTAACCTCAACTACAACCTGCAAAAAGAATTTACACTTCTAGTGCAACATAAAATAAAGGTTTTGTGACAACCCCTATATTTAAATATTACACAGCGGAAGTTATAAAATATTTACATATTTACATACTAAACATTTCTTTACAAAATATAAAGAAATATACATGATTGGCAAGTCTGCTCTGATCTTTAAGCTCCAAAAATGGATTCAACAAGGTCTACTCTCACTTGGTCTTGATGAACTCTCGGGTTCAACTCTATCCACTCTATTACCTGCGCGATTAAACACTATCGCGCTAAGCCAACGACTTAGTAAGATAAAACATATTAATGGTATGCTTAAATGTAATGCAATGCCACATATGTTATTGATAAGATCAACATCATAAATATAAAGTTAACACATAATTATGCATTTCACAAATCATAGTCATATGAGTATACCACATTTCAACATCTTTCCACATTCAACATTACTCAATCATACTCAATAACCAACATCTCATTTCATTAACTCATAACATTATTTAGGACATTCATATAACCTTGACACCTATGGGCCCAACAAGTATTTAATATGATATTCAGAGTTCAGAGTTACTGATTTGGTTCATAGTCACAATAATCACGCCCGTAGGCAATGTATATACATGTATCTCTATCCATGGATAGTGTAACAGACCCAGTCTCTTGGACCATCACTCAACACATATGAGGAGATCCTCAACCCGGCAAGACTGTTACAAATCATATATCTTATATTCACAATTCTCATAGTGTAACAGACCCAGTCTCTTGGACCATCAACTCAACACATATGAGGAGATCCTCAACCCGGCAAGACTGTTACCTTTCATCATTTCTTAGGCTTGCCACCCAAATCCAGAACTCTGAAACTGAATAACATATTAAACAAACAATTCATTTATTATATAGTTACCATTTCCATTCTCAAATTCTCATCACATTTAGGCAAACATGCCTTCTTTCTTTCAATATCATCATCATAGCCAATCACAATGGCATTGTCTCATATCATGTCTTATTTGAATTATCTTTTCAATTTCAATGTATATTATTCATGAAACACATAACCATTCACAATGCATAACATAACATTGTTCAATCTCAACAATGCAATTAGGGCAAAGAACAATTGATATGATTCATATGAATAATACATTCTGGTTTTAGACTCCATTTTATCCTTATTTTGAAAAATTGTATAAAATAATCTACTTGATTAAAAATTCTAAAATTTTTACAGAATTTAGTTTTGTATCTTAAAATCATTCCTTTAAAATTTCAGATCAAACTGAACACAAAATCTTGGTCAAATAGTTCACCTAACCAGACTGCCCCAATTGCCCTGCATCCTGGCAGCAGTTCTGAACTTTGTGAATTCCATAAATCAAATTCAATCAACGTGGTTCCAAATTATTTTTCTAAAATACTAGACTCACTAAGCAACAACATATCCAAAATTCAATTGGATATGATTTTTCTACATTTTATTAAAAATCCCGAAATATAGCTGTCTCAGTTAAGGTACCTGCTGGAACAGTTCTACTAAAAATAATCTTTCTAAACTCATAACCATTCCAAAATCGAATCAACATATTTTTCAGTCATTCTAGACTCATAGAGGCACAACATATAAAAAATTCACTTCAAGAACATTTTTCTATAATTAATTAAAAATCATACAAGTCACAGCCTTTACTAATTGTAAAACAGAAAAAGAATTTCACTAAACACAACTCATCTCATCATCAAACCAACAAACCCTAATTCCTTTCTTACACCACTTCAAAAGAATTGAAGAATTTAAAGAAAAGATCTTACCTTAGATGAAGAAATCCACAAATCTTTAACCAAAACCCTTGCTTCCTTCTTCAAATTGCTTCAAACCTCAAGATCACCTCTCTTTCTCTCTTGGTTTTTGGAGAGCCGGCACCTCTTGAAAGAAAGAAGGAAAAATGATGAAGACACAAAGTCAAATTTGCTTTTAATCTCCACCAAGTGATCTTATCCAAGCAATTACCAAAATGCCCTCAATCATATAACTAACTTTTTGTCTCATATAAGCCCTTATATGTAATTGCACATTCCACAAAAATATCTTCTTGCATTGACTCTTCCTTTGACCCATTTATATGTTATATATATCATCATATACACAACATATACATTTGTCTCTAAACCCTAAATTTCTTCTCCAAAACACATACAAAAACATTCTCTTCCAATTTCTTATCAACTTATCATATATACATAATTCAAGTGCAACAACACTAACACCAAGACTACTAGAGCATAATTAGGGATATTACATTCTACACTTGAGTAAGTTTTATTTTTGGGATGAACCTTATCTATTCCGGATTTGCAAAGATGAGATAGTTCGCAGGTGCGTTTCTGAGGAAGAACAACTGAGTGTTCTTCAATTTTGTCATGACCTTCACTGTGGGGGTCATTTTGGAGGAAGAAAAACTGCAGAAAAGGTGTTTCAAAGTGGTTTTTACTGGCCTACTTTATTTAAAGATGCTCAAGACTATTGTAAGCACTGTGATCGTTGCCAAAGAGTAGGTAACATTGGAAGGAGGAATGAAATGCCCCTTCAGTCATATATTGTTGTTGAACTGTTTGATGTGTGGGGAATAGACTTCATGGGTCCTTTCCCCAAGTCCTTTGGTTATGAATACATTTTAGTTGCTGTTGATTATGTTTCCAAATGGGTGGAGGCAATCCCCACCCGTACTAATGATGCTAATGTTGTTGTTAAATTTGTGAAGGAAAACATTCTTAGCAGGTTTGGCACACCAAGGGTGATAGTCAGTGATGGGGGGAGCCATTTTTGCAACAGGCTTTTTGAGAAGTTAATGCATAAATCCGGTGTGAAGCACAAGGTGGCAACCCCATACCATCCACAGACCTCTGGACAAGTGGAAACATCCAACAAGCAGCTAAAAGGAATCCTGGAGAAAACAGTCAATACATCCAGGAAGGATTGGCAAGCAGATTGCACGATGCACTATGGGCATATCGGACTGCTTTCAAAACTCCTCTAGGTATGAGTCCATATCGATTGGTGTTTGGAAAAGCTTGTCACTTACCAGTGGAGTTGGAGCACAGAGCATATTGGGCAATCAAGACTCTGAATTTGGACTTGGACAAAGCGAAGAGAAAGATTTCTACAAATTTCAGAGTTAGATGAGCTGCGGAATGAGGCTTATGAGAGCTCGAGAATTTACAAGGATCACACTAAAGCACTTCATGATAAAATTATAGTGCGAAAGACATTGAGTCCAGGTATGAAGGTTTTACTTTTTAACTCACGACTCCGTCTTTTTCCAGGTAAACTCAAGTCTCGATGGAGTGGTCCTTTCGAGATAACTCAGGTATATCCTTCTGGTGCAATTGAATTACTTAACTCTAGAACAGGTGAGACTTTCAAAGTGAATGGATAGAGAGTTAAGCCATACAATGAAGGATTTCAGGAAGTGAGGGTCATTGACAGCACTTTGATTCATGATCCCTAGGCTTTGCATGATGTCCAGCTATATGACATTAAAGAAGCGCTAAATGGGAGGCAACCCATCGGTTTGCACTTATTTTTCATAGTTGTAATTTTAAGTTTAACAAGTTTTAATTTATGTTCGGTTTTAATAAATGGACTGTGCTTTGATCGATTTTTCTTTACTTTGTGTTTCAGGGTGTTTAACGAAGAAGGGTTGCAAAAATAAAAAAAAATGTTTAAAGTTTATAAAAAGGCAGTAGGTGACACGGCCAAAGGACTTGGCCGTGTCCCTTGGCCGTGTCACACACTGGACATGGCCAAAACTCCTTCAAATATTTGAACGATTTTGCAATTCCATACAGATTTGGACACACCCAGGGGACACGGCCGTGTCACCTGGCCGTGTCACCTGGCCGTGTCCCCCAAAAACTATGAGACACGGCCGTGTGAGTGTTCACTTGGCCGTGTCCTTCACTTTCACACACAGACACGGCCAGGTCAGCACTCACACGGCCGTGTCCTCCAATTTTTGCCTTTTAAAAGCCCGATTTTGCCCAGTTTTTATTTCATAAATCCCTAACTTTTCTATCTTCTTCTCTCTCGCTCTCTCGTTCTCTGCAACACCAAAACCCTTGATTTTTATTTTCAAAACTCCATCTCTTCCGTTAAAACTTTGAATTACTCCAACAAAACTTGAGATTATCACTTAAAACTTGCTCTTTACTCATATTATTTTGATTTAATTCAGTTTTGGGTGTTAATTTCTCAGATTTCATGTCGCCAAGAACTAAAATTGTACCACACCGCAAGAAGAAGAAATATGGAGCCGAAGGAGCTTCGTCATCTTCCTCAATTTTATCTCACAAGAGGGCAAGTCTTTTGGCTCGGGGTTTTTTCCCGACAAGGTATGTGAATGACGAATCTTTAGATGCCTTGCAAATGAGAACTGCTTTTTATAGATATGTGCAATATCTTGGGTGGGAGACTTTTGTCTCATTGAGACCCTTGCAGTTTGAGGAGCTCACCCTAGAATTTTTGACAACTCTTAAAGTGGAACGAGATGATAACAAAATTTGCAGGAGATTGATGTTTAAATTAATGGGTCATTCGTTTGTGCTTACTATTGATCAGTTGAATGATATCTATGGATTTCATCAGCATGGGGAAAGATCGATACCCAAAGATTTTAGACAATAATTTGCTTGGGGTACCTTAGGCTCGGGTACTTATGTGGCCAAATCGGCCAAAGCATCAAATTACGGAACCCTACTTTGAGATATTTGCACAGGTTTATGTCATGTGGGTTCTTTGCTCGGAAGGAGAGCCCGGGTGTGGTTGAGTCGAGTGAGTTATTTTTCTTGGACTGTGTTTTGAATGAAATGAATATTAGTGCCGGCTATTGGTTAGCCGATATTTTTGACACTGTAGCTAATAAAAGGAGGGGGGCTATTTGTGTTGGGGGATTGATCACTACATTAGCAGTAGCCCTGGTTGAGGATTTTGACCCGAGTACTACTCGGATGTCCCGAATTTTGGGTAATGATTCCTTGGATTTAGCTACCCTTGAGAAGATGCACATGGTGGTGCATAGGAGAGGGACTTTTGTGATGCCTGCAGCTGAGCCTGAAGCACCGGGGGATAGGCAAAAGAGAGCCCGGGTTGAAGAGGAGTCCGACTCGGATTCTTTAGGTCTAGATGAGGATGCTCCGGTCTCGGAACATCAAGAGATACTTCGGAAGATTGAAGCCCTGGAGGGCAAGGTAGATCGATTGGAGGAAAAGGTAGATGGACTGGGAGGCACGGTAGATCGCAATCATATTGAGATGTTGCAACAGATGGATCAGATTAACAGTAACCTTGCCAAAATCCTGAGTCTTCATCCCTCGGCTGCATCATCTTCCCGCCCGCCTTTTCCTTAGACTTTGTGTTCCTTGCTTTATTTTGTTTAATGTATTTTTGTTCTTATTGTTCATTTTTTTTTGTTTCCATGTTAACCTTTATATTTGGATATTTTTATTGTATTTTTGTTATAAAACTTTTGTGTTTGTGATGGAAAGCTAGGGTTTTTGCCTCACCAGGTACATGGAAGACAGGTGGTCCTTTACCTCTTTTTTATTTATTATACTTGTTTTCCATTGAGGACAATGTCAATTTTAAGCGTGGGGTACTTTTTAAGCTTTTCTTTTATTCGTGTTTTGTTTGTCGCTGTGTGTTGTATTGTGTTATGCATGGCATAATTGTTGAAAATTTATCGATCTTTTCTTTGATTCTAGCTTTGTAGTTGAGACTTTGGTATCAGCATAGAAATGAGCATTTGAATTCATTCGGGATTAATTTTCGCATTCTGCAATTCATGACATATAGATCTTTGTGAACCCACCTGTGTGAGTTTTGAGCCTCAGAAAATTTGACATTTTTGTCAATTGATTTTCTTTTCTTAAGTGTGCACCTTCATGATGTTGCATCTCTAGAGTTTGCTTTTGCATACTTATTGAACTCACATTATGATTTAATCTCAAGTTTTAAGATGATGAAGGCAAATTAGGTTAGCCCCTTTAGCTTAAAGAGACTTCCCTTTATATTGATTTCCTTAGCCTTTGGATTAGACACCCCATCCAGCACAATCAAATTTCTCGGCCATGCTATAAAAGTACCCACGGCTTGGTCCACAGTAACAATTTCATCGCCGACTGGGAATGGGATATTAACGTCTGTAAATATAAAAAACATGGAAAAATTACATTTATTTATATGTTTGAATATAATCATTAGAAGTTTGAATAAATAGTAAGTAGTATCCTCAAACCTTGAATTGTACGAGTGATCGACACTCTTGCATTCTCTTGTGCAATCTTAACTCCATGGAGAGACGACTCATGTCCTTCAACAGCCAAGACTTCAACAACCTTTGCATAAGCAACAATATTGCTCGGTGATCCTATGGCCAGCTTCGCCAATTTCACTTGATTATCAAACCTATCATCATCATTTTTTTTAACGATGTTATCATTTTCGATTTCAACAACCTCCTCATTATTGGGACCTTTGACATCAGCAGAAACCTCAATACCTTCTGCCTCCTCAGCAGTAGCAACCGTAGCAACAATCTCGATACGTTCTGCCTCCTCAGCAGCAGCAACCTCATCAACATCTGCAACAACCTCAGCAGCAACCTTAGTAGCAACCTCATGAACATCATCCTTATCAAGCACCTCCACTTTCTCCAAAGCAAGGACCTTCTCATCATCAACAGAATTGAGACTCCTTTTTGCTTCATCCTAATTGAGACTCCTTTTTGCTTCAACAGAATTTGCATCAAATTGAGGCTCAAATTCTTCCTCACAACCGGCACTTGCTCCTCTTGATCCTTCACAATAGGAATTGAATTGGAGCAACTTGCTTGTTGGGAAGGCATGTTTGGACTAAACACAGGCTTTGACAAAAATTCTGCTCTAATCTTGGCAATTTCAGCAGCCCAAAATGCATCTCTCTGAGCTATAATTTTCTTGGTCTCCTCCTCCATGACCATTTAAACCCCCTCCCGTATCTTTTCATCAATACTCTTTGCTTTTCTCTGTCTTGGGAGACCAAAATAGACAGATTACTTCATGTGCCTTCCCTGGCCACGTAATCTTCCAGAATGCTCCGGTTTACCAAGCGCCTTTGATAACACATCATCAGCGCCTTGTTCAACTACTTCACCTGAACTAACTTGCTCCTTTAATGACTCCTAAAAAATAGACCCAAAATGGATGTAGTTAATAAATTAGGAAACAAGAAAAGTTGCTGAATTGAGTTGAAACTTGAATCGAAAATCAAAACTTACGATTTCCTCAGCTTTGTGCTTCACTCTCTCATCTTTAAACTTTCCTTATCTGTTCTGCCTTGCAAGGATCCAAGCCTTTGATCGATCAATCTCTGAAATCCCTTCAGGATGAGATTCAGTCTGCATGTATATATAGAGGATGACCTTATTAGTAATATAAACATGTTTTAAGAAGCATTATAAATCCATATTGATGATACACAAGTCATAGGGAAAAAAATTAAATACACAAGTCAACACTAACCCATTCACTTTCCAAGTTCGCGTATCCTTTTCGAGACAAACGATGAGGATACTCGTTCAGCATACTTCTCTTGTATTGTTCTTCATGAATTTTCTATGACAAAAAGGAACAAAACATCATAAGTATGAAAAAGGAATCCAGATTACCATTTGGAACTAAATTAAGAAACAAGAAAATTGAAGATTTCCTTACGGTAAACTCGACTCCCAGACGATCAGCAACGAAAATGTCCCAGTGCGACTGCTCAATGAATGTGAAGTCAGTTGGAGGAACCCGCAGCTTCTCTGGTTCATCATGGTGTGGAAGAACATAGAGTCTCATCAACCGACTTTTGAATTCCCTCCATTTTTGACCAGCAGACTGCAGTACCATTTTCTTGGAAGTCGGCGGTACAACGAAAGCCATCTACATACATAAACCACTAAAATAAATTTAGACGAATAAGTTACTAAAAACCCAACGTATATAAAGCAATTGAGAAACTAATGTATATAAATTAATTGTGTGGGAAGGATTTTGCATAACCTGGACACAATCCCAAATCTTTGTTTTGACGTCTTCAGCAACTTCCTTCCAGGAATCATGCCATATCGGGGCTTTAGACCTTGCTAAAACTCCGATATATGATTGCATCTCTGAAGCAGCCCTACCAAATGGTGCTCCCTTTGCAATAAATGAAACTGTAGGCTTTTGGCTACTGATCTTCCGTCTAACAATTCGGTGCATGGAGACACACCCTCGTTTCAGCAGTTTTATCCCTTCAACATTGTCCTCGTTTGATTTCGGCTTACCCTTATCCACTCGCTTTCTTTTCTTGGACAGCTTTTTTTCCAAGTTTTCAGAGATCGACTTCCTCTTCGAAGATACGGGGGAAGAAGTCGACGGCTTATCTGGGTGCATTGACCGTGTCCTGGAGATAGCCTTCACCACTCTCATTGTGGCTGGATTTGGGGAAGATCGGGCTTGTTGTTTACATACACGGGGAGAAGTACGGGTGGGTAGTTGATATGATTGTTTCTTCTTCGAAGGAGCCATAATCAGCACCTGCATTCACAAATTAAAAGTTACATTTTGTATGAAATCATCCAGTTTAAACATTGAAAATCACATAAAACAGCTGCAGGTATGAGAAGCATCAGCCAACAGGTAAGAATTATATGTGAAAATGCATTTCAAAAGAATGTTGATGTAAGCAGCTGCAAGTATGAGAATACTATCACCATCTCTAAGAATAACTCTCATGCCCTTTGGTCAATTCTAAGGTTACGCTACTTGGAAGGAAATAGGATTAAGAGACAGGTTTGCCATTGCTAATTTGAGAAAAATAAATATACTCTTTCAAAATTGCAGAACAGAAAAGGTAATTGGTAAGAGCCACAGAATCATAATCAAAGCAGGAAATATTTTCATGACTAAATCACATGCCACAATAGTAAAAAAATTATGTTCGTACTCAGTGCCACAACATTTAAATTTCCTATAAGAACAGGACACTTAGTGACTGTAGTACGACACACGGAAGAAAAATATCAATTATGGACTGTTATGGTTCCTCTTTTGGATCTAGTTATATGAGTAATTTTGAATTAGGGATTTAATAGTAACTACTTTGACCTTTAGTTACATGCACTTGAGATGCTTTATCACATTATGCATAACAAAATTTTGCATCACATCAAGAATACTTTTCGAGCTATTCCACCTGTTTCTAGTTCTTTAATTTTATATTTTCAAGGAAGAGCTCATATAACTCCTAGAAGACTACATGGAAGCAACACATTAAACATTTCGGTATTTAAACATTTCATGTCATCACAAGGAACTGCCAAACATAACAGTTCCAACAGAAGTTAAGTAACACATGCATGGCACATTGGGATCAACTGTAGAAAATTAGCCATAAAAAGAAACTATAACTACAGAGCCCAGTAAATGTATCCCCTTGTATAGCAATTGCAACTTGGATGGAGGTTTTAGGTGTACAACATATAACACAAATTAAGCATGTGCTGCAAAAACAGTATTTTTCTGAAAACAGGCCAAACATAGTTGGATTGAAGAAAAAGATCAAAAATTGAGTTGACTTCATACCATTCTGTGTCTGACATGAAAATGGTTTATAAAACAAACTTCTAAGAACTAAGAAGAGGAAGAAGAAAATTATACAATAACATAATAATAGAAAAAATTAAAAAAAAAAGATGCAGAGCGACAAAAGTATATAATGAACCTCGAAGGCTGGAACTGAGGGAGTGAATGCAGAGCCGAAGTGAGTGGCGGGCAGGTTAGAGAGAAAGGTAGAAGAGGAAGAAGAAATATGGATGTGCCGTGCATTTTTAGGTCAAGACTGAATATTTCGAAAGAGGGAAGGAAGAGAACAAAGTTAGGTCTAGCAATGGAAAGAGGGAAGGAGGAGAACAAAGTTTGGTATAGAAATATTTAGTTTCTGAAGCTTTCTACCCGTGAAAATGGAAACTAATTAGGTCTACAGAGAGAAATCGAAAGAGGGAAGGAGGAGATAGGTCTGTTTAGGTTTATTGCTAAATTTCAAAACGGCCGTGTTTTTGGCAAAATGGGGGCAAATGAAATTTTTTTTTTTGGAAATAAAGGGGGGAATTTAAGTGTTCAAAATTTTTGAAGTTTTGACATCCCTCTTTTGAAACAAAATGGAATTTTCAAAATTTTGTTAAATTAACTTTATAAATTCACTTATATAGATGACTTATAAATTTCAATTTATAATTCATCCATAAGTGCTTAAGGCAATATAATTTAAATAATTAGTAGTGATAAATTTCTATGGAACCCTATATAATTATAAAATTTAGTGTTGATGTAAATTAGATTGAGCAAAAACTAAATAAGTCTAACATTGATTCTTTCTAAGGTAAAAAAAAAAAAAAGAAGAAATGCAACATACATACCTTAAGCATCCACTTAAAGTGATTGAAGTAATCTGGATCAAAAGCTTCGATATCGTGATATGTTACTTTAACTCCCAATATATGCTTGTAGAAAGATCTAGTGAAATGCAACAGATAGACAAGATTACTATCAAATGCATAGGAGCAATTAATGAAATTAGTTCAAACTCTGGATTTCTCTGTCACCATATAGCCATTACACAATACTAATATATATACTAATATTGAAAAGTATAGCCAACTGAGAGAATTAAATTTCATACACAGGAACCATGCTCATGGTTAGCCATATAGCAGCCATCTAGATAGAAAGCAAGTAATTGCAAGGCAAGAGTTCAATAAGCAAGTCCAAAAGAACACTTACAAATGGAAGTGAAGATTATGATTATGATTTGAGAAACATTAGAGTTAGTGGGATGTGAGAAGAACATGAGCAAAAATTTATCAAAGAACTAGCACTAATATATACTTGTATATAGTAATATATACTTGTATATACTAATATATACTAATATATACTTATATATACTAATATATATACTTGTATATACTTGTATATATTAATATATACTTATATATACTTGTATATATACTAAAATATACTTATATACATACTTGTATATACTTATATATACTAATATATATACTTGTATATACTAATATATATACTAATATATATACTTGTATATACTAATATATATACTAATATATATACTTGTATATACTAATATATACTTGTATATACTAATATATATACTAATATATACTTGTATATACTTGTATATACTAATATATACTTGTATATATACTAATATATACTTATATATATACTTGTATATACTAATATATATACTTGTATATATACTAATATATATACTTGTATATACTAATATATATACTAATATATACTTATATATACTTGTATATATACTAATATATACTTATATATACTTATATATACTAATATATATACTTGTATATACTTGTATATACTAATATATATACTTGTATATACTTGTATATACTAATATATACTTGTATATACTAATATATATACTTGTATATACTTGTATATACTAATATATACTTATATATACTTGTATATATACTAATATATACTTATATATATACTTGTATATACTAATATATATACTTGTATATACTAATATATATACTTGTATATACTTATATATATACTAATATATACTTGTATATACTAATATATATACTTATATATACTTGTATATACTAATATATACTTATATATACTTGTATATATACTAATATATACTTATATATATATATACTTGTATATACTTATATATACTAATATATATACTTGTATATATACTAATATATACTTGTATATACTAATATATATACTTGTATATACTAATATATACTTGTATATACTAATATATATACTAATATATACTTGTATATACTAATATATATACTTGTATATGCTTGTATATACTAATATATACTTATATATACTTGTATATATACTAATATATACTTTTATATACTAATATATACTTGTATATACTTGTATATATACTAATATATACTTGTATATATATACTAATATATACTTGTATTCCTACTTATATAATATCATATTATATCTAAATCATTATTTAATGGTGGACTTTAAAGTTTCTAATGGGTTTATGAAATGTTTATAAATCCAAACCTTAGCTTTTAATACTTAGTCAAGTTTGTTTGGCTTAAGAAAGCCTAACTTCCATACATTGCAAATAGCCACTGGATCCTTAGCATGTTTTTATACTAAGAAAATCTAACTTCTATAAAACGTCCAAGCTTATGATTCTGCTTCATCTCTCATTCCTCTTTTAGCTTCAATAGTCGTGGTTCTCTCGCTGCCAAACCCTAAGCACCACTCTCCTTGCTACGGTCTTCATTGTTGCCGGCCGTCTCCTTCCTGCCGGCCGTCTCCTTTGTCAGTAACTGCATTGTCCCAATTAAGTCGAAAGAAGATTATTTTTTTCCTTATGAGCCGTAAGAATCATCCCATCTGCACTCTCCTTGCTGTCGATGTTCATTAAGCTGTTGTATGTATATACATAACTTGGTACATTGGATTTTCAGCACAACCATAGAATTCTTTCCTCTATTTAATCTAATTGAATTATTGCATTGTATTTTCAGATTACTATAATGTTGAATCATGTGGTTTTTGCTCTGAGACCTTGCTGGTGGATTTAGTTTAACACTTGTCAGTGGAGGATTTCATTTGATTTGTGTATAGGGATTACTTTCATTTAAGGCTTTTTTTTTAACACTCAGTTAATCAGACAACGGTTTCTTACGGAAAACCGTTGTCTGAACATATATTATGCAATGGTTTGAACAATTAATCAGACAACTTTTTAAATAACCGTTGTCTGAAACATCTTAGCAGACAACGATTTTTTTTTTACCAAAAAAACACTTGTCTGAACATATATTACACAACGGTCCCTAAAACGCGTTGTCTGTATGCTTGCTTCAGACAACGGTTTTTTTTAACCGTTGTCTGAAACGCTGAATTATACAACACTTTCGAAAAAACCGTTGTCTGAAATATCTTATCAGACAACAGTTTTGTATGACCAGAAAAACAGTTGTCTGAACATATATTACACAACGGTCCCTAAAAAATCGTTGTCTGGTGTGACCAAAATGACACCTAATAGACAACGGTTAAAAAAAACACCAAAAATAGTTGTCTGAAAATTAATCAGACAACGCTTTTTTGGGAAAAAAAACCGTTGTCTGTTTTTTCCAGACAATGGTTTTTTCCTTAACCATTGTCTGATGACTGTTGTCTGATTCAGTTTTTCTTGTAGTGATATATTTTCTATTCTTGAGATATACTTAAATATATATAATTTTGCAAATTTAAAATATATCCAAACCAATGATTTGTATACCAGAGATAAACTAGGAATCAATCTTTTCAAACTTTCAATATAATTTATGCAATTTATATGTATATGTAGAATTAATTAAGCTAAATCTAGATAGTAGGTTTGGAATCAATTTTGATATGAAAATTTAGATAAATATGGTGAAAATAGGCCTAGACTTATATTATTTCTTTTGGTTTCAAATATTTTACTTATACATGGATGTGATAAAAAGTGATGCGTATATTATTTAAGTAAGATGGAAAGGGTTATAGATTATTATGTTTAAATAGGAATACAAAAATATAAATTTTGAGGATATTCTTAGAAAAGAATTGATAAATATTAATTATTTGAATTTAAAGTTGGACTATCGTATATAAGCTAAAACTATTTTTAATAAGTAAATTGAAATTTTATATACTTGATGCTTCCTAGACTAAAGAAATTTCTATGCGTAAATCAATTTGGGTTGACAAAATTGCCTTGAGATCTAGAGGGCTACAAATTAGATAAAAGTTCTATATTAAAAGGGTACTATAAGAGAATCAATAATTCATGAGAAATATATGATAAGGGTATTTTTAGGTTTTTAGAAATATATATATATATATATATATGAGAAAAGGATTAAGAATTTGGATATATATAAGAATGATTTGTAGACTAAGAATGAAATTATATCTATTGATAAAATATTTAAATTTAGTACTGTAACATCTAAGGTAGTGATAGTAAATGAAATCAATACAACTAGGTAAAACTATACTAGTTATGGTGGATTAATGAAGATTATGTAGATAAATGAAGAAGGAATTAGTTAGTGAGAAATAAAGAAATTTGTTGGTAGTATTATCAATATTTTAGGTAGCGTGAGAACTTTTTTAAAAATGAGAAATGAGAGATTGACATTATCTAAGTAAGAGATGGACTACAAGTCTTCTTGGAGACATAATGTATTGAAGAAAAATTTAAAACCATTTAGATATGTTTACTGGATCTAATATTTCCCTGCCTAGTCAATTGAAAATTGTGACATGATTTGATTAATGAGTTGGATAAAAAAAAGAAGAATTTATAAAAGTAATGAGTGTAGATTTAACTTTATGGTTAAACTGTGAAGTTATAGGTTAAAGACTTTAATATAAATAATAAAGTAAGAGCAAATATATATATATATAATAGTTTAGATTTCTTAATGAATATTTAAGAAATAATAATAGATTTTTAATTGTTCTTTGAACTAATTAAGTAACTTAAGAGAGAAGACAATAGTCTATGAATAGATATTAATTTTGTTAAAAAAATATGAATATTTTGAAGAGGAAACACGATAAGCTTACTTGGTATTCTCATTTGTTCTCATATTCAAACTAGTAAAAATTCGAGAATAAAATTTTTTTAAGGGGGAAGAATATAATACCCTGCAAAAAAATGTAATAATAATAATAATATTAAGAAGACAACAAAAATATAATTAAAGTTAAAATAAAATATAATGCATAATTGGGGTAGGTATACAATAAGAACAATAATGATAAAATGGTGATAAGATTTATTATTATTTAAAAAAATGTATTAAGCATTGCTAGGAGTCAAACCCTTAATCATGGAAAAAAGTAGAAATTAGTTTAACATTATACTAGATAGTCTCTACCTATTCATATAATACATTAACTAATATTTAAGATATTAATAAAAAAATAAAATGATAATATTATAATAATTATAATCAAACAAATGAATAATTAAAAAGTGATATATTAACTATTAAAATAAGTATAATAATAATAATAATAATAATAATAATAATAATAAAGTAAATAAATAAATTATAGTATAATAATAATAGCAAATATTGGCAATCAAACAATTAAATAATTAAAATAATATATAAATAGTTAAAGTGGGTGTATTAAAGAGAGAAGATAATTAATATAATAACTAGAAAATATATATGTAATAAAAATAAATAAAGAAGAAGGAAGGTGTGACAACTAAAAGAAGAAAAAATGTGTTGAATATTTATTAAAGGTAGGTGTATTAATAAAAAGATTATTAAACAAAAAGAGAGAAAGAAATAAACAAAGAAATGGATGGAGAGAGAGAGAGAGTGAAAGAAAGGAAGAGAGAGAAAGTGAAAGAAGGAATGGGGAGGAAAATGACAATAGCGGTTTTACTCTGATCTATCACCCTCTGATCATCACTGACCGATACGCGCCGAGCAGGGAGATCTGTCTCTTGGAGATGAGTTAACGGCCGCCGAAATCATCTAGATTGGCCGCTAGAAGGTATGCCACGCGCCGCACGAAAGTGATACCGGCGAGGTTTCTGATGAATATTTTGGCCAATTTCGATATTCTTTTTCAATGACTCGGGTATTTTTTAGACCCTCTAATTATAAGTTTCGATTTGGTATATCATTTATTAATAATTGATGGAGTTTTAAAAAATACACATATATATATATTAAATTTAAAATAAACATAAAAACAATTAATAATTGATTTGAATAATATTAAAAAATGTTTATTTATTATGTAATTAGTTAAGGATTTGTGAATTAAGTGAATTTAGAAAATATAATTTTAAATAGTTGATAAATAAATTATGTTAAAAGAAAAATAATTAGAATTAAGTTAATTATTATAAATTTTAAATATTAAATTGAAATTAATTAGTTGTTAAATAAATTGGGTTAAAATTAGTATTTATTAATTGAATTTTTTTACTTAGAATTATTTATTTTATTAATTTATTTAAAACAATCAAATACTAATTAATTATAATTATTATTTATCAATTTACAGAATTAATTAATGGTGTTTAAATACTCAACTCAACTCAACAAAGCCTTAATTCTATGTCAATTAGGGTCAGCTATATGAATTATTCTTTTCCACTCAGTATGATTTAGGTTTATTTCTTCTAATAGATGTAACATCATAAGATCATTTTGGATCATCTTTGAACAAGTCAGTTTAGCTATATCCCTACCTTTAACTTATATCTACTCTAATTTGTTTGGTTTTTCTGACCGGCGCAATGCTTGGTCTTCGTATCATATGGCCAATAGGTGTTACCCCACTTTTTCTCTAATGTACTTATTGCGAATTCTATCCATCCTAGTGTGACCACACATTCATCTTATCATTCTCATTTCTGCACTACTCATCTTACTCATGTGTTGTTCTTTTACTACCTAACACTCACTACCATATATCATCGCAGACTATATTCCAGTGCGATAGAATGTTCCTTTAAATTTAATTGGCATCTTTTGATCACATAGAACTCTCGTAGCACCCCTCCACTTCATTCAACCGGCTCTAATCCTATAACTTACATCTTCTTCACAACCGCCATTGTAACACCCTTATATCCTATATACGTACACAGCATGCTAATACGATCGTAATATACGTATACTGAATATAGAAATGCCACGGTTTATAAAACACATAAATCATCCCTTTTAGAAATATAAAACACAAAAGATAAAACGTTTATTTATAACGCAACGGAAAATATAACAAATATATTTACAAATACATATACATCAAAATTCAAATTTTACAAAACATAAAATATATACATGTTTGGCAGTATCTCTTTGATCTTTAAGCTCCACTATCAACACCTCGAGATCTAGACTCTACTCGGCCTAGAGGAACTCTCTGGTTCTTCCCTGTCACCTGCATGATAAATCATAATCGCGCTAAGCCAACGGCTTAGTGGTACAAACTACAATAATATTATGTTTTGATGCAATGCCAATGTCACACAATCAATTCCATACACCATTCAAAAGAATGTTATACTTCAACATCTTACTTTACTTAATGTCATATCAAACATTCATTCTCAATAAGGTACTTATGCATTATAATCAATCTAATTATTCATTGGTTTCACTATTCAAGAATCACATTGAAAACAAAGACAAGCATGGGCCCAAAGACACTAATATGCCATTCAACTTTCAGAGTTAATGTTTTGGTTTAATTATCACATTTATCATCATTGTTATCCCAACTAGGCTTCAGGGATTTAGGTTCAACCAAGCTTCAAGGGGAACAAAGCATGCTAAGTATCAACCCAACTTAGCTTCAAGAACCAAACCCAACCTAGCTTCAAGGGTTGTAACATCTCAATTAGGCTTCAAGAACTAGACCCAACCAAGCTTCAAGGGGAGTAAAACATGTTAAACTTCAACCCAACTTGGCTTCAAGGATCAAACCCAACCTAACTTCAAAAGAGTGTTACTATAGCTATGCCACCAACAACAAAACTCTGAAAATGGAATAACATATTAGACACACAATTCATTTATTATTTCATTATCAATTTTATTCTCATTTTCTCATTATCACTTAGGCAACCATGCCTCAATCATCTCATTGGCATCATTATCATTTTAGCCAACAATCATGGCTCCATATCTCATCAAGAGAATACATATATATATATATATATATATCGCCAATTGCATTAAACATCATTTAGGTAAACATGTCTCAGTTATATCATTTATATCATTAGAACCAATCACGTTGATTTCACATCTCATTATGTCTCACTTCACATTAAATCAATTCATCATTTAGATATACATAGTCATTGACATTAACACACATTTTAGATGCTCATCAATCATTCACATTATACCAAACATAACATTATTCATAAGCATCAACAATGCATTAGATTTCCTAACACATTTACAATTAAATGGATGTTAAGTCTCAACATCATATGAATATATGCAATAATGTATTTTGTACTTACCTCAAGAACACTCACACAACTTTATACTCTTCTTTTTCCAAGAATTCTTAACTTCTTAAATTAGGCAAATCACCTTCTTCCAAAACCTAGTCCAAAAATGATACAATACATGAATTCCAATACAATTTATCACTTATTAACCTCATCTTAGACCTTTAGATCACAAATTACCACTCAACACCACTAACTAAAGCCCACGGTCGTGACCACCCCAACCCCCACGGGCGTGGGTTAGAAAACAATTCTGCCCCAAATTATTCATCACCCCCACGGCCAAGGCATCTAAGGGCCACGGGCGTGGCATCCAAGATGCTACTGTTTCCCATCAAATTCATGTATTCTATGCTTCTAACTCTACTAAACCCAAACAACAAGAAGATCTATGAAAATAATTGCTCAAACTCAGGTTTAACATCACTTACCACTTTAAAACCCTAAAACCAACATCACTTTTACTTTTCCAAAACCAACATCAATTTAACCTTTTTATTTTCAATTCAAAACCAACACCACATTCAATTAAATCAAACACACACCAACATACTACCATCAATACAAATCTACTTTCAAATATTAATAATCAAACTCACACACAACTTCAAATAAAATAAGAGAAACCAAGAGAGAACTTACCAAAATAATGAAACTTCTTGGATTTCCACTTAATCACTTGAAAACTCCTTCAATTTTTGAGCTTTAAACACAAACTCACTTTTGCTCTCTCTTGCTTAGGATGGCCGGCCAACAAAGGAAAATGAAAGAAGAAGAAATGAAGCAAAGTCAAACTTCTCATCTCTTTAAACCTCCACCAAGCATTCCAAATAAGAAATTACTTAAATAACCTCTTCTATTTATTTTAATTCTCTTTCACTTATTGCCCTTTTTAGTAATTTCATAAATAACAAAATAAATATCTTCTTCCTTTGACCATCACATTTGACTTGTATATATGTTGTATATATTTCCATATACACAACATATACACTTTCTTTTAAATTTCTTTTCTCTTTCAAATTTGACATATACATTCAATCCAATTACAACAATAATATCAAAACTTCTAGGGCATACTTTGAGATATTACAATTCTCCCCCTCTAAAAAGAAATTTCATCCTCGAAATTACCTGATATCAAGTCTGAAACAGTTGTGGATACTGATCTTGCATTGCTTGCTCACTTTCCCAAGTTGCCTCTTCTTTACCATGATTCTTCCAAAGAACCTTTACAAGTGGCACTTTCTTATTTCTCAACTCTTTCATTTCATGTGCCAAAATAGGAACTGGTTCTTGTTCAATTGTCAGATCCGAACTCACCTCAATAGATTCAACTGGCAAGATATGAGATGGATCTGATCTGTACCTCCGCAACATAGAAACATGGAATACATTATGGATTCTATCCAACTCAGGCGGCAAAGCAAGACGATAAGCAACTGGTCCAACTTTTTCTAAAATTTCATATGGTCCAATGAAACGAGGACTCAGCTTCCCTCTTCGACCAAATCTCAATATCTTTTTCCAAGGAGAAACTTTCAAAAATACTTTATCTCCAACATCAAATTCTATGTCTCTTCTTTTCAAATTTGAATAAGATTTCTGCCGATCCGAAGCTGCTTTTAACCAATCCCGAATTATCTTCACTTTCTCTTCAGTTTGTTTAACCAAATCAGGACCAATTAACTTGCCCTCTCCAATTTCATTCCAACATAAAGGCATTCTACATCTTCTACCATACAATGCCTCAAATGGTGCCATACCAATACTGGATTGATGACTGTTGTTGTAAGCAAATTCCACAAGTGGCAAAAATCTGTCCCAACTTTCAGAGAAATCAATGACACAACTTCTCAACATATCCTCAATAATCTGTATCACTCTCTCTGACTGCCCATCTGTCTGTGGATGAAAAGTAGTACTAAAGTGCAATCGAGAACCCAAAGCCCCATGTAAACTCTTCTAAAACCTCAAAGTAAATCGGGGATCTCGATTAGACACTAAAAAAATTGGGACTCCATGCAACCTTACTATTTCACATATATACAGCTCAGCCAATCTTTCAAGAGAATAGTCCATCCGAACTGGAAGAAAATGAGCTGTCTTAGTCAATCGATCAACAATCACCTAAATAGCATCATGCCTCTTCTGAGTCAATGGCAATCCAGACACAAAATCCATTGTCACTCTCTCCCATTTCCATTCAGGCACTGTTAAAGGTTGAAGCAACCCTGTTGGAACTTGATGCTCAGCTTTTATCCTCTGACACATGAGACATTTGGACACAAATTTCGCTGTCTCTCTTCATACCAGACCACCAGTAGTGCTGTTTCAAATCATGGTACATCTTTGTACTACCCGGATGCATAGCAAAAACCAATTGGTGTGCTTCCTCTAAAATAATCTTTCTCAAACTATCATCATCAGGAACACACAACCTATCCTTGAACCAAAGGCTACCATCATTTTTCACATAGAAATCTCGGCTCTCCCCATTATGACAATCTGAAATAATCTTCTGAATTTTCTCATCTACAATTGAGCCTCCTTAATCTGATCCAACAATAATGGTCTCAATTGCAACTGAGCCAATAATGCACCATCATCACATATTTTAAAACTAGCATGCAACGCTCTCAATTCAACAAGCAACGAGAGCGAATAAACAGCCAAACCTGCCAAAGACTTCCGACTCAAGGCATCCGCAACAACATTTGCCTTACCAGGATGATAATTAATCAAACAATCGTAGTCTTTAATCAATTCTAACCATCGCCTTTGCCGAAGATTCAGTTCCTTTTGAACACCCAAATATTTCAAACTTTTATGATCCGTATAGATAAAACATTTCTCCCCATACAAGTAATGTCGCCAAATCTTCAAAGCAAACACTATAGCTGCCAACTCCAAATCATGAGTCGGATAATTAAGCTCGTGCGGCTTCAACTGCCGAGAAGCATAAGCTATGACTTTACCCTCTTTCATCAAAACACATCCTAAACCATTATGTGAAGCATCACTATAAATCACATATGGTTTATCTTCCACGGGTAAAGTAAGAACAGGTGCTTGAGTCAACATTTCTTTCAACTGCTCAAAGCTAGCTTGACACTGATCGGTCCACACAAACCTAACTCCCTTCCGAAGCAATCTGGTGAGTGGAGTAGCTATCAAAGAGAAGCCTTTTACAAACCGTTGGTAATAGCCTGCCAAGCCCAGAAAACTTCTAACTTCAGTCACTGACTTTGGTGGACTCCAATTTAAAATAGCTTCAACTTTACTTGGATCGACTCTTATACCATCTGGTGAAACTATATGACTCAGAAAAGTAACTTGGTCAAGCCAAAATTCACACTTTGACAGCTTAGCATACAACTGCTTCTCTCTCAAAATCTGTAATACAATCCGTAGATGCTTGTCATGCTCCTCCTTATTACGTGAATACACCAAAATATCATCAATGAAAACCACCATAAACTGATCCAGATAGGGCCTAAACACCCTATTCATTAAATCTATAAAAGTTGCAGGTTCATTCGTCAATCCAAAAGGCAGTACTAAAAACTCATAATGCCCATACCTTGTGCGGAAGGCTATCTTAGGAACATCTTCAGCTCTAACCCTCAACTGATGGTACCCTGATCTCAAATCAATTATGGAAAACACTGCTGCTCCGTTCAATTGATCAAAGAGATCATCAATTCTAGGCAAAGGATACTTATTCTTGATAGTTACTTTGTTCAATTGCCTATAATCAATGCATAACCTCAAAGTACCATCCTTCTTCTTCACAAACAACACAGGAGCTCCCCACGGTGAAACACTAGGGCGAATAAACCCTTTATCCAACAACTCCTGCAACTGCACCTTCAACTCTCTCAATTCAGCAGGTGCCATTCGATAAGGAGGGATAGAGATGGGAGTGGTACCAGGCAACAAATCAATACCAAACTCGACCTCTCTCTCAGGGGGTAACCCTGGCAACTCCTCAGGAAACACATCCGGAAAATCTGCAACTGTGGTTATATTATTAAGTTGAGAACCCACTACTCTAGTATCCACCACATGAGCAAGATAAGCATCACACCCTTTTCTAATCAACTTCCTAGCTGTAACAGCTAATACAAACAAAGATGCAAGTTGTCTTTGCTCACTAGATACCATTACACTCCTACCATCACTGGTTCTCAAAGTAACA
Organism: Garcia nutans; assembly: GCA_947685225.1. Classification (NCBI taxonomy): domain Eukaryota; kingdom Viridiplantae; phylum Streptophyta; class Magnoliopsida; order Malpighiales; family Euphorbiaceae; genus Garcia; species Garcia nutans. Next base: position 16,234,934 of record CANTUV010000032.1, read on the forward strand.
CATTTCTTTTGGCAATCTACCACAACTCCATGCTTAGACAACCAATCCATGCCTAAGATTAAATCATACTCCTTAAAAGGCATTTCAATTAAATCACCACAAAACTCTTCACCTTGCACTACCACTGCACTGTCACGATGCACCTTACTCACCACATCACTATGTCTTAAAGGATTTGTCACCAAGACATCAAATCCCAAGGACTCTGAATGCAATTCAGACACAGGCAATATGGATGCACTTATGTATGAATGAGTAGATCCTGGATCAATCAAAGCAAGAACTGAAATGCCAAATAAAGAAAATGTACCTGCTATAACTACTGAAGCATCTGGCTGCCTCTGCATCACATATACCCTCTGAGACGATCCGGCCTCATCTGGCCTACTGCCTCTGGATGAATATCCTCCTCGCTGACTAAACCCGGGTCTACCACCTCTACTGAAACCTCTGCCTCCTCGCCCACCTATGCTGACACTGGGTCGAGAAACTGCAGTATCAGTCTGTCTATCATCTTGCATCTCCGGGCAATCTCTAATAAAATGATCTGGTGACCCACATTTAAAGCATACTCCGGATACACCAGTCTTCCAACAAGCACCCCCATAGGGCCTACCACAGTGAACACATACAGGTGGAGTAGACCTCTGAACTACTGAGGTCGGGGCACTAGCTACACAGGCTGTCGGTCTCGGCCTCTGCCTCTAATACTGCACTGATCTGCCTGACTACCTCTGACTCCTACTGAGCCTCGGAACAAAACTTCCTCTACCCCTCTTCATAGATGAAGACCCTGCCTCAAATTGGGATCTCCTTACTCTAGTCTCCTCCTCAGAAGCAGCTGCTGCAATGCTCTGCGCTCTCTCAACACTTCTAGCTGCTGCAACAAGCTGAGAGAAATCCTGGTATCGTGAACCAGCCACAATGCACATGATAGAGGGTCTCAATCCCTCCTCAAATCTTCTGCACCGATCTATTTCATCAGAGATAATTCCCCCAGCATAACGACTCAACCGGATGTACTCAATCTCATATTCTGTCACCGTCCGGTTGTCTTGTCTCAAATTCAAAAATTCCATCTTCTTAATATCTTTATACTCCCTCGGAGTATATTTCTGCTCGAACTCCCTCAGAAAATCACTATAAGATAGTGTAGGTGGATCATCCATGGCATGAGGAACCGTCTTCCACCAGTCATAGGCATCTTTCTGTAAGAGGGATCTGGCATAATCAAATTTCTCATCCGAAGTGGCTTGCAACTGAATGAATATCCTCTGCACCTTATCCAACCACTGCTCAGCCACTGCAGGATCGGTAGTGCCCAAGAAATCTTCAGCCCCATATTTTCTCAACTTGTCATAATGTCTTACCGGCACCTGAGGCTGTGGTGGTGGGGGCTGCACTGGAGCTGGCCTCAATAGTTCTATTACATGCCTTAACCAACCCGGCGGACCCTCCTCTGCAGCTGGTCTCTCTGGCATAGATACAGGTGCCTCACTAACTCTATCAACTCTAGCTCCATCTCTACTCTCTCTTGGAGCTACAATCTCAGCACTTCCTTCTACAGTCTGACGTGAATAGGACTCCATTACTACCTATATCTTCAAACACAGCAGAATATACCTCATTAAAGATCAAAGACTACCATACCAAAATATGTATTTTACTCAAAAACCCACTTTAAAAATCAAAATATTCTTTTTCTTACAATTGACCTAGGTTGAGAATCTCAAACCTAGGCTCTGATACCAAAACAATTGTAACACCCTTATATCATGTATACGTACACAGCATGCTAATACGATCGTAATATACGTATACTGAATATAGAAATGCCACAGTTTATAAAACACATAAATCATCCCTTTTAGAAATATAAAACACAAAAGATAAAACGTTTATTTATAACGCAACGAAAAATATAACAAATATATTTACAAATACATATACATAAAAATTCAAATTTTACAAAACATAAAATATATACATGTTTGTTAGTATCTCTTTGATCTTTAAGCATTCAAAAGAATGTTATACTTCAACATCTTACTTTGCTTAATGTCATATCAAACATTCATTCTCAATAAGGTACTTATGCATTATAATCAATCTCATTATTCATTGGTTTCACCATTCAAGAATCACATTGAAAACAAAGACAAGCATGGGCCCAAAGACACTAATATGCCATTCAACTTTCAGAGTTAATGTTTTGGTTTAATAATCACATTTATCATCATTGTTATCCCAACTAGGCTTCAAGGATTTAGGTTCAACCAAGCTTCAAGGGGAACAAAGCGTGCTAAGTATCAACCCAACTTGGCTTCAAGAACCAAACCCAACCTAGCTTCAAGGGTTGTAACATCTCAATTAGGCTTCAAGAACTAGACCTAACCAAGCTTCAAGGGGAGTAAAACATGTTAAACTTCAACCCAACTTGGCTTCAAGGATCAAGCCCAACCTAACTTCAAGAGAGTGTTACTATAGCCATGCCACCAACAACAAAACTCTGAAAATGGAATAACATATTAGACACACAATTCATTTATTATTTCATTATCAATTTTATTCTCATTTTCTCATTATCACTTAGGCAACCATGCCTCAATCATCTCATTGGTATCATTATCATTTTAGCCAACAATCATGGCTCCATATCTCATCAAGAGAATACATATATATATATATATATCACCAATTGCATTAAACATCATTTAGGTAAACATGTCTCAATTATATCATTTATATCATTAGAACCAATCACGTTGATTTCACATCTCATTATGTCTCACTTCACATTAAATCAATTCATCATTTAGATATACATAGTCATTGACATTAACACACATTTTAGATGCTCATCAATCATTCACATTATGCCAAACATAACATTATTCATAAGCATCAACAATGCATTAGGTTTCCTAACACATTTACAATCAAATGGATGTTAAGTCTCAACATCATATGAATATATGCAATAATGTATTTTGTACTTACCTCAAGAACACTCACACAACTCTATACTCTTCTTTTTCCAAGAATTCTTCACTTCTTAAATTAGGGCAAATCACCTTCTTCCAAAACCTAGTCCAAAAATGATACAATACATGAATTCCAATACAATTTATCACTTATTAACCTCATCTTAGACCTTTAGATCACAAATTACCACTCAACACCACTAACTAAAGCCCACGGCCATGGCCACCCCAACCCCCACGGGTGTGGGTTAGAAAACAATTCTGCCCCAAATTGTTCATCACCCCTACGGCCATGGCATCTAAGTTCCATGGGCGTGGCATCCAAGATGCTACTGTTTCCCATCAAATTCATGTATTCTATGCTTCTAACTCCACTAAACCCAAACAACAAGAAGATCTATGAAAATAATTGCTCAAACTCAAGTTTAACATCACTTACCACTTCAAAACCCTAAAACCAACATCACTTTTACTTTTCCAAAACCAACATCAATTTAACCTTCTTTATTTTCAATTCAAAACCAACACCACAATCAATTAAATCAAACACACACCAACATACTACCATCAATACAAATCTACTTTCAAATATTAATAATCAAACTCACACACAACTTCAAATAAAACAAGAGAAACCAAGAGAGAACTTACCAAAATAATGAAACTTCTTGGATTTCCACTTAATCACTTGAAAACTCCTTCAATTTTTGAGCTTTAAACACAAACTCACTCTTGCTCTCTCTTGCTTAGGATGGCTGGCCAACAAAGGAAAAGGAAAGAAGAAGAAATGAAGCAAAGTCAAACTTCTCATCTCTTTAAACCTCCACCAAGCATTCCAAATAAGAAATTACTTAAATACCCTCTTCTATTTATTTTAATTCTCTTTCACTTATTGCCCTTTTTAGTAATTTTATAAATAACGAAATAAATATCTTCTTCCTTTGACCATCATATTTGACTTGTATATATGTTGTATATATTTCCATATACACAACATATACACTTTCTTTTAAATTTCTTTTCTCTTTCAAATTTAACATATACATTCAATCCAATTACAACAATAATATCAAAACTTCTAGGGCATACTTTGGGATATTACAGCCATCTTCTTTATGAATAGAGCCAAGGTACTTAAAATGAGTACTGTGAGGTACTGCTATTCCGTCTAAAATAATTTGCCTCTTTTTCTGTTCTTGTTATTAAATCTATAATGCATATACTCAGTCTTAGTCCTACTTAGCTTAAAACCTTTAGATTCCAAAGTGCTTCTCCATAACTCCAACCTTTGACTTACTCCTGCTTGCGTCTCATCTATTAATACTATATTATCTACAAATATCATACATCAAGGGATGTGATCCTATATATATCTTGTTAGCTCATCCATGACCAAGGTAAAAAGATAGGGGCTCAAAGCTAAACCTTGGTGTAACTCAATAGAAACGGAAAAATTCTTAGTATCCCCTCTCATAGTGCGGACACTGGTGAATATATCGTATAAATATTCCCCTATGCTCTAGGATCCACCATAAAACTTTTCTAAGGATTATACCATAAGCCTTTTCCAAATAAATAAAAACCATATGTAAGTCCTTCATCTCTCTATAGTTTTCCATCAAATTTCTTATAAGAAAGATAACCTCCATAGTTGATCGACCAAGCATAAAGCCAAACTAATTTTGGGAGATACAAGTATCTAAATGGAAATGATATTTTACAACTCTCTCCCACAGTTTTATAGTGTGGCTCATAAGTTTTATACCTCTATAATTTGAGCAATTCTGAATATCTCCTTTATTCTTAAAAATAGGGATCAAATTACTTTGTCTCCATTCATCAGGCATGTTATTTGTACTTAGGATCATATTGAACAAAGATGTCAACCATGCAATTCCTATATCTCCCAAATATTTTCGAACCTCAATAGGTATCCCATCTGGTCCACAGACTTTACCAACTTTTATCCTATTCAAATCTTTCTTAACTTCCGAAAATCTAATTCGTCTAGTGTACTTCACATTTTTCTCGGGCCTAATGTCTAAATCATCAATTTTACCACTATGGTTACTATTAAGAAGTCCCTCAAAATAGCTTCTCCATCATTCCTTAATATCCTCTTCTTGAACCAAAACCCTATTCTCTATATCTTTAATGCACTTAACTTGGTTTAAATCAAGGCATTTCTTTTTCCTTATTTTAGCTAAATTATAGATAATTTTTTTTCTTTTTTTGTTTCAAGTTTCTCATACAAACTCTCTAAAGATTGTACTTTTGCTTGACTAACTGTCTTTTAGCATCTTTTTTCTCTTGTTTGTATTGTTCAAAAGCATCATTGTTATTGCATTTGGGAAAACTATTATACCATTATCTTTTACTTCTTACTGCTTTTTGCACTTTCTCGTTCCACAACCAAGACTCCTTCGAGGGGTGCCCACACCCTTTAGATTCTTCAAAAATCTTTTTAGCTACTCCTTTAATTGTTGTAGACATGTCTATTCACATATCATTTGATGACATACTCACATCTGCCTCCCACCCTCCAGCTTTGACCAACTCATCCTTGAACAACAATTGTTTTTCCTCTTTTAAAGTCCACCACCTAATCTTAGAAATTTTATTCCTCCTTGGCCTACTAGTCATACTTTTAAACTTGATATCTAAAACCACTAACCTATACTGAGTGGTTAAAGCCTCACCTGGAATAACCTTACAATCCTTACATCATGTTTGATTGGCTTTTCTTGTAAGTATGAAGTCAATCTAACTTCTATTTTACCCACTTTTGAATGTCAATAGATGGGATTCCCTTTTTATAAAATATGTGTTTACCAGAATCAAACCATAGGCTAAAGCAAAATCAAGGATACTCTTACCTTCTTCATTTCTAATTTCAAAATCATACCCTCCATGTACCTCCTCAAAACCTACTGTCTTTTTTTACATGTCCATTTAAGTCTCCTTCTATAAAAATATTTTTATTATTTTAAATTCCTTGCATAAGTTCATCCATATCATCCCAAAATTTTTGCTTGCTCTCCCCATCTAATTCAATTTGAGGAACATATGCACTAACTATGTTAATAGTCTCATTCTAAAGCACAAGTTTAATTGAAATAATTTTATCGCCTACTCTTTTCACCGTTACAACCGTCTTCATTAGGTTCTGATCCAAAATTATACCTACTCCATTTTTACCTATGTTTGTTCCTATATACCACACTTTATAGCCAATATTCTCAACCTCTTTACTTTTTTCTCCAACTCATTTAGTCTCTTGAATACAAGCAATACTAATTTTCTTTCTCTCCACAGTATTAACAAGTTCTCTCAGTTTACCTATAAGAGATCTAATATTCTAAGTTTCTATTCTGATCTTACTCCCTACTTATTCTTTCTTATGATTCTTTCTATAGAATCTTTTATCATTATTTAAACATGTATCTCTCGTATTACTCATATTTTGGACTAACTTCTTTATCTACACCCGTCCATGATGTGAGAACCCTTGCTTATTATGTGCCACATCCGGACACTGACATGGTATGTCATATTTGGAAAACGCCCTACACCCTTGCTTATTCTTTACTACACCCGGGCACCAATGTAGCATGTCGCAAGTAGGGAACGCCCAACAATATTATTATTAGAATTCATATAATGAGATGTGATAAAACTTTTATACTGGTTGTCACCTACTGCAATCCTCCTCCTTTATCTGGGTTTGGGACCGGCTATACACAAGAAACTGATGTATAGGCAGAGTTCAATGGTGTTTAAATATATATATATATATATTAATATATGTGAGATTAGCTAATTAGCCTATGAATTAAGGTGTTATTATTATTAAGCAATGAGTTTATGAATTAATTAATTATTTAAAATAACCATAGTCACTATATTAATTATAATATTTTATTTTAAAAATAAAAATAATAATAAAATATTAATATTAATATTAATATTAATATTGATAGTATTTATAATATAAAAGAAAAAGAAAAGAGAGGAGGAAATAATTGAGAGAGAGAGAAAAGAAGTTTAAAAAAAAAACTGGACAGAGCGAGAAAAGAAAAATAGAGACTGAGAGAGGAGTAACGTTGGCAAATTATCTACCCGATCTACCATCGTCCCAGCGCTGACCGTTGATACACGCCAGGCCACCAGCTTTGTCCGTTGGAGACGAGTTCGGGGAGGGGTGACTGGTCGCCAATGGCCACCGGAGTATCACCCACTCGCCGTCCGAAGTAGACGACGGCCGAGACTTTTCGATGATGATTTCGGTCGTTTTCGATTAATTTTTTGGTGATTTCGGTATTTTTTTAGACCCTTCCTTTATGAGCTTAATTTTGACACCTCATTTGCTAATTATTGATAAATATTTTAATATATATATATTTATATATAATTAAATAAAAATAATAATAAATTAATTTAGAGTAATATTAATAAATAAATTATGGTATAAAAATGATAATTAGTTGAAATTATAAGCTGTTTGAATTTGGAAATAGGAATTTTGATAGGAAATTAATAATAAAATTATGTTTAAAGGAAAATAAATAAACTTTAGCAAATAAACAATTAAAAATTAAAAATTTCGTTAAATAATTACTGCTAAGTTAATTATCATCATTTTAAGTAATATATTTTATTGTAATTTTGAGTATTATAAATTCTAAATAATAACTAAGTCAAATATTATAAATTTAAATTATTATAGATAATTAAAATTAGTTATTAAATAAATTAAGTTAAAATTTTTATATATTAATTGATTATCTAGTTAGAATTAATTATATTACTAATAGTTGAAATAAATCAATTATTAATTTAAAATTAATTATAATTATTATTTATCAATTTATAAAATTAAACAAATTAATAGTGTTTAAATAAATATGTATATGTAATAATGAAGTTAATCAATTTGTGAATTAAGAAATTGTTATTATTAAGTAATAGGTTTAATAGTTTATTTATTTATTTATTCAAATTAACTAATAATTATTATTATTAATATTAATATCAAATTATTAAAATGTAGTGAGTATTATGATTATTATTATTATAAATGATATAATAAAGAAAATTTAATAATATATTAATTAATTTAGAAATTTATGTATTAAAATGAGTTAATTAATTATAACTATGGAAACGAAATATTGAAATTTAATAGATAATGTATTGTATTTAAATTTATAAAAGTAATATTTCTATAATTATAATAGCCAAGTTATTATTATTATTTATTATTATTATTAAAATAAGAAAATTTAAAATAAATAATAGTTATTTTTATTTGAATTGTAAAAAGATAATTAATCTCTAAAATTTATATAATTTGATAAAATATATTACAAAATTAAGATAATCCTTATAATTAGAAATAGTTAAGTCAATTTATACCTAACAAAATATTATTATACTTATTATGATATTATGAATATAATGAATTGTTATTATGGGAATAAAGGCAAATAAATTATATGATACTAAAGTATAATTGAAAGAATTTATATTAAATTATTGGAACAAATACATTAAATAAATTGAAATTTAAATGTGTATATATATATATATCATAATATTTCAAATACTTAACAAATATGAAATTTATAAATTTTGATGGATTGTTGTTGAGCATATAGATAGATGCCACATATGGTAATTAGATTGGTATATTGATAATGATAATACTTATTGGAGCATTTTTTAAAATTTAAAAAATAAATCGATATATGTCGAAACTCTGCCGAAATCTCGTTAGAATTTAGGAAATCATTTTCATGTTTTTCATACATTTCATTTATCTTATAGTAGTAGTTAATTAGTCTAGGTTGTATATTAGTTAATCATTATTTTTATGCCACCTTAGGTGCGAATTCTACTACAATTATAGAACATAGAGGTGATCGAGCTGACTAGATAAATTGATCTGTTAATCAAGGTGAGTGAATAATTATATAACTTTGATACTTTATTAAAATATATATGTATGTATGATTTGTAAAAAGTGCTTTATGATGAAAGTAAGTTTATAAAGGAATTTGAAATGATAAATATTATTTATGAATATATTTAAAATGGGAACAAATAGTGATAAGTTGATGTTTGAATTATGAAAATGATAATTATTTATTTATGCAGCTGAATAAATACTCTAAATACACTCATTATATTTTTTCTAATAGAGACACCTGTGATTATAGGGAGTTAAGGAGTTGATAGATTATGTTTATGATACTATCTTTAGAGCAACACTTGATATACATATAGTCTTTGGGGCATATATCAAGTGGCTGCCCTTTGGGGGCAATTCTGGATATGTGTATAACCATGATTATTTGCTCTTGGTGTTGCCAGCATCATCATTGCGCCCAAGATTTCATGTTCTACCTTTTTGGTTGCTAGTAAATATATATTTATTTGCATCTAAGGTCTTATATTATCCATAGAATTATATTTTGAATATATGAAGATTTATGTTTTATTTGATGAAGAGAGTTATGAATTAAATTAATAGCATTAAAATAAGCAAAAATGATATATATATAGTTTTATTATTTTATAATAATACGTATATGAGAAAAAAATCATATTTGTTTCCCCTTGTTATATAATTATTTTCTCACTGAATAATTGTACTCACCTCATTCATTTAATAATTTTAGATATTATTGGAGCATAGGTTACTCCTTTTTCTCACTCAATCAGTGTATGTGTGAGCAAAAATTTTTACCCCCACTCCCGGTGGAATGGTTCTTGAGACTTCGGTACTGTTAGGCTCACAGCCTCATAAAATACGGACCTAAATCCAGAGAAAATAGAATCGCCACCAGAACGACTCAAAAAAAAAAGAAAGGGGGATGACTCTGTTCGTAAAAAATCTCCAACCTCCTAATGGGTTCGGAAGGTTGTGTATGCATGGGATATGTGAGAATGATCGAACACTCTTATAACACCCGGTTTATTGAAATCAGCCTCTTTTTCAGGTCTAGATATTATAAAATTTTTAAATACAATGATATTATTAATACTACATGAAATTCAAAAATAAAAGATATATTGTATTAAAATCAAAATAAGTTTAAATAAAATAACAAATGGACACCCATTCGTGGATGAAAATATGCCTGTACAAATATATAATGTCCAAAAGAAAAGTAAGAGAGATAAATGAAATGGGACACCAATCATAGGTGGAAACATGCCCCTTACAATAGTCTCAAAGCTAAAACTAAATTACATAATAAAAATTGAGGTACCCACAAAGTGAAAACGTACCAATTACAAATTTAGGATTCAAATAAACAAACAAATAATTCAAACCATCCAAGCATGATAATTAAAAATCAAACATCCATTATCGACGAAATAAAATAAACTGTCCATCATAAAAGGCATGAAATAAATTAAATAATCGAATCTAGAGTTTAATTCTAAATGAATTATTAAATGTACAAAATTAGGGTTATGGGTTTTAAGAAAAACAAATTGGGGTTTTATAATTTTGAAAAACATATTTTGGGTTTTGGTTTTTGAAAACAGAATTAAGGTTTTAGTTTTAGAAAAATTGATTAAGGGTTTTGGGAAAACAATTTGGGATTTTAGCATTTTAGAAAACGAATTGAAGGTTTTGGCTACTTAGGGTTTTCAAGGTTTGAAAATTGGTTTAAGGGTTACTGGATATTAGAAAGCATATTATGGTTTAGAAAATTAAGAAAATAGTTTTGGATTTTAGAAAATTAGGAAAACAATTTAGGGTTTTGGCATTCACTAGATATTTAGGATTTAATATTTTGGGATTTGGATTTAAGAAGCAAGCTTCTAGATTATTTAAATTAGAAATAAAGGTTAAGGTTTTAAATTAATAATAAAAGTTTAAAGAAATTAAAATTCTTGATATTAGGGTTGGAGGTTTTGGTTTAAGGTTTATAGAATAAACTAAGGTTAAGGAAATTGGTCTTGTAGAATGATTAGGATTTGAATTTTACAAAACACATGCTAAAGTATTAACAATGAAGCTACTGGACAAGATAATTCAAAAAACAAACTTCTGTAATCGCAATTTAAAGGATGATTTGTAAACACTAGAATAAATAGATTGTATTAGAAATCTAAACCTGCGTTTGAAGGCTCTACCAAGGTTGAATGTATTGATCCAAGCTTTTGAATTGCCTGCACCAATCTTTTTTTTTTTTTGGCCGGAGCCTGCCTTGCTGTATCTTGGTAATTGCTGGCTTGCTAATCCCTGCCTAATAGCTGGCTGTGTTCTTGATAGTTGTTGATTTGCTTGATAATTGTTGCTCGTTGCCGCCCATGCTCACTCTGCTAAGTCCTATATTTATAGGTAAAGATACTCATTAAAAACCCTAATCATCTGCTTATCTGAAGGTCATTCGAAGTCCCATTTTAATTAGGAAGCCTAATCAGTCCCAAAACTTTAATCAAAACTGACTAAACAGAACCCATAGCCAATTCGCCATGGTCAAGTGTCTATGGTGAATTTGGGTAGCCAAATTCGCCATGACCAAGTGTCTACGATGAATTTAGCATGCCAATTCTCCATAGTCAAGTGTTCATGGCGAATTTGACATGCCAAATTTAGCTCATGGCTAATTTGGATAGCCAAATTTCTTATGGGCTTGGCTCATGGCTTATTTGGCTCATATTGAGTTTGGCTAACCTAATCAAACCAAATTGGCCTGTATTTCAATTGGTTCAACCCCAACTAGACCTGATTCAATCATATTAAATTTAATTTGGCCTTTATAAATTAAACTAACTTATTTTTAGCCATCCGATTTATTTAAAGGCTATAAACTAGGTTCAAACCTTTATAAATCGAACCAACTTATTTTTAGACTTTACAAAACCGAACTTACCTATTTAAAAGCTATGGACTAGGTCTAAGCCTTTTAAAATCAGATCAATTGTAGCTTGGCCTTTGTTAATTTGGATCAGAATATTTTAGGGCCAAAATTAAGGGTCTAATGTATATAAGAGGCTGGGCTAATATAATAGATAAATAGTTTGATATAATTGCGATTGTGGTGTATTGTTTAAAGTAATTATTGTTAAAGATATATTTATAACTTAAGGTAGATATTGATCAATGATGTAATGATAATATGGATTCAACACTCTTTTAGTTAAGAGTATTTGATGATTGCAAAATAATCAAGTTTTATATGGAGAATTTATAGCAGGATTGATATTGTGGTTTTCTTAAGATATGGGGAGATCATGTCCCAGTATAAATTTAGTCTACCCAAACTTGAGAGAGTTGGGTGTGACATTAAAAACGATTGATATATTAATTAAATTAGTTATAATTATTTCTACCGTATAATTATTATTAATGTGAGGATAAATAATTATTAAATAATTGAGTTAATAATTAATTATAAATTGTTAAATAGGTATATTCAATATTTGTTTATTAAGTGATATAAATTAAATAGTTAATGTATTATGTTTAAAGTTTAGAAGACTAATTACTTAAAATTTATATTAATATAATTAGAATAATCAAATTATCATTATCAATGTTATTATTATTATTATTCCTATTTAATTATTATAATATTAATTTTTATTAATATTATTACTTAAGAATGAATAATAGTAATTATTAAAATATAATTAATGTCAAGTACTAGTTAATTATTAATATTGTTATGGTTGTAGTAATTAAGCTTTATTATTAAGTTTATCCTTAAAAATTATTACAATTATTATGGCAAGTAAATATCAATTTTAGTATTATTATTATTATTATTATTATTAGTAGTAGTAGTATTGCAGTTATTATTATTATAGAAATTTAATATGGCAAAATGAGAAAAATTAAAGTGAATAATATTATTTTATTTAAAGAATATTTTTGTAAAATGTTTAATTATTAAAGAACTATTCAAATCAATTTATAATGTATTTTAAAATTTGAATAATTCATATAAAAAATATATAAATAAGTGAAATTGATGATTAATAAAAATATTATTAAATATATTTTCACTATCTTTGTAATCATAATATGTTAATATTTTTGGAAAACTAAAGTAAATAAAATTATATAATAATTATATTCATCCTCTTAAGGTCATTCAAAATTTATTTAAATATATTTTAAAAGTTTAAGTAATTATCTTATATGAAATATCTAATAAATATTAGTAAAGTACAATAAAATAAAGTATTGATAATATTATCAATATTATTATTAAATTATAAGAATTAATGAGTTAAACTTATGTAAATTAATTATTTATTATAATATCTTAAATACTTAATAAACATAGCATAATTGGAGGAATGAGTTAATTAGAATAAAACTCACATGAATATTATTGGCAATTTGAGAAAATATTTAATCTAAGTTGAAACTTTGTTAGAATTTAGAGATCGTATTATACACGTTTTTGATGTCATGCATATCATAGTAGTTTGACTATTTAGGATATTTTTTAGTTAATAATTATTCTTATATCACTCTAGAAGTGGATTCAATACTTGAGGTAAATCATAGAGATGATCTAGTTTATTATACAAATTTAGCTTTTGGCTAAAGTAAGTAGGTAAATATATAACATTATATTTTTAAAGTATTATACATATGTGATTTTAAAAGAAGAATTTACTAAAGTTAGAATGATATTTTATTTTTCAGTGATATTTATTTTCTTATAAATTGAGAACAAATAATAATAGTTTTAAACGTGATTGATTTATTTTATTATGTACTGGATAAATAATTTATATACTCTTTTATTATAATTCAGCCTGATCTCATCTTGATGATAGGTGTTTATATAAATTTAATGATATTCTTTTGAGTTATTATTCTGCACATACGTATTAAAATTAATTCTCTTTAAGCTTGTGAGGTAAGTCATCATGTGCCCTTGGATTGAAGATGGATCGATAGTGAATTATATTTGAGTGTTAGTGAATTATATTTTACTGTATGTAAAAGATGTTTGAACTGATTTATTTATAAATTTTATAAAAATTTATAGAATTAATTGAGATTTAAATTATATTTATATAGCTAAGCTACCGATGATGTATATATATTGTTAAACCTTGTTCGTTCTCCCTTATTATATATTTATCTATTCACTGAGTAGTTGGATTCATTTCTTTAATATATAATCATTTTCAGCTATTAAAGAGTAATTCAGTGAAACTATATTTCCATCGCCCTGTAGAAAAGGTTGGGACAACATATTAATCTTACAGTTTGATCTTATTTCGAGATTTTTTTTAAAAAAATTATGGTGGATAATATTAAAGATGTATTTAATGATAATAGTATTAATATTAATGATGACGATATAATTAGACTCATAATTATGTGTATACGAGAAATATAAAATATTCAAAGATGATTTTATAGCAAGTTAAGTCTAACATAGCTTTAAAAAATTAGGGTAAGACATTTAATAGTATCAAAGTATAGGTTATACATTATGTAGACTTTTACTTTTTTAAATAGGAATAATGTCATAATCTTAGTCGTATTTATCATATAAGATGATGCTACTAAGAGTACAAGATAGTAGAGACCATGGTAGTAATTATGATTAAAAAAATTTAAATTATTAAATTAAAAGATGTTGACCGGCCTCATAGGGATCCTATTGTACTCATTCATTCATAGCATCATATATGTAGATAGAAAATTGATGTCCTTGGTTTTAAAAAAATTGATAGAGATTCTAATTATCTTTAGTTTATATTTATACATATAATGGTTAAGTGATAAGGTAAAGCTAAGCACCGATACATATGAAATGAAAATATTTTTTTCTGTGAGATTAGTTAAAAAAATATAAATAAATAAAATAGAATAAAAAAGAAAAGAAAGAAATATAGTCTAAATTATAGAAAAAAGAGCTTAAAGAATAAGATATATATACTATATACATGAAATATACATATACTTGAATAGATATTTTGTATACTTGAGATATACTTTAATATATATAATTTATATATTTAAAATATATCCAAATCAATGATTTGTATACCAGAGATAAACTAGGAATCAATCTTTTCAAACTTTCAATATAATTTATGAAATTTATATGTATATGTAGAATTAATTAAGCTAAATCTAGATAGTAGGTTTGGAATCAAATTTTGATATGAAAATTTAGATAAGTATGGTGAAAAGAGGCCTAGACTTATATTATTTCTTTTGGTTTCAAATATTTTACTTATACATAGATGTGATAAAAAGTGATGCGTATATTATTGAAGTAAGATGGAAAATATTATAGATTATTATGTTTAGAGAGGAACATTAAAATATAAATTTTGAGGATATTCTTAGAAAAGAATTGGTAAATATTAGTTATTTGAATTTTAAGTTGGATTGTCATATATAAGTTAAAACTATTTTTAATAGGTAAATTGGAATTTTATAGACTTGATGCTTCTTAGTCTAAAGAAATTTCTATGTACAAATCAATTTGGGTTGATAACATTTCCTTGAGATCTAGAGGGTTAGAAATTAGATAAAATTTTTATATTAAAAGCGTACTATAAGATAATCAATAATTCATGAGGAATAAATGATAAGTGTATTTTTAGGTTTTTAGAAAAAATATATATATATGAGGAAAGGATTAAGAATTTGGATATATAACAATGATTTATAGACTAAGATAGTAAATTATATTTATTGATAAAATATTTAAATTTAGTAGTGTGACATCTAAGATAGTGATAGTAAATGAGGTCAATACAACTAGATAAAACTATACTAGTTATGGTGGATTAATGAAGATTAAATAGACAAAGGAAAGTGAGAAATACATAAATTGGTAGTATTACCAATAATTTAGGTAGCGTGAGAACTATTTTTAAATTGAAAAGTAAGAGATTGAGATTATATAAGTAAGAGATGAACTATAAGTCTTCTTGGAGACATGATGTATTGAAGAAAATTTAAAACCATTTAGATATATTTAATGAATCTAATATTTCTCTAGCTAGTCAATTGAAAATTGAGACATGAATTGATAAATAACTTGGATAAAAAAAAAAAAAAAGAGAAGAATTTATAAAAGCAAGGAGTGTAGATTTAGCTATGTAGCTAAATTGTGAAGTTACATGTTAAAGACTTTAATAGAAATAATAAAGTAAGAACGAAACTATATATATATATAATGGTTTAGCTTTCTTAATGAATATTTAAGAAATAATAATAGATTTTTAGTTGTTCTTTGAACTTATTAAGTAACTTAAGAGATAAGACAATGGACTAAGAATAGATATTAATTTTATTAAAATATATATATATATATATTTTGAAGAGAAAACACAATAAGCTTACTTGGCATCTTCATTTGTTCCCATCTTCAAACTAGTGAAAATTCGAGGATGAATTTTTTTAAGAGAGAAGACTGTAATACCCTGCCAAAAAATGTAAAAATAATAATAATATTAAGAAGTCAACAAAAATATAATTAAAGTTAAAATTAAATATAATTCATAATTGGGGTAGGCATAACATAAGAACAATAATGATAAAACAGTGATAATAATTATTAATATTTTAAAAAATATATTATGCATTGCTGGGAGTCGAACCCCATGATGAAGGAAAAGAGTAAAAAGTTAGTTTAACATTAGATTATGTAGCATGTGCTTGTTCACATAATTCATTAAATAATATTTAAGTTATTAGTAAAAAAATAAATAATAAATAAAATGATAATAATCATAATAATTATAATCAAACAAATGAATAATTAAAAAGTAATATATTAACTATTAAGATAAGTATAAAAATAATAATTATGATAATAATAATAAAGCAAAAAAATTAGAGTATAATAATAATAAATATTGACAATCAAATAATTAAGTAATTAAAATAATGTATAAATAGTTAAAGTGGGTGCATTAAAGACATAAGATAATTAATGTAATAACTGAAAAAAAAAATATATATATATATACACATATATGTATAAACCAAAAAAAGAAGAAGGTAGGTGTAACAACTAAAGAAGAAAAAAAATATGTTGAATATTTGTTAATGATATGTGTATTAATAAAAATATTATTAAACAAAAAGAGGGAAAGAAAAGAAAGAAATACACAAAGAAATGGATGCAGAGAGAGAGAGAGAGAGAGAGAGAGAGAGAGAGAGAGAGAGAGAGAGAGAGAGAGAGAGAGAGAGAGAGAGAGAGAGAGGAAGAGAGAGAAAGTGACAAATGGAAGGGAGAGAAAAATGGCGGTAGCAATTTTTGATTGACATGCGCCAACCAGGGAGATCCGCTACTAGGAGACTAGTTAACGACCACTGGAATCATCTCAATTGGCTGCCAGAAGGCGTGTCACGCATCATACGAAATTGACATCGGTGTGGTTTTTCGATGAATGTTTCAGTTGATTCCCACGTCCTTTTCGTCGACTTGAGTATTTTTAAGACCCTCTCGTTATAAGCTTCAATTTGATATATTATTTATTAATTTTAGACGAGATTTAAAAAGTAAATAAATATATATAAATTAAATTTAAAATAAAAATAATTAATAATTAATTTGAATAATATTAATAAATATTTAGTTATTATATAATTAGTTTAGGATTTGTGAATTAAGTGAATTTAGAAAATATAATTTTAAATAGTTAATAAATAAGGCATGTTAAAAGAAAAAGAATTAGAATTAAGTTAATTATTATAAATTTTAAGTATTAAATTAAAATTAATTAGTTATTCAATAAATTGGGTTAAAACTATTGTTTATTAGTTGAATTTTTTATTTAGAATTACTTATTTTATTAATTTATTCAAAACAGTTAAATACTAATTAATTATAATTATTATTTATCAATTTATAGAATTAATTAATGGTGTTTAAATATATATATATATATGAATATATATGAGATTAGTTAATTAACCTATGAATTAAGTTATTTTTATTATTAAGCAATGAGTTAATTAATTATTTAAACAATCTATAATAATTATTATTAATGTTACTATGAAATCATTATTAGTATAGTGATTATCGTTATTATTATAAATAATAATTTGAAATAATATATTAATTAACTTAATTATACTTATTTCTACCATATAGTTATTATTAAGGTAAGGATAATAATTATTAAATAATTGAGTTAATAATTAATTATAAATTGTTAAATAGGTATATTTAATATTTGATTATTAAATGATTTAAATTAAATTGTTAATATATTATGTTTAAAGTTCATAAGACTAATTACTTAAAATTTATATTAATATAATTAGAATAATTAAATTATCATTGTTATTTCTATTTAATTATTATTATGTTTATTTTTATTAATATTTTTATTATTTAAGAATAAACAATAGTAATTGTTAAAATATAATTAATGTAAATAGCAGTTAATTATTAATATTTTTATGGTTATAGTAATTAAGCATTATTATTAAGTTTATCATTAAAAATTATTATAATTATTATGACTAGTAAATAGTATTATTATCATTATTATTAATATTATTATAATTATAATTATTGTAGTTATTATTATTATTATTATTATTATTATAGAAATCTAATATGGCAAAATAAGAAAAAATAATGTAAATAATATTATTCTATTTTAAAAAATATTTTTGTAAAAAGTTTAATTATTAAAGAATTATTCAAATCAATTTATAATGTATTTTAAAATTTAAATAATTCTTATAAAAATATATAATTAAGTGAAATTGATGATTAATAAAAAATAATATTAAATATATTTTCACTATATTTGTGATTATAATAAGTTAAAATTTTTGAAAAACTAAAGTGAATAAAATTATATAATAATTAGTTATAATTGAAGAATAATTATAAATTCATCATCTTATGACTATTCAAAATTTATTTAAATATATTTTAAAAGTTTAAGTAATTATCTTATATGAAATATCTAATAAATACAAGTAAAGTATAATTAAATAAAGTATTAGTAATATTATCAATATTATTATTAAATTATAAGAATTAATGAGTTAAATTTATGTAAATTAATTATATATTATAATATCTAAAATACTTAATAAACATATGATAATTGGAGGGATGAGTTAATTAGAATAAAACTCATAGAAGTATTATTGGTAATTTGAGAAAATATTTGATCTAAGTCAAAACTTCGTTGGAATTTAGAAATCGTATTATACACATTCCTGATACCATGCATATCATAGTAGTTTGATAATTTTAGGATATTCTTTAGTTAATAATTATTCTTATATCACTATAGGAGTGAATTCAACAATTGAGGTAAATCACACGAGTGATCTAGTTTATTATACAAATTCAGCTTTTAACTTAAGTGAGCGGGTAAATATATAATATTATATTTTTAAAGTATTATATATATATGATTTTAAAAGAAGAATTTACTAAAGTTAGAATAATATTTCATTTTTCAATGATATTTATTTTCTTATAAATTGAGAACAAATAATGGTAGTTTAGTTTTTATATAAAGATGACTGATTTATTTTATATTGTGCTGGATAAATGATTTATATATATTTTTATTATAATTATTCCTAATTGAACTTTGATGATGGATGTTTATATAAATTTAATGATACTATGAATTATCCTTTTGGGTTATTGCTCTGCAAATATGTATTGAAGTTAATTTTCTTTGAGCTTGTGAGGTAAGTAATCATACGTTCTTGGATTAAAGATGGATCGGTAATAAATTATATTTGAGTGTATGTAAAATATGTTTGAATTGATTTATTTATGAATTTAATGAGAATTATAGAATTGGTTGAGATTTACATTATATTTATCCAGCTAAGCTACTGATGATGTATATATATATATATATATATATTGTTAAACCTTGTTTGTTCTCTCTCCTTACACATTTATCTATTCACTGAGTAGTTGGAAGCACCCTTTTAATATATAAATATTTTCATATATTGGAGAGTAATTCAGAAGAATTTCATTCCATCGATGTGTAGAAGAGGTTGGACCAATATATTAGTCTTACAGTTTGATCTTACTTGGAGTTGGGTTTTTTTTTTTTTTTATGGTGGATAATATTAAAAATGTATTTAATGATAATAGCATTAATATTAATGATAGTGATAAAATTAGAATATAATTATGTGTATACGGGAGATATAGAATATTCAATTATAATTTTTATAGCAAATTAAGTCTATCCTAACTTTAAAGAGTTGGAGTGTGACATTTAATGGCATCAGAGTATAGATTATAGATTATGTAGACTTTTGCTTTTTCAGATAGTGATAAGATGATAATCTTAGTCGTATTTGTGTTATAAGATGATGCCGCTAAAAATACAAGGTAATAGAGATCATAATAATAATTATGATAAAAAAAAATTTTAATCATTAAATTAGAGAATGTTAGTCGACCTCATAGGGATCCTACTATACTCAGAGGGATCTATGGCCATATCCTAATAATGATTGCGAGCATCCTTTGAGACATGTTTGGTGTCGACCATTTCATCAGAAGTTATAATAACAGTCGGATATGGAGGTTCCTTATCCTTCTCCATTTCTATGCAAATATCTTCAATCAATCCTTCAGTACATGCTTCATAGTCACCGATTTGGATCGCAACATGACACAAATGGTCCAAAGATGTGGTTTTGGGAGCTTTTAAATGGATTTTTGGAAAGCTGAAGATTGCATGTCTTCCAAGCATGGGATCTCATTAATTTTAGCAAGTTGAGTGGCAGACAGGGCCTGAGATGAAGTAGCGGTATTGACCTCAGAGAGGACAAGAGACCTCAAGTCTGAATTATTTTGCATGGGCTTGTTCACATTCATGTCAACAACTTCTACAACTTTGGACGTTTTTCTTCTCATCTGCACACCCTTGGACTGCTTTTTTTCCTTTATATATTAACTCCTACATTAGCTTTTTTGTTGGAGCCTTCCTGAGAGGTAAAGACCACAGGAGCATCTTGGCTCTCCCCTTAAGGTCTATTTTCCTCTATCAGGTCCTCTCCTATCTCAGCCACAAGGTCAGAAAGTATTCTATAGTGATAAACCCCATCAATAGTCTTGCCCTTTATGGTTAAGACATTTGCAAATCTCTTTTTAGCTTTATTATTGCTTCTTCTTCCATTCCTAGAAACAATCATCCAAGGCCCATAAGCTTGATCACTATCAATCCCCTTATTATGTGTTTCCAACTTATCATGGTTGTCATCCTCCATATGCTCAGGTTTAGTATGATTTAGAGTGCATTCATTTGTTAAATGACTGTATCTCCCACGGCCAAAATACACTATAGGTAACCCCTCATATTCCACTATCTGGATGTGCCCATCAATTTTAAACTTGGATACTGGTGGTTTATTTAGGTTAATTTCGAAAACAATCCAAGAAAATCTTCCCCTGGAGAGAGATTCTATATTATAATATATTCGCACAACCTTTCCAATGACCTTCCTTATGATATAAGGCACTCGCTTGTGATACAAGTGCATGGGCATACAGGGAAGACTCAACTATGCCACAACAAAATTGATTTGTGTAGAATCACAATCAAACTCCACATACCAAAAGCGCATGGTTAGTTAATGTCCCATAACCAACCAAGGGCCATTAGTCATGACCCAATCTCTATCTCTTATAGTATTAAACTGAACCATGAAAAAGTTATTATCCAAATTGATGACATTGAAGCCATTGACATCATGCCATAAAGTCTGCAGTTTCATAAACAATGTCTTATACCCAATAATTCTCCCCAATAATTTGATAATAATCATGTTGTGACAGGGCTTACAAAGCTTATTCTTTCCGTTGAGGGAGAGTGTAATAGAGGGTAGGTCCTTATCGAAGGAAAGAGTAATATCCCCTTTTATTAAGTCCCAATCCACGTTTTGAATAAAGGAGTTAGAGGTATTTCCTGGTGTATTCATGAGCAACTTGTCCCTAAAGGACATCATTTTCTCATATGCAACATCATGCAGAGAGCCATCCCTCAATCTTGCTTTCTTTTTTCGAGTTCTATATATCATCTTCAGCAGTCGTCAGAGAGATAACCGACATAGGAGCAAACATCAACTAGGGTTATTTGAAGATCAAATTACTCTATCTTTAAACTTTAATGGCTAGTTTATAGGTTAACTCATTGTATTAAGATTTATTATTACAATGAGTTGTATTTGATCTTTTTTTTCTGTTATGCATAAGAAATTCAATAAATTTTAATTATATATATATATATAATGCAATAGCTAACAACTAAAAATTTCAATTAATCATCCATTTTATAAGGTTAATCGATAATTAATTAATCGTTTAGGTATGATTTGGTTTTGATTTTTCTAAAATGAAACCAATGATTTAATTTTTTTTTCTTCCTTACGATTAGATTAACCAAACCATCAATACCTCTAGTAGTATTGACTTACGATGAAAGAGGTAGGATTGGTAAAGCATAGGATGAGGATTTGTTGCCTATAGGACAAGTAACTAAACTAAGCATAATAAGGGCTTCGACAAAATATTTTGCTTCAATGACAACATTATGTTACCAAGGTGGTAGGGTAACTTTCTTTACGTTTCACATATAGAATAGCACTAGCATATCTTAACAAGAATCCAAGAAAAACCTAAATCCTGATCTCAAGAAACTTTAAATAAATTCATACCAGCTGGTATGCTCAAGATTACAACATTAGGAACATCAATATCAGGCTAAGATCAGTACAAAGACAAGAGAAAGAGAGAGTTTTCAAGTTTAATATGTTACCTATGGATTGCATTTCTACAGTTCTTTCCTTCACGTCTCCACTTGATGCCCGCTGATCTTTATTCCTATCATCCACTTTTCAATCACCTATAGAGTCGGATGCTGTTTGGGAATGATTTTTCTTTTGAGACTTGTTACTCCTTTGAAATTCTCTTCAAAGAAAGAGCTTTATCTTCAGCTACGTAACCCAGTTCTCATTGATGGTGGTAGAAAGGTATAACTCTGCTCTTTACATTTCTAATATGACTGCCTTTAATATATAAGACTAAACTTGTCAAGCATTACAAGAAAAAAGAGCTGATGAGGAAGAGAATAAAAAACTTCACTCCACAATGATTGATTTTATAGTTCATGAATGTTGCCACACAATCAAAGTTGAATGATATTAACTAACTATTTCAAATGCTGAGTCTGGAAGAGAATATCATTCTTTCTATTTATTCTTTCCAGTGGGTGCAGATGAATAAAAAAAAGAACTTGAAAGCATCCTTATACGTAATTGACACTTGATTGAGACTTAAAGAACCGAGACTCCATTGATTGTGATGTCTACTTATATAATTTCATTAAGCAATATCCCAAAGTTTCTTGTCTGTATGCACCCCACAAAATAAAATTATATTATGCCTTGTGATTGAGATGGGTAATAGAGCTTATAACGCCATAATAAACACCAATACTAATGATACGTACTCAAAGTATTTCTTTTCAAGCATCTAATTTCTTTACCACATATCTTCAAGTTAGAGAAATCATCTGGCAAAATATCCTATACACTGTCAGCACGAGGGCTTTTTATCATATGGAGCGACATCCCAATGTATTGGAACTGGATACCAACAACAACTGAATCAAGGTTGTTTTTACCCTCTTCCTCTCTTTCTCTCCACTTCCTTGATACAACATGACTATCTGGCATAAAATTCAAAAGAAGGGTTGTGAATTTCAATAATAATAACATCATATTGTACATGGTTCATCTTCTCTATAGATTCTCAGAGGTGGCTGTACTCAGAACAACATGGTGGTTATAAATCCACGGCAAAATCAGAACATAAATGCTATCACAAAACACAAAATACGGAGCTTATCTTATAATGAAAACCTCCAACCACGCATATGGGCTGGATTTCACACCCTCAAAAATATCAGTTGAGGTGGGGAATTATGCATCATTTAACATAGCTTAGCTACGTTGACAACAGAAGAAAAAAACATCAGTTTGCCGTGATGATATGAATCACACGCATATGGTAGAAACAACATTGAAAAATATTGATGCACAAATGATAGGAGAAAGAGATGATTCGTGGAATGAAATTGAGTTAGGAGAGTTCTTCAGTGGTGAATGTGATGCAGAGGTAAAAATGAATTTGAAGGAGGTGAATGGTTGTCGACTAAAAGGAGGATTAATAATCGATGGCATTGAAGTAAGACCCAAATAGTAGTTGAATAACAAATTTTCATGTTTCTTTAAGAAGATACTAATGATAAATTGCTCAATTAAGGATGATCCTACAACCAACTGATGGATCCTAAAGGCGAAAAGCAATTAATGTTAAGAGCATTTTTGTTCAAATGTTTTGACTAATCATTGCTATATAGCTGGATTTGCATAAGTATAGCACAAAAATATCTCTACACACTTCCTTTTAAATTCATGAGCGCTTTCACTTTTGCAATTAATTTGAAAGCAATAAACTTAGCATAAAATACTCTGCAAGATGTTTTTACTTGTCACAAATGAAAAGCATGTTTACAATAAGAATTATTGTCAAACGTTCATTCTTCTTTACATGGATAAACCATAACCAGTAATAAGTTACCATTCAATACATTGTGCAATACAAATTTCGTTCTTATAGAAGGCAATACAAGGCAAATTCCAAGTTTTAGGAGAGCACAAATCATTTTCATCAAACATCTTGATCTTACCTGCCAAAGGGAGGAGAAAATGATCTTACTTGCCATTGAGCCTCTCTATGACAATTATAAGACCTTGAGTGGCAAGCTGCCCATCACCGTTTGCCACCACACAAGAAAACGATTGTTTTCCCAAAGCAGCCCCAGGTAAAATAGGCACTTTCTCATCCTTACTTTCCTTTATGACATCCACACCCATGCCCATATCCTTCACCATATACTCAACAAACTCGCATAGCCTAAAATCCCTCCCGATCATTCTCTTCCAACTCCATCACCATCGAACACCGCCGGACCCATGTATGTAAATTTACCCAACACCTCAAATAACAGTGATAACCACTACCCTCATCCCCGCCAGCTAGTATAGCCAACTTCCCATCTCTAGCACCAACATCCCCTCCAGAAACTAGAGAATCAATAGCCCAACAACCTTTTACACGAACAGCTGTAAATATTTCTCATGCGAGAGCAGGATAACTACTGGTAGTATCAACTATATACTCTACCAGGATTCAACCCCGCAAGAATGCCTTTGTCTTGGCTCTTTAAGACAATGACCGAACATCTGATAGGTGTCCCACCACGGTGAGGATAACGTCACTACACTTAGCACATCAAATGGAGAATCGGTAAGATGTTTTGGACTGCAAAGAAAGGGCTTTGGATGGGTTGCGACTGTAGATAGTGATGGAGTAACTGGCAGAGAGAAGGTGAGAGGCCATAGCAGTGCCCATCACGCCTATGTCTATCCAGCCAATGCGTGTTTTGGTGGGCAAAATGGGTTCTAGATATGGAGTGTCCCTTAATGAATCATTAAGAATTGGGTTCTCGAAGTTGAAGCTAAAAAGAGATCGATAGAGTTTAGGAGACGAATTGAAGAAGAAAGTTGGAACTGCAATCCCTCACTTTTCTACTGTGGCTACTGCCACTAGCCATAGTTAGTGGTAAGCATACTAAAATTATCCTTGCATTATTCTTTTGGCTATTCAATGAAATTTTTTTTTATCATTTAATACATGGGAAATTTTTACTGGAGGAGTTTTGATAATAGACCATTTGGGGATAAACTCAATCACCTAGCAGTGAAACTCAAGCAGTGGAGCAAAATAAATAATTTAAATGCCAAGAAGTAAATTGAAAAAGCTAAAGCTGAGCTAGAAAAAATCTATGCTAATCCCACTATCCCCCAATTATAAAGAGAAAAAAAGCAGACTTAGAGAGGAATTGGATGGAGCATAGAGGATGGAGGAGCAACACTGGCTCCAAAGATCCATAATTAAATGACTTCAGGCTGGGGATAAAAACACAGAGTTTTTTCATGCCACCACAATTCAATGAAGAAAATATAACTACATTGCAAAAATCAAATTTGTGGATGGGTGTTGGATTGAAGGCTTAAAGGGAGTCCAAACCGAAGCAGTCAGCTTTTTCAAAAATCTATACATAGCTAGTCAAGCTTCATGGGATGAATATAAACTAGTAGGTATCATGAATGTAGTTCCAGACTAGTGTAATGAAAATATTTGCAAGCCTCCTCTAGAAAGCGAAATCAGAGAAGTTATTTTTAATATGGAAGCCTTCAAAGCTCCAGGCCCAAACGCAGGGGCGGAACTATAGGGGGTCGTGAGGGGGCAGACGACCCCCCTTCGTCGGCGGCCAGAAGCTCTTTATAGTGAGAGTATGGCCGCCGGTTCTGCCCCTGCCGTTTGAAGTTGCAAAGAAGAAAGAGAGGGAAGGGGGGTGAGCTTGGTCGAGAGTTAGAAGAGCTTCTGGCACTGTGTCCGACCACCATTCCAGTCAATCGACCACCATTTTGCCCCCCTTCAGTGAATCCCTGCGTCCGCCATTGCTCAAACGATTTTCCTGGTGTTTTCTATAAAAATACTAGAATATTATTAAGCAGGATCTAATACTTACTATCTAAGCTATTTTTCTTGAAGCTGGAATGCCTCCATAACTAAATTTAACAAACATAGTGCTAATACCAAAGGTATGTTCTCTAGAAACTATCTCCCAGTTTTAGCCCATTGGACTGTGCAATTTTTGTTATAAAATTGTGGTTAAAATCATTGCAAATAGACTTAGTCATTCATGCATACCCTTATTCATAAAGCACAAGGGGCGTTTATTCCAGGGAGGATAATTCATGATAACATATTGATTGTTCATGAGTTTTTTCATAAGCTTAAGTCTTGTTCTTCAAAGCATAATTGGTAGATGGTAATCAAACTAGACATGCACAAAGCATACGATAGGGTAGATTAGGCTTTTTTTTGGAGAAAGTTATCAATCTCATGGGTTTTAATGAAAAAGTTGTAGCACTAATCATGCAATGTGTAAGGTGTATAGAGTGTTGATAAATGAAATTGCTTCTTATTGGTTTATCCCTTCTCGAGGGTTAAGGCAAGGGGACCCGCTTTCCTGTACTTTTTCTTATTTATTACGAATGCCTTGTCATCTATGCTAGATCAAGCACTCCTTTCTAAATAGATTAGTGGTTGTAGTTTGGCTAGATTAGCCCCTAAGTTCATACATATATTATACGCAGATGATACCATTATTTGTGGTAAAGCTAACATCTTTGAGGCATTAAATCTTAGTAAAATCTTGCAGGAATATGGGGAAGCCTCTGGTCAATGTGTTAATCCTGACAAATCTACAGTTACTTTTAGTTGCCATGCCCCTATTGATATTAGAATAATGATTATCGACCAATTAGGGATTAAAGAGATGAGGGGTAATGATATTTATTTAGTATTGCCTACATAGTGGGGGAGATCAAAAGTGGAGGCTTGTAATTTTTTTTTAGATAAGTTGAGGGGGGAAATTCAATATTGGAAACATAGATTACTGTCTTTTTTAGGGAAAGAAGTTTGGATTAAAGCTATTCTTAATGCCATTCCCACCCACCTTATGTCTTGCTTCAAGGTACCCAAAACCATTTGTCAAAAGCTAAATAGTCTTATTTCTTCTATTTGGTGAAGCCAAAGTGATAAAGATAGAGTTGTAGTTTGGAGGAAATGGGAGAATTTGACTATTTCAAAATATAAGGGAGGTTTGGGTTTTAAAAATTTTGAATTTTTGAATGTGGTTTTGCTGGCTAAACAATGCTAGAAATTAATGTGTGGTGAAGATAGTTTGTGGTGTAATATCATGAAGGCAACATATTTTCCCTTTGGACAGTTTGAAATGCTAATTTAGGTAGTAGGACTTCGTGGAGTTAGAGGAGCATGATTTTTGTGAGAGATAATATTAGAGAGGGGGCTAGATGGCTAATAAGAAATGGGAGGCAGATATGTATTTGGGATGATCCTTGGATCCCAACTTTACCAAATTGATCATATTTTCAAAGAAAGCAATTTTGTAGCTGATCATCTAACTAAATTGACCATATAGTTCCTCGTTCGAGTTTACATATTGCAATTACCCCCAAGTTCTACTTGATTATGGTTGAAGCATGACTTGCAAGGCGTCATGTATTTTTTGTAAAGTGTTAGCTTAAGCTTCTGGATTTTTTTTCTCATTTCTCACTAAAAAAAATCAAAGTCAATAACATATTCATAAAAATAGGGATTTACAGTGGTCGAGTTGGTCGGGTTTTAGCAATTGGGACCAATATTAATCAGTTAAAAAATTAATCTTTAAAAATAGACCATTATAAGTCGGTTTGGTCAATTTTTATTAGGTTCAGTCAGATTTATTAGTAAATGTATAAATAAAAATTGACTAACTCAATCGGTTTAAATCGATATAGTTTGTTGGGTTGGTCGCATTTGTGGTCGAATTGGTTAGATTCAGACAATTTTGCTCATCCCTATGAAAAGACATGGGAGCATCATCAGTCATGTAAAGGGCTCAGACAAAAAACTCGAAGCTCTTGCTAGGCAATGAGTCACTTGATTCATAGAGTGCTTAACAAAGGTAATTCTATAATCTTTAAATGCAGACATGATAGATTTATAGTCATCAATTATCAAGCCTATATCTGAAAGGTCCTAGGAATGTCTATTCATCGCCTGAACCAATCAAAGGCAGTCTAACTTAGAGATAATCTTGTCCCAGCCTTGATCCTTCAACTAACTAAGGGCTTCTCTGAAGCTCAAAGCTTCTGCAATTAGTGGAGTTGGTGATGGTGTTAATGGAATTCTTTGCTGTCATTTTAGTTCAGATAATGTGAATAAAGTTGTACTTCCATTATTTTTTAATTACTTTTAGCTGCAAAATACAGCTACTTTGTATTATTTTAGTCATCTAGTATGGTCTAAGTATGGTTTAGCTGCAAAGTATAGCTACTTTCTATTATTTTAGTCACCCAGTATGGTCTAAGCATGGTTTAATTACTTTTAGTTGTAAAGTACAACTACTTTGTATTCTATAAATTATGGTTTTCTTTGTAATGAAAGTGTGTGATTGTTTTAACAAATTTTCTCTACTTCTTTGCTTTTAAACTTACAATTGGTGTCAAAGCTTTATTGTTCTTTGTGGGGCTATCAAAATTGAGAGAAAACAAGTAAGAAATTTCCACCAAAATGACCAAATCCAAGAAAATGGCTTCAAGCAATGCTGGAACACCTTCACCACCAGTTTTCAATGGTGAAAACTATCAGCTATGGGATATGAGAATGAAAGCTTTTCTAAAGGGATTAGATTTGTGGGAGTCGATGTAAAGAGGTTTTGATCCTCCCTTTGTGAGCTAATCCAAGAGTTGCACAAATGAAGCACCATGCTGAAGAATCAACAAAGAAATTCAAGGCACTCTCTTATATAGACTTTGATGTGTCAGAGTCTATATTCACATCCATTATGGCATGTGAGACAGGAAAAGAAGCCTGGGACAGACTTAAAAAAGAATTCCAAGACAGTGAAAAATAAGACAAATGCAAGTCTTGAATTTAAGAAGAGAGTTTGAAGCTTTGAAGATGAAAGAAACAGAGAATGTAAAAGAATTCTCTGATAAAGTTCTCAAGGTAATAAATCAAATCAAAGTTCTTGGAGAAGATCTTCTAGATAAGAGAGTTATAGAGAAGGTTCTTGTGAGTCTACCTGAGAGGTTTGAAGCAAAAATTTCCTCCCATGAAGACTCAAATGATCTTTCACAAATTTCACTAGCAGAATTGGTGAATGCACTACAAGCTACTGAAAAAAGAAGAAATTTAAGACTTGAAGAAAGCATTGAAGCTGCTCGTGTCATGAAAAATAAAGAAAAGTCTCAATTCAATTTAAAAGGGAAGAAATTTTATGATAGGAAGAACAAAGGAGATAGAAGCAAGAATGGAGAAAGAAAAGGGAAATTTCCTCCATGTCTAAATTCTAAATAAACCAATCACTCAGAGAAATTTTATTAGTACAAGCCTGGTGTCCAATGCAGATCTTGTAAGAAGTTTGGGCACATTTAAAAAATTTGCAAATCAAAGCCTAGCAAGAAAATCATCAAGCTCAAGCTGTTGAAAATCATGAGCAATATGAAGCTGAACTTTTGTTGCAACATGTTTTGCAGCAAAAGCCAGCAGTGATTCTTAGTTAATAAACAATGGTTGCACTTATCACATAACCTCTGAAGTTGCCTTATTTAAAAAACTTGATAGATTCTACAATTCTAGAGTCAAGATTGGAAGTGGAGAATTCTTGGAAGTGAAAGGAAAAGGAGACATAGCAGTGGATACTCCAACAGGTACTAGACTCATTTTAAAAGTCTTATATGTGCCTGAGATAGACCAAAATATATTGAGTGTTGCTCAGATTCTTGAGAAGCAATACTTCTTGCTATTTAAAAAATCTATCATGCACAATCATAGATCCAGCTGGATATGAGTTGATGATAGTGAAAATGAGAGATAGAAGCTTTTCTTTGAAATGAAATAAGTTAAATGTTCATGCATTTTCTGGTTCCATTGATGAGTATACTCTTTGGCATAGGAGATTTGGACATTTTAATCTTCATGCTCTTAAACAAATGCATGATAAGTGTCTAGTTCAAAATATGCCTCTTGTGCATACTATAGAAGGAGTTTGTGTAACATCCTGATTTTTGGATTCTTGATATTTGGAGTAAGAAACAGTGTGATTCTGATTTCCACGGGCATGGAATTGGTGAGCCATGGCCGTTTCATATGTTTTAATTCTGTTTGAGGATTTATCCTAATGTAGCAATGTTGGTTTCAACCCCACAGGCATGGCAATGGAGGGGCCACGACAGTGGCTTTGTGGATTGGACTGTTTGGAAAATCGATTTTGGAATGGCAGTGGCAGTTTGGATCCCATGGGCATGGCGATTAGGGTACCATAGTCATGGTGATGGTTTGACTAAGGCGGTGCATGGTGCTAAGTTGTCCCCCACGGGCGTGGCTTTTAAGTGCCACAGTCATGGCCTTCATTTATATATATATGGTTCTAGAATTTTCTAAGTCATTCAGTTGGCCATTTTCACTTTCTCTCCCAAATTTCTCTCTCCTCCACTATAGAAAACCCTTGATTAAGTGAGAGAAACACAAGGTCTATTGATAGAACCCCTCTAGAAGTGATTAACAAAAGGATATCGAGATAGAGACTAAGAAGGAAAAAGGGAAAGGTTAGTTTGTATGTTGAGATATTGTGTTATTAGTTGTATTATGTTTGAATCTTTAGTATTATGATAGAAATGAGGTGATTTTCTTATTATTGTTAATTTGGAAGTTTATTATAGTTTTGATTTAAGAAAAACTTGAGAGTATTGAGTATTGATTTAAATGTTGTGAATTAAAAGGGAAAGAGAGGATTTAAGTTATATAATTGAGATATATATATTGATGTTATCAATAACTTGGGTATCCATATCTTGATTAGGAAATCAAGTTATAAAGAGTATGAGGAAATGAAGATTTAAGGAGTTTGGCTTGAGTTTGGACTATTAGAGGTGAGTACATATTATGATTATTATGTTTTATTAATTGAATTGATAAAACATGCCATGATGGTATTGCAATGCTTATTTATAAGTTATGTTATAATTACTAGCAAATTAATGTGACATATGTGTGTAAAGTGTTTTGAAGTGCACAAACGTGACCTTTAGGTAGATAAGACCATGTCACTTAGTTGTATTGAACACATGTTGTATTGCTCATGATGTTGAAATATGATATAAATGAGCATGAGATATGAATGTATGATGAGAATATGAAATGAGATATATGGTTGGATGTCAAGTGTGAATTATGAATGAATGATGAATATGATAAAATGAGATGATTATATGGAAAAGAGCAAACATGATGAAATGACAAACATGTATTATGTGTCCCTTATATATAACTAGTTGCTAGAAGATTGCGCTTGGTGATTGACATGCCATACACGATGGGGTGGAGGCACTGAGTGCCACAGGGATGTTACTATGCCCCTTAGTAAGACACGTGAGGTGTCATTTGATGAGATACATGAGGTGTCATGTAATACCCTAAAATCTAGTAGCTTAAATGTTGTACAAATGAATGAATAAAGTGAGAAAAAAAAATCTTTGATTGAAATAAAATTATAATGTGCCAAAGTAATAAACAAAAACTTTAAAGTATCTGAATTGAAAACTCTTCAACTGTGAATCAAATCAATTAACTGTAAGTTATTAAATAATTAATTATATTTGTATATAAACTATTAGAGAAACAAAATGACCTATTAGAGTGATAAAGAAATCATTCATATACAAAGAAGTAAAATTTATGTGTTACTAAAGTCATGGAAATGTAAATTTTAAAATACTTTAGCTATGTGAACCCGTATGTATAAAAATCTTAGGGTATTATACTTGAAATATACTATAACTTAATTAATAATATCTTAATATAATAATATACATTAAAACCATATAAGATAAATTAAAATTTAAAATTAGAAGTGAAAATAATTTTAAAGAAATTAATTACAAGTGTAGATAAAAAGTTATGGTTTAAAATGACTAAAAGGGCATTTGAGTTAATAAAAGAAATGTATAAGATTGAGGGGCAAAATGGACATTTCACTCACTTAATTCTCAGCCAATTTTCTGCCAAAATAAGTGGGTAACTCATCTATTTTGAATAGTAATAGGTGCTGGAAAATGTTGACTAAAAGATGATAGAAATTATTTTGGTCTTATCTTTTCTTCTTTCTCTTTTCTTGTTACTATCAAGAACACCTCTTCTTTATCACGACCCTCTTTCATTTCCAACAGCTAAAAACCATTCCTAGGCTAGTTTCTTATGTTTAGAAGTGATCCAAAGTGAAAAATTAAATCAACAAAGTGATATAAAGGCAAAGAAGGCAAAAGAACTCCTAAAGGTAAGAATCTGAAAATTCTGAATCTTAATCTTTTATTTTGTTTTTCTAATTTTAAATCTATTATTTATTGAATCTGAGCTAAAAATTATCATTTGTACATATTAATTAAGTATTTAGGATGTTAGAAATCGATTTGTATTGAAAGAAATTGAAAGGAATGAAGCTAAAAACCCTAACACTCAAATCTGTCTAAATATTACAGCATGGATTCTCAATAAATTAGCTACTGTGTTTTATTTATTTTAACATGAAAACGAGCTTTAAAATTAATCAAAAATTACATAAAGGTTTATTTGGATTTTGGGAAGGTTGTGGGAAAAGGCCAAGTCAAAATGATGAAGGAAGATGAGTGAGTAAATAAATAAACACAAGCTGCTCATTTTAATAGTCTGAATGAATACCATTGAGATTTTGCTGCTGTGTTTAAATTATTTACCTATATAAATAAACTCTATAAATTGTGAAAATTTACAGAGAGGTCATATATAATGTTGGGAATATGCTGGTAAAATTTCAGGGCAAATTAATTTAAATAAATTAATATATAATTAAATGAATACAAACTACTCAAATGCTGGAATTTAAGTATTTTGTTAATGTAGAATTGAATTGAGCATAATAAAATATATTTGATTTGGTCATAAATATAAGCATATTATAGATGAATATAATCTCTAGTATGTGTATTTAATGTTCTCAAAAGTATAAATATTAATTTAATAAATAAGTAAATTAAATAACATAAAGAAACCAATGTACATTGTTATAGGCATATGACACATATTTGAACTTACTCTATTATATAGCCCTATTATAATATAATTTGTAAAATTTGAATTCATAATTATAAAATAAATTTTAGGACATATTAAGATATTAAAACAGGGCATAGGTTCCTAATAAATAATTAAGATAAAAAAATGATAAATTAAACAAAATAAACCTAAATGTGTGATTTATATGTGGATGTGAATGTAGGTCGGGTATTGCCATCAAATCAATCAATTATTATCAATAACTTAGAGGAATCAAATTTGCATATTCAAGGTGAGTTATAGTGTCCAACCCTTGCTTTGTCACTTTTAGAATTATTTGATGAAAATTTAACCATTGTTGATATTTAAGCCATATGATATCATTTATTGTTTGTGATTCTGTATTTGTGAATTGTGAAAACCAATGTGGCCTCTTGGCCTATGTGATCATACCAAGCCATTTGATTAACCAATATGACAGAATCCCAACTTGATGGGGGCTATACCATCAGGCTATGTGCACATAGAAGTTTGTGATTTGTAGGGTAGAAGCTACCCTTATGTGAATGTGATGTGTGATAGCATTGGAATAATGATATATTGTTTTCAGTGTTATTGCTATGTGTTATCTGTCATATT
Source organism: Garcia nutans (assembly GCA_947685225.1). Lineage (NCBI taxonomy): Eukaryota > Viridiplantae > Streptophyta > Magnoliopsida > Malpighiales > Euphorbiaceae > Garcia > Garcia nutans. Next base: position 16,269,318 of record CANTUV010000032.1, read on the forward strand.
ATATAATTTGCTTTTGTGATTTTGGTCCAATTATTGTGGGTCTTTCTTGTGGATTAAATTTCATTGTTATACCTTTATTGTGCAGCCACCTTATTTATTTATTTATTATCTTTGAACCCTGAAATATTGTTATTGCATATCCTACCCTTGTGACACTATAATTTCACTGAGTTGACGACTCACCCCATCGTCTATGGTTTCAGGTAGAGGTGACCCAGGACCATCAGCTTCTTGATTTCTTCTTCCAGCAAGAAGCTTGAGAATAATGTAATTAGTCAATACTATCATATGTAATTAAATAATAATGTTTGTGCTATACTCTAGTTGCTCCATAGTAATATTGTGAATAGCTTGATAAATTATGGAAATAAACCATAATGTAATAAATAAAAAAAAATATTTGTAAATAATGTATAATATAAAAAAAATACATGTGTTATTATGAGTAAATAATAAAGTTTTAAAATAAATTTATAATTTACTAGTTTAATAATTAATTTGTATAAATTCATAAATTAATTGGGTTCTACGTGGTGCCCGGTGGCCTTAAGCCTACCTGGACCCTAGGACCGTTACACTTCTAAAAATGGGGTGTGACAGAGGTGGTATCAGAGCTTAGGTTTATAATAATATATAAGTTAAAGGTTCGTAATCATAAATGTGTAAGAATACTATGGAGCTTAGGATTATTCTGTCATGTCTTGTTTTCGTTGTTATCTAGATCTGCGTTAATTCGTGCGCTAATTAAATAATTCTTTTCTCTCTTATAGTTAAATATGGAAAACCGAAGAAGACCTAGGGCAATTAGATCTGAGGGAGTTGTTCCTTCTGAGGAATCAGTACAAAGAGTTGAGAATGTAAGGGTTCCTCCCCCAGAACCACAGGCAGCTGAAAACAGAATAACTGGAATGATGGAAAGACTTGAACAATTACAGAAAAATTATGAGTTGATGATGGAAATGATGATACAACAAAGACAACAACAACAACAACAGGCTCCTATGCCTGAATTCCATGTTCCTCCACCTCCACCACCACAGATGGAATCAAATGAAGAAAGAAAATTATTAGCTGGATTTTTGAAACTTAATCCTCCAATCTATAAAGGGGAAGAAGATCCTACAGAGTTTTTAGAGGAAATGGAAGCAAAAACTCAAATACTTCGTTGTCCAGACAAGAAAGCAATTGAATTTGCAGGGTACCAAATGAGAGGTGATGCGAAGGAATGGTACAAGAGAGTTGTGGTTGGAATATTGAAAGAAAATGTTCTTTTGACTTGGGAGCAATTTGCAGAAATGGTATTGCAAGAGTTTTTACCTGAAAGTGTTAGGCAAGCCAAGGCTTTAGAGTTTGAGAGGCTAGTACAAACACCTGGTATGACAGTATCTGAATATGCAAGACAGTTTAATCAGTTGAGTAAGTATGTACCTGCTCTAGTACCAAATGAAGCAGCAAGAATACATCGATTCAGAAGAGGATTAGTTAATTCACTGTATATGATTTTGGCTGCTCATGATTATGATTCTTACTCTAAATTGGTGGACAAAGCAAGAATAATAGAAAATAGAGAGATGGAAGCCCAAGAACAGAAGAAGAAGGCTAGAACTGAAAGCTTTATAAGACAGAGAGGCAAAGAAGAAGTAGGAACATCTAGCGTCAGGCGACAATCACAATCTATGCCACAAATCAACCTACCTAGATCTTCAATGAGACTTCCACCTAGACCACCTATTGGAAGGTCATCTGGGACTATTACCCATGGATTTTTCAGTACTAATGTTCAGAGGCCTCCTATACGTACTCCATGTCAGACTTGTGGGAAGATGCATAGAGGGCAATGTTATTGGGAGACTAGGGCATGCTTTAAATGTGGGCAAAAAGATCATATGATTAAAGATTGTCCTTTGATTGCAGCAGAAACAAGACCACAAACATCTCAGACCACTGTGCAGATGGAAAGGGGTCATAGATCTAGTGGATTTGGAAGAGGTTCTGGAAGAGGCAGTGTTACTGAGAGACCTGCAGTACAGTCACCATCTGGTAGGGGTAGAGGGAGAGTATATACCTTATCACCTCAGGAGGCACAAGCATCAAATGCAGCTATTACAGGTATCATTTCCATTCAATCTGTTAAAGGAAGGGTGTTATTTGATTCAGGAGCAACTCATTCTTTTGTGTCTACCTATTTTGCTTCCAAATTACATGTACCTTCCAAATTGCTTGATATACCTCTCACTGTGTTTACTCCTTTAGAGGAAGAAATTGTTGTTAAAAATGTATACCCTTCTTGTGAGGTAGTGATTGATGATAAAATCTTGAGAGCTGATTTGATAGAATTACCAGTGTTAGAGTTTGATGTTATTTTGAGAATGGATTGGCTGTCTAAGTATTTGGCCACCTTAGATTGTAATGGTAAGAGGGTAATATTTCATAGTTCATCAGGGGAAATTTTTGAATTTCAGGGGGATAGGAGTGAAGTGTTAAATAGTTTGATCTCAGCAATTAGTGCTAAAAGATTATTAAGAAAGGGATGTATAGGGTATTTGGCCCATGTCAGAGATACTAGTGTTTCATTCCCTAGTTTGGATCAAATACCTGCAGTACGAGAGTTTCCTGATGTATTCCCTGATGATCTAACCACTTTACCTCCAGAAAGGGAAATAGAGTTTAGTATAGATTTGCTACCTGGTACAACACCTATTTCTATCCCTCCATACAGAATGGCTCCAACTGAGTTGAAGGAGTTGAAAGCACAATTACAAGATCTTCTGGATAAAGGCTTCATTAGGCCTAGCAGTTCACCCTGGGGTGCACCAGTATTATTTGTCAAGAAAAAAGATGGTTCACTTCGAATTTGTATAGACTACAGACAGTTGAATAGGGTGACTATAAAGAACAAATATCCTCTGCCTAGAATTGATGATTTGTTTGATCAATTACAAGGGGCAAGTTATTTTTCTAAGATAGATCTTCGCTCTGGGTACCATCAATTGAGAATCAAGAAGGAGGATGTACCTAAAACTGCATTTCGAACTAGATATGGCCATTATGAGTTTTTGGTACTACCTTTCGGTCTCACTAATGCACCTGCAGCATTTATGGATCTGATGAATCGAGTTTTTAAGTCATACTTGGATAAATTTGTGGTTGTTTTTATAGATGATATACTGATTTATTCTAAAAGTCAGACTGAACATGAAGAGCACTTAAGGATAGCATTGCAGACGCTGAGGGAAAATCATTTATTTGCTAAATTGTCTAAGTGTGAATTTTGGCAAGAGAAAATATCTTTCTTAGGACATGTGATCACCAGTGAAGGGTTACAAGTGGATCCTAAGAAAATTGAAGCAGTAGCTGATTGGCCTCGACCAACAAATATTTCAGAAATAAGGAGTTTTCTGGGATTGGCTGGTTATTATAGGAAATTTGTAAAAGACTTTTCTAAAATCGCTACACCAATTACTAGATTGCTTCATAAAGGGGTAAAGTTTGATTGGGACAGCAAATGTGAGGAAAGCTTCTGCAGATTGAAGGAATATTTAACGTCTGCACCTATTCTTGCACTACCAACTGAAGGAGGTAAATTTACAGTGTATTGTGATGCATCCAGAGTGGGACTTGGCTGTGTTTTAATGCAGAATGATAGGGTGATTGCCTATGCCTCTAGACAACTGAGAAAGCATGAGGTTAATTATCCTACTCATGATTTGGAAATGGCTGCTGTTATATTTGCTCTGAAGATTTGGAGACACTATTTATATGGTGAGAAATGTGAGATTTTCACAGATCATAAAAAGCCTCAAATACATATTTCAACAGAAAGATCTAAATCTCAGGCAACGTAGATGGATGGAGCTACTTAAGGATTATGATTGTGAGATCTTATATCATCCTGGCAAAGCTAATGTGGTAGCAGATGCTTTAAGCAGGAAATCTTTGGGGAGTTTAGCACACATTCATGTAAGTCGACGACCATTAGTAAAAGATGTTCAGAACTTATATGGCTTGGGGATACAATTTGATTTATCAGATAATGGAGCATTGATAGCCCAATTCACTGTCAAACCATTACTGATTGATCAAATTAAGACACTACAAGATGAAGATCCACAGTTGGTGAGAATAAAAGAAGACATTGCTACAGGCAAGACCTCTGACTTTGTAATTGATGAAGGTGTATTAAAATGTCGCAATCGACTTTGTGTACCAGCAGTAGATGATCTAAAGAAACAGATAATGAAGGAGGCTCATTATGCAAACTACAATGCACATCCTGGAACTACCAAAATGTATCATAATTTGAAAGATGTTTATTGGTGGACTGGTATGAAGAAAGATATTACAGAATTTGTAGCAAGGTGTTTAACATGCCAACAGGTGAAATTTGAACATCAGAAACCATCTGGGCTATTACAACAGTTACCACTGCCCGAATGGAAATGGGAGAGGATTACTATGGATTTTGTGGTTGGATTACCTAGAACATCTACAGGATATGATTCTATATGGGTGATTGTAGATAGGTTGACGAAATCTGCTCATTTTCTTCCTGTGAAGATCACCTATTCTGTGTCTCAATATGCACAATTATACTTAGATAAGATAATAAGTTTACATGGAGTGCCTATTTCCATAATTTCTGACAGGGGAACACAATTCACCTCCAGATTCTGGCATAAGTTACAAGAGGCATTGGGAACAAAGTTAGATTTCAGCACTGCATTTCATCCTCAAACAGATGGGCAAACAGAAAGAACTATTCAAACCTTAGAATATATGTTGAGATTGTGCATTTTGGATTTTGGAGGTACTTGGGATAAGCATTTGCCATTGATTGAATTTGCCTATAATAATAGCTACCATTCAACCATACAGATGGCACCCTATGAAGCATTATATGGAAGGAAGTGCAGATCCCCTATATGTTGGAATGAAATTGGTGAAAGACATATTGAAGGCCCAGAACTGATTCAAGAAACCATAGAGAAAGTACCATTAATTCAAGAACGTTTGAAGACAGCTTTTAGCCGCCAGAAGAGCTATGCAGATCCTAAAAGAAAAGATGTTCAATTTAGTATTGGTGAGCATGTATTTCTGAAAGTGTCACCAATGAAGGGAGTCATAAGATTTGGTAAGAAAGGAAAGCTCTCACCAAGGTACATTGGTCCATTTGAGATATTAGAAAGAGTGGGATCAGTATCATACCGTTTGGCACTACCACCCAATATGGAACAAGTGCATCCAGTGTTCTATATTTCGATGCTTCGAAAATATGTTTCTGATCCATCCCACGTTTTACAAGCTTCACCGGTAGACTTGCAGCAAGATTTGACCTATCAGGAAGTACCAGTAGCGATAGTTGATAAGCAAGTTAAAAGACTTAGAAATAAGAATATTCCTATGGTAAAAGTTTTGTGGAAAAGTCAATCAGTAGAAGAATGTACTTGGAAAACTGAGTCTGAGATGTTAGATAGATATCCTCAACTTTTTAGTGGGTAATTACTTTAAAAAAAAATAAAAATTCGAGGACGAATTTTAATTAGGGGGAGAAAATGTAATACCCTAAAATCTAGTAGCTTAAATGTTGTACAAATGAATGAATAAAGTGAGAAAAAAAAATCTTTGATTGAAATAAAATTATAATGTGCCAAAGTAATAAACAAAAACTTTAAAGTATCTGAATTGAAAACTCTTCAACTGTGAATCAAATCAATTAACTGTAAGTTATTAAATAATTAATTATATTTGTATATAAACTATTAGAGAAACAAAATGACCTATTAGAGTGATAAAGAAATCATTCATATACAAAGAAGTAAAATTTATGTGTTACTAAAGTCATGGAAATGTAAATTTTAAAATACTTTAGCTATGTGAACCCGTATGTATAAAAATCTTAGGGTATTATACTTGAAATATACTATAACTTAATTAATAATATCTTAATATAATAATATACATTAAAACCATATAAGATAAATTAAAATTTAAAATTAGAAGTGAAAATAATTTTAAAGAAATTAATTACAAGTGTAGATAAAAAGTTATGGTGTAAAATGACTAAAAGGGCATTTGAGTTAATAAAAGAAATGTATAAGATTGAGGGGCAAAATGGACATTTCACTCACTTAATTCTCAGCCAATTTTCTGCCAAAATAAGTGGGTAACTCATCTATTTTGAATAGTAATAGGTGCTGGAAAATGTTGACTAAAAGATGATAGAAATTATTTTGGTCTTATCTTTTATTCTTTCTCTTTTCTTGTTACTATCAAGAACACCTCTTCTTTATCACGACCCTCTTTCATTTCCAGCAGCTAAAAACCATTCCTAGGCTAGTTTCTTATGTTTAGAAGTGATCCAAAGTGAAAAATTAAATCAACAAAGTGATATAAAGGCAAAGAAGGCAAAAGAACTCCTAAAGGTAAGAATCTGAAAATTCTGAATCTTAATCTTTTATTTTGTTTTTCTAATTTTAAATCTATTATTTATTGAATCTGAGCTAAAAATTATCATTTGTACATATTAATTAAGTATTTAGGATGTTAGAAATCGATTTGTATTGAAAGAAATTGAAAGGAATGAAGCTAAAAACCCTAAAACTCAAATCTGTCTAAATATTACAGCATGGATTCTCAATAAATTAGCTACTGTGTTTTATTTATTTTAACATGAAAACGAGCTTTAAAATTAATCAAAAATTACAGAAAGGTTTATTTGGATTTTGGGAAGGTTGTGGTAAAAGGCCAAGTCAAAATGATGAAGGAAGATGAGTGAGTAAATAAATAAACACAAGCTGCTCATTTTAATAGTCTGAATGAATACCATTGAGATTTTGCTGCTGTGTTTAAATTATTTACCTATATAAATAAACTCTATAAATTGTGAAAATTTACAGAGAGGTCATATATAATGTTGGAAATATGCTGGTAAAATTCCAGGGCAAATTAATTTAAATAAATTAATATATAATTAAATGAATACAAACTACTCAAATGCTGGAATTTAAGTATTTTGTTAATGTAGAATTGAATTGAGCATAATAAAATATATTTGATTTGGTCATAAATATAAGCATATTATAGATGAATATAATCTCTAGTATGTGTATTTAATGTTCTCAAAAGTATAAATATTAATTTAATAAATAAGTAAATTAAATAACATAAAGAAACCAATGTACATTGTTATAGGCATATGACACATATTTGAACTTACTCTATTATATAGCCCTATTATAATATAATTTGTAAAATTTGAATTCATAATTATAAAATAAATTTTAGGACATATTAAGATATTAAAACAGGGCATAGGTTCCTAATAAATAATTAAGACAAAAAAATGATAAATTAAACAAAATAAACCTAAATGTGTGATTTATATGTGGATGTGAATGTAGGTCGGGTATTGCCATCAAATCAATCAATTATTATCAATAACTTAGAGGAATCAAATTTGCATATTCAAGGTGAGTTATAGTGTCCAACCCTTGCTTTGTCACTTTTAGAATTATTTGATGAAAATTTAACCATTGTTGATATTTAAGCCATATGATATCATTTATTGTTTGTGATTCTGTATTTGTGAATTGTGAAAATCAATGTGGCCTCTTGGCCTATGTGATCATACCAAGCCATTTGATTAACCAATATGACAGAATCCCAACTTGATGGGGGCTATACCATCAGGCTATGTGCACATAGAAGTTTGTGATTTGTAGAGTAGAAGCTACCCTTATGTGAATGTGATGTGTGATAGCATTGGAATAATGATATATTGTTTTCAGTGTTATTGCTATGTGTTATCTGTCATATTATATAATTTGCTTTTGTGATTTTGGTCCAATTATTGTGGGTCTTTCTTGTGGATTAAATTTCATTGTTATACCTTTATTGTGCAGCCGCCTTATTTATTTATTTATTATCTTTGAACCCTGAAATATTGTTATTGTATATCCTACCCTTGTGACACTATAATTTCACTGAGTTGACGACTCACCCCATCGTCTATGGTTTCAGGTAGAGGTGACCCAGGACCATCAGCTTCTTGATTTCTTCTTCCAACAAGAAGCTTGAGAATAATGTAATTAGTCAATACTATCATATGTAATTAAATAATAATGTTTGTGCTATACTCTAGTTGCTCCATAGTAATATTGTGAATAGCTTGATAAATTATGGAAATAAACCATAATGTAATAAATAAAAAAAAATATTTGTAAATAATGTATAATATAAAAAAAAAATACATGTGTTATTATGAGTAAATAATAAAGTTTTAAAATAAATTTATAATTTACTAGTTTAATAATTAATTTGTATAAATTCATAAATTAATTGGGTTCTACGTGGTGCCCGGTGGCCTTAAGCCTACCTGGACCCTAGAACCGTTACACTTCTAAAAATGGGGTGTGACATGTCATATTGATGACTACGCTATGTATGAGACATTGGGTATCACAGATAATTGCTATGTCCATTAGCGAGTCATGGAGGCTTTATTGACAGTGAGATAGACCAATACAATGGTTATGGAATTAGTTTATTGTATAAGGATATTTAGGCCCAGTGCATATGTTTGTGATAAATGAGAATGATATTATGATTTGTTGATGATAAATGAAATATATATGTATGTATAAATATAAGGCTAATAATAATAAAGAATATGTAAAGAATATGAAGATAAATGATGTTTATGTTATGAGTTGGAATTTTTTGTATACATGTAAGTTGTATATGTATTACTAAGCTTTTGAGTTTCGTGCAGTTGTATGAATCACGCAGGTTAGTAGATTGATTTTCAGAAGATGATGGTCAGTTCTAGCCATACAAAGATTTAAGGTGTTCTGAAACCAACTTAGAAGGTGGTGCATACATGTTTCAATTTGATAATTATTATTTTGAGTATATTGATATGTATATGCAAAGAATAGTAAGAATATATATTAACATTTGGAAGTGTTATATTATATAAAAATTGTATTTAAATGCATCAACATTTTATTTTATTAAATGTTTGACTATTTTAATATTGAATGAATATATTTTGAACAGATTCGTAACATAATATTCTCATAAATTGTACGCGTGTTGTACGTATATGAGTTATATATATAGTATGCATACAAAATATGAAGGTGTTACAGTTTGTGATGTATGTCAGTTAGGAAAGTAAGTCAGAAATGCATTTCCTATCAACTAATCATGGAGAGCACTTGAGAAATTGCAGTTGGTTCATAGTGATGTTTGTAATCCAATGAGCACACCTTCACTAAATGAGAGAAGATATTTTATTCTTTTCATTGATGAATTCTTAAGATTTTGTTGGGTGTATTTTCTACAACAGAAATCAAAAGTGCTAGGCATGTTTCAGAAATTCAAGTCTATGGCTGAAAATTAATGCAACTCCAAAATTAAAACACTCAGAACTGACAATGGGACTGAGTAAACCAACAAAAACTTCAAAATTTTGTATGAAGAAGCAGGGATTCAGTATCAATTCACAATAAGCTACACTACACAGCAAAATGAAGTAAGTGAGAAAAGAAATAGAACTGTGATGGAGATGTCTAGATGTTTGATGTTTGAAAAGAAACTACCAAAGAAGTTTTGGGCAGAAGATATAAATACAGTAGTTTACCTTCTAAATAGACTTCCAACAAAGACTTTAAAAGATAAAACTCCTTTTGAAGTTTGGTTTGGAGTAAAACCATCCGTGGAGCATCTAAAATTTTTTAGAAGTCTATGTTATGCTCACATTCCAATAGTTAAAAGAGATAAGCTACATCACAAGTCTCAAGTTGGAATCTTTCTTGGGTATGGCAGCAATGTAAAAGGTTATAGATTGTTTAACTTGGAGATGGAAAAGGTGATGATTTGTAGAGATGTAAAAGTGGATGAAGAAGCTTGATAGAATTAGAAAAAAGGTGAAGTGGAACCTACGAACATCAGTCAAATCGAAGAAATTAATTCTTTGAACCAAGAGCCAATCTATGAGCAAGAAGAAAGAGATTTATGGGAGTGATTCAGATTAAGAATTTGTTGTTAGAGGAACCAGATCCTTAGAAGAAATTTATGTAAGGAGTAATGTAGCTTGCTTGAACCAGCAACTCTTGAAGAAGTAACTCAATCTTCAAATTGGATGAATGCAATGTAGGAGGACCTAAAGATGATCAACAAAAATGAAACCTGAAAGTTAGTAGACAGGCCAAAAAATAAGAAGGTATTTGGAGTGAAATGGGTTTATAGAACCAAACTCAATTCAGATGGTTCTATAAACAAACACAAGGCACAAATAGTTGTGAAAGGCTATTCTTAGCAATATGGAGTTTATTATACTGATACCTTTGCTCCTGTGCAAAGGTATGATACAATAAGGCTTTTAATTGCCTTAGCAGCCTAAAAATGTTGGAAAATATACCAAGTTGATGTGAAATCAAGTTTTTTGAATGGTTATTTGCAAGAGGAGATCTTTGTGGAGCAGCCACCAAGATTCATTAAGAAGGGAGAAGAAGATAAAGTTTTCTTTCTTAAGAAAGCTTTATATGGATTAAAACATGTTCTTAAAGCTTGGTACAACATAATGGATGATCATTTGTAGAAATTGGGCTTTGTAAAAAGTCTTAATGAAGATACTCTATATGTTAAGGCTGAAAATGAAGAATCATTGATTGTACATCCTTGTATGTAAATGATCTTTTGATCACAGGGAGCAACAATGATCTTGTGGAGAAATTTAAGACTTTTTTTTGTTTAGAGGTTCATCAAATGGATCAAGGTACCTTCATTTCTCAAGAAAAATATGCAAGAGAAGTGCTAAGAAATTTGGAATAGAAAATTACAGCAGCATCAATACTCCCATAGCTCAAAATGAAAAATTGAGCAAAAATGATTGTCAAATAAAGTGGATTCTGGAATTTATAGAAGCGTAATTGGATGTTTGTTGTATTTAGTTGCATCCAGACATGATATTATTTCTGTAACAAGTCTTTTACCTAGATTTATGGATGAACCAAGTCAAAAGCACTTCAAGGCTGCTAAAAGGGTGCTTAGATATGCGAAGGGAACTAATGATTTGGGAATATGGTTTAAGGCTGCCAAAGAAGTGAAGCTTGTTGGCTATGCAGATAGTGACTGGGGAGGCTCATTTGATGACATGAAAAGCACATATGGTTTTATGTTTTCTATTGGTTCGGGTGCTGTTAGTTGGAGTTTAAGAAAATAAGATATTGTAGCTAAATCCACAGCAAAAACATAGTACATCTCTGCTGCTGCAGCTGTAAAACAAGCAATTTGGTTTAGAAAAATCATAGAAGATTTGAAGCAAAAGCAAGAAGAAGCAACAATCATTCACTGTGATAATCAATCTGCTGTCGCAATGGCCAAAAATTCAGTTTTTAATGGTAGAACTAAACACATTAAGATCAAGTATCATTTTATAAGAGAGGCAGAAAAAGATAAAAAAAATTAAGATAGTTCATTGTGATTTTGAAGTTCAACTTGCTGATATCTTGACTAAGAGATTGCCTAAAGTCAGATTTGAAACATTGAGGAGGAGACTTGGTATTTCCAGCAAAAATGCCAAGGAGGAGTGATGGTGTTAATGGAATTTTTTGCTATCATTTTAGTTCAGATCATGTGAATAAAGTTGTAGCACCACCTGTAGCTCTATTATTTTTTTAATTACTTTTAACTGCAGAGTACAACTACTTTGTATTATTTTAGTCATCCAGTATTGTCCAAGAATGGTTTACCTGCAAAGTACAACTATTTTGTATTATTTTAGTCACCTAGTATGGTCTAAGCATAATTTAATTACTTTTAGTTATAAAGTACAACTACTTTATATTCTATAAATTATGGTTTTCTTTATAATGAAAGTGTGTGAGTGTTTTTAGCTAATTTTCTCTACTTCTTTGCTTCTAAACTTACAGTTGGATCGCCAAAGTTGATAAAGCTCTTGCACTAGGAAAACTACCAAAATCATCTCGGATACACATCCCATGCCAAGTCTGCTTTCCTGACTAAATAGTGCTGCAACTAACCACCATAATGAAATCCTTTTTTCCTGAAAAAAATATAGAAGGTTATTAAAAATGCAAATGCACAGCGCATATTATAGGCTCTTGAAATTAAAATAACTAATACTAAGTCATCGACTATCACCATATATTAATATTTATATTATTTTTTCTTCCAATCAATGTGGGATTACTTCGGCTCCAAATATCTAATTTCTTGGAGGAATAATAATGGAGTTCTTCCGAATATTGAACCTAAAGAACTCTTCAAACTCAAGGTTCACATTAAGAGATACTTGTGAAGCTATAAGAGAAAAGATATGCCACACAGATTTATTAGTTGCAAGTTCTTCAACAACATGCCTGCAGGAAAAAAAAAAGAATCTTGAAGTTACATCCAAAACTCTATAAATTTGAACTATAACTAAAAGTAATTAATGAGAAAGAGAAGAAAAATTATAATTACTCTCTAGTAGTGATAGAGATAAACTCCAATCCATCACTGCCAGCAACTTCAACGACAGAGAAATATTTTGGCACAAGAAACAATTGGTAAGCCAGAATTTTAGCATCCAAAACTCTTTGACCATTAAAACCCACAATTTGTGCATGGCCACTTCCTTGAACAACAAAAAACAAGCCTAACTGTTCCATTGATAATGCAAGTGGCCGGATACATAGCTTTAGCTTCCAATTTCAAATGGCTAATAACACTGTTTAATCCAACTTGTTCAAGAAATGGGATTTTTTCTGGAGTCAAGCTCTTCAAACTACCACCATTTGGAACCTCAAGATCAGCATTTGCAGTGTCAATATTGTAAATCATTTTTTCAAGAAAGTATTTATCATGATGATCAGAATGATTCTGCATTTTTGTCACACCCCATTTTCTACTACTATTAAGGGTGGACTAATCTTATAAGTCTACTATGTTAATGAATTATGATAAAACATTACTCATAATTAAAATACTTAATATTCTCAAATACACAATCGAATGAATACTAATAATCTTTAAATACACTTTATTATAATTTAATACATTAAAATAATACTTCTTAAATAAATTCAAACTACATATATGTTGGTCCAACCTTATCTACGCGTTGAAGAAGGAATATGATAAGGATATTCTACTGATTTATTCTCTAAAATCTGAAATATTATATATAGAAGGGGTGAGTCCAACTACTCAGTGAATAAATAAATATGTAACAAGGAAAAACAAATAAAGTTTAATTATATAAATAATATTTAAATAAATATAATATATAACTCGGCTGGATAAATAAAATTTTAATCTCAGACATCTTTTACATACACTCAAATATAATCCTTATTCTTCTAATTTCAATCCAAGGGCGCATGATGACTTACCTCGCAAGCTCAAGAAGAAATTAACTTCAATAAACAAGTGCAGAGTAGTTACCCGGCCAATGGTAATTTGATAATATCATTAAAATTAAACACTCGTCATTAAGATATGATCAGGCATATTTATAAAACAATGTATATAAACTAATTTACCCAGCATAATATAATCAATCATTTACATATATAAAAATTTAAACTACTATTATTTATTCTAACTTAATAAGAAAATAATTAATATTCATGAATAAATTATTACTGTAAATAAATTGACATAATAAATACTTTTCTCAAAATTATATATAAATATAATACTTTTAAGAAAAATACAATGTTACATATTTACCCACTCACCTAAACCAATTATTTTATTTATTTAACTAGTAGGGTTCATGTGGTACTCTATAACTGCAGCTAAATTTGTTTCTAAAATAATATAAAAATATTATTTAATTTAAATAATATCCTAGTCACTATAGATGTATGCTATGAATATGACGTGTAATTTCAGGTTCTTAAATTCTAACGATATTACAGTAAATTAATAACTCTTAAATTTTCTAAAGTAACACTATAATGAATATTTATCTAATTTCTAAAGTATAATTATCTATCTAATTTTTTTCTAATAAATATTTTTAATAATAAAAATTTAAACAGTAGAAATTTGCTATGTATTCATAATAATTTTACACACAACTATATTACATTATTTTAGTTTATTCATTTTAATTATTTATTACTATTAATAATATTATTAATATTTTAGCTTATTACTATTTATAATATTCATTTATTAACTAACTTATTGATTTGCATATTATATATATTATTAATTTTTAATCTATAATATATATATATATATATTCTTAGTTTTAATAAACTTGTGCTATAAAAAATGCTAGAATAAGAAAAATATTATTATTATTATTATTTACTTAAATTTTTCTATGTATCATATTTTGTGATACTAATAATATTTACTTAAATATTAATATTATTTTATTAATTACTTATTTATTTTTAATTTAACTATTGTAATTTATATTGATTTCAATAATATTATTAAAAATAATAGTATACAATTTATTTACTTAATAATACTTTATTTTTTTATTTCCTAATAATTACTGATAATAAAACTACTAAAATAATAATATTTTATATAATTAAAAATAATAATTTGATTACCCTTATTTTAAAATCAACAACTTATATTAAATTTATTACTCAATTATTTTAGTGATAATAAAAATACAATTATTTAAATATACATTTAGTAGCTTATTTATAATAATAATAATTCTTAAGTAAACATTTAGTAACATTTCAAAAAAAAAGAAGTAAACATTTAGTAGTAATAATCATAAAAAATTAAACATTCAATTATAATAATAATTATAATAATTCTTTTTACTTAAATAACCATTCAAATGTATATATATACTAAATATTAATAATAACAGTAATAATAATAGTATTATCTATTATACTAATTTTAAAAAATTATTAATATCTATAAAAATTTAATTATAGTATTTTACTAACACTAACAATATTACTAATTAATTAATTGCTACTTAACATAATATATATATATATATATTAATAATTATCATAATTCACGCTTAAATAAAACTAGTAGCAAATCTTATTATTATAACTACAACAATATAAATCTTAATTAATAATTACTTTTATAATTTTCTATAAATTTTAAGATTCACCTAATTTAATTATTTAATAGTTAATTAACTTAATTTAATTTATAATTATTTTAATTATCTTAATTCATTTTATATATAAATTCTTATAAGTAATAATTAATAATAGCATCTAATATATATTAATTTAACAACTGTTTACTTATTATCTTTCAATTCATTTATTTATCTCACATTATTTTTTTATAACTTTATATTAAAAATACCACCCATTTATTTTGTAATTTTCTGACAAGAATTATAATTCAAGAATTGAATTTAGTTTTACTATAAGTATTTTTATTCTAACATTTATATACATATATATATATATACATATGTATACTTATTTTTATTCTAGTTAACTAATAAACAACTATATGAACATATATATATATATATATGTTAACAGAAATTCATAATAAATAATCTTTAAATTTTTACTTACTAATAACTAACTAATTCATATCTCATTAATTCACTTTATATTTATTAATTTGTTCTATGATCTATAACTAATATTTAAAACTTAAATATTTAATTTAATTATACTTAGTATTAATTATTTTTATTTTAATTTACTACCTTTAAAATTTTCACAATATGATTTTTCTTTCATTCTAATTTTTCTTATAATAATAATAATTAATCAACTATAACTAAAATTTTAACTAATTCCTAACTATTTATTATTTTCACTAATTTTCTTTATTAATCCCTTTTTAATCTATTAATTCAAGTGATTAAATTGGTTATTATAGTTTCTTTTTAAAACTTTTTAATTAAGGATATTTAGAATACGTACTTGGAAAAGAAATTACTTAAATTCATATTCTTCAAGCTCTTTGATCCTTTAGCCTCATCTTTCATCAACTCCTCACTTTCTCTCTCTTTACTGTTTTCCAAAATTTTCAGATTTTGTCCATCTTTCTTCTTTGTTTAAAAAAAGAACTCACATAATACTTTCTCTCACTCTCACATTTCCCTTCTTTCTTATTCCCATGTCTTTTCTTCCCTATTCTTATTTCTCAAAATTTCAGCTGTCTTTCCAGTATTCTTTCCTTAATTCTTTATTTTCATCATTCAATTAAATACAAAGATTATGGTTTAATGGTTGTTTAATGGACGGGTCACTAATTTGACCACTAAACCATCACTAATGGTCCATATTAATTACACCCACTTTACCTAATTTTAAATATTTTTTTACCTAACATATCCACTAACTTTTATTATTATTATTATTATTATTATTATTATTATTATTATTATTATTATTATTATTATTATTATTTAATAAATTTTCAAATAAACGTGTTTTAATCTAATAATAATTTTTTTTACTTTAAGAAGCAATTTTAACTTAATTTAAATATTTTATTTATTATTTTTTTACACTAGTAAATTTTTTTTATAAGATATTACATTTTTTCTCCCTTAAGAAAAATCGTCTCCGAATTTTTACTAACTCATTGATGGAAACAAGTGAGGATATCGAGCAAACATATCTTTCTCTCTTTTTCAAGTTGCTTCTTTTCTTGATTGATTATTTCATAGGACTTTCACCAAAGGAATAACTTTATTCCTTAAAATTTTTTCTTTTTAGGCCAAAATTGCAACTGGTTCTACCTCATAAGTCAAATCTTTTCGTAATTCCACTGACTGTCTCTGGAGTATATGTGAAAGATCACTTCTGTACTTTCTCAACATGGATACATGAAAAGCATCATGGATTTGAGATAATTTTGATGATAGTGCAAGTTTATAAGCAACATGGCCGATTTTCTCTACAACATCATAAGGCCCGATAAATCGCGGACTTAACTTTTTTCGTTTACCAAATCGCACTATATCTTTCTATGGAGAGATCTTCCAAAATACCTAATCCCTTACATCATACACAATATCTTTTCTCTTCAGGTCTGCATAACTTTTTTGTCTATCTTGTGCAACTTTTAATCTGTCTCTGATCAGTTTAATTTTATCAGCAGTAATCTGAACCAATTCTGGGCCCACTAATTCTCTTTCTCGGACTTGATTCCAGTATATTGGACCTACATTTTCTTCCATATAATGCTTCATAAGGTGACATGCCTATACTAGAATGGAAACTATTATTATATACAAACTCTATTAATAGAAAATGCTTATCCCAACCTCCTTTGAATTCCATGACACAAGCTTTAAGCATATCCTCCAAATTTTTAAGGCAAAAACCATTGCAGCAAGTTCCAGATCATGAGTAGGATAATTCAATTCATGAGGCCGAAGCTGTCTAGAGGCATAAGCTATCACCTTTCCATGCTGTATTAAAACACATTCCAAACCTTTCCGAGAAGCTTCACTATACACCATAAAACCACCATTGCCTTCAGGAAGAGGAAGAATAGGGGAAGATGTTAAACAAACTTTTAATTTTTCAAAACTTTGCTGACACTCCTCCGTAAATAAACTTCATATTCTTCCTTAGCAATTTGGTTAATGGTGAAGCAATAATAGAGAAATCCTATACAAAACGATGATAATACCCCACCAAGCCTAAGAAATTTCTCATCTCCATAGGAGTTTTTGGCGATTCCTAATTCATCACTGCTTCTATCTTTTTAGGATCAACATAAACTCTCTCTGCTGATATGACGTGACCTAAAAATATCACTTTATCTAGCCA
This sequence comes from Garcia nutans, assembly GCA_947685225.1. Taxonomy (NCBI): domain Eukaryota; kingdom Viridiplantae; phylum Streptophyta; class Magnoliopsida; order Malpighiales; family Euphorbiaceae; genus Garcia; species Garcia nutans. The sequence continues at coordinate 16,287,083 of CANTUV010000032.1, forward strand.
AAACTCACATTTATTAAGCTTGGCATGCAACTGCTTATTCTTCAAGGTTTGTAATACTATTCTCAATTATTCCTCGTGCTCCTCTCTACTTCGAGAATACACCAGAATATCATCAATAAATAGAATTACAAATCTATCCAAATAAGGATGAAATACCCTATTCGTAAGATCCATAAAAGCAGCTGGAGCATTAGTTAACTCGAATAGCATCACTAGAAATTCATGATGCTCATATCGAGTCCTAAAAGCTATCTTTGGCACATCCAACTCCTTAATTTTCAACTGATGATACCCCAATCATAAGTCTATTTTAGAAAAGACTTTAGCTCCTTAAAGTTGATCAAAGAGATCATCAATACGAGGCAAAGGATACTTATTTTGGATAGTGAATTGATTCAACTGTCTATAATCAATGCATAATCTCATGGATTTATCATTTTTTTCACAATCAAAACAGGAGCTCACCAAGGTGAAATGCTAGGCCTACTAAATCCCTTATCAAGTAGTTCCTGCAATTGTACTTTTAGTTCCTTCAACTCTGTAGGAGTCATTCTATAAGAGCTTGAGAAATAGGAGTTGTGCCTAGCTGAACATCAATAGAGAATTCAACTTCTCTATTAAGAGGTAATCCTAGAAGCTCTTCTGGAAATACCTCTGAAAATTCACATACTATAGGAATGTCTTTCAATTTAGACCCTTCTAATTGTGTATCAATCACATGTGCTAGATATGCTTAACAACCCTTTTTATGTAACTTTTTGGCTGTCATAGCAAAAATAACACAAGATGAAAAAAAATTATCTCCCCACAGAATATAAGGGTAGAATTTCCAAGTGGATAAAAAGTCATTTTCTTCTCAAAACAATCAATACTGGCATGGTTGTGAGATAGCCAATCCATTCCAAGAATAACATCAAACTCTTATATAGGCAAGGGAATATGATTTGCTAATAATTTAAAGTTACCTAACCGGACTATGGAATCTCTATACACATGCTCACATAACATAGAAGTCCCTATTAGAAAAACTCACTACTAGTTTATTGTCTAAAGAACTTAGTTTCTCATTTGTATAAATAGCAAATGCATGTGATATGAATTAATGAGTGGAGTCAGGATCAATAAGACTATGAGCTTCTCTTTCAAAAATAGCCAATGTACCAATGACCACCTCAGGGGAGGCTATAGCTTCTTGTTGTGTAATAGCAAACACCCGAGCTTGAGCATGATGTCTAACTATCTGACTAGATGGTATGACCCCATCCTGTCTACCCACACTGTTGTTGTTTCCTCTCCCAGCTCCTCTACCCTGTGACTGAGTTCTACCCCCTCTCCGCGGCATAAATACTGATGAAGCTTGAACAGACTCACTAGGCCTCACTAATATTGGACAGTCTCTTCTGATGTGACCTGTATCACCATACTGATAGCATCCTCTAAAATTGACCATGAATTCTCCACTATGATGTCTACCACTTATAGGACATATAGGTCGTGGTCTCTAATTAACTCTCAGATTGCTACCCTGTCCAAATCTTTGTGCACTAGTAAAGTTACCCGACTGTCTCACTGAACTCTAACTGATTTGGGGTCGATTCATTTATTGGCCTGATCTCACAGATTGACTTCTACTGTTTCCAGGGTAAGGTCTAGAATAGGAACTGCCACCTCTATTCATCTTTCTGTCAACAACTCCCTGAAAAGAGTTGTGAGTTTGTTTTCTCTTCTTATTCTCAAACTCCATTTCTTCTTTTATTAACTTTTCTTTTTCCAATGCATCATCTACCATGGCACAAAAAATACTGGTATAGTTGTTGCGCTCGAATTAACTCTACCACAAAGCGTCACTCGCAAGTATACGAGGTAGCTGTAGCAAAGGTGATCGCCCCAAGGTCGTCTCACAAGGAAGCTAAAGTGGCTAATTGATTATCAGATTATGAATAACAAGTAATTAAAGAAATTTAAATTGCTAAATAATGAAGAAGATTGATTGAAGTTTAAAACGAAGAAAAGTAAACTAGAACTGATGTATTGATTCACTGGATAGAAAGGTCTAGGGTTTGCACTTCTCTGCTACTTATATGCATGTACGGTTATTCCTCTTAACTAATTTAATTTCAAAGATTAAATCTCAAACAACTTAATTAATTGAGTCAAGGAAATAAGCTCTCGCATTCAAACCTCTTACAACTAATCTTGTTATAATTGAAACAATCTTTTTAATAGGTTATATCTCTAATTCACCTAAGTCCTTAATTGAATTGTTCCAGCATTAGACTTCATCTCTCAATCCATCATCTAATACCTTAAACACATAATTGGTGGCCAATCAATTATATATTAACAATATTTCATTCAATCAAGGCTAAAGAAATTATTAGCTAAGAGAATAACCAATTCATACAATCATAGCAGATCCATACAAACCTTAGACTAGATCAAATTAGTTCATAATGCAATCAAACATACTCATCTCATTAATATTCAAAGAAATCAACTTAGACATGATAATGTTCATAAATACAATTTCAATGAAAATAAAGAGATAAAGTTCAAGAACAAAACCAAATTACAAACTCCTTGAAGCTTCTGAAGAATCTCTTGTTCAAATCTTGCAAGAAGGATGTATCAATGGCTAGAACAATCTAATCTAATCTAGTTTAATCCAAAGTGAAATCAAAATCAAAGAAAACAATTGTTAAAACCCTAACTTTGCTCTCTGACGGCTGACACCAGCTCTCAAACTCTCAACAGTCCCGAAACCCTAGCTTCTCTTTCTCTTTTATACGAATTCTCTGCTTTAAAATCCGCTGCGTGTTTAGTTCATGAGGGACACGACCAAGTCAGAAGTGACTTGGCCGTGTTGGAGTGCATTGGAGGGACACGGCCAGTGACTTGGCTGTGTCCCTTGCATGTGTCACCTACTGCTTGTTTCTCTTCTTTTTCTTCTTTGATTGAGTGACACGGCCAAGTCAGAAGTGACTTGGCCGTGTTGGTCCTTTTTGGAGGGACACGGCCAATGACTTGGCCGTGTCCCTTGCCTGTGTCTGTTCTGTGAGATTTAAGTCTTCTTTGCTTTGGATGCAGGTGAGACACGGCCAGGTTGGAGTGACTTGGCCGTGTCTAGGCTTCTTTGGAGGGACACGGCCATTAACTTGGCCGTGTCCCTTGAGTGTGTTCCTCTCTATGCTTGATTTCCATCTTTAGCTTGGTATGGGACACGGCCAGTGACTTGGCCGTGTCCTCTGCCTGTGTCAGCTACTGCCCCTTTCTCTTTTCAATTTGTTTCCTTGCCTTTTTCAACCTAACATAAAACTCAAAATAAACTTTAAATAAGAAGTAAATAGACAATAACCAACAAAACATAAAACCATACTAAAAACTAGATCAAAAACAACATAAACACTGAAATAAACTAAAACTACCAAAATTAATGAAAACACTAAACAAACCGATAAAAACTAACAAAATACCTAAATAAAACAATTATTATCATAATAAACAATACACAAAGTTATAACAAAAACTAATAAAACACTAGTCCCGCGATAATCCCTTATGAATATTGATATGTAGACCTTCATAGAATCTGTTGCACTTGTCTTCTTTCTTAGACACCATGTGATCTACATATTTATATAGCTCTTTAAATTTGTCCACATACTGAAGGACTATCATCCCATCTTGTTTAAATTGGAAAAACAAGTTTTTCTTTTCTTTTCTATAATTACCAGTGATATACTGCTTACAGAACTCTGCCTCAAATGCATTCCATATCAAGCCAGTACCATGAGACTGAACCAGTCTAGTATACCAACTGTCAACTGTACTCCCCAAGAAAGCCCGAATATATCTTAGTTTTTCAGCATCAACAATTCCCATTAGAGAATATGCTTTCTTTAATTTCTTGAGCCAATCATATTCCTTTTTCACAAATCTCAATCATATTCTCTGCTCCACAGTTACGCCAATGTGAAATTATTGCCCAAGCCTGAGGCTATTGTTCTCTTGCAACTATAGCAGTTATAATAGCTTGAGCAAAAGCAGGACCAACATCAATCTAAATTGGTGGTGCAGCAGGTGGAACAGGAGGTACTTGATGTGGAGTAGGTGGATTTACTCCAGATGAGCCTTCTTGTGAAACAGTAATATCATTTTGTTCACTATTCAATGAAGCATCAAAATCTTCTGTTTTGCCGGAAGGTGATGGAGTAGGATCCCTAAGAGGCTGGCCAACGTCTACTAATCTAACCATTCGATTTATTAGAATGGTATTTCTACCACGACCTTTACCACTTCGCATAATGGCAGTATTTTCCTACAAAAATAAATCGCATTATCCATATGTCATTTTCTTTTTATATCTATGACTTATACTCATGCACTATAATGTGAATATATTAGTGTATCTTGCTAAATTTCTATAATTCTTGGTCAAATATTTGTAAAAATTTAAATGCTTTTGATTTTTTTATATATATATATGACTTGAATGCTATGATATGTAAATAAAATTTTGATTTAAAATTTCTTTTAACTCATGCATAATTCCACCCAATATGAATTTTTTTTTAAAAAAACAAATAAATTTGCCCTGGAATTTGAGATATTTACTAGTTACACTGATAACTTAAATTAATTTTTTTTATTACCTAACTTTAATTTTCTATAGTTTTTATATATAAGTCTACAGAATCTATAACCTATGTTCTGATGCCATAAAATGTCACACCCCTTTTTCTACAACTATTAAGGGTGGCCTAATCTTATAAGTCTACTATGTTAATGAATTATGATAAAACATCACTCATAATTAAAATACTTAATATTCTCAAATACACAATCGAATGAATACTAATAATCCTTAAATACACTTTATTATAATTTAAAATATTAAAATAATACTTCTTAAATAAATTTCAACTATATATATGTTGGCTCAACCTTATCTATGCACTGAAGAAGGAATATGATAAGGATGTTCTACTAGTTTATTCTCCAAAATCTGAAATGTTATATATATAAGAAGTGAATCCAACTACTCAGTGAATAGATAAATATGTAATAAGGGAAAACAAATAAAGTTTAATTATATAAATAATATTTAAATAAATATTGTATATAACTCAGCTGGATAAATAAAATTTTATTCTCAGACATTTTTTATATACACTCAAATATAAATTCTTACTGTTCTAATTTCAATCCAAGGGCGCATGATAACTTACCTCACAAGCTCAAGGAGAAATTAACTTCAATACACAAGTGCATAGCGGTTAATCCGGCCAAGGGTAATTTTATAATATTATTAAAATTAAATATCTATCATCAATGTGCGATCAGACAGATTTATAAAAGAGTATATATAAATAATTTATCCAGCATAATATAATTAATCATTTATATATATAAAAATTTAAACTACTATTATTTGTTCTCACTTAATAAGAAAATAATTAATATTCATTAATAAATTATCACTGTAAATAAATTCACTTAATAAATAATTTTCTCAAAATTATATATAAATATAATATTTTTAAAAAAATACAATGTTACATATTTACCCACTTACCTGGGTTAATTATTTTATTTGCTTAACTAGTAGGGTTCATGTGGTACTCTACAAATGCAGCTGGATTTTTTTCTAAAATAATATAAAAATGTTATTTAATTTAAATTATATTTTAATCACTAAAGATGTATGCTATAAATATAACATGTAATTTTGGATCTTTAAATTCTAACGATATTATAGTAAATTAATAACTCCTAAATTTTTTAAAGTAACACTCCAATGAATATTTATCTAATTTTTAAAGTATAATTATCTATCTAATTTTTTTTCTAATAAATATTTTCAATAATAAAATTTTAAACGGTAGAAATTTACTATGTACTCATAATAATTATATACACGATTATATTATATTATTTTAGTTTATTCATTTTAATTATTTCTTACTATTAATAATACTATTAATATTTTAGCTTATTACTATTAATAATATTCATTTATTAACTAACTTATTGATTTGCATATTATATATATTATTAATTTTTAATCTATAATATATATATATATATATTCTTAGTTTTAATAAATTTGTGCTATAAAAAAATGCTAGAATAAGAAAATTATTATTATTATTATTTACTTAAAATTTTTCTATTTGTCATATTTTGTGATACTAATAATATTTACTTCAATATTAATATTGTTTTATTAATTACTTATTTATCTTTAATTTAATTATAGTAATTTATATTGATTCCAATAATATTAAAAATAATAGTATACAATTTATTTAATTAATAATACTTTATTTTTTATTTTCTAACAATTACTCATAATAAAATTACTAAAATAATAATATTTTATATTTAAAATATAATTTACTCATAATATATTTAATTTTAAAAATATAATTAAAATTACTCATAATCCTTTTCAGAATTTACAAAGATTATGGTTTCATGGTTGTTTAATGGACGGGTCACTAATTTGACCACTAAACCATCACTAATGGTCCATATTAATTACACCCACTTTACCTAATTTTAAATATTTTTTTACCAAACATATCAACTAACTTTTATTATTATTATTATTATTATTATTATTATTATTATTATTATTATTATTATTTGATAAATTTTCAAATAAACGTGTTTTAATCTAATAATAATTTTTTTACTTTAACAATTAATTTAAACTTAATTTAAATATTTTATTTATTATTTTTTTACACTAGTAAAATTTTGTTTACAAGATATTACAATTTTAATTTCTTCTTCTGATTTAACAATCCATGCACCAGTTTGGCTTTTTGTCAGCTTATTTGCTTCCTTTTTATTTAAGTTGTAAGCTTGATAAAGAAATTCTGATGAGAAACCTCTCATGTTGCCTAAACTTTCAGGTAATAATAAGTAGGTGAATTCTCCATGAACATAAGAATTGGACGTTTCTCCAAATATAAGCGTAATAAATTCAGAATCTCCATTATTATACAACCATGAAAGAGTTCCTGGAATTAGAGGTACAAAATCTCCTTTTTTTAAGCTTTAATATTGCCTCTTTGATGAGTTAGGGAGCACCACTCCTGCCATTCCTTCTGAACCTGCAAAAATAAGAATTATAATTGTGATTGCGTTGTTTGTGAAGGCTATTACGTCTAAACCTTATCCAGAAAATAAAATTAATGACACTAAAGTAGAATATAAGGGCAAAGTTTGGTAGGGATGTGCACATGCCGGGTTGGGTCTTTGGCCCTTGCCCTCAGTATGATCCGAAAACATTTTAGCCAAAAATGGGTTTTGAAAAAAATTCTAAATTTACTATATTTTTAAAATACATTCAAATTTATAAAAATTTATTATTAGTTTACCAAAATATTAGATTTTTATAAGTTTATTATAAGTTTATTATGGATTTATAATGAATTTATAAATTTTAAATAATTTATTATGAGTTTATAATAAACTGATTAAAATACACGTAGTAAAAAAATAAAAAATTTATAAAAAAATTGGCAGATAGTGTTATTTTAAAAGAAAAATGGAGCTGAAGCTAATGGGCCGGGCCATTCAAGTCAAGACCATTTTTTTTATATTTTGTCAATTATTAATGTTATAATTTTTATTGGTCTCCTTTTTTTTGCATCTTATTTTTAATACTATAACTTTTATTTTACAAACTATACATTAAAATCATTATAATTATTCATAAATATTAATATAATTAATTAATTTTATTTTTTTTAAATACTTTGAGCTAGCCAAGGTATTTCTCCTTCAGTTCGAAGCCAGACTGAGGTGGCATCGAGCTGCTCTATTGAGCTTGAAGCTTGATCCATTCTTTTCGAGCCCATCCCAACCCAGATGCATAGCCCTAATATTTGAATAACTGCAGTATAGACTGAAGATATGTTGTAATTCTATATGGTATGATATGCTTATTATCTTCAGAAAGATCGTGTGGTTTAATATAGTTAAATAAAATATTTTCATTTCATTTAATGATGTTTTATAAGATTTTAATAGGTTATAAAATGCAAAATAGATAAGCATATGTTTGGTATTTTAAAATTTTATTGATGATATTTTTGTATTTGTAACATAAAATTTCAAAAATAATGAAAAACAATCAAATTTATGGTTTTAAAAACTCAGTAAAATATATAATTTTTAAATTATGAAATTACCATGAAAAATTATATCATGAAGATAAAAATCAAAATAATTAAAAAATTAAAAAATCTCATATCTTATAAGACCATGAGAAACCATAAAACAAACAAAAGGTAATGGTATACTTACATTCAATAACATAACCCATTGTTTTGGTGGCATCAGAAATGTGGGGAAGAGTGTTAGATTAATTTTAATTAATCTACTTTAAAGTGGCACATGTTAGCAATAATATGTCTAATTCTAATATAATGGAAGACCCAATTTGATGGTAGTTGGGTCATGAAAGGGCATTAGAATTAGTTGGGTCATAATGATACCTTTTCCCCTCACTTTATGATTAACGGTTAAAAGAAGGCAGAGTTTAAGAAAATTAATTCCCTGCCATTATGGTAATTGACTCTCATCATTATTATAAAATAACGATTCTCCACCATCAGAGAATAATGAAAAGAAAGGAAAGAAGGAGAGGGGAAATAATCTCTTTATCACAGATTAAGCAATGGATCAAGGTATGCAATTACTATATCGTTTCTAATCAATCAATTCTAGGCAAGTATGATCTAGGATTTCCGCATTATAGTTTTTCTTTATGGCTTTCAATTGGTATCAGAGCCTACTTGTTCTCGAATTGATGGTATCGACGATACTGTGCATAAAAGTCGATCTTGTCGTCCAGGGATTTCAATATGATTTAACTTCCATTTATCCAGAATTTAATTGATTTCATTGTATTGTTTTGGAGGAGATATTATAAGATTAATTAGCAATACAATGTATTAAAGTTGGGTAAATCTTAACTGTTTTGATCCATTGAAGTTCGAAACCATGGATCGGTGGGATTTATCTACCCTGCTGCATAAAGGACTTATAATATTAAATTTGTTTTGAAATGGATGAATTTATCAGCTGTCAAAAGGCGAAATCCAATTGGTTTTGTCTCGCATAATTGAATTGTTTGTTTTATTATGTTGAATTATTATGATAAAGCATACATATGTTGGTATGGACATGAATAGATGTCATTATTGATGTCATTAATATTACTGTTAAAAAGGACAAACATTCTGCTTATTGATTTCTCACTTGATATGTACATTGGTTTATGTATGTATCAAATGATATGAGTTTATGATGAAATGGATTATGTTTTGTCCTTTATGGCATATGGTTATATTATTTTAACATTATATGAAAAAAAAAATCGAAACATATGATGGATGATTAAATGCTTATGAATGGTGGAGTTTATGAATTTTGTCTTCTTTAGATCATTTTCTGCATAATTTTTTATGATTACATGGTGATTTTATTTGACCATGGTTATTGGTTCTTATGGCATATTCCATTATCATTATATTATAATTAATTAATATTTTGGACATGAACAATTCATAATGTATAGTTAATTATGTCTTGTTTTATTGAATTGTTGTGCCAATTTATCATTTAATAGTATAATGGTATTGAAAGAATTTGAAATTTTAATTTGTCTTATAAAGTTTACATAGATTAAATATTTAATGCATGGAAAGCTTGCTAGTCACCAAAGTGACCTTGCTTGAATTTTATTTAAACATTTAATTACGTAATTTCAATTGTTCAATTTATTATGATGCTGATAGATGACATTAAAGTTTAAATATTGATTGAACAATTGAGTTTATTAATTATAACGTTAGGAGGTTACCCAAAGGTAGACCATTACTATAATTAATAACATTAAAGGGATTTTCATTTATACTTAGTAAATATGAATGTTGAGTTTATTAATTATAACGTTAGGAGGTTACCCAAAGGTAGACCATTACTATAATTAATAACATTAAAGGGATTTTCATTTAATAACATCCATATTCACTATAGTATTATTTAAAGTCTGTTAAAGTATTTATTTATTTATTTTTTCTTTCTTTTGGCATCATTAAAGACTAAAGCTATGTGTTTAAGTATCGCCCAAAGGAGAACTTAAATGCATGATTAAATTTAGAATTAGTTTGAATCCATTTAAATTTTCTCAAAGCATTAATGTGTGAGTATATGTATGGTGTTTGCAGCTTCTTATAATGTGCTTGCTATGGGTAATGGGTTGATTAAGTTCAATGGACTGAACTATGCTGAGTGGTCCGAGCAAATCCATTATCAGTTAGGGATTTTAGACTTGGACTATGCAATAGTTTCTGAACAACCCGAAGCCATTACTGAAACCAGTACGGAAGCTGCAAAATCTCTTTACGAGGCTTGGCAGCGATCTAATAGGCTGAGTTTGAACTTAATGAGGATGACTATGGCTGAAAATGTTAAGCCATCCATGCCTAAAACGGACAATGCAAAGGAGTTCATGTTGAGAATTAAGGAATACTCTCAATCGGACATAGCCAATAAGTCTATTGTAGGGACTCTAATGAGTGAGCTGACGACCAAGAAATTTGATTGGTCACAACCCATTCATGATCATGTGACTAGTATGCAAAACTTGGCAGCTAAACTGAAATCGATGAGTATGGATGTGAGTGAGTCTTTCTTGGTTCAGTTTATCATCAACTCACTTCCTGTTGAGTTTGGCCAGTTCCAGGTGAATTACAACACCCTTAAAGAAAAATGGAACTTTCAGGAAATTAAGGCCATGTTGGTTCAAGAGGAAGGGAGATTAAAGAAGTTAAAGGATCACTCTATTCATCTCACATTTCATAATGAAGCTGGTGGCAGCAAGAGTAAACCGGGGAAGAAAGGCAAGAAAAGGGACAAGGCCCCAATGAAGGTTAATGAAGGCCAAATCCATAAGGAATTGAAGTGCTATTTCTGTAGGAAGACTGGCCACTTCAAGAAGGATTGTCCAAAAAGGAAGATTTGGTTTGAAAAGAAAGGTATGTATTATGTTTATGTATGCTTTGAATCAAATCTTATTGAAGTGCCTAATAATACCTGGTGGTTAGATTCTGGTGCAACTACTCATGTGTCAAATGTTGTACAGGGATTCCTTTCAATCCAGCCCATAAACGAAACTGAAAAGTTCTTATATATGGGAAACAGAATGAAGGCACAGATAGAAGGAATTGGGACTTACAGATTGATCTTGGAGACTGGATGTCATCTGGATCTTGAAAAGTGTCTTTATGTTCCTGAATGTGCTCGTAATTTAGTTTCTGTTGGAAAGTTGGATGATGTGGGTTTTAGTTTCAAGATTGGTAATGGTGTGTTTTCATTGTATAAACTTAAGTACTATTATGGTTCTGGTACTCTTATTGACAGTTTGTATCTTTTTAATCTTGATAATGACTTTATTGAATCCCTATTTCATGTTGAACATAGTATAGGTAATAAACGTAGTGCACATAATGAATATTCTGCTTTTCTGTGGCATCAACGATTAGGTCACATATCCAAAAAAAGGGTGTTGAGGTTAGTAAAAAGTGAAATCTTACCTAAATTGGATTTTGCTGACTGGGACGTGTGTATAGATTGCATTAAAGGTAAGCAAACTAAACACATATCAAAGAACCCATCCATGAGAAGCAGTGAACTTCTTGAACTTATACACACTGATATATGTGGTCCTTTTAATGTTCCATCATGGGGAAATGAAAGATATTTTATCACCTTTATTGATGATTTTTCACGATATAGTTATATATATTTATTGCATGAAAAATCTCAATCAGTGGACGTCCTAGAGGTGTTCATTAATGAGGTGGAAAGGCAGTTAAATAAAAAGGTGAAAATTGTTAGATCTGATAGAGGTGGTGAATTTTATGGTAAATTTGATGAAAATGGACAATGTCCAGGTCCATTTGCAAAGTTCCTTGAAAGTCATGGCATATGTGCACAATACACAATGCCTGGTACACCTCAACAAAATGGTATAGCTGAAAGACGTAACCGTACTCTTATGGAAATGGTTAGAAGTATGCTAAGTTATAGTACTGTTCCTTTGTCCTTGTGGATGCATGCATTAAAGACTGCCGTTTATCTGCTTAATAGAGTTCCTAGTAAGGCAGTTCCTAAGACACCTTATGAACTATGGACAGGAAGGAAACCTAGTTTAAGGCATCTTCATGTTTGGGGTTGCCCGACAGAAGTAAGGATTTATAATCCACAAGAGAAGAAGCTTGATGCAAGAACCATTAGTAGTTATTTCATCGGCTATCCAGAAAAGTCAAAAGGGTTCAGGTTTTACTGTCCTAACCATAGTACGAGAATAGTTGAGTCTGGTAATGCTAGGTTCATTGAGAATGGTCAATCTAGTGGGAGTGGTGAACCACGTAAGGTGGATGTTAGCGAGACTCAAGTTGGAGATCCTATTCAGTTGGAATCCTCTACAAGTATTGTCTCTCCTTTGGTTTCTGTTCCACTTGTTGTATCACATTCTAACAACATGACTGAACAACAAAATAACATTCCAAACCCACAAGATGAATATGCTAATGATGAATCTGCTAACAATGATCAAGTTGCAAATGAACAAGAGATTCCACAAGAAATAGCATTACGTAGGTCAGTAAGGCAAAGAAGACCAGCTATTTCGAATGATTTTATGGTTTACTCTCTTGAACATGAATGCGAATTGAGCATTGCTAAATATCCAGTCTCATTCCAGCAAGCCATGGAATGTAGCAATTCTGAAAAGTGGTTTAATGCTATGAAAGAAGAGTTGCAATCAATGGATGATAATCAAGTCTGGGACTTAATTTTGTTGCCTGAAGGTTCAAAGCAAGTCGGTTGTAAATGGGTCTTCAAGACCAAACGAGACTCAAAGGGCAACATAGAAAGGTATAAGGCCAGACTTGTAGCCAAAGGTTACACTCAAAAGGATGGCATTGACTACAAAGAGACCTTTTCTCCAGTTTCAAAAAAGGACTCTTTGAGAATTATTATGGCTTTGGTGGCTCATTATGATCTAGACCTTCACCAAATGGATGTAAAGACCACCTTTCTTAATGGTGACTTAGAAGAGGAAGTTTATATGGATCAACCGGAAGGTTTCATGGCCACGGGAAAGGAAAACTTAGTGTGTAAATTAAAGAAGTCAATATATGGATTGAAACAAGCTTCCCGACAGTGGTATCTCAAGTTCAATGATACTATTCTGTCATATGGTTTTGTAGAAAACACCGTTGATCGGTGTATCTATATGAAGGTCAGTGGGAGCAAGTTTATTATGTTAGTCCTATATGTTGACGATATTCTTCTTGCTACGAATGATGTTGGACTGTTGCATGATGTTAAGGCTTTTCTCTCTAAGAACTTTGAAATGAAAGATATGGGTAAGGCATCCTATGTGATAGGAATAGAAATATTCCGTGATAGATCACAAGGATTGTTAGGGTTATCTCAAAAGGCTTACATTGATAAAGTATTAGAGAGATTTAAGATGGAAAAGTGCTCTGCAAGTATAGTTCCAATTCAAAAAGGAGATAAGTTCAGCGGGATGCAATGCCCTAAGAATGATTTGGAACGTAAGGAAATGGAGTATATTCCCTACGCTTCAATAGTTGGGAGTCTAATGTATGCTCAAACATGTACTCGACCGGATATCAGTTTCGCTGTCGGAATGTTAGGGCGATATCAAAGTAATCCTGGAATGGATCATTGGAAAGCTGCAAAGAAAGTACTTAGGTATTTACAAGGCACTAAGGATTATATGCTCACGTATAGAAGGTCAGACCATCTTGAGGTGGTGGGATACTCGGATTCAGACTATGCTGGTTGCGTAGATTCGAGAAAGTCTACATTTGGTTATATGTTCCTTTTAGCTGGAGGAGCAGTTTCATGGAAAAGTGGAAAGCAGTCTGTCATTGCTACTTCCACTAAGGAAGCTGAATTTGTGGCATGCTTTGAGGCCACTGTTCATGGATTGTGGTTTCAGAATTTTGTCTCAGATCTAGGCATTGTCGACAATATTGATAAACCGTTGAGAATTTATTGTGATAATTCCGCAGCTGTTTTCTTCTCTAAGAATGATAGGTATTCTAAAGGTGCAAAGCACATGGATTTGAAATACCTATCTGTGAAAGAAGAAGTGCAAAAACGTAAAGTGTCAATTGAGCATATTGGTACTGATATGATGATAGCGGATCTGTTAACTAAAGGCTTACCGCCCAAGACTTTTATTGGCCATGTTGAAAGGATGGGTATTATAGATAAGTCCTTGTTAGTATGATTTTCAGACTTGTATGTATATACATTATGGTTGTTTGCTTGTATTGTTATGACACTTTAGAATTCAATTAAAGTTGTGTTTTTGCTTATTGTTATCCACATTATGAATGTATACGATTAAAGTTTAGTGTGATAACAATACCGGAGAAAAATTTTCATATTTCTCAATTAAAGTTAACGTAGATTGAATGGTTCTGTGATATATGGAAGGAATCTTGTCGATTATTGACTTGTGACCTCCATAATCTGATCGTTTCAATTCTACTTAAAGATATTCTGATGAATCCATTATAAACATCCGTGATTCATCATATGGTTTATACATGTGCCAAGTGGGAGATTGTTAGATTAATTTTAATTAATCTACTTTAAAGTGGCACATGTTAGCAATAATATGCCTAATTCTAATATAATGGAAGACCCAATTTGATGGTAGTTGGGTCATGAAAGGGCATTAGAATTAGTTGGGTCATAATGGTACCTTTTCCCCTCACTTTATGATTAACGGTTAAAAGAAGGCAGAGTTTAAGAAAATTAACTCTCTGCCATTATGGTAACTGACTCTCATCGTTATTATAAAATAACGATTCTCCACCATCAGAGAATAGTGAAAAGAAAGGAAAGAAGGAGATGGGAAATAATCTCTTTATCACAGATTAAGCAATGGATCAAGATTAAGCAATGGATCAAGGTATGCAATTACTATATCGTTTCTAATAAATCAATTCTAGGCAAGTATGATCTAGGATTTCCGCATTATAGTTTTTCTTTATGGCTTTCAAAGAGTAAATCGTCCAGGCTGAAGAACAAATCTTAATGCACCAAACCCTGCCTCGGCTAATTCAAAACTTGACCAAACCTTGACTGAGCCACCTTCTCCTTCAAATAATGCCTTTTGAGGAAACTTTGGTGATAAGTCAAAATCCATGGCTCGCGCTGTCACTTCCTTAAATAATCACTATTCAGCACCCAAAAAAAATGTTATGTTTGGAGAGCGGACATCTAAAACTTGAACCAGAGATCTAATTAAGCAGGAGTGCTATATGCTCTTAAGTATAAAATTATATGTATTTTTTTAGAAAAAAAAATTAATAGGTATAAGATTTAGTAAGATGGGCGTCAGGCATGTTAAATTTTATATTTATATCATTTATTTTCGTTGAATTATTAAAAACATTTTTATAAATATTTTGGTCGGTCACCTTTTAATTGTTAATTTAAAAAATGATAACACCTAACAATTATCATGTCGTTAATAGTCAGAATATAATGGTATTTTTTGCCCAAAATATAACTGTATGCAAATACTTTAAATTACAATAAGAAGGCAAGCACTTGGCAGGATCAAAAGCTTGATTAAAAAAATATATTGTTAGAGATTGAAATATGAAAGGCAATAAAGTAACCAGTACAAAAATTATCTAATATAATACTAATGGATAATTCATTTTTAAAAAAAAAATAATAAAAAAAGAGCATATATACCTCAAAGAAAGAAACAAGCTTCTAGTTTAAAAGTAGAAATGTTGAGTAACTATAATACAAAGTTGATAAACTATATATGATGAGAAATGGGGTAATTTTTCACCTCTATTTATAGAAAAGAGTTTTTGAAAGTAAAGCATTATTAGGTAGAGAGTAGCTGATCTGCTTAATTAGAAATTAAGCAATACTTAACATTGTCCACAAACAAGCGCTAAACTAGGATTTTAAGAGAAGGAGAAATGTGTTCATCATAACTTTCATAAATCCATCATTTTATAAATTTATTAATATATTAATAATTCACTTTTATTTGTCAAAGAGATCAAATTAACTAAAGAAAAATATTAATATACATATATATGTGTGTGTAATATTTATGTATAGACTTTTAAATTTACTTGAGGATACATAAGAAAGAAAAAAAGAAAAAGAAAACAAAATGAAATCACGAATGTAATTTCTTAAAAATAATTGAACCAAAAATCATCGCGTAATATTTAAATAAAAATAATAAAATAAAAATAAACAACAAAGAGAATAAATTTAAAAAAAGACATTTAAAAAATAAAAATTTAATCTTATATTCTTTCTTTTTTAAAAAAAATTATTACATTTTCAATTTCTTCTTAATTTTTTAATTTATTAGATGAATTCAAATTAATTTGGTTGAAAATTTTGCCCTTATTATATTTTTTGTGGCTTAGTAGTTTATAACCCATTTAAAATGACACCTTATTCTACGAGGATAAAGTTAATTTAAATTTAAAATGATCAGTTTATAAAAAAAAATATTAAAAGAAAAATATAGAGACAGATAACTTGGTTCTTCTTCCTCCCTAATTTTTTTATGCTAAAGAAAACCATGAGAGTTTCTTTTAGATTTGAGGTGTGAATAATTTCTGATGACTCTAGTAGCCACCGGATATTCTGCAAATCAACACAGGATCTGATATTACTGCTTCCGCTTTAAGGTCAATCCTTCTTATATTTTCTTACAATGGTATTAGAGCCTAGATTGGCCATGATATTTATATCATATTATGCCTATATGATGTTGATAATATGTTTATAATTTGGTACAAAACATATTAGTGTTTTGTAAGATAATGTAATTTTTTGTTAATATTGGACTTTTACTAATATCTCCCTATATATTTATCCAAATTGCATGAAATTTTAACCATAGACTCTCCATTATATGAAGATATGATTTGAAAATTTTCATAATTTTTAGACTTGTGTACTTTGAAAATTTTAAAATTAAATATTCTATTCTTTCATTTTAAAAACATGATGAACATCCATATTCTGGAACGATTTTCTCTCTCCATAGATTGCCTTAGTGTGTGATCTTTAAAGAGCTTTCCAATGATATGTTATTTGTAAAATTTTGCTTACAAATAAGAGATATATAAGTGTCAAAATTTCACTGCCTAAAATAGATGAAAAAATGAATTCTGCATTTTATAAACAATATTTAGGCAGAAGATTTGGAAGGCGTGTGAGGGCATGTCCAGTGTCCTTTTTTGGTGTTCTTAGTGCCATTTTAAAGGGGTTTTAATGAATTTTATAATGATATATTATGTGTACATGTTTGGAGTATGAAACAGATTAATTGTTTAACAAAATTTTTAAAGGGGTTCGATAGATATGTTCTATCAAATTGTGTATTGCAACAATTAAATTATGTCATATGTGATGATTATGAGCCTAGCAAAATGTTTGAATGTATGATATAGATGATGAATTTTAGTAATTTAATTATGAAAACGAGCCTTATGTCCATTATATATATATATATATATGTATGTATACTTGTAGATATGGCAACAAAGAATATGATTGGTGATTTGTCCACCAATGAAAAATTAGATGGAACAAATTATGACGTCTAGCATAGGAATATTCAATATCTCCTTTAATAAGCATGAGGTTTTAGAAACCTTAACAACTACTATGGCTAAGCCTAAGGATACTAGTAGTGATCAATATCAATAGAATTTGGCTCCCTACCAATAGTGGTCCAAGAAGGATTGTTGTGCATGCAGTAGTCTAAGAAGGATCATTCTGCTAGCTATACTACAATGTATTGAATGCACAACGAATTAATTTGAGAATTTGAGAATTGTCTCATAGCTAAGGACATATGGGACAAGCTTAAGGTCACCTTTGGACAGACATCCACCATAAGACTTCATGCCTTGAACTTAAAATGGATGCAATATACAATGGACCCAAAACACAGTGTGGCTATGCATCTTCATGTCATAAGTGCCATGATTCATGACCTTAAAGCTGTCGGGCATG
Source organism: Garcia nutans (assembly GCA_947685225.1). NCBI lineage: Eukaryota > Viridiplantae > Streptophyta > Magnoliopsida > Malpighiales > Euphorbiaceae > Garcia > Garcia nutans. The sequence continues at coordinate 16,305,224 of CANTUV010000032.1, forward strand.
AGATTAGTGATGAGGAACAAATTTTAAATGTGATTCATTCACTTCCTGATGAGTCTGACTCCTAAAAAAACTTTAAACTCTTCATGGCTCATAGTGAGCATGTCAAGACCTTTTCAGAGATGGCTAGGTAGGTAGAGCATCAAAAGGCGCTTGGGCCTTCCAATGTTGTGCTTGTTGTCCAAGGTGGAAAACTTAAGGGAAACAATCATAATCAAGGGAAGCACGCTAAAAAAGGTCATCGCCCTTCTCAAAATTCTGGACCTAAAGGTGGTATTGCCAAACAACAACAAAATAAGGGCCATAGAGAGAAGAACTTTGGCACGTTTAAAGTGTTACAATGGCAGTAATAAGGGTCACTTTTCTTGAGATTTTCTCGAGCCAAAGAAGGTACCTTCCTCCACTATCTCTATTAAACTATTTGTTTGCTCTCATGTACTAGTTGCTAACTCTCTTCCTAATTGGATTGCAGACTCATGAATAAGCAAGCATATAGTTCGAGATCGAGCTAGATTCATGGATTGCCATGATAGGTAATGGTATTAAGGAAGACATCCTCAAAATCGAAACATACCAGCTCAAACTACATGGAGTAGGAAACACATTACTTTTGCATGATGCTCTCATGCATCTAGAGTGCGATGTAGTTTCTATTATTTCATTATTAAAATTGGGATTCTATTTTTATGTAGTTTAGATATTTTGTATCATGGTAACGTGTTTGGCCAGGGAATTTCAAGGAACAGTTTCTTTGTTCTTGACTTAGATGGTGATTTTAATAATAATTTCATGATAGCCTTTGCCTTTAATTTTAATAGTGATTCTGAGTCTATTAAATGGTATGTTAGACTTGGTCATATTAGACAACATAGAATGAGTAGACTAGCTAAAGAAGGTCTTTTAGATCAGCTTACTAAAGTTAAGTTGCCTAGATGTGAGCAATGTTTAGCTAGTAAAGCAAGTAAGAAGAGTTTTGGTAAGGCTTCAAGGGCATCGAGTCCCTTAAAATTAGTCCGTTCAGACATGTGTGGACCTTTAAAAATTAAGGCTTGTCATAGTGCCATGTATTTTCTCACTTTTATAGATGACTATTCACACTATAGGTATGTGTACCTATTGTCTCGTCGTTATGAAGCACTTGAAACCTTTAAACGTTTTGTGGCAGAAATAGAGAACCAAAAGGAACGAAGATTAAACAATCTTCGAAGTGATCGTGGTCATGAATATCTCTCTGATATGTTTAGAGAACATTTTGAGGGAAAAGGTATACATAGACAGCTCACGATTCTATATACTCCATAACCTAATGGTGTTATGAAGTGAAGGAATCGTACATTGCTTGACATGGTTAGGTCAATGATGGCACAAGCTAACCTCTCCATTAATTTTTGGGGGGATGCTTTACTTACTGCTAATTACATCCTTAATCATTTACCGAGTAAAAGTGTACTTGCACAACCTACGAGTTACATAATGGTAAAAAGCCATCTTTGGATCACTTTCGCTTGTGAGGGTCGGCATGCTATATGCCTAACCTAACCCCATAAGCACGATAAACTAAGTCCAAAAGCAACTAAAATGGTGTTCATTAAATATCCTGAATATTCTAAAGGATAATGTCATGTTTGGTGAACACCCAAATGGTGGCATGATGGAGATTGATTCCCATAATGTCAATTTTCTTAAGAATGTGTTTCTAAATGTTAGTGAAATAAGGGGGAACCTTGAGTGTATGAGTTATTAGAAAGTCCACAACTATCTATTAGTGAAGGAGAGGAATTAAGATCTTACCAAGTCACTAAGGATAGTGAAATTTCACCAATTACTGAAGATATTGGGAATAATCCTACTATCTTAAATGGTGAAAACTTGCCTAAAAATGAAAACTCATCGAAAAAAGAGGTTAGTCCTCAAGATCCAACCTTAGAACATGAGGATGGTCCTCAAGTTCAGAATTCAAACTTAGAACGTAAGGTTAGTCCTCAAGTTCAAAATCCTACACCTATTCAGGATAGTGGGAGAGGTTTTTTATTTGGTCAGGTAAGTAATGGAGGTCCAAGATTACAAAGGAGTGAGGTGAAAGAGTTCCCCAGCGGTATTTCTAAATCGAAGGGGAAATATTTCTTTGCGCCCCTTTGGAGATTAAGGAACCTACTTCTTTTGAAGAAGCCAAGGATTCACTAAATAGTAAAGAATAGATGGATGCTATGAGTGTAATATCCCATATAAAACCCCAAAATTTTTTTTGAAAATATTATTGGTTGAGAATTAATTAATGATTTAAAGTATATGTATAAATATAATTAAGGAAAATGAAGGAGATGTGTATATGTTGTATATATGTAGATATATACATTATATACAAGTCAATATCATATTTGGTCTAAAGATATTTTTATTATTTCAATAGTAATTAATTAAGTGATAGTGGAAGATGATAGTATAATATTATATTAATTAATTACTTGGTGGAGAGTGAATTGGGGACATGTGTTTGGTTAAAAGAGTAGTGTGTGGTTTGAGTTGTGGTTGACTTTCATCTTCATCTTCTTCTTTCTTCTTTGGGCCGGCCACCACCTTCATCAAGGGAAAGAGATTTTGTTCTTCCTAACTCAAGCAATTGAAGGATTTCAAGTGATCAAGTTGGAGTTTTAAGGATTTTTCTTTATATTTGGTAAGTTTCCAACTTAGTTCTTTGATTTCCTTTGAGAGTGTGTATATGAGGTTGTTAGATGTTGAAGTAGTTGTGCTTATGGTTGATTTTGGGTATGTTTGAAGTTCTTGTGTCTAGATAACTTTGTATTTGGGGTTGGATTGAAGAAAAAGGGTTAATTTGGTAAAGAGAATAAGAGTTGTGGATTGTGTGATTTTTGAGTTGTGAAATATGGTTATGATTGTGTATTGTTGATTGTGTTTGAGTTATTTTGATGTTTACATAAGTGTCATTTGGTATAATGATGATTTTGGTTGAGTTGTGTGGAGTTAAAAGGGGGTGATGAAAGATGTTTGTGGGTTGAGGCATTATTGTGGCGATATCAGGTTTTTGGCCAGACACACCCAGTGGCACGGCAATGTCTTTGGGCGTGTCGATGGTTCTGTTTTCAATGTTAGTGACACGACCAGTGATACGTCCATGCCACTGAGCATGTCACAGCTTCTGTGGTGTTATAGTTTTGACACGTAAAGTGATACGCCCATATCACTGAGCATGTCATAGATACTGTGTTGTTGAAGATTGACATGTGCAATGATACGCATATGTCACTGAGCGTGTTATAGCTTCTGTGTTGTAGGAGAATTGATACGTACAGTGACACGCCCATGTCACTGAGCATGTCAAAGCTTCTGTGTTAAGCTTCTGGATTGACACACCTATGTCACTCAATTCGCTCAACAACACGAGCGTGTCCATAACCATGCCCTAGATAGTGCTTTTCCTTATTTCTTATGTGTATCACTAAGTGAGTATTTATAATCACATTTGGTTTAGGCTTTGAAGAGAATTGAGTTATCAATCCAAGTGTTGAGGGATATCTTGGAAGAGGAGGTTGAATTGGTGTTTGTTGCTCTTAGAGGTAAGTACAAACTTTGATTGATTACATACATTTACATGACGTTGGGACTTAACACAATTGGTTGGAAAAATGTGTTAAGTTACTTGATATATTATTGATGAATGAGAAATATGTTATGATATGCATAATGTGAATTATGTTGATGTATCAAAGAAATTGAGTAGTATGTTGTAAATGAAAAGAAATATGGAAAAACGTCATGAGATATGTGAAAATGTAATGTAACAAGTTGATATTAATATAAAAGAGAAAAGTGAGAAAAAGATGATATAATAAGGCAATGTGCCTAATTTGATCATGAGAAAATGAGAAAAGAATTTGAGAATAGAATTATGAAAGAATTTGATAATGAGAAATATGAATAACCTGTGTGCCTAGTATGTTATTCAATTTTCAGAGTTCTGGATTTGGTGACATGCCTATGAATTGCTAGACAGGTAAAAAGACCGGGTCGTAAGCCGGGCCCGGCTGATAAATGTGATGTTTTTGAGGTAAAAAGATCGGGTCGTAAGCCTCAAAAATAAATCCTTGAAGCTAGACTGAGTGAAAAGACCAGGTCGTAAGCTCATATCTAGTTGGATTATCCATGGATATATTACCTACGGGGTTAGACACAAGGTGTCATTATGGACCAAAGGTGTAACTCTGAAATTTGAATAGCATATTAGATCCTTTTTGGGCCCATGCTTGCCTTTGCTTTAATGTGATTTATGAATTGAGATACAATTGTTTAATATAATGTTATAATTTGTGATATATATGTGTTGTGCATTGACATTTCATTTGGACTATATTGTTATCAAAGTTTGTACTACTAAGCTTTTGGCTTAACGCGATTATAGTTCATCGCGCAGGTGACAGGATAGATCCGATTGAGCCGGAGAGTTTAGCCAGACCGAGTTGAGTCTAGACTTGAGATTTTGATATCAGAGTTGTTAGTGGAATATCTAGATCAGAGACAAACTGTCAGCATGTATAAATCTTATATTTTTGTACATATTGATTTTGATGTATATATAAATGTATATTCCGCTGCTTATTAAAAATATTTTAAATAAACTTTTGAGTGATGATGATACATATATGTTTTAACAAGTAATGTTTTATTTACTAATTATAAGATATCAATGAATTGTTTTAAGTTTGCACGGGTTTTTAAAAGTGAAGTTTTGTTTTTGTTTAAATGGTTGTGACATCCTTGTATCCACTATACGTATATTACATATATGAGTGTATGTAGTGTACGTATATTGTGTATAAGGTTGTTACATTTGTTTTGGTATCAGAGCCTAGGTTTGAGGTTCTCAACCTAGGTGAATTATAAGAAAAAGAAAATTGAGATTTCAAAATATGGTTTTTAAATATGATACATGCATTGGCACTGGCAGTTTCTGATCTTTGATGTAGCAATCTATCTTGCCTGTGACTGAATTGCATTCTAAGTCCTTAGGATTTGATGTTTTGGTGAGAAATCCTTTAGGGCATAGTATTATAGTTAGCAAGGTGCATCGTAATAGTCCAATTGTGGTTCATGATGAGGAGTTTCTTGGTGATTTGATTGAGATGACTTTCAAGGAGTATGATTTAATTTTAGGCATGGATTGGTTATCTAAGCATGGGACTATGGTAGATTATCAGAAGAAGTGTCTTACCTTGAGAACCTGTGATGGTAGAAGTGTGATGGTATCTAGTAAGCAGAGACATCTTTCATCCATGTTTGTTTTAGCTGTTGCAGCTAGGAGAATGATTCAGAAAAGATGTGAAGCTTATCTTGCTCATATTGTAGATACCAGAGTTATGGGTTCCCGGCTAGACAGTATACCCACAGTTGCTGAATTTTCAGATGTTTTTTCTGAGGAGTTGCCAGGGATACCTCCTGAGAGAGAGGTTGAGTTTGGTATTGATTTGTTACTTGCTACCACTCCCATCTCTGTGACTCCTTATCGTATGGCACCTGCTAAGTTGAGAGAGCTAAAGGTGCAGTTGCAGGAGCTATTAGATAAAGAGTTTGTTCGCCCTAATGTGTCTCCGTAGGAAGCGCCTATTTTATTTGTGAAGAAGAAGGATGATACTTTAAGATTGTGCATTGATTATAGGCAGTTGAATAAGGTGACCATCAAGAATAAGTATCCTTTACCTATAATTTATGGTTTCTTTGATCAGTTAAAGGGAGCAGTAATTTTCTCTAAGATTGATTTGAGATCAGGGTACCATCAGTTGAGAGTTAGAGATGAAGATGTACCTAAGACAGCTTTTCGTATAAGGTATGGGCATTATGAGTTTTTGGTGATGCCTTTTGGGTTGACGAATGCACCAGCAGCTTTTATGGATTTGATGAACAGAGTGTTCAAACCATATTTAGATCAATTTGTGGTGGTCTTCATTGATGACATCTTGGTGTATTCGCATAATGAGGAGGATCATGACAAGCATCTGCAGATTGTATTGCAGACTTTGAGAGAGAAGCAGTTGTATGCTAAGATGTCTAAATGTGAGTTTTGGCTTGATCAAGTGACTTTTCTCGATCATGTGGTCACTAGATGGTATTAGAGTTTATTCGAGTAAAGTTTAGGCCATTTTGAATTGGAGTTCACCGAAGACTGTGACAGAGGTTAGAAGTTTTCTGGGTTTGGCTGGCTATTATCGGTGATTTATGAAAGGTTTTTCTATGATAGCTACTCCACTCACCAGATTACTTCGAAAGGGAGTTAGATTCGTGCAGACAAATCAGTGTCAGGCGAGCTTTGAGCAGCTGAAGGAGATGTTGACTCAAGCTCCTGTTCTTACCCTGCTTGTAGAAGGTAAATCATATGTGATTTACAGTGATGCTTCACATAATGGTTTAGGTTGTGTTTTGATGCAAGAGGATAGAGTCATTGCTTATGCCTCTCGACAGTTGAAGCTGCATGAGCTAAATTATCCAACGCATGATTTGGAATTAGTAGCTATAGTTTTTGCTTTGAAGATTTGGCGACATTACTTGTATGGGGAGAAGTATTATATTTATACGGATCACAAGAGTTTGAAATACTTGGGTGTTCAGAGAGAGCTAAATCTTCAACAGAGATGATGGTCAGAGTTGATTAAAGACTATGACTATTTGATTGATTATCATCCTGGTAAGGCAAATGTAGTTGTTGAAGTCTTGAGTCGAAAGTCTTTGGCAGGTTTGACTGCTCATTCGCTCTTGTTGCTTGTTGAGTTAAGAGCGTTGCATACTAGATTTGAGTCATGTGATGATGATGCTTTGATGGCTCAGTTGCAATTGAGGCCCGTGTTGTTGGATCAAATTAGGGAGTCTCAGTTGGTAAATGAGAAAATCCAAAAAGTTGTTTTGGATTGCCAAAAAGGGGAGAGCCGAGATTTTCTTATGAGAAGTGATGGCAGTTTGTGATACAAAAATATATTGTGTGTTCCTAATGATGCAAGATTGAAAAAGGAGATTTTGGAGGAAGCACATCAGTCAGCTTATGCTATACACCCTGGGAGTACCAAGATGTATCAGGATTTAAAATAATATTATTGGTGGTTAAGTATGAAAAAAGACATAGCAGAGTTTGTATCCAGATGTCTCAGTTGTCAGAGAGTGAAGGTCTGAGCACCAAGTTTCTTTGGGATTACTTCAGCCATTAATAGTACCAAAATGGAAATGGGAGCGAGTAACAATGGATTTTGTGACTGGGTTGCCATTAACTCAGAAGAAGTATGATGCCATCTGGGTAATTGTTGATCAGATGACAAAGACAGCTCATTTTCTTCCAGTTCGGATCGATTATTCTCTTGAGAGGTTGGCTGAGCTGTATATCAATAAAGTAGTGAAGTTACATGGAGTCCTAATTTCTTTGGTGTCGGATCGAGATCCCCGGTTTACTTTGAGATTTTGGAAGAGCTTACATGATGCTTTGGGTTCTCGGTTGCATTTTAGCACTGCTTTCCATCCTCAGACAGATGGGCAGTCAGAGAGAGTGATACAGATTTTAGAGGATATGTCGAGGAGCTGTATCATCGATTTCTTTGAGAGCTGGGATAGATTTTGCCATTGATTAAGTTTACTTATAATAACAGTCATCAGTCCAGTATTGGGATGGCTCCTTATAAGGCATTGTATGGTAGGAGGTGCAGGACATCTTTGTGTTAGGATGAGGCTAGAGAAGGTAAACTGGTCGGTCCCGACTTGATAAAAGAAACAAAAGAGAAAGTGAAGGTGATTCGGGATCATTTGAAAGCAGCCTCAGACCGACAGAAATCATATTCAGATTTGAAGAGAAGAGACATAGAGTTCAGTGTAGGAGATAAAGTATTTTTGAAAGTGTCTCCTTGGAAGAGAATTTTGAGATTTGGCCGCAGAGGAAAGTTGAGTCATCGTTTCATTAGACCTTATGAGGTACTGGAAAGAGTTGGACCAGTTGCCTATCGTCTAGCTTTACCTCCTGAGTTGGATCAAATTCACAATGTTTTCCATGTTTCTATACTTCGGAGGTATAGATCAGACCCATCTCATATTTTGTCAATGGAATCTATTGAGGTGAGTCCAGATTTGAAATATAAAGAAGAACCAGTGGCTATCTTGGCACGTAAAGTGAAGGAGTTGAGAAATAAGAAAGTGCCACTTGTGAAGGTTCTTTGGAAGAATCATGCTAGGGAAGAAGCAACATGGGAGAGTGAGTAGTTGACGTGGAATCAGTATCTCCAGTTGGTTCAAACTTAAGAGCAGGTAATTTTCTAGGACAAAATTTATTTCTAGAGGGGGAGAATTGTAATATCCCATATAATACCTAAAAATTTTTTTAAAAAATATTATTGGTTAAGAATTAATTAATGATTTAAAGTATATGTATAAATATAATTAAGAAAAAGGAAGGAGAAGTGCATATGTTGTATATATGTAGATATATACATTATATACAAGTTAATATCTTATTTGGTCTAAAGATATTTTTATTATTTAAATAGTAATTAATTAAGTGATAGTGGAAGATGATAGTATAATATTATATTATATTAAGTAATTGCTTGGTGGAGAGTGAATTAGGGACATGTGTTTGGTTAAAAGAGTAGTGTGTGGATTGAGTTGTGGTTGACTTTCATCTTCATCTTCTTCTTTCTTCTTTGGGCCGGCCACCACCATCTTCATCAAGGGAAAGAGATTTTGTTCTTCCTAACTCAAGCAATTGAAGGATTTCAAGTGATCAATTTGGAGTTTTAAGGATTTTTCTTCATATTTGGTAAGTTTCTAACTTGTTCCTTTGATTTTATTTGAGAGTGTGTATATGAGTTTGTTGGATGTTGAAGTAGTTGTGTTTATGGTTGATTTTGGATATGTTTGAAGTTCTTGTGTCTCGATAACTTTGTATTTGGGGTTGGATTGAAGAAAAAAGGGTTAATTTGGTGAAGAGAATAAGAGTTGTGGATTGTGTGATTTTTGAGTTGTGAAATATGGTTATGATTGTGTATTGTTGATTTTGTTTGAGTTATTTTGATGTTTACATAAGTGTCATGTGGTATAATGATGGTTTTGGTTGAGTTGTGTGGCGTTAAAAGGGGGTGATGAAAGATGTTTATGGGTTGAGGCATTATTGTGGCGATATCAAGTTTTTGGCCTGACACGGCCATGTCTTTGGGTGTGTCAATGGTTCTATTTTTAGTGTTAGTGACACGACCAGTGACATGCCCATGCCACTGAGCGTGTTACAGCTTCTGTGGTGTTGTAGTTTTTGGCATGTGAAATGACACGCCCATGTCATTGATTGTGTCATAGCTACTGTGTTGTTGAGAATTGACACGTGCAGTGACACTCCCATATTACTGAGTGTGTCATAGCTTCTGTGTTGGAGGAGAATTGACATGTGCAGTAACACGCCTATGTCACTAAGCATGTCAAAGCTTCTGTGTTGTGGGTTTAGGGCACGGTCATGGACACGTCCTTATTATTGAGCGTGTCAAGTGTAGAGTTATAGTGCTTTTCCTTAATTCTTATGTGTATCACTAAGTGAGTATTTATAATCACCTTTGGTTTAGGCTTTGAAGAGAATTGAGGTATCAATCCAAGTGTTGAGGGATATCTTGGAAGAGGAGGTTGAATTGGTGTTTGTTGCTCTTAGAGGTAAGTACAAACTTTGATTGATTGCATACATTTACATGACATTGGGACTTAACACAATTAGTTGAAAAAATGTGTTAAGTTGCTTGATATATTGTTGATAAATGAGAAATATGTTATGATATGCATAATGTGAATTATGTTGATGTATCAAAGTAATTGAGTAGTGTGTTGTAAATGAAAAGAAATGTGGAATAACGTGATGAGATATGTGAAAACATAATGTAACAAGTTGATATTTATATAAAAGAGAAAAGTGACAAAAGTGACAAAAAGATGATATAATAAGGCAATGTGACTAATTTGATCATTAGAAAATAAGAAAAGAATTTGAGAATGGAATTATGAAAGAATTTGATAATGAGAAATATGAATAACTTGTGTGCCTAGTATGTTATTCAATTTTCAGAGTTTTGGGTTTGGCGGCATGCTTATGAATTGCTAGGCAGGTGAAAAGACCGGGTCGTAAGCCAGGCCCAGCTGATAAATATGATATTTTTGGGGTGAAAAAATCGGGTCATAAGCCTCAAAAACAAATTCTTGAAGCTAGACTGAGTGAAAAGACTGGATCGTAAGCTCAGATCTAGTTGGATTATCCATGGATATATTGCCTATGGGGCTAGACACAAGGTGTTATTATGGACCAAAGCAGTAACTCTGAAATTTGAATAGCATATTAGATCCTTTTTGGGCCCATGCTTGTCTTTACTTTAATGTGATTTATGAATTGAGATACAATTGTTTAATGTATTATTATAATTTGTGATATATATATGTGTTGTGCATTGACATTTCATTTGGACTATATTGTTATCAAAGTTTGTACCACTAAGCTTTTGGCCTAGCGAGATTGTGGTTCATCGCGCAGGTGACAGGGTAGATCCGGTTGAGCCGGAGAGTTCAGCTAGACCGAGTCGAGTCTAGGCCTGAGATTTTGAGATCAGAGTTGTTAGTGGAATATAAAGATCAGAGACAAACTGCCAGCATGTATAAATCTTATATTTTTGTACATATTGATTTTGATGTATATATAAATGTATATTCCGCTGCATATTCCGCTGCTTATTAAAAATATTTTAAATAAACTTTTGAGTAATAAAGATACATATATATTTTAACAAGTAATGTTTTATTTACTAATTATAAGATATCAATGAATTGTTTTAAGTTTACATAGGTTTTTAAAAGTGAAGTTCTGTTTTTGTTTAAATGGTTGTGACATTCTTGTATCCTCTATATGTATATTACATATATGAGTATATATAGTGTACGTATATTGAGTATAAGGGGGTTACAATGAGGGATGAAATGGACTCAATGGAAAAGAATAAGTTTTGAGAATTAGTTGATCTTCTGCCTCAATGTAAATCAATTGGAAAGAAATGGGTTTTTAAGATAAAGCGTAAGGCGAATGGATCGATTGAAAAGTTTAAGGCCCGACTAGTTGCAAAAGACTTTACCTAAATTAAAGGAATAGACTATAAAGAGACATTTTCTGCTATTATGAGATTTGCCTCTATTCATCTTCTTTTAGCCTTAGTTGCCCATTTGGATTTAAAGTTTTTACAAATGAATGTAAAAACTGCATTCCTTAATGGTAAAATTGAGGAAGAGATATACATGGATCAACCAATTGGATTTGTCTCAAAAGGACAAGAGAACAAAGTGTGTCATCTTAAAAGATCCATATATGGTCTCAAACAATATTCCAGGCAATGGTACTTTAGATTTCATAAAGCAATCACTTTGTTTGGCTTGTCCATGGTATATGAAGACCATTATATGTATGTCAAGAAAATAGTGAGAGGGACTATGTTTCTCTCTTTATATGTTGATTACATACTCTTGGCTGAAAATAACATGGAGATGATCAACACCATTGAGGAGTGGTTGTCCTCCATCTTCAAGATGGAAGACATGGAGGAGGCAAGATATGTCCTTGGCATGGAAATAATCAAAGATTGTTCCAAGAAGCTTCTTAGACTATATCAAGAAGTTTACATTAAGAAAATCTTGGAACACTTTCAAATGCTTTTATTCCGAACCCATTGATACTCCAGTTGAGATGGGCCTAACTTTAAGCCATGACCAACGTCCAAAAACAAATGAAGAAAAACAAAAGATGAGTAGTGTTCCCTATTCGAGTGCTATTGGGAGATTAATGTATGACATGTTATGTATACGGCCAGACATTTATTTTATAGTTGGTTTAGTAAGTCGTTACCAAAGTAACCTAGGACCTGCTCATTGGCAAGCAGTCAAGAGAATCTTATGATACCTTCGTGGTATAAGTGACCTTATCCTTTGTTATCAAGGGATGGACTTAAAGTTTAAGGGATACTGGGATGCATATTAGGGTGGTGACCTAGATGAGTCTGGGTAAACCTCTAGATATGCCTTCATCCTTAGCAGTGGTGTTATATCTTGGTGGAGTAAGAAACAAGATTGCATTGCTTTATCCACCATGGAGGTGGAGTATGTTGGCGATATGTTTGAGAAATTTTCTGTAGGATCTCAACATCACACCTAAATTAATGAACCTATAGAAATGCATTGTGACAACACCACTGTAGTTCAATATGATCAGGATCCTAAATTTCATCGAAGGACTAAGCATATTAAAAGGGGTTATAATTTTATTTATGATGCCATAAAAAGAAAGGAAGTTACTTTTAAGTATATATCAAGTAGGAAAAAGATTGTTGATCCCTTTACTAAACCCATTCCTAGAGATGCTTTATAAGCACATGTAAGGAGTCTAAGTCTACACAGGGTTTAGTATTTTTATGAGAAATTCATTTGGATATGTTTATTGTGTATTGAACATCCATTTCAATAAATTTGTTATTTGGAAATGTTCATGAGTTTACAATTACATGTTTAGGCACGTTGTAATGTCACCAGGCTTTATGATCAACCTTATCACATAGGTGATCGCCCTGATGCTTAGGTAGCAGGCAGGATGAGACTGTGTCATATTGACACTAAGTTTGTGCAATATAGACTACCTTTATACTTATGTTGTATAAATGATAAATTTTAATATTCGCCTTTGTAAGTCCAAGATGAAACTCGAAGGGGTTGAATATGAAACATCCCTAGTTTCATATTGAATCCTTAAGCCGAATCTTAAGTGTCAAGTCAAGCATTGAGTGTGATGATCAAGTGACTCAAGTTAGATATTTGAGTAGGGTCTGGACTTATGATTCTCATGGCATAGAAAAGTGACATGAGGACTTAGAGCTATGTCGTGACATTCGTATCATATTGTATGTGCTATTAGTTGAACAATATACGGAGTGACAAATGATTCCTTACTGTGTCACTATGTGAAATCTATGAGCTTTTATTTAAGCTTCTTCTATACAATGCCCTTTGACTTAAAACTATGTTATGAAGTCAAAATTTTGATGTTGTTACTTTAATGTGTTTTCGAAGCCATGATATATGTAATTCAATGGAGCATATTAGGAAAATAGTCAAACTGAGATGGATTACCATTAGCATTTAATGAAAAATCTTTTAAATATCACTATACAAGCCCGAACAGTTATATTTTTTATATAACCAAGTGATATAGATATAGCATAAAGGGACAATGTATGCCATTAATGATATTCAAATAATTTGGGGTATTGTAAATGTGAAAGTGTTATGTTAGTTTGATGGTTACTTAATATAATACTACTTATTGATATTATGGTCACATGCCTCATTTCCTATATTAAGTGTAAGATATGTGTTAATGTAAAGTTGTGCCTTTAACTTATGGCTTGTATGGCCGAGTGATGTTACACATTTTTTTCAGCCACCAAGTGTTTATGGCTTAGTAGGTAGTCCATAACCCATTTAAAATGACTCCTTATTCTATGGGGATAAGGTTAATTTAAATTTAAATGGTCAATTTATTAAAAAAAATTATTAAGAGAAAAATATAGAGACAGATAACGTGGTTCTTCTTCCTCTCTAATTCTCTTACGCTAAAGAAAACCATCAGAGTTTCTTTTGGATTTAAGGCATAACTAATTTTTAGCGACTCTAGTAGCCACTGAATATTTTGTAGATCAACACATGAACTGATATTACTGCTTTTGTTATAAGGTCAGTCCTTCTTATATTTTTTGTAGGACCCATTCCATAATTTCAAAGTTTCTTTTTTTTTTTTTGTATTTGAAGAGTATCAATTTGTTTGTCAATTTTTTTTAATAGAAACATATTTAATTGGAAAAAATAATTTATTAAAATTTGTTGTTTTTTAACTTCTTTGGCAAGTTAAAGATGAGGGGCAATTTAAATTTTTAAGAAAAACAAATAAAAAATTCTAAAAATCTAAATAAATATATATAAATAATTTTTCAAATAAAAATTTTAATACATATTAAATATAAAGGGGCATCTCTAGAGTATATATATGTACATGTATATATATATATATGAATAAAGCAAAAAGTAAAAGTAAAAGTAAAACAAAAAGAATGTAATTTATATTGAATATTTATAGTGATAGCAACCATGTAAAAGCCAATAGGAATTAATCCATGTGAAGACTGAAGACCATTAAAAGCATCTAACAAGAGCCTATGTGAACACTGACCCACTAGAACATGGATCATAAATCCATGTGAAGACTATATATTTCTAAATGTCATGTGATCTAGCTGAAAGACACAAGTATATATTTATGAAGTTGTCAGTCCTTCTCCTCTATAAATACCCAAGCTCTCATTTAGAAAAGGCAAAACAAGATTTAAAGAGAAAAAAACTAGTCCTGAGTCCTTCTTAGGTGATCCTTTGAGAGTACCCCCCTCTTTGTTTTGTATTTTTATCCCTATTGTGGTTTCTTTTTTTTTCTATTTACATCTCAAAAAAATTTTCGAAGATTTTATAAAATTTAAATAAATAAAGGTAAAATCTCTATCTAAAATATTGTTTTTCCTTTCATTCTATTTTGGCATTATGTTTTCATATTGCATTTCATTAGTAACAAACTTATATTATGTGTTTGCCCTTAAAAGGAATATACAATAGAAACTTGTTGCTCTATATTGTTAGGGGTTGCAATTTTTTAATTAAAAAAGAAAGAATGGAAGGGACAACATTGCCACAACCTTTTTGACCTGCGGTAAAAAAAAATTGCAATTTGCAATTTGCCTTCCCCCTCAGTTATTTTATAATAAAGAAAAAGAAAAAAATAACATTTTGAAAGAAAAATTAGAGAGATAGTGAGAAATTTTGAGAGAGATAAAAATAATTATATGAGATAATTTTTTCTGAGTCATATATAGTGAGGTTTTATTTTGAATATTTTTAAAACACTTATCATTATTTTTGAGTTTATCATATTTGTAATTGTTGTGCTTTTAGAATATTTTTTTTAGAAAAATTTTTCCCTTTATGAGCGTTTCACTTCTTTTTGTAACTTTGTTATTAGAGATTATTTAGGTGTATTTTGGTTAAGGATTTGGAGTAATTATTCTCTCTTATTTTATACTACTTTTTGATTATTCGTGGATTTACTTTTCTCCATCATCCATGGACGTAGGTTGACAACGAATCACATAAATTTATGTGTTTTTGTTTATTTTCTCTATTTGGTTTTTCTCATTTTGTCTAAATAAATATTTTGTTTACACATTTATTCCTAACAATTAGTATCAAAGCTTTGCTAATATTTGTTTGGGGTTTTTTATGGCAATAACAAAATTTGATATAACAAAATTTGAGTGGAATATGAGTTTTGCTATGTGGCAAGTCAAAATGAAAATAATCTTGATGCAAAAAAATTTGCATAAAATGTTATTGGATAAGAATCAAATGCCTACTATGATGGATGAAAATAAAAAAAGTAGAAATTGATGAGAAGGCTTGACGTAGTGGAAGTAAATTATTCAAAGGATGACAAGTGTTATTCCTATTTAGTCTAAGAATTCCCAGAAAAATAGAGAGAAAGAGAGAAATCTTCTCCGTAAAATATTATTGAATATTCCAAAACTGCTTACACTCTTTCAAACATTACAATATATAGTATTGGAATTACAGAAAACCCTAATTCTAAATAAGAAATATTTTTAAAAATTCAATAAACTGCCAAAATAAATGTGATTACAAATATAGAAAGATATTATTTAATAAGGCAGACAAAATAACTAAAAAGTGCCTCGAACCATGGACACCAAATAAAGAAATAAAAATCTATCCTAAGTCGTCATAATGGTAAAATACATTTTCGGAGGCCTAAACGATGTAATTTAGTCAAAAAGTGACGGATCACACTGCAAAGCACTGACCTTGACTTGTTGGCCCATTTTCCATTGGGTTAGGCCCATAGAATGCCTAATTTGCAACTTCAGCTTTTGGCAGTAATTACTAAACTGCCACTAGAGCAGTTTTCTATCAAATTGCTCCATAAAAGTCAGAGCACTATGTTCCACATCAAGGCCTTATATGCAATTCAGTTATACTTGTCTAATAAAGTTTTGTATGAAGTCTTTAATCAAAAGACAGCTAAGAATTTATGAGATAAGTTGGAGTTTTAGTATGTCACAAAGAATCTCACCACTAAGTTAATTGCCAAGCACCAGTTGAACAGTCTTTCTATGGAGGAAGGTACATCAATTAAGTCTCACATTGATGAATTCTCTTCCATTCTTTTGGACTTGGCGAATATGGGGATTTAGTATGAAGATGAAGATTTGGCTCTTATGCTGCTTTGTTCATTACCTCCATCATATAGGAACTTTATTGATTCACATTAATAAATCTCTAAAATTATAGGAGGTGAAAGCACCCTTTATATTCTAAAGAGCTCTTTGATAAAAAAAAAAAAAAACTCTCCAATAGCTATTATGATGGTTCAGTAAAAGTTTTGATTGTTAGAAAAAGATCATTTCAGTTAAAGAATAGCCATCTGACTTGTAATTATTGTAGGAATAAAGGGCATATTAAATGGAGTGTTTTAAACTTCAAAACAAAAATAAAGAAAAAAAATAAATAAATAAAAAGAAACTCACTGAAGCATGTATTGTTCAAGAAGATAGTGATGTATATGCCGTGAAAGAAAATGTTTCCAAATCTAGACAATGATGAATTTTAGATTCTCCTTGCTCATTCCATATATGCATCCACAAAAATTTGTTTTCTTCTTATGAACCTATACGCAGAGTTGTGTTCATAGGCAATAACCATTCTTATAAGATTGTCGGCATTGGTACTGTCAAAATTAGGATGCATGATGGCATGATTCGAATATTGACTAATGTTCGATATATTCATTATTTAAAGAAAAATTTCATCTCTTTATATACTTTGGATAATCTTAGCTGTAAATTTTCTAGTAGAAGTAGAGTTTTAAATATTCTAAAAGATGTTCTCATTATAATAAAAGCTAACTAAATTGGTAGATTGTATGTATTACAAGAAACTGTTATAGATTTAGCTATAGTTTCTTCTCCTATGTCAAATTCAAATATGATCAACATGTTGCATATGAGGCTTAGACACAAAAGTAAGAAGAGCTTGGCAATGTTAAGCAAATCTAAGCATTGCTTAAACTTAACTGGCACTAGTAATTATTGATATTTTCCTAAAAGACTATTTGGAGAAGGTGGAGAGAAATCTTCTAATTTGATATGATGAATTCAAATCAATGTGGAGTTGTAAGCAGTTTTTTTATAATTAAAGTTATAAAATTATATTGTATTAGCTTATTGTTTGTAGAGAAATTATTGGTATAGAGTTCCCATCCACTTGAGTGTAAGGTGGACATTTGTTGGGGGTCCTACTAAAGTGATGGGACCCATAACTTGTTAATTTAAAAAAAAAAGAATGGAGGGGACAACTTTTTGTAAGCTGTCCCACCACCACAATCTTTTTGGCCTGTGCAAAAAAAAATGCAATTTACAATTTGCATGACAGCAAATTGCATATTGCATTTGCAATTTGCCATGCGCGATTGGCACACTCGGAGAAAGCCTATATATATGATTTTCCCCCTTAGTTATATTATGATGAAGAAAAATAAAAAAAAATAACATTTTGAAAAAATAATTAGAGAGACAGTGAGAAATTTTGAGAGAGAAAAAAAATATTTATATGAGGTAATTTCTTTTTTTGAGTGATAAATAGTGAAGTTTTATTTTAGGTGTTCTCAAAACACTTATCACTATTTTTGGATTTATGTCATTTGTAATATGTTGTGCTTCTATAATATTTTTTTAGAAAAGTCTTTCCTTTTATGAGTATTTTTTTTCTTTTTTGTCACTTTGTGACAAGAGATTATTTGGGTATATTTGGATTAAGAGTTTAAAGTTGTTGTTATGTCATGTTTTGTATCACTTTTTAATTATTAGTATATTTTTTTATTCATCCGTGTACGTAGACTAAAGCTGAACCACATAACTTTGTGTATTCTTATTTATTTTTTTTATTTTATTTATCACATTTTGCCTGAATAAATATTTCACTTAATCTTAACATATTGTCCTTTGATCGTGCGGACTTAGTATTATCAGAGCTATATATATATATATATATATATATATATATATGTATATGTATATATATATGTAATCAAACTCTATTTAATAATTAGGAAAAAAAAGGAATATTGTTAGCTTGGAACGTCAAGATCAGCTTTTGCATTATTCAATATTACAAAACCATATTTTCAAGAAAGTCGTTATTATGATGGTGATGATAATTTGGCATTTTAATACCTTCTTCTGGTTCAACAATCAATCACCAGTTTGACTTTTTGTGAGCTTATTATTTGCTTCTTTTTCATTTAAATTGTAAGCTTGATGAAGAAATTACCACCTACGTTACATGAACCTCCAGATAATTAATCTCCATGAATGTAAGAGTTGGAAGCTTCTCCAAATAAAAAGCATATATACTAAATTCTGAATCGCCACTGTTATACCACCATGAAATAGTTCCTGGAATTAGGTGTTCTTCAATACCACCTCTTTTGATGAGTTGGGTAGGACCACTCCTGCTATATCCTTTTAAATATAATGCCTAACAATAATAAAATAACCTAAGATTTATAAGCAAATTCTCAATATCGAATATAATATAAGCCAATTGATTTTGCATAAATTAATATTCAACAATAATGCTAAAAAAAAAAATTGAATAATTTTTCAAGTAAATCTGTTAGTCTGGATTAAAAAAGAAGTCAATATCTAAAATCTTTAACACGTTATTTAGTTGAGGAAAATAAATTTATTGTTTAGTTATAAATATTTGAAAATTAATTATATATATATTAGCTAATGGTTAAGTTTTAAAATTTATTTTTAATTTTTTCTCAATGGAAAATATAGAATCCTAATAAAAGATTAATTTCAGTTATATTTCTACTTAGATTCAACCTGTTTTTTATTTTAATTTTAATTTTAATTTTAATTTTAATTTTAATTTTAATTTTAATTTTAATTTTAATTTTAATTTTAATTTTTATTTTAATTTTAATTTTAATTTTAATTTTAATTTTAATTTTATTTTTTTTATTTTTATTTTTTATAATAATTTTTATTTTTTATTTTATTTAAAATTATTTTTTAATTATGATTTCATTTTTAATTTGAAAATATATATTTGGATTATGAAATAGTTAAAAAAATATATTTTGTATAAAATTATTTTAAAAAGAAAATTTTTTAAATAATATATAAAAATAAAAATAGAAACTTAAAAAAAAGATTAAAAGTTAATATATTTTCCAATTTTTTAATTTTTCATTTGAAAAATAATTAAAAATCAAAATTTTAAAAATCAAAAATAGAAAATAAAATTGAAAAATGAAAATGGATATTTTACGGCGCAAAATATAAATATTTTAATTATTAAGCTATCAACGCATGCAACATAAATATTTACAATAATGTTTTTTTTAATATTCATACGAATTAATGATAAAATTTATTATTTTTTATTAAGACAAAATGAAAAGTCTTATATTAAATGAGTGTCGCTCACTTATTTATAAATGATTAATTTATATGTTGACGGATGAAAAGAAACATGCATAAAGGAATAGGAGAAGGAGAGAGTGAAAACTAACACAGCATAAATTTCACTGATAAAAAATACACACACACAACATAATTTTTAAAATCTCTAAATTAAACATGCTTGTAACACTTTTATACCCTATAAATATATAATATTACATTCAATATATATATAATATACATATAAAATATGAGAATATCACATTCCGATTTAATAAAAAAATTTATATTTCTAATTTAAATTCTCAAATACTTTAAATATATATTTAAAAAATAAATAAAATATTCTTTATTAACTATAGATTTTAAAATAAGTGTTTTATATGAAAATCTCTGAAAAAAATTCGTCAGAATTTTATCTGTAAATAGAACGTCCCAAAAATTTAATAATTACACAATCTGCATAAAAACGCACTCTCAATAAAAATAAATCAACAATTCTCCAATATTTCTCAATTCTTCCATATTTCCTCAAAACATTTATACATATACATATAAATATTAAACATATATACACAACCCACATTATACAATTTGACAAAAATATTCTTTAGATTTATAATATACTCAGAAATATAACCATAATATACAAAATAAAAAAAATGTACTATAATATAAAATATATGCATGATGGTAACCGGTACTGATCTGAAAGCAGCAAAATCAACTCAATCAACCTCTAGACTAGACCTGACTAGGTTTAGCAGAACTCTCTAGATCTACCGGATCAATCATGCCGCATGCGTGATTAATTACAATCGCGTTAAGCTAAAAGTCTAGTAGTACAAACTTTGATAATAATAATAAAACTTAAAGATAATGTCAATGCATAATGCTTTTGTATGTTATATCACAATGTGGCACTCCATTCCATTTTAAGACACAATCTTTAATCTTTTTATAATTCATATAAACGCATACACAAGCATTGGCCTAAACAAACTAATATACTATCTAAATCTCAGAGTTATTATTTTGGTCCATATTGACACCCAGTGTCTAGCTTTGAAAGCAAGTAATAGTGATGCCTAGCATCTAGCCTCGAAGACAAATCATATATCAATGGCGCCTAGCCTCGAAGGCAAATCATATATCAATGGCGCCTAGCCCCGAAGGCAAATCATATATCAATGGCGGCTAACGTCTAACCCAGCAAGCAAATAACGAGGATAACCTTATAGGCATGCCACCAAATACAACACACTGAAAATTGAATAACATATTAGTCACACAATTAATATATATTTTTCATAATCAATTTTTCTTATCACATGGCCTCAATTTCTCATTTTTCTAATCACATTGTCTCATTTTCTCATTTTTATCATTCATATCAATGTCAACTTATATTAATTCATCATATCTTATCATTTCATCACAATATATGTCATTTCACATTAAAATCACATTACCCAAATTTTTTTAGGCCATTCTCACATAATGTATATAAATCACATTTTATCCATTTTAGCCATTAATAATGGCTTTATATAATGTACATAATGCAGACATAACAATTTATATGTTATAGCACAATGTTTATGAATGTTTAAGCTACTAAATAGCTTAACAAATTTTCCATCCAAAATGTGTTAAGCCAAATTTAATGTAAACATATCTAATTTATTAAAAGTTTGTACATACCACAATGAGCACTCAAATAAAAGCTCAAGATCACTTTCCAACCTTCACTTTCAACTTACCGTTCAACATTAAGGTTGGGCAATTCACTTCTCCTTAATGCCTAATCAAAATGTGAATAAATACTATCATTTAAAATCACATTTTAAAGCATTACAAGAATAAAACCCTAATTAAAGATCACTCCAACCAAAATTCCAAAATTATGCCTAACCTTACTTTAACAATGAAAATATATTTTAATCCATTTAAATTAGTGTGTTAAGTTTATTTATATCATTAAAAACATATTATAACTTGTTTTAATCAACCACAATAAATAAACACATACTCTTATACAAAACTTTAAAATGACATAACCTTTGTCATTTAAGGTTATTCATTCCAACTCATTCCAATTGTTAATCCAAACTTATTTTCATCACTTATATCATTAAATAACATGATTTAAACATTAAAATCAAACCATCTAAACTTTGAAAATTCTCTTCCAAAATTCTAAATTCAATACTACCTTATTCAATCTATAACCAAACTTAGTTAAATCCATCATTTGACTTCAAAATTGTTGTTTATGCTTCAAGACAACACATATGGAATCCATTTGCACAATTAAAATATATGATTCCAAAAGTTCAAATTTTACATAACCCTAAATTAGCTCTTTCAACCAAATTCAACTCAAACTTAATCATTTCTTCAATCCAACTTAAAAATCATTAATAACTAGTCAAAATAGCTTCTTACATACTCATTCAAGCCATTAAATCATGCTACCACAAAAATCCAAATTCAACATATTCACAACTTCATGGAATTCCAAAGAATAAGTTGGAAAACTTACTATTTATGGAGGAAATAACCAAAACTTCACTTAAATCTTGTTAATTCCTTCAATTGATGAAGCTTGAAAGAAGAAAAAATCTCTCTTGGACTCCAATGGTGGTTCGGCCTCAAGGAAGAAGAAGAAGAAGAAGATGAAGCCTTGATTTTCTCTTTCTTCCCACTTTAAAATATGACCATATACATATTATTTTATTATATTTTCAATTAATTAATTAACTATTTATTTATTAAAAAAAACCATAATTTACCTCTTCCAATAAAAAATAATTTATTTTTAAATTATTTAATTAATTTTAATTTTACAAAGTATAATAACAATTTTGCCATTTGATTTTTGACTTTTCTATTTAAGAGTTGACTTTTGTATATGTTATGCATATTTAATATATATTTCACATATACTCTTTACTTTTTCACTTCTAAACCTTCAATTTTTCATTTAAATTATTTATTTTATTTATTTTATTTTATTTTATTTATTTAATTTAATTTAATTTTAAAAAAATTACGAATGCTACAATTTTCTTCCCCTAAAGAAAATTTTATCCGCGAAATTACCTGATATCAACTCTGGAATAACTGAGGATACTGGCTCCGCATAGTCTGCTCACTCTCCTATGTCACCTCCTTAGTGGCATGGTTCCTCCATAGAACTTTAACAAGTGACACCTTCCTGCTTCTCAACTCTTTCATCTCTCGTGCCTAGATCGCCACTAATTCTTCTTCGTAAGTCAGATCCGAACTCACCTCAATAGACTCCACTGATAAGACATGAGAAGAGTCTGATCTATATCTCCAAATCATTAAGACATAGAAGACATTGCCTATCCAGTCTAGCTCGAGCAGCAAAGCCAATTTGTAAGTCACTTGACTAACTCTCTCCGGTACCTCATATGGTCCTATGAAGCGAGGACTCAACTTTCCTTTCCAACAAAACCTCAAAATCTTTTTTTACAGAGACACCTTCAAGAACACCTTATCTCCCATACTAAACTCTATGTCATTCTTCTTCAAATCTATATAGGATTTCTGTCGATCTGAAGTTGCTTTCAAATGACCAGCTTACCTTCTTCAACCTCATTCGAACATAATGGTGTCATGTACTTCCTACCATACAAGCCTCATAAGGTACCATCCCAGTATTAGTTTGATGAATGTTGTTGTAGGCAAACTCAATCAGTGGCAAATACATGTCCCAGCTCCCAATGAAATCAATGATATAGCTCCTCAATATATCCTCTAGAATATGTATCACTCTCTCTGAATATCCATCTTTTTGAGGATGAAAAATAGTACTAAAATGCAATTGAGAACTCAATGCATCCTGCAAACTCCTCCAAAATCTCTATGTAAAATAGGAATCTTGGTCTGACACACTAAAGAAACTGGAACTCCATGCAATCTCACTATCTCACTAATATACAGCTCAGCCAACCTCTCAAGTGAATAGTATATCTAAACTGGAAGAAAATGAGTTGTCTTCATCATCTGATCAACTATCACCTAGATTGTATCATGTTTCTTCTGGGTTAAAGGCAGTCCAGTCACAAAATCCATCGTCACTCGCTCCCATTCCACTCAGGCACTGATAATGGCTGAAATAATCCTGAAGAAACTTAGTGTTCAGCCTTTACTCTCTGGCAAGTGAGATATTTGAATACAAATTCTGCTATGTCTCTCTTCATACCTAACCACCAGTAATGCTGCTAGAAATCTTGATATATCTTGGCACTTCCATGGTGCATAGCATAGAATGACTGATGTGCTTCCTTTAAAATCTTCCTCTTCGATCCTGCATCATCAGGAATGCACAGTCTATCTCTATACCATAAACTACTATCATCTCTCGCATGAAAGTCTCCACACTCCCCCTTTTGGCAATCCATCACAATCTTCTAAATTTTCTCATCTATCAACTAGGCTTCCCTAATCTGATACAATAAAACTAGCCTCAACTGCAACTAAACCATTAATGCACCATCATCACATAACTCAAATCTGGCATGAAACACTCTCAACTCAACAAGAAACAAGAGTGAATAAGCAGTCAGACCTGCCATGGACTTCCGACTCAAGGCATTCGCAATAACATTTGCCTTGCCATTGATAATCAATCAAGCAGTCATAGTCTTTAATCAACTCCAACCACCATTTCTATCTCAAATTCAGTTCTCTCTGAATACCCATATACTTTAAACTCTTATAATCTGTATAAATAAAATATTTTCTCCATACAAGTAATGCCGCCAAATCTTCAATCCAAAAACTATGGTTGCTAGCTCCGGATCATGAGTCAAGTAATTCAACTTATGAGGCTTCAACTGTCGAGATGCATAAGCAATGACTCTACCCTCCTGTATCAGAACACAACCTAAACCATTATGTGAAGCATCACTGTATATCACTTAGGGTTTACCATCCACAAGTAGAGTAAGGACAGAAGCCTGAGTCAACATCTCCCTTAACTACTCAAAACTCACTTAACACCAATCTGTCCACATAAATCTAACCCCTTTCCAAAGTAATCTGATGAGTGGTGTAACTATCATAGAAAAACTCTTCACAAATTGATGATAATAGCCTGTCAATCCCAGAAAACTTCTAATCTCTGTCACATTCTTTGGTGCAATCTAATTCAAGATAGCCTCGACTTTACTTGAATCAACTCTAATACCATCTACTGATACCACATGACCGAGAAAAGTCACTTGATTGAGCCAAAACTCATACTTAGAAAGCTTAACATATAACTACTTCTCTCTCAAAGTCTGTAGTATAATCCGCAGATGCCTATCATGATCTTCCTCATTACACGAATACACTAGAATATCATCAATGAAGGCCACTACAAACTGATCTAAGTATAGTCTAAATACCATATCCATCAAATCCATAAATATTGTTGGTGCATTCGTCAATACAAAGGGCTTCACCAGAAACTCATAATGCTCATACCTATTGTGAAAGGTTATCTTGGGTACATCAACATCTCTTACTCTCAACTAATTATACCCTGATCTCATATCAATCTTAGAGAATACTGCTGCTCCCTTCAACTGATCAAAGAGATCATCTATCCGAGATAATGGATACTTAATCTTGATGGTCACTTTATTCAGCTACCATTAATCAACGTATAATCTCAAGGTGTCATCTTTCTTCTCACAAACAAGACAGGCGCTCCCCACGGTGACACACTAGGGCGATGAACCCTTTATCAAGCAATTCTTACAACTACACCTTCAATTCCTTTAATTCTACAGGTGCCATCCGATAAGGGGTGATGGAGATGGGAGTGGTACTAGGCATCATATCGATACCAAACTTCAACTCTCTCTCAGGAGGCACCCATGGCAACTTATTAAGAAAAATATCTGAAAACTTGGCAACTGTAGGTATACTATCAAGTTGGGACCCCACTACTCTGGTATCAACAAAATGATTCATATATGCCTCACATACCTTCCGATTCATCCTCCTAGCTGACATGGCTGAAATAAACATGAATGAAAGGTGTCTCTATTTACTAGATACCACCACATCTCTACCATCATGTGTTCTCAGGGTAACACATTTCTGTTGATAGTCTACCAAAGCCCCATACCTGGATAATCAATCCATGCCCAAAATCAGATCATACTCCCTAAAAGGCATCTTAATCAGGTTACCAAGAAACTTCTCATCTTAAATAACAACTGGACTATCTTGGTACACCCTGCTAACTACAACACTGTGCCCTAACGAATTTGTAACTAACATATCAAATCCTAGACTCCAAATGGAAATCGCTTACAGGAAGTATGGATAATATATGAATGTGACAACCCAGAGTCTATCAATGTATGAACTGAAGTGCCAAATAAAGTAAAAATACCAGCTATGACAGCTGAAGCATCAAGCTGTCTCTGCATCACATAAACCCACTATGATGGCCCTGCATCTTTTGGTCTACTCCCTGCTGTAGAACCTCCTCTCTGACCAATCCCTGATCTGCCCCCTCTGCCACCATGACCCCCTTTGACACTGGGTCTAGATGTTGCCGTATTTGTCTGCCCATCATCTGATGGCTCTAGACAGTCTCTGAGAAAATAGTCTGATGATCCATACCCATAACATACTGTTAGTGCACTAGTCCTCTAGCAGACACCCCCATGTGCCCTACCATAATGAGCATAGAAAGGTGGAGCATGCCTCTGAGTCACTGGGGTCGGAGCACTAACAACTGAGGCTGCAAGTCTCTGTCTCTGCCTCTGCTGCTGTGAAGACCTGCGAGATTGCCCTTGGCTCCTACTAAATCTCTAAGAATATCCTCCTCAGCCTCTCTTAGATGATGAAGACCCTGCCTCATCATGGGATCTCCTAGCTCTGTTTTCATATGCTA
Source organism: Garcia nutans (assembly GCA_947685225.1). Taxonomy (NCBI): domain Eukaryota; kingdom Viridiplantae; phylum Streptophyta; class Magnoliopsida; order Malpighiales; family Euphorbiaceae; genus Garcia; species Garcia nutans. Next base: position 16,331,780 of record CANTUV010000032.1, read on the forward strand.
TGGCAGCTATTGTAAGACCTATGCCTTCTCTACACTCTTGGCAGCTGCAACCAACTGAGAAAAATCTTGATACAGAGAGCCTACCAATAAACACATGATAGAGGGCAACCCCTCCTTAAACCTCTGACAATCTCATCAAATATAATCCCTCCAGTATACTAGCTCAGCCAGATGAACCCAATCTCATACTCTGTCACTATCCTCATGTCCTGCCTCAAACTCAGAAACTCCATCTTCTTCGCATCCTTATACTCTCTGAGAGTATACTTTTTCTCAAATCCTCACAGAAAATTGGCATATGCTAATACTGGTAGATCAGTTGTACTATGAGGAAACGTCTTCCACTACTCATACGCATCCCACTGCAGAAGAGATCTAGCATAATCAATCTTCTTCTATAGACTAGCCAGTTACTGTATGAACATTCTCTAGACCATGTTCAGCCACTGCTCTACTACAATCGGGTCTGTAGTGCCAATAAAATATGTGGTTCAAAACTTCCTCAGCTTGTTATACTTCTGAGTCGACAACTGCTGTTGTGGCTGCAGCTGTGGTCGCGCTGCAGCTACTAAATCGGAGCCTATCTCAATAACTCCACTATATGTCGTACCCAGCCCGGAGAAATCTCCTCATATGTTGGTCTAACTGGCATAGATATAGATGCCTCTCTAGCATTCTCAGCTTTAACTTCAACTCTACCCTCATCAAGAGCTACACTCTCTGCACTACCTCTGCAGAATGGTGTGTCCTAGATGTTATAACTACCTATATCTGCAAACACGGCAGAAATTATCACATCAGAGATCAAATAAAATACAAGTGCCAATGCATGTATCACAATTTAAAATTATATTTAAAATCCTTATTTTCTTTCTCTAACAACCCACAAAGGTCAAAAACCTCAAACATAGGCTCTGATACAAAAATAATTGTAACACCCTTATACCTAATATATGTATAATATAAACACACAGTATATATAAAATACGCATATAAAGTATAAGAATACTACAATCCGATTTATTAAAAAATTTCACATTTCTAATTTAAATTCCCAAATACTTTAAAATATATATTTAAAAAATAAATAAAATATTCTTTATTAACTATTGATTCCAAAATAAGTGTTTCATATGAAAATCACTGAAAAAAATTCGTCACAGTTTTTCTTAAAATAGGACATCCCAAAAATTTAATAATTACACAACCTGCATAAAACCGCACTCCCAATAAAAACAAATCAATAACTCCCTAATACTTCTCAATTCCTCCATATTTCCTCAAAATATTTATACATATACATATAAATATTAAACACATATACACAATACACATTATACAATTTAATAAAAATATTCTTTATGATTTACAATGTACTAAAAAATATAACCATAATATGCAAAATAACAAAATGTACTATAATATAAAATATGTACATGATGGCAACCAGCACTGATCAAAATCAACTCAATCCACCTCAATATTAGAACCGACCAGGTCTAGCAGAACTCTCCGGATCTACTGGATCAACCATGTCCCCTGCGTGATGAATTACAATCACACTAAGCTAAAAGCTTAGAGGTACAAACTTTGATAATAATGAAACTTAAAGATAATGCTAATGCATAATGCTTTTGTATATTATATCAATGTGGCACTCAATTCCATTTTAAGATATAATCTTTCATCTTTTTACAATTCATATAAACACATGCACAAGCATGGGCCCAAACAAACTAATATTCTATTTAAATTTTAGAGTTAGTATTTTGGCCCATATTGACACCCAGTGTCTAACCACGAAGGCAAGTAATAGTGACGCCTAGCGTCTAACCCCGAAGGCAAATCATATATCAGTGGCGCATAACGTCTAGCCCCGAAGGCAAATCGTATATCAATGATGCCTAACTTCTAGCCTTGAAGGCAAATAATAAGGATAACCTCATAGGCATACCGCCAAACACAGAACTTTAAAAATTGAATAACATACTAGGCACACAATTAATGCATGTTTTCCATAATTAATTTTTCTGATCACATTGCCTCAATTTCTCATTTTTCTCATCACATTGTCTCATTTTTCTCATTCATATCAATGCCAACTTATATTAATTCATTATATCTTATCCTTTCATCACAATGTATGTTATTTCACATTAAAATCATATTACCCAAATATTTTTCGGTCATTCTCAAAAAATGCACAATAGATCACATTTTATCCATTTTAGCCATTAATAATTACTTTACATAATGCATATAATGCATACATAATGTAGACCCTTAATTTTTGACTCAGTCCGATCCAATATATTTTAATTAGTCCAAAATAATTTTATGTTGTCCAATATATTTTAATTAGTCCAAAATAATTTTTGTTATCTTAATTAAATAATATTTATTTTAGTATCTAATTTTTATTAATAAAAAAATAAATAATAATAAAAATAAACAAGAAAAAAATAAAAAAAAATCAGCGTGCAGCGAAATGGCCTGCAGGCCAATTTCGCCCTGCGGCAACTTTTTCGCCAGCGTAATTTTTCTGCAGCAGTTTTTTTCGCCAGTGAAATTTTTCTGACTAAAATTTTTTTGAAACCTAATGCAATTAGGTTTCGATTTCCTTTTCTTAATCAATATTAGATTCCGTGAATAGCTAGAATTAACCATAAAATTCTTCTATAAATAAGGACAATAACAACACAAAAAAGAGGAAAATTTGATCGGGTTTTGGAGGAAAAATTGAGACTGAAATTGAGGAGGAAAACCTTGAATCAATCGGTCTTTTTTTGAGAGAGCAAACAAGCAATTCGATCCATCAAAGGCAGCAAAGCTTGTCTTTGTTCTTGTTCATCCAAGAAGTAATTTTTTGTGGAACCAACAAACGAAGGTATGGATTTCTTTATTTGTTTCATGAATTCACAGTAGCTTCATCACTAAAGATCAAAAATAATTGTTTCTATTTCTTTAAAATAAAAAAACCCTAAGAACTTTAATTTATCTTTTCTAAAGCTTAAAAACCTTAATTCGTTTATTTGTTTTTCAAAATTCTTAAAATTGTTATTTTAGCTTCTTCAAAATCTTAAAGCCCTAATTGAACCTGTTTCTTTTCAAAATCCTTAATTGAATCTTTTTCTTTCCAAAAACCCTAAAAGAACATCTTTTCTGTTTCTATAAATCTTAAATTGTTTTGTTTATTTTCATAAAGTTTCATAAAATTATCAATTGTTTTTCCAAATCCTAAAACCTAATTCAACTCCAAAATCCAAAATAGTAAACCCTAACTCCCTTAAAACCTACTTTTTCTAAACCCTAATCTTTTAAATCTTAAAACCTTATAAAACCTAAAATTCAACACAGTAAGTAGCTAATAATCATAAACTTAATGTTTTAAAGTGTCCAAACCCTAGTTTCTTGATTTCACTTCTCAAACACTAATTTGGTTAATCAAAGAACTTTATCAACCTCTTAAATTATAAAACTTTTCTCCATTTCAATTCTTTTAAAACTCACAGTAGCTTAAACTTATGAATTTCAAGGCCCTAAACACATTAAATAAAGAATCTTAAATAGAAACAGTAGCCCTAATTTGAATCTTTATTTGCTTTATTCAATTTTATATTTAATTATTGTTTGATTTATTTTATATGCTTTAATTTATTTAAGTTCAATGTTTGGTTTATTTAATTTATCATGGATGGATGTTTATTTTCTATTGATGTTTAATACCTTTGATGAATGATTGATTTATGATGAATGGTTATTTACTTTTATTGATTTATTTAGATTTTCAAATATTGTAAGAGGTATGTTTCCACTTCATGGGTACCTCATTAGTTAAATATCATGTAATTTAAATTGCTTTTCTATTTTAGAACCAATGTAAAGGACATGTTTCTACCTTTTGGTGGGTGTCCTATTTAGGCATGGATTATGTAAGGGCATGTTTCCATCTTTAGATGGGTGTCAATTTATTTATTTTTCTACATTATTTTGATTTTAATATAACGATGCTTTTTTTCAATTATTGTTTGTAATATGGATAATATTGTTATACTTAAGAATTTTATAATATTAAGACCTGTAAAGGAGGCTGGTTCCAATGAACCGGGCGTTGTAAGGGTGCTGGGCCATTTCTCATCTTTCCCACACGTACCCAACTTTTCAAACCCATTAAGGGGTTGGGGATTCCTTAGGAATCGAGTCATCCACCCCTTTCTTTTTTCTGGCCCGTCCGGGTGGCAACTCTTATTTCTCTGGACTTAGGTCCGTGTTCTCTAAGACCCCGAGCCTAAATAGTGCCGAAGTCGCAAGAACCATTCCATCGGGAGTGGGGGTAAAAATCCTCGCTCACAGTGGCGACTCCACTGGGGATAAAAGAAGTTGATTCCGTTGGTCTTTATATTATTCTATTCTTTCTTATAATGATATTATCCATTGCATCATCTTAAATTGCATCGTGTGCATGAGTTAGGACCCCCGTGTTACCCGTGTTATGTTATGTAAGGGATACCATACTTTCACTCAAGGTATGAAGATCGAGCATGGCATAACCACTCATAGCCTCGTACCATTTGGTATATACTTACTATGGGAACCTAAGCCTTTTAACCCAAAGACTAAAGCTCATGTAATTTGCCTAGTTACTTTGCTAGGTTTTTACCACAAATGCATGTTGTTTGACTATGGTTAATTTATCTTGGCTTAAATCATGGCTTATTTGGTTTGTTCTTTTTCTAATATGACCTAAGTATATTGTATGCTCAAAATAAATTTTTCTTTAAAGTCTAAAAGACCAAAACTATCTTCAAAAAATTTCAAAATGATCTTCGGATATAAGACTTTTCTAAAAATAAATCAAAAATTCTTTTACTCATGGCCCAAACTCTAAGCCCAAAATATATTCTTTCTAAAATCCTTTTACAATGGGCTTAGAAATAAAGTTACTTTTATCTAACCTTTTTCTTAAAAAGAGCTTGCAAAAATATTTAGATCAATTATGAAATGCCAAAAATCAATTGTGAGACTAGTTTATACTAAGAATAATTAATCTTGGGCTTGTTTTTGGCATGAATCATCAGTTACCTTTTTTCAAGTGAGAAATCTATTTATAATAAAACTCTTAATTTCATTTTAATCCAATTAGTTGGTTAAATGGATTAAAACCTAATTAATGGGAATTATCATAAGTTGATTTCCATTTTCAAAAACATAACTATTGGTTAAAATGTCCGAGGGAATTATTCAAAAACAAGATGCCCCATGTTAGTATTTTATTAACCATATACCTAGGAAAAGAGACTCGCTATTCGTGTGTGGATGTTATAAGGTTGGAAGGAACGTCCTAATATCTTTCTTTGTTGATTGTTTGTGCATACATGCATACATGCATCTCATATCATTGATCCTCTCTGGCTCACAGCCCTGGATTACGACAGTTCAAAAGCTTACGACAATCCGACCTACGCAGGAGACAAAGTATCTAGTAACGACTCAATCACTTGCTCACCAAAAATAATGGAGCCCAAAAAAATTCAAAGAATGGTGGATGAAGCCCTCAATGCCAAAATGGAAGAAATAAAAGAGGCCCTAGCTGAAACCATGAAGAACCAATTGACTGCATTCTTAGAAAATCATGTCGAGGTATCTGCTAGCACTAAGAAGCCAAAGGACAAAGGAAAGACCAAAGTTGGTGAAGTGGCTTTTGATGATAAAAAGGTGATCATTGATGATGATGATGATTGGGCTCAATACTACCAAGATTCTCAAGACAAAAAGGACTCGAAGGTTGTTGAGAAGGCAAGTATTGAAAAGACTGAGACTTCTGATGTTGAAAAGATGATTGCTGATTTAGAAAAGAAATTTGAGAAGAAACTAAAAACCGAGGAAATGTCCGAAGTTAACAAATTATTTGAGCTAGATGAAGCAGTCCCATACAAATTTAAGATGCCATCTTTTAAGAAGTTTAATGGAACCGGAAATCCTCACCTCCATGTGAAGCAGTATATCACTGCTATGCAGTCTGCCCGAGCAACTAAGGCTCAAACTCTAAGGTACTTTATGCTCTCATTGGATCCGGTTATCCAAAATTGGTTTAATACCTTAGATGATGGAACACAAAAGAGTTGGGATTTGCTATACAAGGCCTTCATTCAGCAATATGGATACAATGTCGAGTTGAAAGTTACCTTAATGGAAGTTGAGTCCATTAGGCAAAGGCCAAATGAGAATTTTGTGGACTATGTGAAAAGGTGGAGAAATAAGGCCGCTTTTCTCAAGAAAAGGCCCGACAAACCTGATCAAATAAGGATGATTGTGAGAGGCGTCCTGCCCAATCTTTGTGAAAGGATGTCTCACACTCTTATAAGGGATTTCAAAGATCTTCTCCAAGCTGGTCTACAAATTGAAGAGTGGGAAAGGGAGAAGAATCGCTTTCCAACAAGAAGGAATGAGAAAGGGAACTACCAGTCTAGAAATCAAAGCACACAACAAGAAGTGGGTGTTAATACTACTAACCAGAGAACAAGAAGGCAGTTTTCAGAATTAGGCAAACCGATGTCTTGGGTTCTCAATAAGCTTCAGAGAAAGGGATTGTTGCAACCCTTAAATCCTCGCCGTTTGCCTAACTCTATCCCACCTAATTTTGACACTAAGGCATTTTGTCGATTTCATCAAATGCAAGGGCATGAAACGGATAGATGTGTGAGGTTGAGACATGAGATCCAAAATTTAATTAATAGTGGAAAGCTGCCCGAGCCCAACAAGCTGAACGCCAAAGACAATCCATTACCCAAGTTCAATAGAGTACCTCCACCGGCAACCTTCATGGTGGGAAAAGGATTGGAAGAAGAATTTGTTTTATCATCCTTTCAAGATGAAAATACTGAAGATGTGAAGGGAAAAGAAGCTTAAACTCAATGAACTTTCCTTAGCTTGAATGTTGCTTTTCAATATTACTTTCTTTAATATTTAAATTGGAACTATCGTTTTTTCAAATTTAAATTTGTTTGAATAAATTACTTTTATCAAAAATTTTGTTCCTCTTTGCTCATTTTGGTGCTCAACCGATGAGGAATCTAGCTTGATAATTCATGAATTAAATCTATGCATTATGATTCGAATGACTTTACTAGATAAAGGAATTGCTCTATAGCATTGAGTTGTGTATGCTTACTTAGAGAGGGCTGCTGCATAATTATCTTTGTCTAGGTCCTAGTCAGTCTTAGAACATGCTTTGACAAACTTTCGAGTCAAAATTAAACTCTGCTTATTTAAGGGGGAAATGATCTAGGCATTGTTTGGTTAGCCAACAACTAGTATCCACCCTATTAAATATCAATCCCTAGTTGTCCCTTTGAGCCTTCATAACATTTTAGCTTTCTTTTCATTGGCTCACAAACTCCAATAACCTACCCTGAGCTGTTGTGATACTTTTGACAAATCTTATGATCACTAAGGTGAAGAGGCAAGAAGATCAAAGAAAACAATGATTAGTCCAGATCATGAGGATAGTTGAAGTTCTCAAGACCATGAGGATAGTTGAAGTTCTCAAAACCAAAAGAGTAGTTGATGTTTTTAAGACCATAAGGGTAGTTGAAGTTTTCAAGACCATGAAGACAGTTGAAGTTCTCAAGACCATAAGGGTAGCTGAAGTTTTCTTAATATCTCCAATATATCAAGACAACATCAACATCAGAGTAACAAATGATTTATCCCTGTTAAAGAAGATTTATGTTACTTCAGTCATCCATTATTGGAAGCCCAAGTTGGTACAAACAAGACAACTCTTTTAGAGCTAGAACCAAAAAAAAAAGAAAAACAAAAAAAACAAAAAAAGAAAAAGAAAAGAAAAAGAGAAAAAAAGAGAAAAAAGAAAAGAAAAAAGAAGAAAACAAAAAGGAAAAAAAAAGGAAAGATAAAACCTAAAAGGCGGTTCAAAAAGCTAACTGAGTTCTCTTTTACCTAAAGTAGCAAAAGGTTTCCATTTGGTTCATAAAGACATTTTTTTTACTTGAATTGGTCCAACCTAACCAAAGATTCGATCAAATTGGAGAAAAAGGAGAAAGACCATTCAGTTTTTGAAAGTTCTTTACTTGACAGTCCTACAAGAAAGAAGGACAAAATGATAAAAGAAAGGGAAAAGTAAGGAAAGAGAAAGAAAGCGAAGAGTAAGAAAAATAAAAAGAAAGGAAAGGGAGAAGAAGAAAATAAACAAATTTGGGTAACAAACTTTTTGTGGGGGCAAAGACTGTTCCAATCGAGGTCTAGATTAATGCCAAGAAGATAGAAGAAATTTAGAGTCTAGCAAGATTACCTCCAACTGCCTAAAGTTCAATCAATGAATTTATAATGTGAGCGTTTGTCCATTGTGTCACACCAGCTCTAATCTCAAAATGGCCTTTATTTAACCAGTGTCCCTTATAGACCCCATTTTAAGCCTATCAAAGACCTGTTGATCTCTCTTGGTAGGTAGAGTCTATTAGTGGAGATAGTTTGGATAAGCATGCATAGGAGATAGACAATATTCAAACTCAAATAATACCTTTGGCCAAGTAATATGTATGTGCCTATCTGAAGTGCAACAATTCTTGCTTAAATAGAAATGATTCCCGAGTTTAGTACGGTAACTAGGGTTGTCATGTTATAGATGTGTTAATTTGGAAAAATCAAGTCCTGAGGTACATTGACATTAATTTGACAAAGCCAACATTTGATTTCAAAATCAAAATTAAAAAAAAAAACTAAAATTTTTTTTTTTGTCATACAAAGCCTTCAAGTTAAGGGAAGTATGTTGGACCTCCAAAGGACACATTAGGCAAAGGAAATGATTATTGGCAAGGTCATGAAGAAGCTATCAACTGACATGCTGAAACATAGTTTAAAAAGGATGTATCCCTGACTCTGCTACTTGGGATCTCCATTATTCATACTTTCAACATCTTGGAGATAAAAGCCATAAATGGAAAGCTTTCTATCATTCCAATGCAAGACTTGAACGAGCGTCAAAAAGGAGGCAATGAGAATACTTCTACTGATCGCCTCGGTCTGTGAGTCAATGAAACCGCTGTGAGTATTATCATGCATACATGAGCATATCACATCACACTTTCTTGTCTTGTATTGTCTGTTCTTTATCAAAGTTGACAGCAAACACTCTGTAAAGTCAAGAATCAAAAGAAGATGTCAAATCAGGGGGGCATGGAAATCCCATTGCTTGAGAAAGCTCCAGTAATTTTGCAAAGAGAAGAAATGCATGCTTATGCAAAGAACTAGACAAGAAAAACATCAATCAAAGCTTGCATGGAAAAAAAATCCTTGGGGGACAAGGAGAGGATATGAAAGCCAACTAAAAATAGCTGAATTATTGCAAAAAGGAAGAACAAAAGAATGGAACATTAGAACTATCAAAAGAATGAAGATGCAAATGATAAAAGATCAGTCCAACTAGAAGAGTTGAAGCCAATATAGGACAAATCTCTAAGGATGAGGATCCATTTTCAAAGGTGAAGACCTGATTCTAAGGATGAAGATCCAATTTCAAAGGGTGAAGACCCAAAGTCTAAAGGATGAAGATCCATTTTCAAAGGTGAAGACCTGATTCTAAGGATGAAGATCCAATTTCAAAGGGTGAAGACCCAAAGTCTAAAGGATGAAGATCCATTTTCAAAGGTGAAGACCTGATTCTAGGGATGAAGATCCAATTTCAAAGGGTGAAGACCCGAAGTCTAAAGGGTGAAGGTCCACTTTCAAGGGTGAAGACCCGATTTCCAAGGATGAAGATCCATTTTCAAGGGTGAAGACCTGATCTCAAAGGATGAAGATCCATTTTGAGGGTGATGAACCATGATGCATAGAACAGCCGGAGCAGTCAGACTTCTCAATTGATAAAAGGTCAGTCAAACCCAATCTCGGGTCCAAGTACCCAAATTAAATCAATCTTGGGTCTAAGTACCCAATCTCTGGTCCAAGTATCCAATCATGGGTCCAAGTACCCAAATCAAATCAATCTTGGGTCCAAGTACCCAAATCAAATTCAATCTCGAGTCAAGGTATCCCAATCCAGTTTAGGATCGAGTATCCAAACCCAATTTAGGATCGAGCATCCAAACCCAGTTTAGGATCGAGCATCCAAATCCAGTTTAGGATCGAGTATCCAAACCCAATTTAGGATTGAGTATCCCAATTCCGTTTAGGATCGAGTGTCCAAACCCAGTTTAGGATAGAGTATCCAAACCCAATTTAGGATCTAGTATCCCAATCCAGTTTAGGATCAAGTATCCAAACTCAATTTAGGAACGAGCATCCAAATTTAGTTTAGGATCGAGTATCCAAACCCAATTTAGGATCGAGTATCCGAATCCATTTAGGATCGAGTATCCAAATCCATTTAGGATCGAGCATCCCAATCCACTTAGGATTGAGTATCCCAAACCAAATTAGGATCGAGTATCCAAATCCATTTAGGATCGAGTATCCCAATCAAGTTTAGGATCGAGTATTCAAACCTAATTTAGGATCGAGTATCCCAATCCAAATTAGGATCGAGTATCCAAATCCAGTTAGGATCGAGTATCCAAATCCAGTTAGGATCGAGTATCCAGGTCTAGTTTAGGATCGAGTATCCAAATCTCTTGGGTCCAGAACCCAAAACCTCAACCATCTCAAAAATTAAGTCTTATTGCTTTTCACTCTCTTTCACTAAAGTCTCAGATCGTTCAAGTAGGAGGCAAACTGTAGACCCTTAATTTTTTACCCAGTCCGGTCCAATATATTTTAATTAGTCAAAAATAAATTTGTGATGTCCAATATATTTTAATTAGTCCAAAATAATTTTTTATCTTAATTAAATAATATTTACTTTAGTATCTAATTTTTATTAATAAAAAAATAAAAAAAATAATAAACAAGAAAAAAATTAAAAAAAATCAGCATGCGGCGAAATGGCCCGCAGGCCAATTTTACCCACCGCTGCAGCAGCTTTTTAGCCAACGCAATTTTTCCACAGCAATTTTTTTTTGCCAGCGCAATTTTTCTGCAGCAGTTTTTTTTCGCCAGCGAAATTTTTTCAACGCAATTTTTTTCGAAACCTAATGCAATTAGGTTTTGGTTTCCTTTTTTTAATCAATATTAGATTCCTTGAATAACTAGAATTAACCATAAAATTCTTCTATAAATAAAGACAATAACAACACAAAAAAGAGGAAATTTTGATCAGATTTTGGAGGAAAATTTGAGACCGAAATTGAGGAGGAAAACCTTAAATCAATCAGACTTTTTTTGAGAGAGCAAACAATCAATTTGATCCATCAAAAGGCAGCAAAGCTTGTCTTTATTCTTGTTCATCCAAGAAGTGATTTTTGGTGGAACCAACAAACGAAGGTATGGATTTCTTTATTTGTTTCATGAATTCACAGTAGCTTCATCACTATAGATCAAAAATAATTGTTTCTATTTCTTCAAAATCAAAAAACCCTAAGAACTTTAATTTACCTTTTCTAAAGCTTAAAAACCTTAATTCGTTTATTTGTTTTCCAAAAATCTTAAAATTGTTATTTTAGCTTCTTCAAAATCTTAAAGCCCTAATTGAACCTGTTTCTTTTTAAAATCCTTAATTGAATCTTTTTCTTTCCAAAAACCCTAAAAGAATATCTTTTCTGTTTCTATAAACCTTAAATCGTTATGTTTATTTTCATAAAGTTTCATAAAATTATCAATTGTTTTTCCAAATCCTAAAACCTAATTCAACTCCAAAACCCAAAACAGTAAACCCTAACTCCCTTAAAACCTTAAACCCTAATTTTTCTAAACCCTAATCCTTTAAATCTTAAAACCTTATAAAACCTAAAATTCAACACAGTAAGTAGCTAATAATCATAAACTTAATGTTTTAAAGTGTCCAAACCCTAGTTTCATGATTTCACTTCTCAAACACTAATTTGGTTAATCAAAGAACTTTATCAACCTCTTAAATTATAAAACTTTGCTCCATTTCAATTCTTGTAAAACTCACAATAGCTTAAACTCATGAATTTCAAGACCCTAAACACATTAAATAAAGAATCTTAAATAGAAATAGTAGCCCAAATTTGAATCTTTATTTGCTTTATTCAATTTTATATTTGATTATGCTTTGATTTATTTTATATGCTTTAATTTATTTAAGTTCAATGTTTGGTTTATTTAATTTATCATGGATTGATGTTTATTTTCTATTGTGTTTAATACCTTCGATGAATGATTGATTTATGATGAATGGTTATTTACTTTTATTGATTTATTTAGATTTCCAAATGTTGTAAGAGGTATGTTTCCACTTCGTGGGTACCTCATTAGTTAAATATCATGTAATTTAAATTATTTTTCTATTTTAGAACCAATGTAAAGGACATGTTTCTACCTTTCGGTGGGTGTCCTATTTAGGCATGGAATATAAAAGGGAATGTTTCCATCTTCAGATGGGTGTCCATTTATTTGTTTTGTTTGGACATTATTTTGATTTTAATATAACGATGCTTTTTTTCAATTATTGTTTGTAATATGGATAATATTGTTATACTTAAGAATTTTATAATATTAAGACCTGTAAAAGAGGCCGGTTCCAATGAACTGGGCGTTGTGGGGGTGCTGGGCCATTTCTCACATTCCCCACACGTACCTAACTTTCCGAACCCATTAAGGGGTTGGGGATTCCTTAGGAATCGAGTCATCCACCCCTTTCTTTTTCTCGGCCCATCCGGGTGGCGACTCCATTTTCTCCGGACTTAGGTCCATGTTCTCTAAGGCCCCGAGCCTAAACAGTGCTAAAGTTGCAAGAACCATTCCACCGGGAGTGAGGACGAAAATACCTGCTCACACATAACAATTCACATATTATAACACAATGTTCATGAATGTTCAAGCTACCAAGTAGCTTAACACTTTTTGCATCCAAAATGTGTTAGGCCAAATTTAATGCAAACGTATCTAATTTATCAAAAGTTTATACTTACCTCAATGAGTACTCAAATACAAGCTCAAGATCACTCCCCAACCTTCACTTCCAACTTGTCCTTTAATACTAGCATTAGGCAATTCACTTCTCCTTACTGCCTAATCAAAATGTGAATAAATACTATCATTTAAAATCACATTTTAAAGCATTACAAGTATAAAACTAATTAAACCTCACTCCAACTAAAATTCCAAAATTATGGCTAACCTTACTCTAACATTAAAAATCCATTTTAATCTATTTAAATTAGTATTTTAAGTTTATTTATATCATTAAAAATATATTATAACATGTGTTAATCAATCACAATAAATAAGCACATACTCTTATACAAAACTCTAAAATGTCATAACCTTCATCATTTAAGGTTCTTCATTCAAACTCATTCTAATTGTTAATCCAAACTTATTTTCATCACTTATATCATTAAATAACATGATTTAAATATTAAAATCAAACCAACATCTATACTTTGAAAATTCCCTTCCAAAAACCTAAATTCAACATTACTTTATCCAATCTATAATCAAACTTGGTTAAATCCATCATTTGACTTTAAAATCCTTATTTATGCATCAAAACAACATATTTGGAATCCATTTGCATGATTAAAACACACGGTTTCAAAAGTTCAAATTTTACATAACCCTAAATTAGCTCTTTCAACCAAACTCAACTCAAACTTAATTATTTCTTCAATCCAAATTAAAAATCATTAATAACTAATCAAAATAGCTTCATACATACTTATTCAAGCCATTAAATCAAGCTAACACAAATTCAAATTCAACATATTCACAACTTAATGGAATTTCAAAGAATAAGGTGAAAAACTTACTATTTATGGAGAAAATTACCAAACCTTCACTTAAATCTTGTTAATTCCTTCAATTGTTGAAGCTTGGAAGAAGAAAAAACCTCTCTCAGAATCCAATTGTGATTCGACCTCAAGAAAGAAGAAGAAGATGAAGGCTTGATTTTCTCTTTCTTCCCACTTTAAAATATGACCATATATATTATTTTATTATATTTTTAATTAATTAATTAGCTATTTATTTATTTTAAAAAACCATAATTTACCTCTTTCAATAAAAAATAATTTATTTTTAAATTATTTAATTAATTTTAATTTTACAAAGTATAATTAAAATTTTACCATTTAACTTTTGACTTCTCTATTTAAGAGTTGACTTTTGTATATGTTAAGTATATTTAATATATATTTCACATATACTTTTTATTTTTTCACTTCTAAACCTTTAATTTTTTATTTAAATTATTTATTTAATTTAATTTTATTTATTTTATTTTAAAAAAATTACGGATATTACAATACCAATTATATTTATTAATTTATCAATTGGTTAATAATTAAAACAAGAAAGTTATAAATTAATTAAAATAATCATATTCTAATTCTTCATCTATTTAATGACTGATTAATAAATTTTACCACTTAAACTTATTTAATTAAATAAAAAGATATATTAAAAAATTATTTTTTAATTTTAAGCTTAAAAAATATATGGACGTTAAAGTGTAACTTAACAGCAAGTGTATCTCTCTCATATTCAATTTTTCTTTCTCAGTATTGTAATATTAAAAAAAAACTGAAAAATATTTAAATAAATATACAAAATCAGAGTGGATTTAGTCAATTATTGGATGGATGAGTTAGATAAGATTTATTGATTTCCCTCTAACATGCACTCATAAATTATTGGATGGACGCTTGAGTTGGAATTGGATAGCAACACAAGCAAGCCTTGTCCACCATTAAATTATGGGTTTGAATTTCTATCACAATTATATATATATATATATATATATATTTAAAAAAAATCATTATGTCTCTTTATAGAACAGAAATATTCATTTGGTTGATGTGAGGAATCATATAACTATAATCTTATTAGTTGTACATTGAGACATACTCAATGACAATCAATAACAAAATAATATAGGGCTTATTGTTATGTATTAGATAATGATTGAGTTTTGTACAGATAACTATGAGTCTGTTATATTAGCTGTATTGTTGTAATTGATTTTATCATCTTAGGGTTATTTATACCCTCTTAATAGTTGAATAATATACATCTCTTGAAATATCTACATGGTATCAAAGCCATTAACGGGTCTAATCACCGTTTTTTTTTTAATTTTATTCCTCCCAATTTCTTTTCTTCTTTGGCGTCATCATGACGGATTCATCTCTTGACACTTCTCTTGCTCCTGAAATTACTTCCTCTTCTTCTTCTATAATCACGACCTCCCTGTCTTCAATTCCCAATATCTCCCACCAGATTAATGTCAAATTGACGCCAATAAATTATGTTTTATGGAAAACCCAAATGTTACCGCTTCTTCGAGGGTACAATCTTGATAAACATATTGACAAGAATTATATTCCGCCGCCACCTACTCTAGCTAATTCTGAACCAAATCCTGTGTATATAAACTGGTTTCGTGAAGACCAGATTGTTATGGGATGGCTTAATTCGTCTCTTTCTGAAGGCCTGTTGTCGAGTTCTGTCGGTGCTACTTCGGCTTTGGAGATTTGGACTCGGCTTGAACAAAGTTTTGCAGCAGGTAATGTAGCACAAGTTAGGCATCTTAAACATGCTATTCATCATCTTGAACGACACACAGATTCCATTGAAATATACATGCAACGTGCTAAATTATTGAGTAATCAGCTTCTTGCTCTTGGTACTCCTATCTCGAGTGATGATCTTGTTGGTGCTATTCTTGACGGTTTGGGACCCGATTACCGTCCTTTTGTTCGATCTATCGAGGCAAAACTTCTGCTTCCTTCTTATGATGAACTTTATGGTTTACTTTTATCTGAAGAACTACAGCAGAAGAAATATGATTCCTCTGCGTCTCCTGTTACTGCTTTATTTACAGCTCGATCTCAACAGTCTGCTACTGGTTATTATCATCAGAACACTAGGGGAGGACGTCGTGGGGGTCGTTCAACACGTGGTGGCCGTGGTGCTGGCAGATCACAGAATTTTCAAAATTTTAGTTCTCACGGACAGCAATTTCAGGGACAGTTTCTCAGT
The DNA here is from genome assembly GCA_947685225.1 of Garcia nutans. NCBI lineage: Eukaryota > Viridiplantae > Streptophyta > Magnoliopsida > Malpighiales > Euphorbiaceae > Garcia > Garcia nutans. The sequence continues at coordinate 16,347,836 of CANTUV010000032.1, forward strand.
ACAGCTGTGTGTTATAATTGCAATGGATCGGGTCATGTGGCTCGGTTGTGTCCAAGCCAGCGGCGTAACTCAACTAATCCGCAGGCTTATCATACATCTTTTTATCCTGGTAGTCAACCACAGTCTTGGAATAATTCTCCTACCCAGCAGGCATATCGACCACCGCAACCATGGATTGTTGATACTGGAGCAACAAATCATCTCACTGGTTCTCTTGGTAACTTATCACTTGAGTCAGAATATACAGGTCCGGATGAGGTCACAGTAAGCAACGGTAATAAGATTCCCATTACTCATGTAGGCAGTACAATACTCAATAATAATCCTAATTTTCGTTTGAACAATATCTTGTTTTCTAAACATTCTCCATTCAGTTTATTATCTGTTCTTAATTTTACTAATGATAATAACGTTTCATTGGAATTCTTTCCTGAAACAAGCGCCGCGTCAATGGAATACTTGCCTGAAAGATGCTCTACTTCAATTTGGCTTTGTTCAATCAAAATTGGATACTTCTCTATTTGTTTTTCGACAAGGTAGTGAGGTACTGTATTGTTTAATTTATGTTGATGATTTTCTTTTAACTGGGAATAATCCTACTTTATTTACACGGCTTCAACAACACTTAAGCACTAAGTTTTTACTCAAGGAGCTAGGTAAATTGCACTATTTTTTGGGAATTCAGGCATATTGGCAGAATGGAGCATTGTTTTTGAATCAGGAAAAATATATTCTTGATTTATTAAAACGAGTGAAGATGGATAATTCTAAGTCTGTTTCAACGCCAATTGCGGCATCGACCAAGGTACCTCTGTCTAATGCTGATTTTTTAGATTTGACACTATACCGAAGTACAGTTGGCAGCCTGTTATACATGCAATTCACTCGCCCAGAAATATCTTTTGCTGTAAATAAATTAGCCCAATATATGCATAAGCCGACAGCATCACAGTGGTTGGAAGTCAAAAGGGTGCTTCGTTATTTACAAGGTACCTTAGACTATGGTTTGCTCATTCAGCCTTCATCTGTTGATATTATATCTGCGTACAGTGATGCAGATTGGGCGGGCAGCATTGTAGACCGAAAGTCTACAACAGGTTTTGCAATTTATCTTGGTCGAAATCTAATTTCCTGGGCATCCAAGAAGCAACGGAGTGTTTCTCGTTCCTCTACGGAAGCGGAATATAGAGCAATAGCAAATGCCACATCCGAGGTGATTTGGGTTAAAAATTTGTTATATGAGTTGGGATTAAAAACAAAAATCCCAATTCTATGGAGTGACAATCTGGGAGCTACAACACTCACAGTCAATCCGATTTTTCATAGCCGGATGAAACATGTTCAGATTGATGTCCACTTTGTTCGTGACAAAGTCGAAGCTAAAGAAATACAGGTGCGCTATATTTCCACGAAGGATCAGATCGCAGATGTTCTTACTAAGCCTTTGGCCAAACAACGGTTTCAGCAAATGCGTTCCAAGTTGACTATCTTTCCACATCGATAGTTCAACTTGAGGGGGTGTATTAGATAATGATTGAGTTTTGTACAGATAACTATGAGTCTGTTATATTAGCTGTATTGTTGTAACTGATTTTATCATCTTAGGGTTATTTATACCCTCTTAATAGTTGAATAATATACATCTCTTGAAATATCTACATTATGAAAGTAAGTTTTAATTAATTTTGATTTTAGTGAAATATCAATCTCATTCTTAAATTTTTAATACAAAATATTTATATTTTGAAGATTTTTTTAATCTTTGCATTGCCAAGTGGAACCCACTAATATGAGTTTTTAAAAGGCACTGTTTTTAAAAATATTTTGAGTAATTAAATTTTTTAAAGGATTATTTTTGTCTTTATATATATATATATGTGTGTGTGTGTGTGTATTTGATGTTGCGTCTATTCCTTGAACCCTGTGCATGTTCTCTCGAGCAGTTGAGAGAGAAAAAGACAGATTTCATTCTCTGTAGTCCCATAGAACTAAAATTTTAATTGAGCTTTAATAATTTAGAATAAGAGGAAATTACATGTATTATTACATTTTAAATTTTGTTTTTAAAAATACAGTACATATTTTATTTTTTTTCTTTTAACTTTCTAATTTTTCATTTTTTCCTTTTTTATTTCTTTTTTTTTTCAAATACACGATGTAATATTTTCTTCTTCTTTTTAATGCAGCAACTTATTCCTCTTCTTCTTCTTCTTTCTCTTAACACTTCGTCTCCTTAACGTTTCATTTTCTTTTTCTTTGTCCTTCTTATTCTTCTTAGCGTTTTTTCTTCTTTTTCGTTTGTAATGATTTATTTGTACATCTCCATATTGTATTTGTAATTTTCTTTATTTCTTTTATTTTTGTGTTGTTTAACTGTATTATTAGAGGTTTTTTTTTTTAATTATGTTGTCTTTTCACATGTTTGATAAAATGCTTCAAAGGAATTTTTTTCCTTTTGCAAATTTTTTCTATTTTTATCAATTTATATTTTTATAATTGATATATATCATTTCTTTTGAATTGTATTTATTTTATTTTAATTTCTATTTGTATTGCTTGTTTGTATATAAAGGTTGAAAAACAACATATTAATAATATATATACAATATATCCGCAACATATATATAACGTAAATGTTAGAACTTGGCATATCAATAACATATATAATACATATCCTCTAAATAAACACCATTTTTAATTCTTTTTTCGAGATTGCTATAAATAATGTCACTATGAATTTAGATTTTGAATAAGAGATCCAAGATATATAAAACTCAACTATTCAAAAATTAATGAGAATATTAAAGGAGAAATATGTTTTATTTTTAACTCAACATATCAGCAACATATATATTACATATCCTTTATATAAATAATATTTTTTTTCCTAATATTTTGGGAATATAGTTGATATGTTTTGGATATTTTAGGGTATTATTGAGATATTTTTGGGATTTTTTGGATATTATATATATATGTGCTGATAAATGTTATAACATATATATATATATAATACAAGGCTTTTAAATTTATATAATAAGGCTTTTAAAGAAAATACATAAATTATACATAAATTTAAAATATAATTTTTTGATGCACCAGATCAAACAAAGTTGCAGGTGCAGAGCATATTTATATAAAATACACCTTAAATATAAAATTTAAATTTAAATTTAAACACTACAATAATGTAGCGAATTACCGACGAAGTTTTTCGTCGGCAATCCTTATTTTTTGTCAGTAATTACTATTATCGACAGATTACCGATAAAAAAAAATCTGTCGCCAAATCTTTCACTGGTAATCGAAAAGCTGACAAAAATAGAAATTTGTCGGTAAATTACAGACAGAAAAAATCTATCAGTAATTTTTCGACAGAAAAGTAATCAGTAATATTTACCGATAGAAAATATTTTCTTAGGTATTTATAGAAAATTACTGACAAAAAAAATTTTATCAGTAATACCAACAGAAATTTTTTGTCGATATTATCGACATAAAATATTTCGTCTGTATTACTAACAGAAAATATTTTATTGGTAATACCAACAGAATTTTTATTTTGTCGGTAATTTTGAAGTATGCAAATTGCCGATAGAAAATAAATCTATATGTAAGAAATAATTTATTTTTAAAATTTTAAATTTTTTAAATTTTATAATATATAAATGTATGTATAAATTTTTTATTAATAAGAAAAAAATATAAAAATAAAATTAATATTAAAAAAATATTATATGTCATAAATATTCAAATATAAAAAAGATGAATATAAAAATAATAAATTTTATATGACCATATGAAATTAAAATACCATTGTACATATAAAAAAAATCTAAAATCAAGTAGCAGGAGGTAGTGAAGGTGGAGATGGAGGAGCACCATCAGGCGAAAAGTGATGTGATGGATCGAAGGTTCCTCGCATGAAGTTAGACATAAACTCAATAAGCTGCTATTGGATCAACCTTTGTACCTCGGTTTGCATCTGCGTTAAAATCCGAGATTGAATCTACATCTCCACCTCCATCTGCACATGCTTCTGGATCTGTTGCTGAACAATCCGATTATGCTCCGTTAACTGCTCCTTCAAATACTCGATCTCCTCCCGTAAGGCAGATGAACTAGAAGAAGAAGAAGAAGAAATTGTGCTGACATACTATGAACTAAGTCCACACAACTTCTTCTTCTTCTCTCTGTCCACAACAGATCTAAATAAGCTATCATCGTCAACAGGAATGTCAGATTGAGTGGCCCCCTCCCGAGAAATAATGAATTGATCCTATATAATATAAAAAAATTATTAATTTTATATTTTAAATTTAATTTTTGTAATATTTTAAAAATTATGAAATTACTTATATTTTACATCCTGTGATCGACGATCCATAAATGAACGTCCGCCGTGATCCCGAGTGTGCATATGCACAAATAGCTCATAGCTGTTCGGCGGCCAACCCATGGTAGACTCCTATTTAAAAAAATATTAGTTTAATAACACAAAAAAATTATAAATTAAAATATATTCTTACGAGTGTACTGGCATGATAATGATGTGATCGGCTACCTCCCGTATGTGTGGATGGACTTGCATCATCCACAACACTAGACATCATGTTACGAGAGGCTACGACAGAACATGTCTGCCCCTCAGGAGAGCTCCACCGAGCCTGCAGATTTGCCCATAACTGATCATTCATAAATGAAGGTTGCTTCCCTGCAGCCTTCATCTCACTCAGCATATCATTGCAGTGAATAGTTATCTTCTTCATGAAGGTAATCCGGACAAGACTATCAATAGTCTGGTCTCAATAAAAATATTTCTATAAAAAAATTAAGATAATTAGTATCATTTAAATGTAAATTTTTAACAATTATAACAAATATATTAAATTTCTCTAAAATATTTTATATAATTAATAAAAAAAAGTAACAAATGTTTTGTAAAATAAAAAAAATATCTTAATAAAAATTCAACACCCTAAAATATTTTCAATTAAAAATAAATTATTAATTATACTAAAAGTTTTAAATTTCTCTAAAACATAACCATTAAAAATACCTCCAAATTTTTATATTTTTTCATTATAAATTTATTAAATTAAATCTAATTTACTAAAATTAAAAAAAAAAGGTCTAATTTACTCAAATTAAATATAATTTACTAAAATTTTAAAAAAACCTAACAACAATCAAATAAGCCAAAAATATTTTTATTTACAAAAGATTTAAAAAATATAAATATTTTAAATTTGCCAAAAAAATTATTTTGTCAAGTAAAATAATCACTAAAAATTTATTCATTCTATATTTTTCTTAAAAAAATTATACAAAAATCTAAAATCCTAAAATAATACTATAAATACCAAAATAAATTCTAAAATATAACAATAAATATAATTTCTAAAAAAAAAATTATAACCATTAAAAATACTTAAATTTTTATATTTTTCATTCTACAATTTATTAAATTAAAACTAATTACATAAAATTTTAAAAAAAATCTAACAACAATAAAATAAATCTAAAATATTTATATTTAAAAAAATTTCAAAAAATATAAATATTTTAAATTTGTTTAAAAATTAATTTTTTGCCCTAAAAACCTTAAAAATTAATTTTTTTTTACTAAAATTTATAAACTTAATTCATTCTACCTAATTGTTTTTTTTAAACAATTATACAAAAATCTATAACAATACACATATTAATTTTTTAAAACAATAAAAATATCTTAAATACTAAAATATTTAGTGATAAAAATATTTCTGCAAAAAAAATTAAGATAATTAGTATCATCTAAATGTAAATTTTTAACAATTATAACAAATATATTAAATTTCTTTAAATTATTTTATATTTTAGATATAAAATTAATTCTTTATATGCAATGAAATTCTATAATTAATAAAAAAAAAGTAACAACTATTTTGTAAAATAAAAAATACCTTAATAAAAATTCAACATCCTAAAATATTTCTAATTAAAAATAAATTATTAATTATACTAAAAGTTTTAAATTTCTCTAAAACATATTTTATAACCATTAAAAATACTTTCAAATTTTTATATTTTTTCATTATGAAATTTATTAAAATAAATCTAATTTACTAAAATTAAAAAAAAAACCTAATTTACTCAAATTAAATGTGATTTATTAAAATTTAAAAAAAAACCTAACAACAATCAAATAAGCTAAAAATATTTTTATTTACAAAAAATTTAAAAAAAATATAAATATTTTAAATTTGCCAAAAAAATTATTTTGTGAAGTAAAATAATCCCTAAAAATTTATTCTTTCTACCTTTTTTAAAAAAAATTATATAAAAATCTAAAATCCTAAAATAATACTATAAATACCAAAATAAATTCTAAAATATAATAATAAATATAATTTCTCAAAAAACATATTTTATAACCATTAAAAATACTTAAATTTTATATTTTTTTTCATTCTACAATTTATTAAATTAAATCTAATTACATAAAATTCTAAAAAAAAAATCTACCAATAATAAAATAAATCTAAAATATTTATATTTACAAAAAAATTACAAAAAATATAAAATTTTTAAATTTTTTTAAAAATTTATTTTTTGCCTTAAAAACCTTAAAAATTAAATTTTTTTTTTGCTAAAATTTATAAACTTAATTCATTCTACCTAATTATTTTTTTAAACAATTATACAAAAATCTATAACAATACACATATTAAATTTTTTTAAACAATATAAATATCTTAAACACTAAAATAATACTATAAATACCAAAAAAATTCAAAAACTATCTTTAAATTTTAAAATTTTAGAAAATATAATCTAATTTTTTAATTAATTTCAAAAATAAAATAAATAATTTACTTAATTTTTTAAAATCTAATAATAATACATAAATACATACATACACTGCCTAAAATAAAAATTAAAATTCTCAAAAAATTTTATAAAAATTTTTACTTTCCTAAAATAATATTATGAGTAAATATAAATGTGTAAAAAAAATTAATTTTTAAATATATTTTTACAAAAATATAAAACTACCCTAAAAATTTAAATAACCAACAAATAATATCAATTATCAATCTAAACTATACAAATATAAACAATAACAACACAAAATTCAAAATTTATTATAAATTAAAACATTCAGCAAAAATAAAAATCATAAACAATGTTTAACAAAAATTTAAAAAAATGAATTAAATTATTATATCTTTCTTCTTCTTCTTCTTCGTGCAACGGCAAGCAGCAAGCAGAAAGAGCAGCGGCAGTGGACAAAAAAATATTGCAGAAAATTTTATAGCATAGCGGCGCAAATTGAAAAAATGAAGAAAAAGATAAGGTATATGTTAAATTTACCGAGAGATTAAAGTGTCTTTTGGTAAATTTACCAAGAGACACTTTAAATATCTCGGTAAATTTATCGATAGACAGACTTTTTTGTTAGTAAATGACCATGACTAAATGACTGACTGGCACTAATAATTTACCGAGAGGCACTTATGTTGATATTGTCCAAGAGAATAAATATTCTCTTGGTAAATGGCATCAAAAGGCATCAAAAATTCAGTCAATCTATTATTTATTATCGACAGAAATATTTATCTGTCGGTAATTTCTTATCAAAAATAGAGCTTTATTAATTTTCCGACACTATAAAATTAACGACAAAAATAACTTTCGTCGATATTACCGAGAGAAATAATTTTTCTCAGTAAATGGCTGAAAATTGACGGTAAAAATCTCACCACTCTACTTTTTAATTGCCGAGAGAACGAGTTTCTGTCGGTATTACCGATAGAACGTTTGTCTGTCAATAATTGTCTCTAATGTAAATGAGACTATACATAATCATATTTATGTCGGTATTTTCGTCAGTAATTTATCGAGAGAAAATTTGTTCTCTAGGTAAATGTCTAAATTACCGAAAGATCAGATTTCTCTTGGTAATACTAAATAAATAAATATTAATTATTTTGTTATTCATTTACTGAGAGAAAATTTTTTTATCGGTATTACCTATAGAAATTTAATTCTGTCGGTAAAATTAGTAATAAATATAATTGATAATTATATTGAATTTTTTATTTACCAACAGTTAAATATTTTCATCAATAATTTACCGAGAGAAAAACTATTCGCTCGGTAAATATATTAAAAACTATTAAATTACTAAGAGATAAGATTTCTCTCGGTAATACTGAATAAATAAATATTAATTATTGTTATATTCGTTTACCGACAGAAAATTTCTCTGTCAGTACTACCGACAAAAATATAATTCTTTCGGTAAAATTAGCAGTAAATATAATTAATAATTATTATATTGAAATTTTTATTTATCGACAGAAAGATTTTTGCTCGGTAAATGCCTATTATTTACCGAGAAAAACTTTTTCAATCGGTACTACCGAGAAAAATAAATTTCGATCGGTAAGTTTTGTCAGTAAATTCACCCGCCATAATATCGCGCCATATTTATCAATAAAATTTATGTCGGCAAATGGATCTATCATTATTCTGTTGGTAATTTATTGGTATTTTTTAATTTTATTTTTTTAATATTTTTTTTTCGGTATTATCTCAGCATTACCAATAAATAAAATTCTGTCAATAAAATTTTATCAGTAATCCGCTGCATTCTTTTAGTAAAATAAACTTATAGAAATATATACAATAGTGAAAGGGGATACAGAAAAGAAAGAAGGTTTGTAATGAGGAGAAGGGAGGAAAGAAAATCCTAGACTAGAGCTTGGAGTTTTTCAAAGCTTCCTAGAGATAAGAGAGGGGTCTGAAAGATATCCTCAAGCTTCAGAAATGGTTTTTTTTTATAAACAGAGATTTTAACTTTACACTGTTCTTTTTACATATCTGGTACTATAGATGAATAGTAATATATCATTATTGTTTGCTTTATATTATACCTTAACATGTCCGAGATTGTAGATAAATAATTTTTTATCGGGAGTACTATTTACTTTACTGTGAAAACTGTTGATGAACATTTTTTTTTACTTCACTATAGTTTTACCAACCTTTTACATGACAGATACTATAGATAAATAGTATCTTATCCAAAGTGATTTTATTGACTTTATAAAAATTGAATAAATAAGATTTCTTCTGTATTTTAATTTTCTGACGAACGAGAGTTAGATTTATCTTTCTTTGCTTTTTTATTTTCTTTTTCTTCTTTTTTTATTTTTCTTTTTTCTTTTATTTATCTTTTATCTTTTCTCTTTTGCTTTTTATTTTTATTGGTAGCAGAATTTTATAACACTCATCTCCATTACTGGGATAATAATTTGAATTTAAGTCAAATGTTGTATCAGTGGAAGATGAACTCATGGATGATGTAGATGAAGAATCAGAAGAGGAAAGAGATTTTCTTCTTCTAGAATGGCCTTTAAATTTTTTAGATTGGGCTCTATTTGAGGATCCAACATAACTAGCTTTAGCGAATTTTATGGACTCAGAGGTTGAGGGAATGGGCTCAACCATTTGTTGTATGATGGCTTTATAATTTTCAGCAGTTTTGGTTGCTGCAAGGAGGGCTTGACAATGGGCTTTTTGGGCTCCAAAGGACACTGCTAGCTTTGGAACAATGCCAACATGTTCTTTCTTTATAATCCATTTTTTTACTGTTATTTCAGTGGTAGAATTTTTGAAGGTATTCCACCATTTTACTTTATGCTTTCTACATATTTTTCATAGATTGGGATTTGCACTTAACCATCCCAAATCAAAATACCATTGGTATAACCTTAGTCTATAAAAAGTCATAGAAAAGAGAAGCAGTCGAGGAAACTACTTTTCATAAGAAGAAGGATGGTAATGGGCTTTATAATGTTTAAAGGTTATAAGTACTTCTTCTGATAAAACATGATCAATATCTCCATAATAGTGCAACCAATGGATAAGCCACATGGAAATATTATCAGTCTTCATATTGGTATCAAAGTACAGCAGCCATGAATGGGTTTTAGTTGGGTTTTGGAGGTATAAGATATTGGTCTATGTCTGAACATAGTCCCAATAGTTATATATTGGGCAGACGATTTTATAAGAAAGAAAATGGGCTTTAAATGAGATAGGCTCATGGATAGATTTCTTCCAGTTAGAATGATGGAGAATTCCTTGAATCTTTAATGAAGAATGTGAAATAATAGTTTTATCTTTTAAATCATAATTATGTTTATAATTACATAATCAGTGTCCTCAAGAATAACTAAATAGTATACATGAGGTTTTGACAAATTAATGGGTTTATAAAATTAATTTTTAGAATATATAGATTCAATAATTGTCCATAGATCCTGGATGGGTTTTCCAAGAATCTATTTTCAAGTATTAATTTTGTATCTTCAAAAATTTTGTTAAACTATCTTCAAGAAGGTTTTAGTGAAAAATTTAAAGAAACAGTTTGAGTTGGAGATTTATAATTGCCAACTTAGTTTTAAAAATATTTTGAGATGAGATTTTATTAGAAGCATAAGATTCTTCTATCTCTTGTTTTAAATAATGAATAAGAGCATCATTACCTGGGATAGCTATAGGAGACTCAACACCCATTTTTAAAGGGGTTTTAATAACTTCTAGAGATTGGGCCAATAGAGACACCCACTTATCCATTTGGGCTTTACTATCTTCTTCGACCACTTGAGCCCAAGATTTTATGGTTTTAGTTTCAACTTTAGTAATGTCGTCTGAATGATCAGACAGGGCTTTAGGAGATGGGTTTTGTTCTAGCTTTATGGTTTCTTTAGCTTTATTGACTTTTTTCTTTTTATTATCCATGATTTCTGTGAAGGAATTTACGAGTAAGAAAGTTAGGTATACTGTTATTTTTCCCTTTAATAAATTCTACATCAAAATCAAATATACTCAAAATAGTTTGCCATATAGCAAAAATCTATTTTGAGGTAAGGTTTTTTACATCTTTTTGTAAAATATCTTTAACACTTTTACAAATAATACGAAGTAAAAAAATTTTATTTAACAAATCATATTGAAGTTTTGAAATGCATAAAATAATACTCAATTTTTTTTAATAGTAGAATAATTTAATTGGGTCAGGCTCCAATATCCGAAGAAAAATTGAACTATGGTTTCTCTATCCTCTTTTATCTGTTTTAATATCCCTGTAACATCCCTTCCTGACCTATGAATAAGCCGAGGAGGAATGCTATATCGTGATACGAGCTCTGGTTATGTCAGCTTACTTAATGTTCTTTTCCAAAAATTTTGACGGAGTCTCCCTTAAAATTCTAAGTCCCAAGTGTCGACAAAACTGATTTTTCTTATTTTCGAAAAATATTTTGTTTCACAATTCAACTCAAGCACTCTCCCAATAATCCACCCTTATAACCTCAACTACAATCCTGCAAGAAGAATTCACACTTCTATATTCACAACCCAACTCAATTTAAAACCATACAGTTATTATACATTACTAGATTTAAATGCTACATCAAGTTATCTCTTTGTATTGTTTAAATAAGTACATACCAGTTTCTAATACCAAAATATAAAATGAAGAGCACCACCTAAGTTTGTTGATGACCGACAGATCGCAGGACTCCTCTGCTCGCTACTGGCTCCTTGCTAATAGCCTATGAGTTTAGAAGAAACTAAACTCGCTAAGCATTGCTTAGTGGGTACTTTAACTAATTACGAAAAATAAATAATAAAAGCATAATGCACTTTTAAAAGCAATGAGTCGTATTGAAAAATAATATCACAGTAAAAATAATCCATACATGTCATATATTCAGTTATTATCATTTTATCAGTTCGCTCCACAAGGTAATTTGGTAGACTAACATATGGTAAGGTACTAACTGAAACAACTAAAGAATGATATGTTGGGTACAACGTGGAATATCATGAGATCATTGATGATGAATTACCTTAATGTTATGATTGAGGCTTGTTTGCCTAATTGATGATATAAATGTACATTTGAATATTGAAGATTGAAGTGTTATATTGTGAAATGAAATGTAAAGCCACTGTGATTGGCTATGATGATGCAATTGAAAGAAATAAGGCATGTTTGCCTAAATGATGATGAGAATTGAGAATGGAAATGATAATGAAATAATAAATGAATTGTGTGACTAATGTGTATTTCCATTTTCAGAGTTTGTGGTTGGTGGCATGCCTATTAGTAACAATCTCTTGAAGTTAGGTTGGATTTGATCCTTGAAGCCAAGTTGGGTTGAAGTTTAACATGTTTTACTCCCCTTGAAGCTTGGTTGGGTCTAATCCTTGAAGCCTAATTGAGATGTTACAACCCTTGAAGCTAGGTTGGGTTTGGTTCTTGAAGCCAAGTTGGGTTGATACTTAGCATGCTTTGTTCCCCTTGAAGCTTGGTTGAGCCTAATCCTTGAAGCCTAGTTGGGTCTATGATAATGATAAATGTGATGATTAAACCAAAGCATTACTCTGAAAATTGAATGGCATATTAGTGTGTCTTGGGCCCATGCTTGTTTTTGTGTAATGTGAGTCATGAATGGTAACATGATTGATAAATAAGGTATATGGAAACAATGTTGAAACAAATGAATAATGAGATCTATGAATGCTTTTGATGGAAATGTGTTTTATGATTAATGAATTGTGAATAAAATGATGTTATGAAGTATGAGTTTGTAATATGTGTATTGATATGTTGAAAGTGAATATGGCTTAAGGAGTTTTGTTAAGATATGAGGTTATGGAATTGTTGTATGATGTGTAACATGTTTGTGAATGTGGAATTTGTGAGAATTGTTCTTATAAAGGTTTGAATGATGTTTTGTTGTAATAATGTATACATATATATGTGTATATGAAATAGAAAGGGTAAGTATTGTGTTGTGAATATGCTATGTAATGATGTATTTAATTTATAAGATTAGTGGCAATATATGAAGAATCCATTGAGAAAGGAAAACGTGGTAAGAGAACAATAAAACATGATGCTAAAATTATAAGGTATGATTATTTTGTAATGTATACTTTATTATTTATTTGTACTACTAAGCTCTCGGGCTTAGCGCGGTTGTGTAATCGCGCAGGTATTTATGCGGATGATCTGGATGCCTAGCTGCTATGCCACGAGAAAGGTAAGAGTGTCTCGAGACCAACTAGAAGGTGATGCATACATGTATAATTTTATTTAGGTTTTATTTTTGATAACAATAATGATTCTTATAAATGTTTCTTAATTTAATATAATATTGCTTGACCTTGGATAAAGATTGTTAAATAAAAAGCTAAAGGTGACATTCTTATATTTTATATATGCATTGTATGTATACAAGGTATATGTATAGTGCTTATATGAAGTATATGGGCGTTAAAGTTATTTTGGTATCAGAGCTTAGGTTCGAGATTCTCGGCCTAAGTGAAATTAAAAAGAAAATTTTTGAAGAGTTTATATAAGAATTGAAAAGAAGATTTTGGAAATGCAATTGGTAAGACATGCATATGCATTCACATCTAAGTTGGTCTCGAACGTGGCATTGAGTGAATTATGAATTGTGAATTGTGATGTATTTGAGTTACATGAGATGAGATAAATGATAGTGTGTAAATGAGGTTTCATATGAAAGCAAATCTAGAAATGTTGATAATTGAGAGATGAGTGTGATATAAAGAAATGATATGGAAAGTATAAGTAAAAAGTTTGAGTATTGGTATGTATTTGGCATATAAAGAATGGCTAGAAGAATTAAGTGGGAAATGAGTTAGAAACAAATTAAGATTAAAGTATGTGATCTTTCCTCTATTGTTTGAATCTCTTTCAAATAAACTTGATGGTTGGATTTATAGAAAGAGGAAATATTGTTGGATGGGTAATATGAAAAGATATATTATGTAAATGCAAAAAGTATAGTGAACTATTGAATGAGTTGATTGGTATAGATTAAGTGTGATAATGTAAGGTGTCGATATGTAAAGTTAAGGTTATGTTCAAAAGAAAAAGAGATGACGTTGGTTAAGTACAAATATACATTGGTGTTGTTTGTATTGTTATTTTAATGCAAACATGGTGATTTCAATATTAGAAATGTGATATGCTTGAATATTGTGATAGCTCATGTTAATAGTGGAGATATGAGATATTTAGATTTTCTTTGGAATGAGCTTAATAATTGTGAAACATAGATGTTTTGATGTTACTTAGTGGTATATATATATATAAGATGTTTTAAAGTTGATATCAAGAGAATGAGATGAATAAATTGAAGTTTAAATAGAGTAGTAAGTTGGAAATTTATAGTTTTAGTGGAATGTGGATAGAGATCAATGAAATATTGATAGTTTAATGTATTTAATACATGAGATATATGAAATGGATATTAGTGCTCATGAAAGTATTATGAATTGGGAGATGTGATTGATAGTAGGAAAATTTGGTTTGAGATAAAAGAAAAAGGAATTGAGCAAAAGAAAATGAGTTACTTTAAGTAATTTGATTGGAAAGGATAAAAATGATTATGAAAGATGTGTTAAAGATATTTATAAACAAATGTGAAAGAGATATCACATTGGAAATGTGATTAAGCTCCTTGTGAAATAATATTATAAGTAGAATATGTATATTTATTGAAGTTAATGAATAACTTAAGTTATGATAAACAAATGAGAATGATAATAGTCAAAGGAAAGTGATAAATATTAAATTTGTATAAACTATATGTAAAAGGGAAATTTAATAAATTCCATAATTATGTGTTTATATAAAGTGGATTTGTGAAATGAACTTTTCGATATGAATGTGACCTATGAAGGTGAATATAATATGTTTTTTATCTTATACCATTACATGTTTAATGGTATTAGAAGTGAGAATGGACCTGGGTAATATTGAACAGTGAAATTGTTATAGCAATAACTAAATGAGGCTATCATAAGATGTGTTGGAACTCAAAGTATTTGTGTGTGAAAGTGTTTTATGTATAAATGTATAATAAGAAATGGTAAGGAAAGAATTATGTACTTGAAATTTTTAAAAGAGATGGATTGGAAATGGAGTAATGAATGATACTTGTGTAAGATTTGTATCTAATTGAAGGTTGGGAGTAGAAAATGTTAAGGATAATATTATCGAACATGAGTTGGGTTAATGATGATCAGATAATCAAAAGCAAACTGTTTTGAGATGGAATTAAAATGTGTTAATTCTTGGTGTAATAAAAGTTTGGAGAATAAATATATAATTTATGTGATACCAGTTAGTATTATAATTGTAAAGGTTGGAAATTGAATAATAAAAGAACAATATTGATTTACAACCCCTAAGTGTGATTGTTAATATATCATTGTCATATGATTTAGTTAGTGTGATTAGTGATTAGTTTTATTATCTTCAGATTTAGAACTGAGATGGATAACTATGTTTTCAGAAACATGGTTAAAAGATATGATTGGTGAAGTTATATCTTATAATTTCGATATTAAAAATTTAATTGTAACTATGAGAAGTAAAGCAAGGGAAGAGAATTGTGATAATGTTTTAAGCTATGAATTGTGTGATAGAACAATAATTATATAAATATAGTAATATTAGGTGAAGTGAAGAAATAATAAAAAAGGAAGAAATTGTAATCATGACTGAAAGTTATATAGGATACATTTACAGTGTAAAGTGATTATGTGAATGAACTTAAAATTTATGGGAGTATGAATAATGTAAATTAATATGTATATATCAATAATGTTGGAAATGCTATGATTGTATAATGAGATGTTCAATATAGTTGATGATATATGAGTATACTATTTTGATGTGATGAGAAACCATAATTGTTGGCAATGATGTTAAAAATGAATTGTGAAAAGATAAATGAACGGACTTATCTGCCTCCTGTGGAACCATGCGGACCCAATGTGTTGGGCAACCAAACTTGGATTACCAACCTGGTTGGGGGAAAAGATCGTTTATGAAGTTATAGTTGTTGGCAATATTGATAAATTTTGAATGAGTATAAGAAATGATGATATAATTATTGAAATAAGGAAATGTATATGTATAAGCATGATTCATATTGATTGAATATATGAATTTGGAAAGATTAGAATTTGAATATAAGTTTGACCTAATGAACTTAGGGTATATATAAGTATATATGGTAAAAATTCAATGATAAATTTCAATAAGTTAATTGTTGGTTTGAATCAAATAAAGTTGAATTGTTAGTATATTGTGATAGATAAATCGATTGATCTAGGTTTCGTTAAAGTTGCAAGGCAATATTGAGATTTAATATGTGCAATTGTATTGGGAGTGTAAGATTTAATGGTAATGTGTATGATGTAATATTCTGATTTATGAATGAACATAAATAAATTGAGGTATATTAATTGTACATGGTGAGGAATAAACTCATGAGAGTAAGGATATAGTTATCCATTGATGTTTGGTAAATGTTTATTTTGAAAGTGATGGTAAGAATGGAATAAACAATGCTAAGATATTGATTAATGATATTTGAGGTTAAAGTTAAAAGAATATCTATAAAGAGTTAAAGTGATAATTTGACTTTAGTACAAAGATAAAATGTATTGGAGATGTTATGAGATATCTTGATTGCTTTGTTGAGAAAGTAATAAGAGGTAAAGATATATATATATATATACCTATACAATGATGAATTATGAATTTCAGAGAAGATGATTATCTCTAAGGGGGAGAGTAGAAGATATGAGATTTGATAAAACTATATTGTAAGATACGATTATCGTCATATGAAAATTAAGATGGTGAATTGTTCTAAATGGGTTGTTATTATACTGGATAATTTCGAGGACGAAATTATTTAAGGGGGAGAGAATTGTAATATCCTAAAGCATACCCTAAAAGTGTTGGGATTACTGTTGTAATTGGATTCAATGTGTGTATTGAAGGAAAGAGAAAAGAAGAAGAAAGTCAAAAGGAATTGTGTGTGGTGGAGATTTAATGGTATAATTGTTATTATTGTTATTATTATTGTTATTGTTGTTATTATTATTATTATTGTTATTGTTATTATTATTATTATTATTATTATTATTATTATTATTATATATGAGATAAGAACGAAGGAAGGGAGGAGAACCTTCTTTCTTTCTTCTTCTTCTGTTCTTCTTCTTCGTGGACAAGAGAGCATGAGAGAGAGAGAGAGAGAGCACGAGAGAGAGAGAGAAATGTGATCTTCATCAAAATTTCTTAAGGATTTTAAGAGTATTGAAGATGAAAATGAAGATTTGGCAAGCTATACAAGTAAGTACATATTTCTTGAATGAATTTTATTGATTATATATATATAGGTATATATCTTCTTGTTTTGATTTCTTTTGGATTGAGGTTATGTTTGGTATGATTGGTGGGTAAAAGGAGGATAACAAGAGATTTAAGTATGTAAATGTGTGGAATTGATATCTAAGTGATGATTAGTTGAGAAAATTGTGAGAAAAATGATGAAATGTTGATTTGGGGTTTGGTTTGGATGAATTTCGAGTGTTTGGTCTTTAAATTATTGTAGGACACGGCCAAGTTATGAGAGACACGGCCAAGTTAGGGCAAATTTGGCTGTGTTGGATGAGTTTTGGAGAGACACGGCCACTAGCTTGGCCGTGTCCCTTGCCTGTGTTTGTTACTGTCTGATTTATGTTGAGAGACACGGCCGTGTCCCTTGCCCGTGTCTGGTACTGGATTGTTGTGTTGAGAGACACGGCCACTGGATTGGCCGTGTCCATTGCCCGTGTTTGCTACTGCTTGAATTGGTGTTGAGTGACACGGCCACAAGCTTGGCCGTGTCCCTTGGGCGTGTTTGCTACTGGATGATTGTATTGAGAGACACGGCCACAAGCTTGGTCGTGTCCCTTGAGGGTGTTTGTTATTGTGTTTGTTATTTGGTTTTCATACATTGTTGGATCTTCAAATGTCTTTTGTACCTAAACACACTTAAACCAATAATGATCCAACCAAATGTATATGGAAGATTCTAAGTCCTTGAATAAGGTAAATTGTTATGTATGAATATATCAATGATGATATAGGAAATGTGAAAGATATAGTGATCAATGAAAAAGTATGTGCAATGTCATTGATTATGTATACTTGAGTGATGAATTGAATTGATCAATTTGATTTGATGATAATGTTGATATTATATGAACCATGTGATGTTTTATGTATTGTAAATATTATGAATTGTATTGTGCTATATGTAGATTGATGATGCATATGAAGAATGATATGTTGGGTACAACGTGGAATATCATGAGATCATTGATGATGAATTACCTTAATGTTATGATTGAGGCTTGTTTGCCTAATTGATGATATAAATGTACATTTGAATATTGAAGATTGAAGTGTTGTATTGTGAAATGAAATGTAAAGCCATTGTGATTGGCTATGATGATGCAATTGAAAGAAATAAGGCATGTTTGCCTAAAAGATGATGAGAATTGAGAATGGAAATGATAATAAAATAATAAATGAATTGTGTGACTAATGTGTTATTCCATTTTCAGAGTTTGTGGTTGGTGGCATGCCTATTAGTAACAATCTCTTGAAGTTAGGTTGGATTTGATCCTTGAAGCCAAGTTGGGTTGAAGTTTAACATGTTTTACTCCCCTTGAAGCTTGGTTGGGTCTAATCCTTGAAGCCTAATTGAGATGTTACAACCCTTGAAGCTAGGTTGGGTTTGGTTCTTGAAGCCAAGTTGGGTTGATACTTAGCATGCTTTGTTCCCCTTGAAGCTTGGTTGAGCCTAATCCTTGAAGCCTAGTTGGGTCTATGATAATGATAAATGTGATGATTAAACCAAAGCATTACTCTGAAAATTGAATGGCATATTAGTGTGTCTTGGGCCCATGCTTATTTTTGTGTAATGTGAGTCATGAATGGTAACATGATTGATAAATAAGGTATATGGAAACAATGTTGAAACAAATGAATAATGAGATCTATGAATGCTTTTGATGGAAATGTGTTTTATGATTAATGAATTGTGAATAAAATGATGTTATGAAGTATGAGTTTGTAATATGTGTATTGATATGTTGAAAGTGAATATGGCTTAAGGAGTTTTGTTAAGATATGAGGTTATGGAATTGTTGTATGATGTGTAACATGTTTGTGAATGTGGAATTTGTGAGAATTGTTCTTATAAAGGTTTGAATGATGTTTTGTTGTAATAATGTATACATATATATGTGTATATGAAATAGAAAGGGTAAGTATTGTGTTGTGAATATGCTATGTAATGATGTATTTAATTTATGAGATTAGTGGCAATATATGAAGAATCCATTGAGAAAGGAAAACGTGGTAAGAGAACAATAAAACATGATGCTAAAATTATAAGGTATGATTATTTTGTAATGTATACTTTATTATTTATTTGTACTACTAAGCTCTCGGGCTTAGCGCGGTTGTGTAATCGCGCAGGTATTTATGCAGATGATCTGGATGCCTAGCTGCTATGCCACGAGAAAGGTAAGAGTGTCTCGAGACCAACTAGAAGGTGATGCATACATGTATAATTTCATTTAGGTTTTATTTTTGATAACAATAATGATTCTTATAAATGTTTCTTAATTTAATATAATATTGCTTGACCTTGGATAAAGATTGTTAAATAAAAAGCTAAAGGTGACATTCTTATATTTTATATATGCATTGTATGTATACCAGGTATATGTATAGTGCTTATATGAAGTATAGGGGCGTTACAGTTACTATAATTCACATTTCACATTTATCAACTGTAATCGGCTTACGACCCGGTCTTTTCACCTATCTAGTACTTTATAGGCATGCCGCCAAACCCAGAACTCTGAAGGTTGAATAACACATTAGACACAAAAACTTTTCATTTATATCTTTATACACTTCTTTCTCAATTCATTTCATTCTCATCATTATAGCCAACAATCATGGCTTCATATCTCATAATCAAATTAGGCAACCATGCCTCAATCATCTCATTAGCATCATTATAGCCAACAACCATGGCTTCATATCTCATCAAGATAATATACAATATTAATTGCATTAAAACCATCATCATAGCCAATCACATTGGTTTTATATCTCATTATGTCTCAAATTACATTAAATCAATTGATCATTCAAATATACACAACCAATTGCATTAACATACCTTTCATATTTCATCAAACGTTTAAACCCTGTAATCAATTGCTTAGCATATGTATAATCAAATATGTTAAGTATCAAATCATGTGAGTGTATGCAACAATGTAGTTTGTACTTACCTTAGGAACAACTCACACCAATCTACAACCTTACTCTTCTAATAATCCTTCAATACTTGGATTAGGGCAACTCAAACTCTTCACAACCTAATCCAAAAGGAATAATAAACATGAGATAATAAGACTAAGGTCTAACTAGGGCAAACTTTTCACATGACATGCTCACCAACACGGGAGTGTCCCTGACCATGCCCTAAACTCACAACACAGAAGCTTTGACACGCTCAGCACCATGGGCGTGTCACTGAACGTGTAATACATTCTGTCTCACAGAAACATTGACACGTCCAACAACATGGGCGTGTTCATGGCCGTGTCAATTCCTCACCAACACAGTAGCTATGACACGCTCAGTGACATGGGCGTGTCACTGGACGTGTCAATACTACAACTACACAGAAGCTGTGACACGGTCAGTGACATGGGCGTGTCACTGCTCGTGTCACCCATCCAAGAACACAGAATCATCGACACGCCCAAAGACTTGGCCGTGCTCATTGTAATATCCCGAAATACACCCTAAAAGTTTGGAATAATTATTGTTGTATATGGTATTTGGAAATATATATGGGAATATAAAAGTGATATATAAGAAATATACATATACCAACATATACATCACATATATATGAGGTAAAAAGTGGTGTGGGAAAGTATGCTTAATTAATTAATAATAATAATTAAAAGAAAAAGAAGAAAGAAAGTCAAAGAGTGACAAGTGTATGGTGAAGATTTGAAGGTATTTAATTATTTAATATATATATATATATATATGATAAGCATGAGAAAAAGAAGAAAAAGATCTTCTTTTCATCTTCTTCATCTTCTTCTTCTTCTTGGACGAGAGAGAGAGAATGAGAAAGAGGGATAGAGAGAAAGAGAGGTGATTTTATCTACATATACACCAAATTCTTATAGGTTTTGAGAGAATTGAAGATGGTTATTGAAGATTTGACATAATATTCAAGTAAGTATTCATTTTCTTATTTTGATTCCTATTGTTTGAGTTTGGATTTGATATGGTTGGTGTGTGATGGTGTTGATAATGAAAGATTGAAGTATATATGTGTGTGGAATTGGTATTTAGATGATGATAATATGGTTAATTGTGAGATAATATGGTTAATTGTGAGGTTGATGATGAATTGTTGAAATTATTGAGTAAGGGTTTCATATGAATGAATTGGGGAAATTGAGTAGTTGATATATGGTGGTGTATATAATGATTATTATTATGATATATTGAAGTAAAATAAGTGTTAAATTGATAGGTAATTGATGAATATAACCAAGATGTTGATTAAGGGTGATAAAGTATGAGTTTTGAAGTGTTTGTGTTTTCACGAATGAGAGTTTGAATTCATGATTTTTGGCTGACACGGCCAGTGACACAGCCACGATGTTGGGCGTGTCAATGGTACTGAGTTTGATGTTTGCGACATGACCATTAACACGGCCATGCTACTGAGCGTGTCATAGCTACTGTGAGAAAAAGTAATTGACACGGCCATGAACACGCCCGTGTTGTTCGGCGTGTCAATGTTTCTGTAAGGCAGAATGAGTGACACGTTCATTAACACTCCCGTGTTAATAAGCGTGTAAAAGCTTCTGTATGAGTGGTTTAGGGCACGATCAGGGACACGCCCGTGTTGGTGAGCGTGTCATGTGTAGAGTTTGCCCTAGTTAGTTATCATTCTTATTTTCTTATGTGTGTAATTATCTTTGGATTAGGTTTTGAAGAGATTGTGTTGCATTAACCTAAATGTTGAGAATTCTTGGAAGAGGAAATGTATAGATTGATGGGAGTAGTTCTTGAGTTAAGTACAAACTTACATAGATGCATTCTTTTATATGATTTAGAGACTTAACACATTTAGTATAAATGTGTTAAGTAATTTACTATATTGTTAATACAATGTGACTAATGTTATGATTTGTATAGTGTGAAAGCTTTGATGATCATTCAAAAAGGTATGTGCAATGCAATTTGTTATGATAAATATTTTAATGATGAATTGTGATAATGTGATTTGAGAAATGATGAAATGTGATATCATGGTGGTTGGTAATAATGATTGAAATGAAATAAATGGACATGTTGTCTATATGATAAGTTGTGAAGCCATTGTGATTGGCTAAGATGATTCAAATGAAATGTGAAGCCATTGTGATTGGCTATGATGATTCAATTGAGATGTGAGGCTTGTTTGCCTAGTTGATGATGAGAATTCATAATGAAATAATAAATGAATTGTGTGGCTAATGTGTTATTCCATTTTCAGAGTTTATTGTTGGTGGCATGCCTATAGTAACAATCACTTGAAGTTAGGTTGGGCTTGATCCTTGAAGCCAAGTTGGGTTGAAGTTTAACATGTTTTACTCCCCTTGAAGCTTGGTTGGATCTAGTCCCTGAAGCCTAATTGAGATGTTACAACCCTTGAAGCTAGGTTGGGTTGGTTCTTGAAGCCAAGTTGGGTTGATACTTAGCATGCTTTGTTCCCCTTGAAGCTTGGTTGAACCTAATCCTTGAAGCCTAGTTGGGATAATGATAATGATTAATGAAATAATTAAACCAAAACATTAACTCTGAAAGTTGAATGACATATTAGTGTCTTTTGGGCCCATGTTTGTCTTTGTTTAAATATGATTCATGAAATGTGCAATGAATGAATAACGAGACTTATGCTCATCTTTGTTTAAATGTAAATTATGCAATGAGAGATAATGTTATGAGATATACGATGATAATTATGGAATGAAAGGATTTCGATACATATAGGTAAATCAATGAAAGTAAAGGTGGCTTGAAACAAGATTATGGGAATGATGAGATGTGTAAATACAACATTAAAATATATTATGATGTATAATACGAATGTGGACATTGTTAGTACTATTTTATGAATATTCTAATAAGACATGGAATTGTGGTTTGAATCAATACTATATGAATGCATGGATATAATGAAGAGATTAATAGGAATCAATGTATAGATGGAAGGTGTTATTAGAATAGGAAAACATGATAAGGAAATAATGATATATGAAATTAACATGTAAACATGATTTCCTAAAATGTATGTTTATTATATTTATTTGTACTACTAAGCTCTCTGGCTCAGTGTGGCTGTGTAATCGCGCAGGTGAGTAGGTGATAGATCTAAAGTCAATCGGTATGCCACGAGTAAGGTAAGAGTGTTCTGAGACCAACTAGAAGGTGATGCATACATGTAAGATTTAATTACGTTGTATTTTGATAAATAAAATATATATATTATTGTTTGGAACACTGATAAAAGTTTTAAATCTGTAACAAATGGTGACATTCTTATACTTTATATACGTACTATATGTATGATCATTATATGTATAGTACTTATATAGAGTATGGGGGTGTTACAATTATTTTGGTATCAGAGCTTAGGTTCGAGGTTCTCGGACTAAGTAGAATTAAAATTTTTTTTTGAAAAGTTTAAACAGCATTAAAAAAAAGAAAAGTTTTGAAATGAAATTTGTAATACATGCATATGCATTAACACCTAGGTTGGTCTCGAACGTGGCATTATGTGATTTGTGATGTATCTGAATTACATGAGATGGATGATAGTGTGTGAATCAGATTTTATATGAAAGTAAAATTGGAAAAAAAGAAATGATATGAAAAATTGGTACGAGTTTAATTGGTAAATTCAAGAATGGGAGTTTACTTAAGGAAAGTAAATTTTGAAATATTGATTGTTGAAAAGCGATTGTAAAATAAAGAAATGTATAGGAGAATAAAGTTGGAAATGATTTGAAAACAAAATCAAGATTAAAGTATGTACTCTTTCCTCTATACTTTGAATCTTTTTATAATAAAGTTTATGTTGGGTTTGCTAGACAAAGGAAATATTGTTGGATTGTTAATATGGAAAGATATGTTATTGAAATAAAGAGAGTATGATGGAATATTGAGTGAGTCGATTGATATAGAGACAAAATGTGATTATTTGAGGTTTGGATATATAAAGTTAAGATTTTGTTTAAAAGGAAAATAAAATAAGAGCATATAATTAAGTGTATACATGTATAGGATATGTGAGCTGAGTTTTTCATTATGAATGAAATTATGATATGAAAGAAATGTGAATCACATTATGAAGGTGACCTATGAATGTGTATGTGGTATAACTATTTGGATTAGTGATATGGAGAATGATATTGCATGTATTAGTGAACCTAAGAAAGAATAGGTTATGACTTGAGCAAACTAGATAAATTATATGATAGAATTGAGAGTAAGAATGGACTCGTGTAATATTGGACAGTGAAATGGTTATGGTGATCACTGAGTTGGATGATCGTATGATATTTAGAGTCCCAAAGTATCCACATATGGAGAAGTTCTATGTATTTGTATATTATAAGAGATTGTAAATGGATTAGAAATGAAGTGACAAAAAGGAAATTGTGTAAGATTGGCATGAGATGGAATATGTGCTCATAAAAGAAGATAATAATAATCATATTGTTGAAACATGAATTAAACTAATGATAATCATATACTCGAGTGCAAAGTGGGTTGAAACAGAATTGAAATGTGTTAACTCTTGGTGTAGCAAAAGTTTAGAAAATGAATATGTAATCTTTGTGTTATAATCGTAGCATTGTAATTGGAAAAGTGGTAAGCAGAATAATAAAGGGACAGTATCGATTCATAAGTCACAGGCTTGACTATTAATCTCTTAAGGCCATATGTTTTGTTTAATATATTTGGCCGGTTAGTTTTGTTATCCGCAGATTTGGGACTGAAATAATATGACTGTAATATAGTTTTGATAAGATTGATAGTAATGTTTCTAAAGGTATAATCAAGAGTTATGATTTGGTAAAGTTGTATCTTATCATTTTATGTTAGAAATCTGGTTATAATTATGAAACATAAGGAAAAAGAAGAGAACTATGAAAATGTGTTGAGTATGGATAACACTTATTGTAAAGATAGCAATGGTGTGATATGTGAGAAGTTGTAAAAAGAGAGAAATTACAAAAGGTGACTGAAAGTTATACTGAATATGTTTATGGTATAAAGTGAATAAGTGAATGGGTTTAAGGTTTAAGTGAATAAACTATAGACGGTTAATATGATATAAGATTATCTTAAGAATTGGTGGAATTTATATTAAGATAATAGAAAATAAATTATATGTATATTGAAGGATAAATTGGAGTGATTTGTTATCATGATAATTTGACTGAATATGGCTCTGAAGAGATTAGGATATGAATACAAGTTTGACCTTATGGAATTAGGTTGTATATATATTGTGAAATCTAATGATAATTTTAAATAAGTTAATTGTTGGTTTGGATTAAACAAGATTGAAACGTGGGAATTTTGTAACAGATAGATCAATTGATCTAGATTTTTGGAAGATTATGAATCAATATTGAGATTTAATTTGTATAGTGGTACTAAGAATATAATGATTTACATGATAATGTATATGATGTAAAATTCTAAAATGTGAATGGATATGAATGAATGGAGTTATGTCAGTTGTAAATAATGAAAAGAAAAAGATTGATTATCTATAAAATAAATTGAAAGGCATTGTAATAATATGTATATAATTGAAAAGTATGCTAAAGAAAGAATTAAGTGTGTGACAAATAGGGATTTTGATATCAATTAAGGTTTGATCAAAATCTATTCTGAAAGTGAGTGTAATAACAAGATAAACAATAATAAGATATAAATCAATGATTTTTAAAGTTAAAGTTAAGAAAGTAATTATAAGGAGATGAAGTAATAAAATATCTTGAAGATAATAATTAAACAAACTATAAGTATATTATAAGATGATCTGATTTTAGTATAAAGGTATATTAATTGGGAATGTGAGGAATTATCTTGATTTCTTTGTTGAGAAAGTACTAAGACATATAAGTGTATATATTGATGAACCATGAAATTTGGATAAGATGAATGACTCTAAGGGGGAGAGTTGAAGTTATATGATTGGATGACATAATAATTCAATAATGTAATGAATGTTATATGAAAGTTAAGATGGTATTTTGTTAAGAATGGATTGTTACTATATCAGATAATTTCGAGGACGAAATTATTTAAGGGAGAGAGAATTGTAATATCCCGAAATACACCCTAAAAGTTTGGAATAATTATTGTTGTATATGGTATTTGGAAATATATATGGGAATATAAAAGTGATATATAAGAAATATACATATACCAACATATACATCACATATATATGAGGCAAAAAGTGGTGTGGGAAAGTAAGCTTAATTAATTAATAATAATAATTAAAAGAAAAAGAAGAAAGAAAGTCAAAGAGTGACAAGTGTATGGTGAAGATTTGAAGGTATTTAATTATTTAATATATATATATATATTTGATAAGCATGAGAAAAAGAAGAAAAAGATCTTCTTTTCATCTTCTTCATCTTCTTCTTCTTCTTGGACGAGAGAGAGAGAATGAGAAAGAGGGATAGAGAGAAAGAGAGGTGATTTTATCTACATATACACCAAATTCTTATGGGTTTTGAGAGAATTGAAGATGGTTATTGAAGATTTGACATAATATTCAAGTATGTATTCATTTTCTTGTTTTGATTCCTATTGTTTGAGTTTGGATTTGATATGGTTGG
Organism: Garcia nutans; assembly: GCA_947685225.1. Taxonomy (NCBI): domain Eukaryota; kingdom Viridiplantae; phylum Streptophyta; class Magnoliopsida; order Malpighiales; family Euphorbiaceae; genus Garcia; species Garcia nutans. Next base: position 16,374,746 of record CANTUV010000032.1, read on the forward strand.
TGTGTGATGGTGTTGATAATGAAAGATTGAAGTATATATGTGTGTGGAATTGGTATTTAGATGATGATAATATGGTTAATTGTGAGATAATATGGTTAATTGTGAGGATGATGATGAATTGTTGAAATTGTTGAGTAAGGGTTTCATATGAATGAATTGGGGAAATTGAGTAGTTGATATATGGTGGTGTATATAATGATTATTATTATGATATATTGAAGTAAAATAAGTGTTAAATTGATAGGTAATTGATGAATATAACCAAGATGTTGATTAAGGGTGATGAAGTATGAGTTTTGAAGTGTTTGTGTTTTCATGGATGAGAGTTCGAATTCATGATTTTTGGCTGACACGGCCACGATGTTGGACGTGTCAATGGTACTAAGTTTGATGTTTGCGACACGACCATTAACACGGCCATGCTACTGAGCGTGTCATAGCTACTGTGAGAAAAAGTAATTGACACGGCCATGAACACGCCCTGGTTGTTGGGCGTGTCAATGTTTCTGTAAGGCAGAATGAGTGACACGTTCATTAACACTCCCGTGTTAATAAGCGTGTAAAAGCTTCTGTATGGGTGGTTTAGGGCACGATCAGGGACACGCCCATGTTGGTGAGCGTGTCATGTGTAGAGTTTACCCTAGTTAGTTATCATTCTTATTTTCTTATGTGTGTAATTATCTTTGGATTAGGTTTTGAAGAGATTGTGTTGCATTAACCTAAATGTTGAGAATTCTTGGAAGAGGAAATGTATAGATTGATGGGAGTAGTTCTTGAGTTAAGTACAAACTTACATAGATGCATTCTTTTATATGATTTAGAGACTTAACACATTTAGTATAAATGTGTTAAGTAATTTACTATATTGTTAATACAATGTGACTAATGTTATGATTTGTATAGTGTGAAAGCTTTGATGATCATTCAAAAAGGTATGTGCAATGCAATTTGTTATGATAAATATTTTAATGATGAATTGTGATAATGTGATTTGAGAAATGATGAAATGTGATATCATGGTGGTTGGTAATAATGATTGAAATGAAATAAATGGACATGTTGTCTATATGATAAGTTGTGAAGCCATTGTGATTGGCTAAGATGATTCAAATGAAATGTGAAGCCATTGTGATTGGCTATGATTATTCAATTGAGATGTGAGGCTTGTTTGCCTAGTTGATGATGAGAATTCATAATGAAATAATAAATGAATTGTGTGGCTAATGTGTTATTCCATTTTTCAGAGTTTGTTGTTGGTGGCATGCCTATAGTAACAATCTCTTGAAGTTAGGTTGGGCTTGATCCTTGAAGCCAAGTTGGGTTGAAGTTTAACATGTTTTACTCCCCTTGAAGCTTGGTTGGATCTAGTCCTTGAAGCCTAATTGAGATTTTACAACCCTTGAAGCTAGGATGGGTTGGTTCTTGAAGCCAAGTTGGGTTGATACTTAGCATGCTTTGTTCCCCTTGAAGCTTGGTTGAACCTAATCCTTGAAGCCTAGTTGGGATAATGATAATGATTAATGAGATAATTAAACCAAAACATTAACTCTGAAAATTGAATGACATATTAGTGTCTTTTGGGCCCATGTTTGTCTTTGTTTAAATATGATTCATGAAATGTGCAATGAATGAATAACGAGACTTATGCTCATCTTTGTTTAAATGTAAATTATGCAATGAGAGATAATGTTATGAGATATACGATGATAATTATGGAATGAAAGGATTTCGATATATCACTACAAGAAAAACTAAATCAGACAACGGTCATCAGACAACGGTTAAAGAAAAAACCATTGTATGAAAAAAATAGACAACTGTTTTATTTTTTCCCCAAAAAAGCGTTGTCTGATTAATTTTCAGACAACTGTTTTTGGTGTTTTTTTTAACCGTTGTCTATTAGGTTTCATTTTGGTCACACCAGACAACGGTTTTTTAGGGACCGTTGTGTAATATATGTTCAGACAACTGTTTTTCAGTCATACAAAACCGTTGTCTGATAAGATGATTCAGACAACGGTTTTTTCAAAAGTGTTGTATAATTCAGCGTTTCAGACAACGGTTAAAAAAAACCGTTGTCTGAATCAAGCATACAGACAACGGTTTTTAGGAACCGTTGTGTAATATATGTTCAGACAAGTGTTTTTTTGGTAAAAAAAAAATCGTTGTCTGATAAGATGTTGTCAGACATTAGTAAAAAAATCGTTGTCAGACATTAGCATATAATAGTATATATACAAGTATATATTAGTATATACAAGTATATATATTAGTATATACAAGTATATACATTAGTATATATACAAGTATATATTAGTATATACAAGTATGTATATTAGTACATACAAGTATATATTAGTATATACATTAGTATGTATTAGTATATATACAAGTATATATATTAGTATATACAAGTATATATTAGTATATATACAAGTATATACAAGTATATATATTAGTATATATTAGTATATACAAGTATATATTAGTATATATACAAGTATATACAAGTATATATATTAGTATATATTAGTATATATACAAGTATATACATTAGTATATATTAGTATATATAAGATGTTGTCAGACATTAGTAAAAAAATCGTTGTCAGACATTAGTAAATATATTAGTATTTAGCGTCTTTCTATAACGGTTTTTGTCTTCATCAGACAACGGTAAAAAAACATTGTCTAAACCTTCATCAGACAACGGTTAAAAACCGTTGTCTGATAAAACTAAAAACCGTTGTGGAAACCATCTTCAGACAACGGTTAAAAACCGTTGTCTGAAATGCTATCAGACATCGCCTCAATAGACAAGGATTTTTGTCTTCATCAGACAACGGTTAAAAACCATTGTCTGAAAATTTAGAAACCGTTGTCTGACAATTTAGAAACCGTTGTGGAAAACCGTTGTCTGAAAAATTAGAAACCGTTGTCTGAACCATCATCAGACAACGGCCAAAAACCGTTGTTTGATAAAATTAAAAACCGTTGTGCAAACCTACATCAGACAACGGTTTTAAAACCGTTGTCTGAAATGCTATCATACACCGCTTCAATAGACAACGGTTTTTGTCTTCATTAGACAACGGCCAGAAAGCGTTGTCTGATTCAATTTTCCTTGTAGTGTATATAGGTAAATCAATGAAAGTAAAGGTGGCTTGAAACAAGATTATGTGAATGATGAGATGTGTAAATACAACATTAAAATATATTATGATGTATAATATGAATGTGGACATTGTTAGTATTATTTTATGAATATTCTAATAAGACATGGAACTGTGGTTTGAATCAATACTATATGAATGCATGGATATAATGAAGAGATTAATAGGAATCGATGTATAGATGGAAGGTGTTATTGGAATAGGAAAACATGATAAGGAAATAATGATATATGAAATTAACATGTAAACATGATTTCCTAATGTAACACCCCATCTTAGCCTATGTTTATAGACCAAGATGGACTGTTAACTCATGGTGGTTGTGTCTTAATATTTTACTTAGCAAATTTTAAGTGTAGATTTAAAAAAATTTTGCCATAACCTCCCCTAAAAATGGAGGTCCCAAGTGTCGCCAAAACTGATTCTTTAATTTTTGAAAAACATTTTGTTTCACAATTCAACTCAAGCACACTCCCAATAATCCACCCTTATAACCTCAACTACAATCCTGCAAGAAGAATTCACACTTCTATACTTGCATACATAAGTGCTAAACAAAAATAAGATTTATTAGATTACTAGCAGTGTACGTGTTCTAGCTTTTCATTATTATACATTTATTTGCTAGATCATACAAGCTTATGTACATGCCATATTGCTACAATCAATCATATCCAAACTCCTACCCAAAGTAGTAGTCAAGGCCAGCTGCGCAGGACATGCTGCAATCTCGTCTCCTCGTTTAACCTATGAGTTTAGAGGGAAACTAAACTCGCTAAGCAATTGCTTAGTGGGTACTTAAATCATTGCAATAAATAAATAAAATGAAAGAATGATTTGAACATACATTTATATACTTTAAATACTTGAAAGGAATCAATACAAAACACAGATGGTAAAAAGGCTTGATTGAATAATTTGAATTTAAATCATTTCTCTTGCTTTTATCATTTTGGTTGCTCTACTGGTTTAACAGAACGTCAGCGGATAAGGAAGGGTCATGATAAACATATCTCGTCATGATCATATTTCATTATCTTTCATCATAATTCTTGCACATGTGCCAATGGCCATTATCATTGCATCATTGATCATGTCATTGCAATCATCGGCCTTCAGCTGGAATATCATATCATGTCATAAGCAGTATTGCAGTAATAGTATGATGCATCATACCCTTATCTCAATGGTTCTGTCATAATCAAGTAGAGCATAAATAATTTATTAAATTACTTTGATCATGATATTCAATAAGCCATGATTTGTCCATAATGCATGTATTGTCGGAATAGCTTGTCATGATGCCTTTCTGATCATTTCCAATTCTCCTTCATGTCATTTTATATGATTTAACATCAATCCATATCATAATATTCAACTTTTAACACATTTAGAAAAATGACCAAATGAATAGTAGCGCAAAGCGTAAAATCAGCAACGCAATGGCGCGCGACAACTAAATGGTAAAATCTGTTTTACTGCTGAAATTCAGTCAACTTTGGCAAAGGTTTTGACCAAGTAAAAAAACTTATTTTTGGCTGAATTTTTGCAGGAAAACACTTTCATAAGATAACTAAATGCATGTAAAATTTCGTCAAAAAATTTTTTCGTTTGCCCCTTCAACGGACTGCCCAAAATGAAAGCTGCAGAATGGTGCCCAAAAGGGACCATTCGGCCCAATTTTCCAAACTTGAGGAAAATTCATTTTTTTCTTGAAAAATTGATTTTTAGAATCCTTTTGTGATACCATTGAAGGACTAAGGGTCCCTCTTCCAAAAATCAAACCAAAGGAGTGATTAAAAACTCATCAAAGTTTATGAATAATTGCATAAATTTAGCTAGTTTGTTTTGTTTTCATTCTTTTCACAATCAATTGATTACAAATGGTTCAAGAGCACTTTCCCACATATTTACCACACATAATAACATCATTTCAAAACCATTTCAAAAATCCCATAATGCAAAATATGTGAATTAATTGAAAAGGCAATGATTTAAGTACCAAACCTTGTTTATTTGCTTTGTTCCTTGCTTGTCCTATTCTTTCTTCCCTTCTTCTTCTTTATCCCTTTGATTTCCTATAATTTTCATAACTTCCATAATAAGAACATTATAAAAACCATACGTTCAGGCCTTGATTTTTGCTATCTTAAGCTACTAATTACCATTTATTCATCACTTCTACATGTATGAATCATTTACTCTAATTTCTCTTCACTTTCTTATCTTTCCCATAATCTTCCCAACTTTTCTTTCATTGATAACTTGAAAACTATCAATCAAATGAATAAACTAAAGCTAAAATTGGAATCCTTACCTTAAAATAAAGCTTTTCCTTCCAAAAATCCACTTGAACACTTGAAAAAAAAATTCCTTCCCTTTTGTTGGTGGAGAGAATACGGCATGCCTCTCAAAAATGGAGAAAAAAAAATGTGTCCTTAATTCTTTAATCATCCTTCTCTCCCTTTTTATATTTTTCCATTTTCCATTTATTTAATTAATTTCATTTTGGAGGGTTAAGATGTAACCACCACAAAAGTATCTTAACTAGGATGGTGCCATATGGAGGGTTAAGATTAATCCAACCCAAAAGTGTCTTTAAACAAGATTTTGCCATGTGTCCTCTTCTAGAAAATTACTATGCCATGTGTCCCTTTTCTAGAAAATGGGTGAAAGTGAAAAGACCAAAATACCCTTCAATGGAAGGTTTTGCCTTTTCTTCGTAACCGGGTAGTTTTACGACTCGTAAAATGTACTGTTCTCCTCCTTTCAACCTCTCGTTTCCATTTCCGACATTCATCCTTGATTTTGAACTAATTTATAAAAATACACTCATGCCCTTGACTTTTGTAAAAATTCCCTTTAGGTCCTTACGTGATTCGGGTCTCCACTTAGGTTCGTTCTTCAACATCGATCACTGCGGAGTCCTTCCGTTTACTTCAGATACCTTTACTTGTCTTGTTTTCCAGTGTATAAATTATTATCACAAGAATGACAAAAATACCCTTGGTCAAGAATCCACTGTATCTCTCAAACTATGCGTTTTCGGGAAAAGCTGTGGTGTTCCGTTCCGACCCAAATTTTCTCTACTTTCCATTTCTGGAGTCTGTTATATGCACTATTAAGAACCTCCAGTACAACTTTTGAAAATTACAGTTACCTCCCCAAAACTTTTTGAAATTACAGTCACCTCCCCAAAACTTTTACAATCTTTTCAGTTAGGTCCTTTTTGTCATATAGAGCTTCCTTTCACTTCGTGTTCTTTGGTGATTACTCGGGACGGCTCCTGTTACTATACGCGGATGTACTGTACATGGATGTACTGTACATATATACAAATTGGGTCATGACATTTCTTCCCCTCTAAAATTTAGGCTTCATCCCGAAGCCGATTGGGTGTAAAATTTAGACTTCCATCTTCATTATCCCTTCCTTTTCCCAAATTATCTCTTCCATTCTATGGTTCCTTTGCCGCACTTTAACCGGAGGAATTTTCTTATTTCTTAATCCTTTGACTTTTCGTGCTAAAATTTCTATTGGTTCTTCTTCATAATTGAGGTCAGATTGGACTCTGATGTTTTGTATCTTTATATCGTGTGGGAAGTTCAAACGATCTTGCCTTATCATTGAAACGTGAAAAACATTATGTATTTTGTTCAGTTCTGGTAATAGAGTTAACCGATAGGCTATTGATCTATGTGTTTGATGATCTCGTATAGTCCAATAAGCCTAAGGCTTAACTTACTTTTCTGCTTAAATCTTAATACCTTCTTTCATAGGAAAGTCTTAAGAAAAACCTTGTCTTCCACTTAGAGTTCTATGTTCCTTCGTTTCGAGTCCGCATATGATTTTGCTCCTACCTACCCGCTGTGACTTTCAGTTTGTCTCAAATGATGTTTATCTTTTCCCGAGTTTCCTTCACAACATCGGGTCCATGAATCTTGTCTTTACTTAATTCCATCCAACACTCTGGTGTTCCATGTTTTCTTTCATATAATTCTTTATAGGGCGTCACCGTATGCTGCATTAATAGTCGTTTTTATATGAATATTCAATTAAACTCAAATACCTATTCTAGCCACCCTTAAATTCTATAACACATACTCTTAATATGTCCTCCAAAAATTTGGATTACTCTTTCAAATCGTCCATCTGTTTACGGGTGAAAAGCAGTGCTATAATTTGTTTGGGTTTCAGAAGCTGTTTGCGACTTCTTCCATAAATTCATGGTGAACTGTGGACCTCTGCCAAAAATGATAGACGTTGGAATCCTGTGTAATCGTACAATTTCTTTGGCGTACATTTCCACCAATTTATCTATTGAATAATCCATTTGTAAAAGTAGAAAATGAGCTACCTTAATTAGGCAGTCAACGATTATCTGGACAACGTCATGCCGGCCTCGTGTCATTGGTACTTCTATGACGAAATCCATAGTGATATGTTCCCATTTCCATACCAGAGTGGGAATTAGTTGTAACAGTCCCGATAGGATTTGATATTTCGCTTTTGCTTGTTGACATATTAAACATTTGGTCATAAAATCAACAATATCTCTCTTCATTCCAGGCTACCATTAAAACTTCTTTAGATATTGATACTTTTGTAACTCCTGGATGCATTGCGTAGAGACTACTATATGCTTTTCGAAATTTTTTTTTTCTTTCTTATGTCTCCCATTGTTCGTATCATTATTCTATTGTCATAATACAAACCACTGTTCTTAGAAATTTAGAATTTTATATCCTTTCCTCCTTGCACTTGCTTGATCCATTTTTGTATTTGTTCATTTTTCTTTTGCACTTGATGAATTTCTTGAAAAGAAACATAGTTTATGCTTGCATTTCTATTACTAGTACTTCCTCTTCCATTGGTCTTAAACTGATCTTTATAGCGCCTAAGGCTGGTATCAAATTTCCACCAAGTGCATCGGCCACCACGTTAGCTTTTCCTAGATGATAATTTATAACTTAGCTGTTATTTCCAAAACTTAGGTTTACTTTCCTTACCATAAATTGAGGTCCTCTTGGGTTGGCGGATATTTTAAACTTTTGCGTCTGTATAAATATAACACTTTTCTCCATATAAATCATATCTCCAAATCTTGAAAGCCAATACGATAACTATTAATTCCAAACAGTGTGCCGGGTTATTATTATTTTTTCGTATGGTTTAAATCATCAAAAGACTTATGCGACTATTTTATCCTTTTTCATATGCATATAACCTTAACCGATGTGTGAAGCATCACTTTATATCACAAATTCTTTGCTGGACACGGGCTGTATGGATATTGAAGCATTTGTTAACTTTTCCTTTAGTTTCTCAAAGTTCCTCTAACATTTATCAATCCATTGGAGTTTGGCATTCCTTTAAAATAACCTTGTCATTGGGATGATAATAATGGAAAACCCTTTTATAAAACATTAATAGTACCCAGTCAGTCCTAAAAAGATTCTTACTTCTATTATTGTCTTTGGTGTTTTCCATTCCAAAATGGCTTTTGTTTTATTAAGACCTACTTTAATGCCTTATGCTAATATGGTGTGTTCTAAGAATGTCACTTTTTCCAATCAGAACTCGCATTTGTCATATTTGACGTACAACTGCTTCTCTCGCAACATTTGCAATACTATGCAAAAGTATCGATTGTATTCTTCTTTGTTCCTTAAATAAACCAAGGTGTCATCTATGAACACCATTTACAAATTGGTTAAAGTATGGATGAAAGATATGATTCGTTAAATCCATGAACACTACTAACACATGTGTGGGCTTAAAAGGCATTACAAGGAACTTATAACATCCGTATCGAGTTCTAGATGTAGTCTTTGGAATGTCTTTTCCTTTGATCCATAGCTGCTGATATCCCAGTCGGTGATCTAATTTTTTTTAAAACAAAACCTTGGTTCCCTTAAGTTGGTTGAATACATCGTCAATGGATGGTAATAGATATTTATCCTTAATCGTAAGCTCATTCAACTACTTATCGTTCACATATGACCTTAAGGATTTATCTTTCTTCTTGACAAAGAGTACTGGAGTGCCCCATGAAGAAATACTTGGCCACATAAGACCCTTGTCGAGTAGCTCCTATAATTGCATTTTCATTTCTTTGGGTTCCGCTGGTACCATTCGGTATGAGGCAACCGACATCAGTGCAATTCCCGGATATACATTTATAGTGAATCCTACTTTTCTCTTAGGTGATAATCCAGGTAGCTTGTCTAAAGAAACATCGAGAAAATCACGCATTGTTGATACCTCTTGAATCTTTATCACATTCTTCTTTACTTCCATAGTGCTTATCAAGTGTGCCTCACATCCGTTTGTATGGAACGCCTTGTTATAACTGCTGCTGTTACGTTGTTTAGGTAATCGGCTCTCTTTCCTACTACCGTCACTTCCTCCTTGTGATGAGTATGAAGTGTTACTCTCTTTCTTCATATAATCAACCACTGTTTTATGCCTTGTTAGCCAATCCAATACCAACATTACGTCAAATTCTCGGAATGGTAACTCTATTAAATTTTCTGGAAATGCATTTTCATGTAACTCTATAGAACATTCTTTAATCACTTGTGTGTAACTACCTTGTCTCTTATCGGATTTATAACTAATGTTTCAAACTTAACATATCCTACTGGTAATTCTTCTAAGTTTTCATCACGTAGGCTCTGGCTGGTGTACTTGAATTGATCTAGTCAACGGTCTCTGATTGTGCTCTTTGAAAATTTGAATCACTTTCCTTTCCCCTGCTTAGGCCTCGGCCAAAAGAGGGCCATGATTTTTCTGTCGGTGCGGGTGCATTCATTTGTCTTTCTGGCAGTTTACCCTATCACGATCTAGTGCCCCACATTCCCAGCATCCATCTATTAATTACCAGCATTCACTCTTACGTCTTCATCCACAGTGTTTGCATAGAGGAGTAATATATCCTTCAAATCTATATTTCTTTCCAATCCTCCAGTAATTTTTGAATTGTTATTTTTTTCTTTTTCCTTTACCTAGTCCTTGGGTTGTTATTACTTTCATTCTTTCCTTTTTAATCTGATTTTAATTCTGCACTTTCTACCTCTTTGGTTCTTAATTTCTCTCTTTCTCTTCTCTCTCTTTTTTTTTCCATCATTTCCTGAATTCATAAATCTCATATATCTTCTTCCTATAATTTTTTAATTTTGATGATTACATTGGGGCATTTTCAGGAGAAATCACAATACAGTGTTTTGATTAGATTTCGTCTAGTTTCTACTCATATAGTACGTCACCTACCTTATTAAGACTTCACGGGATGGTCACCCATCATCATTGGTTGAGCACGTTTAACTCCGATTTCTTGCTAAATTTCAACATGACCTTCTTAGTGCGCTTACTTCATCTGCTTATGTGAATATTGTACATGGGGTTACTGTACATATTCTATAGTGGCCGGACATGAGAATTTCTCATATACTTATTTCTGTTCACTCATCTTTGTTATCTAAGTTCTATCTATTTTATCTCTTACCGTCTGGTCTTAACATTTTACGTACTTTTCTTTTATCCTCTTATTTTGTTCCTCTTTTTATTCCATTCTTCAAATTCATTTTCTTATATACATTTTCATTTTTACATTCATATACACCTATTTAACCTTCTCCTGGAACCCCCTTATAAGGACCACGTTATACTGGCTACGGATGTCTGGCACCTTGAACCTCTACCGGATCCTTGGCTTTGCGATCGCCGGCTTACTGTGCAAAACTATCTTCATTTCTAAACATCTTCTCAATTTGTCGAAACCTTCTCAAGCTTTAAGTTTGTACTCTCTTTTGTTGCATACGTTGATGTCTACTTCTCTAATCTATGTATACCCTCTCAATACCTAAAACTTTCATAACTAATCTTGAAAATTCAAACACGTCCATGACTATTAATTGTACTTTAATTCCATTATTTAATCCTTCCAAAACCTTTGACGTCTTTCTTGCTTTGTTTCTATCATTTTCTTTGCATACTTACTGAGGCGAGTGAACTCTCTATCATACTCAGATACTGTCATTCTTCCTTGCTGTAGATATATAAACTCATTTCTCCTTGCGTTTAAGTATGTTTTACCAAGTGTATGTTTCTTCTACCCAAAGGGACATGGCATAAATATATCTTTTATCTGGCGTGCATCTCATTTGTTCCAATGCCCTATTGGTACTGTCCAAACAGTACTCAACTTCTTCAAATCCTTCTTCTCTACTAGCCTTAAATTCTTTAGCCCCATATTTCCTTAACTTCTCGATTGGGGACTTCCTTTCTCTTTTGGTAGCAACAGGTACCATTCTTACCGTTTATTGCAATGGAACTATCATCTATCTTAAATAAACTTCGGGGCCTTCCACAGCCACCGTTGCGGGTCGTGGCATAAGTCCGAGACCCATTCCTACATTTATGGGTACGAAAGCGTGTGATTCCTTCTCTTGATCTATAATTCTTTGTGATTTTGCCTCTCGCAACTTTATACAGTATACATATATCGTGATAAGAATTAGCAGCTGGCTTGACTCAACACATTAACTTTCCTATATGGCATGTACATAAGCACTATTAGATTTTCCTTTATCACATGTACCTTATATACTTATGTATTTATAATATTCTTTCTACTATACCGACATTTTGTACCTAAATGATATATGCTCTCATTTCTTATATGCTATAGGATATCCCATTTTACATTGGTAATGGCCACTCCCAACATAAAATGTGTATCCTCCTATGTTGAATTTTCCAGGACCGGCTAAACCGGTGCTCTGATACCACTAAATGTAACACCCCATCTTAGCCTATGTTTATAGACCAAGATGGACTGTTAACTCATGGTGGTTGTGTCTTAATATTTTACTTAGCAAATTTTAAGTGTAGATTTAAAAAAATTTTGCCATAACCTCCCCTAAAAATGGAGGTCCCAAGTGTCGCCAAAACTGATTCTTTAATTTTTGAAAAATATTTTGTTTCACAATTCAACTCAAGCACACTCCCAATAATCCACCCTTATAACCTCAACTACAATCCTGCAAGAAGAATTCACACTTCTATACTTGCATACATAAGTGCTAAACCAAAATAAGATTTATTAGATTACTAGCAGTGTACGTGTTCTAGCTTTTCATTATTATACATTTATTTTCTAGATCATACAAGCTTATGTACATGCCATATTGCTACAATCAATCATATCCAAACTCCTACCCAAAGTAGTAGTCAAGGCCAGCTGCGCAGGACATGCTGCAATCTCGTCTCCTCGTTTAACCAACGAGTTTAGAGGGAAACTAAACTCGCTAAGCAATTGCTTAGTGGGTACTTAAATCATTGCAATAAATAAATAAAATGAAAGAATGATTTGAACATACATTTATATACTTTAAATACTTGAAAGGAATCAATACAAAACACAGATGGTAAAAATGCTTGACTGAATAATTTGAATTTAAATCATTTCTCTTGCTTTTATCATTTTGGTTGCTCTACTGGTTTAACAGAACGTCAGCGGATAAGGAAGGGTCATGATAAACATATCTCGTCATGATCATATTTCATTATCTTTCATCATAATTCTTGCACATGTGCCAATGGCCATTATCATTGCATCATTGATCATGTCATTGCAATCATCCGCCTTCAGCCGGAATATCATATCATGTCATAAGCAGTACTGCAGTAATAGTATGATGCATCATACTCTTATCTCAATGGTTCTGTCATAACCAAGTAGAGCATAAATGATTTATTAAATTACTTTGATCATGATATTCAATAAGCCATGATTTGTCCATAATGCATGTATTGTCGGAATAGCTTGTCATGATGCCTTTCTGATCATTTCCAATTCTCCTTCATGTAATTTTATATGATTTAACATCAATCCATATCATAATATTCAACTTTTAACACATTTAGAAAAATGACCAAATGAATAGTAGCGCGGCGCGTAAAATCGGCAACGCAATGGCGCGCGACAACTAAATGGTAAAATCTGTTTTACTGCTGAAATTCAGTCAACTTTGGCAACGGTTTTGACCAAGTAAACAAACTTATTTTTGGCTGAATTTTTTCAGGAAAACACTTTCATAAGTTAACTAAATGCATGTAAAATTTCATCAAAAAATTCTTTCGTTTGCCCCTTCAACGGACTGCCCAAAATGAAAGCTGCAGAATGGTGCCCAAAAGGGACCATTCGGCCCAATTTTCCAAACTTGAGGGAAATTCATTTTTTTCTTGCAAAATTGATTTTTAGAATCCTTTTGTGATACCATTGAAGGACTAAGGGTTCCTCTTCCAAAAATCAAACCAAAGGAGTGATTAAAAACTCATCAAAGTTTATGAATAATTGCATAAATTTAGCTAGTTTGTTTTGTTTTCATTCTTTTCACAATCAATTGATTACAAATGGTTCAAGAGCACTTTCCCACATATTTACCACACATAATAACATCATTTCAAAACCATTTCAAAAATCCCATAATGCAAAATATGTGAATTAATTGAAAAGGCAATGATTTAAGTACCAAACCTTGTTTATTTGCTTTGTTCCTTGCTTGTCCTATTCTTTCTTCCCTTCTTCTTCTTTATCCCTTTGATTTCCTATAATTTTCATAACTTCCATAATAAGAACTGTAACACCCCCACACCCAATACATACACACTACATACACCACAATGTAGTATACATGTATCGAATATAGGAATGCTACGGATTTTCTTAACGTTCAAAACATTTTAAACTTGATACAATACCATTATCGTTATATATTATAGAAAAGTAAATCATTTACTTATAAACAAAACATATTAGATATATATATATACATACATTTAAATATTACGCAGCGGAATATAGAAAACATTTACATATATGAAAGCATTTGAATACGTATTTACAAATATACATATATTTACATTATAACCCATATTTACAAAATATAAAAGAGTTATACATGATTGGCAAGTCTCCTCTGATCTTTAAGTTCCCAAAATCAACTCTTCACTGTCTACTCTCACTCGGTCTCGAAGAGCTCTCGGGTTCAACTCTATTACCTGCGCGATCAAACACTATCGCGCTAAGCCAAGGGCTTAGTAAGACAATTCATGCTAATGTTATGCTTTAGTGCAATGCAATGTTTCACATTTGTATTAATAAATCAACATCAATGATACACACACAATTAGTAAAGATCATACTCAACAAACAATATTCCGTGAATAGTCAGTTTCATCATATAAGTAATATTAACATTTCATTACATTAGAACAACATTTATGTTATACATAAAACCTAGACACCTATGGGCCCATCAAGTACTTAATACAATATTCAGAATTCAGAGTTACTGCTTTGGTTCATAAACACCATTATCAATCCCGTAGGCAACATATACATATATATATATCTCTATCCATGGATAGCGTAACAGACCCGGTCTCTTGGATCATCAACTCATCTAACTCGAGGATATCCTCAACCTGGCAAGACTGTTACAAATCAAATATCTCATAATATCAATTATCATAGTGTAACAGACCCAGTCTCTTGGACCTCAATTCAACTCAATTTGAAGAGATCCTCAACCCGGCAAGACTGTTACCTTTCATTAAATAGGCATGCCTCCAAAAACCAGAACTCTGAAATTGAATATCATATTAAGCATACACTTATTTCATTATTCTCTTTATCAAACTCTTTCTCAATCTTTCTCATCAATTAGGCAAACATGCCATACATCATTCAATTATATCATCATAGCCAATCACAATGACTCTATATTCCATTTCATCTCAATTCACAACATAACATTTCAATCTTTCATAAACACATTCATTTGCATCATCATGTCATTCACATTATTCATATATATATATATCATCAGTGATATAAACATAACAATACACATTGCTCAAATAAATTAACAATGTAATAATGCCACATTTGAACGTACACACAATCATATAGGTTTTGTACTTACCTCAAAAACAAATCACACCACTCTTAACACTTCCTTGTTCAAGATCCTTCTACCTCTTAAATCAATGATTAATCACTATCTTCAAGACCTAAATCAAAAGTAATAGCATATACTTGTTTAGGGATACACAAGAGATAATCCAATTAGAAATTAATTAGGGCAAACCCTAACCCTGACACGCTCACCCACACGGGCGTGTCCATGACCGTGCCCTAACTCCACAACACAGAAGTATTTACACGCTCAACAACATGGGCGTGTTCCTGGGCGTGTAAATTCTCAAATCTCACAGTAGCTATGACACGCTCAATAACACGGGCGTGCTATTGGTCGTGTCAAACCTACTGCCTCCAACACAATTGACACGCCTAAAGACCCTGGACGTGCTCATGGGAGTGTCCGGCCACAAATCAAGATTCCGACCAAAACAACCAAACACTCAACAAAACACTTTTATCCAACAACATCCACTTCACACCATCTTAACAAAACATACTCAAAACTCATCTAAAACTTGCAACACACCAAAACAAGCCAAACACACATCAAGCACAAAACACAAAATCATCCCAAAACCCTCACCACATATACAACATCATCTCTTCCAACCACTTACTCTTTTCTTCAATCCATACTCAACATCCATCATCCAATCACTCAAACACTTCTCACATCTCAAAATCAACCAACACACTCTTAAAAATCTATCAAACTCAAATATCATTTCAAATAAACACAAAGATCACAAGAGAACTTACCAAAGTTATAAGACTTCTTGTATCATCCACTAGATCACTTCAATCTTCCATCAATTTGAGCTTAACACATCAAGATCTTCACTTTGTCTCTTGTTTTCCTTTGTCTACGAAGGAGCCGGCCACACAAAGAAGAAAGAAGAAATGAACCACAAAAATAAAGTCAACTCTTCTTTTAATCTCCACCAAGTGTTCCAATTCAAACAATTACCAAAACACCCTTTTATCATTTGTTCTAGCTTTCTTTTTAATCCAATGCCCTTAATAGTCATTTCACCAATAACCAAAAAAATATCTCTACCCCCTTGACTCTTCATTTGACCAATTTATATGTTATATATATCATCGTATACACAACATATACCATTCTCTCTAAACCCTATTTTCTTTCCCAATTTCTTTTCTCTTGCAATTAACACATATATACAATCCAATATAACAACACAACAATAACAACAATAACAATAACAAAATCAAAACTTCTAGAGCATATATGAGGATATTACAATTCTCCCCCTCTAAAAAGAAAATTTCGTCCTCGAAATTACCTGATATTAACTCTGAAATAATTGAGGATATTGCTCTCGCATGGATTGTTCACTTTCCCAAGTTGCTTCTTCTTGTCCATGATTCTTCCACAAAATCTTCACAAGTGGCACTTGTTTGTTTCTTAACTCTTTCACATCACGTGCCAAGATAGCAACTGGTTCCTCTTCAAACGTCAAATCTGGATTCACTTCAATTGATTCAATTGACAACACATGAGATGGATCCGATCTGTATCTCCTCAACATAGAAACATGAAATACATTATGAATACGATCCAACTCAGGTGGCAAAGCAAGTCGATACGCAATTGGCCCAACTCTTTCCAAAACTTCATACGGTCCAATGAAACGAGGACTCAATTTCCCTTTCCGACCGAACCTTAAAATCTTCTTCCAAGGAGACACTTTCAGAAATACCTTATCTCCAACATCAAACTCTATGTCTCTCCTTTTCAGATATGCATAAGACTTCTGTCGGTCTGAAGCTGCTTTTAACCTGCCTCTAATCAACTTCACTTTCTCTTCAGTTTCTTTAATCAAATCAGGCCCAACCAACTTATTATCTCCAAGCTCATTCCAACAAAGAGGTGTCCTACACCGTCTGCCATACAATGCTTCGAACGGTGCCATACCAATGCTGGATTGGTGATGTTGTTGTAAGCAAACTCCACAAGAGGTAAAAACCTATCCCAACTTCCAGAGAAATCGATGACACAGCTTCTTAACATGTCCTCAATAATCTGTATCACCCTCTCTGACTGTCCATCCGTCTGTGGATGAAAAGCAGTACTGAAGTGTAATCGAGAACCCAAATCACTATGCAAACTCTTCCAAAATCTTGAAGTAAACCTGGGATCTCGATCAGACACTAAAGAAGTTGGAACACCATGCAACTTCACAATCTCATGGATATACAGCTCAGCTAATCTCTCCAAAGAGTAATCCATCCGAACCGAAAGGAAATGAGCTGTCTTAGTCAATCTATCCACAATCACCCATATGGCATCATGCTTCTTTTGTGTCAATGGCAAACCAGACACAAAATCCATCGTCACTCTATCCCACTTCCATTCTGGTACTGATAATGGTTGAAGCAATCCAGTTGGAACTTGATGCTCTGCTTTAACCTTCTGACAGGTGAGACATTTGGACACAAAATCTGCAATGTCTCTCTTCATACCGGACCACCAGTAAAATTGCCTCAAATCTTGATACATCTTTGTATTACACGGATGCATAGCAAACTCTGACTGATGTGCTTCTTCTAAAATGACTCTTTTCAAATCAGCATCATCGGGTACACACAATCGGTTCTTAAACCAGAGACTCCCATCACCTTTCACAATAAAATCTCTAGTCTTCCCATTCTTGCAATCTGAAATAATCTTTTGAATCTTCATATCAGTCAACTGAGCCTCTTTGATCTGATCCGATAAAATTGGTTTCAAATGCAATTGTGCCAACAATGCACCATCGTCACAAGCTACAAAACTGGCATGCAAAGCTCTCAACTCAACAAGCAACTAGAGCGAGTAAACAGTTAAACCAGCTAAAGACTTCCGACTCAAGGCATCAGCAACAACATTTGCTTTACCTGGATGATAATCAATCAAACAGTCATAGTCTTTAATCAATTCCAACCATCTCCTCTGTCGAAGATTAAGTTCTTTCTGGACACCCAAATATTTCAAGCTTTTGTGATCAGTGTAGATGAAACATTTCTCCCCAAACAAATAGTGTCGCCAAATCTTCAATGCGAACACAATTGCTGCTAACTCTAAATCATGAGTCAGATAATTAAGCTCATGCGGTTTCAACTGTCGAGAAGCATAAGCTATCACTCTACCGTCTTGCATCAGTACACAACCTAAACCATTATGTGAAGCATCACTGTAGATTACATATGGTTTGCCTTCTACAGGTAAAGTAAGAACAGGCGCTTGAGTCAACATTTCTCTTAACTGATCAAAACTAGCCTGACACTGATCCGTCCACACAAATCTCACTCCCTTTCGAAGCAATCTGGTGAGTGGAGTAGCTATCAAAGAAAACCCTTTCACAAACCGTCGGTAATAGCCTGCCAAACCCAGAAAACTTCTAACTTCTGTCACTGACTTGGGTGGACTCCAATTCAATATAGCTTCAACTTTGCTCGGATCAACTCTAATGCCTTCTGCTGAAACAATATGTCCGAGAAAAGTGACTTGATCCAACCAGAACTCACACTTCGACAATTTGGCAAACAACTGCTTCTCTCTCAAAATCTGCAACACAATCCGCAGATGCATATCATGTTCCTCTTCATTCCGCGAATACACCAGAATGTCATCGATGAAGACCACTACAAACTGATCCAGATAGGGCCTGAACACCCTATTCATCAAATCCATAAAAGCTGCAGGTGCATTCGTTAGACCAAAAGGCATAACTAAAAATTCATAATGCCCATACCTGGTCCGAAAGGCGGTCTTGGAAATGTCTTCAGCTTTAACTCTCAATTGATGGTACCCAGATCTCAAATCAATTTTAGAAAACACAGCTGCACCCTTCAATTGATCAAAGAGATCATCGATTCTAGGCAAAGGATATTTATTTTTAATAGTCACCTTGTTCAATTGCCTATAATCGATACACAACCTCATAGTACCATCTTTCTTTTTCACAAATAGCACAGGAGCTCCCCAAGGAGAAACACTGGGGCGAATAAATCCTTTGTCCAACAACTCCTGTAATTGCACTTTCAATTCCTTCAATTCTGCTGGTGCCATTCTATAAGGAGTAATAGAGATAGGAGTGGTACCAGGCAACAATTCAATGCCGAACTCCAACTCTCTCTCAGGAGGCAATCCTAGCAACTCCTCTGGGAATACATCTGGGAACTCTGCAACTGTGGCAATGCTATCAATAGGAGAACCTCTTACTCTAGTATCTACCACATGAGCAAGATAAGCATCACACCCTTTTCTAATCAACCTCCTAGCTGCAACATCTGAAACAAATAAGGAGGCTAACTGTTCCTGCTCATTAGATACTATCACCTCTCTACCATCAGCAGTTCTCAAAGTCACAACTTTCTTTTTACAATCCACCACAGCCCCATGTCTAGATAGCCAGTCCATACCTAGAATCACATCATATTCCTTAAATGGCATCTCAATCAAATCTCCTAGGAACTCCTCACCTTGCACCCTCACTGCACTATCTCGGTGCACCTTACTCACAATCACACTATGCCCTAACGGATTTGTCACCAACACATCAAATCCTAGGGACTCAGCATGCATATCAGACACAGGCAAAATAGATGCACTAATATAAGAATGTGTGGAACCCGGATCAATCAAAGCAAGCACTGAAGTATCAAATAAAGAAAAAGTACCAGCTATGACTGCCGATGCATCTGGCTGCCTCTGCATAACATACATCCTCTGGGAAGATCCAACCTCCTCTGGTCTACTCTCCCTGGATGTAGCACCTCCTCTAGCACTGAACCCAGATCTGCCTCCCCGGCTGCTACCTCTGCCATCTCGACCTCCCCTCACACTAGGTCGAGAAGCTGCAATATCAACTGACATCCGCTCCTGTCTCTCTGGACAATCTCTAATAAAATGCTCAGGAGATCCACATCTGAAGCACACAGCTGACCCACTATACCTCCAACAAGCACCCCTATGTGATCCACCATACTGAGCTCACACAGGTAGAGCGGATCTCTGAGTCACTGGGGTCGGAGCACTCGCCACTGAAGCTGTAGGTCTAAATCTCTGTCTCTGAAACTGCACTGACCTACCAGCTGACCTCTGACTCCTACTAACTCTAGGAACAAAGCTTCCTTTACCTCTCTTAACAGAAGAAGACCCTGCCTCAAACTGGGGCCTCCTAACCCTAACCTCTTCCTCTAAAGCAGCTGCAATAACTTGAGCTCGCTCCACACTCAGAGCTGCTGCCACAAGCTGGGAAAAATCATGATATCTAGATCCAGCCACTAGACACATGATAGAGGGCCTCAATCCCTCCTCAAATCTCCTGCATCTATCTATCTCATCTGATATAATGCCCCCAGCATACTGGCTCAATCGAATAAACTCAATCTCATATTCCGTTACGGTCCGGTGATCTTGCTTAAAATCTAGAAACTCTCTTTTCTTCCCATCTTTATACTCCCTTGGAGTATACTTCGATTCAAACTCTCTCAGAAAATCTGTATAGGATAAAGTAGGTGGATCATCCATAGAATGGGGCACTGTCTTCCACCAACTATATGCATCCTTCTGCAACAAGGATCTTGCATAATCAAACTTTTCCTCTGGGTGGCTTGCAACTGAATAAAGATCCTCTGTACTTTGTCTAACCACTGCTCAGCCACTGCTGGATCAGTAGTACCTATAAAATCTTCAGCCCCATACTTCCTCAGTTTGTCATAGTGCCTCACAGATACCAAAGGCTGAGGGGGTGGTGGCTGTGGTTGCACTGGTGCTTGCCTCAAAACTTCTACCACATGCCTAAGCCAAGCTGGCGGAACCTCCTCACCAATTGGTCTCCCCGACACCGAAACAGGTGCCTCCCCAGCACTATCAACTCTAGCTCTATCCTCCGGAGCTACACTCTCCTCACTACCCTCAACTGACTGACGCAAATGAGGATCCATCACAACCTATTTCTGCAACACAGCAGAATACATCTTATTAAAGATCAGAGATTGCCAATCCCAAACATATATTTTATTCAAAAACCACTTTTTAAAATCAAAATAGTCTTTTTCTTACATTTTACCTAGGTTGAGAATCTCAAACCTAGGCTCTGATACCAAAACAATTGTAACACCCCCACACCCAATACATACACACTACATACACCACAATGTAGTATACATGTATCGAATATAGGAATGCTACGGATTTTCTTAACGTTCAAAATATTTTAAACTTGATACAATACCCTTATCGTTATATATTATAGAAAAGTAAATCATTTACTTATAAACAAAACATATTAGATATATATATACATACATTTAAATATTACGCAGCGGAATATAGAAAACATTTACATATATGAAAGCATTTGAATACGTATTTACAAATATACATATATTTACATTATAACCCATATTTACAAAATATAAAAGAGTTATACATGATTGGCAAGTCTCCTCTGATCTTTAAGTTCCCAAAATCAACTCTTCACTGTCTACTCTCACTCGGTCTCGAAGAGCTCTCGGGTTCAACTCTATTACCTGCGCGATCAAACACTATCGCGCTAAGCCAAGGGCTTAGTAAGACAATTCATGCTAATGTTATGCTTTAGTGCAATGCAATGTTTCACATTTGTATTAATAAATCAACATCAATGATACACACACAATTAGTAAAGATCATACTCAACAAACAATATTCCGTGAATAGTCCGTTTCATCATATAAGTAATATTAACATTTCATTACATTAGAACAACATTTATGTTATACATAAAACCTAGACACCTATGGGCCCATCAAGTACTTAATACGATATTCAGAATTCAGAGTTACTGCTTTGGTTCATAAACACCATTATCAATCCCGTAGGCAACATATACATATATATATATATCTCTATCCATGGATAGCGTAACAGACCCGGTCTCTTGGATCATCAACTCATCTAACTCGAGGATATCCTCAACCCGGCAAGACTGTTACAAATCAAATATCTCATAATATCAATTATCATAGTGTAACAGACCCAGTCTCTTGGACCTCAATTCAACTCAATTTGAAGAGATCCTCAACCCGGCAAGACTGTTACCTTTCATTAAATAGGCATGCCTCCAAAAACCAGAACTCTGAAATTGAATATCATATTAAGCATACACTTATTTCATTATTCTCTTTATCAAACTCTTTCTCAATCTTTCTCATCAATTAGGCAAACATGCCATACATCATTCAATTATATCATCATAGCCAATCACAATGACTCTATATTCCATTTCATCTCAATTCACAACATAACATTTCAATCTTTCATAAACACATTCATTTGCATCATCATGTCATTCACATTATTCATATATATATATATATATCATCAGTGATATAAACATAACAATACACATTGCTCAAATAAATTAACAATGTAATAATGCCACATTTGAACGTACACACAATCATATAGGTTTTGTACTTACCTCAAAAACAAATCACACCACTCTTAACACTTCCTTATTCAAGATCCTTCTACCTCTTAAATCAATGATTAATCACTATCTTCAAGACCTAAATCAAAAGTAATAGCATATACTTGTTAAGGGATACACAAGAGATAATCCAATTAGAAATTAATTAGGGCAAACCCTAACCCTGACACGCTCACCCACACGGGCGTGTCCATGACCGTGCCCTAACTCCACAACACAGAAGTATTTACACGCTCAACAACATGGGCGTGTTCCTGGGCGTGTAAATTCTCAAATCTCACAGTAGCTATGACACGCTCAATAACACGGGCGTGCTACTGGTCGTGTCAAACCTACTGCCTCCAACACAATTGACACGCCTAAAGACCCTGGACGTGCTCATGGGAGTGTCCGGCCACAAATCAAGATTCCGACCAAAACAACCAAACACTCAACAAAACACTTTTATCCAACAACATCCACTTCACACCATCTTAACAAAACATACTCAAAACTCATCTAAAACTTGCAACACACCAAAACAAGCCAAACACACATCAAGCACAAAACACAAAATCATCCCAAAACCCTCACCACATATACAACATCATCTCTTCCAACCACTTACTCTTTTCTTCAATCCATACTCAACATCCATCATCCAATCACTCAAACACTTCTCACATCTCAAAATCAACCAACACACTCTTAAAAATCTATCAAACTCAAATATCATTTCAAATAAACACAAAGATCACAAGAGAACTTACCAAAGTTATAAGACTTCTTGTATCATCCACTAGATCACTTCAATCTTCCATCAATTTGAGCTTAACACATCAAGATCTTCACTTTGTCTCTTGTTTTCCTTTGTCTATGAAGGAGCCGGCCACACAAAGAAGAAAGAAGAAATGAACCACAAAAATAAAGTCAACTCTTCTTTTAATCTCCACCAAGTGTTCCAATTCAAACAATTACCAAAACACCCTTTTATCATTTGTTCTAGCTTTCTTTTTAATCCAATGCCCTTAATAGTCATTTCACCAATAACCAAATAAATATCTCTACCCCCTTGACTCTTCATTTGACCAATTTATATGTTATATATATCATCATATACACAACATATACCATTCTCTCTAAACCCTATTTTCTTTCCCAATTTCTTTTCTCTTGCAATTAACACAAATATACAATCCAATATAACAACACCACAATAACAACAATAACAATAACAAAATCAAAACTTCTAGAGCATATATGAGGATATTACAAGAACATTATAAAAACCATATGTTCAAGCCTTGATTTTTGCTATCTTAAGCTACTAATTACCATTTATTCATCACTTCTACATGTATGAATCATTTACTCTAATTTCTCTTCACTGTCTTATCTTTCCCATAATCTTCCCAACTTTTCTTTCATTGATAACTTGAAAACTATCAATCAAATGAATAAACTAAAGCTAGAATTGGAATCCTTACCTTAAAATAAAGCTTTTCCTTCCAAAAATCCACTTGAACACTTGAAAAAAAAATTCCTTCCCTTTTGTTGGTGGAGAGAATACGGCATGCCTCTCAAAAATGGAGAAAAAAAATGTGTCCTTAATTCTTTAATCATCCTTCTCTCCCTTTTTATATTTTTCCATTTTCCATTTATTTAATTAATTTCATTTTGGAGGGTTAAGATGTAACCACCACAAAAGTATCTTAACTAGGATGGTACCATATGGAGGGTTAAGATTAATCCAACCCAAAAGTGTCTTTAAACAAGATTTTGCCATTTGTCCTCTTCTAGAAAATTACTATGCCATGTGTCCCTTTTCTAGAAAATGGGTGGAAGTGAAAAGACCAAAATACCCTTCAATGGAAGGTTTTGCCTTTTCTTCGTAACCGGGTAGTTTTACGACTCATAAAATGTACTGTTCTCCTCCTTTCAACCTCTCGTTTCCATTTCCGACATTCATCCTTGATTTTGAACTAATTTATAAAAATACACTCATGCCCTTGACTTTTGTAAAAATTCCCTTTAGGTCCTTACGTGATTTGGGTCTCCACTTAGGTTCGTTCTTCAACATCGATCACTGCGGAGTCCTTCCGTTTACTTCGGATACCTTTACTTGTCTTGTTTTCCAGTGTATAAATTATTATCACAAGAATGACAAAAATACCCTTGGTCAAGAATCCACTGTATCTCTCAAACTATGCGTTTTCGGGAAAAACTGTGGTGTTCCGTTCCGACCCAATTTTTCTCTACTTTCCATTTCTAGAGTCTGTTATATGCACTATTAAGAACCTTCAGTACAACTTTTGGAAATTACAGTTACCTCCCCAAAACTTTTTGAAATTACAGTCACCTCCACAAAACTTTTGCAATCTTTTCAGTTAGGTCCTTTTGTCATATAGAGCTTCCTTTCACTTCGTGTTCTTTGGTGATTACTCGGGACGGCTCCTGTTACTGTACGCGGATGTACTATACATGGATGTACTGTACATATATACAAATTGGGTCGTGACACCTAAAATGTATGTTTATTATATTTATTTGTACTACTAAGCTCTCTGGCTCAGTGTGGCTATGTAATCGCACAGGTGAGTAGGTGATAGATCTAAAGTCAATCGGTATGCCACGAGTAAGGTAAGAGTGTTCTGAGACCAACTAGAAGGTGATGCATACATGTAAGATTTAATTACGTTGTATTTTGATAAATAAAATATATATATTATTGTTTGGAACACTGATAAAAGTTTTTAATCTGTAACAAATGGTGACATTCTTATACTTTATATACGTACTGTATGTATGATCGTTATATGTATAATACTTATATAGAGTATGGGGGTGTTACATTCATGGGCGTGTCAGGCAAAAAATCCTGATTCCGGCCACAACAACACTTAATCCAACAAATCACTTCCTTTCACCAACATCCACTTCAAACAAACTTAGCTTAACATACCCAAGAACCATAATAAACTTGCAAAAACACCAACACAACTCAAAACACACATCAAACACAAATCATCATCACAAACCCAAAACACAACCCCAACACTTTCTCTTCCAACAAACCTACTCTTTCTTCAATCCAACCCCAAAATCCAAAATCAATAGAACCAAACACTCTTAAACACATTTTAATCAAACATATTCACATACCATCAAGAATCAACCAACAAACTCAAACACATCTTAAAAGAAAATCAAGGAATCAAGAGGAAACTTACCAAGGATGAAGAAACTCTTAAATTTCCAACTTGATCACTTGAAAACTTCCTTAGATCTTGAGTTTGGATGTTCAAATCTCTCCCTTACTCTCTTGTTCCTTTGTTAGCCGGCCAAAAGAAGAGAGAAGGAAAGAAAAGGAAAATGGCCACGGCAAGGAAAGAAAGAAAGAAGAAAAGATAGAAAGCAAAAGTCAAATCATCTCCTCAAAACCCTCTCCTCCAAGCATTTAATATTAAAATATTCCAAATATCCCATTCCTCTCACTTAATTTTCCATTTCCATTAATTAACTTAATTAATTAAAATTATTAACTAATCATCTTTGACCTCCACTAACTTGACTTGTATATGTTGTATATATTGCTATATATACAACATATACACTCTCTTTTCATTTCCTTTTTCGTTCCAAATACACATATACAATAAATCAAATTAAAACAACAATTATACCCAAAACTTATAGGGCACATTTTGGGATATTAAATTCTAGGTTCTGGACCTAAGGGAAATTTGGGTTCTGGACACGAGCTAAGTTCTGAACTTAGAAGAGATTCTAGGTTCTGGACCTAAGGAAAATTTGGGTTCTGGACCAGAGCTAAGTTCTGTACTTAGAAGAGATTCTAGGTTCTAGACCAAAGGATAATTTGGGTTCTAGAACCCAAGCTAAGTTTTGAACTTAGAAAAGATTCTAGGTTTGGGTTTTGGACCGAGCTAAGTTCTGGACTTAAAAGAGATTCTAGGTTCTAGACGAAAGGATAATTTGGGTTCTGGACCCGAGCTAAGTTCTAGACTTAAAAGAGATTCTAGGTTTTGTACCTAAGGATAATTTGGGTTCTGGACCCGAGCTATGTTCTCGATTTAAAAGAGATTCTAGGTTCTGGACCTAAGAAAATTTGGGTTCTGGACCCGAGCTAAGTTATGGACTTAGAGGAGATTCTAGGTTTTGGACCTAAGGAAAATTTAGGTTCTAGACCCGAGCTAAGTTTTGTACTTAAAAAAGATTATAGGTTCTGGACCTATGGAAAATTTGGGTTCTAGAACCAGAGCTAAGTTCTAGACTTAGAAAAGATTCTAGGTTTGGGTTCTGGACCGAGCTAAGTTCTGAACTTAAAAGAGATTCTAGGTTCTGGACCCAAGGAAAATCTGGGTTCTAGAACCCGAGCTAAGTTCTGGACTGAGAAAAGATTCTAGGTTTTGGTTCTGGACTGAGCTAAGTTCTTGACTTAAAAGAGATTCTAGGTTCTGGACCAAAGGATAATTTGGGTTCTAGACCTGAGCTAAGTTCTGGACTTAAAAGAGATTCTAGGTTCTTGACCTAAGGATAATTTTGGTTCTGGACTCGAGCTATATTCTAGACTTAAAAAAGATTCTAGGTTTTGGTTCTGGACCCGAGCTAAGTTTTGGACTTAAAAGAGATTCTAGGTTTTGGACCTAATGAAAATTTGGGTTCTGGACCCAAGCTAAGTTCTAGACTTAGAAGAGATTCTAGGTTCTGGACCTAAGGAAAATTTGCGTTCTGGACCCGAGATAAGTTCTATACTTAGAAGAGATTCTAGATTCTAGACATAAGTAAAATTCGAGTTCTAGAACCCGAACTAGGTTCTGGACTTAGAAAAGATTCTAGGTTTGGGTTCTGGACCCGAGATAAGTTCTAGACTTAAAAGAGATTCTAGGTTTTGCACCTAAGAAAAATTTGGGCTCTGGGCCCGAGCTAAGTTCTGGACCTAGAAGAGATTCTAGGTTCTGGACCTAATAAAAATTTGGGTTCTAGACTCGAGCTAAGTTTAGTACTTAGAAGAGTTTCTAGATTTATGACAAAAAGAAAATTTGGGTTCTAGAACCCGAGCAAAGTTCTAGACTTAGAAAAGATTCTAGATTTGGGTTCTGGACCCGAGCTCAGTTTTAGACTTAAAAGAGATTCTAGGTTTTGGACCTAAGGAAAATTTGGGTTATAGAACCTGAGCTAAGTTCTGGACAGATAAAAGATTCTAGGTTTGGGTTCTGAAACGAGCTAAGTTCTGGACTTAAAAGAGATTCTAGGTTTTGGACCAAAGGATAATTTGGGTTCTGGAACCGAGCGAAGTTTTGGACTTAAAAGAGATTCTAGGTTCTTGACCAAAGGAAAATTGGGTTCTAGAACCCGAGCTAAGTTCTGGAATAAGAAAATATTCTAGGTTTGGGTTCTGGACCGTGCTAAGTTCTGGACTTAAAAGAGATTCTAGGTTCTGGACCAAAGGTTAATTTGGGTTCTTGACCCGAGCTAAGTTCTTGACATAGAAGAGATTCTAGGTTCTGGACCTAAGGAAAATTTGGGTTCTAGAACCCGAGCTATGCTCTGGACTGAGAAAAGATTCTAGGTTTGGGTTCTGGACGGAGCTAAGTTCTGGACTTAAAAGAGATTCTAGGTTCTGGACCATAGGAAAATTTGGGTTCGGGATCCGAGCTAAGTTCTTGACTTAGAAGATATTCTAGGTTCTGGACCTAAGAAAAATTTTGGGTTCTGGACCCGAGCTAAGTTTTGGACTTAAAAGAGATTCTAGGTTCTGGACCTAAGGAAAATATGAGTTCTAGAACCCGAGCAAAGCACTGGACTGAGAAAAAAATTCTAGGTTTGGGTTCTGGACCGAGCTAAGTTATGGACTTAAAAGAGATTCTAGGTTTTGGACCAAAGGATAATTTGGGTTCTGGACCCGAGCTAACTTTTGGACTTAAAAGAGATTCTAGGTTCTGGACCTATGGAAAATTTGGGTTCTGGACCAAAGCTAAGTTCTGGACTTGGAAGAGATTCTAGGTTCTGGACCTAAGAAAAATTTGGGGTCCGGACCCGAGCTAAGTTTTGGACTTAAAAGAGATTCTCGGTTCTAGACCTAAGGAAAATTTGGGTTCTAGAACCCGAGCTAATTTCTGGACTGAGAAAAGATTCTAGGTTTGGGTTCTGGACCGAGCTAAGTTCTGGACTTAAAAGAGATTCTAGGTTCTGGACCAAAGGATAAATTGGGTTCTAGACCTGAGCTAAGTTATGGACTTAGAAGAGATTCTAGGTTCTGGACCTAAGAAAAATTTGGGTTCTGGACCCGAGCTAAGTTTTAGACTTAAAAGAGATTCTAGGTTTTGGACCTAAGGAAAATTTGGGTTCTAAATCCCGAGCTAAGTTCTGGACTGAAAAAAGATTCTAGGTTTGGGTTCTGAAACGAGCTAAGTTCTGGACTTAAAAGGGATTCTACGTTCTGGACCAAAGGATAATTTGGGTTCTGAAACCGAGCGAAGTTTTGGACTTAAAAGAGATTCTAGGTTCTGGACCTAAGGAAAATTGGGTTCTAGAACCCGAGCTAAGTTCTGAAATGAGAAAAGATTCTAGGTTTGGGTTCTGGACCGAGCTAAGTTCTGGACTTAAAAGAGATTCTAGGTTCTGGACCAAAGGTTAATTTGGGTTCTTGACCCGAGCTAAGTTCTGAACTTAGAAGAGATTCTAGGTTCTGGACCAAAGGAAAATTTGAGTTCTAGAACCCGAGCAAAGCTCTGGACTGAGAAAAAATTCTAGGTTTGTGTTCTGGACCGAGCTAAGTTCTAGACTTAAAAGAGAGTCTAGGTTCTGGACCAAAGGATAATTTGGGTTCTGGACCCGAGCTAAGTTCTGGACTTAAAAGAGATTCTAGGTTCTAGACCTAAGGAAAATTTGGGATCTGAACCAGAGCTAAGTTCTGGACTTAGAAGAGATTCTAGGTTCTGGACCTGAGGAAAATTTGGGGTCTGGATCCGAGCCAAGTTTTGGACTTAAAAGAGATTCTTGGTTCTGGACCTAAGGAAAATTTGGGTTCAAGAACCCGAGCTAAGTATTGGACTGAAAAAAGATTCTAGGTTTGGGTTCTTAACCGAGCTAAGTTCTGGACTTAAAAGATATTCTAGGTTCTGGACCAAAGGATAATTTGGGTTCTAGACCCGAGCTATGTTCTGGACTTAAAAGAGATTCTAGGTTCTAGACCTAAGGAAAATTTGGGTTATAGAACCCGAGCTAAGTTCTGGACTGAGAAAAGAATTTAGGTTTGGGTTCTGGACCGACCTATGTTCTGGACGTAAAAGAGATTCTAGGTTCTGGACCAAAGGATAATTTGGGTTCTGGACCCGAGCTAAGTTCTGGACTTAAAAGTGATTCTAGGTTCTAGACCAAAGAATAATTTTTGTTCTGGACATGAGCTATGTTCAGGACTTAAAAGAGATTGTAGGTTCTGGACCAAAGGAAAATTTGAGTTATGGACCCAAGCTATGTTCTGGACTAAGAAGAGTTTCTATGTTCTGGACCTAAGGAAAATTTGACTTCTGGACCCGAGCTAAGTTCTGTTCTTAGAAGAGATTCTAGGTTCTGGACCTAAGGAAAATTTGGGTTCTAGAACCCGAGCTATGTTCTAGACTGAGAAAAGATTCTCGGTTTGGGTTCTGGACCGAGCTAAGTTCTGGACTTAAGGGAGATTCTAGGTTCTGGACTTAAGGGAGATTCTAGGTTCTGGACCCGAGCTAAGTTCTGGACTTAAAAGAGATTCTAGGTTCTGGACCTAAGAAAAATTTGGGTTCTGGACCCGAGCTAAGTTCTGTACTTAGAAGTAATTGTAGGTTCAGAACCTAAGGAAAATTTGGGTTATAGAACCCGAGCTAATTTTTGGACTTAGAAAATATTCTAGGTTAGAGTTCTAGACCCGAGCTAAGTTATGGACTTAAAACAGATTCTAGGTTCTGGACCTAAGGAAAATTTGGGTTCTGGACCCGAGCTAAGTTCTGGACATAGAAGAGATTCTAGGTTCTGGACCTAATCAAAATTTTGCTTTTGGACCCGAGCTAAGTTTTGTACTTAGAAGAGATTCTAGGTTCTGGACTAAAAGAAAATTTGGGTTCTAGTACCCGAGCTAAGTTCTCTAATTACAAAAGATTCTAGGTTCTGGACCTAAGGAAAATTTGGGTTCTAGAACCCGAGCTAAGCTCTATACTGAGAAAAGATTCTAGGTTTGGGTTCTAGACCGAGCTAAGTTCTGCACTTAGAAGAGATTCCAGGTTCTAGACCAAAGGAAAATTTGGGTTCTAGAACCCGAGCTAAGTTCTGGACTTACAAAAGATTCTAGGTTTGGGTTCTGGACCCGAGCTAAGTTGTTGACTTAAAAGAGATTCTAGGTTCTGGACCTAAGGAAAATTTGGGTTTTAGAACCCGAGCTAAGTTCTGGACTGACAAAAGATTCTAGGTTTGGGTTCTTGACCGAGCTAAGTTCTGTACTTAAAAGAGATTCTAGGTTCTGG
Source organism: Garcia nutans (assembly GCA_947685225.1). Classification (NCBI taxonomy): domain Eukaryota; kingdom Viridiplantae; phylum Streptophyta; class Magnoliopsida; order Malpighiales; family Euphorbiaceae; genus Garcia; species Garcia nutans. Next base: position 16,405,887 of record CANTUV010000032.1, read on the forward strand.
ACCAAAGGATAATTTGGGTTCTAGACCCGAGCTAAGTTCTGGACTTAAAAGAGATTCTAGGTTCTGGACCTATGGATAATTTGGGTTCTGGACCCGAGCTAACTTCTGGACTTAGAAGAGATTCTAGGTTCTTGACCTAAGGAAAATTTTTGTTCTGGACCCGAGCTAAGTTCTAAACTTAGAAGAGATTCAAGGTTCTGGACCTAAGGAAAATTTTTTTCTAGAACCCGAGCTAAGTTCTGAACTTAGAAAAGGTTCTAGGTTTGGGTTCTGGACCCGAGCTAAGTTCTGTACTTAAAAGAGATTCTAGGTTTTGGACCTAAGGAAAATTTGGGTTTTCGACCCGAGCTAAGTTCTGGATATAGAAGAGATTCTAGGTTCTATACCTAATTAAAATTTAGGTTCTGGACTTGAGTTAAGTTTTGTACTTAGAAGAGATTTTAGTTTCTGGACCTAAGCAAAATTTGGGTTCTAGAACCCGAGCTAAGTTCTGGACATAGAAAAGATTCTAGGTTTGGGTTCTGGACCCGAGCTAAGTTCTGGACTTAGAAGAGATTCTAGGTTCTGGACCTAATGAAAATTTGGGTTCTGGACCCGAGATAAGTTATGTACTTAGAAGACATTATAAGTTCCAGACCTAAGTAAAATTCGAGTTCTAGAACCCGAGCTAAGTTCTGGACTTAGAAAAGATTCTAGGTTTGGGTTCTGGACCCGAGCTAAGTTCTGGACTTAAAAGAAATTCTAGGTTTTGCACCTAAGGAAAATTTGGGTTCTCGACCCGAGCTAAGTTCTGGACTTAGAAGGGATTCTAGGTTATGAACCTAATAAAAATTTGGGTTCGGACCCGAGCTAAGTTCAGTACTTAGAAGAGATTCTTGATTTATGACAAAAGGAAAATTTGGGTTCTAGAACCCGAGCAAAGTTCTGGACTTAGAAAAGATTCTAGGTTTGGGTTCGGGACTCGAGCTAAGTTCTTGACTTAAAAGAGATTCTAGGTTCTGGACCTAAGGAAAATTTGGGTTCTAGAACCCGAGCTAAGTTTTGGACTGAGAATAGATTCTAGGTTTGGGTTCTAGACCGAGCTAAGTTCTGGACTTAAAAGAGATTCTAGGTTCTGGACCAAAGGATAATTTGGGTTCTGGACCCGAGCTAAGTTCTGGACATAAATGAGATTCTAGGTTTTGGACCTAAGGATAATTTGGGTTCTGGACCCGAGCTATGTTCTGGACTTAAAAGAGATCCTAGGTTCTGGACCTAAGGAAAATTTGGGTTCTGAACCAGAGCTAAGTTGTGGACTTAGAAGAGATTCTAGGTTCTGGACCTGAGGAAAATTTGGGGTATGGACCCGAGCTATGTTTTGGACTTAAAATAGATTCTCGGTTCTGGAGTTAAGGAAAATTTGGGTTCAAGAACCGGAGCTAAGTTCTGGACTGAGAAAAGATTCTAGGTTTGGGTTTTGGACCGAGTTAAGTTCTGGACTTAAAAGAGATTCTAGATTCTGGACCAAAGGATAATTTGGGTTCTAGACCCGAGCTAAGTTCTGGACTTAAAAGAGATTCTAGGTTCTGGACCTAAGGAAAATTTGGGTTCTGGACGAGAGCTAAGTTCTGGGCTTAGAAGAGATTCTAGGTTCTGGACCTGAGGAAAATTTGTGTTCTGGACCCGAGCTAAGTTCTAAACTTAGAAGAGATTCTAGGTTCTGCACCTGAGGAAAATTTGTGTTCTGGACCCGAGCTAAGTTCTGAACTTAGAAGAGATTCTAGGTTCTGGACCTAAGGAAAATTTGGGTTCTAGAACCCGAAGTTCTAGACTTAGAAAAGATTCTAGATTTGGGTTCTGGACTCGAGCTAAGTTCTTGACTTAAAAGATATTCTAGGTTCTGGACCTAAGAAAAATTTGGCTTCTAGAACCCCAGCTAAGTTCTGGACTGAGAAAAGATTCTAGGATTTGGTTCTAGACCGAGCTAAGTTCTGGACTTAAAAGAGATTCTAGGATCTGGACCTAAGGAAAATTTGAGTTCTATAACCCGAGCTAAGTTCTGGACTTAGAAAAGATTCTATGTTTAGTTTCTGGACCCGAGCTAAGTTCTGGACTTAAAAGAGATTATAGCTTCTGGACCTAAGGAAAATTTAGGTTCTAAAACCCGAGCTAAGTTCTGGACAGAGAAAAGATTCTAGGTTTGGGTTCTGGACCGAGCTAAGTTCTGGACTTAAAAGAGATTCTAGGTTCTGGACCAAAGGATAATTTGGGTTCTTGACCCGAGCTAAGTTCTGGACTTAGAAGAGATTCTATGTTCTGGACCTAAGGAAAATTTGGGTTTTGAACCGGAGCTAAGTTTTTGACTTAAAAGAGATTCTAGGTTTTGGACCTAAGGAAAATTTAGGTTCTAGAACCCGAGCTAAGCTATGGACTGAGAAAAGATTCTAGGTTTAGGATCTGGACGGAGCTAAGTTCTGGACTTAGAAGAGATTCTAGGTTCTGAACCTAAGAAAAATTTGTGTTCTGGACCCGAGCTAAGTTTCGGACTTAAAAGAGATTCTAGGTTCTGGACCTAAGGAAAATTGGCTTCTAGAACCCGAGCTAAGCTCTGGACTGAGAAAAGATTCTAGGTTTGGGTTCTGGACAGAGCTAAGTTCTGGACTTAAAAGAGATTCTAGGTTATGGACCAAAGGATAATTTGGGTTCTGGACCCGAGCTAAGTTCTGGACTTAAAAGAGATCTAGGTTCTGGACCTAATGAAAATTTGGCTTTTGGACCCGAGCTAAGTTTTGTACTTAGAAGAGATTCTAGGTTCTGGACAAAAAGAAAATTTGGGTTCTAATACTCGAGCTAAGTTTTGGACTTAAAAGAGATTCTCAGTTCTAGACCTAAGGAAAATTTGGGTTCTAGAACCCGAGCTAAGTTCTGGACTGAGAAAAGATTCTAGGTTTGGGTTCTGGACCGAGCTAAGTTCTGGACTTAAAAGAGATTCTAGGTTCTGGACAAAAGGATAATTTGGGTTCTAGACGCGAGCTAAGTTCTGGATTTAAAAGAGATTCTAGGTTCTGGACCAAAGAATAATTTTGGTTCTGGACCCGAGCTAAGTTCTGTACTTAAAAGAGATTCTAGGTTCTGGACCAAAGGATAATTTTTGTTCTGGACACGAGCTATGTTCTGGACTTAAAAGAAATTCCAGGTTCTGGACCTAAGTAAAATTTGGGTTTTGGACCCGAGCTAAGTTCTGGACATAGAAGAGATTCTAGGTTCTGGACCTAATCAAAATTTGGGTTTTGGACCCGAGCTAAGTTTTGTACTTAGAAGAGATTCTAGGTTCTGGACTAAAAGAAAATTTGGGTTCTAGTACCCAAGCTAAGTTCTCTACTTACAAAAGATTCTAGGTTTGGGTTCTGGACCCGAGCTAAGTTTTGGACTTAAAAGAGATTCTAGGTTCTGGACCTAAGGATAATTTTGGTTTTGGACACGAGCTATGTTCTGGACTTAAAAGAGATTCCAGGTTCTGGACCTAAGGAAAATTTGGGTTCTAGACCCAAGCTAAGTTCTGGACATAGAAGAGATTCTAGGTTCTAGGCCTAATCAAAATTTGGGTTTTGGACCCGAGCTAAGTTTTGAACTTAGAAGAGATTCTAGGTTCTGGACCTGAGGAAAATTTGTGTTCTGGACCCGAGCTAAGTTCTGAACTTAGAAGAGATTCTAGGTTCTGGACATAAGGAAAATTTGGGTTCTAGAACCTGAAGTTCTAGACTTAGAAAAGATTCTAGATTTGGGTTCTGGACTCGAGCTAAGTTCTTGACTTAAAAGATATTCTAGGTTCTGGACCTAAGAAAAATTTGGCTTCTAGAACCCCAGCTATGTTCTGGACTGAGAAAAGATTCTAGGATTTGGTTCTAGACCGAGCTAAGTTCTGGACTTAAAAGAGATTCTAGGATCTGGATCTAAGGAAAATTTGAGTTCTATAACCCGAGCTAAGTTCTGGACTTAGAAAAGATTCTATGTTTAGTTTCTGGACCCGAGCTAAGTTCTGGACTTAAAAGAGATTATAGCTTCTGGACCTAAGGAAAATTTGGGTTCTAAAACCCGAGCTAAGTTCTGGACAGAGAAAAGATTCTAGGTTTGGGTTCTGGACCGAGCTAAGTTCTGGACTTAAAAGAGATTCTAGGTTCTGGACCAAAGGATAATTTGGATTCTTGACCCGAGCTAAGTTCTGGACTTAGAAGAGATTCTATGTTCTGGACCTAAGGAAAATTTGGGTTCTGAACCGGAGCTAAGTTTTTGACTTAAAAGAGATTCTAGGTTTTGGACCTAAGGAAAATTTAGGTTCTAGAACCCGAGCTAAGCTATGGACTGAGAAAAGATTCTAGGTTTAGGATCTGGACGGAGCTAAGTTCTGGACTTAGAAGAGATTCTAGGTTCTGAACCTAAGAAAAATTTGTGTTCTGGACCCGAGCTAAGTTTCGGACTTAAAAGAGATTCTAGGTTCTGGACCTAAGGAAAATTGGCTTCTAGAACCCGAGCTATGCTCTGGACTGAGAAAAGATTCTAGGTTTGGGTTCTGGACAGAGCTAAGTTCTGGACTTAAAAGAGATTCTAGGTTATGGACCAAAGGATAATTTGGGTTCTGGACCCGAGCTAAGTTCTGGACTTAAAAGAGATCTAGGTTCTGGACCTAATGAAAATTTGGCTTTTGGACCCGAGCTAAGTTTTGTACTTAGAAGAGATTCTAGGTTCTGGACAAAAAGAAAATTTGGGTTCTAATACCCGAGCTAAGTTTTGGACTTAAAAGAGATTCTCAGTTCTAGACCTAAGGAAAATTTGGGTTCTAGAACCCGAGCTAAGTTCTGGACTGAGAAAAGATTCTAGGTTTGGGTTCTGGACCGAGCTAAGTTTTGGACTTAAAAGAGATTCTAGGTTCTGGACAAAAGGATAATTTGGGTTCTAGACGCGAGCTAAGTTCTGGATTTAAAAGAGATTCTAGGTTCTGGACCAAAGAATAATTTTGGTTCTGGACCCGAGCTAAGTTCTGGGCTTAGAAGAGATTCTAGGTTCTGGACCAGAGGAAAATTTGTGTTCTGGACCCGAGCTAAGTTCTGAACTTAGAAGAGATTCTAGGTTCTGGACCTGAGGAAAATTTGTGTTCTGGACCCGAGCTAAGTTTTGAACTTAGAAGAGATTCTAGGTTCTGGACCTCAGGAAAATTTGGGTTCTAGAACTCGAAGTTCTAGACTTAGAAAAGATTCTAGATTTGGGTTATGGACCCGAGCTAAGTTCTTGACTTAAAAGATATTCTAGGTTCTAGACCTAAGAAAAATTTGGCTTCTAGAACCCCAGCTATGTTCTGGACTGAGAAAAGATTCTAGGATTTGGTTCTAGACCGAGCTAAGTTCTGGACTTAAAAGAGATTCTAGGATCTGGACCTAAGGAAAATTTGAGTTCTATAACCCGAGCTAAGTTCTGGACTTAGAAAAGATTCTATGTTTAGTTTCTGGACCCGAGCTAAGTTCTGGACTTAAAAGAGATTATAGCTTCTGGACCTAAGGAAAATTTGGGTTCTAAAACCCGAGCTAAGTTCTGGACAGAGAAAAGATTCTAGGTTTGGGTTCTGGACCGAGCTAAGTTCTGGACTTAAAAGAGATTCTAGGTTCTGGACCAAAGGATAATTTGGGTTCTTGACCGGAGCTAAGTTCTGGACTTAGAAGAGATTCTATGTTCTGGACCTAAGGAAAATTTGGGTTCTGAACCGGAGCTAAGTTTTTGACTTAAAAGAGATTCTAGGTTTTGGACCTAAGGAAAATTTAGGTTCTAGAACCCGAGCTAAGCTATGGACTGAGAAAAGATTCTAGGTTTAGGATCTGGACGGAGCTAAGTTCTGGACTTAGAAGAGATTCTAGGTTCTGAACCTAAGAAAAATTTGTGTTCTGGACCCGAGCTAAGTTTCAGACTTAAAAGAGATTCTAGGTTCTGGACCTAAGGAAAATTGGCTTCTAGAACCCGAGCTAAGCTCTGGACTGAGAAACGATTCTAGGTTTGGGTTCTGGACAGAGCTAAGTTCTGGACTTAAAAGAGATTCTAGGTTATGAACCAAAGGATAATTTGGGTTCTGGACCGGAGCTAAGTTCTGGACTTAAAAGAGATCTAGGTTCTGGACCTAATGAAAATTTGGCTTTTGGACCCGAGCTAAGTTTTGTACTTAGAAGAGATTCTAGGTTCTGGACAAAAAGAAAATTTGGGTTCTAATACCCGAGCTAAGCTTTGGACTTAAAAGAGATTTTCAGTTCTAGACCTAAGGAAAATTTGGGTTCTAGAACCCGAGCTAAGTTCTGGACTGAGAAAAGATTCTAGGTTTGGGTTCTGGACCGAGCTAAGTTCTGGACTTAAAAGAGATTCTAGGTTCTGGACAAAAGGATAATTTGGGTTCTAGACGCGAGCTAAGTTCTGGATTTAAAAGAGATTCTAGGTTCTGGACCAAAGAATAATTTTGGTTCTGGACCCGAGCTAAGTTCTGTACTTAAAAGAGATTCTAGGTTCTGGACCAAAGGATAATTTTTGTTCTGCACACGAGCTATGTTCTGGACTTAAAAGAAATTCCAGGTTCTGGACCTAAGTAAAATTTGGGTTTTGGACCCGAGCTAAGTTCTGGACATAGAAGAGATTCTAGGTTCTGGACCTAATCAAAATTTGGGTTTTGGACCCGAGCTAAGTTTTGTACTTAGAAGAGATTCTAGGTTCTGGACTAAAAGAAAATTTGGGTTCTAGTACCCAAGCTAAGTTCTCTACTTACAAAAGATTCTAGGTTTGGGTTCTGGACCCGAGCTAAGTTTTGGACTTAAAAGAGATTCTAGGTTCTGGACCTAAGGATAATTTTGGTTCTGGACACGAGCTATGTTCTGGACATAAAAAAGATATTCCAGGTTCAGGACCTAAGGAAAATTTGGGTTCTAGACCCAAGCTAAGTTCTGGACATAGAAGAGATTCTAGGTTCTAGGCCTAATCAAAATTTGGGTTTTGGACCCGAGCTAAGTTTTGTACTTAGAAGAGATTCTAGGTTCTGGACTAAAAGAAAAGTTGGGTTCTAGTACCCGAGGTAAGTTCTCTACTTACAAAAGATTCTAGGTTTGGGTTCTGGACCCGAGCTAAGTTTTGGACTTAAAAGAGATTCTAGGTTCTGGACCTAAGGAAAATTTGGGTTCTAGAACCCGAGCTAAGCTCTGGACCGAGAAAAGATTCTAGGTTTGGGTTCTGGACCGAGCTAAGTTCTGGACTTAAAAGAGATTCTAGGTTCTGGACAAAAGGATAATTTTGGTTCTGGACCCGAGCTAAGTTCTGGACATAAAAGAGATTCTAGGTTCTGGACCTAAGGAAAATTTGGGTTCTGGACCAGAGCTGAGTTCTGGACTTAGAAGTGATTCTAGGTTCTGGACCTAAGGAAAATTTGGGGTCTGGACCCGAGTTAAGTTTTGGACTTAAAAGAGATTCTCGGTTCTGGACCTAAGGAAAATTTGGGTTCTAGAACCCGAGCTAAGTTCTGGACTGAGAAAAGATTCTAGGTTTGGGTTATGGACCGAGCTAAGTTCTGGACTTAAAAGTGATTCTAGGTTCTGGACCAAAGGATAATTTGGGTTCTAGACACGAGCTAAGTTGTGGACTTAAAAGAGATTCTAGGTTCTGCACCAAAGGATAATTTTTGTTCTGGACCCGAGCTAAGTTATGTACTTAAAAGAGATTCTAGTTATGGACCAAAGGATAATTTTGGTTCTGGACACGAGCTATGTTCTGGACTTAAAAGAGATTCTAGGTTCTGGACCTAAGGAAAATTTGGGTTCTGGACCCGAGCTAAGTTTTGGACATAGAAGAGAGTCTAGGTTCTGGACCTAATCAAAATTTGGGTTTTGCACCCGAGCTAAGTTTTGTACTTAGAAGAGATTCTAGGTTCTGGACTAAAAGAAAATTTGGGTTCTAGTACCCGATCTAAGTTCTCTACTTACAAAAGATTCTAGGTTTTTTATTCTGGACCCGAGCTAAGTTTTGGAATTAAAAGAGATTCTTGGTTCTGGACCTAAGGAAAATTTGGGTTCTAGAACCCGAGCTAAGCTCTGTACTGGGAAAAGATTCTAGGTTTGGGTTCTGGACCTAGTTAAGTACTGGACTTAAAAGAGATTCTAGGTTCTGGACCAAAGGATAATTTGGGTTCTGGATCCGAGTTAAGTTCTGGACTTAAAAGAGATTCTTGGTTCTGGACCTAAGGAAAATTTGGGTTCTGGACCCGAGCTAAGTTCTGGACATAGAAGAGATTTTAGGTTCTGCACCTAATCAAAATTTGGGTTTTGGACCCGAGCTAAGTTCTGTACTTAGAAGAGATTCCAGGTTCTAGACCAAAGGAAACTTTAGGTTCTAGAACCCGAGCTAAGTTCTGGACTTACAAAAGATTCTAGGTTTGGGTTCTGGACCCGAGCTAAGTTGTTGACTGAAAAGAGATTCTAGGTTCTGGACCTAAGGAAAATTTGGGTTCTAGAACCCGAGCTAAGTTCTGGACTGACAAAAGATTCTAGGTTTGGGTTCTAGACCGAGCTATGTTCTAGACTTAAAAGAGATTCTAGGTTCTGGACTAAAGGATAATTTGGGTTCTAGACCCGAGCTAAGTTCTGGACTTAAAAGAGATTTTAGGTTCTAGACCTAAGGATAATTTGGGTTCTGGACCCGAGCTAAGTTCTGGACTTAGAAGAGATTCTAGGTTCTGGACCTAAGGAAAATTTTTCTTCTGGACCCGAGCTAAGTTCTGAACTTAAAAGAGATTCTAGGTTCTGGACCTAAGGAAAATTTTGGTTCTAGAACCCGAGCTAAGTTCTGGACTTAGAAAAGGTTCTAGGTTTGGGTTCTGGACCCGAGCTAAGTTCTGTGCTTAAAAGAGATTCTAAGTTTTAGACCTAAGGAAAATTTGGGTTTTGGACCCGAGCTAAGTTCTGGATATAGAAGAGATTCTAGGTTCTGGGCCTAATTAAAATTTGGGTTCTGGACTTGAGCTAAGTTTTGTATTTACAAGAGATTTTAGTTTCTGGACCTAAGGAAAATTTGGGTTCTAAAACCCGAGCTAAGTTCTGGACTTAGAAAAGATTCTAGGTTTGGGTTCTGGACCCGAGCTAAATTTTGGACTTAGAAGATATTCTAGGTTCTGGACCTAATGAAAATTTGGGTTCTGGACCCGAGATAAGTTCTGTACTTAGAAGAGATTATAAGTTCCAGACATAAGTAAAATTTGAGTTCTAGAACCCGAGCTAAGTTCTGGACTTAGAAAAGATTCTAGGATTGGGTTCTGGACCCGATCTAAGTTCTAGACTTAAAAGAGATTCTAGGTTTTGCACCTAAGGAAAATTTGGGTTCTGGACACGAGCTAAGTTCTGGACTTAGAAGAGATTCTAGGTTCTGGACCTAATAAAAATTTGGGTTCTGACCCGAGCTAAGTTCAGTACTTAGAAGAGATTCTAGATTTATGAAAAAAAAATTTTGGGTTCTAGAACCCGAGCTAAGTTCTGGACTTAGAAAAGATTCTAGGTTTGGGTTCGGGACTCGAGCTAAGTTCTTGGTTTAAAAGAGATTCTAGGTTCTGGACCTAAGGAAAATTTGGATTCTAGAACCCGAGCTAAGTTTTGGACTGAGAATAGATTCTAGTTTTGGGTTCTGGACCGAGCTAAGTTCTGGACTTAAAAGAGATTCTAGGTTCTGGACCAAAGGATAATTTGGGTTCTGCACCTGAGCTAAGTCTGGACATAAATGAGATTCTAGGTTTTGGACCTAAGGATAATTTGGGTTCTGGACCCGAGCTATGTTCTGGACATAAAAGAGATCCTAGGTTCTGGACCTAAGGAAAAATTTGGGTTCTGGACCAGAGCTAAGTTCTAGACTTAGAAGAGATTCTAGGTTCTGGACCTAATAAAAATTTGGGTTCTGACCCGAGCTAAGTTCAGTACTTAGAAGAGATTCTAGAATTATGACAAAAGGAAAATTTGGGTTCTAGAACCCGAGCAAAGTTCTGGACTTAGAAAAGATTCTAGGTTTGGGTTCGGGACTCGAGCTAAGTTCTTGACTTAAAAGAGATTCTAGGTTCTGGACCTAAGGAAAATTTGGGTTCTAAAACCCGAGCTAAATTTTGGACTGATAATAGATTCTAGGTTTGGGTTCTGGACCGAGCTAAGTTCTGGACTTAAAAGAGATTCTAGGTTTAGACCTAAGGATAATTTGTGTTCTGGACCCGAGATATGTTCTGGACTTAAAAGAGATTCTAGGTTTTAGACCTAAGGATAATTTGGGTTCTGGACCCGAGATATGTTCTAGACTTAAAAGAGATTCTAGGTTCTGGACCTAAGGAAAATTTGGGTTATGGACACGAGCTAAGTTCTGGACTTAGAAGAGATTCTAGGTTCTGGACCTAAGGAAAATTTGGGTTCTGGACCCGAGCTAAGTTCTGAACTTAGAAGAGATTCTAGGTTCTGGACCTAAGGAAAATTTATGTTTTGGACCAAAGGAAAATTTGGGTTCTAGACCCGAGCTAAGTTCTGGACATAGAAGAGACTCTAGGTTCTGGACCTAATCAAAATTTGGGTTTTGGACCCGAGCTAAGTTTTGTTCTTAGAAGAGATTCTAGGTTCTGGACTAAAAGAAAATTTGGGTTCTACTACCCGAGCTAAGTTCTCTACTTACAAAAGATTCTAAGATTGGGTTCTGGACCCGAGCTAAGTTTTGGACTTAAAAGAGATTCTAGGTTCTGGACCAAAGGATAATTTTGGTTCTGGACACGAGCTATGCTATGGACTTAAAAGAGATTCCAGGTTCTGGACCTAAGGAAAATTTAGGTTCTGGACCCGTGCTAAGTTCTTGACATAGAAGAGATTCTAGGTTCTGGACCTAATCAAAATTTGGGTTTTGGACCCGAGCTATGTTTTGTACTTAGAAGAGATTCTAGATTCTGGACTAAAAGAGAATTTGGGTTCGAGTACCCGAGCTAAGTTCTCTACTTACAAAAGATTCTAGGTTTGGGTTCTGGACCCGAGCTAAGTTTTGGACTTAAAAGAGATTCTTTGTTCTGGACCTAAGGAAAATTTGGGTTCTAGAACCTGAGCTAAGCTCTGTACTTAGAAAAGATTCTAGGTTTGGGTTCTGGACCGAGCTAAGTTCTGGACTTAAAAGAGATTCTAGGTTCTGGACCAAAGAATAATTTGGGTTCTAGACCCGAGCTAAGTTCTGGACTTAAAAGAGATTATAGGTTCTGGACCTAAGGAAAATTTGGGTTCTGGTCCCGAGCTAAGTTCTGGACATAGAAGAGATTCTAGGTTTTGGACCTAATCAAAATTTGGGTTTTGGACCCGAGCTAAGTTCTGTATTTAGAGGAGATTCCAGGTTCTAGGCCAAAGGAAAATTTGGGTTCTAGAACCCGAGCTAAGTTCTGGACTTACAAAAGATTCTAGGTTTGTGTAACGACCCTCCCCGACCAGGTCGGCTGCCCGGCCCACTAGTGGCTTACGGCCCGGCCTTTTCACCACCTGGGCACGGAGTCCGCAGGAGGCAAGCGATCGCTACAGTACTGGACAGCCCTCGCGGCCCACCCAGCAGGATTTGTTTATTTGGCCCCTTAGGCATTGTCACACTGAGAGGTCGCCTCCCCGGATCGAACCCCTGACCTCCCACTTAAGAGAGCCAGCGAGAACCATCCAGTACCATTTCTAATCTTAATTTTGTTTCCATCTCATTTTCAGCTTTATTTTCCGTTTCATTTCTTTATACTTCAACACATTCAACACTTTCCTTTACTAGCATAAATTTCCATTTTTAATTATCAATTAGACTTATATAAATTCATATCATTTCATTTTCTAATTTTATTTTCATGTAAAACATCATTCACACATTAACATCCATCGCATATAACATAGATATACTACAAATCATATAATGCCACCTCCGAGACCAACCTAGGTGTGAATGCATATGCATGTATTACAAATTTCATTTTCAAAACTCTTCTTTTTAATTCATTTTAAGCGTTTCAAAACTTTTTCTTTTTAATTTTACTTAGGCCGAGAATCTCGAACCTAAGCTCTGATACCAAAACAATTGTAACACCCCGATACCCTATATAAGTACTATGCGTATACCTAGTATACATACAGTAAATATATAAAGTATAAGGATGTCACTTTTCGTTACCTTTTAAAATATTTATAACAGAGTTCAAACCATAATACATTAATTTAAATAACATTTACAAAATCATTATCTTTACTAAAACTTCATTTATACATATAAATACTCTCTCGTCAGAAATACATCATAATTAAAATTTATACATGTATGCATTACCCTCTAGTTGGTCTCGACAAACTTTACTCTTCTTGTGGCATAACAAAAGACTTCATATCTTCCATCTATATACCTGCGCGAATAAACACCCGCGCTAAGCCCGAGAGCTTAGTAGTCCAAATATAAAATATAAACATATAGTATAGAAGTATTGATATATAATGATACATCGATTCAATATATAATTAGTTCTTATCATATCTTCTTTTCTTTTTAATTTTATCTTTAATATATCCTAGCTAATTTCATAAATGATGTATATATATACATAATATTATCACCAACCCCAATGCATCACCAATACTCAAAACCAATATATTAATACCCCTACATTATATATATACCACACCAACCATTATTGCAATACACACATTACATATCATACAAATCATAAATCATATTTCCAATAAAGACAACCTTTATCATCAACCACAATTCATTTACATATTACACTTAATAACATTATATTATTCACAATTCACCAAGCATAATTCATTATTAATACTCACAATCAATATTTCAATACTTGCATTTCACATTAACAATAAAGACAGACTCGGGCCCAAAACACTAATATGTTATTCAAAGTTCAGAGTTACTGCTTTGGTTCATAGTCACAATCATCACGCCCGTAGGCAATGTATATACATGTCTCTCTATCCATGGATAGTGTAACAGACCCAGTCTCTTGGACCATCAACTCAACACATATGAGGAGATCCTCAACCCGGCAAGACTGTTACAAATCATATATCTCATATTCACAATTCTCATAGTGTAACAGACCCAGTCTCTTGGACCATCAACTCAACACATATGAGGAGATCCTCAACCCGGCAAGACTGTTACCTTTCATCATTTCTTAGGCATGCCACCCAAATCCAGAACTCTGAAACTGAATAACATATTAAACAAACAATTCATTTATTATTTCATTATCAATGTCATCATCAATTAGGCCAACATGCCTTATCTCTTTCAATTGAATTATCATAGCCAATCACAATGGCTTCATATCATATCATATCTCAATCCATATGATACATATAGCATCATTGATATCACATTTCAAAGTATATTATTCATATAATACATTGCCATACACAAGATTCACAATGCATATAACATAACATTTTCTCACTTCTCAAAACACATTAACATCATTCATTACTAGAGCATTTATCATAACAAATTGCACATACCTTAAGAATGATCCTCATTTCTTCCTACCTTTCCCATTTCATATTTCATCCTTTATATATATTCTTCATTTACATTCACAATATAATAGCTTATTTAACACTTTCATCCCAATGTGTTAATGTTCAAAGACATATAAGGATATACAATCAAATAGGGTTTATGCTTACCTTGTTAATGATCTTCACATCCTTCACATCATTCAATCATCACCTTAGTCCAATTATGTTAACAATATAATAGATCACTTAACACATTTGCAAACAAATGTGTTAAGCCTCAAATTATGTAATTAAATACAATCATATGTATTGGTACTTACCTCAAGAACTAGTCCCATCAATCTATACATTTCTTTTCTTTCCAAGAATTCTCCACATTTAGGTTAATGCAACCCAATATCTTCAAAACCTTTGAGGGACACGGGCAGCACCACTTGAGGGACACGGTTAGGGCAATTCAACCTCTTCACAATCTAATCCAAAAGGAATATTAGCAAAATGATCATATGAATAGTACATTCTGGTTTAAGACTCCATTTTATCCTTATTTTGAAAAATTGTATAAAATAATCTACTTGACTAAAAATTCTAAAATTTTTACAGAATTTGGTTTTGTATCTTAAAATCATTCCTTTAAAATTTCAGATCAAACTGAACACAAAACCTTGGTCAAATAGTTCACCTAACCAGACTGCCCCAATTGCCCTGCATCCTGGCAGCAGTTCTGAACTTTGTGAATTCCATAAATCAAATTCAATCAACGTGGTTCCAAATTATTTTTATCAAATACTAGATTCACTAAGAAACAACATATCCAAAATTCAATTGGATATGATTTTTCTACATTTTATTAAAAATCCCGAAATTTAGCTGTCTCAGTTAAGGTACCTGCTGGAACAGGTCTAATAAAAATAATCTTTCTAAACTCATAACCATTCCAAAATCGAATCAACATATTTTTCAGTCATTCTAGACTCATAGAGGAACAACATATCAAAAATTCACTTTAAGAACATTTTTCTATAATTAATTAAAAATCATACAAGTCACAGCCTTTACTAATTGTAAAACAGAAAAAAATTCACTAAACACAACTCTTACTCTTCCATCACCAACACCAACCTAACTTCTTATCTTTAATTCCATTTCAACACTTTTACACACACCATACACAAACACACTTAATCATACTATCCATAAACCTAACTCAATCCATACACAACTTCAAAAAGAACCAAAGCAAACAAGAGAAATCTTACCAAAATGATGAAATTCCTTGAAATTCCAACTTGGTTACTTGGAATCTCTCTCAACTTTGGAGCTTAGAACATCAAACCCTTCTTTTACTCTCTTGCTTTCCTTTGTCTTAGGTGAGCCGGCCACACAAGGAAAAAGAAGAAGAAATGATGAAGAAAACACAAAGTCAATAGGCATTAAATACTCCTCCAAAAGAAAATTACTATCTTACCCTCATACACATTTTAATTCTCTTTACAAGCTCTTGCCCATTTTGGTAATTTCACATTCAACAATTTAAATATCTTCTTCCCTTGACTAAGCACTTTGACCAACATATATGTCATATATATTGCCATATACCCAACATATACACTATCTCTCTCTATACAATTCTTTCCTTTGCAAATACACATATTCATTTCTCTCAAATACTTTTACCATTCAACCAAACCCTATACAAATATACCACTTATCAATTACACATTCAAATCAATTATAACAATATTATCATAACTTCTAGGCACACTTAAGGATATTACAATTAGACATATACATATATATCACATATACATTAAATTCAAATACAACAACTCCTCCAAAACTTTTAAGGTATATCTCGGGATATTACAGTTTGGGTTCTGGACCCGAGCTAAGTTGTTGACTTAAAAGAGATTCTAGGTTCTGGACCTAAGGAAAATTTGGGTTCTAGAACCCGAGCTAAGTTCTGGACTGACAAAAGATTCTAGGTTTGGGTTCTTGACCGAGCTAAGTTCTGGACTTAAATGAGATTCTAGGTTCTGGACCAAAGGATAATTTGGGTTCTAGACCCGAGCTAAGTTCTGGACTTAAAAGATATTCTAGGTTCTGGACCTAAGGATAATTTGGGTTCTGGACCCGAGCTAAGTTCTGGACTTAGAAGAGATTCTAGGTTCTGGACCTAAGGAAAATTTGGGTTCTGGACCAGAGCTGAGTTCTGGACTTAGAAGAGATTCTAGGTTCTGGACCTAAGGAAAATTTGGGGTCCGGACCCGAGTTAAGTTTTGGACTTAAAAGAGATTCTCAGTTCTGGACCTAAGGAAAATTTGGGTTCTAGAACCCGAGCTATGTTCTGGACTGAGAAAAGATTCTAGGTTTGGGTTCTGGACCGAGCTAAGTTCTGAACTTAAAAGAGATTCTTGGTTCTGGACCAAAGGATAATTTGGGTTCTGGATCCGAGCTAAGTTCTGTACTTAGAAAAGATTCCAGGTTCTAGACCAAAGGAAACTTTAGGTTCTAGAACCCGAGCTAAGTTCTGGACTTACAAAAGATTCTAGGTTTGGGTTCTGGAACCGAGCTAAGTTGTTGACTTAAAAGAGATTCTAGGTTCTGGACCTAAGGAAAATTTGGGTTCTAGAACCCGAGCTAAGTTCTAGACTGACAAAAGATTCTAGGTTTGGGTTCTTGACCGAGCTAAGTTCTAGACTTAAAAGAGATTCTTGGTTCTGGACTAAAGGATAATTTGGGTTCTAGACCCGAGCTAAGTTCTGGACTTAAAAGAGATTCTAGGTTCTGGACCTAAGGATAATTTGGGTTCTGGACCCGAGCTAAGTTCTGGACTTAGAAGAGATTCTAGGTTCTGGACCTAAGGAAAATTTTTGTTCTGGACCCGAGCTAAGTTTTGAATTTAGAAGAGATTCTAGGTTCTGGATCTAAGGAAAATTTTTGTTCTGGACCAGAGCTAAGTTCTGGACTTAGAAAATGTTCTAGGTTTGGGTTCTCGACCCGAGCTAAGTCCTGTGCTTAAAAAAGATTCTAGGTTTTGGACCTAAGGAAAATTTGGGTTTTGGACCCGAGCTAAGTTCTGGATATAGAAGAGATTCTAGGTTATGGGCCTAATTAAAATTTAGGTTCTGGACTTGAGCTAAGTTTTGTACTTAGAAGAGATTTTAGTTTCTGGACCAAAGGAAAATTTGGGTTCTAAAACCCGAGCTAAGTTCTAGACTTAGAAAAGATTCTAGGTTTTGGTTCTGGACCCGAGCTAAGTTCTGGACTTAGAAGATATTCTAGGTTCTGGACCTAATGAAAATTTGGGTTCTGGACCCGAGATAAGTTCTGTACTTAGAAGAGATTATAAGTTCCAGACATAAGTAAAATTTGAGTTCTAGAACCTGAGCTAAGTTCTGGACTTAGAAAAGATTCTAGGTTTGGGTTCTGGACCCGATCAAAGTTCTGGACTTAAAAGAGATTCTAGGTTTTGCACCTAAGGAAAATTTGGGTTCTGGACCCGAGCTAAGTTCCGGACTTAAAAGAGATTCTAGGTTTTGGACCTAAGGAAAATTTGGGTTCTGGACCAGAGCTGAGTTATGGACTTAGAAGAGATTCTAGGTTCTGGACCTAAGGAAAATTTGGGGTCTACACCCGAGCTAAGTTTTGGACTTAAAAGAGATTCTCGGTTCTAGACCTAAGGAAAATTTGGGTTCTAGAACCCGAGCTAATTTCTGGACTGAGAAAAGATTCTAGGTTTGGGTTCTGGACCGAGCTAAGTTCTGGACTTAAAAGAGATTCTACGTTTTGGACCAAAGGATAAATTGGGTTCTAGACCCGAGCTAAGTTATGGACTTAGAAGAGATTCTAGGTTCTAGACCAAAGGATAATTTTGGTTCTGGACACGAGCTATGTTCTGGAAATAAAAGAGATTCCAGTTTCTGGACCTAATGAAAATTTGGGTTCTGGACCCAAGCTAAGTTCTAGTCTTAGAAGAGTTTCTAGGTTCTGGACCTAAGGAAAATTTGGCTTCTGGACCCGATCTAAGTTCTGTACTTAGAAGAGATTCTAGGTTCTGGACTTAAGGGAGATTCTATGTTCTGGACCCTAGCTAAGTTTTGGACTTAAAAGAGATTCTAGGTTCTGCACCTAAGGAAAATTTGGGTTCTAGACCCGAGCTAAGTTCTGGACTTAGAAGAGATTCTAGGTTCTGGACCTAAGAAAAATTTGTGTTCTGGACCCGAGCTATGTTTCGGACTTAAAAGAGATTCTCGGTTCTGGACCTATGGAAAATTTTGGTTCTAGAACCCGAGCTAAGTTCTGGACTTAGAAAAGGTTCTAGGTTTGGGTTCTGGACCCGAGCTAAGTTCTGTGCTTAAAAGAGATTCTAGGTTTTAGACCTAAGGAAAATTTGGGTTCTGGACCAGAGCTAAATTCTTGACTTAGAAGAGATTCTAGGTACTGGACCTGAGGAAAATTTGTGTTCTGGACCCGAGCTAAGTTCTGAACTTAGAAGAGATTATAGGTTCTGGAACTAAGGAATATTTGGGTTCTAGAACCCGAGCTAAGTTCTAGAATTAGAAAAGATTCTAGATTTGGGTTCTGGTTCCGAGCTAAGTTCTTGACTTAAAAGATATTCTAGGTTCTGGACCTAAGAAAAATTTGGGTTCTAGAACCCCAGCTAAGTTCTGGACTGAGAAAAGATTCTAGGTTTAGGTTCTAGACCGAGCTAAGTTCTGGACTTAAAAGAGATTCTAGGATCTGGACCTAACAAAAATTTGAGTTCTGGACATGAGCTAAGTTCTGGACTTAGAAGAGATTCTAGGTTCTGGACCTAATAAAAATTTGGGTTCTGGACCCAAGCTAAGTTTAGTACTTAGAAGATATTCTAGATATATGACAAAAGGAAAATTTAGGTTCTAGAACCCGAGCAATGTTCTGTACTTAGAAAAGATTCTAGGTTTGGATTCAGGACTCGAGCATAGTTCTTGACTTAAAAGAGATTCTAGGTTCTGGACCTAAGGAAAATTTGGGTTCTAGAACCTAAGCTAAGTTTTGGACAGAGAAAAGATTCTAGGTTTGGGTTCTGGACCGAGCTAAGTTCTGAACTTAAAAGAGATTCTTGGTTCTGGACCAAAGGATAATTTGGGTTCTGGATCCGAGCTAAGTTCAGGACTTAAAAGAGATTCTAGGTTCTGGACCTAAGGATAATTTGGGTTCTGGATCCGAGCTATGTTCTGGACTTAAAAGAGATCCAAGGTTCTGAACCTAAGGAAAATTTAGGTTCTGGACCTTAGCTAAGTTCTGGACTTCGAAGAGATTCTAGGTTCTGGACCTAAGGAAAATTTGGATTCTGGACCCGAGCTAAGTTCTGTACTTAGAAGAGATTCTAGGTTTGGACCTAAGGAAAATTTGGGTTCTAGAACCCGAGCTAAGTTCTGGACTTAGAAAAGATTCTATGTTTGGGTTCTGGACCCGAGCTAAGTTCTGGACTTAAAAGAGATTCTAGGTTCTGGACCTAATGAAAATTTGGGTTCTAAAACCCGAGCTAAGTTCTGGACAGAGAAAAGTTTCTAGGTTTGGGTTCTGGACCGAGCTAAGTTCTGGACCAAAGGATAATTTGGGTTCTTGACCCGAGCTAAGTTCTGGACTTTGAAGAGATTCTAGGTTCAGGACTTAAGGAAATTTTGGATTATAGAACCCGACCTAAGTTGTGGACTTATAAAATATTCTAGGTTAGGGTTCTAGACCCGAGCTAAGTACTGGACTTAAAACAGATTCTAGGTTCTGGACCTAAGGAAAATTTGGGTTCTGGACATTAGCTAAGTTCTGGACTTCGAAGAGATTCTAGGTTCTGGACCTAAGGAAAATTTGGGTTCTGGACCCGAGCTAAGTTCTGTACTTAGAAGAGATTCTAGGTTTGTACCTAAGGAAAATTTGGGTTCTAGAACCCGAGCTAAGTTCTGGACTTAGAAAAGATTCTATGTTTGGGTTCTGGACCCGAGCTAAGTTCTGGACTTAAAAGAGATTCTAGGTTCTGGACCTAATGAAAATTTGGGTTCTAAAACCCGAGCTAAGTTCTGGACAGAGAAAAGTTTCTAGGTTTGGGTTCTGGACCGAGCTAAGTTCTGGACCAAAGGATAATTTGGGTTCTTGACCCGAGCTAAGTTCTGGACTTTGAAGAGATTCTAGGTTCAGGACTTAAGGAAATTTTGGATTATAGAACCCGACCTAAGTTGTGGACTTATAAAATATTCTAGGTTAGGGTTCTAGACCCGAGCTAAGTACTGGACTTAAAACAGATTCTAGGTTCTGGACCTAAGGAAAATTTGGGTTCTGGACCCGAGCTAAGTTCCGGACATAGAAGAGATTCTAGGTTCTGTACCTAATCAAAATTTGGGTTTTGGACCCGAGCTAAGTTCTGTACATAGAAGAGATTCTAGGTTCTGGACTAAACAAAAAATTTGCTTCTAGAACCCGAGCTAAGTTCTCTACTTACAAAAGATTCTAGGTTTGGGTTCTAGACTGGAGCTAAATTTTGGACTTAAAAGAGATTCTAGGTTCTGGACCTAAGGAAAATTTGGGTTTCAGAACCCGAGCTAAGCTATGGACTGAGAAAAGATTCTAGGTTTGGGTTCAGGACCGAGCTAAGTTCTGGACTTAAAAGAGATTCTAGGTTCTGGACCTAAGGAAAATCTGGGTTCTGGACCCGAGCTAAGTTCTGGACATAGAAGAGAGTCTAGGTTCTGTACCTAAGGAAAATTTGGGGTCTGGACCAGAGCTGGGGTCTGGACTTAGAAGAAATTCTAGGTTCTGGATCTAAGGAAATTTTGGGGTCTGGACCCGAGCTAAGTTTTGGACTTAAAAGAGATTCTCGGTTCTGGACCTAAGGAAAATTTGGGTTCTAGAACCTGAGCTAAGTTCTAGACTGAGAAAAGATTCTTGGTTTGGGTTCTGGACCGAGCTAAGTTCTGGACTTAAAAGAGATTCTAGGTTCTGGACCAAAGGATAATTTGGGTTCTAGACGCGAGCTAAGTTCTGGACTTAAAAGAGATTCTAGGTTCTGGACCAAAGGATAATTTCGGTTCTGGACCCGAGCTAAGTTCTGTACTTAAAAGAGATTCTAGGTTCTGGACCAAAGGATAATTTTGGTTCTTGACACGAGCTATGTTCTGGACTTAAAAGAGATTCCAAGTTCTGGACCTAAGGAAAATTTGGGTTCTGGACCCAAGCTAGGTTCTAGACTTAGAAGAGTTTCTAGATTCTGGACCTAAGGAAAATTTGGCTTCGGGACCCGAGCTAAGTTCTGTACTTAGAAGAGATTTTAGGTTCTGGACCTAAGGAAAATTTGGGTTCTAGAACCCAAGCTATGTTCTAGACTGAGAAAAGATTCTAGGTTTGGGTTCTGGACCGAGCTAAGTTCTGGACTTAAGGGAGATTCTAGGTTCTGGACTTAAGGGAGATTCTAGGTTCTGGACCCAAGCTAAGTTCTGGACTTAAAAGTGATTCTAGGTTCTGAACCTAAGGAAAATTTGGGTTCTAGACCCGAGCTAAGTTCTGGACTTAGAATAGATTCTAGGTTCTGGACCTAAGAAAAATTTGTGTTTTGGACCCGAGCTATGTTTTGGACTTAAAAGAGATTCTAGGTTCTGGACCTAAGGAAAATTTGGGTTCTAGAACCCGAGCTAAGCTCTGGACATATAAATGATTCTAGGTTTGGGTTCTGGACCTAGCTAAGTTCTAGACTTAAAAGAGATTCTACGTTCTGGACCAAAGGATAATTTGGGTTCTGGACCCGAGCTAAGTTCTGGACTTAAAAGAGATTCTAGGTTCTGGACCGAAGGAAAATTTGGGTTCTGGACCAGAGCTAAGTTCTGGACTTAGAAAAGATTCTAGGTTCTGGACCTAATGAAAATTTGGGGTCTGGAACCGAGCTAAGTTTTGGACTTAAAAGAGATTCTCGGTTCTGGACCTAAGGAAAATTTGGGTTCTAGAACCCGAGCTAAGTTCTGGACTGAGAAAAGATTTTAGGTTTGGGTTCTGGACCGAGCTAAGTTCTGGACTTAAAAGAGATTCTAGGTTCTGGACCAAAGGATAATTTGGGTTCTAGACGCGAGCTAAGTTCTGGACTTAAAAGGGATTCTAGGTTCTGGACCAAAGTATAATTTTTGTTCTGGACCCGAGCTAAGTTCTGAACTTAAAAGAGATTCTAGGTTCTAGACCAAAGGATAATTTTTGTTCTGGACACGAGCTATGTTCTGGACTTAAAAAAGATTCCAGGCTCTGGACCTAAGGAAAAATTGGGTTCTAGACCCAAGCTAAGTTCTGGACTTAGAAGAGTTTCTAGGTTCTGGACCTAAGGAAAATTTGGCTTCTGGACCCTAGCTAAGTTCTGTACTTAGAAGAGATCTTAGGTTCTGGACCTAAGGAACATTTGGGTTCTAGAACCCGAGCTATGTTCCAGACTGAGAAAAGATTGAGGTTTGGGTTCTGGACCGAGCTAAGTTCTGGACTTAAGGGAGATTCTAGGTTCTGGACTTAAGGGAGATTCTAGGTTCTGGTCCCGAGCTAAGTTCTGAACTTAAAAGAGATTCTAGGTTCTGGACCTAAGGAAAATTTGGGTTCTGGACCCGAGCTAATTTCTGTACTTAGATGTGATTCTAGGTTCAGGACCGAAGGAAATTTTGGGTTATAGAACCCGACCTATGTTGTGGACTTATAAAATATTCTAGGTTAGGGTTCTAGACCCGAGCTAAGTACTGGACTTAAAACAGATTCTAGGTTCTATACCTAAGGAAAATTTGGGTTCTGGACCCGAGCTAAGTTCTGGATATAGAAGAGATTCTATGTTCTGGACCTAATCAAAATTTGGGTTTTGGGCCCGAGCTAAGTTCTGTACATAGAAGAGATTCTAGGTTCTGGACTAAAGAAAAATTTGGCTTCTAGAACCCGAGCTAAGTTCTCTACTTACAAAAGATTCTAGGTTTTGGTTCTGGACCGGAGCTAAATTTTGGACTTAAAAGAGATTCTAGGTTCTGGACCTAAGGAAAATTTGGGTTTCAGAACCCGAGCTAAGCTATGGACTTAGAAAAGATTCTAGGTTTGGGTTCAGGACCGAGCTAAGTTCTGGAATTAAAAGAGATTCTAGGTTCTGGACCTAAGGAAAATCTGGGTTCTGGACCCTAGCTAAGTTCTGGACATAGAAGAGAGTCTAGGTTCTAGACCTAAGGAAAATTTGGGGTCTGGACCAGAGCTGAGTTCTGGACTTAGAAGAAATTCTAGGTTCTGGACCTAAGGAAAATTCGGGGTCTGGACCCGAGCTAAGTTTTGCACTTAAAAGAGATTCTCAGTTCTGGACCTAAGGAAAATTTGGGTTCTAGAACCCGAGCTAAGTTCTAGACAGAGAAAAGATTCTTGGTTTGGGTTCTGGACCGAGCTAAGTTCTGGACTTAAAAGAGATTCTAGGTTCTGAACCAAAGGATAATTTGGGTTCTAGACGCGAGGTAAGTTCTGGACTTAAAAGAGATTCTAGGTTCTGGACCAAAGGATAATTTCGGTTTTGGACCCGAGCTAAGTTCTGTACTAAAAAGAGATTCTAGGTTCTGGACTAAAGGATAATTTTGGTTATTGACACGAGCTATGTTCTGGACTTAAAAGAGATTCCAAGTTCTAGACCTAAGGGAAATTTGGGTTCTGGACCAAAGCTAGGTTCTAGACTTAGAAGAGTTTCTAGATTCTGGACCTAAGGAAAATTTGGCCGCGGGACCCGAGCTAAGTTCTGTACTTAGAAGAGATTTTAGGTTCTGGACCTAAGGAAAATTTGGGTTCTAGAACCCGAGCTATGTTCTAGACTGAGAAAAGATTCTAGGTTTGGGTTCTGGACCGAGCTAAGTTCTGGACTTAAGGGAGATTCTAGGTTCTGGACTTAAGGGAGATTCTAGGTTCTGAACCCAAGCTAAGTTCTGGACTTAAAAGAGATTCTAGGTTCTGAACCTAAGGAAAATTTGGGTTCTAGACCCGAGCTAAGGTCTGGACTTAGAATAGATTATAGGTTCTGGACCTAAGAAAAATTTGTGTTCTGGACCCAAGGTAAGTTTTGGACTTAAAAGAGATTCTAGGTTCTGGACCTAAGGAAAATTTGGGTTCTAGAACCCGAGCTAAGCTCTGGACAGATAAAAGATTCTAGGTTTGGGTTCTGGACCTAGCTAAGTTCTGGACTTAAAAGAGATTCTAGGTTCTGGACCAAAGGATAATTTGGGTTCTGGACCCGAGCTAAGTTCCGGACTTAAAAGAGATTCTAGGTTCTAGACCTAAGGAAAATTTGGGTTCTGGACCAGAGCTAAGTTCTGCACTTAGAAAAGATTCTAGGTTCTGGACCTAAGGAAAATTTGGGGTCTGGACCTGAGCTATGTTTTGGACTTAAAAGAGATTCTCGGTTCTGGACCTAAGGAAAATTTGGGTTCTAGAACCCGAGCTAAGCTATGGACTGAGAAAAGATTCTAGGTTTGGGTTCTGGACCGAGCTAAGTTCTAGACTTAAAAGAGATTCTAGGTTCTAGACCAAAGGATAATTTGGGTTCTGGACCCGAGCTAAGTTATGGACTTAAAAGAGATTCTAGGTTCTGGACCTAAGGAAAATTTGGGTTCTGGACCCGAGCTAAGTTCTGGACTTAGAAGAGAGTCTAGGTTTTGGACCTAAGGAAAATTTGGGTTCTGGACCCGAGCTAAGTCTTGGACTTAAAAGAGATTCTAGGTTCTGGACCTAAGGAAAATTTGGGTTCTAGAACCCGAGCTAAGCTCTGGACTGAGAAAAGATTCTAGGTTTGGGTTCTGAACCGAGCTAAGTTTTGGACTTAAAAGAGATTATAGGTTCTTGACCAAAGGAAAATTTGGGTTCTGGACCCGAGCTAAGTTCTGGACTTAGAAGAGATTCTAGGTTCTGGACCTAATAAAAATTTAGGTTCTGGATCCGAGCTAAATTCAGTGCTTAGAAGAGATTATAGATTTCTGACAAAAGGAAAATTTGGGTTCTAGAACCCGAGCAAAGTTTTTGACTCAGAAAAGATTCTAGGTTTGGGTTCGGGACTCGAGCTAAGTTCTGGACTTAGAAGAGATTCTATATTCTGGACTTAAGGAAAATTTGGGTTCTAGAACCCGAGCTAAGTTTTAGACTGAGAAAAGATTCCAGGTTTGGATTCTGGACCGAGCTAAGTTCTGGACTTAAAAGAGATTTTAGGTTCTAGACCAAAGGATAATTTGGGTTCTGGACCCGAGCTAAGTTTTGGACTTAAAAGAGATTCTAGGTTCAGGACCTAAGGATAATTTGGGTTTTGGACCCGAGATATGTTCTGGACTTAAAAGAGATTCTAGGTTCAGGATCTAAGGAAAATTTGGGTTCTGGACACGAGCTAAGTTCTGGATTTAGAAGAGATTCTAGGTTTTGGACCTAAGGAAAATTTGGGTTCTGGACCCGAGCTAAGTTCTGAACTTAGAAGAGATTCTACATTCTGGACCTAAGGAAAATTTTAGTTCTTGAACCCGAGCTAAGTTCTGGACTTAGAAAAGATTCTACGTTTGGGTTCTGGACTTAGAAAAGATTCTAGGTTCTGGACCTAAGGAAAATTTGGGTTCTAGAACCCGAGCTAAGTTCTGGACTGAGAAAAGATTCTAGGTTTGGATTCTGGACCGAGCTAAGTTCTGGACTTAAAAGAGATTCTAGGTTCTGGACCAAAGGACAATTTGGGTTCTGGAAACGAGCTACGTTCTGGACTTAAAAGAGATTCTAGGTTATGGACCTAAGGAAAATTTGGGTTTTAGAACCCGAGCTAAGTTCTTGACTGAGAAAAGATTCTAGGTTTGGGTTCTGGACCGAGCTAAGTTCTGGACTTAAAAGAGATTCTAGGTTCTTTAAAAAAGGATAATTTGGGTTCTGGACTTAAAAGAGGTTCTAGGTTCTTGACCTAAAGATAATTTTTGTTCAGGACCCGAGCTATGTTCTGGACTTAAAAGAGATTCCAGGTTCTGGACCTAAGGAAAATTTGGGTTCTGGACCGGAGCTAAGTTCTGGACTTAGAAGAGTTTCTAGGTTCTGGACCTAAGGAAAATTTGGCTTCTAGGCCCGAGCTAAGTTCTGTCCCTTAAAGAGATTCTAGGTTTTGGACCTAAGGAAAATTTGGGTTCTAGAACCCGAGCTATGTTCTGGATTGAGAAAAGATTCTGTGTTTGGGTTATGGACCGAGCTGAGATATGGTCTTAAGGGAGATTCTAGGTTCCGAAAAAGGATAATTTGGGTTCTGGACCTGAGCTAAGTTCTGGACTTAAAAGAGATTCTAGGTTCTGGACATAAGGATAATTTCGGTGTAGACCAGAGCTAAGTTCTGGACTTAAAAGAGATTCTAGGACCTGGACCAAAGGAAAATTTGGGTTCTGGACCCAAGCTAAGTTCTGGACTTAGAAGTGATTCTAGGTTCTAGACTTAAGGAAAATTTGGGTTCTGGACACGAGCTAAGTTCTGTACTTAGATGAGATTCTAGGTTCTGGACCTAAAGAAAATTTGGGTTCTAGAACCCGACTTATGTTCTGGGCTTAAAAGAGGTTCTAGGCTCTGGACCTAAGAAAAATTTGGGTTCTGGACCCGAGCTAAGTTCTGAACTTAGAAGAGATTCTAGGTTCTGGACCTAAGGATAAATTGGGTTCTAGAACCCTAGCTAAGTTCTGGACGTAGAAAATATTCTAGGTCTGGGTTCTGGACCCTAGCTAAGTTCTGGACTTTAAAGAGATTCTAGGTTCTGGACCTAAGGAAAATTTTGGTTCTGGACCCGAGCTAAGTTCTGTACGTAGAAGTGATTCTAGGTTCTAGACCAAAGGAAAATTTGGGTTCTAGAACCCGAGCTAAGTTCCGGACTTAGAAAATATTCTAGGTTTGGGTTAAGGACTCGAGCTAAGTTCTGGACTTCTAGGTTCTGGACCTAAGGAAAATTTGGGTTTTGGACCTGAGCTAAGTTCTGGACATAGAAGAGATTCTAGGTTCTGGACCCAATCAAAATTTGGGTTTTGGACCCAAGCTAAGTTCTGTACTTAGATGAGATTCTAGGTTCTGGACTAAAGGAAAATTTGGGTTCTAGAACCCGATCTAAGTTCTCTACCTACAAAAGATTCTAGGTTTGGGTTCTGGACCCGAGCTAAGTTTTGGACTTAAAAGAGATTCTAGGTTTTGGACCTAAGGAAAATTTGGGTTCTAGAACCCGAGATAAGCTCTGGACTGAGAAAAGATTATAGGTTTGGGTTCTGGACCGAGCTAAGTTCTGGACTTAAAAGAGATTCTAGGTTCTAGACCAAAGGATAATTTGGGTTCTGGACCCGAGCTAAGAACTGGACTTAAAAGAGATTCTAGGTTCTAGACCAAAGGAAAATTTTGGTTATGCACCCGAGCTAAGTTTTTGACTTAAAAGAGATTCTAGGTTTTGGACCAAAGGAAAATTTGGTTCTAGGTTTTAAGTTCTGGACTTAAAAGAGATTCTAGGTTCTGGACCAGAGGAAAATTTGGGTTCTAGAACCCGAGCTAAGCTCAGGACTGAGAAAAGATTCTAGCTTTGGGTTCTGGACTGAGCTATGTTCTAGACTTAAAAGAGATTCTAGGTTCTGGACCAAAGGAAAATTTGGGTTCTGGACCCGAGCTAAGTTCTGGACTTAGAAGAGATTCTAGGTTCTGGACCTAAGGAAAATTTGGGTTCTAGACCCGAGCTAAGTTCTGGACTTAAAAGAAATTCTAGGTTCTGGACCTAAGGAAAATTTGGGTTCTAGAACCTGAGCTAAGTTCTGGACTGAGAAAAGATTCTAGGTTTGGGTTCTGGACGGAGCTAAGTTCTGGACTTAAAAGAGATTCTAGGTTCTGGCCAAAGGAAAATTTGGGTTCTGGACCCGAGCTAAGTTCTGGACTTAGAAGAGATTCTAGGTTCTAGACCTAAGGAAAATTTTAGTTCTGGACCCGAGCTAAGTTTTAGACTTAAAAGAGATTCTAGGTTTTGGACCTAACGAAAATTTGGGTTCCAGAACCCGAGCTAAGTTCTTGACTGTGAAAAGATTCTAGGTCTGGGTTCTGAAACGAGCTAAGTTCTGGACTTAAAAGAGATTATAGGTTCTGGACCAAAGGATAATTTGGGTTCTGGAACTGAGTGAAGTTCTGGACTTAAAAGAGATTCTAGGTTATGGACCTAAGGAAAATTTGGGTTCTAGAACCCGAGCTAAGTTCTGGACTGAGAAAAGATTCTTGGTTTGGGTTCTGTACCGAGCTAAGTTCTGGACTTAAGGATAATTTGGGTTCTTGATCCGAGCTAAGTTCTGGACATAGAAGAGATTCTAGGTTCTGGACCTAAGGAAAATTTGGGTTCTAGAACCCGAGCTAAGCTCTGGACTGAGAAAAGATTCTAGGTTTGGGTTCTGGACAGAGCTAAGTTCTGGACTTAAAAGAGATTTAGGTTCTGGACAAAAGAAAAATTTGGGTTCTGAACCCAAGCTAAGTTCTGGACTGAGAAAAGATTCTAGGTTTGGGTTCTGGATCGAGCTATGTTCTGGACTTAAAAGGGATTCTAGGTTCTGGACCAAAGGATAATTTGGGTTCTGGACTTAAAAGAGATTCTAGGTTCTTGACCTAAGGATAATTTTTGTTCTGGACCCGAGCTGTTCTGGACTTAAAAGAGATTCCAGGTTTTGGACCTAAGGAAAATTTGGGTTCTGGACCCGAGCTAAGTTCTGGACTTAGAAGAGTTTCTAGGTTATGGGCCAAAGGACAATTTTGCTTGTAGACCCGAGCTAAGTTCTGTCCTTTGAAGAGAATCTAGGTTCATGACCTAAGGAAAATTTGGGTTCTAGAACCCGAGCTATGTTCTGGACTTAAAAGAGATTCTAGGTTCTGGACCAAAGGATAATTTGGGTTCTGCACCTGAGCTAAGTCTGGACATAAATGAGATTCTAGGTTTTGGACCTAAGGATAATTTGGGTTCTGGACCCGAGCTATGTTCTGGACATAAAAGAGATCCTAGGTTCTGGACCTAAGGAAAAATTTGGGTTCTGGACCAGAGCTAAGTTCTAGACTTAGAAGAGATTCTAGGTTCTGGACCTAATAAAAATTTGGGTTCTGACCCGAGCTAAGTTCAGTACTTAGAAGAGATTCTAGAATTATGACAAAAGGAAAATTTGGGTTCTAGAACCCGAGCAAAGTTCTGGACTTAGAAAAGATTCTAGGTTTGGGTTCAGGACTCGAGCTAAGTTCTTGACTTAAAAGAGATTCTAGGTTCTGGACCTAAGGAAAATTTGGGTTCTAAAACCCGAGCTAAGTTTTGGACTGAGAATAGATTCTAGGTTTGGGTTCTGGACCGAGCTAAGTTCTGGACTTAAAAGAGATTCTAGGTTTAGACCTAAGGATAATTTGTGTTCTGGACCCGAGATATGTTCTGGACTTAAGGGAGATTCTAGGTTCTGGACCTAAGGATAATTTGGGTGTAGACCAAGCTAAGTTCTGGACTTAAAAGAGATTCTAGGTCTTGGACCAAATGAAAATTTGGGTTCTGGACCCGAGCTAAGTTCTGGACTTAGAAGAGATTCTATGTTTGTGTTATGGACCGAGCTGAGATCTGGACTTAAGGGAGATTCTAGGTTCTGGACCAAAGGATAATTTGGGTTCTGGACCTGAGCTAAGTTCTGGACTTAAAAGAGATTCTAGGTTCTAGACCTAAGGATAATTTGGGTGTAGACCAAGCTAAGTTCTGGACTTAAAAGAGATTCTAGGTCTTGGACCAAATGAAAATTTGGGTTCTGGACCCGACCTAAGTTCTGGACTTAGAAGAGATTCTAAGTTCTTGACCTAAGGAAAATTTGGCTTCTAGACCCGAGCTAAGTTCTATCCTTTGAAGAGATTCTAGGTTCATGACCTAAGGAAAATTTGGGTTCTAGAACCCGAGCTATGTTCTGGACTGAGAAAAGATTCTATGTTTGGGTTATGGACCGAGCTGAGATCTGGACTTAAGGGAGATTGTAACACCCCCACATCCATTACATGCACACTACAATACCACAATGTAGCATACATGCAATAAACATAGGGATGCTACGGATTTTCTTAACATTCAAAACATTTTATATACTACCATAATCTTTATCATTATATATTATAGAAAAGAAGTCATTAAATTGTAGTATAAAATATATTCAATATATACATACATTCATACATTTAATTATTACACAGCGGAAGTTATAAAATTATTTACATATATGAAAACATTTAAATCTGTAATTACAAATATACATATATTTACATTATAAACAATATTTTACAAAACATAAAGAAGTTATACTTGATTGGCAAGTCTGCTCTGATCTTTAAGTCCAAAATCAACACCTCAATGTCTACTCTCACTAGGTTTCGAAGAGCTCTCGGGTTCAACTCTATCACCTGCGCAATTAACACTATCGCGCTAAGCCAACGGCTTAGTAAGACAAATCATGCTAATGTTATGCTTTAATGCAATGCAATGTTTCATATATGTATTAACAAATCAACATCAATGATACACACTCAATCAATAAAGATCATATTCAACAGACAATATTCCGTGAATAGTCCGTTTCATCATTTAAATAATATTAACATTTCATTACATTAGAACATCATTTATGATATACATAAAACCTAGACACCTATGGGCCCATCAAGTATTTAATACGATATTCAGAATTCAGAGTTACTGCTTTGGTTCATAATCACGATTATCAAGCCCGTAGGCAACAAATACATATATATCTCTATCCATGGATAGCGTAACAGACCCAGTCTCTTGGATCATCAACTCATCTATCTCGAGGAGATCCTCAACCCGGCAAGACTGTTACAAATCAAATATCTCATAATATCAATTATCATTGTGTAACAGACCCAGTCTCTTGGACCTCAATTTAATTCAATTTGAAGAGATCCTCAACCCGGCAAGACTGTTACCTTTCATTAACTAGGCATGCCTCCAAAACCCAGAACTCTGAAACTGAATATCATATTAAGCATACACTTATTTCTTTATTCTCTTTATCAAACTCTTTCTCAATCTTCCTCATCAATTAGGCAAATATGCCATACATCATTCAATTGTATCATTGTAGCCAATCATCATGGCTTCTCATCACATCAATACAATTGATCATATTATCATCAATATGCATACAATACATTACATTTCACAAGGTTAACATTATTCATATATATATATATCAACAATGCAATAAGATCTCTTAGTACATTCATATCAAAAGGTGTAAGTTCCATCACATTATACATATAGCATTATTGATATAAACATAACAAAACACATTACTCATCACATAAGTCACAATACATGAAATATCACATAGTATCATATGCATTACCATTATCATCATATATATGATCAAGCTCAACTTCATATGCATCATCAATGCAATGTCACATGTATGTATCAACACAAGATTTGTACTTACCTCAATCACAAGTCACACAACTCTAAACACCTTCCTTCTTGCAAAGTTCTTCACTTCCCAAATTAGGGCAAATCACCTTCTATAAAACCCTAATCCAAAGAATGATACAATCCATCAATTCCAATACCATTTAATCACTTAATAACTTCATCTTAAACCTTAAATCACAAAATTACACTTCAACATCATGCATTATAGACCACAGTCGTGGCCACCATAACCACCACGGGCGTGGGGTACAAAACACTTCTGCCACTCAAGCTTCCATCGTCCACGGCCATGGCACCAAAAGCCTACCAATGGCCACGGCCATGGCCAATCAAGGCCACGGGCGTGGCATCCAGAAGGCTACTGCCCTCGGCCAAAATCCCATTTCCAAGTCCAAAATTCCAACAAACACCAACCACAAGAAGATCTTTGAAAATAATGAAGCAAACACAAGGAAAACATCATGTAACACTTCAAAACTCTAAAACAAAATCAACTCCAACACTTCCAACAACAACACCTCTTAAACTTCTTCACTTAAAATCAAAAACAACATTTAAAAACTCATTACAAACACATTTAATCACCATCTCAACAAACCAAAATTCATTTCCAACTCCACTTCAAAAGAACAAAAGAAAATCAAGAGAAAGGACTTACCAAAGTTGATGAATTTCACAAATCTTCCACTTAATTCCTTGAATCTCCTTTCAAATTGAGTTTAGAACTTCAAGCCCTCTCTAGCTCTTTCTCTTCTGCAATGGCCGGCACACTCACATGAGAAAAGATAAGAAAATAAACTCAAGTCAACCACTTCTTCTTCTTTTAATCTCCACCATGCAATTCCTACAAGGAAAATTACCAAAACACCCTTAACCATTTGTTCTAGCTTTTGTCCCTTGCATGCCCATATATGTAATTACACATATCCCATAAAAATATCTCTCTTCCATTGACCTTGCATTTGACCAACTTATATGTTATATATATTAACATATAAACAACATATACACTTTTCTCTAAACCCTATTTTCTTTCCCAAAACACATATACATAACCATTCTCTTCTCAAATTCTTCTCTTCTCACATAACATATACATTCAATCCAATTTAAAACAACAACAACAACAACAACATAGTCAAAACTTCTAGGGCATACATGAGGATATTACAATTCTCCCCCTCTAAAAAGAAATTTCGCCCTCGAAATTACCTGGTATTAACTCTGAAACAACTGAGGATATTGATCTCGCATGGTTTGCTCACTTTCCCAAGTTGCTTCTTCTAGTCCATGATTCTTCCACAAAATCTTCACAAGTGGCACTTGCTTGTTTCTTAACTCTTTCACATCACGTGCTAAGATAGCAACTGGTTCCTCTTCATAGGACATATCTGGACTCACTTCAATTGATTCAATTGACAACACATGAGATGGATCCGATATGTACTTCCTCAACATAGAAACATGGAATACATTATGAATACGATCCAACTCAGGTGGTAAAGCAAGTCGATACGCAACTGGCCCAACTTTTTCCAACACTTCATACGGTCCAATGAAACGAGGACTCAATTTCCCTTTCCGACCGAACCTCAATATCTTCTTCCAAGGAGATACCTTCAAGAATACCTTATCTCCAACATCAAACTCTATGTCTCTCCTTTTCAGATCTGCATAAGACTTCTATCGGTCTGAAGCTGCTTTCAACTTGCCTCGAATCAATTTCACTTTCTCTTCAGTTTCTTGAATCAAATCAGGTCCAATTAATTTACTTTCACCAAGTTCACTCCAACAAAGAGGTGTCCTACACCGTCTGCCATACAATGCTTCAAATGGTGCCATACCAATGCTAGATTGGTGACTGTTGTTATAAGCAAACTCCACAAGAGGTAAGAATCTATCCCAACTTCCAGAGAAATCGATGACACAACTTCTCAACATGTCCTCAATAATCTGTATCACCCTCTCTGACTGTCCATCCGTCTGTGGATGAAAAGCAGTACTGAAGTGTAATCGAGAACCCAAAGCACTATGCAAACTCTTCCAAAATCTTGAAGTAATCCGGGGATCTCGATCAGACACTAAAGAAGTTGGAACACCATGCAACTTCACAATCTCATGGATGTACAACTCAGCCAACCTTTCCAAAGAGTAATCCATCCGAACTGGAAGGAAATGAGCTGTCTTAGTCAATCTATCCACAATCACCCAAATAGCATCATGCTTTCTTTGGGTCAATGGTAAACCAGACACAAAATCCATGGTCACTCTTTCCCACTTCCATTCAGGCACTGACAATGGTTGAAGCAACCCAGTTGGAACTTGATGCTCAGCTTTAACCTTCTGACATGTGAGACATTTCGATACAAACTCAGCAATGTCTCTCTTCAAACCAAACCACCAGTAATGCTGTCTCAAATCATGATACATCTTGGTATTGCCCGGATGCAAAGCAAATACTGACTGATGTGCTTCTTCCAAAATGATCCTTTTCAAATCAGCATCATCGGGTACACACAATCTATTCTTAAACCAGAGGCTCCCATCACTTTTCACAACAAAATCTCTACTCTTTCTATTCTGACAATATGAAATAATCTTCTGAATCTTCTTATCAGCCAACTGAGCCTCTTTAATCTGATCCAACAAAACTAGTTTCACATGCAGCTGTGCCAACAATGCACCATCATCACAAGATACAAAACTAGCACACAATGCTCTCAACTCAACAAGCAACGAGAGCGAGTAAACAGTTAAACCAGCTAAAGACTTCCGACTCAAGGCATCAGCAACAACATTTGCTTTACCTGGATGATAATCAATCAAGCAGTCGTAGTCTTTAATCAATTCTAACCATCTCCTCTGTCGAAGATTGAGCTCCTTCTGAACCCCCAAATACTTCAAACTCTTGTGATCAGTGTAAATGAAACATTTCTCCCC
Source organism: Garcia nutans (assembly GCA_947685225.1). Classification (NCBI taxonomy): domain Eukaryota; kingdom Viridiplantae; phylum Streptophyta; class Magnoliopsida; order Malpighiales; family Euphorbiaceae; genus Garcia; species Garcia nutans. The sequence goes on from CANTUV010000032.1 coordinate 16,439,853, forward strand.
AAACAGATAATGGCGCCAAATCTTCAATGCAAACATAATGGCTGCCAATTCCAAATCATGGGTTGGATAGTTAAGCTCATGCGGTTTCAACTGTCTAGATGCATAATGTAATATCCTCATTTATGCCCTAGAAGTTTTGCATGTTGTTGTTGTTGTTGTTGTTATTGTTGTTGTTGTTGTATTGTTGGTTTAAATTGAGAAAAGAAAAGTATAAGTGTTTTGGGAAAGAATTTAGGGTTTAGAGACAAGTTTATATGTTGTGTATATTGTGATATATATAACATATACATTGGTCAAAAGAGTTGGTCAAGGCAAGAGGAGATATTTTTTTAGGGCATGTGGAATTACCAAAATGGGCAAGAGATAACAAAGAGAATTAAGATATGTATGAGGGCATTATAGTAATTTTCCTTTGGATGGGTATTTAATGAAGTTTGACTTTGTGATTCTTCATCATCTTTTCTTCTTTCTTTCAAGAGGTGGCCGGCTCTCCATTAGCAAAAGGGAAGGAGAAGTGTTCTTGATACTAAGATCAAATTGAAGAAGGAATTGAGAGCTTTGGTGAAAGAATTGTGGAATTTCTTCATCTAAGGTAAGTATTCTTTTGTTTCCTTTACTTATTTTGTAGTAGTGTTGAAGTTATGATTAGGGTGATTTGTGATTTGTTGGTTTGATGATTAGATGTGTTTGTGTTGTGTTCTCAAGTGTTGAATTGGTTTTAAGTTAAGAGTTTAAATAGGTGTTGTTGTTGGAAGTGGTGGATGTTGATTTTGAAAGATGGTGATTTTAGGGTTTTGAGATGATTTGTGTTTAAGTGTAATATTAATGTGTTATGAGGTGATTCTTATGATGAATATGTGTTTAGAACATTGTTTATGTTCATTTGAAACATGTTGTATGGTGTATATTGTGATTGAGTGCAATTGAAAGAGGGTTGAAGATGGTTAGGGTTTGGTTTGGGTGGCACGGCCAAAAGCAAAGGAGAGACACGGCCAAGTCATGAAAGTTTTGGGCGTGTTGAATTGGTTTTGAGAGACACGGCCGCGTCTAGTGCCTGTGTTCACTACTGTGAGTTTTGGTTTGAGTGACACGGCCACAAGCTTGGCCGTGTCCCATACCCGTGTTGCCTACTGTTCAATTGAGTTGAGAGACACGGCCACAAGCTTGGCCGTGTCCCTCATGTGTGCTGCCCGTGTCCCTCATATGGGTTAGGTAAGTTTTGTTTTCCTTGACCTAGTTGCAATGTTTTGGTTCTTCATAGGTAGGTTGGTTCCTAAACCTAAACTTAAACACTCTAAACATACTTTAAACTATGAATGAGCTAATCAAATGCATATGAAAGATCCTAAAGCTATGAATCATATAAATTGTTCTTTGCCCTAATTGCATTGTTGAGATTTAAACAAGGTTATGTTATGCATTGTGAAAGGTAATGTGTTTTGTGAGTAATGTACCTTGAAATGTTATATCAAAGATGTGATATCAATGATGCTTTATGCATAATATGAATTGAAATGTGAAATGTGATACAAAGCCATTGTTATTGGCCATGATGATGATATTGAGAGAAAGAAGGCATGTATGCCTAAATGTTGATGATAATTGGAAATGGAAATGATAATTGAATAATAAATAAATTGTGTGGCTAATGTGTTATTCTATTTTCAGAGTTTGTTGTTGGTGGCATGCCTAGTAAGTGTAACAATCTCTTGAGGTTAGGTTGGATTGAATCCTTGAAGCCTAATTGAGATGTTACCACCCTTGAAGCTAGGTTGGGTTGGTTCTTGAAGCCAAGTTGGGTTGAAGCTTAGCATGCTTTGCTCCCCTTGAAGCTTGGTTGAACCTAATCCTTGAAGCCTAGTTGGGTATATGATATTGATAAATGTGATGATAGAACCAAAACATTAACTCTGAAAATTGAATGGCATATTAGTGTGTCTTGGGCCCATGCTTGTCTATGGTTAATGTGAGTCATGAATGATGCTTGCCTTAGCTTATTGTTGATGATGAATGATTAAATGAATATAAATGAGGTTTATGATAAGATGTGAAGTATGATATGCCTATATATATATAAATGTTGAGTTATAAAATGGAAAGCTATGTTATCAACTTGGCATATATGATGTTACATGCATAATATGGATTGAGAATTGGTACTGCATTGCATTAAAGCATAACATTAGCATGATTATCTTACTAAGCCGTTGGCTTAGCGCGATAGTGTTTAATCGCGCAGGTAATAGAGTTGATAGAGTTGATCCCGAAAGCTCTTCGAAACCGACCGAGGGTAGACAGTGAAGAGTTGATTTTGGAGACTTAAAGATCAAAGAAAACTTGCCAATCATGTATAACTCTTTTATATTTTGTAAAGTATTGATTAAATGTACATATATGTATATTTGTAAATATGGAATTAAGTGTTTTTCAAATATGTAAATATTTTATGACTTCCGCTGTGTAATAACTATATGTATGTATATATATATATCTAATGTGTTTTATTTTAAAAGTAAATGATCTACTTTCCTATAATATATAATGATAATAGTATTGTATCTATTTAAATGTTTTGAATGTTGAAGAAAATCGTAGCATCCCTATGTTTGGTGCACTTATGCTACATTATTGTGGTTGTAGTGTGTGTGCATTGGATGTGGGGGTGTTACAATTGTTTTGGTATCAGAGCCTAGGTTTGAGATTCTCAACCTAGGCAATATGTTATAAAAAGAATATTTTGAATTAAAAAGTGAGTTTTTTTGAAATAAAATACATGTTTGGGATTGGCAATCTTTGATCTTTAATAAGGTGTGTCCTGTTGTGTTTGCAGTGTTAGGTGTTGATGGATTCTCATTTGAGACAGTCAGTTGAGGGCAGTGAGGAGAGTGTTGCTCCTGATGAGGGAGTTAGAGTTGAGAGTGCTGGGGAGGCACCTGCTTCTGGGTCGGGGAGACCAACTGGTGAGGAGGTTCCACCAGCTTGGTTTGTGAATATGATGAAGACTTTCAGGCAAGCGCCAGTACAACCAGTGCCACCACCCCCTCAGCCTTTGGTGCCAGTGAGGCACTATGACAAGTTAAGGAAGTATGGAGCTGAGGATTTTATTGGTACCACTGATCCAGCTGTAGCAGAACAGTGGCTTGACAAAGTTCAGAGGATCTTTATTCAGTTGCAAGCCACCCCTGAGGAAAAGTTTGATTATGCAAGATCCTTGTTGCAGAAGGATGCATATAGTTGGTGGAAGACAGTGTCCCATTCTATGGATGATCCACCAACCTTGTCATATGCTGACTTTTTGAGAGAATTTGAATTGAAGTATACTCCAAGGGAGTATAAAGATGGGAAGAAAAGAGAATTTTTAGATTTGAAGCAAGATCACCGGACCGTAACTGAATATGAGGTTGAGTTTATTCGATTAAGTCAGTATGCTGGGGGCATAATATCAGATGAGGTAGATAGATGTAGGAGGTTTGAAGAGGGATTGAGGCCCTCTATCATGTGTCATCTGGCTGGATCTAGATATCAAGATTTTTCCCAACTAGTGGCAGCAGCTCGGAGTGTGGAGCGAGCTCAGGGTATTGCAGCTGCTTCAGAGGATGAGGTTAGGGTGAGAAGGCCCCAGTTTGAGGCAGGGTCTTCTTCAGTGAAGAGGGGTAGAGGAAGCTTTGTTCCTCGGAGTATTAGGAGTCTGAGACCAGCAGGTAGATCAGTGCAGTTCCAGAGACAAAGATTCAGACCTGCAGCTTCAGTGGCAAGTGCTCCAACCCCTATGGTTCAGAGATCCACCTTACCTATCTGCATCCATTGTGGGAGGCCCCATGGTGGTCCTTGTTGGAAGGCTGGAGTTGCAGGGGTATGTTTCAGGTGTGGGTCACCTGACCATTTTGTGAAAGATTGCCCTGAGAGGCAAAGGCAGATGTCAGTTGATTCTGCCGCTTCTCGAGCCAGTGTGAGGGGAGGCAGAGGTGTCAGCAGAGGAGGTAGATCAGGGTTCAGTGCTAGAGGAGGTGCTACATCCAGGGAGAGTAGACCAGAGGAGGTTGGTTCTTCCCAGAGGATGTATGTTATGCAGAGGCAGCCGGATGCATCGGCGGTCATAGCTGGTACTTTTTCTTTATTTAATACTGCAGTACTTGCATTGATTGACCCTGGATCCACACACTCTTACATTAGTGCATCTGTGTTACCTGTATCTGATATGCATGCTGAGTCCCTAGGATTTGATGTTTTGGTAACAAATCCGTTAGGGCATAGTGTGATAGTTAGTAAAGTGCACAAGGATAGTGCAGTAGTGGTGCAAGGTGAGCAATTCCCTGGGGATTTGATTGAGATGCCATTTAAGGAATATGATGTGATCCTAGGCATGGATTGGCTATCTCGACATGGAGCTGTGGTGGATTGTAAAAAGAAAATTGTTTCTTTGAGAACTGGTGATGGTAGGGAGGTGATAGTATCTAATGAGCAAGGACAGCTAGCCTCCTTATTTGTTTCAGCTGTTGCAGCTAGGAGGTTGATTAGGAAAGGGTGTGAAGCCTATCTTGCTCATGTGGTTGATACTAGAGTGAGAGGTTCTCCTATTGATAACATTGCCACAGTTGCAGAGTTCCCAGATGTATTTCCAGAGGAGCTGCCAGGAGTGCCTCCTGAGAGAGAGGTGGAGTTTGGTATTGAATTGTTGCCTGGTACCACTCCTATCTCTATTACTCCTTACAGAATGGCACCAGCAGAATTGAGGGAGTTGAAAGTACAATTACAGGAGCTGTTGGATAAAGGATTCATTCGCCCCAGTGTTTCTCCTTGGGGAGCTCCTGTGTTATTTGTAAAGAAGAAAGATGGTACTATGAGGTTGTGCATCGATTTTAGGCAATTGAACAAGGTGACCATTAAAAATAAGTATCCTTTGCCTAGAATCGATGATCTCTTTGATCAGTTGAAGGGAGCGTCAGTATTCTCTAAGATTGATCTGAGATCGGGGTATCATCAGCTGAGAGTCAGAGCTGAGGATGTTCCGAAGACCGCATTTCGGACCAGGTATGGGCATTACGAATTTTTAGTTATGCCTTTTGGTCTAACGAATGCACCTGCAGCTTTCATGGATTTGATGAACAGGGTGTTTAGGCCCTATTTGGATCAGTTTGTAGTGGTCTTCATCGATGATATTCTGGTGTATTCGAGGAATGAAGAGGAACATGATAAGCATCTGCGGATTGTGTTGCAGATTTTGAGAGAGAAGCAATTATTTGCCAAATTGTCGAAGTGTGAGTTTTGGTTGGATCAAGTAGCTTTTCTTGGACATATAGTTTCAGCAGAGGGTATTAGAGTTGATCCGAGCAAAGTTGAAGCTATTCTGAATTGGAGTCCACCCAAGTCTGTGACTGAGATTAGAAGTTTTCTGGGTTTGGCAGGCTATTACCGGCGGTTTGTGAAAGGGTTTTCTTTGATAGCTACTCCACTCACCAGATTACTTCGTAAGGGAGTTAAATTTGTGTGGACTGATCAGTGTCAGGCGAGCTTTGAGCAGTTGAGAGATATGTTGACTCAAGCTCCTGTTCTTACTTTACCTATTGAAGGCAAACCATATGTGATCTTCAGTGATGCTTCACATAGAGGTTTGGGGTGTGTGCTGATGCAAGAAGGTAAAGTGATAGCTTATGCATCTAGACAGTTGAAATCGCATGAGCTTAATTATCCTACCCATGATTTGGAGTTAGCAGCCATTGTATTTGCATTGAAAATTTGGCGTCACTATCTGTTTGGGGAGAAGTGTTTTATCTACACTGATCACAAGAGTTTGAAATATTTGGGAGTTCAGAAGGAACTCAATCTTCGCCAGAGGAGATGGTTAGAATTGATTAAAGATTACGACTGCTTGATAGATTATCATCCAGGTAAAGCAAATGTTGTTGCTGATGCCTTGAGTCGAAAGTCTTTAGCTGGTTTAACTTTTTACTCGCTCTCGTTGCTTGTTGAGTTGAGAGCATTGTGTGCTAGTTTTGTACCTTGTGTTGATGGTGCATTGTTAGCACAGTTGCATGTGAAACCAGTTTTGTTGGATCAGATTAAAGAGGCTCAGTTGGCTGATAAGAAGATTCAGAAGATTATGTCAGATTGTCAGAATGGAAAGAGTAGAGATTTTGTTGTGAAAAGTGATGGAAGCCTCTGGTTTAAAAACAGATTGTGTGTACCCGATGATGCTGATTTGAAAAGGATCATTTTGGAAGAAGCACATCAGTCAGTGTTTGCTATGCATCCGGGCAATACAAAGATGTATCATGACTTGAGACAGCATTACTGGTGGATTGGGTTGAAGAGAGACATTGCTGAATTTGTATCTAAATGTCTCACTTGTCAGAAGGTTAAAGCAGAGCATCAAGTTCCCACTGGGTTGCTTCAACCGTTGTCAGTGCCAGAATGGAAGTGGGAAAGAGTGACAATGGACTTTGTGTCTGGATTGCCTTTGACACAAAGGAAACATGATGCCATATGGGTGATTGTGGATAGATTGACTAAGACAGCTCATTTCCTTCCGATTCGGATGGATTACTCTTTGGAGAGGTTGGTTGAGCTGTACATCCATGAGATTGTGAGATTGCATGGTGTTCCAACTTCTTTAGTGTCTGATCGAGATCCCAGGTTTACTTCGAGATTTTGGAAGAGTTTGCATAGTGCTTTGGGTTCTCGACTGCATTTCAGCACTGCTTTTCATCCACAGACTGATGGACAGTCTGAGAGGGTGATACAGATCATTGAGGATATGTTGAGAAGCTGTGTCATCGATTTCACTGGAAGTTGGGATAGATTCTTATCTCTTGTAGAGTTTGCTTACAACAACAGTCACCAATCCAGCATTGGTATGGCACCATTCGAAGCACTGTATGGTAGACGGTGTAGAACACCGCTGTGTTGGAATGAACTTGGGGAAAGTAAGTTAATTGGACCTGATTTGATTAAAGAAACTAAAGAGAAAGTGAAGTTGATTCGGGGCAGGTTAAAAGCAGCTTCAGACCGACAGAAGTCCTATGCAGATCTGAAGAGGAGAGACATTCAGTTTGATGTTGGGGATAAGGTATTTTTGAAGGTATCTCCTTGGAAGAAGATTTTGAGGTTTGGTCGGAAAGGGAAATTGAGTCCTCGTTTCATCGGACCGTATGAAGTGTTAGAAAGAGTTGGGCCAGTGGCGTATAGACTTGCTTTGCCACCTGAGTTGGATCGTATTCATAATGTGTTCCATGTATCTATGTTGAGGAGGTACAGGTCGGATCCATCTCATGTGTTGCCATTTGAATCTATCGAAGTGAGCCCAGATTTAACATTTGAAGAGGAACCAGTTGCTATCTTGGCACGGGAAGTGAAAGAATTGAGGAACAAGAGAGTGCCATTGGTGAAGATTCTTTGGAAGAATCATGCAAAAGAAGAAGCAACTTGGGAAAGAGAGCAGACTATGCGAGAGCAATATCCTCAGTTGTTTCAGAATTGATTTCAGGTAATTTCGAGGACGAAATTTCTTTTTAGAGGGGGAGAATTGTAATATCCTCATTTATGCCCTAGAAGTTTTGTATGTTGTTGTTGTTGTTGTTGTTGTTGTTGTTATTGTTGTTGTTGTTGTATTGTGGGTTTAAATTGAGAAAAGAAAAGTATAAGTGTTTTGGGAAAGAATTTAGGGTTTAGAGACAAGTTTATATGTTGTGTATATTGTGATATATATAACATATACATTGGTCAAAAGAGTTGGTCAAGGCAAGAGGAGATATTTTTTAGGGCATGTGGAATTACCAAAATGGGCAAGAGATAACAAAGAGAATTAAGATATGTATGAGGGCATTATAGTAATTTTCCTTTGGATGGGTATTTAATGAAGTTTGACTTTGTGATTCTTCATCATCTTTTCTTCTTTATTTCAAGAGGTGGCCGGCTCTCCATTAGCAAAAGGGAAGGAGAAGTGTTCTTGATACTAAGATCAAATTGAAGAAGGAATTGAGAGCTTTGGTGAAAGAATTGTGGAATTTCTTCATCTAAGGTAAGTATTCTTTTGTTTCCTTTACTTATTTTGTAGTAGTGTTAAAGTTATGATTAGGGTGATTTGTGATTTGTTGGTTTGATGATTAGATGTGTTTGTGTTGTGTTCTCAAGTGTTGAATTTGTTTTAAGTTAAGAGTTTAAATAGGTGTTGTTGTTGGAAGTGGTGGATGTTGATTTTGAAAGATGGTGATTTTAGGGTTTTGAGATGATTTGTGTTTAAGTGTAATATTAATGTGTTATGAGGTGATTCTTATGATTAATATGTGTTTAGAACATTGTTTATGTTCATTTGAAACATGTTGTATGGTGTATATTGTGATTGAGTGCAATTGAAAGAGGGTTGAAGATGGTTAGGGTTTGGTTTGGGTGGCACGGCCAAAAGCAAAGGAGAGACACGGCCAAGTCATGAAAGTTTTGGGCGTGTTGAATTGGTTTTGAGAGACACGGCCGTGTCTAGTGCCTGTGTTCACTACTGTGAGTTTTGGTTTGAGTGACACGGCCACAAGCTTGGCCGTGTCCCATACCCGTGTTGCCTACTGTTCAATTGAGTTGAGAGACACGGCCACAAGCTTGGCCGTGTCCCTCATGTGTGCTGCCCGTGTCCCTCATATGGGTTAGGTAAGTTTTGTTTTCCTTGACCTAGTTGCAATGTTTTGGTTCTTCATAGGTAGGTTGGTTCCTAAACCTAAACTTAAACACTCTAAACATACTTTAAACTATGAATGAGCTAATCAAATGCATATGAAAGATCCTAAAGCTATGAATCATATAAATTGTTCTTTGCCCTAATTGCATTGTTGAGATTTAAACAAGGTTATGTTATGCATTGTGAAAGGTAATGTGTTTTGTGAGTAATGTACCTTGAAATGTTATATCAAAGATGTGATATCAATGATGCTTTATGCATAATATGAATTGAAATGTGAAATGTGATACAAAGCCATTGTTATTGGCTATGATGATGATATTGAGAGAAAGAAGGCATGTATGCCTAAATGTTGATGATAATTGGAAATGGAAATGATAATTGAATAATAAATAAATTGTGTGGCTAATGTGTTATTCTATTTTCAGAGTTTGTTGTTGGTGGCATGCCTAGTAAGTGTAACAATCTCTTGAGGTTAGGTTGGATTGAATCCTTGAAGCCTAATTGAGATGTTACCACCCTTGAAGCTAGGTTGGGTTGGTTCTTGAAGCCAAGTTGGGTTGAAGCTTAGCATGCTTTGCTCCCCTTGAAGCTTGGTTGAACCTAATCCTTGAAGCCTAGTTGGGTATATGATATTGATAAATGTGATGATAGAACCAAAACATTAACTCTGAAAATTGAATGGCATATTAGTGTGTCTTGGGCCCATGCTTGTCTATGGTTAATGTGAGTCATGAATGATGCTTGCCTTAGCTTATCGTTGATGATGAATGATTAAATGAATATAAATGAGGTCTATGATAAGATGTGAAGTATGATATGCCTATATATATATAAATGTTGAGTTATAAAATGGAAAGCTATGTTATCAACTTGGCATATATGATGTTACATGCATAATATGGATTGAGAATTGGTACTGCATTGCATTAAAGCATAACATTAGCATGATTATCTTACTAAGCCGTTGGCTTAGCGCGATAGTGTTTAATCGCGCAGGTAATAGAGTTGATAGAGTTGATCCCGAAAGCTCTTCGAAACCGACCGAGGGTAGACAGTGAAGAGTTGATTTTGGAGACTTAAAGATCAAAGAAAACTTGCCAATCATGTATAACTCTTTTATATTTTGTAAAGTATTGATTAAATGTACATATATGTATATTTGTAAATATGGAATTAAGTGTTTTCAAATATGTAAATATGTAAATATTTTATGACTTCCGCTGTGTAATAACTATATGTATGTATATATATATCTAATGTGTTTTATTTTAAAAGTAAATGATCTACTTTCCTATAATATATAATGATAATAGTATTGTATCTATTTAAATGTTTTGAATGTTGAAGAAAATCGTAGCATCCCTATGTTTGGTGCACTTATGCTACATTGTTGTGGTTGTAGTGTGTGTGCATTGGATGTGGGGGTGTTACACATAAGCTATAACTTTACCTTCCAGCATTAGCACACACCCCAAACCATTATGTGAAGCATCACTGAAAATCACATATGGTTTGCCTTCCACAGGTAAAGTAAGGACAGGCGCTTGAGTCAGCATATCTCTCAACTGCTCAAAGCTAGCCTGACACTGATCCGTCCACACAAATCTCACTCCCTTACGAAGTAATCTGGTGAGTGGAGTAGCTATCAAAGAAAATCCTTTCACAAACCGTCGGTAATAGCCTGCCAAACCCAGAAAACTTCTATCTTCTGTCACAGATTTGGGTGGACTCCAATTCAAAATAGCTTCAACTTTACTCGGATCAACTCTAATGCCTTCTGCTGAAAGTATATGACCAAGAAAAGCGACTTGATCCAACCAGAACTCACACTTCGACAGTTTAGCAAACAACTGCTTCTCTCTCAAAATCTGCAACACAATCCGCAGATGCTTGTCATGTTCCTCCTCATTCCGCGAATACACCAATATATCATCGATAAAGACCACTACAAACTGATCCAGATAGGGCCTAAACACCCTATTCATCAAATCCATAAAAGCTGCAGGTGCATTCGTCAGACCAAAAGGCATAACTAAAAATTCATAATGCCCATACCTGGTCCGAAAAGCTATCTTCGGAACATCTTCAGCTTTGACCCTTAACTGATGGTACCCAGATCTCAAATCAATCTTGGAGAATACTGATGCTCCTTTCAATTGATCAAAGAGATCATCAATTCTAGGCAAAGGATATTTATTTTTAATAGTCATCTTGTTCAATTGCCTATAATCGATGCACAATCTCATAGTACCATCTTTCTTCTTCACAAATAACACAGGAGCTCCCCAAGGAGAAACACTGGGGCGAATAAATCCTTTATCCAACAACTCTTGTAATTGCACTTTTAACTCCCTCAATTCTACTGGTGCCATTCTATACGGAGTAATAGAGATAGGAGTGGTACCAGGCAACAATTCAATACCAAACTCCACCTCTCTCTCAGGAGGCAATCCTGGCAACTCCTCTGGGAATACATCTGGGAACTCTGCAACTGTGGCAATGCTATCAATAGGAGAACCTCTTACTCTAGTATCTACCACATGAGCAAGATAGGCTTCACATCCTTTTCTAATCAACCTCCTAGCTGCAACAGCTGAAACAAATAAGGAGGCTAGCTGTTCCTGCTCATTAGATACTATCACCTCTCTACCATCAACAGTTCTCAAAGAAACAATTTTCTTTTTACAATCCACCACAGCTCCATGTCGAGATAGCCAGTCCATGCCCAAAATCACTTCATATTCCTTAAAAGGCATCTCAATTAAATCTCCAATGAACTCCTCACCCTGCACCACTACTACACTATTTCGGTGCACTTTACTAACAATCACACTATGCCCTAACGGATTTGTCACCAACACATCAAATCCTAGGGACTCAGCATGCATATCAGACACAGGCAAAACAGATGCACTAATATATGAATGTGTGGAACCCGGATCAATCAAAGCAAGTACTGAAGTATCAAATAAAGAAAAAGTACCAGCTATGACTGCCGAAGCATCTGGCTGCCTCTGCATAACATACATCCTCTGGGAAGATCCAACCTCCTCTGGCCTACTCTCCCTGGATGTAGCACCTCCTCTAGCACTGAACCCAGATCTGCCTCCTCTGCTAACACCTCTGCCTGCTCGACCTCCCCTCACACTAGGTCGAGAAGCTGCAGAATCAACTGGCATCTGCTCCTGCCTCTCAGGACAGTCTCTAATAAAATGATCAGGCGATCCACACCTGAAGCATACAGCTGACCCACTATACCTCCAACAAGCACCCCTATGTGATCCACCACACTGAGCACACACAGGTAGAGCGGATCTCTGAGTCATTGGGGTCGGAGCACTCGCCACTGAAGCTGCAGGTCTAAATCTCTGTCTCTGAAACTGCACTGACCTACCAGCTGACCTCTAACTCCTACTGGCCCGAGGAGCAAAACTTCCCTTACCTCTCTTAACAGAAGAAGACCCTGCCTCAAACTGGGGCCTCCTAACCCTAACCTCTTCCTCTGAAGCAGCTGCAATAACTTGAGCTCGCTCTACACTTCGGGCTGCTGCCACAAGCTGAGAAAAATCTTGATATCTAGATCCAGCCACTAAGCACATGATAGAGGGCCTCAATCCCTCCTCAAATCTTCTGCATCTATCTATCTCATCTAATATTATGCCCCCTGCATACTGACTTAATCGAATAAACTCAATCTCATATTCCGTTACGGTTCGGTGATCTTGCTTCAAATCTAGAAACTCTCTTTTCTTCCCATCTTTATACTCCCTTGGAGTATACTTCGATTCAAACTCTCTCAGAAAATCTGTATAGGATAAAGTAGGTGGATCATCCATAGAATGGGGCACTGTCTTCCACCAACTATATGCATCCTTCTGCAACAAGGATCTTGCATAATCAAACTTTTCCTCTGGAGTGGCTTGCAACTGAACAAATATTCTCTGTACTTTGTCTAACCACTGCTCAGCCACTGTTGGATCAATAGTACCTATAAAATCTTCAGCTCCATACTTCCTCAGTTTGTCATAGTGCCTCACAGATACCAAAGGCTGAGGGGGTGGTGGCTGTAGTTGCACCGGTGCTTGCCTCAAAGCTTCTACCACATGCCTAACCCAAGCTGGCGGAACCTCCTCCCCAGCTGGTCTACCCGACACCGAAGCAGGTGCCTCTCCAGCACTATCAACTCTAGCTCCATCCTCAGGAGCAACACTCTCCGCACTTCCCTCAACTGACTGACGCGAATGAGAATCCATCACAACCTAAGTCTGCAAACACAGCAGATTACATCTTATTAAAGATCAGAGATTGCCAATCCCAAACATATATGTTATTCAAAAACCATTTTTTAAAAAATCAAAATAGTCTTTTTCTTACATTTTACCTAGGTTGAGAATCTCAAACCTAGGCTCTGATACCAAAACAATTGTAACACCCCCACATCCATTACATGCACACTACAATACCACAATGTAGCATACATGCAATGAACATAGGGATGCTACGGATTTTCTTAACATTCAAAACATTTTATATACTACCATAATCTTTATCATTATATATTATAGAAAAGAAGTCATTAAATTGTAGTATAAAATATATTCAATATATACATACATTCATACATTTAATTATTACACAGCGGAAGTTATAAAATTATTTACATATATGAAAACATTTAAATCTGTAATTACAAATATACATATATTTACATTATAAACAATATTTTACAAAACATAAAGAAGTTATACTTGATTGGCAAGTCTGCTCTGATCTTTAAGTCCAAAATCAACACCTCAATGTCTACTCTCACTAGGTTTCGAAGAGCTCTCGGGTTCAACTCTATCACCTGCGCAATTAACACTATCGCGCTAAGCCAACGGCTTAGTAAGACAAATCATGCTAATGTTATGCTTTAATGCAATGCAATGTTTCATATATGTATTAACAAATCAACATCAATGATACACACTCAATCAATAAAGATCATATTCAACAGACAATATTCCGTGAATAGTCCGTTTCATCATTTAAATAATATTAACATTTCATTACATTAGAACATCATTTATGATATACATAAAACCTAGACACCTATGGGCCCATCAAGTATTTAATACGATATTCAGAATTCAGAGTTACTGCTTTGGTTCATAATCACGATTATCAAGCCCGTAGGCAACAAATACATATATATCTCTATCCATGGATAGCGTAACAGACCCAGTCTCTTGGATCATCAACTCATCTATCTCGAGGAGATCCTCAACCCGGCAAGACTGTTACAAATCAAATATCTCATAATATCAATTATCATTGTGTAACAGACCCAGTCTCTTGGACCTCAATTTAATTCAATTTGAAGAGATCCTCAACCCGGCAAGACTGTTACCTTTCATTAACTAGGCATGCCTCCAAAACCCAGAACTCTGAAACTGAATATCATATTAAGCATACACTTATTTCTTTATTTTCTTTATCAAACTCTTTCTCAATCTTCCTCATCAATTAGGCAAATATGCCATACATCATTCAATTTTATCATCGTAGCCAATCATCATGGCTTCTCATCACATCAATACAATTGATCATATTATCATCAATATGCATACAATACATTACATTTCACAAGGTTAACATTATTCATATATATATATATATATATCAACAATGCAATAAGATCTCTTAGTACATTCATATCAAAAGGTGTAAGTTCCATCACATTATACATATAGCATTATTGATATAAACATAACAAAACACATTACTCATCACATAAGTCACAATACATGAAATATCACATAGTATCATATGCATTACCATTATCATCATATATATGATCAAGCTCAACTTCATATGCATCATCAATGCAATGTCACATGTATGTATCAACACAAGATTTGTACTTACCTCAATCACAAGTCACACAACTCTAAACACCTTCCTTCTTGCAAAGTTCTTCACTTCCCAAATTAGGGCAAATCACCTTCTATAAAACCCTAATCCAAAGAATGATACAATCCATCAATTCCAATACCATTTAATCACTTAATAACTTCATCTTAAACCTTAAATCACAAAATTACACTTCAACATCATGCATTATAGACCACAGTCGTGGCCACCATAACCACCACGGGCGTGGGGTACAAAACACTTCTGCCACTCAAGCTTCCATCCTCCACGGCCATGGCACCAAAAGCCTACCAATGGCCACGGCCATGGCCAATCAAGGCCACGGGCGTGGCATCCAGAAGGCTACTGCCCTCGGCCAAAATCCCATTTCCAAGTCCAAAATTCCAACAAACACCAACCACAAGAAGATCTTTGAAAATAATGAAGCAAACACAAGGAAAACATCATGTAACACTTCAAAACTCTAAAACAAAATCAACTCCAACACTTCCAACAACAACACCTCTTAAACTTCTTCACTTAAAATCAAAAACAACATTTAAAAACTCATTACAAACACATTTAATCACCATCTCAACAAACCAAAATTCATTTCCAACTCCACTTCAAAAGAACAAAAGAAAATCAAGAGAAAGGACTTACCAAAGTTGATGAATTTCACAAATCTTCCACTTAATTCCTTGAATCTCCTTTCAAATTGAGTTTAGAACTTCAAGCCCTCTCTAGCTCTTTCTCTTCTTCAATGGCCGGCACACTCACATGAGAAAAGACAAGAAAATAAACTGAAGTCAACCACTTCTTCTTCTTTTAATCTCCACCATGCAATTCCTACAAGGAAAATTACCAAAACACCCTTAACCATTTGTTCTAGCTTTTGTCCCTTGCATGCCCATATATGTAATTACACATATCCCATAAAAATATCTCTCTTCCATTGACCTTGCATTTGACCAACTTATATGTTGTATATATTAACATATAAACAACATATACACTTTTCTCTAAACCCTATTTTCTTTCCCAAAACACATATACATAACCATTCTCTTCTCAAATTCTTCTCTTCTCACATAACATATACATTCAATCCAATTTAACACAACAACAACAACAACAACATAGTCAAAACTTCTAGGGCATACAAGAGGATATTACAGAGATTCTAGGTTCTGGACCAAAGGATAATTTGGGTTCTGGACCTGAGCTAAGTTCTGGACTTAAAAGAGATTCTAGGTTCTGGACCTAAGGATAATTTGGGTGTAGACCAGAGCTAAGTTCTGGACTTAAAAGAGATTCTAGGTCCTGGACCAAAGGAAATTTTGGGTTCTGGACCCGAGCTAAGTTCTGTACTTAGATGAGATTCTAGGTTCTGGACCTAAAGAAAATTTGGGTTCTAGAACCCGAGTTATATTCTGGGCTTAAAAGAGATTCTATGTTCTGTACCTAAGGAAAATTTGGGTTCTGGACCCAAGCTAAGTTCTGAACTTAGAAGAGATTCTAGGTTCTGGACCTAAGGATAAATTGGGTTCTAGAACCCTAATTGAGTTCTGGACTTAGAAAATATTCTAGGTCTGGGTTCTGGACCCGAGCTAAGTTCTGGACTTAAAAGAGATTCTAGGTTCTGGACCTAAGGAAAATTTTGGTTTTAGACCCGAGCGAAGTTCTGTACATAGAAGTGATTCTAGGTTCTAGACCTATGGAAAATTTGGGTTCTAGAACCCGAGCTAAGTTCTGGACTTAGAAAATATTCTACGTTTGGGTTCAGGACTCGAGCTAAGTTCTGGACTTAAAAGAGATTCTAGGTTCTGGACCTAAGGAAAATTGGGTTTTGGACCCGAGCTAAGTTCTTGACAAAGAAGAGATTCTAGGTTCTGGACCTAATCAAAATTTGGGTTTTGGACCCAAGCTAAGTTCTGTACTTATAAGAGACTCTAGGTTCTGGACTAAAGGAAAATTTGGGTTCTAGAACCCAAGCTAAGTTCTCTACTTACAAAAGATTCTAGGTTTGGGTTCTGGACCCGAGCTAAGTTTTGGACTTAAAAGAGATTCTAGGTTCTGGACCAAAGGAAAATTTCGGTTCTAGAACCCGAGATAAGCTCTGGACTTAAAAGAGATTCTAGGTTCTGGACCTAAGGAAAATTTAGGTTATGCACCCGAGCTAATTTTTTGACTTAAAAGAGATTCTAGGTTCTGGACCTGAGGAAAATTTGGGTTCTAGAACCCGAGCTAAGCTTTGGACTGAGAAAAGATTCTAGGTTTGAGTTCTGGACTGAGCTAAGTTCTAGACTTAAAAGAGATTCTAGGTTCTGGACCTAAGGAAAATTTGGGTTCTGGATCC
The DNA here is from genome assembly GCA_947685225.1 of Garcia nutans. Classification (NCBI taxonomy): domain Eukaryota; kingdom Viridiplantae; phylum Streptophyta; class Magnoliopsida; order Malpighiales; family Euphorbiaceae; genus Garcia; species Garcia nutans. The sequence goes on from CANTUV010000032.1 coordinate 16,456,772, forward strand.
GAGCTAAGTTCTGGACTTAGAAGAGATTCTAGGTTTTGGACCTAAGGAAAATTTGGGTTCTGGACCCGAGCTAAGTTCTAAACTTAGAAGAGATTCTAGGTTCTGGACCTAAGGAAAATTTGGGTTCTAGAACCCGAGCTAAGTTCTGAACTTAGAAAAGATTCTAGGCTTGGGTTCTGGACCCGAGCTAAGTTTTGGACTTAAAAGAGATTCTAGGTTCTGGACCTAAGGAAAATTTGGGTTCTAGAACCCGAGCTAAGTTGTGGATTGAGAAAAGATTCTAGGTTTGGGTTCTGGATGGAGCTAAGTTATGGACTTAAAAGAGATTCTAGGTTTTGGACCAAAGGAAAATTTGGGTTCTGGACCCGAGCTAAGTTCTGGACTAAGAAGAGATTCTAGGTTCTAGACCTAAGGAAAATTTGGGTTCTGGACCCGAGCTAAGTTTTAGACTTAAAAGAGATTTTAGGTTCTGGACCTAAGGAAAATTTGGGTTCTAGAACCCGAGCTATGTTCTGGACTGAAAAAAGATTCTTGGTTTGGGTTCTGAAACGAGGTAAGTTCTGGACTTAAAAGAGATTATAGGTTCTGGACCTAAAAGAGATTATAGGTTCTGGACCAAAGGATAATTTTGGTTCTGGAACCGAGCGAAGTTCTGGACTTAAAAGAGATTCTAGGTTATCGACCTGAGGAAAATTTGGGTTCTAGAACCTGAGCTAAGTTATGGACTGAGAAAAGATTCTTGTTTTGGGTTCTGGACCGAGCTAAGTTCTGGACTTAAAAGATATTCTAGGTTCTGGACCGAAGGATAATTTGGGTTCTTGATCCGAGCTAAGTTCTGGACATAGAAAAGATTCTAGGTTCTAGACCTAAGGAAAATTTGGGTTCGAGAACCCGAGCTAAGCTCTGGACTGAGAAAATATTCTGGGTTTGGGTTTTGGACGTATCTAAGTTCTGGACTTAAAAGAGATTCTAGGTTCTGGACCAAAGGATAATTTGGGTTCTGGACCCGAGCTGTGTTTTGGACTTAAAAGAGATTATAGGTTCTGGACCTAAGAAAAATTTGGGTTATAGAACCCGAGCTAAGTTCTGGACTGAGAAAAGATTCTAGGTTTGGGTTCTTGACCGAGCTAAGTTCTGGACTTAAAAGAGATTCTAGGTTCTGGAAAAAAGGATAATTTGGGTTCTGGACTTAAAAGAGGTTCTAGGTTCTTGACTTAAAGATAATTTTTGTTCTGGACCCGAGCTATGTTCTGGACTTAAAAGAGATTCCAGGTTCTGGACCTAAGGAAAATTTTGGTTCTGGACCCGAGCTAAGTTCTGGACTTAGAAGAGTTTCTAGGTTCTGGACCTAAGGAAAATTTGGCTTCTAGACCCGAGCTAAGTTCTGTCCCTTAAAGAGATTCTAGGTTCTGTACCTAAGGAAAATTTGGGTTCTAGAACCCGAGCTATGTTCTGGATTGAGAAAAGATTCTATGCTTGGGTTATGGACCGAGTTGAGATATGGTCTTAAGGGAGATTCTAGGTTCTGGAACAAAGTATAATTTGGGTTCTGGACCTGAGCTAAGTTATGGACTTAAAAGAGATTCTAGGTCCTGGACCAAAGGAAAATTTGGGTTCTGGACCCGAGCTAAGTTCTGGACTTAGAAAAAATTCTAGGTTCTAGACTTAAGGAAAATTTGGGTTCTGGACACGAGCTAAGTTCTGTACTTAGATGAGATTCTAGGTTCTGGACCTAAAGAAAATTTGGGTTCTAGAACCCGACTTATGTTCTGGGCTTAAAAGAGATTCTAGGTTCTGGACCTAAGGAAAATTTGGGTTCTGGACCCGAGCTAAGTTCTGAACTTAGAAGAGATTCTAGGTTCTGGACCTAAGGATTAATTGGGTTCTTGAACCCTAGCTAAGTTCTGGACGTAGAAAATATTCTAGGTCTGGGTTCTGGAACCGAGCTAAGTTCTGGACTTAAAAGAGATTCTAGGTTCTGGACCTAAGGAAAATTTTGGTTCTGGACCCGAGCTAAGTTCTGTACGTAGAAGTGATTCTAGGTTCTAGACCTAAGGAAAATTTGGGTTCTAGAACCCGAGCTAAGTTCTGGTCTTAGAAAATATTCTAGGTTTGGGTTAAGGACTCGAGCTAAGTTCTGGACTTCTAGGTTCTGGACCTAAGGAAAATTTGAGTTTTGGACCCGAGCTAAGTTCTGGACATAGAAGAGATTCTAGGTTCTGGACCTAATCAAAATTTGGGTTTTGGACACAAGCTAAGTTCTGTACTTAGATGAGATTCTAAGTTCTGGACTAAAGGAAAATTTGGGTTCTAGAACCCGAGCTAAGTTCTCTACTTACAAAAGATTCTAGGTTTGGGTTTTGGACCCGAGCTAAGTTTTGGACTTAAAAGAGATTCTAGGTTTTGGACCTAAGGAAAATTTGGGTTCTAGAACCCGAGATAAGTTCTGGACTGAGAAAAGATTATAGGTTTGGGTTCTGGACCGAGCTAAGTTCTGGACTTAAAACAGATTCTAGGTTCTAGACCAAAGGATAATTTGGGTTCTGGACCCGAGCTAAGAACTGGACTTAAAAGAGATTCTAGGTTCTGGACCAAAAGAAAATTTTGGTTATGCACCCGAGCTAAGTTTTTGACTTAAAAGAGATTCTAGGTTTTGGACCTAAGGAAAATTTGGTTCTAGGTTTTAAGTTCTGGACTTAAAAGAGATTCTAGGTTCTGGACCAGAGGAAAATTTGGGTTCTAGGACCCGAGCTAAGCTCAGGACTGAGAAAAGATTCTAGCTTTGGGTTCTGGACTGAGCTAAGTTATAGAATTAAAAGAGATTCTAGGTTCTGGACCAAAGGAAAATTTGGGTTCTGGACCCGAGCTAAGTTCTGGACTTAGAAGAGATTCTAGGTTCTGGACCTAAGGAAAATTTAGGTTCTAGACCCGAGCTAAGTTCTGGACTTAAAAGAGATTATAGGTTCTGGACCTAAGGAAAATTTGGGTTCTAGAACCTCAGCTAAGTTCTGGACTGAGAAAAGATTCTAGGTTTGGGTTCTGGACGGAGCTCTGTTCTGGACTTAAAAGAGATTCTAGGTTCTGGACCAAAGGAAAATTTGGGTTCTGGACCCGAGCTAAGTTCTGGACTTAGAAGAGATTCTAGGTTCTAGACCTAAGTTAAATTTGAGTTCTGGACCCGAGCTAAGTTTTAGACTTAAAAGAGATTCTAGGTTTTGGACCTAATGAAAATTTGGGTTCCAGAACCCGAGCTAAGTTCTGGACTGTGAAAAGATTCTAGGTTTGGGTTCTGAAACGAGCTAAGTTTTGGACTTAAAAGAGATTATAGGTTCTGGACCAAAGGATAATTTGGGTTCTGGAACTGAGTGAAGTTCTGGACTTAAAAGAGATTCTAGGTTATGGACCTAAAGAAAATTTGGGTTCTAGAGCCCGAGCTAAGTTCTGGACTGAGAAAAGATTCTTGGTTTGGGTTCTGGACCGAGCTAAGTTCTGGACTTAAAAGATATTCTAGGTTCTGGACCAATGGATAATTTGGGTTCTTGATCCGAGCTAAGTTCTGGACGTAGAAGAGATTCTAGGTTCTGGACCTAAGGAAAATTTGGGTTCTAGAACCCGAGCTAAGCTCTGGACTGAGAAAAGATTCTAGGTTTTGGTTCTGGACGGAGCTAAGTTCTGGACTTAAAAGAGATTCTAGGTTCTGGAAAAAAGGATAATTTGGGTTCTGGACTTAAAAGAGGTTCTAGGTTCTTGACTTAAAGATAATTTTTGTTCTGGACCCGAGCTATGTTCTGGACTTAAAAGAGATTCCAGGTTCTGGACCTAAGGAAAATTTTGGTTCTGGACCCGAGCTAAGTTCTGGACTTAGAAGAGTTTCTAGGTTCTGGACCTAAGGAAAATTTGGCTTCTAGACCCGAGCTAAGTTCTGTCCCTTAAAGAGATTCTAGGTTCTGTACCTAAGGAAAATTTGGGTTCTAGAACCCGAGCTATGTTCTGGATTGAGAAAAGATTCTATGCTTGGGTTATGGACCGAGTTGAGATATGGTCTTAAGGGAGATTCTAGGTTCTGGAACAAAGTATAATTTGGGTTCTGGACCTGAGCTAAGTTATGGACTTAAAAGAGATTCTAGGTCCTGGACCAAAGGAAAATTTGGGTTCTGGACCCGAGCTAAGTTCTGGACTTAGAAAAAATTCTAGGTTCTAGACTTAAGGAAAATTTGGGTTCTGGACACGAGCTAAGTTCTGTACTTAGATGAGATTCTAGGTTCTGGACCTAAAGAAAATTTGGGTTCTAGAACCCGACTTATGTTCTGGGCTTAAAAGAGATTCTAGGTTCTGGACCTAAGGAAAATTTGGGTTCTGGACCCGAGCTAAGTTCTGAACTTAGAAGAGATTCTAGGTTCTGGACCTAAGGATTAATTGGGTTCTTGAACCCTAGCTAAGTTCTGGACGTAGAAAATATTCTAGGTCTGGGTTCTGGAACCGAGCTAAGTTCTGGACTTAAAAGAGATTCTAGGTTCTGGACCTAAGGAAAATTTTGGTTCTGGACCCGAGCTAAGTTCTGTACGTAGAAGTGATTCTAGGTTCTAGACCTAAGGAAAATTTGGGTTCTAGAACCCGAGCTAAGTTCTGGTCTTAGAAAATATTCTAGGTTTGGGTTAAGGACTCGAGCTATGTTCTGGACTTCTAGGTTCTGGACCTAAGGAAAATTTGAGTTTTGGACCCGAGCTAAGTTCTGGACATAGAAGAGATTCTAGGTTCTGGACCTAATCAAAATTTGGGTTTTGGACACAAGCTAAGTTCTGTACTTAGATGAGATTCTAAGTTCTGGACTAAAGGAAAATTTGGGTTCTAGAACCCGAGCTAAGTTCTCTACTTACAAAAGATTCTAGGTTTGGGTTTTGGAACCGAGCTAAGTTTTGGACTTAAAAGAGATTCTAGGTTTTGGACCTAAGGAAAATTTGGGTTCTAGAACCCGAGATAAGTTCTGGACTGAGAAAAGATTATAGGTTTGGGTTCTGGACCGAGCTAAGTTCTGGACTTAAAACAGATTCTAGGTTCTAGACCAAAGGATAATTTGGGTTCTGGACCCGAGCTAAGAACTGGACTTAAAAGAGATTCTAGGTTCTGGACCAAAAGAAAATTTTGGTTATGCACCCGAGCTAAGTTTTTGACTTAAAAGAGATTCTAGGTTTTGGACCTAAGGAAAATTTGGTTCTAGGTTTTAAGTTCTGGACTTAAAAGAGATTCTAGGTTCTGGACCAGAGGAAAATTTGGGTTCTAGGACCCGAGCTAAGCTCAGGACTGAGAAAAGATTCTAGCTTTGGGTTCTGGACTGAGCTAAGTTATAGAATTAAAAGAGATTCTAGGTTCTGGACCAAAGGAAAATTTGGGTTCTGGACCCGAGCTAAGTTCTGGACTTAGAAGAGATTCTAGGTTCTGGACCTAAGGAAAATTTAGGTTCTAGACCCGAGCTAAGTTCTGGACTTAAAAGAGATTATAGGTTCTGGACCTAAGGAAAATTTGGGTTCTAGAACCTCAGCTAAGTTCTGGACTGAGAAAAGATTCTAGGTTTGGGTTCTGGACGGAGCTCTGTTCTGGACTTAAAAGAGATTCTAGGTTCTGGACCAAAGGAAAATTTGGGTTCTGGACCCGAGCTAAGTTCTGGACTTAGAAGAGATTCTAGGTTCTAGACCTAAGTTAAATTTGAGTTCTGGACCCGAGCTAAGTTTTAGACTTAAAAGAGATTCTAGGTTTTGGACCTAATGAAAATTTGGGTTCCAGAACCCGAGCTAAGTTCTGGACTGTGAAAAGATTCTAGGTTTGGGTTCTGAAACGAGCTAAGTTTTGGACTTAAAAGAGATTATAGGTTCTGGACCAAAGGATAATTTGGGTTCTGGAACTGAGTGAAGTTCTGGACTTAAAAGAGATTCTAGGTTATGGACCTAAAGAAAATTTGGGTTCTAGAGCCCGAGCTAAGTTCTGGACTGAGAAAAGATTCTTGGTTTGGGTTCTGGACCGAGCTAAGTTCTGGACTTAAAAGATATTCTAGGTTCTGGACCAATGGATAATTTGGGTTCTTGATCCGAGCTAAGTTCTGGACGTAGAAGAGATTCTAGGTTCTGGACCTAAGGAAAATTTGGGTTCTAGAACCCGAGCTAAGCTCTGGACTGAGAAAAGATTCTAGGTTTTGGTTCTGGACGGAGCTAAGTTCTGGACTTAAAAGAGATTTTAGGTTCTGGACAAAAGAAAAATTTGGGTTCTGGACCCGAGCTAAGTTCCGGACTTAGAAGAGATTCTAGGTTCTGGACCTAAGAAAAATTTGGGTTCTGGAACCCGAGCTAAGTTCTGGACTTAGAAAAGATTCTAGGTTTGGGTTCTGGACCCGAGCTAAGTTCTGGACTTAAAAGAGATTCTAGGTTCTGGACCTAGGGAAAATTTTGGTTCTAGAACCCGAGCTAAGTACTGGACTTAGAAGAGATTCTAGGTTTGGGTTCTGGACCGAGCTAAGTTCTGGACTTAAAAGAGATTCTAGGTTCTGGACCTAAGGAAAATTTGGGTTCTGGACCCGAGCTGTGTTTTGGACTTAAAAGAGATTATAGGTTCTGGACCAAAGAAAAATTTGGGTTCTAGAACCCGAGCTAAGTTCTGGACTGAGAAAAGATTCTAGATTTGGGTTCTGAACCGAGCTAAGTTCTTGACTTAAAAGAGATTCTAGGTTCTGGACCAAAGGACAATTTGGATTCTGGAACCGAGCTACGTTCTGGACTTAAAAGAGATTCTAGGTTCTGGACCTAAGGAAAATTTGGGTTTTAGAACCCGAGCTAAGTTCTAGACTGAGAAAAGATTCTAGGTTTCGGTTATGGATCGAGCTACGTTCTGGACTTAAAAGTGATTCTAGGTTCTGGACCAAAGGATAATTTGGGTTCTGGACTTAAAAGAAATTCTAGGTTCTTGACCTAAGTATAATTTTTGTTCTGGACCCGAGCTGTTCTAGACTTAAAAGAGATTCTAGGTTTTGGACCTAAGGAAAATTTGGGTTCTGGACCCGAGCTAAGTTCTGGACTTAGAAGAGTTTCTAGGTTCTGGGCCTAAGGACAATTTGGCTTCTAGACCCGAGCTAAGTTCTGTCCTTTGAAGAGAATCTAGGTTCATGACCTAAGGAAAATTTGGGTTCTAGAACCCGAGCTATGTTCTGGACTGAGAAAAGATTCTATGTTTGTGTTATGGACCGAGCTGAGATCTGGACTTAAGGGTGATTCTAGGTTCTAGACCAAAGGATAATTTGGGTTCTGGACCTGAGCTAAGTTCTGGACTTAAAAGAGATTCTAGGTTCTGGACCTAAGGATAATTTGGGTGTAGACCAGAGCTAAGTTCTGGACTTAAAAGAGATTCTAGGTCCTGGACCAAATGAAAATTTGGTTTCTGGACCCGAGCTAAGTTCTGGACTTAGAAGAGATTCTAAGTTCTTGACCTAAGGAAAATTTGGCTTCTAGACCCGAGCTAAGTTGTATCCTTTGAAGAGATTCTAGGTTCATGACTTAAGGAAAATTTGGGTTCTAGAACTCGAGCTATGTTCTGGACTGAGAAAAGATTCTATGCTTGGGTTATGGACCGAGCTGAGATCTTGACTTAAGGGAGATTCTAGGTTCTGGACCAAAGGATAATTTGGGTTCTAGACCTGAGCTAAGTTCTGGACTTAAAAGAGATTCTAGGTTCTGGACCTAAGGATAATTTGGGTGTAGACCAGAGCTAAGTTCTGAACTTAAAAGTGATTCTAGGTCCTGGACCAAAGGAAAATTTGGGTTCTGGACCCGAGCTAAGTTCTGTACTTAGATGAGATTCTAGGTTCTGGACCTAAAGAAAATTTGGGTTCTAGAACCCGAGTTATATTCTGGGCTTAAAAGAGATTCTAGGTTCTGTACCTAAGGAAAATTTGGGTTCTGGACCCAAGCTAAGTTCTGAACTTAGAAGAGATTCTAGGTTCTGGACCTAAGGATAAATTGGGTTCTAGAACCCTAGCTATGTTCTGGACTTAGAAAAGATTCTAGGTCTGGGTTCTGGACCCGAGCTAAGTTCTGGACTTAAAAGAGATTCTAGGTTCTGGACCTAAGGAAAATTTTGGTTTTAGACCCGAGCGAAGTTCTGTACATAGAAGTGATTCTAGGTTCTAGACCTATGGAAAATTTGGGTTCTAGAACCCGAGCTAAGTTCTGGACTTAGAAAATATTCTACGTTTGGGTTCAGGACTCGAGCTAAGTTCTGGACTTAAAAGAGATTCTAGGTTCTGGACCTAAGGAAAATTGGGTTTTGGACCCGAGCTAAGTTATGGACATAGAAGAGATTCTAGGTTCTGGACCTAATCAAAATTTGTGTTTTGGACCCAAGCTAAGTTCTGTACTTATAAGAGATTCTAGGTTCTGGACTAAAGGAAAATTTGGGTTCGAGAACCCAAGCTAAGTTCTCTACTTATAAAAGATTCTAGGTTTGGGTTCTGGACCCGAGCTAAGTTTTGGACTTAAAAGAGATTATAGGTTCTGGACCTAAGGAAAATTTTGGTTCTAGAACCCGAGATAAGCTCTGGACTTAAAAGAGATTCTAGGTTCTGGACCTAAAGAAAATTTGGGTTATGTACCCGAGCTAAGTTTTTGACTTAAAAGAGATTCTAGGTTCTGGACCTGAGGAAAATTTGGGCTCTAGAACCCGAGCTAAGCTTTGGACTGAGAAAATATTCTAGGTTTGAGTTCTGGACTGAGCTAAGTTCTAGACTTAAAAGAGATTCTAGGTTCTGGACCTAAGGAAAATTTGGGTTCTGGACCCGAGCTAAGTTCTGGACTTAGAAGAGATTCTAGGTTCTGGACCTAAGGAAAATTTGGGTTTTAGAACCCGAGCTAAGTTCTGGACTTAGAAAAAATTCTACGTTTGGGTTCTGGACCCGAGCTAAGTTCTGGACTTAAAAGAGATTCTAGGTTCTAGACCTAAGGAAAATTTTGTTCTAGAACCCGAGCTAAGTTCTGGACTGAGAAAAGATTCTAGGTTTGGGTTCTGGACGGAGCTAAGTTCTGGACTTAAAAGAGATTCTAGGTTCTGGACCAAAGGAAAATTTGGGTTCTGGACCCGAGCTAAGTTCCGGACTTAGAAGAGATTCTAGGTTCTAGACCTAAGGAAAATTTGGATTCTGGACCCGAGCTAAGTTTTAGACTTAAAAGAGATTCTAGGTGTAATATCCCTTTGCATGCCCTAAAAGTTTTGATTATGTTGTTGTTGTATATTGGATTGAATGTATATGTTTTATTTAAAGAGAAAAGGTTCTTTAAAGAGAGTGTATATGTGATGTATATTAGAATATATATAACATATACCTAGGTCAATGGAAAGTCAAAGAATGGAGATAGTGGAAGAAGATATTTGTTTGTGTTTGAATTTATAATTAATTAATAAGGAATTAATGAATGGAGGAGGTTTATTTGAATTGTTTAATATTTTAATTAATTGGATGAGAGAGTTTTAAGGAAAAAGGGAAATTTGACTTTGGGCTTCTCATTCTTCTTTCCTTCTCTTTGCCGTGGATCATCTTCTTCTTCTTCTTTTCTTTGCATTGTTTGGTCGGCTAACAAAGGGAAAGAGAGAGCAAGAGAGGATTTGATGTGCTAAGCTCAAATTGAAGGAAATCCAAGTGATCCAGTTGTTGATTCAAGAAGTTTTATAACTTTAGTAAGTTCTCTTTTGATATCTTTGTTTATTTGAAATGATATTTGGATTTGATAGATGATTTTAAGAGTGTGTTGTTTGTTTGTGAGATGTTTAGAAGTGTTTGGTTGATTTGATGTTGGATTTTAAGGATAAGTTAAAGGAAAGAGTAAGTTGATTGGAAAAGATGATGTTGTGTTGTGTTTAAGGTTTTGAGATGATTTGGTGTTTTGTGTTTGACGTGTGTTTTGGTTTGTTTTTGGTGTTGTTGCAAGTTTAAGATGGTTTTTGGGTATGTTTTGTGAAGATTGTTTGAAGAGGATGTTGGTGAATAGAAGTGTGTTGTTGAGCGTTTGGTTGTTTTGGCCGGATTTTGAAATTGTGGCCGGACACGTCCATGAGCACGTTCAGGGTTTTTAGGCGTGTCAATTGTGTTGGAGGCAGTAGGTTTGACACGACCAGTAACACGCCCGTGTTATTGAGCGTGTCATAGCTACTGTGAGAATGGAGAAATTACACGGCCAAGAGCACGCTCACTTTGTTGGATGTGTTGTTAATTTTGGAGAGGCAGAAGGTATTACACGCCCAGTGACACGCCCGTGGTTCTGAGCGTGTAAAAGCTTCTGTGTTGTGGAGTTAAGGCACGGTCAGGGACACGCCCGTGTGGTTGAGCGTGTCATGTTTAAGGTTGCCCTAATTAATTCCTAATTGGATTATCTCTTGTGTATCCCTAAGCAAGTATATGCTATTACTTTTGATTTAGGTCTTGAAGATAGTGATTGATCTTTGATTTAAAAGGTAGAAGGATCTTGAACAAGGAATTGTTAAGAGTGGTGTGATTTGCTTTTGAGGTAAGTACAAAACCTATATGATTGTATGTAAGTACAAATGTGGCATTATTACATTGTTAATTTATATGAGTAATGTGTGTTGTTATGTTTATATCAATGATGATATATATATATATATATGAATAATGTGAATGACATGATGATGCAAATGATTGTGTATATGAAAGATTGAAATGCTATGATGTGAATGGAGATGAAAATGAATATAAAGCCATTGTGATTGGCTGTGTTAATTCATTTGAGAATGAAATTGATAACAAATTTATGAATGAGTTGTGTGGCTAATGTGTTATTCTATTTTCAGAGTTTGTTGTTGGTGGCATGCCTAATGATAGTAACAACCTCTTGAAGTTAGGTTGGGCTTGATCCTTGAAGCCAAGTTGGGTTGAAGTTTAACATGTTTTACTCCCCTTGAAGCTTGGTTGGGTCTAGTCCTTGAAGCCTAATTGAGATGTTACAACCCTTGAAGCTAGGTTGGGTTTGGTTCTTGAAGCCAAGTTGGGTTGAGACTTAGCATGCTTTGTTCCCCTTGAAGCTTGGTTGAACCAAATCCTTGAAGCCTATGTGATAATGATAAATGTGATAAAACCAAAGCATTAACTCTGAAAATTGAATGGCATATTAGTGTGTTTTGGGCCCATGCTTGTCTTTGTTTATATGTGATTCATTGATGGCAAAATAATTAAATAATGAAATTCATGAAAGGACTTTGAGATGTGATATGCTTATATGATTATGCTTTGCGAAAGGCAAAGGTTTGATGTTAGCTTTTCACTTATGATGTTGATATTAATGGAATGTGTGACATTGCATAGCATACAAGCATAGTGTTAGCATGTTTTGTACTACTAAGCCCTTGGCTTAGCGCGATAGTGTTGATCGCGCAGGTGATAGAGTTGATAGAGTTGAACCCGAGAGCTCATCGAGGCCGAGTGAGAGTAGACATTGAAGAGTTGATTTTGGGACTTAAAGATCAGAGAAGATTTGCCAATCATGTATAACTCTTTTAATATTTTGTAAAGTATTGTTTATAATGTGAATATATGTACATTTGTAAATATAAATATTTAAATGTTTTCCTATATGTAAATAGTTATAAATTCCGCTGCGTATTAAGTAAATATATATATTTATATATCTATTTTGTTTTTATATTATAAGTTAATTACTTATTTTCTATAATGTATAATGAGAAAGATTATAGTATCATTGGAAATGTTTTTGAATGTTAAGAAATTCGTAGCATTCCTATATTCGATGCATGTATACTACATTATGGTGTATGCAGTGTGTATGTATTGGATGTGGGGGTGTTACACTAGGTTTTGGACCTAAGGAAAATTTTGGTTCTAAAACCCGAGCTAAGTTCTGGACTGAAAAAAGATTCTAGGTTTGGGTTCTGAAACGAGGTAAGTTCTGGACTTAAAAGAGATTATAGGTTCTGGACCAAAGGATAATTTCGGTTCTGGAACCGTGTGAAGTTCTGGACTTAAAAGAGATTCTAGGTTATGGACCAAAGGAAAATTTGGGTTCTAGAACCTGAGCTAAGTTATGGACTGAGAAAAGATTCTTGTTTTGGGTTCTGGACCGAGCTAAGTTCTGGACTTAAAAGATATTCTAGGTTCTGGACCGAAGGATAATTTGGGTTCTTGATCCGAGCTAAGTTCTGGACATAGAAAAGATTCTAGGTTCTAGACCTAAGGAAAATTTGGGTTCGAGAACCCGAGCTAAGCTCTGGACTGAGAAAAGATTCTAGGTTTGGGTTCTGGACGTAGCTAAGTTCTGGACTTAAAAGAGATTCTAGGTTCTAGACCAAAGGATAATTTGGGTTCTGGACCCGAGATGTGTTTTGGACTTAATAGAGATTCTAGGTTCTGGACCTAAGAAAAATTTGGGTTCTAGAACCCGAGCTAAGTTCTGGACTGAGAAACGATTCTAGGTTTGGGTTCTTGACCGAGCTAAGTTCTAGACTTAAAAGAGATTCTAGGTTCTGGACCAAAGGACAATTTGGGTTATGGAACCGAGCTACGTTCTGGACTTAAAAGAGATTCTAGGTTCTGGACCTAAGGAAAATTTGGGTTTTAGAACCCGAGCTAAGTTTTGGACTGAGAAAAGATTCTAGGTTTGGGTTCTGGACCGAGCTAAGTTCTGGACTTAAAAGAGATTATAGGTTCTGGACCAAAGGATAATTTGGGTTCTGGACTTAAAAGAGATTCTAGGTTCTTGACCTAAGGATAATTTTTGTTCTGGACCCGAGCTATGTTCTGGACTTAAAAGAGATTCCAGGTTCTGGACATAAGGAAATTTTGGGTTCTGGACCCGAGCTAAGTTCTGGACTTAGAAGAGTTTCTAGGTTCTGGACCTAAGGAAAATTTGGCTTCTAGACCCGAGCTAAGTTCTGTCCTTTGAAGAGATTCTAGGTTCTGGACCTAAGAAAAATTTGGGTTCTAGAACCCGAGCTATGTTCTGGACTGAGAAAAGATTCTATGTTTGGGTTATGGACCGAGCTGAGATCTGGACTTAAGGGAGATTCTAGGTTCTGGACCAAAGGATAATTTGGGTTCTGGACCTGAGCTAAGTTCTGAACTTAAAAGAGATTCTAGGTTCTGGACTTAAAAGCGATTCTAGGTTCTAGACCTAAGGATAATTTGGGTGTAGACCAGATCTAAGTTCTGGACTTAAAAGAGATTCTAGGTCCTGGACCAAAGGAAAATTTGGGTTCTAGACCCGAGCTAAGTTCTGGACTTAGAAGAGATTCTAGGTTCTGGACCTAAGGAAAATTTGGGGTCTGGACCCGAGCTAAGTTCTGTACTTAGATGAGATTCTAGGTTCTGGACATAAAGGAAATTAATGTGTAGAGAGAAAGTGTATATGTTGGGTATATGGCAATATATATAACATATACATTAGTCAAAGTGGATGGTCAATGCAAGAGGATATTTATTTTTTATTTGTGAAATTACTTAAGTGGGCATATAAGTGACAAAAGCTAAGTTAAATGGATGAAGGGCATTTAGGTAATTGCTTTGTTAAAATTGCTTGGTGGAGATTTAAAGAAGAAGAAAAGGTTGACTTGTGTTGATTTTTCTTTTCTTCTCATTGTGTGGCCGGTTACCAAAGGAAGAAGAGAGGAAGAGAGGTGTTCTTGATGCTAGAATCAAATTGAAGAAGGAACCAAAGGATTTGGTTAAAGATGTGTGAAATTTCTTCATTTAAGGTAAGTACTCTCTTGTTTTCCTTTGTTATTCTTGAAGTTGTGTTTGAAGTGAATTTTGATTTGATGAGATTATAATTTGGTGTGGTTGAGATGTGTTTTTAAGTGATGAAAGTGATGGTAAATTAAATTGGTGTTGATTTTGGTTTGAGGATGGTAAGTTAAGTGGATGTTGGTTTTGAAAGAATAAGAATGATGTTGGTTTAGGGTTTTGAAGTGGTATGTGTTTAAATGTGTTGTTAATGATTTGTAAATGATAAACATGTAAAGATAAGTGTTAATAACATTGTTTATCTCCATTTGAATAAGGTTATGTTGTGTATAATATGTTTGAGTGCAACCAAAGGAGATTTGAATATGTTTAGGGTGTTGATTCATGAGTGACACGGCTAAGCAAGGAGAGACACGGCCAAGTTAAGGAAATTTGGCCATGTTGGATTGAATTTGGAGAGACACGGTCACTGTCTCAGCCGTGTCATCTGCCCGTGTCTGTTACTGGATGATTTTTGTTGAGAGACACGGCCGTGTCCCTTGCCCGTGTCTGCCACTGCCTGATTTTGGTTGAGAGACACGGCCAAGCTAGGGAAGTCCTGGCCGTGTTAGAGCTTTTGGTTGAGAGACACGGCCACAAGCTTGGCCGTGTCCCTCAAAGGTGTTAGTTGGTATTTTATTTCTTTGTTCTTCTTGCATTATTGAGTTTGAACATACATTTGATGATAATGATGATGCATATGATGCTATAGGTAAAATGTGAAGAGATTGTGTTGCATTGACTTAAATATTGAGAACTCTTGGAAGAGGAAATGTATAGTTTGATGGAGAGTAGTTCTTGAGGTAAGTACAAATTTATATGAATGCATTCTTTTACAAGATTGTGAGACTTAACACATTTAGTTATAAATGTGTTAAGTAATTTATTATATTGCTAATATAATGTGACTAATGTTACGATTTGTATAGTGTGAAAGATAAGATGATCGCTCATAAAGATATGTGTTATGTGATTTGTTATAATAAATACGTTATTGACGAATTCAAAGTATATTATGTATATACTATTGATGAGTTGTTTTAATGTGAGTTGAGGAATGATAAGAGGTAAAATCATTGTGATTGGTTGAGATGATTCAATGAAATATACGCTCTTGATGTGATGGGAATCTAAGATTGTTGAATATAATGAGGAATTGCTTTGATGTTAATGTATATTATAATGATGTGAATGATATGTTGGTTTAGTCAATGAAATTGATTATGAATATGTGAAAGATGAAGTATTATAATATGAATTGAGACATGATGATTTAAATGTGATGAGAAGCCTTTATGAATGATTATGATTATACAAATGATATTGTTAAGGCATGTTTGCCTATTTGATAATGATGAGAATGAATGGAGAAGGTAATGTTAAAAGATCTAAATGAGTGAACCTATCTGCCTCCTGCGGAACCATGCGGACCCATTGGTTGGGCAACCGAACTTGGACTACCGACCTGGTTGGGGGAAAGGTTCGATATGATCAGTATTACGTATTTATCTGCCTCCTGCGGAACCATGCGGACCCTGTGAGTGGGCAACCGAACATGGACTAGCGACCTGGTTGGGAGATAATACGTGGTTGATAGTCTTATACGTTCCTATCTGCCTCCTGCGGAACCATACGGTCCCAGTGGGATGGGCAACCGAACTTGGACAACCGACCTGGTTAGGGGAAGGATCGTTACTGATAGTTTTATACGTGCTTATCTGCCTCCTGCGGACCCCTGGGATTGGCAGTGGCCTGAGGCCCAGTGGGCAACCGACCTGGTTGGGGGAAAGTTTGTATATGACGCCATGGTTGTTGGCTATAATGATGAACTTTGTATAATATATTAGTGTCTTTGGACCCATGCTTGTGCTTGATTGCATGTGATTCTTAAATGATGAACCAAATGAATAATGTAAATGGAGACATAGAGAATTGTGAATGATATGATTGAAGCATGCCTTGATGATATGATTGAATAATAATATGTGTGTTTAGTTAATGTGAAATGTGCAAGATGTGATGATGAAATGAATTGTGGAAAACATAATGTTATGTAATAAATGATGATAATCATGAAATGTGATGTATACAATATATAAGTAAATTATTGTAAGTGAATATAGCTTGAGAAGCTATGTTGAATAATGAGTTTATGAATAAAAGAATATTATGAAGTATGATGTGTAATATATATATTGAGATATGGATTGTGAATATTAGTGAGGGATTATGGTTGGTGATAATGAGATGTATATATGTATATAATATATGAAATTAGTTGAGATATATGAAAGATGCCATTCAAAAGGAAAAACATGATAAGAAACTAATGGTACATGGAATTGTTATATTATTGTATGTTAGAATTTCTATAATGTAAGTTTATATTTTATATTTGTACTACTAAGCTCTCGGGCTTAGCGTGGATATGTAATCGCGCAGGTGACTAGGTGGAAAATATGAAGTTTTTCGTGATGCCACGAGAAGAGTAAGAGTTTGTCGAGACCAACTAGAGGGTGATGTAATATCCTCATTTATGCCCTAGAAGTCTTGGTTATATTGTTGTTGTTGTTATTGTTATAAATTGGATTGAATGTATATGATGTGTTAAGAAAAGAAGTTGGGAGGAGAATGCTTGTGTATATGTGTTTTGGAAAGAAAATAGGGTTTAGAGAGAATGGTATATGTTGTGTATATGATGATATATATAACATATAAATGGGTCAAAGGAAGAGTCAAAGGAAGAGAGATATTTTTGTGTTAAGTGTGTAATTACATATATGGGCTTATATGAGACAAAAGGTTAGTTATATGGTTAAGGGCAATTTGGTAATTGCTTGAATTGAATCACATGGTGGATATTTAAAGAAGGTTTGACTTTGTTTCTTCATCATTTTCTTCTTTCTTTCATGAAGTGGCCGGCTCCTCCATAGACAAAGGGAAGCAAGAGGTGAAGAGAGGTTCTTGATGAGTTGAGTTCAAAATTGAAGGAAGATTAAGTGTTCAAGTGTTGATTCAAGAAGTTTTTAACTAAGGTAAGATCTTCCCTTTGATTTCTTTCATTCTTTTGAAGTGGTATGGGAAGTTAATTAGGGTTTGATGATTTGATGATGAGATGTGTTTATGATTTGTTTTCAAGTGTTAAATTGGTTTTAAGTTAATAGTTTAAATAGGTGTTGTTGTTGGAAGTGGTTAATGTTGATTTTGAAAGGTGGAGAAGGATGGTGATTTTAGTGTTTTGAGATGATGTGTTTAATTGTTATATTAATGTGTTGTGAAGTAATTCTTGTGGTGAATATGTGTTTAGAACATTGATTATGTTCATTTGAAACATGTTATATGATGAATATTGTGTTTGAGTGCAATTGAGAAAGTGTTGGTTTTAGTTAAGGTTATGTGCATGGGTGACACGGCCAGAAGCCATGAAGAGACACGCCCGTGTCATTTATTTGTGTTGGCTACTGCCTCTTTTATTTTTAGAGACACGGTCGTGTCCCTCAAGTGGGCTGGGCGTGTCCCTCAAATGAGTTGAATATTGTTTGATTTCTTTGTTCTTTTTGCATGGTTTGGATTCTTCAAAGGTAGTTTGATCTCTAAACCTAAACATAAACATTTTAAACATACTTAAACCAAGGAATGACTTAATCAAACACTTGTGGATGATCCTAAAGCTATGAATAATATAAATTGTTCTTGCATTGTTGAGATTGAACAATGTTATGTTATGCATTGTGAATGGTAATGTGTTTCATGAGTAATGTGGAATGAAATGTTGATATTTATGAATGATGCTATGTGAGATATAATGTGATCATGGATGAGATAAATATACATTTGAATAATGAAGTGTTATATTGTAAAATGAAATGTGAAGCCATTGTTATTGGCTAAGGTGATTCAATGGAGATAAATGAGGCATGTTTGCCTAAATGATAATGAGAATTGAGAATGAAATCTAAATGAATTGTGTGGCTAATGTGTTATTCCATTTTCAGAGTTTGTTGTTGGTGGCATGCCTAATAAGTGTAACAATCTCTTGAAGTTAGGTTGGATTGAATCCTTGAAGCCTAATTGAGATGTTACCACCCTTGAAGCTAGGTTGGGTTAGTTCTTGAAGCCAAGTTGGGTTGAAGCTTAGCATGCTTTGCTCCCCTTGAAGCTTGGTTGAACTTAATCCTTGAAGCCTAGTTGGGTATATGATATTGATAAATGTGATAACAAACCAAAGCATTAACTCTGAAAATTGAATTGCATATTAGTGTGTCTTGGGCCCAATGCTTGTCTTTGTTTAATGAGAGTCATGATTTGTTTATTGTTATTTATGGATGATTAAATGATTAAATAATGAAGTATATGCAATGATGTTGAAATGTGATATGCATATATGTATGTTGGTTATAAAATGTAAAGGGATGTTGTTAGCTTTGCATCTATGTTGTTACATATATGATATGAATTAGAATTGACATTGTATTGCATTAAAGCATATACATTGCATGTTTTATCTTACTAAGCCCTTGGCTTAGCGCGATAGTGTTTAATCGCGCAGGTAATAGAGTTGATAGAGTTGAACCCGAGAGTTCATCAAGACCAAGTGAGAGTAGACCTTGAAGAATCCATTTTGGGAGATTAAAGATCAGAGCAAACTTGCCAATCATGTATACTTCTTTATATTTTGTAAAGAAATGTTTAATATGTAAATATGTACATATTTTATAACTTCCGCTGTGTAATATTTAAATGTATATATATAACTAATATGTTTTGTTTTATAAGTAAATGATCTACTTTTCTATAATGTATAATGATAAGAGTATTGTATCAAGTTTAAAGTGTTTTGAATGTTAAGAAAACCGTAGCATCCCTATGTTTGGTGCACTTATGCTACATTGTTGTGGTTGTAGTGTGTGTGCATTGGATATGGGGGTGTTACAGGTGATGCATACATGTATAACTTTTAATTATGATGTATTCCTGACAAGAGTGTATTTATATGTATAAATGAAGTTTTGATAAAGATAAGATTATTTATATGTAAGATCATTAAATATATAATGATTTTGTAAGTGTTCCTTAAATTAATGTATGATGGTTTTAAATTCTGTTTAAAGGTTTTTAAATTGTAACGAAAAGTGACATCTTTATACTTTATATACTTACTGTATGTATACCAGGTATATGTATAGTACTCATATGGAGTATCGGGGTGTTACAATTATTTTGGTATCAGAGCTTAGGTTTGAGATTCTCGGCCTAAGTAAAATTAAAAAGAGAAAGTAAAGAGAATTAAGAAGAAAAGTTTTGGAAATGAAATTTATAATACATGCATATGCATTCATACCTAGGTTGGTCTCGGATGTGGCATTATGTGATTTGTAATGTAATTGAATTTGATGAGATGAATAATAGCATGTGGATGAAGTTCTACATGAGAGGAAAATTAAAGAAATGATAATTAATATAAGCTTAATTGATAAAATGAATAATGGAAGTTTATTTAAGGAAAGTGAATATTGAAATATTGATTGCTGAGGTGTGGTTGTAATATAAAGAAATGATATGGATTTATATAAATTTAATTGAAAATATATATATATATATATATGGAAATTTTTGTAAGTAAAGTGAAGTGTTAAATGTGTTGAAGTATAAAGAAATGAAAAGGAGAATAAAGTTGAAAATGAGTTGAAAACAAAATCAAGATTTGAGTATGTACTCTTTTTTCTACACTTTGAATCTCTTTATAATAAAGTTTATGTTGAGTTTGCTAGATAAGGGAAATAATGTTGGATTGTTAATATTGAAAGATATGTTATTAAAATAAAGAGAGTATGGTGAAATATTGAATGAGTTAATTAATATAGACAAAGTGTGATTATTTAAAGTTTGAGGTATATATATATAAAGTTAAGGTTTTGTTTAAAGGAAAAAGAGATGATATTGGTTAAGTAAGAATATAAATTGGTATTGTTATTTTAATGTAAACATTGTGAATTCAATGTTAGAATTGTGAGATGCTTGGATTTTGTGAAAGCTCATGGTAATGGTGGTAATATGTGATATTTGAGATTTTTGAAATGAGCTTGATAATTGTGAAAATTATATGTTTTGATAATGCTTTGTGATATATATATATATATAAGATGAGTTTGGCAAATGGAAGTTTAAGCAAAGTAGTAAGTTGAAAAGTTAAAGTTTTAGTGGAATTTGATAAAGATTATTGGGATATTGATAGTTTAATGTGTATTCAATACATGAGCTAGGTGAAATGACTAATATTGCATATGAAAGTATTATGAATTGAGTAATATTGGACCGTGGGAATTGTTATAGTGATCATTGAACTTGATGATTATCTGATATTTAAAGTCCCAAGGTAATCACGTATGGAAAGTTCTATGTAAATATATATTATAAGAGATTGTAAAAGGATTAGAAGTGAAGTGACAAATAAAAATTTTATAAGAACTGCATACGATTGAATATGTATATGGTAAGATTGTTGAAACATGAATTAAGTTGATAAAGATCATATAATCGGGTGCAAATTGGTTTGAAACAAAGTTGGAATGTATTAACTTTTGATATAGCAAAAGTGTAAAGAAGGAATATGTAATTCTTGAGATACACCTTTGCCTTGTATTTGTAAAGATTGAGAATAAGATTATATAAAGAACAGTACTGATTTGAAAGTCCCAAGCTTGAATATTAATCTTTTAAAGCCATGTGTTTTGTTCAGTATATTTGATCGGTTAATTTTGTTATCTATGGATTTGGGTCTTAGATTAAATGATTGTAATACAGATTGGGTGAGATTGAAAATTTTGTTTGAGAAGTATAGTTAAAAGTTATGATGGATAAAGTTGTACTTTATCATTTTATGTTAAGAATTGGGTTATAATTATGAAGGTAAAGAGAGAAAAGGAAGTTATGGAAATGTTTTGAGTTATGGAAAATATGACAAAAAGGTAATCAAAATAAATATAATAATGATATGATATGTGAATAGATATTAAAAGGGAGAAAATATAAAATGTGACTGAGAATTATACTGAATATGTTTATGGTATATAATGAATAAATGAATAGACTTGAGATTTAATATGTATAGTTGCACTAAGAGTATAATTATTTACATGATAATGTATATGATGCAAAATTGTAAAGTGTGATTGGACATGAATGAATGGAGTTATAATAGTGATAAATCATGATAAAAAGGGAAAAGATTGGTTATTTATAAAATAAGTTGAAAGGTAATGTATTAATATGTAAGTTAAGTGAAAAGCATGCTAAAGAAGTAACTCCATTTGTGAAAAATAAAGATCTGGTTATCCCTTGAGGGTTGATAAATGTCTATTTAGACAGTGATAGTAATGATGGAATAATTAATACTCAGATATGATGACTCAAGTATGATGTGAAGCCATTGTGATTGGCTATGATGATTCAATTGAAAGAAATAAGGCATGATTGCCTATGTGTTTATGAAATGTGAATTGAGAAAGAGAATGATAAAGAAGTGAATGAATTTATTTTGTGTGTTAATATGTTATTCAATTTCAGAGTTCTGGATTTGGTGGCATGCCTATAATATGTGAAAAGTAACAGTCTTGCCGGGTTGAGGACCTTCTCGAGTTTAACCGAGATGATGGTCCAAGAGACTGGGTCTGTTACGCTATCCATGGATAGAGATATGAGATATATTGCCTACGGGCTTGATCATTGTGATTAGGGACCAATGCAGTAACTCTGAACTTTGAATAGCATATTAGTGTCTTATGGGGCTGAGCCTGTCTTGGTTGTTAATGTGATATACAAATGTTGAAATAAATGAGTAATGAGATCTATGGTTGCCTTTGCTGGGAAATGTGAATTATGATTGGTAAATTGTGAATATAAAATAATGTTATGAAATAGGAAGTGTAATGAGTTCTTTTTAATGTTTGATCAATGAAGTAATAAGATATATAAACATATAGAATGATGAGTTATGGAATTTTGAGAAGATGATTGATTCTAAAGGGAAGAGTTGAAGGTATATAATTTGATGACATAATAACTTAAATATATAATTAATTCCATATGGAAGTTAAGATAGTATTTGGTTAAGAATGGATTGTTACGGTACTGATAATTTCGAGGACGAAATTATTTAAGGGGGAGAGAATTGTAATATCCCAATGTATGCCCTAGAAGTTTGGATATATTTGTTGTTTGTTTGAATTATGTGTATATGTTATGTTGATAAGAAAAGAAATTGAAAAGAGAATGTTTAGGTATTGTTTAAAAAAAAAAGGAAATTAATGTGTAGAGAGAAAGTGTATATGTTGGGTATATGGCAATATATATAACATATACATTAGTCAAAGTGGATGGTCAATGCAAGAGGATATTTATTTGTTATTTGTGAAATTACTTAAGTGGGCATATAAGTGACAAAAGCTAAGTTAAATGGATGAAGGGCATTTAGGTAATTGCTTTGTTAAAATTGCTTGGTGGAGATTTAAAGAAGAAGAAAAGGTTGACTTGTGTTGATTTTTCTTTTCTTCTCATTGTGTGGCCGGTTACCAAAGGAAGAAGAGAGGAAGAGAGGTGTTCTTGATGCTAGAATCAAATTGAAGAAGGAACCAAAGGATTTGGTTAAAGATGTGTGAAATTTCTTCATTTAAGGTAAGTACTCTCTTGTTTTCCTTTGTTATTCTTGAAGTTGTGTTTGAAGTGAATTTTGATTTGATGAGATTATAATTTGGTGTGGTTGAGATGTGTTTTTAAGTGATGAAAGTGATGGTAAATTAAATTGGTGTTGATTTTGGTTTGAGGATGGTAAGTTAAGTGGATGTTGGTTTTGAAAGAATAAGAATGATGTTGGTTTAGGGTTTTGAAGTGGTATGTGTTTAAATGTGTTGTTAATGATTTGTAAATGATAAACATGTAAAGATAAGTGTTAATAACATTGTTTATCTCCATTTGAATAAGGTTATGTTGTGTATAATATGTTTGAGTGCAACCAAAGGAGATTTGAATATGTTTAGGGTGTTGATTCATGAGTGACACGGCTAAGCAAGGAGAGACACGGACAAGTTAAGGAAATTTGGCCATGTTGGATTGAATTTGGAGAGACACGGTCACTGTCTCAGCCGTGTCATCTGCCCGTGTCTGTTACTGGATTATTTTTGTTGAGAGACACGGCCGTGTCCCTTGCCCGTGTCTGCCACTGCCTGATTTTGGTTGAGAGACACGGCCAAGCTAGGGAAGTCCTGGCCGTGTTAGAGCTTTTGGTTGAGAGACACGGCCACAAGCTTGGCCGTGTCCCTCAAAGGTGTTAGTTGGTATTTTATTTCTTTGTTCTTCTTGCATTATTGAGTTTGAACATACATTTGATGATAATGATGATGCATATGATGCTATAGGTAAAATGTGAAGAGATTGTGTTGCATTGACTTAAATATTGAGAACTCTTGGAAGAGGAAATGTATAGTTTGATGGACAGTAGTTCTTAAGGTAAGTACAAATTTATATGAATGCATTCTTTTACAAGATTGTTAGACTTAACACATTTAGTTATAAATGTGTTAAGTAATTTATTATATTGCTAATATAATGTGACTAAAGTTACGATTTGTATAGTGTGAAAGATAAGATA
This sequence comes from Garcia nutans, assembly GCA_947685225.1. Taxonomy (NCBI): domain Eukaryota; kingdom Viridiplantae; phylum Streptophyta; class Magnoliopsida; order Malpighiales; family Euphorbiaceae; genus Garcia; species Garcia nutans. The sequence continues at coordinate 16,480,201 of CANTUV010000032.1, forward strand.
ATCGCTCATAAAGATATGTGTTATGTGATTTGTTATAATAAATACGTTATTGACGAATTCAAAGTATATTATGTATATACTATTGATGAGTTGTTTTAATGTGAGTTGAGGAATGATAAGAGGTAAAATCATTGTGATTGGTTGAGATGATTCAATGAAATATACGCTCTTGATGTGATGGGAATCTAAGATTGTTGAATATAATGAGGAATTGCTTTGATGTTAATGTATATTATAATGATGTGAATGATATGTTGGTTTAGTCAATGAAATTGATTATGAATATGTGAAAGATGAAGTATTACAATGTGAATTGAGACATGATGATTTAAATGTGATGAGAAGCCTTTATGAATGATTATGATTATACAAATGATATTGTTAAGGCATGTTTGCCTATTTGATAATGATGAGAATGAATGGAGAAGGTAATGTTAAAAGATCTAAATGAGTGAACCTATCTGCCTCCTGCGGAACCATGCGGACCCATTGGTTGGGCAACCGAACTTGGACTACCGACCTGGTTGGGGCAAAGGTTCGATATGATCAGTATTACGTATTTATCTGCCTCCTGCGGAACCATGCGGACCCTGTGAGTGGGCAACCGAACATGGACTACCGACCTGGTTGGGGGATAATACGTGGTTGATAGTCTTATACGTTCCTATCTGCCTCCTGCGGAACCATGCGGACCCAGTGGGATGGGCAACCGAACTTGGACAACCTACCTGGTTGGGGGAAGGATCGTTACTGATAGTTTTATACGTGCTTATCTGCCTCCTGCGGACCCCTGGTATTGGCAGTGGCCTGAGGCCCAGTGGGCAACCGACCTGGTTGGGGGAAAGTTTGTATATGACGCCATGGTTGTTGGCTATAATGATGAACTTTGTATAATATATTAGTGTCTTTGGACCCATGCTTGTGCTTGATTGCATGTGATTCTTAAATGATGAACCAAATGAATAATGTAAATGAAGACATAGAGAATTGTGAATGATATGATTGAAGCATGCCTTGATGATATGATTGAATAATAATATGTGTGTTTAGTTAATGTGAAATGTGCAAGATGTGATGATGAAATGAATTGTGGAAAACATAATGTTATGTAATAAATGATGATAATCATGAAATGTGATGTATACAATATATAAGTAAATTATTGTAAGTGAATATAGCTTGAGAAGCTATGTTGAATAATGAGTTTATGAATAAAAGAATATTATGAAGTATGATGTGTAATATATATATTGAGATATGGATTGTGAATATTAGTGAGGGATTGTGGTTGGTGATAATGAGATGTATATATGTATATAATATATGAAATTAGTCGAGATATATGAAAGGTGCCATTCAAAAGGAAAAACATGATAAGAAACTAATGGTACATGGAATTGTTATATTATTGTATGTTAGAATTTCTATAATGTAAGTTTATATTTTATATTTGTACTACTAAGCTCTCGGGCTTAGCGCGGATGTGTAATCGCGCAGGTGACTAGGTGGAAAATATGAAGTTTTTCGTGATGCCACGAGAAGAGTAAGAGTTTATCGAGACCAACTAGAGGGTGATGCATACATGTATAACTTTTAATTATGGTGTATTCCTGACAAGAGTGTATTTATATGTATAAATGAAGTTTTGATAAAGATAAGATTATTTATATGTAAGATCATTAAATGTATAATGATTTTGTAAGTGTTCCTTAAATTAATGTATGATGGTTTTAAATTCTGTTTAAAGGTTTTTAAATTGTAACGAAAAGTGACATCTTTATACTTTATATACTTACTCTATGTATACCAGGTATATGTATAGTACTCATATGGAGTATCGGGGTGTTACAGCCTGGGTTTCTCCGCTAGCTTGGGCTGGGTCTGGAATGGCCTGGAGGGCCCTGGGTCAGCTGTTACAGGCTTAACATAATGCATATAATGTATTTACACCATTTCATAATTAATAACATAATGTATTTGAAAACTCTAATAACAATGTAGCTTAGCACATTTTTACTATCAAAATGTGCTAAGCCAAATCAAAGGCAAAAGTGTTATAAATCATCAAAGTATGTACATATCTCTCCAAAACAAGAATATGAGTTAACACTCCATTTCACTTCTAATTCTCTTATTTCCCTTAACCACTTAGTTGTAGGAATTTGGTTTCACTCACTTCTTAATCAAAAGATGAGTGTATAAAATTATCTAGAATCACATTTTAACATACTTTAACTAGTAACAATCAATTTGGCATCATTCCTTCAAATTACAAAAATTGTTGTAACCCCCTTTAATTCTAGGAATATATTCTAACCAATTCTAATTCATATTTTTAGTTCAATTATATCTTTAAGAACATATTTTAACTTTGTTTAAGCAATTAAATTTATCCTAACTCAATTATTTATCAAGTTCCCATGAAACCCTAAATCACCTTCTTCTTCATCCAAACTTACACCAAACCAAAGCAAATCCATTATCTAATCTTAAAATCATCATTGTCACATCAAAATAAACATCATATATACTCATTTAACCAATTATCCTAGCTTCTTGCAAATTTCCATATTTCACGTAATTCAAAATTTCCATAAAACTCTTTAAATTTTCAAGAAAGCTTACCTTATAGTTGAGCTTTCCTTAAGATTTCCTTAATTTCTTGTAAGAACTTGTTGGAAATTATAAATTGAAGAAGAAAATCTCCTCCCTTCAACCATGGGAGAATTCGAGTAAAAGCTAGAAGAAGAAGAAGACTTAAATAAAATTTTGACTTTTATTTCTCTTTCATTTTTAGCCATATATACATTATTTAATTATTTTAATTAATTAATTAATTAATTATTTTAAAATTCAATTTTTATCTTCCATTCATTTTAATAAGTGAACAGGTATATGATAATGAATTGTTTATTATGGAAGTATATTGAGGATTTATTAAAATGATTTATAATATAGGTTAAGTCAAGATTGACTATGAGTAAGTATGAATTTAAATGTTGTTCCTTGTATTGAGCAATTAAAATGTAAATCTATATAAACATATTACTAAGTTAAAAAGAGTTGAGGTTATGTATGCAATCCATATTTGGTTGCACAATTGAGATATGTTCATTAATTTGTTATGTGGAAATGGATATTATGAGAAAGGGTAATAAACGTGTTTTTGGAATATTTAAGGTGGATGCAAAAATTTCGTAAATAGATATAAGATAATTGTCTAATAAATAAAATTTTAATTTATTTCATGAAAGATAGTTGATTGATTAGCCAAGATATGATCCAATGGTTCTAAGTGGATGGAATAAATTAAAATATAAGGAGTGAATTGTGGGAGTATTTGTAATTGATATTAGATTATCAAAAAAATTGAAAGCTAATGACAGAAATAATTTGAAATGGACCGGTACGATATTATTTTGACACGGCTGAGTTTTTGAATGAAATTTTGAATTGGTTTATACCATATAAATGGTTAGTTTAATGGTATTTGAACATTTAATGATAGGTAATGACTAGTAATTGATTAATGATTGGAAGTATGGATTTGAAATTTAATTGTATGTTTGGAGAACTAGGAATTATATGTACATTGGATATAGGTAAGTGAAGAGTTAATATTTATTATTAATTTTTAATATGGTAATTGTAAAAAAAAAATTGATTAAAAGTGATACAAATGATACAAATGCCACCCAAGATGGTCAAGTGAGCAAAATAGATAATTTGAAGTTGTTTGCAAACAAGGAACAAGACCAAGATAGAACAAACCTTTCAAAAAAAATCCAAAAGTTAACACGACCAACCATCTTGGTCGTGTTTATCACCGTGTCCAACCTCACTTTAAAGTATATTTTTCACAGACCTGGACATGGCCAGTCATCTTGGCCGTGTCTGCAAACCATGTCAGTCCTTATAAATTCCTAAAATTTCCACAGACCCGGACACGACCAATCATCTTGGCCGTGTCACCTAGCCATGTCAAAACCCTAGTTTTTCATTAGCAACCATGCCCATGAATCTTGCTATGTCATCAAACACGACCAACTCCAATTCGATCTTGGTTGTGTCCCCTACACCTCCTCGTAAACTGCTTCAAATTTTTAAGCAACATGGCCACGAAAATCACATCTTGGCTGTGACACTCGATCCATATATTTAAAATGCCCTATTTCTTTTTCATTTTCTCCATTTTTAAACCCTAGCTAAACCCCCCTCTCTTTATTTCTCTCTCTATTCATCACCATAGACACGACCAAGAGACCTCCCAAAACTCCAAACCTATACATTTTCCATCAAAATCCATTGTTTTCTTCACCAAATCAAAAGAAAAACTCTTCTCCCCCATTAAAATCAACATAATCATGCCAAGAATAAAGATTTGCTCTTGCCACCAAAGAAGAGCTCCTCTACCATCAAGCTCTTCATCTTCCTCAAAGAGAATGGCGATTCGAGGAAGAGGTTTCTTCCCTTCAAGGTATGTAAGTGAAGATTCCTTAAATGCTTTGCAAATTAAGGATAGTTTTGAGGTTTATGTGAGAAATTTGCATTGGGAAAAGTTTGTTAGTCTTAGACCCTTGCAATTTTAAGAGCTTACTCTTGAGTTTGTTTCCTCCTTGAAGATACAAAGAGATGAATCCAAGCTTGCCTCTAGGTTGAGTTTTAAATTGAATGGGAAACAACATTCTATTTCAATTGAACAATGGAATGATATCTTTAGGTTTTCTCTTGATGGGCATAAATCTATACCTAAAGATTTCAATCAACAACTCGTATGGGAAGAGATAGGCATAGGAAATTATGAAGCAAAATCTTCCAAATTAACTCAATTGAGAAACCCCACATTGAGATATTTACATCGATTTATGGCATGTTCTTTTTCTGCAAGAAAAGAGAGTTTTGGGGTGGTTAAAGTCAATGAACTGCTTTTACTTTGGTGTGCTCATAAGGCAATTCTAGTTTGCTCTATATTTTGGTTGGTCAACGTTCTTGATAGTGTGGTGAGTAGGGGAAAAGGGGCTATATGTATTGGAGGGGTAGTCACTGCATTAACACTTGCATTAGACAATAATTTTAATGTTGAAACTTGTGGAATGCAAGAATCTTTGGTTGTGACATGTTAGACATAACCACTTTAGAAAAGATGAAAATGATCAAGAAAGATGGAGGGCGAGTTGTTATGGCTTCAGGCGAACCTAGTACTCGAGATGAAAGCCAGAAGCAGCCTTGAGTCGATGATGACTCTGATTCTAATTCGTTAGACCTAAATGAAGATGCTCCCATATGGGACAATGAGGAATTACTAAGTAGGATTGAAGCACTTGAGGAGAAAGTGGACATAATCATAAGCAAGTACTTGACTAGCTGGAACTTATCAACAACAACTTGGCTACGATTCTTAGCCTCCATTCAACATCGTCTTCGCAGCCTCCACCCTAATGACTTACGCTTGATACTTGCACAATATTTAGTTTCTTTATTTTATCTAGTTGTCATCGTTTCATTTCTTTAGTTTTTACATTATGTTATGGTATTTGTTTTCATAACTTATAGTACTATGTGTTTGTTGTGTTAAATTTTATCTCTTTATGAACAATTTGCTTGTGTTTTAAGCAAGGTTCAAGAAGCAATTTGTACCTCACATTGGAATAATTGAAATAGGTACTTTCTTAACTTTTTCCTCTTTTGTCATTGCTCATTCACATTGGGGACAAAGTGAACCCTTAAGTGTGGGGTGTAAATTTAAAATATTTGCTTTGCTTTGTTTTTAATCCCTTTTCCCTTTTTCACATTTGTTAAATTTTATGATGGTTAAAATCAATTTTCTTGTTTTTCTTTAATATATGTATACCTTGTTTTTAGTAGTTACAAGATTATGGATAGATGGACCTTGGAATTTTTGAAGCATTAAATTGAGAATTAAATAGAATTAATATTTATTATCAATTTTGATGGAATTTCTTTGCAACTACCTTTAAACTTGCAAGAATTGAGCTTACATAAGTTGGATACCAACTTAATTCTTCTTTTTGAGTGAGCACCCAGGGTCGAATTGTTACTAGAACTTGCTTAAAAATTCATTTCAAGGCCACATAAAAATTTTCAATTAGGCATCAACGTGACTAAGGCACTTATGAAAAAACCATTTAGCTTAAAAAGCCAACCCTATTACATCCTTAGTAAGACAACTTTGAGCCTATCTCATGTTCCCATTTCCTTCTTCTACACAAAAACATTAACCCTAAAACATGTTCTACCAAGCTTTGCCCCTTCATTAGGAACAAGAGCACTCGAGCAAATTAGTAATTTAAGTAATATTGTGAATTAAGTGTGGGGTTAATGAAAGTAGGTTGAAGTTGTAAAATAAATCTTCCTAAAAGTGCAAGGTTCATCATATATCATTGAAGCCAAAATGTGGGATCAATTCAAATAAATTACTAAAAAAAAGAAGAAGAAAAAAAAATCTTATAGCAAAAGGGAATAATCTAATTTTTCTACATAAAGAGTATTGAATATTTGGGAAGTTATTGTCATAAATATTGCCTCATTTTTTAAGTTCTCTTGAATCTATTGATTTAGTTTACATTCCCAAAATATCTTACCTCAACCCTAAGCCCCGTTACAACCAATAAAAGACCTTATAATTGATTCTTAACAATAATTTAGTGGCGAAGACTTAATTCTTAAATCAATCCTATGGGAGCATTCAGTCACAGGATGTATAGAGTGAAAACACTGTCCCATTCAAAACACTTGAGAGATTTAGTGAAAGAGTGCCACTAGGGTTTGAATGAAAAGCCATCAAATTGTGTAAGTATCCATTTTGTGAAATTCAGAAATGAGTGTGGAAATTATGAAAATGGAAGTCTTGAAGTAATCTTGCATCCATTAAATTCTCATCTTATTTTGTGACTTTTCTTGAGGACAAGCAAAGAATTAAGTGTGGGGTAATTGTTTTAATCATAAATATATGTATTTTTAGATTGTTTTATTTGATCTTTAGCTACTTTTTTAATGTTTTGTTGAAGTTGTTGCAAGGTATTTAAGCAAAAGTAAAATGGTTTAGAAAAGGAAGTGGAAGATGCTAAGCCTAGCAATAGAGGGGATTGAAAGATGAAGATTAAGCTAAAAAAAAAGAGATGCCTCATAGAATAAAACATGGGCAGAGTGTGAGCGGGGATTTTCACCCCCACTCTCGGTGGAATGGTTCTTGCGACTTCGGCACTGTTTAGGCTCGGGGCCTTAGAGAGCACGAACCTAAGTCCGGAGAAAATGGAGTCGCCGCCCGGACGGGCCGGGAAACAAGAAAGGGGTGGATGACTCAATTCCTAAGGAATCCCCAACCCCCTAAAGGGTTCGGAAAGTTGGGTACGTGTGGGGAAGGTGAGAAATGGCCCAGCACCCCCACAACGCCCGGTTCATTGGAACCGGCCTCCTTTACAGGTCTTAATATTATAAAATTATTAAGTATAATAACATTATCCATACTACACACAATTAAAAGAAAGCATCATTATATTAAAATCAAAGCAATGTCCAAACGAAACAAAACAAATAAATGGACACCCATCCAAGGATGGAAACATGTCCTTACATCACATGCCTAGATAGGACACCCACCAAAAGGTAGAAACATGCCCTTTACAAAGGTTCTAAAATAGAAAAGAAAATTAAATTACATGATGTTTAACTAATGAGGTACCCATCAAGTGGAAACATACCTCTTACAACTTTTGGAAATCTAAATTAATTGATAAAAGTAAATAATCATCCATAATAAATAAATCAAAAAGTATTTAAATATCAAGATATAAAATAAACATCCATCCATGATAAATTAAATAAATCAAGTATTGAATTCAAATAAATTAAAGCATAAGAAATAAATTAAAGCACAATCAAGTATGGAATTGAATGAAGCAAATAAAAGTTCAAGTATAGCGACTACTTCCATTTAGGGTTTTTTTATCTCATGTGTTAAGGTTTTGGAAATTTCTAAAATTAAGCTACTGTGACTTTTGATGGAATTAAAATAAATTAGGGTTTTATGTTTTAAAAGGTCGGTAAGACTCTTTAATTAAACAAATTAAGGTTTGAATGGTGAAATCATGAAACTAGGGTTTTGAATACCTTAAAATACTTAAATTTGTGATTTGTGATTATTGAATTTTAAGCTACTGTGCAATTTTTGAGTTTTTATGTTTTGATGTTTTTTTATGTTTTAAAGGGATTAGGGTTCATAAAAATTAGGGTTTAAGGTTTTAAAGGGGTTAGGGTTCATTGTTTTAGGTTTAAAAGATGAATTTTGAATTTTGGCTTTGAAATTAGGGTTCACGGGTAATGAATTTGAATTAGAGTTTTAAAAAGCAATTTGATGATTTATGAAGTTTTATGAATTTAAACACGTGGATTGAAGTTTTTATAAGTAGAAAAGATGTTTTTTAAGGCTTTTTGAATGAAATAGAACCTACTTTAAAATCTTAAAAGAAACAGATTTTGATTTTGATTTTGTTGAAAATTATGTTCAATTAAAGTTTTAAGATTTTTAAGAAGAAAAAATAACAATTTTAAGTCTTTTTAGAGAAGAAGGTCACATTTTAGTGTTTTAATCTTGGAAAAATCAAATTAAAGCTCTAAAATTTTTTATTCAAAGAACCTTAAATTTTATAGAATTGGCTACTGTGTAACATAAATCAAAAAGAATTTAACATACCTTCTTTTGTTGATTCTCCAAAAAAATAACTCTTCTTGGATGAACTAGCTCCAAAGACAAGCCTTTGTTGCCTTTTCACCTTTATTTCGTGCTGTTGTTGCCTTTTAAAATCACTTGAATTGAATTTCCCTTTTCCTTCACTAATTTGGTTTCAAAACCTCAAGCTACTGTGAAAATTTCTTTCTCCTTTGATTTGGTTTAATTAGTCCTTATTTATAGTGGTTTTAGGTTCTTTATTCCTAATTCCCCACGGCAATTAATATTAATAAAAAAATAAATTAAAACCTAATTGAATTAGGTTTCAAAAATTTGGAAAAAAAAAAAATTTTGCTCGCGGGCCCGTGGCTGGGGCCAGTCTGCGTGCCAGCCTGTAGCCGGAGGAAATTCCTGCGGGAAAGTTATTTCGCCCGCAGCCCCCGCAGAAAATTCCTGCCGGCGAAGGTTTTGCCCGCAGGATTTTCCTGCGGGGCAAAACCCCCTCGGGCCAGTGCGACTGTTTTTTGCTGCCGATTTTTTTCCTACTCCGATTTTTATTTTTATTTTTATTTTTTGATTTTTATTTGTTTATTTTTATTTTTATTAATAAAAATTTGATACTAAGGTAAAAATTATTTAATTAAAATTATTTTGGACCAATTAAACAACAAAAATCATTTTAAACCAAATAAAACATAATGGACCGGATTGGGTAAAAAATTAAGGGTCTACACAGAGTCTTGGCCGTGTACCTCCTTAAAAATTGAATACTATCATGCAGAAGGCGACGCGGGAAGACATCTTGGCCGTGTCATAGAACACAACCAGTTTTATCAACATCTTGGCCTTGTCATTCAACAAGCAAAAGAAGAGCAAGAGCAAGTTTTGGTAGAAGAGAACAAGTTAAAAAATCTTGGCCGTGTAATCTACCCGTGTCACTTCACACGGCCAAGAAAACACTTTCTTAGCCGTGTCCTACTCCAAAGTTGCAAGATTCTTCAAATGGGCAGTAAAGGACACATTTAAATTTCTTGGCCTTGCCCAATGTTGAAAATGAAAGACACGGCCAAGACAAGATAATCTAGGCCGTGTCTCTCAAATGAATGAACAAAAATGAATGAGCTAAAAATTAGAGACAAAGAGAAGTGGTCAGATGAATATGATGGGTGGATAATTTTTTAAATATAAAAAGATGAGCTTGCTTGGAATTGTTGGGGGATAAAAGGGAATGGCACTTTAAGAAATACTACTTTTATTCCAAAAAGAGAAGGGACTTTGAATTTAAAAAGGGGCATCAAAGAAAGAAAAGCAAGGGAGGGGAGAGATCACAAAAGAGTTCTCTGAAAAGGTTTTAACCATTCTTTGTCATGTCTCTCAGAGAGTCTTGGGTAGAGCTACTAAAGGCAAGAGAGAGACAAGGTTAAATTGGGGTTCTTAGAAGCAAGGTTCTTTGGAAAAGCTCTTGGGAGGAGATTTAAGGATTCATTATCAATCTCAAGCAAGGTGGAGGAAGATCAAAAGGAGATTACCCCTAGTCTTCCTAAAATTGGGTTTTTCTAGTTTCTAAATTAGTTCAATTAATTCATTTCCCGATTTTTGTTGATTGTTATGAACATTAATATTTCAATGGATATTTCTGATTTGATTTATATTGAAATGAATATGTATTTTAATTTGATGAAGATGAGATAAATTATCCATGCCTAGGGTTTGTAGTAGATTTGATTAAATGGCTTGATTTGATAATTCCATTAATACACCTTGTTGTTGGTTGATTGTATTGGATTAAATGTTAGGTTGATAGATTAGCCACCTATTGATCTATAGATATTGAATGATGGACTGAGAGATGAAATTTGATATTGGAACTATACAATTAACCACCCTAAGAATGAATTAGAAATATAAGTTTTAGGGTTCTCTTAATTTGCAAATTCAAAATAATTGGTTGTTGATAATTCATGAATGTGAAAACTAATGAATTAGTAATTGACTAATTAAACTCAAGGAATAAATTAAATTACAAGGTTATATTAATGGGCAATTAGAGAATCAAGCTTTAATCAAATTGATCTATAATCCTAGGTATCTTTCCAAGAATTAAACCAATTCTAAGCACACCGATAATTATTTTCTTGCAACTTTACTTTTACTATGATTTCAACACTATTGCAAACTCTACACACTTATCCTTTTTAATTATTGTGTTTAAATCGAGCTATTGCAAAATAATTCCTTCCTTGTGAGACGACCTTGGAGCGATCACCGTTGCTACAACTACCTTGTATACTTACGAGTGTCACTTTGTAGTAGTAATTAACCGAGTATAACATCATGGCCTTAAAAGTAAGGCTGCCTATGGACATTTTATTGGGAGGCAGTGTTAGTTTGAAAGCCATGAGAGTAGAACTAGAATGCCACAACAGTGGGCTTAATTACTAAAGTTTGGCAGTAGCATTTCATAACCCATGGGCGTGGGCTTGTCACACCATGGTCATAGGCTTGGTTTATTAATTGGACAGTATTGTTTCTTAGAACATGGGCGTGGCCTTTAGGCAGGCACAACCGTGCCATTTGGTTTTAAAAGAAAAGTGTTTTGTGATATTGAAAAACATGGAAATAAGATATAAATGATATTTATATGTGAGAAACAAGACAAGAATGTAAAATGAGAAAAAGATATAAGATGATAAATATGTGTTCTATATTACCTTATATTATAACTAGTTCTAGAAGATTGTGTTTGGCAGTATTTAGCGTGTCATACGCCGGTGGGGTGAGACACATGGGTGTCACAAAGATGATTATGCCCTTGGGAGAGACACGTTGGTGTCACAGAGAAGATTACGGCCATGGGAGAGACACAATGGTGTTACATATATGATTATGTTGTTGGGTGAGAAATAATGGTATCATAAATATAGTTACACCCCATAAGTGAGACACATTGGTATCATTATTGTTGAGATAGGCCAAAATAATATTTCTGACACTAGATTATTATCTAAGGATTTTTAGGCCCAATGTGTATGCTGATGATTGTGATTTGTTAATGATTTATATGACATTAAGACATGATGCATTCTATTACATTATTATTCTTCACTATTAAAGTATGTGCCATTTCACTAGTAGCTTAGCATGATTTGTTCATCATGCAAGTGACAAGGTAGAGGCTAAGATCCCTACTAGACCAGGCCAAGTCTATATTAGTGGGTTGGTACTAGAAGTTCAATTTTTTCCACCAAACCATAGCCATTGACATAGCATGTAAATATTCATTTTGCTAATCATGAGTGGGGATTTTCGCCCCCACTCCTGGTGGAATGGCTATTGCGACTTCAGCACTGTTAGGCTCAGGTCCTTAGAGAATACGGATCTAAACCCATATAAAATGGAGTCACCACTCGGATGATTTGAAAAGATAGAAAGGGGTGGATGACTCGATTCCTAAGGAATCCCCAACCCCCTATTGAGTTTGAAAAGTTGGGTATGTATGGGGAAGGTGAGAATGACCTAGCACCCCCATAATGTCCGATTCATTAGAACCGGCCTCCCTTTCAGGTCTAAATATTATTAAATTCTTAGCTTATTGAAATATCATCCATACTACATGAATTAAAAATAAATAAACATTCATTATTTTAAAATCAAAGAAAGTCCAACCAAACAAATAAAAATGGGCACCCATACGAGATGGAAACATGCCCTTAAAACCATTGGCCAATGTCCAAAGCTAAAATAAAATAGGACACCCACTGTTTGGTGGAAACATGTCCTTTTACATTAATCCAAAACTCAAAATAAATTAAATTACATTGAACTTAACTAATGAGGTACCCACAAAGTGAAAAAAACCTCTTATAACCTCGAAATCAAAGTAACCAATATTAAAACAATTAACCAAATAAATTAAACCATTCAAATGTTCACAATAATTAAAGGCAAACCATCCATTATAAATCAAATAAAATAAATCATCCATCGTGACTATGTAATGAATTGAATAATTAAATCTAGGTTTTAACGTCATATTGAACAACAGATATACAAAAACTAGGGTTTTAAAACATGAGTTAGGGTTTTTAAGGTTTAGAATGCTAAATTAGTGTTTTAGGGTTTTGAAAAACATGATTAGGGTTTTTAGAAGATTAAAACATGTATTTAGGGTTTTAGGATGAAAATTAGGGTTTTGATATAAAATTAGGGTTTTTAGGGTTAAAACATAATTTTTGAATTTTAAAATGACAATTAGGGTTTTGGTTTAGAATTAGGGTTTTGATTATTGAAAGCCAGGGTTTTATGAGATTAGGTTGTGAAACTATAATTTGAGATTTTGGCCTGTAAAACATGTAAATAAGGTTTTGGGTAATTATGCTAGATGTTTAAATTAAATCCTAAGTTAATGGACACTTGAAACAAATGAATTATTGATTAACTAAGTCGTTGGGCAAAACAATGTTGAATGAATTAAGCTACGGTGACTTTAAAACCAATGAAAGCAATCTACGTGACATGAAAAATAAAAAATGATTAAGACCATAATCAAAGCAATTTCTATTAAATTTAAAAGGATAAAAATGTACTTTCATTTATTGGCTCCACCAAAGCGGAGAGTGTTGGTTGAGTGAAGCATTTGCCTGAGGCAATTGTTATGTATTGATCTCCGTTTAATTGTTGTTGCTGCTTATTTTTTAGTAATTGTGGCTGCTCAAGGTTCTTTGATAATCCTCTACCCAAAAGGTCCTTCTTCTTAAATTTTAAACCTGTATTTATAATAACATATTAGGTTAAAGCAGTACGTGACTGAGCTTAATCAAAGCCTAATTAGGATTTTCAATTTAGGTGCGGTTCAAATTAAAACCCAAAGTGAGAATCATATGAGCTTGTTTAATTCAATATGGACTAACTATATCGAATTGGTTTGCATCCAATTTGATGTGGATGGTGTCCATATCGAATTGGATGCATTCCAATTCAATATGGAGCCATCCATATCTAATTAGATGGCCTCCAATTCAATATGGGTGTTGTCCATATCGAATTAGGCAGGCATTGCTTGGCCCAAATCCAATTAAACCCGATTAAATTTCATATTGAACCATTTTAGGTCTTTAAAGATTGAACCAGCTTATTTTAGGCCTTATAAAATTAGAACAATCTAATTAAAAGCTTTAAAGTAGTTTTAAGTCAATAAGAATGGATCGATCTTGACTAGGCCTTATTTAATTGAGATCGGACTTAGCTTTGGCAAAAATTAGGGGGCTACAGTTTGGCCCCTCCTTGAACGATCTTGAATTTATTCATAGAGTGAAAAGTAACATGACTTGGAGCTAATTTTGGGTAATGATGGGTTTTGGACTCAAGGATTGATTTGGGTTCTGGGCCTGAGATTGGATTGGGTTTTGTACCTAAGACTGGTTTGGGTTCTGGACCCAAGATTAGATTGGTTAGGTTTTAGACTCGAGACTAGATTGGGTTCTAGATTGGTTTGGTTGGTTTATAGACCTAGGAAAGGTTGGGTTTTGGACCGAGACTAGATTTGGTCTGGATTGGGTTCTAGACCCGAGACTAGATTGGGTTCTAGACCACAGACTTGATTGGGGTTATGGACCCATAATATCTGCAAAAAATTAATTTTAATAATCAATGAAAGATTTGTAAAATAATTAGCTATTTTTTACCATATATGGGTACCTATATACTCTCGCCCCTACGTGGAAAAAATATTTGTAAGTACAAAAATATTTTTAGGCATGAAAAAGAGTTGTACAAATAATAAATATCAGTGCATTTTATGCGTGTGATGCATTATTGATTTGGAAAGTAAAAATTGTAAATTATTGATCTGGATAATTGATATGAGGTAGTGCATGACTTTGCTTGTTTTTCTTAGTGTTGCTTTATCCTATTTTAACTTTGCTTTATTTTATGCACATTCCTTGCCATTCCTTTTCTGACTTGGAAGTAAAGCACGTGAATGGTGCTTAGCTTTGATATTATCCTGCAATCTCATTCTTTATAAATATGTAGCAATTCATTCAAAGAAGTTCATTCAAAGCCTTTAGGGAAAATCACAATCTTTCGAGCTTTCAGAAAACAACATGCTTCTAGGACTGGACCTCCTGTGGATGCTGAATTGCATGCTTACCTCAGAAATAGTGGGTCGGATTGGGTTCCCATTCTAGCGGGAATGCACCTCCATTGAAGTTTAATAGAAAAAACACAAGTATATTTTTTGTTATTATTATTATTTTTAATTTTTGCAATTTTGTTATTGTAGTAGTATAAATAAACAAATTAGTGTAGAAAATAAACATATGCATGAAAATTAATTTTTAAGGACTTATTTATCAAACAATTATGAAAAATAAGCAAAGTAGCATGAAAATAGAAAAATTGCTATATGCATAAAAATTAATTTTTAGGACTGAGTTAGCAAAAATGTATGAAAAAACAAACGATACTAGTGTAAAAATAGACAAATTAATGTAGAAAATATCTATATGCATGAAAGCTAATTTTTTTATTTATATATATATTTTTTAATATATTTTGTGTTAGGCAAATTAATATAAAAAATGACTTTATGCATGAATACAAAATAATTTTAACAAAATGTTAGTCACGATGCAAAAAATGCCATAAAATAAATGCAGTAAAATTATTGTCGTGCTGAAAATAATTTTTATGTTACATTTATTATTTTTCTTATTTTTCTTATTATTTTAACATTATTAGTAAGGCCGATATACTTACCTGGCTGGACTTACTTTTGTTGTAGCAGTATAATAGCAATGTGATCCATGGTGAAGGGAATGTCCATAAGGCCAACAAGTGGTATGAGCAAGTGCCATCCCTAGTCCAGAGGATGATCCGAGAGTGTGGCTATGAAGAATTTGTCCTACATTTAGCAGCAAAAGGATACCAGATTGACTGAAGTGTAATTCAGGCACTTCTTGAGCGGTGTGTAGACCTTTAATTTTTGACCAAGTCCAGTCCAAATATTTTAAAATAGTCACAAATAATTTTTATAGTATTTTAATATTTATTATTCATTTTAATTTAATAATATTTATTATTTATTTCTAAATATATTATTTATTATAATAAAATAATATTTATTATTCATTTTATTATTTTAATAATAATATTTTTAATAGTAAAAATAAAAAATAAAAAATCGGATGGTCGAATCGGTACGTGCCACGCTGTTGTGGCCAATTGGCCTGCTGCAGGCCAATTCGCCGCAGGCATTGCCTGCGGTGAATTGGCGTGGCAAGCCCAATTCGCTGCAGGCAACGCTTGCGGCGAATTGGAGCTACCCCAGGCGCCTCGCAGCCCGCAGGCCTATTCGCGCGCGATGCCAATTTTTCCAAAATCTTATTTCACTCGGTTTTAAAGTTTTATTTTCTAAACAATTTTATTTCCAAAATAATTTTATTTCCTTAAACAATTTTATTTCATTAACCAATTAGTATTAGATTTTTATTTTCTCTTATAAATACGAGATTAAAAGAATTATAGAAGGATCTTAGTTTTTGGGACTTTTGGACTTTTTAGAGATGGAATTTTGGCAAAAGCAAAAGAATTGGGAAGATCAATATCAATTTTCAGTAAGAGGATTAAGGCAACAAGCAAGCAAGCAGCGATTGCCTTAGTTTTAGCTCACCCTAAATTTTCATTCAACAATTTTGGTGGAGCCTCCAAACATAGGTATTTATATCTAACTTTTGTAATAAAAAAAATCATCTACATCCATTAATCATTGATTAATTAAAATTGATGAATTATAATTTTTAAAACTCATGTAATAAATAACTATGGACATTAATAGATGATTTTTTTTATTTCTTTTAAAGAATACAGTAACCACTAATTAGTTTTATTAGTTTTTATTAAAAAGAAAATTTTATATAGTAGCTTTTTGTTAATTTAATTATTACAGTAGCTTAGTTTTTCGTTAATTAAAAATCATAAATCACTTAAAATTGTAAAATCTTAATTAAATCAATTTTCCAAAACTTCACAGTAGCCACTTCTTTCAAAAATAAATATGATAGTGTTAGTTTTCTTAAGAATCCAAACCTTAGTTCAATTCAAATCTTAATTTATTTTAAAACCCTAATTAATTTTCCAAAATCATCACAGTAGCTATTTCTTTTTAAATATTTAAGTTTTAATCTTATTTTCATAGGTTTATATCTTATTTACTTAAATCCTAAATTCTAATTTTAATTGCACAGTAGCATAATTCTTCTAAAAAGTAAACCTAACAATAATATTAGTTCTTTAAGATCCCAAAACACTAGCTTTTAGATATAAATTCCAAAACCCTAAATGTTATTTAAGAAATCCTAAATTGATACATAAACCTAAATTTGCATCTTTATTTATTTTATTATTAAGTGAGTATTTATTATATAGTTTGATTAATGATTTATTTATATTTTTGACTTATGTCTTCAATGAATGATTTATTTATGATGAATGGTTGGTTGGTTATTTTTATTGATTTGCTTTGGTTTTAAAACATTATGAGAGGTATATTTTCATATTTTGGGTCTCGTATTAAACAGCCTGTAATTTAATTTATGTTATAATTTTGGGACTAATGTAAAGGACATATTTCTACCTTTTGGTGGGTGTCCTATTCAGTTTTAGACATTTGGACAATGTAAGGACATGTTTCCATCCTTGGATGGGTGTCCATTTGTTTGTTTTGTTTTGACCTTGCTATGATTTTTAATGAAATATTTATTTTATTAATTGCATGTAGTATGGATAATATTATGTTAATTAAAAATTTTATAATATTGAGACTTGAAAAGGAGGCCGATTCCAATGAACCGGACGTTGTGGGGGTGCTGGGACGTTTCTCACATTCCCCACACATACCCAACTTTCCAAACCCATTAGGGGGTTGGGGATTCCTTAGAAATTGAGTCATCCACCTCTTTCTTGGCCCGTCCAGGAGGTGACTCCATTTTCTCTGGGCTTAAGCCCGTGTTCTCTAAGGCCCTGAGCCTAAACAGTGCCAAAGTCGCAAGAATCATTCCACTGGGAGTGGAGGCAAAAATCTCCACTCACTGTGGCGATTCCACTGGGGTTAAGAGAAGTTGATTCCGTTAGTCTTTATATTATTCTATTCTTTCTTATCATTATATTATCCATTACATCATATTAGATTGCATTGTGTGCATGAGTTAGGAGGCCCGTGTTACCCGCGTTGTGTTATGTAAGGGATACTATACTTTTACTCAAGGTATGGAGATCGAGCATGGCATAACCACTCATAGGCTTATACCTTTTGATATATACTTGCTATGGGAACCTAAGCCTTTTAACCCAAAGACTAATACTTATGCAATTGCCTAGTTACTTTCCTTAGGTTTTTATCCCAAATGCTTGTTGTTTGACTATGGTTAATTTATCTTGGCTTATTTGGTTTGTTATTTTTCTAATATGATCTAATTACATTGTGAGCTGAAATAATTTTTTTTCTCTAAATTCAAAAGACCAAAGCTATTTTTAAAATTTTAAAATTGGTCTTTAGACATAAAAATTTTCCAAAATAAGTTAAAAATTCTCATTTTCTAAAATCTTTTTATGGACTTTGAAACAAAATGATAAGAGCCTTTTTATACTTGTTTTTAGTATGATTTCTATGTGTTTTTAGTTAATGTTTCATTTGATTTTAGTTTAAAGTTTGTTTTAAGTGTTTGTTTTAGGTCAAAGTGCAAAAACTCCCTTAGATGATCAAAACAATGAAGAAAAAGCATGAAGCAAGCAAGACATGGCCAAGCCAAAGCAAGCTTGGCAGTGTCCCTTAAAGAAACTTCAAGGCAGTAGCTGACACGGCCAGGTGACACGCCCAAGTCACTGACCGTGTCTCACCCAAAGAGCAAAAATCAAAGAACCAAGCAAGAAAGGAAAGAAATGAAGGCAGTAGCTGACACACCCAGGTGACATGCCCAAGCCAGTGACCGTGTCACATGACACGGCCACAAGCTTGGCCGTGTCACCCTTGGAAAAAAAGAAAGCAATTTGACGAAGCTAGAAATAGAAGGTGACACACCCACATGACACGGCCAAGCCACTGGCCGTGTCACATGACACGGCCAGGAGCTTGGCCGTGTCACCTAGAAGAAAACAAGGAAAGAAAGGGTAGAAGGAGACACGACCAGCAAGCTTGGCCGTGTCCCAAGCAAAGTGAGAGACACAGCCAGCAAGCTTGGCCGTGTCATCTAGGGCAACTTTGAATAATTGAATTTCTTTTGCAGACAAGTTGGGGAACAAAGACTAGCTTTTGTCAAAAGTAATATTAAACAAAAGAAAAGCTTACCTAATTTGAGGAAAAGAAAGATAAAACAAAGAAAATGTGGGAAACAAGGGAGAGTGGTGTGAGTTGGAAGGTATGGGTTATGAGCTGGAAGGTATGGGCTGAGAACTTTGAAGAGAGTTAAAAGGAGAAGTTCTTGGAAGTTTTTGAGAGCTTGGACGTGGAGACTGGAACAAGGGAGAAGGAACCAACTGCTGGAGCAAAGAGGAGAGTCTTGAGCTGAGTTTGAAGAAGGAAATACATCCTATACAAGACCTAAACCAAGAATCAAGGACTGAAGTGAAGAAATACAAATTATTCGCCATGGATTGTTTGGTTTCTTTTACTCATTTCTCTTACTCTGTTTTTCTGATTTTGAACATGAACTAATTCCTTCTCTATCTAGATATTGATTAACCCTAGCTTATTTGTATGGATTGAATAATTATATTTAGTTGAATCATTTGATTGAGTTGTTTTATTCTTATGATGCTTAATGATTTATTTCCAATTGATAATAGCATGCTTATTGATTGGTTACCATTTTCATATTACAGACTTGAGAAAGCTTGATATGAATTGAATACTCATAAGGGTTGAGGATTGATTGGAGTGCTAGAGATAGACTTACAAGATCCTTTGGTTTATAGTTCCTTGTTCTTAATGCAGGATCTATTTAATTGTGTTTGAGAAGAGATTCCGGCACTCTACTTAGTGATTAGGGATTAATCCACTCGAGAGAGGTTTTAGTCTAATTTAGAGGAATGCCAACTCAAATCTATTGAATGATTTAACTGAATTGATTGTTCATAAATATCATTGTGGCTAGGGGGATTCAATATCTGGATAGTATTATTATTATTAATCCTTTTTGCAAAACATTTAATTTCCCTTTACTTTCAGTTAATAAATTAGTTGTTTTTAATTACAAAGCATTACACAACTATTAATTTGCTAAACAACGGTTATGGTTTGCACTAGTACTTGGCCTTGTCCCCAGTGGAACGATAACTCACTCACTACTATATTACTTGGGCGACCCGTGCACTTGCGGTATTACTATAGCGCAGTGCGACGACACCAAGTTTTTGGCGCCGCTGCCGGGGACAACGGTTTCATTATTAGTAATATAATCAAGACTGTTGATTTAGTTTTTATTTTCATTTGTTTTTGACATTGTTTCTTGCTTGTTGATTATCATTTTAGGTATTCCTTCCCATTTAGGACCAAAGGTAGCTCATCCCAACTGTTTGAATTAGATCCAGAGCTAGAAAGAACATTAAGGAGAAAGCGAAAGGAAGAAGGGGAGGCAGTTCTGGAAGACGCAGAAATAGAACAAGAAGAAGTATTTGAAGTGATGGAAGGAGTTGGACCAAGAACAATGCAGGAGTTTGCTAAGTCCAATCTAAATGGGGCTGAATCTAGTATCCGCAGGCTGACAGTTGCTGCAAACAACTTCGAAATAAAAGCAAATGTAATTCAAATGGTGTAGCAGACTTGTCAGTTCGATGGGTTTCCTGATGAAGATCCTAATGCACATATTGAGAATTTTCTGGAGATATGTGACACATTCAAGATAAATAATGTCTCAGATGATGCAATTGGGCTGAGGTTGTTCCCATTTTCCCTTAGAGATAGACAAAAGAAGTGGCTGAAATCTTTTCCTCAAGGAACCTTCACCACATGGGGTCAGTTGGCAGAGAAATTCCTAGAGAAATACTTCCCACCATCCAAAACTGCTAAGTTGAGGAATGATATCTCATCCTTTCTGCAGCAAGATGGTGAGACCCTTTATGATGCCTGGGAAAGATTTAAAGATTTGCTGAGAAGGTGTCCTCATTATGGACTTCCACTATGGCTACAAATTCAAACATTTTACAATGGTTTGAATTATGTAAGTAAGCAATCCATTAATGCAGCAGCTGGTGGTACCATAAACAACAAGACACCTGAACAAGCAAGGAATTTAATTGAAGACATGGCTATCACCAATTATTAGTGGCAAGCCCCAAGGGAGCAAGGAAAGCTGAAGGTTATGGGTTCACACCAATTAGATCCTGCGGTGACTTTGACAGCCCAATTGGAAGCATTGAATAAAAAATTTGATTCCTTAACCTCTTCTTCTGGGAAAGTAATGCAAGTGATGTCTTGTGAATGGTGTGGGAGTAGACATCAAAGTCAAGATTGCCAAAGTGGCAACATGTTTGCTAGGCAAGAGCAAGTAGATTATCTAGGAAATATGCTAAGGCAACAACAGAATAACCCCTACAGCAACACATATAAACCGGGGGTGGAGAAATCATCCAAATTTCTCATGGAATAATCAAAATAATCCAAGACCTCCCCCTGGATTCCAGCAGCCCCAACCTCAACAAGCTACCCTTCCAAGAAAGAGTAGTTTGGAGGACATGATGGAGAAATTTATAGCAGCTTTTGAAACTAGGCTCCAATCAACTGAAACCACCTTAAGAAATCAGCAAGCCTCTATTCATAATTTGGAGAATCAGGTGGGGCAAATTGCCAAGCTGCTCAGTGAGAGACCACAAGGAAGTTTGCCTAGCAACACTGAGGCAAATCCAAAAGAGCAGCTTAAGGCAATTACACTAAGGAGTGGAAAAGAGATCAAGGGTAATGTGGATGAGAAAAGAGGAGAGTGGCAGAGAAAAGGGCTGAAGTACAAGAAAAGAAAAAGACAACG
The DNA here is from genome assembly GCA_947685225.1 of Garcia nutans. Lineage (NCBI taxonomy): Eukaryota > Viridiplantae > Streptophyta > Magnoliopsida > Malpighiales > Euphorbiaceae > Garcia > Garcia nutans. The sequence goes on from CANTUV010000032.1 coordinate 16,501,909, forward strand.
ATCCTCCTGTCACTTCGGGAGAGAAAGTTGCACTAGAAAGTGAGAGAGAAAAGCAGCCGCAAGAAAGCAGCCCCATATTGAAGGAATACCAACCTAGAGTACCTTATCCGACAAGGTTGAACAAGGACAAGATTGATGCTCAGTTTGGTAAGTTTCTTGAACTTTTTAAACAATTGCACATTAATATTCCATTTGCTGAAGCTTTGTCACAAATGCCTAAATATGCTAAATTTTTGAAAGATATCATTTCTAACAAAAGGAAACTTGAGGAAGTGTCTTTAGTGCAATTATCTGAAAAGAGTTCAGCAATTTTGCAAAGGAGGTTACCTAAGAAGTTAAAAGATCCAGGTAGTTTTACCATTCCATGTTTAATAGGTAACCTTGAGGTCAAGAGTGCATTAGCTGATTTGCGGGCTAGCATAAGTGTTATGCCCTATAAAATTTTCAAAGAGTTAGGCATTGGTAAACCTAAACCAACACTCATGACCATCCAACTTCCTGATAAGTCAGTTGTCCACCCTCGTGGCATTATAAAAGATGTGTTGGTAAAAGTCGGGGATTTCATTTTCCCCAATGATTTTGTTGTCATTGATATTGATGAGGATGGGGATGTTTCACTTATTCTTGGTAGGCCATTTTTAAATACAGCCCGTGCCCTTATCGATGTTCATGATGTCACATTAACTTTGAGAGTGGGTGATGAGAAAGTTATTTTTAGGATACATGATGCCATGAAACATTCACTTTCACTTGATGAAGCGGAATCATGCAATGATGTTGTTGAGCATGAGACCATAAATTGTGTTGCTAACATTGTTTCCAAGGATCCCCTTGAGTTGTGTTTATTGCAGGAAAATGTTGAGGCTCAAGAAGCAATGGAGCATCTTGCTTTTCTTGAAGCAAGCAAATCTTTCAAATGCAGGGCATATGAGACTATTGAGATGCCAAAGGAAGAAAAGCAAAACCATCGGTGATTGATCCACCCACCTTGGAATTGAAGCCCCTTCCAGATCACCTTGAGTATGGATTTTTGGCAGAGAAAAAGAAACTGCCAATAATTCTGAGTTCCCACCTATCTTTTGAGCAAAGGAGAAGCTTATTAAGTTGTTGCAGAAACATAAGCAAGTGATAGCTTGGAAGATAGCAAACATAAAGGGTATCAGTCCATCCTATTGCACTCACAAGATACTGATGGAAGATGAATTCAAACCAGTAGTGCAACCACAACGGAGACTAAACCCAAAGATGAAAGATGTAGTGAAGACTGAAGTGATAAAACTACTTGATGCAGGGATTATATATCCGATCTCGGATAGTTCTTGGGTGAGTCCAGTCCAGGTAGTACCAAAGAAAGGAGGGGTGACAGTGCTCCCTAATGAAAATGATGAGCTAATTCCAACAAGAACAGTTACCGGTTGGAGGGTTTGCATAGACTACAGGAAATTGAATGATGCAACTAGGAAACACCATTTTCCTTTACCCTTCATTGATCAGATGTTGGAGAGGTTATCTGGGCATGAGTATTACTACTTTTTGGATGGTCTTTCAGGCTATTTCCAAATTCCTATCGCCCCAGAAGACCAAGAGAAAACTACATTCACCTGCCCATATGGGACATTCGCATATCGAAGAATGCCATTCGGGTTGTGCAATGCACCTGTGACTTTCCAAAGGTGCATGGTAGCAATCTTTGATGAGCTTATAGAGGATATTATGGAAGTGTTTATGGATGATTTCTCGGTCTATGGCAGCTCATTTGAAAGATGTTTGGAAAACCTTGAAAGAGTCTTGATGAGATGTGAGGAAACCAATCTAGTGCTTAATTGGGAAAAGTGTCATTTCATGGTTAAAGAGGGAATTGTGTTGGGACATAAAATTTCAAACAAGGGCATTGAGGTGGATCGAGCTAAGGTAGATAACATTGAGAAGTTACCACCACCCACATCTGTGAAGGCCATCAGAAGTTTTCTAGGACATGCAGGTTTTTATCGGAGGTTCATTTGAGATTTTTCTAAGATAGCCAGTCCATTGACAAGACTCCTTGAGAAGGATGTGGATTTTGTTTTTGAGGAGGAATGCCTGAGAGCATTGACAACCCTCAAAGAGAAATTGACCCATGCTCCAATCATGGTAGCTCCTAATTGGAATCTACCATTTGAACTAATGTGCGATGCAAGTGACTTTGCAGTGGGAGCAGTTTTGGGTCAATGCAAGGAGAAATACTTTCAGCCTATCTACTATGCAAGCAAGACCTTGAACACAGCTCAAGCAAATTAAACAACTACAGAGAAAGAGTTGCTAGCTGTGGTTTTTGCTTTTGACAAGTTTAGATCATATCTAATTTTGTCAAAAGTGATTGTTTATACAGACCATTCGGCTTTAAGGTATTTATTTGCAAAAATTGATGCAAAGCCTAGGCTAATCCGTTGGGTTTTGTTGTTGTAGGAATTTGACTTAATGATTCAAGATAAAAAGGGAGCTGAAAATCTTGCAGCAGATCATCTTTCTTGCTTAGAGAATCCAACCTTGGAGAGGTTTAAAGAAGGGGACATCGATGATCACTTCCCCGATGAGCAGCTGTACGCCATGGTAAGTGAGGTAAGTAACTTAAATTTTGAAACACCTTGGTTTGCAGATTTTGCTAACTATTTAGCTGTTAGGGAACTTCCTAAGGACTTAACCTATCAAGCAAAGAAGAAATTCTTTTTCTGATTTAAATTATGGATCCCTTTTTGTTTAGATTATGTAAGGATCACATGATCCGACGATGTGTGGCATGGCCCGAAACAATGAACATTCTTAGTCAATGCCATGCTGGACCAGCTGGTGGTCATATGGGAGCCAATAGGACTGCTCAAAAGGTACTAGAATCAGGATTTTATTGGCCCACTGTGTTTAGAGATAGCTACGAATTTGTAAATTGTTGTGATCATTGCCAAAGAACTGGAAATATTTCATCTCATGATGAAATGCCCCAAAATGGGATTTTAGTTTGTGAAATTTTTGATGTATGGGGGATAGATTTTATGGGACCCTTTCTAAATTCATTGGGTAACAAATATATTCTTGTAGCAATAGACTATGTATCTAAATGGCCTGAAGCCCAAGCCTTGGCAACCAATGATGCTAGGGTTGTGGTGAAATTTTTGAAGAAGTTGTTTTCTTGATTTGGTACACCAAAAGCAATTATAAGTGATAGGGGTACTCACTTTTGTAACTTTCAGCTTGCGAAAGTTTTCAAAAGATTAGGAGTTACACATAGGTTTGCTACTCCCTATCATCCCCAAACTAGTGGCCAAGTTGAGAACACAAATAGGGAGATTAAAAGAATTTTGGAAAAAACTGTCGAGCGATCCCGAAAGGATTGGTCCGAGAAATTGGACAATGCTCTATGGGCTTTTAGGACTGCATTTAAAACTCCCTTGGGCACTACACCATTTAGGCTGGTATATGGAAAAGCTTGCCATTTAACCTGTTGAAATAGAGCATAATTCATATTGGGCCATAAAATAGATTAACCTTGATCTAGCTTGTGCAGGTGAAAGACGAAAATTATAGGTAAACGAGTTAGACGAGTGGAGATTGCAAGCTTATGACAATGCAAAAATGCATAAGGAACGTACCAAGAGATGGCATGATGCTCACATTAAGGAACGGAAAAGAGTTTCAAGTAGGAGATCAGGTATTACTATACAATTCAAGGCTTCGACTCTTTCCAGGTAAGTTGAAATCTCGATGGTCTGGTCCTTTTACTGTCAAGGAAGTTTTCCCATACGGAGTGGTTGAAATAACCCACCTGGAAAAAGGTGATTTTAAAGTCAATGGGCACAGGCTCAAATTTTATTTTAGAGGGGAAATACAAGACCTAAAGGAGGTTTTACACCTCCAAGACTAGGAACATCTGCCCTGAACGTCCAACTAATACGACATTAAAGAAGTGTTGGGTGGGAGGCAACCCACCATTTTATTCGTTCTTTAAATTTTATGTCTTTAATTCTTGTATTTTTGGTTTGAAAAAAAAAATGGGGTTTCATCTAAACTCTCCTTTAGTTTATGCATGCTCACATTGAGGACAATGTGAAATTTTAAGTGTGGGGTGCATTTTATGTTTTGTGTTTTCATTGCATTTTGTGTTTTGTGTTTTTAATTTTAATTTATTTTTGTGTTAGATTAGTTAATGTTTTTCATGTTTTCTTTGAATAAATAAATTTTGGAAAGTTTAATTGTTATAAATTGTTGGCTGATGACCTTTGAATTTTTGAAGCATGAACTTGAGAATTGAGTAGAATTGGTGCTTATTGTCAATTTTATTGGTTTTTCCTTGCACTACCTTTAACCTAGTGAGAAATTGAGCCATCAACTTATTATTCTTTTTTGTGTCCAGACATCTTTGATTGATAACTTGCTAGAACTTGCTTTGACATACATTTTAAGATTACATAAAAATTTCAATTAGGCATCAAGATGATTAAGGCAATTAGGTGAACCCACTTTGGCTTAAAAAAACCAACCCTATTTTTAACCTTAGTTAGCCAATTTTGAGCCTATTTCATTTTTCTTTTTCTTTCTTTTTCACAACATCATTAGCTTGAACCTTGTTGTTTTAACTCTTACCCTTTCATTAGGTCAAGAGTATTTTAAGAGCGTTTATGACCAAGTGTTGTGTTGAATTAAGTGTGGGGTTAAATTTAGTAGGTTTAAGATTGCAAAGCAAAATAAAAAAAATCAAATAAAAAGAAGAATAATAATAAGAATAATTGTTGTTCTTGTTAAAAGGGTTTGAATATGTTACAAGATACAATAAGTGAGTTCCCTTGAAAAGTTCTTTAAAAGTCAAGGGGTAGATAAGAGAAAGGTGTTTTGGGATCGCTGGGTTATATTTATATGATCGGTTGCTTCATTCTTGAAGTGCTCTTGAACTTAATGATTAAGCTCACATTTTCTAAATGCCATGCCTCTACCTTAGCCCCATTACAACCCAATAAAAAGACCTTTTGATTGATGCTTGATTGTAATTAAGTGGTGGAGATTTGATAGATAAGCAAGCCTATGGCGATAATCTTTCATCGATTGTTATGAGTGTAAACACCACCTTGATCAAACACATTTTAAGAGTTGGTGAGGGAGTGACAACATAGGTTATGTATGGAAAGCCACTTAATTGCATTGGTATCGATTTTGTTCGATTTGATATTGATTGCGGATTTAGGGACAGGGAAGTCTTGATGTAATTTTTATAACTCTTGAACTTGACAAAATTTTTGTGTTTAGTTTGTTTTGATTTTAGCCTTGCTTGGGGACAAGCAAGGAATTAAGTGTGGGGTATTTGATAAATGTATTTTTATACTTGTTTTTAGTATGATTTCTATGTGTTTTTAGTTAATGTTTCATTTGATTTTGGTTTAAAGTTTGTTTTAAGTGTTTGTTTTAGGTCAAAGAGCAAAAACTCCCTTGGATGATCAAAACAATGAACAAAAAGCATGAAGCAAGCAAGATATGGCCAAGCCAAAGCAAGCTTGGCCGTGTCCCTCAAAGAAACTTCAAGGTAGTAGCTGACACAGCCAGGTGACACGCCCAAGTCACTGGCCGTGTCTCACTCAAAGAGCAAAAATCAAAGAACCAAGCAAGAAAGGAAAGAAATGAAGGCAGTAGCTGACACACCCAGGTGACACGCCCAAGCCAGTGGCCGTGTCACATGACACGGCCACAAGCTTGACCGTGTCACCCTTGGAAACAAAGAAAGAAATTTGACGAAGCTAGAAGCAAAAGGTGACACACCCACATGACACGGCCAAGCCACTGGCCGTGTCACATGACACGGCCAGGAGCTTGGCTGTGTCACCTAGAAGAAAACAAGGAAAAAAAAGGGTAGAAGGAGACACGACCAGCAAGCTTGGCCGTGTCCCAGGCAAAGTGAGAGACACGGCCAGCAAGCTTGGCCGTGTCACCTAGGGCAACTTTGAATAATTGAATTTCTTTTACAGACAAGTTGGGGAACAAAGACTAGCTTTTGTCAAAAGTAATATTAAACAAAAGAAAAGCTTACCTAATTTGAGGAAAAGAAAGATAAAACAAAGCAAATGTGGGAAACAAGGGAGAGTGGTGTGAGTTGGAAGGTATGGGTTATGAGCTGGAAGGTATGGGCTGAGAACTTTGAAGAGAGTTAAAAGGAGAAGTTCTTGGAAGTTTTTGAGAGCTTGGACGTGGAGACTGGAACAAGGGAGAAGGAACCAACTGCTGGAGCAAAGAGGAGAGTCTTGAAGAAGGAGATACATCCTATACAAGACCTAAACCAAGAATCAAGGATTGAAGTGAAGAAATACAAATTATTTGCCATGGATTGTTTGGTTTCTTTTACTCATTTCTCTTGTTCTGTATTTCTGATTTTGAACATGAACTAATTCCTTCTCTATCTAGATATTGATGAACCTTAGCTTATTTGTATGGATTGAATAATTATATTTAGTTGAATCATTTGATTGAGTTGTTTTATTATTATGATGCTTAATGATTTATTTCCAATTGATAATAGCATGCTTATTGATTTGTTACCATTTTCATATTATAGACTTAAGAAAGCTTGATATGAATTGAATACTCATAAGGGTTGAGGATTGATTGGAGTGCTAGAGATAGACTTACAAGATCCTTTGGTTTATAGTTCCTTGTTCTTAATGCAGGATCTATTTAATTGTGTTTGAGAAGAGATTCCGGCACTCTACTTAGTGATTAGGGATTAATCCACTCGAGAGAGGTTTTAGTCTAATTTAGAGGAATGCCAACTCAAATCTATTGAATGATTTAACTGAATTGATTGTTCATAAATATCATTGTGGCTAGGGGGATTCAATATCTGGATAGTATTATTATTATCAATCCTTTTTGCACAACATTTAATTTTTCTTTACTTTCAATTATTAAATTAGTTGTTTTTAATTACAAAGCATTACACAACTATTAATTTGCTAAACAACGGCTAAGGTTTACACTAGTACTTGGCCTTGTCCCCAGTGGAACGATAACTCAGTCACTACTATATTACTTGGGCGACCCGTGCACTTGCAGTATTGCTATAGCGCAGCGCGATGGCACCACAAAACTATTTTTCACTTTACTACGACCTTTTGAAAGAGCTTACAAATTATTTAGGTCAATTATGGAATACCAAAAACCAATTGTGAGCCTAGTTTATACTAAGAATTATTAATCATGGGCTTATTTTTGGCATGAATCATTAGTTACTTTTTTCAATTGAGAAATCTATTTATAATAAACCTCTTAATTTAGTTTTAATCCAATATAGCATAAAATCCGCTTTAGTTGATTTGATGGATTAAAGCCTAATTAATGGGAATTATTACGAAATTATTTCCATTTTTAAAAATATAACTATTGATTGAATCATCCGAGGGAATTATTCAAAAAATAAGATACCCCATGTTGTTATTTTGTTAACCATATATCTAGAAAAAGAGACTCACCATCTGTGTGTGGAAGTTACAAGGTTAGAAGGAACGTCCTAATTATCTTTGTTTATTATTTGTGCCTACATACATTTGCATCTCATATCATTAATCCTTTCTGGCTCACAGCCCTGGATTACAATAGTTCAAAAGCCTACGACAATCTAACCTATGTCGGAGATGAAGAATCCAACAGCAACTCAATTACTTTCTCACCAAAAGCAATGGAGCCCGAACAAATTCAAAGAATGGTGGACAATGCCCTCAATGCTAAAATGGAAGAACTAAAGGAGACCCTGGCTGAGACCATGAAAAACCAACTGGCTATAATTTTAGGGAATAATGCCGACGCATTTGCTAGCACCAAGAAGCCAAAGGACAAAGGGAAGGCTAAGGTTAGTGAAGTGGCTTTTGATGATGATAAGGAGTCGAAGGTTGTTCAAAGATCAGCTATGGAGAAAACTAAAACATTGGATGTTGAGAAGATAATTGCTGACCTGGAAAAGAAGTTTGAAAAGAAGTTAAAGACCGAAGAAATGTCCGAAGTTGACAAATTGTTTGAGATAGATGAAGAAGTTCCATACAAGTTCAAGATGCCATCCTTTGCAAAGTTTGATGGAACTGGAAACTTGTGAGCAGGGATTTTCTCCCCCACTCCCAGTGGAATGGTTCTTGCCACTTCGGCACTGTTTATGCTCAGGGCCTTAGAGATCATAAGGCTATGCCCCAAAAAAATGGAGTCTCCACCCGAACGGGCCTGGAAAAAGAAAGGGATGGATGACTTTATTCCTAAGAAATCCCTAACCCCCTAATGGGTTTGGAAAGTTAGATACGTGTGGCAAAGGTGAGAAATGGCCCAGCACTCCCACAACCCCCGGTTCATTGGAACTAGCCTCCTTTTTAGGTCTTAATATTATAAAATTCTTAAATATAATGATATTATCCATACTACATGCAACAATTAAAATAAAGCATCATTACATTAAAATCAAAGCAATGTCCAAACAAAATAAATAAATGGACACCTATCCGAGGATGGAAACGTGTCCTTACATTGTCCAATGTCTAAAACTAAATAGGACACCCACCAAAAGGTGGAAACGTGTCCTTTACATTGATCCAGAATATGAAAATAAATTAAATTGCATAAAGATTAATTAATGAGGTACTCATTCATGGAAACATTCCTCTTACAATTTTAACAAATAATAATAATAATAAAGAAATCATCCATCCATGATAAACAAATCAAATATTGAAATTAAAATAAATCAATCATCAAAACATATAATAAACTACATAATCAAATTTAAAATTAAATAAAGTAATAAATGTATAAATTTAGGGTTTTAGAACTTTAATAACCAAATTAGGGTTTTTAAATAAAGGGAGTTAAACACAAAGGCTTATAATACATAAATAAATATTGACCCCTTCGATGAGCCCATACAGCTGTCTCGCTAACTAGTTAGCAGGCGGGGGTCAAGGGGGAAGATTTTGAAAATTGGCTTTTAGGGTTGTATGTTTTGGTGTTTAAATTATGATTTTAGGGTTTAAGATTTAGAAAATAAGGTTTTTGGATTTGTGAAAATTAGTTTACTGGATATTAAGATATTAGGGTTCTAGTTTTAAAAATATGAAAATAGGGCTTTGGATGCACTGGTTAGGGTTTAACACTTAAATTTAGTATCTGGACATGATTAAACAAAACCACAATAAATATGAATTAATTGCACAACTCTTTGTAAATTTAAATAAGTTAAAAACCAAACCTGCGTTTGTTGGCTCCACCAATTTTGAACGTTGAACCAAACTCTCTGCCTTGATGCTTAAAACAACTTGATTTTTGGTTGAGCTTTGGCAATTAGGCAATTGCCTTGATTGTGGTTACTACCTCTTTGGATTACTTGTTGTGAGTTTGTTGCTTTTCTCTTAATAATTGTTAAAGTTTTACTAATGGTTGCTTTTCATCCCAAAAGTCTCCCAAAAATCCAGATCCAAAAGTCTGATCTCCAAAAGTTTGCTCCTCTCTTTGGCCAAAAAATACCCCTTTTTATTTCTTTAATGTGGTATTTATAAGAAAAAATAAAAACCTAATACTAATTGGTTAAGGAAATAAAAAAACCGTTTAGGAAATAAAATTAAAAACGAAGTAAAATAGGGTTTTGAAAAAACTGTGCTAACAAAAATTACACTGGTGAAAATTACTGTGGGGGGCTGCTGGTTGGGCGCGCAGGCCGCGCATGTTTCTGCTGCAATTTTGCTTGCTGCAAAATTGGCCCACAGCCAATTCGTCGCAGGAAAAACTTGCGGCAAATTGGCATGTGGCCAATTTGTCGCCAATGACAAAAAATTTCGTCGTCGATTTTGTCCGTCGCCGATTTTTATTTTTTATTTTTATTTTCATTATTAAAAATAAATAATATAAGTAATAAATATTATTAAAATAAATATTATTTAATTAAAATACTATAAAAAATATTTTGGACTATTTAAAAATATCGGACTGCGTCCAAAATTAAGGGTCTACAGTTTGCCCCCTACTCGAATGATCTGTGACTTTCAGTAGAAGAGAGTGAAAAGCAATATGACTTTGAGCAAATTTTGGATGAGGATGGGTTCTCGACCCAAGATTGAAGTTGGTTTGTGTTTTGGACGCGAAATGAGTTCTGGACTCGAAAATGATTTGGGTACTTAGACCCGAGATTGAATTGAGTACTTGGACCTGTGATTGAATTGGGTACTTGGACATGAGATTGAATTGGATTTGACTAACCTTTTGTCAGTTGAGAATTCTGATTGTTCCATTCTTTAATGGATTGTGGGTTTTCACCCTCAAAATGGATCTTCATCCTTGGACCTTGGATCTTTATCCTTAGCATCGAGTCTTCACCCTTAAATATGGATCTTCATCCTTGGAAATCGGGTCTTTACGGTTAAAATTGAACTTCATCCTTTAAGTTGGATCTTCATCCTTGGCATTGGGTCTTCACCCTTGAAAATTGATCTTCATCCTTAGCATCGGGTCTTCACCCTTGAAAATGGATCTTCACCCTTTAGACTTCTGGTCTTGTAATATCCCAAAGGGTGCCCTAGAAGTTTTGAAATAAATATTGTTGAATTTGGATTTAATATGTGTGTTTAATTGAAAGAGAAATGAAGTGAAGAGAGAATGTATATGTTGTATATATGGCAATATATATAACATATATACAAGTCAAAATGGAGGGTCAACTAAAGAAGATATTTAATTTGTCATGTGTGAAATTACTAAAAAGAAAGTAAGGGAAAGGGAGTTAAACAATTAGAAGAGGATATTTAAGTAATTGTCTTATTTGGAATACTTGGTGGAGGTTTAAAGAGATGAGAAATTTGACTTTGTCTCTTACACTTTTTCATTTTCTTTTCCTTTCTCTTTGTGTTGGCCGGACATCAAGGAAGCAAGAGAGCAAATGAGGGTTTTTGAATTCTAAGAGCTAATTGAAGGAAGAATCAAGTGATTGAGTTGGAAAATTTTGAAGTTTCATCAACTTTGGTAAGTTCTCTCTTGATTTTTCTTATTTTTATTGAAGTTGGGTTTGAGTTGATTTGGGGATTTTTGATAGTGTGATTTTGCTTGATTGTGGTGTGTTTGTATGTGTTGGGATTGAATTAAAAAAAAATAAGAAGTTATATTAGTGTTGGTTTTGGAAGTGTTGAGTTGAGTTTGAATTAGGGTTTTGAGTTGATGATTGTGGTAGATGTTGAGTTTGGTTAATTATTTTCATAGATTTTCATGTTGTTGATGTTTATTGGAGTTTTAAGCATAGAATATGTGAATTTGGTCAGAAACAGTAGCATTTTGGATGCCACGCCCGTGGCTTGGTTGCCATGGCCGTGGAGGTTTGGAGCAAGGGAGGCAGAAGTGTTTTCTAACCCACGCCCGTGGGGGTTGGGGTGGCCACGGCCGTGGGCTTTAGTAAGTGGTGTTGAGTTATAATTTGTGATCTAAAGGTCTAAGATGAGGTTAATAAGTGATAAATTGTATTGGAATTCATGTATTGTATCATTTTTTGGACTAGGTTTTGGAAGAAAGTGATTTGCCCTAATTTAAGAAGTGAAGAACTCTTGGAAGAAGAAGAGTATAGAGTTGTGTGAGTGTTCTTGAGGTAAGTACAAACTACATTATTGCATGCATACATATGATCTTGAGATTTAACACCCATTTGATTGTAAATGTGTTAGGAAATCTAATGCATTGTTGATATTTATGAATAATGTTATGTTTGGTATAATGTTAATGATTGATGAGCATATCAAATGTGTATTAATGTCATTGATTTTGTACACCAATATGATGAATTGATTTATTGTGAAGTGAGATATAATGAAATGTAAAACCAATGTGATTGGTTATAATGATGTAAATAGGATGGTTAAAGTATGTTTGCCTATATGATAATGAAATACAATATGACATGTGAAAGATATGATGAATTGCTTTAATGTGATTTGAGATATGATGAGATGTGAAGCCATTGTGATTGGCTATGATGATTCAAATGAGATGTGAAGCCATTGTGATTGGCTATGATGATTCAAATGAGATGTGAAGCCATTGTGATTGGTTATGATGATTCAATTGCAATAAGTGGGCATGTTTGCCTAGATGATGTTGAGAATTGATAATGGAGTTGATAATGAAATAATAAATGAATTGTGTGGCTAATGTGTTATTCCATTTTCAGAGTTTGTTGTTGGTGGCATGCCTATAGTAACAATCTCTTGAAGTTAGGTTGGGCTTGATCCTTGAAGCCAAGTTGGGTTGAAGTTTAACATGTTTTACTCCCCTTCAAGCTTGGTTGGGTCTAGTCCTTGAAGCCTAATTGAGATGTTACAACCCTTGAAGCTAGGTTGGGTTTGGTTCTTGAAGCCATGTTGGGTTGATACTTAGCATGTTTTGTTCCCCTTGAAGCTTGGTTGAACCTAAATTCTTGAAGCCTAGTTCGGATAATGATAATGATAAATGTGATAATTAAACCAAAACATTAACTCTGAAAGTTGAATGGCATATTAGTGTCTTTGGGCCCATGCTTGTCTTTGTTTTCAATGTGATTCTTGAATGGTGAAACCAATGAATAATAAGATTGATTATATTGCATAAGTATCTTATTGAGAAAGTATGTTTGATATGACCTTAAGTAAGTAAGATGTTGGAGTATAACAGTTCTTGTGAATGGTGTATGGAATTGATTGTGTGACATTAGCATTGCATCAAAACATAATATTATTGTAGTTTGTACCACTAAGCCGTAGGCTTAGCGCGATTATAATTTATCGCGCAGGTAACAGGGAAGAACCAGAGAGTTCCTCTAGGCCGAGTAGAGGCTAGATCTTGAGGTGTTGCTAGTGAAGCTTAAAGATCGAAGACATACTACCAAACATGTATGTATTTATGTTTTATGAAACTTGAGTTTTAATGTATATGTATTTGTAAATATTTGTTACATTTTCCGCTGTGTATTTAATAAACATTGAGTCTATTGTGTTTCATAAATTCCTTTAAATGTTTTAAATTTATTCATATTTTTGAAAAGGGATTGTCTATATGTTTTATAAACAGTGGCATACCTATATTTTGTATACGTATATTACGATCGTACTAGCATGTTGTGTACGTATATGAGGTATAGGGGTATTACAATTATTTTGGTATCAGAGCCTAGGTTTGAGATTCTCAACCTAGGTGAATTGTAAGAAAAAGAATATTTTGATTTTAAAAGTTTATTTTTGAGTAAAATACATGTTTTGGTATGGCAGTCTTTGATCTTTAATGAGGAATATTCTGCTGTGTTTGCAGATATAGGTAGTAATGGAGTCCCATTCACGTCTGACTGTAGAAGGAAGTGTTGAGAGTGTAGCTCCAGGAGAGAGTAGAGAGGGAGCTAGAGTTGAGAGGGTTAGTGAGGCACCTGTTTCTGTGCCAGAGAGATCAGCTGCAGAGTAGGGTCCGCCGGGTTGGTTAAGGCATGTGATAGAACTGTTGAGGCCAGCTCCAGTGCAGCCCCCACCACCACAGCCTCAGATGCCGGTAAGACATTATGACAAGTTGAGAAAATATGGGGCTGAAGATTTCTTAGGCGCTACCGATCCTGCAGTGGCTGAGCAGTGGTTGGATAAGGTACAGAGGATATTCATTCAATTACAAACCACTTCAGATGAGAAGTTTGACTATGCCAGATCCCTCCTTCAGAAAGATGCCTATGACTGGTGGAAGACTGTTCCTTGTGCTATGGATGATCCACCTACACTATCTTATAGTGATTTTCTGAGTGAGTTCGAGCAGAAATACACTCCAAGGGAGTATAAAGATATAAAGAAAATGGAATTCCTGAATTTGAGGCAAGACAACCGGACGGTAACAGAGTATGAGATTGAGTACATCCGGTTGAGTCGATATGCCGGGGGAATTATCTCCGATGAAATAGACCGGTGTCGAAGATTCGAGGAGGGATTGAGGCCCTCCATTATGTGTATTGTGGCTGGTTCCCGGTACCAAGATTTCTCTCACCTAGTTGCAGCAGCTAGAAGTGTTGAGAGAGCGCAGAGTATTGCAGCAGCTACTACTGAGGAGGAGACCAGGGTAAGGAGACCCCAGTTTGAGGCAGGGTCTTCATCTGTGAAGAGGGGTAGAGGAAGTTTTGTTTCGAGGATCAGTAGGAGTCAGAGACAGCCGGGTAGGTCAGTGCAGTATCAGAGACAGAGACCGAGACCTACAGCTTCTGTAGCCAGTGCTCTGACTCCCGTGATGCAAAGGTCTACTCCACTTGTATGTGTTCACTGTGGCAGGCCCCATGGAGGTGCTTGTTGGAGGACTGATGTATCCGGAGTATGTTATAGATGTGGGTCACCAGATCATTTTATTAAAGATTGCTACTACAGTTTCTCGACCCAGTGTCAGCAGAGGTGGTTGAGGGGGCAGAGGTTTTAGTAGAGGAGGCTGACCCGGGTTTAGTCAAAGAGGAGGATCATCATTCGGAGGCAGTAGGCCAAAGGAGGCCGGATCTTCTCAGAGGGTATATGTGATGCAGAGGCAGCCAGATGCTTCAGCAGTGATAGCGGGTACATTTTCTTTATTTGGCATTTCAGTACTTGCTTTAATTGATCTAGGATCTACTCATTCATACATTAGTGCATCCATATTGCCTGTCTGAATTGCATTCAGAGTCCTTAGGATTTGATGTCTTGGTGACAAATCCTTTAGGACATAGTGTGGTTGTTAGCAAGGTGCACCGAGATAGTGCTGTTGTGGTGCAAGGTGAGGAGTTTCTTGGTGATTTAATTGAAATGCCTTTTAAAGAATATGATTTGATCTTAGGCATGGATTGGTTGTCTAAGCATGGAGCTGTGGTAGATTGTCAAAAGAAGTGTGTCACCTTGAGAACCAGTGATGGTAGGGATGTGATCGTATCTAGTGAGCAGAGACAACTTGCATCCTTGTTTGTATCAGCTGTAACAGCTAGAAAGTTGATAAGAAAAGGGTGTGAATCTTATCTTGCTCATGTTGTGGATACTAGGGTAGTAGGTTCTCAACTTGATAATATCACCACAGTTGCAGATTTTTCGGATGTGTTTCCTGAGGAGTTGCCAGGGTTACCCCCTGAGAGAGAGGTTGAGTTTGGTATCGATCTGTTGCCTGGTACCACTCCCATCTCTATCACTCCTTATAGAATGGCACCAGCTGAATTGAGAGAGTTGAAGGTGCAGTTATAGGAGTTATTGGATAAAGGGTTTATTCGCCCAAGTGTTTCTCCTTGGGGAGCTCCTGTGTTGTTTGTGAAGAAGAAGGATGGTACTATGAGGTTATGCATTGATTATAGGCAATTGAACAAAGTGACTATCAAGAATAAATATCCTTTGCCTAGGATTGATGATCTCTTTGATCAATTAAAGGGAGCAGCAGTGTTTTCCAAGATTGATTTGAGATCCGGGTACCATCAGTTGAGGGTTAAAGCTGAAGATGTTTCTAAAACAGCTTTCCGCACTAGGTATGGCCATTATGAGTTTTTAGTAATGCCTTTTGGGTTGACGAATGCACCTGCAGCTTTCATGGATTTGATGAATAGGGTGTTTAGGCCCTATCTGGATCAGTTTGTGGTGGTTTTCATCGATGATATTTTGGTGTATTCACATAATGAGGAGGAGCATGACAAGCATTTGCGGATTATGTTACAGATCTTGAGAGAGAAGCAGTTGTATGCTAAGCTGTCAAAATGTGAATTTTGGCTTGACCAAGTGACTTTTCTGGGTCATATAGTTTCAGCAGATGGTATAAGAGTCGATCCAAGTAAAGTTGAAGCTATTTTGAATTGGAGTCCACCAAAGTCTGTAACTGAAGTTAGAAGTTTTCTGGGTTTGGCAGGCTATTACCGACGGTTTGTGAAAGGTTTCTCTTTGATAGCTACTCCACTCACCAGATTGCTTCGGAAGGGAGTTAGATTTGTGTGGATGGATTAGTGTCAAGCTAGCTTTGAGCGGTTGAAAGAAATGTTGACTCAAGTACCTGTTCTTACTTTACCCGTGGAGGATAAACCTTATGTGATTTACAGCGATGCTTCACATAATGGTTTGGGTTGTGTTTTGATGCAAGAAGGTAAAGTTATAGCTTATGCTTCTCGACAGCTAAAGCCGCATGAACTTAATTATCCGACTCATGATTTGGAGTTGGCAGCTATAGTGTTTGCTTTGAAGATTTGGCGACACCACTTATATGGGGAGAAATGTTTTATCTATACGGATCACAAAAGTTTGAAATATTTGGGTGTTCAGAAGGAGCTGAATCTTCGGCAAAGGCGATGGTTAGAATTGATCAAAGACTATGACTGTTTGATTGATTACCATCCTGGTAAAGCGAATGTAGTTGCTGATGCCTTGAGTAGGAAGTCTTTAGCAGGTTTAGCTGTGTATTCGCTCTCGTTGCTTGTTGAGTTGAGAGCGTTACATGTTAATTTTGAATCATGTGATGATGGTGCATTGCTAGCTCAGTTGCAGTTGAGACCAGTATTGCTAGATCAGATTAAAGAGGCTCAATTGGATGATGAGAAAATTCAGAAGATTGTGTCAGATTGCCAAAATGAGTAGAGCCGAGATTTTTATGTGAAAAGTGATGGTAGCCTTTGGTTCAAGGATAGGTTGTGTGTTCCTGATGATGATAGTTTGAGAAAAATCATTTTGGAAGAAGTACATCAATCAGTTTTTGCTATGCATCCGGGAAGTACCAAGATGTACCATGATTTGAGACAACATTATTGGTGGTCTGGTATGAAGAGAGACATAGCGGAATTTGTGTCCAAATGTCTCACTTGTCAGAGGGTGAAAGCTGAGCATCAAGTTCCAACAGGGTTGCTTCAACCTTTAACAGTGCCTGAATGGAAATGGGAGAGAGTGACAATGGATTTTGTATCGGGGTTGCCATTGACTCAGAAGAAGCATGATGCTATCTGTGTAATTGTGGATCGATTGACGAAGACAACTCATTTTCTTCCTGTTATAATGGACTATTCTCTTGAAAGGTTGGCTGAGCTGTATATCTATGAGATAGTGAAGTTGCATGGAGTTTCAATTTCTTTAGTGTCTAACCGAGTTCCCCGGTTCACCTCAAGGTTTTGGAAGAGTTTGCATGGTGCTTTGGATTCTCGATTACACTTTAGTACTGCTTTTCATCCACAGACAGATGGGCAGTCAGAGAGAGTGATACAAATTATTGAAGATATGTTGAGAAGTTGTGTCATTGATTTCTCGGGAAGTTGGGACAGATTTTTGCCACTTGTGGAATTTACCTACAACAACAGTCATCAATCCAGTATTGGTATGGCACCATTTGAGGCATTGTATGGTAGAAGATGTAGAACGCCTTTATGTTGGAATGAAATTGGAGAGGGCAAGTTAATTGGTCCTGATATGGTTAAAGAAACTGAAGAAAAAGTGAAGATAATTCGGGATCGGTTAAAAGCAGCTTTAGACTGATAGAAATCTTATTCAGACTTGAAAAGGAGGGACATAGAGTTTGATATTGGAGATAAAGTATTTTTGAAAGTGTCTCCTTGGAAAAAGATTTTAAGATTTGGTCGAAAAGGGAAGCTGAGTCCTCGTTTCATTGGCCCGTATGAAGTTTTAGAAAGAGTTGGGCCAGTTGCTTATCGTCTTGCTTTGCCACCTGAGTTGGATAGAATCCATAATGTATTCCATGTTTCTATGTTGCGGAGGTACAGATCAGATCCATCTCATATCTTGCCAGTTGAATCTATTGAGGTGAGTCCGGATCTGACATTTGAAGAAGAACCAGTTGCTATTTTGGCACATGAAGTGAAAGAGTTGAGGAATAAGAAAGTGCCATTGGTGAAGGTTCTATGGAAGAATCATGGGAGAGAAGAGGCAACTTGGGAGAGTGAACAAGCAATGCTAGATCAGTATACTTAATTGTTTCAGACATAATATCTGGTAATTTCGAGGACGAAATTTCTTTTTAGAGGGGGAGAATTGTAATATCCCAAAGGGTGCCCTAGAAGTTTTGAAATAAATATTGTTGAATTTGGATTTAATATGTGTGTTTAATTGAAAGAGAAATGAAGTGAAGAGAGAATGTATATGTTGTATATATGGCAATATATATAACATATATACAAGTCAAAATGGAGGGTCAACTAAAGAAGATATTTAATTTGTTATGTGTGAAATTACTAAAAAAAAGTAAGGGAAAGGGAGTTAAACAATTAGAAGAGGATATTTAAGTAATTGTCTTATTTGGAATACTTGGTGGAGGTTTAAAGAGATGAGAAATTTGACTTTGTCTCTTACACTTTTTCATTTTCTTTTCCTTTCTCTTTGTGTTGGCCGGACATCAAGGAAGCAAGAGAGTGTTGTCCCAAGATGGCAACCAAGAGGGGGGGTGAATTGGTTTCCTCAAGAAATAATGACAATTAAAAAAACTCAACAAAATAGAAGTGCGGAATTAAGATATGGTTTATCAATGGAAGAAAGAAAGAACACATAAGATTTATAGTGGTTTGGATTTTACTTCAATCCTACATCCACTTCCTTAACAACTTGTTAAGGTTCCACTAGTCTTTGATGTTTTTACAAGCTCACTTCCAACTTTGGTGTTTTCACAAGTTCACACCTAACTTCACAAGTGTTTTTTAAGGCTTACACTCAAGAACCTTTAAAGGAGTTTTTAAGGCTCAC
The DNA here is from genome assembly GCA_947685225.1 of Garcia nutans. Classification (NCBI taxonomy): domain Eukaryota; kingdom Viridiplantae; phylum Streptophyta; class Magnoliopsida; order Malpighiales; family Euphorbiaceae; genus Garcia; species Garcia nutans. The sequence continues at coordinate 16,520,595 of CANTUV010000032.1, forward strand.
TCTCACAACCCAAACAAGAGTTTTACAAGGCTTACTCTCACAACCCAAGTGTTTTTCCAAGCTCACACTCAAACTTATACAATGGTGTTTTCAATGCTTACACCTAACATTCATTACAATTCAAATGTAAGTTTAAGTAAAAGAAAATTTGTAGCTTGGCTATCAAAATCTGTTTTCTTGCTTCTTGTTTTTCTTTTCTTGTAGAAGCACTGTATTTATAGCCAATGTGGTCTTACTAACCGTTATTGAAAGTAAGAATAAAGTCTTGGCTGTTTAGACCTTCTTTATTAAACTGTCCGAGGCATTTCGCGGTCGTCCTTCATATAAGGATGGTCGCTCTGTTATCACACGCAGTCGTCCTTGACCAAGGCACGGTCGCTGAATTTAAAAAAGCTTCAACGGTCGAATTTGAGTGCTCTGCAGCTGGAATCTTGCCCATGCTGTGGTTGTCGGGACGGTCGCGCATCACCAAGGTGCGGTCGCCCTTTTTGAATGTTGAAGTGGGTTTTTAACGGTCATGACATGTGGCATTCTTTGACAGGGCAGAAGAGATGTCTACCAAAATTTGAATGTCACGGTCGCCCTAGGTAGCATCTCGCGGTCGAATTGAGATTCTCGCGTCAAACTTTTGGACGCACCTGAGAACGCGAACACTACTGTCTCTTTAAGCAAATTCTTCTTGAATTGGTAGAGCGGTCGCGACTCTAAATGGGCGGTCGTTAAAGTGGTAAGCGAGGCTGAGTCATTCGCCGTTCTTGTCACCGCGAACCTTACTGTGATTAGAATGATTTGAGTTCCTTGGTTAGCGGTCGTCCATAAATTGGGACGGTCGCTCTTCTTTAGGCGCGGTCGCGACTGAGGTCGGGTTTATGACCGCAAAACCTACTGTTATAAGGTTTCATCCTTTAATTGAATGGTGCGGTCGTATTCTGTGTGGTGCGACCGCTAGAAGTGTTCTGTTTACCTTTATTTGAAGTAACCTAAGCCTGCAACAAGATTCTCCTAACACATGTTAAATGGATCATTCATTTGAGTTGTCAAGGATCAAAATAGAGATCATTTGTCTAACAATCTCCCCCATTTTGACTTTGACAATTCAAATGGAATGATAAAAAATAATAAGTCTAAAATGCTCCCCCCTTAACATATGCATAAATCATGGTTAAGCAATCATTGGTGCATTGATATTATTTGAGTATCTTGGTGCATTGAGTTACGGTTAAACAATCATTCCATTATGTATACTATTTTCTCCCCCATTATGTATACACTATTTTCTCCCCCATTGTCATAGGCAAAATAATCAAACAAACAAATAAAGTACAAAGATATTAAAAAAATAATTAAAGGATACTAAACATTATGTTTATTAAAGGATAGAGGAAAGTACAAAGGCAGAACAAATAAAGCAACAAACATATTAAAACATAAAATGAAAATGCAAACTATTAAGACTAAATAGTTAAGCTATTTAGAGTCATCATCCTCATCTATCTCTTCTTCTAATAAAGGAGCTTTTCCTTTATCTTGAGGAGCAAAAGAGGTAGAGCTAGTGCTAATGAACTCTTCTTCTTCAGGTAGGCTTTGACTATGATCACTTATATCCCAATCTTCAAGATTGCATTGAGGCAAGTCCAGTTTGCCTTGCATATCATATAGATCATGATGCATGTGAGATATAAGGTCAATTTTCTTATTCAAGTGCTGGAATCTCTTGGAGACACTTTTCTTGAACCTAGAGAGTTTCCTGGAGAGAGATTTGATAGCATGGAGGATGAGTTGTGTAGAGGATGAGGTAGTTTCTTGAGCAGCTTTGGATGAAGTAGCTTTTGGAGGTAATTCCACAGCAACTTCCACAGAGTCTCCCTCTTCCTCAATTGTGTACCTTGGCCTTTTCTTTTGTCTATCCACAACTCCTTTCTTGCCAAAGTAATACACATATGATCCTTCAATCTTCCTTACACATCCAGCATGCTCTAAGTAGTCAATAGTGATGGCACTAGAGGCAAGATTGAAAGGGTTTCTCAAAGTAGCTAAGTTCAAATCATTTAGCAGGTTCTGGTGCCTAGCTATTTGAGTAATTTGTGAGGATAGGAAGAAAGTTCTAGTTCTTGTAACAGCATGATGATAGAGGGTGTCAATCAAGAACTTGGTTGTGTTCATTTGGATGTTGTGGGTGAAAGCATATAAAAAGATGAGGTCTCTTTTGGTTACTTTCTCATTCCCATCTGCTCTTTGATGGATGGTGTAGGTGATAATCCTATGGAGCATCCAATGGGTGAGGGATTTGATGTGTCTGGCTTTTGATTCTTTTTCAAAAGAAGTTTCCACAGAAATTTCTTGCCAGAATTCAGAAAGAGTTTGGTTTGAAAAGATTTGATCATTGTAGGAGGTTATACCATCAGTAGGAAAGTTCCAAATGTTGCCAAAATCTTCTAGGGTTAAGGCTTTGTATTGATCAAAGAGTTTAAACCTAACCCCATACCATCCTAGTGCAGAGTTAGCACTCTTTTCTATTTGGAAAGACATTAGAAATTCCTTGTTTAAACTGGAATAACCTACCTCCTTAGGAAATACAAACTTTCTCCATCTAAGGACATCCAGTAATCTCTCAATCTCGTCCTTGATATTTAGGGTAGAAAGCATCCCACCAAAAGGAGATTTGGTTCCCTCAACCTTCTTTCTCTTCAACATAGCATACCTAACATCTTCCTCAGAAGTTTGGTGGTGAGGTTTGTGAATTTTCTCACCTCTTCTAGACAGTGGAGGAGATGGAGGATCGACTATAGGTTCTCTTATTGTGATTCCTGGAGCTCTCTTTGCTTGTCCTTTTATTTTGGAGGTTGTCTTCTTTTTGGGAGCCATTAGAATAGAGAAAACAGAAGAGAACTGGAAAACAGAGGGTGATTGAGAAACAGATGATTTTGAGAAGATTTTCGAGATTCAGAGGGAAGTTTGTATGTTTTAATAAGCAAAATATCAAAGAAACTGATGTAACATACTCTTAAATAGATGAAATTAAGAAAATAGCCATTTATGACTGTTGAAAGTTAAGAGTTGCGACCTGTCACACAGCCAACGGTTACAAAATTTCGAGCAGAGTGTACAGAGTGCGGTCGCAGATTCAACAGGGTGCGATCGCGAAGTTCGGTCTAGCGACCATTAGCATGATCAATATGCTCGCGGGTGAAGAATCTATCTGTAATGGTTGAAACTATTCAAATTTTTGCGTCCGCGCATAAATTTTCTCGACCGCACACAGAGTTATTTGTTTGAATGAATCTGGCAGACAAGATAGCGATCGCAAAAGGACACTGGAGCGAACGCGACTGACTTAAAATTGAAAGAGTCAAGGAAAGATGGAGGAATTTTCTAATGTTTAGGCAAATATATATATATATATATGCACAAAGAAACTTTATTGAAAGGCAAAAGTTTTAATTAATTCAAAGTGATTCCATCAATCATTCCTAAATTTAGTTTAATGAAGTTAAGTCTATCTTCATTCAAGGGTTTTGTAAAGATTTCAGCAAGTTGATTTTGTGTATCTATAAATTCTAGGATTATATTCTGATTTTGTACATTTTCTCTCAAGAAATGATGTCTAATATCTATATGTTTGGATCTAGAGTGTTGAATAGGATTCTTAGACAAATTGATAGCACTAGTGGTGTCACATTTAATGGAGATATTGTTAAATATTTTACCATAGTCAAGCAATTGTTGTTTCATCCATAATACTTGTGTGCAACAAAAACATGCTGCAACATATTCGGCTTCCGTTGTGGATAAAGCAACCGATGCTTGTTTCTTACTATGCCAAGAAACTAGACAATTACCAAGAAAGTGACATGCTCCTGTAGTGCTCTTCCTATCTAAAATACTACCAGCATAATCTGCATCTGAAAAGCCTATGATATGAAATGATGTGTTTTTAGGATACCAAAGTCCTAAATGCATTGTACCATTCAAATATTTCAAGATTCTCTTAGTGGCATTCAAGTGTGATTCTTTAGGATTAGTTTGAAATCTAGCACAAAGACATACACTATACATTATATCAGGTCTAGAAGCTGTTAAGTAAAGTAGTGATCCGATGATACCTCGATATTTCTTCTCATCTACTGTTTTACCATTTTCATCTTTACCTAATTTCAAGGATGTGCTCATAGGAGTTTTGCTAGTTTTGCAGCCATCCATTCAAAATTTCTTGATGAGTTCTTTCGTATATTTGGATTGGTTGATGAAGATCCCATCTTCACATTGCTTGACTTGCAGTCCAAGGAAGAACTTGAGTTCACCCATCATGCTCATTTCAAATTCCCTAGTCATACAAGAAGCAAATTCTTTGCACAAGACTTCATTAGTAGCTCCAAATATTATGTCATCCACATGAATTTGTACAATCAAAATGTTATGCTTATCCTTTTTAACAAAGAGAGTTGTGTCTACTTTTCCTTTTGAAAAACCATTTTCAAGTAAATATGCACTAAGTTTATCATACCAAGCTCTAGATGCTTGTTTCAATCCATATAAAGCTTTGGTAAGCTTGAAAACATGATCAGGAAATTTGTAGTTTTCAAAACCAGGAGGTTGTTCAACATAAACTTCTTCGCTTATTAGTCCATTTAGAAATGCACTTTTAACATCCATTTGAAAAAGCTTAAAGTTCATGTGACATGCAAAAGCAAGTAATATTCTAATAGCTTCTAATCTGGCTACGAGGGCAAAGGTTTCATCATAGTCAATACCTTCTTCTTGATTATAACCTTTGGCTACCAATCTTGCTTTATTTCTAATAATGTGACCATTTTCATCAAGCTTATTCCTATAGACCCATTTGCATCCTATTATAAAGTGATCTGTAGGTCTAGGAGTAAGTTGCCAAACATTATTTCTTTCAAATTGATTAAGTTCATCTTGCATTGCAGTTATCCAATTTTCATCATTTAAAGCCTCCTCAACAGTCTTTGGCTCAATTTGAGAAACAAAAGCAAAATTAACATCTATATGATTAATTTTAGATATAGTAATTACTCCCTTAGATGTTTCTCCAATGATAAGTTCCTTAGGATGATCTTTCTTGTATTGCCAATCCTTAGGTATATCTTGAGTCTTTTCTTCAAGTTCATACTGATTGATCTTTGGAGCATCAATAGATTCAAGAGGTTCAAGAGTACCTGCAGGGTCATTGAAAGTAATACCTTTCTTTTGATCATGATTAGATGATTCATCAAATACAACATGCATTGATTCTTCTATAACTAGAGTTTTCATGTTAAATACTCTATATGCTTTGCTATATGATGAATATCCTAAGAATATGCCTTCATCTGATTTGGATGAAAATTTTCCAAGATTATCCTTGGTATTCAATATGAAGCATTTGCATCTGAATATTCTAAAATATCCAATTCTGGGTATTCTTCCATTCCATAGCTCATAAGAAGTTTTATTAGTTAAATGCCTTTTGTAAACACGATTTGCAATGTAACAAGCTGTATTAACGGCTTCTGCCCAAAAATAAGATGGTAAATCATATTCATTGAGCATTGTTCTAGCCATTTCAATTAAAGTTCTATTTTTCCTTTCAACTACACCATTTTGCTGTGGAGTTCTAGGAGCAGAAAAGTTATGTGAAATGCCAAGTTCATTGCAAAAGCCATCAAAATTTTCATTCTCAAATTCTTTGGTGAGCTAGCACTCAGACCGGCATACGTTTGTGTGGACTTCGTTAGAGGGTGTTCGTCTTCCGAAGGCAGCATCTGTTAATCATTTTGAAGCTACACAAAAGGGTTAGTTTCGAATCTCTTTTATCGAACTGAATGGATCACATGGATCCTTGGAGTAAATCGAAAGAAATTTTTTTTTCCGCTGCAGCAAGGGTTGCAGATTCTTCTCGATTTACTAACAGTGGTATCAGAGCCCCTTGTTGATTCCATTTAATTCGAAATATGCCATGTTGATGTGTTGATGTGATCTATTGTTTTTCGAATGGCATGATTGGATTCGTTTTATCATTTGATGATGATTCGAATCTATTATATGAGATATAACCTAAATCGTTGTTGATATATGATGTCAAAGATGACCAATTGTATAGGATACAATTCTGTGAAGTCGAATTAGGGTTGGTATACAATCTGTTATGGTTTCGAATTAGGGTTAATATGATTAATTCAATTCGTTTATTCATATTGAATGTATACATAGATTTCGATTTTGATTAATATGATTATTGAGTAAATCGTTTTCTAAGGTTTCTTGTAATAGTTCTCTGTTAATATGATTAATAGATTGCTATTATATTCTGTTTAATATGATTGACAGAATAAGGGTTTTGACATAAAATAATTAATTGGATTAATGATTCTGTTTAGCTTCGAGGGGCGCTGCCCCTTCGGAACCCTGCCCGCTGACCGGCCAGCAGGAGCCCCGCCCGCTGACCGGCCAGCAGGAGCCCCGCCCGCTAACCGGCTAGCGGGACCGCCGTATGTTCGCGCCCTATAGTTCGTTACCGTGACATTAAGAATGTCAATATATTTGTTTCTATTTAACATGTTGGTGATGAATATGCTATGATTATTTGATGTCTTGGCATGGTGCATAGTATGGCTTTATGACCTATGTGTTTGTTTATTCATATCTTTGGATTGTATATACGGCCTGCGTGTCGTTTATTTTTGTAACTTTATTATTACTAGTTTAGTAGTTAGTTTTATTATTAATGTAATAATGAAGACTCAAGCTTGGAGAAGAAGATGAAAATTCCATGGAGATGAAGTTGCCTTTCAAGATATGAAGAAATGTACTATTGCAAATGTTGTAATAGATAGGTTTTCTTTTCACCTAGGGTTGCCTATATGATCTTCATTTGGTCTCATGAAGATCATATCTAGTTTGGCCATACTATGTCACGTTTATTTTTATCGAATATGTATGAGATGCCATGTTTGATAGTTTATGTATGCATATGGGATATGATATATAAATGTTAATTTTAACATGTTTTCAAAATTAAATGGAATGAACCCTCACTATTAATCTAAGTTTTAATGCCATCCATATCTTAAACACTTATCAAGGCTAAGATCACCTAAATGTAGATTTTGCCAAAGCAAAGTACTTTAGGTTATCCTAGTAAGATATGATGAGTAATGGTGCTGCTCATGCGTTTAAAATTGGTTAGACTTAATTAGGCTATCAAAATGGTTTTGGGCCTAAGGCATTAGATGGGGTATAACATGCTATGACATATGATGTCATGATCCCATATTATCTAAGAGTTACATGTGATGTAATTGGTAAGGGGTTACCTACCATAATAACTTGATTTTAAGTGTCATGCCAAAGCTAACTTAATATTAAGTAAAAAAATGGATCTTAGCCCACTAAAATGTCATTGTGATGATTGAGGGTTATATTTTAGTGGGATTTTAATTACTTATCACCTTTTATTAATTAAAATTTGCATATTTTGTAGATTGAAATGGCTACCAACAATAACTCCACTTTATCACTGCGATCCATCCTTGAGAAGGAAAAAATGAAAGAGAATGGGACTAATTTTGTTGATTGGTTTAGGAACCTGAGAATTATTCTCAAACAAGAAAAGAAGTCCTATGTGCTTGATGAAGCTGTCCCTGAGCCACCTCCTGCTAATGCTTCTAATGCTGATAAGAACAAGCATAAGAAGCATATGGATGATTCCAATGACATTGGATGTCTTATGCTTGCTACTATGTGTCCAGAACTTCAGAAGGATCTAGAACACTTGGAGGCTTATGAGATGAGTGTCCATCTCAAACAAGCTTTCCAACAGCAAGCTAGGCAGGATAGATTCGACACTGCTGTTGCATTATTTGACTGCAAGATGTCAGAGGGCGAATCGGTTAGCGCTCATGTTTTGAAAATGAAGGGCTACATAGATCACCTTGCCCGACTTGGATATCCCTTGAGTTTAGAACTCTCCACGGATTTGATCCTTCATTCTTTGCCCAGCAGTTTTTCACATTTTGTTATGAACTATAATATGAACAACATGGAAAAGTCCATTCCTGAGCTACATGGTATGCTCAAAACTGCTGAAGGGAATATCAAAAAGCCCACTAAGGCTACCCATGTATTGAATGTCAATAAGGGTAAGCCTATGAAGAAGAAAGGCAAGGCAAAGGGTAAAGCAACAGTTGCTACAAAGCCTAAGGGACAGCCCAAGCCAAAAGAACCCAAGGCACCTGTTCCTAAGGAAGGAACTTGTTTCCATTGCAAGGAGCCTGGGCATTGGAAAAGAAATTGCCCACTTTATTTGGCTGAATTGAAGAAATCGAAGGGTAGTGCGACTACATCTTCAGGTATATATGTTATAGAAATTAACTTATCTGCTTCTACTTCATGGGTATTGGATACTGCATGTGGTTCTCACATTTGTACAAATGTGCAGGGACTCAAAAGGAGTAGATCACTGAAAAGGGGCGAAGTTGACCTACGAGTTGGGAATAAAGCAAGAGTTGCTGCACTAGCTGTAGGATCTTATGAACTTCATATGCCTAATGGCTTTTTGTTAAATTTGAACAATTGCTATTATGTTCCTACTCTGAGTAGGAATCTTATTTCAGTTTCAGTTTTGGATGATGAAGGTTTTTCATTTTTAATTAAAAATAAGACCTGTTCTATTTTTGATAAAGATGATTTGCTTTATGGTATTGCAAGATCTTTTAATGGCCTTTATGTCCTTGACTTAGATGATTCTAGGGAGAATCATATTTATAACATAAACTCTAAAAGAATTAAGCCAAATGACCTAAACCCTACATTTTTATGGCATTGTCGTCTTAGCCATATAAATGAGAAACGCATTTCTAAACTCCATCAAGATGGATTATTAGATTCATTTGATTTTGAATCATTTGATAAATGTGAATCTTGTTTACTTGGCAAAATGACAAAGAATCCTTTCATCGGACAAGGTGAAAGGGCTAATGACTTGCTTGGACTAGTACATACAGATGTATGTGGCCCGTTAAGCATTAGTGCTAGAGGAGGATATAATTACTTCATTACTTTTACTGATGATTTCAGTAGGTATGGCTATGTCTACCTAATGAAACATAAGCATGAGGCTTTTGAAATGTTCAAAACTTTTCAAAATGAAGTACAAAATCAACTTGGTAAAACTATTAAGGCACTTCGATCTGATCGAGGTGGTGAATTTTTGAGCCAAGAGTTTGACGAACATCTAAGAAATTATGGAATTGTTTCACAATTAACTCCTCCAGGAACTCCACAGTGGAATGGTGTTTCTGAAAGAAGAAATCGAACTTTATTAGATATGGTTCGATCTATGATGAGTCAAGCAGATCTTCCATTATCGTTTTGGGGTTATGCCTTGGAGACAGCTACTTTTGTTTTAAACCGTGTACCATCTAAAGCGGTTGAAAAGACGTCATATGAGATATGGACTGGCAAAACACCTAGTTTGTCTGTTCTTAAGATTTGGGGTTGTGAAGCTTATGTGAAAAGACCAGTTTCAGATAAGTTAGCTCCAAAATCTGCTAAATGTATCTTTGTGGGATATCCTAAGGAAACTAAAGGATATTATTTCTATATTCCATCTGAGAACAAAGTGTTTGTTGCTTGAAATGGAACCTTTTTGGAAAAGGAATTCATTTCTAAAAGAACTAGTGGGAGTACAGTTCAATTAGATGAATTTATAGAACCACAAGAAGATATTGAACCGCCTGTAGAAACAGTTTCAGAACCACAAGCCATTGTGGAAACTGAAAATGTTACACAAGTTCTGCGCAGATCTGATAGACCACGTCATCAGCCTGAGAGATATGGATTTCTCATGACTGAAAGTCATGAAGTTTTGCTCATAGATCAAGATGAGCCAACTACCTATCTTGAAGCTGTGTCAGGTCCAGATTCAGAGAAATGGCTTGGAGCCATGAACTCTGAGATGCAGTCCATGTTTGACAACCAAGTTTGGGCCTTAATTGATCCTCCTGAAGGTATTAAGACTATTGGTTGCAAATGGGTTTTCAAGAAGAAAATTGACATGGATGGAAATGTACAAACCTATAAAGCAAGGTTGGTTGCTAAAGGTTTCAAACAAACTCATGGTATAGACTATGATGAAACCTTTTCTCCAGTTGCTATGATTAAATCTATTAGGATTCTCCTTGCCATTGCTGCATACTATGATTATGTGATATTGCAAATGGATGTCAAAACCGCTTTCCTTAATGGAAATTTACTCGAGGATGTGTACATGACACAACCTGAGGGTTTTGTAAATCCTGAGAATTCTGGGAAGGTTTGCAAGCTTCAAAGGTCCATTTATGGATTGAAGCAAGCATCTCGAAGCTGGAATCTTTGTTTTGATGTAACAGTTAAGAACTTTGGTTTCATTCAAAATGAAGATGAACCATGTGTTTACAAGATGGTTAGTGGGAGTGCTATCGTGTTCTTAGTCCTATATGTAGATGACATATTGATCATTGGAAATGATGTCCCCACTTTACAAAAGGTTAAAGATTGGTTAGGGAATACTTTTTCAATGAAGGACTTGGGTGAGGCTGCATATATCCTTGGTATAAGGATCTATAGAGATAGATCTAGAAGGATAATTGGCTTAAGTCAAAGTACATACATTGACAAAGTGTTGAAGAGGTTCAGCATGCAAGATTCCAAGAGGGGATTTTTGCCTATGTCACATGGTATTCATCTTAGCAAGAATCAATGTCCTAAGACATCTGATGAGCGAGATAGAATGAATAAGATCCCTTATGCTTCTGCTATTGGATCTATTATGTATGCCATGCTATGTACTAGACCTGATGTCTCATATTCTTTGAGCACAACAAGTAGATATCAAGCTGATCCTGGTGAGGGTCACTGGACAGATGTTAAGAACATTCTTAAGTATCTAAGAAGAACTAAGGATGCTTTCTTGGTTTATGGAGGTTTGGAAGATGAGCTAGTTGTAAATGGTTACACAGATGCTAGTTTCCAAACTGATATAGATGATTACAAATCGCAGTCAGGTTTTGTATTCACATTGAATGGTGGAGCCATTACTTGGAAAAGTTCCAAGCAGAGCACAGTAGCAGATTCTACAACAGAAGCTGAGTATATAGCAGCATCAGATGCAGCTAAGGAAGCAGTTTGGCTGAAGAAATTCATCACTGAGCTTGGAGTGGTGCCTAGCATTGCTAATCCTATGGCTATCTATTGTGACAACAATGGTGCCATAGCGCAAGCAAAAGAGCCAAGGTCCCATCAGAAATCCAAGCATATACTCAGGCGATTTCACCTCATTCGAGATATCATTGATAGAGGTGATATCAAGATATGCAAAATTGACACATATGACAACATAGCAGATCCATTGACAAAGCCTCTCTCGCGGGTCAAGCATGATCAGCACACTAGGTCTATGGGTATGAGATATTTGTTAGACTAGGCCTAGTGCAAGTGGGAGACTGTTAGTGTATATGCCTTAGGCCATTGATTTGGACCTTAATGTTATTCATTTTGTTATTAATAAAGAAGTTTTTATTATCATTGTTATGTTTGCATGTTATATATAATAATGATTATATCCCTGGTTTATTATTGTTATGGAGATAATAATAAATATAACTAGTGTAATATTGATTTGATAATCATAAGATGATTATAGGTATGAAGATACAAATCAATATTATGGATACATGTTAGAGAACAGTGTATTGGATAGACCCACATAGATATCACTTCATGGTTTAATGTCATAAGTGTATATCATAATAGTTTTCATTTAATCCTTTGACTTGAGATTGTCATAGTTTCCAACATAAGGAATATTATGTTTTGACATGATCAAATGTTATCTGTAACTAGATAATTATAAAGGTTATGCTTGAACATGGTATAAATTATGTAGAGGAAAATGAACAATAAAGATGGAATTTGTCCCTCTCTATGAGAGAGATATCTTCTGGGCCCCTCGATAAGTGTAACTGAGAAATGCATGGCCGTGCTCAAATAAGTTGATATAAGATCAATCTTATTTGTTTATCAGTTAACTTGGAGATCGAGTAATCATAAGTTTGGACAATATAAGTATGACATTTACTATGACTTATGTTCAAACTAGATATCGTGTGATAAAGGGATTAATGCATGTACTATTTCAGGTTTTCATTTATGATGATTCTCATGATTAATTGGGTAGTCGTAATGTCTTGCTAGAGGCCAATTATGATTTGTGCATTTCAATAGAGATTGAAATACACTACCAATTAATATGAGCCTATCGGGTCACACACATAGAACGTAGGCTGTACTTAAAATAATAATAATTAAATTTTTATTATTGTTGTTGGTATTATTATTATTATTAGATATTAATAATAATATTGTTATAATAATTATTATTAGATAATAATAATTAAAGACGTGGGTCCATATAGGATATGGACAATTAGGGTTTTAAAAGGACTGGAGGCCTTGATGATATTATGATTATTCGTTTTGAAAGAAAACGAAAGAAGAGGAAAAACCAAAAACCCTAGTTTCATTTTTGCAAAAAGTTCAGCCACTGCCATTGGTGAGCTAGCACTTAGACCGGCGTACGTTTGTGTGGACTTCGTTAGAGGGTGTTCGTCTTCCAAAGGCAGCATCTGTTAATCATTTTGAAGCTACACAAAAGGGTTAGTTTCGAATCTCTTTTATCGAACTGAATGGATCACATGGATCCTGGGAGTAAATCGAAAGAATTTTTTTTTCCGCTGCAGCAAGGGTTGCAGATTCTTCTCGATTTACTAACACTGCAAGGCAATAGTGATCATCTTCTTTTAGGTACCCACATGAAGTTGGGTCCTTGATTGTTAGTAGTAAAAGTGCCTTCTAACTTGAGATGAGCCTTTCTTATATAACAATAAAAATTTTTGTGTCCGAATTTCGTGCAATATGTGCATTGCCATGGCATTCTATACTTCTGTATTTTTCTTTTTGTATTTAACATATTATGCATGCAGCTACAAGTATGTGATTTCTTTTGTGCAAGTTTAGTGAACAACAATGCATAATTATTTTTGGCTTTATCTCCTAGCAAACCATAAGAAGTACTTTTAGACTTGGTGCAAGCATCTTTGATATGATCATCGGAAATTTCAATTGTAGATGCTTTTACAAATGTTGGTTTGCTTGGTGCAATGTTGGTTGAGCCATTGAATCCTAATCCATATTTTAAGGAAGGTGATCTTTGGTTATTAATTAATGTGTTTAATGCTTCCTTTCCTTTATGAAATCTGGAAATTGATTCTTTTAGTTCTTTTAGCTCATGCTTCAATGTTTCATTCTCTTTAATCACTTTTTCTAAGTCATGTGAGTTTTTATTTAACTCTCCTATTGTATTCATCAAGTGTTCATTTGAGGTTTTCAATTCTAAGGTAGAGTTCTTTAAGCATATAAAATCCTTTTCTAACTTAGAGTTTTTCTCTTTATAGAGCATCATTTTAGAAAAATATTTTTCTATTTTAAAGTTCATGTGCTCAATCAAATCACTATCATCTATATCATTTGTATCATTATGTGCTACTAGATCAAAGGATTGAGTACTTACCTCATTGGAGTCATCTTCAATAGCCATGAGACACAGATTTGCAATTCCTTCTTCTTCTTCTTCTCCACTTGAAGAAGAGTCATCCCATGTGGCTTTGAGAGACCTTTTCTTTTCTTTATCCCATTTCTTTTTATTCTTTAATTTGAAGCAATACGATTTAATGTGACCAGTTTTTCCACATTCATAGCACTTTACCTCATTTTTCTTTTCTTTATCTTTGAAGGAGAATTTTGGAATTGTACCTTTGTTTGCTTGCAATCTTTTCTTCCTTTTCCATTCATTGATTCTTTTTTAGAACATTGCCATTTCATCTTCATCATCAGTAAGTTCATTGCTTGAGCTCTCAACTTCTTTGATTGCTTTGAGTGCAATTGGTTTTCTCTTTTCTTTTTCACCTTGATCTTCTTCTTTCTCACTGTGTAGCTCAAATGTGAGTAGTTTACCAACTAGCTCATCTGTTCTTAATGTGCTGAGATCATGAGCTTCTTCTATGGATGATACTTTTGATTCAAAGTTCTTTCTAGCTCTTAGGGCTCTCAAGATTTTACTGTTTACATCACCTTAATCATATACCTTACCATATTTCTTTAGTTCATTGACAATAGCAAGTAAGCGATTGGTCATGTCGGTGACATTTTCATTTGGCTTCATATTGAATAGCTCATACTCATGGACATGCATTTGTTTCTTGGTAAATCTCACTTGAGTCATACCTTCATGGTAGTTTTCGAGTGTTTTCCAAATGCAATGTGCACAAGTTAAATGTTGAACTCTTCCACCTTCTTCTCTTGAAATGGAATTCATCAAGATGGAAGCGGCTCTATTGTTCTTGAATCGATCTTTGACATTGCTAGTTGACCATTGAGCTTTGGGAAGTGGAACTTGAATACCGTCAACTTCATAAGTGGGAGGTTTCCACTCACTTTCCACAAAATCCCATAGTTCAATCCCTTCACTGTCTAGAAACAAATACATTTTGTGTTTCCAGTATGAATAATCAGTTCCATCAAAGTAGGGTCTAAGAATAGTGTTAAGATTTCCATGAGAGCTTGATGAAGAAGAAGTTTCCATAGTGGATCAAATTTCACAATTAATTTTAAGAAATCTCAGGCTCTGATACCAATTGTTGTCCCAAGATGGCAACCAAGAGGGGGGGTGAATTGGTTTCCTCAAGAAATAATGACAATTAAAAAAACTCAACAAAATAGAAGTGCGGAATTAAGATATGGTTTAGTAATGGAAGAAAGAAAGAACACACAAGATTTATAGTGGTTCGGATTTTACTTCAATCCTACATCCACTTCCTTAACAACTTGTTAAGGTTCCACTAGTTTTTGAAGTTTTTACAAGCTCACTTCCAACTTTGGTGTTTTCACAAGTTCACACCTAACTTCGCAAGTGTTTTTTAAGGCTTACACACAAGAACCTTTAAAGGAGTTTTTAAGGCTCACTCTCACAACCCAAACAAGAGTTTTACAAGGCTTACTCTCACAACCCAAGTGTTTTTCCAAGCTCACACTCAAACTTATACAATGGTGTTTTCAATGCTTACACCTAACATTCATTACAATTCAAATGTAAGTTTAAGTAAAAGAAAAATTGTAGCTTGGATATCAAAATCTGTTTTCTTGCTTCTTGTTTTTCTTTTCTTGTAGAAGCACTGTATTTATAGCCAATGTGGTCTTACTAGCCGTTATTGAAAGTAAGAATAAAGTCTTGGCTGTTTAGACCTTCTTTATTAAACTGTCCGAGGCATTTCGCGGTCGTCCTTCATATAAGGATGGTCGCTCTGTTATCACACGCTGTTGTCCTTGACCAAGGCACGGTCACTGAATTTAAAAAAGCTTCAACGGTCGAATTTGAGTGCTCTGCAGCTGGAATCTTGCCCATGCTGTGGTTGTCGGGACGGTCGCGCATCACCAAGGTGCGGTCGCCCTAGGTAGCATCTCGCGGTCGAATTGAGATTCTCGCGTCGAACTTTTGGACGCACCTGAGAACGAGAAACACTACTGTCTCTTTAAGCAAATTCTTCTTGAATTGGTAGAGCGGTCGAGTCTCTGAATGGGTGGTAGCTAAAGTGGTAAGCGAGGCCGAGTCATTCGCCGTTCTTGTCACCGCGAACCTTACTGTGATTAAAATGATTTGAGTTCCTTGGTTAGCGGTCGTCCATAAATTGGGACGGTCGCTCTTCTTTAGGCGCGGTCGCGACTGAGGTCGGGTTTCTGACCGTGAAACCTACTGTGATATGATTTCATCCTTTAATTGAATGGTGCGGTCGTATTCATGTGTGGTGCAACCGCTAGAAGTGTTCTGTTTACCTTTATTTGAAGTAACCTAAGCCTGCAACAAGATTCTCCAAACACATGTTAAATGGATCATTCATTTGAGTTGTCAAGGATCAAAATAGAGATCATTTATCTAACAGAGAGCAAATGAGGGTTTTTGAATTCTAAGAGCTAATTGAAGGAAGAATCAAGTGATTGAGTTGGAAAATTTTGAAGTTTCATCAACTTTGGTAAGTTCTCTCTTGATTTTTCTTATTTTTATTGAAGTTGGGTTTGAGTTGATTTGGGGATTTTTGATACTATGATTTTGCTTGATTGTGGTGTGTTTGTACGTGTTGGGATTGAATTAAAAAAATAAGAAGTTATATTAGTGTTGGTTTTGGAAGTGTTGAGTTGAGTTTGAATTAGGGTTTTGAGTTGATGATTGTGGTAGATGTTGAGTTTGGTTAATTATTTTCATAGATTTTCATGTTGTTGATGTTTATTGGAGTTGTAAGCATAGAATATGTGAATTTGGTCAGAAACAGTAGCATTTTGGATGCCACACCCGTGGCCTTGGTTGCCATGGCCGTGGAGGTTTGGAGCAAGGGAGGCAGAAGTGTTTTCTAACCCACGCCCGTGGGGGTTGGGGTGGCCACGGCCGTGGGCTTTAGTTAGTGGTGTTGAGTTATAATTTGTGATCTAAAGGTCTAAGATGAGGTTAATAAGTGATAAATTGTATTGGAATTCATGTATTGTATCATTTTTTGGACTAGGTTTTGGAAGAAAGTGATTTGCCCTAATTTAAGAAGTGAAGAACTCTTGGAAGAAGAAGAGTATAGAGTTGTGTGAGTGTTCTTGAGGTAAGTACAAACTACATTATTGCATGCGTACATATGATCTTGAGATTTAACACCCATTTGATTGTAAATGTGTTAGGAAATCTAATGCATTGTTGATATTTATGAATAATGTTATGTTTGGTATAATGTTAATGATTGATGAGCATATCAAATGTGTATTAATTTCATTGATTCTGTACACCAATATGATGAATTGATTTATTGTGAAGTGAGATATAATGAAATGTAAAACCAATATGATTGGTTATAATGATGTAAATAGGATGGTTAAAGTATGTTTGCCTATATGATAATGAAATGCAATATGACATGTGAAAGATATGATGAATTGCTTTAATGTGATTTGAGATATCATGAGATGTGAAGCCATTGTGATTGGCTATGATGATTCAAATGAGATGTGAAGCCATTGCGATTGGCTATGATGATTCAAATGAGATGTGAAGCCATTGTGATTGGTTATGATGATTCAATTGCAATAAGTGGGCATGTTTGCCTGGATGATGATGAGAATTGATAATGGAGTTGATAATGAAATAATAAATGAATAGTGTGGCTAATGTGTTATTCCATTTTCAGAGTTTGTTGTTGGTAGCATGCCTATAGTAACAATCTCTTGAAGTTAGGTTGGGCTTGATCCTTGAAGCCAAGTTGGGTTGAAGTTTAACATGTTTCACTCCCCTTGAAGATTGGTTGGGTCTAGTCCTTGAAGCCTAATTGAGATGTTACAACCCTTGAAGCTAGGTTGGGTTTGGTTCTTGAAGCCAAGTTGGGTTGATACTTAGCATGCTTTGTTCCCCTTGAAGCTTGGTTGAACCTAAATCCTTGAAGCGTAGTTGGGATAATGATAATGATAAATGTGATAATTAAACCAAAACATTAACTCTGAAAGTTGAATGGCATATTAGTGTCTTTGGGCCCATGCTTGTCTTTGTTTTCAATGTGATTCTTGAATGGTGAAACCAATGAATAATAAGATTGATTATATTGCATAAGTATCTTGTTGAGAAAGTATGTTTGATATGACCTTAAGTAAGTAAGATGTTGGAGTATAACAGTTCTTGTGAATTGTGTATGGAATTGATTGTGTGACATTGGCATTGTATCAAAACATAATATTATTGTAGTTTGTACCACTAAGTCGTAGGCTTAGCGCGATTATAATTTATCGCGCAGGTAACAGGGAAGAACCGGAGAGTTCCTCTAGGCTGAGTAGAGGCTAGATCTTGAGGTGTTGCTAGTGAAGCTTAAAGATCGAAGACATACTGCCAAACATGTATATATTTATGTTTTGTAAAACTTGAGTTTTAATGTATATGTATTTGTAAATATTTGTTACATTTTCCGCTGTGTATTTAATAAACATTGAGTCTATTGTGTTTCATAAATTCCTTTAAATATTTTAAATTTATTCATATTTTTGAAAAGGGATTGTCTATATGTTTTATAAACAGTGGCATACCTATATTTTGTATACGTATATTACGATCGTACTAGCATGCTGTGTACGTATATGAGGTATAGGGGTGTTACAGGTCTTCACCCTTCAAAGTGGATCTTCACCCTCGGCATCCGGTTTTCACCCTTAAAAATGGATCTTCATCCTTGAAAATTGGGTCTTCACCCTTGAAATTGGATCTTTATCCTTTAAGCTTTGGGTCTTCACCCTTGAAAATGGATCTTCATCCTTGGAAATCGGGCCTTCACCCTTGAAATTGGATCTTCATTCTTTAAGCTTTGGGTCTTCACCCTTCAAAGTTGATTTTCATCCTCAGCATCAGGTCTTCACCCTTGAAAATGAATCTTCATCCTTGGAAATCGGGTCTTCACCCTTGAAAGTGGATCTTCATCCTTGGAACTCTATCCTATATTGGCTTCAGCTCTTCTAGCTGGACTAATCTTTTGAGTTTTACATCTTCATTCTTTTGATAGTTTTAGTGTTCCATTCTTTTGCATTTTTGCAAAAAATTCAACCATTTTTAGCTGGCCCCTTATGTCTTCTCCTTGCCCCCAATGATTTTTCAGGTAGGCTCTGATTAATGTTTGTATTTTGTCTGGTTCCTTGTATAAGCATGCATCTCTTCTTTCTTTTGCAAAATGACTTAGAGCTTCCTCAAGCAATGGGCTTTCCATGCCCTCCTGAATACAATACAAGAAAATGCAATGCGATATGCTTATGTATGCATGATATGCATGAATAATGCTTACCGTGGTTCTATCGACTTACAGACTAAGCTGATCAGTAGAAGTGTTCTCATTGGCTCCTTCCAAATGCCCGTTCAGGTCTTACTTTGGAATGACAGAATGCTTTGCTTTTATGACTTTTATCTTAAAGATGTTGAAAACATGAATAATGGAGGCCCCAAGAAACAGAGATACATCCATTTCAAATTATGATTCAGTATGTCAATTGGTAGCTTCTTCATAACCTCACCAGTAATCATTTCCTTTGCCCAATGTGTCCCTCGAGATTCAACTATTCAACATATTTCCCTTAACTTAAAGGCTTTTTACAACAAGAAAACAATTTTTTTTAAACCTTAAAATTTTGGCTTTGTCAAATCAGTGTCATCGTACCTCAAGACTTGATTTCCCAAATTAACATATCTATAACATGACAATCCTAGTTACCATACTAAACTCGAGAATCATTTCTATTTAATCAAGAACTGTTGCACTTCAGATAGGCACCCACACATTACTTGGTAAAAGGTCTCATTTGAGTTTGAATATTGTCTATCTCATATGCATGCTTATCCAAACTATCTCCACTAATAGACTCTACCTACCAAGAGAGATCAATAGGTCTTTAATAGGCTTGAAATGGGGTCTATAAGGGACATGGGTAAAGCAGAGGCTAATTGTAAATTGGAGCTATTGTGACATAATGGGTAAACCTTCACACTACAAATTTCTTGTTTAGACAGTTGGAAGCTGGAATAAGATAGAGCTTTGAAAATTTTTCTTTCTTTTTGACATGAATTTGGATCTTGATTGGGACTGTCTTTTCCCTTATAAAAAGGTTGATACCCATATTCCTTTTCTTTCTTCTTTTTTTTTAATCATTTTCTTTGAGTATTTTATCATTTTGTCATTTCTTGTAGGACTGTTAAGTACAGGACTTTTAAAAACTGGGTGACCTTTATCCTTTTTCTTTGATTTTGATTGAATCTTTGGTTGGGTTGGACCAAATCAAGTCAAACTATCCTTATAAACCAAATGGTAGTCTTTTGATGCTTTAGGTAAAAGAGAACTTGGTTGGCTTTCTGAACCGTTTTGGGTTTTATTTTCTTTTATTTTTTCTTTATCTTTCTTTTTCTTTTTTTTTCTAGCTCTAAAAGAGTTGTCTTGTTTGTACCTGTGAACCTCGGTTTTCCGCCCGAAAAGGATCCGGGCGAAAGTTCACTCGTTGTCGGGAGTCGCCACTCAGTTTATTTTGTTCGAAGGGAAAAACTAAGAAAACCCTTGTTTGACTCCAATAATGCATCCAATGTAAAGGCTTCTAGTCTGCGAACCCAAGGAGGATTCGGGGACTATGTCATGCATTTGATTAACTTGCAAAAATGGAACAAATTTAAAGACAAAAAGATTGTTGGTAGTTTGGTGGACTTGCTATTTGGGGTGAATCCCAAACATGCCTACATACTCCCGTTTGAATAGGAGATCAAAGCCCATGTAGTTCGGAAAAGCCTATTTAAAGGCGATGAAAATTATGCTTCATGCATGTGTGTGTGTATGCTTCGTGCATTGTCGGGCTTCATGCCAAAGATGTGAGATTTAGGTACTTTGTACCAAAAGAGTGGAATTTAGGCTCCATGCCAAAGGTTGATTTTAATTGAGTCGGGCTTCATGCCAGAGTTGTGAAATTTAGCACTTAGTGCTAAATGGTGCAATTTTAGGTACTTTGTACCAAAAGAGTGCAATTTAGGCCTTTGGCCAAGTGTTGTCGGGCTTCATGCCAAAGATGTGAGATTTAGCGCTTAGTGCTAAATTCTCCAATTTTAGGTACTTTGTACCAAAAGAGTGCAAATTTTGGGCCTTTGGCCAAGTGTGGTTGGGCTCCATGCCAAAAATGTGAATTTCAGCACTTAGTGCTAAATTGTGAAATTTTAGGTACTTCGTACCAAAATGGTGTAATTTAGGCTCCGTGCCAACAGATTGATTTTAATTGTGAAATGTAGGTACTTTGTACCAAAAAGATGTAATTTAAGTCTTTATGCCAAAGAGGCTGATTGATTAGTCCATTAGGCCTTAGACCTAAAAGGATTAGGTCTTTGACCGAGAAGAAATTGAGAAGAAGATAGAATGCATATGATATGCTTAAATTGACAAATGATGGATTAGAATATTACCTTGCTTAGGATTTTCCCGCTTCGAAGTTCCAGATCTCGTTTTCTTGAACCGGGGATTATGATTCTTGATTACAGATTGTTTCCTGCAGCACACGGTTAGATTTATGCAAATAAAAGTTCTTAATCGTTTTTAAGCGTGAAAAGAATTCGACAGCATGAGGCCCACCCGGAAAAGTCCAACCTCCTTTTCTGAAAATCTGAAGCCTATTTATAGGCAAAATCGGACTGTACGGCGGCCGGGCCGTGGGTCACGGCGGCCGAGCCGCCGTCCATGGGGGCCGAACCGCCGGTCACGGCGGCCGGGCCGCCGATTTTGGCCGGTTTTCGCTCAAACTGATTTTTCGGGAGCTAGAGACCTCCAAAAATTATTCCGGGACCATATCCGTGATCCTCACGTCGTCCCGGACATTTCAAATACACCAGAATGTCATCGATGAAGACCACTACAAACTGATCCAGATAGGGCCTAAATACCCTATTCATCAAATCCATAAAAGCTGCAGGTGCATTCGTCAGACCAAAAGGCATAACTAAAAATTCATAATGCCCATATCTGGTCCGGAAAGCTGTCTTCGGAACATCTTCAGCTCTGACTCTCAGCTGATGGTACCCTGATCTCAGATCAATTTTGGAAAACACAGCTGCACCCTTCAACTGATCAAATAGATCATCGATTCTAGGCAAAGAATATTTATTCTTAATGGTCACTTTGTTCAATTGCCTATAATCGATACATAATCTCATAGTACCATCTTTCTTCTTCACAAATAGCACAAGAGCTCCCCAAGGAGAAACACTGTGTAACACCCCCATATCCAATGCACACACACTACAACCACAACAATGTAGCATAAGTGCACCAAACATAGGGATGCTACAGTTTCCTTAACATTCAAAACATTTTAAACAAAACCATAACCTTTCAATTATATACATTATAGAAAAAAAATAGGTCATTTACTTATAAAACAAAACATATTAGATATACATATACATTTAAATATTACACAGCGGAAGTTATAAAATATTTACAAATTTACATTATAAACATTACTTTACAAAATATAAAAGAAATATACATGATTGGCAAGTCATCTCTGATCTTTAAGCTCCCAAAATCAACTCTTCAATGTCTACTCTCACTCGGTCTCGAAGAGCTCTCGGGTTCGATCCTATCAGTTCTAACACCTGCGCGATTAAACACTATCGCGCTAAGCCAAGGGCTTAGTAAGATAATCATGCAAATGATATGACTTAGTGCAATGTAATGTCCTTTCTCAAACCATATCATGCATGTAACATCATATATGCAAAACTAACAACATACTTTCACATTGCATGTCACATTTCAATATCTTGTCATATACCTTATTATTGTTCATTTAACTATTCATAGTCAACACTAAACAAAGACAAACATAATCTCATTATTCAAACATTTCACCATTCAACATTTACATCTAAGCAAACACATGCATGGGCCCAAAATCCACTAATATGCCATTCAATTTTCAGAGTTAATGTTTTGGTTTTATCATCACATTTATCAATATCATATACCCAACTAGGCTTCAAGGATTAGGTTCAACCAAGCTTCAAGGGGAGCAAAGCATGCTAAGCTTCAACCCAACTTGGCTTCAAGAACAAAACCCAACCTAGCTTCAAGGGTGGTAACATCTCAATTAGGCTTCAAGGATTCAATCCAACCTAACTTCAAGAGATTGTTACTCTTATTAGGCATGCCACCAACAACAAACTCTGAAAATGGAATAACACATTAGCCACACAATTCATTTAGATTTCATTCTCAATTCTCATTATCATTTAGGCAAACATGCCTCATTTATTTCCATTGAATCACATTAGCCAATAACAATGGCTTCACATTTCATTTCACAATATAACACTTCATTATTCAAGTGTATATTTATCTCATCCATGATCACATTAGATCTCATAAAGCATCATTCATCATAGCCAAACACAATGGCATTGTCTCATGTCATGTCTTATTTGAATTATCATTTCATCTTTGATACAACATTTCAATATACATTACTCATGAAACACATTACCATTCAAAGTGCATAATAACATTACTAAATCTCAATAATGCAATTAGGGCAAAACACCATTGATATGATTCATAGCTTTATGATCTTCCACATTCATTTGATTAAATCATTCTTGTGTTTGAAACATGTTTATAATGTTCATATGTAAGTTTAGAAACAATGGAACCTTTAAAGAATCAAAACAATGTAAAAAGAAACAAAGTAAAAAGCAATATGTAATTCATTTGTAGGACACGCCCAACCACTTGATGGAACACGCCCGTGTCACTAACAACAAAAGAGGCAGTAGCCAATTCAAACAATTGACACGCCCAACCACTTGATGGAACACGCCCGTGTCACTAACAACAAAAGAGGCAGTAGCTTCCTCAAATAATTGACACGCCCGTGTCCCTTCAAAGCATTTGGCCGTGTCACCCACAAACACAACCTAACTAAAACCAACACTTTCTCAATTGCACTCAAACACAATATTCATCATATAACATGTTTCAAATGAACATAAACAATGTTCTAAACACATATTCATCACAAGAAACACTTCACAACACATTAATATAACAATTAAGCACACACATCATCTCAAAACCCTAAAACCAACATCCTTCTCCATCCTTCCAAATCAACATCTACCACTTCTAACAACAACAACTATATAAACTATTAACTTAAAACCAATTTAATACTTGAGAACACAACACAACACATCTCAAATCCATTAAATCACAAAATCACCAAACCCTAACTCACTTCCAACACAACCTCCAAATAAGTAAAGAAAACAAAAGATTACTTACTTACAAAGAAAAAATTCCACAAATCCCTTGTCAAATCCTTTGATTGTTTTCTTCAATTTGCTCCAAGCATCAAGAACACCTTCCTTGCTCTCTCTTCTCTTCAATGGCCGGCCACCTCTTGAAAGAAAAAGGAAAATAATGAACACACCAAGTCAAATTTTGCTTTTAATCTCCACCAAGTGATTTTATCCAAGCAATTACCAAAATGCCCTCACTCAAATAACTAACTTCTTGTCTCATATAAGCCCTTATATGTAATTACACACTTAACACAAAAATATCTCTTTTCCTTTGACTCTTCCTTTGACCCATTTATATGTTATATATATCATCATATACACAACATATAAACTTGTCTCTAAACCCTAAATTTCCAAAACACATATACATATACTCTTCTTTCCCCCAATTTAACCCAACAACAACAACAACAACAACAACAACAACTACAATATGCAAAACTTCTAGGGCATAAATGAGGATATTACACACTGGGGCGAATGAATCCTTTGTCCAACAACTCCTGTAATTGCACTTTTAACTCCCTCAATTCTGCTGGTGCCATTCTGTAAGGAGTAATTGAAATAGGAGTGGTACCGGGCAACAATTCGATACCAAACTCCACTTCTCTCTTAGGAGGCAATCCTGGCAACTCCTCGGGAAAAACATCTGGGAACTCAGCAACTATGGCAATGCTATCAATGGGAGAACCCTTTACTCTAGTATCTACCACATGAGCAAGATAGGCTTCACATCCCTTTCTAATCAACCTCCTAGCTGCAACAGCTGAAACAAATAAGGAGGCTAGCTGTTCCTGCTCATTAGATACTATCACCTCTCTACCATCACCAGTTCTCAAAGAAACAATCTTCTTCTTACAATCTACCACAGCTCCATGTCGAGATAGCCAGTCCATGCCTAGAATCACATCATATTCCTTAAATGGCATCTCAATCAAATCTCCAAGGAACTCCTCACCTTGCACCCTCACTGCACTATCTTTATGCACTTTACTAACTATCACACTATGCCCTAGAGGATTTGTCACCAAAACATCAAATCCTAGGGACTCAGCATGCATATCAAACACAGGCAAAACAGATGCACTAATATAAGAATGGGTGGATCCGGGATCAATCAAAGTAAGTACTGCAGTATCAAATAAAGAAAAAGTATCAGCTATAACTGCCGATGCATCCGGCTGCCTTTGCATAACATACATCCTCTGGGAAGATCCAACCTCCTCTGGTCTACTCTCCCTGGATGTAGCACCTCCTCTAAAACTGAACCCTGGTCTACCTCCTCGGTTGGCACCTCTGCCTCCTCTGCCTCCCCTCACACTAGCTCGAGAAGCAGCAGAATCAACTGGCATCTGCTCCTGCCTCTCAGGACAGTCTCTCATAAAGTGGTCAGGTGATCCACACCTGAAGCATACCCCTGATCTACTATGCCTCCAACAAACGCCCCCATGTCTTCCACCACACTGGTTACACACAGGTAAGGTGGATCTCTGAACTCCAGGAGTAGGAGCACTCGCTACTGAAGCTGCAGGTCTAAATCTCTGCCTCTGGAACTGCACTGACCTACCAGCTGATCTTTGACTTCTACTGACCCGAGGAGCAAAGCTTCCCTTACCTCTTTTAGCAGAAGAAGACTCTGCCTCAAATTGGGGCCTTCTAATCCTAACCTCTTCCTCAGAAGCAGCTGCAATATTCTGAGCTTTCTCCACACTCCGAGCTGCTGCCACAAGCTGAGAAAAATCCTGATACCGAGAACCAGCCACATGGCACATAAGAGAGGGCCTCAACCCCTCCTCAAATCTCCGGCATCGATCTATCTCATCCGATATAATGCCCCCGGCATACTCACTCAACCGGATAAATTCAACCTCATACTCCGTCACAGTCCGGTTGTTTTGCTTCAAATCTAAAAACTCTCTCTTCTTCCCATCTTTATACTCCCTCGGAGTATACTTCAATTCGAACTCCCTTAGAAAATCTGCATAGGACAATATTGGGGGATCTTCCATAGAATGGGGCACTGTCTTCCACCAACTATAAGCATCCTTCTGCAACAATAATCTTGCATAATCAAACTTTTCCTCTGGAGTGGCTTGCAACGGCACAAATATTCTCTGAACTTTGTCTAACCATTGCTCAGCCACAACTGGATCAGTAGTACCTATAAAATCCTCTGCTCCAAACTTCCTTAGTTTATCATATTGCCTCACTGCTACCAAAGGCTGTGGGGGTGGTGGTGGTGGCTGTGGTTGCACTGGTGCTGGCCTCAAAGCCTCTATCACATGCCTAACCCAAGCTGGCGGAACCTCCTCCCCAGCTGATCTCCCTGACACCGAAGCAAGTGCCTCCTCAACACTAACAACCCTAGCTCCATCATCAGGGGCAATACTCTCGGCACTACCCTCAACCGACTGTCGTGAGTGAGAATCCATCACAACCTAACACTGCAAACACAGCAGATTATATCTTATTAAAGATCAGAGACTGCCAATCTCAAATGTATATGTTATTCAAAACCACTTTTTAAGTAAAAATAGTCTTTTTATTACATTTTACCTAGGTTGAGAATCTCAAACCTAGGCTCTGATACCAAAACAATTGTAAAACCCCTTCCCGACCTACATGTGTAAGCTGAGTAGAGGCGCCACACTAACCTAATGTTGCTACCAATTTTACTTAGTCAAATTTTAGTTTCGATTTTTTTTTACAAAAATTTTGCGATAGTTTCGCCTAAAAATTGAGTCCCAAGTGTCGACAAAACCGGTTTTTTTCTTATTTTTAAAAACATTTTACACAAACCAATGCAAACAAAATCATTCTCAGTACACTCCCAATAAATCCCCCTTGTAACCTCAACTACAACCTGCAAAAAGAATTTACACTTCTAGTGCAACATAAAATAAAGGTTTTGTGACAACCCCTATATTTAAATATTACACAGCGGAAGTTATAAAATATTTACATATTTACATACTAAACATTTCTTTACA
The DNA here is from genome assembly GCA_947685225.1 of Garcia nutans. Lineage (NCBI taxonomy): Eukaryota > Viridiplantae > Streptophyta > Magnoliopsida > Malpighiales > Euphorbiaceae > Garcia > Garcia nutans. The sequence continues at coordinate 16,547,565 of CANTUV010000032.1, forward strand.
AAATATAAAGAAATATACATGATTGGCAAGTCTGCTCTGATCTTTAAGCTCCAAAAATGGATTCAACAAGGTCTACTCTCACTTGGTCTTGATGAACTCTCGGGTTCAACTCTATCCGCTCTATTACCTGCGCGATTAAACACTATCGCGCTAAGCCAACGACTTAGTAAGATAAAACATGTTAATGGTATGCTTAAATGTAATGCAATGCCACATATGTTATTGATAAGATCAACATCATAAATATAAAGTTAACACATAATTATGCATTTCACAAATCATAGTCATATGAGTATACCACATTTCAACATCTTTCCACATTCAACATTACTCAATCATACTCAATAAGCAACCTCTCATTTCATTAACTCATAACATTATTTAGGACATTCATATAACCTTGACACCTATGGGCCCAACAAGTATTTAATATGATATTCAGAGTTCAGAGTTACTGATTTGGTTCATAGTCACAATAATCACGCCCGTAGGCAATGTATATACATGTATCTCTATCCATGGATAGTGTAACAGACCCAGTCTCTTGGACCATCACTCAACACATATGAGGAGATCCTCAACCCGGCAAGACTGTTACAAATCATATATCTTATATTCACAATTCTCATAGTGTAACAGACCCAGTCTCTTGGACCATCAACTCAACACATATGAGGAGATCCTCAACCCGGCAAGACTGTTACCTTTCATCATTTCTTAGGCATGCCACCCAAATCCAGAACTCTGAAACTGAATAACATATTAAACAAAAAATTCATTTATTATATAGTTACCATTTCCATTCTCAAATTCTCATCACATTTAGGCAAACATGCCTTCTTTCTTTCAATATCATCATCATAGCCAATCACAATGGCATTGTCTCATATCATGTTTTATTTGAATTATCATTTCAATTTCAATATATATTATTCATGAAACACATAACCATTCACAATGCATAACATAACATTGTTCAATCTCAACAATGCAATTAGGGCAAAGAACAATTGATATGATTCATATGAATAATACATTCTGGTTTTAGACTCCATTTTATCCTTATTTTGAAAATTTGTATAAAATAATCTACTTGATTAAAAATTCTAAAATTTTTACAGAATTTAGTTTTGTATCTTAAAATAATTCCTTTAAAATTTCAGATCAAACTGAACACAAAATCTTGGTCAAATAGTTCACCTAACCAGACTGCCCCAATTGCCCTGCATCCTGGCAGCAGTTCTGAACTTTGTGAATTCCATAAATCAAATTCAATCAACGTGGTTCCAAATTATTTTTCTCAAATACTAGACTCACTAAGCAACAACATATCCAAAATTCAATTGGATATGATTTTTCTACATTTTATTAAAAATCCCGAAATATAGCTGTCTCAGTTAAGGTACCTGCTGGAACAGTTCTACTAAAAATAATCTTTCTAAACTCATAACCATTCCAAAATCGAATCAACATATTTTTCAGTCATTCTAGACTCATAGAGGCACAACATATCAAAAATTCACTTCAAGAACATTTTTCTATAATTAATTAAAAATCATACAAGTCACAGCCTTTACTAATTGTAAAACAGAAAAAGAATTTCACTAAACACAACTCATCTCATCATCAAACCAACAAACCCTAATTCCTTTCTCACACCACTTCAAAAGAATTGAAGAATTTAAAGAAAAGATCTTACCTTAGATGAAGAAATCCACAAATCTTTAACCAAAACCCTTGCTTCCTTCTTCAAATTGCTTCAAACCTCCAGATCACCTCTCTTTCTCTCTTGGTTTTTGGAGGGCCGGCACCTCTTGAAAGAAAGAAGGAAATGATGAAGACACAAAGTCAAATTTGCTTTTAATCTCCACCAAGTGATCTTATCCAAGCAATTACCAAAATGCCCTCAATCATATAACTAACTTTTTGTCTCATATAAGCCCTTATATGTAATTGCACATTCCACAAAAATATCTTCTTGCATTGACTCTTCCTTTGACCCATTTATATGTTATATATATCATCATATACACAACATATACATTTGTCTCTAAACCCTAAATTTCTTCTACAAAACACATACAAAAACATTCTCTTCCAATTTCTTATCAACTTATCATATATACATAATTCAAGTGCAACAACACTAACACCAAGACTACTAGGGCATAATTAGGGATATTACAATTCTCCCCCTCTAGAAAGAAATTTCGTCCTCGAAATTACCTGAAATTAACTCTGAAATAACTGAGGATACTGGTCTCGCATGGTATGCTCACTTTCCCAAGTTGCTTCCTCTCTTGCATGATTCTTCCACAGAACTTTTACCAAAGGCACATTCTTATTTCTTAACTCTTTTACATCACGTGCCAAGATAGCAACTGGTTCCTCTTCAAATGTCAAGTCTGGGCTCACTTCAATAGATTCAAATGGCAACACATGAGATGGATCCGACCTATATCTCCTCAACATAGAAACATGGAATACATTATGAATACGATCCAACTCAGGTGGCAAAGCAAGTCGATACGCCACTGGCCCAACTCTTTCTAACACTTCATACGGCCCAATGAAATGAGGACTCAATTTTCCTTTCCGACCGAACCTCAAAATCTTCTTCCAAGGAGACACTTTCAGAAATACCTTATCTCCAACATCAAACTCTATATCTCTCCTTTTCAGATCTGCATAAGACTTCTGTCGGTCTAAAGCTGCTTTTAACCTGCCTCGAATCAACTTTACTTTTTCTTCAGTTTCTTGAATCAAATCAGGACCAACCAACTTATTATCTCCAAGCTCATTCCAACAAAGAGGTGTCCTACACCGTCTGCCATACAATGCTTCAAACGGTGCCATACCAATGCTGGATTGGTGACTGTTGTTGTAAGCAAACTCCACAAGAGGTAAAAACCTATCCCAACTTCCAGAGAAATCGATGACACAGCTTCTCAACATGTCCTCAATAATCTGTATCACCCTCTCTGACTGTCCATCCGTCTGTGGATGAAAAGCAGTGCTGAAGTGCAGTCGAGAACCTAAAGCACTATGCAAACTCTTCCAAAATCTGGAAGTAAACCTGGGATCTCGATCAAACACTAAAGAAGTTGGAACACCATGCAGTTTCACAATCTCATGGATATACAGCTCAGCCAATCTCTCCAAAGAGTAATCCATTCGAACCGGAAGAAAATGAGCTGTCTTAGTCAATCTATCCACAATCACCCATATGGCATCATGCTTCTTTTGTGTCAATGGCAAACCAGACACAAAATCCATTGTTACTCTTTCCCACTTCCATTCTGGCACTGACAACGGTTGAAGCAACCCGGTTGGAACTTGATGCTCTGCTTTAACCTTTTGACAGGTGAGACATTTCGATACAAACTCAGCAATGTCTCTCTTCAACCCCATCCACCAATAATGCTGTCTCAAATCATGATACATCTTCGTATTACCCGGATGCATAGCAAACATTGACTGATGAGCTTCTTCCAAAATGACCCTTTTCAAATCAGCATCATCGGGTACACACAATCGGTTTTTAAACCATAGGCTCCCATCACTTTTCACAACAAAATCTCTAGTCTTCCCATTCTTGCAATCTGAAATAATCTTCTGAATCTTCATATCAATCAACTGAGCCTCTTTGATCTGATCTAACAAAACTGGTTTCAAAAGCAACTGTGCCAACAATGCACCATCATCACAAGGTACAAAACTGGCATGCAATGCTCTCAACTCAACAAGCAACGAGAGAGAGTAAACTGTTAAACCAGCTAAAGACTTCCGACTCAAAGCATCAGCAACAACATTTGCTTTACCTGGATGATAGTCAATCAAGCAGTCGTAGTCTTTAATCAATTCTAACCATCTCCTCTGACGAAGATTGAGTTCTTTCTGGACACCCAAATACTTCAAACTCTTGTGATCAGTGTAGATGAAACATTTCTCCCCAAACAGATAGTGGCGCCAAATTTTCAATGCAAACACAATGGCAGCCAATTCCAAATCATGGGTCGGATAGTTAAGCTCATGCGGTTTCAACTGTCGAGATGCATAAGCTATAACTTTACCTTCCTGCATCAACACACATCCCAAACCACTATGTGAAGCATCACTGTAAATCACATATGGTTTGCCTTCTACAGGTAAAGTAAGAACAGGCGCTTGAGTCAACATATCTCTCAACTGCTCAAAGCTCGCCTGACACTGATCTGTCCACAAAAACCTCACTCCCTTACGAAGCAATCTGGTGAGTGGAGTAGCTATCAAAGAAAATCCTTTCACAAACCGCCGGTAATAGCCTGCCAAACCTAGAAAACTTCTAATCTCTGTCACAGACTTAGGTGGACTCCAATTCAGAATAGCTTCAACTTTACTTGGATCAACTCTAATGCCTTCTGCTGAAACAATATGTCCGAGAAAAGCTACTTGATCCAACCAGAACTCACACTTCGACAATTTAGCAAACAACTGCTTCTCTTTCAAAATCTGCAACACAATCCGCAGATGCATATCATGTTCCTCCTCATTCCGCGAATACACCAGAATGTCATCGATGAAGACCACTACAAACTGATCCAGATAGGGCCTAAATACCCTATTCATCAAATCCATAAAAGCTGCAGGTGCATTCGTCAGACCAAAAGGCATAACTAAAAATTCATAATGCCCATATCTGGTCCGGAAAGCTGTCTTCGGAACATCTTCAGCTCTGACTCTCAGCTGATGGTACCCTGATCTCAAATCAATTTTGGAAAACACAGCTGCACCCTTCAACTGATCAAATAGATCATCGATTCTAGGCAAAGGATATTTATTCTTAATGGTCACTTTGTTCAATTGCCTATAATCGATACATAATCTCATAGTACCATCTTTCTTCTTCACAAATAGCACAAGAGCTCCCCAAGGAGAAACACTGGGGCGAATGAATCCTTTGTCCAACAACTCCTGTAATTGCACTTTTAACTCCCTCAATTCTGCTGGTGCCATTCTGTAAGGAGTAATCGAAATAGGAGTGGTACCGGGCAACAATTCGATACCAAACTCCACTTCTCTCTCAGGAGGCAATCCTGGCAACTCCTCGGGAAAAACATCTGGGAACTCAGCAACTATGGCAATGCTATCAATGGGAGAACCCTTTACTCTAGTATCTACCACATGAGCAAGATAGGCTTCACATCCCTTTCTAATCAACCTCCTAGCTGCAACAGCTGAAACAAATAAGGAGGCTAGCTGTTCCTGCTCATTAGATACTATCACCTCTCTACCATCACCAGTTCTCAAAGAAACAATCTTCTTCTTACAATCTACCACAGCTCCATGTCGAGATAGCCAGTCCATGCCTAGAATCACATCATATTCCTTAAATGGCATCTCAATCAAATCTCCAAGGAACTCCTCACCTTGCACCCTCACTGCACTATCTTTATGCACTTTACTAACTATCACACTATGCCCTAGAGGATTTGTCACCAAAACATCAAATCCTAGGGACTCAGCATGCATATCAAACACAGGCAAAACAGATGCACTAATATAAGAATGAGTGGATCCGGGATCAATCAAAGCAAGTACTGCAGTATCAAATAAAGAAAAAGTATCAGCTATAACTGCCGATGCATCCGGCTGCCTTTGCATAACATACATCCTCTGGGAAGATCCAACCTCCTCTGGTCTACTCTCCCTGGATGTAGCACCTCCTCTAAAACTGAACCCTGGTCTACCTCCTCGGCTGGCACCTCTGCCTCCTCTGCCTCCCCTCACACTAGCTCGAGAAGCAGCAGAATCAACTGGCATCTGCTCCTGCCTCTCAGGACAGTCTCTCACAAAGTGGTCAGGTGATCCACACCTGAAGCATACCCCTGATCTACTATGCCTCCAACAAACGCCCCCATGTCTTCCACCACACTGGTTACACACAGGTAAGGTGGATCTCTGAACTCCAGGAGTAGGAGCACTCGCTACTGAAGCTGCAGGTCTAAATCTCTGCCTCTGGAACTGCACTGACCTACCAGCTGATCTTTGACTTCTACTGACCCGAGGAGCAAAGCTTCCCTTACCTCTTTTAGCAGAAGAAGACTCTGCCTCAAATTGGGGCCTTCTAATCCTAACCTCTTCCTCAGAAGCAGCTGCAATATTCTGAGCTTTCTCCACACTCCGAGCTGCTGCCACAAGCTGAGAAAAATCCTGATACCAAGAACCAGCCACATGGCACATAAGAGAGGGCCTCAACCCCTCCTCAAATCTCCGGCATCGATCTATCTCATCCGATATAATGCCCCCGGCATACTCACTCAACCGGATAAATTCAACCTCATACTCCGTCACAGTCCGGTTGTTTTGCTTCAAATATAAAAACTCTCTCTTCTTCCCATCTTTATACTCCCTCGGAGTATACTTCAATTCCAACTCCCTCAGAAAATCTGCATAGGACAATGTTGGGGGATCTTCCATAGAATGGGGCACTGTCTTCCACCAACTATAAGCATCCTTCTGCAACAATGATCTTGCATAATCAAACTTTTCCTCTGGAGTGGCTTGCAACTGCACAAATATTCTCTGAACTTTGTCTAACCATTGCTCAGCCACAACTGGATCAGTAGTACCTATAAAATCCTCTGCTCCAAACTTCCTTAGTTTATCATATTGCCTCACTGCTACCAAAGGCTGTGGGGGTGGTGGTGGTGGCTGTGGTTGCACTGGTGCTGGCCTCAAAGCCTCTATCACATGCCTAACCCAAGCTGGCGGAACCTCCTCCCCAGCTGATCTCCCTGACACCGAAGCAGGTGCCTCCTCAACACTAACAACCCTAGCTCCATCATCAGGGGCAATACTCTCGGCACTACCCTCAACCGACTGTCGTGAGTGAGAATCCATCACAACCTAACACTGCAAACACAGCAGATTATATCTTATTAAAGATCAGAGACTGCCAATCTCAAACGTATATGTTATTCAAAACCACTTTTTAAGTAAAAATAGTCTTTTTATTACATTTTACCTAGGTTGAGAATCTCAAACCTAGGCTCTGATACCAAAACAATTGTAACACCCCTTCCCGACCTACATGTGTAAGCTGAGTAGAGGCGCCACACTAACCTAATGTTGCTAACAATTTTACTTAGTCAAATTTTAGTTTCGATTTTTTTTTACAAAAATTTTGCCATAGTTTCGCCTAAAAATTGAGTCCCAAGTGTCGACAAAACCGGTTTTTTTCTTATTTTTAAAAACATTTTACACAAACCAATGCAAACAAAATCATTCTCAGTACACTCCCAATAAATCCCCCTTGTAATCTCAACTACAACCTGCAAAAAGAATTTACACTTCTAGTGCAACATAAAATAAAGGTTTTGTGACAACCCCTATATTTAAATATTACACAGCGGAAGTTATAAAATATTTACATATTTACATACTAAACATTTCTTTACAAAATATAAAGAAATATACATGATTGGCAAGTCTGCTCTGATCTTTAAGCTCCAAAAATGGATTCAACAAGGTCTACTCTCACTTGGTCTTGATGAACTCTCGGGTTCAACTCTATCCACTCTATTACCTGCGCGATTAAACACTATCGCGCTAAGCCAACGACTTAGTAAGATAAAACATGTTAATGGTATGCTTAAATGTAATGCAATGCCACATATGTTATTGATAAGATCAACATCATAAATATAAAGTTAACACATAATTATGCATTTCACAAATCATAGTCATATGAGTATACCACATTTCAACATCTTTCCACATTCAACATTACTCAATCATACTCAATAACCAACCTCTCATTTCATTAACTCATAACATTATTTAGGACATTCATATAACCTTGACACCTATGGGCCCAACAAGTATTTAATATGATATTCAGAGTTCAGAGTTACTGATTTGGTTCATAGTCACAATAATCACGCCCGTAGGCAATGTATATACATGTATCTCTATCCATGGATAGTGTAACAGACCCAGTCTCTTGGACCATCACTCAACACATATGAGGAGATCCTCAACCCGGCAAGACTGTTACAAATCATATATCTTATATTCACAATTCTCATAGTGTAACAGACCCAGTCTCTTGGACCATCAACTCAACACATATGAGGAGATCCTCAACCCGGCAAGACTGTTACCTTTCATCATTTCTTAGGCATGCCACCCAAATCCAGAACTCTGAAACTGAATAACATATTAAACAAACAATTCATTTATTATATAGTTACCATTTCCATTCTCAAATTCTCATCACATTTAGGCAAACATGCCTTCTTTCTTTCAATATCATCACCATAGCCAATCACAATGGCATTGTCTCATATCATGTTTTATTTGAATTATCATTTCAATTTCAATATATATTATTCATGAAACACATAACCATTCACAATGCATAACATAACATTGTTCAATCTCAACAATGCAATTAGGGCAAAGAACAATTGATATGACTCATATGAATAATACATTCTGGTTTTAGACTCCATTTTATCCTTATTTTGAAAAATTGTATAAAATAATCTAATTGATTAAAAATTCTAAAATTTTTACAGAATTTATTTTTGTATCTTAAAATAATTCCTTTAAAATTTCAGATCAAACTGAACACAAAATCTTGGTCAAATAGTTCACCTAACCAGACTGCCCCAATTGCCCTGCATCCTGGCAGCAGTTCTGAACTTTGTGAATTCCATAAATCAAATTCAATCAACGTGGTTCCAAATTATTTTTCTCAAATACTAGACTCACTAAGCAACAACATATCCAAAATTCAATTGGATATGATGTTTCTACATTTTATTAAAAATCCCGAAATATAGCTGTCTCAGTTAAGGTACCTGCTGGAACAGTTCTACTAAAAATAATCTTTCTAAACTCATAACCATTCCAAAATCGAATCAACATATTTTTCAGTCATTCTAGACTCATAGAGGCACAACATATCAAAAATTCACTTCAAGAACATTTTTCTATAATTAATTAAAAATCATACAAGTCACAGCCTTTACTAATTGTAAAACAGAAAAAGAATTTCACTAAACACAACTCATCTCATCATCAAACCAACAAACCCTAATTCCTTTCTCACACCACTTCAAAAGAATTGAAGAATTTAAAGAAAAGATCTTACCTTAGATGAAGAAATCCACAAATCTTTAACCAAAACCCTTGCTTCCTTCTTCAAATTGCTTCAAACCTCAAGATCACCTCTCTTTCTCTCTTGGTTTTTAGAGAGCCGGCACCTCTTGAAAGAAAGAAGGAAATGATGAAGACACAAAGTCAAATTTGCTTTTAATCTCCACCAAGTGATCTTATCCAAGCAATTACCAAAATGCCCTCAATCATATAACTAACTTTTTGTCTCATATAAGCCCTTATATGTAATTGCACATTCCACAAAAATATCTTCTTGCATTGACTCTTCCTTTGACCCATTTATATGTTATATATATCATCATATACACAACATATACATTTGTCTCTAAACCCTAAATTTCTTCTCCAAAACACATACAAAAACATTCTCTTCCAATTTCTTATCAACTTATCATATATACATAATTCAAGTGCAACAACACTAACACCAAGACTACTAGGGCATAATTAGGGATATTACAAGATTCCTCATTGGTTCAGCACCAAAATGAGCAAAGACCAACAAAAATTTAATGAAAATAATTTATTCAAGCAACTTTAATTTAAAAAAACATAATTGTTCCAATTAAATATTAAAGAAAGGAAAAGAAATAGAGCAACACTCCAAGCTAAGGGAAGTTCGTTGAGTTGGAGTCGAAGATACTCCATTTATTTAGACATATTGAGGGAAAGGATTTTTTTTCATTGTCAAGGGTCATTGCTTAATCATCCACAGTTAGTCCAAGCACATCATCTTTAGCAGCTTCTCTATCCATATCATCACATGTTGACAAGATAAAATTCTTCATGAAGGTTGTAAGTGGTGGCACCCTTCCAAATTTAGGCAGAGGATTATTCTTAGTGTTGGGCTTATTAGGCTTAGGTAGCTTTCCACTATCAATTAAATTATGGATCTCATGCCTCAGCTTCATACAGTTGTCCATTTCGTCTCCAAGCCTTTGATGGGATTGGAAAAATAGCTTAATATCAAAGTGAGGTGGAAGAGGATTAGGCAAAGGATGAGGAGTAAAGGGTTGTAACAATCCTTTCTTTTGTAGCTTATTGAGAATCCAAGATAGCGGCTTCCCTAATTTCAAAAACTGCCTCATTCCTCCTTGACCGGTGGCATTAACATCAGCTTCATTTTGTGTATTTTGATTGCTAGGCAGATAATTTCAATCTGCAGAAAAATGGTTCTTCTCTCTTTCCCTTTGACTTTGCCCACTGGGGTGATAGTCGCCCTTATTGCTCCACTTAGACAGCACATGGTTCTGCTAGTCTCGTAGAATAGGTATTGATCCCTCATTTTTCATTCGATCTCTATTAGTGAACATGTTCCCCGTTGATGCTGCCTTTCCCTTCTTTCTTATGTTGACGGGAGATGCCTCATTAGCATTATTGATGAGCTCCAGAATTTCAATCAACTAGGTCTTCATAATTTCAACTAATTGATCTCATAGCTCGGCCATCCTAGCTTTGACAACTTCATCGATTATGTCCCTTAACTGGTTTGCATCCATCCTTCCAATGAAGCACTAGAATAAAAAATCAATGTTGTAGGTGGTGTCGTTGTGTGCTCTTGAATTGCCGTACTCTAGGTCTGTGAGCTAGAAAGGATTAATGATATGTCATGTGATGCATGTATGCATGTATGCACAAACAATAAACAAACAAGGATAAATAGGACGTTCCTTCCCACCTTATAACTTCCACATGCGGATGGCGAGTCTCTTTTCCTAGGTACATGGTTAACAAAATGCCAATATGGGGTATCTTGTTTTCGAATATTTACCTCGGATGTTTCAACCAATAGTTATATTTTCAAAAATGAAAATCAGTTCATGATAATTCCCATTAATTAGGCTTTAATCCATCCAATCAACTAAAGCAGCTTTTATGCTATATTGGATTAAAACTAAATTAAGAGGTTTTATAGATTTCTCACTTTAAAAAGTAACTAATGATTCATGCAAAAAACAAGCCCATGGTTAATAATTCTTAGTATAAACTAGGCTCAGAATTGATTTTTGGTATTTCCATAATTTACCTAAATATTCAAAAGCTCTTCTCAAAGATTATGAAAATAATTTTGTTTCTAAGCCCATTTGTAAAATGATTTTAGAAAAAATGGATTTTGGGCTTTGTATTTGGGTCATGAGAAAATAATTTTTGATTTTTTTTAAAGTTGTATGTCCAAAGACCATCTTGAAAAGTTTTGAAAATAGCTTTGATCTTTTGGATTTTAAAGAAAAATTTATTTTGATTTTACAATGTACTTAGGTCATATTAGAAAAAGAACAAACCAAATAAGCCATGATTTAAACTAAGATAAATTAACCATAGTCAAGTAACAAGCATATAGGGTAAAAATATAAGGAAAGTAACTCGACCAATTACATGAGCTTTAGTCTTTGGGTTGAAAATGCTTAGGTTCCTATAGCAAGTATATACCAAAAGGTACAAAGCTATGAGTGGTTATGCCATGCTCGATCTCCATACCTTGAGTGAAAGTATGGTATCCCTTACATAACACAACACGGGTAACACGGGCGTCCTAACTCATGCACACGATGCAAACTAAATGATGCAATGGATAATATCATGATAAGAAAGAATAGAATAATATAAAGACCAATGGAATCAACTTCTCTTATCCCCAGTGGAGTCGCTACTATGAGCGGAGATTTTTGCCTCCACTCCCGATGGAATTGTTCTTGCGACTTTGGCACTGTTTAGGCTTAGAGCCTTAGAGAACACGAGCCTAAGCCCGAAGAAAATGGAGTCATCACCCGGACAGGCCGGGAAAAAGAAAGGAGTGAATGACACTATTTATGAGGAATCCCCAACCCCCTAATGGGTTCAGAAAGTTGGGTATGTGTGAGGAAGGTGACAAATGGCCCAGCACCCCCACAACGCCCAGTTCATTGGAACTGGCCTCCTTTTCAGGTCTTAATATTTTAAAATTCTTAAATATAATGATATTATCCATACTACATGCAACAATTAAAATAAAGCATCATTACATTAAAATCAAAGCAATGTCTAAACAAAATAAATAAATGGACACCTATCCGAGGATGGAAATGTGTCCTTACATCGTCCAATGTCTAAAACTAAATAGGACACCCACCAAAAGATGGAAACGTGTCCTTTACATTAATCCAAAATATGAAAATAAATTAAATTGCATAAAGATTAATTAATGAGGCATCCATTCATGGAAACATACCTCTTACAATTTTAACAAATAATAATAATAATAAAGAAATCATCCATCCATGATAAACAAATCAAATATTGAAATTAAAATAAATCAATCATCAAAATATATAATAAAATACATAATCAAATTTAAAATTAAATAAAGTAACAAATGTATAAATTTAGGGTTTTAGAACTTTAATAACAAAATTAGGGTTTTAAATAGAGGGAGTTAAACACAAAGGCTTATAATACATAAATAAATATTGACCGCTTCGATGAGCCAATACGGCCGTCCCGCTAGCCGGTTAGTAGGCGGGGGTCAAGGGGGCAGCGCCCCTTGCTGGGTCGGGGGCCGCGGCCCAGAAGATTTTGAAAATTGGCTTTTAGGGTTGTAGGTTTTGGTGTTTAAATTAAGATTTTAGGGTTAAAGATTTAGAAAATAGGATTTTAAGATTTTTGAAAATTTATTTAATGGATATTAAGATATTAGGGTTTTAGTTTTAAAAACATGAAAATAGGGCTTTGGATGCACTGGTTAGGGTTTAACACTTAAATTTAGTATCTGGACATGCTTAAACAAAACCACAATAAATATGAATTAATTGCACAACTCTTTGTAAATTTAAATAAGTTAAAAACCAAACCTGCGCTTGTTGGCTCCACCATTTTTGAATGTTGAACCAAACTCTCTACCTTAATGCTTGAAACAACTTGATTTTTGGTTGAGCTTTGGCAATTTGGCAATTGCATTGATTGTGGTTACTGCCTCTTTAGATTACTTGTTGTGAGTTTGTTGCTTTTCTCTTAATAATTGTTAAAGTTTTACTAATGGTTGCTTTTCATCCCAAAAGTCTACCAAAAATCCAGATCCAAAAGTCCAATCTCTAAAAGTCCGCTCCTCTCTCTGGCCAAAAAATCCTCCTTTTCCGTGTCTTTAATATGGTATTTATAAGAAAAAATAAAAACTTAATACTTATTGGTTAAGGAAATAAAAAAAATTTTAGAAATTAAAATTAAAAACCAAGTAAAATAGGATTTTGGAAAAATTGCGTTGACAAAAATTACGCTAGCAAAACTTGCGGCGAATTGGCTTGAGGCTAGTTCGCCGCTGGCAAAACCTACGGCAAATCGGCTCAAGCTAATTCGTCGCCAGCGATGAAAAATTTCGTTGTCAATTTTGCCTGTCGATTTTTATTTTTTATTTTTATTTTTATTTTCATTATTAAAAATAAATATTATAAGTAATAAATATTATTAAAATAAATATTATTTAATTAAAATACCACAAAAAATATTTTGGACTATTTAAAAATATCGTACTAGACTGGGTCAAAAATTAAGGGTCTACAAAACCCTCACCTCCATGTGAAGCATTATATCCCTGCTATGCAGTTTGCCCGAGGTACTAAGGCTCAAACCCTAAGGTACTTCATGCTCTCATTAGATCCTGTGGTCCAAAATTGGTTCAACACCTTAGATGATGACACTAAAAAAAGAAGGGATATGCTATACAAAGCCTTCATCCAATAATATGGATACAATGCTGAATTGGAAGTTACTCTAATGGAGCTGGAGTCCATTAGACAAAGGCCGAACGAGAACTTCGTGGACTATATGAAGAGGTGGAGGAATAAGGCTACATTGCTCAAAAGAAGGCATGATGAATCCGAACAAATTAGAATGATTATGAGAGGATTGTTACCCAGCCTTCGCGAAAGGATGTCACATGCACTCATTCGGCATTTCAAGGACCTTTTACAAGCCGAGCTATAAATTGAAGAGTGGGAAAGAGAGAAGAGCTACTTTTTAATAAGGAGAAACGAGAAAGGAAACTACTAGTCAGGTAACCAAAGCATGCAAATGGCAGTTGATGTTAATACTACTGGCCAAGGAGGAAGATGGCAGTATTTAAAATTGGGTAAGCTATTGTCTTGGGTCCTTAATAAGTTACAAAGGAAAGGATTATTAGAACCCTTAAATCCTCATCCTTTGCCTAACCCTCTCCCACCAAATTTTGACACTAAGGCATTTTACCAGTTTATCAAATGCAAGGGCATGACATGGATAAATGTGTGAGGTTGAGGCATGAGATCCAAAATTTGATTGATGGTGGGAAAGTGCCCGAGCCCAACAAACCAAACACTAAAGATAATCCATTGCCAAGGTTCAATAGGGTACCACCACCGGTGACCTTCATGATTTGAGGAGGTTTGCATGAAATTTTGTCATGTCTTCTTTCCAAGATGTAGATGGAGAAGCAACCAAAGAAGAAGTAGTGTTTAGCAAAATTAAACAAGCTGTGGTTGGAAAAGAAGTGGCAATCTATGTTGTGAGCAAATTTTGGGATTCAAACAATAGTGATGATGATCATGAACCCAAGAAGGAAGAATGGACATGGTCTAAACCTAAAGAAGATGAAGTGATGAACATTAGATCTAGTAAGCCTTATGCAAGGCCAACACCCAAGGAAGTGGAAGCTAATAAAGCAAAAATAAGTCGAAGCTGGAAACAAAGAAGAGGAAGATGATAATGTCCTTAAGTAGTTTAAGAGAACCCAAGAAAATTTCAATATTTGGGACTTATTAGCCACTTCCAAGAAGCACCGTGAAACTATGGCCAAGGTGAAGACCCTTAATTTTTGACCCAGTCCAATCTGATAGTTCAAGATAATTTTTGTGGTATTTTAATTATTTAAATAATATTTTAATTACTAATAATATTTAATAGTTATTTTTATTAAAAATGAAACATAAAAAAATAAAAAATAAAAAAATAAAAATTGGACGGATCGGCGAGTGACGAGCGGCAGCGCTGCCATGCGGTAAAGGAATTCATCCCAGAAAATTTCTGCGGTGAATTGAGCAGTGCTGGGCTTGCCTAGTTCTGTGACGAACTGGCTTGCCTAGCTCACCTGGCCCATGCCCATAGCCCGCAGCGGTTTTTTTGCCAGCGCAGCCCGCAGGCCGGCAGCCCGCGCACGCTACCAATTTTTTGACCAAACCTTATTTTATACGGTTTTATAATTTTTTCTAAATAGTTAGTATTTCCTTATTAAAATAGGATTAGGTTTTTATTTTTTCCTATAAATACCACATTAAACACACTAGAAAGGGGGAGACAGAACATGAAAAAACCCTAGAGAGGACAAAAAAGGGAAAAACCCTAAAGAAAGAGGTCGACAATTAACATTAAGAGAGAAAAAAAAATAGCAAAGCAAAAGACAGCAAAAGACATTAGCAACAAATAGCACTCATCAATCAGCAATTCATCAAAGGCAGCAACGCTGTCTTTGTTCTTGTTCAGCTAGGGTCAATTGTGGTGGAACCAACGGGACAGAGGTTTGATTATAAATCTTTAATTTGTTTATATTTACAACATTCTTATGTTTTGATTCATGAATTGTTTATGCATACGATAATATTTCTATATTTTCTTTTAAGCGTTTCTATTATTTGCATTGATATTAAGTCTTTCAGTAACCTAAATTATTAATTATTAAACTCTAATCGTATGTTTTATAAATCAAATTTTCCATTCATCCAATAGCCTAAGTCATTGATTAAATTATCAAAACCTTAAACTATTCTTCTGGTTCCAAAACTTTAAAATCCTAAACTGTTCTTTTGTTTCCAAAACTTTTAAAGCCCTAAACTATTTTTTGCAAAACTCTAAACCCTAAATTATTCCATTAAAGTCTCGAAACTCGGATTGTTTTTCAAAATCTTAATTTATTTCCAGAATCAATATCTCTTCTAAAATGATAAATCAAAACCTTAATTTTTCAAACCCTCATCCAGTAAACCTACAAACCCTTAAGCCCAAATCCAATAAATCCCATAAATATTTCTCTCTTAAACCGTAAAAATCTTAAACCCTAATTCTAATCTTTTAAAATTATAAACCCTAATGTCTTAAGGTTCCAAAACCCTAATTTCATGATGTTAGCCCTAAACCCTAATTTGATTAACCAAAAACCTTACTACTTTCTTAAATTTATAAAGCCCTAATCCATACCATTTTTCCAAAAAAATTCTCACAGTAGCCTAAATAATAATAAAAATAATTCTAAAATCCCGAAACCTTAAATGTTAATTAAAGAACCCCAAATTGAGACATAAACCTAAATTTGTGTCTTTATTTACATTATTAAATTTTAGATTTGATTATGTAGTTTATTATATGTTTTGATTTATTTAATTTCAATACTTGGTTTATTTAATTTATCATGGATGGATATTTTCATTATTATTATGATTATTATTTGTTTGTTTTAGTATTAAAAATTGTAAGAGGCATGTTTTCACTTTGTGGATACCTTATTAGTTAAATTTTATGTAATTTAAATTGCTTTTTATATTTTGGACCAATGTAAAGGACATATTTCCACCTTTCGGCGGGTGTCCTATTTAGTTTTAGATATGGGCATTGTAAGGACATGTTTCCATCCTCGGATGGGTGTCCATTTATTTATTTTGTTTGGACATTGCTTTGATTTTAATATAATGATGCTTTATTTTAATTGTTGCATGTAATATGAATAATATTGTCATATTTAAGATTTTTATAATATTAAGACCTGCAAAGGAGGCCGATTCTAATGAACCGGGCGTTGTGGGGGGGTGCTGGGCCATTTCTCACCTTCCCCACACGTACCTAACTTTCCAAACCCATTAGGGGGTTGGGGATTCCTTAGGAATCGAGTCATCCACCCATTTCTTTTTCCCGGCCTGTTCGGGTGGCGACTCCATTTTCTCCGAGCTTAGGCCCATGTTCTCTAAGGCCCTGAGCCTAAACAGTGCAGAAGTCGCAAGAACTATTCCACCGGGAGTGGGGGCGAAAATCCCCGCTCACAGTGGCGACTCCACTGGGGATAAGAGAAGTTGATTTCGTTGGTCTTTTTATTATTCTATTATTTCTTATCATGATATTATCCACTGCATCATTTAGATTGCATCGTGTGCGTGAGTTAGGACGCCCGTATTACCCGTGTTGTGTTATGTAAGGGATACCATACTTTCACTCAAGGTATGGAGATCAAGCATAGCATAACCACTCATAGCCTTGTACCATTTGGTATATACTTGCTATGGGAACCTAAGCCTTTTAACCCAAAGACTAAAGCTCATGTAATTGACCTAGTTACTTTCCTTAGGTTTTTACCCCAAATGCATGTTGTTTGACTATGGTTAATTTATCTTGGTTTAAATCATGGCATATTTGGTTTGTTCGTTTTCTAATATGACCTAAGTACATTGTAAGCTCAAAATAAATTTTTTCTTTAAAGTGCAAAAGACCAAAGCTATTTTTAAAACTTTTCAAGATGGTCTTTGGATATAAAACTTTTCTAAAAACAAATCAAAAATTCTTTTCTCATGGCTCAAATACAAAGTCAAAAATCCATTTTTTCTAAAAATCTTTTTACAATGGGTTTTTCAAACAAAATTATCTTTGCATTTCATCCAACCTTTTCTTACAAAGAGCTTACAAATTATTTAGGTTAATTATGGAATACCAAAAATCAATTGTGAGCCTAGTTTATACTAAGAGTTGTTAATCATGGGCTTGTTTTTAGCATGAATTATTAGTTACTTTTCCAAGTGAGAAATCTATTTGTAATAAACCTCTTTATTTAGTTTTAATCCAATATAGCATAAAAAACTGCTTTAGTTGGTTGAATAGATTAAAACCTAATTAATGGAAATTATCATGATCTCATTTTCATTTTTGAAAATATAACTATTGGTTGAAATGTCCAAGGGAAATATTCGAAAACAAAATACCCCATGTTTGTATTTTGTTAACCATATTACCTAGGAAAAGAGACTTGCCATTTGTGTGTGGAAGTTATAAGGATGGAAGGAACATCCTATTTATCCTTGTTTGTTTATTGTTTGTGCATACATGCATACATGCATACATTTGTATCTCATATCATTAATCCCTTCTGGCTCACAACCCTGGATTATGATAGTTTAAAAGCTTACGACAATCCAACCTACACTGGAGATGGAGAATCTAGCAATGACTCAATCACTTGCTCACCAAAAGCAATGGAGCCCGAACAAATTCAAAGAATGGTGGATGACACCCTAAATGCCAAGATGGAAGAAATAAAAGAGGCCTTGGCTGAGACCATGAAGAACCAATTGGCTATAATTTTAGGGAACAATACTGAAGTATCTGCTAGCACCAAGAAGCCAAAGGATAAAGGGAAGGTTAAAGTTGGTGAAGTAGCTTTTGATGATAAAAAGGTAGTCATTGATGATGATGATGACTGGGCTCAATACTTTCAAGATCATTAAGACAAAAAGGAGTCGAATGTTATTGAGAAGACAACTATTGAAAAGACTGAGACGTCTGATGTTGAGAAGATGATTATTGATTTAGAAAAGAAATTTGAGAAGAAGCTAAAAATCGAAGAGATGTTCGAGATCGACAAACTGTTTGAACAAGATGGGGAGGTCCCTTATAAGTGTAAGATGCCTTCCTTCGCTACGTACAATGGTACTAGAAACCTTCATCTCCATGTGAAGCAGTACATCACTGCTATGCAGTCTGCCCGAGCTACTTAAACTCAAACTGTGAGGTATTTTATGCTCTCATTGGACCCTATTGTCCAAAATTGGTTCAACACCTTAAAGGAAAGTACTAAAAAAGATTAGGAAATGTTGTACAAGGCTTTCATTCAGCAATATGGTTACAATGTCGAGCTGAAAGTTATCTTAATTGATGTTGAGTCCATTAGACAAAGGCCAAATGAGAATTTGTGGAATATGGAAAAATAAGGCTGCTTTGCTCAAGAATAGGCATGATGAATATGATCAAATAAGGATGATTGTGGGAGAGGTGTTGCCTAGTCTTCATGAAAGGATGTCTCATACACTCATCTATTATTTCAAAGATCTTCTCCAAGCTGGTCTACAAATTGAAGAATGGGAAGGGGAGAAGAACCGCTTTTTGGCAAGAAGGAATGAGAAAGGGAACTCCTAGTTAGGTAATCAAATCACGCAAAAAGAAGTTGATGTTAATGCAACTAGTCAAGGAAATAAAAGATAATTCTCAAAATTGGGGAAACCTCTATGTTGGGTTGTCAACAAGCTATAGAAGAAGGGGTTGTTACAACCGTTGGTTCCTCCACCGTTACATAATCCTCTGCCACTAAACTTCAATGCTGAGGCCTTCTGTCAATTTCATCAAATGAAAGGGCATGAGATGGATAAATGTGCTCGTCTACGATACGAGATCTAAGATTTGATTGACAGTGGTAAGCTACCCGAGTCAGATAAGCCCAATACCAGAAGCAATCCTTTGCCTAAGTTCAGCAGAGTGCCACCACCAGCAACTTTTATGGTAGGAGGAGGATTGGAGGAAGATCTTGTCTTATCCTCCTTTCAAGATGGGAATATTGAAGATGTGAAAGGAGAAGAAGCTTAACTCAACAAACTTCCCTTGGCTTATTTGTTTTCTTATTTTATTTTCTTTATTTGGTGTTTTATGGAAAAATTATATTTTTTAAAATTAAGATTGTTTGAATAAATTACTTTCATCAAAATTTTTGTTGGTCTTTGTTTATTTTGGTGCTCAATCAATGAGGAATCTAGCTTGATGATTCATGAATTAATATATCTAGGCATCATGATTTGAATGACTTTACTAGGTGAGGGAATTGCTCTATAGTATTGAGTTGTGTATGCTTACTAAAGAGGGCTCCTGCATAATTACCTTTGTCTAGGTCCTAGTCAGTCTTAGAACATGCTTTGACAAACTTTCGAGGAAAAATTGAACTTTGCTTATTTAAGGGAGAGATGATCTAGGCATTGTTTAGTTAGCCAACAACTAGTATCCACCCAATTAAATATCAACCCCTAGTTGTCCCTTTGAGCCTTTATAAAATTTTAGCTTTCTTTTTATTGGCTTACAAACTCCAACAACCTACCCTGAGCTGTTGTTAGACTTTTGACAAGGCTTATGATCACTAAGATGAAGAGGTAAGAAGATCAAAGAAAGGAATTAATAGTCAAGATCATGAGGATAGTTGAAGTTCTCAAGACCATAAGGGTAGTTAAAGTTTACCTGAATTAGACCAAATATCACAAATAAAGTCAGGACTGAAGCAGATTTATACCATTTCACTCATCCATTATTAGAAATACAAGTTGGTATAAACAAGACAACTCTGTTTGAGCTAGAACTAAAAAAAAAAGAAGAACAAAAAAGAAAAGAAAAGAAGAAAAAAAACAAAAAAAAGAAAGAAAAGAAAAAAAGGAAAAAGAAAAGGAAAAGGAAAAAAGAAAAAGAAAAAAATAATAAAACCCAAAACAGTTCAGAAAGCCAACTGAGTCTCTTTTACCTAAAGTAGTAGAAGGCTTCCATTTGGTTTATAAGGACAGTTTGACTGGAATTGGTCCAACTCAACCAAAGATTTGATCAAAATTCAAGAAAAAGGAGAAAGACCATCTATTTTTTGAAATTCCCATACTTAACAATCTTATAGAGAAAGACAAAATCATAAAATGCTCAAAAAGAAAAGGGAAGAGTAAGAAAAAGAAAGAGAAAGAAGAAGGGAAAAGAAAAAATGATGATGGGTACCAAACTTTTTGTAAAGCCAAAGATTATCCCAATCAAGATCCATATTAATGCCAACAAGATAGAAGGAATTTGGAGTATAGCAAGATTACTCCCAACTGCCTAAAGTTCCAATAAGCAGTTTGTAGTGTGAAGGTTTCCCCATAATGTCACAACGGCTCAAAATTACAAAAGGCCTTCATTTAACACGTGTCCCTTATAGACCCCATTTCAAGCCTATCAAAGACCTATTGATCTCTCTTAGTGGAGATAGTTTTGATAAGCATGCATATGAGATAGACCATAATCAAACTTAATGAGACCTTTGACTAAGTAATGTGTATGTGCCTATCTGAAGTGCAACGGTTCTTGCTTAAATAGAAATGACTCCCAAGTTTAGTATGGTAACTAGGGTTGTCATGTTATAGATATACTAATTTGGCAAAGCCAACATTTGATTTCAAAATCAAAATTCAAAAAAAAATTACAAAGCTGTGAGCGGGGATTTTCAGTCCAACTCCTGGTGGAATGGTTCTTGCGACTTTGGCACTGCTTAGTCTCGGGGCCTTAGAGAATACGGACCTAAGTTTGGAGAAAATGGAGTCGCCACCCGGACGGGCCGGGAAAAAGAAAGGGGTGGATGACTCGATTCCTAAGGAATCCCTAATGGGTTCGAAAAGTTGGGTACATGTAGGGAAGGTGAGAAATGGCCCAGCATCCCCATGTAATATCCCTAATTTTGCTCTAGTAGTCTTGGTGTTAGTGTTGTTGCACTTGAATTATGTATATATGATAAGTTGATAAGAAATTGGAAGAGAATGTTTTTGTATGTGTTTTGGAGAAGAAATTTAGGGTTTAGAGACAAATGTATATGTTGTGTATATGATGATATATATAACATATAAATGGGTCAAAGGAAGAGTCAATGCAAGAAGATATTTTTGTGGAATGTGCAATTACATATAAGGGCTTATATGAGACAAAAAGTTAGTTATATGATTGAGGGCATTTTGGTAATTGCTTGGATAAGATCACTTGGTGGAGATTAAAAGCAAATTTGACTTTGTGTCTTCATCATTTCCTTCTTTCTTTCAAGAGGTGCCGGCTCTCCAAAAACCAAGAGAGAAAGAGAGGTGATCTTGAGGTTTGAAGCAATTTGAAGAAGGAAGCAAGGATTTTGGTTAAAGATTTGTGGATTTCTTCATCTAAGGTAAGATCTTTTCTTTAAATTCTTCAATTCTTTTGAAGTGGTGTGAGAAAGGAATTAGGGTTTGTTGGTTTGATGATGAGATGAGTTGTGTTTAGTGAAATTCTTTTTCTGTTTTACAATTAGTAAAGGCTGTGACTTGTATGATTTTTAATTAATTATAGAAAAATGTTCTTGAAGTGAATTTTTGATATGTTGTGCCTCTATGAGTCTAGAATGACTGAAAAATATGTTGATTCGATTTTGGAATGGTTATGAGTTTAGAAAGATTATTTTTAGTAGAACTGTTCCAGCAGGTACCTTAACTGAGACAGCTATATTTCGGGATTTTTAATAAAATGTAGAAAAATCATATCCAATTGAATTTTGGATATGTTGTTGCTTAGTGAGTCTAGTATTTGAGAAAAATAATTTGGAACCACGTTGATTGAATTTGATTTATGGAATTCACAAAGTTCAGAACTGCTGCCAGGATGCAGGGCAATTGGGGCAGTCTGGTTAGGTGAACTATTTGACCAAGATTTTGTGTTCAGTTTGATCTGAAATTTTAAAGGAATGATTTTAAGATACAAAACTAAATTCTGTAAAATTTTAGAATTTTTAATCAAGTAGATTATTTTATACAATTTTTCAAAATAAGGATAAAATGGAGTCTAAAACCAGAATGTATTATTCATATGAATCATATCAATTGTTCTTTGCCCTAATTGCATTGTTGAGATTGAACAATGTTATGTTATGCATTGTGAATGGTTATGTGTTTCATGAATAATATACATGGAAATTGAAATGATAATTCAAATAAGACATGATATGAGACAATGCCATTGTGATTGGCTATGATGGTGATATTGAAAGAAAGAAGGCATGTTTGCCTAAATGTGATGAGAATTTGAGAATGGAAATGGTAACTATATAATAAATGAATTGTTTGTTTAATATGTTATTCAGTTTTAGAGTTCTGGATTTGGGTGGCATGCCTAAGAAATGATGAAAGGTAACAGTCTTGCCGGGTTGAGGATCTCCTCATATGTGTTGAGTTGATGGTCCAAGAGACTGGGTCTGTTACACTATGAGAATTGTGAATATAAGATATATGATTTGTAACAGTCTTGCCGGGTTGAGGATCTCCTCATATGTGTTGAGTGATGGTCCAAGAGACTGGGTCTGTTACACTATCCATGGATAGAGATACATGTATATACATTGCCTACGGGCGTGATTATTGTGACTATGAACCAAATCAGTAACTCTGAACTCTGAATATCATATTAAATACTTGTTGGGCCCATAGGTGTCAAGGTTATATGAATGTCCTAAATAATGTTATGAGTTAATGAAATGAGAGGTTGGTTATTGAGTATGATTGAGTAATGTTGAATGTGGAAAGATGTTGAAATGTGGTATACTCATATGACTATGATTTGTGAAATGCATAATTATGTGTTAACTTTATATTTATGATGTTGATCTTATCAATAACATATGTGGCATTGCATTACATTTAAGCATACCATTAACATGTTTTATCTTACTAAGTCGTTGGCTTAGCGCGATAGTGTTTAATCGCGCAGGTAATAGAGTGGATAGAGTTGAACCCGAGAGTTCATCAAGACCAAGTGAGAGTAGACCTTGTTGAATCCATTTTTGGAGCTTAAAGATCAGAGCAGACTTGCCAATCATGTATATTTCTTTATATTTTGTAAAGAAATGTTTAGTATGTAAATATGTAAATATTTTATAACTTCCGTTGTGTAATATTTAAATATAGGGGTTGTCACAAAACCTTTATTTTATGTTGCACTAGAAGTGTAAATTCTTTTTGCAGGTTGTAGTTGAGGTTACAAGGGGGATTTATTGGGAGTGTACTGAGAATGATTTTGTTTGCATTGGTTTGTGTAAAATGTTTTTAAAAATAAGAAAAAAACCGGTTTTGTCGACACTTGGGACTCAATTTTTAGGCGAAACTATGGCAAAATTTTTGAAAAAAAAATCGGAACTAAAATTTGACTAAGTAAAATTGGTAGCAACATTAGGTTAGTGTGGCGCCTCTACTCAGCTTACACATGTAGGTCGGGAAGGGGTGTTACACCCCACAACGCCCGGTTCATTGGAACCGACCTCCTTTACAGGTCTTAATATTATAAAATTCTTAAATATAACAATATTATCCATATTACAAACAACAATTAAAATAAAGCATTGATATATTGAAAATCAAAACAATGTCCAAGCAAAACAAATAAATGGACACCCATCGTAAAATGGAAACATGCCCTTACATAATCCATGCCTAAATAGGACACCCACCGAAAGGTAAAAACATGTCCTTTACATTGGTTATAAATTAGAAAAGCAATTTAAATTACATGATATTTAACTAATGAGGTACCCACCAAGTGGAAACATACCTCTTACAACATTTGGAAATCAAAATAAATTGATAAAAGTAAATAACCATTCATCATAAATAAATCATTAATCAAAGATATCAAACATCAATAGAATGTAAACATCCATCCATGATAAACTAAATAAATCAAGCATTGAACTTAAATAAATCAACAAAGCATTGAAAATAAATTAAAACATATAATAGACTACATAATTAAATATAAAATTAAATAAAGCAAGTAAAGATTCAAATTAGGGCTACTGTTTCTATTTAAGATTCTTTATTTAATATGTTTAGGATTTTGGAATTTGTAGGTTTAAGCTACTGTAAGTTTTAAAGGATTTGAAATGGATTAAAGTTTTATAATTTAAGAGGTTGATAAAATTCTTTGATTCAAATTAGTGTTTGAGGAGTGAAATCATGAAATTAGGGTTTGAACACTTTAAAACATTGGATTTATCATTATTAGCTACTGAATTATGGTTTTTAGGCTTACTGTGTTTGAATTTTAATATTTATGTTTATAAGGTTTTAAGGTTTAAAGGATTATGGTTTATAAAAATTAGGGTTTAAGGTTTTAAGGCAGTTAGGGTTTACTGTTTTGTGTTTTGGAGTTGAATTAGGGTTTTAGAATTTTAGAATTAGGGTTTCGGAGAATGCATTAGATTTTAGAATTTGGAAAAACAATTTATAGTTTTATGAAGTTTTATGAAAATAAACAAAATGATTTAAGGTTTATAGAAATAAAAAAGATATTTTTTAGGTTTTGGAAAGAAACAGATTCAATATAGGATTTTTGGAAAGAAACAGATTCAATTTAGGGTTTTGAAAAATTAGAAAGCAAATTAGGGTTTTAGTAAATTGTGAAGCGATTTAAGGTTTTGAAAAGCTAGAAAGTAGATTAGGGTTTTAAGATTTTACAGAAACAACAATTTTTAATCTTGGGTGATGAAGCTACTGTAAAGAAAAATAAATAAAGAAATTCATACCTTCGTTTGTTAGTTCCACCAAAAATTGTTTCTTGGATGAACAAGAACAAAGGCAAGATGGTTGCCTTTGATGGATTGAATTTTCTTGTTTGCTTCTCTCAAAAAGAAAGGGGTTGATTCAAAGTTTTTCAATTCACTCGATTGACTTTTTTCCTGAATTTCGATCCCAAATTTCACCTCCTCTTTTCTGTGTTGTTTAAGTCCTTATTTATAGAAGATTTTTATGATTAATTTTAGTTATTCATGGAATCTAACATTAATTAAGAAAAGGAAACCGAAACAGAATTGTATTTGGTTTCGAAAAAATTTGCGTCGAAAAAATTTCGATGGTAAAAAAAAAAACTGCTGCGGAAAAATTGTGCTGGTGAAAAAATATTGCTGTGGAAAAATTGTGCTGGCAAAAAAGCTACCGCAGCTGGCTGCGGGTTGCGGGGCAAAAATTGGCCTGCGAGCCATTTCGCCGCAACCCTTTTCGGCTACTAAATTTTTTGTCGTCGATTTTTCATTGTCGATTTTTATTTTTATTTTTATTTATTTGATTATTTTTATTTTTTATTTTTTATTAATTATAAAAATTAAATACTAAAGCAAATATTATTTAATTAAGATAACAAAAAATATTTTGGACTAATTAAAATATATTGGACCGGACTGGGTCAAAAATTAAGGGTCTACAGTTTGCCCCCTGCTTGAACGATCTGAAACTTTAGAGAGTGAAAAGCAAATTTTTGATGAGATGGTTATTTGAATTTGTTTTGGGTACTTGGACCCGAGACTAAACTTGATTTGGGTACTTGGACCCGAGATTGGGTACTTGGACCCCAGATTGAATTTGATTTGGGTACTTGGATCCGAGATTGGATTAATTTTGGGTACTTGGACCCAGGATGGGGTACTTGGACCTGAGATTGATTTGATTTGGGTACTTGGACCCGAGAGATTGGATACTTGGACCCGAGAATGGGTACTTGGACCCGAGATTGGGTACTTGGACCAAAGATTGGATTGAATTTGGGTACCTGGACCCGAGATTGATTTGATTTGGGTACTTGGACCCAAGATTGGGTACTTGGACCCGAGATTGGGTATTGAATTAGGGTACTTGGACCTGAGATTGATTTGATTTGGGTACTTGGACCCGAGATTGGGTACTTGGACCCAAGATTGGATTGAATTTGGGTACTTGGACCTGAGATTGATTTGATTTGGGTACTTGGACCCGAGATTGGGTACTTGGACCCCAGATTAGATTGAATTTGGGTACTTGGACCTAAGATTAATTTGATTTGGGTACTTGGACCCGAGATTGGGTACTTAGACCCGAGATTGATTTGATTTGGGTACTTGGACCCAAGAATGGGTACTTAGACCCGAGATTGGGTACTTGGACCCGAGATTGGATTGAATTTGGGTACTTGGACCTGAGATTGATTTGATTTGGGTACTTGGATCCGAGATTGGGTACTTGGACCCGAGATTGGGTACTTGGACCCCAGATTGGATTGAATTTGGGTACTTGGACCCGAGATTGATTTGATTTCGATACTTGGACCCGAGAATGGGTACTTGGACCTGAGATTGGGTGCTTGGACCTGAAATTGGATTGAATTTGGGCACTTGGACCCGAGATTGATTTGATTTGGGTACTTGGACCTGAGATTGGGTACTTGGACACGGGATTGATTTGATTTGGGTACTTGGACTAGAGATTGAATTTGATTTGGGTACTTGGACCCGAGAATAAATTTGATTTGGGTACTTGGACCTGGGATTAAATTTGATTTGGGTACTTGGACCCGAGATTGGATTGGATTTGGGTATTTGGACCCGAGATTGAACTTGATTTTAGGGTACTTGGACCCGAGACTAAGTTTGACTAACCTTTTATCAGTTGAGAAGTCTGACTGCTCCGGCTATTCTTTGCATGGTGGTTCTTCACCCTTGTAAATGAATCTTCATCCTTGGAGATCGTGTCTTCATCCTTGAAAATGGATCTTCATCCCTCGAGATCGGGTCTTCACCCTTGCAAATGGATCTTCATCCTTGGAGATTGGGTCTTCACCATTGAAAATGGATCTTCATCCTTTAAACTTCGGGTCTTCACCCTTTGAAATTGGATCTTCATCCTTAGAATCAGGTCTTCACCTTTGAAAATGGATCTTCATCCTTTGGACATCGGGTCTTCACCCTTGAAAGTGGATCTTCATCCTTTAAACTTCGGGTCTTCATCCTTTGAAATTGGATCTTCATCCTTGGAATTAGGTCTTCACATTTGAAAATGGATCTTCATCCTTGGAAATTGGGTCTTCACCCTTGAAAGTGGATCTTCATTCTTTAAACTGGATCTTCATCCTTTAGACATTTGTCCTATATTGGCTTCAACTCTTCTAGCTGGACTGATCTTTTGTCATTTGCATCTTCATTCTTTTGATAGTTCTAATGTTCCATTCTTTTGTTCTTCCTTTTTGCATTAATTCAGCTATTTTTAGTTGGCTTTCATATCCTCTCCTTGCCCCCCAAGGATTTTTTTCCATGCAAGCTTTGATTGATGTTTTTCTTGTCTAGTTCTTTGCATAAGCACGCATTTCTTCTCTTTGCAAAATTACTGGAGCTTTCTCAAGCAATGGGCTTTCCATGCCCCCCTGATTTGACATCTTCTTTTGATTCTTTACGTCACAGAGTGTTTGCTGTTCATTTTGATAAGGAATAGACAACACAAGACAAGAAAGTGCGATGTGATATGCTCATGTATGCATGATATGCATTAATAATACTTACAATAGTTTCGTCAATTCACAGATCGAGGTGATCAGCAGAAGTATTCTCATTGACTCCTTTTCGACGCTCGTTCAAGTCTTGCATTGGAATGATAGAAAGCTTTGCATTTATGGCTTTTATCTTCAAGACGTTAAAAATATGAATAATGGAGACGCCAAGCAGCGGAGTCAGGGATTCATCTATTTCAAACTATGTCTCAGCATGTCAGTTGATAGCTTCTTCATGACCTTGCCAATAATCATTTCCTTTGCCATTTGTGTCCTTTGGAGGTTCAACATACTTCCCTTAACTTGAAGGCTTTGTATGACAAAACATTTTGTTATTTTTGAATTTTAATTTTAATTTTGAAATCAAATGTTGGCTTTGCCAAATTAATGTCAATGTACCTCAGGACTTAATTTTTCCAAATTAACATATCTATAACATGACAACCCTAGTTACCGTACTAAACTAGGAAATAATTTCTATTTAAGCAAGAATTGTTGCATTTCAGATAGGCACATACACATTACTTGGCCAAGGTCTCATTGAGTTTAAATATTGTCTATCTCATATGCATGCTTATCCAAACTATCTCCACTAATAGACTCTACCTACCAAGAGAGATCAACAGGTTTTTGATAGGCTTGAAATGGGGTCTATGAGGGACACTGGTTAAATGAAAGCTATTTGTATGTTGGGGCTGATGTGACACAATGGACAAACCTTCACACTGCAAATTTCTTGTTTGAACTTTAGGCAGTTGGGAGCAATCTTGCTAGACTCTAAATTCTTTTTGTCTTCTTGGCGTTAATCTGGATCTTGATTAGGACAGTCTTTGCCCTTGCAAAAAGTTTAAGACCCAAATTCATTTCTTTTCTTCTTTTCCCTTTTCTTTCCTCTTTATTTTTCTTACTCTTCCCTTTCTTTGAGCATTTTATCATTCTTTCTTGTAGGACTATGAAGTACAGAACTTTCAAGAACTGGATGGTCTTCATCCTTTTTCTCCAATTTTGATTGAATCTTTGCTTGGGTTGGACCAATTCAAGTAAAAATGTCCTTATAAACCAAATGGAAGCCTTTTGTTGTCTTAGGTAAAAGAGAACTCATTTGGCTTTTTGAACCGCCTTTTTAGGTTTATCTTTTTTTCTTTTCTTTCTCTTTTTCTTCTTTTCTTCTTTTTTCCTTCTTTTTTCTTTCTTTTCTTCTTTTTCTTCTTTTTTTTTCTTTTGTTTTCTTTTGTTGTTTTTTTTTCTTTTTTTTTGTTCTAGTTCTAAAAGAGTTATCTTGTTTGTACCAACTTGGGCTTCTAATAATGGATGAGTGGAGTGATATAAATCTTCTTTAATAGGGACAAATCATTTGCTATTATGATGTTGTCTTGATATATTGGAGATATTAGGTGAACTTCAACTACCCTTATGGTCTTGAAAACTTCAACTACCCTTATGGTCTTGAGAACATCAACTACCCTTATGGTCTTGAGAACTTCAACTATCTTCATGGTCTTGAGAACTTCAATTATCCTCATGATCTTGACTAATCATTGCTTTCTTTGATCTTCTTGCCTCTTCATCTTAGTGATCATAAGAGTTGTCAAAAGTATCACAACAGCTCAGGGTAGGTTATTGGGGTTTGTAAGCCAATGAAAAGAAAGCTAAAATTTTATGAAGGCTCAAAGGGACAACTAGGGATTGGTATTTAATAGGGTGGATACTAGTTGTTGGCTAACCAAACAATGACTAGATCATCTCTCCCTTAAATAAGTAGAGTTTAATTTTGCCTCGAAAGTTTGTCAAAGCATGTTCTAAGACTGACTAGGACCTAGACAAAGGTAATTATGTAGGAGCCCTCTCTAAGTAAGCATACACAACTCAATGCCATAGAGTAATTCCCTCATCTAGTAAAGTCATTCGAGTCATAATGCATAAATATATTAATTCATGAACATCAAGCTAAATTCCTCATTGGTTGAACACCAAAATGAACAAAGACCAACAAAAATTTTGATGAAAGTAATTTATTTCAAGTAACTTTAAATTTGAAAAACACAATAGCTCTAAAAAAGGAAGTAAAATTGAAAAGCAACATTCAAGCTAAGGAAAGTTCGTTGAGTTGGAGTCGAAGATACTTCATTTATTTTGACATCTCAAGGGCAAGGATTTTCTCTATCATCAAGAATCATTGCTTCATCATCATCTTTAGTAGCTTCTCTATCCATATCATGACAAGGTGATAAGATAAAACTCTTCATGAAGGTTGTAAGCGATGGTGCCTTTCCAAATTTAGGCAGAGGATTATTCTTAGTGTTGGGCATATTAGGCTCAGGCAGCTTTTCACTGTCAATCAAATCTTGGATTTTGTGCCTTAATCAAACACATTTATTTGTCTCATGCCCTTGCATTTGATGAAATTTATAGAAAACCTTGGCATCAAAATTTGGTGGTACAGGCTTATGTAGAGGTCGAGGTACCAATGGTTGTAGCAAATCCATTTTCATTAGATTTTCTAACATCTTTGACAAAGGCTCCCTTAAGTCTGAAAATTTACGCTTCTTTGTTGGAGTTGTTGCATCTTTCTCAACACCTACTCTTTCCCTTTGACTTTGCCCACTAGGGTGATAGCAGCTCTTATTGCTCCACTTAGATAGCACATGGTTCAGTTGGTCTTGTAGAATAGGGATTAATCTCTCATTTTTCATTCGATCTCTATCAGTAGACATTTTCCTTGTTAATGATGTCTTTTCCTTCTTTCTTATGTCAATGGGAGATACCTCATTAGCATTGTTGATGATCTCTAGAATTTGAATCAACCGGGTCCTCATAATTTCAACCAATTGATCTCGTAGCTTGGCCATCCCAGCTTTGACAACTTCATCAACTATGTCCCTTAGCTGGTTCGCATCCATCCTTCCAATGAAGTGCTTGAATCAAAATCAATGTTGTAGGTGGTATCGTTGTATGCTCTTAAATTGCTGTACTTCAGGTCTATGAGCCAGAAAGGATAAATGATATGAGATGCAAATGTATGTATGCATGTATGCACAACAATAAAAAACAAGGATAAATAGGATATTCCTTACAACCTTATAACATCCACACACGAATGGCGAGTCTTTTCCTAGGTATATGGTTAACAAAATACCAACATAGGGTATCTTGTTTTCGAATAATTCCCTCAGACGTTTCAACTAATAGTTATATTTTCAAAAATGGAAATCAACTCATAATAATTCCCATTAAATGGGTTTTAATCCATTTAACCAACTATAGTAGCTTTTATGCTATATTGGATTAAAACTAAATTAAGAGGTTTATTATTAATAGATTTCTCACTTGAAAAAAGTAACTAATGATTCATGCCAAAAACAAGCCCATGATTAATTATTCTTAGTATAAACTAGGCTCATAATTGATTATTGGTATTTCTTAAATGACCTAAATAATTTGCAAGCTCTTTGTAAGAAAAGGTTGGGTGAAAATAATTTTGTTTCTAAGCCCATTGTGAAGAGATTTTAGAAAAAATGGATTTTGGGCTTAGTATTTGGGCCATGGGCCAAAGAATTTTTGATTTGTTTTTAGAAAAGTTTTATGTCCAAAGACCATCTTGAAAAATTTTGAAAATAGGTTTGGTCTTTTTGATTTTAAAGAAAAATTTATTTTAAGCTTACAATATACTTAGGTCATATTAGAAAAAGAACAAACCAAATAAGCCATGATTTATACTAAGATAAACTAACCATAGACAAACAACATGCATTTGGGGTAAAACCTAAGAAAAGTAACTAGGCCAATTACATGAGCTTTAGTCTTTGGGTTAAAAGGCTTGGGTTCCCATAGCAAGTATATACCAAATGGTACGAGGCTATGAGTGGTTATGCCTTGATCGATCTCCATACCTTGAGTGAAAGTATGGTATCCCTTACATAACACAACACAGGTAACACGGGCATCCTAACTCATGCACACGATGCAATCTAATATGATGCAATGGATAATATTATTATAAGAAAGAATAAAATAATATAAAGACCAACAGAATCAACTTCTCTTATCCCCAGTGGAGTCACCACTGTGAGCGGAGATTTTCGCTCCCACTTCCGGTGGAATGGTTCTTGCAACTTCGGCACTATTTAGGCTTGGAGCCTTAGAGAATACGGACCTAAGTCCAGACAAAATGGAGTCGCCACCCGAACGGGCCGGGAAAAAGAAAGGGGTGGATGACTCGATTCCTAAGGAATCCCCAACCCCCTAATGGGTTTGAAAAGTTGGGTACATGTGGGGAAGGTGATAAATGGCCCAGCACCCCCATAACTCCGGTTCATTGGAACCGGCCTCCTTTACAGGTCTTAATATTATAAAATTCTTAATTATAACAATATTATCAATATTGCACACAACAATTAAAATAAAGCATTGATATATTGAAAATCAAAATAATGTCCAAGCAAAACAAATAAATGGACACCCATCCGAAGATGGAAACATGCCCTTGCATAATCCATGCCTAAATAGGACACCCACCGAAAGGTAGAAACATGTCCATTACATTGGTACTAAAATAGAAAAGCAATTTAAATTACATGATATTTAACTAATGAGGTACCCACCAAGTGGAGACATACCTCTTACAACATTTGGAAATCAAAATAAATCGATAAAAGTAAATAACCATTCATCATAAATAAATCATTCATCAAAGATATCAAACATCAATAGAATGTAAACATCCATCCATGATAAACTAAATAAATCAAGCATTGAACTTAAATAAATCAACAAAGCATTAAAAATAAATTAAAACATATAATAGACTACATAATCAAATATAAAATTAAATAAAGCAAGTAAAGATTCAAATTAGGGCTACTGTTTCTATTTAAGATTCTTTATTTAATATGTTTAAAATTGTTTCTTGGATGAACAAGAACAAAGGCAAGATGGTTGCCTTTGATGGATTGAATTTGCTTGTTTGCTTCTCTCAAAAAGTCCGATTGATTCAAAGTTTTTCAATTCACTCGATTGTCTTTTTTCCTGAATTTCGATCCCAAATTTCACCTCCTCTTTTCTGTGTTGTTTTAGCCCTTATTTATTCGAAGATTTTTATAATTAATTTTAGTTATTCACAGAATCTAACATTAATTAAGAAAATAAAACTGAAACCGAATTGTATTTGGTTTCGAAAAAATTTGCATCGGAAAAATTTCGCTGACAAAAAAAGCTACTCAGGAAAAATTGCGCTGGCGAAAAAAAGTTGCTGCGGAAAAATTGCGCTGGCAAAAAAGCTGCCGCAGCTGGCTGCGGGGCAAAAATTGGCATGCGGGCCATTTCGCCGCAACCCTTTTCGGCGACAAAATTTTTCGTCTTTGATTTTTATTTATTTATTTATTATTATTATTTTTATTTTTTATTAATTATAAAAATTAAATACTACAGCAAATATTTTTTAATTAAGATAACAAAAATTATTTTGGACTAATTAAAATATATTGGACAATACAAAATTATTTTGGACTAATTAAAATATATTGGACCGGACTGGGTCAAAAATTAAGGGTCTACAAAAGCCTTCAAGTTAAGGGAAGTATGTCAAATCATTAAACCTCAAAGGACACATTGGGTATAGGAAATGATTATTGGCAAGGTCATGAAGAAGCTACCAATTGACATGCTGAAACATAGTTTGAAATGGATGTATCCTTGACTCTGTAGCTTGGGGTCTCCACCACTCATATTTTCAACATCTTGAAGATAAAAGCCATAAATGTGAAGCATTTTGTCATTCCAAAGCAAGACCTGAATGGGCATATGGAAGGAGGCAATGAGAACACTTCAGTTGATTATCTCGGTCTATGAGTCGATGGAACCATTGTAAGTGTTATTCATGCATATCATGCATACATGAGCATATCACATTGCATTTTATTTTATTATATTGTCTATTCTTTATCAAAGTGAACAATAAATACTCTATGAAGTAAAGATGAAGCGGGTATAGAATCAGGGGGCATGGAAGACCCATTGCTTGAGGAAGCTCTAGTCATTTTGCAAAAGAAAGAAGAGATATATGTTTATGAAAGGAACCAGACAAAATACAAACATCAATCAGAGCTTGCATGAGAACAATTATTGGTTTGAGCATACACAGGGGGTAAAGTTTCTCCATTTTAATTTTTGAGTTTATGCGCATAGAAAATATTTTCAAACTCACTTTCAAATATTTTGGTGTAGAATCCAAATCTAGATTAGGATTGAGCATCCAAATTCAATATAGGATCGAGTATCCAAATCCATTTTAGGATTGAGTATCCAAATCCCGTTTAGGATCGAGTATCCAAATTCAGTTTAGGATTGAGTATCCAAATCTAGTTTAGGATCGAGAATCCACGTTTAGTTCAGGATCGAGCATCCAAATTCAGTTTAGAATCGAGTATCCAAATCTAGTTTAGGATCGAGTATCCAAATCCAGTTTAGGATCGAATATCCAAATCCATTTTAGGATCGAGCATCCAAATCTTGTTTGATGTCGAGCACCCAAAATCTAGCTCAAGTCTAGAACCCAAATTACTCTTAAGTCCAAAACTTAGCTCGGGTCCAGAACCCAAATTACCCTTAAGTCCAGAACTTAGTTCAGGTCCAGAACCCAAATTACCCTTAACTCCAGAACTTAGCTCGGGTCCAGAACCTAAAATTACCCTTAAGTCCAAAACTTAGCTTAGGTCCGAAACCTAAATTCCCTCTTGAGTCTAGAACTTAGGTCGGGTCCAAAACCAAAATTAACCTTAAGTCCAAAACTTATCTTGGGTCCATAACCTAAATTATCCTTAAGTCCATAACTTAGCTTAGGTCCAGAACCTAAAATCTCTCTTAAATTCATAACTTAGCTCGGGTCCAGAACCCAAATTACCATTAAGTCCAGAACTTAGCTCGGGTCCAGAACCCAAATTACCATTAAGTCCAGAACTTAGCTCGGGTCCAGAACTCAAATTATCCTTAAGTCCATAACTTAGCTTAGGTCCAGAACCTAAAATCTCTCTTAAATCCAGAACTTAGCTTTGGTCCAGAACCCAAATTACCCTTAAGTCCAAAACTTACCCCGGGTCCAGAACCCAAATCCTAAATCTAGCTCGGGTCTAGAACCGAGTCCAGAGCTCAAACCAACCTTGGGAGTCCAGTATGGCTCTAAACTCAGTCAAAAATCACATTGTTTTTGCTCTCTTTTGCCGTAGTCTCAGATCGCTCAAGCAGGGGCAAACTGTAGACCCTTAATTTTTGACCCAGTCCAATCTGATAGTTCAAGATAATTTTTATGGTATTTTAATTATTTAAATAATATTTTAATTATTTATGTTTCATTTTTATTAAAAAAACTATTAAAAGGGAATTCGTCGCAGAAAATTTATGTTGCGAATTAGGCAGTGCCCAATTCGCCGTAGCTAGGTTTGCCCAGTTCTGCAATGAGCTAGCTTGCCCAGCTAGCCTGGCCCGCGCCCGTAGGCCGCAGCAATTTTTTTGCCAGCGCTGCCGATTTTTTTGACTAAATATTGTTTGACACAGTTTTGTAATTTTTCCTAAATAGTTAGTATTTTCTTATTAAAATAGGATTAGGTTTTTATTTTTTTTCCTATAAATACCACATTAAACACACTAGAAAGGGGGAGACAGAACACAAAAAACCCTAGAGAGGACAAAAAAGGGAAAAACCCTAAAGAAAGAGGTCGACAATTAACATTAAGAGAGAAAAAAAATAGCAAAGTAGAAGACAGCAAAAGACATTAGCAACAAATAGCACTCATCAATCATCAATTCATCAAAGGCAGCAACGCTGTCTTTGTTCTTGTTCAGCCAGG
Organism: Garcia nutans; assembly: GCA_947685225.1. Taxonomy (NCBI): domain Eukaryota; kingdom Viridiplantae; phylum Streptophyta; class Magnoliopsida; order Malpighiales; family Euphorbiaceae; genus Garcia; species Garcia nutans. The sequence continues at coordinate 16,583,675 of CANTUV010000032.1, forward strand.
GTCAATTGTGGTGGAACCAACGGGACAGAGGTTTGATTATAAATCTTTAATTTTTTTATATTTACAACATTCTTATGTTTTGATTCATGAATTGTTTAAGCATACGATAATATTGCCATATTTTCTTTTAAGTGTTTCTATTCTTTACTTTGATATTAAGTCTTTCAGTAACCCAAATTATTAATTATTAAACGCTAATCGTATTTTTTATAAATCAGATTTTCCATTCATCTAGTAGCCTAAGTCATTGATTAAATTATCAAAACCCTAAATTGTTCTTCTGGTTCCAAAACTTTAAAACCCTAAACTATTCTTTTGTTTTCAAAACTTTTAAAACCCTAAACCATTTTTCCCAAAACTCTAAACCCTAAATTATTCCATTAAAGTCTCAAAACCCGGATTGTTTTTTAAAATCTTAATTTATTTCCATAATCAATATCTCTTCTAAAATGATAAATCAAAACCTTAATTTTTCAAACCCTCATCCAGTAAACCTACAAACCATTAAGCCCAAATCTAATAAATCCCATAAATCTTTCTCTTTTAAACAGTAAAAATCTTAAACCCTAAACCCAATCTTTTAAAATTATAAACCCTAATGTCTAAGGTACCAAAACCCTAATTTCATGATGTTAGCCCTAAACCCTAATTTGATTAACTAAACACCTTACTACTTTCTTAAATTTATAAAACCCTAATCCATCCCACTTTTCCAAAAAAATTCTCACAGTAGCCTAAATAATAATAACAATAATTCTAAAATTCCAAAACCCTAAATGTTAATTAAAGAACCCTAAATTGAGACATAAACCTAAATTTGTATCTTCATTTGCTTTATTACATTTTAGATTTGATTATGTAGTTTATTATATGTTTTAATTTATTTAATTTCAATACTTGATTTATTTAATTTATCATGGATGGATATTTTCATTATTATTATGATTATTATTTATTTGTTTTAGTATTAAATTTGTAAGCGGTATGTTTCCACTTTGTGGGTACCTCATTAGTTAAATTTTATGTAATTTAAATTGCTTTTATATTTTGGACCAATGCAAAGGACATGTTTCCACCTTTCGGTGGGTATCCTATTTAGTTTTAGACATGGGCAATGTAAGGACATGTTTCCATCCTCGGATGGGTGTCCATTTATTTGTTTTGGTTGGACATTGCTTTGATTTTAATATAATGATGCTTTATTTTAATTGTTGCATGTAATATGGATAATATTGTCATATTTAAGAATTTTATAATATTAAGAACTGTAAAGGAGGCCGTTTCCAATGAACCGGGCATTATGGGGGCGTTGGGCCATTTCTCACCTTCCCCACACGTACCTAACTTTTCGAACCCATTAGGGGGTTGGAGATTTCTTAGGAATCGAGTCATCCACCCCTTTCCTTTTCCCGGCCCTTGCGGGTGGCGACTCCATTTTCTCCGGGCTTAGGCCTCGAGCCTAAACAGTGCCTAAGTTGCAAGAACTATTCCACCGAGAGTGGGGGCAAAAATTCCCTCTCACACAAGGCCTTAGCTAGCATACCAATTTCCAACTCATTAACACTGGATGAGCTGGTTAATTTCATAAAATTTGAAGGAGTAATGAAGTGTGAAGAGGTTCAAAAGAAGAACGAAGTTGACATGGGAATGATATATTTCTCAGATGTGAATTTACCAGAAGAGGGGAGAGATCACATCCGCCTTCTCTTTATCAAAGTAGAAGTCAAAGGAAAAAGGAACCCATGTGTAATGGTTGTTGATGGGTCCACCATAAATGTTTTCCCACTTAAAATTTTGCCAAAGCTAGCTATGTCAACAAAGGATCTAAGCCCAATAGAGGTAACCATTAGGGCTTATGACAATACCAAGAGCCACGTTGAAGGGACATTCAAAGCTGTTGTGAAGGTTTGTCCAATTGAATCTATGGTCAAATTTATGGTTTTGGACATACATGTTGCTTTTGCTCTACTTTTGGGATGACCATGGTTTCATCCTCTTGGTGGAGTTCCTTCCACCCTTCATCAAAAGATCAAGTTTCCTAATGGAGATGAGATGGTGGCCATCGAGGCCGAAGATAATGAGGTGGTCAATGCTTTAATGATTGAGAGGCCTCTCAACAGTTTTCAAGTAGCTGCAATTTCTGATGATGAAGTAGTAGACTTCAAAGTCATGAACATGATGAAGAACATGAGCTACCTTCCTGGTGTTGGTCATGGAAAGGGCAAGGCCGCTGTGACAAAGCTTCCAGATTTCAAGACTCAAATGTCCAAGAAAGGGTTAGGGTATGAAGAAGTTAGCAAATATGTTCAGCCAAAGAAGAATGAGAAGATGAGCTTCCCACCACTTGAAGAGATCTTTGTCAAAGCTCCAGACATGGGACCATTTCAAGGAAAGCCTAAGCTAATCATGTTCATGGGAAAGTTGATCTCGGGTTTTGAAATTTTTGCTGATGTTGTCAAACTAGTGGGACATGTGAAGAAAGATCTCACCCTGCCAGCTGACAAGGAGCCCAATTCGGAAGGGGAGAAGGAAGTTGTCCTAAAAACTGAGAAGACTCCCAAGGAGATTGCTGCCCTGATTGAAGAGAATTTTGAAGATGTTCTGCTTTATGATTTTGAGAATAATGATTTTGATTTTGATTTTAATTTGTTTGATTTGTATGAGGATGATGATGTTTTCTTTTCCAAAATGAATGCAATAAGGTCTAATTTTGCTTACTTGTGTGATGTTTTTCCTAATAGTTGCATACATTCAAATAGTGGTTACATGAGCACCTTTAATATTAACTCTGTCGATACACAATCATTAAATTTGGGAACAACTAAAAATCCTAAAAACATTAGCATAGCATTCGACCTTACTCCTGATGAGAGAGAGAGATTTGAAAAAATATTTAAAAAAATGAGAAGTTTTTGCTTGGTCTTGTGAGGATATGCCTGGAATAGATCGAGACATAGCTGAACATCTAATTCCTACTTACACTCACATGAAACCTGTCAAACAAAAGCTTAGGCAGTTAAGACCGGAGTGGGATAAATTGGTTAAAGAAGAGGTCACTAAACAAATAAAAGTAAAATTCCTTGAAGTGATTGATTATCCAGATTGGCTAGCCAACACAGTACCCGTGCCAAATAAAGATGGAAGAATTAGGGTCTGTGTGGACTATAGAGACTTGAATAAAGCTTCCCCTAAAGATGACTTTCCTTTACCCCATATAGATGTCCTTATTGGTAGTGCAACCTCTAGCATGCTACACTCATTTGTAGATGGATTTTTCGGATACAACCAAGTGTTAATGGCCCAAGAAGATAAAGCTAAAACTACCTTCATTACTACGTAGGGTATATTTTGTTATAGGATGATGCCGATTGGGTTAAAGAATGCTGGAGCAACCTACCAAAGGATGTCCACCACTTTATTTCATGATATGATGCACAAAGAAGTCGAAGTGTATGTTGATGATATGATGGTAAAGTCGGATACAAGGGAACAACACTTCCAAAACTTAGAGTTATTCTTTGAGAGAGTAGTGAAGTATAAGCTAAGGTTAAACCCGAAGAAGTGTGTGTTTGGGGTTACCTCAAGCAAGTTGTTGGGACATGTGATTAGTCCGAATGAAATTGAGATTGACCCTGACAAGGTTAAAGCAATTAGGGATATGCCAGCCCCTAAGATGGAGAGAGAAGTTTGGAGATTCATTGGCAGATTGTAGTACATTAGTAGGTTTATAGCAAAGCTCACCACAATCTGTGAACCTATCTTGAAATTGCTTAAAAAGAATTAGCCAGTCGAGTGGAATGAAGAGTGTCAAAATACCTTTAAGCATATAAAGGAGTATCTGCTAAATCCACCTATTTTAAAACCATCTAAACCTGCCCTTGTTACTATACTTAGCCATAGAAGAAGAATCTATACGAGCCATGCTAGCCTAAGTAGATGAGTCGGGGGTTAAACATGCAGTCTACTATTTGAGTAGAAAGCTCCTACCTTATGAAATTAAGTATAGTATCATTGAAAAGACTTGTATAGCTGTGGTTTGGTCTTCCAAGAAGTTGCAGCATTACTTCCAATCTTATAGTGTGCAAGCAATTTCCAGGTTGGATCCGGTGAAGTACTTAAGGGAGACACCCTCTTTGATCGAGAAGTATGGATGATGGTTGATAATATTGGAAGAATTTGAGATTTAGTATGTAACCAAGAAAACAATCAAAGGAAGAACGGTGGTAGAATTCCTAGCCCAACAACCATTATCGAATAACAAAGAGGTGATCTTGGAATTTTCTAATGAACATTTAGAGGCCATAGAAGTACAAGAATGGAAAATGTATTTCGATGGAGCAGTGAATAGGAAAGGAATAGGTTTGGGAGTCATACTAGAATCGCCTGAAGGGGATTATGAAGCATGTATTTTTGGTTTGGAAATCCTGATAATTATGAAGGTGGATAAGGTACAAGTGTTTGGCGATTCATTGCTAGTAGTATCCCAAGTAAATGGAGAGTGGGAGTTAAAAGAAGAGAAGCTAAAACCATACCACCATTACTTGACCTTGATGAAAAAGAATTTTAAGGAGTGTAAGTTTATACACCTACGAAGAGAAGAAAACCAGATGGCTGATGCCCTAGCCACATTGGCTTCGGTATGAGAAAATCCTATCAACTTATTCTTTAAGCCTTTGATTTTGACTAGTTCATCAACTTCTGTTATAAATATGAGACAATCAAGGAAACTGATACAGACCATGATGCATGGTATGACACTATAAGATGGTTTTTTGAGGAGAAGGAATACCCGTTGGGGGCAACAAAGAAAGAAAGAAGAGCCATAAGACAATGGTCCTTACAATACATCATCTTTCATGGAGAGTTGTATCGAAGATAGCATGATGGGGGTGCACTTGAGATGCTTGAGGACGCCTAAAGTGGAGCATATCATGTCAAAAATACACGCAGGAAGTTGCAGTCCACACATGAGTGGTTTAGCCCTAGTTAGGAAGATAATTCAACAAGGTTACTACTTGTTGACCATGGAGAGAGATTATATTAAGTTTGTGAAGAAGTTCTAGCAATGTCAGATGTATGGTAATTTGAATCACATGCCTCCTGAAGAATTGCATTCTATGTCTTTACCCTGGCCCTTTTCAACTTGGGGAATTGACATCATAGGAGAGATACATCCGACGGCTTCAAATGGTCACCGTTTTATTGTAGTAGCAGTGGATTATTTTTTAAAGTGGCTCGAGGCCGAATCTTTCAATAAATTGGGGGCAAGGCAAATGGCTAGATTTATTAAAAAGAATCTCATCTGCAGATATAGGGTCCCACACAGTGTGATATCAGACAATGGGGTATAGTTTTAATGTAACACCCCTATACCCAATATACGCACACCACATATACTCACAATATGTAATATACGTATAGAAGATATAAGAATGTCACAGTTCATTTGCATCAAACAAATCTTTTGACTTAAACATCAAAACATTATCAATCAATCTGAGTAAATTTAAAATATTTAACTTATACTATAAAAAGTAATAAATGAAACATCCCTTGTTAAAATACATTTACAAATATCTTCATTACCCTAAAAGTTTATCCAAAATTTTTTTTTAATAAGCAGCGGAAAAATGTAGCGGAATATATATATGTACACATCAAAATCAATATTTACAAAAATATAGAGTTTATACATGCTTGGCAGTTCGTCTCTAATCTTGAAGTCCAAAAATCAACACTTCACAAGGGATCACTGTAACACCCCTACATCCTGTACACGCACACTACAGAACACCACAATGTAATATACATACACCGAATATAGGGATGCTACGGTTTTCTTTAACATTTAAAACCTTTTGAAATGATAAGATAATCTTTCTCATTATACATTATAGAAAATAGAATAATTAACTTGTATTATCAAACAACATAGATATATATAAATTTATTTAATACGCAGCGGAATTTATAAAATATTTGCATATATGAATACATTCAAATCCCATTTACAATTATCCATATATTTACATCAAAATCAATACTTTTCAAAATATAAATAAGTTATACATGATTGGCAGCTCTTCTCTGATCTTTATGTCCCAAAAATAGATTCTTCAATGCCTAGACTCACTTGGTCTCGAGGAGCTCTCGGGTTCAACTCTGTCACCTGCGCGATTAACACTATTGCGCTAAGCCAACGGCTTAGTAGTACAAAGTATACTAACATTACGCTTTAATACAATGCAATGTCACACATGATACTAATGAAGACAACATCATAGGTGAAAATATAATACCACACCTTTACATATCATAATTCATACTCATATAAGCATATCACATTTCAAAGTCCTTCCATGAATCTCATCATTCAATTATTTTACAATCAATGAATCACATTTAAACAAAGACAAGCATGGGCCCAAAATACACTAATATGCCATTCAATTTTCAGAGTTAATGTTTTGGTTTAATTATCACATTCATCATTATCATAAACCCAACTAGGCTTCAAGGATCAGGTTCAACCAAGCTTCAAAGGGAACAAAGCATGCTAAGTATCAACCCAACTTGGCTTCAAGAACCAACCCAACCTAGCTTCAAGGGTTGTAACATCTCAATTAGGCTTCAAGGATTAGACCCAACCAAGCTTCAAGGGGAGTAAAACATGTTAAACTTCTACCCAACTTGGCTTCAATGATCAAGCCCAACCTAACTTCAAGAGATTGTTACTAATATTAGGCATGCCACCAACAACAAACTCTGAAAATGGAATAACACATTAGCCACACAATTCATTTATTATGTCATTATCAATTTCATTCTCAATTCACATTATCATTTAGGCAAACATGCCTCATTTATCTCAATTGAATCATCGTAGCCAACCACAATGGCTTTATATTCCATCCCATCTCAATCCACATTATAGCAATTCATCTTTCAAATACACAATCATTTACATCATCATATCCTTCACATTATACATATAGCATTATTGTTATAAACATAACAAAGTACATTACTCATATGCATCATCATCATCAATATCATCAAATGTATGCTCAATTTCAACATCATATGAATATATGCAACAATGCAAGGTTTGTACTTACCTCAATAACAATTCACACAACTCTAAACACTTTCCTTTTCCCAAGATTCTTCACTTCCCAAATTAGGGCAAATCACCTTCTTTCAAAACCTAATCCAAAAATGATACAATACATGAATTCCAATACAATTTATCACTTAATAACCTCTTACTAAACCCTTAAATCACAAATTACCCTTCAACATCACTCACTAAGGCCCACGGTCGTGGCCACCTCAACCCCCGCGGGCGTGGGTTAAAGAATGGTTCTACCACCCTTGCTCCAATCCTCCACGGCCATGGCTACAAATGACCACGACCATGGCAACCAAGGCCATGGGCGTGGCATCCACAATGCTACTGCCTTCGGCCAAATTCTCATTTTCAAGGCTTACAACTCCAACAAACATCAACAACATGCAAATCTAAAAAATTAATTAAGCAAACTCAACTTAAACATCATTTATCACTTCAAAACCCTAAAACAACCTCATCTCCAACACTTCCAAAATCAACAACAAATTAACTTCTTAACTTACAATCAATTTCAACACTTAAAAACACATCTCAAACACACCTAATCATAATATCAACAAATCATAACTCACCTCAAACATAACTTCAAAAAGAACAAAGAAAAACAAGAGAGTACTTACCAAAATTGAGGCAATTTCACAAATCTCCAACTTAATCCTTTGATTCTTCCTTCAATTTGAGCTTATAACTTCAAGATCCTCTCTTACTCTCTTGCTTTCTTTTGTCTTTGGATGAGCCGGCCACACACATGCAAAAGAAGAAAAGATGATGAAGAAACAAAGTCAACTTATTTTTAAATCTCCACCAAGTGTTCCAAAAAGACAATTACCAACATACCCTCTTCTCACTTGTTCTAGCTTTCCTCTTAATGAAGTGCCCTTTATAGTAATTTCACATACAACAATTAAAATATCTTCTTCCCTTGACCCCTCATTTGACCAACTTATATATTATATATATTACCATATACCCAACATATACACTTTCTCTCTACACATTACTTTCCTTTTTAAACAATACATAAACATTCTCTTTTCAATTTCTTTTCTTATCAACATAACATATACACATAATTCAAACAAACAACAATTATATCCAAACTTCTAGGGCACACTTTGGGATATTACAATTCTCCCCCTCTAAAAAGAATTTCGTCCTCGAAATTACCTGATATCAAGTCTGAAATAGTTGAGGATATTGATTTCGCATTGTTTGCTCGCTCTCCCAAGTTGCCTCTTCTCTCCCATGATTCTTCCATAAAACCTTCACCAAATGGCACTCTCTTATTTCTCAATTCTTTCACATCATGTGCCAAAACAACAATTGGTTCTTCAAATGTCAGATCTGGACTCACTTCAATAGATTCAATTTGCAAAATATGAGATGGATCCGACCTGTACCTCCTCAACATAGAAACATGGAAGACATTATGGATCCGATCCAACTCAGGTGGCAAAGCAAGCCAATAAGCAACTGGCCCAACTCTTTCCAAAACTTCATATGGTCCAATGAAACGAGGACTCAATTTCCCTTTTCAACCAAATCTCAATATCTTCTTCCAAGGAGACACTTTCAAAAATACTTTATCTCCAACCTCAAACTCTATGTCTCTCCTTTTCAGGTCTGCATAAGACTTCTGTCGGTCTGAAGCTGATTTCAACCTATCTCGAATCAGTTTCATTTTCTCTTCAGTTTCTTTAACCAAATCAGGACCAATTAACTTACCTTCTCCAAGTTCATTCCAACATAGAGGTGTCCTACACCGTCTACCATACAATGCTTCGAATGGTGCCATACCAATGCTGGATTGATGACCATTATTGTAAGCAAATTCCACAAGTGGCAAAAATCTATCCCAACTTCCAGAGAAATCAATGACACAACTTCTCAACATGTCCTCGATAATCTGTATCACTCTCTCTGACTGCCCATCTGTCTGTGGATGAAAAGCAGTGCTGAAGTGCAGTCGAGAACCTAAAGCACCATGTAAACTTTTCCAAAACCTTGAAGTAAACCGGGGATCTCGATCAGACACTAAAGAAATTGGGACACCATGCAACTTTACAATCTCATGGATATACAGCTCAGCTAACCTCTCCAGAGAATAATCCATCCGAACCGGAAGAAAATGAGCTGTCTTAGTCAACCTATCAACAATCACCCATATAGCATCATGCTTCCTTTGTGTCAATGGTAAACCAGACACAAAATCCATTGTCACTCTTTCCCATTTCCTCTCAGGCACTGATAACGGTTGAAGTAATCCTGTTGGAACTTGATGCTCAACTTTTACCCTCTGACATGTGAGACATTTGGATACAAACTCCGCTATGTCTCTCTTCATACCAGACCACCAGTAGTACTGCTTCAAATCATGATACATCTTTGTATTACCCGGATGCATAGCAAATACTGACTGATGTGCTTCTTCTAAAATAATCCTTCTCAAATTAGCATCATTAGGTACACACAATCTGTTCTTAAACCAAAGACTCCCATCACTTCTCAAATAAAATCCCGACTCTTTCCAATCTGGCAATCTGAAACAATCTTTTGAATCTTCTCATCAACCCATTGAGCCTCTTTAATCTGATCCAATAATATTGGTTTCAATTGCAACTATGCCAACAATGCACCATCATCACAAGATACAAAGCTAACATGCAATGCTCTCAACTCAACAAGCAACGAGAGCGAATAAACAGTCAAACCTGCTAGAGACTTCCGACTCAAGGCATCAGCAACCACATTTGCCTTACTAGGATGATAATCAATCAAACAGTCGTAGTCTTTAATTAACTCTAACCATCTCCTCTGTCGAAGATTGAGTTCTCTTTGGACACCCAAATATTTCAAACTTTTATGGTCTGTATAGATATAACACTTCTCCCCAAACAAATAGTGTCGCCAAATCTTCAACGCAAACACAATGGCTGCCAACTCTAAATCATGGGTCGGATAATTGAGCTCATGCGGCTTCAACTATCGAGAAGCATAAGCTATAACTTTACCTTCTTGCATCAAGACACAACCCAAACCACTATGTGAAGCATCACTGTAAATCACATATGGTTTACCTTCCACAGGTAAAGTAAGAACAGGCGCTTGAGTCAACATTTCCTTCAACTGTTCAAAGCTAGCCTGACACTGATCTGTCCACACAAATCTAACTCCCTTTCGATGTAATCTGGTAAGTGGAGTAGCTATCAAAGAAAATCCTTTCACAAACCGTCGATAATAGCCTGCCAAACCCAGAAAACTTCTAACTTCAGTCACAGATTTGGGTGGACTCCAATTCATAATAGCTTCAACATTACTCGGATCAACTCTAATACCCGCTGCTGAAACTATATGACCGAGAAAAGTTACTTGGTCAAGCCAAAACTCACACATCGACAGTTTAGCAAACAATTGCTTCTCTCTCAAAATTTGCAGCACAATGCAGATGCTTGTCATGTTCCTCCTTATTACGCGAATACACCAAAATATCATCGATAAAAACTACCACAAACTGATCCAGATAGGGCCTAAACACCCTATTCATCAAATCCATGAAAGCTGCAGGTGCATTCGTCAACCCAAAAGGCATTACTAAAAATTCATAATGCCTATACCTTGTACGAAAGGCTGTCTTAGAAACGTCTTCAGCTTTGACCCTCAACTGATGGTACCCTGATCTCAAATCGATCTTGGAAAACACTGTTGCACCCTTCAATTGATCAAAGAGATCATCAATTCTAGGCAACGGATATTTATTTTTAATAGTCACCTTGTTCAATTGCCTATAATCGATACACAATCTCATAGTACCATCTTTCTTTTTCACAAACAAAACAAGAGCTCCCCATGGTGAAACACTAGGGCAAACAAACCCTTTATCCAACAACTCCTGCACCTGCACCTTCAATTCTCTCAGTTCAGCAGGTGCCATTCTATAAGGAGTAATAGAGATAGGAGTGATACCAGGCAATAATTCAATACTAAACTCCACCTCTCTCTCAGGAGGCAACCCTGGCAACTCCTCTGGAAACACATCTGGAAACTCTGCAACTGTGGGTATACTATCAATTTGAGAACCCCTTACTCTAGTATCCACCACATGAGCAAGATAAGCATCACACCCTTTTCTAATCAATCTCCTGGCTGCAACAGCTGAAACAAACAAGGATGCTAGTTGTCCCTGCTCATTAGATACTATCACATCTCTATCATCACCAGTTCTCAATGTAACAACTTTCTTTTGACAGTCTACCACAGCTCCATGTCTAGATAACCAGTCCATGCCTAGGATCACATCATATTCCTTAAAAGGCATTTCAATCAAATCTCCAAGAAACTCCTCACCTTGCACCACTACTGCACTATCTCGGTGCACCTTGCTAACAATCACACTATACCCTAACGGATTTGTCACCAATACATCAAATCCTAGGGATTTAGCATGCAATTCAGACATAGGCAAAACAGATGCACTAATATATGAATGAGTGGATCCGAGATCAATCAAAGCAAGTACTAAAATACCAAATAAAGAAAAAGTACCAGCTATGACTGCTGAAGCATCAGGCTGCCTCTGCATCACATATATCCTCTGAGAAGATCCAGCCTCCTCTGGTCTACTCTCCCTGGATGTAGAACCTCCTCTAGGACTGAACCCAGATCTACCTCCTCTGCTGAAACTTTTGCCTCCTCGACCTCCCCTCACACTAGGTTGAGAAGCTGCAGAATCTACTGACATCTGCTCCTGCCTCTCAGGACAATCTCTAACAAAATGATCAGGCGATCCACATCTGAAACATACCCCTGCTACACCAGTCTTCCAACAAGTACCACCATGTGGCCTACCACAATGAATACATATGGGTAGAGTGGATCTCTGAATCACTGGGGTCGGAGCACTCGCCACTGAAACTGTAGGTCTAGATCTCTGTCTCTAAAACTGCACTGACCTACCAGCTGGCCTCTAACTCCTACTAACTCGAGGAACAAAACTGCCTCTACCTCTTTTCACAGATGAGGACCCTGCCTCAAACTGGGGCCTTCTAACCCTGATCTCTTCTTCAAAAGCAGCCGCTGCAATGTATTGAGCTCTCTCCACGCTCCTAGCTGCTGCCACAAGCTGGGAAAAATCATGATATCTAGATCCAGCCACCAGACACATAATAGAGGGCCTCAATCCCTCCTCGAATCTCTTGCATCTATCAATCTCATCTGATATAATTCCCCCAGCATAATGGCTCAACCGGATAAACTCAACCTCATATTCTGTTACTGACCAGTTATCTTGTTTCAAGCTCAAGAACTCCATCTTCTTCACATCCTTATACTCCCTCGGAGTATACTTCAATTCAAACTCTCTTAGAAAATTAGCATAGGATAATGTAGGTGGATCATCCATAGCATGGGGCACTGTCTTCCACCAATCATATGCGTCCTTCTGTAGCAATGATCTTGCATAATCAAATTTTTCTTTTGGAGTGGCTTGCAACTGAATAAATATTCTCTGTACTTTATCTAGCCACTGCTCAGCTACAGCTGGTTCAATAGTACCCAAGAAATCTTCTGCTCCATACTTCCTTAATTTATCATAATGTCTCACTGCTACCAAAGGCTGTGGGGGTGGTGGCGGTGGTTGCACTGGTGCTTGCCTCAACAAATCAACCACATGCCTCAGCCAGACTGGCGGAACCTCCTCACTAGCTGGTCTCCCCGACACAGAAGCAGGTACCTCTCCAGTACTATCCAATCTAGCTCCCTCTCTAACCTCATCAGGAGCTACGCTCTCCGCACTACCCTCTACTGACTGACGTAAGTGAGAATCCATCACAACCTATATCTGCAAACACAGCAGAATACATCTTATTAAAGATCAGAGACTGCCAATACCAAACATGTATGTTATTCAAAAACTACTTTTAAGGTCAAAATACTCTTTTTCTTACATTTTACCTAGGTTGAGAATCTCAAACCTAGGCTCTGATACCAAAATAATTGTAACACCCCTACATCCTGTACACGCACACTACAGAACACCACAATGTATTATACGTACACCGAATATAGGGATGCTACGGTTTTCTTTAACATTTAAAACCTTTTGAAATGATAAGATAATCTTTCTCATTATACATTATAGAAAATAGAATAATTAACTTTTATTATCAAACAACATAGATATATATAAATTTATTTAATACGCAGCGGAATTTATAAAATATTTACATATATGAATACATTCAAATCCCATTTACAATTATCCATATATTTACATCAAAATCAATACTTTTCAAAATATAAATAAGTTATACATGATTGGCAGCTCTTCTCTGATCTTTAAGTCCCAAAAATAGATTCTTCAATGCCTAGACTCACTTGGTCTCAAGGAGCTCTCGGGTTCAACTCTGTCACCTGCGCGATTAACACTATCGCGCTAAGCCAACGGCTTAGTTGTAACGCCCCCATACTCTATATAAGCACTATACATATACCTGGTATACATACAATGCGTATATAAAGTATAAGAATGTCACTTTTCGTTTCAATTTAAAAACCTTTATCCAAGTACAAGCAATATTATATTAGTTTAAAGAACATTTACAAAAGTCATTATTCTTATCAAAACTACAACATAATTAATATTACATATGTATGCATCACCTTCAAGTTGGTCTCGAGATACTCTTACCCTTTTCGTGGCATAACAGCTAGGCTTCCAGATCATCCGCATAAATACCTGCGCGATTACATATCCGCGCTAAGCCCGAGAGCTTAGTAGTATAAATAAATATTAAAATATACTTTACAAAATAAGCATACCTCATGTTTTTAGCATTATGTTCTATTGTTTGCTTACCCTGTTTTTCCTTTCTCAATGCATTCTTCATATATTTCCACTAATCTCATAAAATTATACACATATTTACATAGAACATTCACAATACAATACTTACCATTTCTATCTCATATACATATACATATACATCATTTCAACAAATCACCTTTCCATGGCCTATCCAAACCTTCATGAAAACAATTCTTACAAATTCCACATTCATATACATTGTACACAACATACTATATTTTCATCAAAAGCATTCATAGATCTCATTATTCATTTATTTCAACATTTGGATATCACATTGACAACAAAGACAGACTCGGGCCCAACAGACACTAATATGTTATTCAAAGTTCAGAGTTACTGCTTTGGTTCATAATCACAATAATCAAGCCCGTAGGCATCATATATCAATAACTCTATCCATGGATAGTGTAACAGACCCAGTCTCTTGGACCATCAACTCGACATGAGGAGATCCTCAACCTGGCAAGACTGTTACCTGTAACAGACCCAGTCTCTTGGACCATCAACTCGACTAACCTCGAGGAGATCCTCAACTCGGCAAGACTGTTACCAATCATATATCTCATAATCATAATTATCATAGTGTAACAGACCCAGTCTCTTGGACCATCAACTCGACTAACCTCGAGGAGATCCTCAACCCGGCAAGACTGTTACCAATCATATATCTCATAATCATAATTATCATAGTGTAACAGACCCAGTCTCTTGGACCATCAACTCAACATGAGGAGATTCTCAACCCGGCAAGACTGTTACCTTTTTCATTTTATAGGCATGCCTCCAAACCCAGAATTCTGAAATTGAATAACATATTAGTCACACAATTCATTTATTATTTCATTATCAATATCATTTTCAATTCTCATCATCATCTAGGCAAACATGCCTTCTTTCTTTCAATTAAATCATCAGAGCCAATCACAATGGCTTCACTTTACATTTTTTTTTTATCATAGCCAATCACAATGGCTTCACATCATATTTCAATCCACATCATAGCCAATAACAATGGCTTCACATTTCATTTGAATCCTCATAGTCAATAACAATGGCTTCATTTCATATTATGTCTCAAATCATATTATAATATTTCATTATTCAATTGTACATAACCACATACTTCATCATATCCTCATATTGTATATATAATATCATTGATATAACACCACAAACTACATTATTCATATCAAACATTACAATTCTCAAGGTTTACAATGCATAAGACATAACATTGTTTATATAATATCATCATTGATGTACACATATATAATTTACCTTATTCTTAGATTTGGAATCCTCAATACACATTTGTTTAGGTCATCTTTGTTTTAAGTATATTTAAAATGTAGATACAAGAAGACATTTGGAGGATCCAACCATGTAAGAGCAAATAACAAACACAATATCAAACACCCTCATGGGACACGGCCAAGCTTGTGGCCGTGTCTCTCAACACAAACATCCAGTAGCAAACACACTCAAGGGACACGGCCAAGCTTGTGGCCGTGTCACTCAACACCAAATCATCCGAGGCAGACACGGGCAAGGGACACGGCCGTGTCTCTCAACAAAAATCCAACAGTAACGAACACAGGCAAGGGACACGGCCAAGCCAATGGCCGTGTCTCTCCAAAACTCATCCAACACGGCCAGGTTTGCCCTAACTTGGCCGTGTCTCTCATAACTTAGTCGTGTCCTTCATTGATTTAAAGACCAAACACTTCAAAATTCATCCAAACCCTTCAAAATTCACACCACCACCCTCTTAACCATTATCTTTGTTTATATTTATCAATTTTCTATCACCTTAACATTTATATAACTTCATTATATCATCATACTAATTAATATATATATATATACATCACTATAATCAATTACTCAAAGTACCAATTCATTTATTCTAAACCCTAACTCAACCATTCATCATCATCCTCACAATTATCTCAACATATCATCACTTAGTTATCAATTCCACACATTTACATACTTCAATCTTTCATTAACTTCATCTTACACACCAATTATACCAAACATAACCTCAATCCAAAAGAAAATCAAAACAAGAAGATAAAGACTCATATATACATATAATCAATAAAATCAACTCAAGAGATTAATACTTACTTGAATATGTTGCCAAATCTTCATCTCCATCTTCAATACTCTTAAAATCCTTAAGAAATTTGATGAAGATCATCACCTCTCTCTATCTCTCTCTCTCTCTCTCGTGCAAGAACCAAAAAGGGGAAGAAGAAGAAGAAAGAAAATATCTTCTCCTCTTCTCACGATAACCATATATATATATAATAATAATAATAATAATAATAATAATAATAATAATAATAATACCATTAAATCTCCACCCCACAATTCCTTTTGACTTTCTTCTTCTTTTTCTTTTTGTCTTTATCATCATTATTATTACTATTAACTAATTATACAAATATATATATATATATATACACCACTCTCTTTTCCTACACCATTTTATATTCCATGTATATGTGATGTATATGTATATGTCTTTTATATTGTAGTTATATTTCCCATATATACATATACATTAATTCCAAATACCACAATAACTCCAAAACTTTTAGGGCATACCTTGGGATATTACATTAGTAGTACAAAGTATACTAACATTATGCTTTAATACAATGCAATGTCACACATGATACTAATGAAGACAACATCATAGGTGAAAATATAATACCACACCTTTACATATCATAATTCATACTCATATAAGCATATCACATTTCAAAGTCCTTCCATGAATCTCATCATTCAATTATTTTACAATCAATGAATCACATTTAAACAAAGACAAGCATGGGCCCAAAATACACTAATATGCCATTCAATTTTCAGAGTTAATGTTTTGGTTTAATTATCACATTCATCATTATCATAAACCCAACTAGGCTTCAAGGATCAGGTTCAACCAAGCTTCAAGGGGAACAAAGCATGCTAAGTATCAACCCAACTTGGCTTCAAGAACCAACCCAACCTAGCTTCAAGGGTTGTAACATCTCAATTAGGCTTCAAGGATTAGACCCAACCAAGCTTCAAGGGGAGTAAAACATGTTAAACTTCTACCCAACTTGGCTTCAAGGATCAAGCCCAACCTAACTTAAAGATATTGTTACTAATATTAGGCATGCCACCAACAACAAACTCTGAAAATGGAATAACACATTAGCCACACAATTCATTTATTATGTCATTATCAATTTCATTCTCAATTCACATTATCATTTAGGCAAACATGCCTCATTTATCTCAATTGAATCATCATAGCCAACCACAATGGCTTTATATTCCATCCCATCTCAATCCACATTATTGCAATTCATCTTTCAAATACACAATCATTTACATCATCATATCCTTCACATTATACATATAGCATCATTGATATAAACATAACAAAGTACATTACTCATATGCATCATCATCATCAATATCATCAAATGTATGATCAATTTCAACATCATATGAATATATGCAACAATGCAAGGTTTGTACTTACCTCAATAACAATTCACACAACTCTAAACACTTTCTTTTTCCCAAGATTCTTCACTTCCCAAATTAGGGCAAATCACCTTCTTTCAAAACCTAATCCAAAAATGATACAATACATGAATTCCAATACAATTTATCACTTAATAACCTCTTACTAAACCCTTAAATCACAAATTACACTTCAACATCACTCACTAAGGCCCACGGTCGTGGCCACCTCAACCCCCACGGGCGTGGGTTAAAGAATGGTTCTGCCACCCTTTCTCCAATCCTCCACGGCCATGGCTACAAATGACCACGGCCATGGCAACCAAGGCCACGGGCGTGGCATCCACAATGCTACTGCCTTAGGCCAAATTCTCATTTTCAAGGCTTACAACTCCAACAAACATCAACAACATGCAAATCTATGAAATTAATTAAGCAAACTCAACTTAAACATCATTTATCACTTCAAAACCCTAAAACAACATCATCTCCAACACTTCCAAAATCAACAACAATTTAACTTCTTAACTTACAATCAATTTCAACACTTAAAAACACATCTCAAACACACCTAATCATAATATCAACAAATCATAACTCACCTCAAACATAACTTCAAAAAGAACAAAGGAAAACAAGAGAGTACTTACCAAAATTGAGGCAATTTCACAAATCTCCAACTTAATCCTTTGATTCTTCCTTCAATTTGAGCTTATAACTTCAAGATCCTCTCTTACTCTCTTGCTTTCTTTTGTCTTTGGATAAGCCGGCCACACACATGGAAAAGAAGAAAAGATGACGAAGAAACAAAGTCAACTTCTCTTTAAATCTCCACCAAGTGTTCCAAAAAGACAATTACCAACATACCCTCTTCTCACTTGTTCTAGCTTTCCTCTTAATGAAGTGCCCTTTATAGTAATTTCACATACAACAATTAAAATATCTTCTTCCCTTGACCCCTCATTTGACCAACTTATATATTATATATATTACCATATACCCAATATATACACTTTCTCTCTACACATTACTTTCCTTTTTAAACAATACATAAACATTCTCTTTTCAATTTCTTTTCTTATCAACATAACATATACACATAATTCAAACAAACAACAATTATATCCAAACTTCTAGGGCACACTTTGGGATATTACAATCACAAGCCTAGACTCGACTCGGTCTAGCTGAACTCTCCGGTTCAACCAGATCTACCCTGTCACCTGCATGACAAATCACAATCGCGCTAAGCTAGAAGCTTAGTGGTACAATCCTTGATAACAGTATGATTCAAAAGTAAGGCCAATGTCAAACTTTTAAGAATTAGAAGCAATATACAAGGATATCATATTTAATATCATTAAATTTCATTACATTGTTCAATTGTTCCATTATTCATAATTCACATTAAAGCAAAGACAAGCATGGGCCCAAAAGAAACTAATATGCCATTCAAATTTTAGAGTTATTGCTTTGGTCCAATAATCACATTTATCTAGCCCAAAGGCAAATCATTATCACAATGAGGATTACCTCATATGTAACATCCTAACTAGGCTTCAAGGACTAGGCCCAACCAAGCTTCAAGGGGAGCTTAGCATCAACCCAACCTGGCTTCAAGGACCAAGCCCAACCCAGCTTCAAGGGATTGTTACTTTTCGGCATGCCACCAACAACAAAACTCTAAAAATTGAATAACATACTAGGCACACAATTCTTTCATAATTTCATTATCAAATCCATTCTCATTTTTTTTCATGATCATCTAGGCACAATGCCCCAATTATTTCATTTACATCATTATAGCCATCACCAATGGCTTCACATATCATCATTAGGGTATACATAACAAATTACATTATTCATACATATTGAATCCTCAACATATATTTCACATAGTTTACATAATGTAAATCATAGCACCATTCTCATACATCAACAATATAGTAGTTAACTTAACACATTTTCCAACCAAATGTATTAAGTCCCAAAGTTATGTAAATGTATGCAATCATGTAAGGTTTGTACTTACCTCTAAGAGCAACAAACACCAATCCAACAACCTCCTCTTTCAAAAATCCTTAAACACTTGGATTGGTTACCTCAAATCTCTTCAAAACCTAATCCAAAGGTGATTATAAATACTCATATAGTAATACACATAAGGAAATAAGAATAACAACTATCTAGGGCAAACTCTACACATGACACGCTCAACAACATGGGCGTGTCCTTGACTGTGCTCTAAACCAACAACACAGAAGCTTTGACACGCTCAGTGACATGGGCGTGTAACTGTACATGTCAATTCTCCCCCAACATAGTAGCTATAACACGCTCAGTGACATGGGCGTGTCATTGGACATGTCAATACTACTACAACACAGAAGCCATGACACGCTTAGTGACATGGGTGGGTAACTGCTTGTGTCACCCATATTGAAAATAGAACCAACGACATGCCCAAAGACATGGCCGTGCTACTGGGCGTGTCAGGCCAAAAACCTGAAATCGGTACCAAAAACACCACATCCAACAAATATCTTTCTTTTGCCCTTTTCCACTCCAAACAAACTTAACCAAAACCATCAATATACCATAATAAACTTGCATAACATCAAAACAACTCAATTATATGCATCAACACACAATCACAACCTTATTTTACAACTCAACACATACACAATACACAACTCTTGTTTTCTTCACCAAACTTAATATTTTCTTCAATCCAACCCCAAAATCAAAGTCAATTAAACCAAATAACCTCAAACACACCAAAATCAACCATAGACACAACTACACCAACCTCCACCAAACTCATAAAAGATCAAAGAAACAAGTTGGAAACTTACCAAAAGTGAAGAAAATCCTTAAAACTCCAACTTGATCTCTTGAAATCCTTCAATTGCTTGAGTTAGGAATCAACAAAACCTCTCTTTCCCTTTGGCAATGGTGATGGCCGGCCTCTTGGAGAAGAAAGAAGAAGATGATAATAGTTATTCTCAAGTAAAAACAAGCCACTTCTCTTAACCACAAGATTATCCTCTTTTAATTTCCACCAAGCAATTAATATATTAATATATTATAAAAATCAAATATCATCTTCCACTCACAATTAATATTTATTTTATATAATTACATATATCTTTTGACCTTAAATAAATGTTGACTTGTATATGTTGTATATATCTCTATATATACAACATATACACACTCCTTTTTATCTTTTCACTTAATCAAATTTACATTTAGCATTTAATTCCATTACAACAATAAGCATTTCCAAAATTTTAGGGTATCATTTGGGATATTACATTCAAGGTGCAGTTAAGG
This sequence comes from Garcia nutans, assembly GCA_947685225.1. Lineage (NCBI taxonomy): Eukaryota > Viridiplantae > Streptophyta > Magnoliopsida > Malpighiales > Euphorbiaceae > Garcia > Garcia nutans. The sequence continues at coordinate 16,604,533 of CANTUV010000032.1, forward strand.
ACTTATTCTCGTAGTACCAAATCTGTCATCACCGATCCTCCCCTTATAGACCGAAGGCTAATGATGCAGTAGAAGCAACAAACAAGACAATTAAGTAATTTTGTCCAACATGACCAAGACATACAGGGATTGGTCAGAGATGCTTCCTTTTACTTTTTGGGGATACAAAACAAGTGTACGAACATCGACTGGAATGACATCGTTCTCTTTGGTTTATGGGATGGAAGAAGTGTTGCCAATTGAGATAGAGATCAAGTCATTAAGAGTGATTTTGGAAGCTGAACTGCCTGAGACGGAGTGGGTAGTGAGTAGATACACACAGTTAGCTTTATTAGAAGAAAGGAGGTTAAAAGCACTGTATCATCATTAACTATATCAAAGAAAGATAGCTCGGGCCTACAATAGAAGGGTTAGGGTCAAAAAGTTCAGAGTCGGTGACTTAGTATTGAAGCAATGTAAGCCTAATGTCTCCGATCCAAGAGGAAAATTTAGGCCTAGTTGGGAGGGACCATATGTTGTAAAGTAAATCATGAACAAGGGTGCAATCAAGTTATTAGACATGGATGGGAATGAGTTTAGTGAACCAGTGAACATCGACAGGCTGAAGAGATTTTATGTATAAAATAAAAAAAAAAGAGAGCTCACTAGGTTGAAAACCCAAAAGGGCAGCCTAGGCAAAAGTTAGAGCAGTCCGCTAGTCCCGAAAACCCAAAAGGGTGGGCTAGGCAACAATTAGGGCTAAATGAGAGAAAATTGTCAATTAAACAACTTGAAAGGGCTAGTTGGTGACAGGAGTGATCTCGTGTATGCTGGCTTTATGTTTGGTTGTTCATCAATTTAATAAAAAAGAATTAATATTAAAATTATTCTATGTGCACTATTTTAGTATTTGATATGTGCACTATGGATAAAACAAATATACACAATAGCGAAAGGTGATGACAAAATATGAAAGGAAAAGATACATCTCTTATTATTGTTTTCATTATTTTTATATCTTAACAATATTTTTTCTAAAGAAATTGACAAATGTAAGATCTATGGTAGACGATAAGTGTAGTATGCAGGCCAGCTTTGCTTCAGTCAACCCAAGAAGGCTTCAGTCAGATAAGGCATGTCTAAGTCAGGAGTAAACTAAGAACCTTAAGGCTCGGCTCCATACTAACGGTCAAGCCGGCGAGGATCATAGCAAGTACCTCGACGAAGAGCAGCAAGAGGAACATACATCAAATATGTTTGAATGGTGATACAAGAAATCTTCCACCAAGGTACTAACCAATGGATGTTGAGTGCAGCACGAAAGCGGATCTAGTCAACCTAGTCAGCATATGAAGAAGCAGGATGAAGTAGTTTCCTAGCAGAATGATGGCGCGATAGGTATATGGTGAAATCCATGGATGGAGTGTCAAGCAAGCAGTGGTGCTCCTGAAGCCAAATTTGTAAAAAAAAAAAAAAAAGAGCTCGATAGGTCAAAAATCCGCAAGGATGGCTTAAGCAAAAATTAGGGCGGTTTGCTAGTTTCGAAAACCTGCAAGGGCGGCTTAGGCAAAAATTAGGACAGTTCGCTAATTTTGAAAACCCCCAAGGGCAGACTAGGCAAAAATTAGAGTAATAAAAAAGTAAAGCTTAAATTGAAAACTCCTAGCTAATCTCCTCGAAAATTTTGATTTAAATTGGTCCAATCCAACTAAAGTCTCAGCTAAAATCACAGGTATCGATGATAAGCCTCCTTCCCTTTGGTGTATGATATCCAATACTCATGGATTGATGTAAGCATAGACAAAACATACATCCCCATGTAGGATCCAAATGAGAAATGCAAAAGTCAATCAAAGGACCAAGCAAAATTTTCTCACCTCTCGTCAACTGTAGAACTTCGGGCTTTGAAAGTTGAAGCAACATTTGCATCTTTTGTTGAGTTTTGGAAGTCAATATAGGCAATGCCATTAGTTGATTGCTTGGATATCCAAGGAAAGCCTCAAATTCTTCAATCATGGGACATATCTCAAATTCATTTATCTTGAATGTCCTAGAACTCACATCCCTTAAGGAAACCATAGCATGTAAAAAAGAATAGTCCAATTTAATATTTTGAAAGCATTTCAAAGTATTAATTTGAGACCAAGATATTTTCACCCAATGAATAGCTTTCATGGCTTTAAATAAACTCTTGATCTTTTTCAAATTGAGTTTTGTCATTGTTAAAGTTAAAAAGAAAATTGAAAATTGTTGAAAGGATTTTTTTGTGCTGAACTAAAATTCATGGAGGATTTTCTGTTGGCTTCTTTTAAAATTGGGATATGAAAGAAGACTTATATAAGGATTTGGTAAACCAAAGTTTACAAGGAACTCGTAAAACCAAGACATGCAAGGAAAATATTTATGTTGCAACGGTTGAGGAATTGCTGCACTCCCATTGTCTTTTGGATTTTGCAAAACCGTGCCAATTTTGGACTCTGAATTGAGCAAGAAATGCTTTTGCGTTGACTATAATAATAGTGATAAAAAAATTCAAAAGTTGCAATAAAAGTAAAAGTCACTATTATCATTATTATTTATTTATTTATTTTGTTATTATTAATAATACAATACATTCTTAGTTGATACAATGATGGATCACCTAGAAGAAGGAAGCATATCATTCATCAGTTTGGGGTCTCCTAGAAGATGAAGCACCAGGATCTCTCATTCCCTGAAACTGGTAGTCTTGAAAGTTTTTCTTAGACTGATGATACAATCTTTCAAGAAGGGCCACCTATTGGCGGTTAGCAACTAATTCTTCTTGCAATTTCTTATTTTGCTCCTCAAGCATTCGCTGTGAGTCAGAAAAGGAAAGGGTAAGAGCATACATAATCATGTATACATATAGCATATATCATCATGGAATAGGATGACCTACCAGGTAACTCAAATTAGTTCCTTATGGATAAGATGGCATTTTTGGTTGGTAAGAAGGTACAAATGGAAGGGCGCCAGAGGAAGGTCAAGCCTCATGACCAGATGAGTTAGTAACCTGCAAAAATAATCAAAATGGTCAAAACAAGTTAAAAAGAAGCAATTGCAATGCCAAATGATGAAAGTTTACTTGAGAGATGCTAGCCCCGTGATGAGAGATGGATCCTCTTCCTTCTCCATCATACTCCTCTTCATCACTATCATTGGGAATTCCCTGAGCACCAATAGGAGATACATCAAAGTTCAAGAGCCGTGTTTGAATAAATTGAACATATGACGCACCCGGTGGATGGAGATAGGTCTTAACATCATAACCATTTCGAGCTAATAGCCACGCATTCTCCTGCATTAAGGTAATATTTAAAGAATACGTCAGGCAGTCCATGGGATCCTCCGTCGCTCGGGACCAAGGAGCCACTCATACACCCTCTCCCTTAGGAACCAGCCACTGGACATAAGACCAACAATAATTTGGTGGGTATGCTGGCAAGGTAGTGCAACATTCATGGAAGGAGTCCAGTTCACCAGCTCAGCAGCATACCACCAAGCCAAATCGACCTACAAGATGACAAAAAGATAAGTAAAATTTTTTACATAAAATTAAAAGAATGCCAACATTATTTTACCTGGTCCCAGGTTAGGAAACTCAAGTGATAGCGCTGGGTATGCACATGGTGAGAGCTGGGAACTTGTGAGTCGGGATTTTTGCCCCCACTCCCGGTGGAATGGTTCTTGTGACTTCGGCACTGTTTAGGCTCGGGGCCGTAGAGAACACGAACCTAAGTCCGGAGAAAATGGAGTCGCCACTCGGACGGACCGGGAAAAAGAAAGGGGTAGATGACTCGATTCCTAAGGAATCCCCAACCCCCTAATGGGTTCAGAAAGTTGGGTATGTGTGGGGAAGGTGAGAAATGGCCTAGGACCCCCCACAATGCCCGGTTCATTGGAAGCGGCCTCCTTTATAGGTCTTAATATTATAAAATTCTTAAATATAACAACATTATCCATATTACATACAATAATTAAAATAAAGCATTGATGTATTGAAAATAAAAACAATGTCCAAGCAAAAAAATTAAATGGACACCCATCCGAAGATGGAAACATGCCCTTACATCCCATGCCTAAATAGGACACCCACCGAAAGGTAGAAACATGTCCTTTACATTGGTTTTAAAATAGAAAAGCAATTTAAATTACATGATATTTAACTAATGAGGTACCCACCAAGTGAAAACATACCTCTTACAACATTTGGAAATCTAAATAAATCAATAAAAGTAAATACCCATTCATTGTAAATAAATCATTCATCAAAGGTATTAAACATCAATAGAAAGTAAACATCCATCCATGATAAATTAAATAAACCAAGCATTGAACTTAAATAAATTAAAGCATATAAAATAAATCAAAGCATAATCAAATATAAAATTGAATAAGGCAAATAAAAATCCAAATTATGGCTACTGTTTCTATTTAAGTTTCTTTATTTAATGTGTTTAGGGTTTTGGAATTTATGGGCTAAGCTACTGTAAATTTTAAAAGAATTGAATTGGGGCAAAGTTTTAGAATTTAAGAGGTTGAAAAAAGTTCTTTGATTAACCCTTTTAGTATTTGAGAAGTGAGATTATGAAATTAGGGTTTGAACACTTTAAAACATTTAGATTTATGATTTATGGTTACTGAATTATAGTTTTTAAGCTTCTGGGTAGGGTTTATGGCTTTAAGGGAGTTAGGGTTTACTATTTTAAGTTTTGGAGTTGAATTAGCATTTTAGAATTTTTGAATTAGGGTTTCGGAGAATGCATTAGGTTTTAGAATTTGGAAATCAATTGATAATTTTATGAAACTTTATGAAAATAAACAAAATGATTTAAAGTTTATAGAAGCAAAAAAGATGTTTTTTAAGGTTTTTGGAAAGAAACAGATTTAATTTATGATTTTGAAAATTTGGAGAGCAAATTAGGGTTTTGAGATTTTGATGAAACAAAAATAGTAATTTTAAGCTTTTTGGAAAACAAAGCAACGGATTAAGAATTTTAAACTTTAGAAAAGGTTAATTGAGAATCTAGGGCTTTTGGTTTTAAAGAAACAGAAACAACAATTTTAAGATTTTTGAATGATGAAACTACTGTGAATTAATGAAACAAATAAAGAAATTCATACCTTCGTTTGTTGGTTCCACCAAAAATCACTTCTTGGATGAACAAGAACAAAGACAAGCTTTGCTGCCTTTGATGAATAAAATTGCTTATTTGCTTCTGTCAAAAAGTTCAATTGATTCAAGGTTTTCCTCCTCAAATTCTGTCTCAATTTCTCCTCCAAAATCCGATCTAATTTCTGATCCTTTTTGTGTTGTTTTTGGTCATGTTTATAGAAGATTTTTTATGGTTAAGTCTATTTATTCATGGAATATAACATTGATTAAGAAAAGGAAACTGAAACCTAATTGTATTAGGTTTCAGAAAAATTTGCGTCGAAAAAATTTTGCTGGTGAAAAAAAACTGCTGCGAAAAAATTGCGTTGGCAAAAAAATTGCGTTGGCGAAAAAAAGCTGCTGCGGAAAAAATGCGCTTCGGAAAAAACTGCCACAGCTGGCTGAGGGCTGCGGGCGTGGATTGGCCTGCGGGCGCGAATTGCCCTGCGGCAAAATGGTCCTGGCCATTTCGCGCCCAGGATTTTCCTGAGAGCGAAATGGCACAAGGCCATTTCGCCGCAGCCCCTTTCGGCGATGAAATTTTTCGGCGCCGATTTTTTTGTTTATTATTATTTTTTATTTTTTTATTATTAAAAATTAGATACTAAAGTAAATATTATTTAATTAAGATAACAAAAATTATTTTAGACTAATTAAAATATATTGGACCGGACTGGGTCAAAAATTAAGGGTCTACAGTTTGCCCCCTTCTTGAATGATCTGAGACTTTAGTGAACGAGAGTGAAAAACAATAAGACTTAATTTTTGATATGGTTGAGGTTTTAGGTTCTGGACCTGGTTCGAATTCTGGACCTAAGTATAATTTTAGATTCTGGACCTAATAATAATTTTAGGTTCTGGAATCGAGCTAAATTATGGACTTAAAAGAGATTCTAGGTTCTGGACATAAGGAAAATTTGGGTTCTGGACCCGAGCTAAGTTCTGGACCTAAGAAAGATTATAGGTTCTGGACCTAAGGATAATTTGGGTTCTGGACCCGAGCTAAGTGCTGGACTTAAAAGAGATTCTAGGTTTTGGACGTAAGGAAAATTTGGGTTCTGGACCCGAGCTAAGTTCTGGACTTAAAAGAGATTCTAGGTTCTGGACCTAATCAAAATTTGGGTCCTGGACCCGAGCTAAGTTCTGGACTTAAAAGAGATTCTAGGTTCTGGATCTAAGGAAATTTTGGGTTCTGGACCGAGCTAAGTTCTGGACTTAAAAGAGATTTTAGATTCTGGACTTAATCAAAATTTGGGTTCTGGACCCGAGCTAAGTTCTGGACTTAAAAGAGATTCTAGGTTCTGAACCTAAGAAAAATTTGGGTTCTGGACCCGAGCTAAGTTCTGAACTTAAAAGAGATTCTAGGTTCTGGACCTAATCATAATTTGGGTTCTGGACCATAGCTAAGTTCTGGACTTAAAAGAGATTCTAGTTTCTGGACCTAATCAAAATTTGGGTTATGGACCCGAGCTAATAATTTTTTATTTCAAAAAGTTTGGCTAATTTTTATGCATATGTCTTCTTCTTGCCTCCTGCATGTAAAAATATTTATACACATGCAAACATTTGGCTTGCGGGCTGCGAAAAAAATGCGCTGGAAAAAAAAATACCGCAGCTGGCGACGGGCTGCGGGCGCGAATTGGCCTGTGGGCCATTTCGCCGCAGCCCCTTTCGGCTACGAAATTTTTCTTCGCAGATTTTTTTTGTTTATTATTATTACATTTTTTATTAATAAAAATTAGATACTAAAGCAAATATTATTTAATTAAGATAACAAAAATTATTTTGGACTAATTAAAATATATTGGACCTGACTGGGTCAAAAATTAAGGGTCTACAGAACTGCTGCGCGATCAGACAACCAAAGGTTTAACCTAGGATACCCGACTCTCTCTCAGAAAATATCAGGCACCCTCACAAGATTGTGCTCGTATGACCATACCTGCAGTAGCAATGAGAATCAAATTCATACACGTATATGAATGGAATTAACAATGATGGGAGAAAGTACCTCGACGATCACCATGAAGCGAATAAAAGATTTCTCATTCCTGCAAATCTTGTCTAGGCCATGATAGAGACAGGCAAGGCCAACTTCTCCCCAACCATAAAGCGGAACTAGGACCATATTGGCAAGGGCCCTCAACATCGATAAATATATGGCGGATTTGATGCTACAAAAAATAGTCGACCCAAGCAGATATAATAAAAATCCCTGAGCATATTGCTCGGCTATTTCTCTATGAGCTTGTCCATCATAGCTCATCTAATAACTATGAATTGACTCAATTTTTATCTTAAAGGGACCCTTTAGTGACGGTTCCATACCAATTAATTGTTGAATTTCTTCATGTGTCAGGATATCATTGGTAAGAGGGATCGGAAGGCTATAGTATCGGATACCAATTATGGCTATAAAATTGACTGAGCCAATAGTCATCTCTCACACAGAGAGGTGAAAAGTATGGGTTGTGTCCATCCACCACTCCGTCAATGCTTGAACTACACTCCTATCTATCAGACGCTCCTCAGATGGTAATTGCAGAATGAAGCTTTCAAAACTGCACTTTTGGACGATCCGTTTTACACGAGATGGTGCTACATCATACCATTGGTGGGTTGTATAGACACACCCTCCGCCTCGGACAACACAATGATCATACTAGCACCGAACCAGGTAGGCCAACACGAGGTAAGTATATCATCTCACTAATATTATTGTTTCATAGCTTAATATTACTCATTATTTTCTATTTAAATCTATTTTTATTAAAAGTCTATCACTTAATTTATTTAAAAAAACTAATGTCTTTCATATAACTCAATTATAGCTAAAATAAAAATAAAAAATAAAAATAAATGATAATAATTAAAATAATAAAATTAATTATTATAAACAAAGTAATGATATATATTTGCGTTGTTAAAATATGTTACCTCAGTCCTTTGACTTGAACTATGATGAAGTGACATTCCAGCTAGTAGATCGACAGTTCCTTTTTTATGTCATTGAATAAATTCTAGCAACTTGGCATTATATCGGGGCCCAAACCTCGAAGCATGTACTCTCTCCATTTTTCTATTATCATTATTAACTCTCTGAAATGTAAACAAACATAAATGATGGAAAGATCAAGAGAATGACAAGGGTGGCATGGTTTATATAGAAAATGGATGAAGGAAAAAAAATCAACAGTAATTCTCGTGAAAAAAAAGAGTTAAAATCATTGTTAGTAAATAGTTAGTGAATAGTGAGTGAATAGTGAATAAACAGTGTTCAAATAGTATTTAAATAGTAAAATCATTTATTCAATTCAATTATTGAGCTATTTGCTTGTCTAAAAATATTTTTTGCACTCTTATAATATTTTTTCACGCAGGGGTCAAGAGAGTATGGGTATAGTAAAAAATAGCTAAATTTTTTCAATGTCCTACTAACTATAATTACTTTGTAGATAATTTAAATTATTTTTGAGTTCAGAACTCGCCTCAGGTCTAGAGTCCAAATTATTTTTTAGTCCAAAACTCACCTTGGGTCCAAAGCCCAAATTATTTTTGAGTCCAGAACTTGTAACAGGTCTAGAGCCCAAATTATTTTTGAGTCTAAAACTCGCCTCGGGTCCAGAGCCCAAATTATTTTTGAGTCCAAAACTCGCCTCTAGTCTAGAGCCCAAATTATTTTTGAGTCCAGAACTCGCCTCGGGCCTAGAGCCCAAATTATTTTTGAGTTTAAAACTCATCTCGGGTCTAGAGCCCAAATTATTTTTGAGTCTAGAACTCACCTCGGGTCCAGAACCCAAATTATCTTTGAGTCCAGAACTCACCTCGGATCCAAAATTCAAATTATCTTTGAGTCCAGAACTCACCTCGGGTCCAAAACCTAAAATATCTTTGTGTCCAGAGCTCACCTCGGGTCTAGAACTCAAATTATATTTGAGTCCATAACTCACTTCGGTTCCAGACCCCAAATTATTGTTTTTTAAAAACTCAATAAAAAATTATATTGCTTTTCACTCTCTTTCGCTGCAGTCTCAGATCGTTCAAGCAGGTGGCAAATTGTAGACCCTTAATTTTTTACCAAGTCCAGTCCAAATATTTTAAAATAGTCACAAATAATTTTTATAGTATTTTAATATTTATTATTCATTTTAATATTTATTTTAATTTAATAATATTTATTATTTTTCTAAATATACTATTTATTATAACAAAATAATATTTATTATTTATTATTCATTTTATTATTTTAATAATAATGTTTTAATAGTAAAAATAAAAACATATACATATAAAAATGATAAGAATAGAAAATAAAAAATCGGACGGTTGAATCGATGCTTGCCACGCGGTTGCAGCAAATTGACATCTCGCCCAGGCGCCTCGCAGCCTGCAGGCCCATTCGCGTTGCCGATTTTGCCAAAACCTTCTTTTAGTCAGTTTTAAAGTTTTATTTCCTAAACAATTTATTTCAGCAAGAGGATTAAGGAAGCAAGCAAGCAAGCAGTGATTGCCTTAGTTTTAGCTCACCCAAAATTTTCATTCAATAATTTTGGTGGAGCCTCCAAACATATGCATTTATATCTAACTTTTTAATCAAAAAAATATCTGCATTCATTAATCATTGATTAATTAAAATTGATGAATTATAATTTTCAAAACTAATGTAATAAATAACTATGAACATCAACGGATGAATTTGTTTATTTCTTTTAAAGAATACAGTAGCCACTAATTAGTTTTATTAGTTTTTATTAAAGAGAAAATTTTATACATTAGCTTTTTGTTAATTTAATTATTGCAGTAGCTTAGTTTTTCGTTAATCAAAATTCATAAATCACTTAAAATTGTAAAATCCTAATTAAATCAATTTTCCAAAACTTTCACAGTTGCCTTGTAACAGACCCAGTCTCTTGGGCCCACTGGGCCTCAGGCCACTGCCAATCCCAGCTGGGTCCTCAACCCGGCAAGACTGCTACAGTACTGGGCTACCCTCGCGGGCCTCTCAGCAAGATTTGTTTATTTGGCTCACTAGGGACGCCCACACCCCCCTAGCAAGTCGCCTCCCCAGATCGAACACTTGACCTCCCACTTAAGAGAGCCAGCGAGCGCAATCCAGTACCAATTCTTCCAAAATAATTGCAACACCCCCATACCCTATATAAATACTATACATATACCGGGTATACATACAGTATGTATATAAAGTATAAGAATGTCACTTTTCGTTACAATTTAAAAACCTTTAACTGAGTTCAAACAATATTACATTGATTTAAAGAACCTTTACAAAATTGTTATACTTTTAATAATCTTACATATATATATATAATAATCTTATCTTTACCAAAACTTCATTTATACATATGAATACATTCTTATCAGAAATACAACATAATTAAATATTACATGTATGCATCACCTTCTAGTTGGTCTCGACATACTCATACTCTTCTCGTGGCATAACGATAGACTTCAGATCTACCACCAACTCACCTGTGCGATTACACAACCGCGCTAAGCCTGAGAGCTTAGTAGTACAGATAAATAATATAAACATATATTACAAAAATTCAAACATATATATATATATATTAACACCAACTACGATTCCATAACTAATACTCATAAGGTCTATATCAATACACATATTACATGTCACACTATATTTTCAGAATCTCAATTTTCACATTAGCTTCTCAAGCCATATTTCTTTTCAATAATTTACTTATGTATTATAATCATAGCATACTTCATAACATTACATATCCTTATTTTAATCAATTAATTCATTATTCACAATTCATCATTCATGAATCACATTTCCAACAAAGACAAATATGGATCTCATTATTCATCCATTTCACATTTCATAAGTCACATTTAAACAAAGACAAGCATGGGCCCAAAAAGAAACTAATATGTTATTCAAAGTTCAGAGTTACTGCTTTGGTCCATATCATAATCATCAAGCCCATAGGCTATATACACATATATATCTATCCATGGATAGGGTAACAGACCTAGTCTCTTGGACCTCTACCTGATTAGACTCAAGGAGATCCTCAACCCGGCAAGACTGTTACCATAACAATTGTAACAGACCCAGTCTCTTGGTCCTCAACCCGACTAATCTCGAGGAGATCCTCAACCCGGCAAGACTGTTACTATAATTCATATATCACATTTATCATTTCACATTTTTCAACTGGAATCGGCTTACGACCCAGTCTTTTCACCTATCCAGTAATTCATTGGCATGCCGCCAAACTCAGAACTCTGAAAGTTGAATAACACATTAGGCACACAATATTATCATTTATTTATATCTTTGTACATTTCTTTCTCAATTCATTTCTCATTTCATTCTCATAATCAAATAGGCAACTATGCCTCAATTATATCATTTACATCGTTAAGGCCAACAATCATGGCTCTTCATCTCATTGATAGAGTATATACATATAATTAATTGCATTGAATATCATCATTTCTTTCACATTTCATATTTCATATTTCATATAAGCAAACATGCTTCAATCATCTCATTATGTCTCAATTCATCATTGCTATATATATATATACATAGCAAATTTACATTATTCATAGGCATCAACAATATAATAGAATACTTAACACATTTATAACCAAATGTGTTAAGATCCAAAGACATATAAATGTATATAATCAAATGGGGTTTGTACTTACCTCATGAGCAATCACACCATACCAAACTCACCTTCCAATAATCCTCAACACTTGGATTAAGGCAAACAACTTCTTCACAACCAAATCCACAAAGAATAACATACACTTACTCAAAGATACACATGAATTCAATACAATTATTCTTAGATTAATCTCATACTAGACCCTTAGATCACAAATTACAAACCAATCTCTCTCTCTAGGGACCCACGGCTGTGGCCTACCAATCCCCACGGGCGTGGCATAACAACCACTTCTGCCCAATCTTTCTAAAATCCCCACGGTCGTGGCCTTCCAATCCCCACTGCCGTGGCATATTAAATGAATCTGTCTCCCTTGCTCAACACCCCCACGGCCATGGCTTCCAATGGCCACGGTCGTGGCAGCCACGGGCCACGGGCGTGGCATCCAAAATGCCTTTGTTTCCGGACCAAACTCATGTATTCTATGATTTCAACTTCATTAAACACAAACATACATTAATCATATCTCAATTATTAAATTCTCCAACTCATACATATCAAACCCTTACTAACCAATTTCAATAATTCATCATCATCCTCACAACTAACCATATTATCATCATCTAAATACCAATCTAACATATTTATAAACTTTAATCTTTCATTAACATCATTTTCACACACTAACCACAATAGAAATCAATATAAGGAAATGAATACTTACTTGAATTATTTGCCAGATCTTCAATCTCCACCTTTAATTCTCTTAAAGCCCTTAAGAAATTGATGTGTGTAATTAAAATCACCTTTCTCTCTCTCTCTCTCTCTCTCTCTCGCTCTCTCTCTCTCTCTCTCTCTGTCTCTCGTACAAGAAGAAGAATAACGAGAAGAAGGAAGAAAGAAAGAAAATCCTCTTTCTTTTTTTCTTACTTATCTTATATATATATATAATAATAATAAAATAAATTATCTCCACCATTACTTATCCACCCTTTGACTTTCCTTTCTTCTTTTTCTTTTATTATTATTATTATTTAATTATATAAGCTTACTTTTCCTACACCACTTTATACACTATGTATATGTGATGTATATGTTGGTATATGTATATCTCTTATATATATTGTATTTATATTTCCCACATTTTCCAAATACCATATATACATATCATCCCGCATATACATCTATTTCTTATAATATTTTCCTTACATATTTTACCAACATATCTTCTCACAACTACTACTCCAATGTACACCAAAATCGAGGTATTAAATTAATTCGCTGCTCTTCTTTTGATTTTCATTAAAATACACATTAAATCCATATACTACAATAATTATTCCCAACTTTTAGGGTGTACTTTGGGATATTACAATTCTCTCCCCCTTAAATAATTTCGTCCTCGAAATTATATAGTACAATAGCAATCCACTCTTAACATGATACCATCTTAACTTCCATATGAAGTTAATTATATTCTTAAGTTATTATATCATCAAATCATATAACTTTTACTCTCCCCCTTAGAGTCAATCATCTTCTCTAAATTCCATAACTCATCATTCTATATGTTTATATATCTTATTACTTTCTTAATCAAACATTCAAAATAACTCATTACATTCCCAACTAATATCTTTATACAAGAATCAGATCATCCTATAATACACTTATACTTCGTCCAATCTTTATATTTAAAATATTTTGTTCCTTCATCTCTTTATAATTATTCTCTTAACTTTAACCTTAAAAATCATTGATTTATATCTTATTATTGTTTATCCCGTCATTACACTTACTTTCAGAATAGACTTTGATCAAATCTTAATTGATAACAAGATCCTTATTTTTCACACACTTAATTCCTTCTTTAGCATGCTTTTCACTTAACATACATATTAATACAATGTCTTTCAACTTATTTTATAGATAATCAATCTTTTCCCTTTTATCATTATTTACAACTGATATAACTCCATCCATTCATGTCCATTCACATTTTAGAATTTTACAATATATACATTATCATGTAAATTTTTATACTCTTAGTACAACTATACATATTAAATTTTAGTAATGATTCAGAACCTTAGCCAAATCCAGATCAATTGATCTATCTGTCAAAATATACCCACGTTTCAATCTTGTTCACTTCAAACCAATGATTAATTTATTTAAACTTATCATGAAATTTCACAATATACATATTTATATATATAACCTAATTCCATTAGGGCAAACTTATATTCAATTCCTGATCTCATCAGATCCATATTCAGTCAAATTATTATGATAACAAATCACTTCAAATTATCTTTTATTATACACATAGTTTATTTTCTATTATCTCAGTATAATTCCCACCAATTCTCACGATAATCTTATACCATATTTACTATCTATAATTCATTCACTTAAACCTTAAGCCTATTCACTTATTCACTTTATACCATAAACATTTTCAGTATAACTTTCAGTCACATTTTGAAATTTCTCCCTTTTAATATCTCCTCACATTTCATACCATTACTATATTTACAATAATTACCTGTATAACACATTATCCATAACTCAAACATTTTCATAATTCTCTTCTCTTTCCTTACTTTTCATAATCATAAACAAATTTCTAACATAAAATGATAAGGTACAACTTTACCAATCATAACTCTTGACCATGTTTCTAGAAACAAAATTATCAATCTCATCAACACTGTACTACAGTCATATTATCTCAGTCCCAAATCTGTGGATAACAAAACTAACCAGCCAGATATACTAAACAAAACATATGGCCTTAAGAGATTAATAATCAAGCCTGTGACTTATAAATCAATACTGTCCTTCTATTATTCTGCTTCAAACTTTTCCAATTACCATGCTAAATTGTATCGCAAGAATTACATATTCATTTCTAATCTTTGGCTACACCAAAAGTTAACACATTTCAACTTCGTTTCAACCCAATTTGTACTCAATTATATGATCATCATTAACTTAATTCATGTTTCAACAATATTACTATTAACATCCCTTACATATACAAATTCAATCATATACCGGTATGACACAATTTCCATTTGCTACTCCATTTCTACTCTATCTCTTTTTAAAATTTGTATACATTATATTTCCCTTTTTCCTTACAATTCCTTATTATACACATGTACATAGAGCCTTTCCGCATATAATTACTTTAGGAGCTCAACATATTATATGATCATCAAGTTCAGCGATTACCATCAAATTTTCATAATATAGTATTACTCGAGTTCATCCTCACTATTAACTTCGTCACATAATCTATCTAGCTTTACACAGTTCAGGACCTAATTTCTCTTAGGTCCACTAATACATGCAATATCATTCTTAATATCATTAAATCAGTAGTTATACCACATACACATTCATAGAGCACATTTATAATGTGATTTACTTTCTACATTTCTTATATACTTCATTTACAGTCATATTGAAAAACTCATTTCACCTATCCTATACATGTATACACATAATTATATATGTATATTAATTTTTTTTAATTTTTTTTACATACAATTCATACAAATTTAACATTTATTACTTTTCTTTGGAACAGTATCATTCTCATTCTTTTGACATGACTTAGATTATTTATCTACTCAACATATATATATATATATATTCTAACCATAATAACAATTCACATACATCTTAGTCACATTCCTAATGTGACATCTCTTTCACTTGTCTTTAAAAGCATTTAATATACCTCCATATCCACTTTTTCCCTTTTCACTCAAATAACTTAAAGTAACTCATTTTCATTTGCTTATTTATTTTCTTTTTACTTCAAAACAAATTCCCATACTATCAATCTCATTACCCAATTCGTAGTATTCTCATATGCAATAATATTCATTGCAAATAACTCATATGTTTAACATACATTAAACTATCGATATATAAATAATCTTTATCAATATTCCATTAACATTCTAAATTCTCAAATCACTATCTCACTTAAACTTCAATTTACAAATCTCATCTTTTCTTAATATCAGCTTTAAAACATCTTATATATATATACCACAAGGCAACATCAAAACATATAATTTCCACAATTATTAAGTTCGTTTCAACAATCCAACTGTCACATATTTCCACCATTAACATGAGCTTTCGCAATATTCAAACATATCACATTTCTAACATTGAAATCACAATGTTTGCATTAAAATAACAATACAAACAACACTAATATATCTTCTTATTTACCCAACATCATCTCTTTTTCTTTTAAACAAAACCTTAACTTCATATACCCCAATTTTAAATAATCACATTTTGTCTATATCAATCAATTCACTCACTATTCCACTATACTCTCTTCATTTTAATAACATATCTTTCCATATTAACAATCCAACAATATTCCCTCTTTCTAGCAACCCAAACATAAGCTTTATTATAAAGAGATTCAAAGTATAGAGGAAAGAGTACATACTTTGATCTTGATTTTATTTTCAACTCACTTTCAACTTTAGTCTCCTATTCATTTCTTTATATTACAATCGCCTTGCAATAATCAACATTTCAAAATTTGTTTTTCTTAAGTAAACTCCCATTCTTTAATTTATCAATTAAACTTATATAAGTCCATATCATTTTTTTTTCATGTAGAACTTCATCCACATAATACCATCCATCTCCTCTAATTCAAACACAGTACAATTCACATAATTCCACATTCGAGACCAACCTAGGTGTTAATGCATATGCATGTATTACAAATTTCATTTCAAAACTTTTCCTTTTTAACTCTATTTAAGCTTTTCAAAACTTTTTCTTTTTAATTTCACTTAGGCCGAGAATCTCGAACCTAAGCTTTGATACCAAAATAATTGTAACACCCCCATACCCTATATAAATACTATACATATACCGGGTATAAATACAGTAAGTATATAAAGTATAAGAATGTCACTTTTCATTACAATTTAAAAACCTTTAACTGAGTTCAAACAATATTACATTGATTTAAAGAACCTTTACAAAATTGTTATACTTTTAATAATCTTACATATATATATAATAATCTTATCTTTACCAAAACTTCATTTATACATATGAATACATTCTTATCAGAAATACAACATAATTAAATATTACATGTATGCATCACCTTCTAGTTGGTCTCGACATACTCATACTCTTCTCGTGGCATAACGATAGACTTCAGATCTACCACCAACTCACCTGCGCGATTACACAACCGCGCTAAGCCCGAGAGCTTAGTAGTACAGATAAATAATATAAACATATATTACAGAAATTCAAACATATATATATATTAACACCAACTACGATTCCATAACTAATACTCATAAGGTCTATATCAATACACATATTACATGTCACACTATATTTTCAGAATCTCAACTTTCACATTAGCTTCTCAAGCCATATTTCTTTTCAATAATTTACTTATGTATTATAATCATAGCATACTTCATAACATTACATATCCTTATTTTAATCAATTAATTCATTATTCACAATTCATCATTCATGAATCACATTTCCAACAAAGACAAATATGGATCTCATTATTCATCCATTTCACATTTCATAAGTCACATTTAAACAAAGACAAGCATGGGCCCAAAAAGAAACTAATATGTTATTCAAAGTTCAGAGTTACTGCTTTGGTCCATATCATAATCATCAAGCCCATAGGCTATATACACATATATATCTATCCATGGATAGGGTAACAGACCTAGTCTCTTGGACCTCTACCTGATTAGACTCAAGGAGATCCTCAACCCGGCAAGACTGTTACCATAACAATTGTAACAGACCCAGTCTCTTGGACCTTAACCCGACTAATCTCGAGGAGATCCTCAACCCGGCAAGACTGTTATTATAATTCATATATCACATTTATCATTTCACATTTTTCAACTGGAATCAGCTTACGACCCGGTCTTTTCACCTATCCAGTAATTCATTGGCATGCCGCCAAACTCAGAACTCTAAAAGTTGAATAACACATTAGGCACACAATATTATCATTTATTTATATCTTTGTACATTTCTTTCTCAATTCATTTCTCATTTCATTCTCATAATCAAATAGGCAACTATGCCTCAATTATATCATTTACATCATTAAGGCCAACAATCATGACTCTTCATCTCATTGATAGAGTATATACATATAATTAATTGCATTGAATATCATCATTTCTTTCACATTTCATATTTCATATTTCATATAAGCAAACATGCTTCAATCATCTCATTATGTCTCAATTCATCATTGCTATATATATATATATACATAGCAAATTTACATTATTCATAGGCATCAACAATATAATAGATTACTTAACACATTTATAACCAAATGTGTTAAGATCCAAAGACATATAAATATATATAATCAAATGGGGTTTGTACTTACCTCATGAGCAATCACACCATACCAAACTCACCTTCCAATAATCCTCAACACTTGGATTAAGGCAAACAACTTCTTCACAACCTAATCCACAAAGAATAACATACACTTACTCAAAGATACACATGAATTCAATACAATTATTCTTAGATTAATCTCATACTAGACCCTTAGATCACAAATTACAAACCAATCTCTCTCTCTAGGGACCCACGGCCGTGGCCTACCAATGCCATTATTATTATTCTAGATTATTCTTTTTCTTTTATTATTATTATTATTATTTAATTATATAAGCTTACTTTTCCTACACCACTTTATACACTATGTATATGTGATGTATATGTTGGTATATGTATATCTCTTATATATATTGTATTTATATTTCCCACATTTTCCAAATACCATATATACATATCATCCCTCATATACATCTATTTCTTATAATATTTTCCTTACATATTTTACCAACATATCTTCTCACAACTACTACTCCAATGTACACCAAAATCGAGGTATTAAATTAATTCGTTGCTCTTCTTTTGATTTTCATTAAACATACACATTAAATCCATATACAACAATAATTATTCCCAACTTTTAGGGTGTACTTTGGGATATTACATGCCTCTTCTTTCAAAAATAAATATGATAGTGTTAGTTTTCTTAGGAATCCAAACCTTAGTTCAATTCAAATATTAATCTATTTAAAACCCTAATCAATTTTCCAAAATCATCACAGTAGCTATTTCTTTTAAAATATTTAAGTTTTAACCTTATTTTTATAGGTTTATACCTTATTTTCTTAAATCCCAAATTCTAATTTTAATTGCACAATAGCATAATTCTTCTAAAAAATAAACCTAACAATAATATTAGTTCTTTAAGATCCCAAAACCCTAGCTTTTAGATATAAATTCCAAAACCTTAAATATTATTTAAGAAACACTAAATTGATACATAAATCTAAATTTGCATCTTTATTTGTTTTATTACTATGTGAGTATTCATTATATAGTTTGATTAATGATTTATTTATATTTTCGACTTATGTCTTCAATGAATGATTTATTTTTGATGAATAGTTGGTTGGTTATTTTTGTTGATTTGCTTTGGTTTTAAAATATTGCGAGATGCATGTTTCCATATTTTGGGTACCTCATGTATTAAACATCTTGTAATTTAATTTATGTTCTAATTTTGGGACTAATGTAAAGGACATGTTTCTACTTTTTGGGGAGTGTCCTATTTAGTTTTAGACATTTGGACAATGTAAGGACATGTTTTCATCCTTGGATGGGTGTCCATTTGTTTGTTTTGTTTGGACTTTGCTATGACTTTTAATGAAGTATTTATTTTATTAATCGCATATAGTATGGATAATATTGTGTTAATTAAGAATTTTATAATATTGAGAGTTGAAAAGGAGGCCGGTTCTAATGAACGGGCGTTGTGGGGGTGCTGGGCCATTTTTCACCTTCCCACACGTGCCTAACTTTCCAAACCCATTAGGGGGTTGGGGATTCCTTAGGAATCGAGTCATCCACCCCTTTCTTTTTCCCAACCTGTCCGGGTGGCAACTCCATTTTCTCCGGGCTTAGGCTCGTGTTCTCTAAGTCCCTGAGCTTAAATAGTGCTGAAGTCGCAAGAACCATTCTACTGGGAGTGAGGGCAAAAATCCTCGCTCACACGGTGGATGGACACCACCCACACCTTTCACTTGCCTATCGAGTAGATGACCATCAGTCCGGTGATTTTTACTATAATAACGGGCTTCAAATGCGATGGGATCCCAGTTCTTTCGACCAGTGACATATTGACCGAGGATGAGATTTGACATTTAATTAGTCTAAAGCCCAGGTATAACGGAGCATACCAAATAAAATATGAATATATCTGACAATACTGGATGGGGTGGACCTGACTAGTGCTTGGTGAACAAGCAAAACAATATACCAGTGGATTCCTATTATATACGTTAGCCATGACAATCTTATGTTGCATTAAGGCAGCAATTCACTTGTCGATTTTGCGTGCTTTGGCTTATTTTGATCTCTTGCCATTTTATGCTTAGGAAGAGGCTGGCCTTGCCTACCTCTATCACGACTTTGAAAAAATTTATAGGAACAAGAGATCATTTACTGGCTTTATGGTCATTGCTAAGGTATGAGTTATTCCCTTTTTTTTATTCAAATAATGTGTATATGCAACCTTGACCTTTTCTTATCTTGACAGGTGTGGGCTTATGAACATAATATTGTAATGGTGCTTGGTATTCCTGGGAGACGGTTGGTTATCCGAAGCTGAGCCTTTGGTTATCGGGTCGCACAGAGCAGCTCGACAATCATCATGTTCACCCAACACTATCATCTGAGTCATTTGACCTGGGATCAGGTAAAGAGGTAGAATTAGTATTACCAGGAAAATTTATGAGAAAAATGACTTACCCATGTTGCTACCTTGCAGGTGAACATCACTTGATGGAGAGCAAATGAAAGGGCAAATTGGTCTACTTTCATGAACGATGCATTACCCCTGCATAACTCCCATCGGATCATTGCTGGGTCAGTTTTTAGTAGTTCGTTCCTCGACTAGAGGGTACATAATCGGTTCCTTGGCCCTGGTCAGAGGCGGGTGCTAGCTAATATTCCAGCATATGTGCTGACCTATATATCTATGTTGGAGAATTATTAGCGATGTGCCTAGAATATATTTTATGTTAGTGCATTCCTGCTTCCACCAAACTTGTCATATAGTGAGTTCATGCGAGACCAACTTTTGCACTTTGAAGTCTCTTGATGCCGTTGAAGGTATGGAGGAACCAGGGGATGGAGAAGAAGAAGAAGAAGAAGAAGAAGGTGATGATAACATGGGGGAAGAAGGTGATGAAGAAGATGAGGATGAGTATAAGGAGGAGGATGGTGATGGCGAGGAAGGTAATAAGGATAAAGAAGAAGAAGAAGAGGAGGATGAGGAGAAAGATGGTACAGGGAATTCTGCTACCCATGATGATGCTATGGTTGTCTCCTCTTAGGTTAATTAAATATACTCTTTTGTTAATTCTTGATTTGTCTGTTCATTGCAGTTGGCTAACTTTTATGATTCTTTGCAAGCGGTTGAACAATCGAGTGGACCTAGCCATGATGAAGTCAGTCTGTCTAGTGCAGTTCCACCTGAGCCATATGTTTCACATGCATTCCCCTATGCCGATCCTTCTTCCAGGCTTAAAGGCTTCAACCTGAACTATCTGGTTTATCATCCCTATTTCATATTTATACATACCGAATATATGCATGAAAATGTATGAACCTAAGTTTTCCTTTTCTAGCTCACAACGGACGCTTGAAGAACATAATAAAAATTACAGGAAGAATTGGCTGGCAGTCATTGGCGTGCTGATTACCTTGAACGAAACTTACGGGACTTTAGATTTCAGGGCTATAGGGATCCTGGTGTGTCTTCATTAAGGAGGTCTTGGACTAATGACCATGATGTGCCTCCTCCCCTTTCAGACAATGATTATGATAGCACTGAATTTTAGGATAATAGGGATTTGTGTGCTTCTTTCTTGGGAGGAACTTGGACTGGTAACATGCCTCCTCTTCTAACCAGCAATGAATTCCTTAGAGACCTATTTAATTATAGACTACTCCCTCCTTCACAGTGATTGTATTATATTAAAAAAAACTTGTATTAAACTTATTGTACATAGGATAATAGCTTATAATAAATTTAATGTACATAATAAAATATAATATTTTGACTTTTTGAACTCTTTTTTTACCACTTTGACCTTTTAAACACATATATATACAGAGTTGGTACCATGTCAAATTCTTTCAACGTGGATTCAACATAGATAAAAATCTAATACAAATTACAAGACTAACACGGACTTGGTTTAACAATTTCTAATTTTATAACAAATTCAATATTTCCAAACCCAAACCCAATTCGACATGGATAAATTTTCCCTAATCATATCAGACTTCACCCTTCTGCTATATAAATCAACAATCCACCCTTTTCTATGTCAATTAAAACACCAATTTTCCCAGGGCCATTCTTAAATCAAGGCAGAAAATTTAGCTTCAATATTTCATTTTTAGAAACCCAAAGCAGCTTCAATTTTCATGTCCTTTACAATGGCCAAAGCCAATTTGAAGAGGATAAACAATTTATTCAAGACCATCAAAGCTACACATTGGGAACAAATATCCTGGTCTCAACTTAATGTTTTAAAATGCTTTCAAAATGTCAAGTTTTACCATTCCTTCTTACATGCCATGGCCTCCTTTTGGGATATAGAAATTAGGACTTTCAAGATAAACAACTTTAAAGCATGTCCTATGATCAAAGAATTTGATGTAATTCTCGAATATCCAAACAATCATCCAATGGCATTACCCATTCTAAATTTAATGAGTCATCAAAAGATGCAGATGCTATTTCAACTCTCAAAACCTGAAGTTATGCAATAAACCAAAGGTGAGAAAATCTTGCTCGGTCCATTGATCAATTTTTACACTTCCCATTTGGCTCCCACCAAAAGTATGGGGACACTATTCTGTCTATGCTTTCTTTCTCAATTCCTACTTATTTCTTCTGACAGCGACATCGATTCGCGAGTACTGGATATCATGGACTAAATGGAGGGAGGATTTTCACTCATACCAGTAATCTTAGCTCAAACCTTAGTCGAATTGGATCAGTTCAAGATAGATTCTTCAAGGAGGTTGGCTGGAAGTCCTTTGCTGGTTTAGGTAATTACCTAAATCACCCTTGGGTGTTTTCAATTTAGGCTTTTATTATTTTTTATTACTCTAATTTTTGCCTAGTCCACGCTTACTGGTTTTCAGAGCTAACGAGTTGTTCTAATTTTTTCCTAGGTTGCCCTTGTGGGTAATCTAGCAGACCTCTTTTTTTTTTCCTAGACTGCCCTTGCTGGTTTTTGAAACTAATGAACCGCCCTAATTTTTGCTTAGGCTGCCCTTGCAGATTTTTAACCTAATGTGCTCCTTTTAAAATGAATTGTTGTTCATCTTTATAGATATGGCTACAGGAGTGCTTTTACTTGCTTAACACCCCATCTATGGACTTCACCAGATATATTCCCCGACATCATTCTGCAAGGAAACTGCTTCATCCCACTTCCTCATATGTTGAATGGGTTTATTGGATCTGCTCATAAGTTGTGATTAACATTCGTAGGTTGGTACCTTGGTGAAAGATTACCCATGTCACCATTCAGACATATCTAATGTATGTTCCTCTTACTGCTCTCCATCGAGGCAATTGTTATGATCCTCATCGACTTGACCGCCAGTAAGGAGCCGAGCCTCGAGGTTCTGAGTTCACTCCTAATTTGGACATTCCCCATTCGACTGAAGCCTACTTGGATTGACTGAAGCAAAGCTAGCTTGTATATTACACTTATCGTCTGCCAAAAATTTTGCACTTGTTAATTCTTTAGATAAAATGATGTTAGGATGAATAATAATAAAAGATGTTTTCCTTTCTTTTATAATTTGTCCTCACATTTTGCTATTGTGTTCTTTATTTTACCCTAATGGTTAGATTATTTGAAGTAGTGCACATAGAATAATTTTAATATTGACTCTATTTTATTAAATTGAGGAATAAAAAAAATAAGGCCAGCATACACATGATCACTCATGTCGCCAACTAGCCCTTTCGGGTTTTCTAATTGATATTTTTCTCTCATTTTGGTGCCAATTTTTGCCTAGCCGGCCCTCTTGGATTTTCAGAACTAGCAGACAACTCTAACTTTTATCTAGGCTGCCCTTTCTGGTTTTCAACCTAGCAAGCTCTTTTTTTTTAAATATAAAACCTCTTTAACCTGTCAATGTTTATCATTAAACTCATTCCTATCCATGTCTGACAACTTGACTGCACCCTTGTTCATGACTTGTTTCACAACATACGACCACCCTTCCCAACCTGGTATAAACTTCCTTCTTGGATCAGGGACATTAGGCTTGCACTGCTTCAACACTAAATCGCCAACTTTAAACATTTTAATCTTAGCCTTTCTATTATAACCTTCTGGCATTAGGCTATCTTTCTTTGATATAGATGATGATTGTGAGCGGGGATTTTCACCCCCACTCCCGGTGGAATGGTTCTTGCGACTTCGGCACTGTTTAGGCTCGGGGCCTTAGAGAACACGAACCTAAGTCCGGAGAAAATGGAGTCTCCACCCGGACGAGCCAGGAAAAAAGAAAGGGGTGGATGACTCGATTCCTAAGGAATCCCCAACCCCTTAATGGG
This sequence comes from Garcia nutans, assembly GCA_947685225.1. Classification (NCBI taxonomy): domain Eukaryota; kingdom Viridiplantae; phylum Streptophyta; class Magnoliopsida; order Malpighiales; family Euphorbiaceae; genus Garcia; species Garcia nutans. The sequence goes on from CANTUV010000032.1 coordinate 16,629,092, forward strand.
TTCGAAAAATTGGGTACGTGTGGGGAAGGTGAGAAATGGCCCAGCACCCCCATAACTTCCGATTCATTGGAACCGACCTCCTTTACAGGTCTTAATATTATAAAATTCTTAAATATAACAATATTATCCATACTACACACAATAAAAAGAAAGCATCATTATATTAAAATCAAAGCAATGTCCAAACAAAACAAAACAAATAAATGGACACCCATCCAAGGATGGAAACATGTCCTTACATCACATGCCTAGATAGGACACCCACCAAAAGGTAGAAACATGCCCTTTACATAAGTTCTAAAATAGAAAAGCAAATTAAATTACATGATGTTTAAATAATGAGGTACCCACCAAGTTGAAACATACCTCTTACAACTTTTGGAAATCTAAATTGATTGATAAAAGTAAATAATCATTCATCATAAATAAATCATTCATCAAAAGTATTTAAATATCAATAAAATAAACATCCATCCATGATAAATTAAATAAATCAAGTATTGAAATTAAATAGATTAAAGCATAAGAGATAAATCAAGGTATAAGTAAATATGGAATTGAATAAAGCAAATAAAAGTTCAATTATAGCTACTGTGACTTTTTATGGAATTAAAATAGATTAGGGTTTTTATGTTTTAAAAGGTTGTTAAGACACTTTGATTAACCAAATTGTGATTTGAATGGTGAAATCATGAAACTAGGGTTTTAGACACTTTAAAGTACTTTGATTTGTGATTTTTGATTATTGAATTTTAAGCTACTGTGTAATTTTTGGGTTTTCATGTTTTTATGTTTTTTAATGTTTTAAAAGGATTAGGGTTTATAAAAATTAGGGTTTAAGGTTTTAAAAGGATTAGGGTTCATTATTTTAGGTTTAAAAGTTAAATTTTGGATTTTAGGGTTTTGAAATTTGGGTCTCGGGTAATGAAGAATTTTTAGGGTTTTAAAAATCAATTTGGTATTTTATGAAATTTTATGAATTTAAAAAAATGAATTGAAGTTTTTATAAGTAGAACAGATGTTTTTTAAGGCTTTTTGAATGAAATAGAACCTACTTTAAAATCTTAAAAGAAACAAAATTTGATTTTGGTTTTGTTGAAAAATATGTTCAATTAGTGTTTTAAGGTCTTTAAGAAGAAAAAATAACAATTTTAAGTCTTTTTAGAAAATAAGGTCACGTTTTAGTGTTTTAACTTTGGAAAACTAAATTAAAGTTCTAAGATTTTAACTTTTGAAAAACACAAAAAATCCTAGTTTTAGCTACTGTGTAAAAAAAAATAGAATTTAGAATTTCATACCTTCTTTTGTAAGTTGCTCCAAAATTGCTTCTTCTTGGATGAACTAGCTCCAATGACAAGCCTTTTTTGCCTTTGGAATCCCCTTTTTTCGTGATGATGCTGTCCAGAAAAGATTTAAATTGAATTTCTTCTTTTCCTTCCTTGATTTGGTTTCAAACTTTCCAAACTCCCTTTGGATTTCCTCTCTCTCGGCCCACCCCTTTTTTCTATGCCTTTGGTCCTTATTTATAATGGTTTAAGGTTATTTATTCCTAATTAATTAAGGTAAGTAATATTAATAAAAAAAAGAAATTAAAACCTAATTGGATTAGGTTTCAAAAATTTGGGTTGAAAAATTTTGCGCTGGATAAAACTGTGGCAGCCGGGCCCGTGGCTAGGGCCAGTGGGCGTGCTAGCCCATAGGAAATTCCTGCGGGAAGTTATTTCGCCCGCAGGAATTTCCTGCGAGCGAAATAACTCATCCCGCAGGAAGTTATTTCACCCGCAGGCCTGCGGGTGAATTTCTGGGCCTACAAGCGTGCCGCCCGCAGGAAATTGTTGCGGGCAAAACGCACATGGGCCCGCACGACTGCTTTTCGCTGTCGATTTTTTTTACTCCGATTTTATTTTTTATTTTTATTTTTTAATTTTAATTTGTTTATTTTCATTTTTTATTTAATAAAAATTAGATACTAAGGTAAAAATTACTTAATTAAAATTATTTTGGACCAATTAGACAACAAAAATCATTTTGGGCTAAATAAAACATGTTAGATCGGATTGGGTCAAAAATTAAGGATCTATAGTTTGCCCCCCGCTTGAATGATCTGAAACCTTAGTGAAAGAGAGTGAAAAGCAATAAGACTTAATTTTTGATGAAACGATTGAGGTTTCGGGTTCTGGACCAGGTTCGAGTTCTGGGCTCAAGGATAATTCTAGGTTCTGGACCTAAGAAAAATTTGGGTTCTGGACCCGGGAGATTTTAATACTCGATCCTAAACTAGACTCGGATACTCGATCCTATCTTGACTCGGATACTTGATCCTAAATTGGATTTGGATACTCGATCCTAACTGGATTTGGACACTCGATCCTAAACTGGGTTGGGATACTCGATCCTTACTGTATTGGGATACTCGGCCCTAAATTGATTTGATTTGGGTACTTGGACCCAAGATTGGGCACTTGGATCTGAGATTGGGCACTTGGACCCAAGATTGGGTACTTGGACCCGAGCTTGAATTGATTTGGGTGCTTGGAGCCGGGATTGGGTTGAATTCGATTTGGGTACTTGGACCCGAGAATGGGTACTTGGACCCGAGAATGAATTTAACTAACCTTTTATCATTTGAGAAGTCTGACTGCTCCGGCTGTTTTATGTAGTGTGATTCTTCACCATCAAACTGGATCTTCATCCTTTGAGATCAGGTCTTCACCCTTAAAAATGGATCTTCATCCTTTGAGATTGGGTCTTCACCCTTAAAAATGGATCTTCATCCTTTGAGATCGGGTCTTCACCCTTGAAAATGGATCTTCATCCTTTGAGATTGGGTCTTCACCCTTGAAAATGGATCTTCATCCTTTGAGATCGGGTCTTCACCCTTGAAAATGGATCTTCATCCTTTGAGATCGGGTCTTCACCCTTGAAAAGTGGATCTTCATCCTTTGGAGGTCGGGTCTTTACCCTGGCTTCAGCTCTTTTAGCTGGATTGGTCTTTTGTCTTTTGCATCTTCATTCTTTTGAGAGTTCTAATGTTCCATTCTTTTGTTCTTCCTTTTTGCAAAGATTTAGCTATTTTTAATTGGACCTCATATCCTCTCCTTGCCCCTTAATGATTTTTTCTATGCGGACTCTGATTGACGTTGTTGTTGTCTAGTTCTTCGCACAAGCATGCATTTCTTCTCTTTGCAAGATCACTGGAGCTTTCTAAAGAAATGGGCTTTCTATGCCCCTCTGATTTGATATCTTCTTTTGATTGCTTGCTGTTCATTTTGACAAGGAATAGACAACATAAGATAAGAAAGTGCGATGTGATATGCTCATGTATGCATGATATGCATGAATTATACTTACAGTTGTTCCATCGACTCACAGACCGAGGTGACCAACAGAAGTGTTCTCATTGGTTCCTTTTTGACGCTCGTTCAAGTCTTGCATTGGAATGATCAAAAGCTTTGCATTTGTGGCTTTTATCTTCAAGATGTTGAAAACATGAGTGGTGGAGATCCCAAGTTGCAGAGTCAGGGATACATCCTTTTTATATTTCATTATGTCAGCTGGTAGCTCCTTCATGACCTTGCCAATAATCATTTCCTTTGCCCAATATGTCCTTTGGAGGTTCAATATACTTCCCTTAACTTGAAGTATGACAAAAGCATTTTTTATTTGATTTTTCGAATTTTAATTTTGAAATCAAATGTCGGCTTTGCCAAATTAATGTCAATGCACCTCAGGACTTGATTTTCCAAATTAACATATCTATAACATGACAACCCTAGTTACTGTACTAAACTCGGGAATCATTTCTATTTAAGCAAGAATTGTTGCACTTCAGATAGGCACATACACATTACTTGGCCAAATGTCTCATTTGAGTTTAAATATTGTCTATCTCATACGCATGCTTATCCAAACTATCTCCACTAATAGACTCTACCTACCAAGAGAGATCAACAGGTCTTTGATAAGCTTGAAATGGGGTCTATAAGGGACATAGGTTAAAGTGAAGGCCATTTGTAAGTTGAGGCTGATGTGACACAATGGACAAGCCTTCACACTATAAATTTCTTGTTTGAATTTTAAGCGGCTTGGAGGCAATCTTGCTAGACTCCAAATTCCTTCTATATCTTCTTAGCATTTATCTGGATCTTGATAGGAACAGTCTTTGCCCTTGCAAAAAGTTTGGTACCCAAATTTGTTTCCTTTTCTTCTTCTCCCTTTTCTTTATTTCTCTTACTCTTCCCTTTCCTTTCTCTTTATTTTCCTTACTCTTCCCTTTCTTTGAGCATTTTATCATTTTGTCCTTCTCTCTAGTTGGACTATCAAGTACAAAACTTTCAAGAACTGGATGGTCTCCCTCCTTTTCTCCAATTTTGATTGAATCTTTGGTTGCGTTGGGCCAATTCAAGTAAAAATGTCTTTATGAACCAAATGGAAGCCTTTTGCTGCTTTAGGTAAAAGATGACTCAGTTGGCTTTATGAACTGCCTTTTTAGGTTTTTTTCTTCTCTTTTTTTTTCTAGCTCAAACATAGTTGTCTCGTTTGTACTAGCTTGGGCTTCCAATAATGGATAAGTGGAGTAACATAAAACTTTTTTAATAGGGATAAATCATTTGTTACTCTAACGTTGATGTTCTCTTGATATATTGGAGACATTAAGGGAACTTCAACTACCCTTAAGATTTTGAGAACATCAACTATCCTTATGGTCTTGAAAACATCAACTACCCTTATGGTCTTGAGAACTTCAACTATCTTCATGGTCTTGAGTATTCATTTCTTTCTTTGATCTTCTTGCCTTTTCACCATTGTGATCATAAGAATTGTCAAAAGTATCACAACAGCTCAAGGTAGGTTGTTGAGGTTATATGCCAATGAAAAGAAAGCTAAAATTTTATGAAGGCTCAAAGGGACAACTAGGGATTAATATTTAATTGGGTGGATACTAGTCGTTGGCTAATAAAACAATGCCTAGATCATTGTTTTATTAGTTTTTGTTATAGTTTTGTGTCTTGTTTGTTATGTTAATTATTGTTTTATTTAGGTATTTTGTTAGTTTTAATAGGTTTGTTTAGTGTTTTCTTTAATTGTGTAGTTTTAGTTTATTTCTGTGTTTCTGTCATTTTTGATTTAATTTTTAGTATATGTTTATGTTTTGTTGGATATTGTTTATTTAATTCTTGTTTAAGTTTTGTTTGCCAGTTTTGTGTTAGGTTAAAACAGCAAGGAAACTAATTGAAGATGAAATGGGCAGAAGCTAACACAGGCAGAGGACACGGCCAAGTCACTGGCCGTGTCCCATACTAAGTTAAAAGGAAGAGAAAGTCCCAGTAGTAGACACAAGCAAGGGACACGGCCAAGTCATGTGGCCGTGTCCCTCCAAAGAAGCCCAACACGGCCAAGTCATCTTGACTTGGCCGTGTCTCACTTGGTTCCAAAGGCAAAGACGAAGCAAATTTCACAGAGACAGACACAGGCAAGGGACACGGCCAAGTCATGTGGCCGTGTCCTTCAATCATGGTGCAACACGGCCAAGTCACTCATGACTTGGCCGTGTCACTCAACCAAAAGAAGAAGAAAGACAAGAATGCAACAGAGGTGGACACCTGTCCCTCCAACAAGCTCTCACACGGCCGTGTCCCTCATCACCTGGCCGTGTCCCTCATGAACCAAACGCGCACCAAATTTGAAAGCCGACGTTTCGTATAAAAGCAAAAAGAAAGTTAGGGTTTGGGCACTGTTGACGATTTTGAGATTAGTTTGAGCCGTCAGAGAGTAGAGATTAGGGTTTTTACTTTGTTTTCTTGATTTTGATTAAACTTTGGATCAAAACTAGCTAGATTAGATTGTTCATGCCAGTTATTCATTCTTCTTGCAAGATTTGAACAAGAGATTATTCAGAAGCTTCAAGGAGTTGTAACTTGGTTTTGTTCTTAAACTTATTATCTTTATTTTTATTGAATGGATATTATCATGTCTATTTCGATTTCTTTAAACATTAATGTGATGAATATGTTTGTTTGCATCATGAAATAATTTGATATAGTCTAGGGTTCGTATGGATCTGCTATGATTGTATGAATTGGTTATTCTCTTAGCTAATAATTTCTTTTGCCTTTATTGAATGAAATATTGTTACATATGATTGATTGGCCACCAATTGTGTGTTTTAGGTATTAGATGATGAATTGAGAGATGAAGTCTAATGCTGGAATAATTCAATTAAGGACTTAGGTGAATTAGAAATATAACCTATTAAAAAGATTATTTCAATTATAACAAGATTAGTTGTAAGAGGTTTGAATGCGAGAGCTTATTTCCTTGACTCAATTAATTATGTTGTTTAGATTTAATCTTAGAAATTAAATTAGTTAAGATAAATAACCATTCATACATATAAATAGTAGAGAAGTGCAAACCCTAGACCCTTTTATCAAGTGAATCAAAACTTCAGCTTTTAGTTACTTTTATTATTTTAAACTTCAATTAAACCTTTTCATTACTTAGAAAATTAAATTTCTTTAATTACTTGTTACTTTTAATTTGATAATCAATTACCCACTTTGGCTTCCTTGTGAGACGACCTTGGGGGCGATCACCTTTGCTACAGCTACCTCGTATACTTGCGAGTGACGCTTTGTGGTAGAGTTAATTTGAGCGCAACAAGTTTTTGGCGCCGTTGCCGGGGAAGCTAATTGGCGTAATTGTTTATTTTAAAATAAAAATAAAAATTACATTTCAGATTATTTTCTCATTGTTTTCATTTTATTTTATTTGTCTTTTGCTTTTAATTGTTTCTTTTTCTAGAAAATTTCTGTTTATGCAAGGCAGGAGATCACTCGAAGGAGAGTTGCATCCATTCATTCTAGAAATTCAGAGAGTAAAAAGGAGTAGAGAGGAGTTTGAGCTTTACAAAAAAGAGTTTAAAGTTAATAAAAAGGCAGTAGGTGACACGGCCAAAGGACTTGGCCGTGTCCCTTGGCCGTGTCACACACTGGACATGGCCAAAACTCCTTCAAAAGAAGAAAAAAAATTGATCGATTTTGCAAATTGTTTACAGAATTGGACACACCCAGGGGACACGGCTAAGTCACCTGGCCGTGTCCCCCAAAAACCATGAGACACGGCCGTGTGCTCTCCACTTGGCCGTGTCCCTTCACTTTCACACACAGACACGGCCAAGTCCACACACACACGGCCGTGTCCCTTCAATTTTTGACTTTTAAAAACCCGATTTTGCCCAGTTCTTTTCATAAATCCCTAAAACTTTTCTATCTTCGTCTCTTTTATTCTCTCGCTCTCTGTAACGCCAAAACCCTTGATTTTTATTTCAAAACTTCAGATCTTCCCTTAAAACTTCAAATTTCTTCAACAAAACTTGAGATAATCACTTGAAACTTCCTCTTTACTCATATAATCTTGATTTAATTCAGTTTTGGGTTTTAATTTTTCAGATCTCAAGATGCCAAGAACTAAAACTGTCTCACACTGCAAGAAGAAGAAATCTAATACCGAAGGAGCTTCTTCCTCTTCCTCAACTTTATCTTTCAAAAGGGCAACTCTTTTGACTCCCCGACAAGGTATGTGAATGATGAATCTCTAGATGCTTTGCAAATGAGAACTGCTTTTTATAGATATGTGCAATATCTTGGGTGGGAGACTTTTGTCTCATTGAGACCTTTGCAGTTTGAGGAGCTCACCCTAGAATTTTTGACAACTCTTAAGGTGGAAAGAGATGATAAGAAAATTTGCAGGAGGCTGATGTTTAAATTAATGGGTAAATCATTTGTGCTTACTATTGATCAGTTGAATGATATCTATGGTTTTCATCAACATGGGGAAAGATCGATACCCAAAGATTTTAGACAACAATTTGCTTGGGGTGCCTTAGGCTCGGGTACTTATGTGGCCAAATCGGCCAAAGCATCTAAATTACGGAACCCTACTTTGAGATATTTGCACAGGTTTATGTCATGTGGGTTCTTTGCTCGGAAGGAGAGCCCGGGTGTGGTTGAGTCGAGTGAGTTATTTTTCTTGGATTGTGTTTTGAATGAAATGAATATTAGTGCCGGCTATTGGTTAGCCGATATTTTTGACACTGTAGCTAATAAAAGGAGGGGGGCTATTTGTGTTGGAGGATTGATCACTACATTAGCAGTGGTCCTGGTTGAGGATTTTGACCCGAGTACTACTCGGATGACCCGTATTTTGGGTAATGATTCCTTGGATTTAGCTACCCTTGAGAAGATGCACATGGTGGTGCATAGGAGAGGGACTTTTGTGATGCCTTCAGCTGAGCCTGAAGCACCGGGGGACAGGCAGAAGAGAGCCCAGGTTGAAGAGGAGTCAGACTCAGATTCTTTAGGTCTAGATGAGGGTGCTCCGGTCTCGGAACATCAAGAGGTGCTTCTGAGGATTGAGGCCCTGGAGGGCAAAGTGGATCGACTGGATAGCAAGGTTGACCATAACCATGCTGAGATCTTACAGCAGATGGAACAGATTAACAGTAACCTTGCGACGATCTTGAGTCTCCATCCCTCAGCTGCATCATCTTCCCGCCCACATTTTCCATAGATTTTCAGTCCTTGCTTTATTTTATTTAATGTACTTTTGTTTTATTTTTCGTTTTTGTTTTCATGTTAACGTTTTGAATTTGGATATTTTATTTTTATATTGTACTTTTATTTTTGAACTTTTGTGTTTGTGATGGAAAGCTAGGATTTTGCCTCACCGGGTACGATGGAAGACAGGTTGTCCTTTGACTCTTTTTATTTATTATTCTTGTTTTACATTGAGGACAATGTAAATTTTAAGTGTGGGGTACTCTTTAAGCTTTCCTTTAATTCTTGTTTTGCTTATTGTGGTTGTTTTGTTTATTGTGTTTGTTGTGCATGGCATAATTGTTGAAAATTTATTGATCTTTTCTTTAATTCTAGCATTATAGTTGAGACTTTGGTATCAGCATAGAAATGAGCATTTGAATTCATTCGGGATTAATTTTCGCATTCTGCAATTCATGACATATAAATCTTTGAGAACCAACCTGTGTGAGTTTTGAGCCTCATAAAATTTGATATTTTTGTCAATTGATTTTCTTTTCTTAAGTGTGTACCTTCATGATGTTGCATCTCTAGAGTTTGCTTTTGCATACTTATTGAACTCACATTATGATTTAATCTCAAGTTTTAAAATGATGAAGGCAAATTAGGTTAGCCCCTTTAGCTTAAAGAGACTTCCCTTAATATTGATTTCCTTAGTGAGCCAAGTTGAGCCATTGACCGTTTCTTGTTTGATTAACACAATTCTCAACTTAACATGTTCTTATTATCATCATACCTATGCATTAAGGAATGGAGTTGTATGATTTGACAATAGGGTAGTTTATTTCAAGTGTGGGGTAAGTAAAAAAAAAATAAAATATGGAATTCCTAATTGAGGGTTGAAATGCATACTTTGCATATTGTATTTGATTAAGAGTCATTATTCTTTTCCTCTACATTTTAAGCTAGATGTTCCATGTAAGTTTATACTTTGTTTATATATATATTAAAAAAAATTAAACTAAATAAAAAAAAAGAAAAAGAAAAAGTGAAAATAAAACAAAAAGAGATATATATATTCAAAGTTCATATATTTTCTAGACTTAGAGGAATTTTGACTCATGTACTTTTCTTTTAGTGTGCAAGTATGTAAGATTGTTAAGGGTTGGTGAGTATGCTATGTAAGGAGTTATGAAATTCTTAGCAAGAGTAGTGTCTAATTTAGATACTCCATTTCTTGATGCTCCAGCTTAAATGTCTTTTCTCACACCTTACCTTAGCCCCATTACATCCAAATAAAAGACCTTCAGATTATTTCTTGAGAAAATCAGTGAGGGAGATTAGATAATTAAGCAAGTTTATGGCAGTATGCACTCATGAGTGGTATGAGTGATTAACCTTTGAAATCTAGTGAAACACTTAGTTGAGAGATAAGATTTGTATGTTTGGATTAATGAATGAGTTAAGAAAATCCTTGATTGAAGGAAATTGCAATTATTTATGTCTGACTCTTTAAGTATTTCATCTATATGCTGAAATTTTAGTTAAGGTTGTTTGAGTTTTTAATTTATGCCATGTGAATTTGCTTGAGGACAAGCAAAGTTTTAAGTGTGGGGTAGTTGTTTTATTAGTTTTTGTTATAGTTTTGTGTCTTGTTTGTTATGTTAATTATTGTTTTATTTAGGTATTTTGTTAGTTTTAATAGGTTTGTTTAGTGTTTTCTTTAATTGTGTAGTTTTAGTTTATTTCTGTGTTTCTGTCATTTTTTATTTAATTTTTAGTATAAGTTTATGTTTTGTTGGATATTGTTTATTTAATTCTTGTTTAAGTTTTGTTTGCCAGTTTTGTGTTAGGTTGAAACAGCAAGGAAACTAATTGAAGATGAAATGGGCAAAAGCTAACACAGGCAGAGGACACGGCCAAGTCACTGGCCGTGTCCCATACTAAGTTAAAAGGAAGTGAAAGTCCCAGTAGCAGACACAAGCAAGGGACACGGCCAAGTCATGTGGTCGTGTCCCTCCAAAGAAGCCCAACACGGCCAAGTCATCTTGACTTGGCCGTGTCTCACTTGGTTCCAAAGGCAAAGACGAAGCAAATTTCACAGAGGTAGACACAGGCAAGGGACACGGCTAAGTCATGTGGCCGTGTCCCTCAATCATGGTGCAACACGGCCAAGTCACTCATGACTTGGCCGTGTCACTCAACCAAAAGAAGAAGAAAGACAAGAATGCAACAGAGGTGGACACCTGCAGGGGACACGGCCATGTCTTGTGGCCGTGTCCCTCCAACAAGCTCTCACACGGCCGTGTCCCTCATCACCTGGTCGTGTCCCTCATGAACTAAACGCACACCAAATTTTAAAGCCGACGTTTCGTATAAAAGGAAAAAGAAAGTTAGGATTTGGGCACTGTTGACGATTTTGAGATTAGTTTGAGCCGTCAGAGAGTAGAGATTAGGGTTTTTACTTTGTTTTCTTGATTTTGATTAAACTTTGGATCAAAACTAGCTAGATTAGATTGTTCATGCCAGTTATTCATTCTTCTTGCAAGATTTGAACAAGAGATTATTCAGAAGTTTCAAGGAGTTGTAACTTGGTTTTGTTCTTAAACTTTTTCTCTTTATTTTTATTGAATGGATATTATCATGTCTATTTTGATTTCTTTAAACATTAATGAGATGAATATGTTTGTTTGCATCATGAACTAATTTGATCTAGTCTAGGGTTTGTATGGATCTGCTATGATTGTATGAATTGGTTATTCTCTTAGCTAATAATTTCTTTTGCCTTTATTGAATGAAATATTGTTACATATGATTGATTGGCCACCAATTGTGTGTTTTAGGTATTAGATGATGAATTGAGAGATGAAGTCTAATGCTGGAATAATTCAATTAAGGACTTAGGTGAATTAGAAATATAACCTATTAAAAAGATTATTTCAATTATAACAAGATTAGTTGTAAGAGGTTTGAATGCGAGAGCTTATTTCCTTGACTCAATTAATTAAGTTGTTTAGATTTAATCTTAGAAATTAAATTAGTTAAGAGGAATAACCATTCATACATATAAATAGTAGAGAAGTGCAAACCCTAGACCCTTTTATCAAGTGAATCAAAACTTCAGCTTTTAGTTACTTTTATTATTTTAAACTTCAATTAAACCTTTTCATTACTTAGCAAATTAAATTTCTTTAATTACTTGTTACTTTTAATTTGATAATCAATTACCCACTTTGGCTTCCTTGTGAGACGACCTTGGGGGCGATCACCTTTGCTACAGCTACCTCGTATACTTGCGAGTGACGCTTTGTGGTAGAGTTAATTTGAGCGCAACAATCATCTCTCCCTTAAATAAGCAGAGTTCAATTTCGCCTCGAAAGTTTGTCAAAGCATGTTCTAAGACTGACTAGGACCTAGACAAAGGTAATTATGCAGGAGACCTCTCTAAGTAAGCATACACAACTCAATGCTATAGAGGCATTCCCTCACCTAGTAAAGTCATTCAAGTCATGATGTATAAATATATTAATTCATGAATTATCAAGCTAGATTCATCATTGGTCGAGCACCAAAATGAACAAAGACCAAAAAAAAATTTTTTTTTGATAAAAGTAATTTATTCAAACAAATTTAAATTTAAAAAACATGATAGTTCCAATTAAATAAAGTAAAATTGAAAAGCAACATTCAAGCTAAGGAAAGTTTATTGAGTTAGGCTTCTTTTCCCTTCACATCTTCAATATTTCCATCTTGAAAGGATGATAAAACAAAATCTTCTTCCAATCCTTTTCCCACCATGAAGGTTGCCGGAGGAGGTACTCTATTGAACCTTGGTAATGGATTGTCTTTGGTGTTGGGCTTATCCAGCTCGGTTAGCTTGCCACTATTGATTAGGTCTTGGATCTCATGCCTTAATCGAGTACATCTACCAGTCTCATGTCCTTGAGTCTGATGAAATTGACAAAAAGCCTTAGTATCAAATTTTGGGGGTAATGGACTAGGCAAAGGTCGAGGAGCCAATGGTTGCAACAACCCTTTCTTTTGTAGCTTGTCAAAGACCTAAGACAAAGGCTTCCCCAGATCTGAAAACTGCCTTCTATTTGCTTGACCAGTTGTATTGACATCGACTTCTTTTTGTGTGCTTTGATTGCCCGACTGGTAGTTCCCTTTCTCATTCCTTTTTATTGAAAAGCGATTCTTCTCCCTTTCCCACTCTTCAATTTGTAGACTAGCTTGAAGAAGATCTTTGAAATCACGTATGAGTGTATGAGACATCCTCTCACGAAGATTAGGCAACACCCCTCTCACAATCATCCTTATTTGATAGGATTCATCGGGCCTCTTCTTGAGTAAAGCAGCCTTGTTTCTCCATCTCTTGATATAATCTACAAAATTTTCATTTGGTCATTGCCTAATGGACTCAACTTCCATTAAGGTAACTTCCATTTCAACATTGTATCCATATTGTTGGATGAAGGCTTTGTAAAGTAGATCCCAACTCTTTTGTGTTCCATCATCTAAGGTATTGAACCAATTTTGGACAGCAGGATCCAATGAGAGCATGAAGTACCTTAGAGTTTGAGCCTTAGTAGCTCGGGCAGACTGCATGGCAGTGATATATTGTTTCACATGGAGATGAGGATTTCCAGTGCCATTATACTTTGCAAAAGATGGCATCTTGAACATGTATGGGACCTCTTCATCTAGCTCAAATAATTTGTCAACTTCGAACATTTCTTCAATTTTCAGCTTTTTCTCAAATTTCTTTTCTAAATCAGCAATCATCTTTTCAATATCAGATGTCTCGATCTTTTCAATAGTTGCCTTCTCAACAACCTTTGGCTCCTTTTTATCTTGAAGATCTTGGTAGTATTGAGCCCAATCATCATCATCATCAATGACCACCTTTTCATCATCAAAATCTGCTTCATTAATTTTAGTCTTCCCTTTGTCCTTTGGTTTCTTAGTGCTAGCAGATGCCTCGGCATGGTTTTCTAAGATTGCAGTCAATTCGTTCTTCATGGTCTCAGCTAGGGCCTCTTTTATTTCTTCCATCTTGGCATTGAGGGCTTCATCCACCATTCTTTGAATTTGTTCGGGCTCCATTGTTCTTGGTGAGCAAGTGATTGAGTCATTGCTAGATACTTCGTCTCCGGTGTGGGTAGGATTGTCGTAAGCTTTTGAACTTTTGTAATCCAGGGCTGTGAGCCAGAGAGGATCAATGATATGAGATGCAAATGTATGCATGTATGCACAATCAACCAATAAACAAGTGTAATTAGGACAATCCTTCCAACCTTATAACATCCACACACGAATGGCGAGTCTCTTTTTCCTAGGTATATGGTTAACAAAATACCAACACGGGGTATCTTGCTTTCGAATAATTCCCTCGGACGTTTCAACCAATAGTTATATTTTCGAAAACGAAAATCAATCCATGATAATTCCCATTAATTAGGTTTTAATCTATTCAACCAACTAAAGTAGCTTTTATGCTATATTGGATTAAAACAAAATTAAGAGGCTTATTATAAATAGATTTCTCACTTGAAAAGAGGTAACTAGTGGTTCATGCCAAAAACAAGCCCATAGTTAATTTATTCTTAGTGTAAACTAGGCCCACAATTGATTTTTGGTATTTCATAATTGACCTAAATATTTTTGCAAGTTTTTTATAAGAAAAGGTTGGGTGAAAACAGTTTTGTTTCTAAGCCCATTGTAAAAGATTTTAGAAAAATGGATTTTGGGCTTAGTATTTGGGCCATGAGCCAAAGGATTTTTGATTTATGTCCAAAGACCATCTTAAAAAGTTTTGAAAGTAGTTTTGGTCTTTTGGATTTTAAAGAAAAAATTTATTTTGAGCTTGCAAATGTACTTGGGTCATATTAGAAAAAGAACAAACAAAATAAACCATGATGTAAACCAAGATAAATTATCCATAGTCAAACAACATGCATTTGGGGTAAAATCCTAAGGAAAGTAACTAGGCCAATTACATGAGCTTTAGTCTTTGGGTTAAAAGGCTTAGGTTCCCATAGCAAGTATATACCAAATGGTACGAGGCTCCATACCTTGAGTGAAAGTATGGTATCCCTTACATAACATAACACGGGTAACATGAGTGTCCTAACTCACACACACGATGCAAACTAATATGATGCAATGGATAATATAATTATAAGAAAGAATAGAATAATATAAAGACCAACGGAATCAACTTCTCTTATCCCCAGTGGAGTCGCCACTGTGAGCGGGGATTTTCGCCCCCACTCCCGGTGGAATGGTTCTTGCGACTTCAGCACTGTTTAGGCTCGGGGCCTTAGAGAACATAGACCTAAGTCCGGAGAAAATGGAGTCACCACCCGGACGGGCAGGGAAAAAAGAAAGGGGTGGATGACTCTATTCCTAAGGAATCCCCAATCCCCTAATGGGTTCGGAAAGTTGGGTACGTGTGGGGAAGGTGAGAAATGGCCCAGCACCCCCACAACGCCCGGTTCATTGGAACCGGCCTCCTTTACAGGTATTAATATTATAAAATTCTTAAATATAACAATATTATCCATACTACACACAATAAAAAGAAAGCATCATTATATTAAAATCAAAGCAATGTCCAAACAAAACAAAACAAATAAATGGACACCCATCCAAGGATGAAAACATGTCCTTACATCACATGCCTAGATAGGACACCCACCAAAAGGTAGAAACATGCCCTTTACATAAGTTCTAAAATAGAAAAGCAAATTAAATTACATGATGTTTAAATAATGAGGTACCCACCAAGTGGAAACATACCTCTTACAACTTTTGGAAATCTAAATTGATTGATAAAAATAAATAATCATTCATCATAAATAAATCATTCATCAAAAGTATTTAAATATCAATAAAATAAACATCCATCCATGATAAATTAAATAAATCAAGTATTGAAATTAAATAGATTAAAGCATAAGAGATAAATCAAGGTATAAGTAAATATGGAATTGAATAAAGCAAATAAAAGTTCAATTATAGCTACTGTTGTAATATCCTCATATATGCCCTAGAAGTTGTGATTATGTTGTTGTTGTTGTTATATAATTGGATTGAATATATGTGTTAAATTATAAGAGAAAAGAAATAGAGAAAAGAATGTTTATGTATATGTGATTTGGGAAAGAATTTAGGGTTTATAGAGAATGGTATATGTTGTGTATATGATGATATATATAACATATAAGTTGGTCAAAATGAAGAGTCAAGGAAAGAAGATATTTATTTTTGTTAAGTGTGAAGTTACTATAAAGGGCATGTAATGAATGGTAATCAAGACAAATGGTATAAGGGTGTTTAGGTAATTACTCTTGTTGAATCACTTGGTGAAGATTTAAAGAGGTGATATTTTGTCTTTTCTTCATTTCCTTCTTCTTCTTCTTCTTCTCTTCTCCACGTTGGTTGGCTCCTCCTTAGACAAGAGAGAGCAAAGTGAGATTTGTTTAATTCTAACATCAAATTGAAGGGAGAATCAAAGGATTTAATTGAAGATTTGTGGAATTCAACAACTTAGGTAAGTTCTTTCTCTTGATTTTCCTTTGTTCTTTTGAAATTGTGTTTGGGATTGGTGAGTTGATATGGATGGTTGATTAAGTGTGTTTGTGATGTGTTTTTAAGCATTAAGTTTTGAAGGAAGTGAATTGTCATTGATTTGGGAAGTGAAGAAGTCTTGGAAAAGGAAGTGTTTAGAAGTGGTGCTTAAGGTAAGTACACACTTGTTTCTCTTGCTAATTGAAGTTGTTTGAAGGTTTGATTGTTATATGTTGGTGATGAAAATGTTGTGATGAGTATGTAAAATAATTGCTAATAATGTTGATTATGTCCATTTGAATGAGGTTATGTTGTGTACAATGTGTTTTAAGTTAACCAAAAGAAGTTTGGCTACATTTAGGGTTTATGTATGAGAAACGTAATTTGGGACGGTCGCTATTAGTCTTGGGCGGTCGCTATTTAGTCATGTGCGGTCGCGACTTAGGTCGGACTTCTGACCGCGAAACCTACTGTGATAGGGTTTCATCTTTTGATTGTGAAGTGCGGTCGCGACTTAGGTCGGACTTCTGACCGCGAAATCTACTGTGATAAGGTTTCATCGTGTAACTGTATGGCGCGGTCGTATTCAGGTGAGGCGCGATCGCTAGAAGTGTTCTGTTCTGCTTTATTTGAAGCAATTTAATTTTTGTAACAAGATTCTCAAATACATGTTAAATAGATCATCCATATGAGTTGTCAAGGATCAAAATAGAGATCATTTGTCTAACATCATTGTTGAGATTGAACAATGTTATATTATGTATTGTGAATGGTAATGTATTATATTGTTTGCATAACGTGACTAGTGTTATGACTTAAATAGCGCGAAAGAGGCGATGATCATTCAAAAAGGTACGTGCAATGTAATTTGTTATGATAAACGTTTTAATAACGAATGATGTTAATGTGTCTTGAGAAATGATTGAAATGAAATAAATAGACATATTGTTTATATGACGATGAATTTAAGATACATATGCAATGAAATTAATGATGTATGTTCGAATAATGTCATGTTCGTGTAGTTAATGTAATTGGTGTTGTATATATATATATATCAATGATGATGTGTATGATGTGAAGCCATTGTGATTGGCAATGATGATTCAAATGAGATGTGAAGCCATTGTGATTGGCTATGATGATTCAATTGAAAGAGATAAGGCATGTTTGCCTAATTGATGATGAGTTTGATAATGAAATAATAAATGAATTGTGTAACTAATGTGTTATTCGATTTCAGAGTTCTGGGTTTGGAGGCATGCCTATAAAATGAAAAAGGTAACAGTCTTGCCGGGTTGAGGATCTCTTCGTTTTGAGTTGAATTGAGATCCAAGAGACTGGGTCTGTTACACTATGAGAAATTGTAATTATGAGATATATGATTGGTAACAGTCTTGCCGGGTTGAGGATCACCTCGAGTTTAGCCGAGTTGATGATCCAAGAGACTGGGTCTGTTACGCTATCCGTGGATAGAGATATTGATATATGATGCCTACGGGCTTGATAATTATGATTATAGACCAAAGCAGTAACTCTGAACTTTGAATAACATATTAGTGTTTTGGGCCCGAGTCTGTCTTTATTGTCAATGTGAAATGCAAGTATTGAAATATTGATTGTGAGTATTAATACTGAATTATGCTTGGTGAATTGTGAATAATATAATGTTATTAAGTGTAATATGTAAATGAATTGTGATTTATGATTTGTATGATATGTAATTTGTGTATTGCAATAATGAGTGGTATGATAGGTAAAGTGTGTATTGCAATAATGATTGGTATGGTATATATATAATGTAGGGGTAGTAATATATTGGTTTTGAGTATTGGTGATGCATTGGGGTTGGTGATAATATTATGTATATATATACATCATATATGAAATTAGTTATGATATATTAAAGATGAAATTAAAAAGAAAAGAAGATATGATAAGAACTAATTATATATTGAATTGATGTATCATTATAAGTCAATACTTCTATACTATATGTTTATATCTTTATAGTTGGACTACTAAGCTCTCGGGCTTAGCGCGGGTGTTTATTCGCGCAGGTTTATAGATGGAAGATATGAAGTCTTTTATTATGCCACAAGAAGAGTAAAGTTTGTCGAGACCAACTAGAGGGTAATGCATACATGTATAAATTTTTAATTATCATGTATTTCTGACGAGAGAGTATTTATATGTATAAATGAAGTTTTGATAAAGATAATGATTTTGTAAATGTTATTTAATTTAATGTATTATGGTTTGAACTCTGTTACAGGTTTTTAAAAGGTAACGAAAAGTGACATCCTTATACTTTATATATTTACTGTATGTATACTAGGTATACGTATAGTACTTATATAGGGTATCGGGGTGTTACAACTGTGACTTTTTATGGAATTAAAATAGATTAGGGTTTTATGTTTTAAAAGGTTTGTAAGACACTTTGATTAACCAAATTGAGATTTGAATGGTGAAATCATGAAACTAGGATTTTAGACACTTTAAAGTACTTTGATTTGTGATTTTTGATTATTGAATTTTAAGCTACTGTGCAATTTTTGGGTTTTCATGTTTTTATGTATTTTAATGTTTTAAAAGGATTAGGGTTCATAAAAATTAGGGTTTAAGGTTTTAAAAGGATTAGGGTTCATATTTTAGGTTTAAAAGTTAAATTTTGGATTTTAGGGTTTTGAAATTTGGGTCTCGGGTAATGAAGAATTTTTAGGGTTTTAAAAATCAATTTGATATTTTATGAAATTTTATGAATTTAAACAAAAGAATTGAAGTTTTTATAAGTAGAAAATATGTTTTTTAAGGCTTTTTGAATGAAATAGAACCTACTTTAAAATCTTAAAAGAAACAAAATTTGATTTTGGTTTTGTTGAAAAATATGTTCAATTAGTGTTTTAAGGTCTTTAAGAAGAAAAATAACAATTTTAAGTCTTTTTAGAAAATAAGGTCACGTTTTAGTGTTTTAACTTTGGAAAACTAAATTAAAGTTCTAAGATTTTAACTTTTGAAAAACACAAAAAATCCTAGTTTTAGCTACTGTGTAAAAAAAAATAGAATTTAGAATTTCATACCTTCTTTTGTAAGTTGCTCCAAAATTGCTTCTTCTTGGATGAACTAGCTCCAAAGACAAGCCTTTTTTTGCCTTTGGAATCCCCTTTTTTCGTGATGCTGCTGTCCAGAAAAGATTTAAATTGAATTTCTTCTTTTCCTTCCTTGATTTGGTTTCAAACTTTCCAAACTCCCTTTGGATTTCCTCTCTCTCGGCCCACCCCTTTTTTCTATGCCTTTGGTCCTTATTTATAATGGTTTAAGGTTATTTATTCCTAATTAATTAAGGTAAGTAATATTAATAAAAAAAATTAAAATCTAATTGGATTAGGTTTCAAAAATTTGGGTTGAAAAATTTTGCGCTAGCGAAAACTGTGGCAGCCGGGCCCGTGGCTAGGGCCAGTGGGCATGCCAGCCGGCAGGAAATTCGTGCGGGAAGTTATTTCGCCGGCAGGAATTTCCTGCGGGCGAAAAACTCGCCCGCAGGAATTTCCTGAGGGCGAAACGACCGCAGGCCTGTGGGTGAAATGCTGGGCCTACGGGCGTGCCGCCCGCAGGAAATTCCTGCTGGCAAAACGCCCACGGGCTCGCACGACTGCTTTTCGCTGCCGATTTTTTTTTACTTCGATTTTTTTTTATTTTTATTTTTTAATTTTTATTTGTTTATTTTCATTTTTTATTTAATAAAAATTAGATACTAAGGTAAAAATTACTTAATTAAAATTATTTTTGACCAATTAGACAACAAAAATCATTTTGGGCTAAATAAAACATGTTAGATCGGATTGGGTAAAAAATTAAGGGTCTACAATGATGATACAGTGCCTTTAACCTTCTTTCTTCTAATAAGGCTAGCTATGTATATCTACTCGTTACCCATTCCATATCAGGCAATTCAGCTTCTAGGACCACCCTCAGTGATTTGATCTTAATCTCAATCGGTAATACTGCTTCCATACCATAAACCATGAAAAATGATATCATTCCAGTCGGGGTTCGCACACTGGTCCTATATCCCCATAAAGCAAAAGGAAGCATTTCCGACCAATCCCTTTACGTCTTTGTCATCTTGGACAAAATCTGCTTAATAGGTTTGTTCATTGCTTCCACTGCACCTTTAGCCTTTGGTATATAAGGGAAGGATCGGTGATGGAAAATCTAGTACTTCAACAATAAGTCCTTAACTATTCCTTGAACCTGTACCCCATTGTCTGATACTACACTTTGTGGAACTCCATACTTGCAAATAAGATTTTTCTAAATAAATTGAGCCATCTACTTTGCCCCTAGCTTGTTGAAAGATTCACCTTTAACCCATTTTGAAAAATAATCTACTACCAATAAGATGAATCGGTGACCATATGTTGTCGTTGGATGTATCTCTCCAATAATATCAATCCCCCAAGTTGCAAAAGGCTAGGGTGAAGACATAGAATGCAATTCTTCAGGAGGTAAGTGATTTCAGTTTCTTTACATCTGGCACTGCTGGCATCTCTTCACAAAATCAATACAGCCTCATTCCATTGTCAACCAGTAGTATCCTTATCATATTATCCTTTTAACTAGGGCCAATCCATTCATGTAGGGACCATAATTTCTCGCATGTATTTTTGACATGATTTGTTAAACCTCAAACTTCCTCAAGCACCTTAAGTGCACCCCGTCAGGCCATCTTTGATATAACTCTCCATGAAAAGTAATGAATTATAAAGACCACCACCTTATGGATTCTCTCTCTTCCCTTGTTGCCCCCAATGGGCATTCCCTATTCTCCAAGAATTGTCTTATGGTATCATACCATGCATCATGGTCCGTATCAGTTTCCATGTAACGACCTCACCTTCACGGTCTTACGACAGCTGGTCTATTGGGCTACCCATCCTCAACCCGGCAATCCACACAGTACTGGACCACCCTCATGGGCTCCCAGTAGGATTTGTTTATTTGCCTTAAATGGTGTACAAACCATTTAAGTCACCTCCCCGGATCGAATACCTGACCTCCCACTTAAGAGAGCCAGCGTGAGCCATCCAGTAGCATCCTGACCTCCCACTGGTAGAAAGGGTACTGGATGGCTCACGCTGGCTCTCTTAAGTGGGAGGTCAGATGTTCAATCCGGGGAGGTGACTTAAATAGTTTGTACACCATTTAAGCCAAATAAACAAATCCTGCTGGGAGCCCGCGAGGGCGGTCCAATATTGTGCGGCCTGCCGGGTTGAGGGCGGGTAGCCCAATAGACCAGCTATCGTAAGACCGTGTGGTGGGGTCATTATAGTTAAAAAGGCTTTTTTAACTGTAACGACCCCACCTACACAGTCTTAAGACAGCTCGTCTATTGGGCCTTTTCTCCCCTAGGTGGACCGTAGTCCCAGGCCTCAACCCGGCAGGCCGCCACAGTACTTGACCGCCCTCGCGGGCTCCTAGCAGGATTTGTTTATTTGGCTTAAATGGTGTACAAACCATTTAAGTGGCCTCCCCGGATTGAACACCTGACCTCCCACTTAAGAGAGCCAGCGTGAGCCATCCAGTACCATTTAGAAGAAATGATACTCGTTCAACTCATGGTTTCCTCTGAAGGGAGGAGGTTGCGGGTTCGAATGAGAGAGGCGACCTCATTGAGGCCAAATAAACAACTCACTACTCGGGAACCATGAGGTGAATGGGTACTGTGGCGGCCCCCGTAGACTAGGACGGCAGCTAGTGAAAAGTGGGGCCCGTTACAGTTAAAAAGGCATCTTTTTAACTGTAACGACCCCACCTGCATAGTCTTACAACAGTTGGTCTATTGGGCTACTCGTTGTGGACCCTTAATTTTTGACCCAGTCCTGTCCAATGTATTTTATTTAGTCCAAAATAATTTTTGTGTTATCTTAATTAAATAACATTTGTTTTAGTATTTATTTTTTATAATTTTTAAAAGTTATTATAATAAAATAATAATAATAATAATAAATAAATAAAAATAAAAATAAAAATCGGCGACGAAAAAATTGGCGATGAAATATTTCATCGCCGAAAGTCTTTAGTCGAAATGGCTTCTGGCCGTGCCCATCACAGTTTTCCATGCAGCTCTCGCAGCCTATCGCAGTTTTTGCCAGCGAGATTTTTCCAATGCGATTTTTTCCGAAACCGAATTCGATTTGGTTTTGGTTTTCTTTTCCTAATTAATTATAGTTTCCTTAAACAATTAGGATTAATCATATAAATTTCCTATAAATAACACTAAAAAAGGGGGAAAAAAAGGGGGATTGAAGTTTTGAACAAAAACATAGGACTTGGTAGTGAAGGGATCGGACTTGGGGACTTTTTTAGAGGAGAGATGATGGTGAATCTATGCTATTGCAATATCGTAAGTGCACGGGCCTCTCAAGTAATAAAGTAGTGAGTGAGTTATCATTCCACTGAGGACAAGGCCAAGTACTAGTGCAAATTCTTACTGTTATTTAGCAAATCAATAGTTTTGTGAGGTTTTGTAATTAAAGATAATTAACTTAATAAATGAAAATAGAAAGAGATTGAGTGTTCAATAAATTGATTGATGATGATGATACTATCCAGATATTGAATCTCCCTAGCCACGATTGTATTTATGAAAATCAATTCAATTAAACCAAATAATAGAGTTGAATTGGTATTCCTCTAAATTAGACTAAAACCTTTCTCAAGCGAATTAATCCCTAATCACTAAGTATAATGCTGGAATCTCTTCTCAAACATAATTAAATAAATCTTTCATTAAGAATAAGGAATTATAAACCAAAGGATCTTGTAAGTCTATCTCTAGTACCCCAATCAATCATCAATCCTTATGAATATTCAATTTATATCAAGCTTTCTCAAGTCAATAATATGAAAATTGCAACCAATCAATAAGCATGCTATTATCAATTGGAAATAAATCATTAAGCATCATAAGAATAAAACAACTCGATCAAATGATTTAATTAAATAAAATTATTCAATTCATACAATAAAGCTAGGGTTCATCAATATCTAGATAGAGAATAAATTAGTTCATGTTCAAAATCAAAAAACCAAAACAAGAGGAATAAGAAAAAAATCCAAACAATCCATTGCGAATAATTTGTATATCTTCTCTTGAATCCTTGAATCTTGGTTTAGATCTTGTTTAGAATATGTCTTCACCCTTAATCTCAGCTCCAAAACTCTCCTCTTTGCTTTTGAAGTCGGCCCTAGGTTGTAAAATATAAAATTTGGATCCTTAATTCGTGTTTCAGTGCAGCTTTTATAGTGCAGATAATTTCTCCTGACACGCCCATTGACACACCCATGTCACTAGGTGTGTCATTGCCATTGGGATTTTGAGCATATGGCATGTCCAGTGACACGCCCATGTCACTGGGCGTGTCACAGCTACTGTGAGTCATTGAAAAAGGCACGCTCGGTGACACGCTCATGTCACTGGGCGTGTCAATGCTTCTGTATGCAGCATCAAGGGCATGTCCATTGATGAATTTTGCTCTTTTCTTCTACTTTCATCCATAATTCCTCTGAAATGACCATAAGCCTTGAAATACAGAGAATTTCTGAAGTTAACCCTAAAAAACACTTGAACAAACAGATTAAACTCAATTGGATAATAATCATATTAAGAAATAGGAATAAAATATTATCAATTGTGCACTTATCAAATTCCCCACACTTGAGTTTTTGCTTGTCCTCAAGCAAACTAAATCACTGTAATAGGCAGAAATGACGGACCCCCTCTATATTCAAAAAGAAAAGAAAAGTTTTGACAATACTTGAATCAGAAAACCCCACTTTCTCAACCAAAAACTAATTCGCAATCATAATAGTTGAATCAAGAAGTTTCAAAACAAAAATTTCACAGACCTAAAACCTAAAAATCCAGAGTTAAAAGATTGAGCATAAAATTCCAAAAAATCCAAAAGCCATGAGCAAAGTACAAAAAATGTAATTTTAAATGTATATACACATATAAATGCATTTTATGGAGCCCGACTTGTTTGAACTGATACTAACCTTTTGACACGAAGGTAAACATTTGTGATGACGACCCCAGTTACTCAGCCAGAATCACCGTTCAAATGGCTACTAGCATTATTCATGATTCCTGTAATATCCTCATTTATGCCCTAGAAGTTTTGAGTATGTTGTTGTTATTGTGGTTGTTGATATATATATTGGGAAGTGAATGTTTGTGCATATATGTGTTAAATTGTAAGAGAAAAGAAATGGGAAGAGAATGTATATGTATATGTGTTTTGGAGAAGAAATTTAGGGTTTAGAGACAAATGTATATGTTGTTTATATGATGATATAATTAACATATACATTGGTCAAATGAAGAGTCAAGGTGATGGTTAAGTGGAAGAAGATATTTTTGGTTGTTAATGAAATTACTATAAAGGGCTTATATGAGACAAAGAGTTAGTTATATGGTTAAGGGTGTTTTGGTAATTTTCCTTGTAAGATGCATGGTGGAGATTAAAAGAAGAAAAGGTGTTTGACTTGTGCATTTTCTTCTTTCTTTCTTGAAGTGGCCGGATTCTCCATAGACAAAGAGAGAAAGAGAGGTGATCTTGAGGTTTGAAGCATTTTGAAGAAAGAAACAAGGGTTTTGGTTAAAGATTTGTAGATTTCTTCATTTGAGGTAAGATCTTTTCTTTAATTTCTTCAATTCTTTTGAAGTGGTGTGAGAAAGGAATTAGGGTTTGTTGGTTTGATGATGAGAAGTTGAGTTGGTGAAGGTGTTGGAAGTGATTGTGTTGAGTAAGAGTTGTGTTTAGTGAAATTGTTTCTGTTTTACAATTAGTAAAGGCTGTGATTTGTATGATTTTTAATTAATTATAGAAAAATGTTCTTGAAGTGAATTTTTGATATGTTGTGCCTCTATGAGTGTAGAATGACTGAAAAATATGTTGATTCGATTTTGGAATGGTTATGAGTTTAGAAAGATTATTTTCATTAGACCTGTTCCAGCAGGTACCTTAACTGGGACAGCTATATTTCGTGATTTTTAATAAAATGTAGAAAAATCATATCCAATCGAATTTTGGATATGTTGTTGCTTAGTGAGTCTAGTATTTGAGAAAAATAATTTGGAACCACGTTGATTGAATTTGATTTATGGAATTCACAAAGTTCAGAACTACTGCCAGGATGCAGGGCAATTGGGGCAGTCTGGTTAGGTGAACTATTTGACCAAGATTTTGTGTTCAGTTTGATCTGAAATTTTAAAGGGATGATTTTAAGATACAAAACTAAATTCTGTAAAAATTTTAGAATTTTTAGTCAAGTAGATTATTTTATACAATTTTTCAAAATAAGGATAAAATGGAGTTTAAAACCAGAATGTACTATTTATGGTTAGGGTTTTAATTCTTTGTTCTTTTTGCATTGCTTTGGTTTTCCAAAGGTAGGTTGGTCCTTAAACCTAACCCTAAACACTTTAAACACACTTGAATCAATGAATGTTATAATCAATTGTTCTTTGCCCTAATTGCATTGTTGAGATTGAACAATGTTATGTTGTGCATTGTGAATGGTAATGTGTTTCATGAGTAATGTGGTATGAAATGTTGATATTTATGAATGATGCTATGTGAGATATAATGTGATCATGGATGAGATATATATATATATATACTTGAATAATGAGATGTTATATTGTGAAATGAAATGTGAAGCCATTGTTATTGGCTAAGATGATGTAATTGAAAGAAAGAAGGCATGTTTGCCTAAATGTGATGAGAATTGAGAATGGAAATGAATTGTTTGTTTAATATGTTATTCAGTTTCAGAGTTCTGGATTTGGGTGGCATGCCTAAGAAATGATGACAGGTAACAGTCTTGCCGGGTTGAGGACCTCCTCATAGGTGTTGAGTTGATGGTCCAAGAGACTGGGTCTGTTACACTATGAGATATATGATTTGTAACAGTCTTGCCGGGTTGAGGATCTCCTCATATGTGTTGAGTTGATGATCCAAGAGACTGGGTCTGTTACACTTGCCTACGGGCGTGATTATTGTGACTATGAACCAAAGCAGTAACTCTGAACTCTGAATATCGTATTAAATACTTGTTGGGCCCATAGGTGTCAGGGTTATATGAATGTCCTAAATAATGTTATGAGTTAATGAAATGAGATGTTGGTTATTGAGTATGATTGATTAATGTTGAATGTGGAAAGATGTTGAAATGTGGTATGCTCATATGACTATGATTTGTGAAATGCATAATTATGTGGTTAACTTTATATTTATGATATTGATCTTATC
The DNA here is from genome assembly GCA_947685225.1 of Garcia nutans. Lineage (NCBI taxonomy): Eukaryota > Viridiplantae > Streptophyta > Magnoliopsida > Malpighiales > Euphorbiaceae > Garcia > Garcia nutans. Next base: position 16,655,523 of record CANTUV010000032.1, read on the forward strand.
AATAACATATGTGGCATTGCATTACATTAAAGCATACCATTAGCATGTTTTATCTTACTAAGCCGTTGGCTTAGCGCGAATGTGATTCTTCGCGCAGGTGACAAGGAAGAACCAGAGAGTTCCTCTAGGCCGAGTCGAGCCTAGATTTTGAAGATTGAATAGTGGGCTTTAAGATCGAAGACTGACTGCCAAACATGTATAAATTTTATGTGTTGTAAAACTTGAGTTTTGATGTATATGAATTTGTAAATATTGTTACTTTCCGTTGCATAGTGAACAAAGATTTTATCTGCTGTATTTCATAATAAACCTTTACTTTATTTTGTACTAGAAGTGTAAATCCTTTTTGCAGGTTGTAGTTGAGGTTATAAGGGGGATTTATTGGAAGTGTACTGAGAATGATTTTGTTTGCATTGGTTTGTGTAAAAATGTTTTCAAAAATTAAAAAAAAAAACCAGTTTTGTCGACACTTGGGATTGAATTTTTAGGCAAAACTATGGCAAAATTTCTATAAAAATCGGAACAAAAATTTGACTAAGTAAAAGTGGTAGCAACATTAGGATAGGGTGGCGCCTCTACTCAGCTTACACACGTAGGTCGGGAAGGGGTGTTACAATTTTTGGTATCAGAGCCTAGGTTTGAGATTCTCAACCTAGATCAATTGTAAGAAAAAGAATATTTTGATTTTTAAAGTGGGTTTTTGAGTAAAATACATGTTTTGGTATGGCAGTCTTTGATCTTTAATGAGGAATATTCTGCTGTGTTTGCAGATATAGGTAGAGATGGCATCTCATTCACGACAATCTGTTGAGGGTAGTGCCGAGAGTATTGCTCCTGCTGAGGGAGCTAGGGTTGATAGTGTTGAGGAGGCACCTGCTTCGGTGTCGGGTAGACCAGCTGGGGAGGAGGTTCCGCCAGCCTGGTTTAGGCCTATGTTGGAAGCTATGAGACAAGCACCTGTGCAACCACAGCCACCGCCACCACCCCCTCAGCCTTCAGTACCAGTAAGGCACTATGATAAGCTAAGGAAATATGGAGCAGAGGATTTCTTTGGTACAGTTGATCCGGCTGTAGCAGAACAGTGGCTTGATAGAGTTCAGAGGGTATTTGTGCAGTTGCAAGCCACTTCAGAGGAGAAGTTTGACTATGCAAGATCTTTGCTACAGAAGGATGCCTACGACTGGTGGAAGACAGTGCCCCATTCTATGGATGATCCACCAACCTTGTCTTATGCGGATTTTCTGAGAGAATTTGAGTTGAAGTATACTCCTAGGGAGTATAAAGATGGGAAGAAAAGAGAGTTTCTAGATTTGAAGCAAGATCATCGGACCGTAACTGAGTATGAAGTTGAGTTTATTCGACTGAGTCAGTATGCTGGGGGTATCATTACTGATGAGATTGATAGATGTCGGCGATTTGAGGAGGGATTGAGGCCCTCGATCATGTGCTTAGTGGCTGGATCCAGATATCAGGATTTCTCACAGCTTGTGGCAGCAGCTCGAAGTGTAGAGCGAGCTCAAGTTATTGCAGCTGCTTCAGAGGAAGAGGTTAGGGTTAGAAGGCCCCAGTTCGAGGCAGGGTCTTCTTCTGCGAAGAGGGGTAGAGGAAGTTTTGTTCCTCGGAGTAGTAGGAGCCAGAGACCAGTGGGTAGGTCAGTGCAGTTCCAGAGGCAGAGATTTAGACCTGCAGCTTCAGTAGCGAGTGCTCCTACTCCTGGAGTTCAGAGATCCACCTTACCTGTGTGTAACCAGTGTGGTGGAAGACATGGGGGCGTTTGTTGGAGGCATAGTAGATCAGGGGTATGCTTCAGGTGTGGATCACCTGACCACTTTGTGAGAGACTGTCCTGAGAGGCAGGATCAGATGCCAGTTGATTCTGCTGCTTCTCGAGCTAGTGTGAGGGGAGGCAGAGGAGGCAGAGGTGCCAGCCGGGGAGGTAGACCAGGATTCAGTTCTAGAAGAGGTACTACATCCAGGGAGGGTAGACCAGAGGAGGTTGGATCTTCCCAGAGGATGTATGTTATGCAGAGACAGCCAGATACATCGGCAGTCATAGCTGGTACTTTTTCTTTATTTAATACTCCAGTACTTGCTTTGATTGATCCGGGTTCCACACATTCATATATTAGTGCATCTGTTTTGCCTGTATCTGATTTGCATGCTGAGTCCCTAGGATTTGATGTGTTGGTAACAAATCCGTTAGGGCATAGTGTGGTTGTGAGTAAGGTGCATAGAGATAGTGCAGTAGTGGTGCAGGGTGAGGAGTTCCTTGGGGATTTGATTGAGATGCCATTTAAGGAATATGACGTGATCTTAGGTATGGATTGGCTATCTCGACATGAAGCTGTGGTGGATTGTAAAAAGAAAATTGTTTCTTTGAGAACGGGTGATGGTAGAGAGGTGATAGTATCTAATGAGCAGGAACAGCTAGCCTCCTTATTTGTTTCAGCTGTTGCAGCCAGGAGGTTGATTAGAAAGGGGTGTGAAGCCTATCTTGCTCATGTGGTGGATACTAGAGTGAAGGGTTCCCCTATTGATAGCATTGCCACAGTTGCTGAGTTCCCGGATGTGTTTCCAGAGGAGTTGCCAGGGTTGCCTCCTGAGAGAGAGGTGGAGTTCGGTATTGAATTGTTGCCTGGTACCACTCCTATCTCTATTACTCCTTATAGAATGGCACCAGCAGAATTGAGGGAGTTGAAAGTGCAATTACAGGAGTTGTTGGACAAAGGATTCATTCGCCCCAGTGTTTCTCCTTGGGGAGCTCCTGTGCTATTTGTGAAGAAGAAAGATGGTACTATGAGGTTGTGTATCGATTATAGGCAATTGAACAAGGTGACTATTAAAAATAAATATCCTTTGCCTAGAATCGATGATCTCTTTGATCAGTTGAAGGGAGCGTCAGTGTTCTCCAAAATTGATTTGAGATCTGGGTACCATCAGCTGAGGGTAAGAAGTGAAGATGTTCCTAAGACTGCTTTTCGGACCAGGTATGGGCATTATGAGTTTTTAGTTATGCCTTTTGGTCTAACGAATGCACCTGCAGCTTTTATGGATTTGATGAATAGGGTGTTTAGGCCCTATTTGGATCAGTTTGTAGTGGTCTTCATTGATGATATACTGGTGTATTCGCGGAATGAAGAGGAGCATGATATGCATCTGCGGATTGTGTTGCAGATTTTGAGAGAGAATCAGTTATTTGCCAAATTGTCGAAGTGTGAGTTCTGGTTGGATCAAGTTGCTTTTCTCGGACATATTGTTTCTGCAGAAGGCATCAGAGTTGATCCGAGCAAAGTTGAAGCCATTTTAAATTGGAGTCCACCCAAGTCTGTGACAGAGATTAGAAGTTTTCTGGGTTTGGCAGGCTATTACCGACGGTTTGTGAAAGGGTTTTCTTTGATAGCTACTCCACTCACCAGATTACTTCGAAAGGGAGTGAGATTTGTGTGGACAGATCAGTGTCAGGCTAGTTTTGAGCAGTTGAGAGAGTTGTTGACTCAAGCGCCTGTTCTTACTTTACCTGTTGAAGGCAAACCATATGTGATCTACAGTGATGCTTCACATAGAGGTTTGGGGTGTGTATTGATGCAGGAAGGGAAAGTTATAGCTTATGCATCTCGACAGTTGAAACCACATGAGCTTAACTATCCGACCCATGATTTAGAATTGGCTGCCATTGTGTTTGCATTAAAGATTTGGCGCCACTATCTGTTTGGGGAGAAATGTTTCATCTACACTGATCACAAGAGTTTGAAGTATTTGGGTGTCCAGAAAGAACTCAATCTTCGTCAGAGGAGATGGTTAGAATTGATTAAAGACTACGACTGCTTGATTGACTATCATCCAGGTAAAGCAAATGTTGTTGCTGATGCCTTGAGTCGGAAGTCTTTAGCTGGTTTAACTGTTTACTCGCTCTCGTTGCTTGTTGAGTTGAGAGCATTGCATGCCAGTTTTGTACCTTGTGTTGATGGTGCATTATTGGCACAGTTGCAATTAAAGCCGATTTTGTTAGATCAGATCAAAGAAGCTCAGTTGGCCGATAAGAAGATTCAGAAGATTTTTTCAGATTGCAAGAATGGGAAGACTAGAGATTTTGTTGTGAAAGATGATGGGAGTCTCTGGTTTAAGAACCGATTGTGTGTACCCGATGATGCTGATTTGAAAAGAGTCATTTTAGAAGAAGCTCATCAGTCAATGTTTGCTATGCATCCGGGTAATACGAAGATGTATCATGATTTGAGACAGCATTATTGGTGGATTGGTTTGAAGAGAGACATTGCTGAGTTTGTATCGAAATGTCTCACTTGTCAGAAGGTTAAAGCAGAGCATCAAGTTCCAACCGGGTTGCTTCAACCATTGTCAGTGCCAGAATGGAAGTGGGAAAGAGTGACAATGGATTTTGTGTCTGGTTTGCCATTGACACAAAAGAAGCATGATGCTATATGGGTGATTGTGGATAGATTGACTAAGACAGCTCATTTCCTTCCGGTTCGAATGGATTACTCTTTGGAGAGATTGGCTGAGCTGTATATCCATGAGATTGTGAAACTGCATGGTGTTCCAACTTCTTTAGTGTCTGATCGAGATCCCAGGTTTACTTCCAGATTTTGGAAGAGTTTGCATAGTGCTTTAGGTTCTCGACTGCACTTCAGCACTGCTTTTCATCCACAGACGGATGGACAGTCAGAGAGGGTGATACAGATTATTGAGGACATGTTGAGAAGCTGTGTCATCGATTTCTCTGGAAGTTGGGATAGGTTTTTACCTCTTGTGGAGTTTGCTTACAACAACAGTCACCAATCCAGCATTGGTATGGCACCGTTTGAAGCATTGTATGGCAGACGGTGTAGGACACCTCTTTGTTGGAATGAGCTTGGAGATAATAAGTTGGTTGGTCCTGATTTGATTCAAGAAACTGAAGATAAAGTAAAGTTGATTCGAGGCAGGTTAAAAGCAGCTTCAGACCGACAGAAGTCTTATGCAGATCTAAAAAGGAGAGATATAGAGTTTGATGTTGGAGATAAGGTATTTCTGAAAGTGTCTCCTTGGAAGAAAATTTTGAGGTTCGGTCGGAAAGGAAAATTGAGTCCTCGTTTCATTGGGCCGTATGAAGTGTTAGAAAGAGTTGGGCCAGTGGCGTATCGACTTGCTTTGCCACCTGAGTTGGATCGTATTCATAATGTATTCCATGTTTCTATGTTGAGGAGATATAGGTCGGATCCATCTCATGTGTTGCCATTTGAGTCTATTGAAGTGAGCCCAGATTTGACATTTGAAGAGGAACCAGTTGCTATCTTGGCACGAGAAGTGAAAGAGTTAAGGAACAAGAGAGTGCCATTGGTGAAGATTCTTTGGAAGAATCATGCAAAAGAAGAAGCGACTTGGGAAAGTGAGCATACCATGCGAGAGCAGTATCCGCAATTGTTTCAGCTTTGATATCAGGTAATTTCGAGGACGAAATTTTCTTTTTAGAGGGGGAGAATTGTAATATCCTCATTTATGCCCTAGAAGTTTTGAGTATGTTGTTGTTATTGTGGTTGTTGATATATATATTGGGAAGTGAATGTTTGTGCATATATGTGTTAAATTGTAAGAGAAAAGAAATGGGAAGAGAATGTATATGTATATGTGTTTTGGAGAAGAAATTTAGGGTTTAGAGACAAATGTATATGTTGTTTATATGATGATATAATTAACATATACATTGGTCAAATGAAGAGTCAAGGTGATGGTTAAGTGGAAGAAGATATTTTTGGTTGTTAATGAAATTACTATAAAGGGCTTATATGAGACAAAGAGTTAGTTATATGGTTAAGGGTGTTTTGGTAATTTTCCTTGTAAGATGCATGGTGGAGATTAAAAGAAGAAAAGGTGTTTGACTTGTGCATTTTCTTCTTTCTTTCTTGAAGTGGCCGGATTCTCCATAGACAAAGAGAGAAAGAGAGGTGATCTTGAGGTTTGAAGCATTTTGAAGAAAGAAACAAGGGTTTTGGTTAAAGATTTGTAGATTTCTTCATTTGAGGTAAGATCTTTTCTTTAATTTCTTCAATTCTTTTGAAGTGGTGTGAGAAAGGAATTAGGGTTTGTTGGTTTGATGATGAGAAGTTGAGTTGGTGAAGGTGTTGGAAGTGATTGTGTTGAGTAAGAGTTGTGTTTAGTGAAATTGTTTCTGTTTTACAATTAGTAAAGGCTGTGATTTGTATGATTTTTAATTAATTATAGAAAAATGTTCTTGAAGTGAATTTTTGATATGTTGTGCCTCTATGAGTGTAGAATGACTGAAAAATATGTTGATTCGATTTTGGAATGGTTATGAGTTTAGAAAGATTATTTTCATTAGACCTGTTCCAGCAGGTACCTTAACTGGGACAGCTATATTTCGTGATTTTTAATAAAATGTAGAAAAATCATATCCAATCGAATTTTGGATATGTTGTTGCTTAGTGAGTCTAGTATTTGAGAAAAATAATTTGGAACCACGTTGATTGAATTTGATTTATGGAATTCACAAAGTTCAGAACTGCTGCCAGGATGCAGGGCAATTGGGGCAGTCTGGTTAGGTGAACTATTTGACCAAGATTTTGTGTTCAGTTTGATCTGAAATTTTAAAGGGATGATTTTAAGATACAAAACTAAATTCTGTAAAAATTTTAGAATTTTTAGTCAAGTAGATTATTTTATACAATTTTTCAAAATAAGGATAAAATGGAGTTTAAAACCAGAATGTACTATTTATGGTTAGGGTTTTAATTCTTTGTTCTTTTTGCATTGCTTTGGTTTTCCAAAGGTAGGTTGGTCCTTAAACCTAACCCTAAACACTTTAAACACACTTGAATCAATGAATGTTATAATCAATTGTTCTTTGCCCTAATTGCATTGTTGAGATTGAACAATGTTATGTTGTGCATTGTGAATGGTAATGTGTTTCATGAGTAATGTGGTATGAAATGTTGATATTTATGAATGATGCTATGTGAGATATAATGTGATCATGGATGAGATATATATATATATATACTTGAATAATGAGATGTTATATTGTGAAATGAAATGTGAAGCCATTGTTATTGGCTAAGATGATGTAATTGAAAGAAAGAAGGCATGTTTGCCTAAATGTGATGAGAATTGAGAATGGAAATGAATTGTTTGTTTAATATGTTATTCAGTTTCAGAGTTCTGGATTTGGGTGGCATGCCTAAGAAATGATGACAGGTAACAGTCTTGCCGGGTTGAGGACCTCCTCATAGGTGTTGAGTTGATGGTCCAAGAGACTGGGTCTGTTACACTATGAGATATATGATTTGTAACAGTCTTGCCGGGTTGAGGATCTCCTCATATGTGTTGAGTTGATGATCCAAGAGACTGGGTCTGTTACACTTGCCTACGGGCGTGATTATTGTGACTATGAACCAAAGCAGTAACTCTGAACTCTGAATATCGTATTAAATACTTGTTGGGCCCATAGGTGTCAGGGTTATATGAATGTCCTAAATAATGTTATGAGTTAATGAAATGAGATGTTGGTTATTGAGTATGATTGATTAATGTTGAATGTGGAAAGATGTTGAAATGTGGTATGCTCATATGACTATGATTTGTGAAATGCATAATTATGTGGTTAACTTTATATTTATGATATTGATCTTATCAATAACATATGTGGCATTGCATTACATTAAAGCATACCATTAGCATGTTTTATGTTACTAAGCCGTTGGCTTAGCGCGAATGTGATTCTTCGCGCAGGTGACAAGGAAGAACCAGAGAGTTCCTCTAGGCCGAGTCGAGCCTAGATTTTGAAGATTGAATAGTGGGCTTTAAGATCGAAGACTGACTGCCAAACATGTATAAATTTTATGTGTTGTAAAACTTGAGTTTTGATGTATATGAATTTGTAAATATTGTTACTTTCCGTTGCATAGTGAACAAAGATTTTATCTGCTGTATTTCATAATAAACCTTTACTTTATTTTGTACTAGAAGTGTAAATCCTTTTTGCAGGTTGTAGTTGAGGTTATAAGGGGGATTTATTGGAAGTGTACTGAGAATGATTTTGTTTGCATTGGTTTGTGTAAAAATGTTTTCAAAAATTAAAAAAAAAACCAGTTTTGTCGACACTTGGGATTGAATTTTTAGGCAAAACTATGGCAAAATTTCTATAAAAATCGGAACAAAAATTTGACTAAGTAAAAGTGGTAGCAACATTAGGATAGGGTGGCGCCTCTACTCAGCTTACACACGTAGGTCGGGAAGGGGTGTTACAATTCCAACTCATTTGTTTTAATTCAAGAGTAAAAATCAGCGGAACAGGGATAAATTTTCAAAGCTCCTTTAATTAGAATTATTTTTTATTTATTTATTTTTATTTATATTTATTTATTTGTTTTTTTAGACAACTCAAGGGTTAGAAACTTAAGGGTCATACTAAGTCTGACTCAAGAATATAAGGAATTATAACATGCTAAAAAATGTAACTAAGGTTTTAAACTTCAGATGTGTCCAATTTCCATCAATCCACTACCTAATTATAGCTGTTACAATCGATCCTCAGTAATTGATCAAGATCACTAAGTTAACCTCAACAAGAAATTGTCATTTAGGAAATCATAAATTAATTAAACATATAAAGGGGAACCATCTCAATTCACACTTATTACAACAATCTAGCTTCCTTAAATCCAAAAACAATTTGCAGAAATTAATTGAGACAAATGAATCAAATAGAAAGAATGAAATAATAAAAACTCAATCAAGAAAGTATACCTCTCCCCCACACTTAAGATGCACATTGTCCTCAATGTGTGTGCAAAACAAGAAATAATGAAGAGAGAAAAAAACTGCCCTTCCATGTCCATGAATGGATAAATATGAGTATGGTGCTAAGAATATGGTGAAGGTGAATTTGCTTCAAAACAAAAATTTAAAATGCAAAAACAAGGTTAAGACATAAATAAATGAAATAAACAAACAAAAGAAATAGTTCGGAAAGAAAATAACAATTATCCAAAAGGAATAAAAAATAAAGAAACATAAAAAGGATATTAAATAAGCAAAGAAATGAAAATAAAATAAAATAAAAATGTGTGCTAGTCTCATCATCGGAGACATCAACTAGAGGTGCAGGTACAGGAGCAGGCGCAGGGGCAGCTGGCTGGTATGGTGGAGGTGGTGGTTGCGAAGGGTGAAACCCTTGATACCGCCAGAACTCTAACATTGATTGCTCCAGCCATTGTCGTCTCAAGATCTCGTGATCCAGCTGGGCTTGGAAAGAATTAGTCTGGTCAAGTATGAACTGCTGCAGCTGGTCCTGCTGGGTTAAGATCTTATTCTGATTTAGCTCGATATTCCCTATCTTCCCTTCAATCCTACAAATCTGATGCTCTAAATCTGTGGGTTTCCTGTCATCATCCCACTCAACATTAACTGATTGACGCCAATCCTGGAATGCAGGAGTCTGGACAAAAGAAGGTCCAGCAAAAGAAGAAGGTGCAGCAGTGGAAGAAGGCCCAGCAGTAGCGGTCGAAGGCCCAGCGGCAGTGGATGAACCCAAAAAATCTGACGGTGGAGGTGGTGGTATATCCGAAGGAGGAGCAAAAGGAGCTGCCTCTGGTATATCTGAATACATAGGAGTTGCTTGCAGCCCAGCTACCTTCTCCCAGTTCAGTCTCTTTAATGTGTCCATACCCAACAACTTGGGCATACCATCCACCGTCATAGGGAGGCAGCCATCTAACACACCCAGGCAACGAACGAGTCTTGCGACATATATGCCACCGTGTAAAGTACCTGATGCTCCCTTTTTAGACTGCTTATAGAAAAAATGTGTGATGGCGTGTGCAACATTGCACCGGGTCTTTTGTACCATGCAGTGTAGGAAAAACAGATCTCGCAAGCTTACCACCCCTGTGCTACTCAGCCGAGCTGTAAGAGTGTGAACTAATAGGTTGTGCACCACTTGGTAGGGGAAAGACTCAAAGTTGGATGCCTTAGAAACCTTGGGTTGATATTTATCGACAGTGGGTGCAAAGGTCCGCCAAACCCGAGGAGGAGTAACCTCATACTAGAAAAAATCCAGCTCGGAGTTAAGATAATCAAAGGTTTGTACCTCCTCTTCAGTATATAACCCGAGATGCACTTCATGGTCATTTATGCTCATGTTGAATCTCTGCCCTCCCAGTCTGAATTTAATTGTTGGCTCAGTAATTGAAACCTTGGTCTTCTGGAACTGAAAGGTGCAGTAAAATTCTAGTGTCAGCTCTCGATAGGAAGGCTCATTGATGGAGAATAGTTGGTCCCACTATAATATCCCAATGTGTGCCCTAGAAGTTTGGATATAATTTTTGTTTGTTTGAATTATGTGTATATGTTATGTTGATAAGAAAAGAAATTGAAAAGAGAATGTTTATGTATGGTTTAAAAAGGAAAGTAATGTGTAGAGAGAAAGTGTATATGTTGGGTATATGGTTATATATATAACATATACATTAGTCAAAAGGGATGGTCAATGGAAGAGGATATTTACTTGTGATATGTGAAATTACTTAAATGGGCATATAAGTGACAAAGGTTAAGTTAATTGGATGAGGGCATTTAGGTAATTGCTTTGTTAGAATTGCTTGGTGGAGATTTAAAGAAGAAGAGAAGTTTGACTTATGTTTATTTTTCTTTTCTTCTCATTTGCTGGCTGGCCATCCCTTAGCAAGAGAGCAAAGTGAGATTTGTTTATTCCAAGTTTCAAATTGAAGGAAGAATCAAAGGATTAAGTTGGAGATTTGTGGAATTTCATCAATTTTGGTAAGTACTCTCTTGTAGTCCTTTGTTATTTATGAAGTTGTGTTTGAAGTGAGTTTTGATTTGATGGGATTATAATTTGGTGTGGTTGAGATGTGTTTATATGTGTTGAAATTGATTGTAAGATAAATTGGTGTTGGTTTTGGTTTGAGGATGGTAAGTTAAGTGGATGTTGGTATTGGAAGAATAAGAATGATGTTGGTTTTAGGGTTTTGAAGTGGTATGTGTTTAAATGTGTTGTTAATGCTTTGTTAATGAAAATATTGTGATGAATATGTAAAATAAGTGTTAATGACATTGTTTATATCCATTTCAATGAGGTTATGTTGTGCACAATGTGTCTAAATGCAATTAAAAGAGTTTTGGCCATATTTAGGGTTTTTGTTCATGAGAGACACGGCCAAACCAAGGAAGAGACACGGCCAAGACTTAAGATTTTGGGAGACACGGCCAAGTTTAATGAAATTTGGCCGTGTTGGATGAATTTTGGAGAGACACGGCCACTGGCTTGGCCGTGTCCCTTGACTGTGTTTGCCACTGCTTGATTTTTGTTGAGAGACACGGCCGTGTCCCTTGCCCGTGTCTGCCTCGGCTTGATTTGGTGTTGAGAGACACGGCCACAAGCTTGGCCGTGTCCGTTGAGGGTGTTAGCTACTGTGATGGTTCTTGGCTTTTCTCACATTGCTTTGATTCTTCAAAGGTCTTTTGTACCTAAACCTCAAAATAAACACTTTTAAAACAAAGAATGACCTAAACGAATATGTGTGGAACATGCATTCATATAATGTTGAGATTTTAAAACACATTTGATGATAATGATGATGCACATGATACTATATGAACAATGTTATGTTATATGCATTGTGAATGGTAACGTGTTATATGAATTATGTATTTTGGGAATGTTATATCAATGATGCTATATGTACAATATGAAGTGAGATATGATATGATATGAGGCCATTGTGATTGGCTATGATAACTCAAATATGATGTGAAGCCATTGTGATTGGCTATGATGATTCAATTGAAGACATAAGGCATGTTTGCCTAATTGATGATGAGATTTGAGAATGAATTGTGTGTCTAATGTGTTATTCATTTTCAGAGTTTTGTTGTTGGTGGCATGCCTAATGGTAACAATCTCTTGAAGTTAGGTTGGATTGAATCCTTGACGCCTAATTGAGATGTTACAACCCTTGAAGCTAGGTTGGGTTGGTTCTTGAAGCCAAGTTGGGTTGATACATAGCATGCTTTGTTCCCCTTGAAGCTTGGTTGAACCTAATCCTTGAAGCCTAGTTGGGTCTATGATAATGATAAATGTGATATCAAAACCAAAGCATTAACTCTGAAAATTGAATGGCATATTAGTGTGTTTTGGGCCCATGCTTGTCTTTGTATTTAACGTGATTCTTGAATAGTGAAATTAATGGAACTATGAAGATGTAATATGAATGTTGTTATGACATTTAACAAAGTATGATGTGAAATTATGATATGCTTATATGAGTATGGTTTATGAAATATAAAGGTGTGATGTTAGTTTTCCACTTATGATATTATCTTTATGATTTAGTTGTGTGACATTGCATTGCCTTAAAGTATAATGTTAGTATACTATGTACTACTAAACCGTTGGCTTAGCGCGATAGTGTTTGATCGCGCAGGTGACAGAGTTGAACCTGAGAGCTCCTCGAGACCAAGTGAGATTAGGCATTGAGGATTTTTCTTTTGGGACTTAAAGATCAGAGAAGAGCTGCCAATCATGTATATATTCTATGTTTTGTAAACTTTGATTTATAACATATTTGTAATAACTTCCGCTGTGAATTATTAAACATTTTATATATAGTGTCTTTTGGATTTCTTTTATTTGTTTGAGATTGGTTTCACTTATTTACAAAGATATTTGTTGTGTCTTTTTAAACCGTGGCATTTTCTATATTCAGTATACGTATATTACGATCGTTTAAGCATGCTTGGTACGTATACAGGGTATAGAGGTGTTACAATTGTAATATCCCAATGTGTGCCCTAGAAGTTTGGATATAATTGTTGTTTGTTTGAATGTTGTGTATATGTCATGTTGATAAGAAAAGAAATTGAAAAGAGAATGTTTATGTATTGTTTAAAAAAAGAAAGTAATGTGTAGAGAGAAAGTGTATATGTTGGGTATATGGTTATATATATAACATATACATTAGTCAAAAGGGATGGTCAATGGAAGAGGATATTTATGTGTGATATGTGAAATTACTTCAATGGGCATATAAGTGACAAAGGTTAAGTTAAATGGATGAGGGCATTTAGGTAATTGCTTGGCTAGAATTGCTTGGTGGAGATTTAAAGAAGAAAAGAAGTTGACTTGTGTTTATTTTTCTTTTCTTCTCATTTGTGTGCCGGCTATCCAAGAAAAGAGAGAGCAAGAGAGGTGTTCTAAATGCTAGAATCAAATTGAAGGAAGAATCAAAGGACTAAGTTGGAGATTTGTGAAATTTCTTCATTTAAGGTAAGTACTCTCTTGTTTTCCTTTGTTATTTTAAAGTGGTGTTTGAGGTGATTTATGAATTGTTGATTGTATGAATAGGTGTGTTTGAGATGTGTTTATAAGTGTTAAAATTGATTGTAAGTTAAAAGGTTGAATTGGTGTTAGTTTTGGTTTGAAAATGGTTAGTTAAGGGTGATGTTTGGTTTTAGGGTTTTAAAGTGGTAAGTGATTGATTGTATGGTTAATATAGTGTTAATGTGAATATTGTGATGAATATGTAAAATATGTGTTAATAACATTGATTATATCCATTTGAATGAGGTTAAGTTGTGTATAATGTGTTCTTGATTCAATTAGAAGAGTTTTGGCTATGTTTAGGGTTTATGCATGAGAGACACGGCCAAACCTAAGTAGAGACACGGCCAAAACTAAATATTTTTGGGAGACACGGCCAAGTCTATGGAAATTTGGCCGTGTTGGATGATTTTTGGAGAAGACACGGTCGTGTCCCTTGCCCATGTTTGCTTCTGTTGCTTTTGGTTGAGAGACGCGGCCACAAGCTTGGCCGTGTCCCTTGAGTGTGTTGGCCACAGTGATTTTTTCCTTTCTCTTCTTACATGATTGAGATTGAACTTACATTTGATAATGCATATGATACTATATGAACAAAGTTATGTATTATGTGCATGATGAATCTTGTGAATGGTAATGTGTTATGTAAATAATGTACTTTGAAATGTTATACCAATGATGCTATATGTATAATATAAATTGAGATATGAAATGATATGAAGCCATTGTGATTGGCTATGATGAATCATTTGAAAGACATAAGGCATGTTTGCCTAATTGATTATGAGAATGGAGAATGGAATTGATAATGAGATAATAAATGAATTGTGTGTCTAATATGTTATTCATTTTCAGAGTTTTGTTGTTGGTGGCATGCCTAATGGTAACAATCTCTTGAAGTTAAGTTGGATTTGATCCTTGAAGCCTAATTGAGATGTTACAACCCTTGAAGCTAGGTTGGGTTGGTTCTTGAAGCCAAGTTGGGTTGATACTTAGCATGCTTTGTTCCCCTTGAATCTTAGTTGAACCTAATCCTTGAAGCCTAGTTGGGTATATGATAATGATAAATGTGATAACAAAACGAAAGCATTAACTCTGAAAATTGAATGGCATATTAGAGTGTTTTGGGCCCATGCTTGTCTTTGTATATAATGTGATTCTTGAATGGTAAAATCAATGGAACTATGAAGATGTAATATGAATATTGTTATGACATTGAATGTAGTATGATGTGGTAATGTGATGTGCTTCTATGTGTATGGTTTATGAAATATAAAGGTATGATGTTAGCTTTTCACTTATGATTTTAACTTTATGATTTAGATGTGTAACATTACTTTGCCTTAAAGTATAATGCTGGTGTATTTTGTACTACTAAGCCGATCGCTTAGCGCGATAGTGTTTGATCGCGCAGGTGACAGAGTTGAACCTGAGAGCTCCTCGAAACCAAGTGAGACTAGACATTGAGGATTTTTCTTTTGGGACTTAAAGATCAGAGAAGAGCTGCCAATCATGTATATATTATATGTTTTGTAAACTTTGATTTATAACATATTTGTAATAACTTCCGCTGTGAATTATTAAACATTTTATATATAGTGTCTTTTGGATTTCTTTTATTTGTTTGAGATTGGTTTCACTTATTTACAAAGATATTTGTTATGTCTTTTTAAACCGTGGCATTTTCTATATTCAGTATACGTATATTACGTTCGTTTAAGCATGCTTAGTACGTATACAGGGTATAGAGGTGTTACAACAATTGTTTTGGTATCAGAGCCTAGGTTTGAGATTCTCAACCTAGGTCAAGTGTAAGAAAAAGAGTGTTTTGATTTTAAAACATGGATTTTTGAATAACATACATGTTTGGCATTGGCAGTCTCTGATCTTTAATGAGAGGTATTCTGCTGTGTTTGCAGATATAGGTTGTGATGGATTCTCACTCACGTCAGTCAGTCGAGGGTAGTGCTGAGAGTATAGCTCCTCATGAGATTATAGAGGGAGCTAGAGTGGATAGTGCTGGAGAGGTACCTGCTTCTGTGTCGGGGAGACCAGCTGGTGAGGAGGTTCCGCCAGGTTGGTTTAGGCATGTGATTGATTTGTTGAGGCAAGCACCAGTAAAACCACCACCACCGCCCCCACAGTCTTTAGTATCAGTGAGACAGTATGATAAATTAAGGAAATATGGAGCAGAAGACTTCTTGGGTACTATTGATCCAGCTGTAGCTGAGCAGTGGCTAGATAAAGTACAGAGAATATTTGTTCAGTTGCAAGCCACTCCAGAGGAAAAGTTTGATTATGCAAGATCATTGTTGCAAAAGGTCGCATATGACTGGTGGAAGACAGTGCCCCATGCTATGGATGATCCACCAACATTGTCCTATGCTGATTTTCTAAGAGAGTTTGAATTGAAGTATACTCCTAGGGAGTACAAAGATGTGAAGAAAATGGAGTTTCTAAGCTTGAAGCAAGATCACCGGACTATGACAGAATATGAGTTAGAGTTTATCTGATTGAGCCAGTATGCTGGGGGTATTATATCTGATGAGATAGATAGATGCCGGAGATTTGAGGAGGGATTGAGGCCCTCTATCATGTGTTTGGTGGCTGGATCTAGATATCATGATTTTTCCCAGCTTGTGGCAGCAGCTAGGAGTGTGGAGAGAGCTCAAGGTATTGCTACTGCTTCTGAAGAAGAGATCAGGGTTAGAAGACCCCAGTTTGAGGCAGGGTCTTCGTCTGCAAAGAGAGGTAAAGGAAGTTTTATTCCTCGGGTTAGTAGGAGTCAGAGGCCAGCTGGTAGGTCAGTACAGTTTCAGAGGCAGAGATCTAGACCTACAGTTTCAGTGGCGAGTGCTCCGACCCCAGTGACTCAGAGATCCACCTTACCCATATGCATTCATTGTGGTAGGCCACATGGTGGTACTTGTTGGAAGACTGGTGTAGCAGGGGTATGTTTCAGATGTGGATCTCCCAATCATTTTGTGAGAGATTGTCCTGAGTGACAGGAGCAGATGTCAGTGGATACTGCAGCTTCCCGACCTAGTGTGAGTGGAGGTCGGGGAGGCAGAGGTTTCAGCAGAGGAGGCAGATCTGGGTTCAGTTCTAGAGGAGGTTCTACATCCAGGGAGAGTAGACCAGAGGAGGCTGGATCTTCTCAGAGGATTTATGTAATGCAGAGGCAACCAGATGCTTCGGTAGTCATAGCTGGTACTTTTTCTTTATTTGGTATTTCAGTACTTGCTTTGATTGATCCGGGTTCCACTCATTCATATATTTGTGCATCTGTTTTGCCTATGTCTGATGTGCATGTTGAATCCCTAGGATTTGATGTATTGGTGACAAATCCTTTAGGGCATAGTGTGATTGTTAGTAAAGTGCACCGAGATAGTGCAGTAATGGTGCAAGGTGAGGAGTTCCTTGGAGATCTAATTGAAATGCCTTTTAAGGAATATGATGTGATCCTACGCATGGACTGGCTATCTAGACATGGAGCTGTGGTAGATTGTAAAAAGAAAATTGTTATTTTGAGAACTGGTGATGGAAGAGAGGTGATAGTATCTAATGAGCAGGGACAGTTAGCATCCTTGTTTGTTTCAGCTGTTGCAGCTAGGAGATTGATTAGAAAAGGGTGTGATGCTTACCTTGCTTATGTTGTGGATACTAGAGTAAAGGGTTCTCAACTTGATAGTATACCCATAGTTGCAGAATTTCCAGATGTGTTTCCAGAGGAGTTACCAAGGTTGCCTCCTGAGAGAGAGGTGGAGTTCGGTATTGAATTATTGCCTGGTTCCACTCCTATCTCTATTACTCCTTACAGAATGGCACCTGCTGAACTGAGAGAGCTGAAGGTGCAGTTACAGGAGTTGCTGGATAAAGGGTTTGTTCGCCCTAGTGTTTCACCGTGGGGAGCTCCTGTCTTATTTGTGAAGAAGAAGGATGGTACTATGAGATTGTGTATCGATTATAGGCAATTGAACAAGGTGACTATTAAAAATAAATATCTTTTGCCTAGAATTGATGATCTCTTTGATCAATTGAAAGGTACAGCAGTGTTTTCCAAAATTTATTTGAGATCAGGGTACCATCAGTTGAGAGTCAGAGCTGAAGATGTTCCTAAGACCGCCTTTCGGACCAGGTATGGGCATTATTAGTTTCTAGTTATGCCTTTTGGTTAGACGAATGCACCTGCATTTTTTATGGATTTGATGAATAGGGTGTTTAGGCCCTATTTGGATCAGTTTGTAGTGGTCTTTATAGATGATATTTTGGTGTATTCGCGTAATGAGGAGGAGCATGATATGCATCTTCGGATTGTGTTACAAATTTTGAGAGAGAAGCAATTGTTTGCTAAACTATCGAAGTGTGAGTTTTGGCTTGATCAAGTAACTTTTCTTGGTCATATAGTTTCAGTAGGGGTATTAGAGTTGATCCGAGTAAAGTTGAAGCTATTTTGAATTGGAGTCCACCAAAGTCTGTGACTGAAGTTAGAAGTTTTCTGGGTTTGGCAGGCTATTACCGAAGGTTTGTGAAAGGATTTTCTTTGATAGCTACTCCACTTACCAGATTGCTTCGAAAGGGAGTTAGATTTGTGTGGACAGATCAGTGTCAGGCTAGTTTTGATCAGTTGAGAGAAGTGTTGACTCAAGCACCTGTTCTTACCCTACCTGTGGAAGATAAACCATATGTGATTTACAGTGATGCTTCACATAGTGGTTTGGATTGTGTTCTGATGCAAGAAGGTAAAGTGATAGCTTATGCTTCTTGACAGTTGAAACCGCATGAGCTCAATTATTCGACACATGATTTAGAATTGGCAGCCATTGTGTTTGCATTGAAGATTTGGCGACACTATTTGTATGGGGAGAAGTGTTTTATCTATACTGATCATAAAAGTTTAAAATATTTGGGTGTCCAAAAAGAGCTTCATCTTCGACAGAGGAGATGGTTGGAGTTGATTAAGGACTACGACTGTTTGATTGATTATCATCCTGGTAAGGCAAATGTTGTTGCTGATGCCTTGAGTCGAAAGTCTTTAGCAGGTTTGACTGTTTATTCGCTCTCGTTACTTGTTGAGTTGAGAGCGTTGCATGCTAGTTTTGTATCTTGTGATGATGGTGCATTGTTGGCACAGTTGCTATTGAAACCAGTGTTATTGGATCAGATTATAGAGGCTCAATTGGCTGATGAGAAGATTCAAAAGATTGTTTCAGATTGTCAAAATGGAAAGAGTCGAGATTTTATTGTGAAAAGTGATGGGAGTCTTTGGTTTAAAAACAGATTGTGTGTACCTGATGCTAATTTGAGAAGGATCATTTTAGAAGAAGCACATCAGTCAATATTTGCTATGCATCCGGGCAACACAAAAATGTATCATGATTTGAAGCAGTATTACTGGTGGTCCGGTATGTAGAGAGACATTGCGGAGTTTGTATCCAAATGTCTCACATGTTAGAGGGTAAAAGCTGAGCATCAAGTTCCAACAGGGTTACTTCAACCTTTAACAGTGCCTGAATGGAAATGGGATAGAGTAACCATGGATTTCGTATCTGGTCTGCCATTGACACAAAGAAAGCATGATGCTATTTGGGTGATTGTTGACAGGTTGACTAAGACAGCTCATTTTCTTCCGGTTCGGATGGATTACTCTTTGGAGAGGTTAGCTGAGCTGTATATCCATGAGATTGTGAAGCTGCATGGTGTTCCAATTTCTATAGTGTCTGATTGAGATCCCCGATTTACTTCCAGGTTTTGGAAGAGTTTACATGATGCATTGGGTTCTCGATTGCATTTCAGTACTGCTTTCCATCCTCAGACAGATGGGCAGTCTGAGAGGGTGATACAGATTATTGAGGATATGTTGAGAAGCTGTGTCATTGATTTCTCTCGAAGTTGGGATGGATTCTTACCACTTGTGGAATTTGCTTACAATAATAGTCATCAATCCAGCATTGGTATGGCACCATTCGAGGCATTGTATGGTAGACGGTGTAGGACACCTCTATGTTGGAATGAGCTTAGGGAAAGTAAGATAATTGGTCCTGATCTGGTTAAAGAAACTGAAGAGAAAGTGAAAATGATTCGAGATAGGTTGAAAACAGCTTCGGACCGACAGAAATCTTATTCAGATTTGAAGAGGAGAAACATTGAATATAATGTGGGAGATAAAGTATTTTTGAAGGTGTCTCCTTGGAAAAAGATCTTGAGGTTTGGTCGGAAAGGGAAATTGAGTCCTCGTTTCATTGGACCGTATGAAGTTTTGGAAAGAGTTGGGCCAGTTGCTTATCGGCTTGCTTTGCCACCTGAGTTGGAGAGGATCCATAATGTATTCCATGTTTCTATGTTGTGGAGATACAGATCGGATCCATCTCATGTGTTGCCAATTGAATCTATCGAAGTGAATCCAGATTTAACATTTGAAGAGGAACCAGTTGCTATCTTGGCACGTGATGTAAAAGCGTTGAGAAATAAGAAAGTGCCTTTGGTGAAGGTTCTTTGGAAGAATCATGCAAGAGAAGAAGCAACTTGGGAAAGTGAACAAACCATGCGAGATCAGTATCCTCAGTTGTTTCAGACTTGATATCAGGTAATTTTGAGGACGAAATTTCTTTTTAGAGGGGGAGAATTGTAATATCCCAATGTGTGCCCTAGAAGTTTGGATATAATTGTTGTTTGTTTGAATTATGTGTATATGTTATGTTGATAAGAAAAGAAATTGAAAAGAGAATGTTTATGTATGGTTTAAAAAGGAAAGTAATGTGTAGAGAGAAAGTGTATATGTTGGGTATATGGTTATATATATAACATATACATTAGTCAAAAGGGATGGTCAATGGAAGAGGATATTTATTTGTGATATGTGAAATTACTTAAATGGGCATATAAGTGACAAAGGTTAAGTTAATTGGATGAGGGCATTTAGGTAATTACTTTGTTAGAATTGCTTGGTGGAGATTTAAAGAAGAAGAGAAGTTTGACTTGTGTTTATTTTTCTTTTCTTCTCATTTGTTGGCCGGCCATCCCTTAGCAAGAGAGAAAAGTGAGATTTGTTTATTCCAAGTTTCAAATTGAAGGAAGAATCAAAGGATTAAGTTGGAGATTTGTGGAATTTCATCAATTTTGGTAAGTACTCTCTTGTTGTCCTTTGTTATTTGTGAAGTTGTGTTTGAAGTGAGTTTTGATTTGTTGGGATTATAATTTGGTGTGGTTGAGATGTGTTTATAAGTGTTGAAATTGATTGTAAGATAAATTGGTGTTGGTTTTGGTTTGAGGATGGTAAGTTAAGTGGATGTTGGTATTGGAAGAATAAGAATGATGTTGGTTTTAGGGTTTTGAAGTGGTATGTGTTTAAATGTGTTGTTAATGCTTTGTTAATGAAAATATTGTGATGAATATGTAAAATAAGTGTTAATGACATTGTTTATATCCATTTCAATGAGGTTATGTTGTGCACAATGTGTCTAAATGCAATTAAAAGAGTTTTGGCCATATTTAGGGTTTTTGTTCATGAGAGACACGGCCAAACCAAGGAAGAGACACGGCCAAGACTTAAGATTTTGGGAGACACGGCCAAGTTTAATGAAATTTGGCCGTTTTGGATGAATTTTGGAGAGACACGGCCACTGGCTTGGCTGTGTCCCTTGACTGTGTTTGCCACTGCTTGATTTTTGTTGAGAGACACGGCCGTGTCCCTTGCCCGTGTCTGCCTCGGCTTGATTTGGTGTTGAGAGACACGGCCACAAGCTTGGCCGTGTCCCTTGAGGGTGTTAGCTACTGTGATGGTTCTTGGCTTTTCTCACATTGCTTTGATTCTTCAAAGGTCTTTTGTACCTAAACCTCAAAATAAACACTTTTAAAACAAAGAATGACCTAAATGAATATGTGTGGAACATACATTCATATAATGTTGAGATTTTAAAACACATTTGATGATAATGATGATGCACATGATACTATATGAACAATGTTATGTTATATGCATTGTGAATGGTAACATGTTATATGAATTATGTATTTTGGGAATGTTATATCAATGATGCTATATGTACAATATGAAGTGAGATATGATATGTAACACCCCTTCCCGACCTACGTGTGTAAGCTGAGTAGAGGCGCCACCCTATCCTAATGTTGCTACCACTTTTACTTAGTCAAATTTTTGTTCCGATTTTTATAGAAATTTTGCCATAGTTTTGCCTAAAAATTCAATCCCAAGTGTCGACAAAACTGGTTTTTTTTCTAATTTTTGAAAACATTTTTACACAAACCAATGCAAACAAAATCATTCTCAGTACACTTCCAATAAATCCCCCTTATAACCTCAACTACAACCTGCAAAAAGGATTTACACTTCTAGTACAAAATAAAGTAAAGGTTTATTATGAAATACAGCAGATAAAATCTTTGTTCACTATGCAACGGAAAGTAACAATATTTACAAATTCATATACATCAAAACTCAAGTTTTACAACACATAAAATTTATACATGTTTGGCAGTCAGTCTTCGATCTTAAAGCCCACTATTCAATCTTCAAAATCTAGGCTCGACTCGGCCTAGAGGAACTCTCTGGTTCTTCCTTGTCACCTGCGCGAAGAATCACATTCGCGCTAAGCCAACGGCTTAGTAAGATAAAACATGCTAATGGTATGCTTTAATGTAATGCAATGCCACATATGTTATTGATAAGATCAATATCATAAATATAAAGTTAACCACATAATTATGCATTTCACAAATCATAGTCATATGAGCATACCACATTTCAACATCTTTCCACATTCAACATTAATCAATCATACTCAATAACCAACATCTCATTTCATTAACTCATAACATTAACCCTGACACCTATGGGCCCAACAAGTATTTAATACGATATTCAGAGTTCAGAGTTACTGCTTTGGTTCATAGTCACAATAATCACGCCCGTAGGCAAGTGTAACAGACCCAGTCTCTTGGATCATCAACTCAACACATATGAGGAGATCCTCAACCCGGCAAGACTGTTACAAATCATATATCTCATAGTGTAACAGACCCAGTCTCTTGGACCATCAACTCAACACCTATGAGGAGGTCCTCAACCCGGCAAGACTGTTACCTGTCATCATTTCTTAGGCATGCCACCCAAATCCAGAACTCTGAAACTGAATAACATATTAAACAAACAATTCATTTCCATTCTCAATTCTCATCACATTTAGGCAAACATGCCTTCTTTCTTTCAATTACATCATCTTAGCCAATAACAATGGCTTCACATTTCATTTCACAATATAACATCTCATTATTCAAGTATATATATATATATATATCTCATCCATGATCACATTATATCTCACATAGCATCATTCATAAATATCAACATTTCATACCACATTACTCATGAAACACATTACCATTCACAATGCACAACATAACATTGTTCAATCTCAACAATGCAATTAGGGCAAAGAACAATTGATTATAACATTCATTGATTCAAGTGTGTTTAAAGTGTTTAGGGTTAGGTTTAAGGACCAACCTACCTTTGGAAAACCAAAGCAATGCAAAAAGAACAAAGAATTAAAACCCTAACCATAAATAGTACATTCTGGTTTTAAACTCCATTTTATCCTTATTTTGAAAAATTGTATAAAATAATCTACTTGACTAAAAATTCTAAAATTTTTACAGAATTTAGTTTTGTATCTTAAAATCATCCCTTTAAAATTTCAGATCAAACTGAACACAAAATCTTGGTCAAATAGTTCACCTAACCAGACTGCCCCAATTGCCCTGCATCCTGGCAGCAGTTCTGAACTTTGTGAATTCCATAAATCAAATTCAATCAACGTGGTTCCAAATTATTTTTCTCAAATACTAGACTCACTAAGCAACAACATATCCAAAATTCGATTGGATATGATTTTTCTACATTTTATTAAAAATCACGAAATATAGCTGTCCCAGTTAAGGTACCTGCTGGAACAGGTCTAATGAAAATAATCTTTCTAAACTCATAACCATTCCAAAATCGAATCAACATATTTTTCAGTCATTCTACACTCATAGAGGCACAACATATCAAAAATTCACTTCAAGAACATTTTTCTATAATTAATTAAAAATCATACAAATCACAGCCTTTACTAATTGTAAAACAGAAACAATTTCACTAAACACAACTCTTACTCAACACAATCACTTCCAACACCTTCACCAACTCAACTTCTCATCATCAAACCAACAAACCCTAATTCCTTTCTCACACCACTTCAAAAGAATTGAAGAAATTAAAGAAAAGATCTTACCTCAAATGAAGAAATCTACAAATCTTTAACCAAAACCCTTGTTTCTTTCTTCAAAATGCTTCAAACCTCAAGATCACCTCTCTTTCTCTCTTTGTCTATGGAGAATCCGGCCACTTCAAGAAAGAAAGAAGAAAATGCACAAGTCAAACACCTTTTCTTCTTTTAATCTCCACCATGCATCTTACAAGGAAAATTACCAAAACACCCTTAACCATATAACTAACTCTTTGTCTCATATAAGCCCTTTATAGTAATTTCATTAACAACCAAAAATATCTTCTTCCACTTAACCATCACCTTGACTCTTCATTTGACCAATGTATATGTTAATTATATCATCATATAAACAACATATACATTTGTCTCTAAACCCTAAATTTCTTCTCCAAAACACATATACATATACATTCTCTTCCCATTTCTTTTCTCTTACAATTTAACACATATATGCACAAACATTCACTTCCCAATATATATATCAACAACCACAATAACAACAACATACTCAAAACTTCTAGGGCATAAATGAGGATATTACATGATATGATATGAGGCCATTGTGATTGGCTATGATAACACAAATATGATGTGAAGCCATTGTGATTGGCTATGATGATTCAATTGAAGACATAAGGCATGTTTGCCTAATTGATGATGAGATTTGTGAATGAATTGTGTGCCTAATGTGTTATTCATTTTCAGAGTTTTGTTGTTGGTGGCATGCCTAATGGTAACAATCTCTTGAAGTTAGGTTGGATTGAATCCTTGAAGCCTAATTGAGATGTTACAACCCTTGAAGCTAGGTAGGTTGGTTCTTGAAGCCAAGTTGGGTTGATACTTAGCATGCTTTGTTCCCCTTGAAGCTTGGTTGAACCTAATCCTTGAAGCCTAGTTGGGTCTATGATAATGATAAATGTGATATCAAAACCAAAGCATTAACTCTGAAAATTGAATGGCATATTAGTGTGTGTTTGGGCCCATGCTTGTCTTTGTATTTAATGTGATTCTTGAATAGTGAAATTAATGGAACTATGAAGATGTAATATGAATGTTGTTATGACATTTAACAAAGTATGATGTGAAATTATGATATGCTTATATGAGTATGGTTTATGAAATATAAAGGTGTGATGTTAGTTTTCCACTTATGATATTATCTTTATGATTTAGTTGTGTGACATTGCATTGCCTTAAAGTATAATGTTAGTATACTATGTACTACTAAGCCGTTGGCTTAGCGCGATAGTGTTTGATCGCGCAGGTGACAGAGTTAAACCTGAGAGCTCCTCGAGACCAAGTGAGATTAGACATTGAGGATTTTTCTTTTGGGACTTTAAGATCAGAGAAGAGCTGCCAATCATGTATATATTCTATGTTTTGTAAACTTTGATTTATAACATATTTGTAATAACTTTCGCTGTGAATTATTAAACATTTTATATATAGTGTCTTTTGGATTTCTTTTATTTGTTTGAGATTGGTTTCACTTATTTACAAAGATATTTGTTGTGTCTTTTTAAACCGTGGCATTTTCTATATTCAGTATATGTATATTACGATCGTTTAAGCATGCTTGGTACGTATATAGGGTATAGAGGTGTTACACCCACCCTGGTTGATTAATCAATTCTCGAATAACTACTGTAATATTAGCTAGTTCCATAGCATCCCAATCTAAAACACGAGGTGGGGACCATTCTTTGTTACCAAAAAGTTTGAATTGCCTCCTTTCCTCTGCATTCGAAAATCTAAGGCATTTGTGGGTGGCTAGAAATTTAGAAGTTGGACGTGTAGCGGATTGGCTGGAACTGCCTTCCCCTCGTGCACGCTTGGTGGGAAGCTGGGAAGATGATTGTTTGCGAGGGCCCATTGTCGGTTAGTCTGCAAAATAAACCAAAAAAAAACCTCAATAACAACAAAAGTATAGCACGACACAAAACAACCATAAAAGACCGACACAAAGTTACTGAAATGCCGACATTATAACGATGAAGCATAATGTATATTCCAATAAAAGCAATGCTAACAGCCAATATAAACCAAATGTAATCGACCTATAGCAACACATACTAAATCAACCAAAAGCCACAAACCAATTCGAACGACGGCAATAACAATACCACAATAAAGGCAATTCCCACAATAACAATACCATTTTCCAAAAATAACGAGTAACTAGAACCCAACAAGCAAAACAAGCAATATATAACTCAAACATAAACTAATTCAAAAGTAAACAAACGCCGAATCAAAACGGAATAAAAAACAAACAAAAGCAAAATTAATCAAATGTCGCAAAAATTATGATAAATAAAAATACAGCAAAATAAAGCAAACACATCATATATCTTACAACTTCAAGGCAAAGACAAGAAAATAAAAGGAATGCAAATGAAAAACAAAAGAAAAATGAAAGAAATCCAACAAAAATCACAAAAATTGATATTTCGTACCTGAAAAATCAAAAATCGCGTGGAACGAGCAAATTCAATGGAAATCGAGCAAATTCACGCAAATAATGCAAGCTGGGAGTGAGAATCTCTCCTAAAGTGAGTGGATGTGTGAATGCGACGGTGGGTGTGCAAGAAAGTTGAGAGAAAATGAGAAAGAAAACTGAAATTTGCGTGAAAAATGGCGGTGGTTGTAACAACCCTATACCCCATATAAGCACTATACATATACTTGGTATACATACAATGCGTATATAAAGTATAAGAATGTCACTTTTAGTTTCTATTTAAAAATCTTTATCCGAATTTAAGCAACATTATGTTAATTTTAAGAAATATTTATAAAAATCATAATTCTTATCAAAAAGTGAGTCATAACTAAAATCATACATGTATGCATCACCTTCTAGTTGGTCTCGAGACGCTCTTACCCTTCTCGTGGCATAGCAGCTAGGCAACCCGAACATCCGCATAAATACCTGCACAATTACACCACCGCGCTAAGCCCGAGAGCTTAGTAGTACAAATAAATATTAAAATATACCTTACAGAATAATCATACCTCATGTTTTTAGCATTATGTTCTATTGTTTGTTTATCCCGATATTCCTTTCTCAAAGCATTCTTCATGTAATATCACTAATCTCATAAATCAGATACATCATTACATAAAATATTCACAACACAATACTTACCCTTTTTATCTCATATACACATATATAAACATCATTTCAACAAAACATTATTTAATGACCTATCCAAACCTTTATGAAAACAATTCCCACAAATTTCACATTCACATACATTTTACACATCATACAACCTTTTCATGAACTCATATCTCAACAAAGCTTCTCAAGCTATATTCACTTTCAATATATCAATACACACATTACAAAATCATACTTCATAACCTTGTATTATTCACAATTCATTAAACATAAATCATATTTCCATCAAAAGCATTTGTAGATCTCATTATTCATTTATTTCAACATTTGGATATCATATCGACAACAACGATAGACTCGGGCCCAAAAAGACACTAATATGTTATTCAAAGTTCAGAGTTACTGCTTGGGTTCATAATCATAATCATCAAGCCCGTAGGCATCATATATATATATATATCTCTATCCATGGATAGCGTAACAGACCCAGTCTCTTGGATCATCAACTCGGCTATCCGAGGAGATCCTCAACCCGGCAAGACTGTTACTCCAATTCACATTTCATATTATATCAAGTAACAGACCCAGTCTCTTGGATCTCAATTCATCTCAGTTTGAAGAGATCCTCAACCCGGCAAGACTGTTACATTTTCACATTTTCTAGGCATGCCACCCAAATCCAGAACTCTGAAAATTGAATCAACATATTAGACACCAAATCTTTTCATTCTCATTTCATTCTCAATTAAATTTTCATAGCCAATAACAATGGCTTCATATCTCCTTTGAATCAACATAGCCAATCACAATGGCTTCATATCATATCATGTCTCAAATCACATTTCAAGTTTCATCATTGATATATGCAACATCAATTACATTACTAAACAAACATATCATAAATCAATCATACCATATAGGCATGCTTCAATCATAACATTAAAGTAATTCATCATCAATGATCTCATTATATTCCACATTATACACAACATGCCATTATTCATATGCATCTTCAATCTACATATAGCACAATACAATTCATAAGATTGACAATGCATAAAGCATAACATGGTTCATATAATATCAACATTATCATCAAATCATATTGATCAATTCAATTCATCACTCAAGTATACATATACATAACAATTTACTTTATTCATGGATTTAGAGTCTTCCATATACATTTGGTTGGATCATTATTATTTTAAGTATGTTTAGGTACAAAAGACACTTGAAGATCCAACAATGTTTGAAGACCAAATAACAAACACATTTGCAAACACCCTCAAGGGACACGGCCAAGCTTGTGGCCGTGTCTCCCAATATAAACATCCAGTAGCCAACACGCCCAAGGGACACGGCCAAGCTTGTGGCCGTGTCACTCAACACCAATTCAAGCAGTAGCAAACACGGGCAATGGACATGGCCAAGCCTGTGGCCGTGTCTCTCAACACAACAATTCAGTATTAGACACGGGCAAGGGACACGGCCGTGTCTCTCATCACAACTTAGGCAGTGGCAAACACGGTCAAGGGACACGGCCAAGCCAGTGGCCGTGTCTCTCCAAAACTCATCCAACACGGCCAAATTTGCCCTAACTTGGCCGTGTCTCTCATAACTTGACCGTGTCCTACAATAATTTAAAAGCCAAATACTCAAAATTCATCCAACCCAAACCATAACTCAACACTTCATCATTTTTCTCACAATTTCTCAACTCATCATCACTTAGATGTTAATTTCACACATTTATATACTTCAATCTCTTGTTATCATCCACTTACACACCAATCAAACCAAACATAACCTAAATCCAAAAAGAAATCCAACTAAGAAGATAAAAAACCTATATATATATAATCACTAAAATCCATTCAAGAAATATGTACTTACTTGTATAGCTTGCCAAATCTTCATCTCCATCTTCAATACTCTTAAAATCCTTAAGAAATTTTGATGAAGATCACCATTCTCTCTCTCTCTCGTGCTCTCTCCCTCTCTCTCTCGTGCTCTCTTATCCATGAAGAAGAAGAACAGAAGAAGAAGAAAGAAAGAAGGTTCTCCTCCCTTCCTTCGTTCTTATCCCATATATATATATATAATAATAATAATAATAATAATAATAATAACAATAACAATAATAATAACAATAATAAAAATTTTACCATTAAATCTCCACCACACACAATTCCTTTTGACTCTCTTCTTCTTTTCTCTTTCCTTCAATACTCACATTGAGTCCAAATACAACAATAACCCCAACACTTTTAGGGTATACTTTAGGATATTACATTGGTGCTATATATAAAGACGTCGGCACGCCCAGTGACACGCTCGTGTCACTGGGTGTGTCCTATAGTATAAGAGAAAGTGTACATGACATGCCCATAGAAACGACCATGTCCATAGGCATGTCACAGGTACTGAATGAAACGATAATCGACACGCCCACAAACACGGGCATGTCCATGTGCGTGTCACATGTACTGTGACAACCAAGCAAACAACACGCCCACTAGCTTGGGCTTGTTCACATTTTGATTACATATGAGATTATCCACATTTTGATTATGATTTACCTTCGGGGCTAGACACATGGTGTCATCTTAGACCAAAGCAGTAACTCTGGGGTTTGAATAGCATATTAGATTCTTTTGGGCCCATGCTTGTGTT
Organism: Garcia nutans; assembly: GCA_947685225.1. NCBI lineage: Eukaryota > Viridiplantae > Streptophyta > Magnoliopsida > Malpighiales > Euphorbiaceae > Garcia > Garcia nutans. Next base: position 16,684,962 of record CANTUV010000032.1, read on the forward strand.
TGTTTTTATGTGAATTATGGATTGTGGAATAATTGAGCAATTTATTAAGATATAATGTTATGAGATATATGATGGTGATCATGGAATGATGATCACAATACATAAGCAAATTATTGAAAAGGAATGTGGCTTAAGAAAATATGCTAAATGATGAGAAATGAATTGTTGAAAGACTTGAGCAGAGCTAAGTCTTGATATTGAAAATGAGATTATAGAAATATAATGTGATGTGTAATATTTATATGGGTGTATAAATTTTGTGTATTATTTCATGAATATTATGATAAGCCATCGAATTGTGGCTTATGTTAAAGATATATATAAATTATGAAATTAGTGAAAAGATATGAAAAGTGCATTGAAACTGAAAAACATGATAAGAATATGATGACAAATGATGTTAGTATGTGAGTATGATTTTCTGTAATGTATGTATATAATATTTATATGAACTACAAATCTTTCAAGCTTAGCGCAGTTGTGTAAATTGCACAAGTGAGTAGATGGTTGATCTGGGAGTCAAACAGTTATGCCACGAGAAGAGTAAGAGTATTTTGAGACCAATTAGAAGGTGGTGCATACATGTATAATTTTATTATGTTGTATTTTGATAAAAATATATATGTACATAAGTGAATTTCGAAAAAGACAATGTAATTTATATATATGTAATAAAATAAAAAGTATAATTGTAACACCCCTACATTCAATACATGCACACTACAAACACCACAATGTAGTATACATGCACTAAAAATAGAGATGCTACGGATTTTCTTAACATTTAAAACATTTTAAACCATACCATAATCTTTCAATTGTATATATTATAGAAAGATAAGTAGTTAACTTGTAATACAAAACTAAATAGATATATATAGATACATTTAGTTGTTACGCAGCGGAATTTATCAAATATTTACATATATGAAAACATTTAATTTCATATTTACAAATATACACATATGTACATTAAAATCATTACTTTAAAAAATATAAAAGAGTTATACATGATTGGCAAGTCTCCTCTGATCTTTAAGTTCCCAAAATCAACTCTTCACTGTCTACTCTCACTCGGCCTCGAAGAGCTCTCGGGTTCAACCCTATTACCTGCGCGATCAAACACTATCACGCTAAGCCAACGACTTAGTAAGACAAAATGTGCTAGTGTTATGCTTCAGTGCTATGCAATGCCAATTCTCAATCCATATTATACATGTAACATCATATATGCAAGGCTAACAACATACCTTTACATTTCATATGCCTCATTAGTTATTCATTTAACCATTCATGAACAACATTAAACAAATCATGACTCACATTAAACAAAGACAAGCATTGGGCCCAAGACACACTAATATGCCATTCAATTTTCAGAGTTAATGTTTTGGTTTTGTTATCACATTTATCAATATCATATACCCAACTAGGCTTCAAGGATTAGGTTCATTCAAGCTTCAAGGGGACCAAAGCATGCTAAGCTTCAACCCAACTTGGCTTCAAGAACCAACCCAACCTAGCTTCAAGGGTTGTAACATCTCAATTAGGCTTCAAGGATTCCACCCAACCTAACTTCAAGAGATTGTTACTATCATTAGGCATGCCACCAATAACAAACTCTGAAAATGGAATAACACATTAGCCACAAAATTCATTCACATTTCATTCTCAATTCTCATCAATTAGGCAAACATGCCATGTATCTTTCAATTGAATCATCATAGCCAATCACAATGGCCTCAAATCAAACAATATCTCAATTCATATTAATCATATAACATCATTAATACAACATTTCAAAGTACATACCACATTACCATTCACAATGCATATAGTCTAACATTGTTCATATGTATCATCAATATCAACAAAGGTGTGCTACAATCTCAACATCAATGAATGTATGTTCCCCATATGTTTGATTAAGTCCTTCTTATCTTTGAAGTATATTTAAAGTGTTTATGTTTAGGTTTAAGTATCAATAATATCTTTGAAGAAACAAAACCATACAAAAAGAACAAAAATAAAAACAGTAGCCAACACATTTGAGGGACACGGCCAAGCTTGTGGCCGTGTCTCTCAACTGAATTTTGGCAGTGACAGACACTGGCATGGGACACAGCCGTGTCTCTCAAAAACCAATCCAACACGTCCAAAATTTCATGACTTGGCAGTGTCTCTCAATGCCTTTGGCCGTGTCACCCAAGAACAACACCCTAACCAAAACCAATTCTCTTCTAATATCACTCAACACAATATACACCATATAACATGTTTCAAATGAATATAATCAATGTTCTAAACACATATTCATCACAAAAAGCACTTCACAATACATTAATATTACATTAAACAAATACCATTTCAAAACACTAAAATCCAACATCATTCATAATCATTCAAAATCAACATCTACCACTTTCCACAACAACACCTATGTAACCTTTTAACTTAAAATCACTTTAACACTTGAAAACACATCATAAACACATCTCATCATCAAATCCTACAAACCCTAATTCACTTCAAACACCCCTTCAAAAGAAAAGAAGAAATCAAGGAAAAGATCTTACCTCAAATGAAGAAATTTCACAAATCTCTAACCAAAACCCTTGATTCCTTCTTCAAATTGCTTCTAGCATCAAAAACACTTCTCTTGCTCTTTTCTTTCTTGAATGGCCGGCACCCACAAAAAAAAAGAAGAAAATCAACACAAGTCAACATCATTTCTTCTTTAAATCTCCACCAAGAGATTTCTAAAAGTAAATTACCTCAATGCCCTTAACCATTTGTTCTAGCTCTCTTTTAACTTATAAGTCCTTTTATGTAATTTCACATTCAACAAAATAAATATCTCTACCCCCTTGACTCTTCATTTGACCAATTTATATGTTATATATATCATCATATACACAACATATACCATTCTCTCTAAACCCTATTTTCTTTCCCAATTTCTTTTATCTTGCAATTAACACATATATTCAATCTAATATAACAACAACAACAATAACAACAACATAATCAAAACTTCTAGAGCATATATGAGGATATTACAATTCTCCCCCTCTAAAAAGAAAATTTCGTCCTCGAAATTACCTGATATCAAAGCTGAAACAACTGAGGATATTGCTCTTGCATGGATTGTTCACTTTCCCAAGTTGCTTCTTCTTTTGCATGATTCTTCCATAGAACCTTCACCAATGGCACTCTCTTGTTTCTCAGCTCTTTCACATCATGTGCCAAGATAGCAACTGGTTCCTCTTCAAAAGTCAAATCTGGGCTCACTTCGATAGATTCAATTGGCAACACATGAGATGGATCCGATCTGTACCTCCTCAACATAGAAACATGAAACACATTATGAATACGATCCAACCCAGGTGGCAAAGCAAGTCGATACGCAACTGGCCCAACTCTTTCCAAAACTTCATACGGTCCAATGAAACGAGGACTCAATTTCCCTTTCCGACCGAACCTCAAAATCTTCTTCCAAGGAGACACTTTCAGAAATACCTTATCTCCAACATCAAACTCTATGTCTCTCCTTTTCAGATCTGCATAAGACTTCTGTCGGTCTGAAGCTGCTTTTAACCTGCCTCGAATCAACTTTACTTTTTCTTCAGTTTCTTGAATCAAATCAGGACCAACCAACTTATTATCTCCAAGCTCATTCCAACAAAGAGGTGTCCTACACCGTCTGCCATACAATGCTTCAAACGGTGCCATACCAATGCTGGATTGGTGACTGTTGTTGTAAGCAAACTCCACAAGAGGTAAGAATCTATCCCAACTTCCAAAGAAATTGATGACACAGCTTCTCAACATGTCCTCAATAATCTGTATCACCCTCTCTGACTGTCCATCCGTCTGTGGATGAAAAGCAGTACTGAAGTGTAATCGAGAACCCAAAGCACTATGCAAGCTCTTCCAAAATCTTGAAGTAAACCTGGGATCTATATCAGACACTAAAGAAGTTGGAACACCATGCAACTTCACAATCTCATGGATATACAGCTCAGCCAATCTCTCCAAAGAGTAATCCATCCGAACCGGAAGGAAATGAGCTGTCTTAGTCAATCTATCCACAATCACCCATATAGCATCATGCTTCTTTTGTGTCAATGGCAAACCAGACACAAAATCCATCGTCACTCTATCCCACTTCCATTCTGGTACTGATAATGGTTGAAGCAATCCAGTTGGAACTTGATGCTCTGCTTTAACCTTCTGACAGGTGAGACATTTCGACACAAAATCTGCAATATCTCTCTTCAAACCAATCCACCAGTAATGCTGTCTCAAATCATGATACATCTTTGTATTACCCGGATGCATAGCAAACACTGACTGATGTGCTTCTTCTAAAATGACTCTTTTCAAATCAGCATCATCGGGTACACACAATCGGTTCTTAAACCAGAGACTCCCATCACCTTTCACAACAAAATCTCTAGTCTTCCCATTCTTGCAATCTGAAATAATCTTTTGAATCTTCATATCAGTTAACTGAGCCTCTTTGATCTGATCCAATAAAATTGGTTTCAAATGCAATTGTGTCAACAATGCACCATCATCACAAGGTACAAAACTGGCATGCAAAGCTCTCAACTCAACAAGCAACGAGAGCGAGTAAACAGTTAAACCAGCTAAAGACTTCCGACTCAAGGCATCAACAACAACATTTGCTTTACCTGGATGATAATCAATCAAACAGTCGTAGTCTTTAATCAATTCCAACCATCTTCTCTGCCGAAGATTGAGCTCTTTCTGGACACCCAAATATTTCAAACTTTTGTGATCAGTGTAGATAAAACATTTCTCCCCAAACAGATAGTGTCGCCAAGACTTCAATACAAACACAATGGCTGCTAGCTCCAAATCATGGGTCGGATAGTTAAGCTCATGCGGTTTCAACTGTCGAGATGCATAAGCTATAACTTTACCTTCTTGCATCAGCACACATCCCAAACCACTATGTGAAGCATCACTGTAGATCACATATGGTTTGCCTTCTACAGGTAAAGTAAGAACAGGCGCTTGAGTCAGCATATCTCTCAACTGTTCAAAGCTAGTCTGACACTGATCCGACCATACAAATCTCACTCCCTTACGAAGCAATCTGGTGAGTGGAGTAGCTATCAAAGAAAACCCTTTAACAAACCGCCAGTAATAGCCTGCCAAACCCAGAAAACTTCTAACCTCTGTCACCGACTTGGGTGGACTCCAATTCAATATAGCTTCAACTTTGCTCGGATCAACTCTAATGCCTTCTGCTGAAACAATATGTCCGAGAAAAGCGACTTGATCCAACCAGAACTCACACTTCGACAATTTGGCAAACAACTGCTTCTCTCTCAAAATCTGCAACACAATCCGCAGATGCATATCATGTTCCTCTTCATTCTGCGAATACACCAGAATGTCATCGATGAAGACCACTACAAACTGATCCAGATAGGGCCTGAACACCCTATTCATCAAATCCATAAAAGCTGCAGGTGCATTCGTTAGACCAAAAGGCATAACTAGAAATTCATAATGCCCATACCTGGTCCGAAAAGCGGTCTTGGAAATGTCTTCAGCTTTAACTCTCAATTGATGGTACCCAGATCTCAAATCAACTTTAGAAAACACAGCTGCACCCTTCAATTGATCAAAGAGATCATCGATTCTAGGCAAAGGATATTTATTTTTAATAGTCACCTTGTTCAATTGCCTATAATCGATACACAACCTCATAGTACCATCTTTCTTTTTCACAAATAGCACAGGAGCTCCCCAAGGAGAAACACTGGGGCAAATAAATCCTTTGTCCAACAACTCCTGTAATTGCACTTTCAATTCCCTCAATTCTGCTGGTGCCATTCTATAAGGAGTAATAGAGATAGGAGTGGTACCAGGCAACAATTCAATACCGAACTCCACCTCTCTCTCAGGAGGTAATCCTGGCAACTCCTCTGGAAACACATCTGGGAACTCTGCAACTGTGGGTATATCATCAATAGGAGAACCCCTTACTCTAGCATCTACCACATGAGCAAGATAGGCTTCACATCCCTTTCTAATCAACCTCCTGGCTGCAACAGCTGAAACAAATAAGGAGGCTAGCTGTTCCTGCTCATTAGATACTATCACCTCTCTACCATCAACAGTTCTCAAAGAAACAATTTTCCTTTTACAGTCTACCACAGCTCCATGTCTAGATAGCCAGTCCATACCTAGAATCACATCATATTCCTTAAATGGCATCTCAATCAAGTCTCCAAGGAACTCCTCACCTTGCACCCTCACTGCACTATCTCGGTGCACCTTACTCACAACCACACTATGCCCTAATGGATTTGTCACCAACACATCAAATCCTAGGGACTCAGCATGCATATCAGACACAGGCAAAACAGATGCACTAATATAAGAATGTGTGGAACCCGGATCAATCAAAGCAAGTACTGAAGTATCAAATAAAGAAAAAGTACCAGCTATGACTGCCGATGCATCTGGCTGCCTCTGCATAACATACATCCTCTGGGAAGATCCAACCTCCTCTGGCCTACTCTCCCTGGATGTAGCACCTCCTCTAGCACTGAACCCAGATCTGCCTCCCCGGCTGCTACCTCTGCCTGCTCGACCTCCCCTCACACTAGATCGAGAAGCTGCAGTATCAACTGACATCTGTTCTTGCCTCTCAGGACAATCTCTCACAAAGTGATCTGGTGATCCACATCTGAAACAAACCCCTGCTACACCAGTCTTCCAGCAAGGACCACCATGTGGCCTACCACAATGGATACAGATGGGTAGGGTGGATCTCTGAATCATAGGGGTCGGAGCACTTGCCACTGAAGCTGCAGGTCTAAATCTCTGCCTCTGTAACTGCACTGACCTACCAGCTGATCTCTGACTCCTACTACTCCGAGGAACAAAGCTTCCTTTACCTCTCTTAACAGAAGAAGACCCTGCCTCAAACTGGGGTCTCCTAACCCTAACCTCTTCCTCTGAAGCAGCTGCAATAACTTGAGCTCGCTCTACGCTTCGAGCTGCTGCCACTAGCTGGGAAAAATCATGATATCTAGATCCAGCCACCAAACACATGATAGAGGGCCTCAATCCCTCCTCAAATCTCCTGCATCTGTCTATCTCATCAGCTATAATGCCCCCAGCATACTGGCTCAATCGAATAAACTCAACCTCATACTCAGTTACAGTCTTGCTATCTTGCTTCAAGCTTAAGAACTCCATCTTCTTCATGTCTTTGTACTTCCTAGGAGTATACTTCAACTCAAATTCTCTTAGAAAATCCGCATATGACAAGGTTGGTGGATCATCCATAGAATGGGGCACTGTCCTCCACCAGTCGTATGCATCCTTCTGTAGCAAAGATCTTGCATAATCAAACTTTTCCTCCGAGGTGGCTTGCAACTAAATAAAGATCCTCTGTACTTTGTCAAGCCACTGTTCTGCTACAGCTGGATCAGTAGTACCAAGGAAATCCTCCGCTCCATACTTCCTTAGTTTGTCATAGTGCCTCACTGGTACCACAGGCTGAGGGGGTGGTGGCACTGGTTGCACTGGTGCTTGCCTCAAAGCTTCTACCGCATGCCTAACCCAAGCTGGCGGAACCTCCTCCCCAGCTGGTCTCCCCGACACCGAAGCAGGTGCCTCCCCAGCACTAACAACCCTAACTCCATCATCAGGGACAATACTCTCAGCACTACCCTCAACTGACTGGCGTGAGTGAGAATCCATCACAACCTAACACTGCAAACACAGTAGAATACTTCTTATTAAAGATCAGAGATTGCCAATCCCAAACATATATGTTATTCAAAAACCACTTTTTAAAATCAAAATAGTCTTTTTCTTACATTTTACCTAGGTTGAGAATCTCAAACCTAGGCTCTGATACCAAAACAATTGTAACACCCCTACATTCAATACATGCACACTACAAACACCACAATGTAGTATACATGCACTAAACATAGAGATGCTACGGATTTTCTTAACATTTAAAACATTTTAAACCATACCATAATCTTTCAATTGTATACATTATAGAAAGATAAGTAGTTAACCTGTAATACAAAACTAAATAGATATATATAGATACATTTAGTTGTTACGCAGCGGAATTTATCAAATATTTACATATATGAAAACATTTAATTTCATATTTACAAATATACACATATGTACATTAAAATCATTACTTTACAAAATATAAAAGAGTTATACAAGATTGGCAAGTCTCCTCTGATCTTTAAGTTCCCAAAATCAACTCTTCACTGTCTACTCTCACTCGGTCTCGAAGAGCTCTCGGGTTCAACCCTATTACCTGCGCGATCAAACACTATCGCGCTAAGCCAACGGCTTAGTAAGACAAAATGTGCTAGTGTTATGCTTCAGTGCTATGCAATGCCAATTCTCAATCCATATTATACATGTAACATCATATATGCAAGGCTAACAACATACCTTTACATTTCATATGTCACGACCCAATTTGTACATATTTATAGTACATCCATGTACAGTACATATGTACAGTATATCAATGTATAGTACATCCGCGTATAGTAAGAGGAACCATCCCGAGAAGCTACTCAAGAGCGCGAAGTGAAGGGAAGTTCTATAGAATTGAAAGGACCTATTTGAAAAGATTGTAAAGTTTTGGGGAGGTGACCGTAATTACCAAAAGTTGTTCCGGAGATCCTTAATAGTGCACATAACAGACTCCAGAAATGGGAAGTAGAGAAAAATCGGACAGTAACAGTGCGACACGGTTTTTCCCGAAAAAGCACGGTTTGGAAGATATAGGGGATTTTGACCAGGGGCATCATGGTCATTTTTAAAAGTGTCTCGAAAGTAATAAAGGGTCTCAAAAATGAAAAGTAGAGGAAAAACTGAGTCAAAAAGTGTACCACAGCATTCGGCGAAAGTGTGCGGTTTAAAAGTTACGAACGAGTAACCGCCGGAGGGTATTTTGGTCTTTTCACACCTTAGACCATAAAATTTCAGCACAATGAGGTTGAGTGGCCAAAATATAATTAAGATGAAGTCCAAGGGCTTGGGTTGTAAATAAATTAAAGAACGAGACATTTGGACCAATGAGAATTGGCCATTTTCTCACATATGTGTACCAATGGGAAATCAACATCTACACCATGACCTATCAACCTCTCTTGGCTGCCATTTGGAGGAGAGAACACCACAAAAATAAAGCCAAGAACTCTCTTTGTTCTTGCTTGGCCGAAAATAGGAGGAAGGGAAAAGAGAGAGAGATTGTTTTTTTTTTTTTCAAGTAGCTAAATTTGGAGAATTGAGAGAGATTGCAAACTTGGGTGGAGAATAAGATTTTGAGGTAAGGAAATTCATCTATGGTTCTATTTCTTTCATTGGTTATAGTATTTGTAAGATAAAAATGAAAGAATAAATATGATGATTATAGAAAATTTAAGAAGTTGAAGAGAAGTGAAAGAGGTGATTTGCACATATAAGATTAAGGATAAAAAGGATGACTAGTAGTTTAGTTAGCAAAAGAAGGCATGAAGCACTTAAATTTTATTATGTTCTTGACATGGATTTTATGAAAATTATAGGAAATCAAGAAGTGAGAGAGAAGGAAGCAAAGAAGGCATAAAAGAACTAGAAACAAGTGAAAAGAATTAAGGTTTGGTACTTAAATCATTGCCTTTTCAATTAATTCACATATTTTGCATTATGGGACTTTTGAAATGGTTTTGAAATAATGTTATTATGTGTGGTAAATATGTGGGAAAGTGCTCTTGAACCATTTGTAATCAATTGATTGTAAAAAGAATGAAAACAAAACAAACTAGCTAAACTTTGCTCAATTATCCATAAACTTTGATGAACTTTTAATCATTCCTTTGGTTTGATTTTTGAAAGAGGGACCCTTAGTCCTTCAATGGTATCAGAAAAGGAGTCTAAAAATCAATTTTGCAAGAAAAAAATGAATTTCCCTCAACTTTTGAAAATTGGGCCGAATGGTCCCTTTTGGGCACCATTCTGCAGCTTTCATTTTGGGCAGTCCGTTGAAGGGGCAAACGAAAGAATTTTTCGACGAAATTTTACATGCATTTAGTTAACTTATGAAAGTGTTTTCCTGCAAAAATTCAGCCAAAAAAAAGTTTGTTTACTTGGTCAAAACCATTGCCAAAGTTGACTGATTTTCAGCAGTAAAAACAGATTTTACCATTTAGTTGTCGCGCGCCATTGCGTTGCCGATTTTACGCGCCGTGCTACTATTCATTTGGTCATTTTTCTAAATGTGTTAAAACTTGAATATTATGATATGGATTGATGTTAAATCATATAAAATGACATGAAGGAGAATTGGAAATGATCAGAAAGGCATCATGACAAGCTATTCCGACAATACATACCTTGTGGAAAAATCATGATCTATTGAATATCATGACCAAAGTAATTTAATAAATTATTTATGCTCTACTTGGTATATCAGAACCCTTGAGATAAGGGTATGATGCATCATACTATTACTGCAGTACTGCTTATGACATGATATGATATTCCGGCTGAAGGCCGATGATTGCAATGACATGATCAATGATGCAATAATAATGGCCATTAGCACATGTGCAAGAATTATGATGAATGATAATGAAATATGATCATGACAAGATATGTTTATCATGACCCTTCCTTATCCGCTGACGTTCTGTTAAACCAGTAGAGCAACCAAAATGATAAAAGCAAGAAAAATGATTTAAATTCAAATTATTCAGTCAAGCCTTTTTACCATCTGTGTTTTGTATTGATTCCTTTCAAGTATTTAAAGTATATAAATGTATGATCAAATCATTCTTTTATTTTATTATTTTATTGCAATGATTTAAGTACCCACTAAGCAATTGCTTAGCGAGTTTAGTTTCCCTCTAAACTCGTAGGTTAAACGAGGAGACGAGATTGCAGCATGTCCTGCGCAGCTGGCCTTGACTACTACTTTGGGTAGGAGCTTGGATATGATCGATTGTAGTAATATGGCATGTACATAAGCTTGTATGATCTAGCAAATAAATGTATAATAATGAAAAGCTAGAACACGTACACTGCTAGTAATCTACTAAATCTTATTTTGGTTTAGCACTTATGTATGCAAGTATAGAAGTGTGAATTCTTCTTGCAGGATTGTAGTTGAGGTTATAAGGGTGGATTATTGGGAGTGTGCTTGAGTTGAATTGTGAAACAAAATATTTTTCAAAAATAAGAAAAATCAGTTTTGGCGACACTTGGGACCTCCATTTTTATGGGAGGTTATGGTAAAATTTTTTAAAAATCTGCATTTAAAATTGGCTAAGTAAAATATTAAGGCACAACCACCATGAGTTAACAGTCCATCTTGGTCTATAAACGTAGGCTAAGATCGGGTGTTACATTTAGTGGTATCAGAGCACCGGTTTAGCCGGTCCTGGAAAATTCAATATAGGAGGATACACATTTTATGTTGGGAGTGGCCATTACCAATGTAAAATGGGATATCCTATAGCAGAATAGAAATGAGAGCATATATCATTTAGGTACAAAATGTCGGTATAGTAGAAAGAATATTATAAATACATAAGTAAATAAGGTACATGTGATAAAGGAAAATCTAATAGTGCTTACGTACATGCCATATAGGAAAGCTAATGTGTTGAGTCAAGCCAGCTGCTAATTCTTATCACGATATATGTATACGGTATAAGGTTGCAAGAGGCAGAATCACAAAGAATTATAGATCAAGAAAAGGAATCACACGCTTTTCGTACCCATAAATGTAGAAATGGGTCTCGGACTTATGCCACGACCCGCAACGATGGCTGTGGAAGGCCCTGAAGTTTATTTAAGATAGATGATAGTACCATTGCAATAAACGGCAAGAATGGTACCTGTTGCTACCAAAAGAGAAAGGAAGTCCCCAATCGAGAAGTTAAGGAAATATGGGGTTAAAGAATTTAAGGCTAGTAGAGAAGAAGGATTTGAAGAAGTTGAGTACTGTTTGGACAGTACCAATAGGGCATTGGAACAACTGAGATGCACGCTAGATAAAATATTTAATTATGCCATGTCCCTTTGTGTAGAAGAAACATACACTTGGTAAAACATACTTAAACGCAAGGAGAATTGAGTTTATATATCTACAGCAAGGAAGAATGACAGTATCTGAGAATGATAGAGAGTTCACCCGCCTCAGTAAGTATGCAAAGAAAATGATAGAAACAAAGCAAGAAAGACATCAAAGATTTTGGAAGGATTAAATAATGAAATTAAAGTACAATTAGTAGTCATGGACGTGTTTGAATTTTCAAAATTAGTTGTGAAAGTTTTAGGTATAGAGATGGTATACATAGATTAGAGAAGTAGACACCAACGCATGCAACAAAAGAGAGTACAAACTTAAAGCTTAGGAAGATTTCGACAAGTTGAGAAGAAGTTTAGAAGTGAAGATAGTTTTGCACAGTAAAGCCAGAGATCGCAAAGTCAAGGATCCAGCCGAGGTTCAAGGCGCCAGACATCCGTAGCTAGTATACCGGGGTCCTTATAAGGGGGTTCCAGGAGAAGGTTAGATAGGCGTATATGACTGCAAAAATGAAAATGTTTATAAGAAAATGAAATTTGAAGAATGGAATAAAAAGAGGAACAGAATAAGAGGATAAAAGAAAAGTACGTAAAATGTTAAGACCAGACGGTAAGAGATAAAATAGATAGATCTTAGATAGCAAAGATGAGTGAACAGAAATAAGTATATGAGAAATTCTCATGTCCGACCATTAGAGAATATGTACAGTAACCCCATGTACAATATTCACACAAGCAGATGAAGTAAGCAAACTAAGAAGGTACTGCTGACCCGATACCGTCGTATTGAAATTTAGCAGGAAACCGGAGTTAAACGTGCTCGACCAATGATGATGGGTGACCATCCCGTGAAGTCTTAATAAGGTAGGTGACGGACCATATCAGTAGAAACTAGTCGAAACCTAATCAAAACACTGTATTGTGATTCCTCCTGAAAATGCCCCAATGAAATCATCAAAATTAAGAAATTATAAGAAGAAGATATATGAGATTTATGAATTCAGGAAATGATGAAAAAAAAAAGAGAAAAGAAAGAGAGAAATTAAGAACCAAAGAGGTAGAAAGTGCAGAATTAAAATTAGATCAAAAAGGAAAGAATGAAAGTAATAACAACCCAAGGACTAGGTAAAGGAAAAAGGAAAAAGTAAAAATTCAAAAATTACTGGAGGATTGGAAAGAAATATAGATTTAAAGGATATATTACTCCTCTATGCAAACACTGTGGATGAAGACATAAGAGTGAATGCTGGTATTTAACAGATGGATGCTGGGAATGCGGGGCACCAGATCGTGTTAGGGTAAATTGCCAGAAAGACAAATGAATGCACCCGCATCGACAGAAAAATCATGGCCCGCTTTTGGCCGAGGCCGAAGCAGGCGAAAGGAAAGTGATTCGAATTTTCAAAGAGCACAATCAGAGACCGTTGACTAGCTCAATTCAAGTACACCAGCCAGAGCCTACGCAATGAAAATTTAGAAGAATTACCAGTAGGATATGTAAGTTTGAAACATTAGTTATAAATCCGATAAGAGACGAGGTAGTTACACACAAGTGATTAAAGAATGTTCTATAGAGTTACATGAAAATGTATTTCCAGAAAATTTAATAGAGTTACCATTCTGAGAATTTGACGTAATGTTGGTATTGGATTGGCTAACAAGGCATAAAACAGTGGTTGATTATATGAAGAAAGAGAGTAACACTTCATACTCCTCACAAGGAGGAAGTGACGGTAGTAGGAAAGAGAGCCAATTACCTAAACAACGTAACAGCAGCAGTTATAACAAGGCGTTCCATATAAACGGATGTGAGGCACACTTGGTAAGCACTATGGAAGCAAAGAAGAATGTGATAAAGATTCAAGAGGTATCAACAATGCGTGATTTTCTCGATGTTTCTTTAGACGAGCTACCCGGATTATCACCTAAGAGAAAAGTAGGATTCACTATAAATGTATATCCGGGAATTGCACCGGTGTCGGTTGCCTCATACCGAATGGTACCAGCGGAACCCAAAGAAATGAAAATGCAATTATAGGAGCTACTCGACAAGGGTCTTATATGGCCAAGTATTTCTTCATGGGGCACGCCAGTACTCTTTGTCAAGAAGAAAGATAAATCCTTAAGGTCATATGTGAACTATAAGTAGTTGAAGGAGCTTGCGATTAAGGATAAATATCTATTACCATCCATTGACAATGTATTCAACCAACTTAAAGGAACCAAGGTTTTGTTTAAAAAAAAATTAGATCACCGACTGGGATATCAGTAGCTGCGGATCAAAGGAAAAGACATTCCAAAGACTACATCTAGAACTCGATACGGACGTTATAAGTTCCTTGTAACGCCTTTTGAGCCCACAAATGTGTCAGTAGTATTCATGGATTTAATGAATCATATCTTTCATCCATATTTTGACCAATTTGTAAATGGTGTTCATAGATGACACCTTCATTTATTTAAGGAACAAAGAAGAATACGATCGATACTTTTGCATAGTATTGCAAATGTTGCGAGAGAAGCAGTTGTATGTCAAACATGACAAATGCGAGTTTTGATTGGAAAAAGTGACATTCTTAGAACACACCATATTAGCATAAGGTATTAAAGTAGGTCTTAAGAAAACAAAAGCCATTTTGGAATGGAAAACACCAAAGACAGTAATAGAAGTAAGAATCTTCTTAGGACTGACTGGGTACTATTAATGTTTTATAAAAGGGTTTTCCATTATTATCATCCCAATGACAAGGTTGTTTCAAAGGAATGCCAAACTCCAATGGACTGATAAATGTTAGAGGAACTTTGAGAAACTAAAGGAAAAGTTAACGAATGCTTCAATACCCATACGGCCCGTGTCCAGCAAAGAATTTGTGATATATAGTGATGCTTCACACATCAGTTAAGGTTATATGCTTATGTAAAAGGATAAAATAGTCGCATAAGTCTTTTGATGATTTAAACCATACGAAATAATAATAATAATAACCCGGCACACTGTTTGGAATTAACAGTTATCGTATTGGCTTTCAAGATTTGGAGATATGATTTATATGGAGAAAAGTGTTATATTTATATAGATGCAAAAGTTTAAAATATCCGCCAACCTAAGAGGATCTCAATTTATGGTAAGGAAAGTAAGCCCAAGTTTTGGAAATAACAGCTAAGTTATAAATTATCATCTAGGAAAAGCTAACGTGGTGGCCGACGCACTTGGAGGAAAATCGATACCAGCCTTAGGCGCTATAAAGATTAGTTTAAGACCAATGGAAGAGGAAGTACTAGTAGTAGAAATGCAAGCATAACTATGTTTCTTTTCAAGAAATTCATCAAGTGAAAAAGGAAAACGAATAAATACAAAAAATGGATCAAGCAAGTGCAAGGAGGAAAGGATATAAAATTCTAAATTTCTAAGAACAGTAGTTTGTATTATGACAATAGAGTAATGATACTAACAATGGGAGACATAAGAAAGAAAAAAAAAATTTTCGAAAAGCATATAGTAATCTCTACGCAATGCATCCAGGAGTTACAAAAGTATCAATATCTAAAGAAGTTTTAATGGTAGCCTGGAATGAAGAGAGATATTGTTGATTTTATGACCAAATGTTTAATATGTCAACAAGCAAAAGCGAAATATCAAATCCTATCGGGACAGTTACAACTAATTCCCAGTCTGGTATGGAAGTGGGAACATATCACTATGGATTTCGTCATAGAAGTACCAATGAAACGAGGCCGGCAGAACGTTGTTCGGATAATCGTTGACTGCCTAACTAAGTTAGCTCATTTTCTACTTTTACTAATGGATTATTCAATAGATAAATTGGTGGAAATGTACGCCAAGGAAATTGTACGATTACACAGGATTCCAACGTCTATCATTTTAGGCAGAGGTCCACAGTTCACCATGAATTTATGGAAGAAGTCGCAAACAGCTTCTGAAACCCAAACAAATTATAGCACTGCCTTTCACCAGCAAACAGATGGACGATGTGAAAGAGTAATCCAAATTTTGGGAGGACATATTAAGAGTATGTGTTATAGAATTTAAGGGTGGCTGGAATAGGTATTTGAGTTTAATTGAATATGCATATAACAACAACTATTAATTCAGCATACGGTGATACCCTATAAAGAATTATACGAAAGAAAACATGGAACACTAGAGTGTTGGATGAAATTAAGTAAAGACAAGATAAAATCATATGCGGGTAGGTAGGAGCAAAATCATATGCAGACTCGAAATGAAGGGACATAGAACTCTAAGTGGAAGACAAGGATTTTCTTAAGACTTTCCTATGAAAGAAGGTATTAAGATTTAAGCAGAAAAGTAAGTTAAGCTTTAGGCTTATTGAACTATACGAGATCATCGAACGCATAGATCAATAGCCTATCTGTTAACTCTATTACCAGAACTGAACAAAATACATAATGTTTTTCACGTTTCAATGATAAGGCAATATCGTTGAACTTCACACACGATATAAAGACACAAAACATCAGAGTCCAATCTGACCTAAATTATGAAGAAGAACCAATAGAAATTTTAGCATGAAAAGTCAAAGGATTAAGAAATAAGAGATTTCCTCCAGTTAAAGTGTGGCGAAGGAACCATAGAATGGAAGAGATATTTTGGGAAAGAGAAGGAATAATGAGGATGGAAGCCTAAATTTTACACCCGATCGGCTTCGGGACGAAGCCTAAATTATAGAGGGGAAGAAATGTCACGACCCAATTTGTACATATTTATAGTACATCCATGTACAGTACATATGTACAGTATATCAATGTACAGTACATCCGCGTATAGTAAGAGGAACCATCCCGAGAAGCTACTCAAGAGCGCGAAGTGAAGGGAAGTTCTATAGAATTGAAAGGACCTATTTGAAAAGATTGTAAAGTTTTGGGGAGGTGACCGTAATTACCAAAAGTTGTTCCGGAGATCCTTAATAGTGCACATAACAGACTCCAGAAATGGGAAGTAGAGAAAAATCGGACAGTAACAGTGCGACACGGTTTTTCCCGAAAAAGCACGGTTTGGAAGATATAGGGGATTTTGACCAGGGGCATCATGGTCATTTTTAAAAGTGTCTCGAAAGTAATAAAGGGTCTCAAAAATGAAAATTAGAGGAAAAACTGAGTCAAAAAGTGTACCACAACATTCGGCGAAAGTGCGCAGTTTAAAAGTTACGAACGAGTAACCGCCGGAGGGTATTTTGGTCTTTTCACACCTTAGACCATAAAATTTCAGCACAATGAGGTTGAGGGGCCAAAATATAATTAAGATGAAGTCCAAGGGCTTGGGTTGTAAATAAATTAAAGAAGGAGACATTTGGACCAATGAGAATTGGCCATTTTCTCACATATGTGTACCAATGGGAAATCAACATCTACACCATGACCTATCAACCTCTCTTGGCTGCCATTTGGAGGAGAGAACACCACAAAAATAAAGCCAAGAACTCTCTTTGTTCTTGCTTGGCCGAAAATAGGAGGAAGGGAAAAGAGAGAGAGATTGTTTTTTTTTTTCAAGTAGCTAAATTTGGAGAATTGAGAGAGATTGCAAACTTGGGTGGAGAATAAGATTTTGAGGTAAGGAAATTCATCTATGGTTCTATTTCTTTCATTGGTTATAGTATTTGTAAGATAAAAATGAAAGAATAAATATGATGATTATAGAAAATTTAAGAAGTTGAAGAGAAGTGAAAGAGGTGATTTGCACATATAAGATTAAGGATAAAAAGGATGACTAGTAGTTTAGTTAGCAAAAGAAGGCATGAAGCACTTAAATTTTATTATGTTCTTGACATGGATTTTATGAAAATTATAGGAAATCAAGAAGTGAGAGAGAAGGAAGCAAAGAAGGCATAAAAGAACTAGAAACAAGTGAAAAGAATTAAGGTTTGGTACTTAAATCATTGCCTTTTCAATTAATTCACATATTTTGCATTATGGGACTTTTGAAATGGTTTTGAAATAATGTTATTATGTGTGGTAAATATGTGGGAAAGTGCTCTTGAACCATTTGTAATCAATTGATTGTGAAAAGAATGAAAACAAAACAAACTAGCTAAACTTTGCTCAATTATCCATAAACTTTGATGAACTTTTAATCATTCCTTTGGTTTGATTTTTGAAAGAGGGACCCTTAGTCCTTCAATGGTATCAGAAAAGGAGTCTAAAAATCAATTTTGCAAGAAAAAAAATGAATTTCCCTCAACTTTTGAAAATTGGGCCGAATGGTCCCTTTTGGGCACCATTCTGCAGCTTTCATTTTGGGCAGTCCGTTGAAGGGGCAAACGAAAGAATTTTTCGACGAAATTTTACATGCATTTAGTTAACTTATGAAAGTGTTTTCCTGAAAAAATTCAGCCAAAAAAAAGTTTGTTTACTTGGTCAAAACCATTGCCAAAGTTGACTGATTTTCAGCAGTAAAAACAGATTTTACCATTTAGTTGTCGCGCGCCATTGCGTTGCCGATTTTACGCGCCGTGCTACTATTCATTTGGTCATTTTTCTAAATGTGTTAAAACTTGAATATTATGATATGGATTGATGTTAAATCATATAAAATGACATGAAGGAGAATTGGAAATGATCAGAAAGGCATCATGACAAGCTATTCCGACAATACATACCTTGTGGAAAAATCATGATCTATTGAATATCATGACCAAAGTAATTTAATAAATTATTTATGCTCTACTTGGTATATCAGAACCCTTGAGATAAGGGTATGATGCATCATACTATTACTGCAGTACTGCTTATGACATGATATGATATTCCGGCTGAAGGCCGATGATTGCAATGACATGATCAATGATGCAATGATAATGGCCATTAGCACATGTGCAAGAATTATGATGAATGATAATGAAATATGATCATGACAAGATATGTTTATCATGACCCTTCCTTATCCGCTGACGTTCTGTTAAACCAGTAGAGCAACCAAAATGATAAAAGCAAGAAAAATGATTTAAATTCAAATTATTCAGTCAAGCCTTTTTACCATCTGTGTTTTGTATTGATTCCTTTCAAGTATTTAAAGTATATAAATGTATGATCAAATCATTCTTTTATTTTATTATTTTATTGCAATGATTTAAGTACCCACTAAGCAATTGCTTAGCGAGTTTAGTTTCCCTCTAAACTCGTAGGTTAAACGAGGAGACGAGATTGCAGCATGTCCTGCGCAGCTGGCCTTGACTACTACTTTGGGTAGGAGCTTGGATATGATCGATTGTAGTAATATGGCATGTACATAAGCTTGTATGATCTAGCAAATAAATGTATAATAATGAAAAGCTAGAACACGTACACTGCTAGTAATCTAATAAATCTTATTTTGGTTTAGCACTTATGTATGCAAGTATAGAAGTGTGAATTCTTCTTGCAGGATTGTAGTTGAGGTTATAAGGGTGGATTATTGGGAGTGTGCTTGAGTTGAATTGTGAAACAAAATATTTTTCAAAAATAAGAAAAATCAGTTTTGGCGACACTTGGGACCTCCATTTTTAGGGGAGGTTATGGTAAAATTTTTTAAAAATCTGCATTTAAAATTGGCTAAGTAAAATATTAAGGCACAACCACCATGAGTTAACAGTCCATCTTGGTCTATAAACGTAGGCTAAGATCGGGTGTTACATCATATGCCTCATTAGTTATTCATTTAACCATTCATGAACAACATTAAACAAATCATGACTCACATTAAACAGACAAGCATTGGGCCCAAGACACACTAATATGCCATTCAATTTTCAGAGTTAATGTTTTGGTTTTGTTATCACATTTATCAATATCATATACCCAACTAGGCATCAAGGATTAGGTTCAACCAAGCTTCAAGGGGACCAAAGCATGCTAAGCTTCAACCCAACTTGGCTTCAAGAACCAACCCAACCTAGCTTCAAGGGTTGTAACATCTCAATTAGGCTTCAAGGATTCCATCCAACCTAACTTCAAGAGATTGTTACTATCATTAGGCATGCCACCAATAACAAACTCTGAAAATGGAATAACACATTAGCCACACAATTCATTCACATTTCATTCTCAATTCTCATCAATTAGGCAAACATGCCATGTATCTTTCAATTGAATCATCATAGCCAATCACAATGGCCTCAAATCAAACAATATCTCAATTCATATTAATCATATAACATCATTAATACAACATTTCAAAGTACATACCACATTACCATTCACAATGCATATAGTCTAACATTGTTCATATGTATCATCAATATCAACAAAGGTGTGCTACAATCTCAACATCAATGAATGTATGTTCCCCATATGTTTGATTAAGTCCTTCTTATCTTTGAAGTATATTTAAAGTGTTTATGTTTAGGTTTAAGTATCAATAATATCTTTGAAGAAACAAAACCATACAAAAATAACAAAAATAAAAACAGTAGCCAACACATTTGAGGGACACGGCCAAGCTTGTGGCCGTGTCTCTCAACTGAATTTTGGCAGTGACAGACACTGGCATGGGACACGGCCATGTCTCTCAAAAACCAATCCAACACGTCCAAAATTTCATGACTTGGCCGTGTCTCTCAATGCCTTTGGCCGTGTCACCCAAGAACAACACCCTAACCAAAACCAATTCTCTTCTAATATCACTCAACACAATATACACCATATAACATGTTTCAAATGAATATAATCAATGTTCTAAACACATATTCATCACAAAAACCACTTCACAATACATTAATAATACATTAAACAAATACCATTTCAAAACCCTAAAATCCAACATCATTCATAATCATTCAAAATCAACATCTACCACTTTCCACAACAACACCTATGTAACCTTTTAACTTAAAATCACTTTAACACTTGCAAACACATCATAAACACATCTCATCATCAAATCCTACAAACCCTAATTCACTTCAAACACCCCTTCAAAAGAAAAGAAGAAATCAAGGAAAAGATCTTACCTCAAATGAAGAAATTTCACAAATCTCTAACCAAAACCCTTGATTCCTTCTTCAAATTGCTTCTAGCATCAAAAACACTTCTCTTGCTCTTTTCTTTCTTGAATGGCTGGCACCCACAAAAAAGAAGAAGAAAATCAACACAAGTCAACATCTTTTCTTCTTTAAATCTCCACCAAGAGATTTCTAAAAGTAAATTACCTCAATGCCCTTAACCATTTGTTCTAACTCTCTTTTAACTTATAAGTCCTTTTATGTAATTTCACATTCAACAAAATAAATATCTCTACCCCCTTGACTCTTCATTTGACCAATTTATATGTTATATATATCATCATATACACAACATATACCATTCTCTCTAAACCCTATTTTCTTTCCCAATTTCTTTTCTCTTGCAATTAACACATATATTCAATCCAATATAACAACAACAACAATAACAACAACATAATCAAAACTTCTAGAGCATATATGAGGATATTACAATAATGGTTTTTTAAATATTCTTTAATTAAAAATGTAGAATTGTTATGGAACTAAGGTAAGGGATTTAAACAATACTGAAACGTGACATTCTTATATTTTATATACGTATTGTATGTATACAGAGTATATGTATTGTACTTATATAGAGTATATGGGTGTTAAACGGCCCATCTGGGTGGCGGCTCCATTTTCTTCGAGCTTAGGCACGTGTTCTCTAAGGCCCTGAGCTTAATAGTGCCGAACTCGTAAGAACCATTCCACCGGGAGTGGGGGCAAAAATTCCCGCTCACACATTTCATTTCACATTTTAATTGAAACACCTTTAATTTAATTATTTCCAATATTTACCACATATTTTATCATCTTTTTAGCCACAATCATTTTGTGACTAGTAAAACACATTTTCACAACTCTCATGATCATGTCAAACTATGATCACTATCATATGTAACATATTCATGTTTCAACATATTTTCACATCTCAATTTATATCCTGGTTTCCACAAACCATTATCATATATAATGTAAATGTGGCTCACTTTCACATTTAAGTCCACAACTAGTAATTTTCACATTTTACACAACCTCACATTTAGCCATTTTTAATGGCTTATTATAGACCCTTAATTTTGGCCCAAAGTTGGTGTAGTCTTAATTAAAGAATGTCAAAATAAATCTGATATGACTTTTAAAATATTTAAACCTAGTTTATAACTTTTAAATAAGTCAGTTCGGCTTCAAAAGGCATAAATTCAACTGGTTAAAATTATCAAACCCTAAATTGAATATATTCAGTCCAAATTAAATTTGTCTAGAACGAAAAATGAAAATTATTTTAAGGATTTAAGTTGGGGCAACCCAAAAAGGCATGAGCCAATGCTCATGTCGATTTTGGATGTCCAAAATCGACATGAGCATTACTCATTTCAATTTGGATGTTCTAAATCGACATGAGCCACACCCAAAGGATTTGTCAACAAGACATCAAATCCTAGGGACTCAGAATGCAATTCAGTCACAGGTAAGATAGATGCACTTATGTATGAATGCGTAAATCCATGATCTAATAGAGCAAGGATTGAAATACCAAATAAAGAAAATGTACCCGCAATGACGGCTGAAGCATCCGGCTGCCTCTGCATCACATAAACCCGCTGAGATGGCCCAGCCTCATCTGGCCTACTACCTCTGGATGTAGAGAATCCTCTCTGACTAAACCCAGGTTGACCACCTCTACTAAAACCTCTGCCACCACGACCCCCTCTGACACTGGGTCGAGAAGATGCAGTATCTGTCTGCCTAACCTCTGGTGGCTCGGGACAATCTATGATAAAATGGTCTGACGACCCACATCTAAAACACACTCCCAAAGCACCTCTCCACCAACAGACACCTCTGTGTACTCTACCACACTGAACGCAAGTAGGTGGAGTAGGTCTCAGAGCCACTGGAGTCGGAGCACTAGCCACTGAAACTGTAGGTCTCTGTATCTGCTATTGTACTTACCTACCAAACTATCCCTGACTCCTACTAAACCTTTGAAAATGTCCCCCACGGCCTCTCTTCACTGATGAAGACCCTACCTCACTCTGGTCTCCTCAACCCTAGCAGTTGCTACAAGACTCTGTGCCCTCTTAACACTCTTGGCAGCTACAACTAACTGGGAAAAATTTTGATACTGAGAGCCTGCGATGATGCACATGATGGAGGGTCTCAGTCCCTCCTCAAACCTCCTGAACATGTCAAACTCGTCAGAAATGATCCCACCAGCATAGTGACTCAACTGGATAAACTCGATCTCATACTCGGTCACTGTCCTGGTATCCTGTCTCAGACTCAGGAACTCCATCTTCTTTGCATCTTTATACTCTCTCAGAGTATACCTTTGCTCAAATTCCCGCAGGAAATCATCATAGGTCAAGACTGGTAGATCATCCAGAGCATGTGGTACCGTCTTCCACTAATCATATGCATCTCTCTATAGAAGAGATCTGGCATAATCAAACTTCTCTTCTGGACTAACCTATAACTAAATGAATATCCTCTAAACCAGATCTAGCCACTGCTATGCTACAGTAGGATCTGTAGTACCAACAAAGTCCTCCGCCTCATACTTTCTCAGTTTATCATATTGGCTCATCGGCAACTGCGGCTGTGGTGGCTGCGGAGCTGGAGCCTGCCTCAACAACTCTACCATATGCCATACCCAGCCATCCGAAACCTCATCAGCTGCTGGTCTCACAGGCACAGAAACAAATGCCTCACCAGCAGATACAACTCTAGCTCCATCTCTACCCTCATCTGGAGCCACACTCTCTGCACTACCCTCTGCAGCCTGATGCTGCCAAGACGCCATAACTACCTATATCTGCAAACAAAGCAGAAAATACTATATCAAAGATCAAAAACTGCCAGTGCCAATGCATGTATTACAATTAAAAACTATTTTCAAATCCCCCATTTTCTCTCTCTATCATCCCACCTAGGTCGAGAACCTCAAACCTAGGCTCTGATACCAAAACAAATGTAACACCCTTATACCATATATACGTACAATACATATTTCCAACATATGTAAAATACGCATATACGGTGCAAAAATGTCACGGACCGATTTAATAAAAAAATTTCACATTTCCAATTTAAAATTTTAAATTCTAAATATATAAAAATTAAATAGAATATAAATATTCTTTACTTGTTATAAGAACCCAAAATAAATAATATATATAAATCTTTGGGAAAAATTCGCCAGAGTTTTGTCTGTATTTTGAACACCCCAAAATTTAGCAATTACTCAACCTGCAAAAAGAAAACACTCCCAAATAATATCCAATCACCATCTCAACCATACTTCTCTATTTCACCAAGTTTCTCAAACATTTATATATATAGATATATATATAATTTAAAACACACTTTCTCTCCCATTTCAAATACATTGACCCAAACATTCTTTATAATATACAATACGTAAAATTCAAAACATAATATATTATGCATAAAACTCAAAATGTACAATAACATAAAAATATATACATGCTGCTGGCAGTGTTTCTGATCTTGATAGCAACTCAACAAGCTCAACTACAATTGCGCTAAGCCGAAGCCTAGTGGTACAAACTTTGATAATAACAATATAACTCAATGCAATACCAATGCATAATGCATTTAGATGTCACATCATTCCACTTTCTTATATTTTTTAAATATTTCATAATTCATATTAAAACAAAGACAAGCATGGGCCCAAAAAGGATCTAATATACTATTCAAATTTCAGAGTTACTGCTTTGGTCCATAATGACACCATGTTTCTAGCCCCGTAGGCAATATATCCATGGATAATGTAACAGCCCCAGTCTCTTGGACCTCAACCCGGCTAGACACTTAGGCCCCAGTATCTTGGTCCTCAACCCGGCTAGACTGCTACAGTTTTTGAGGTTTGCGACTGTGAGCAGGGATTTTTGCCCCCACTCCCGATGGAATGGTTATTGCGACTTTGGCACTGTTTAGGCTCGGGGCCTTAGAGAACACAGACCTAAGTCCAGAGAAAATCGAGTTGCCACCCGTACGGGCCTGGAAAAAAGAAAGGGGTGGATGACTCAATTCCTAAGGAATCCCCAACCCCCTAATGGGTTCGGAAAATTGGGTACGTGTGGGGAAGGTGAGAAATAGCCCAGCACCCCCACAATGCCCGGTTCATTGGAACCGGCCTCCTTATAGGTCTTAATATTATAAAATTCTTAAATATAACAATATTATCCATATTACATACAATAAATAAAATAAAGCATCGATATATTGAAAATCAAAACAATGTCCAAGCAAAACAAATAAATGGACACCCATCCGAAGATGGAAACATGCCCTCACATAATCCATGCCTAAATAGGACACCCACCAAAAGGTAGAAACATGTCCTTTACATTGGTCTAAAATATAAAAGCAATTTAAATTACATGATATTTAACTAATGAGATACCCACCAAGTAGAAACATACCTCTTACAACATTTGGAAATCTAAATAAATCGATAAAAGTAAATAACCATTCATCATAAATAAATCATTCATCAAAGATATTAAACAACAATAGAATGTAAACATCCATCCATCATAAACTAAATAAATCAAGCATTGAACTTAAATAAATCAAAGCATATAATAAACTACATAATCAAATAAAACAAGTAAAGATACAAATTGACGTTTACTATTTCTATTTAAGATTCTTTATTTAATGTTTAGGGTTTTGGAATTTATTGGTATAAGCTACTCTATGTTTTAAGGGAATTAAAATGGATTAAGGTTTTATAATTTAAGAGATTGATAAGGTTCTTTGATTAACCAAATTAGGATTTAAGTGGTAAAATCATGAAATTACAGTTTGAATACTTTAAAACATTAGATTTATGATTATTAGCTATTGGTTTGTTGTTTTTAGGCTTACTGTGTTGAATTTTAATATTTAGGTTATAAGGTTTTAGAGTTTTGAGGATTAGGATTTAGAAAAATTAGGGTTTAAGGTTTTAAAGGAATTAGGATCTAAGAAAACTAGGATTTAAGGTTAGCTAGTTTGGGGTTACCACTACAAAAATATTCGGCATTTGCGACGGATATCTGCGACGGACTTGTTTTCGTCGCAAATTTGCTACCGATCTGCAATGGATTTGCGACGGAAGGACAAGTTAGAGGAATTTTGAGAAATTGGTCGCAAATCGGTTGCAAATCCGTAGTAAATCTGCGACGAAAATCATTCCGTCGCAAATAATCATCGCAAAAGTTGGCGGGGATACTTGGCGGGAGAGAGACCCGCGTATATTTTTTCGCGAAAATTTTTTCCGTCATAGATTGCTTGTAGAAAACACTAAGAAAAGCAATTTGCAATGGAGATCTGCTACCGTCTATTGCCGTCGCAAATTTCACTACAAAAATATTCGGCATTTGCTACGGAAATCTGCGAAGGAAATTTTTCGTCGCAAATTTGCAACGGATCTGCAACGGTTTTGCGACGGATAAACACAGTGAAGGAATTTTGAGGAAGCCGTCGCAAATCAGTTGCAAATCCGTAGTAAATCTGCGACGGTTGTCTGGTCGACGCAAATTTTTGTCGCAAATTTTAAGAAAATAGATGACAATCTCATAATAAAGTTATATAATGTAATAAATTAATTATAAATCCATAACAAATTTTGGCTATGTTATAACGATATGCTAAATTTATAAATTAATAAAAAATTAATAAATTTAAACACATTTAAAAAATTTAGTAAATTGTGTACTTTTTTTTCTAACAATTATGCAAAAAGCTCCTTTTTTTTGTCAGGAATGCAAAAAGCCCTTAGCTCCGAATATTATCAGTGACTTGTGAATTGTGAATCACCCGCTTGTGACACAAAACCTTCCAGACTTTGCTTCGGAGGACTTTCGAGCTCTAAAAGGGACCGTAATTTTACTCCAAAAATCCAATATCTTTCATGTTTCTATCAATGAAAACCCTAATTCCTTAATCTCAATAAACCCTAATTAAGTTCCTCATGTTCGCGAACCTGAATTCCTACAAACGTTAGAAACAAAAACCCTAAATTTGCTTAAGGAGTGGCAATGGACGCCAAGGACATTCTAGGTTTGCCCAAAACTCCATTTCCATTAACGCAAGAGAAAAAATCCCAACCCAAGAAGGACTCTCAGAGAAAACCGGATGGCATTTCCCGTGAGGTATGTGTGCCTTACATGTTTTGCCCCTTCAATCAAGTGAATTTCTGTTGTAATGTTTGTGGAACCGTAGGTGTATGCTCTCACTGGTGGATTGGCACCTCTTATGCCGTCGATTGATACCACTCAACTGAAACGACGACCACCATCAGACGAGAAGGTCCGTTACTGTTAATATATCATTTGTTGAGTTTATATATTTATATATATATATAATTTTTTCTTTCTTTTTCGTGTCACTTGATCTTGGCTGAGTTTTTCTTTCTGTTAGATGTGGACCAAGGAGGAGACAGATCAATTGTTTGACCTGTGTGAAAGACTTGATCTCCGCTTCATTATTATAGCTGATAGGTTCCCATCATCTCGGACAGTGGAGGAATTGAAGAATCATTTTTATAGTGGCCTTCTCAGGTTGTTGAAGATTCTGTATTGCCTGTAGCATCAAATGCTGGCCCAGAAATTGCTGAGACAGCTACCAATATTGATGATACTGTTTCTCCTTCATCAAATGCTCAACTAGCCTCTGCAGTAGTTACACCTTCAACTTCCTTAATGGTGGAAAATGCCTCCACTCTTGCTTCTCAGCGCATGGTATATTGATTATCTTATAGCTTCCCTCCTCCACCCCAATTCTCCCCCATTATAATTTTGAAGAAAATCATCGATTGATGAACAACAAAATATAGAGATTGTACTAGTGTTAATTGGAGGTTTATACAATTCTTAAAATATTGATAGCAATTGAAATGAAAATGGTATCGAAATGCCTGCAGTTATTTATCAAGACTGAAGGGTCTTTCCTTTGGAGAAAGTGAAGTTGTGATGATGGATATGATTACACTTCAAATAACCAACTAATTTCTGTTGGTTTCTTGAAGTAAACAATGCAGATATCATTATACTTTCTAGGTCTTCATTCTTGAGTACAGTTGCCGGGATCAATATTTTTATTTAAATGTGGATCTAAAAGCTAGTAAATTTAAAGGTTATTGAATTTGTGGTACTATTGTTACATCTTCCAGATTCATTTAGGGTGTTTTTTCATGAATTTAACAGTTTTGGTTAATATTTTTGTCACTCTTGATTGATTTAGTAATGGTTGATCTGTGGAAAATCATCCTGCCTCTTCCTTAACCTTTTTATTTTTCTCTTTTTTCTTGCTTTGACAGAGTTCCTTGGATTCTTTGGAAAAGAAGAACTCAGCGCTAGAGCATGAGCTTATCAAGGCTCAAAAGGATAGTAATTATACTATCAAGAAGTTGATGGATACGGAAGAGAAGTGTTCTCAGTTGCAACAGAATGTCCAAAGGTATTGTAAGTTTTTTTAGGAATAACTAGCCAACTTTTCAATTATGCCAACGAGATTAATCCACTTCTCACATCATGTTCATTCTGCTTCTATACCTTCTTCCCTATTGTGTTTCAACTTGAGTTTTATATTAAATTCTATAGGTCTATATGTGGTTGATCCACTAATCATATATGCAATTTATCAGGAATGTTTACATGTACTCAAATAACTTGCACATTCCACTTACTGAGCAATTAGATGATTGTTAGTCAGTTGATGGTGTCAGTATAACTACTAAACATCCGAATGTTACCATTGATTGACTGTATAACCAGGATATTTTTTCATTTCTTATTTTTGTAAGCTTACTTAACCGTTGCAAACATTGGGCTTTTATTTCTGCATATCATGATACTTGATTCTTATATTGTAGTTTCGAGGAGAAGCTCTCACGTTTAGAAGATGAGAATCAATGGTGATTTTTTTTTGGTGCATGTGAAATTTCTTTCAATATGAAGTAATAATCATTTCGCGTCAAAATTAAACCAATTATTCAAAGTATTTTGTAAGAGAATGTGTAAAACTCTTGTCTCCAAGCCACATCCTATTTTTGCAATATACATCTATGTGTTGGTTATTTTCTGTTCATGATTTTCAATGCTGTTAAGGATTTTCTACTTTTCTATTCATGATTTTCAATGTTGTTATTGTCATACTTGATAACAATCTGCATGAGCATTTCATCTCTGTAACACCCCTTCCCAACCTACATGTGTAAGCTGAGTAGAGGTGCCACACTATCCTAATTGTTGCTACCAATTTACTTAGTCAAATTTTAGTTCTGATTTTTACAGAAATTTTGCCATAGTTCCGCCTAGAAATTTGGATCCCAAGTGTCGTCAAAACTTGTTTTTCTGATTTTTGAAAATATTTTTACACATACCAATGTGAATAAGAATACCATCAAATTTAATGCACTCCCAATGAATCCACCTTATACCCTCAACTACAAACCTGCACGAAGAGTTCACACTTCTAATATAACATAAAGTAAAGATTTATGATTATTACATACTACTAACATACAATTATAACATAGAAAATCTCTTTTATATTTATTCATATACATGCCACAACTATCAACTCATAATGGAACTAAAAGATCTACCCCTGAGATTTGCTGTGGTCTGGTCATTGCTTCCCCAAGATTTATCTACTGCTCCGAACCTACGAGTCAAGGAAAACTTAACTCGCTGAGCGTTGTCGCTCAGTGGGTACTTTACCAATAAAAATAAAAGTAGTACATGAAAGTATTCGAAGTAAAAAGGAAATAATAAAATCAACAATCAACCAACATTATACCAATAGAAATCGTGATACATTCAGTATGATATGCTTTCAATAATGTAAAATCATAATTCAAATTCATTTGCATTATATAGTTCAACGAAAAATAATATGTCTTTGATCCAGGCTCTACTGGTATATAGGGAACCATAGTGATAAGGCAGTGGCCCTCACCACTGTAACATAGGTGGCCCTCACCACCGATATCAGATCA
This sequence comes from Garcia nutans, assembly GCA_947685225.1. NCBI lineage: Eukaryota > Viridiplantae > Streptophyta > Magnoliopsida > Malpighiales > Euphorbiaceae > Garcia > Garcia nutans. Next base: position 16,715,091 of record CANTUV010000032.1, read on the forward strand.
CAGGAATGGCCCTCACCATCCTGGTTATAACCGATGGGCCTCCCCATTGGCTTCAGTGGCCTCACCACTGAATAACATATCATATCACAATAATGAGCAGTATTGCATGCGTTAGTATAGTGCACCATACCCTTATCTACCACTCCCACTATCCAGTAGAGCAAAAAGGTTAAAATGATTCAATTTAAGTCTCAAACCTCATTTTGGAATGACTCGCGAAATAATTTTAAATTCCCATCGCACTTGCCATTTATGCCGCGCAACACATTCTTTAGTCAAACCATTCCCCTTTTTCGCATATTTAATATCCACAATAAACATATTAAACATTTCAAAGCATTCCTCAAAATATCCAAAATTGACCAAATGAATAGTGTTGCGCGAGAAAAATCGGCAACGCAAAATGGCATGACCAAATGAATAGTAAAATCTGGGTTTTCGTCAAAATTTCAGTCCACTTCAGTCATGCATTTGACCAAGTAAATGATCTTATTTTTGGCTGAAATTTTACAGAAAACTTATTTCATATGTTGACTAATTGCATGTAAAATTTCGTTGAAAAATTCCTTCGTTTGCTGCCTCAAACAATTTCCACAAAAAGGTCCAGAAAGCTGTCTTTTTGGGACCATTTCGGCCCAAACACATGAAATGCATAGGATAGTTTATTTTTCTTTTGCAAATCAATATTAAGGCTTCTTTAATGGTAAAGTGAAGATTCAAACACTTCCCTTTGACAACTTTTACATGTTTAACTCAAATCAATATATTTAAGCATCAACAACAAAACTTTCATAAACCAAAGTTTGTAAAGCATCAAACCAAAATTAATTATTCAAAGGTAAAGTACCAAACCTTATTTCTTTAATTCCTCTTGGCTTTTCTTTCTTCTCCTTCTTTAATTCTTTATTTCTCCTTCAATCAATTCAAGATACAACATAAACCTTAGAATTTCAAAATAATAAATTATCCTCTATTTCTTTTCCAACCGAAACCCCTAATCCAACCTTATTAATCTTTCTATACCTTGGTTCTTCCATTTAATCAATTAATCTTATTATTATTATTTTTTTTTTCAATTCCATATAAGACTCTAATTCCCAATCTTCCAATATATATATAACTACCTAAAACTAATACTAAAATTAAAGTCTACACACTTAAAAACCTTAGAACTTACCTTAAAAATCAAAGTTTGGAAAAACTTGGAAGTCCCTTGGTATTTTCTTTTGTTGGCCGAATTTGGTGAGTGGAAAAAGAGAGAATTTGCTCTTCATATCACCTATATTTATATACAAAGGAAGTGATGATCACCTTGACCACTTGTTCACTTTTTCTCTTTCTTCATTTATTACACATTTATTACATATGCTAAATGTTCTCTTTTGATTGGCCAACCTTTGATTTTTATAACTTCCTTTTTCCTTTACTTCTTTCCACTTGTCTCTCTTCCCATTGGATCTCATAAAGTTGTCCCGGGTTACTCATCCGGTCCCGACACGAAACCGGGCCCACATTACGTTCCGGCGATTAATCGATCATATCTTTTAAACCGTATAGCTCCACGAGTCAAACTATATATGGTTTTGATCCTCTCGACCTCTACTTTCTATTTATAAGATCTATTTTAGGTTTCTAAGTCATTTTGAAAAATTACCGGTAAGCCCTCAACTTTTTACAAAATTCCCTTTTGGTCCTATTTTTGCTCGGGTTTTCTCCGGCTTCGTTTCTACTGACGATCATTTCATATTTAACCTCTCGCCATTCTCTACGTACTCACGTCTTTATTTCCTACCCTAAATTCATGTATAACTTTAATTGGTAATGACCAAAATGCCCTTAGTCAACATTTCTTCATTTTTCTTTAACGGGACATTTCCTGGAAAAACCGTTACACGTCATTGCGATCCGATTTTTCTCTACATTCCATTTTTGGAATCTGTTATATGCACTATTAAGAACATCCGGTGCAACTTTCTTTGAAATTACATCTACGTCCCCAACTTTATTAAAAATTACAATTATGTCCCTTTTGTCATACAACCTTATCTAGGGCTGTTATCAAGAATTATCTTCTCCTTTTCCCTACTCTCGCTATGCACGTGTCTACACTGCATAAATGCAGTAGGCGGATGTGACAGTTCCTTCCTCGTTAATTTAAGCTTCGTCCCTAAGCTCATCAAGTGAAAACAAATATGGGTATTGCTTCTTCATAGTTTCTTCGCGTTCCCATGTAGCTTCTTCTACTTTGTGATTCCTCCAAAGCACTTTGACCAATGGAATCTTCTTATTTCGCAACTCTTTGATTTCACGTGCTAGGATCTCTACCGGCTCTTCCTCATATGTCATTTCAGGCTGAATCTCAATATCTTGAACTTGTATGACGTGGGTTGGATCTGAACGATACCTCCTTAGCATCGAAACATGGAAAACATCATGTATTTTATTTAATTCAGGTGGTAACGCCAACTAGTAAGCTACCGGACCTACCCGTTTAATAATTTCATATGGTCCGATGAATCTAGGGCTTAGCTTGCCTTTTTGTTTAAATCGTAACACTTTCTTCCAAGGAGAGACTTTGAGGAACACTCTGTCACCTACCTCAAACTGTATGTCTTTCCTTTTTAGATCCGCGTATGATTTTTGCCGGTCCGCTGCTGCTTTTAATCGGTCTCGAATGATTTCTACCTTCTCTTCAGTTTCCTTAACTATGTGGAGTTCTGCATTTTCGACCATACAGTGCTTCGTAAGGTGCCATTTGTATGCTGGATTGATAACTGTTGTTGTACGCGAATTCCATTAAGCTTAGGTGTTTGTCCCAACTACCTTTAAATTCTAAAACGCACGCCCTCAGCATATCTTCTAAAATTTGAATCACTCTTTCCGACTGTCCGTCTGTCTGGGGATGAAATGTTGTGCTGTGGTAAGTTCGAGTTCCAAGGGCTGTTTGTAATTTCTGCCAAAAATTTGACGTAAAACGTGGGTCTCGATCGGATATGATCGAAGTTGGAACTCCGTGGAGACGTATAATCTCTTTGATATACAAGTCTGCCAACTTGTCTAGTGAGTAATCCACATGTACTGGTATGAAATGAGCGGACTTAGTAAGCCGGTCTACGATTACCCAAATCGCGTCATGTTTGTCCCTTGTCATAGGCAATCCTGTGACAAAATCCATAGTAATACGATCCCATTTCCAGGTTGGAATCGTAATAGGTTGTAGTAGCCCTGAGGGTAGTTGATGTTCCGCCTTCACTTGCTGACAGGTTAGACACTTCGTTACATGATCAACGATATCCCTTTTCATTCCTGGCCACCAATAATACTCCTTCAAGTCCCGATACATTTTCGTTACTCCTGGATGCATTGTATAAGAACTGTTATGAGCTTCTTGCAAAATCTGTTTCTTCAGCTCCTTGGACTTAGGTACCACCATTCTCTTCTTGTAGTAGAGAATACCATCAGGACGAATTTGATAGTCTCCTGAACAGTTCTCATGCGCCTGTTGACTCCACTTCTTCACTTGTTCATCTTCCTTCTGAGCCTCACGTATTTGTTGATGTAAATTAGGTCGCACGTGCATTTCTGCAAAGATAGCTCCATCTTCTGTAGGTTTTAACGTTACCCTCATAGCACTTAGCGCTTGCATTGACTTCCTACTAAGTGCATCTGCTACGACATTCGCTTTGCCCGGGTGATAATTAATCGTATAGTCGTAGTTGGCTAACCATTGCATCCATTTTCGCTGTCGCAGGTTTAAATCTTTCTGCGTGGGCAAATATTTCAGGCTTTGATGATCCGTAAAGATGTAACATTTTTCCCCGTATAAGTAATGCCTCCACGTCTTGAAAGCCAAAACAATCGCTGCTAGCTCTAAGTCATGCGTAGGATAATTCTTTTCATGTGGCTTGAGCTGTCGAGAGACATACGCAATGACTTTGCCTTCCTGCATCAATACACAACCTAACCCGATATGGGATGCATCGCTATAAATCACAAAATCTTTTCCTGATTCTGGTTGTGTAAGAATAGGTGCTTCAGTAAGTTTTTGTTTCAGCTTTTCAAAGCTCCTTTGACAAGCGTCGGTCCACTGGAATTTGGCATTCTTCTGAAGTAGCTTGGTCATAGGTACGGCGATCATGGAAAACCCTTTAACGAATCTCCGATAATATCCTGCTAATCCCAAGAAACTACGGACTTCCGTTACTGTCTTAGGTGACTTCCATTCCAATACTGCTTCTATTTTCTTGGGATCGACCCTTATTCCTTCTACCGATACAATATGACCCAAGAAAGCTACTTCTTCCAACCAAAATTCGCATTTGCTGAATTTAGCGTATAACTGCTTCTCACGCAGGGTTTGCAAAACAATTCTAAGGTGACGATCATGATCCTCTCGATTCTTTGAATACACCAATATGTCGTCAATAAATACCACCACGAACTGATCCAAATACGGGTGGAAGATTCTATTCATCAGATCCATGAATACTGCAGGTGCGTTCGTTAATCCGAAAGGCATAACAATGAATTCATAATGTCCATAGCGAGTTCTGAATGCGGTTTTTGATATGTCTTCATCTTTAATTCTCAATTGATGATAACCCGATCGTAAATCAATTTTTGAAAAGACTCCAGCACCTTTGAGTTGATCAAACAGATCATCTATGCGAGGTAACGGATACTTGTTTTTGATGGTCAGCTTATTAAGTTGACGGTAATCTACACACAACCTTAAGGATCCGTCTTTCTTTTTCACGAACAATACTGGTGCTCCCCATGGTGACACACTTGGCCTTATGAACCCCTTGTCTAAAAGTTCTTGTAGTTGTACCTTTAATTCTTTTAGCTCCGCTGGCGCCATTCGGTAAGGTGCGATGGATACTGGTGCAGCTCCCGGGTACACGTCTATGGTGAATTTCACCTCTCGTTTAGGTGGTAGTCCGGGTAAATCGTCAGGAAATACGTCGGGAAAATCGCATACAGTAGGTATATCTTGTAACTTTGGTGCCTCTTCTTTTGCTACTAATGCACATACCAGGTATGCCTCGCAGCCTTTTTGCACTAACCTCTTAGCCGTCATGGCAGAAATGATGTTAGTTAGATAGTCCTTCCTTTTTCCTACTAAGGTCACTTCGTCACCGTCTGCAGTATACAAGGTAACTCTCTTCCCTTTACAGTCAACTAGTGCATCGTGCTTGGCCAACCAATCCATCCCAAGAATAGCATCGAATTCTTGAAATGGTAGTTCAAATAAATCTCCCCAAAAGATATGTTCGTGTATCTCTACGGGGCAATCTTTCACTACCTTCCTAGTAATCACCTCATTTCCTAATGGGTTAGTAACTAATATTCCCTCTTTCTCTAGTTCTACCTTTAGGTCCTCAAGTTTTTCATTTTTCGTGCATATATATGAGTGTGAAGAACCTGGATCTATTAAAACGTAAAGCGGAACCCCAAACATAGACAACTGACCTGCAATCACGTCTAGCGCTTCTTCGTCTTCTCGCCCCCTCATAGCATACATTCTAGCAGGAGCCCTTGCTTCTGGTCGATTCACTGTTTCAGATTGCACACGCGACGGATTTTCGCTCCTTCCTCTGCCTCGGCCTCGACCTACTGCCGCTTGCGATCTCTCAGTATCCCTAGGTAGATTATGTATTCGCTGGGGACACTCTCGCATAAGGTGGTCTAAAGATCCACATATATAGCATGCAAATGTCCGACCCCAACATTCTCCCGTGTGACGGCGTCCGCATTGATCACAGCGTGGATTATTATTTTCGCCTTCATTACCTCTCGGACCGATAAAGAAGTTACCTCCGCTTCGGCTGAATCCTCTTCCTTGTCCTCCTCCAGATCGTCCCGTACTAGCAACTGAGGTAGTTTGACTTAAGCCACCGCGAATTGATCCCTGACTGTAACCTCGACGTTGACCGCCTCCCGTGGAACCACTGCCGCGGAATCGTTTCCTTAATGATTGGTAGTTTCCCGAATAGTTCTGGGTACCTCTCTTCTGTTTCATCTTCTGTCGTCTATTCTGTTCATCAGACTGGCATTGCTCTACTTCTAGAGCCCTATTGACCAACTCGGAAAATTCTTTGATATTAGCAGCAATTAGCTGCATCCTAATCTCATTATTCAATCCATCCTGGAACTGCTTACATCTATCATGTTCGTTTTCAATTGTCTTCTTGGCATACCTACTCAGCCTAGTAAATTCCCTCTCGTACTCAGCAACGGTCAGTCGACCTTGCTTTAAGTGTAGAAACTCCTTTTTCTTGGCATCTAGGTATGCCTCCGATATAAACTTCCTCTTGAACTCATTCACAAAGAAATCCCATGTTCTCTGTTCCGGTGAAACTCGTTGGTGAACTGTGTCCCACCATATATATGCTTCTTCCACTAATAAGGAAGTAGCACATATCACTCGCTCTTCTGGCGTACACTGTAACTGATCTAAGGCTCGTATTGTTCCTTCCAGCCAATACTCGGCTGTTGAAGAATCATCGTCCCTTCGAGCCTTAAACTCCTTCGCACCATACTTCCTTATCTTTTCTATTGGGGGTTTCCTTTCCCCTCCTACAGCAGGTACTGGTACGGGTGCTAGCGCTGGGGGTGGTGCTGGGGCAACGCCGGCTATCTGCCGAAATACGGCAGCCATTTGTTGCAACATATCATTGGGAATAGGAGCATCAGCGGGTGGTTGCTCCGACGCTGATGTCTCAAATACACGCATTTCTACAACTCGGGAGGCCTGAGACTCGACCTCCTCCTCTATATCACGCTGCGCTGCTTGCGACATCTAAAGAGTAAACATATACCATCCCATCATTATTAACGACCCAGACCAACAACATTATCTTACCCTAGGTGGCATGTATATAAATATAAAATTCTTAATTAACACATATACAACACAACTTTTATTTATTTCCAAACACAAAGTTTTACAATATTAGGAAGCCCTTATATACATTGCAAAATTTAGGACTCCTCACTATTATATCACCATATTATACTACCATACAATATTTACATGATACCTCTATCTCACATATATATAACTAAAAGAACCGCCAAACACAATACATCTCAAGACTCAATGAGTAGGTGCCCTAGGTGAAGTGGCACTGTCTGAAAAATATTCTACTATCTCGGGATCAAAATCGGGGTCATGTGATGCTTCACTAGGAAAGTACTGGCCTAGCTCTTGAACCCTCTCCTGTAAAATTTGAATCTCTTGATGTGCTATCTCGAGGCTTCTACCGACACTATCCAACTCCGCTCTATAACTAAGCCTGTCTTCTTTTAACATCTGCACGTCATCTATCAAGGAGGAAATCATCTCATCTTTTATTCTCAAGTCTTCACGATCTTGTATACTTCTATCGGCCAAAATTTCTATAGTCTCATCTTGCTCCCGCGCTAGCTGTCTCAACCTCTCTACTTCTATCCTTAGCTCCCTCACCTCCTCGTTTAGGTCACCCATTATTACTCCTGGATAAGTTGAATAACATAACTAACAATGACACACATATGTATAGTTATATAATTAAAACCCCTATTCTAACCCTATGTGTCATACATTTAAGGTTTAGTTCGACTAACTAACCAGAACCGGCTAAACCTTTGCTCTGATACCACTAATTGTAACACCCCTTCCCAACATACATGTGTAAGCTGAGTAGAGGTGCCACACTATCCTAATTGTTGCTACCAATTTACTTAGTCAAATTTTAGTTCTGATATTTACAGAAATTTTGCCATAGTTCCGCCTAGAAATTTGGATCCCAAGTGTCGTCAAAACTTGTTTTTCTGATTTTTGAAAACATTTTTACACATACCAATGTGAATAAGAATACCATCAAATTTAATGCACTCCCAATGAATCCACCTTATACCCTCAACTACAAACCTGCACGAAGAGTTCACACTTCTAATATAACATAAAGTAAAGATTTATGATTATTACATACTACTAACATACAATTATAACATAGAAAATCTCTTTTATATTTATTCATATACATGCCACAACTATCAACTCATAATGGAACTAAAAGATCTACCCCTGAGATTTGCTGTGGTCTGGTCGTTGCTTCCCCAAGATTTATCTACTGCTCCGAACCTACGAGTCAAGGAAAACTTAACTCGCTGAGCGTTGTCGCTCAGTGGGTACTTTACCAATAAAAATAAAAGTAGTACATGAAAGTATTCGAAGTAAAAAGGAAATAATAAAATCAACAATCAACCAACATTATACCAATAGAAATCGTGATACATTCAGTATGATATGCTTTCAATAATGTAAAATCATAATTCAAATTCATTTGCATTATATAGTTCAACGAAAAATAATATGTCTTTGATCCAGGCTCTACTGGTATATAGGGAACCATAGTGATAAGGCAGTGGCCCTCACCACTGTAACATAGGTGGCCCTCACCACCGATATCAGATCACAGGAATGGCCCTCACCATCCTGGTTATAACCGATGGGCCTCCCCATTGGCTTCAGTGGCCTCACCACTGAATAACATATCATATCACAATAATGAGCAGTACTGCATGCGTTAGTATAGTGCACCATACCCTTATCTACCACTCCCACTATCCAGTAGAGCAAAAAGGTTAAAATGATTCAATTTAAGTCTCAAACCTCATTTTGGAATGACTCGCGAAATAATTTTAAATTCCCATCGCACTTGCCATTTATGCCGCGCAACACATTCTTTAGTCAAACCATTCCCCTTTTTCGCATATTTAATATCCACAATAAACATATTAAACATTTCAAAGCATTCCTCAAAATATCCAAAATTGACCAAATGAATAGTGTTGCGGCGAGAAAAATCGGCAACGCAAAATGGCATGACCAAATGAATAGTAAAATCTGGGTTTTCGTCAAAATTTCAGTCCACTTCAGTCAGCATTTGACCAAGTAAATGATCTTATTTTTGGCTGAAATTTTACAGAAAACTTATTTCATATGTTGACTAATTGCATGTAAAATTTCGTTGAAAAATTCCTTTGTTTGCTGCCTCAAACAATTTCCATAAAAAGGTCCAGAAAGCTGTCTTTTTGGGACCATTTCGGCCCAAACACATGAAATGCATAGGATAGTTTATTTTTCTTTTGCAAATCAATATTAAGGCTTCTTTAATGGTAAAGTGAAGATTCAAACACTTCCCTTTGACAACGTTTACATGTTTAACTCAAATCAATATATTTAAGCATCAACAACAAAACTTTCATAAACCAAAGTTTGTAAAGCATCAAACCAAAATTAATTATTCAAAGGTAAAGTACCAAACCTTATTTCTTTAATTCCTCTTGGCTTTTCTTTCTTCTCCTTCTTTAATTCTTTATTTCTCCTTCAATCAATTCAAGATACAACATAAACCTTAGAATTTCAAAATAATAAATTATCCTCTATTTCTTTTCCAACCGAAACCCCTAATCCAACCTTATTAATCTTTCTATACCTTGGTTCTTCCATTTAATCAATTAATCTTATTATTATTAATTTTTTTTTCAATTCCATATAAGACTCTAATTCCCAATCTTCCAATATATATATAACTACCTAAAACTAATACTAAAATTAAAGTCTACACACTTAAAAACCTTAGAACTTACCTTAAAAATCAAAGTTTGGAAAAACTTGGAAGTCCCTTGGTATTTTCTTTTGTTGGCCGAATTTGGTGAGTGGAAAAAGAGAGAATTTGCTCTTCATATCACCTATATTTATATACAAAGGAAGTGATGATCACCTTGACCACTTGTTCACTTTTTCTCTTTCTTCATTTATTACACATTTATTACATATGCTAAATGTTCTCTTTTGATTGGCCAACCTTTGATTTTTATAACTTCCTTTTTCCTTTACTTCTTTCCACTTGTCTCTCTTCCCATTGGATCTCATAAAGTTGTCCCGGGTTACTCATCCGGTCCCGACACGAAACCGGGCCCACATTACGTTCCGGCGATTAATCGATCATATCTTTTAAACCGTATAGCTCCACGAGTCAAACTATATATGGTTTTGATCCTCTCGACCTCTACTTTCTATTTATAAGATCTATTTTAGGTTTCTAAGTCATTTTGAAAAATTACCGGTAAGCCCTCAACTTTTTACAAAATTCCCTTTTGGTCCTATTTTTGCTCGGGTTTTCTCCGGCTTCGTTTCTACTGACGATCATTTCATATTTAACCTCTCGCCATTCTCTACGTACTCACGTCTTTATTTCCTACCCTAAATTCATGTATAACTTTAATTGGTAATGACCAAAATGCCCTTAGTCAACATTTCTTCATTTTTCTTTAACGGGACATTTCCTGGAAAAACCGTTACACGTCATTGCGATCCGATTTTTCTCTACATTCCATTTTTGGAATCTGTTATATGCACTATTAAGAACATCCGGTGCAACTTTCTTTGAAATTACATCTACGTCCCCAACTTTATTAAAAATTACAATTATGTCCCTTTTGTCATACAACCTTATCTAGGGCTGTTATCAAGAATTATCTTCTCCTTTTCCCTACTCTCGCTATGCACGTGTCTACACTGCATAAATGCAGTAGGCGGATGTGACAATCTCTCTTTCATCTGAAGTTAGAAAATTTATTGATACATTCAAGAATGAAACTTGGTGTACTAATTAATCCTGCTTGGTTTTAGGCTGCCCGGGTTATTGTCAAGCAGTATATTGCAAACACATTTTCTCACCTGCTGCACAATATCTCAAGTTATTGTTACATTTTAAATGAAGTTTTATTTCTCTAGTTGCATATCATTGACAAAGAAGGTAGGTTCAGTGGGTGTTATATTACAATTTTTAGTTGTTTAGAAAGGGATAATAGCACAACAAAGAATCTTCTAGTGGCATTAAACTCTTGTTTTTTGTGAATGTGCAATGAGATTCATTCATTACTATAATCTGAATGCATCAGAATCTCCATCTATCGAGAGAAATTACGGGCATTGACAGCTTGAAGGAACATCCAAATGTACACAAAGATCAATCACAGAAACTATAATTTGTCTCTCTAATAGATCCAAGCTCTAAACACACTTCAATGGTTGAGAAAACGTGTATCATATTATTCTTTTCATTTACTCTTTTTAATATTATTTGCAGGTTAATAATGATGATGCAAGTCATGATTCAATGGCAAAATGATAATTGAAGATCTATATTGTTATTTTCAAGATATATTATTTATAGTAGTGTTCTTAACACTTGTATAGTTAAATTGTAAAATATTTTATTCTATTGAAGATTAATAAAAGAATTATTTTTATCAATGTAATTAGTGTTTTTTTAGATTGTGTTTAAATGTTCCAAATGTATTTATAAAGTTCTCATAAAATTAATTGATAATACAAATAGTTCCAATAAAAATCAATATTAAAATACTACGAATTTGCTATGAATCTGCGACGGATATTTGAAATCTATGACGGAATTTGCTACAGATACTGCGACAACAATCTGCGATGAAATCTGTGACGGCAATCTGTGACAGAATTTGTAATGAATTTGCGATGAAAATCTGTGAAGGAATCTGCGACAGAAATCTGCTACGGAATCTGCGACGGCTGCCCTTTACCCGCGAAAATTTAAGCGCAAGATTTGCAACCGCCGAGTGGTTGCAAATCCGTCGCAATCTGCGATGGCCTGTCGCAAAATTGAAATTTGCGACGCCTTTTTTATTAACGGATCGTATCCGTCGCAAGACTTGATTTGCGACGAATTATGTCCGTTGCAGATAGCGTGTTTTTTTGTAGTGTACTATATTGGTTTTTTAAGTTGAATTAGGGTTTTTAGTGTCTCAGAGAATGTATTTAATTTTAGAATTTGGAAAAACAATTTATAGTTTTATGAAGCTTTATGTGATTTTTAGAAGCTATAAGTTAAATTTAGTGTTTTAAGGTTTTGAAACATTGGAAAATGGATTAGGGTTTTCGGGAATTAATAAAATGATTTAAGATTTTGGAAAGTTGGAAAGTAGATTAGGATTTTGATATTTTGAAGAAACAGAAAAAGTAATTTAGAGTTTTTGAAAATAGAGGAGATGATTTAAGGTTCTAAGGTTTAGAAAAAGTAAATTAGGGTTCTAAGGTTTTTAGAATCAAAAGAAAGAGTTTAATGATTCAAGCTACTATAAAGAAAAAAAAAGATTTGATATTCATACCTTCGTTTGTAGGTTCCACAAAAAATTACTTCTTGGATGAATAAGAACAAAGGCAAGATGGTTGCCTTTGATGGATTGAATTGCTTGTTATCTTCTCTCAAAAGTCCGATCGTTACACTTTTCTAAGTTTTTCCTTCACTTGAATTTCCTCCTTTTTCCGATCCCCTTTCTGTGTTGTTTTTAGTCCTATTTATAGATGATTTTGGTGATTAATCTTAACTATTCACGGAATCTAACATTAATTAAGAAAAGGAAACCGAAACCAAATTGAATTTGGTTTCGGAAAAAATTGAGTCGAAAAAAATTCGCTGGCGAAAAAAAACTGCTGCGAAAAAATTTTGCTGGCAAAAAAACTGCCGTGGGAATTTATGGGCTGCAGGCCATTTCTTCCGCAGGAAATTCCTGCGGACGAAATGGCCCAAGGACATTTCGTCCGACCCCTTTTCGGCGAAAAAATTTTTCGTCGCCGATTTTTATTTTTATTTATTTTTTTATTGTTATTATTTTTTATTAATTATAAAAACTAAATACTAAAGCAAATATTATTTAATTAAGAATATACAAAAATTATTTTGGACTTATTAAAATATATTGGACAACATAAAAGTTATTTTGGAATAATTAAAATATATTGGACAAAACAAAAATTATTTTGGACTAATTAAAATATATTGGACCGGACTGGGTCAAAACTTAAGGGTCTACAATTTGCCCCCTGCTTGAATGATATGAGACTTTAGTGAAAGAGTGAAAAGCAATAAGACTTAATTTTTGAGATGTTTGAGGTTTTGGGTTCTGGAACCGGTTCGAGTTCTGGACTGAAGGATAATTTTAGGTTCTGGACCTAAGCGTAATTTTAGGTTCTTGTCCTAAGGATAATTGGGGTTTTGGACCCGAGCTAAGTTCTGGACTTAGAAGAGATTCTAGGTTCTGGACCTAAGGATAATTTGGGTTCTGGACCCGAGCTAAGTTCTGGACTTAGAAGAGATTCTAGGTTCTGGAACTAAGGATAATTTGGGTTCTGGACCCGAGATAAGTTCTAGACTTAGGAAAGATTCTAGGTTCTGGACCTAAGGGTAATTTGGGTTTTGGACCCGAGCTAAGTTCTGGACTTAGAAAAGATCCTAGGTTCTGGACCTAAGAGTAATTTGGGTTCTAGACCCTAGCTAAGTTATGGACTTAGAAAAGATTATAGGTTCTGGACCTAAGGATAATTTGGGTTCTGGACCCGAGCTAAGTTCTGGACTTAGAAGAGATTCTAGGTTCTGGATCTAAGAATAATTTGGGTTCTGGACTCGAACTATGTTCTGGACTTAGAAGAGATTCTAGGTTCTGGACCTAAGGAAAATTTAGGTCTGGACCAGAGCTAAGTTTTGGACTTAGAAGAGATTCTAGGTTCTGGACCTAAGGAAAATTTAGGTTCTGGACCAGAGCTAAGTTCTGGACTTAGAAGAGATTCTAGGTTCTGGACCTAAGAAAAATTTGGGTTCTGGACCCGAGCTAAGTTTTGGACTTAGAAAAGATTATAGGTTCTGGACCTAAGGAAAATTTTAGTTCTCGACCCGAGCTAAGTTCTGGACTTAGAAGAGATTCTAGGTTCTGGACCTAAGGAAATTTTGGGTTCTGGACCCGAGCTAAGTTCCGGACTTAGAAGAGATTCTAGGTTCTGGACCTAATCAAAATTTGGGTTCTAGACCCGAGCTAAGTTCTGGACTTAGGAAAGATTCTAGGTTCTGGACCTAATGAAAATTTGGGCTCTAGAACCAAGCTAATAAAGATTTAATTATCTGCAAAAAATAATTTTTTGGTTTCAAAAAGTTTGACTAATCTTTATGCACATGTCTTCTCCTTGCCCCCTGCGTATAAAAATATTTATACACACGCAAGCATTTGAATGATTAAAATGAATAATTGAATTTACTGTTTATTTATTGTGTAGTCACTGTTCATGCACTATTTACTATTCATAAATAGTAACTTACTATTTATAAATAGTAGTAAATAGTTTTTTTACTATTATAAATAGTAATTTACTATTTATAAATAGTAAACTTTACTATTCATCAATCGTAAAGTTTACTATTCATGAACAGTAAACTTACTTTTGAATTTTATTTTTTTCCTTGCCGTTTCTCTATATAAACCAACGAATTCCTTCATTTCATTCACATCAAAATCAATAATTTCTATAATTCTCTCAAATTCTTTCAAATTTAGCACTTAGTTTTTAAAAAAAATGTATGCTTCAAAATCAGGGACTCATTCTAATGCTGAGTTATTAGAGTTTATTCAGCATAATGAAGACGAAAATATAGATATACTAGCCGGGATGCCACTTCATCGTAGTTCAAACCAAAAGAGCGCGGTAATTATTTTTTTGTTTTGATTTTTTCGTCTTTCTATCATTTTTTCTTTTCACTTTTTTTTTACTTTTTTTTGTTTTTCTATTATTTGTTTATATTATTATTTTTTATTTTTATTTTTTTATTTATGTTTTTATATTATGCTCTTTTATTATTATTGTGTTTGCCTTTATTTATTTTTTTTATATTTTTATATTATTATAATTTTTTAGAAAATATAGGAAAAATTAATTTAAGCAAATAGGATAATATGTACTTACCTTGCATTAACTTACCTGGCTCCGTGTTAGCGCGATCATTGCGTTGTTCAGGCCGAAGGATGTATTTACAAAGCCTGACAATGGTAAGATGTAGTGCCTTCTCGGGTAAGGCAGATTATCCGAGATTGCAGCTTTGAGAGCGTCATCTTACAATTGCCATCCGAGGAGTATCTAATAGACTGGAGCGTAGTCCAGGCACTTGCAGAACAATGGTTGGACACAACTCATACTTTTCACTTGCCCATTGGAGAGATGACAATTAGTCTGGTCGATTTTACTACTATAACCAGCCTTCGATATGATGGTGTTCCGGTTCCTCTGACCAACGATATTTTGACATTTGAAGAAATTTAGCAATTAATTAGTATGGAACCATCATATAAGGGGCCTTTTAAGATAAAAATTGAACCGATTCGTAGCTATTGGATGAACTACGAAGGACGGGTTCACATGGACACGGCCCAACAGTATGCTCGAGGATTTTTGTTATATTTGCTTGGGTCGACCATCTTAGGCAGCACTGAATCCTCCATCCACTTGTCAATGTTGAGGGCAGTTTCTGATTTTAGGACAGTACCATCTTCTGGCTGGGGTGAAGCTGGTCTTGCCTGTCTTTACCATGGTCTTGATAAAATTTGCCGAAATAAGAAGTCTTTTGTCGGCTTGATGGCGGTTGTCGAGGTACTCTTCTTCCACCAATGTCATTTCCACTCTTTTCTTGTATGAATGTTATCTTTATTATTGTTGTAGGCATGGGCATACGAGCATAACCTTGTGAGGGTACCCGGTATTTATTAAGAGAGGGTTGGGTATCCAAGGTTAAATCTCTGGCTGTCAGATCATGTGAACGTTCCCGGCTCTCACCATGTGCATACTCACCGCTTTGTGTTGAGCCACTTAACCTGAGACCAGGTAAAATAGCATTAGTATGCTTTAAATTTTTTTTGAAAGTTTACTTACCTTATGTTATTTTGCAGGTGAATTTGGCCTGGTGGAACCCAGAAGAGCGGACAAACTGGTCTCCCTTCATGAAGGCTGCACTATCTTTCCAACATACTCCCCGAGTCATCGCTAGCCCAGTGTCTAGTGGCTGGTTTCTTGGAGAGAGAGTTTATGAGTGGTTTCTTGGTCCAGAGCAGCCGAGGGTTCCAATGCATTGCCCGGAATATACTTTAAATATTATGTCAAAGCCGGAGGATGCATGGTGGTCGGCTCGGTACGGTTATGGTGTTGAGACATTTCTCCATCTACCAGGTGCATTTTATGCCCATTTTATTCAAAGAAGACTCTTGAACTTTGATGTATCTCCTGTTGGTGTATGGGAAATTCCCAAAGAAAATGAGGGTAGAGATGAAGAGGAACATCATGGAGATGCAGGAGAGTTCGTTCCACATCTTGGGGCTAGCACTTCTCAGGTAAAACTTTACCATTTTTCCCTTGCAACTGCTTCTTTCTTTTTTCATTCTTTAATGATTGTTGTAGGCTATTGGTTCATTTGATCATGAGACTGGACCTTCTTTTACTGCCCCTTCGTTTGCTCATTCTAGCCCACCAGATATGCCGTCTCATCCGCAGGGCATTAATATGAGTTACCTGGTAAGTTCTCTTATTTCATGGTAATTTATGCTATATGTATGCATGATTATGTATGCTCTTACTGTAGACCCTTAATTTTTGACCCAGTTCGGTCCAATATATTTTGTTTTGTCCAAAATAATTTTTGTGTAGTCTAATATATTTTAATTGGTCCAAAATAATTTTTGTTATCTTAATTAAATAATTTTTGCTTTATTATCTAATTTTTATTAATAAAAAATAAAAATTCAAAAATAAAAAAAAATAAATAAAAAAAAGTCGGGCTGCGAGAAATGGCCTGGGGCCATTTCGCCCGTAGGAATATCCTGCGGGAGAAATGGCCTTCGCCCGCCCGCAGGCGCACCTCACCAACAGCTGCCGCAGTCAGCTGCGGCAGATTTTTTTCGCCAACGCAATTTTTCCTGCGACATATTTTTTCGCCAGCGCAATTTTTCCGACTTAAATTTTTTGAAACCTAATACAATTAGGTTTCAGTTTCCTTTTCTTATTAAATATTGAAAGCTGTGAGTAACTAGGAAAAACCATAAAAAAAAAACCTCTCTAAATAACAGCACAAAAAAGGAGGAAAGGTAATTAGAAATTAAGGAGGAAATTGGAAACAATTTGAAACCGAATCTATGAAGGAAAGTAATGGAACCAAGCTGATTTTTTGAAGAGCCGAAAATCAATTCAGAAATTCATCAAAGGTATCAACTGCTTTTGATTTGGTTGATCCAAGAAGCAATTTTGGTGCAACCCCACAAAAGAAGGTTTGAATTCTAAATTCTTTTTGTTTTTTTGCTTATAGTAGCTTAATTATTCAAAGACAAAAAAATCCCAGAACCTTTAATTTGATTTTTTCAAAAGTTAAAAACATTATTCCGTTGCATTTTTTTCCAAAAAAAAACTTACAATTGCTACTTTTGTTTCATCAAAATCTTAAAACCCTAATTTAACATGTTTCTTTTCAAAACCCTTAAATAATATGCTGTTTCTTTCCAAAAGCCTTAAAAACTACCTTTCTTTGCTTTATAAACTTTAAATCGTTGGTGTATTTTAATAAAACTCCCTAAAAATATTCAATTGCTTTATCCAAATTCTAAAATTCTATGATCACCCGAAAGCCTAATTCAAAACTTTTAAAACCCTAATTCAATTCCTAAACTCAAAATAGTAAACCCTAACCCCTTAAAACCTTAAACCTTAATTTTTTCTAAACTTTAATCCTTTAAAACTTTAAAAACCATAAAATCACTGTAACACCCCCATACTCTATATAAGTACTATACATATACCAAGTATACATACAATACGTATATAAAGTATAAGAATGTCACTTTTCGTTTCCAATTAAAAACCTTTATCCAAGTTTAAGCAATATTGCATTAATTTAAAGAGCATTTACAAAAATCATTATTCTTATCAAAAATACAACATAATTAAAGTCACACATGTATGCATCACCTTCTAGTTGGTCTCGAGACACTCTTACCCTTCTCGTGGCATAACAGCTGGACTTCCAGATCAACCACATAACCACCTGCGCGATTACACCACCGCGCTAAGCCCGAGAGCTTAGTAATACAAATAAATATAAAATATATATACTTTACATAAAGATCATACCTTATACTTTTAGCATCATGTTTTATTGTTTTCTTACCCTGTTTTCCTTTCTCAAAGCATTCTTCATATATTCCCACTGATCTCATAAATCATACACATATTTACATAGAACATTCGCAAAACTATATTTACCATTTCTATCTCATATACAGATACATATACATCATTTTAACAAATCACTATTCAATGATCTATCCAAACCTTCATGAGAACAATTCTCGCAAATTCCACATTCATAAACATTTTACACATCATACTATATTCTCATAAACTCATATCTCAACAAAACTCCTCAAGCCATATTCATTTTCAATATATCATTACACACATTACCAAATCATACTTCATAACATTATTTTATTCACAAATTTATCAATCATGAAACACACTTCCAACAAAAGCAACCATAGATCTCATTACTCATTTAGTTCAACATTTGGATATCACATTAACAACAAAGACAGACTCGGGCCCAAACAAAACACTAACATGCCATTCCATTATCAGAGTTAATGCTTTGGTTTAATCATCACATTTATCATTATCCCAACTAGGCTTCAAGGATTTAGGTTCAACCAAGCTTCAAGGGGAACAAAGCATGCTAAGTATCAACCCAACTTGGCTTCAAGAACCAATCCAACCTAGCTTCAAGGGTTGTAACATCTCAATTAGGCTTCAAGGATTTGACCCAACCAAGCTTCAAGGGGAGTAAAACATGTTAAACTTCAACCCAACTTGGCTTCAAGGATCAAGTCCAACCTAACTTCAAGAGATTGTTACTCATATTAGGCATGCCACCAATAACAAACTCTGAAAATGGAATAACACATTAGCTATACAATTCATTTATCAATTTCATTCTCAATTGAATTATCATAACTAATAACAATGGCTTCACATGTCATTTGAATCATCATAGCCAATAACAATGGCTTCACATGTCATTTGAATTATCATTGCCAATCACAATGGCCTCATATCTCAATTTATGTTATAACCATTCATTATTCGAGTATACATAATCAATTACCCCATCATATCACTCACATTATACATATCGCATCATTAGTATCACATTTCAAATACATTATTCATATAACACATCACCATTCACAAGACTTACAATGCATAGTACATAACCTTGTTCATATAATATCATATGCATTATCAAATGTAAGTTCAATTCCAATCATTTAAGAAGAACAAAAACCAAACACAGTAACCAACACACCCAAGGGACACGGCCAAGCTTGTGGCCGTGTCTCTCAATCCAACACTTCAGTAGCAAACACGGGCACAGGACACGGCCAAGCTTGTGGCCATGTCTCTCAAAACAAATTGGCAATGACCAACACTGGCATAGAACACGGCCGTGTCTCCTCAAAATCCACCCAACACGGCCAAAATTCCCTTGACTTGGCCGTGTCTCTCATGAATTGGCCGTGTCTCTCCTTGCTTTTGGCCGTGTCACTCATGGATTGAAACCCTAACATACACAAGTCTCCTCTAATTGCACTCAAACTCATCATACACAAAATAGCATGGTTCAAATGAATGGAATCAATGTTCTAAACACAAATTCTACATGTTTATCACAATATTCACCTTATTAAAACACATCCACAAAACATTTAAACACATACTATCTCAAAACCCTAAAACCAACATCCTTCTCCATCTTCCAAAATCAACATCCACCACTTTCAACAACACCACATATTTAAACTCTTAACTTAAAACCAAATTTAAAACTTGAAAACACATTACAAACACATCTCATCATCAAATCAACAAACCCTAATTAACTTCAAATACCACTTCAAAAGAATAAAAGAAATCAAAGAAAAGAACTTACCTTAGTTATAAACTTCTTGAATCATCACTTGATCACTTAATCTTCCTTCAATTTGAGCTTAACTCTTCAAGATCTTCTCTTTGTCTCTTGCTTTCCTTTGTCTATGGAGGAGCCAGCCAACAATGGAGAAGAAGAAATCATGAAGAAAACAAAGTCAATTCTTCTTTAAATCTCCACCAAGAGTTTTTAACCAAACAATTACCTATATACCCTTATCCATTTAACTAACCTCTTGTCTCTTATATGCCCATATAAGTAATTTCACCTATCACAAATGAAAATATCTTCTTGCATTGACTCTCCCTTGACCAACTTATATGTTATATATATTATCATATAAACAACATATACATTTCTCTCTAAACCCTCTTTTCTCCCAAAACACATATACATAAGCATTCACTTTCCAATTCCTTTTTTTCTTTCAAATCAACATATACATTCAATCCCATTTAAAACAACAACAACAACATCAACAACAACAACAACATTCAAAACTTCTAGGGCATATATGGGGATATTACAATCACAAATATTTAAATTTGCACAGTAGGCTTGAAATCATCATTTAAAACCATTTTAAAGTGTCTAAAACCCTAGTTTCATGATTTCACCATTCAACCTTAATTTGTTTAATCAAAGAGTCTTACCAACCTTTCAAAACATAAAACCTTAATCTATTTTAATTCCATAAAAAAGTCACAGTAGCCTAATTCTATGAATTCCAAAACCTTAACACATGAGATAAAGAGCCCTAAATGGAAATAGTAGCTATAATTGGAATTTTATTTACTTTATTCAATTCTATATTTGATTATGCTTTGATTTATTTCTTATGCTTTAATTTATTTAAATTCAATGCTTGGTTCATTTAATTTATCATGGATGAATGTTTACTTTCTATTGATATTTAATATCTTTGATGAATGATTATTTACTTTTATCAATTTATTTTAGATTTCCAAAGGTTGTAAGAGGTATGTTTCCACTTGGTGGGTACCTCATTTAAACATCATGTAATTTAATTTGCTTTTCTATTTTAGAACTTATGTAAAGGGCATGTTTCTACCTTTCGGTGGGTGTCCTATTTAGGCATGTGATGTAAGGACATGTTTCCATCCTTGATGGGTGTCCATTTATTTGCTTTGTTTGGACATTGCTTTGATTTTAATATAATGATGCCTTCTTTTAATTATTGTATGTGTACTATGGATAATGTTGTTATATTTAAGAATTTTATAATATTAAGACTTTTAAAGGAGGCCGGTTCCAATGAACCGGGTGTTGTGGGGGTACTCGGCCATTTCTCACCTTTCACACACGTACCCAACTTCTCGAACCCATTAGGGGGTTGGGGATTCCTTAGGAATCGAGTCATCCACCCTTTTCTTTTTTCCCGGCCCGTCCGGGTGGCGACTCCATTTTCTCCGGACTTAGGTCCATGTTCTCTAAGGCCCCGAGCCTAAACAGTGCCGAAGTCGCAAGAACCATTCCACAGGGAGTGGGGGCAAAAATCCCTGCTCACAGTGGCGACTCCACTGGGGATAAAAGAAGTTGATTCCATTGGTCTTTATATTATACTATTCTTTCTTATAATGATATTATCCATTGCATCATATTAGATTACATCGTGTGCGTGAGTTAGGACGCCCGTGTTACCCGTGTTGTGTTATGTAAGGGATACCATACTTTCACTCAAGGTATGGAGATCGAGCATGGCATAACCACTCATAGCCTCGTACCATTTGGTATATACTTGCTATGGGAACCTAAGCCTTTTTACCCAAAGACTAAAACTCATGTAATTGGCCTAGTTACTTTCCTTAGGTTTTACCACAAATGCATGTTGTTTGACTATGGTTAATTTATCTTAGCTTAAATCATGGCTTATTTGGTTTGTTCTTTTTCTAATATGACCTAAGTACATTGTAAGCTCAAAGTCCAAAAGACCAAAGCTATTTTCAAAATTTTTCAAGAAGGTCTTTGGACATAAGACTTTTCTAAAAACAAATCAAAAATTCTTTGGCCCATGGTCCAAATACTAAGCCTAAAATCCATTTTTCTAAAATCTTTTACAATGGGCTTAGAAACAAAACTATTTTCACCCAACCTTTTCTTACAAAGAGATTGCAAAAATATTTAGGTTAATTATGAAATACCAAAAATCAATTGTGGGCCTAGTTTACACTAAGAATAAATTAACCATGGGCTTGTTTTTGGCATGAACCATTAGTTACCTTTTTTTCAAGTGAGAAATCTATCTATAATAAACCTCTTAATTTCGTTTTAATCCAATATAGCATAAAAGCTACTATAGTTGGTTGAATGGATTAAAACCTAATTAATAGAAATTATCATGGATTGATTTCCATTTCGAAAATATAACTATTGGTTGAAACATCTGAGGGAATTATTCGAAAGCAAGATACCCCATGTTGGTATTTTGTTAACCATATACCTAGGAAAAGGGACTCGCCATTCGTGTGTGGATGTTATAAGGTTGGAAGGAACGACCTATTTATCCTTATTTGTTGATTGTTTGTGCATACATGCATACATGCATACATTTGCATCTCATATCATTGATCCTCTCTGGCTCACAGCCCTGGATTACGATAGTTCTAAAGCTTACAACAATCCGACTTACGCCGGAGATGAAGTATCTAGCAACGACTCAATCACTTACTCACTTAAAACAATGGAGCCCGAACAAATTGAAAGGATGGTGGATGAGGCCCTTAATGCCAAGATGGAAGAAATCAAAGAGGCCCTAGCTGAGACCTTGAAGAACCAGTTGACTGCAATCTTAGAGAACCATGTCGAGGCATCTGCTAGCACTAAGAAACCAAAGGACAATGGGAAGGCCAAAGTTACTGAAGTGGTTTTTGATGATGAAAAGGTGATCATTGATGATGATGATGATTGGGCTCAATACTACCAAGATATTCAAGAGAAGAAGAAAGAACCAAAGGTTGGTGAGAAAGCAACTATTGAAAAGACCGAGACATCTCATGTTGAAAAGATGATTGTGGATTTAGAAAAGAAATTTGAGAAGAAACTGAAAATCGAAGAGATGTCCGAGATTGATAAACTATTTGAGCTAGATGAAGAGGTCCCTTATAAGTTCAAGATGCCTTCCTTTGCTAAGTACAATGGCACCGGAAATCCTCATCTCCATGTGAAGCAATATATCACTGCCATGCAATCTGCCCGAGCTACTAAGGCTCAAACCCTAAGGTACTTTATGCTCTCATTGGACCCTGTTGTCCAAAATTAGTTCAATACCTTAGATGATGGAACACAAAGGAGTTGGGATCTACTTTACAAAGCCTTCATCCAATAATATGGGTATAATGTTGAGTTAGAAGTTACTTTAATCGAAGTGGAGTCCATAAGGCAAAGGCCAAATGAGAATTTTGTGGACTATGTGAAGCGATGGAGAAACAAGGCCACTTTACTCAAGAAGAGGCTCGATGAATCCTATCAAATAAAGATGATTGTGAGAGGGGTGTTGCCTAATCTTCGTGAGAGGTGTTGTCTCATACACTCATCCATGATTTCAAAGACCTTCTCCAAGCTAGTTTGCAAATTGAAGAATGGGAAAGGGAGAAAAGTCATTTTGCAACAAAAAGGAACGAGAAAGGGAGCTATCAACCTGGTAGCCAAAGCATGCAAAAGGCCGTCAGTGTTAATGCTACTAACCAAGGAACAAGGAGACAATTTTTGGAATTGGGAAAACTGATGTCTTAGGTTCTCAACAAGCTTCAAAGAAAAGGATTGCTACAACCCTTAAATCATCGTCCTTTGCCTAACCCTCTCCCACCTAATTTTGACACCAAAGCATTTTGTCAATTTCACCAAATGCAAGGACATGACACTGATAGATGTGTTAGGTTGAGACATGAGATTCAAAATCTAATTGATAATGGGATGCTACCCGAGCCCAACAAGCCAAACACCAAAGACAACTCATTGCCAAAATTAGATAGGGTACCACCACCGGCAACCTTCATGATTGGAGGAGGTTTGCATGAGGACTTTGTCATGTCTTCTTTTCAAGATGTGGATGAAAAAGCAACAAAAGAAGAAGAGGCATTTGTCAAAATTGAACAAGCTATGATGGGTGGAGAAGTAGCAATTTGTGTTGTCAACGAGTTTTGGGATTCAAGTGATAGTGAGGATGATATTATATCCAAGAAGGAGGAGTGGACTTGGTCCAAGCCCGAAGAAGATGAGGTGATGATTACTAGATCCAGTAAGCCTTACGCAAGGCCACCACCTAAAGAGATAGAAACTAATAAGGGGAAGGAAGTCGAAATAGAAGAAGATGATGTTGTGCTTAAGCAATTGAAAAGAACCCAAGCAAGTGTTAGCATTTGGGACTTGTTAGCTACTTCTAAAAAGCACCGAGAAACTATGGCCAAAGCCTTAGCTAGCATGCCAATTTCTACCTCCACAAGTTGTTCAACTTCATAAAAATTGGGGAAGTAATGAAATGTGAAGAAGTCCAAGAAAAGAGTGAAGTTAATATGGGAGCAGTTTCTTTTTCGGATGCGGACTTACCGGAGGAGGGGAGAGACCACATCCGCCCTCTCTTTATCAAAATAGAAGTTAAGGGGAAGAGGACTCCTTGTGTAATGGTTGATGATGGGTCTGCCATAAATGTTTGTCCTCTTAAGATATTACCAAAGCTAGCCATGTCAACAAGAGATCTAATCTCGACCGAGGTAACGATTCGTGCTTATGACAACACTAAGAGGCATGCCGAAGGGACTTTCAAAATGGCTGTCAAGGTTGGTCCAATTGAATCTATTGTTGAGTTTATTGTTTTGGACATACCAATCACCTTTGCCTTGCTTTTGGGACGACCATGGTTTCATCCTCTTGGTGGAGTTTCTTCCACCCTTCATCAAAAGATCAAGTTCCCTAACGGAGATGAGACAGTGGTCATTGAAGCTGAAGATAATGAGATTGTTAACACTCTAATGATTGAGAGGCCTCTCAATGGTTTTCAAGTGGCTGCAATTTCTTATGATTAAGTAGTGGACTCCAAAGTCTTGAATATGATGAAGAACATGAACTACCTTCCCGGAGCTGGTCTTGGAAAGGGTAAGGCCGGTTTAACAAAGTTATTAGATTTTAGAACTCAAACTTCTAAGAAAGGGTTGGGATATGATGAAGACAACGATGTCCAACCAAAGAAGCATGAGAAGATGAGCTTCCCACCACTTGAAGAGATCTTTGTCAAAGCTCCAGATATGGGACCACTCCAAGGAAAGCCCGAGCCGATCATGTTCATGGGTAAGTTAATCCCAGGTTTTGAAATATTTGCAGATGTTACCGAGCTAGTGGAGCAAGTAAAGAAAGAGCTCACCCTGCCAACCAGCAAAGAATCCAATCCAAAAGAGAAGAATGAAGCTATGCCGGAAGCCGAGAAGACTCCGAAGGAGATTGCCACCCTGGTTGAAGAAAAGTTTGAAGACATCCTGCTTTATGATTCTGAGAATAATGATTTTGATTTTGATTTTAATTTGTCTGCTTTGTATGAGGATGATGATGTTTTCTTTTCCAAAATGAATGCAATAAAGTTTGATTTTGCTTACTTGTGTGATGTTTCTCCTGATGGTTGCATACATTCAAATAGCAGTTACATGAGCATCTTCAATATTAATTCTGTTAACACACAATCATTAAATTTGGGAACAACTGAAAATCCTAAAAACATTAGCATAGCATCCGACCTTACTCCTAATGAGAGAGAGAGATTTGAAAAAATATTCAAAAAATATAAAGAAGTATTTGCTTGGTCTTATGAAGATATGCCGGGGATAGATCGAGACATAGCCGAGCATCATATTCCTACTTACACAAAAGCTTAGGCGATTAAGACTTGAGTCTGCTGAATTGGTTAAAGAATAGGTCACTAAAAAAATACAAGTGAAGTTCCTTGAAGTGATAGAATACCCAGATTGGCTAGCCAACATAGTACCCGTGCCAAAGAAAGACGGGAGAATAAGGGTTTGCGTGGACTATAGAGATTTAAACAATGCTTCCCCTAAAGATGATTTTCCTTTACCTCATATAGATGTTCTCATTGATAGTGCAGCCTCTAGCG
Organism: Garcia nutans; assembly: GCA_947685225.1. Classification (NCBI taxonomy): domain Eukaryota; kingdom Viridiplantae; phylum Streptophyta; class Magnoliopsida; order Malpighiales; family Euphorbiaceae; genus Garcia; species Garcia nutans. The sequence continues at coordinate 16,741,086 of CANTUV010000032.1, forward strand.
TGCTACACTCGTTTGTAGATGGATTTTCAGATACAATCAAGTGTTAATGGCCCAAGAGGATAAAGCCAAAACTGCTTTCATTACTACATGGGGTATATTTTGTTATAGGGTGATGCCTTTCGGCTTAAAGAATGCTGGAGCAACCTACCAAAGGATGGCCACCACACTATTTCATGACATGATGCACAAAGAAGTTGAAGTATATGTTGATGATATGATGGTGAAATCGGACACAAGGGAGCAACACTTCCAAAACTTAGAGTTATTCTTTGATAGAGCTTTGAAATATAAGCTAAGATTAAACCCGAAGAAGTGTGTATTTAGTGTTACCTCAGGTAAATTGTTGGGGCATGTGATTGGTCCGAATGGCATTGAGATAGATCTTGACAAAGTCAAAGCAATCAGGGATATGCCAGCCCCAAAGACGGAGAGAGAAGTTCAGGGATTCATTGGTAAACTGCAGTACATTAGCATATTTATAGCAAAGCTCACAATAATTTGTGAGCCTATCTTCAAATTGCTTAGAAAGAATCAGCCGATCGTATGGAATGAAGAATGTCAAAAGGCCTTTGAGCGAATAGAGGAGTATTTGTTAAATCCACCTATTTTAAGACCACCTAAACCCGGCAAACCTCTTTTACTATACTTAGCAGTAGAAGAAGAGTCGATAGGAGCCATGCTAGCCCAAGCAGATGAGTCAGGGATTGAGCATGCCGTTTACTTTTTGAGTAGAAAGCTCCTACCTTATGAAATTAAGTATAGTATCATTGAAAAGACATGTATAGCCGTGGTTTGGTCTTCTAAGAAGTTGCGGCATTACTTTCAATAGTATAGTGTGCAAGCAATTTCCAGGTTGGATCCAATGAAGTACTTAGGAGACACCTTCTTTGATTGGAAAATATGGTCGATGGTTGATAATATTAGAAGAATTTGAGATTGAGTATGTAACCAGGAAAATGATCAAAGGTAGAGCGGTAGCAGAATTCCTGGCCCAACAACCATTACCAAAAAGCGAAGAGGTAATCTTGGAATTTCCAGATGAACATTTAGAAGCAATTGAAGTACAAGGGTGGAAAATGTATTTTGATGGAACAGTAAACAGGAAAGGAGCAGGTTTGGGAGTTATACTAGAATTTCCCGAAGGGGAACTCATCCCTTTAGCCAAAAAATTAAAATTTAGGGCAACCAATAATATGATGGAATATGAAGCTTGTATTTTTGGTTTGGAAACCCTAATGACTATGAAGGTGGATAAGGTGGAAGTTTATGGCGATTCACTGCTAGTTGTATCCTAAGTAAATGGAGAATGGGAGTTAAAAGAAGAAAAATTAAAACCATACCACCACTACTTGACCATGATGAAAAAGAACTTTAAGGAGTTTAGGTTTATACAACTATCGAGAGAAGAAAATCAGATGGTTGATGCCCTATCCACATTGGCTTCGGTATCCTATTAGCTTATTCCTTAAGCCTCTGATCATGACCAGTTCATCAACTCCTTGCTATGAATATGAAATAATCATGGAAATTGATACGGATCATGATGCGTGGTATAATACTATAAGGCGATTTTTGGAAGAAAGAGGATACCCGCCGGGGGCAACAAAGAAAGAGAGAAGAGCCATAAGGTGGTGGTCATTACAATGCATCACCTTTCATGGAGAGTTATATCGAAGATGGCCTGATGGAGTGCATTTAAGATGTTTAAGAAAACCTAAAGTGGAGCGCATCATGTCAGAAATACATGCAGGAAGTTGCGGTCCGAACATGAGTGGTTTGGCCCTAGTTAAGAAGGTTATTCGACAAGGTTACTATTGGTTGACTATGGAGAGAGACTGTATTGAGTTTGTCAAGAAGTGCCAACAATGTCAGATGTATGGTAACTTGAATCACATGCCTCCTGAAGAATTGCATTCAATGTCTTCACCCTGGCCATTTGCCACCTGGGGTATCGACATTATAGGAGAGATACATCCTACAGCTTCAAACGGTCACCGATTCATTGTAGTAGCAGTAGATTTGTAATATCCCAAAGTGTGCCCTAGAAGTTTGGATATAATTGTTGTTTGTTTGAATTATGTGTATATGTTATGTTGATAAGAAAAGAAATTGAAAAGAGAATGTTTATGTATTGTTTAAAAAGGAAAGTAATGTGTAGAGAGAAAGTGTATATGTAGTTTATATGATAATATATATAACATATATGCAAGTCAAAAGAGTGGTCAAGGGAAGAAGATATTTTTATTTGGGATTTGTGAAATGACTAAAAAGGATAAGTGCTTTAAAGGAAATCAAAACATATGGCAAAAGGGTATTGAGGTAATTGCTTAAGTTGAAACACTTGGTGGAGATTTAAAGAGGAGTTGACTTTGTTTCTTCATTGTTCTTTTCTTCTTTTCCTTTTGTTGTGGTCGGCTCCTTCATAGACAAGAGAAAGCAAGAGAGCAAGAGAGGATCTTGATGTGCTAAGCTCAAATTGAAGGAAGAATCAAAGGATTAAGTTGGAGATTTGTGAAATTTCTTCAATTTTGGTAAGTACTCTCTTGTTTTCCTTTGTTATTTTTGAAGTTGTGTTTGAGGTGAGTTATGATTTGTTGATATTATGATTAGGTGTGTTTGAGATGTGTTTATAAGTGTTGAAATTGATTGTAAGCTAAAAAGTTAAATTGGTGTTGGTTTTGGTTTGAAGATGGTAAGTTAAGAGTGATGTTGGTTTTTTTAGGGTTTTGAAGTGGTAGGTGTTTAAATGTATTGTTGATGTATTGTTAATGTGAAAATTGTGATGAATATGTAAAATAAGTGTCAATGACATTGATTATGTCCATTTGAATAAGGTTATGTTATGCATAATGTGTTTAATTCAATCAAAAGAAACTTGGCCATGTTTAGGGTTTTTATTCATGAGAGACACGGCCAAACCAAAGAAGAGACACGGCCAAAACTAAAGATTTTTGGGAGACACGGCCAAGTTTAAGGAAATTTGGCCGTGTTGGGTCAATTTGGAGAGACACGGCCATTGGCTTGGCCGTGTCCATTGCCCGTGTCTGCTACTGGTGATTATGTGTTGAGAGACACGGCCACTGGCTTGGCTGTGTCCCTTGCCCGTGTCTTCTACTGGATTTTTGTGTTGAGAGACACGGCCACAAGCTTGGCCGTGTCCCTTGAGTGTGTATGATACTGGATTTTTGTGTTGAGAGACACGGCCATAAGCTTGGCCATGTCCCTTGAGTGTGTTAGCTACTGTGATTGTTCTTTGCTCTTCTTGAATTGTTTTGATTGTTCAAAGGTCTTTTTGCACCTAAACATAAAAGTAAACATTTTAAACACACTTAAAACAATAATGAGCCAAACAAATGTATGTGGAAGATTCTAAATCTAAGAATAAGGTAAATTATATAGGTGTATATCAATGATGATCATTCTTAATGGATGTTTAATGAGTTTGATTATGTATATTTCAATAATTAAGTATTATAATGTGAATTGAGACATAATGAGACAAGAAGCCATTGTGATTGTCTATGATGATTCAAATGAGATGTGAAGCCATTGTGATTGGCTATGATGATTCAATTGAGATAAATGGGGCATGTTTGCCTACATGATGATGAGAATTGAAAATGAAATTGATAATGAAATAATAAATGAATTGTGTGTCTAATATGTTATTCATTTTCAGAGTTTTGTTATTGGTGGCATGCCTAATGGTAACAATCTCTTGAAGTTAGGTTGGGCTTGATCCTTGAAGCCAAGTTGGATTGAAGTTTAACATGTTTTACTCCCCTTGAAGCTTGGTTGGATCTAGTCCTTGAAGCCTAATTAAGATGTTACAACCCTTGAAGCTAGGTTGGGTTGGTTCTTGAAGCCAAGTTGGGTTGATACTTAGCATGCTTTGTTCCCCTTGAAGCTTGGTTGAACCTAATCCTAGAAGCCTAGTTGGGATTATGATATTGATGAATGTGATAATTAAACCAAAACATTAACTCTGAAAGTTGAATGGCATATTAGTGTTCTTGGGCCCATGCTTGTCTTTATTTAAATGTGATTCTTGAATGGTGAAATTAATGGAACTATGAAGATATAATATTAATGTTGTTATAACATTGAACAAAGTATGGTGAGATCTATGAAATGAATTTGAAATGTGATATGTTTATATGTGTATGGTTTATGAATTATAAAGGTGTGATGTAGCTTTCCACCTATGATGTTGTTTATTATTATGATGTATGACATTGCATTGCTTCAAAGCATAATGTTAGTATACTTTGTACTACTAAGCCATTGGCTTAGCGCGATAGTGTTTGATCGCGCAGGTGACAGAGTTGAACCTGTGAGCTCCTCGAGACCAAGTGAGACTAGGCATTGAAGGATTGATTTTTGGGAACTTAAAGATCAGAGAAGAGCTGCCAATCATGTATATATTCTATGTTTTGTAAACTTTGGTTTATAACCTATTTGTAATAACTTCCACTGTGAATTAATAAATATTTTTATATTTGGTGTCTTTTGGATTTCTTTTAAATGTTTGAGATTGGTTTCACTTATTTACAAAGATATTTGTTGTGTATTTTTTTTAAACTGTGACATTTTCTATATTCAGTATATGTATATTACGATCGTTTTAGCATGCTTGGTACGTATACGGGATATAGGGGTGTTACTATTGTTTTGGTATCAGAGCCTAGGTTTGAGATTCTCAACCTAAGTCAAGTGTAAGAAAAAGAATGTTTTGATTTTAAAAAGTGGATTTTTGAATAACATACATATTTGGCATTGGCAGTCTCTGATCTTTAATGGGAGGTATTCTGCTGTGGTTGCAGATATAGGTTGTGATGGATTCTCACTTACATCAGTCAGTCGAGGGTAGTGCTGAGAGTATAGCTCCTGATGATGTTAGAGATGGAGCTAGAGTGGATGGTGCTGGAGAGGTACCTGCTTCTATGTCGGGGAGACCAGCTGGTGAGGAGGTTCCGCCAGTTTGGCTTAGGCATGTGGTTGATTTGTTGAGACAAGCACCAGTGCAACCACCGCCACCACCCCCACAGCCTTTGGTATCAGTGAGACAGTATGATAAATTAAGGAAGTATGGAGCAGAAGACTTCTTGGGTACTATTGATCCAGCTGTAGCTGAGCAGTGGCTAGATAAAGTACAGAGAATATTTGTTCAGTTGCAAGCCACTCCAGAAGAAAAATTTGATTATGCAAGATCATTGTTGCATAAGGATGCATATGATTGGTGGAAGACAGTGCCCCATGCTATGGATGATCCACCTACCTTGTCCTATGCTGATTTTCTAAGAGAGTTTGAATTGAAGTATACTCCGAGGGAGTATAAAGTTGTGAAGAAGATGGAGTTTTTGAGTTTGAGGCAAGATCACCGGACTGTGACAGAGTATGAGTTAGAGTTCATTCGGTTGAGCCATTATGCTGGGGGTATTATATCTGATGACATAGATAGATGCAGGAGATTTGAGAAGGGATTGAGGCCCTCTATCATGTGTCTTGTGGCTGGATCTAGATATCATGATTTTTCCCAGCTTGTTGCAGCAGCTCGAAGGGTGGAGCGAGCTCAGGGCATTGCAGCAGTTGCTTCTGGGGAAGAGATCAGGGTTAGAAGACCCCAGTTTGAAGCAGGGTCTTCATCTCTGAAAAGAGGTAAAGGAAGTTTTGTTCCTCGGGTTAGTAGGAGTCAGAGGCCAGCTGGTAGGTCAGTACAGTTTCAGAGGCAGAGATCTAGACCTACAGTTTCAATGGCGAGTGCTTCGACCCCAGTGACTCAGAGATCCACTCTACCCATATGTATTCATTGTGGTAGGCCACATGGTGGTACTTGTTGGAAGACTGGTGTAGCAGGGGTATGCTTCAGATGTGGATCACCTGATCATTTTGTTAGAGATTGTCCTAAGAGGCAGGAGCAGATGTCGGTAGATTCTGTAGCTTCTCGACCTAGTGTGAGGGGAGGTCGAGGAGGCAGGAGTTTCAGCAGAGGAGGTAGATCTGGATTCAGTTCTAGAGGAGGATCTACATCCAGGGAGAGTAGACCAGAGGAGGCTGGATCTTCTCAGAGGATTTATGTGATGCAGAGGCAGCCAGATGCTTCGGCAGTCATAGCTGGTACTTTCTCTTTATTTGGTATTTCAGTACTTGCTTTGATTGATCCCGGATCCACTCATTCATATATTAGTGCATCTGTTTTGCCTGTGTCTGAGTTGCATGCTGAGTCCCTAGGATTTGATGTGTTGGTGACAAATCCGTTAGGGCATAGTGTGGTTGTTAGCAAAGTGCACCGAGATGGTGCAGTTATGGTGCAAGGTGAGGAGTTTCTTGGAGACTTGATTGAAATGCCTTTTAAGGAATATGATTTGATCCTAGGCCTGGACTGGTTATTTAGACATAGAGCTGTGGTAGACTGTCAAAAGAAAGTTGTTACTTTGAGAACCGGTGATGGTAGAGAGGTGATAGTATCTAGTGAGCAGGGATAGCTAGCATCCTTGTTTGTTTCAGCTGTTGCAGCTAGGAGATTGATAAGAAAAGGGTGTGATGCTTATCTTGCTCATGTGGTGGATAATAGAGTAAGGGGTTCTCAAATTGATAGCATACCCACAGTTGCAGAGTTTCCAGATGTGTTTCCAAAGGAGTTGCCAGGATTGCCTCCTGAGAGAAAGGTGGAGTTTGGTATTGAATTATTGCCTGGTACCACTCCTATTTCTATTACTCCTTATAGAATGGCACCTGCTGAATTGAAAGAATTGAAGGTGCAGTTGCAGGAGTTGTTGGATAGAGGGTTTATTCGCCCTAGTGTTTCACCATGGGGAGCTCCTGTTTTGTTTGTAAAGAAGAAGGATGGTACTATGAGATTGTGTATCGATTATAGGCAATTGAACAAGGTGACTAATAAAAATAAATATCCTTTGCCTAGAATTGATGATCTCTTTGATCAATTGAAGGGTGCAGCGGTGTTTTCCAAAATTGATTTGAGATCAGGGTACCATCCATAGAGGGTCAGAGCTGAAGATGTTCCTAAGACCGCCTTTCGTACCAGGTATGGGCATTATGAATTTCTAGTTATGCCTTTTGGTTTGACGAATGCACCTGCAGCTTTTATGGACTTGATGAATAGGGTGTTTAGGCCCTATTTGGATCAGTTTGTGGTGGTTTTCATCGATGATATTTTGGTGTATTCGCGTAATGAGGAAGAGCATGATATGCATCTGCGGATTGTGCTGCAGATTTTGAGAGAGAAGCAATTGTTTGCTAAACTGTCGAAGTGTGAGTTTTGGCTGGACCAAGTAACTTTTCTCGGTCATATAGTTTCAGCAGAGGGTATTAGAGTTGATCTGAGTAAAGTTGAAGCTATTCTGATTTGGAGTCCACCAAAGTCTGTGACTGAAGTTAGAAGTTTTCTGGGTTTGGCAGGCTATTACCGACGGTTTGTGAAAGGATTTTCTTTGATAGCTACTCCACTTACCAGATTACTTCGAAAGGGAGTTAGATTTGTGTGGACAGATCAGTGTCAGGCTAGCTTTGAACAGTTGAAAGAGATGTTAACTCAAGCGCCTGTTCTTACTTTACCTGTGGAAGATAAACCATATGTAATTTACAGTGATGCTTCACATAATGGTTTGGGTTGTGTTCTGATGCAAGAAGGTAAAGTTATAGCTTATGCTTCTCGACAGTTGAAACCGCATGAGCTCAATTATCCGACCCATGATTTAGAGTTAGCAGCCATTGTGTTTGCATTGAAGATTTGGCGACACTATTTGTATGGGGAGAAGTGTTTTATCTATACAGACCATAAAAGTTTAAAATATTTGGGTGTCCAAAGAGAGCTCTATCTTCGACAGAGGAGATGGTTGGAGTTGATTAAAGACTACGACTGTTTAATTGATTATCATCCTTGTAAGGCAAATGTTGTTGCTGATGCCTTAAGTCAGAAGTCTTTAGAAGGTTTGACTGTTTATTCGCTCTCGTTGCTTGTTGAGTTGAGAGCATTGCATGCTAGTTTTGTATCTTGTGATGATGGTGCATTGTTGGCACAGTTGCAATTGAAACCAGTATTGTTGGATCAGATTAAAGAGGCTCAATTGGCTGATGAAAAGATTCAAAAGATTGTTTCAGATTGCCAGAATGGAAAGAGTCGAGATTTTATTGTGAGAGGTGATGGGAGTCTTTGGTTTAAGAACAGATTGTGTGTACCTGATGATGCTAATCTGAGAAGAATTATTTTAGAAGAAGCACATCAGTCAGTATTTGCTATGCATCCGGGCAATACAAAGATGTATCATGATTTGAAGCAGTATTACTGATGGTCCGGTATGAAGAGAGACATAGCAGAGTTTGTATCCAAATGTCTCACATGTCAAAAGGTAAAAGCGGAGCATCAAGTTCCAACAGGATTACTTCAACCTTTATCAGTGCTTGAATGGAAGTGGGAAAGAGTGACAATGGATTTTGTGTCTGGTTTACCATTGACACAAAGAAAGCATGATGCTATTTGGGTGATTGTTGATAGATTGACTAAGACAGCTCATTTTCTTCCGATTCGGATGGATTATTCTCTGGAAAAGTTAGCTGAGCTGTATATCCATGAGATTGTGAAATTGCATGGTATCCCAATTTCTTTAGTGTCTGATCGAGATCCCCGGTTTACTTCGAGGTTTTGGAAGAGTTTACATGGTGCTTTGGGTTCTCGACTGCACTTTAGCGCTGCTTTTCATCCACAGACAGATGGGCAGTCAGAAAGAGTGATACAGATTATCGAGGATATGTTGAGAAGCTGTGTCATTGATTTCTCTGGAGGTTGGGATAGATTCTTACCACTTGTGGAATTTGCTTACAATAATAGTCATCAATCCAGCATTGGTATGGCACCATTCGAGGCATTGTATGGTAGACGGTGTAGGACACCTCTATGTTGGAATGAACTTGGTGAAGGTAAGTTAATTGGTCCTGATTTGGTTAAAGAGACTGAAGAGAAAGTGAAATTAATTCGAGATAGGTTGAAAGCAGCTTCAGACCGACAAAAGTCTTATTCAGATTTGAAGAGGAGAGACATTGAGTATAATGTTGGAGATAAAGTATTTTTGAAAGTGTCTCATTGGAAGAAGATTTTGAGGTTTGGTCGGAAAGGAAAGCTGAGTCCTCGTTTCATTGGACCATATGAAGTTTTGGAAAGAGTTGGGCCAGTTGCTTATCGGCTTGCTTTGCCACCTGAATTGGATAGGATCCATAATTTATTCCATGTTTCTATGTTGAGAAGATACAGATCGGATCCATCTCATGTGTTGTTAATTGAATCTATTGAAGTGAGTCCAGATCTGACATTTGAAGAAGAACCAGTTGCTATTGTGGCACATGAAGTGAAAGAGTTGAGGAATAAGAAAGTGCCACTTGTGAAAGTTTTGTGGAAGAATCATGGAAGAGAAGAAGCAACTTGGGAGAGTGAGCAAGCAATGCGAGATCAATATCCTCAACTATTTCAGAGATGATATCAGGTAATTTCAAGGACAAAATTTCTTTTTAGAGGGGGAGAATTGTAATATCCCAAAGTGTGCCCTAGAAGTTTGGATATAATTGTTGTTTGTTTGAATTATGTGTATATGTTATGTTGATAAGAAAAGAAATTGAAAAGAGAATGTTTATGTATTGTTTAAAAAGGAAAGTAATGTGTAGAGAGAAAGTGTATATGTAGTTTATATGATAATATATATAACATATATGCAAGTCAAAAGAGTGGTCAAGGGAAGAAGATATTTTTATTTGGGATTTGTGAAATGACTAAAAAGGATAAGTGCTTTAAAGGAAATCAAAACATATGGCAAAAGGGTATTTAGGTAATTACTTAAGTTGAAACACTTGGTGGAGATTTAAAGAGGAGTTGACTTTGTTTCTTCATTGTTCTTTTCTTCTTTTCCTTTTGTTGTGGCCGGCTCCTTCATAGACAAGAGAAAGCAAGAGAGCAAGAGAGGATCTTGATGTGCTAAGCTCAAATTGAAGGAAGAATCAAAGGATTAAGTTGGAGATTTGTGAAATTTCTTCAATTTTGGTAAGTACTCTCTTGTTTTCCTTTGTTATTTTTGAAGTTGTGTTTGAGGTGAGTTATGATTTGTTGATATTATGATTAGGTGTGTTTGAGATGTGTTTATAAGTGTTGAAATTGATTGTAAGTTAAAAAGTTAAATTGGTGTTGGTTTTGGTTTTGGTTTGAAGATGGTAAGTTAAGAGTGATGTTGGTTTTTTTAGGGTTTTGAAGTGGTAGGTGTTTAAATGTATTGTTGATGTATTGTTATTGTGAAAATTGTGATGAATATGTAAAATAAGTGTCAATGACATTGATTATGTCCATTTGAATAAGGTTATGTTGTGCATAATGTGTTTAATTCAATCAAAAGAGACTTGGCCATGTTTAGGGTTTTTATTCATGAGAGACACGGCCAAACCAAAGAAGAGACACGGCCAAAACTAAAGATTTTTGGGAGACACGGCCAAGTTTAAGGAAATTTGGCCGTGTTGGGTCAATTTGGAGAGACACGGCCATTGGCTTGGCCGTGTCCATTGCCCGTGTCTGTTACTGGTGATTATGTGTTGAGAGACACGGCCACTGGCTTGGTCGTGTCCCTTGCCCGTGTCTGCTACTGGATTTTTGTGTTGAGAGACACGGCCACAAGCTTGGCCGTGTCCCTTGAGTGTGTATGCTACTGGATTTTTGTGTTGAGAGACATGGCCACAAGCTTGGCCTTGTCCCTGGAGTGTGTTAGCTACTGTGATTGTTCTTTGCTCTTCTTGAATTGTTTTGATTGTTCAAAGGTCTTTTTGCACCTAAACATAAAAGTAAACATTTTAAACACACTTAAAACACTAATGAGCCAAACAAATGTATGTGGAAGATTCTAAATCTAAGAATAAGGTAAATTATATAGGTGTATATCAATGATGATCATTCTTAATGGATGTTTAATGTGTTTGATTATGTATATTTCAATAATTAAGTATTATAATGTGAATTGAGACATAATGAGACAAGAAGCCATTGTGATTGGCTATGATGATTCAAATGAGATGTGAAGCCATTGTGATTGGCTATGATGATTTAATTGAGATAAATGGGGCATGTTTGCCTACATGATGATGAGAATTGAAAATGAAATTGATAATGAAATAATAAATGAATTGTGTGTCTAATATGTTATTCATTTTCAGAGTTTTGTTATTGGTGGCATGCCTAATGGTAACAATCTATTGAAGTTAGGTTGGGCTTGATCCTTGAAGCCAAGTTGGGTTGAAGTTTAACATGTTTTACTCCCCTTGAAGCTTGGTTGGATCTAGTCCTTGAAGCCTAATTGAGATGTTACAACCCTTGAAGCTAGGTTGGGTTGGTTCTTGAAGCCAAGTTGGGTTGATACTTAGCATGCTTTGTTCCCCTTGAAGCTTGGTTGAACCTAATCCTAGAAGCCTAGTTGGGATTATGATATTGATGAATGTGATAATTAAACCAAAACATTAACTCGGAAAGTTGAATGGCATATTAGTGTTCTTGGGCCCATGCTTGTCTTTGTTTAAATGTGATTCTTGAATGGTGAAATTAATGGAACTATGAAGATATAATATGAATGTTTTTATAACATTGAACAAAGTATGGTGAGATCTATGAAATGAATTTGAAATGTGATATGTTTATATGTGTATGGTTTATGAATTATAAAGGTGTGATGTAGCTTTCCACATATGATGTTGTTTATTATTAAGATGTATGACATTGCATTGCATCATAGCATAATGTTAGTATACTTTGTACTACTAAGCCGTTGGCTTAGCGCGATAGTGTTTGATCGCGCAGGTGACAGAGTTGAACCTGTGAGCTCCTCGAGACAAAGTGATACTAGGCATTGAAGGATTGATTTTTGGGAACTTAAAGATTAGAGAAGAGCTGCCAATCATGTATATATTCTATGTTTTGTAAACTTTGGTTTATAACCTATTTGTAATAACTTCCGCTGTGAATTAATAAATATTTTTATATATGGTGTCTTTTGGATTTCTTTTAAATGTTTGAGATTGGTTTCACTTATTTACAAATATATTTGTTGTGTATTTTTTTTAAACTGTGACATTTTCTATATTAAGTATACGTATATTACGATCGTTTAAGCATGCTTGGTACGTATACGGGATATAGGGGTGTTACAAGATTATTTTTCAAACTGGGTTGAAGCTGAATCTTTCAACAAACTGGGTGCAAGCCAGATGGCTTGATTTATTGAAAAGAACCTCGTCTGCAGATACGGGGTCCCGCATAGTGTGATATCAGACAATGGGGTACAGTTTCAAGGAGCAGTTAAGGATTTATTCTCGAAGTACCAAATTCTTCATCATAGATCCTCTCCTTATAGACCAAAGGCTAACGGTGTGGTTGAAGCAACAAATAAGAAAATTATGCAAATTCTGTCCAAGATAACCAAGACTTACATGTATTGGTTAGAGATGCTCCCCTTTGCTTTATGGGGATATAGGACAACTGTGTGAACGCCTACTGGAATGACACCGTTCTCTTTGGTTTATGGAATGGTAGCAGTGTTGCCAATTGAAATTGAGATCAAGTCACTGAGAGTAGTCTTGGAAGCTTAACTGCCTGAAATGGAATGGGTAGCAAGCAGATACACACGATTAGCTCTATTAGAAGAGAGAAGGTTAAAGGCACTATATCATCACCAACTGTATCAAAAAAAGATAGCTCGGGCCTACAATAGAAGGGTTAAGGTCAGAAAATTCAGAGTTGGGGATTTGGTGTTGAAGCAATGTAAGCCTAATGTATCTGATCCAAGAGGGAAGTTCAGACCTAGCTGGGAAGGGCCATATGTCATGAAACAAGTCATGAATAAAGGAGCGGTGAAGTTGTCAGACATGGATGGGAACAAATTTAGTGAGCCAGTAAACATTGACAGGTTGAAGAAGTTTTATGTATGAAAAATAAAAAGAAAGAGCTCGCTAGGTTGAAAACCCAAAAAGGGCTGCCTAGGCAAAAGTTAGAGCAGTCCGCTAGTCCCGAAAACCCAAAAGGGCGGGCTAGGCAACAATTAGGGCTAAATGAGAGAAAATCGTCAATTAGAAAACCCGAAAGGGCTAGTTGGCAACAAGAGTGATCTTGTGTATGCTGGCTTTATGTTTGGTTGTTCCCCAATTTAATAAAATAGAATTAATGTTAAAATTGTTCTATGTGCACCGTTATAAGTATTTGACCAGATATGGGTGAAATAAATAATCATAATTGCAAAAGGTGATGACAAATTATAAATGGAAAAGAAGCATCTTTTATTACTTTAGTTATTTTTCATCCTAACAAAACACTTTCTGAATTGACAAGTGTAAAATCTATGGCAGTCGATAAGTGTAACGTGCAGGTCAGCTTTGCCTCAGCCGATCCAAGTAGGCTTCAGTCAAGCAAGGCATGTCTAAGTCAGAAGCAAAGTCAGAATCACGAGGCTCAGCTCCATACTGATGGCCAAGTCGGCGAGGATAATAACATGTACCTTGACGAAGAGCAGCAAGGGGAATGTACATCAAGTATGTCCGCATGGTGATACGAGAAATCTTCCACCAAGGAACCAACCAACGGTTATTAACTTCGGAGTGTGAGTGGATCCAATCAACCCAGTCAGCATATGAAGAAGCAGGATGGAGTAGCTTCCTAGTAGAATGATGACGTGGCAGGTATCTGGTAAAATCCATGGAGGGAGTATCTGTTAGTGTATGTGCCCTAGGCCATTTATTTGGATCTTTATGTTATACATTCATTATTAATAAATGAGGTTTTATTATCATTATTGTTTGTTTGCATGTTACACAATTTTGATATTTGTCCCTGGTTTATTATTGTTATAGAGATAAAAAAAATAATTCTTAACCAGTATGAACATTGATTTGATAATCATTAGATGGTTATGTGTATAGTGATACAAATCAATTTCATAGATACTTGTTAGAGAACAATGTATTGGATAGACCCATCATGAGATTCCTACATGGGTTAGTGTCATAAGTAAATCTCATGATAGTTATGTATTAATTCTTTGACTTGAGATTGTCATAGTTTCCAATATAAGGACTATTATATTTTGACATGATCAAACATTATCCGTAACTGGATAGTAATAAAGGTTATGTTCATATATGATAGAAATTATGTAGAGGATAATGAACAATCAAGATAGAATTTGTCCCTCTCTTTGAGAGAGATATCTTTTGGGCCCCTCGATAAGTGAGACTGTGAAATGCATGGCCGTGCTCAAATGAATTGATAGTGTGATCAATTTCATTTGTTTTTATCAGTCTACTTGGAGATCGAGTAATCATAAGTTTGGACAATATAAGTATGACGTTGACCATGACTTATGTTCAAGCTAGATATCGTGTGACAAAGGGATTAATGCATATACTATTATTAGGCAAATTGGACATTCCTTATATTAATTGGGTAGTTGTAACGCCTTGCTAGAGGCCAATTATGACTTGTTGATTTAATAGAGATTAAATTGACTGCCAATTAATATGGGCCTATCGGGTCACACACAAGAATGCGTTTTGGGCTGGATATAATATTAATAATATTAATATTAGATATTAATATTTATTATTATTATTATTTTCGTTTATATATATATATATATTATTAGATAATATATTCAGAATCCTAATTAGACTTGGATTCTGAATTTGACTTTCCGTATCCAATTTTGAATTGGATTCTGGAGTGATTATATTCACTCCAGACGTTAAGTCTTCTCAGAGGTAACAATAAAACAAAGAGGAACGAAAAAGGTAACCCTAATACGTTTTTAAAAAAAACGTTTTTCCAGCCTTCGCCGTTGCAGAGAGCTAGCACTCCAAACGGTAGCATTCGTGTGGATACGCGATAGAGGGTGTTTCGCGATCGAGGCATCTCTTCCAAACTGTGATTTAGAATCATCAACAGGTTAGTTCTTTGAACACTTTTGTCGAATTAAACGAACAACATGGATCCTGGTGGGAAATCGGAGATCAAATATTTTTCCGCTGCGTGTTTTTCATCAACAGTGATCTCTATGATTTCCTAACAGTGGTATCAGAGCCACTTGTTGTTTTCGTTTAAGTCGAAAATGCCATGTTGATATGATTATGGTGATATATATTGTTTATGTATGGCATGTTAACTATAAAACTCTAATTCGTTTTTCATATGATGAGAAAGGATTGGTTTTTGGTTTCGTTTCTGTAAAACCCTAATTCGTTTTTCATATGATGAGAAAGGATTGGTGTTTTTAATTTCGTTTTCATGAGATGATCACGTATATATGATTGGTTGATTAAAATGATTTTCATATGATGAAAACGATTAAGTTTATATGTGATATAAACATTTGGTAATGATTCTGTAATGGGTTGTACATATTCGAAATAAAACAGTAAGAAGGTTAATGAGATTAACGGTTCTGTTTTAGGGTTTCGCCAAAGAAAAATGTTAATGAGATTAACGTTTCTGTTTGGCTTCGAGGGGCGCTGCCCCTCGACCCCGCCCAGGGGCGCTGCCCCTTCGGAACCCCGCCCGCTGACCGGCCAGCTGGAGCCCCGCCCGCTAACCGGCTAGCGGGACCGCCGTATGTTCGCGCCCTATAGTTCGTTACCGCGACATTAAGAATGTCAATATATTTGTTTCTATTTAACATGTTGGTGATGAATATGTTATGTTTGTTTGATGTCTTGGCATGGTGCATAGCATGGCCTTATGACTTATGTGATTGGTTTATTCATATCTTTATTTTGGGTAAATACAGCCTGCGTGTCGTTTATTTTGTTGTAATTTATTTTACTAGTAGTTAGATTTTCTTTTATTGTAATATATGAAGATTCAAGCTACAATGTTTGTGATGGAGATTCATACCAAGGAGAAGATGGTTCCATGGTGATGGAAGCACAAGCTCAAGTTTTGAAGATATGTAATATTGCAAGTGTTGTAATAGATAGGTTTTTCACCTAGGGTTGCCTTTATGATCTTCATTTGGTCTCTTGAAGATCATATTTAGTTTGGCCATGCTATGTCACGTTTACATATTTTGTCATTTGGTATATGATGCTTATGTGATAAATTATATATGTGCATATAGGATGCTAAAATATAATGATATGTAATGCAAGACATGATAATAATTTAGTTGAACCCTCATTAATAATTTAAGTCTAAATGCCATCCACGTTTTGAACACCTATCAAAACTAAGATTGTATTAAAGTAGGTATTGCCAAAGCAATATGCTTTAAACATTCCTAGCTAAGTAGGATGAGTAATAGTGCTACTCATATGTTTTAAAATTGGTTAGACTTAATTAGGCTATCAAAATGGTTTTGGGCCTAAGGCATTAGATGGAATTCAACATGCTATGACATATGATGTCAATATTCCATAATTACTAAGAGTTACATGAGATGTAATTGGTAAAGATGTTACCTACCTAAATAACTTGATTTTAAGCGTCACGCCAAAGCTGAGTTTAGAATTAAGTGAAATACGGATCTTAGCCTACTAAAATATTTCTTTAGAGGGTTATATTTTTTAGTAGGAGTTTAAATAATTTTAACCTCATTATTAATTAAAATTTGACTTTGCATATTTATCAACAGATGGCTGCTAATAACAATTCCACCTTATCACTGCGATCTATCCTTGAGAAGGAAAAACTGAAAGAATGTGGGACTAATTTTGTTGACTGGTTTAGGAACCTGAGAATTGTTCTCAAACAAGAGAAAAAGTCCTACGTGCTTGATGAAGCTATCCCTGACCCACCTCCTGCCGATGCTTCTAATGCTGCTAAGAGTAAGCATAAGAAGCATGTGGATGATTCCAATGACATAGGATGTCTTATGTTGGCTACTATGTGTCCAGGACTTCAGAAGGATCTGGAACACTTAGAGGCTTATGAGATGAGTGTGCATCTCAAACAAGCTTTCCAACAACAGGCTAGGCAAGATAGGTTTAACACCGCTGTTGCATTATTTGAATGCAAAATGTCTGAAGGTGAATCTGTTAGTGCTCATGTTTTGAAGATGAAAGGCTATCTAGATCACCTTGCTAGACTTGGATATCCCCTGAGTTTAGAACTCTCCACGGATTTGATCCTACATTCATTGCCTAGCAGTTTCTCACAGTTTGTCATGAACTATAACATGAATGACATGGAGAAATCCATTCCTGAGCTACATGGTATGCTCAAAACTGCTGAGGGGAATATCAAAAAGCCTACCCAAATATTGAATGTCAATATTAAACAAATGAAAAAGAAAGCCAAAGATACTAAAGGCAAGGGTAAGGCAAAAGGTGCTAAAGGGTCCAAGGGACAAGCTAAACCAAAAACCTGTACCTAAGGCTAAAGTTCCTAAGGAAGGGACTTGTTTCCATTGCAACAAGCCTGGGCATTGGAAGAGAAATTGTCAACTCTATTTGGATGAGTTAAAGAAGTTGAAGGGTAGTGCGACTACATCTTCAGGTATTTATGTTATAGAAATTAATTTATCTATTCCTTCTTCCTGGGTATTAGATACCGGATGTGGATCTCATATTTGTACAAATATGCAGGGACTCAAAAGGAGTAGGATGCTGAAGAAGGGCGAAGTGGACCTACGTGTTGGCAATAGAGCAAGAGTTGCTGCTATAGCTGTAGGAACTTATGAGCTTGTTATGCCTAATGGGTTTTTGTTAATTTTGAACAATTGCTTTTATGTTCCTACTATGAGTAGGAATCTTATTTCAGTATCTGTTTTGGATGATGAAGGTTATTCATTTTTTATTAAGAATAAGAAATGTTCTATTTTTGATAAAAATGATCTGCTTTATGGTATTGCAAATTCTTATAATGGCCTTTATATCCTTAATCTTGATGATTCTAATGGTAATTATATCTATAACATAACTTCTAAGAGAACTAAGCCAAATGAGTTAAACCCTACTTATTTATGGCATTGTCGCCTTAGCCATATAAATGAGAAACGCATTTCTAAGCTCCATCAAGATGGATTATTAGATTCATTTGATTTTGAATCATTTGAAACATGTGAGTCTTGTTTGCTTGGTAAGATGACAAAGGATCCTTTTACTGGTCATAGTGAAAGGGCTAATGATTTATTGGGCTTGATACATACAGATGTATGTGGTCCTTTTAGCATTAGTGCCAGAGGAGGATTTCGATACTTCATTACTTTTACTGATGATTTCAGTAGGTATGGCTATGTCTACCTAATGAAACATAAGCATGAGTCTTTTGAAATGTTTAGAACTTTTCAAAATGAAGTACAAAATCAACTTGGTAAAACAATTAAACTACTTCGATCAGATCGAGGTGGTGAATATTTGAGCCAAGAGTTTGATGATCATCTAAGGGATTGTGGAATTGTTTCACAACTGACTCCTCCAGGAACTCCACAGTGGAATGGAGTTTCTGAAAGGAGAAATCGAACTCTATTAGATATGGTTCGATCAATGATGAGTCAAGTGGATCTTCCTTTATCTTTTTGGGGTTATGCCTTAGAGACAGCTGCATTCATTCTGAACCGTGTACCATCTAAGGCGGTTGAAAATACACCATATGAGATATGGAAAGGTAAGACACCTAGTTTGTCTTTTCTTAAGATTTGGGGTTGTGAAGCTTATGTGAAAAGACCAGTTTCAGATAAGTTAGCTCCAAAGTCTATCAAATGTAATTTTGTGGGGTATCCTAAGGAAACTAAAGGATACTATTTCTATACTCCTTCAGAGAACAAAGTGTTTGTTGCTCGAAATGGGATCTTTTTGGAAAGGGAATTTCTTTCTAAGAGAACTAGTGGGAGTATAGTAGAACTTGAGGAAACTCAAGTACCACAAGAAATCATTGAGCCGTCTATAGAGCCTATTTCAGAACCACAAATAGTTGTGGAGTCTGAAGATGTAACACAAATCCCTCGCAGGTCTGATAGGACACGTCGTCATCCAGAGAGATATGGATTTCTTGTGACTGATGATAGTGAAGTAATGCTCATAGATCAAGATGAGCCTACTACCTATCAAGAAGCTGTGTCAGGTCCAGATTCAGACAAATGGCTTGGAGCCATGAAATCTGAGATGCAATCTATGTTTGACAACCAAGTTTGGTCTTTAATTGATCCTCCAGAGGGTATTAAGACTATTGGTTGCAAATGGGTTTTCAAGAAGAAAACTGACATGGATGGGAATGTGCAGACCTATAAAGCAAGGCTTGTTGCAAAAGGTTTCAAGCAAACTCATGGTATAGACTATGATGAAACCTTTTCACCAGTTGCTATGCTTAAGTCTGTTAGAATTCTCATTGCCATTGCAGCATACTATGATTATGAGATATGGCAAATGGATGTCAAAACCGCTTTCCTTAATGGAAACTTGCTTGAGGATGTGTATATGACACAACCTGAGGGTTTTGTAAATCCTGAGAATTCTACAAAGGTTTGCAAGCTTCAAAAATCCATTTATGGATTGAAGCAAGCATCTCGAAGTTGGAATCTTCGTTTTGATGAAACAGTTAAGAACTTTGGTTTCATCAAGAATGAAGATGAACCTTGTGTCTACAAGATGGTTAGTGGGAGTGCAGTAGTGTTTTTAGTCTTATATGTGGATGACATATTACTCATTGGGAATGATATCCCTACCTTGCAAAAGGTTAAGACTTGGTTAGGGAATTCTTTCTCAATGAAAGACTTAGGTGAGGCTGCCTATATCCTTGGTATAAAGATCTATAGAGATAGATCTAGAAGGATAATTGGCCTGAGTCAAAGTACATACATAGATAAAGTGTTGAAGAGGTTCAACATGCAAGATTCCAAAAAGGGATTCTTGCCTATGTCTCATGGCATTCATCTCAGCAAGAGTCAATGTCCTATGACATCTGATGAGCGAGATCGAATGAATAAGATTCCTTATGCTTCTGCTATAGGATCTATTATGTATGCCATGCTATGTACTAGACCAGATGTCTCATATCCATTAAGCGCAACTAGTAGATTTCAAGCTGATCCTGGTGAAGGTCACTGGACAGCTGTCAAGAATATTCTTAAGTACCTTCGAAGGACTAAAGATGTATTCTTGGTTTATGGAGGTTTGGAAGATGAGCTAGTTGTAAATGGTTACACAGATGCTAGTTTCCAAACTGACATAGATGATTTTAGATCGCAGTCAGGTTTTACATTCACATTGAATGGTGGAGCTGTTAGTTGGAAGAGCTCAAAACAAAGCACTGTGGCTGATTCTACAACAGAGGCTGAGTATATAGCAGCATCAGATGCAGCTAAGGAAGCAGTCAGGTTGAAGAAATTCATCACTGAGCTAGGAGTGGTGCCTAGCATTGCAAATCCTGTGGACATTTATTGTGACAACAATGGTGCCATAGCACAGGCAAAAGAGCCTAGATCTCATCAAAGGTCTAAGCATATACTCAGGCATTTTCACCTCATTCGAGACATTATCGATAGAGGAGATATCAAGATATGCAAAGTTGACACAAATGATAACATAGCAGATCCATTAACAAAGCCTCTCTCACGGGTCAAGCATGATCAGCACACTAGATCTATGGGTCTTAGAAATTTGTAGGCCTAGTGCAAGTGGGAGATTGTTAGTGTATGTGCCCTAGGCCATTTATTTGGATCTTTATGTTATACATTCATTATTAATAAATGAGGTTTTATTATCATTATTGTTTGTTTGCATGTTACACAATTTTGATATTTGTCCCTGGTTTATTATTGTTATAGAGATAAAAAAAAAATAATTCTTAACCAGTATGAACATTGATTTGATAATCATTAGATGGTTATGTGTATAGTGATACAAATCAATTTCATAGATACTTGTTAGAGAACAATGTATTGGATAGACCCATCATGAGATTACTACATGGGTTAGTGTCATAAGTAAATCTCATGATAGTTATGTATTAATTCTTTGACTTGAGATTGTCATAGTTTCCAATATAAGGACTATTATATTTTGACATGATCAAACATTATCCGTAACTGGATAGTAATAAAGGTTATGTTCATATATGATAGAAATTATGTAGAGGATAATGAACAATCAAGATAGAATTTGTCCCTCTCTTTGAGAGAGATATCTTTTGGGCCCCTCGATAAGTGAGACTGTGAAATGCATGGCCGTGCTCAAATGAATTGATAGTGTGATCAATTTCATTTGTTTTTATCAGTCTACTTGGAGATCGAGTAATCATAAGTTTGGACAATATAAGTATGACGTTGACCATGACTTATGTTCAAGCTAGATATCGTGTGACAAAGGGATTAATGCATATACTATTATTAGGCAAATTGGACATTCCTTATATTAATTGGGTAGTTGTAACGCCTTGCTAGAGGCCAATTATGACTTGTTGATTTAATAGAGATTAAATTGACTGCCAATTAATATGGGCCTATCGGGTCACACACAAGAATGCGTTTTGGGCTGGATATAATATTAATAATATTAATATTAGATATTAATATTTATTATTATTATTATTTTCGTTTATATATATATATATTATTAGATAATATATTCAGAATCCTAATTAGACTTGGATTCTGAATTTGACTTTCCGTATCCAATTTTGAATTGGATTCTGGAGTGATTATATTCACTCCAGAATTTAAGTCTTCTCAGAGGTAACAATAAAACAAAGAGGAACGAAAAAGGTAACCCTAATACGTTTTAAAAAAAAACGTTTTTCCAGCCTTCGCCGTTGCAGAGAGCTAGCACTCCAAACGGTAGCATTCGTGTGGATACGCGATAGAGGGTGTTTCGCGATCGAGGCATCTCTTCCAAACTGTGATTTAGAATCATCAACAGGTTAGTTCTTTGAACACTTTTGTCAAATTAAACGAACAACATGGATCCTGGTGGGAAATCAGAGATCAAATATTTTTCCGCTGCGTGTTTTTCATCAACAGTGATCTCTATGATTTCCTAACAGTATCAAGCAAACAAAGACGCTCCTGAAGCCAAATCTGTGAAGAAAGAATTAAGTTAAAAAAAAAGAGAAGAAGAAAAAAGGTCCACTAAGTTGAAAACCCACAAGGGCAGCTTAGGAAAAAATTAGGACAGCTCGCTAGTTCCGAAAACCCACATGGGCGGACTAGGCAAAAGTTAGAGCAATAAAAAGAAAAAGAAAACCTAAATTGAAAACCCGAAAGGGCAGTTTAGGTAATTACCTGAAGCAGCAACGGACTCCCAGTCAGTCTCTTTGACAATCCCGATTTAAATTGGTCTAATCCAACTAAGGTCTCGGCTAAGATCACAGGTACCGGCGACAAGCCTCCTTCCATTTGGTCCATAATATCCAATACTCGTGGATCAACATCGCCGTCAGAAGAAACAAGCAAGAATTTTCCGAGCAAGCAAAGACAGAGCATGCGTCCCCATGCCTTAGTAGGGGCCAAATGAGAGAGACAAAAGTCAATCAAAGGAGCAAGTAGAATTTTTTCACCTCTCAACAACCGAAGAACTTCGGGTTTTGGAATTTGAAATAACATCTGCATCTTCTATTGAGTCTTGGAAATCAACGTGGGTAACACCATTTGTTGATTATTTGGATATCCAAGGATGGCCTCAAATTCTTCAATCAAGGGACATATTTCAAAGCCATTAATTTTAAATACCCTAGAATCCATATCCCAAAAGGAAGCCACGACTTGTAAGAAAGAGTGGTCCAATTTAACATTTTGAAAACATTTTAAAACATCAAGTTTTGACCATGAAATTTGCTTCCAATGAATGGCATCATATTCTTAAATAGAATTTTTATTCTCTTTAAATGATGCTCGGTCATGGTGAATAAATGAAGGAAAAATTAAAATTGTTAAAAGGGGGTCTTCACATTAAAAGAGAAAGAATTTTGGTTTATGTATTAAAATATGGCATGAAGGGTGATTTATATAGAAGAAACAAGCCTTTTCCAAAAGTGAAAAGGAAAAGGTAATGGGAAAAGGTAAGACCATATGGCATAAGGAAAGGAATTGGTCACAATTTCCTTTTCCACTTTGGATTTGGTTTAGCAAACGATTATGTGCTGTGATATAATAATAATAATAATAATAATAATAATAATAATAATAATAATAATAATAATAATAATAATAAAGGTGGTGCTATAACAAAAAAAAGATTTATAGTAAAGAGGCATGTAATATCCCAAAATGTGCCCTAGAAGTTTTGGGTATAATTATTGTTAGAATTGGAATTATGGATATGTGTATTGGAAAGAAAAAGGGAAAAGAAGAGAGAGTGTATATGTTGTATATATAGCAATATATACAACATATACAAGTCAAGTTGGTGGAAGTCAAAAGATAATTAGTTAATAATTTTTAATTAATTAAGTTAATTAATGGAAATGGAAAATTAAGTGAGTGGAATGAGATATTTGGATTATTTTAATATAAAATCTTGGAGGAGAGGATTTTGAGGAGAAGTGGTTGAGATGTGACTTTGCTTCTTCTTTCTTTCTTCCTTCACGTGGATCATTGCTTTTCATTTCCTTTTCCTTCCTTTTCTTTCATTTGGCCGGCTATCAAAGGAACAAGAGAGCAAGGAAGATATTTGAACATTCAAACTCAAGATTGAAGGAAGATTCAAGTAATCAAGTTGGAAAAATTTAAGAGTTTCTTCATCCTTGGTAAGTTTCCTCTTGATTCCTTGTTTTCTTTTAAGATGTGTTTGAGTTGTTGGTTGTTTGTTTATGGTATGTGAATATGTTGATTAAGATGTGTTTAAGAGAGTTTGGTTCAAGTGATTTTGGGATTTTGGGGTTGGATTGAAGGAAAGAGTAAGTTGTTGGAAGTGAAAATATTGTGGTTGTGTTTTGGGTTTGTGGTGATGATCTTGTATTGTGTTTGATGTATGTTTTGAGTTGTTTTGGTATTTTTACAAGTTTGTTATGGTTCTTGGGTATGTTGAGCTAAGTTTGTTTGAAGTGGATTTTGGTGAAAGGAAGTGATTTGTTGGTTTAGGTGTTGTTGTGGCTGGAATCTGGATTTTTGGCCTGACACGCCCATGAGCACGACCAGGTTTCTAGGCGTGTCGATGGTTCTGTGTTCTTGGTTGGGTGACACGAGCAGTGACACGCCCATGTCAGTGAGCGTGTCATAGCTACTGTGATGTTGGTGGATTGACACGGCCAGGAACACGCCCATGTTGTTGGACGTGTCAATGTTTCTGTGAGACAGAATGTATTACACGTTCAGTGACACGCCCGTGGTACTGAGCGTGTCAAAGCTTCTGTGTTGTGAGTTTAGGGCACAGTCAGGGACACGCCCGTGTTGGTGAGCATGTCATGTGTAGGGTTTGCCCTAGTTGGTTCTTAGTCTTATTATCTCATGTGTGTCTCTAAGTGAGTATGTATTATCACCTTTGGTTTAGGTATTGAAGAGGTTGAATTGCCCTAACCTAGGTGGTGGAGAATTCTTGAAAGAGAAAGGTTGTAGAGTAGTGTGAGTTGTTCCAAAGGTAAGTACAAATTACATTGTTGCATACACTCATATGATTTGATACTTAATATATTTGATTATACATATGCTAAGCAATTGATTCCAGGGTTAAAACATTTGATGATATGATGAAATATGAAAGGTATGTTAATGCAATTGGTTGTGCATACTTGAATGATAAATTAGTTTAATGTGATTTGAGATATAATGAGATATGAAACTAATGTGATTGGCTATGATGATGGTGTTAATGCAATTGATATTGTATATTAAATTGATGAGATATGAAGCCATGGTTGTTGGCTATAATGATGCAAATGAGATGATTGAGGCATGGTTGCCTATTTTGTTAATGATGATAATGAAATGAGAAAGGAGTTGAGAAAGAAATGTAAAAAAAGATTTTGTGTCTAATGTGTTATTCAACCTTCAGAGTTCTGGGTTTGGCGGCATGCCTATAAAATACTGGATAGGTGAAAAGACCTGGTCGTAAGCCGATTCCAGTTGAATAATATGAAATGTGAATTAAAGTAACAGTCTAGCCGGGTTGAGGATCTCCTCGGATTTATTCGGGTTGATGGTCCAAGAGACTGGGTCTGTTACAAGTAACAGTCTAGCCGGGTTGAGGATCTCCTCGAGTTTAGCCGAGTTGATGGTCCAAGAGACTGGGTCTGTTACGCTATCCATGGATAGAGATATATGTGTATCGCCTACGGGGCTTGAGTATTATGATTATAGACCAAAGAAGTAACTCTGAACTTTGAATAACATATTAGTGTCGTTTGGGCCCATACTTGTCTTTGTGTCAAAGTAAATCAAGAGTAATGAACTAATTGAATAAAATGATGAAATGCAATCTTATGATTAATATAAAGATGTCATTTGCGAATATTGTCTTAATTGATGAAATGTGTGACATTGGCATTGCATAGAAGTATTTTGTTATTGCAGTTTGTACCACTAAGCCATTGGCTTAGTGCGATTGTGATTCATCGCGCAGGTGACAGGGAAGAACCGGAGAGTTCCTCTAGGCCGAGTAGAGTCTAGAGTTTGAGGTTTTGCTAGTGGAGCATAAAGATCAAAGACATATTGCCAACCATGTATATATCTTATGTTATGTATAATTTGAATTTTGATGTATGAGTATTTGTAAAATACTTGTTATATTTTCCGCTGCGTTTTAAGTAAACACTTTATTTATTGTGTCTTTATTTTCTTTTAAATGATTTAAATTTGTTCATGTTTTTGAAAAGGGATGAGTCATTTGTTTAGTAAACCGTGGCAATTCTATATTCAGTATACGTATATTACGATCGTATTAGCATGCTGTGTACGTATACGGGGTATAGGGGTGTTACAAGGCAAATTGTATATTTTTCATTATTGTACAATATTTTACAATTGCTACAATATTTACATATTACTAAGAGGGTGGTGGTGGGTCATCAAATAAAGCCCTGAAAAAGTCGTCACCTGTTAGAGGAGGGGGCAAATTACTCATCCCGGGACACCCGAAGTAGAAGCACTAAAATACCTATTGCCTTGGAGTTCCGATCTGTCATGGTCTTCATCAGAAGTAGACGAAAGGATCTCATGTTCATCAGTCTGGGGGCCTCTTGATGAAGAAGCATCGGGATCCCTCATCCCCCAAAATCGGAAGCTACGAAAATTTTGTTCGGATTGATGATATAAACTTTCAAAATGAGAAGCCTGCTGACGACTTGCAGTTAACTCTTCTTGAAGTTTCCTATTTTGTTCTTCGAGCATCCGCTGTGAGCCAAGAAGGAAAAAGGTAAGAGCATACATAATCATGCATACATATAGCATAAACTATTATGAAATAAGAAACGTACCAGGTAGTTCATATCAATGCCTTGTGGATGAGATGGCATATCTGGTGGGCTAGAATGAGCAAACAAAGGGGCAGTAAAAGAAGGTCCAGCCTCATGATCAAATGAGCCGACAGCCTGCAATAATCATTGGAAAAAAATCAAAGAAAGAAGCAGTTGCAAGGGAAAAGTGGTAAAAGTTTTACCTGAGAAGTACTGGCCCCGAGATGTGGAATAGACTCTCCTGCATCTCCATGATGTTCCTCCTCATCTCTACTCTCATTTTCATCAAAAATCTCCCGCACACCGAAAGGAGATACATCAAAGTTCAAGAGTCTCATTTGAATAAAAATGGGCATAAAATGGACTCGGTAAATGGAGAAATGACTCGGCATCATAACCATACCGGGCCGACCACCATGCATCCTCCAGCATTGACATAATGTTTAAAGTATATTTCAGGATTTGCATCGGAAACCTCCGCTGCTCTAGACCGAGAAACCATTCATAAACTCTCTCCCCGAGAAACCAGCCACTAGACACTGGGCCAGCAATAATTCGGCGAGAATGTTGGAAAGATAGTGCAGCCCTCATCAAATGAGACCAGTTTGCTCACTCTTTTGGATTCCACCAGGCCTAATTCACCTGCAAGATAACATAAGGTAAGTAAAACTTTCACATATAAATTAAAGCATACTAATGTTATGTAACGACCCTCCCCGACCAGGTCGGCTGCCCGGCCCACTAGTGGCTTACGGCCCGGCCTTTTCACCACCTGGGCATGGAGTCCGCAGGAGGCAAGCGATCGCTACAGTACTGGACAGCCCTCGCGGCCCACCCAGCAGGAATTTGTTTATTTGGCTCCCTAAGGAGTCGCCTCCCTGGATCGAACCCCTGACCTCCCACTTAAGAGAGCCAGCGAGAACCATCCAGTACCATTTCTGCTAAACAATTGTAACACCCCTTACCGACCTACATGTGTAAGCTGAGTAGAGGCACCAAACTAACCTAATGTTGCTACCAATTTTACTTAGTCAAATTTTAGTTCCAATTTTAATAGAAATTTTGCCATAGTTTCACCTAAAAATTGAGTCCCAAGTGTCGACAAAACTAGTTTTTTTTTTTAAACATTTTACACAAACCAATGCAAACAAAATCATTCTCAGTACACTTCCAATAAATCCCCCTTATACCCTCAACTACACCCTGCAAAAAGGATTTGTAACACCCCCATATCCAATGCCCACACACTACAACCACAACAATGTAGCATAAGTGCAACAAACATAGGGATGCTACGGTTTTCTTAACATTCAAAACACTTTAAACTTGATACAATACCCTTATCATTATACATTATAGAAAAGTAGGCCATTTACTTATAAAACAAAACATATTAGTTATATATATATATACATTTAAATATTACACAGCGGAAGTTATAAAATATGTACATATTTACAAACACTTGAGTACATATTTAAAAATATCCATATTTTTACATTATAATCATTACTTTACAAAATATAAAGAAGTATACATGATTGGCAATTCTCTTCTGATCTTTAAGTTCCCAAAATCAACTCTTCAAGGTCTACTCTCACTTGGTCTTGATGAACTCTCGGGTTCGACTCTATCAGCTCTATTACCTGCGCGATTAAACACTATCGCGCTAAGCCAAGGGCTTAGTAAGATAATTCATGCTAAAATGCAATGTCACAAATTAATTACATATATCAATCAAAAGCATATTATTTATTCAATATGTTGCTTTGTTCAATGTCACATCAATATTCATATAATAGCACCATTCATTATACTCATTTAAATTTATCATTATAGCCAACAACTATGACTTTATATACGTACCCTTTCCCAACCAGGTCGGTTGCCCTCCAATCCCAAGGGTCCGCAGGAGGCAAATATGCACGTATAACATTATCCGTAACATACCTTTCCCCATCCAGGTCGGTTGTCCAAGTTCGGTTGCCCATTCCAATGGGTCCGCATGGTTCTGCAGGAGGTAAATAGGTACGTATAATACTGACTATATCGAACCTTCCTCCTACCAGATCGGTAGTCCAAGATCGGTTGCCCAACCCACTGGGTCCGCATGGTTCCGCAGGAGATGGATAGGTCCGTTCATTAAACTTATCAATACCTTTTCAATTCATTTCTTTTTCACAAGCAAGTTAAGCAATCATTATATACAATATTCATTACATTATCTAAACACACATTATTATTCAATCCTATCATCAATGCATGCTTCAATCATTTTTCATTTGAATCACTATAACATCTTTGGTATAACATTTCAATGTGCATTACTCATGAAACACATTACCATTCACAATGCATAACATAACATTATTCAATCTCAGCAATGCAATTAGGACAATTCAACCTCTTCACAACCTAATCCAAAAGGAATATTAGCAAAATGACCATATGAATAGTACATTCTGGTTTTAGATTCCATTTTATCCTTATTTTGAAAAATTGTATAAAATAATCTACTTGACTAAAAATTCTAAAATTTTTACAGAATTTAGTTTTGTATCTTAAAATCATTCCTTTAAAATTTCAGATCAAACTGAACACAAAATCTTGGTGAAATAGTTCACCTAACCAGACTGCCCCAATTGCCCTGCATCCTGGCAGCAGTTCTGAACTTTGTGAATTTCATAAATCAAATTCAATCAACGTGGTTCCAAATTATTTTTATCAAATACTAGACTCACTAAGCAACAACATATCCAAAATTCAATTGAATATGACTTTTCTACATTTTATTAAAAATCCCGAAATAGAGCTGTCTCAGTTAAGGTACCTGCTGGAACATGTCTAATAAAAATAATCTTTCTAAACTCATAACCTATCCAAAATCGAATCAACATATTTTTCAGTCATTCTAGACTCATAGAGGCACAACATATCAAAAATTCACTTCAAGAACATTTTTCTATAATTAATTAAAAATCATACAAATCACAGCCTTTACTAATTGTAAAACAGAAACAATTTCACTAAACACAACTCTTACTCTTCCATCACCAACACCAACCCAACTTCTCATCTATCAAGCAAAATCAATACTTAAAATCACACCATAAGCAACTTAATCATACCATCATCAAATCACAACTCAACTCAAGCATAACTTCAAAAATAACAAGAGTAAACAAGAGCAAACTTACCAAATAATGAAATTCCTTGAAACTCCAACTTGTAACTTTGAAAACTTCCTTCACTTTGAACTTGAAATCATCAAAACCATCACTTGTTCTCTTGCTCTCTTCTCTCTTTAATGAGCCGGCCACACAACAACAAGAAGAAGAAGAAATGATGAAGAAACACAAAGTCAATAGGCATTAAATACCCATCCAAAAGAAAATTACTATAATACCCTCATCCATTTAACTAAGCTTTTGTCATATCTATACCCATTTAAGTAATTCACAACCAACACAAAAATATCCTCTTTCCTTGACTTTCCATTTTGACCACTTTATATGTTATATATATCACCATATAAGCAACATGTACAATTATCTCTAAACCCTCTTTTCTTTCCCAACCACCATACAAAAACATTCTCTTCCCATTTCTCAATTCAAACCAACAACAACAACAACAAAACTTCTAGGGCATGCATAGGGATATTACAATTCTCCCCCTCTAAAAAGAAAATTTCGTCCTCGAAATTACCTGATATCAAAGCTGAAACAACTGCGGATATTGCTCTCGCATGGATTGTTCACTCTCCCAAGTCGCTTCTTCTTTTGCATGATTCTTCCAAAGAATCTTCACCAATGGCACTTGCTTGTTTCTCAATTCTTTCACATCATGTGCCAAGATAGCAACTGGTTCCTCTTCAAATGTCAAATCTGGGCTCACTTCGATAGACTCAAATGGCAACACATGAGATGGATCCGATCTATATCTCCTCAACATAGAAACATGGAATACATTATGAATACGATCCAACTCAGGTGGCAAAGCAAGCCGATACGCCACTGGCCCAACTCTTTCTAACGCTTCATACGGCCCAATGAAACGAGGACTCAATTTTCCTTTCCGACCGAACCTCAAAATCTTCTTCCAAGGAGACACTTTCAGAAATACCTTATCTCCAACATTAAACTCTATATCTCTTCTTTTCAGATCTGCATAAGATTTCTGTCGGTCTGAAGCTGCTTTTAACCTGCCTCGAATCAACTTTACTTTTTCTTCAGTTTCTTGAATCAAATCAGGACCAATCAACTTATTATCTCCAAGCTCATTCCAACAAAGAGGTGTCCTACACCGTCTGCCATACAATGCTTCAAACGGTGCCATACCAATGCTGGATTGGTGACTGTTGTTGTATGCAAACTCCACAAGAGGTAAAAATCTATCCCAACTTCCAGTGAAATCAATGACACAGCTTCTCAACATGTCTTCAAGAATCTGTATCACCCTCTCTGACTGTCCATCCGTCTGTGGATGAAAAGCAGTGCTGAAGTGCAGTCGAGAACCTAAAGCACTATGCAAACTCTTCCAAAATCTGGAAGTAAACCTGGGATCTCGATCAGACACTAAAGAAGTTGGAACACCATGCAGTTTCACAATCTCATGGATATACAGCTCAGCCAATCTCTCCAAAGAGTAATCCATTCGAACCGGAAGGAAATGAGCTGTCTTAGTCAATCTATCCACAATCACCCATATAGCATCATGCTTCTTTTGTGTCAATGGCAAACCAGACACAAAATCCATTGTCACTCTTTCCCACTTCCATTCTGGCACTGACAATGGTTGAAGCAACCCGGTTGGAACTTGATGCTCTGCTTTAACCTTCTGACAAGTGAGACATTTCGACACAAAATCTGCAATGTCTCTCTTCAAACCAATCCACCAATAATGCTGTCTCAAATCATGATACATCTTCGTATTACCCGGATGCATAGCAAACACTGACTGATGTGCTTCTTCTAAAATGACTCTTTTCAATTCAGCATCATCGGGTACACACAATCGGTTTTTAAACCAGAGACTCCCATCGTCTTTCACAACAAAATCTCTTGTCTTCCCATTCTTACAATCTGAAATAATCTTCTGAATCTTCTTATCGGCCAACTGAGCTTCTTTGATCTGATCTAACAAAATCGGCTTCAATTGCAACTGTGCCAATAATGCACCATCAACAGAAGGTACAAAACTGGTATGCAATGCTCTCAACTCAACAAGCAACGAGAGCGAGTAAACTGTTAAACCAGCTAAAGACTTCCGACTCAAGGCATCAGCAACAACATTTGCTTTACCTGGATGATAGTCAATCAAGCAGTCGTAGTCTTTAATCAATTCTAACCATCTCCTCTGACGAAGATTGAGTTCTTTCTGGACACCCAAATACTTCAAACTCTTGTGACCAGTGTAGATGAAACATTTCTCCCCAAACAGATAGTGGCGCCAAATCTTTAATGCAAACACAATGGCAGCCAATTCCAAATCATGTGTCGGATAGTTAAGCTCATGAGGTTTCAACTGTCGAGATGCATAAGCTATAACTTTCCCTTCCTGCATCAATACACACCCCAAACCTCTATGTGAAGCATCACTGTAGATCACATATGGTTTGCCTTCAACAGGTAAAGTAAGAACAGGCGCTTGAGTCAACAACTCTCTCAACTGCTCAAAACTAGCCTGACACTGATCTGTCCACACAAATCTCACTCCCTTTCGAAGTAATCTGGTGAGTGGAGTAGCTATCAAAGAAAACCCTTTCACAAACCGTCGGTAATAGCCTGCCAAACCCAGAAAACTTCTAATCTCTGTCACAGACTTGGGTGGACTCCAATTCAGAATAGCTTCAACTTTACTTGGATCAACTCTAATGCCTTCCGCTGGAACAATATGTCCGAGAAAAGCAACTTGATTCAACCAGAACTCACACTTCGACAATTTGGCAAATAACTGCTTCTCTCTCAAAATCTGCAACACAATCCGCAGATGCATATCATGTTCCTCTTCATTCCGCGAATACACCAGTATATCATCAATGAAGACCACTACAAACTGATCCAAATAGGGCCTAAACACCCTATTCATCAAATCCATAAAAGCTGCAGGTGCATTCGTTAGACCAAAGGGCATAACTAGAAATTCATAATGCCCATACCTGGTCCGAAAGGCAGTCTTCGGAACATCCTCAGCTCTGACTCTCAGCTGATGGTACCCAGATCTCAAATCAATTTTAGAAAACACAGCTGCACCTTTCAATTGATCAAAGAGATCATCGATTCTAGGCAAAGGATATTTATTTTTAATAGTCACCTTGTTCAATTGCCTATAATCGATACACAACCTCATAGTACCATCTTTCTTCTTCACAAATAGCACAGGAGCTCCCCAAGGAGAAACACTGGGGCGAATAAATCCTTTGTCCAACAACTCCTGTAATTGCACTTTCAACTCCCTCAATTCTGCTGGTGCCATTCTGTAAGGAGTAATAGAGATAGGAGTGGTACCAGGCAACAATTCAATACCAAACTCCACCTCTCTCTCAGGAGGCAATCCTGGCAACTCCTCTGGAAAAACATCAGGGAACTCTGCAACTGTGGCAATACTATCAATGGAAGAACCCTTCACTCTAGTATCTACCACATGAGCAAGATAGGCTTCACACCCCTTTCTAATCAACCTCCTGGCTGCAACAGCTGAAACAAATAAGGAGGCTAGCTGTTCCTGCTCATTAGATACTATCACCTCTCTACCATCACCCGTTCTCAAAGAAACAATTTTCTTTTTACAATCCACCACAGCTCCATGTCGAGATAGCCAATCCATACCTAAGATCACGTCATATTCCTTAAATGGCATCTCAATCAAATCCCCAAGGAACTCCTCACCCTGCACCACTACTGCACTATCTCTATGCACCTTACTCACAACCACACTATGCCCTAACGGATTTGTCACCAACACATCAAATCCTAGGGACTCAGCATGCACATCAAATACAGGCAAAACAGATGCACTAATATATGAATGCGTGGAACCCGGATCAATCAAAGCAAGTACTGGAGTATTAAATAAAGAAAAAGTACCAGCTATGACTGCCGATGTATCTGGCTGCCTCTGCATAACATACATCCTCTGGGAAGATCCAACCTCCTCTGGTCTACCCTCCCTGGATGTAGCACTTCCTCTAGCACTGAATCCTGGTCTACCTCCCCGGCTGGCACCTCTGCCTCCTCTGCCTCCCCTCACACTAGCTCGAGAAGCAGCAGAAACAACTGGCATCTGCTCCTGCCTCTCAGGACAGTCTCTCACAAAGTGGTCAGGTGATCCAAACCTGAAGCATACAGTTGGTCCACCACTCTTCCAACAA
This sequence comes from Garcia nutans, assembly GCA_947685225.1. Taxonomy (NCBI): domain Eukaryota; kingdom Viridiplantae; phylum Streptophyta; class Magnoliopsida; order Malpighiales; family Euphorbiaceae; genus Garcia; species Garcia nutans. The sequence goes on from CANTUV010000032.1 coordinate 16,774,799, forward strand.
ACACCTCTATGATAACCCCCACACTGAGCACATCTAGGTGGAGCGGATCTCTGAGTCATAGGGATCGGAGCACTTGCCACTGAAGCTGCAGGTCTAAATCTCTGTCTCTGGAACTGCACAGACCTACCAGCTGGTCTCTGGCTCCTACTACTCCGAGGAACAAAACTTCCTTTACCCCTCTTCGCAGAGGAAGACCCTGCCTCGAACTGGGGCCTTCTAACCCTAACCTCTTCTTCTGAAGCAGCTGCAATAACTTGAGCTCGCTCTACACTTCGAGCTGCTATCACAAGCTGTGAGAAATCCTGATATCTGGATCCAGCCACTAAGCACATGATCGAGGGCCTCAATCCCTCCTCAAACCTCCTGCATCTATCAATCTCATCAGCAATGATACCCCCAGCATACTGACTCAGTCGAATAAACTCAACTTCATACTCAGTTACGGTCCGATGATCTTGCTTCAAATCTAGAAACTCTCTTTTCTTCCCATCTTTATACTCCCTAGGAGTATACTTCAACTTAAATTCCCTCAGAAAATCAGTGTAAGACAGTGTTGGAGGATCATCCATAGAATGGGGCACCGTCTTCCACCAATCGTAGGCATCTTTCTGCAGCAAAGATCTTGCATAGTCAAATTTTTCCTCAGGGGTGGCTTGTAACTGAATAAAGATCCTCTGTACTTTGTCAAGCCACTGTTCTGCTACAGCTGGATCAGTAGTACCAAGGAAATCCTCCGCTCCATACTTCCTTAGTTTATCATAGTGCCTCACAGATACCAAAGGCTGAGGGGGTGGTGGAACTGGTTGCACTGGTGCTTGCCTCATAACTTCCATCATATGTCTAAACCAGGCTGGCGGAACCTCCTCTCTAGCTGGTCTACCCGACACCGAAGCAGGTTCCTCCTCAACACTATCAACTCTAGCTCCCTCAGCAGGAGCGATACTCTCGGCACTACCCTCAATCGACTGATGTGAGTGAGAATCCATCACAACCTAAGTCTGCAAACACAACATACTACATCTTATTAAAGATCAGAGGTTGCCAATCCCAAACATGTATATTATTTCAAAACCAACTTTTTAAGTAAAATATTCTTTTTATTACATTTTACCTAGGCTGAGAATCTCAAACCTAGGCTCTGATACCAAAACAACTGTAACACCCCTTCCCGACCTACATGTGTAAGCTGAGTAGAGGCGCCACACTAACCTAATGTTGCTACCAATTTTACTTAGTCAAATTTTAGTTCCAATTTTAATAGAAATTTTGCCATAGTTTCGCCTAAAAATTGAGTCCCAAGTGTCGACAAAACTAGTTTTTTTTTTTTAAACATTTTACACAAACCAATGCAAACAAAATCATTCTCAGTACACTTCCAATAAATCCCCCTTATACCCTCAACTACACCCTGCAAAAAGGATTTGTAACACCCCCATATCCAATGCCCACACACTACAACCACAACAATGTAGCATAAGTGCATCAAACATAGGGATGCTACGGTTTTCTTAACATTCAAAACACTTTAAACTTGATACAATACCCTTATCATTATACATTATAGAAAAGTAGGTCATTTACTTATAAAACAAAACATATTAGTTATATATATATATATACATTTAAATATTACACAGCGGAAGTTATAAAATATGTACATATTTACAAACACTTGAGTACATATTTAAAAATATCCATATTTTTACATTATAATCATTACTTTACAAAATATAAAGAAGTATACATGATTGGCAATTCTCTTCTGATCTTTAAGTTCCCAAAATCAACTCTTCAAGGTCTACTCTCACTTGGTCTTGATGAACTCTCGGGTTCGACTCTATCAGCTCTATTACCTGCGCGATTAAACACTATCGCGCTAAGCCAAGGGCTTAGTAAGATAATTCATGCTAAAATGCAATGTCACAAATTAATTACATATATCAATCAAAAGCATATTATTTATTCAATATGTTGCTTTGTTCAATGTCACATCAATATTCATATAATAGCACCATTCATTATACTCATTTAAATTTATCATTATAGCCAACAACTATGACTTTATATACGTACCCTTTCCCAACCAGGTCGGTTGCCCTCCAATCCCAAGGGTCCGCAGGAGGCAAATATGCACGTATAACATTATCAGTAACATACCTTTCCCCATCCAGGTCGGTTGTCCAAGTTCGGTTGCCCATTCCAATGGGTCCGCATGGTTCCGCAGGAGGTAAATAGGTACGTATAATACTGACTATATCGAACCTTCCTCCTACCAGATCGGTAGTCCAAGATCGGTTACCCAACCCACTGGGTCCGCATGGTTCCGCAGGAGACAGATAGGTCCGTTCATTAAACTTATCAATACCTTTTCAATTCATTTCTTTTTCACAAGCAAGTTAAGCAATCATTATATACAATATTCATTACATTATCTAAACACTCACATTATTATTCAATCCTATCATCAATGCATGCTTCAATCATATTTCATTTGAATCACTATAACATCTTTGGTATAACATTTCAATGTGCATTACTCATGAAACACATTACCATTCACAATGCATAACATAACATTATTCAATCTCAACAATGCAATTAGGACAATTCAACCTCTTCACAACCTAATCCAAAAGGAATATTAGCAAAATGACCATATGAATAGGACATTCTGGTTTTAGATTCCATTTTATCCTTATTTTGAAAAATTGTATAAAATAATCTACTTGACTAAAAATTCTAAAATTTTTACAGAATTTAGTTTTGTATCTTAAAATAATTCCTTTAAAATTTCAGATCAAACTGAACACAAAATCTTGGTGAAATAGTTCACCTAACCAGACTGCCCCAATTGCCCTGCATCCTGGCAGCAGTTCTGAACTTTGTGAATTTCATAAATCAAATTCAATCAACGTGGTTCCAAATTATTTTTCTCAAATACTAGACTCACTAAGCAACAACATATCCAAAATTCAATTGAATATGACTTTTCTACATTTTATTAAAAATCCCGAAATAGAGCTGTCTCAGTTAAGGTACCTGCTGGAACAGGTCTAATAAAAATAATCTTTCTAAACTCATAACCTATCCAAAATCGAATCAACATATTTTTCAGTCATTCTAGACTCATAGAGGCACAACATATCAAAAATTCACTTCAAGAACATTTTTATATAATTAATTAAAAATCATACAAATCACAGCCTTTACTAATTGTAAAACAGAAACAATTTCACTAAACACAACTCTTACTCTTCCATCACCAACACCAACCCAACTTCTCATCTATCAAGCAAAATCAATACTTAAAATCACACCATAAGCAACTTAATCATACCATCATCAAATCACAACTCAACTCAAGCATAACTTCAAAAATAACAAGAGTAAACAAGAGCAAACTTACCAAATAATGAAATTCCTTGAAACTCCAACTTGTAACTTTGAAAACTTCCTTCACTTTGAACTTGAAATCATCAAAACCATCACTTGTTCTCTTGCTCTCTTCTCTCTTTAATGAGCTGGCCACACAACAACAAGAAGAAGAAGAAATGATGAAGAAACACAAAGTCAATAGGCATTAAATACCCATCCAAAAGAAAATTACTATAATACCCTCATCCATTTAACTAAGCTTTTGTCATATCTATACCCATTTAAGTAATTCACAACCAACTCAAAAATATCCTCTTTCCTTGACTTTCCATTTTGACCACTTTATATGTTATATATATCACCATATAAGCAACATATACAATTATCTCTAAACCCTCTTTTCTTTCCCAACCACCATACAAAAACATTCTCTTCCCATTTCTCAATTCAAACCAACAACAACAACAACAAAACTTCTAGGGCATGCATAGGGATATTACATGTTATTTTACCTGATCCCGAGTTAAGTGGCTCAACACAAAGCGATGAGTATGCACATGATGAGAGCAAGGAACATCCACAAGCCGGGAACATCCACACGATTGGACAACCAGTAATTTAATCTTGGATACCCAATTCTCTCTCGGGAAATGCCGGGTACCCTGACAAGGTTATGTTCATATGCCTATATCTATAATAACAATAAAGATCACATTCATGCAAGAAAAGAGTGGAAAAGACATTGGTGGAAGAAAGAATACCTTGAAAACCGCCATCAAGCCGACAAAAGAATTCTTGTTTCGGCAAAGCTTATCGAGACCATGGTAAAGACATGCGAGACCAGCTTCACCCCTGCCAGAAGATGGTACCATTCTGAGATAAGAAAGGGCACTCAACACTGACAAGTGAATGGACGATTCAGTGCTGCCTAAGATTGTCGACCCGAGCAGATATAACAAAAATCCTCGAGCATACTGTTCGGGTCTATCTCTACCAACCTGACCTTCGTAGTTAATCCAATAACTACGAAATGGCTCAATTTTTATCTTAAAAGGCCCTTTATATGATGGTTTCATACCATTTAATTCCTGAATTTCTTCAAATGTTAAAATATTATTGGTCAGAGGAACCGGAATAAAATCATATCTAAGGCCGGTAATGGCAGTAAAATTGATTGGACCAATTGTCATCTCTCCAATGGGCAGGTGAAAAGTGTGGGTTGTGTCCAACCATCGCTCTGCGAGCGCCTGGACTACGCTCTGGTCTATCTGATATTCCTCAGACGGCAATTGCAAGATGAACTGTTCGAAGCCGCAATCTCGGATAATCCGCCTTACCTGAGAAGGCATTACATCGTACCATTGTCGGGCTTTATAAATACACCCTTCGGCCCGAACGACACAACGATCATGTTAACACAGACCCAGGTAAGTTAATACCAGGTAAGTACGTGTTATTCTATCTACTTAAATTAAATTATTTTTCACAATAACAAATAATAACAAAAAAATACAATATATATATATAAAATCAATCAAGAGAAAAAGAAAGAAAATTAATTACCGCGCTCTTTTCATTGGAACTGCGGCGAAGCGGCATCCCGGCCAGTATATCTAGATTTCCGTCTTCATGATGCCGAATAAACTCCAATAACTCGGCATTAGAATGAGTCCCCGACCTCGAAGCATGCATTGTTTTTTAAAAATATATGCTAAAATTGAAAAGAAATTTGAGAGAGTTACGAAATTAAAATTGAAATTGTGAAAAGAAATGAAGAAATGGTGGCTTTTTATAGAGAAACGGCAAGCAAAGAAACAAAATTCAAAACTGTTCATAAATAGTAAATTTCACTATTCATAAATAGTAAATTTTACTATTCATAAATAGTTTTACTATTTATAAATAGTAAATGTTACTATTCATGAATAGTATTACTATTGATAAATAGTAAATATTACTATTCATAAATAGTATTATTATTGGTGAATAGTAAAACTACTATTTCCAATAGTAAATACTATTTGATTCTATTTGCGAATAGTGAATTTACTATTTATGAATAGTAAATAGTGCATGAACAGTTACTACACAGTAAATAAACAGTAAATTCATTTATTTATTTTAATCATTCAAATAATTGCAAGTATATAAATATTTTTACACCCAGGGGGCAATAAGAAGACATATACCTAAAAATTAGCCAAAATTTTTTTTTTAGCTCGGGTCCAGAACCCTAATTTTCCTTAGGTCCAGAACCTATAATTATCCTTGAGTCTAGAACTCGCACTGGGTCCAGAACCCAAATTTTTCTTAGGACCAGAACCTAGAATTATCCTTGAGTCTAGAACTCGAACCGGGTCTAGAACCCAAATTTTCCTTAGGTCCAGCACCTAGAATCTTCCTTGAGTCCAGAACTCGAACCGGGTCCGGAACCCAAATTTACCATTAGGTCCAGAACCTAGAATTATTTCTAAGTCCAGAACTTAGCTCGGGTCCAGAACCCAAATTTTTCTTAGGTCCAGAACCTAGAATCTTTCTTGAGTCCAGAACTCGAACCGGGTCCAAAACACAAATTTTCTTTAGGTCCAGAACCTAGAATTACTTCTAAGTCCAAAACTTAGCTCGGGTCCAGAACCCAAATTACCGTTAGGTCCAAAACCTAGAATTATTCCTAAGTCTAGAACTTAGCTCGGGTCCAAAACCCAAATTTAATCAATAGGTCCGGAACCTAGAATTATTACTAAGTCCAGAACTTAGCTCGGGTCTAGAACCCTAATTTTACCATTTGGTCCAAAACCTATAATTATTTATAAGTCCAGAACCCAAATTTTCCTTAGGTCCAGAGCCTATAATTATCCTTGAGTCCAGAACTCAAACCGGGTCCAGAACCCAAAACCTCCACCATCTTAAAAATTAAGTCTTGTTGCTTTTCACTCTCTTTCACTAAGGTTTCAGATCATTCAAGCAGAGGGCAAACTGTAGACCCTTAATTTTTGACCCAGTTCGGTCCAATATATTTTGTTTAGTCCAAAATAATTTTTGTGTTGTCTAATATATTTTAATTGGTCCAAAATAAATTTTGTTATCTTAATTAAATAATTTTTTCTTTATTATCTAATTTTATTAATAAAAAATAAAAATTCAAAAAAAAAAGTCGGGCTGCGAGAAATGGCCTGGGGCCATTTTGCTTGTAGGAAAATCTTTCAAGCGAAATGGCCAGGCCATTTCTCGCCAACGGGAAAATCCTGCAGGCGAAATGGCCTTCGCCCGCCCGCAGGCGCATCTCACCCGCAGCTGCCGGAGTCAGCTGCGGCAGATTTGTTTTGCCAGCGCAATTTTTCCTATGGTAGATTTTTTTGCCAGCACAATTTTTTCGATGTAAATTTTCTGAAACCTAATACAATTAGGTTTCGGTTTCCTTTTCTTATTAATATTGAAAGCCATGAGTAACTAGGAAAAAACCATAAAAAACCTCTATAAATAACAACACAAAAAGGGAGGAAAGGTAATCAGAAATTGAGGAAATTGGAAACATTTTGAAACCGAATATGTGATGGAAAGTAGTGGAACCAAGCTGATTTTTTGAGGAGCCGAAAATCAATTCAGCAATTCATCAAAGGTATCAACTGCTTTTGATTTGGTTGATCCAAGAAGCAATTTTGGTGCAACCACACGAAAGAAGGTTTGAATTCTAAATTCTTTTTATTTTTTTGTTTACAGTAGCTTAATTCTTCAAAGACAAAAAAATCCTAGAACCTTTAATTTGATTTTTCTAAAGTTAAAAACACCATTCCGTTGCTTTGTTTTCCAAAAAAAAAAAACTTACAATTGCTACTTTTGTTTCATCAAAATCTTAAAACCCTAATTTAACATGTTTTTTTTTTCAAAATCCTTAAATAATATGTTGTTTCTTTCCAAAGCCTTAAAAACTACCTTTTTTTGCTTTATAAACTTTAAATCGTTGGTGCATTTTAATAAAACTCCCTAAAAATATTCAATTGCTTTTTCCAAATTCTAAAATTCTAAGATCACCCGAAACCCTAATTCAAAACTTCTAAAACCCTAATTAAATTCCTGAACTCAAAATAGTAAACCCTAACCCCTTAAAACCTTAAACCTTAATTTTTTCTAAACTTTAATCCTTTAAAACTTAAAAAACCATAAAATCACAAATATTTTAAATTTACACAGTAACCTTGAAATCATCATTTAAAACCATTTTGAAGTGTCCAAAACCCTAGTTTCATGATTTCACCATTCAAACCGTAATTTGTTTAATCAAAGAGTCTTACCAACCTTTCAAAACATAAAACCTTAATCTATTTTAATTTCATAAAAAGTCATAGTAGCCTAATTCTATGAATTCCAAAACCTTAACACACGAGATAAAGAGCCCTAAATGGAAACAGTAGCTATAATTGGAATTTTATTTACTTTATTCAATTCTATATTTGATTATGCTTTGATTTATTTCTTATGCTTTAATTTATTTAGATTCAATGCTTGGTTCATTCAATTTATCATGGATGAATATTTACTTTTATTGATATTTAATATCTTTGATGAATGATTTATTTATGATGTATGATTATTTACTTTTATCAATTTATTTTAGATTTCCAAATGTTGTAAGAGGTATGTTTCCACTTGGTGGTTACCTTATTTAAACATCATGTAATTTAGTTTGCTTTTCTATTTTAGAACTTTTGTAAAGGGCATGTTTCTACCTTTCAGTGGGTGTCCTATTTAGGCATGTGATGTAAGGACATGTTTCCATCCTTGGATGGGTGTCCATTTATTTGCTTTTGTTTGGACATTGCTTTGATTTTAATATAATGATGCCTTCTTTTAATCATTGTGTGTGTAATATGGATAATGTTGTTATATTTAAGAATTTTATAATATTAAGACTTGTAAAGGAGACCGGTTCCAATGAACCGAGCGTTGTGGGGGGTGCTGGGTCATTTCTCACCTTCCCCATACGTACCCAACTTTCCGAACCCATTAGGGGGTTGGGGATTCCTTAGGAATCGAGTCATCAACCCCTTTCTTTTTCCCGGCCCATCCGGGTGGCGACTCCATTTTCTGCGGACTTAGGTCCGTGTTCTCTAAGGCCCCGAGCCTAAATAGTGCCGAAGTCGTAAGAACCATTCCACCGGGAGTGGGTGCAAAAATCCCCGCTCACACTTACCTTTTTCCTATCTGGCTCACAACGGATGATTGAAGATCAAAATAAGAAACTTCAAGAAGAGTTGGTTGCAAGTCGTCAGCAGGTTTCTCATTTCAAAAATTTGTATCATCAATCGGAACAGAATTTCTGAGACTTCTGATTTCAAGGGATGAGGGATCCTGGCACTTCTTCATCAAGAGGCCCCCAGACTGATAACCATGAGATCCTTTCATCTACTTCTGATGAGGACTATGACAGATCGAAACTCCAAGGTAATAGGGATTTTGGTGCTTCTACTTCGGGTGATCTCGGGACGAGTAATTTGCCTCCTCCTCTAACAGGCGATGATTTTTTCAGGGCTTTATTTGATGACTTACCACCACCTTCTTAGTGATGTATAAATATTGTATCAATTGTATAAATATTGTACAATAAGCATAATGACAATACATAATTCTACCTTCACTGTAACTCTTTCTTTCTTTTTTTTTTTTATCATCATCATTTCCTTGCCCAATGCGTCCTTTGAAGTTCAATATACTTCCCTTAACTTGAAAGCTTTGTATGACAAAAACATTTTTTATTATTTTTTTGAATTTTTATTTTGAAATCAAATGTTGGCTTTGCCAAATCAATGTCAATGTACATAAGGACTTGTTTTTTCCAAATTAACATATCTATAACATGACAACTCTAGCTACCGTACTAAACTCGGGAATCATTTCTATTTAAGGAAGAATTATTGCACTTCAGATAGGCACATACACATTACTTGGCCAAAGGTCTCATTGAGTTTAAATATTGTCTATCTTATATGCATGCTTATTCAAACTATCTCCACTAATAAACTCTACCTACCAAGAGAGATCTACAGGTCTTGATAGGATTGAAATGGGGTCTATAAGGGACACAGGTTTAAGTGAAGGCCATTTTGAGATTGGAGCTGGTGTGACACAATGGACAAACCCTCACATTACAAATTTCTTTTTTAAACTTTAGGCAGCTGGGAGCAATCTTGTTTGACTTCAAATTCCTTTTTTCTTCTTAGCATTAATCTGCATCTTGATTGGAACAGTCTTTGCCTTTGCATAATATTTGGTACCCAAATTCATTTCTTTTCTTCTTCTCTGGTGCATCGCGCCTAGTGCTATAGCAATACCGCAAGTGCACGGGTCGCCCAAGTAATATAGTAGTGAGTGAGTTATCATTCCACTGGGGACAAGGCCAAGTACTAGTGCAAACCTTAACCATTGTTTAGCAAATTAATAGTTGTGTGATGCTTTGTAATTAAAAAATCTAATTTAATAACTAAAAGTAAAGGGAAATTAAATGTTGTGCAAAAAAGATTGATAATAATAATACTATCCAGATATTAAATGTCACATCCCAAAGTTTAGATAGTCGAGTATTAGGCAAGAAGGACATAAATAAGTGGTCAAATAGAGGCTTGAGATAGTCAAAAACAAAATCGGTGTGCAAAGGAGGCCCGTGAAGTCGACGGGACCTAAAGGTAATTTTTCGAAAAGCCGAGGACCTAAGAGTAATTTTTTGAAAAGTTATGTCGGTTCTTAATAGTGACCCTAACGGATGCCATAAATGTGTTCTCGGGATTAATCGGGTAGTAACGGTGGTGCACGATTTTTCCTGAAAACGCATGGTTTGTAAGTTACGGGCGATTTTCCGATAAGGACATTTTGGACATTTCCACTGGAGGAGCGATTTTGTAATTAAATATAACTTTGGGGGCAAAATATTAAAAGAACAAAAAAAAAACACTTTCAAGTGGCCAAATCCTAGCCATTAAATCTAAATGTGTTGGACAAATCATGGCCATTGAAAATAAACCAAATCCTAGCCATTAAATCTAAATGTGTTGGACAAATCATGGCCATTGAAAATAAACCAAATCCTAGCCATTAAATCCAAATGTGTTGGACAAATCATGGCCATTGAAAATAAACCAAATCCTAGCCATTAAATCCAAATGTGTTGGACAAATCATGGCCATTGAAAATAAACCAAATCCTAGCCATTAAATCCAAATGTGTTGGACAAATCATGGCCATTGAAAATAAATAAATTAATTAAATGGAAATTAAATTATAAATAACTAATTATGGTCTTCCAAACACAAGTAAGGATCAAAAAGACACCACCATCACCACTTTTCTTCTTCTTTAAGTCGTGCTCCCCCTCCCTTCCATTTTCAAGGAGACAAGTTTCAAGTCTAAGCCATTTTTTAAGTGAAATTCAATAGGAAATAAGGTAAGATACCATCCTAAGTCTTATTCTTTCATTAGAATTAGGTATTAGGCTATGTTTAGGAAGATTTGATATTATGTTCATGTTGGGAAAGAATTAGTAAGTTGATGATTATGGTGAAAAATGATAAACTACTTAAAGGAAATGATGTAAATGGTGATTATTAGTAAGAATAAGTAAAGGATTGTTAGAAAATCATAAGGTAGCATCATGTTCATATCTAGGGTTTGTTCTTACATATGTGACATATTAAATTCATAGGAAATCAAGGAGATTAGAGAGGAAAGGAAGTGAAATAGATAAGAAGAGCAAGGAAAAGCAAGGTTTGGTACTTTAACCATTGAACTCCTTTTTGAAAATTTTTCTGTTTTACAATTAGTAAACTGCTGTGACTTGTATGATTTTTAATTAAATATAGAAAACTTATATTGAGTTGAATTTTGGATATGTTGTTGTTTAATAAGTCTAGTATTTGAGAAAAATAATTTGGAACCACATTGATTGAATTTAATTTACGGAATTTATAAAATACAAAACTGCTGCCAGGATGCAGGGCAACTGGAGCAGTCTGGTTGGGTGAACTATTTGACCAAGAATTTGTTTCCATTTTGATCTGAAATTTTAAAGGAATGATTTTAACATGTAAAAATAAATTCTGTAAAAATTTTAGAATTTTTACTCAAGTGGATTATTTTATACGATTTTTCAAAATAAGGATCGAGTTGAGTCCAAAACCAGAATTTACTATTCATATGGTCATTTTGCTAATATTTATTTGGTCATTTTTCAAAAGTAATCCAATTGATTCCTTATGAATATAAATGAGTATAGTATGTTATTAAAATGATAAAATATGATATTTCAAGTTGAAATAATATAAGAACCATAAGTCGATAATTGTATAATGCATATTCGATTAAGAAATGGTATGAGAATTTTGGCTCCACTTGGTATCTGGGACAGTACTGAGTACGGTAAGGGTATGATATATCATACTATATGCAGTGCTGCTTTAATATAGGACTTCGGTCCGAGTTATATAGGGTGACGACCCGAGCTATATAGGACTTCGGTCCGAGTTATATAGGGCAATCGCCCGAGTTATATAGGACTCCGGTCCGAGGGCTTCGGCCACAGATTCCACAAGGCTTGGTCCACGATTTTTTTTTAGGGCCACAGCCACAGAATATATATACAGTTGTTTCAGTTAGTTCCTTACCATACTTTAGTCTACCAAATTACCTTGTGGAGCGAATTGATAAAATGATAATAACTGAATATATGACATGTATGGATTGTTTTTACTGTGATATTATTTTTCAATACGACTCATTGATTTTTTTAAAGTGCATTATGCTTTTATAATTATTTTCCGTAATTAGTTAAAGTACCCACTAAGCAATGCTTAGCGAGTTTAGTTTCTTCTAAACTCGTAGGTTATTAGCAAGGAGCCAGTAGCGAGCAGAAGAGTCCTGCGATCCATCGGTCATCAACAAACTTAGGTGGTGCTCTTTATTTTGTATTTTGGTGTTAGAAACTGGCATGTACTTATTTGAGCAATACAAAGAGATAACTTGATGTAGCATGTAAATCTAGTAATGTATAATAACTGTATGGTTTTGAATTGAATTGGATTGTGGATATAGAAGTGTGAACTTTTCTTGCAGGATTGTAGTTGAGGTTATAAGGGTGGATTATTGGGAGTGTACTTGAGTTGAATTGTGAAACAAAATGTTTTTCAAAAATAAGAAAAATCAGTTTTGGCGACACTTGGGACCACCAATTATAGGAGAAACTCTGGCAAAATTTCTGTAAAATCTGCACTTAAAATTGGCTAAGTAAAATATAAAGACACAACCATCATGAGATAACAGTCCATCTTGGTCTATAAAAGTAGGCTAAGATGGGGTGTTACATTAAATCCCCCTAGCCTCAGTGATATTTATGAACAATCAATTCAGTTAAATCATTCAATAGATTTGAGTTGGCATTCCTCTAAATTAGACTAAAACCTCTCTCGAGTGGATTAATCCCTAATCACTAAGTAAAGTGCCGGAATCTCTTCTCAAACACAATTAGATAGATCTTGCATTAAGAACAAGGAAATAAACCAAAGGATCTTGTAAGTCTATCTCTAGCACTCCAATCAATCCTCAACCCTTATGAGTATTCAATTCATATCAAGCTTTCTCAAGTCAATAATATGAAAATGGTAACCAATCAATAAGCATGCTATTATCAATTGGAAATAAATCATTAAGCATCATAAGAATAAAACAACTCAATCAAATGATTCAACTAAATATAATTATTCAATCCATACAAATAAGCTAGGGTTCATCAATATCTGGATAGAGAAGGAATTAGTTCATGTTCAAAACCAAAAAAAATAGAACAAGAGAAATGAGTAAAAGAAACCAAACAATCCATGGTGAATAATTTGTATTTCTTCACTTCAATCCTTGATTCTTGGTTTAGGTCTTGCATAGGATGTATCTCCTTCTTCAAACTCAGCTCAAGACTCTCCTCTTTGCTCCAGCAGTTGGTTCCTTCTCCCTTGTTCTAGTCTCCACGTCCAAGCTCTCCAAAAACTTCCAAGTACTTCTCCTTTTAACTCTCTTCAAAGCTCTCAGCCCATACCTTCTAGCTCATAACCCATACCTTCCAACTCACACCACTCTCCCTAGTTTCCCACATTTTCTTTGTTTTATCTTTCTTTTTCTCAAATTAGGTAAGCTTTTCTTTTGTTTAATATTACTTTTGACAAAAGCTAGTCTTTGTTCCCCCACTTGTCTGTAAAAGAAATTCAATTATTCAAAGTTGCCCTAGGTGACACGGCCAAGCTTGCTGGCCGTGTCTCTCACTTTGCTTAGGACACGGCCAAGCTTGCTGGCCTTGTCTCCTTTTGCCCTTTCTTTCCTTGTTTTCTTCTAGGTGACACGGCCAAGCTCCTGGCCATGTCATGTGGGTGTGTCACCTTCTGCTTCTAGCTTCGTCAAATTGCTTTCTTTGTTTCCAAGGGTGACACGGCCAAGCTTGTGGCCGTGTCATGTGACACAGCCACTGGCTTGGGCATGTCACCTGGGTGTGTCAGCTACTGCCTTCATTTCTTTCCTTTCTTGCTTGGTTCTTTGATTTTTGCTCTTTGGGTGAGACACGGCCAGTGACTTGGGCGTGTCACCTGGCTGTGTCAGCTACTGCCTTGATGTTTCTTTGAGGGACATGGCCAAGCTTGCTTTGGCTTGGCCATGTCTTGCTTGCTTCATGCCTTTTCTTCATTGTTTTGATTATCTAAGGGAGTTTTTGCACTTTGACCTAAAACAAACTTTAAACCAAAATCAAATGAAACATTAACTAAAAATACATAGAAATCATAATAAAAACAAGTATAAAAATGCTCTTATCATTCTCCCTTTTCCTTCTTTTTATTCTTCTTACTCTTCCCTTTCTTTGAGCGTTTTATCATTTTGTCCTTCTTCCTTGTAGGACTGTCAAGTACAGGACTTTCAAGAACCAAATGGTCTCTCTCCTTTTTTTTTTATTTTGATTGAATCTTTGGTTGGATTGGACCAATTCAAGTCAATCCGTCCTTATAAACTAAATGGAAGCCTTTTGTTGTCTTAGGTAAAAGAGAACTCAGTTTATTTCTGAACCATTTTGGGTTTTCTTTTCTTTTTTCTTTTCTTTTCTTTTTTCTCTTTTTTTTTTCTTTCTTTTGTCTTTTCTTTTCTTCTTTTTCTTTTTTTTTGTTTTGTTTTGTTTTATTTTTTTTTGTTTAGTTCTAGCTCTAAAAGAGTTGTCTTGTTTGCACTAACTTGGGCTTCCAATAATGAATGAGTGGAGTAACATAAATCTTCTTTAACAGGGATAAATCATTTGTTACTCTGATGTTGATGTTGTCTTGATATATTGGAGATATTAAGTGAACATCAACTACCCTTATGGTTTTGAGAACATCAACTATCCTTATGGTCTTGAAAACATCAACTACTCTTATGGTCTTGAGAACTTCAACTATCTTCATGGTCTTGAGAACTTCAACTATCCTCATGATCTTGACTAATCATTACTTTCTTTGATCTTCTTGCCTCTTCATCTTAGTGATCATAAGAATTGTCAAAAATATCACAATAGCTCAGGGTAGGTTATCGGGGTTTGTAAACCAATGAAAAGAAAGCTAAAATTTTATGAAGGCTCAAAGGGACAACTAAGGACAATTAGGGATTGACATTTAATTGGGTGGATACTAGTTGTTGGCTCGTCAAACAATGCGTAGATCATTTTTCTCTTAAATAAGCAGAGTTCAATTTTGCCTCGAAAGTTTGCCTAAGCATGTTCTAAGACTGACTAGGACCTAGACAAAGGTAATTATGCAGGAGCCCTCTCTAAATAAGCATACACAATTCAATGCTATAGAGCAATTCCCTTACCTAGTAAAGTCATTCAAGTCATGATGCCTAGATACATTAATTTATAAATATCAAGCTAGATTTCTCATTGGTTGAGCACCAAGATGAACAAAGACCAATAAAAATTTTGATGAAAGTAATTTATTTCAAGCAACATTAAATTTGAAAAAAACAAGAGTTCCAAAATATTAAAGAAAGTAAAATTGAAAAGCAACATTGAAGCTAAGGAAAGTTCGTTGAGTTTAAGCTTCTTTTCCTTTCACATCTTCAATATTTCCATCTTGAAAAGAGGATAAAATAAAATCTTCTTCCAATCCTTTTCCCACCATGAAGGTTGTCGGTGGAGGTACTTTATTGAACTTGGGTAATGGATTGTATTTGGTGTTTGTCTTGTTGGGCTCGGGCAGCTTTCCACTATAAATTAAATTTTGGATCTCATGTCTCAACCTCACACATCTATCCATGTCATGACCTTGCATTTGATAAAATTGGCATAATGCTTTAGTGTCAAAATTAGGTGGGAGAGGATTAGGCAAAGGACGAAGATTTAAGGGTTGTAGCAATCCCTTTCTTTGAAGATTATTGAGAACCCAAGACATCGGTTTCCCCAACTCTGAAAACTGTCTCCTTGTTCCTTGGCTAGTAGCGTTAACACTAACTGCTTTTTGCATGCTTTGGCTACCAGATTGATAGTTTCCTTTCTCGTTCCTTCTTATTGAAAAATGGTTCTTCTCTCTTTCCCATTCTTCAATTTGCAAACCAGCTTGGAGAAGGTCTTTGAAATCACGGATGAGTGTATGAGACATCCTCTCTCGAAGACTAGGCAACACCCCTCTCACAATCATCCTTATTTGATCGGATTCATAGTGTCTCTTCTTGAGCATAGCGGCCTTGTTTCTCTATCTCTTCACATAATCCACAAAATTCTCATTCGAGCTTTGCCTAATGGACTCCACTTCCATTAAGATAACTTCCATTTCAATATTATATCCATATTCTTGGATGAAGGCTTTGTAAAGCAGATTCCAACTCTTTTGTGTTCCATCATCTAAGGTATTGAACCAATTTTGGACAACAGGGTCCAATGAGAGCATAAAGTACCTTAGAGTTTGAGCCTTAGTAGCTCGGGCGGACTGCATGGCAATGATATACTGCTTCACATGGAGATGAGGATTTCTGGTTCCATCAAACTTCACAAAAGATGACATCTTGAACTTGTACGGGACTTCTTCATCTAGCTCAAATAATTTGTCAACTTTCTTCTCAAATTTCCTTTCTAAATCAGCAATCATCTTTTCAACATCAGAAGTTTCGATCTTCTCCATAATTGATCTTTCAACAATCTTCGATTCTTTTTTCTTCTCTTGAGCATCTTGGTAGTATTGAGCCCAATCATCATCATCATCAATGATCACCTTTTCATCATGAAAAACCACTTCACCAACTTTAGTCTTCCCTTTGTCCCTTGGCTTCTTAGTGCTATCAGATGCTTCAGCATGATTTTCTAGAATTGCAGTCTATTGGTTCTTCATAGTCTCAGCTAGGGCCTCTTTTATTTCTTCCATCTTGGCGTTGAGGGCATCATCCACCATTCTTTGAATTTGTTCAGGATCCATTGTTTTTGGTGAGCAAGTGATTGAGTCGTTACTAGATACTTCGTCTCCGGAGTAGGTCGGATTGTCATAAGCTTTTGAACTGTATTAATCCAGGGCTGTGAACAAGAGAGGATCAATGATATGAGATACAAATGTATGCATGTATGCACAAACAATAGACAAACAAGGACAAATAGGACGTTCCTTCCAACCTTATAACATCCACACATGAATGGCAAGTCTCTTTTTCTAGGTATATGGTTAACAAAATACCAACATGGGGTATCTTGTTTTCAAATAATTCCCTCGAACGTTTCAACCAATAGTTATATTTTTGAAAATGGAAATCATTTCATAATAATTCCCATTAATTAGGTTTTAATCCATTCAACCAACTAAGGTAGCTTTTATGCTATATTGGATTAAAAAAATTAAGAGGTTTATTATAAATAGATTTCTCACTTGAAAAAAGTAAGTAATGATTCATGCAGAAAACAAGCCTATAATTAATTACACTTAGTATAAACTAGGCTCACAATTGATTTTTAGTATTTCTTAATTGACCTAAATAATTTGCAAGCTCTTTGAAACATAATTTTGTTTATAAGCCCATTGTAAAAAGATTTTAGAAAAAATGGATTTTGGGCTTAATATTTGGGCCATGAGCAAAAGAATTTTTTATTTATTTTTAGAAAAGTCTTATGTCTAAAGACCATCTTGAAAAATTTTGAAAATAGCTTTGGTCTTTTGGATTTTAAAGAAAAAATTATTTTGAGCTTACAATATACTTAGGTCATATTAGAAAAAGAACAAACCAAATAAGCCATGATTTAAGCCAAGATAAATTAACCATAGTCAAACAATATGCATTTGGGGTAAAACCTAAGGAAAGTAACTAGGCCAATTACATGAGCTTTAGTCTTTGGGTTAAAAGGCTTAGGTTCCCATAGCAAGTATATACCAAATGGTACGAGGCTATGAGTGGTTATGCCATGCTCGATCTCTATACCTTGAGTGAAAGTATGGTATCCCTTATATAACATAACACGAGTAACACGGGCGTCCTAACTCACGCACATGATACAATCTAATATGATGCAATGGATAATATCATTATAAGAAAGAATAGAATAATATAAAGACCAACGGAATCAACTTCTCTTATCCCCAATCGAGTCGCCACTATGAGCAGGAAATTTTTGCCCCACTCCCGGTGGAATGGTTCTTGAGACTTCGGCACTATTTAGACTCGGGGCCTTAGAGAACATGGACCAAATCCGGAGAAAATGGAGTTGCCACCCTGGCTGGGAAAAAAAGGGGTGGATGACTCTATTCCTAAGGAATCCCAAACCCCCTAATGGGTTTAGAAAGTTGGGTACGTGTGGGGAATGTGAGAAATGGCCCAGCACCCCCACAACGCCTAGTTCATTGGAACCGGCCTACTTTACTGGTCTTAATATTATAAAATTTTTAAATATAACAACATTATTCATATTACGCACAATAATTAAAATAAAGCATCGATATATTGAAAATTAAAACAATGTCCAAGCAAAATAAATAAATGGACACCCATCCAAAATAGCAAACATGCCCTTACATAATCCATGTCCTTTACATTGGTCTAAAATATAAAAGCAATTTAAATTACATGATATTTAACTAATGAGGTACCCACCAAGTGGAAACATACCTCTTGCAACATTTGGAAATCTAAATAAATCGATAAAAGTAAATAACCATTCATTATAAATAAACCATTCATCAAATATATTAACCATTAATAGAATGTAAACATCCATCCATGATAAACTAAATAAATCAAGCATTGAACTTCAATAAATCAAAGCATATAATAAACTACATAATCACATAAAACAAGTAAAGATACAAATTGACGTTTACTGTTTCTATTTAAGATTCTTTATTTAATGTTTAGGGTTTTGGAATTTATTGGTTTAAGCTACTGTATGCTTTAAGGGAATTAAAATAGATTAAGGTTTTATAATTTATGATATTGATAAGGTTCTTTGATTAACCAAATTAGGATTTAAGTGGTAAAATCATGAAATTAGGGTTTGAATACTTTAAAACATTAGATTTATGATTATTAGCTATTGGTTTGTTATTTTTAGGCTTACTATGTTGAATTTTAATATTTAGGTTATAAGGTTTTAGAGTTTTGAGGATTAGGATTTAGAAAAACTAGGGTTTAAGATTTTAAGGGAATTAGGATTTAAGAAAACTAGGGTTTAATTTTAGCTAGTTTGGGGTTACTATCTTGGTTTTTGAAGTTGAATTAGGGTTTTTAGTGTCTCGGAGAATGTATTTGATTTTAGAATTTGGAGAAACAATTTATAGTTTTATGAAGCTTTATGTGATTTTTAGAAGCTATAAGTTAAATTTAGGGTTTTAAGGTTTTGAAACATTGGAAAACAGATTAGGGTTTTAGGGAATTAATAAAATGATTTAAGGTTTTGGAAAGTTGGAAAGTAGATTAGGGTTTTGATATTTTGAAGAAAGAGAAAAAGTAATTTAGGGTTTTTGAAAATAGAGGAGACGATTTAAGGTTCTAAGGTTTAGAAAAAGTAAATTAGGGTTCTAATGTTTTTAGAATCAAAAGAAAGAGTTTAATGATTCAAGCTACTGTAAAGAAAAAAAGATTTGATATTCATACCTTCGTTTGTTGGTTCCACTAAAAATTACTTCTTGGATGAACAAGAACAAAGGCAAGATGGTTGTCTTTGATGGATTGAATTGCTTGTTTGATTCTCTCAAAAGTCTGATCGTTAATCTCTGCCATAAAGTTTTAAAGTCCGATCACTTTTCTAAGTTTTTCCTTCACTCGATTTTCCTCCATTTTTCTGATCCCCTTTCTCTGTTGTTTTTAGTCCTACTTATAGATGATTTTGGCGATTAATCTTAATTGTTCATGGAATCTAACATTAATTAAGAAAAGGAAACCGAAACCAAATTGAATTTGGTTTCAAAAAAATTGCGTCGAAAAATTTTGCTGGCAAAAAAAAACTGCTGCAGAAACATTTCGCTGACAAAAAAACTGCCATGGGAATTTGCGGGCTGCGTGCTGCAGAACTGGCTGCGGGCCATTTTGTTCGACCCCTTTCCGGCGACGAAATTTTTCATCACCGACGAAATCAATGTTAACTATCCAAAATAACATCATACACACCAATTCCAACAATTATAACATACTACATCAAAACATCAAAATCTCAAAACTCACATAATCTCATCTTCTATGGAATTCAAAGAAAAGAGATGGAAACTTACTAATTTTGGTGGAAATCACCAAAAATCCACTTGAAACTTGTTAATTCCTTCAATTTATGGAGAATGGAAGAAGCAAAATCCTTGGTGTTCAAACTCCCATGGAAAACACGTCCTTAAAGAAGTAGAAGATGATGAAGACTTTTATATTCTTTTCCTTTTCTTCTTTTTTTTAACCACATATATATATATTAAAATAATTTAATATTTAATTATTTAATTATTTTTTTAATAAATTAAAAGTCCTAATTTCCCTCTTCCATTCAAAATTAATTTGTTTTTGAATTATTTTATTAATTTTGAATTTATAAGATTTAATTACCCAAATACCCTTTTATTTTAAAAAGTGTTGACTTTTATATATGTTATGTATATTTTGCATATATATCATATATATATTCCACTTTTTCATTTAAAATCCCTTCATTTTTCATTTAAAACCATTAATTTAATTTATCCTTTTAAATTATAATTTATTTTATCAAATTTTCCAAAAATTAAAAATTTTCAAAAAAATTTGAATGTTACAATTCTCTCCCCCTAAAACAAATTTCGTCCTCGAAATTACCTATCCTCAAGTCTGGAACAAATGGGAAAACTGACTCTGCATTGCCTGCTCACTTTCCCATGTCACCTCCTTAGTGACATGATTCCTCCAAAGGACTTTCACAAGTGGTACCCTCTTATTCCTCAATTCTTTAACCTCTCGTGCCAAAATCGCCACTGGTTCTTCCTCATAAGTCAGATCTGGACTCATCTCAATGGACTCCACTGACAATATATGAGATGGGTCAATACTGTATCTCCGAAGCATCGAGATATGGAAAACATTATGTATTTGATCCAACTCAGGCGGCAAAGCTAGTCTATAAGCCACTGGACCAACTCTCTCCAACACCTCATATGGTCCTACGAAACGAGGACTCAACTTTCCTTTGCGGCCAAATCTCAAAATCTTCTTCCATGGAGACACCTTCAGAAATACTTTATCTCCCACACTGAACTCTATGTCTCTTCTCTTTAAATCTGAATAGGATTTCTATCGGTCTGAAGCTGCTTTGAAAAGACCCCAAATCAAATTCACTCTCTCCTCTGTTTCCTTAATCAAATCAAGACCAACCAATTTACCTTCTCCAACTTCATCCCAACACAATGGTGTCCTGCATCTCCTGCCATATAAAGCCTCATAAGGAGTCATCTCAATACTCGACTGATGATTGTTGTTATAAGCAAACTCAATTAATGGCAAAAATCTATCCCAATTCCCGGTAAAATCAATGATACAACTCCTTAACTTATCCTCCAGAATCTGTATCACTCTCTCTGACTGTCCATTTGTTTGAGGATGGAAAGAAGTACTAAAATGCAATCGAGAACCCAAAGCATCATGCAAACTCTTCCAAAACCTCAAAGTAAACTTGAGATCTCGATCTGACACTAAAGAAACTGGGACTCCATGCAACCTGAGTATCTCATTGATATACAGCTCAGCCAACCTCTCAAGAGAGTAATCCATCCGAACTGGAAGAAAATGAGTTGTCTTCATCATCCGATCAACTATCACCCAGATTGCATCATGCTTCTTTTGGGTCAAAGGCAGTCTAGTCACAAAATCTATTGTTACTCGCTCCCATTTCCACTCTGGCACTGTTAAAGGTTGGAGCAATCCTGAAGGAACTTGGTGCTCAGCCTTCACTTTCTGGCAAGTGAGGCATCTGGATACAAACTCTACTATGTCCCTCTTCATACCTGACCACCAATAATGTTGCTTCAAGTCCTGATATATCTACTGATGTGCTTCCTCTAATATCATTCTTTTCAATTCTGCATCATCAGGAATACACAATCTATCTCTGTACCATAGACTGCCATCATCCCTCACATAAAAGTCTCGACTCTCCCCTTTCTGACAAACCAACATAATTTTCTAAATTCTCTCATCTGTTAATTGAGCCTCCCTATATGATCCAACAAGACTGGCCTCAACTGCAACTGAGCCATCAGATTACCATCATCAGAAGATTCAAATCTAGCATGCAACACTCTCAACTCAACAAGCAACGAGAGCGAATAAGCAGTCAATCCTGCCAAAGACTTTTGACTCAAGGCATCAGCAACAACATTTGCCTTACCAGGATGATAATTAATCAAACAGTCGTAGTCTTTAATCAGCTCTAACCACCGTCTTTGCCGAAGATTCAGCTCTCTCTGAACACCCAGATATTTCAAACTCTTGTGATCCGTATAAATGAAACACTTTTCCCCATACAAATAATGCCGCCAAATCTTCAAAGCAAAAACTATGGCTGCCAACTCCAAATCATGCGTCGGATAATTCAGCTCATGCGGTTTCAACTATCGAGAGGCATAACAATGACTCTACCCTCCTGCATCAAAACACAACATAAACCACTGTGTAAAGCATCACTGTATATCACATATGGTTTACCTTCCATAGGCAGAGTAAGGACAGGAGCCTCAGTCAACATCTCCCTCAGCTGCTCAAAACTCACCTGACACAGATCTGTCCACACAAATTTAACTCTTTTATGAAGTAATATGGTGAGTGGTGTAGCTATTATAGAAAAACCCCTCAGAAATCGACGATAATAGCCTGCCAATCCCAGAAAACTTCTAATCTCTGTCACAATCTTCAGCGGACTCTAATTCAAGATAGCCTCAATTTTACTTGGATCAACTCTAATACCCTCTGCTGAAACCACATGACCAAGAAAAGCTACTTGATCTAGCCAGAACTCACACTTAGACAGCTTAGCATACAACTTCTTCTCTCTCAGAGTCTGCAATACGATCTGCAAATGCCTATCATATCCTCCTCATTACGTGAATACACCAAGATGTCATCAATGAAGACTACCACAAACTAATCCAAAAATGGTCTGAATACCCTGTTCATCAAATCCATAAAAGCTGCTGGTGCATTCGTCAATCCAAAGGGCATCACCAGAAACTCATAATGCCCATACCTCGTGCGAAAAGCTATCGTGGGTACATCCACATCTCTGACTCTCAACCGATGGTACCCTAAACTTAGATCAATATTAGCGAATATTGTTGCTTCCTTCAACTAATCAAAGAGATCATCTATCCGAGGCAAAGGATACTTGTTCTTGATGGTCACCTTATTCAACTGCCTATAATCAATACACAATCTCATGGTGCAATCATTCTTCTTCACAAACAACATAGGCGCTCCCCATGAGGACACAATAGGGCGGATAAGCCCTTTATCCAATAACTCCTGCAACTACAGCTTCAACTCTCTCAACTCAGCAGGTGCCATTCAATAAGGGGTAATAGAGATAGGAGTTGTACCAGGCAACAAATCGATACAAAACTCTACTTCTCTCTTAGGAGGTACCCTGGCAACTCATCAGGGAAAACATCTGGAAACTCGGCAATTGTGGGTATACTTTCAAGCAGGGATCTCACTACTCTAGTATCTACAACATGAGCAAGATAAGCATCACATCCCTTCCGAATCATCCTCCCAGCTGAAATAGCTGAAATAAACATAGATGAAAGATACCTCTGCTCACTAGATACTATCCCTACCATCACGTGTTCTTAAAGTAACACATTTCTTCTGACAGTCTACCACAGTACCATGCTTGGATAACCAATCCATGCCCAAAATCATATCATATTCCCTGAAAGGCATCTCAATCAGGTCACCGAGAAACTCCTCATCCTGAAAAACAACTGGACTACTCACCACAACACTATGCCCTAAAGGATTTTTCACCAAGACATTAAATCCTAGGGACTCAGAATGCAATTCAGTCACAGGCAAGATAGATGCACTTATGTATGAATGCGTAGATCCAGGATCTAATAGAGCAAGGACTGAAATACCAAATAAAGAAAATGCACCCGCAATGATGGCTGAAGCATTCGGCTGCCTCTGCATCACATAAACCCGCTGAGATGGCCTAGCCTCATCTGGCCTACTACCTCCGGATGTAGAGCCTCCTCTCTGACTAAATCCAAGTCGACCACCTCTACTAAAACCTCTGCCACCACGACCCCCTCTGACACTGGGTTGAGAAGATGCAGTATCTGCCTGCCTAACCTCTGGTGGCTCGGGACAATCTCTAATAAAATGGCATGACAAACCACATCTAAAACACACTCCTAAAGCACCTCTCCACCAGCAGACACCTCCGTGTACTCTACCACAATGAACGCAAGTAGGTAGAGTAGGTCTCTGAGCCACTGGAGTCGGAGCACTAGCCACTAAAACTGCAGGTCTCTGTCTCTATCTCTACTACTGTACTGACCTGCCAAACTGCCCCTGACTCCTACTAAACCTTTGAAAATGTCCCCCTCGGTCTCTCTTCACTAATGAAGACCCTGCCTCACTCTAGGGTCTCCTAACTCTGGTCTCTTCGACCCTGGCAGCTGCTGTAAGACTCTATGCCCTTTCAACACTCGTGGCAGCTGCAGCTAACTGGGAAAAATTATGATACCGATAGCTTATGATGATGCACATGATAGAGGGTCTCAATCCCTCCTCAAACCTCCTGCACCTACCAAACTCGTTAGAAATGATCCCACCAGCATAGTGACTCAACCGGATAAACTCGATCTCATACTCGGTCACTGTTCTGGTATCCTGTCTCAGACTCGGAAACTCCATCTTCTTTGCATCTTTATACTCTCTCGGAGTATACTTCTGCTCAAATTCCCGTAGGAAATCATCATAGGTCAAGACTGGTGGATCATCCAGAGCATGTGGAATCATCTTCCACCAATCATATGCATCTCTCTACAGAAGAGATTTGGCATAATCAAACTTCTCTTCTGGACTAGCCTGTAACTGAATGAATACCCTCTGAACCAGATGTAATATCCCAAGATATGCCCTAAAAGTTTTGGAGTTATTGTTGCATTTGGACTTAATGTATATGTATATTTGGAAAATATAATTACAATATAAAAGACATATACATATACATTACATATACATGAGAGATAAATTGGGGATAGGAAAAGTGAGTTATATATTTATATAATTAATTATAATAATAATGATGATAAGGACAAAAAGAAAAGAGAAGAAGAAAGTCAAAGGAAATTTATGAGGTGGAGATTAATTGAGAAATTATTATTATTATTATTATTATTATTATTATTATTGTTATTGTTACTGTTATTATTATTATTATATATATATATATTTGAGATAAGAACGAAAGAAGGAAGAGAATTCATTCTTTCTTTCTTCTTCTTCTTCGTCTTTTCTTCTTTGTGTGTGAGAGAGAGAGAGAGATGGAGAGAGAGAAAGAAGCTAGAGAGAGAAAGGTGATTTTGCTTCTATTTACACCAAAGATTAAGGATATCAAGAGATTTGCAAGTGGAGTTGAAGATTTGGCAAGCTATTCATGTAAGTACTCATCTATTGAGTTGATTTTATTGATTATATATATATGTAAGCCTTTATCTTCTTGTCTTGATTTCTTTTGATTGAGGTTATGGTTGGTGTGTAAGATGATGTTAATGAAAGATTGAAGTATGTAAATGTGTTGAATTGATATTTAAGTGATGATAAGTTGGGGTATTTGTGAGGATGATGATAAATTGTTGAGTTAGAGTTTAGTATAAATGAATTGGTACTTTGAGTAATTGATTCTAGTGATATATATATATTGATTATTATGATGATATAATGAAGTTATATAAATGTTAAAGTGATAGGAAATTGATAAATATTAACAAAGATGATGATTAAGATGGTTGTGGTGTGAATTTTAAAGGGCTTGGATGAATTTTGAAGTATTTGGTCTTTAAATCATTGAAGGACACGGCCAAGTTATGAGAGACACGGCCAAGTTAGGGCAAACTTGGCCGTGTTGGATGATTTTGGAGAGACACGGACACTGGCTTGGTCGTGTCCCTTGACTGTGTTTGCCACTGCCTATTTTATGTTGAGAGACACGGCCGTGTCCCTTGCCCGTGTCTGCTACTGGATTTTTGGTGTTGAGAGACACGGCCACTGGCATGGCCGTGTCCATTGCCCGTGTTTGCTACTGTTTGAATTGGTGTTGTGAGACACGGCCACAAGCTTGGCCGTGTCCCTTAAGTGTGTTGGCTAAGGATATTTATTCTTGATTATTCTTACATTGTTGAATCCTCCAAAGGTCTTTTTGTATCTACACTTTAAATATACTTGAACAAAGATGACCTAAACTGATGTATATTGAGGATTCCAAATCTATGAATAAGGTAAATTATATATGTGTATATCAATGATTGATCATACTTTTGATGGTAATGAAGATGCATATGATATTATATAAACAATGTTATGTTATATGCATTGTGAATTTAGTGAATTGTAATGTGTTATATGAATGATGTACTTTATAATGTAAAGGATATGATGAGATAATTGATTATGTATAATTGAATAATGAAATATTATAGCATGATTTGAGACATGATATGATGTGAAGCCATTGTGATTGACTATGATGATTCAAATGAGATATGAAGCCATTGTGATTGGCCATAGTGATTCAAATGAGATGTCAAGCCATTGTTATTGGCTATGATAATTCAATTGAGAATGAAATGAAAATGAAAAGATTTTGTGTCTAATATGTTGATTCAATTTTCAGAGTTCTGGATTTGGCGGCATGCCTAGAAAATGTGAAAATGTAACAGTCTTGCCGGGTTGAGGATCTCTTCAATTTGAGTGAATTGAGGTCCAAGAGACTGGGTCTGTTACACTATGTGAATTATTGATACGAAATACATGAAAGGTAACAGTCTTGCCGGGTTGAGGATCTCTTTGCATTGAGATGAATTGAGATCCAAGAGACTGGGTCTGTTACTTGATAAAATGTGAAATGTGAATTGTAGTAACAGTCTAGCCGGGTTGAGGATCTCCTCGAGTTTAGCCGAGTTGATGATCCAAGAGACTGGGTCTGTTATGCTATCCATGGATAGAGATATGAGATATATTGCCTACGGGCTTGATCATTGTGATTATGGACCAATGCAGAAACTCTGAACTTTGAATAACATATTAGTGTCTGTTGGGCCCGAGTCTGTCTTTGTTGTCAGTGTGATATTTAAATGTTGAAATAAATGAGAAATGAGATCTATGGTTGCCTTTATTGCAAATGTGATTCATGATTGGTATGATATATAATATATGTGTGTATTGATATATTTAAAATGAATATGGGTTGAGGAGCCTTGATAAGAAATGAGTTTATGAAAATATAATATGATGTGTAAATGTATATGAATGTGGAACTTGTAAGAATTGTTTTCATGAAGGTTTGGATAAATCATTGAATGGTGACTTGTTGAAATAACGTATATGGATATGTATATGAGATAGAAATGGTAAGTATTGCTTGGTGAATGTTCTGTGTAAATATGTGCATAATTTATGAGATTAGTAGGAATATGTGAAGAATGCATTGAGAAAGGAAAACGGGGTAAGAGAAAGAAAATAAAATATGATGCTAAAAATATGAGGTATGATTCTTTAGTAAGGTATATTTTATTATTATTTGTATTACTAAGCTTTCGGGCTTAGCGCGGTTGTGTAATCGCGCAGGTGGTTGCGGTTGATCTGGAAGTCCAGCTTTTATGCCACGAGAAAGGTATGAATGTCTCGAGACCAACTAGAAGGTGATGCATACATGTTTGATTTTAAATTATATTGTATTTTTGAGTTAATATATATATTCATATGGATGAATGAAGTTTTGATAAATAAGAATACTGACTTTTGTAAATGTGTTTTAAATTAATGTTCAATTTTATGAATCTGGATAAAGGTTTTTAAATTGAAACTAAAAGTAACATTCTTATACTTTATATACGTATTGTAT
The DNA here is from genome assembly GCA_947685225.1 of Garcia nutans. Taxonomy (NCBI): domain Eukaryota; kingdom Viridiplantae; phylum Streptophyta; class Magnoliopsida; order Malpighiales; family Euphorbiaceae; genus Garcia; species Garcia nutans. Next base: position 16,802,769 of record CANTUV010000032.1, read on the forward strand.
GTATACTAGGTATATGTATAGTACTTATATGGAGTATCAGGATGTTACACCAGATCTGGCCACTACTCTACTACAGCAGGATCTGTAGTACCAACAAAGTCCTTAGCCTCATACTTTCTCAGTTTATCATACTGCCTCATCGGCAACTGCGGCTGCGGCTGTGGCTGTGGCGACTGCGGAACTGAAGCTTGCCTCAACAACTCTACCATATGCCATACCCAGCCAGGCTAAACCTCATCAGCTGCTGGTCTCACAGGCATAGAAATAAATGCCTCACCAGCAGATACAACTCTAGCTCCATCTCTACTCTCATCTGGAGCCACACTCTCTACACTACCCTCAGCAGCTTGATGCGATCGAGATGCCATAACTACCTATATCTGCAAACAAAGCAAAAAATACTATATCAGAGATCAAAAACTGCCAGTACCAATGCATGTATTACAATTAAAAACTATTTTCAAATCCCTCATTTTCTCTCTCTATCATCCCACCTAGGTCGAGAACCTCAAACCTAGGCTCTAATACCAAAACAAATGTAACACCCTTATACCCTATATACGTACAATACATATTTCTAGCATATGTGAAATACGCATATACGATACAAAAATATCACAGACTGGTTTAATAAAAAATTTTCACATTTCCAATTTAAAATTTCAAATTCTAAATGTATAAAAATTAAATAAAATATAAATATTCTTTACTTGTTATAAGAAACCAAAATAAATAATATATATAAAAATCTCTGTGAAAAATTTGCCAGAGTTTTGTCAGTATTTTGGACATCCCAAAATTTAGCAATTACTCGACCTGCAAAAAGAAAACACTCCCAAATATGATCCAATCACCATCTCAACCATACTTCTCAATTTCACTAAGTTTCTCAAACATTTATATATATATATATAGATATACATATAATTTAAAACACACTTACTCTCCCATTTCAAATACATTGACCCAAACATTCTTTATAATAAACAATATGATAAGAGCATTTTTGTACTTGTTTTTAGTATGATTTTTATGTGTTTTTAGTTATTGTTTCATTTGATTTTTGTTTAAAGTTTGTTTTAAGTGTTTGTTTTAGGTTAAAGTGCAAAAACTCCCTTGGATGATCAAAACAATGAAGGAAGAGCATGAATCAAGCAAGACATGGCCAAGCCAAAGCAAGCTTGGCTGTGTCCCTCAAAAGAAGTCCAAGACAGTAGCTGACACGCCTAAGAGACACGGCCAAGCCACTGGCCGTATCTCACCTGAAGAGAAAAACCAAGGAACCAAAGAAATGAAGGCAGAAGTTGACACCATCAAATGACACGGCCAAGCCTCAGGCCGTGTCACATGACACGACCAGAAGCTTGGCTTTGTCACCCTTGGAAACAAAGAAAACAAATTGACAAAGCTAGAAGCAGAAGGTGACACACCCATATGATACGGCCAAGCCATTGGCAGTGTCACATGACACGGCCAGGAGCTTGGCCGTGTCACCTAGAAGAAAAGAAGGAAAGAAATGGCAGAAGGAGACACGGCCAGCAAGCTTGGCCATGTCCCAAGCAAAGTGAGAGACACGGCCAGCAAGCTTGGCCGTGTCACCTAGGGCAACCTTGAATAATTGAATTCTTTTGAGGACAAGTGGGGAACAAAGACTAGCTTTTGTCAAAAGTAATATTAAACAAAAGAAAAGCTTGCCTAATTTGAGGAAAAGAAAGATAAAACAAAGGGAATGTGGGAGACAAGGGAGAGTGGTGTGAGTTGGAAGATATGGGTTATGAGCTGGAAGGTATGGGCTGTGAGCTTTGAATGGAGTTAAAAGGAGAAGAAAATGAAGAGGAGTGAGAGATGTGGAACAAGGGCTGGAACAAGGGAGAAGGAGCCAACTGCTGGAGCAAAGAGGAGAGTCTTGAGCTGAGTTTGAAGAAGAAGATACATCCTGTACAAGACCTATCCAAGAATCAAGGATTCAAGTGAAGAAATACAAATTATTCACCATGGATTGTTTGGTTTCTTTTACTCATTTCTCTTGTTCTGTTTTTCTGGTTTTGAATATGAACTACTTCATTCTCTATCTAGATATTGATGAACTCTAGCTTATTTGTATGGATTGAATAATTATATTTAGTTGAATCATTTGATTGAGTTGTTTTATTCGTATGATGCTTAATGATTTATTTCCGATTAATAATAGCATGCTTATTGTAATATCCCAAAGTACACACTAAAAGTTTGGAATAATTATGGTTGTATATGGATTTAATGTGTATGTTTAATGAATTAATTTAATACCCCGATTTTGGTATGCACTGGAGTAGTAGTTGTGAGAAGATATGTGGGTAAAATATGAAGGATAATATGTATGTATGGTATATGGGAAAATATATGGGAAAATATAAATGCAATATATATAAGAGATATACATATACCAACATATACATCATATTTGCCTAATGTATAAAATGGTGTTGGAAAAGTAAGTTTATATAATTAATAATTAATAAATAATAATAATAATCATAAAAGAAAAAGAAGAGAAGAAAGTCAAAGGATGAATATAAAATGTGGTGGAGGATTTTAAATATAATTATATTATATTATTATTATTATTATTATTATTATTATTATTATTATTATTATTATATGTGATAAGTATGAGAAAGAAAAGAAAGAATCTTCTTTCTTCTTCTTCTTCTTCTTGCACGAGAGAGAGAGAGAGAGACAGAGAGAGAGAGAGAGAGAGAGAGAGAGAGAGGTGATTTCATCTATATACACATCAAATCCAAAGGGATTTTGAGAGAATTGAAGATGGTTATTGAAGATTTGGCATAATATCCAAGTAAGTATTCATTTCCTTGTATGAATTTCTATTGATTGAGTTTATATTTGATATGATGATGAGGATGAGAAAGATGATGATGATGTTAATGAAAGATTGAAGTATATATATGTGGAATTGGTATTTAGATGATGATAATATGGTTAATTGTGAGATAATATGGTTAATTGTGAGGATGATGATGAATTGTTGAATTGTTGAGTAAGGGTTTAGTATTATGAATTGGGGATTTGAGTAGTTGATTCATGGTGATGTATATAATGCTTATTATTATGATATATTGAAGTTAAATAAGTGTTAAATTGATAGGTAATTGATGAATATAACCAAGAGGTTGATTTAGGGTGATGAAGTATGAGTTTTGAAGTGTTTGTGTTTTCATGGATGAGAGTTCGTAATTCATGATTTTTGGCCTGACACGGTCGTGTGGTTGGGCGTGTAATCGGTACTGAGTTGGACGTTTGTGACATGACCATTAACACGGCCATGTTACTGAGCGTGTTATAGCTACTGTGAGAAAAAGTAATTGACACGGCCATGAACACGCCCGTGTTGTTGGGCGTGTCAATGTTTCTGTAAGGCAGAATGAGTGACACATCCAGTGACATGCCCGTGTTACTGAGCGTGTCAAAGCTTCTGTATTGTTGGTGTAGGGCACGATCAGGGACACGCCCGTGTTGGTGAGCGTGTCAAGTGTTGAATTTTCCCTAGTTCGTTATCATTCTTATTTTCTTATATGAATAATTACCTTTGGATTAGGTTTTGAAGAGATTTTGTTGCCATAATCCAAGTGTTGGAGGATTCTTGGAAAAAGGAATTTAGATTTGGTGTGAATTCTCTAGAGGTAAGTACAAACTTACATGAATGCATTCTTTTACATGATTGTGAGACTTAACACATTTAGTTATAAATGTGTTAAGTAATTTGTTATATTGTTAATACAATTTGACTAACGTTATGATTTGCATAGTGTGAAAGATATGATGATCGTTCAAAAAGGTATGTGCAATGCAATTTGTTATGATAAATACTTTATTGGTGAATTCAAAATATATTATGTATATTTTATTGTTGAGTTGTTTTAATGTGAATTGAGGTATGAATAGATGTAAAACCATTGTGATTGGTTATGATTATTCAAATGAAATAAGTGGGGCATGTTTGCCTAAATGATAATGTTTAATGTAATTAATGAAATATACTCTCTTGATGAGATGATTGAGGCATGGTTGCCTATTGTGATTATGAGATATGAAGCCATGATTGTTGGCTATAATGATGAGAATGAAATGAATTGAGAAAGAAATGTATAAAGTTATAAATGGAACGATTTTGTGTCTAATATGTTGATTCAAGTTTCAGAGTTCTGAATTTGGCGGCATGACTATGAATTATAGTAACAGTCTTGCCGGGTTGAGGATCTCCTTGGTTTATTCAGGTTGATGGTCCAAGAGACTGGGTCTGTTACTTGATAAATATAAAATGTGAATTATAGTAACAGTCTTGCCGGGTTGAGGATCTCCTTGGTTTATCCAGGTTGATGGTCCAAGAGACTGGGTCTGTTACAAGTAATAGTCTAGCCGGGTTGAGGATCTTCTCGAGTTTAGCCGAGTAGATGGTCTAAGAGATTGGGTCTGTTACGCTATCCATGGATAGAGATATATATGTGTATCGCCTACGGGCTTGATGATTATGATTATAGACCAAAGCAGTAACTCTGAACTTTGAATAACATATTAATGTCTTTTGGGCTCGAGTCTGTCTTTGTTTTCAATGTGATATGCAAATGATGAAATGCATGAGTAATGAGGTCTATGGTTGCCTTTGTTGGAATTGTGATTCATGACTGGTGAATTGTGATTAATGAATTAATTGAATAAAATAAGGACATGAAATGTTATGAGGTATGATATGTAATATGTGTATTGATATATTCATTGTGAGTATTAGTGATGGAATTGTGGTTGGTGATAATGATATGTATATATGTATATAATATATGAAATTAGTAGAGATATATGAAAGGTGTAATTAAAAAGGGAAATTATGATAAGAAACTAATGGTATCTGAAGATTTTATATATATGTTAGAATTTCTGTAATGTATGTTTATATTATTTATTTGTACTACTAAGCTCTCGGGCTTAGCGCGGATGTGTAATCGCGCAGGTGAGTAGATGGTAGATCTGAAGTCTTTCATTATGCTACGAGAAGAGTAAGAGTTTGTCGAGACCAACTAGAGGGTGATGCATATATGTAAAATTTTAATTATGTTGTATTTCTGACAATAATATATTCATATGTATAAATGAAGTTTTGATAAAGATAAGATTATTATATATATATGTAAGATCATTAAAAGTATAATGATTTTGTAAATGTTCTTTAAATTAATGTAATATGATTTGAACTCAGTTAAAGGTTTTTAAATTGTAACGAAAAGTGACATCCTTATACTTTATATGCTTACTGTATGTATACAAGGTATATGTATAGTATTTATATAGAGTATCGGGGTGTTACAATTATTTTGGTATCAGAGCTTAGGTTAGAGATTCTCGGCCTAAGTAGAATTAAAAAGAAAAGTTTTGAAAAGTTTAAATAGAATTAAAAAGGAAAAGTTTTGAAATGAAATTTGTAATACATGCATATGCATTAACACCTAGGTTGGTCTCGAACGTGGCATTATGTGATTTGTGATGTATCTGAATTACATGAGATGGATGATAGTGTGTGAATAAGATTTTATATGAAAGTTATGTTGGAAAAAGAAATGATATGAAAAATTGGTACAAGTTTAATTGGTAAATTCAAGAATGGGAATTTACTTAAGGAAAGTAAATTTTGAAATATTGATTGTTGAAAAGTGATTGTAAAATAAAGAAATGAATAGGAAAATAAAGTTGAAAATGATTTGAAAACAAAACCCAGATTAAAGTATGTACTCTTTCCTCTATACTTTGAATCTATTAATAATAGAGTTTATGTTGGATTGCTAGAAAGAGGAAACATTGTTAGATTGCTAGAAAGAGGAAATATTGTTGGATTGCTAACATGGAAAGATATGGTATTAAAATGAAAAGAGTATGGTGGAATAGTGAGTGAGTTGATGGGTATAAACAAAATGTGATCATTTAAAATTTGGGTATATAAAGTTCAGATTTGTTAAAAGAAAAAGAGACGATGTTGGTCAGGTAAGGAAATATAATGGTGTTGTATGCATTGTTGTATTAATGCAAATATGAGAAATATGATAGGCTTAAGTATTGTTAAAGCTCATGTTAATGATGGTAATATGTGAAATTTGGATTTTTGAAATGAGCTTTAACAATGGTGAAAGTTATATGTTTGATATTGCTTTGTGATATATATATATATATAAGATGTTTTTTTAAAGTTGATATTAAGAAAAGATAAGTTTTGCAAATTAAAGTTTAGGTGAGATAGTGATTTGAGAATTTAGAATTTTAATGGAATATTGATAAAGATTATTTATATATTGATAGTTTAAAGTACGTTGAATGTATGAGTTATTTGCAATGAATACTATTTCATTTGAGAATGTTACAAATTGGGTAATGAGAATGATAATATGTAATAAATAAAAAAAATATAATAAATGTTCATTTTGTATAGAGTATATGCAAAAGAGAAATTAAGTAAAATTACATAATTATGTGTATACATGTAGAGGATATATGAGATGAATCTTTTGATATGAATGTAATTATGAGATGTAAGAAATGTGAAAACGTGAGTCACATTATAAAGGTGTATGTGGTATAACTATTGAATTAGTGATATGAAGAATGATATTGAATATATATAATAGTGGACCTAAGAGGGATTAGGTCTTGAACTATGTAAAGCTAGGTGGATTATGAGACGGAATTGAGAGTGGAATGGATTTGAGTAATACTGGACAGTGGAAATTGTTATGGTGATCACTGAACTTGATAATCATATAATAGTTTGAGTTCTAAAGTATTTATATGTGGAAAAGTTCTATGTATTTGGATATATAAGAGATTGTAAATGGATTAGGAATAAAGCAATAAATGGAATTTTTGTAAGATTTGCATATGATTGAATATGCATATAGTAAGAAATGTTAATAGTAATATTGTTGAAAAATGAATTAAGCTAATAATGATCATATAATTAAGTACAAACTGGGTTGAAACGGAGTTGGAATGTGTTAACTTTTGGTGTAACAAAAGTTTAGAAAATGAATATGTAATTCTTGAGATACAATTTAGCATGGTAATTGGAAAGATTGAAAATAGAATAATAGAAGAACAGTATTGATTTGTAAGTCCCAGGTTTGATTATTAATCTCTTAAGGCCATATGTTTTATTTAGTATAACTGGCCGGTTAATTTTATTATCTATAGATTTGAGACTAAGACAATCTGACTGTATTATAGATTTGGTGAGATTGAAAATTTTGTTTTAGAAGTATAGTTAAGAGTTATGATGGGTAAAGTTGTACCCTATCATTTTATGTTAGAAATCTGTTTATAATTAAGAGAAGAGAAGTATGAAAATGTTTTGAGTTATGGATAATGTGATAAAAAGGTAAGTAATGTAAATATAGTAATGATATGATATGTGACGAGATTTTCAAAAGGGAGAAATTATATAATGTGATTGAAAGTTATACTGAATATGTTTATGGTATGAAGTTATCATGAGAATTGGTGGAAATTATACTAAGATTATAGAAAATAAACTATATGTATATTAAAGGACAAGTTGGAGTGATTTGTTATCATGATAATTTGACTGAATATGGAACTAAAGAGACTAGAATTTGAATATAAATTTGACCTAATGGAATTAGGTCATATGAATATTGTGAAATTTAATAATAAGTTTAAATAAATTAATAGTTGGTTTGAATTGAACAAGATTGAAACATGGGTATATTGTGACAGATAGATCGATTGGTCAAGATTTCGCTAAGATTGCAAACTATTGTTGAGATTTAATATGTAAAGTTGTATTTAGAGGATAAAAATTTAAATGATATGTATATGTTGTAGAATTCTAAAATGTGAATGGAAAAGAATGAATGGAGCTATATTAGTTGTAAATAATGATAAAAGGAAAAAGATTGATTATCTATAAATAAGTTGAAAGGCATTGGATTACTATGTATGTTAAGTGAAAAACATATTAAAGAAGGAAGTGAATGTATGAAAAATAAGGATATTGTTATCAATTAAAGTTTGGTAAATTTCTATATTGAAAATGATTGTAAGGATGGGATAATCAATATTAAGATTTAACTCAATGATTTTTAGGGTTAAATTAAAAGAGTAATTATAAAGAGATGAAGTAATAACATATCTTGAAGATAATGATTAGACGAAGTATAAGTATATTATAAGATGATCTGATTTTTGTCTAAAGGTAATTTCATTGGGAATGTGAGAAATTATCTTGATTGCTTTGTTAAGGAAGTGATAAGATATATATATAGGTATAATGATGAATTATGAAATTTAAAGAAGATGATTGACTCTAAGGGGGAGAGTAAAAGTTATATGATTTGATGATATAATGACTTAAGAATATAATTAACTTCATATGGAAGTTAAGATGGTATTATGTTAAGAATGGATTGCTATTGTACTAGATAATTTCGAGGACGAAATTATTTAAGGGGGACAGAATTGTAATATCCCAAAGTACAACCTAAAAGTTTGGAATAATTATGGTTGTATATGGATTTAATGTGTATGTTTAATGAATTAATTTAATATCCCGATTTTGGTGTATGTTGGAGTAGTAGATGTGAGAAGATATGTTGTTAAAATATGTAAGGAAAATACTATAAGAAAAAGATGTATATGAGGGATGATATATATATATATGGTATTTGGAAAATATGAGAAAAATAAATATAATATATATAGGAGATATGCATATACATCATATTTGCCTAATGTATAAAATGGTGTAGGAAAAGTAAGTTTATATAATTAATAAATAATAAATAATAATAATCATAAAAGAAAAAGAAGAGAAGAAAGTCAAAGGATGAATATAAAATGTGGTGGAGGATTTTAAATATAATTATATTATATTATATATATATATATATGATAAGTATGAGAAAGAAAAGAAAGAATCTTCTTTCTTCTTCTTCTTCTTCTTGCACGAGAGAGAGAGAGAGAGAAAGAGAGAGAGAGAGAGAGAGAGAGAGAGAGAGAGAGAGGTGATTTCATATATATACACATCAAATCCAAAGGATTTTGAGAGAATTGAAGATGGTTATTGAAGATTTGGCATAATATCCAAGTAAGTATTCATTTCCTTGTATGGATTTCTATTGATTGAGTTTATATTTGATATGATGATGATGATGATGATGATGATGATGTTAATGAAAGATTGAAGTATATATATATGTGGAATTGGTATTTAGATGATGATAATATGGTTAATTGTGAGATAATATGGTTAATTGTGAGGATGATGATGAATTGTTGAATTGTTGAGTAAGGGTTTAGTATTATGAATTGGGGATTTGAGTAGTTGATTCATGGTGATGTATATAATGCTTATTATTATGATATATTGAAGTTAAATAAGTGTTAAATTGATAGGTAATTGATGAATATAACCAAGAGGTTGATTTAGGGTGATGAAGTATAAGTTTTGAAGTGTTTGTGTTTTCATGGATGAGAGTTCGTAATTCATGATTTTTGGCCTGACACGGCCGTGTGGTTGGGCGTGTAATCGGTACTGAGTTGGACGCTTGTGACACAACCATTAACACGGCCATGTTACTGAGCGTGTTATAGCTACTGTGAGAAAAAGTAATTGACACGGCCATGAACACGCCCGTGTTGTTGGGCGTGTCAATGTTTCTGTAAGGCAGAATGAGTGACACGTCCAGTGACACGCCCATGTTACTGAGCGTGTCAAAGCTTCTGTATTGTTGGTGTAGGGCACGATCAGGGACACGCCCGTGTTGGTGAGCGTGTCAAGTGTTGAATTTGCCCTAGTTCGTTATCATTCTTATTTTCTTATATGAATAATTACCTTTGGATTAGGTTTTGAAGAGATTTTGTTGCCATAATCCAAGTGTTGGAGGATTCTTGGAAAAAGGAATTTAGATTTGGTGTGAATTCTCTAGAGGTAAGTACAAACTTACATGAATGCATTCTTTTACATGATTGTGAGACTTAACACATTTAGTTATAAATGTGTTAAGTAATTTGTTATATTGTTAATACAATTTGACTAACGTTATGATTTGCATAGTGTGAAAGATATGATGATCGTTCAAAAAGGTATGCGCAATGCAATTTGTTATGATAAATACTTTATTGGTGAATTCAAAATATATTATGTATATTTTATTGTTGAGTTGTTTTAATGTGAATTGAGGTATGAATAGATGTAAAACCATTGTGATTGGTTATGATTATTCAAATGAAATAAGTGGGGCATGTTTGCCTAAATGATAATGTTTAATGTAATTAATGAAATATACTCTCTTGATGAGATGATTGAGGCATGGTTGCCTATTGTGTTTATGAGATATGAAGCCATGATTGTTGGCTATAATGATGAGAATGAAATGAATTGAGAAAGAAATGTATAAAGTTATAAATGGAATGATTTTGTGTCTAATATGTTGATTCAAGTTTCAGAGTTATGAATTTTGCGGCATGCCTATGAATTATAGTAACAGTCTTGCCGGGTTGAGGATCTCCTTGGTTTATTCAGGTTGATGGTCCAAGAGACTGGGTCTGTTACTTGATAAATGTAAAATGTGAATTATAGTAACAGTCTTGCCGGGTTGAGGATCTCCTTGGTTTATCCAGGTTGATGGTCCAAGAGACTGGGTCTGTTACAAGTAATAGTCTAGCCGGGTTGAGGATCTCCTTGAGTTTAGCCGAGTAGATGGTCCAAGAGATTGGGTCTGTTACACTATCCATGGATAGAGATATATATGTGTATCGCCTACGGGCTTGATGATTATGATTATAGACCAAAGCAGTAACTCTGAACTTTGAATAACATATTAGTGTCTTTTAGGCCCGAGTCTGTCTTTGTTTTCAATGTGATATGCAAATGATGAAATACATGAGTAATGAGGTCTATGGTTGCCTTTGTTGGAATTGTGATTCATGACTGGTGAATTGTGATTAATGAATTAATTGAATAAAATAAGGACATGAAATGTTATGAGGTAGATATGTAATATGTGTATTGATATATTCATTGTGAGTATTAGTGATGGAATTGTGGTTGGTGATAATGATATGTATATATGTATATAATATATGAAATTAGTAGAGATATATGAAAGATGTAATTAAAAAGGGAAATTATGATAAGAAACTAATGGTATCTGAAGATTTTATATATATGTTAGAATTTCTGTAATGTATGTTTATATTATTTATTTGTACTACTAAGCTCTCGGGCTTAGCGCGGATGTGTAATCGCGCAGATGAGTAGATGGTAGATCTGAAGTCTTTCATTATGCTACGAGAAGAGTAAGAATTTGTCGAGACCAACTAGAGGGTGATGCATACATGTAAAATTTTAATTATGTTGTATTTCTGACAAGAATATATTCATATGTATAAATGAAGTTTTGATAAAGATAAGATTATTATATATATATGTAAGATCATTAAAAGTATAATGATTTTGTAAATGTTCTTTAAATTAATGTAATATGATTTTAACTCAGTTAAAGGTTTTAAATTGTAACGAAAAGTGACATCCTTATACTTTATATGCTTACTGTATGTATACAAGGTATATGTATAGTATTTATATAGAGTATCGGGGTGTTACAGTTCTTGCTTTGGAATGATAGGATGCTTCACATTTATGGCTTTTATCTTTAAGATGTTGAAAACATGAATAATGGAGGCCCCAAGAAGCAGAGATGCATCCATTTCAAATTGTGATTCAGTAGCTTCTTCATAACTTTGCCATTAATCATTTCCTTTGCCCAATATGTCCTTTGAGGTTCGATAGTTCAACATACTCCCCTTAACTTGAAGGTTTTGTATGACAAAAACATTTTTGAATTTTTGAATTTTGAATTTTGATTTTGCTATCAAATGTTGGCTTTGCCAAATTAATGTCAATTTACCTCAGGACTTGATTTTTCAAATCAACATATCTATAACATGACAACCCTAGTTACAGTACTAAACTCGGGAATCATTTCTATTTAAGCAAGAACTGTTGCACTTTAGATAGACGCATACATATTACTTAGTCAAAGGTCTCATTGAGTTTGAATATGGTCTATCTCATATGCATGCTTACCCAAACTATCTCCACTAATAGACTCTACCTACCAAGAGAGATCAACAGGTCTTTGATATGCTTGAAATGGGGTCCATAAGGGACATGGGTTTAAGTGAAGGCCATTTTGAGATAGGAGCTGATGCGACACAATGGACAAACCCTCACACTACAAACTTCTTATTTGAATAGGAAGCTTGGAGGTAATCTTGCTAGACTCCAAATTCCTTCTATCTTCTTGGCATTAATCTGGATCTTGATTGGAATAGTCTTTGCCTTTATAAAAAGTTTGGTACCCAAATTTATTTCTTTTCTTCTTCTCCCTTTTCTTTCTTTTTTATTTTTCTTACTCTTCCCTTTCTTTGAGCATTTTATCATTTTGTCCTTCTTCCTTATTGGACTGTCAAGTACATAACTTTCAAGAACCGGATGGGTCTTTCTCCTTTTTTTTTTCTCCAATTTTGATTGAATATTTGGTTAGGTTGGACCAATTCAAGATAAAATGTCCTTATAAACCAAATGGAAGCCTTTTGCTGCTTTATATAAAAGAGAACTCAGTTGGCTTTCTGAACCACCTTTTTAGGTTTTATCTTTCTTTCCTTTTTTTTTCTTTTCTTTTTTTCTTCTTCTTTTTTTTTCTTCTCCTTTTCTTTTCTTCTTTCTTTTTTTGTTCTAGCTCTAAAAGAGTTGTTTTGTTTGTACCAAATTGGGTTTCCAATAATGGATGAGTGGAGTGACATGAATCTTCTTTAACAGGGATAAATCATTTGTTACTCTGATGTTGTCTTGATATATTGTAGATATTAAGAAAACTTCATCTACCCTTATGGTCTAGAGAACTTCAACTATCCTTATGGCTTTGGCTATGCATATGCATTCCATTCTTTGATCTTCTTGCTTCTTCATCTTAGTGATCATAAGACTTGTCAAAAGTATCACAACAGCTCAGGGTAGGTTGTTAGGGTTATATGCCAATGAAAAGAAAGCTAAAATTTCATGAAGGCTCAAAGGGACAACTAGGGATTGATATTTAATAAGCAGAGTTCAATTTTGCCTCAAAAGTTTGTCAAAGCATGTTCTAAGACTGACTAGGACCTAGACAAAGGTAATTATGCAGGAGCCCTCTCTAAGTAAGCATATACAGCTCAATGCTATAAAGTAATTCCCTCACCTAGTAAAGTCATTCGAGTCATGATGCATAAATATATTAATTCATGAATTATCAAGCTAGATTCCTCATTGGTTGAGCACCAAAATGAATAAAGACCAACAAAAATTTTGATGAAAGTAATTTATTCAAACAAAAATAGAAAAAAATAATTGTTCCAATTAAAGATTAAAGAAAGCAAAATAAAAAAAAACAACATTCAAGCTAAGGAAAGTTTGTTGAGTTGGAGTCAAAGATACTCCATCTATTTAGACATATCAATGTCAAGGATTTTTTCCATCATTAAGGATCATTGCTTCATCATCCACAGTTAATCCAAACTTATTTAGTTGTACATCCTCTTTAACAGCTTCTTTATCATGATAAGATGACAAGATAAAACTCTTCATGAAGGTTGCAAGCGGTGGCACCCTTCCAAATTTAGGTAGAGGATTATTCTCAGTGTTGTGCTTATCAGGCTCAGGAAGCTTACCATTGTCGATTAGATCTTGGATCTCATGCTTCAATCGAGTACATCTATCGGTCTCATGTCCTTGCATTTGATGGAATTGACAGAAGAGGCTTATTGTTTAGGTCATTTTTGTACTAGTTTTTAGTATGATTTTATATGTGTTTTAGTTAATGTTTTGATTAATTGTTGTTTTAAGTGTGTTTTAAGTGTTGTTTTTAGGTTTAGGTACAAAAACACCCTTGGAAGATCAAAACAGGGCAAGAAAAGCATGAACCAAGCAAGACATGGCCAAGCCAAAGCAAGCTTGGCCATGTCCCTCAAAAGAAATTCAAGGCAGAAGCAGACACACCCAGAGACACGGCCAAGCCTCTGGCCGTGTCTCACTCAAAGAGCAAATCAAAGAACGAGCCAAAGAAGAGAAGGAAAAGAAGGAAAATGAGCAACAGAGAGAGACACACCCAGAGACACGGCCAAGCCTCTGGCCGTGTCTCACTCAAGGAGTAAACAAACAGTGAGGGACACGGCCAGGAGCTTGGCCGTGTCCCAAAAAAGAAAAACAAGAGACACGGCCAAGCTCCACATGGCTTGGCCGTGTCACCTCTCACCAACTAAAGAAAAAGAAAAGAAATAAAGGAAGAGCCAGTGAGGGACACGGCCAACTGGCTTGGCCGTGTCCCATGAAAATCAAGAGACACGGCCAAGCCACTCTTGGCTTGGCCGTGTCACCCTTAATCTCTATAAAATCGTCTGCTCGAAAGAAAGAAAAATAGAGGAGAGCGGGTAGGGTTTTGAATGGGATAAAAGAAAAGAGAAGGAGCCAGCAAATATTTTTGGGGATGAGGAGAGAGTGACACTCTCCTTGTCCCTTCATCTTCATCCTCCATCTTCATCTTCTCCATCTTCCATTGATAAGATCTTTGAGGCTCTTTTGGATAAGTTGGGTTAACAAGCTCTTGAAGGTTGAAGAAGCTTCATTGAAAGGTTTGGTGACTTGAGAAAACTCCATTCCATCTTTCAAAGGCACAATCAATTGAAGGGTTGGTGACTTGAGAAAGCTCCATTCCATATTGCAAAAGGGGAATCAACCATTGAAGAGGGCTTGAGTTCTTCATCAAATACATCAAGTGGAGCTAGGAGGAAGACTAGTAATCCTACTCTTGGCATCTTCACAAGGGGTTTTTCAATTCACTCTTTTAATTCATTCCAATATTGTTTTTGTCGTATTAAGAGAATTGATATTACAATGAACAATTTGTATTTGATTTATATTGAGTTGAATGAATGTTTTAAATTGATGATGTTGAGCTAAAAACCCATGCTTAGGGTTTGTAGTATATTTGATTGAATGCTTTGATTTGATATTTACATTGATGTACCTTGTGTTGGTTGATTGCATTGAATTGTATGCTAGGTTGATAGATTAGCTACCTATTAATCTCTAGATATTGAATGAAGGACCGAGAGGTGAAATTTGATATCGGAATTATGCAATCGACTACCCTATGAATGAATTAGAAATATAAGTTCTAGGGTTTTGTTAATTTGGTGATGTAATATAATTGGCTTTTACTAATTCATGAATGTGAGAACTAATGGATTGGTAATTGACTAATTAATCTTAAGAAACAAATTAATTTACAAGGTTATGTTAATGGATAATTGAGAATTGAGCTTTGATTGAATGGACCTATAACCCTAGGCATATTCCCAAGAATCGATTTGATCTTGTACAAGCTTCACACACAGCAACCCTACGCACGTTAATCTTAGGTTTAAATTGTTCTTTTACAATTCCAAACAACAAACTCTCGCTTTTAAATTACTTGCTAATCAAGCTATTACGAACCACACCTTCTTGGGGAAACGACCTTGGGGCGATCACCTTTGCTACAGCTACCTCGTATACTTGCGAGTGACGCTTGTAGTAGTATTTAATCCGAGCGCAACAAGTTTTTGGCGCCGTTTCCAGGGAAGGATGTTTAAGTAGTGATAGTTTGATTTTTCTTTAAAATTTAATTGTTTGTTTATTTTCTTTTAATTGCTTGTTTGTTTTTGTTTGATTTTCTTTTAATTTAATTATTTGTTTGTTTTCTTTAAGTTGCTAAGTTCCTTTTGTAAAGATGCAGTTTTCAAGGTACGGGGGAGTTTCTGATAGGAACGATGAGTCTGAAATGGCATGGCAATTAGCAGAACTGATGAATCAACTTAAGGTGCTAAATGCAAGAGGAAAAGCACCTATGCCACGCCAAGAGATATGTGCAGCATGTGGCAATGCAGGGCATAGCGTAAATACATGCTCATTCGGTTTTGCACGATACCAAGAATGGAAAGAGGAAGAATATGACTACCAATGTTTCCAGCAAATGGGTGGAAATGACCCATATTACAGACCTTATAATTCAAGCTGGGGAAGCCACCCAAATTTTTCTTGGGAAAATCAACAGCAAATTCCACCTCAAAAGTTTTTTCAACCTTACCAAAGAAATCCTTACTCTCAAGAACAATATTCAAATCAAGATCACCTTAAGAAACCCACATTGGAGGATAGTTTGAATGCCTTCATTCAAATTAGCGCACAAAATCAAGATCGATTTAAGAAACCCACTTTGGAGATAGTTTGAATGCCTTCATTCAAATTAGTGCACAAACTCAAGATCAATGCAAGAGGGTGGAAGATGATTTGAATGAAGTGGAAGATGATTTGAATGCTTACATTCAAATTAGCACACAAAATCAGGAAGGGATCAATGAGAGGATTGATTCATTGGAGGAATCATTGAAGAGGGTGGAAATTCAAGTTAGGCAACTGGCACATCAACTCCAAGCACACTAAGAAGAGGAATATCCTAGCCAATTGGAGCAAGTCAAGATAATCACAAATTTGAAGAGTGAACAGGTAATATATAACGAATTTTGTGATTTTTTGGATACAGGCACTAGTCAAGAAGATAATGGCGAGGAGATATAAACCAACATTGAGGAGTTGAGCCAATCAAATGAGAAGGAGAATTTGGAGGCATTAACCTCACCAAAGTTGCATGAATTTTCCAATCCTAGTAGGCCACCAAATCCATTTCCATGTAGCTTGAAGGATGAGGAGTAAGATGCTGAGGTTGTTGAGATGGGACTTGACATTGTTAAAGTGGATGATGAAGTGATTTAACCAAGCTTGGTTGAACTTAAAGAGTCCCCAAAAGTTATCTCTACTACTCTTGGTGGTAAGGAAGAGCAGAAATCTGATATGCCCAGGTTTCACAAAGACAAAGATTATTACCACTTTCTTATATCACTGGAGGATCACCTCGAGGCAACCTTCACATGTCCATTTGAGACATGTTCTCTTCAAGGAATACTATTTAGGGGTTGCCATACATCGGGTACATTTCAAAGTTACATTTTGTTCATCCTCTCAGTCATGGGCTCCAATTGCATTACGGGTGGAAGGAGCCCTACACATCGTATATGGGAACGATGGAAATCAGGTTTCATCTAAACCCCCTATATAGTATGCATGCTCACATTGAGGACAATGTGAATCTTTAAGTATAGGGTACATTTTATGTTTTGTGTTTTTACTTTTAATTGCATTTTGTGTTTTTGTGTTTTTACTTTTAACTTGTTTTTGTTTAAGTTTTAGTTAATGTTTTTAATGTTTTTCGTTGAATAAATGAATTTTGAGAAGTTCAATTATTTTAAACATTGCTGATAGATGACCTTTGAATTTTTGAAGCATGATTTGGGGAATTGAGTAGATTTGGTGCTTATTGTTAATTTTGTTGGTTTTTCCTTTCATTGCCATTAACCTTGTGAGGAATTGAGCCATCAACTTATTATTCTTTTTGTGGGAGAACATCATTGATTGATGAATTGCTAGAACTTGCTTTGACATGCATTTTAAGACTACATAAAATTTTTAATTAGGCATCAAGATGATTAAGGCAATTAGGTGAACCCACTTTGGCTTAAAAAGACCAACCCTATTTTTAACTTTAGTTAGCCAATTTTGAGCTTATTTTATTTTCCTTTTCTTTCTTTTTCACAACACCATTAGCTTGAACCTTATTGTTTAACTCTTACCCTTTCATTAGGTCAAGAGCATTTTAAGAACGTTTATGACCGAGTGCTGTGTTGAATTAAGTGTGGGGTTAAATTTAGTAGGTTTAAGATTGCAAAGAAAAATAATAAAAATAAAATAAAATAAAATAATAAAAAAAAGAAAAAAAAGAGAAAAGAAAAAAAATATATAATAAGAATAATTGTTGTTCTTGTTGGAATGTATCATTGCAATATTTAATAAGTGAATTCCCTTGAAAAGCTCTTTAATGTCAAGGGGTAGATGAGAAGAAGGTGTTTTGGGATTGTTAGTTATATATATGATCGGTTACTTCATTCTTGAAGTGCTCTTGAACTTAATGATTAAGCTTACATTTCCCAAATGTCATGCCTTTACCTTAGCCCCATTACAACCAAAAGAAAGACCTTTTGATTGATGCTTGATTGTTATTTTGTGGTGGAGATTTGATTGATAAGCAAGCCTATGGTAATAATCTTTCATTGATTGTTATGAGTGTAAACACCACCATGATCAAACACTTGTAAGAGTTGGTGAGGGAGTGACAACATTGGTTATGCATGGAAAACCACTTAATTGCATTGGTGTCTATTTTGTTTGATTCGATATTGATTGCGGATTTAGGGATAGGGAAGTCTTGATGCATCTTTATAACTCTTGAACTTAACAAAATTCATTTGGTTAGTGTGTTTTGATTTTAGCCTTGCTTGGGGACAAGCAAGGAGTTAAGTGTGGGGTAGTTGTTTAGGTCATTTTTGTACTAGTTTTTAGTATGATTTTATATGCGTTTTAGTTAATGTTTTGATTAATTGTTGTTTTAAGTGTGTTTAAAGTGTTGTTTTTAGGTTTAGGTACAAAAACACCCTTGGAAGATCAAAACAGGGCAAGAAAAGCATGAACCAAGCAAGACATGGCCAAGCCAAAGCAAGCTTGGCCATGTCCCTCAAAAGAAATTCAAGGTAGAAGCAGACACACCCAGAGACACGGCCAAGCCTCTGGCCGTGTCTCACTCAAAGAGCAAATCAAAGAATGAGCCAAAGAAGAGAAGGAAAAGAAGGAAAATGAGCAACAGAGAGAGACACACCCAGAGATACGGCCAAGCCTCTGGCCGTGTCTCACTGAAGGAGTAAACAAATATTGAGGGACACGGCCAGGAGCTTGGCCGTGTCCCAAGAAAGAAAAATAAGAGACACGGCCAAGCTCCACATGGCTTGGCCGTGTCGCCTCTCACCAACTAAAGAAAAAGAAATGAAAGAAAGGAAGAGCCAGTGAGGGACACGGCCAACTGGCTTGGTCGTGTCCCATGGAAATCAAGAGACATGGCCAAGCCAACCTTGGCTTGGCCGTGTCACCTAATGGAAAGCAAGGAAATCAAGAGACATGACCAAGCCACTCTTGGCTTGGCCGTGTCACCCTTAATCTCTATAAAATCGTCTGCTCGAAAGAAAGAAAAATAGAGGAGAGCGGCTAGGGTTTTGAATGGCAGAAAAGAAAAGAGAAGGAGCGAGCAAATATTTTTGGGGATGAGGAGAGTGTGACACTCTCCTTGTCCCTTCATCTTCATCCTCCATCTTCATCTTCTCCATCTTCCATTGATAAGATCTTTGAGGTTCTTTAGGATAAGTTGGGTTAACAAGCTCTTGAAGGTTGAAGAAGCTTCATTGAAAGGTTTGGTGACTTGAGAAAGCTCCATTCCATCTTCCAAGGGCACAATCAATTAAAGGGTTGGTGACTTGAGAAAGCTCCATTCCATATTACAAAAGGGGAATCAACCATTGAAGAGGGCTTGAGTTCTTCATCAAATACATCAAGTGAAGCTAGGAGGAAGACTAGTAATCCTACTCTTGGCATCTTCACAAGGGGTTTTTCTATTCTCTCTTTTAATTCATTCCAATATTGTTTTTGTCGTATTAAGAGAATTGATATTACAATGAACAATTTGTATTTGATTTATATTGAGTTGAATGAATGTTTTAAATTGATGATGTTGAGCTAAAAACCCATGCTTAGGGTTTGTAGTATATTTGATTGAATGCTTTGATTTGATATTTACATTGATGTACCTTGTGTTGGTTGATTGCATTGAATTGTATGCTAGGTTGATAGATTAGCTACCTATTAATCTCTAGATATTGAATGAAGGACCGAGAGGTGAAATTTGATATCGGAATTATGCAATCGACTACCCTATGAATGAATTAGAAATATAAGTTCTAGGGTTTTGTTAATTTGGTGATGTAATATAATTGGCTTTTGCTAATTCATGAATGTGAGAACTAATGGATTGGTAACTGAATAATTAATCTTAAGAAACAAATTAATTTACAAGGTTATGTTAATGGATAATTGAGAATTGAGCTTTGATTGATGGACCTATAACCCTAGGCATATTCCCAAGAATCGATTTGATCTTGTACAACCTTCACACACATCAACCCTATGCACATTAATCTTAGGTTTAAATTGTTCTTTTACAATTCCAAACAACAAACTCTCGCTTTTAAATTACTTGCTAATCAAGCTATTACGAACCACACCTTCTTGGGGAAACAACCTTGGGCGATCACCTTTACTACAACTACCTCATATACTTGCGAGTGACGCTTGTAGTAGTATTTAATCCGAGCGCAACACTTATGTAAAGGCTGAGGTGCCAATGGTTGTAGCAAATCCATCTTTATTAGATTTTCTAACATCTTCGACAAAGGTTCCCCAAAGTTTGAAAATTTACTCTTCTTTGTTGGTTCAGTTGCTACATTTTTTTCAACACCTCTTCTTTTCCTTTGATTTTGCTCATTGGGGTGGTAGCTGCCCTTATTGCTACAGTTAGACAGCATATGGTCCGGCTGATCTTGTAAAATAGGAATTGATCCCTCATTTTTCATTCGATCTCTATTAGTGAACTTGTTCTCCATTGATGCCTCCCTTCCCCCCTTTCTTATGTTAATGAGAGATGCCTCATTAGCATTGTTGATGATCTCTAGAATTTGAATCAACTGGGTCCTCATAATTTCAACCAATTGATCTCGTAGCTCGGCCATCCTAGCTTTGGCAACTTCATCGACTATGTCCCTTAGCTAGTTTGCATCCATCCTTCCAATGAAGTACTTGAATCAAAATCAATGTTTTAGGTGGTGTCGTTGTATGTTCTAGACTTGTCGTACTTCAGGTCTATGAGCCAGAAAGGATTAATGATATGTCATGTGATGTATGTATGTATGTATGTATGTATGTATGTATGCACAAACAATAAACAAAGAAATATAATTAGGACGTTCCTTCATACCTTATAACATCCACAAACGAATGGCGAGTCTCTTTTCCTAGGTATATTGTTGACAAAATACCAACATGGGGTATCTTGTTTTTGAAAAGTTCCCTCGGACGTTTCAACCAACAGTTATATTTTTAAAAATGGAATCAGTTCATGATAATTCCCATTAATTAGGTTTTAATCCATTTAACCAACTAAAGTAACTTTTATGCTATATTGGATTAAAACTAAATTAAGAGGTTTATTATAAATAGATTTCTCATTTGAAAAAGTAACTAATGATTAATGCCAAAAACAAGCTCATGATTAATTATTCTTAGTATAAACTAGGCTCACAATTGATTTTTGCTATTTCGTAATTGACCTAAATAATTTTCAAGCTCTTTGTAAGAAAAAGGTTGGATGAAAATAATTTTGTTTCTAAGCCCATTGTAAAAAGATTTTAGAAAAAATGGATTTTGGGCTTTGTATTTGAGTCTTGAGAAAAGAATTTGTTTATGGAAAAGTTTTATATCCAAAGACCATTTTGAAAATTTTCAAAAATTTCTTTGGTCTTTTGGACTTTAAAGAAAAACTTTATTTTGAGCTCACAATATATTTAGGTCATATTAGAAAAAGAACAAACCAAATAAGCCATGATTTATGCCATGATTTAAGTTAACCATAGTCAAACAACAAGCATTTGGGGTAAAAACCTAAGGAAAGTAACTAGGCCAATTACATGAGCTTTAGTCATTGGGTTAAAAGGCTTAGGTTCCCAAAGGAAGTATATACCAAATGGTACGAGGCTATGAGTGGTTATGCCATGCTCAATCTCCATACCTTGAGTGAAAGTATGGTATCCCTTATATAACACAATACGGATAACACGGGCGTCCTAACTCACGCACACAATGCAATCTAGTATGGTGCAATGGATAATATCATTATAAGAAAGAATAGGATAATAAAAAGACCAACGGAATCAACTTCTCTTATCCCCAGTGGAGTCGCCACTATGAGCGGGGATTTTTGCCCCCACTCCCGGTGGAGTAGTTCTTGCGACTTCGGCACTATTTAGGCTCAGAGTCTTAGAGAACACGGACCTAAGCTCTGAGAAAATGGAGCCGCCACTTAGACGGGCCGAAAAAAAGAAAGGGGTGGATGACTCAATTTCTAAGGAATCCCCAACCCCCTAATGGGTTCGGAAAGTTGGGTACGTGTGGAGAAGGTGAGAAATGGGCCAGCACCCCCACAACGCCCGGTTCATTGGAACCAACCTCCTTTGTAGGTCTTAATATTATAAAATTCTTAAATATAACAATATTATCCATATTACATGCAACAATTAAAATAAAGCATCATTATACTAAAATCAAAGCAATGTCCAAACAAAGTAAATAAATGGACACCCATCCGAGGATGGAAACATGTCCTTACATCATTCATGTCTAAACTAAATAGGACACCCACCGAAAGGAGGAAACATGTCCTTTACATTGGTCCAAAATATAAAAACAATTTAAATTTCATAAAATTTAACTAATGAGGTACCCACAAAGTGGAAACATACCTCTTACAATTTTAATACTAAAAAAAACAAATAATAATCATAATAATAAAGAAAATATCCATCCATGATAAATTAAATAAATCAAACATTGAAATTAAATAAATCAACCATCAAAACATATAATAAATTATATAATCAAATCTAAAATTAAATAAAGAAATAAATATATAAGTTTAGGGTTTTAAAGAATTTAGGGTTTTTTGGAACTTAGGGTTTTAAAATTAGGGTTTTGTAATTAGGGTTTTGATGGTTTTTGAAACTAGGGTTATGGAATTCAGAGTTTGGAATTAGGTTTTAAAATTAGGGTTTTTGAAACTAGGGTTTGGAATTCAGAGTTTGGAATTAGGGTTTTTGTGTTTAACTTACTGCCTTAAAAACATAATTTTGGGTTTGGAAAGATAAATTACGGTTTTGGGAAAATTACCAATATTTTGGAGTTTAATAATGAAATGGTTTAAGCTTTTGGATAAAAATAGTTTAAGGTTTTGAGTTTCAATAAAATAGTTTACGGTTCTTGATGTAAAGTAAACAAAATAGATTCTAACAATTAATTTAAATCCTCGATGGATACTGGATAGTTTTATATTTTTTATGAAACGTGCATGTGGGGTTATGAATAATAACTGATCAATGTGTTAAATAAAGCAAACGATTAAAGTTATTGAAACAAAGATAAATTTACTGTATGTTCAAAGATCGAGTTACTGCACGTTCCAGGATCATGTTACTGCATGCATGCTTTTATTAATTAATGAAACAAAGCTACTGTGAGCATGAATAATTTATGATTAAAGATCAAACCTCCAATCGTTGGTTCCACCAAAAAATTGATTTCTGGATGAACAATGTGAAGACAGTATGGACTCTGCCTTCTTCTTTGGTTGTTTTGATTTTTCTGTTTGTGGTTTCCTTTGCTCTCCAAAAAGTTGCTGCTGTTCTTCTCTCATATTCCTTGCTTCCTTCTTAATAATGTTCCCCCCTCTGAATTCTGAAATGTTATTATTTATAGCCCCTAACTTCACTCAGAATCCTTAACCTAATATTAATCAGTCCATGAAACAAATTCTAGTCGAATTAGGAAAGTTATTGAGCCTATGTTGACCTGGTTGCCCTAGGTCGACATGAGACCAACCTCATGTCGACCTTGGGCTGCCCAAGTCAACATGAGGCATGCTCATGTTGACCTTAGGATACCAAGGTCGACATGAAGCATGCTCATGTCCACCTAGCTTGCCCAGGTCAACATGAGTCCAACCTCATGTCGATCTGGGTTGCCAGATCGACATGAGGCATGGTCATGTCTCCCCAGCCGGCCTCACTCAAAATATTCTGGCCTTTTTTAACATATGGATCGAAAAGTTTTAATTTGGGCCAATTTCACTTGATTTTAGGGTTTTACAATTGAATTTATGCCTCTTTAATCCGAACCGACTCCTTTAAAAATTATTAACTAGGTTTAAATATTTAAAGTCGGATCAAATTTATTTTGGCATCCTTTAATTAGAACCGTATCAAATTGGGGTCAAAAATTAATGGTCTACACATATGCATTTCATGCCTTTAAACACATATCTATGTACTATTAATGTGAATTCACACATCAAAGTAGCATAGTCTTAATTTCTAAATACAATACAATTTGTCGTTATTAATGCAATACAATATAATTCTATCAAAGTATGTACTAACCTTTAACCAAGATTACTTCCAAGCTAAATGTACACATTTCTCTTCACTTCCCTCAAGTGTCCTTCACTACTAGGTATGGATAACTTGATTTTACTCCACACCTAATCCAAATATATATGTATATAACACATTAGAATCATATTTTTATGTGTTTTAACCATTAACTATCAATTTAGCATCAATTCTTCCATCTTTCACATTTTCGCTCTAACCTTCTTTAATTCTAGAACTTCATTCTAATCAATTCTAAATGTTAATTTGAATTAATATTCATCCTTAAAATCATATTAGAATATGATTTAAACAATTTAATTCAATTCTCATTTAACAAAGTTCTACCAAAACCTTAAATCACCTTCTTTAATTTTGGAACTCTATTCCAAAAACTTCCAAAAGATAATTTAAGTTCAAATATATCTTTAAAACTATATTCTAAAGCATTTTACACAATTAAATTCAATTTAAACTATTTCTATATAATAGTCCCAAGAAAACCCACAATTCCTCTCTACTTCATCTAAACTCTAAGTAAACTTATGCAAATCAACCATTTAACTATAAAATTATTGTTTTCTCATCAAATTAGTATCATCCATACTCATTCCAACAATTATAACATACCTAATCAAAAACCCATATATCACACAATCTTAAAATTCCGTAAAGCTTCTTAAGTTTGGAAGAAACCTTACCTTTCACTTGTAAATTCTCCAAAATCACTCATTGCTTCTTGAAAATTGATGAAATCTTAATCTAATTAAGGAAAGAAAAGCTCCCTCTTTTCATCCATGAAGAAAAACATTTTCGAAGAAGAAGAAAGAAGGAAGAAGAAGATGAAGTGTTTTTATTTTTCTTCTTATTTTACTAACCACATAAATATTAATTATTTATTTATTTAGTTATTTATTTAAAAATTCTAATTTCATTCTTCCACTCAAAATTAATTGAATTTTGAATTATTTATTTAATTTCTAAATTTTTCCATCATTTTCAACTATCTAAAAATCATTTTAATTTTGAATTATTTATTTATTTAATTCACATCTTCTATCCATAAATATATAATAATTAATTAATTTAAATAATTCTAACCAATAAATTTATTTCATTCTTTGACTTTTCTTTCTTCTTTTATTATTATTATTATTATTATCAACTTTTCCAGCACCATTTTATACTTAATATATATATGTGATATATTTATGTATATGTATATGTTATATATATCTAATGTACATTTGTAGTTATATGAATATGTCATGTATATCCCATGTATACATCGAGTATACATTATGTGTATATTATATATATATATATTAAGTATATAATATATATCCAATATATATAATAAGTACATGATATGTATATAATAGGTATATAATAGGTATACATTAGGTATATACAACACATATACCTTCCCAATACTTTAATTAATGTCCAAATATAGATTTAATCTATCCAAAACCACGGATATTATAGATTTTCTTTTTATATATTTACATATTATAAATTAAAGACTAAACTATTTTCATAAAGGTTAGAAGATAGAGGAATCTTTTATATGATAAAGGTAGTGATACTGTAGACCCTTAATTTTTGACCTAGTCCGGTCCAATATATTTTAATTAGTCCAAAATAATTTTTGTATTGTCCAATATATTTTAATTAGTCCAAAATAATTTTTGTTATCTTAATTAAATAATATTTGCTTTAGTATCTAATTTTTATTAATAAAAAATAAAAAATAATAATAATAATAAATAAAAATAAAAATCGACAACGAAAAAATCGGCGACAAAAAAAATCGTCTCCGAAGAGTTGCGGCGAAATGGCCCGCAGGCCAATTTTCTGGCTGCGGCAGCTTTTTTGCCAGCGCAATTTTTCCGCAGCAGTTTTTTTTTCGCCAGTGGAATTTTTCCGCAGCAGTTTTTTTTTCCAACAAAATTTTTCCGACGTAAATTTTTGCGAAACTAAATACAATTAGGTTTTGGTTTCCTTTTCTTAATTAATGTTATATTCCATGAATAACTAGAATTAATAAAAAAAATCTTATATAAATAAGACTAAAAACAACACAAAAAGGGATCGGATTTTGGAGGAAATTTGAGACCGAAATTGAGGAGGAAAACTTTGAAACTTTGAAGAATTCCTTCTGGCAGTAAAATCAAATGGACTTTTGAGAGAAGCAAACAAGCAAATTCAATTCATCAAAGGCAGCAAAGCTTGTCTTTGTTCTTGTTCATTCAAGAAATGATTTTTTTTTTGGAACCAACAAACGAAGGTATGAATTTCTTTATTTCTTTCATCAATTTACAGTAGCTTATTTTGATTTTAAAAACCCTAGAATCTTAATTTACTAGTTCTGAAGCTTAAAAACCTTAATTCGTTTATTTGTTTTCCAAAAATCTTAAAATTATTATTTTTGTTTCTTCAAAATCTCAAAACCCTAATTTGAATTTGTTTCTTTTCAAAGCCCTAAATTGAATCTGTTTCTTTCTAAAAACCCTAACAATATCTTTTCTGTTTTTATAAACCTTAAATCATTTTGTTTATTTTCATAAAGTTTCATAAAATTATCAAATGATTTTCAAATTCTAAAATCTAATGTATTCTCCGTAACCCTAATTCTAAAACCCTAATTCAACTTTAGAATAAAAATAGTAAACCCTAACTCCCTTAAAACCTTAAACCCTAATTTTTCTAAACCCTAATCCTTTAAACGTTAAAACCTTATAAAAACCATGATCCAATAACTATAAATCATAAATCTAAATGTTTTAAAGTGTCCAAACCCTAATTTCATGATTTTACATCTCAAACCTTAATTTGGTTAATCAAAGAACTTTACCAACTTTTAAATCATAAAACTTTAATCAATTTTAATTCACTTAAAATCATAGTAGCTTAAACCCATAAATTCCAAAACCCTAAACACATTAAATAAAGAATCTTAAATAGAAACAGTAGCCCTAATTTGAATCTTTATTTGCTTTGTTCAATTTTATATTTGATTATGCTTTGATTTATTTTATGTGCTTTAATTTATTTAAGTTCAATGCTTGGTTTATTTAGTTTATCATGGATGGATGTTTATTTTACATTTTGATTGATATCTTTGATGAATGATTTATTTATGATGAATGGTTATTTACTTTTATCGATTTATTTAGATTTTCAAATGTTGTAAGAGGTATGTTTCCACTTAGTGGGTACCTCATTAGTTAAATATCATGTAATTTAAATTGCTTTTCTATTTTAGAACCAATGTAAAGGACATGTTTCTACCTTTCGGTGGGTGTCCTATTTAGGCATGGATTATGTAAGGGATTGTTTCCATCTTCGAATGGGTGTCCATTTATTTGTTTTGCTCGAACATTGTTTTGATTTTCAATATATCGATGCTTTATTTTAATTATTGTGTGTAATATGGATAATGTTGTTATATTTAAGAATTTTATAATATTAAGACCTGTAAAGGAGGCTGGTTCCAATGAACCAGGCGTTGTGGGGGTGTTGGGCTATTTCTCACCTTCCCCACACGTACCCAACTTTTCAAACCCATTAGGGGGTTGGGGATTCCTTAGGAATCGAGTCATCCACCCCTTTCTTTTTCACGGCCCATCCGGGTGGCGATTCCATTTTCTCCGGACTTAGGTCCATGTTTTCTAAGGACCCGAGCCTAAACAGTGTCAAAGTCACAAGAACCATTGCACCGGGAGTGGGGGCAAAAATCCCCGTTCACAGTAGCGACTCCACTAGGGATAAGAGAAGTTGATTCCGTTGGTCTTTATATTATTCTATTCTTTCTTATAATGATATTATCAATTGCATCATATTAGATTGCATCGTGTGCTTGAGTTCGGACGCCCGTGTTGTGTTATGTAAGGGATACCATACATTCACTCAAGGTATGGAGATCGAGCATGGCATAACCACTCATAGCCTCGTACCATTTGGTATATACTTACTATGGGAACCTAAGCCTTTTTTACCCAAAGACTAAAGCTCATGTAATTGGCCTAGTTACTTTCCTTAGGTTTTACCCCAAATGCATGTTGTTTGACTATGGTTAATTTATCTTGGCTTAAATCATGGCTTATTTTGTTTGTTTTTTTTTTCTAATATGACCTAAATATCTTATGAGCTTAAAATAAATTTTTCTTCAAAGTCCAAAAGACCAAGGCTATTTTCAAAATTTTTCAAGATGGTCTTTGGACATAAGACTTTTCCTAAATCAAAAATTCTTTTGCTCATGGCCCAAATACTAAGCCCAAAATATTTTTTTTTCTCAAAATCTTTTTACAATGGGCTTAGAAACAAAATTATTTTTATCTATCCTTTTCTTATAAAGAGCTTACAAATTATTTGGGTCAATTATGAAATACCAAAAATCAAGTGTGAGCCTAGTTTATACTAAGAATAATTAATCATGGGCTTGTTTTTGGCATGAATCATTAGTTACATTTTCAAGAGAAATCTATTTATAAACCTCTTAATTTAGTTTTAATCCAATGTAGCATAAAAGCTACTATAGTTGATTGAATGGATTAAAACCTAATTAATGGGAATTATCATAAATTGATTTCTATTTTTGAAAATATAACTATTGGTTGAAACATCCGAGGGAAATATTCAAAAATAAGGTACCCCATGTTGGTATTTTGTTAACCATATACCTAGGAAAAGAGACTCGCCATTCGTGTGTGGATGTTATAAGGTTGGAAGGAACGTCCTATTTATCCTTGTTTGTCTATTGTTTGTGCATACATGCATACATGCATACATTTGCATCCATATCATTGATTCTCTCTGGCTCACAGCCCTAGATTACGACAGCTCGAAACCTTACGACAATCTAACCTACGCCGGAGATGAATTATCTGGCAACAACTCAATCACTTGCTCACAAAAAATAATGGATCCCGAACAAATTCAAAGAATGGTGGATGATGCCCTCAACACCAATATGGAAGAAATAAAAGAGGCCCTAGCTGAGACCATGAAGAACCAATTGACTGCAATTTTAGAAAATCATGCCTAAGCATCTGCTAGCACTAAGAAGCCAAAGGACAAAGTGAAGACCAAAGTTGGTGAAGTGGTTTTTTATGATGAAAAGGTGATCATTGATGATGATGACGATTGGGTTCAATACTACCAAGATGCTCAAAAGAAGAAAAAAGAACCAAAGATTGTTGAAAGATCAACTATGGAGAAAACTGAAACTTCTGATGTTGAAAAGATGATTGCTGATTTAGAAAATAAATTTGAGAAGAAATTGAAAATCGAGGAAATGTCCGAAGTTGACAAATTATTTGAGCTAGATGAAGAAGTTTCGTACAAGTTCAAGATGCCATTTTTTGCGAAGTTTGATGGGATCGGAAATCCTCATCTCCAAGTGAAGCAGTATATCACTGCTATGCAGTCTGCCTGAGCTACTAAAGCTCAAACCCTAAGGTACTTTATGCTCTCATTGGACCCTATTGTCCAAAATTTGTTCAATACCTTAGATGATGGAACACAAAAGAGTTGGGATCTTTTATGCAAGGCCTTCATCCAACAATATGGATATAACGTAAAGATGGAAGTTACTTTAATGGAAATAGAGTCCATTAGGCAAAGGTTGAATGAGAATTTTGTGGATTATGTGAAGAGATGGAGAAACAAGGCCGCTTTGCTCAAGAAGAGGACCGATGAATCCGATCAAATAAGGATGATTGTGAGAGGGGTGTTGCCTAGTCTTCGTGAGGATGTCTCATACACTCATCCGTGATTTCAAAGACCTTCTCCAAACTGGTTTGCAAATAGAAGAATGGGAGAGAGAGAAGAACCATTTTTCAGCAAGAAGGAATGAGAAAGGGAACTATCAGTCTGGTAGCCAAAGCATGCAAAAGGCAGTCGGTGTCAATGCTCTAACTAAGGAACAAGGAGACAATTTTCAAAATTGGGGAAACTGATGTCTTGGGTTCTCATTAAACTTCAAAGAAAAGGGTTGCTACAACCCTTAAATCCTCGCCCTTTGCCTAACCCTCTCCCACCTAATTTCGACACTAAAGCATTTTGTCAGTTTCATCAAATGCAAGGGCACGACACGGATAGATGTGTGAGATTGAGATATGAGATCCAAAATCTAATTAATAATGGGAAGCTACCCAAGCCCAATAAGCCAAACACCAAAGACAACCCGTTACCAAAGTTTAATAGGGTACCGCCGCCGGCAACCTTCATGATTGGAGGAGGTTTACATGAAGATTTTGTCATGTCTTCTTTTCAAGATGTGGGTAGAGAAGCAACCGAAGAAGAAGAGGTATTTGGAAAAATTAAACAAGCTATGATGGGTGAAGAAGTAACAATTTGTGTTGTCGACGGGTTTTGGGATTCAAGCGATAGTGATGATGATCTTGTATCCAAGAAGGAGTGGACTTGGTCCGAGCCCGAAGAAGATGAAGTAATGAACACTAGATCCGGTAAGCCTTATGCAAGGCCACCACCTAAGGAGGTAGAAACTAATAAGGAAAAGGAAGTTGAAGTAGGAAATAAAGAAGAAGAAGATGATGTTGTGCTCAAGAAATTGAAAAGAACCCAAGCAAGTGTTAGCATTTGGGACTTATTAGCTACTTCTAAAAAGCACCGAGAAACTATGGCTAAAGCCTTGGCTAGCAAGCCAATTTCTACCTCCATGACACCAGAGGAGTTGATCAACTTTATAAAAATTGGAGGGGTAATGAAATGTGAAGAGGTTCAGGAGAAGAGCGAAGTTAATATGGGAGCAGTCAAAGGGAAGAGGACTCCATGTGTAATGGTCGATGATGGGTCCACCATAAATGTTTGTCCACTTAAGATATTGCCAAAGCTAGCCATGTCAACAAGAGATCTAAACCCGACCGAGGTAACAATTTGGGCTTATGACAACACTAAGAGACATGCCGAAGGGACTTTCAAAGCTGCTGTCAAGGTTGGTCCAATTGAATCTATTATTGAATGTAACACCCCATCTTAGCCTATGTTTATAGACCAAGATGGACTGTTAACTCATGGTGGTTGTGTCTTAATATTTTACTTAGCCAATTTTAAGTGTAGATTTTAAAAAAATTTTTGCCATAACCTCCCCTAAAAATGGAGGTCCCAAGTGTCGCCAAAACTGATTCTTTAATTTTTGAAAAACATTTTGTTTCACAATTCAACTCAAGTACACTCCCAATAATCCACCCTTATAACCTCAACTACAATCCTGCAAGAAGAATTCACACTTCTATACTTGCATACATAAGTGCTAAACCAAAATAAGATTTATTAGATTACTAGAAGTGTACGTGTTCTAGCTTTTCATTATTATACATTTATTTGCTAGATCATACAAGCTTATGTACATGCCATATTGCTACAATCAATCATATCCAAACTCCTACCCAAAGTAGTAGTCAAGGCCAGCTGCGCAGGACATGCTGCAATCTCGTCTCCTCGTTTAACCTACGAGTTTAGATGGAAACTAAACTCGCTAAGCAATTGCTTAGTGGGTACTTAAATCATTGCAATAAATAAATAAAAAGAAAGAATGATTTGAACATACATTTATATACTTTAAATACTTGAAAGGAATAAATACAAAACACAGATGGTAAAAAGGCTTGACTGAATAATTTGAATTTAAATCATTTTTCTTGCTTTTATCATTTTGGTTGCTCTACTGGTTTAACAGAACGTCAGCGGATAAGGAAGGGTCATGATAAACATATCTCATCATGATCATATTTCATTATCTTTCATCATATTTCTTGCACATGTGCCAATGGCCATTATCATTGCATCATTGATCATGTCATTGTAATCATCGGCCTTCAGCCGGAATATCATATCATGTCATAAGCAGTACTGCAGTAATAGTATGATGCATCATACCCTTATCTCAAGGGTTCTATCATAACCAAGTAGAGCGTCAACAATTCATTAATTAATTTGATCATGATATTCAATAAGCCATGATTTTTCCATAATGCATGTATTATCAGAATAGCTTGTCATGATGCCTTTCTAATCATTTCCAATTCTCCTTCATGTCATTTGATATGATTTAACATCAATCCATAACATAATATTCCAGTTTTAACACATTTAGAAAAATGACCAAATGAATAGTAGCGCGGTGCGTAAAATCGGCAACGCAATGGCGCGCGACAACTAAATAGTAAAATCTGTTTTTACTGCTGAAAATCAGTCAACTTTGGTAACAGTTTTGACTAAGTAAACAACCTTATTTTTGGATGAATTTTTGCAGGAAAACACTTTCATAAGTTAACTAAATGCATGTAAAATTTCGTTGAAAAATTCTTTCGTTTGCCCCTTCAACGGACTGCCCAAAATGAAAGCTGCAGAATGGTGCCCAAAAGGGACCATTCGGCCCAATTTTCCAAACTTGAGGGAAATTCATTTTTTTCTTGCAAAATTGATTTTTAGAATCCTTTTGTGATACCATTGAAGGACTAAAGGTCCCTCTTCCAAAAATCAAACCAAAGGAGTGATTAAAAACTCATCAAAGTTTATGAATAATTGCATCAATTTAGCTAGTTTGTTTTGTTTTCATTCTTTTCACAATCAATTGATTACACATGGTTCAAGAGCACTTTCCCACATATTTACCACACATAATAACTTCATTTCAAAACCATTTCAAAAATCCCATAATGCAAACTATGTGAATTAATTGAAAAGGCAATGATTTAAGTACCAAACCTTGTTTATTTGCTTTGTTCCTTGCTTGTCCTATTCTTTCTTCCCTTATTCTTCTTTATCCCTTTGATTTCCTATAATTTTCATAACTTTTCTTTCAGTGATAACTTGAAAACTATCAATCAAATGAATAAAGTAAAGCTAGAATTGGAATCCTTACCTTAAAATTAAACTTTTCCTTCCAAAAATCCACTTGAACACTTGAAAAATTCCTTCCCTTTTTTGGTGGAGAGAATTTCGGCCATACTTCTCAAAAATGGAGAAAAAATGTGTCCTTAATTCTTTAATCATCCTTCTCTCCCTTTTTATATTTTTCCATTTTCCATTTATTTAATTAATTTCATTTTGGAGGGTTAAGATGTAACCACCACAAAAGTATCTTAACTAGGATGGTGCCATATGGAGGGTTAAGATTAATCCAACCCAAAAGTGTCTTTAAACAAGATTTTGCCATGTGTCCCTTTCTAGAAAATTATTATGCCATGTGTCCCTTTTCTAGAAAATGGGTGGAAGTGAAAAGACCAAAATACCCTTCAATGGAAGGTTTTGCCTTTTCTTCGTACCCGGGTGGTTTTATGACGCGTAAAATGTACCATTCTCTTCCTTTCAACCTCTCATTTCCATTTCCAACATTCCTTCTTGATTTTGAACTAATTTATAAAAATTACGCTCATGCCCTTGACTTTTGTAAAAATTCCCTTTAGGTCCTTACGTGATTCGGGTCTCCACTTAGGTTCGTTCTTCAACATCGATCACTGCGGAGTCCTTTCGTTTACTTCAGATACCTTTACGTGTCTTGTTTTCCAGTGTATAAATTATTATTACAAGAATGACAAAATGACAAAAATACCCTTGGTCAAGAATCCACTGTATCTCTCAAACTATGCGTTTTTGGGAAAAACCGTGGTGTTCTGTTTCGACCCAATTTTTCTCTACTTTCCATTTCTGGAGTCTGTTATATGCACTATTAAGAACCTCCAGTACAACTTTTGGAAATTACAGTTACCTCCCCAAAACTTTTTGAAATTACAGTCACCTCCCCAAAACTTTTACAATCTTTTCAGTTAGGTCCTTTTTGTCCTATAGAGCTTCCTTTCACTTCTTGTTCTTTGGTGATTACTCGGGACGGCTCCTGTTACTGTACGCGGATGTACTGTACATGGATGTACTGTACATATGTACAAATTGGGTCGTGACATTTCTTCCCCTCTAAAATTTAGGCTTCGTCCCGAAGCCGATCGGGTGTAAAATTTAGGCTTCCATCCTCATTATTCCTTCTCTTTCCCAAAATATCTCTTCCATTCTATGGTTCCTTCGCCGCACTTTAACTGGAGGAAATCTCTTATTTCTTAATCCTTTGACTTTTCATGCTAAAATTTCTATTGGTTCTTCTTCATAATTTAGGTCAGATTGGACTCTAATGTTTGTGTCTTTATATCGTGTGTGAAGTTCAAACGATATTGCCTTATCATTGAAACGTGAAAAACATTATGTATTTTGTTCAGTTCTAGTAATAGAGTTAACCGATAGGCTATTAATCTATGCGTTCGATAATCTCATATAGTCCAATAAGCCTAATGCTTAACTTACTTTTCTGCTTAAATCTTAATACCATCTTTCATGGAAAAGTCTTAAGAAAAACCTTGTCTTCCACTTAGAGTTCTATGTCCCTTCGTTTCGAGTCCACATATGATTTTGCTCCTACCTACTCGCATATGATTTTATCTTGTCTTTACTTAATTCTGTCCAACACTCTGGTGTTCCATGTTTTCTTTTGTATAATTCTTTATAGGATGTCACCTTATGCTGAATTAATAGTCGTTGTTATATGCATATTCAATTAAACTCAAATACCTATTCTAGCCACCCTTAAATTCTATAACACATACTCTTAATATGTCCTCCCAAAATTTTGATTACTCTTTCAAATCGTCCATCAGTTTACGGGTGAAAGGCAGTGCTATAATTTGTTTGGGTTTCAGAAGCTGTTTGCTACTTCTATCATAAATTCATGATGAACTGTGGACCTCTGCCTAAAATGATAGACGTTGGAATCCTGTGTAATTGTATAATTTCCTTAGCGTACATTTCCACCAATTTATCTATTGAATAATCCATTTGTAAAAGTAGAAAATGAGCTAACTTAGTTAGGCAGTCAACAATTATCCGAACAACGTCATGCTAGCCTCGTGTCATTGGTAGTTCTATGACGAAATCCATAGTGATATGTTCCCATTTTCATACCAGAGTGGAAATTAGTTGTAACAGTCCAGATAGTATTTGATATTTCACTTTTGCTTGTTGACATATTAAACATTTGGTCATAAAATCAACAACATCTCTCTTCATTCTAGGCTACCATTAAAACTTCTTTAGATATTGATACATTTGTAACTCCTGGATGCATTGTGTAGAGGCTACTATATGCTTTTCGAAAAAATTTTCTTTCTTATGTCTCCCATTGTTAGTATCATTACTCTATTGTCATAATACAAACTACTGTTCTTAGAAATTTAGAATTTTATATTCTTTCCTCTTTGCACTTGCTTGATCCATTTTTGTATTTGTTTGTTTTCCTTTTGCACTTGATGAATTTCTTGAAAAGAAACATAGTTTATGCTTGCATTTATACTACTAGTACTTCCTCTTCCATTGATCTTAAACTGATCTTTATAGCGCCTAAGGCTGGTATCGATTTTCCACCAAGTGCGTCGGCCACCACATTAGCTTTTCCTAGATGATAATTTATAACTTAGCTGTTATTTCCAAAACTTGGGTTTACTTTCCTTACCATAAATTGAGATCCTCATGGGTTGGCTGATATTTTAAACTTTTCCGTCTATATAAATATAACACTTTTCTCCATATAAATCATATCTCCAAATCTTGAAAGCCAATATGATAACTGTTAATTCCAAACAGTGTGCCGGGTTATCATTATTATTATTATTTTTTCGTATGGGTTAAATCATCAAAAGACTTATGCGACTATTTTATACTTTTTGCATAAGCATATAACCTTAACCGATGTGTGAAGCATCACTATATATCACAAATTCTTTGCTGGACACGGGCCGTATGGGTATTGAAGCATTCGTTAACTTTTCCTTTAGTTTCTCAAAGTTCCTCTAACATTTATCAGTCCATTGAAGTTTGGCATTCCTTTGAAACAACCTTATCATTGGAATGATAATAATGTAAAACCCTTTTATAAAACATTAGTAGTACCCAGCCAGTCCTAAGAAGATTCTTACTTCTATTACTGTCTTTGGTGTTTTCCATTCCAAAATGGCTTTTGTTTTATTAAGACCTACTTTAATGCCTTATGCTAATATGGTGTGTTCTAATAATGTCATTTTTTTCCAATCAAAACTTGCATTTGTAATGTTTGACGTACAACTGCTTCTCTCGCAACATTTGCAATACTATGCAAAAGTATCGATTGTATTCTTCTTTGTTCCTTAAATAAACGAAGGTGTCATCTATGAACACCATTTACAAATTGGTCAAAATATGGATGAAAGATATGATTCATTAAATCCATGAACACTACTAACTCATGTGTGGGCTCAAAAGGCATTACAAGGAACTTATAACGTCCGTATCGAGTTCTAGATGTAGTCTTTGGAATGTCTTTTCCTTTGATCCGTAGCTGCTGATATCCCAGTCGGTGATCTATAATTTTTTTTAAAAGACCTTGGTTCCTTTAAGTTGTCAAATACATCATCGATGGACGGTAATGGATATTTATCCTTAATCGTAAGCTCATTCAACTACTTATAGTTCACATATGACCTTAAGGATTTATCTTTCTTCTTGCCGAAGAGTACTGGCGTGCCCCATGAAGAAATACTTGGCCATATAAGACCCTTGTCGAGTAGCTCCTATAATTGGGTTTTCATTTCTCTGGGTTTCGCTGGTACCATTTGGTATGAGGCAGCCGACACCGGTGCAATTCCCGGATATACATTTATAGTGAATCCTACTTTTCTCTTAGGTGATAATCTGGGTAGCTCGTCTAAGGAAACATCGAGAAAATCACACATTGTAGATACCTCTTGAATCTTTATTACATTCTTCTTTGCTTCCATAGTGCTTACCAAGTATGCCTCACATCCGTTTGTATGGAACGCCTTGTTGTAACTGCTGCTGTTACGTTGTTTAGGTAATCGGCTCTCTTTCCTACTGCCGTCACTTCCTCCTTGTGGGGAGTATGAAGTGTTACTCTCTTTCTTCTTATAATCGACCACTGTTTTATACCTTGTTAGCCAATCCAATACCAACATTACGTCAAATTCTCAGAATGGTAACTCTATTAAATTTTCTGGAAATGCTTTTTCATGTAACTCTATAGAACATTCTTTAATCACTTGTGTCTAACTACCTCGTCTCTTATCGGATTTATAACTAATGTTTCAAACTTAACATATCCTACTGGTAATTCTTCTAAATTTTCATTGCGTAGGCTCTGGCTGGTGTACTTGAATTGAGCTAGTCAACGGTCTCTGATTGTGCTCTTTGAAAATTCGAATCACTTTCCTTTCGCCTGCTTCGGCCTCGGCCAAAAGCGGGCCATGATTTTTCTGTCGGTGCGGGTGCATTCACTTGTCTTTCTGGCAGTTTACCCTAACACGATCTGGTGCCCCGCATTCCCAGCATCCATCTGTTTAATACCAGCATTCACTCTTATGTCTTCATCCACAGTGTTTGCATAGAGGAGTAATATATCCTTTAAATCTACATTTCTTTCCAATCCTCCAGTAATTTTTGTATTGTTACTTTTTCCTTTTTCCTTTACCTAGTCCTTGAGTTGTTATTACTTTCATTCTTTCCTTTTTGATCTAATTTTAATTTTGCACTTTCTACCTCTTTAGTTCTCAATTTCTCTCTTTCTCTTCTTTCTTTTTTTTTTTTTCCATCATTGACTGAATTCATAAATCTCATATATCTTCTTCTTATAATTTCTTAATTTTGATGATTTCATTGGGGCATTTTCAGGAGGAATCACAATACAGTGTTTTGATTAGGTTTCGTCTAGTTTCTACTCATATGGTCCATCACCTACCTTATTAAGACTTCACGGGATGGTCACCCATCATCATTGGTCGAGCACGTTTAACTCCGGTTTCCTGCTAAATTTCAATACGACGGTATCGGGTCAGCAGTACCTTCTTAGTTTGCTTACTTCATCTGCTTATGAATATTGTACATGGGGTTACTGTACATATTCTCTAATGGTCGAACATGAGAATTTCTCATATACTTATTTCTGTTCACTCATCTTTGTTATCTAAGATCTATCTATTTTATCTCTTACCGTCTGGTCATAACATTTTACGTACTTTTCTTTTATCCTCTTATTTTGTTCCTCTTTTTATTCCATTCTTCAAATTTCATTTTCTTATAAACATTTTCATTTTTACATTCATATACGCCTATCTAACCTTCTCCTGGAACCCCCTTATAAGGATCCCGATGTACTAGCTACAGATGTCTGGCGTCTTGAACCTCGGCCGGATCCTTGGCTTTGCGATCGCCGGCTTTACTATGCAAAACTATCTTCACTTCTAAACTTCTTCTCAACTTGTCAAAATCTTCCCAAGCTTTAAGTTTGTACTCTCTTTTGTTGCATGCGTTGGTGTCTACTTCTCTAATCCATGTATACTCTCTCAATACCTAAAACTTTCACAACTAATCTTGAAAATTCAAACACGTCCATGACTACTAATTGTACTTTAATTCCATTATTTAATCCTTCCAAAACCTTTGACGTCTTTCTTGCTTTGTTTCTATCATTTTCTTTGCATACTTACTGAGGCGGGTGATCTCTCTATCATACTCAGATACTGTCGTTCTTCCTTGCTGTAGATATATAAACTCATTTCTCCTTGCGTTTAAGTATGTTTTACCAAGTATATGTTTCTTCTACCAAAAGGGACATGGCATAATTGAATCTTTTATCTGGTGTGCATCTCAGTTGTTCCAATGCCCTACTGGTACTGTCCAAACAGTACTCAACTTCTTCAAATCCTTCTTCCCTACTAGCCTTAAATTCTTTAGCCCCATATTTCCTTAACTTCTCAATTGGGGACTTCCTTTCTCTTTTGGTCGCAACATGTACCATTCTTGCCGTTTATTGCAGTGGTACTATCATCTATCTTAAATAAACTTCGGTGCCTTCCACAGCCACCGTTGCGGGTCGTGGCATAAGTCCGAGACCCATTTCTACATTTATGGGTACGAAAGCGTGTGATTCCTTCTCTTGATCTATAACTCTTTGTGATTCAGCCTCTTGCAACTTTATACAGTATACATATATCGTGATAAGAATTAGCAGCTGGCTTGACTCAACACATTAACTTTCCTATATGGCATGTACGTAAGCACTATTAGATTTTCCTTTATCACATGTACCTTATATACTTATGTATTTATAATATTCTTTCTACTATACCGACATTTTGTACCTAAATGATATATGCTCTCATTTCTTATCTGCTATAGGATATCCCATTTTACATTGGTAATGGCCACTCCCAACATAAAATGTGTATCCTCCTATGTTGAAATTTCCAGGACCGGCTAAACCTGGCTCTGATACCACTAAATGTAACACCCCATCTTAGCCTATGTTTATAGACCAAGATGGACTGTTAACTCATGGTGGTTGTGTCTTAATATTTTACTTAGCCAATTTTAAGTGTAGATTTTAAAAAAATTTTTGCCATAACCTCCCCTAAAAATGGAGGTCCCAAGTGTCGCCAAAACTGATTCTTTAATTTTTGAAAAACATTTTGTTTCACAATTCAACTCAAGTACACTCCCAATAATCCACCCTTATAACCTCAACTACAATCCTGCAAGAAGAATTCACACTTCTATACTTGCATACATAAGTGCTAAACCAAAATAAGATTTATTAGATTACTAGCAGTGTACGTGTTCTAGCTTTTCATTATTATACATTTATTTGCTAGATCATACAAGCTTATGTACATGCCATATTGCTACAATCAATCATATCCAAACTCCTACCCAAAGTAGTAGTCAAGGCCAGCTGCGCAGGACATGCTGCAATCTCGTCTCCTCGTTTAACCTACGAGTTTAGATGGAAACTAAACTCGCTAAGCAATTGCTTAGTGGGTACTTAAATCATTGCAATAAATAAATAAAAAGAAAGAATGATTTGAACATACATTTATATACTTTAAATACTTGAAAGGAATAAATACAAAACACAGATGGTAAAAAGGCTTGACTGAATAATTTGAATTTAAATCATTTTTCTTGCTTTTATCATTTTGGTTGCTCTACTGGTTTAACAGAACGTCAGCGGATAAGGAAGGGTCATGATAAACATATCTCATCATGATCATATTTCATTATCTTTCATCATATTTCTTGCACATGTGCCAATGGCCATTATCATTGCATCATTGATCATGTCATTGTAATCATCGGCCTTCAGCCGGAATATCATATCATGTCATAAGCAGTACTGCAGTAATAGTATGATGCATCATACCCTTATCTCAAGGGTTCTATCATAACCAAGTAGAGCGTCAACAATTCATTAATTAATTTGATCATGATATTCAATAAGCCATGATTTTTCCATAATGCATGTATTATCAGAATAGCTTGTCATGATGCCTTTCTAATCATTTCCAATTCTCCTTCATGTCATTTGATATGATTTAACATCAATCCATAACATAATATTCCAGTTTTAACACATTTAGAAAAATGACCAAATGAATAGTAGCGCGGTGCGTAAAATCGGCAACGCAATGGCGCGCGACAACTAAATAGTAAAATCTGTTTTTACTGCTGAAAATCAGTCAACTTTGGTAACAGTTTTGACTAAGTAAACAACCTTATTTTTGGATGAATTTTTGCAGGAAAACACTTTCATAAGTTAACTAAATGCATGTAAAATTTCGTCAAAAAATTCTTTCGTTTGCCCCTTCAACGGACTGCCCAAAATGAAATCTGCAGAATGGTGCCCAAAAGGGACCATTCGGCCCAATTTTCCAAACTTGAGGGAAATTCATTTTTTTCTTGTAAAATTGATTTTTAGAATCCTTTTGTGATACCATTGAAGGACTAAAGGTCCCTCTTCCAAAAATCAAACCAAAGGAGTGATTAAAAACTCACCAAAGTTTATGAATAATTGCATCAATTTAGCTAGTTTGTTTTGTTTTCATTCTTTTCACAATCAATTGATTACACATGGTTCAAGAGCACTTTCCCACATATTTACCACAAATAATAACTTCATTTCAAAACCATTTCAAAAATCCCATAATGCAAAATATGTGAATTAATTGAAAAGGCAATGATTTAAGTACCAAACCTTGTTTATTTGCTTTGTTCCTTGCTTGTCCTATTCTTTCTTCCCTTATTCTTCTTTATCCCTTTGATTTCCTATAATTTTCATAACTTTTCTTTCATTGATAACTTGAAAACTATCAATCAAATGAATAAAGTAAAGCTAGAATTGGAATCCTTACCTTAAAATTAAGCTTTTCCTTCCAAAAATCCACTTGAACACTTGAAAAATTCCTTCCCTTTTTTGGTGGAGAGAATTTCGGCCATACTTCTCAAAAATGGAGAAAAAATGTGTCCTTAATTCTTTAATCATCCTTCTCTCCCTTTTTATATTTTTCCATTTTCCATTTATTTAATTAATTGCATTTTGGAGGGTTAAGATGTAACCACCACAAAAGTATCTTAACTAGGATGGTGCCATATGGAGGGTTAAGATTAATCCAACCCAAAAGTGTCTTTAAACAAGATTTTTCCATGTGTCCCTTTCTAGAAAATTACTATGCCATGTGTCCCTTTTCTAGAAAATGGGTGGAAGTGAAAAGACCAAAATACCCTTCAATGGAAGGTTTTGCCTTTTCTTCGTACCCGGGTGGTTTTATGACGCGTAAAATGTACCATTCTCTTCCTTTCAAACTCTCATTTCCATTTCCTACATTCCTTCTTGATTTTGAACTAATTTATAAAAATTACGCTCATGCCCTTGACTTTTGTAAAAATTCCCTTTAGGTCCTTACGTGATTCGGGTCTCCACTTAGGTTCGTTCTTCAACATCGATCACTGCGGAGTCCTTTCGTTTACTTCAGATACCTTTACGTGTCTTGTTTTCCAGTGTATAAATTATTATTACAAGAATGACAAAAATACCCTTGGTCAAGAATCCACTGTATCTCTCAAACTATGCGTTTTTGGGAAAAACCGTGGTGTTCTGTTTCGACCCAATTTTTCTCTACTTTCCATTTCTGGAGTCTGTTATATGCACTATTAAGAACCTCCAGTACAACTTTTGGAAATTACAGTTACCTCCCCAAAACTTTTTGAAATTACAGTCACCTCCCCAAAACTTTTACAATCTTTTCAGTTAGGTCCTTTTTGTCCTATAGAGCTTCCTTTCACTTCTTGTTCTTTGGTGATTACTCGGGACGGCTCCTGTTACTGTACGCGGATGTACTGTACATGGATGTACTGTACATATGTACAAATTGGGTCGTGACATTGAATTTGTGGTTTTAGAAATACCGATTACCTTCGCCTTACTCTTGAGGCGACCATGGTTTCATCCTCTTGGTTGAGTTCCTTCCACCCTTCATCAAAAGATCAAGTTCCCGAACGGAGATGAGACAATGGTCATTGAAGCCAAAGATAATGAGATTGTTAACGCTCTAATGATTGAGAGGCCTCTCAATGGTTTCCATGTAGCTGCAATTTCTGATGATGAAGAGTGGACTCCAAAGTCTTGAATATGATGAAGAACATGAACTACCTTTTCGGAGCTGGTCTTGGAAAGGGTAAGGCCAGTTTTACAAAGCTGCCAGACTTTAGAACTCACACTTCCAAGAAAGGGTTGGGATATGATGAAAACAACGATGCCCAGCCAAAGAAGAGTGAGAAGATGAGCTTCCCATCACTTGAAGAGATTTTTGTCAAAGCTCTTGATATGGGACCACTCCAAGGAAAGCCCGAGCCGATCATGTTCACGGGTAAGTTGATCCCAGGTTTTGAAATTTTTGCAGATGTGGCCGAGCTAGTTGACCAAGTAAAGAAAGAGCTCACCCTGTCAGCCAACAAAGAATCCAATCCAAAAGAGAAGAATGAAGCTGTCCTGAAAGCCAAGAAGACTCCAGAGGAGATTGCTGCCCTGGTTGAGGAAAAGATTGAAGACATCCTGCCTTATGATTTTGAGAACAATGATTTTGATTTTGATTTTAATTTGTCTTGCTTTGTATGAGGATGATGATGTTTTCTTTTCCAAAATGAATGTAATAAAGTCTGATTTTGCTTACTTGTGTGATGTTTCTCTTGATGGTTGCATACATTCAAATATCAGTTACATAAGCGTCTTTAATATTAATTCTGTTAACACACAATCATTAAATTTGGGAACAACCAAAAATCCTTAAAACATTAGCATAGCATCCGACCTTACTCCTGATGTGAGAGAGAGAGATATGAAAAAATATTCAAAAAATATGAAGAAGTGTTTGCTTGGTCTTACGAGGATATGCCTGGAATAGATTGAGACATAGCCGGGCATCATATTCCTACTTACACTCACATGAAACCTGTCAAACAAAAGCTTAGGCGATTAAGACCTGAGTGGGCTGAATTGGTTAAAGGAGAGGTCACTAAGCAAATACAAGTGAAGTTCCTTGAAGTGATAGAATATCCAGATTGGTTAGCCAACATAGTACCTGTGCCAAAGAAAGATGGAAGGATAAGGGTCTGTGTGGATTATAGAGATTTAAACAAGGCTTCCCCTAAAGATGATTTCCCTTTACCTCATATAGATGTTCTCATTGATAGTGCAGCCTCTAGCATGCTACACTTGTTTGTAGATGGATTTTCTGGATACAATCAAGTGTTAATGGCCCAAGAGAATAAAGCGAAAACTGCTTTCATTACTACATATGGTGTATTTTGTTATAGGGTGATGCCGTTCTGTTTAAAGAATGCTAGGGCAACCTATCAAAGGATGGTCACCACATTATTTCATGACATGATGCATAAAGAAGTTGAAGTATATGTTGATGATATGATGGTTAAATTGGACACAAGGGAACAACACTTCCAAAACTTAGAATTATTCTTTGATAGAGCTTTGAAATATAAGCGAAGATTGAACCCGAAGAAGTGTGTGTTCGGTGTTACCTCGGGTAAATTATTGGGACATGTGATTGGTCCAAATGGCATTGAGATTGATCCTGATAAAGTTAAAGCAATTAGGGATATGCCAGCCCCTAAGACGAAGAGAGAAGTTCGGGGATTTATTGGTAAATTACAATACATTAGCAAATTCATAGCAAAACTCACAACAATTTGCGAGCCTATCTTCAAATTGCTTAAAAAGAATTAGCTTGTCCTATGGAATGAAGAATGTCAAAAGGACTTTGAGCGAATAAAAGAGTATTTGTTGAATCCACCTATTTTAAAACCACCTAAACCCGACAAACCTCTATTACTATACTTAGTAGTAGAAGAAGAGTCGA
Source organism: Garcia nutans (assembly GCA_947685225.1). Lineage (NCBI taxonomy): Eukaryota > Viridiplantae > Streptophyta > Magnoliopsida > Malpighiales > Euphorbiaceae > Garcia > Garcia nutans. The sequence goes on from CANTUV010000032.1 coordinate 16,847,357, forward strand.
TAGGAGCCATGCTAGCCCAAGCAGATGAGTCAGGGATTGAGCATGTAGTTTACTATTTGAGTAGAAAGCTCCTACCTTATGAAATTAAGTATAGTATCATTGAAAAGACTTGTATAACTGTGGTTTGGTCTTCTAAGAAGTTGCGGCACTACTTTCAATCGTATAGTGTGCAAGCAATTTCCAGGTTGGATCCAATGAAGTACTTAAGAGAGACACCCTCTTTGATTGGGAAATATGGTCAATAGTTGATAATATTAGAAGAATTTGAGATTGAGTATGTAACCAGGAAAACGATCAAAGGTAGAGCGGTGGCAAAATTCCTGGCCCAACAACCATTAACAGAAAGTGAAGAGCTAATCTTGGAATTTCCGGATGAACATTTAGAAGCAATTGAAGTACAAGGGTGGAGAATGTATTTTGATGGAGCAGTAAACAGGAAAAGAGCAGGTTTGGGAGTTATACTAGAATCGTCCGAAGGGGAACTTATCCCTTTAGCCAAAAAGTTAAAATGTAGGGCAACCAATAATATGGTGGAGTACAAAGATTGTATTTTCGGTTTGGAAACCCTAATGATTATGAAGGTGGATAAGGTGGAAGTTTTTGGCAATTCATTGCTAGTAGTATCCCGAGTAAATGGAGAGTGGGATTTGAAAGAAGAAAAATTAAAACCATACCACCATTACCAAACTATGATGAAGAAGAACTTTAAGGAGTGTAGGTTTATACACCTATCAAGAGAAGAGAATCAGATGGCTGATGCCCTAGCCACATTGGCTTCGGTATGGGAAAACCCTGTCAGCTTATTTCTCAAGCCTCTGATCTTGACCAGTTCATCAACTCCTTATTATGAATATGAGACAATCATGGAAATTGATACAGACCATGACACATGGTATGACACTATAAGGTGATTTTTGGAAGAAAGAGAATACCCGCCGGGGGCAACAAATAAAGAAAGAAGAGCCATAAGGCGGTGGTTATTGCAATACATCACATTCCATGGAGAGTTATATCAAAGATGGCCTGATGGGTGCATTTAAGATGTTTAAGGAAGCCTGAAGTGGAGCGTATCATGTCAAAAATACATGCGGGAAGTTGCGGTCCGCACATGAGTGGTTTGGCCCTAGTTAAGAAGATTATTCTGGAATGCCTTTATGCTGGAATGAAATTGGAGAGAGCAAGTTAATTGGTCCTGATTTGGTTAAAGAGACTGAAGAAAAAGTGAAGTTAATTCGGGATCGGTTAAAAGCAGCTTCAGACCGACAGAAATCTTATTCAGACTTGAAAAGGAGAGACATAGAGTTTGATGTTGGAGATAAAGTCTTTTTGAAAGTGTCTCCTTAGAAGAAGATTTTAAGATTTGGTCAAAGAGGAAAGCTGAGTCCTCGTTTCATTGGACCATATGAAGTTTTAGAAAGAGTTGGGCCAGTTGCTTATCGACTTGCTTTGCCACCTGAGTTGGATAGGATCCATAATGTCTTCCAAGTTTCTATGTTGCGGAGGTACAGATCAGATCCATCTCATATCTTGCCAGTTGAATCTATTGAGGTGAGTTCGGATCTGACATTTAAAGAAGAACCAGTTGCTATTTTGGCACATGAAATGAAAGAGTTGAGAAATAAAAAAGTGCCACTGGTGAAGGTTCTTTGGAAGAATCATGGTAGAGAAGAGGCAACTTGAGAGAGTGAGCAAGCAATGCGAGAACAATATCCTCAACTGTTTCAGACTTGATATCAGGTAATTTCGAGGATGAAATTTCTTTTTAGAGGGGGAGAATTGTAATATCCCAAAGTATGCCCTAGAAGTTTTGATATTATTGTTGTAATAGGATTGAATGTATATGTTAAATGTGGAAGAGAAAAGAATTCAAAAGAGAGTGTATATGTTGTATTTATGGAAATATATATAACATATACACAAGTCAAATGTGATGGTCAAAGGAAGTGGATATTTATTTTGTTATTTATGAAATTACAAAAAAAAGAAAGTAAGTGAAAGGGAGTTAAAATAAATAGAAGAGGGTATTTAAGTAATTTCTTATTTTGAATGCTTGGTGGAGGTTTAAAGAGAAGGGAAATTTGACTTGGTCTTTAATTGTTCTTTCTTTTCTCTTCTTTTCTTTTGTTGGCCGGCCATCCAAAGTAAGAGAGCAAGAGTGAGCTTTGTGTTTCCCAAGCTCTAAATTTAAATGAGTTTTCAAGAGATTAAGTTGGAAATCCAAGAAGTTTCATTATTTTGGTAAGTTTCTCTTGATTCTCTTGTTTTATTTTAAGTTGTTTATGAATTTGAGTGTTGATATTTGAAAGTAGGGTTGTGTTGATGGTGGTATGTTGGTGTGTGTTTGATTTAATTGATTGTGGTGTTGGTTTTGAATTGAAAATAAAGAGTTAGGTTGATGTTGGTATTGGAAGTGTTTGAGTTGAGTTTGTATTAGGGTTTTGAGTTGGTGATTGTTGTAGATGTTGAGTTTGGTTAATTATTTTTGTTGATTTTCAAGTTGTTTGTGTTTTATGAAGTTAGAAGTTTAGAACACATGATTTTGGTTGGAGGCAGTAGCATCTTGGATGCCACGCCCGTGGCCCTTAGATGCCATGGTCGTGGGGGGTTGAACAATTTGGGGTAGAATTGTTTTCTAACCCACGCCCGTGGCCTGTGGGGGTTGTAGTGGCCACGGCCGTGGGCCCTAGTTAGTGGTGTTGAATTGTAATTTGTGATTTAAGGGTCTAGTAAGAGGTTATTAAGTGAATATTTGTATTGGAATTGATATATTTTATGAATTTTTGGATTAGGCCTTGAAGAAGATAATTTGCCCTAATTCAAGTGGTGAAGAAGTGTTAGAAGAAGAAGTGTATAGATTTGTGTGAGTGGTGTTTAAGGTAAGTACAAACTACATTATTGCATACATTCATATGATGTTGAAACTTAACACACATTTGATTGTAAATGTGTTAAGAAATCTAATGCATTGTTGATGCATATTAATAATGTATTGTTTGGTATAATGTGTATGTTGTGATGAGCATGTAAAATGTGTGTTAATGTCATTTGTTATATATACACTTGAATGATGAATTGATTAATGTGATTTGAGATATAATGAGATGTGAAATCATTGTGGTTGGCTATAAGGATTGAAATGAAATAAATGGGGCATGTTGCCTATATGACGATGAATTTAAGATATATGTTCAATGTAATTGATTATGTATATTTGAATGATGAAGTGTTATAATGTGAATTGAGATATGATAAGATGTGAAGCCATTGTGATTAGCTATGATGATTCAATTGAAATAAGTGGGGCATGTTTGCCTAGATGATGATGAGAATTGAGAATAAATTGATAATGAAATAATAAATGAATTGTGTGGCTAATGTGTTATTCCATTTTCAGAGTTTGTTGTTGGTGGCATGCCTATGGTAACACTCTCTTGAAGTTAGGTTGGGCTTGATCCTTGAAGCCAAGTTGGGTTGAAGTTTAACATGATTTACTCCCCTTGAAGCTTGGTTGGGTCTAGTCCTTGAAGCCTAATTGAGATGTTACAACCCTTGAAGCTAGGTTGGGTTTGGTTCTTGAAACCAAGTTGGGTTGATACTTAGCATGCTATGTTCCCCTTGAAGCTTGGTGGAACCTAAATCCTTGAAGCCTAGTTGGGATAATGATAATGATAAATGTGGTAATTAAACCAAAACATTAACTCTGAAAGTTGAATGGCATATTAGTGTCTTTGGGCCCATGCTTGTCTTTGTTTTCAATGTGATTCTTGAATGGTGAAAACAATGAATAATAAGATGATTATAATGCATAAGTATCTTATTGAGAATGAATGTGGCATGGTAAGCTATGTTGAGTAATGAAACTATGAATATACAATATGAATGTTTGATATGACATTGAACAAAGTAAAATGTTGAAATATAATATTCTTTTGAATGGTGTATGAAATTGATTGTGTGACATTGGCATTGCATCGAAAAATAGTATTATTGTAGTTTGTACCACTAAGCCATTGGCTTAGCGCGATTATGGTTTATCGCGCAGGTAACAGGGAAGAACCGGAGAATTCCTGTAACACCCCGATACCCTATATAAGTACTATACATATACCTAGTATACATACAGTAAGTATATAAAGTATAAGGATGTCACTTTTCGTTACCTTTTAAAAACCTGTAACAGAGTTCTAACCACAATACGTTAATTTACATAACATTTACAAAATCATTTTCTTTATCAAAACTTTATTTATACATATAAATATCCTCTCGTCAGAAATACATCAAAATTAAAAGTTATACATGTATGCATTACCCTCTAGTTGGTCTCGACAAACCTTTACCCTTCTCGTGGCATAACGAAAGACTTTGCATCTTCCACCAAGCTACCTGCGCGATTACACATACGCGCTAAGCCCGAAAGCTTAATAGTACAAATATAAAATATAAACATACATTATAGATATTCTATTATATAATGATATATCAATTCAATGTACAATTAGTTCTTATCATGTTTTTCCTACTTAATTGCAACTTTCATATATCTTGACTAATTTCATATGTTATATACGTATATACAAAACATTACCACCAACCACAATCCAATACTAATACTCATAATCAATTCATCAATATACATACATTATATATATCATACCAATCAAGAGTCACATTTCAAGGGAGACAATCCTTATCACCAAACATAATTCCTCATTAATACCCACAATAAATATACACATCATATATCGTACTTCACAACATTAGTTTGTTCACAATTCATTAATCATAAATCACATATCCAACAAAGGCAATTATTATTACCAACCATTATCCATCACTAATATCCATAATTTATATATATCACATTTACAACAAATGACAGACTCGGGCCCAAAAGACACTAATATGCTATTCGACTTTCAGAGTTAATGCTTTGGTTTAATTATCACATTTATCAATATCCCAACTAGGCTTCAAGGATTAAGTTCAACCAAGCTTCAAGGGGAACAAAGCATGCTAAGTATCAACCCAACTTGGCTTCAAGAACTCATCCAACCTAGCTTCAAGGGTTGTAACATCTCAATTAGGCTTCAAGGACTAGACCCAACCAAGCTTCAAGGGGAGTAAAACATGTTAAACTTCAACCCAACTTGGCTTCAAGGATCAAGCCCAACCTAACTTCAAGAGATTGTTACTATTAGGCATGCCACCAACAACAAAACTCTGAAAATGAATAACACATTAGATACACAATTCATTGATTATTTCATCATCAGTATCATTTTCAATTCTCATCATCATTTAGGCAAACATGCCTCACATATCTCAATTGAATTATCATAGCCAATCACAATGGCTTCATATCACATTTGAGTTATCATTGCCAATAACAATGGCTTCATATCACATTTGAGTTATCATGGCCAATAACAATGGCTTCATATCACATTATATCTCAAATTACCTATCATGTTTCATCATTGATATATGCAACATCAATTACATTACTAAACAAACACATTATTAATCAATCATACCATATAGGCATGCTTCATTCATATCATTCAAGCATACATAATCCATTTCATTGCACATGTATCTTAAATTCATTGTCATATAATCCATATGTCCTTTTATTTCATTTTGATCATCATCATCAATCATGCTAACATCACATTTCATCATTTCTTAAGACACATTAACACCATTCATTATTAGAACATTTATCATAACAAATTGCATTATACATACCTTTCTTTTGGATGATCATTATAGCTTTCACACTATACAAATGACAACATTAGTAACATTGAATTAACAATATAATAATCTACTTAATACATTTATACCAAGGGTGTTAAGTCTCAAAATCATATAAAAGATTACATTTATGTAAGTTTGTACTTACCTCAAGAACTACTCCCATCAATCTATACATTTCTATTTCCAAGAATTCTTCACTTCCCAAATTAGGGCAAATCACCTTCTTTCAAAACCCTAATCCAAAGAATGATACAATCCATCAATTCCAATACAATTTATCACTTTTTAACCTCATTTCAAACCTTTATAACACACATTACAAACCAACTCTTGAAGCCAAAGCCCACGGCCGTGGCCAACTCAACCCCCACGGGCGTGGGTTAAGGGATGGTTCTGCCACACTTGCACCTACCCTCCACGGCCATGGCTCCAAACAACTATGAATGGCCACGGCCATGGCACCCCAAGGCCACGGGCGTGGCATCCAAAATGCTACTGCCCCTCTTCCAAAATCATGTATTCTTCACTTCTAATTCCAACAAACACAAACAACTTGAAGATTAACAAGAATAATTAACCAAACTAAACATAAACAACAATTATCAACTCAAAACCCTAACACAAATTCAACACAACCACTTCCAACCTCATCACCAACTTAACTTCTCATCTATCAAGCAATTTAAACACTTAAAATCACATCTACAACAACTTAATCATACCATCATCAAACCACAATCCAACTCAAACATAACTTCAAATATAACAAGAGCAAACAAGAGAAAACTTACCAAAATGATGAAATTTCTTGAAATTCCAACTTGTATACTTAAGACCTTCCTTCAATTTGAGCTTGGAATCATCAAAACCCTCACTTGCTCTCTTGCTCTCTTGTCTCTTTGAGGAGCCGGCCACCATGGAAGAAAAGGAAAGAAAATCACAAATGAAGAGGAAAAGTCAAATTTCTCTTCTTCTTTAAATCTCCACCAAGCAAATTAAGTAGGAAAATACTAACATGCCCTCTTCTCATAAGCTTTCACTTACTATCATTAACATACCCTTTTAAGTAATTTCACATACAACAATTAAAATATCCTCTTCCCTTGACTTTCCATTTGACCAATGTATATGTTATATATATTGCCATATACACTACATATACATTTCTCTCTACACCTTACTTTCCTTTCAAAACAACACATAAACATTATCTTTAAATTTTCTTGATCAACTTAACAAATATACATAATCCACTAGCACCACAATATCAAAACTTCTAGGGCATAATTAGGGATATTACAGTTCCTCTAGGCCGAGTAGAGTCTAGATCTTGAGGTGTTGATAGTGAAGCTTAAAGATCAAAGACATACTGCCAAACATGTATATATTTTATGTTTTGTAAAACTTGAGTTTTGATGTATATATATTTGTAAATATTTGTTATATTTTCCGCTGCGTTTTGAATAAACATTGTATCTATTGTTTTTCTTTTTAAAATTTTCTTTAAATGTTTTAAATTTATTCATATTATTGAAAAGGGATTATTTATATGTTTAAATAAATCGTGGCATACGTATATTCAGTACACGTATATTATGATCGTATTAGCATGCTGTGTACGTATACGGATATAGGGGTGTTACATTATATACTTTCAAAAACATATCATAACATATATAATATCAAAATACATTGTAATATCAAATATCTACATAAAACAACTCTTCAAGCTCAATAAATACAAACCTAGACCTGACCAGGTCTAGTAGAACTATTCGGCTCTACCAAATCATCCATGACACCTGCGCGATGAATTACAATCGCGCTAAGCCGAAGCCTAGTGGTACAAACTTTGATAATAAAAATAAAACTCAATGCAATGTCAATGCACAATACATATAGATGTCACATCATTCTACTTTCTTATATTTTTCAAATATTTCATAATCACAACTCATAGCATTATATTGCTCAATTGTATCACAATTCATAATTCACATTAAAGCAAAGACAAGCATGGGCCCAAAAGGATCTAATATGCTATTCAAATTTCAGAGTTACTGCTTTGGTCCATAATGACACCATGTGTCTAGCCCCGTAGGCAATATATCTATGGATAATGTAACAGCCCCAGTCTCTTGGACCTCAACCCGGCTAGACCCTTAGGCCCCAGTATCTTGGTCCTCAACCCGGCTAGACTGCTACAGTTTTTGAGGCTTACGACCCAGTCTTTTCACCCCCAAAAACATCATATTTATCAGCTAGCCTGGCTTACGACCCAGTCTTTTCACCATTCTAGCGTTTAGCCCGTAGGCAATCATAGGCATGCCGCCAAACCCAGAACTCTGAAAATTGAATAACATACTAGGTACACAATTTATTCATTTTTCTCATTATTAATCTTTTTCTTTTTGTCACATATTCAATCTAGGCACATTGCCTTATTTTCACAATTTTTTTCTCACTTTTAACATTTTTATCAATATCAATTCATTTCATTATTCCACATATCTCATTTTTACATTCACAACACATTACCCAATTACTTTGGGTATTTTCACATAATATACATGTTTCACATTCTACCAATTTAGCCATTATAAATATCTTTTCACAATGCATTTAACACATATATGACATTACAAATGTCATAGCACATTATTCATACACAATCAATGAACCAAGTAACTTAACACATTTTTCCAACCAAAATGTGTTAAGCCCAAATGTCATGCAAATATAAACAATATATTCAAAGTTTGTACATACCTCCACTAGCAATCCAAAGCAAGCTTAACACAACCTCCAATCCTATCCTTCCAACTTGCCCTTCACCACTTGGATGAAGAAAATCAACCTCCCTCAATGCCTATACCAAATGTGATCATACATAATCATTTAACATCACATTCTAAGGTATTCTCAACATCAAACCATAATTAAACATCACTCTAAGCCAAATCCCAAAATTAAACTTCACCTCACTTTAACTTTAAAAAACCATATCAAGCCATTTAAATTAGTGTTTTAAGTTTATTAATATCATTAGAAACATGTTTTAGCATGTTTAAACCAATCACATTAATTAACCACATGCTTATGTCCAAAACCCTAAAATGGCATAACCTTCACCATTGAAGGATCTCCACTCCAACTCAATCCAATTACCATTTCAATCTTATTTCTACCACTTATATCATTAAATAACATGATTTAAGCATTAAAATCAAATAATTAATCATTCTTTGAAAATTCACTTTTCCAAAACCCTAAATCAATACTACCATTCTCAAACTCTGACCAAATACAACCAAATCCAATATTTGATTTTAAATTACTTGTTTATGAATCAAAACAAAACATTTGGAACAAATTTGTACAATTAAAGTTCATGTTTTCCCAAACCCAAAAGTTCCATAACCGTAAATTCTCTCTCTTCACCATTCTTTAACCAAACTCCATCATCTCTTCAATCTAACCTTAGAATCATTGTTAACTAGCCAAAATAACATCATACACACTAATTCCAACAATTATAGTATACTATATCAAAATCCAAATTCTCACATATTACAAATTTTCAAGGAATTCAAAGAAAAGAGTTGGAAACTTACTAGTTTTGGATGAAATCACCAAAAATCCACTTGAAACTTGTTAAATCCTTCAATTTTTGGAGTATGGAAGAATCAAATTCATGCTCCAAACTCCCATGGAAAACGTCCTAAAGGAAGAAGAAGAAGAAGAAGACTTTTTTTTAATATTTCTTTTCCTTTTCTTCTTTTTTTTAACCATATATATATTAAAATAATTTAATAATTATTTATTTAATTATTTATTTAATAAATTAAAAGTTCTAAATTTCCTCTTCCATTCAAAAATAATTTATTTTTGAATATTTTATTAATTTGAATTTCTAAAATTTAATTACCAAAATACCCTTTTACTTTGACTTTTCTTTTAAAAAGTGTTGACTTTTATATGTTGTATATATTTTACATATATGTTCCACTTTTTCATTTAAAACTCCTTCATTTTTTATTTAAAACCATTAATTTAATTTATCCATTTAAATTATAATTTATTTTATCAAATTTTAAAAAATTAGAACTTTTCAAAAATTTGGGATATTACACATATGCACAAGTAATGTGTATCTTATATACACATCAAATGTACCTTATATGTGTATTAAATATTAAGTACGTAATGTATTAATCCAACATATATAATTAATATACCATATGTATATGTTATATATACTCTAGATATATATATTGAGTATATAAAATTTTATATCTCCAAAATAACGGATGTTACAAATTTCTCCCCCTTAAATAATTTCGTCCTCGAAATTATCCAGTATGGTAATAAATCATTCAAATCATTATTTTACCAAATTACATAATTTCTATTCTCCCCCTTAGGTTCATTCTTAATTTCCTTTTTATCATTCCCTAACACATTATTATACTGTCTATTTACTCAACCAGTCACAACAAATTATCATATCATCAATCAAATTATCATTAGACAAAAATTAGTTCTTCTCTTTAATATATATACCCACACACCTATTGCATTCAAAATATTTGATCACTTCATTATCTTAAAAATATACTCTCATCACCTTAAATTCAAATGTTGATAACTTTTATCTTAACATAATAATTTTACACATCTTCACTTTGATCCTACTCTTTATACAATTACCACATATTAATTTGACATCACCATTATACAACAGCAAAATCTTATTTCCTTAATAAGATTTATTCCCATTATACTATAACTAACATTTTCTCTTATAATTATTTGAAACTAATATAACTTAGCTCCTTTCATATGCATATACATATCAGAATGATGTATTAAACACATTATCATATAGCTTGCATATTCTTAATACAACTACACACATTGAATTTCAATAAATACTTGTAAACTTATTACTTTTCGGATCAATTGATCTAATTATCACAATATGACCATCACAACCTTATTCTATTCTGACCAACCTTTAGTCTATTTTAAATTCATCAATTTGGTTTCAATTCATGACCTAATTCTATTAGGTCAAATTTATTCTCAAATTTTAATTCTCTTCGAATTCATCATTACAGATAATATTCACTTCCCATAGTCTCTTTTACTTTACACATCATTTTCATCAACTTATTCATTTTATACCACTTTCAAACACATTCATTATAACTCTTACTCACATTTCTTATAGTTACCCTATTTACACAAATCACTTTTCTTACGCATCATTTAAAGCTCATCATATTTTCACAATTCTCTTCTGTTTCCACACTTTCTATAATTATAAACAAATTTTTAGTATAAAATTATAAGATATAACTATGTAAACCATAAGTCTTGACCATGTTTCTTGAAGCATAACTATCAATCTCACCAAAACTATCCAATGGTCATGCCATAATAATGGTCACTTCTGTGGCTTATAAATAAATACTGTTGTTCTATCATTCTTCTTCAAACATTTTCAATCACAATGTTAAGTTCGTATCACAAAAATCACATATTCATTTTCTAATCTTTTGATACACAAAAGTTAACATGTTTTAGCTCTGTTTCAAAGCAATTTACTCTTGATCACTTGATCATCATTAGCCTAACTTGTAACACCCCTATATCCCGTATACGTACACAGCATGCTAATACGATCGTAATATACGTATACTGAATATAGAAATGTCACGATATACTTAACGACTCATCCTTTTTCAAAATCATAAACAAGTTTAAATAATTTAAAAAGAATTTATGAAATACAATAAACTCAATATTTATTAAATACATTACAAATACATATACATTATAACTCAAGTTTTACAAAACATAAATATATACATGTTTGGCAGTTTGTCTTCGATCTTTACGCTTCACTAGCAACACCACCAGATCTAGCCTCTACTCGGCCTAGAGGAACTCTCCGGTTCTTCCCTGTTATCTACACGATAAATCATAATCGCGCTAAGCCAACGGCTTAGTGGTACAAATTACAATAATACTATGTTTTGATGCAATGAAATGCCAATATAATATGTTCAAACATTACACTCTATACATGAAAATATCACCTATCAGAGTTGTACATTGAATCTCATTATTCATTAGTTTCACCATTCATAAGTCACATTTAAACATAGACAAGCATGGGCCCAAAGACACTAATATGCCATTCAACTTTTAGAGTTAATGGTTTGGTTTAATCATCACATTAATCATTATCATTATCCCAACTAGGCTTCAAGGATTTAGGTTCAACCAAGCTTCAAGGGGAACGAAGCATGCTAAGTATCAACCCAACTTGGCTTCAAGAACCAAACCCAACCTAGCTTCAAGGGTTGTAACATCTCAATTAGGCTTCAAGGACTAGACCCAACCAAGCTTCAAGGGGAGTAAAACATGTTAAACTTCAACCCAACTTGGCTTCAAGGATCAAGCCCAACCTAACTTCAAGAGATTGTTACTATTAGGCATGCCACCAAAACTCTGAAAATGAATAACATATTAGTCACACAATTCATTTATTATTTCATTATCAATTTCATTCTTAATTCTCATCATCATTTAGGCAAACATGCCCCACTTATCTCAATTGAATCATCATAGCCAATCACAATGGCTTCACAACTCATTAGAATCATCATGGCCAATCACAATGGCTTCATATCTCATTATGTTTCAATTCACATTATAATACTTCATTAGTAAAGTATACATAATCAATTACATTTAACATTATCATCCAAGCAAATATGCTTCAATTATCTCACTTCACATTTCATAAAGCTCATACTATGCCAAACATAATATTATTGATATGCAATAATGTGGATTAGGGTTTGTACTTACCTTAAGCACCACTTATACAAATTTATACACTTCCTCTTCCAACACTTCTTCACCACTTAAGTTAGGGCAAATCAACTTCTTCACAACCTAATCCAAAAGGAGTAATACATATGAGATAAAATAGATAAGACTAACTAGGGCAAACTCTATACATGACATGCTCAACAACACGGGCGTGTCCCTGACCGTGCCCTAAACTCACAACATAGAAGCTTCGACACGCTCAGAACCATGGGCGTGTCACTGAACGTGTAATACATTCTGTCTTACAGAAACATTTACATGTCCAATAACATGGGCGTGTTCATGGCCGTGTCAATTCCTTACCAACACAGTAGCTATGACACGCTCAGTGACATGGGCGTGTCACTGGACGTGTAAATACTACTACTACACAGAAGCTGTGACACGCTCAGTGACATGGGCGTGTCATTGCTCGTGCCACTCATTCAATAACATAGAACCATTGACACGCCTAAATCCTGGTCGTGCTCATGGGCGTGTCAGGCCAAAAATACATATTCCGGCCACAACCTCACTTAATCCAACAAATCACTTCTTTTCACCGAAATCCACTTCAACCAAACTTAAATCAACCTACCCAAGAACCACAACAAACTTGCAAAAACTCTAAAACAACTCAAAACATATATCAAGCACAAATCATATTCATCACCACAAACCCTAAACACAATCACACACTTTCTCTTCAATCCAACTTACTCTTTTCTTCAATCCAAACTCAAAAATCCAACAATCAAATGAATCTAACACTCTTAAACACAACACAATCAAAACACACTCCTATCATCAACAATAATCCCTCAAACTCAAACATAACTCCAAAATAAACAAGAGAAATCAAGAGAGAACTTACCAAAGTTGATGAAACTTCACAATTCTCCAACTCAATCACTTGAATCTGCCTTCACTTTTGTTCTTAGCAATCAAAACCCTCTCTTGTCCTCTTGCTTCTTTGATAGCCGGCCAACCCAAAGAGAAAAGAAGAGAAAAATAAAAATGAAGAAACAAAGTCAAACTTTTAATCTCTTTAAACCTCCACCAAGCATTCCAAAATAAGAAATTACTTCACTACCCTCTTCTATTTGTTTTGATTCTCTTTCACTTATTGCCCTTTTTAGTAATTTCACAATTAACCAAATAAATATCTTCTTCCTTTGACCAACCATTTGACTTGTATATATGTTGTGTATATTTCCATATACACAACATATACACTCTCTTATAGATTTCTTTTCTCTTTCCAATTACACATATATATACATTTAATTCAAACAAAACAACAATTATATCATAACTCCTAGGGCATATTTTGGGATATTACAATTCTCCCCCTCTAAAAAGAAATTTTGTCCTCGAAATTACCTGATATCAAGTCTGAAACGACTGAGGATATTGATCTCGCATTGCTTGCTCACTCTCCTAAGTTGCCTCTTCGCTCCCATGATTCTTCCATAGAACCTTCACCAATGGCACTTTTTTATTCCTTAACTCTTTCACTTCATGTGCCAAAATAGCAACTGGTTCTTCTTCAAATGTCAGATCCGGACTCACTTCAATGGATTCAACTGGTAGGATATGAGATGGATCTGATCTATACCTCCGCAACATAGAAACATGGAATACATTATGGATTCTATCCAACTCAGTTGGCAAAGCAAGCCGATAAGCAACTGGTCCAATTCTTTCTAACACTTCATACGGACCAATAAAACGAGGACTCAGCTTCCCTTTCTGACCAAATCTCAAAATCTTCTTCCAAGGAGACACTTTCAAAAAGACTTTATCTCCAACCCCAAATTCTATGTCTCTCCTTTTCAAATCTGAATAAGATTTATGTCGGTCTGAAGCTGCTTTCAATCGATCCCGAATTATCTTCACTTTCTCTTCAGTCTCTTCTACCAAATCAGGACCAATTAACTTGCCCTCTCTAATTTCATTCCAATATAAAGGCGTTCTGCATCTTCTACCATACAATGCTTCGAATTGCCATACCAATACTGGATTGATGACTGTTGTTGTAAGTAAATTCCATAAGTGGCAAAAATCTATCCCAACTTCCAGAGAAATCAATGGCACAGCTTCTCAACATATCCTCAATAATCTGTATCACTCTCTCTGACTGCCCATCTATTTGCGGATGAAAAGCAGTACTAAAGTGCAATCGAGAACCCAATGCCCCATGTAAACTCTTCCAAAACCTCGAAGTAAATCAGGGATCTCGATCAAACACTAGAGAAATTGGGACTCCATGCAACTTTACTATTTCACTTACATACAGCTCAACCAATCTTTCAAGAGAGTAGTCCATTCTAATAGGAAGAAAATGAGCTGTCTTTGTCAACCGATCAACAATCACCCAAATAGCATCATGCTTCTTTTGAGTCAATGGCAACCCAGACACAAAATCCATTGTTACTCTCTCCCATTTCCATTCAGGCACCGTTAAAGGTTGAAGCAACCCAGTTGGAACTTGATGCTCAGCTTTCACCCTTTGACAAATGAGACATTTAGACACAAATTCCGCTGTCTCTCTTCATACCAGACCACCAGTAGTGCTGTTTCAAATCATGGTACATCTTTGTACTACCCGGATGCATAGCAAAACCTGATTGGTGTGCTTCCTCTAAAATAATCTTTCTCAACCCATCATCATTAGGTACACACAATCTATCCTTGAACCAAAGACTACCATCACTCTTCACATAGAAATCTTGGCTCTCCCCATTTTGGCAATCTGACACAATCTTCTGAATTTTCTCATCAGCCAATTGAGCCTCCTTAATCTGATCCAACAATACTGGTCTCAACTGCAGCTAAGCCAATAATGCACCATCATCACATACTTCAAAACTAGCATGCAACGCTCTCAACTCAACAAGCAATGAGAGCGAATAAACAGCCAAACCTGCCAAAGATTTCTGACTCAAGGCATCAGCAACTACATTTGCCTTACCAGGATGATAATCAATCAAGTCTTTAATTAGTTCTAACCATCGCCTTTGCCGAAGATTCAGCTCCTTCTGAACACCCAAATATTTCAGACTTTTATGATCCATATAGATAAAACATTTCTCCCCATATAAATAATGTCGCCAAATCTTCAAAGCAAATACTATAGCTGCTAATTCCAAATCATGAGTTGGATAATTGAGTTCATGCAGCTTCGGCTGCCGAGAAGCATAAGCTATAACTTTACCCTCTTTCATCAAAACACATCCTAAACCATTATGTGAAGCATCACTATAAATCACATATGGTTTATCTTCCATGGGTAAAGTAAGAACAGGCGCTTGAGTCAACATTTCTTTTAATTGCTCAAAGCTAGCTTGACACTGATCCGTCCACACAAATCTAACTTCCTTCCTAAGAAATCTGGTGAGTGGAGTAGCTATTAAAGAAAAACCTTTCACAAATCGACGATAATAGCCTGCCAAACCCAGAAAACTTCTAACTTCTGTCACAGACTTTGGTGGACTCCAATTCAAAATAGCTTCAACTTTACTTGGATGAACCCTTATACCATCTGCTGAAACTATATGACCCAGAAAAGTCACTTGGTCAAGCCAAAACTCACATTTTGACAGCTTAGCATACAATTGCTTCTCTCTCAAAATCTGCAACACAATCCGCAAATGCTTGTCATGTTCCTCCTCATTACGTGAATACACCAAAATATCATCAATGAAAACCACCACAAACTGATCCAAATAGGGCCTAAACACCCTATTCATTAAATCCATGAAAGCTACAGGTGCATTCGTTAACCCAAAAGGCATTACTAAAAACTCATAATGCCCATACCTGGTGCGGAAAGCTGTTTTAGAAACATCTTCAGCTTTAACCCTCAACTGATGGTACCCAGATCTCAAATCAATCTTGGAAAACACTGCTGCTCCCTTCAATTCATCAAAGAGATCATCAATCCTAGGCAAATGATATTTATTCTTGATAGTCACTTTATTCAATTGTTTATAATCGATGCATAACCTCATAGTACCATCCTTTTTCTTCACAAATAACACAGGAGCTCCCCATGGTGAAACACTATGGCGAATAAACCCTTTATCCAGCAACTCCTGTAACTGCACCTTCAACTCTCTCAATTCAGCAGGTGCCATGCGATAAGGAGTGATAGAGATGGGAGTGGTACTAGGCAACAGATCGATACCAAACTCAGCCTCTCTCTCAGGGGGTAACCCTGGCAACTCTTCAGGAAACACATCCGGAAAATCTGCAACTGTGGTTATATCATTAAGTTGAGAACCCCCTACTCTAGTATCCACAACATGAGCAAGATAAGCATTACACCCTTTTCTAATCAATCTTTTAGCTGTTACAGCTGATACAAACAAGGATGCAAGTTGTCTCTGCTCACTAGATACTATCACACTCCTACCATTATTGCTTCTCAAGGTGACACACTTCTTTTGGAAATCTACCACAACTCCATGCTTAGACAGCCAATCCATGCCTAAAATCAAATCATATTTTTTAAAAGGCATTTCAATCAAATCTCCAGGAAACTCCTCACCTTGTACCACAACAGCACTATTTCGGTGCACCCTGCTAACAACCACACTATGTCCTAAAGGATTTGTCACCAAGACATCAAATCCTAAGGACTCTGAATGCAATTCAGACACAGGCAATATGGATGCACTAATGTATGAATGAGTAGATCCTGGATCAATCAAAGCAAGTACTGAAATGCCAAATAAAGAAAATGTACCAGCTATAACTGCTGAAGCATCTGGCTGCCTTTGCATCACATATACCCTCTGAGAAGATCCGGCCTCCTTTGGCCTACTGCCTCCGGATGATGATCCTCCTCTCTGACTATACCCGGATTGACCACCCCTACTGAAACCTCTACCTCCACGACCACCTCTGCTGATACTGGGTCGAGAGGCTGCAGACTTAGCCTGTATCTGCTCTTGCATCTCAGGACACTCCCTAATAAAATGATCTGGTGACCCACATTTATAACATACTCCGGATACACCAGTCCTGTAACACCCCTATATCCGTATACATACACAGCATGCTTATACGATCGTAATATACGTATACTAAATATAGAAATGCCACACTTTGCAAATACCCAAATCTCATTTAAATTAAAATAAAAACTTAAGAAATACCAAATGTTTAAATGAAAATCATAAGACACAGTAGATAAAAACATTTATTTAATATGCAATGGAAGTTATATACAAAATTTACAAATACCAATACATTAAACCTCAAAAATTACAAAATGTAAAATATATACATGATTGGCAGCTTGACTCTCTGATCTTTAAGCTTTAATCCAACTCTTCACAATCAAAACAACTCAACTACGTCTAGAGGAATCCTCCGTCTCAACTCTATCACCTCTATCACCTGCGCGATGAATCATAATCGCGCTGAGCCAACAACTCAGTAATACAAACCATAATGCTATTATGCTCTATCAATATCAATAGTATACATTCAAACAATGAAGATCACACTCTATATACAATATTTAATGAATATTACATTTCATTGCATTATCTCATAACATTATAACATAATTCATGACATCCATATAACATAGACACCTATGGGCCCAACAAGTATTTAATACGATATTCAGAATTCAGAGTTACTGCTTAGGTTCATAATCACAATAATCAAGCCCGTAGGCAACATATAGATATCTCTATATGGATAGTGTAACAGACCCAGTTTCTTGGACCATCAACTCATCAAACTTGAGGAGATCCTCAACCCAGCAAGACTGTTACCAATCATATATCTCATAATCACAATTCTCATAGTGTAACAGACCCAGTCTCTTGGACCTCAATTCAATTCAAATTGAAGAGATCCTCAACCCGGCAAGACTGTTACTATTCATAATTTCATAGGCATGCCATCCAAATCCAGAACTCTGAAACTGAATAACATATTAACCATATAATTATATCATTAATCTCTTTATCATTCTCTTTCTCAATTTGTATCTCAATATCAAAT
This sequence comes from Garcia nutans, assembly GCA_947685225.1. Taxonomy (NCBI): domain Eukaryota; kingdom Viridiplantae; phylum Streptophyta; class Magnoliopsida; order Malpighiales; family Euphorbiaceae; genus Garcia; species Garcia nutans. The sequence continues at coordinate 16,866,029 of CANTUV010000032.1, forward strand.
AGGCAATCATGCTTCAACAATTTCATTTGTATAACCATAGCCACTCACAATGGCTTCTCATCACATTTGAATCATCATGTCTCAATTCACAATACAATACATCACCTTTCACATATCTATAATCAATGACTTTGATCATAATCATATATGTATACATGCCTCAACTATCTCATTTCACATTATACATATAATACATTTCACAATATTCATAATGTGCCAAACATAACATTATCCATATATGTTAATAATGTTATATCAAATGAATGTATGCAACAATGCAAGGTTTGTACTTACCTCAATCACAATACACACAACTCTAAACACTTTCCCTTTTCCAAGATTCTTCACTTCCCAATTTAGAGCAACTCGCTTTCTTTCAAAACCTAATCCAAAAATGATACAATACATGAATTCCAATACAATTTATCACTTAATAACCTCTTACTAAACCCTTAAATCACAAATTACACTTCAACATCACTCACTAAAGCCCACGGTTGTGGCCACCCCAACCCCCACGGGCGTGGGTTAAGGAATGGTTCTGCCACCCTTGTTCCATTCCTCCACGGCCATGGCTACAATTGGCCACAACCAAGGCCACGGCCAAGGCCACGGGCGTGGCATCCCAAATGCTACTGCCCTCGCCCAAAATCACATTTTCAGGGCTTACAACTCCAACAAACACAAATAGCATGAAGATCTATGAAAATAATCAAGCACACTCAAGTTAAACATCATATACCACTTCAAAACCCTAAAACAATCTCAATTCCAACACTTTCAATATCAACACCAATTGAACTTCTTAGATTACAATCAATTTCAACACTTAAAAACACATCACAAACACATCTAATCATAATATCAACAAATCAAAACTTACCTCAAACACAACTTCAAAAATAACAAAGGAAAACAAGAGAGTACTTACCAAAATTGAGGAAATTTCACAAATCTCCAATTTAATCCTTTGATTCCTTCTTCAATTTGCTTTTAGAAGTTAGACCAACTCTCTTGCTCTCTCTTTCCTTTGGTAGCCGGCCACACACATGAGAAGAAAAGAAAATAAAGCCAAGTCAAACTTCTTTTCTTCATTAAATCTCCACCAAGCATTTCTAACAACACAATTACTTAAATGCCCTTCATCCATTTAACTTAACCTCTTTTAACTTATATGCCCATTTAAGTAATTTTACATATCACAAATAAATATCCTCTTCTATTGACCATCCCTTTTGACTTATTTATATGTTATTTATATTACCATATACCCAACATATACACTTACTTTCTACACACTACTTCCCTTTTAAACCATACATAAACATTTTCTTTTCAATTTCTTTTCTCTTACAAATTAACATATACATTCAATCCAATTAAATCAACAATAGTATTCAAAACTTATAGGGCATACATTGGGATATTACAAGTCCTCCAACACGGACCTCCATGGGGCCTGCCACAGTGAACACACATAGGTAGAGTAGATCTTTGCATCATAGGAGTCGGGGCACTAGCTACAGAGACTGTCGGTCTCGGCCTCTGCCTCTGATACTGCACTGATCTTCCTGGCTGCCTCAGACTTCTACTAATCCTCGGAGCAAAATTTCCTCTACCCCTCTTCACAGATGAAGACCCTGCCTCAAACTGGGGTCTCCTAACTCTAGTCTCCTCCTCAGTAGCAGCTGCGGCTATACTCTGGGCTCTCTCCACACTCCTAGCTGCTGCAACAAGCTGAGAGAAATCCTGATATCTAGAACCAGCCACAATACACATGATAGAGGGCCTCAATCCCTCCTCAAATCTTCTGCATCTATCTATTTCATCAGAGATAATTCCCCCAGCATAACAATACTCAATCTCATACTCTATTACCGTCTGGTTGTCTTGCCTTAAATTTAGAAATTCCATCTTCTTTAGGTCTTTATACTCCTTCGGAGTATATTTCTACTCAAACTCCCTCAGAAAATCACTATAAGATAGTGTAGGTGGATCATCCATAGCATGAGGAATAGTCTTCCACCAATCATAGGCATCTTTCTGAAGGAGAGATCTGGCATAATCAAACTTCTCATCCGAAGTGGCTTGCAACTGAATAAATATCCTCTGTACCTTATCCAACCACTGCTCAGCCACTGCAGGATCGGTAGTGCCAAGAAAATCTTCAGCCTCATATTTTCTCAACTTGTCATAATGTCTTACTGGCACTTGAGGCTGTGGTGGTGGTGGTTGCACTGGAGCTCCTCTCAACAGTTCTACCACATGCCGTAACCAACCCGGCGGACCCTCCTCTACAACTGGTCTCTCTGGCACAGAAGTAGGTGTCTCACTAACCCTCTCAACCCTAGCTCCCTCTCTACTCTCTCCTGGAGCTACACTTTCGGCACTTCCTTCTACAGTCTGACGTGAATGAGACTCCATTACTACCTATATCTGCAAACACAGCAGGATATACCTCACTAAAGAACAAAGACTGCCATACCAAAACATGTATTTTACTCAAAAACCAACTTTTAAAATCAAAATACTCTTACAATTCACCTAGGTTGAGAATCTCAAACCTAGGCTCTGATACCAAAATAATTGTAACACCCCTATATCCCGTATACGTACACATCATGCTAATACGATCGTAATATACGTATACTGAATATAGAAATGTCACGATATACTTAACAAATGACTCATCCTTTTTCAAAATTATAAACAAGTTTAAATCATTTAAAAGAATTTATGAAATATAATAAACTCAATATTTATTAAATACACAGCGGAAAATGTAACAAAGATTTACAAATACATATACATTATAACTCAAGTTTTACAAAACATAAATATATACATGTTTGGCAGTTTGTCTTCGATCTTTACGCTTCACTAGCAACACCACCAGATCTAGTCTCTACTTGGCCTAGAGGAACTCTCCGGTTCTTCCCTGTTATCTGCGCGATAAATCATAATCGCTCTAAGCCAACGGCTTAGTGGTACAAATTACAATAATACTATGTTTTGATGCAGTGAAATGCCAATATAATATGTTCAAACATTACACTCTATACATGAAAATATCACCTATCAGAGTTGTACATTGAATCTCATTATTCATTAGTTTCACCATTCATAAGTCACATTTAAACATAGACAGGCATGGGCCCAAAGACACTAATATGCCATTCAACTTTCAGAGTTAATGTTTTGGTTTAATCATCACATTAATCATTATCATTATCCCAACTAGGCTTCAAGGATTTAGGTTCAACCAAGCTTCAAGGGGAACAAAGTATGCTAAGTACCAACCCAACTTGGTTTCAAGAACCAAACCCAACCTAGCTTCAAGGGTTGTAACATCTCAATTAGGCTTCAAGGACTAGACCCAACCAAGCTTCAATGGGAGTAAAACATGTTAAACTTCAACCCAACTTGGCTTCAAGGATGAAGCCCAACCTAACTTCAAGAGATTGTTACTATTAGGCATGCCACCAATAATAAAACTCTGAAAATGAATAACATATTAGACACACAATTCATTTATTATTTCATTATCAATTTCATTCTTAATTCTCATCATCATTTAGGCAAACATGCCCCACTTATCTCAATTGAATCATCATAGCCAATCACAATGGCTTCACAACTCATTAGAATCATCATGGCCAATCACAATGGCTTCATATCTCATTATGTTTCAATTCACATTATAATACTTCATTAGTAAAGTATACATAATCAATTACATTTAACATTATCATCCAAGCAAATATGCTTCAATTATCTCACTTCACATTTCATAAAGCTCATACTATGCCAAACATAATATTATTGATATGCAATAATGTGGATTAGGGTTTGTACTTACCTTAAGCACCACTTATACAAATTTATACACTTCCTCTTCCAACACTTCTTCACCACTTAAGTTAGGGCAAATCAACTTCTTCACAACCTAATCCAAAAGGAGTAATACATATGAGATAAAATAGATAAGACTAACTAAGGCAAACTCTATACATGACACGCTCAACAACACGGGCGTGACCCTGACCGTGCCCTAAACTCACAACACAGAAGCTTTGACACGCTCAGAACCACGGGCGTGTCACTAAACATGTAATACATTCTGTCTCACAGAAACATTTACACATCCAACAATATGGGCGTGTTCATGGCCATGTCAATTCCTTACCAACACAGTAGCTATGACACGCTCAGTGACATGGGCGTGTCACTGGACGTGTAAATACTACTACTACACAGAAGCTGTAACACACTCAGTGACATGGGCGTGTCACTGCTCATGCCACTCATTCAAAAACATATAACCATTGACACGCCTAAATCCTGGTCGTGCTCATGGGCGTGTCAGGCCAAAAATACAGATTCCGGCCACAACCTCACTTAATCCAACAAATAACTTCTTTTCACCAAAATCCTCTTCAACCAAACTTAACTCAACCTACCCAAGAACCACAACAAACTTGCAAAAACACTAAAACAACTCAAAACATATATCAAGCACAAATCATATTCATCACCACAAACCCTAAACACAATCACACACTTTCTCTTCAATCCAACTTACTCTTTTCTTCTATCCAAACTCAAAAATCCAACAATCAAATGAATCTAACACTCTTAAACACAACACAATCAAAACACACTCCTATCATCAACAATAATCCCTCAAACTCAAACATAACTCCAAAATAAACAAGAGAAATCAAGAGAGAACTTACCAAAGTTGATGAAACTTCACAATTCTCCAACTCAATCACTTGAATCTGCCTTCACTTTTGTTCTTAGCAATCAAAACCCTCTCTTGTCCTCTTGCTTCCTTGATAGCCGGCCAACCCAAAGAGAAAAGAAGAGAAAAATGAAAATGAAGAAACAAAGTCAAACTTTTCATCTCTTTAAACCTCCACCAAGCATTCCAAAATAAGAAATTACTTCACTACCCTCTTCTATTTGTTTTGATTCTCTTTCACTTATTGCCCTTTTTAGTAATATCACAATTAACCAAATAAATATCTTCTTCCTTTGACCAACCATTTGAATTGTATATATGTTGTGTATATTTCCATATACACAACATATACACTCTCTTATAGATTTCTTTTCTCTTTCCAATTACACATATATATACATTTAATTCAAACAAAACAACAATTATATCATAACTCCTAGGGCATATTTTGGGATATTACATAACTCATGTTTCAACAATATTATCAATAACATCTCTTATATATACATATTCGTTCATATGCTAATTTACACAATTTCCATTTATTACTCCATTTCTAATCTATCTCTTATAAAAATTTTCATTCATATATATATATATATTTTCCATTTCCATACTTTTTTTTCATTATACTTTCCTTTTCCTTACAATCTCTCATATATAAGCGTATACTTTGGGCCCAAAACGCTACACAATCATCAAATTTAGTTGTTACAATAATAATTTGACTGTCAACGCTGTTCGGGTCCATTCTCAATCTCAATTCATCACATGACCTAACTCTACATAGGTCATGTAATATCCCAAAGTATACCCTAAAAGTTTTGGAATATTTATTATTGTATTGGATTAATTAATTTAAAGTGTATATGTTATGTATATGGAGATAAAAACAATATATACAAGTCAATGGGTCTTATAAGTCAAAGGAGATATTTTGATTAATTAAATGGATTTATTTAAGTTAGTGGAAGATGATGTTAGTGGTTGAATATTATATTGTTTAAATGTATGGTGGAGAGTGATTTGGGGAAAAGTGGTTTGGTTAAAAGAGAAGAGTGTAGACTTTCTTTCTTTCCTTCTTTCTTTCATCTTCATCTTCTTCTTTTCTTCTCTTTGGCCGGCCACCCTTAGCAACCAAAGGAAAAGAGGTTTTGTTGCTTCCAAGCTCAAAAGATTGAAGGTTTTCAAGAGATCAATTTGGAGTTTTAAGGATTTTTTTTTTCACTTTTGGTAGGTTTCCAACTTGTTTCTTAGTTTTCTTTTGAGTTTGTGTTCTTGGGTTTGTTGGATGGTTTTTGTAGATGTGCTTATGGTTATTTTGGTGTGTTTGAAGTGTTTTGTCTTGGTAACTTTGATTTTTGGGTTTGGATTGAAGAGACAAGAGTTGTGGGTGTTGTGAGTTTGAGTTGTGTTATTTGGTGGTGTTTGTGTTTGATGTTTGTGATTGAGTTGTTTTAAGGTTTACTCAAGTATTTTTGAGTTGTTGATGGTTTTGGTTAAGTTATGTGTTGTTGATATGGCTATTGGAAGTTGATTGTTGGTTGTGGCTTTGTTGGTGTCGATTTCAGGGTTTTTGGCCTGACACGTCCAGGAGCACGGCCATGTCTTTGGGCATGTCGTTGGTTCTATTTTCTGGGTTGGTGACACGAGTAGTGACACGCCCATGTCACTGAGCGTGTCACAGCTTCTGTGTTGTAGTAGCATTGACACGGCCAGTGACACTCCCATGTCGCTGAGCGTGTCATAGCTACTGTGTTGTTGGAGGATTGACACGGCCAGTGACACGCCCATGTCACTGAGCGTGTCAAAGCTTCTGTGTTGTGAGTTTAGGGCACGGTCAGGGACACTCCCGTGTTGTTGAGCGTGTCAAGTGTAGAATTTGCCCTAGATAGTTCTCTTTCTTATTTTCTTCTTGTGTATCTCTAAGTGAGTGTGTATGATCACCTTTGGATTAGGTTTTGAAGAGAGTTAAGCTACCTTTATTCAAGTGTTGAGAGTTATCTTGGAAGAGGAAGTGGATAGAGTAGTGTTGTTGCTTTAAGAGGTAAGTACAAACTTTGAATGATTGCATACATGTACATGACATTGGGACTTAACACATTTAGTTGAGAGATGTGTTAAGTTAATTGATACATTGTTGATGAATGAGTTATATGTTATGATATGCATGATGTGAATTATGTTGATGTATCAATGCAATTGAGTAATGTATTGTATATGAAAAGAAATATGGAATAATGTGGTAAGACATGTGAAATCATAATGTAACAAAGTAATACCGGTACAAAAGAGAAGAATGAGAAAGGTGAGAAAAATGATATTATTATAAGGCAATGTGCCTAGTTTGATTATGAGAAATGAAATAAGAAATGAATTGTGAAAGAGATTGATAATGAGATAAATGAATTAATTGTGTGCCTAGTATGTTATTCAATTTTTAGAGTTCTAGCTTTGGAGGCATGCCTATGAATTGCTGGACAGGTAAAAAGACCGGGTCGTAAGTCGAGTCCAGCTAAAAAATGTAAAATATGATGTTTTTGAGGTGAAAAGACCGGGTCATAAGCCTCAAAAACTGTAACAGTCTAGTCGGGTTAAGGACCAAGATACTAGGACACTAGGGTCTAGCCGGGTTGAGGTCCAAGAGACTGGGTCTGTTACAATCCATGGATATATATTGCCTACGGGGCTAGACACATAGTGTCATTATGGACCAAAGCAGTAACTCTGAACTTTGGATAGCATATTAGTTTCATTTTAGGCCCATGTTTGTCTTTGTTTTAATGTGAATTATGAAATGTGATGCAAATGATTAATATGTTGAAGTATATAAAGAAATGTGTTGATATATTCATATATATATTGTGCATGAGCATCGCATTGATCTTTATTGAATCAAAGTTTGTACCACTAAGCTTTCTGCTTAGCGCGATTGTGGTTCATCGCGCAGGTAACAGGGTAGATCCGGTTGTGCCGGAGAGCTCATCTAGACCAAGTCGAGTCTAAGCTTGAGTTTGTGAGAGCAGTGTTGAGTTGTGGACATCAAGATCAGAGACAAACTGCTAGCATGTATAAACTTCATATTTTTGTACTTATTGATTTTGATGTAAACATACGTATTTTCCGCTGCTTAATTAACAAATATTTTGAACAGACTGTTTTAGATAAGCTTTTGGGTACTAATATTATATATATATGTATTTTAACGAAGAAATATTTTCTCTATTACTATTTATAATATAGGTTAAATGTTTTAAGTTTATTCAGACTGACTTATGATGCTTATATGTTAAAGATTAAAGTTTGGTTTGTTTAAAATGAATCGTGGCACCCCTTTATCCGGTATACGTATATCGCGTGTTGTGTGGGTGTATACGGTGTGCGTATATGGGGTACGGGGGTGTTACAACTATTTTGGTATTAGAGCCTACGTTTGAGATTCTCAACCTAGGTGAATTGTAGGAAAAAGAAAATTTTGATTTTAAAATATGATTTTTAAATAAGATACATGCATTGGCACTGGCAGTTTCTGATCTTTGATGGGGTATTCTGCTGTGTTTGCAGATATCGGTAGTGATGGCATCTCAGTCACGTCAGTCTGTAGAAGGTAGTGCTGAGAGTGTAGCTCCTGTTGAGGGTAGAGATGGAGCTAGGGTTGAATTAACTGGTGAGGCACCTGCTCTTGTGCCAGAGAGACCTGCTGCTGATGAGATTCTGCCGGTTTTGTTATGGCATATGGTTGATTTATTGAGGTAGGCTCCAGTGTAGCAGCCGCCACCGCAACTACAGCCGTAAGTACCGGTGAGGCAGTATGATAAATTAAGGAAATTAGGAGCTGAGGACTTCTTTGGTACTACAGATCCTGCTGTAGCTGAGCAGTGGTTGGATAGAGTTTAGAGGATATTTATCCAGTTGCAAGCCACTCCTGAAGAGATGTTTGATTATGCTAGATCTCTTCTGCAGAGAGATGTGTATGATTGGTGAAAGACGGTTCCCCATGCCATGGATGATCCACCGACTTTGTCTTATGGTATTTTCTACGGGAGTTTGAGCAGAAGTATACTCCGAGGGAGTATAAGGATGCTAAGAAGATTGAGTTTCTGAATTTGAGACAAGATAACCAGACTGTGACAGAATATGAGGTATAGTTCATCCGGTTGAGTCATTATGCCGATGGGATTATTTCAGATGAGATTGATCGGTGTATGAGATTTAAGGAGGGGTTGAGGCCCTCTATTATGTGTGTTGTTGCTGGTTCCCGGTATCAGGATCTTTCCCAGCTTATTGCAGCAGCCCGTAGTGTTGAGAGAGCTCAAGCTATTACAGCAGCTGCTACTGAGGAGGAGACCAGAGTTAGGAGACCCCAGTTTGAGGCAGTGTCTTCATCTGCAAAGAGAGGCCGAGGAGGTCATTTTAAGAAGTTCAGTAGGGGCCAGAGGCAGCCTGTTAGGTCAGTACCACATCAGAGGTAGAGATTGAGACCTACAGTTTCTGTGGCTAGTGCACCGACCCCAGTGGCTCAAAGGTATGTTCCACCTGTTTGTATTCATTGTGGTAGAGCACACGGAGGTGAATGCAGGTGGAGGGGTACTTTGGGAGTATGTTTCAGATGCGGGTCACCAGACCATTTCGTCAAATATTGTCCTGAGCTACAGGAGGATAGGCAGACTGATTCTGCAGTTTCTCGACCTAGTGTGAGAGGAGGTCGTAGTACCAGAGGTTTCAGTAGAGGTGGTAGACCTGGGTTCAGTCAGAGAGGAGGCTCTACATCTGGAAGTAGTAGGCCAGATGAGGCTGGGCCATCTCAGCGAGTGAATGTGATGCAGAGGCAGCTAGATGCTTCAGCCGTCATTGCGGGTACATTCTCTTTATTTGGTATTTCAGTTCTTGCATACTTAAAGAAAAGTACATGAGTCGACATTCCTCTTTGATGACTAATGCTAGAAAATGTTTTATTAGTTTTTGTCATAGAATTGTATCTTATTTATTATGATGATTAATGTTTTATTTAGGTATTTTGGTAGCTTTAATATGTTTATTTAGTGTTTTCATCAATTTTGGTAGTTTTAATTTATTTCAATGTTTATGTAATTTTTGTTCTAGTTTTTAGTTTGGTGTTTATTTGTTGTTGGTTAATGTTTATTTGATTCTTGTTTAAAGTTTGTTTAAGTGTTTATTTTAGGTTAATAAGAAAACATCATCTTAAGGGCAAAACCAAAGACAAGAGAGGAAGGAAAAAAGCAAGGAACAAAATGAGGAAGAAAACAATGGACAGTAGCTGACACACTCAAGGGACACGGCCAAGCTTGTGGCCGTGTCCCATACCAAGCTAAGAAGAAGTCCAAAAGATTAGAAGGAGACACACTCAAGGGACATGGCCAAGCTTGTGGCCATGTCCCTCCAAATACCTCAGACACGGCCAAGCTCACCTAAGCTTGGCCGTGTCACACACTCAACTCCAAAGAAAGAAAGAAAGAAAGAAAGGAAGAGCCAGTGAGGGACACAGCCAACTGTCTTGGCCGTGTCCCATGGAAATCAAGAGACACGGCCAAGCCAACCTTGGCTTGGCCATGTCACCTAATGGAAAGCAAGGAAAAGACCATGAAACACGGCCAAGCTCACCCAAGCTTGGCCGTGTCACCCTTAATTTCTATAAATTCTTCTGCGCGAAAGAAAAAAAAGAGAGGACGGCTAGGGTTTTGAAAGGGAGAAAAGAAAAGAGAAGGAGCGAGCAAATATATTTTGGGATGAGGAGAGAGTGACACTATTGATATATTAGCTACCTATTGATCTCTAGATATTGAATGAAGGACCGAGAGGTGAAATTCGATATCGAAATTATGCAATCGACTACCTTATGAATGAATTAGAAATATAAGTTCTAGGGTTTATTAATTTGCAAATGTAAAGAATTGGTCATTGTTAATTCATGAATGTGAGAACTAATGGATTGGTAATTGACTAATTAACCTTAAGAAACAAATTAATTACAAGGTTATATTAATGGATAATTGAGAATTGAGCTTTGATTGAATGGACCTATGATCCTAGGCACCTTCCCAAGAATCGATTTGATCTTGTACACCCATCACACATATCAATCCTACACTCGTTAATCTTAGGTTTAAATTGTTCTTTTACAATTCCAAACAACAAACTCTCGCTTTTAAATTACTTGCTAATCAAGCTATTGCGAACCACACCTTCTTAGGGAAACGACCTTGGGGTGATCACCTTTGCTACAGCTACCTCGTATACTTGCGAGTGACGCTTGTAGTAGTACTTAATTCTAGCGCAACAAGTTTTTGGCGCCGCTGCCGGGGAAGGCTGTTTAAGTAGTGATAGTTTGATTTTTCTTTACAATTTAATTGTTTGTTTATTTTCTTTTAATTGTTTGTTTGTTTTTGTTTGCTTTTCTTTTAATTTAATTATTTGTTTGTTTTCTTTAAGTTGCTAAGTGCCTTTTGTAAAGATACAGTTTTCAAGGCACGGAGGAGTTTATGATAGGAACAATGATTCTGAAATGGCATGGCAATTAGCAGAATTGACGAATCAACTTAATGTGCTAAATGCAAGAGGAAGAGCACCTATGCCATACCAAGAGATATGTGCAGCATGTGGCAATGTAGGCCATAGTGCAAATACGTGTTCAATGGGTTTTGGACGATACCAAGAATGGCAAGAGGAAGAATATGACTACCAAGGTTTCCAGCAGATGGGTAGAAATGACACATATTCCAATCCTTATAAGCCCAACTGGGGAGGCCAACCAAATTTTTCTTGGGAAAATCAGCAGCACATTCCACCTCCAAATTTTTTTCAACCTTAACAAAGAGACTCTTACTCTCAAGAGCAATATTCAAATCAAAATTCCCTTAAGACACCTACACTTGAAGATAGTTTGAATGCCTTCATTCGAATTAGCGCGCAAAATCAAGATAAACTTAAGGAACCCACTTTGGAAGATAGTTTGAATGCCTTCATTCAAATTAGTGCACAAAATCAAGATCAATGCAAGAAATCCACAGTGGATGATGATTTGAATGCTTACATTCAAATTAGCACACAAAATCAGGAAGGGATCAATGAGAGGATTGATTCTTTGGAGGAATCATTGAAGAGGGTGGAAATTCAAGTTAGGCAACTGGCACATCAACTCCAAGCAAACCATGAAGAGGAATTTCCTAGCCAATTCAATTTAGGCAACTGGCACATCAACTCTCGCATTCAAACCTCTTCAAATAATCTTGTTACAATTGAAGTGATCTTTTTCTTAGGTTTATATTTCTAATTCACCTAAGTCCCTAATTGAATTGTTCCAGCATTAGACTTCATTTCTCAATCCTTCATCTAATGCCTCAAACACATAATTGGTGGCCAATCAATTATATATTAACATTAATCCATTCAATTAAGGCTAAAAGAAATAATTCAGTTAAGAGCAATAACCATTTCATACAATCATAGTATATCCATACAAACCCTAGACTAGATCAGAATTAGTTCATATTGATGCTATCAAACAAATTCATCTCATTAAAATTCAAAGAAATTAATTTAGAATTTAGAGAATTCATGAATACAATTCCTATGAAACTTAAGAGATAGAGTTTGAGAACAAAACCAAATTACAAACTTCCTTTGGCTTCTGAAGAATCTCTTGCTCAGATCTTTGCTAAAAGAATAATGCAATGGCTAAAACTAATTTAATCTAGATTGTTTGCATGAAAGTGTAATCAAAATTCCAAAAGAAAATGAATAATAGATCAAAAGTTTATGTTGACGGCTGAAAAAAATGTGTCACCAAATCTAAAAGAAATGCAATCCTCTTCCTTGATTAACCCTGAAACACATTAAAAAAAAACTGATCAAAGCACCCATTCCATTTATTTAAACCAAACATAAAATCAAAATTGCTGAATATAAAATTGTAACTATGAAAAGAAATGCAAACCGATGGGTTGCCTCCCATTTAGCGCTTCTTTAATGTCGTGTAGTTGGAAATTACTGCAAGACTTAAGGATCATAGATCAAAGTACTATCAATGATCCTAACTTCTTGGAACCCTTCATTATATGGGTTAACTCTCTGTCCATTTACTTTAAAAGTTTCATTCGCTCGAGAGTTAAGCAATTCTATAGCACCAGAAGGATATACTTGTGTTATCTCGAAAGGACCACTCCATCGAGACTTGAGTTTTCCTGGAAACAGACGGAGACGATAATTAAAAAGCAGAACTTTCATACCTGGGCTCAATGTCTTTCGCACTAAAATTCTGTCATGAAGTGCTTTAGTGCGGTCCTTATAAATCCTAGAACTCTCATATGCCTCATTCCTTAGTTCATCTATGTAATATCCTCATGTATACCTTAGAAGTTTTGATTATGTTATTGTTGTTGTTGTTATAAATTGGATTGAATATATATATGTGTCAAATTGCAAGAGAAAAGAAATTGAGAAGAGAATGGTTATGTATTTGTGTTTTGGGAAAGAAAAGAGGGTGTAGAGAGAAGTGTATATGTTGTTTATATGGTTGTATAATTAACATATACATAAGTCAAAGGTGGAGTCAATGCAAGAGGATATTTTTGTGTGACATGTGTAATGACTATAATGGGCACATATGAGACAAAAGGTTAATTAAATGGATGAGGGTATGTTGGTAATTGTTTTGTTAAATTGGGTGGTGGAGATTTAAAGAAGAAGAAATGGTTGATTTGTATTCATTCTTCTTCTCTTCTCATGTGTGTGCCGGCCATTGAAGAAAAGAGAGAGCAAGAGAGGTGTTCTTGAAGCTAGAACCAAATTGAAGAGGCAATCAAAGGGATTGGTTAGAGATTTGTGAAATTTCTTTATCTAAGGTAAGACTTCTCTTGTTTTCCTTTGTCAATTTTGAAGTTGTGTCTAAAAGAAATTGTGATTTATTGATGTGATGATTTGGTGTGTTTGATATGTGTTTATAAGTGTTTAAAGTGATTGTAAGTCAAAAGATGGAATTGGTGTTGGTTTGGTTGTGAATATGGTAAGATATGTGAAGGTTAATTGTGGAAGATCAAGTGGGAAGTTGGTTTTAAGGTTTGGTATTGGTGAATGTTTTAATGTAATGTTTATGTGTTGTTTAAGTGGTTAATGTGATGAATATGTAAGATATGTGTTAATAACATTGATTAGAACAAATTGAATGAAGTTATTGTTGTGCAAAGGGTGTGAAAATGCATTTGGAAGAGTGTTGGTTTTGATTAGGGTTGTGTTCTTGAGTGACACGGCTAGAATCGATGAGAAACACGGCCAAGACTTGAGAAATTTGGGTGACACGGCCAAGTTGGAGGGATTTTGGCCGTGTTGGTTATGTTTTGGGGTGACACGGCCACTGGCTTGGCCGTGTCCCTTGAGTGTGTTTGCCACTGCCTGAGTTGTGTTGAGAGACACGGCCGTGTCCTTACCCGTGTCTGCCTCGGGAAGTTTTGGTTTTGAGAGACACGGCCACAAGCTTGGCCGTGTCCCTTGGGTGTGTTTGCTACTGTGATGGTTTTGGTTCTTCATGCATTGTTTGATTCTTCAAAAGTCTTGTGCTCCTAAACATTTTATATACACCCTAAGTACTTTGTAATCAAAGAATGACCTAAACAAATGTATGTGGATGATTCTAAACCTATAAATAATGATCTTTGGATTAGGTTTTGAAGAGATTGTGTTGCATTAACCTAAATGTTGAGAATTCTTGGAAGAGGAAATGTATAGAGGAATGGGAATAGTTCTTGAGGTAAGTACCAATACATATGATTGTATTTAATTACATAATTTGAGGCTTAACACATTTGTTTGCAAATGTGTTAAGTGATCTATTATATTGTTAATATAATTGGACTAAGGTGATGATTGAATGATGTGAAGGATGTGAAGATCATTAACAAGGTAAGCATAAACTCTATTTGATTGTATATCCTTATATGTCTTTGAACATTAACACATTGGGATGAAAGTGTTAAATAAGCTATTATATTGTGAATGTAAATGAAGAATGTAAATTGCTATATATATATAGATATATATAAAGGATGAAATATGGAATGGGAAAGGTAGGAAGAAATGAGGATCATTCTTAAGGTATGAGCAATTTGTTGTGATAAATGCTCTAGTAATGAATGATGTTAATGTGTTTTGAGAAGTGAGAAAATGTTATGTTATATGCATTGTGAATCTTGTGTATGGCAATGTATTATATGAATAATATACTTTGAAATGTGATATCAATGAATAATATGGATTGAGATATGATATGATATGAAGCCATTGTGATTGGCTATGATGATTCAATTGAAAGAGATAAGGCATGTTTGCCTAATTGATGATGAGATTGATAATGAAATAATAAATGAATTGTGTAACTAATGTGTTATTCGATTTTAGAGTTCTGGGTTTGGAGGCATGCCTATAAAATGAAAAAGGTAACAGTCTTGCCGGGTTGAGGATCTCTTCATTTTGAGTTGAATGGAGATCCAAGAGACTGGGTCTGTTACACTATGAGAAATTGTGATTATGAGATATATGATTGGTAACAGTCTTGCTGGGTTGAGGATCACCTCGAGTTTAGCCGAGTTGATGATCCAAGAGACTGGGTCTGTTACGCTATCCATGGATAGAGATATTGATATATGATGCCTACGGGCTTGATAATTATGATTATAGACCAAAGCAGTAACTCTGAACTTTGAATAACATATTAGTGTTTTGGGCCCGAGTCTGTCTTTATTGTCAATGTGAAATGCAAGTATTGAAATATTGATTGTGAGTATTAATACTGAATTATGCATGGTGAATTGTGAATAATATAATGTTATTAAGTGTAATATGTAAATGAATTGTGGTTGATGATAAAGGTTGTCTTTATTGGAAATGTGATTTATGATTTGTATGATATGTAATTTGTGTATTGCAATAATGAGTGATATGATGTGTAATGTGTGTATTGCAATAATGAGTGTATGATATGTAATGTGTGTATCGCAATAATGATTGGTATGGTATATATAATGTAGGGGTATTAATATATTGGTTTTGAGTATTGGTGATGCATTGGGGTTGGTGATAATATTATGTATATATGTACATCATATATGAAAATAGCTATGATATATTAAAGATGAAATTAAAAAGAAAAGAAGATATGATAAGAACTAATTATATATTGAATTGATGTATCATTATATGTCAATACTTCTATACTATATGTTTATATCTTTATAGTTGGACTACTAAGCTCTCGGGCTTAGCGAGGGTGTTTATTTGCGCAGGTATATAGATGGAAGATATGAAGTCTTTTATTATGCCACAAGAAGAGTAAAGTTTGTCGAGACTAACTAGAGGGTAATGCATACATGTATAAATTTTTAATTATGATGTATTTCTGACGAGAGAGTATTTATATGTATAAATGAAGTTTTGATAAAGATAATGATTTTGTAAATGTTATTTAAATTAATGTATTATGGTTTGAACTCTGTTACAGGTTTTTAAAAGGTAACGAAAAGTGACATCCTTATACTTTATATATTTACTGTATGTATACTAGGTATACGTATAGTACTTATATAGGGTATCGGGGTGTTACAATCTAACTCTGAAATTTGCAAAAAAAGTTCTCTCTTTGCCTTGTCCACATCTAAATTCAGAGTCTTAATTACCCAATACGCCTTGTGCTCTAACTCAACTGGTAAATGACAAGCCTTACCGAAAACCAATCGGTATGGACTCATACCCAAGGGAGTCTTGAAATTAGTTCGATATGCCCACAATGCATCATGCAATCTACTTGCCCAATCCTTCCTTGATAAGTTGACTGTTTTTTCCAGAATTCCTTTGATTTGCTTGTTGGATGTCTCAACTTATCCTGAAGTCTGTGGATGGTATGGGGTCTCCACCTTGTGTTTCACACCAGATTTGTGCATTAATTTCTCAAAAAGTTTGTTGCAGAAATGACTTCCCCCATCACTGACTATCACTCTTGGCGTGCCAAATCTGCAAAGAATATATTCCTTCACAAATTTAACAACCACATTAGCATCATTAGTACGGGTGGGGATTGCCTCCACCCATTTTGAAACATAATCAATAACAACTAAAATGTACTCATAACCAAAAGACTTGGGAAAAGGACCCATGAAGTCTATTCCCCAAACATCAAACAGTTCAACAACAATATAAGATTGAAGGGGCATTTCATTCCTCCTTCCAATGTTACCTACTCTTTGACAGCGGTCACAATGCTTACAATATTCTTGAGCATCTTTGAATAAAGTAGGCCAGTAAAATCCACTTTAAAGCACTTTCTCTGCAGTCTTTCTCCCTCCAAAATGACCACCACAGTAAAGCTCATGACAAAATTGAAGAACACTCAGTTGTTCTTCCTCAGATACACACCTGCGAACTATCTCATCTTTGCATATCCGGAATAGGTAAGGTTCATCCATAATATAAATTTACTCATGTGAAAAAACCTTTTCTTTTCCTGAAATGACATGTCAGAACGCAAAATACCACAAGCAAGATAGTTAGCAATATCTGTAAAACCAAGGTGCATTCATTACCACAAACAACTGCTCATCAGGAAATGCTTCTAGATTTTTATGAATGCTATCAAATGCAAGATTTTCACCAAAGAAAGGTAATCTAGATAAATGATCAGCTACAACATTTTCACTTCCCTTAGTATCTTTGATTTGAAAATCAAATTCTTGCAATAATAACACCCATCTAATTAAACGAGGTTTAGCATGTTGTTTTGTTAAAAGATATTTTAGAGCTGCATGATCTGAATGCACAATAATTTTAGACCCAATTAAATATGCTCTAAACTTATCTAAGGCAAAAACAACAGCTAGCATTTCTTTTTCAGTTGTTGTGTAATTCACTTGCACACTATTTAGGGTCAAGCTAGCATAATAAATCACTCTCAAAAATTTCTCAACCCTTTGCCCAAGGATAGCTCCTACTGCATGATTAGATGCATCACACATAATTTCAAAAGGTAAAGACCAAACAGGAGCTACAATTACCGGTGCACTAGTCAATTTTTCCTTAAGGGAATTAAAGGCTTGCATGCATTGTGCAGTAAACTCAAATCGAACATCTTTCCCAAGCAAATGACACAATGGTTGGCTTATTTTAGAAAAATCTTTAATAAACCTCCGGTAAAAACCTGCATGCCCTAGAAAACTTCTTATTCTCTTAACAGAGGTAGGTGGTGGTAACTTAGCAATCAACTCTACCTTAGCCTTATCCACCTCAATCCCTTTACTAGACACAACATGGCCTAATACAATGCCCTGAGTAACCATGAAATGACTCTTTTCCCAACTCAAAGTGAGGTTACATTCAATGCATCTCTCAAGCACAAGAACAAGTTTACTGAGGCAATTATCAAAAGAGTCACCGAAAACAGAAAAATCGTCCATAAATACCTCAATAAAATCATCTATCATGTCTGTGAAGACAGACATCATGCATCTCTGAAAAGTTGCAGGCGCATTGCACAAGCCAAAGGGCATCCGCTGAAATGCATAAGTCCCAAAAGGGCACGTAAAAGTAGTCTTGAATTGATCCTCTGGTGATATCGGCACCTGATAATAACCTGAAAGTCCATCCAAAAAACAATAATGTGAGTGTCCAGAAAGTTTATCCACCATCTGATCAATAAAAGGAAGAGGGAAATGATCTTTCTTTGTGGCATTATTCAACTTCCTATAATCGATACACATTCTCCACCCAGTAGTAGTCCTAGTAGGAACCAATTCATTCTTTTCATTTTTCACCACAGTGATTCCTGATTTCTTAGGCACTACATGTACTAGGTTCACCCACTCACTATTAGCTATTGGATATATCACTCCTTCATCAAGTAATTTCAGCACTTCCTTCTTAACCACTTCACTCATGTTTGGGTTAAGGTGCATTTGGGTCTCCCTCACAGGTTTAGCTCCCTCTTCTAAGGTGATTCTATGCATGCACATTGAAGGGCTAATACCTTTGATATCACTCAATCCCCATCCTATTGCTCTTTTCAACCTTTTTAGCTCACTCACCAACCTCATCTCTTCCTTTTCACTAAGTTCGCTAGAAATTATCACAGGTAAGGTGTTGTGATCTCCTAAAAACACATATTTCAGATTTTTAGGCAATTCTTTCAGCTTTAACTCAAGTGAAGGATTATTCTCTTCTTTTTGGTTGGAAGGAAGTTCAAATGATGGGTCCTCCTTAAGTTCCTCTATTTCAGCACTCTCTAATGTCTCAAGGCAACTGGCTATTTCTGAATAAAAAATATCCAATCCACGATCTAAGGTCAGTGCTAGCTCCAATTTATCCAAGGAACCTGTTTGCAAGAAAACATCTGAAGCAACTGTGTCAATACAATCAATTAAAGAGCAATCCTCATATAATGCAGTTGTAGGAATGGGAGAGGTGTTAAAAATAGAAAATTCAATTTTTTGTCCCAAGATAGCCATAGACAATTTACCATTTTTAACATCTATCAAGGTGTTGGTCGTAGCCATAAAAGGCCTACCCAATAGAATAGTGTGTGCGGATGGTGTAGGGTTACTTCCTTCCATGTCAAGAACTATAAAATCCATAGGCACTATCAACCCACCAACCTTAACTAACACATCTTCTATAACTCCTTTCGGGAATCTAAGAGATCTGTCAGCTAATTGCAAAACCATTTTGGTAGGTTTAAGTTCCCCAAGTTCTAATTCGAGATACACAGAATAAGGCATCAAATTAACACTGGCTCCTAAATCACACATGCCATCAGTCCCCTTCCCATTACCCATAGTAATTTGAATTATGAAACTACCAGGATCCTTTAGCTTCGGAGGTAGTTTATGTTGCAGAACAGCACTAACTACCTCTGACACTATCACCTTTTCATTTGGCTCATATCTCTTTTTCTTGGTGTTCAATTCCTTGAAGAATTTGGCATAAGCTGGCATGTTCTTTATTGCTTCAAGTAAAGGTAAGTTAATACTTACCTTAGACAGCATGTTGAAGATGTCTGAAAATTGCTTATCTTGTTTATCATTCTTCAACCTGCTGGGGAATGGTATAGGTGGCCGGTAAGGATTACTTGCCTTGTGTAAATCTGCTGAAGGGGATTTCTCCATTGATTTTTCTCCAGCACCTTTGTTCTCTGGTCCTCCTTCCCTTTTGTTCTCTTGATCACCTGCAATCACAAAATTATTTTCAACATTATTATTTATTACCTTGCCACTTCTAAGAATAGTCACTGCTTGTGCCTGCTTAGGTTGACTCGAAAATTTCCCTTTTTATTGCATCTGCATCTGTTGTGCAAGTTGTCCCACTTGGGTCTCTACTTTCTTAAAAGATGCTTCCAATGAATCCAGCCTTTTGTTATTCATCTCTTGATTCTTGGCACTGACTTGGATAAAAGCATGTAAACTATCCTCCAAACTCTCTCTCTTAGGCTGCCCTTGATTTGAAGATTACCCTGGCGGTTGATTCTGTCTTTGGAGCAAATGGAAAGGTTGTTGAGAATTATTTGTTTCCCAGGAAAAGTTTGGATGATTCCGCCAACCAGGATTGTAAGTGTTTGAGTAAGAATCATTTCGGGCTCTTGGTTGATATCCCCCCATAGCATTAACTTGCTCAGCCTCATTTCCATAAGATTCGTATGCAGAGGGGCATATATTTGCTCCATGCCTGAAAGTTCCACAAATTCCACACACTTCTTGAGTGGATGAAGAAGTATTGTTCTTCATGTTCAGCATCTGCACTTGCCTTGTCAATTCAGCTATCTGATTGACCATCTCATTGTTGGCTTCCTATTGGTTCACCCCTTTACTTCTTCCTCTTAAACTTTTTTGTTGAGAAATAGCTCCCAACATTTCAAAGATTTCATAAGTTTCATCTGCTGTCTTTTCTCCCATAGCTACCCCAGCTGCGTTATCAACAGTATTATGAAATTGCTGGGTTAGACCATCGTAGAAGAACTGATTCAGAAGTTGAAGTGGGTAGTGATGGTGTGGACATTGGATCAACAACATCTTAAACCTGTCCCAAGCCTCATGAGATGGCTCTCCTTCAAATTGAGAGAATGTAGCTATTTTTCCTCTCAATTCAGCTGTCTTCTGATGTGAGTAAAATTTTCCCATAAACTTGTTATAGACTTGCTCCCAAGTTGTCAAAGAATTTTCAGGCAACATCATAAGTCAGCTTTTTGCCCTATCCTTCAATGTGTACGGAAAACACCTCATCCTCAACTGGTCCTCTAGTAGTCCTCCTAATGGAAATGTGTTGAGGGTGGAGTAGAAATCCCGGATAAAATTCAAAGGATCTTCATTCGGAACTGCATAGAAAGATGGCAGCATGTTGTAATGGATATTCTTCAACTCATAATTTCTTGTTGCATCTGTCAATCTTATACAAGAGGTGGAAGTTCCAATGACAGGTCTGGTAAAATCCCTCATAGTTCTTTGCCTTTTGTCTCCCATATTGGTAGATTGTGCAGTATCCAACTCAAAATCAGAAGTGTCCTCCTCTATATCAAATCCGATATATAGTTCAAACTCTTCTCTGCACCTTTTCACTCTCTGAATTTCTGGAATAACTGGGTATAGCTCTCCTACGAGTGATCTCCTGCCTTGCATAAACAAAATTTATGGAAAAAGGAATTATTAAAAGCAAAAGACAAATAAAATCAAATGTAAACAATGAAAAATAATTTAAAATATTTATGCCTAATAAACAATTATGCCAATTAGCCTCCCCGGCAGCGGCGCTAAAAACTTGTTGCGCTCTAATTAACACTACTAGAACTACACTCACAAGTATACGAGGTTGTTGTAGTATTTTGGTGAACACCTCAAGGTCGTCTCACAAGGAAGCTAGATAAGCTAATTGTTTATCAAATTGAAAATAACAAATTATCAATAAATTTAAATTACTAAACAACTAATGAAGACAGATCGAGTTTAATTTAAAACAATGAAAGTAAACTGAATAGATATGATGATTCACTTAATAGAAAGGTCTAGTGTTTGCACTTCTCTACTAACTTATATGTATGAACGGCTATTCCTCTCAACCAATTTAATTTCAAAGATCATATTTCAAGCAACTTGTAACACCCCTATATCCCATATACGTACACATCATGCTTATACGATCGTATTATACGTATACTGAATATAGAAAATGCCACAGTTTAAAAATACACAACATATATCTTTGTAAATAAGTGAAACAAATCTCAACATTTAAAACAAATCCAAAAGACACCATATAAAAAAAAACACGTTTATTAATTTGCAGCGGAAATTATTACAAATATTTACAAATGCAAATACATTAAAATCAAAGTTTACAAAACATAGAATATATACATGATTGGCAGCTCTTCTCTGATATTTAAGTTCCAAAAATAAACTCTTCAATGCCTAGTCCCACTTGGTCTCGAGGAGCTCTCAGGTTCAACTCTGTCACCTGCGCGATCAAACACTATCACGCTAAGCCAACGGCTTAGTAGTACAAAGTATACTAACATTATGCTTTAATGTAATGTAATGTCACACATTTTAATAACAAAGACAACATCATAGTTGAAAAGCTAATATTACACCTTTATATTTCATAAATCATACACATATAAACATGTCACATTTCAAAGTCCTTCCATAAATATCATTATTCAATTACTTTACCATTAATGAATCACATTTAAACAAAGACAAGCATGGGCCCAAAAGACACTAATATGCCATTCAATTTTCAGAGTTAATGTTTTGGTTCAATTATCACATTCATCATTATCATAACCCCAACTAGGCTTCAAGGATTAGGTTCAACCAAGCTTCAAGGGGAACAAAGCATGCTAAGTATCAACCCAACTTGGCTTCAAGAACCAACCTAACCTAGCTTCAAGGGTTGTAACATCTCAATTAGGCTTCAAGGACTAACCCAACCAAGCTTCAAGGGGAGTAAAACATGTTAAACTTCAACCCAACTTGGCTTCAAGGATCAAGCCCAACCTAACTTCAAGAGATTGTTACTATTAGGCATGCCACCAATCAACAAAAATCTGAAAATGAATAAATTAGACACACAATTCATTTATTATTTCATTATCAATTTCATTTCCAATTCTCATTATCATCTAGGCAAACATGCCCCACATATCTCAATTGAATCATCATAGCCAATCACAATGGCTTCACATCTCATTTGAATCATAATAGCCAATCACAATGGCTTTATATTCCATCATCTCTCAATCTACATTATAGCAATTCATCTTTCAAACACACAATCATTTACATCATCATATCTTTCACATTATACATATAGCATCATTGATATAAACATAACAAAGTACATCATTCATATAAGTCAACAATGTAATAATGCAATATTTGTACTTACCTCAATAACAATTCACACAACTCTAAACACTTCCTTTTCCAAGATTCTTTTACTCCTTAGGTCAATGATAAATCACTTTCTTCAAGACCTAATCCAAAAATAATAACATACACTTGCTTAGGGATACACAAGAGATAATCAAGTTAAGAGTTAACTAGGGCAAACCCTAAACATGACACGCTCAGCCACACGGGCGTGTCCCTGACCGTGCCCTAACTCTACAACACAGAAGCTTTTACATGCTCAGAACCACGGGCGTGTCACTGGGCGTGTAATACATTCTGCCTCTCAGAAATAACGACACGTCCAACAACGTGATCGTGCTCATGGCCGTGTCAATTCTCCAATCTTACAGTAGCTATGACACGCTCAATAACACGGGCGTGTTACTAATCGTATCAATCCTGCTGCCTCCAACACAATTGACACGCCTAAAAAATCTGGACGTGCTCATGGGTGTGTCAGGCCAAAAACCTAGATTCCGGCCAAACAACACAATACCCAACAAAACACTTCTTTTCACCAACATCCACTTCAAACAAACTTCACAAACATACCCAAAATCCATCTTAAACTTATAAAAACACCACAACAACTCCACACCTACATCAAACACAAATCACAAAGATCATCATAAACCCTAAACACAAACATAACACCAACTCTTCCAACCAACTTACTCTTTTCTTCAATCCATCCTTAAAATCCATAATCAATTTAATCAAACACTCTTAAACATATCAAAATCAACAACACACCCTTAAATAATCTATCAAACTCACACACAACTTCAAATAAGCAAAGAAATCAAAAGAGGACTTACCAAAGTAATGAAACTTCTTGAATCACCAACTTGATCACTTAGATCTTCCTTCAATTTGAGCTTAGAACATCAAAATCCTCTCTTACTCTCTTGATTTCTCTTGTCTTTGGATGAGCCGGCCACACAATGGAAAAAGAAGAAAAGAAACACAAAGAAACAAAGTCAAACTTCTCTTTAAATCTCCACCAAGTATATCAACATGAGCAATTACCTAAACACCCTTTTACAATTTGTTTTGACTTCCTTTAAAACACTTGCCCTTTTTAGTAATTTCACCAATCACAAATTAAAATATCTTCTTCCCTTGACCACTCATTTGACTTGATTATATGTTATATATATTGACATATGCACAACATATACATTCCCTCTAAACAATCTTTTCCTTTCCAATAACACCTATACATTTTATTCAAATCAAACAACAATTACATCAAAACTTCTAGGGCACACTTAGGGATATTACAATTCTCCCCCTCTAAAAATAAATTTCGTCCTCGAAATTACCTGTTATCAGGTCCGAAACAACTGAGGATACTGATCTCGCATTGTTTGTTCACTTTCCCAAGTTGCTTCTTCCTTTGCATGATTCTTCCACAAAATTTTCACAAGTGGCACTTTCTTATTTCTCAATTCTTTCACTTCATGTGCCAAAACAGCAATTGGTTCTTCTTCAAATGTCAGATCTGGACTCACTTCGATAGATTCAATTGGCAAAATATGAGATGGATCCGACCTGTACCTCCTCAACATAGAAACATGGAATACATTATGGATCCTATCCAACTCAGGTGGCAAAGCAAGCCGATAAGCAACTGGTCCAATTCTCTCCAAAACTTCATATGGTCCAATGAAGCGAGGACTCAGCTTCCCTTTCCGACCAAATGTCAAAATCTTTTTCCAAGGAGACACTTTCAAAAATACTTTATCTCCAACATCAAATTCTATGTCTCTTCTCTTCAAATCTGCATAAGACTTCTGCCGGTCTGAAGCTGCTTTCAACCTATCTCGAATCAATTCCACTTTTTCTTCAGTTTCTTAAACCAATTCAGGACCAATTAACTTACCTTCTCCAAGTTCATTCCAACATAGAGGTGTCCTACACCGTCTACCATACAATGTTTCGAATGGTGCCATACCAATGCTGGATTGATGACTGTTATTGTAAGCAAATTCCACAAGTGGCAAGAATCTATCCCAACCTCCAGAGAAATCAATGACACAGCTTCTCAACATGTCCTCGATAATCTGTATCACTCTCTCAGACTGCCCATCTGTCTGCGGATGAAAAGCAGTGCTGAAGTGTAGTCGAGAACCCAAAGCACTATGTAAACTCTTCCAAAACCTTGAAGTAAACTGGGGATCTCGATCAGACACTAAAGAAATTGGGACACCATGCAACTTCACAATCTCATGGATATACAGCTCAGCTAACCTCTCCAGAGAATAATCCATCCAAACCAGAAGAAAATGAGCTGTCTTAGTCAACCTATCCACAATCACCCAAATAGCATCATGCTTCCTTTGTGTCAATGGTAGACCAGACACAAAATCCATTGTTACTCTTTCCCATTTCCATTCAGGCACTGATAAAGGTTGAAGTAATCCTGTTGGAACCTGATGCTTAGCTTTTACCCTCTGACATGTGAGACATTTGGATACAAACTCCGCTATGTCTCTCTTCATACCGGACCACCAGTAATACTGATTCAAGTCATGATACATCTTTGTATTGCCCGGATGCATAGCAAATACTGACTGATGTGCCTCTTCTAAAATAATCCTTCTCAAATTAGCATCATCAGGTACACACAATCTGTTCTTAAACCAAAGACTCCCATCACTTCTCACAATAAAATCTCGACCCTTTCCATTTTGGCAATCTGAAACAATCTTTTTAATCTTCTCATCAGCCAATTGAGCCTCTTTAATCTGATCCAACAATACTGGTTTCAATTGCAACTGTGCCAACAATGCACCATCATCACAAGATATAAAACTAGCATGCAACGCTCTCAACTCAACAAGCAACGAGAGAGAATAAACAGTCAAACCCGCTAAAGACTTCCGACTCAAGGCATCAGCAACAACATTTTCCTTACCAGGATGATAATCAATCAAACAGTCGTAATCTTTAATAAACTCCAACCATCTCCTCTGTCGAAGATTGAGCTCTCTTTGGACACTCAAATATTTTAAACTTTTATGGTCAGAATAGATAAAACACTTCTCCCCATACAAATAGTGTCGCCAAATCTTCAATGCAAACACAATGGCTGCTAACTCTAAATCGTGGGTCAGATAATTGAGCTCATGCGGTTTCAACTGTCGAGAAGCATAAGCTATAACTTTACCTTCTTGCATCAGAACACAACCCAAACCACTATGTGAAGCATCACTGTAAACCACATATGGTTTGCCGTAAAGTAAGAATAGGCGCTTGAGTCAACATTTCTTTCAACTGTTCAAAGCTAGCCTGACATTGATCTGTCCACACAAATCTAACTCCCTTTCGAAGTAATCTAGTATGTGGAGTAGCTATCAAAGAAAATCCTTTCACAAACCGTCGGTAATAGCCTGCCAAACCCAGAAAACTTCTAACTTCAGTTACAGATTTTGGTGGACTCCAATTCAAAATAGCTTCAACTTTACTCGGATCAACTCTAATACCCTCTGCTGAAACTATATGACCGAGAAATGTTATTTGGTCAAGCCAAAACTCACACTTCGATAGTTTAGCAAACAATTGCTTCTCTCTCAAAACTTGCAGCACAATCCGCAGATGCTTGTCATGTTCCTCCTCATTATGCGAATACACCAGAATATCATCGATAAAAACTACCACAAACTGATCCAGATAAGGTCTAAACACCCTATTCATCAAGTCCATAAAAGCTGCATGTAACACCCCATCTTAGCCTACATTTATAGACCAAGATGAACTGTTATCACATGGTGATTGTGTCTTAATATTTTACTTAGCAAATTTTAAGTGCAGATTTTAAAAAAAAAAAATTTGCCATAACCTCCCCTAAAAATGGAGGTCTCAAGTGTCGACAAAACTGTTTTTTTCTGATTTTTGAAAACATTTTTACACAAACCAATGCGAATACAAACAAATTCAATACACTCCCAATGATTCACCCTTATAACCTCAACTACAATCCTGCAAGAAGAATTCACACTTCTATATTCACAACCCAACTCAATTCAAAACCATACAGTTATTATACATTACTAGACTTACATGTTACATCAAGTTATCTCTTTGTATTGTTCAAATAAGTACATGCCAGTTTCTAATACCAAAATACAAAATAAAGAGCACCACTTAAGTTTGTTGATGACCGACAAATCGCAGGACTCCTCTGCTCGCTACTGGCTTCTTGCTAATAACCTACGAGTTTAGAAGAAACTAAACTCGCTAAGCATTGCTTAGTGGGTACTTTAACCATTGCCGAATATAAATAGTGCAAGGAAGGTTTGTTGAAACACATGTAAAAGTAGAATACTGCATAATTAAACTATTTTCATACAATCATCATATTTATATTTTCTAATTAAGTTAAGATTCACCTTCTGTATGTAAACAACATGTAATATAACTTCATTATAATTACGAGTTAATCTGCTCCACTAGGTAATTATGAATACACCGATCTCGAAATGAGGCCTCATATAGAGTTACGCGTGGTCTTGACCTCACACGAATAATTGTCATGGTCTTGGTCTCACACGATATAGAATAAATGCGTGGTCTTGGTCTCACACGACTAGTTGCCATGATCTTGACCTCACACGATATAACCGCGCGCGCGTAAGTAATATCCCGACCGAAGCCGTTAAGACAGTACTACCGGTAGGATGGCATGCCAAACCCCCCATTCTAGACCGGTTTTACCCATTTACCAAGTAGAGCATATATAACATTTCATATATACCCATTCACTTCGTATATATACCATATATTCTCCATGTATATACAATATATATTTACACAAATATCACATATACTCACATATGTATCATATGTATTCACATATTTTCCATCTTAATTTATTCTTCATATCATAATTAAACTCAACACTAAAAATAAAATGATAAAACACCCACACCAAGTTTTTGACCAAGTTAATAATGAAAAATTACCATATGAACAATAAACTCTGGTTCTTGACCCAACTTGATCCTTGTTTTAGAAAATTTGTATAAAAGAATCCAATTGGCTAAAAACTCTAAAATTTTTACAGAATTTAGTTTTTCATCTTAAAATCATTTCTTTAAAATTTCAGATCAAACTGGACATAAAATCTTGGTCAACTAGTTCACCCAACCAGACTGCTCCAGTTGCCCTGCATCCTGGCAGCAGTTCTGAATTTTATAAATTCCGTAAATTAAATTCATTCAATGTGGTTCCAAATTATTTTTCTAAAATACTAGAATTATTAAACAACAACATATCCAAATTTCAACTCAAGATAATTTTTCTATATTTAATTAAAAATCGTACAATTCACAGCATTTTACTAATTGTAAAACAGAAAAATTTTCAAAAGGAGTTCAATGGTTAAAGTACCAAATCTTGCTCTTTAATTCCCTTTTGCTTTTCCTATTGTGGCCGAAATTTGTAATTGGAAAAGAGAAAAATTGGTTCTTCATATCATGATATATGTACATATAAGGAAAAAATGATGATAACCTTATGTGTTAGATAAATCCTTAAAGACCACTTGTCCACCTTTCTCTTTCTTCATTTAATACTCTTGCTAAATGGTTACTTTTGATTGGCCAACAAGAGATTTTTATAGTTTTCTTTCCCATTACTTCTTCCCACTTGTCCCTCTTTCCATTGGATACCCTAAAGTTGTCCCGTGTTACCCATACGGTCCCGACACGAAACCGAGCCCACTTTACGTTCCGGCGATTAATCGATTGTAACTTTTAACCCGTGCATTTTCGGGAAAAATTGAAACCCATGGTTATGACCCGATTAATCTTGAGAATATTCTTCCAGGGTCGGATATGGGCACTATTAAGAACTTCCGACACTTAATTTTTAAATTTACATAGTTGCCCCTAACTTTTGAGAAATTCTCACTTAGGTCCTTTTGATATCCCTTCCTGACCTTTCTGTCTTTCTTTATTAATATCTTTTTACTCAAGACTCCAAATTAAGTAATTATTATTCCCACTAAAACTAGACATCCGGGGCTACATTTTGTCAAAATTTCAGGTTGATCCGAGCTATATCTGATTTTTGACGGTACTTTGAATTCAAGCCTACTATGCTGTCCTGAGGCAGCTTGCACATTATCTACTAAATCCATCATATCTTATTCTGTACAACTCCAAATTGGATAATTTAAAGTTATACGTCTATCTAAGACATAAAAAATTAAGTCTTCTTTGAGACTCTCTAATTCTGTCATTAACTTGGATGAAATTCGAGCTCAAGTTATAGGTCACGTTCTAAGTTCCTTTGTTCTAAGCCTAAATCATATCCTCTATGTCTGTTTCTTACCAATCTGGAATTCGGGATGTTACATTCCTTATGTCCAGAACTTAGAGTCTCTTCTAAGTACAAAACTTAGATTGGGTCCAGAACCCAAATTTTGATCAGGTCCAAAACCTAGAATCTCTTCTAAGTCTAGAACATAGCTCGGGTCCAGAACTCAAGCCTAAAATCTTTTCTAAGTCCAGAACTTAGCTCGGGTTCTAGAACCCAAATTTTCCTTAGGTCCAAAACCTAGAATCGCTTCTAAGTACAGAACTTAGCTCAGGTCCAGAACCCAAATTTTCCTTAGGTCTAGAACCTAGAATCTCTTCTAAGTACAGAATTTAGCTCGGGTCCAGAACCCAAATTTTCCTTAGGTCTAGAACCTAGAATCTCTTCTAAGTCCAGAACTTAGCTCGGGTCTAGAACCTAAATTTTCCTTAGGTCCAAAACCTAGAATCTCTTTTAAGTCCAGAACTTAGCTCGGGTCAAGAACCCAAACCTAGAATCTTTTCCAAGTCCAGAACTTAGCTCGGGTTATAGAACCCAAATTTTCCTTAGGTCCATAACCTAGAATCTCTTCTAAGTACAGAACTTAGCTCGGGTCCAGAACCCAAATTTTCCATAGGTCCCGAACCTAGAATCTCTTTTAAGTCCAGAACATAGCTCGAGTCCAGATCCCAAATTATCCTTAGGTCCAGAACCTAGAATATCTTTTAAGTCCAGAACTTAGCTCGGTCAAGAATCCAAACCTAGAATCTTTTTTAAGTCCAGAACTTAGCTCGGGTTCTAGTACCCAAATTTTCCTTAGGTCTAGAACCTAGAATCTCTTCTAAGTACAGAATTTAGCTCGGGTCCAGAACCCAAATTTTCCTTAGGTCTAGAACCTAGAATCTCTTCTAAGTCCAGAACTTAGCTCGGGTCTAGAACCTAAATTTTCCTTAGGTCCAAAACCTAGAATCTCTTTTAAAATTGCTTTGTTAAAATTGCTTGGTGGATATTTAAAGAAGAAAAGAAGTTTGACTTGTGATTATTTTCTTTTCTTCTCCTTTGTGTGCCGGCTATTCAAGAGAGGGGAGAGCAAGAGAGGTGTTCTTGATGCTAGAATCAAATTGAAGGAGAAATCAAAGGAGTTGGTTGGAGATTTGTGAAATTTCTTCATTTAAGGTAAGTACTCGCTTGTTTTCTTTTGGTATTTTGAAGATGTGTTTGAAGTGTGTTGTGATTTGATAATATTATGATTTGGTATGTTTGAGATGAGTTTCTAAATGTTGAAATTGATTGTGAGTTAATTTAGTGTTGGTTTGGTTTTGGTTGAAAATGGTAGGTTAAAAGTGATGTTGTTTTTTTTAGGGTTTTGAAGTGGAAGGTGATTAAATGTGTTGATGATGGGTTGTTAAGGTGAATATTGTGGTAAACATGTGAAATATGTGTTTAGAACATGGATTACATTCAATTGAATTATGCTATATTGTGTATAATGTAATTGAGAGCAACTAAAGGGGACTTGAACATGTTAGGGTTGCAATTCATGAGAGACACGGCCAAAAGCAAGGAGAGACACGGCCAATTCATGAGAGACACGGCCAAGTCCATGGAAATTTGGCCGTGTTGGGTGATTTTTGGAGGAGACACGGCCATGTCCCTTGCCCATGTTGGCTTCTGTTGCTTTTGGTTGAGAGGTTTTTTTTGGTTGAGAGACACGGCCACAAGCTTGGCCGTGTCCCTTGAGTGTGTTGGCTACTGTGACTTTTCCTTTCTCTTCTTACATGGTTGAGATTGAACTTACACTTGATAATGCATATGATATTATATGAACAAGATTGGGTATTGTGCATTGTGAAACTTGTGAATGGCAATGTGTTATATGAATAATGTATCTTGAAATGTTATACCAATGATGCTATGTGAATAATATGAATTGAGATATAATATGACGATGCTAGGTGAATAATATGAATTGAGATACAACATGATATGAGGCCATTGTGATTGGCTATGATAACTCAAATGTGATGTGAAGCCATTGTGTTTGGCTATGATGATTCAATTGAAAGAACATAAGGCATGTTTGCCTAATTGATGATGAGAATTGAGAATGAAATAATAAATGAATTGTGTGTCTAATGTGTTATT
Source organism: Garcia nutans (assembly GCA_947685225.1). NCBI lineage: Eukaryota > Viridiplantae > Streptophyta > Magnoliopsida > Malpighiales > Euphorbiaceae > Garcia > Garcia nutans. Next base: position 16,897,658 of record CANTUV010000032.1, read on the forward strand.
CATTTTCAGAGTTTTGTTATTGGTGGCATGCCTATTGGTAACATTCTCTTGAAGTTAGGTTGGATTGGATCCTTGAAGCCTAATTGAGATGTTACAACCCTTGAAGCTAGGTTGGATTGGTTCTTGAAGCCAAGTTGGGTTGATACTTAGCATGCTTTGTTCCCCTTGAAGCTTGGTTGAACCTAAATCCTTGAAGCCTAGTTGGGTTTATGATAATGATAAATGTGATAACAAAACCAAAGCATTAACTCTGAAAATTGAATGGCATATTAATGTGTTTTGGGCCCATGCTTGTCTTTGTATATAATATGGGATTCTTGAATGATAAAAACTATGAAACTATGAAGATGTAATATGATTATTGTTATGACATTAAATGTAGTATGATGTGGTAATGTGATGTTCTTCTATGTGTGTGGTTTATGAAATATATAGGTATGATGTTAGCTTTTCACTTATGATGTTCACTTTATGATTTAGATGTGTGACATTACATTGCCTTAAAGTATTATGTTGGTATATTTTGTACTACTAAGCCGATGGCTTAGCGCGATAGTGTTTGATCGCGCAGGTAATAGAGTTGAACCCGAAAGCTCCTCGAGACCGAGTGAGAGTAGACATTGAAGAGTTATTTTGGGACTTAAAGATCGGAGAAGAGCTGCCAATCATGTATATATTCTATGTTTTGTAAACTTTGATTTATATTATATTTGTAATAACTTCCGCTGTGAACTAATAAATGTTTATATATATATATATGAGGTCTTTTGGATTTCTTTTAAATGTTTGAGATTGGTTTCACTTATTTATAAAAAAAAAATAATTGTTGTGTCTTTTTAAACTGTGGCATTTTCTATATTCAGTATACGTATTTTACGATCGTTTAAGCATGCTTGGTACGTATACGGGATATAGGGGTGTTACAATTGTTTTGGTATCAGAGCCTAGGTTTGAGATTCTCAACCTACGTCAAGTGTAAGAAAAAGAGTATTTTGATTTTAAAAAGTGGATTTTTGAATAACATACATGTTTGGCATTGACAATCTCTGATCTTTAATGAGAGGTATTCTGCTGTGTTTGTAGATATAGGTTGTGATGGATTCTTACTCACGTCAGTCAGTTGAGGGTAGTGCGGAGAGTGTAGCTCCGGATGAGATTGGAGAGGGAGTTAGAGTGGATAGTGCTGGAGAGGTACCTGTTTCTGTGTCGGGGAGACCAGCTGGTGAGGATGTTCCACCAGTTTGGGTTAGGCATGTGGTAGAGGCTTTGAGGCAAGCACTAGTACAACCACCGCCACCACCCCCACAACCTTTGGTATCAGTGAGACAGTATGATAAATTAAGGAAATATGGAGCAGAAGACTTCTTGGGTACTATTGATCCAGCTGTAGCTGAGCAGTGGCTAGATAAAGTACAGAGAATATTAGTTTAGTTGCAAGCCACTACAGAGGAAAATTTTGATTATGCAAGATCCTTGTTGCAGAAGGACGCATATGACTGGTGGAGGACAGTGCCCCATGCTATGGATGATCCACCAACGCTGTCCTATGCTGATTTTCTAAAAGAGTTTGAATTGAAGTATACTCCTAGGGAGTACAAAGATGTGAAGAAAATGGAGTTTCTAAGCTTGAAACAAGACAACCGGTCAGTAACGGAATATGAGGTTGAATTTATCCGGTTGAGCCATTATGCTGGGGGTATTATATCAGATGAGATTGATAGATGCAGGAGATTTGAGGAGGGATTGAAGCCCTCTATCATGTGTCATGTGGTTAGATCTAGATATCATGATTTTTCCCAGCTTGTGGCAGTAGCTAGGAGCGTGGAGAGAGCTCAGGTTATTACAGCTACTTTAGAGGAAGAGATCAGGGTTAGAAGGCCCCAGTTTGAGGCAGGGTCTTCATCTGTGAAAAGAGGTAAAGGAAGTTTTGTTCCTCGGGTTAGTAGGAGTCAGAGGCCAGCGGGTAGGTCAGTACAGTTTCAGAGGCATAGATCTAGACCTACAGCTTCAGTGGCAAGTGCTCCGACCCCAGTGATGCAGAGATCCACCTTACCCATATGTATTCATTGTGGTAGACCACATGGTGGTCCTTGTTGGAGGACTGGTGTGACAGGGGTATGTTTCAGATGTGGGTCGCCTGATCACTTTGTTAGAGATTGTCCTGAGAGACAGGAGCGGATGTCAGTGGATACTGCAGTTTCCCGACCTAGTGTGAGGGAAGGTCGTGGAGGAAGAGGTTTCAGCAGAGGAGTAGATCTGGGTTCAGTTCTAGAGGAGGTTCTACATCCAGGGAGAGTAGACCAGAGGACGCTGGATCTTCTCAGAGGATTTATGTGATGCAGAGGCAACCAGATACTTCAGTAGTCATAGCTGGTACTTTTTCTTTATTTGGTATTTCAGTACTTGCTTTGATTGATCCGGGTTCCACAAATTCATATATTAGTGCATCTGTTTTGCCTGTGTCTGATGTGCATGCTGAATCCCTAGGATTTGATGTTTTGGTGACAAATCCTTTAGGGCATAGTGTGATTGTTAGTAAGGTGCACCGAGATAGTGCAGTAATGGTGCAAGGTGAGGAGTTCCTTGGAGATTTAATTGAGATGCCTTTTAAGGAATATGATGTGATTCTAGGCATGGACTGGTTATCTAGACATGGAGCTGTGGTAGATTATAAGAAGAAAATTGTTACTTTGAAAACCAGCGATGGTAGAGAGGTGTTAGTATCTAATGAGCAAGGACAGCTAGCATCCTTGTTTGTTTCAGCTGTTGCAGCTAGGAGATTGATTAAAAAAGGGTGTGATGCTTACCTTGCTTATGTTGTGGATACTAGAGTAAAGAGTTCTCAACTTGATGATATACCCACAGTTGCAGAGTTCCCAGATGTGTTTCCAGAGGAGTTGCCGGGGTTGCCTCCAGAGAGAGAGGTAGAGTTTGGTATTGAATTATTGCCTGATACCACTCCTATCTCCATTACTCCTTATAGAATGGCACCTGCTGAGCTGAGAGAACTGAAAGTGCAGTTGCAGGAGTTGTTGGATAAAGAGTTTGTTCGCCCTAGTGTTTCACCGTTAGGAGCTCCTGTTTTGTTTGTGAAGAAGAAAGATGGTACTATGAGATTGTGTATCGATTATAGGCAATTGAACAAGGTGACTATTAAAAATAAATATCCTTTGCCTAGAATTGATGATCTCTTTGATCAATTGAAGGGTGCAACAGTGTTTTCTAAAATTGATTTGAGATCAGGGTACCATCAGTTGAGAGTCAGAGTTGAGGATATTCCTAAGACAGCCTTTCGTACGAGATATGGGCATTATGAGTTTCTAGTTATGCCTTTTGGTTTGACGAATGCACCTGCTGTTTTTATGGATTTGATGAATAGGGTGTTTAGGCCCTATCTTGATCAGTTTGTAGTGGTCTTTATTGATGACATTCTGGTGTATTCGCGTAATGAGGAGGAACATGATAAGCATTTGCGGATTGTGCTGCAGATTTTGAGAGAGAAGCAATTGATTGCTAAACTGTCGAAGTGTGAGTTTTGGCTTGACCAAGTTACTTTTCTCTGTCACATAGTTTCAGCAGAGGGTATTAGAGTTGATCCGAGTAAAGTTGAAGCTATTTTGAATTGGAGTCCACCAAAATCTGTGACTGAAGTTAGAAGTTTTCTGGGTTTGGCAGGCTATTACCGACGGTTTGTGAAAGGATTTTCTTTGATAGCTACTCCACTTACCAGATTGCTGCGAAAGGGAGTTAGATTTGTGTGGACAGATCAATGTCAGGCTAGCTTCGAACAGTTGAGAGAAATGTTGACTCAAGCGCCTGTTCTTACTTTACCTGTGGAAGATAAACCATATGTGATTTACAGTGATGCTTCACATAGGGGTTTGGGTTGTGTTCTGATGCAAGAAGGTAAAGTTATAGCTTATGCTTCTCGACAGTTGAAACCTCATGAGCTTAATTATCCGACCCATGATTTAGAGTTGGCAGCCATTGTGTTTGCATTGAAGATTTGGCGACATTATCTGTATGGGAAAAAGTGTTTTATCTATACTGATCATAAAAGTTTAAAATATTTGGGTGTCCAAAAAGAGCTTAATCTTCGACAGAGGAGATGGTTGGAGTTAATTAAGGACTACGACTGTTTGATTGATTATCATCCTGGTAAGGCAAATGTTGTTGCTGATGCCTTGAGTCGGAAGTCTTTAGCTGGGTTAACTATTTATTCACTCTCGTTGCTTGTTGAGTTGAGAGCATTGCATGCTAGTTTTGTAGCTTGTGATGATGGTGCATTGTTGGCACAGTTGCAGTTAAAACCAGTGTTGTTGGATCAGATCAAAGAAGCTCAATTGGCTGATGAGAAGATTCAAAAGATTGTTTCAGATTGTCAGAATGGAAAGAGTCGAGATTTTATTGTGAGAGGTGATGGGAGTCTTTGGTTTAAGAGCTGAATGTGTGTACCTGATGATGCTAATTTGAGAAGGATTATTCTAGAGGAAGCACATCAATCAGTATTTGCTATGCATCCGGGCAATACAAAGATGTATCATGATTTGAGGCAGCATTATTGGTGGTTCGGTATGAAGAGAGACATTGCAGATTTTGTGTCTAAATGTCTCACATGTCAGAGGGTAAAAGCTGAGCATCAAGTTCCAACAGGGTTACTTCAGCCTTTGTCAGTGCCTAAATGGAAATGGGATAGAGTAACCATGGATTTTGTATCTGGTCTGCCATTAACACAAAGAAAGCATGATGCTATTTGGGTGATTGTTGATGGGTTGACTAAGACAGCTCATTTTCTTCCGGTTCGGATGGACTACTCTTTGGAGAGGTTAGCTGAGCTGTATATCCATGAGATTGTTAAGTTGCATGGTGTCCCAACTTCTATAGTGACTGATAGAGACCCCAGATTTACTTCAAGGTTTTGGAAGAGCTTACATGGTGCATTGGGTTCTCGATTGCATTTCAGTACTGCTTTCCATCCGCAGACAGATGGGCAGTCCGAGAGGGTGATACAGATTATCGAGGACATGTTGAGAAGCTGTGTCATTGATTTCTCTGGAAGTTGGGATAGATTCTTACCACTTGTTGAATTTGCTTACAATAACAGTCATCAATCCAGCATTGGTATGGCCCCATTCGAAGCATTGTATGGTAGACGGTGCAGGACACCTCTATGTTGGAATGAACTTGGTGAAGGTAAGTTAATTGGTCCTGATTTGGTTAAAGAAACTGAAGAGAAAGTGAAAATGATTCGAGATAGGTTGAAAACAGCTTGAGGTTTGGTCTTGAGTATAATGTAGGAGATAAAGTATTTTTGAAGGTGTCTCCTTGGAAAAAGATCTTGAGGTTTGGTCGGAAAGGGAAATTGAGTCCTCGTTTCATTGGACCGTATGAAGTTTTGGAAAGAGTTGGACCAGTTGCTTATTGGCTTGCTTTGCCACCTGAGTTGGATAAGATCCATAATGTATTTCATGTTTCTATGTTGAGGAGATATAGGTCGGATCCATCTCATGTATTGCCAATAGAATCTATCGAAGTAAATCCAGATCTGACATTTGAAGAGGAACCAGTTGCTATCTTGGCACGTGATGTAAAAGAGTTGAGAAATAAGAAAGTGCCTTTGGTAAAGGTTTTGTGGAAGAATCATGCAAAGGAAGAGGCAACTTGGGAAAGTGAGAAATCAGTGCGAGATCAATATCCTCAACTATTTCAGACTTGATATCAGGTAATTTTGAGGGTGAAATTTCTTTTTAGAGGGGGAGAATTGTAATATTCCAATGCATGCCCTAGAAGTTTTAATACAATTGTTGTTTGATTTGAATTTAATGTACATATGTTTTTGCAAAGGAAAGTTATGTGAAGAAAGGAAATGTATATGTTGTATATATGTTAATATAAATAACATATACATAAGTCAAATGGAGAGTCAATGGAAGAAGATATTTTTATGTGTGATATGTGAAATTACTTAAATGGGCATATAAGAGACAAAGGTTAAGTTAAATGGGTGAGGGCATTTAGGTAATTGCTTTGTTAAAATTGCTTGGTGGATATTTAAAGAAGAAAAGAAGTTTGACTTGTGATTATTTTCTTTTCTTCTCCTTTGTGTGCCGGCTATTCAAGAGAGGGGAGAGCAAGAGAGGTGTTCTTGATGCTAGAATCAAATTGAAGGAGAAATCAAAGGAGTTGGTTGGAGATTTGTGAAATTTCTTCATTTAAGGTAAGTACTCGCTTGTTTTCTTTTGGTATTTTGAAGATGTGTTTGAAGTGTGTTGTGATTTGATAATATTATGATTTGGTATGTTTGAGATGAGTTTCTAAATGTTGAAATTGATTGTGAGTTAATTTAGTGTTGGTTTGGTTTTGGTTGAAAATGGTAGGTTAAAAGTGATGTTGTTTTTTTTAGGGTTTTGAAGTGGAAGGTGATTAAATGTGTTGATGATGGGTTGTTAAGGTGAATATTGTGGTAAACATGTGAAATATGTGTTTAGAACATGGATTACATTCAATTGAATTATGCTATATTGTGTATAATGTAATTGAGAGCAACTAAAGGGGACTTGAACATGTTAGGGTTGCAATTCATGAGAGACACGGCCAAAAGCAAGGAGAGACACGGCCAATTCATGAGAGACACGGCCAAGTCCATGGAAATTTGGCCGTGTTGGGTGATTTTTGGAGGAGACACGGCCATGTCCCTTGCCCATGTTGGCTTCTGTTGCTTTTGGTTGAGAGGTTTTTTTTGGTTGAGAGACACGGCCACAAGCTTGGCCGTGTCCCTTGAGTGTGTTGGCTACTGTGACTTTTCCTTTCTCTTCTTACATGGTTGAGATTGAACTTACACTTGATAATGCATATGATATTATATGAACAAGATTGGGTATTGTGCATTGTGAAACTTGTGAATGGCAATGTGTTATATGAATAATGTATCTTGAAATGTTATACCAATGATGCTATGTGAATAATATGAATTGAGATATAATATGACGATGCTAGGTGAATAATATGAATTGAGATACAACATGATATGAGGCCATTGTGATTGGCTATGATAACTCAAATGTGATGTGAAGCCATTGTGTTTGGCTATGATGATTCAATTGAAAGAACATAAGGCATGTTTGCCTAATTGATGATGAGAATTGAGAATGAAATAATAAATGAATTGTGTGTCTAATGTGTTATTCATTTTCAGAGTTTTGTTATTGGTGGCATGCCTATTGATAACATTCTCTTGAAGTTAGGTTGGATTGGATCCTTAAAGCCTAATTGAGATGTTACAACCCTTGAAGCTAGGTTGGATTGGTTCTTGAAGCCAAGTTGGGTTGATACTTAGCATGCTTTGTTCCCCTTGAAGCTTGGTTGAACCTAAATCCTTGAAGCCTAGTTGGGTTTATGATAATGATAAATGTGATAACAAAACCAAAGCATTAACTCTGAAAATTGAATGGCATATTAGTGTGTTTTGGGCCATGCTTGTCTTTGTATATAATATGGGATTCTTGAATGATAAAAACTATGAAACTATGAAGATGTAATATGATTATTGTTATGACATTAAATGTAGTATGATGTGGTAATGTGATGTGCTTCTATGTGTGTGGTTTATGAAATATATAGGTATGATGTTAGCTTTTCACTTATGATGTTCACTTTATGATTTAGATGTGTGACATTACATTGCCTTAAAGTTTTATGTTGGTATATTTTGTACTACTAAGCCGATGGCTTAGCGCGATAGTGTTTGATCGCGCAGGTAATAGAGTTGAACCAGAAAGCTCCTCGAGACCGAGTGAGAGTAGACATTGAAGAGTTATTTTGGGACTTAAAGATCGGAGAAGAGCTGCCAATCATGTATATATTCTATGTTTTGTAAACTTTGATTTATATTATATTTGTAATAACTTCCGCTGTGAACTAATAAATGTTTTTATATATATATGGTGTCTTTTGGATTTCTTTTAAATGTTTGAGATTGGTTTCACTTATTTATAAAAAAAAAAATAATTGTTGTGTCTTTTTAAACTGTGGCATTTTTTATATTCAGTATACGTATTTTACGATCGTTTAAGCATGCTTGGTACGTATACGGGATATAGGGGTGTTACAATAAAAATTATGGTTTAAGGTTTTAAAAGGATTAGGGTTCATTATTTTAGGTTAAAAAGTTGAATTAGGGTTTTAGGCTTTGAAATTAGGGTTCTCGGGTAGTGAATGACTTTTAGGGTTTTAAAAAGCAATTTGATGATTTTTGAAGTTTTATGAATTCAAACAAAAGGATTGGAGTTTTTATAAGTAGAAAAGATGTTTTTTAAGACTTTTTGAATGAAATAGGACCTACTTTAAAATCTTAAAAGAAACAGAATTTGATTTTGGTTTTGTTGAAAAACTTGTTCAATTAGGGTTTTGAGACTTTTGAAGAAGAAAAAATAATAATTTGAAGTCTTTTTAGAAAAGAAGGTCACGTTTTAGGGTTTTTGATTATGGAAAAATTAAATTACAACTCTAAGATTTTTGATTTAACAAACTTAAACTTTATGGATTGGCTACTGTGAAACATAAATTAAAAGAATTTAACATACCTTCTTTTGTTGATTCTCCAAAAAAAATAACTCTTCTTGGATGAACTAGCTCCAAAGACAAGCCTTGGTTGCCTTTGAATTCTCCCCCTTTCCTTTAAATCGTGAGTATGCTACTTTAAATATCACTTCAATTGAATTCTTACTTTTCCTTCTTTGATTTGGTTTCAAATCCTAAAGTCACTGTGTAAATTTTTCCTCCTTCAATTTGGTTCTATTGGTCCTTATTTATAATGGTTTTTAGGTTGTTTATTCCTAATTAACTATGGCAATTAATATTAATAAAAAAAAGAAATTAAAACCTAATTGGATTAGGTTTCTAAAAATTGGGTCAAAAATTTTGCGCAGGCAAAAACTGTGGCAGCGGGCCCGTGGCTGGCCAGTCAGTGGGCGTGCCAGCCCGCAGGAAATTCCTGCGGGTGGTTATTTCGCCCGCAGGAATTTCCTGCGGGCGAAATAACTCGACGGGCCCGACGGGTGAGCTGCTGCTGGCCCGACGGGCCCGCGCGACCACTTTTTGCTGCCGATTTTTTTTTACTCCGATTTTTATTTTTATTTTTTTATTTGTTTATTTTCATTCTTTATTAATAAAAATTAGATACTAAGGTAAAAATTATTTAATTAAAATTATTTTGGACCAATTAAACAATAAAAATCATTTTGGGCTAAATAAAACATATTAGATCGGATTGGGTCAAAAATTAAGGGTCTACAGTTTGCCCCCTGCTTGAATGATCTTAAACCTTAGTGAAAGAGAATGAAAAGCAATAAGACTTAATTTTTGAGATGACGAATTGTTTTGGGTACTTGGACCCGAAATTGGGTACTTGGATCCAAGCTTGGGTACTTGGACCCGAGCTTGAATTGATTTTGGGTACTTGGACCCGAGATTGGGTACTTGGACCCTGGATTGGGTACTTGGACCCGAGCTTTAATTGATTTGGGTACTTGGACCCGAGATTGGGTACTTGGACCCGAGCTTAGGTGTCACGACCCAATTTATACATATGTACAGTACGTCCATGTACAGTAAGAGGAGTCATCCCGAGTAATCACCAAAGAACACGAAGTGAAAGGAAGCTTTATAGGACAAAAAGGACCTAACTGAAAAGATTGTAAAAGTTTTGGGGAGGTGACTGTAATTTCAAAAAGTTTTGGGGAGGTAACTGTAATTTTCAAAAGTTGTACTGGAGGTTCTTAATAGTGCATATAACAAACTCCAGAAATGGAAAGTAGAGAAAAATCGGGTCAAAACAGAACACCACGGTTTTTCCCGAAAACGCACAGTTTGAGAGATACAGTGGATTCTCGACCAAGGGTATTTTTGTCATTTTTGTGATAATAATTTATACACTGGAAAATAAGACACGTAAAGGTATCCGAAGTAAACGAAAGGACTCTGCAGTGATCGATGTTGAAGAACAAACCTAAGTGGAGACCCGAATCACGTAAGGACCTAAAGGGAATTTTTACAAAAGTCAAGGGCATGAGCGTAATTTTTATAAATTAGTTCAAAATCAAGAATGAATGTCGGAAATGGAAACTAGAGGTTGAAAGGAGGAGAATGGTATGTTTTACGTGTCGTAAAACCACCCGGTTATGAAGAAAAGGCAAAACCTTCCATTGAAGGGTATTTTGGTCTTTTCACTTCCACCCATTTTCTAGAAAAGGGACACATGGCATAGTACTTTTCTAGAAAAGGACACATGGCAAAATCTTGTTTAAAGACACTTTTGGGTTGGATTAATCTTAACCCTCCAAAATGAAATTAATTAAATAAATGGAAAATGGAAATATATAAAAAGGGAGAGAAGGATGATTAAAGAATTAAGGACACATTTTTTCTCCATTTTTGAGAGGCATGCCGCATTCTCTCCACCAACAAAAGGGAAGGAATTTTTCAAGTGTTCAAGTGGATTTTTGGAAGGAAAAGCTTAATTTTAAGGTAAGGATTCCAATTCTAGCTTTAGTTTATTCATTTGATTGATAGTTTTCAAGTTATCAATGAAAGAAAAGTTGGGAAGATTATGGGAAAGATAAGAAAGTGAAGAGAAATTAGAGTAAATGATTCATACATGTAGAAGTGATGAATAAATGGTAATTAGTAGCTTTAGATAGCAAGAATCAAGGCTTGAACATATGGTTTTTGTCATGTTCTTATTATGGAAGTTATGAAAATTATAGGAAATCAAAGGGATAAAGAAGAAGAAGGGAAGAAAGAATAGGACAAGCAAGGAACAAAGAAAATAAACAAGGTTTGGTACTTAAATCATTGCCCTTTTCAATTAATTCACATATTTTGCATTATGGGACTTTTGAAATGGTTTTGAAATAATGTTATTATGTGTGGTAAATATGTGGGAAAGTACTCTTGAACCATTTGTAATCAATTGATTGTGAAAAGAATGAAAACAAAACAAACTAGCTAAACTTTGCTCAATTATCCATAAACTTTGATGAACTTTTAATCACTCTTTTGGTTTGATTTTTGAAAGAGGGACCCTTAGTCTTTCAATGGTATCACAAAAGGAGTCTAAAAATCAATTTTGCAAGAAAAAAATGAATTTCCCTCAAATTTTGAAAATTGGGCCGAATGGTCCCTTTTGGGCACCATTCTGCAGCTTTCATTTTGGGCAGTCCGTTGAAGGGGCAAACGAAAGAATTTTTCGACGACATTTTACATGCATTTAGTTAACTTATGAAAGTGTTTCCTGAAAAAATTCATCCAAAAATAAGGTTGTTTACTTGGTCAAAACTGTTGCCAAAGTTGACTGATTTTCAGCAGTAAAAACAGATTTTACTATTTCGTTGTCGCGCGCCATTGCATTGCCGATTTTACGCACCGCGCTACTATTCATTTGGTCATTTTTCTAAATGTGTTAAAACTTGAATATTATGATATAGATTGATGTTATATCATTTAAAATGACATGAAAGGGGTTTGGAATAATCAGAAAGGCATCATGAGAAGTTATCCTAGTAATATATGCCTTATGGAAAAATCATGACCTATTGAATATCATGACCAAAGTAATTTAATAAGTTATTTATGCTCTACTTGGTATATCAGAACCCTTGAGATAAGGGTATGATGCATCATACTATTACTGCAGTACTGCTTATGACATGATATGATATTCCGGCTGAAGGCCGATGATTACAATGACATGATCAATGATGCAATGATAATGGCCATTGGCACATGTGCAAGAATTATGATGAAAGATAATGAAATATGATCATGACGAGATATGTTTATCATGACCCTTCCTTATCCGCTGACGTTCTGTTAAACCAGTAGAGCAATCAAAATGATAAAAGTAAGAAAAATGATTTAAATTCAAATTATTCAGTCAAACCTTTTTACCTTCTGTGTTTGGTATTCATTCCTTTCAATTATTTAAAGTATATAAATGTATGTTCAAATCATTCTGTCATTTTAATTATTTATTGCAATGATTTAAGTACCCACTAAGCAATTGCTTAGCGAGTTTAGTTTCCCTCTAAACTCGTAGGTTAAACGAGGAGACGAGATTGCAGCATATCCTGTGCAGCTGGCCTTGACTACTACTTTGGGTAGGAGTTTGGATATGATTGATTGTAGTAATATGGCATGTATGATCTAGCAAATAAATGTATAATAATGAAAAGCTAGAACACGTACACTGCTAGTAATCTAATAAATCTTATTTGGGTTTAGCACTTATGTATGCAAGTAAAGAAGTGTGAATTCTTCTTGCAGGATTGTAGTTGAGGTTATAAGGGTGGATTATTGGGAGTGTGCTTGAGTTGAATTGTGAAACAAAATGTTTTTCAAAAATTAAAGAATCAGTTTTGGCGACACTTGGGACCTTCATTTTTAGGGGAGGTTATGGCAAAAAATTTTAAAATCTACACTTAAAATTGGCTAAGTAAAATATTAAGACACAACCACCATGAGTTAACAGTCCATCTTGGTCTATAAACATAGGCTAAGATGGGGTGTTACATTAGGTACTTGGACCAGAGCTTCAATTGATTTTGGGTACATGGACCCGAGATTGGGTACTTGGACCCGAGATTGGATACTTGGACCCGAGCTTGAATTGATTTTGGGTACTTGGACCCGGGATTGGGTACTTGAACCCGAGCTTGATTTGATTTGGGTACTTGGACCCGAGATTGATTTGATTTGGGTACTTGAACCCGAGAATGGGTGCTTGGTACTTGGACCCGAGATTGGGTACTTAGACCCGAGCTTGAATTGATTTTGTGTACTTGGACCAAAGATTAATTTGATTTGGGTACTTGGACCCGAGAATGGGTGCTTGGACCCAAGATTGATTTGAATTTGGGTACTTGGACCCGAGATTGGGTACTTGGACCCGGGATTGGGTACTTGGACCTGGGATTGGGTTGATTTGGGTACTTGGACCCGAGATTGGGTACTTGGACCCGAGCTTAGGTACTTTGACTCAAGCTTGAATTGATTTTGGGTACTTGGACTCAAGATTGGGTACTTGGACTCAAGATTGGGTACTTGGACCCGGGATTGGGTACTTGGACCCGAGCTTGAATTGATTTTGGGTACTTGGACCCTGGATTAGGTACTTGAACCCGAGCTTGATTTGATTTGGGTACTTGAACCCGAGATTGATTGAATTTGGGTACTTAGACCCAAGATTGAGCACTTGGACTCGAGATTGGGTACTTGGACCCGAGATTGGGTACTTGGACCCGAGATTGAACTGATTTTGGGTACTTGGACCCAAGATTGAATTTGACTTGGGTACTTGGACCCGAGATCAGGTACTTGGACCCGAGATTGATTTGATTTGGGTACTTGGACCCAAGATTGAGTACTTGGACTCGAGATTGGGTACTTGGACCCGAGCTTGAATTGATTTTGGGTACTTGGACCCGAGATTGGGTACTTGGACCCGAGATTGAGTTTGACTGTCCTTTTATCATTTGAGAAGTCTGACTGCTCTGGCTGTTTTATGCATTGTGATTTTTCACAATCAAAATGGATCTTCATCCTTTGAGACCAAGTCTTTATCCGTGAAAATGAATCTTCCTCCTTTAAGATCGGGTCTTTACCCTTGAAAAATGGATCTTCATTCTTTGAGATTGGGTCTTCACCCTGGCTTCAGCTTTTTTAGCTGGATTGGTCTTTTGTCTTTTGCACCTTCTTTCTTTTGAGTGTTCTATTGTTCCATTCTTTTGTTCTTTCTTTTTGCAAAGATTTAGCTATTTTTAATTGGACCTTATATCCTCTCCTTGCCCCCCCTGTGTGGCAAAATATTTGTAAGTGAGTTTAAAGATATTTGGTATATAAACCCAAAAATTGAAAAGGAGAAACTTTGCCCCCTGTGTAGGCTCAAACCAAAGATTTTTTTATGCAAGCTTTGACTGATGTTTTTCTTGTCTAGTTCTTCGCACAAGTATGCATTTTTTCTCTTTGCAAAATTACTGGAGCTTTCTCAAGCAATGGGCTTTCCATGCCCCCCTGATTTGACACCTTCTTTTGATTCTTTAATTCGCAGGGTGTTTGCTGTTCATTTTGATGAAGAATAGACAATACAAGTGTGATGTGATATGCTCATGTATGCATGATATGCATGATAATACTTACAGTGGTTTCATTGACTCACAAATCGAGGTGATCACCAGAAGTATTCTCATTGACTCCTTTTCGACGCTCGTTCAAGTCTTGCATTGGAATGATAGAAAGCTTTGCATTTATGGCTTTTATCTTAAAGATGTTGAAAATATGAATAATGGAGACCCCAAGCAGCAGAGTCAGGGATTGATCTATTTCAAACTATGTTTCAGCATGTCAGTTGATAGCTTCTTCATGACCTTGCCAATAATCATTTCCTTTTCCTAATGTGTCCTTTGGAGGTTCAACATACTTCCCTTAACTTGAAGGCTTTGTATGACAAAACATTTTTTTGAATTTTGATTTTGAGATCAAATGTTGGCCTTGCCAAATTAATGTCAATGTACCTCAGGACTTGATTTTCTAAATTAACATATCTATAACATGACAACCCTAGTTACCATACTAGACTCGGGAATCATTTCTATTTAAGCAAGAACTGTTGCACTTCAGATAGGCACATACACATTACTTGGCCAAAGGTCTCATTTGAGTTTAAATATTGTCTATCCCATATGCATGCCTATTCAAACTATCTCCACTAATAGATTCTACCTACCAAGTGTAATATCCCAATGTATGCCCTGGAAGTTTTGGATATTATTGTTGTTTTAATTAGATTGAATGTATATGTTAATTTGAAAGAGAAAAGAATTTAAAAGAAAGTGTATATGTTGTATATAACACCCTGATACTCTATATAAGTACCATACATATACCTAATATACATACAATAAGTATATAAAGTATAGGAATGTCACTATTCAAAATCCATTAAACATCTTTGCCTTTACCAAAAATTTAAGTTATAAATTTAGATACAATCTTATTAAAATAAAAGCGTGATTAACTTGTATATGAATGCATCACCTTCTAGTTGGTCTCGAACTACACTTGCCCTCTTCGTGACATAGCGGTTTGACTATAGCTCCAGCACCTTTTCACCTGCGCGATCAACGTAACCGCGCTAAGCTCGAAAGCTTAAGTACAAATAAATATTAAAATATACTTTACAAAAGAATCATACCTCATATTTTTATCATCATGTTTTATTGTTCTCTTATCCCGTTTTGCCTTTCTCAATGCATTCTTCATATATTCCCACTAATCTCATAAATTATACACATATTTACATAGAACATTCACAAAACGATACTTACCATTTCTATCTCATATACATATTACATGTCATATTATACTTTCAGAATCACATATTTCAACATAGCTTCTCAAACCATATCTCTTTTCAATAATTTATTTATGCAATATTATCATGCCATACTTTATAACATTACATCTCATTACACCATTCAATTTAATCATTATCCAAAATTCAACCTTCATGAATCACAATCCATCACTAATACTCACAATCAATATATCAATACACACATTACATATCATACTTCATAACATTATTTTATTCACGATTCACCAATCATAAATCACATATCCAACAAAAGCACCCATAGATCTCATTACTCATTTATTTCAACATTTGTATATCACATTGACAACAAAGACAGACTCGGGCCCAAAAGACACTAATATGCCATTCAACTTTCAGAGTTAATGTTTTGGTTCAATTATCACATTTATTATTATCCCAACTAGGCTTCAAGGATTTAGGTTCAACCAAGCTTCAAGGGGAACAAAGCATGCTGAGTATCAACCCAACTTGGCTTCAAGAACCAATCCAACCTAGCTTCAAGGGTTGTAACATCTCAATTAGGCTTCAAGGGCTAGACCCAACCAAGCTTCAAGGGGAGTAAAACATGTTAAACTTCAACCCAACTTGGCTTTAAGGATCAAGTCCAACCTAACTTCAAGAGATTGTTACTAATATTAGGCATGCCACCAACAACAAACTCTGAAAATGGAATAACACATTAGCCACACAATTCATTTATCAATTTCATTCTCAATTGAATTATCATAGTCAATCACAATGGCTTCACATCACATTTGAGTTATCATAGCCAATCACAATGGCTTCACATCACATTTGAGTTATCATAGCCAATCACAATGGCCTCATATCATATCATGTCTCAAATCATATTATAATATTTCATTATTCAATTATACATAATCAATTACCTTATCATATCCTTCACATTATACATATAGCATCATTGATATAACATTACAAAGTACATTATTCGTATAACACATTACAATTCACAAGATTTACAATGCATAAAACATAACATTGTTCATATAGTATTATATGCATCATCATTGATATACACATATATAATTTACCTTATTCTTAGATTTAGAATCCTCAATATACATTTGTTTAGGTCATCTTTGTTTTAAGTATATTTAAAGTGTAGATACAAAAAGACCTTTGGAGGATCCAACAATGTAAGAATAGTCAAGAATAAATATCAATAACTAACACATTCAAGGGACACGGCCAAGCTTGTGGCCGTGTCTCTCAACCAAAAGCTCCAACACGGCCAAGACTTCCCTAGCTTGGCCGTGTCTCTCAACCAAAATAGGCAGTAGCAGACACACTCAAGGGACACGGCCAAGCTTGTGGCCGTGTCTCTCAACACAAATCCACAGTAGCAGTCACGGGCAAGGGACACGGCCAAGACAGTGACCGTGTCTCTCCAAAAATCATCCAACACGGCCAAGTTTCATCTAACTTGGCCGTGTCTCCCATAACTTGGCCATGTCTTTCAACAATTTAAAAACCAAACACTTCAAAATTCATACCACAACCCCCTTAATCAACATCTTTATTTATATCTATCAATTACCTATCACTTTAACACTTATATAACTTCAATCTTTCATTATCCTCATCTCACACACCAACCATATCAAACATAACCTCAATCAAAAGAAATCAAGACAAGAAGATGAAAACTTATATATATATAATCAATAAAATCAACTCAAGAAATGAATACTTTCATGAATATCTTGCCAAATCTTCAAACTCCATCTTCAATCTTCTTAAAACCCTTAAGAAATTTGATGTGAAGATCAACAAAATCACATCTCTCTCTCTCTCTCTCTCTCGACCACGAAGAAGAAGAAGAAGAAAGAAAGAATTTTTTCCTCTTTTTTTTTTGTTCTTATCTTAAATATATATATATAATAATATAATTAATTATTTCTAAAATATCTTCCACCACACACCTTTCACTCTCTTTAACTTTCCTTTCCTCTTTCTTTTATTATTATTATTATTATTATTATTATTATTATTATTATTATTATTATTATTATCAATCAATTATATATATACTTACTTTTCCTACACCACTTTATACATTAAATCCAAATACAACAATAACTTCAAAACTTTTAAGGTATACTTTGGGATATTACAATTCTCTCCCCCTTATATAATTTTGTCCTCGAAATTATCCAGTGTAGTAACTATTCATTCTTAACAAAACACCATCTTAATTTCATATAATATTAATCGTATTCTTACATTATGATTTCATCAAAACACATAACTTCTACTCTCCCCCTTAGAGATAATCATCTTCTCTGAAATTCATAATTCATCATTGTATAGGTATATATATATCTTTATATCTTATTACTTTCTCAACAAAGCAATCAAGATAACTCATTACATTTCCAATAAATTTTATCTTTATATTAGAGTCAGATTATCACTTTATCTCTTTATAGATATTCCCTTAACTTTAACCTCAAAAGTCATTAATTAATATCTTAACATTGATTATTCCGTTCTTACAATCACTTTCAAAATAAACATTTACCAAACCTCAATTGATAACAATATCCTTACTTTCTTTAGCTTGCTTCTCACTTAATATCAATATTAATACAATACTTTTAAACTTAATTTAACAGGTAAACAAAATTTTCCTTTTTCTCACCATGCACAATTGATATAATTCAATTTATTTATGTTCATTCATAAGCCAAAGTATTACATCATACACATTACCATTTAAATTTTATATTTCCAGTACAACTGTACGTATTAAATCTTAATATTGACTCGCAACTTTAGCGAAATCTGGATCAATCGATCTATCTATCACAATATACTAACATTTCAACCTTATTTGATTCAAACCAACCATTAACTTATCGTAATTATCATTGGATTTCACAATATATATATAACCTAATTCCATTAGGTCAAACTTATATTCAGATTCTAATCTTTTTAGATTCATATATTCAATCAATAAGATTCATGCTTATAAATATACATTTCATTATTTCAATAATTATATCATCATCTCTCATGCTCATTCAAAGTTTATCAATATAGCCAACAACTATGGCTTCATATATGAACTTTCTCCCAACCAGGTCGGTAGCCCACTGGGCCTCAGGCCACTGCCAATCCCAGGGGTCCGCAGGAGGCAAATAAGCATGTATAAAACTACCAGTAACGAACCTTCCCCCAACCAGGTCGGTAGTCCAAGATCAGTTGCCCAAACTCAGGGTCCGCATGGTTCCGCAGGAGGCAGATAGGTTCGCTCATTTATATCTTTTAACATTACTTTCTCAATTCATTTCCATCATTATCAAATAGTATACACATATATTATCAACTATATTGAACATCTCATTATTCAATCATATCATCTAGACATGTTTCAATCATATCATTTCCAACATCATTGATATATATATATAACAATTTACATTATTCATACTCCCATAAATCTTAAGTTCATTCACTTATTCACTTTACACTGTAAATGTATTCAGTATAACTTTCAATCACATTTGCAATCTCTTCCTTTTTATTATTTTTTTCCACCTCACATATTATTACTATATTTATATAATTATTTTTCTATCACATAATTTATAGCTTAAAACATTATCACAATTCTCTTCTCTTGCTTTACTTCTCATAATTATAATTAAATTTTTAACATAGAAATTATAAGATACAACTTCACCAATCATATCTTTTAACCATGTTTCTAGAAACATAGTTATCAATCTCACCAAAACTGTACTATAGTTATATCATCTCAGTTCTAAATCTGAAGATAATAAAACTAACCAATTAATCACACTAACCAACTCATATGACCATGATATGTTAACAATTACACTTGGGGTTTGTAAATCAATAGTGTTCTTCTATTATTCGATTTCCAGCCTTTACAATTATAATGCTAGATTGTATCACAAAAATTATATATTTATTCTCCAAACTTTTGTTACACCAAGAGTTAACACATTTTAATTCCATCTCAAAACAGTTTGCTTTTGATTATTTGATCATCATTAACCTAACTCATGTTCAATATTATTATCTTTAACATTTTCTACGCCCAACCTTCAATCAGATACAAATCTTACACAAGTTTCATTCATTACTCCATTTCCAATCCATCTCTTCTAAAAATTTTCAAATACATTACTCTTTCCTTACAATTTCTTATTATATGCTTATACATAAAACATTTCCACACACAAATACTTTGAGTCCCAAAACATCTTATGATAACCTAATTTAGTTATTGCCATAACAATTTCACTGTTCAATATTACCCAAGTCCATTCTCATTCTCTATTTCATCACATAATCTATTCTGCGTAAATTATGATTTAATCTCTATTAGGTCCACCACTATATGCAATCTCATTTCTAATACCATTAAACATGCAATGGTATAAAATAATAAACATATTATATACACATTCATAGGTCACATTCATAATGTGACTCACTTCCCACCTTTCTTACATATAACCATTACATTCATGTCGAAAAGTTCATCTCACATGTCCTCTTTATGTATACACATAATTATGCAATTTATTAAATTTCTCTTTTGCATATAGTTTATACTGTAACACCCCGATACCCTATATAAGTACTATACGTATACCTAGTATACATACAGTAAATATATAAAGTATAAGGATGTCACTTTTCGTTACCTTTTAAAAACCTGTAACAGAGTTCAAACCATAATACATTAATTTAAATAACATTTACAAAATCATTATCTTTATCAAAACTTCATTTATACATATAAATACTCTCTCGTCAGAAATACATCATAATTAAAAATTTATACATGTATGCATTACCCTCTAGTTGGTCTCGACAAACTTTACTCTTCTTGTGGCATAATAAAAGACTTCATATCTTCCATCTATATACCTGCGCGAATAAACACCCGCGCTAAGCCCGAGAGCTTAGTAGTCCAACTATAAAGATATAAACATATAGTATAGAAGTATTGACATATAATGATACATCAATTCAATATATAATTAGTTCTTATCATATCTTCTTTTCTTTTTAATTTCATCTTTAATATATCATAGCTAATTTCATATATGATGTACATATATACATAATATTATCACCAACCCCAATGCATCACCAATACTCAAAACCAATATATTAATACCCCTACATTATATATACCATACCAATCATTATTGCAATACACACTTTACATATCATACAAATCATAAATCACATTTCCAATAAAGACAACCTTTATCATCAACCACAATTCATTTACATATTACACTTAATAACATTATATTATTCACAATTCACCAAGCATAATTCAGTATTAATACTCACAATCAATATTTCAATACTTGCATTTCACATTGACAATAAAGACAGACTCGGGCCCAAAACACTAATATGTTATTCAAAGTTCAGAGTTACTGCTTTGGTCTATAATCATAATTATCAAGCCCGTAGGCACCATATATCAATATCTCTATATAGCGTAACAGACCCAGTCTCTTGGATCATCAACTCGGCTAAACTCGAGGTGATCCTCAACCCGGCAAGACTGTTACCAATCATATATCTCATAATCACAATTTCTCATAGTGTAACAGACCCAGTCTCTTGGATCTCAATTCAACTCAAAATGAAGAGATCCTCAACCCGGCAAGACTGTTACCTTTTTCATTTTATAGGCATGCCTCCAAACCCAGAACTCTGAAATCGAATAACACATTAGTTACACAATTCATTTATTATTTCATTATCAATCTCATCATCAATTAGGCAAACATGCCTTATCTCTTTCAATTGAATCATCATAGCCAATCACAATGGCTTCATATCATATCATATCTCAATCCATATGATACATATGGCATCATTGATATCACATTTCAAAGTATATTATTCATATAATACATTGCCATACACAAGATTCACAATGCATATAACATAACATTTTCTCACTTCTCAAAACACATTAACATCATTCATTACTAGAGCATTTATCACAACAAATTGCACATACCTTAAGAATGATCCTCATTTCTTCCTACCTTTCCCATTTCATATTTCATCCTTTATATATATCTATATATATATAGCAATTTACATTCTTCATTTACATTCACAATATAATAGCTTATTTAACACTTTCATCCCAATGTGTTAATGTTCAAAGACATATAAGGATATACAATCAAATAGAGTTTATGCTTACCTTGTTAATGATCTTCACATCCTTCACATCATTCAATCATCACCTTAGTCCAATTATATTAACAATATAATAGATCACTTAACACATTTGCAAACAAATGTGTTAAGCCTCAAATTATGTAATTAAATACAATCATATGTATTGGTACTTACCTCAAGAACTATTCCCATTCCTCTATACATTTCCTCTTCCAAGAATTCTCAACATTTAGGTTAATGCAACACAATCTCTTCAAAACCTAATCCAAAGATCATTATTTATAGGTTTAGAATCATCCACATACATTTGTTTAGGTCATTCTTTGATTACAAAGTACTTAGGGTGTATATAAAATGTTTAGGAGCACAAGACTTTTGAAGAATCAAACAATGCATGAAGAACCAAAACCATCACAGTAGCAAACACACCCAAGGGACACGGCCAAGCTTGTGGCCGTGTCTCTCAAAACCAAAACTTCCCGAGGCAGACACGGGTAAGGACACGGCCGTGTCTCTCAACACAACTCAGGCAGTGGCAAACACACTCAAGGGACACGGCCAAGCCAGTGGCCGTGTCACCCCAAAACATAACCAACACGGCCAAAATCCCTCCAACTTGGCCGTGTCACCCAAATTTCTCAAGTCTTGGCCGTGTTTCTCATCGATTCTAGCCGTGTCACTCAAGAACACAACCCTAATCAAAACCAACACTCTTCCAAATGCATTTTCACACCCTTTGCACAACAATAACTTCATTCAATTTGTTCTAATCAATGTTATTAACACATATCTTACATATTCATCACATTAACCACTTAAACAACACATAAACATTACATTAAAACATTCACCAATACCAAACCTTAAAACCAACTTCCCACTTGATCTTCCACAATCAACCTTCACATATCTTACCATATTCACAACCAAACCAACACCAATTCCATCTTTTAACTTACAATCACTTTAAACACTTATAAAACACATATCAAACACACCAAATCATCACATCAATAAATCACAATTTCTTTTAGACACAACTTCAAAATTGACAAAGGAAAACAAGAGAAGTCTTACCTTAGATAAAGAAATTTCACAAATCTCTAACCAATCCCTTTGATTGCCTCTTCAATTTGGTTCTAGCTTCAAGAACACCTCTCTTGCTCTCTCTTTTCTTCAATGGCCGGCACACACATGAGAAGAGAAGAAGAATGAATACAAATCAACCATTTCTTCTTCTTTACATCTCCACCACCCAATTTAACAAAACAATTACCAACATGCCCTCATCCATTTAATTAACCTTTTGTCTCATATGTGCCCATTATAGTCATTACACATGTCACACAAAAATATCCTCTTGCATTGACTCCACCTTTAACTTATGTATATGTTAATTATGCAACCATATAAACAACATATACACTTCTCTCTACACCCTCTTTTCTTTCCCAAAACACAAATACATAACCATTCTCTTCTCAATTTCTTTTCTCTTGCAATTTGACACATATATATTCAATCCAATTTATAACAACAACAACAATAACATAATCAAAACTTCTAAGGTATACATGAGGATATTACAATTCTCTCCCCCTTAAATAATTTAGTCCTCGAAATTATCTAGTATAATTGTAATCCGTTCATAATACCATACCATCTTAACTTCCATATGAAGTTAATTATACGCTTAAGTCATTATATCATCAAATCATATAACTCCAACTCTCCTCTTTAGAATCAACCACCTTCTTTAAATTCTATAACTCATCATTCTATATGTTCATACATCTGGTTACTTTCTTAATCAAACATTCAAAAGATCACATTACATTTTCTATTAATATCTTTATACCAGAATCAGATCATCATATAGCACAATAATACTTTGTCAAATCTTTATATTTAATATATTTTGTTCTTTCACTTCTGTATAATTACTCTCTTAACTTTAACATTAAAAACCATTGACTTATATCTGAACATTAATTATCCCTTCATTACAATCACTGTCTACATAGACATTTATCACTCTCAATAGATAACAAAATCCTGATTTTTCCATAAATGGAGTTATTTCTTTAGCACGCTTTTCACTTAACTTACATATTAATATATTATCTTTCAACTTATTTTATAGATAACCAATCTTTTTCTCTTCTTATCATGATTAACAATTACTATATTCCACTCATTCATGTCCAATCATACTTCAAATTTTACATCATATACATTATCATGTAAATACCTATTTTCTTAATACAACTATACACAATAAATTTCAATAATGATTCATAATCTTAGCCAATTCTAGATCCATTGATCTATCTGTCACAATATATCCATATTCAAATCTTATTCAACTCCAACCAACAATTAATGTATTTGACTCATCATAAAATTTCACCATATTCATATATGTATATATATAACTTAATTCCATTAGGGAAAACTTATTTTCAATTCTTGAACTCTTCCGATCCATTTTCAGTCAATTCATCATGATAACAAATCACTTCCAATTATCTTTTAATATACACATAGTTTACTCTTTATTATCTTAGTATAATTTCCACCAATTTTCATAAAAAATGTTATATCATACTTAATATCTATAATTCATTCACTCAAACTTTGAGTTCATTCCCTTACACCTCAAGTTACATACCATAAACATATTCAGTATAACTTTCATTCATATATTAGAATTTCTCCCTTTTTAATATCTCTTCACATTTCAAATTATTGTTATACTGATTTCAATTACCTTTTCATATTATTCATAACTCACCATATTTCCATAATTTCTTTTTCTTTCTTTATCTTCACCATTATAACCAAGTTCTTAACATAAAAATTAATAATAAGGTACAACCTTATTCATCATAACTTTTAACTATACTTCTCAAACAAAATTGTCAACCTCACCAAATCCGTATTACAATCATTATATCTAAGATCCAAATCCATGGATAACAAATTAACCGATCCAAAATACTGAACAAAACACATGACTTTAAGAGATTAATATTCAAACCTAGAACTTTCAAATCAATACTGTTCTTTTATAATTCTATTCTCAATCTTTACAAATACAAAGCTAAGGTGTATTTTTAAAAAAATTATATAGTCCTTCTTTACATTTTTAGTATAACAGAAGTTAACACATTCCAACTTCGTTTCAACCAATTTGTACTCGCTTATATGATCCTTATCAACTTAACTCATGCTTCAACAATATTACTATATACATATTCAATCATATACAGTTCTTATACAATTTCTATTCATCACTTCATTTCTAATCCATTTACAATCTCTTATAATATAATTACATAGAACTTTTCATATGTGAATACTTTGAAACTCTAAATATAATATAATCATCAAGTTCAATACTCATTATAACAATTTCCACTGTCCAATATTACTCAAGTTCTTTCCATTCTCACTTCCATCACATAATCCATCTAGCTTTACACAGTTCAAGACCTAATCTCTCTTAGGTCCACTAATACATATAACATTGTTTTTTTTTCCATATCACAAATTCTATAATTATACCACATACATCTTCATAGGTCATCTACAAAACATGATTCACACCTTTATGTATATATATATAATTTCATTCACATGTCATATACATGTACACACTTAATTTATATGCTCTTATAGTATTTTCCTTTTTCATACATTCAATACAAATTTAGTGTTTATCATTTTCTTTTAAACACTATCCTTCTCATTCCTCCAATATGATATAAAGTATTTATTCACACTACAAACATATATATTCCGACTATAGTAACACTTCATATTCATCTCAGTCACATTCCCAATGTGACATTTCTTTCACTTTCGTCTTTAAAAATATTTAATACACTCCCATATTCATTCTTACCCTGTTCAGTAAAATGACTTAAAATATGTAATATCCCAAAATACACCCTAAAAGTTTGGAATAATTATGGTTGTATATGGATTTAATGTGTATGTTTAATGACTTAATCTAATATCCCGATTTTGGTGTACGTTGGAGAAGTAGATGTGAGATGATATGTTGGTAAAATATGTAAGGAAAATATTATAAGAGATATATGTATATGAAGGATAATATGTATGGATGGTATTTGGGAAATATATGGGAAAATATAAAAGCAATATATATATATGTGATATACATATACCAACATATACATCACATATGCTTAAGGGATATAGTGGTGTAGGAGAAGTAAGGTTAATTAAATAATTAATAATAATAAAAATAATAATAAAAGGAAAAGGAAGAAAGAAAGTCAAAGGGAAAGATATGTGGTGAAGGATATTGGGTATATTTATTTTATTATATATATATATATGATGAGTAAGGGAAAAGAAGAAAAGATCTTCTTCCCTTCTTCTTCCTTTTCTTTTTGAACGAGAGAGAGAGAGAGAGAGAGAAAGAGAGAGAGAGAGAGAGAGAGATGGTGATTTCATCCCTATTTACATCAAACCCAAAGGGATTTTGAGAGGATTGAAGATGGTTATTAAAGATTTGGCATATTATCCAAGTAAGTATTCATTTGCTTGTCTTGATTCCTATCGTTTGAGTTGGATTTGATATGGTTTTGATGATGATGATGATGATGTTAATGAAAGATTGAAGTATATATATGTGTGGAATTGGTATTTAGATGATGATAACATGATTAATTGTGAAATAACATGGTTAGATGTGAGGATGATGATGAATTATTGAGATTGTTGAGTAAGGGTTTAGTATAGATGATTTGGGGATTTGAGTAATTGATTCTTGGTGAGGTATATTATGCTTATGATTATGATATATTGAAGTTATTTAAGTGTTAAATAGATGGGTAATTGATGAATATAACCAAGATGTTGATTAAGGGTGATGAAATATGAGTTTTGAAGTGTTGGTGTTTTCATGGATGAAAGTTCGAATTCATGATTTCTGGTCTGACACGACCAGTGACACGGCCGTGTGGTTGGGCGTGTAATCGGTACTGAGTTGGACGTTTGTGACACGACCATTAACACGGCCATGTTACTGAGCGTGTTATAGCTACTGTGAGAAAAAGTAATTGACACGGCCATGAACACGCCCGTGTTGTTGGGCGTGTTAATGTTTCTGTGAGGCAGAATGAGTGACACGTCCAGTGACACGCTCGTGTTACTGAGCGTGTCAAAGCTTCTGTATTGTTGGTTTAGGGCACGATCAGGGACACGCCCGTGTTAATGAGCGTGTCAAGTATTGAGTTTGCCCTAGTTAGTTATTATTCTTATTTTCTTATGAATATAATTATCTTTGGATTAGGTTTTGAGGAGGTT
The DNA here is from genome assembly GCA_947685225.1 of Garcia nutans. Lineage (NCBI taxonomy): Eukaryota > Viridiplantae > Streptophyta > Magnoliopsida > Malpighiales > Euphorbiaceae > Garcia > Garcia nutans. The sequence goes on from CANTUV010000032.1 coordinate 16,924,650, forward strand.
GTGTTGCATTAACTTTAATGTTGAGAATTCTTGGAAGAGGAAAGGTATAGATTGTTGGGAATAGCTCTTGAGGTAAGTACAACTTACAAAGATGCATTCTTTTATATGGTTTTTGAGACTTAAAACAATGTTAAGTAATTTATTATATGGTTAATATAATGTGACTAATGTTTTTAATTGTATAGTGTGAAAGCTATGGTGATCATTCAAAAAGGTATGTGCAATGTAATTTGTTATGATAAATATTATAATGAGGAATTATATTAATGTGTCTTGAGAAATGATGAAATGTGATATCATTATAGTTGGTAATAATGATTGAAATGAAATAAGTGGACATGTTGTCTATGTGTTTAATGAAATTGATTATGTATACTTGAATGATGAAGTGTTGTAATGTGAATTGAGATATGATCTAAATGACATGTGAAGCCATTGTGATTGGCTATGATGATTTAAATGAGATATAAAGCCATGGGGGTTGGCTATAATGATGATAATGAAATGAGAAATGAATTGAGAAAGAAATGTAAAATGATTTTGTGTCTAATATGTTGATTCAAGTTTCAGAGTTCTGAATTTGGCAGGCATGCCTATGAATGTAACAGTCTAGCCGGGTTGAGGATCTCTTCAAATTGAGTTGAATTGAGGTCCAAGAGACTGGGTCTGTTACACTATGAGAAATGTGAAATGATAAATGTGAATTAAAGTAACAGTCTAGCCGGGTTGAGGATCTCCTCGATTAGTCGGGTTGATGGTCCAAGAGACTGGGTCTGTTACAGGTAACAGTCTAGCCGGGTTGAGGATCTCCTCAAGCATGTTGAGTTGATGGTCCAAGAGACTGGGTCTGTTACCCTATCCATGGATAGAGATATATATATGTGTATTGCCTATGGGCTCGATGATTATGATTATAGACCAAAGCAGTAACTCTGAACTTTGAATAACATATTAGTGTCTGTTGGGCCCGAGTCTGTCTTTGTTTTCTAAGTGATATATAAGTGATGAAATAAATGAATAATGAAGTCTATGGTTGTCTTGTTGTAAATGTGATTCATGAATGGTGAATATTAATGAGGGAATTGTGGTTGATGTTATGAATTATGATATGTGATATGTGTATTGATATATTCGTTGTGATTATTAATGATGGAATTGTGGTTGGTGTTTGTTATATATATAATATATGAGAATAGTAGAGATATATGAAAGATGTAATTAAAAAGGGAAACATTGTAACACCCCCATATCCAATGCGCACACACTACAACCACAACTATGTAGCATAAGTGCACCAAATATAGGGATGCTACGGTTTTCTTAACATTTAAAACACTTTAAATGATGTTATCATCTTTATCAATATACATTATAGATAGTAAGTAATCAATTGGTAATATAAACAAAATAGATATATAAATACATTTAGGTATTACACAGCGGAAGTTATAAAATATGTGCATATTTACATATTAAACATATCTTTACAAAATATAAAGAAGTATACATGATTGGCAAGTTTGCTCTGATCTTTAAGCTCCCAAAAATCAAATATTCAAGGTCTACTCTCACTCGGTCTCGTAGAGCTCTCAGGTTCAACTCTATCAACTCTATTACCTGCGCGATTAAACACTATCGCGCTAAGCCAACGGCTTAGTAAGATAATCATGCAAATGATATGACTTAGTGCAATGCAATATCATTTCTCAATCCATATTATACATGTAACATCATATATACAAAACTAACCACATACTTTCACATTACAAAATCACATTTCAATATCTTTCCATATACTTCATTTGTATCCATTTAATCATTCATAATCAACACTAAACAAAGACAAGCATAGTCTCATTATTCAAACATTTCACCATTCAACAATTACATCTAAACAAACACACACATGGGCCCAAAACACACTAATATGCCATTCAATTTTCAGAGTTAATGCTTTGGTTTGTTATCACATTTATCAATATCATATACCCAACTAGGCTTCAAGGATCAAGTTCAACCAAGCTTCAAGGGGAGCAAAGGATGCTAAGCTTCTACCCAACTTGGCTTCAAGAACTAATCCAACCTAGCTTCAAGGGTGGTAACATCTCTATTAGGCTTCAAGGATCCAATCCAACCTAACTTCAAGAGATTGTTACACTTATTAGGCATGCCACCAACAACAAACTCTGAAAATGGAATAACACATTAGCCACACAATTCATTTAGATTTCATTCTCAATTCTCATTATCATTTAGGCAAACATGCCTCATTTATTTCCATTGAATCACATTAGCCAATAACAATGGCTTCACATTTCATTTCACAATATAACACTTCATTATTCAAGTGTATATTTATCTCATCCATGATCACATTATATCTCATATAGCATCATTCATCATAGCCAAACACAATGGCATTGTCTCATATCATGTCTTATTTGAATTATCATTTCATCTTTGATACAACATTTCAATATACATTACTCATGAAACACATTACCATTCAAAGTGCATAACAACATTGCTAAATCTCAATAATGCAATTAGGGCAAAACACAATTGATATGATTCATAGCTTTATGATCTTCCACATTCATTTGATTAGATCATTCTTGTGTTTGAAACATGTTTATAATGTTCATATGTAAGTTTAGAAACAATGGAACCTTTAAAGAATCAAAACAATGTAAAAAGAAACAAAGTAAAAAGCAATATGTAATTCATTTGTAGGACACGCCCAACCACTTGATGGAACACGCCCGTGTCACTAACAACAAAAGAGGCAGTAGCCAATTCAAACAATTGACACGCCCAACCACTTGATGGAACACGCCCGTGTCACTAACAACAAAAGAGGCAGTAGCCAATTCAAACAATTGACACGCCCATCACCTTTGATGGACACGCCCGTGTCTCTCCAATGCATATGGCCGTGTCACCCATCAACACAACCTTAACTAAAACCAACACTTTCTCAATTTCACTCAAACACAATATTCATCATATAACATGTTTCAAGTGAACAAAATCAATGTTCTAACACATTTTCATCACAAGAATTACTTCACAACACAATAATATAACAATTAAACACATATCATCTCAAAACCCTAAAATCAACACTCTTCTCCATCCTTCCAAAACAACATCTCCACCATTTCCAACAACAACCTCTAATTAAACTCATAACTTAAAATCAATTAAACACTTGAAAACACAACACAACACATCTCAAACCCACCAAATCACAAAATCACCAAACCCTTATTCACTTCCAACAAAACTTCCAAATAAACAAAGAAAACAAGAGAATACTTACTTTAGAAGAAGAAATTCCACCAATCCTTTGTCAAAACCTTGGATTGCTTCTTCAATTCACTTCTAGCATCAAGAACACTTATCTTTCCCTTTTGTTAATGGAGAGCCGGCCACTTCATGAAGAAAGAAGAAAATGATGAAGACACAAAGTCAATTTTTGCTTTTAATCTCCACCAAGTATTCTTATCCAAGCAAATACCAAAATGCCCTCAATCATATTACTAACTTTTTGTCTTATCTAAGCCCTTATATGTAATTACACACTTAACACAAAAATATCTTCTTCCACTTAACCAACACTTTGACTCTTCATTTGACCAATTTATATGTTATATATATCATCATATACACAACATATACCATTCTCTCTAAACCCTAAATCTTCTCAATACACATATACACAAGCATTCTCCTCCCAATTTCTTTTCTTATCCCATCATATACATTCAATCCAATATATAACAATAACAACAACAATAACAACAACAACAATATGCAAAACTTCTAGGGCATAAATGAGGATATTACAATTCTCCCCCTCTAAAAAGAAATTTCGTCCTCGAAATTACCTGATATCAAAGCTGAAACAACTGCGGATACTGCTCTTGCATAAATTGCTCACTTTCCCAAGTTGCTTCTTCTTTTCCATGATTCTTCCATAGCACTTTCACCAATGGTACACTCTTGTTCCTCAACTCTTTCACTTCTCGTGCCAAGATAGCAACTGGTTCCTCTTCAAAAGTCAAGTCTGGGCTCACTTCAATAGATTCAAATGGCAACACATGAGATGGATCCGACCAATATCTCCTCAACATAGAAACATGAAACACATTATGAATACGATCCAACTCAGGTGGCAAAGCAAGTTGATACGCCACTGGCCCAACTCTTTCTAACACTTCATACGGCCCAATGAATCGAGGACTCAATTTCCCTTTCCGACCGAACCTCAAAATCTTCTTCCAAGGAGATACTTTCAAAAATACCTTATCTCCAACATTAAACTCTATGTCTCTCCTTTTCAGATCTGCATAAGACTTCTGTCGGTCTGAAGCTACTTTTAATCTGCCTCGAATCAACTTTACTTTCTCTTCCGTTTCTTGAATCAAATCAGGGCCAATTATTTTACCTTCACCAAGTTCACTCCAACAAAGAGGTGTCCTGCACCGTCTACCATACAATGCTTCAAATGGTGCCATACCAATGCTGGATTGGTGACTGTTGTTGTAAGCAAACTCCACAAGCGGTAGAAATCTGTCCCAACTTCCAGAGAAATCGATGACACAGCTCCTTAACATGTCTTCAATAATCTGTATCACCCTCTCTGACTGCCCATCTGTCTGTGGATGAAAAGCAGTATTGAAGTGCAGTCGAGAACCCAAAGCACCATGTAAACTCTTCCAAAATCTTGAAGTAAACCTGGTATCTCGATCAGACACTAAAGAAGTTGGAACACCATGCAGTTTCACAATCTCATGGATATACAGCTCAGCTAACCTCTCCAAAGAGTAATCCATCCGAACCGGAAGGAAATGAGCTGTCTTAGTTAATCTATCCACAATCACCCACATGGCATCATGTTTCCTTTGTGTCAATGGCAATCCAGACACAAAGTCCATTGTCACTCTTTCCCACTTCCATTCAGGCACTGACAACGGCTGAAGCAACCCGGTTGGAACTTGATGCTCTGCTTTAACCTTCTGACAAGTGAGACATTTCGATACAAACCCAGCAATGTCTCTCTTCAACCCAATCCACCAGTAATGTTGTCTTAAATCATGATACATCTTGGTATTACCCGGATGCATAGCAAACATCGACTGATGAGCTTCTTCCAAAATAACCCTTTTTAAATCAGCATCATTGGGTACACACAATCTGCTCTTGAACCAAAGACTCCCATCACTCTTCACAATAAAATCTCTACCTTTTCCACTCTGACAATCTGAAACAATCTTCTGTATCTTCTTATCAGCCAACTGAGCTTCTTTGATCTGATCTAACAAAACCGGTTTCAAATGCAACTGTGCCAACAATGCACCATCATCACAAGATACAAAACTGGCACACAATGCTCTCAACTCAACAAGCAACGAGAGCGAGTAAACTGTCAAACCTGCTAAAGACTTCCTACTCAAGGCATCAGCAACAACATTTGCTTTACCTGGATGATAATCAATCAAACAGTCGTAGTCTTTAATCAATTCCAACCATCTCCTCTGTCGAAGATTAAGTTCTTTCTGGACACCCAAATACTTCAAGCTTTTGTGATCAGTGTAAATAAAACATTTCTCCCCAAACATATAATGGCGCCAAATCTTCAATGCAAACACAATAGCTGCCAACTCCAAATCATGGGTAGGATAGTTAAGCTCATGCGGTTTCAACTGACGAGATGCATAAGCTATAACTTTACCTTCCTGCATAAGAACACACCCCAAACCACTATGTGACGCATCACTGAAAATCACATATGGTTTGCCTTCTATAGGTAAAGTAAGAACAGGCGCTTGAGTTAACATTTCTCTCAACTGCTCAAAGTTAGCTTGACACTGATCAGTCCACACAAATCTCACTCCCTTACGAAGCAATCTGGTGAGTGGAGTAGCTATCAAAGAAAACCCTTTCACAAACCTCCGGTAATAGCCTGCCAAACCCAGAAAACTTCTAACCTCTGTCACTGACTTGGGTGGACTCCAATTCAAAATGGCTTCAACTTTGCTCGGATCAACTCTAATGCCTTCTGCTGAAACTATATGTCCGAGAAAAGCTACTTGATCCAACCAGAACTCACACTTCGACAACTTGGCAAACAACTGCTTCTCTCTCAAAATTTGCAACACAATCCGCAGATGCTTATCATGTTCCTCTTCATTCCGCGAATACACCAGAATGTCATCGATGAAGACCACTACAAACTGATCCAAATAGGGCCTAAACACCCTATTCATCAAATCCATAAAAGCTGCAGGTGCATTCGTCAGACCAAAAGGCATAACTAAAAACTCATAATGCCCATACCTGGTCCGAAAAGCTGTCTTCCGAACATCCTCAGCTCTGACTCTTAGCTGATGGTACCCAGATCTCAGATCAATTTTAGAAAACACAGCTGCACCCTTCAACTGATAAAAGAGATCATCAATTCTAGGCAAAGGATATTTATTTTTAATAGTCACCTTATTCAATTGCCTATATTCGATACACAACCTCATGGTACCATCTTTCTTCTTCACAAATAGCACAGGAGCTCCCCAAGGAGAAACACTGGGGCGAATAAATCCTTTGTCCAATAACTCCTGTAATTGTACTTTCAACTCCCTTAATTCTGCTGGTGCCATTCTGTAAGGAGTAATCGAGATAGGAGTGGTACCAGGCAACAATTCGATACCAAACTCCACCTCTCTCTCAGGAGGCAATCCTGGCAACTCATCTGGAAAAACATCCGGAAACTCAGCAACTGTGGCAATGCTATCAATGGGAGAACCCTTCACTCTAGTATCCACCACATGAGCAAGATAGGCTTCACACCCCTTCCTAATCAATCTCCTAGCTGCAACAGCTGAAACAAATAGGGAGGCTAGCTGTTCCTGCTCATTAGATACTAACACTTCTCTACCATCAACAGTCCTCAAAGAAACAATTTTCTTTTTACAATCCACCACAGCTCCATGCCGAGATAGCCAATCCATTCCTAAGATCACATCATATTCCTTAAATGGCATCTCAATCAAGTCTCCAAGGAACTCCTCACCTTGCACCCTTACTGCACTATCTCGGTGCACCTTACTCACAACCACACTATGCCCTAACGGATTTGTCACTAACACATCAAATCCTAGGGACTCAGCATGCACATCAAAAACAGGCAAAATAGATGCACTAATATAAGAATGGGTGGAACCCGGATCAATCAAAGCAAGTACTGGAGTATCAAATAAAGAAAAAGTACCAGCTATGACTGTCGATGCATCAGGCTGCCTCTGCATCACATAAATCCTCTGAGAAGATCCCACCTCCTCTGGTCTATTCTCTCTGGATGCAGAACCTCCTCTGGAACTGAACCCAACTCTGCCTCCTCTGCCAAAGCCCCTGCTTCCTCGACCTCCCCTCACACTGGGCCGAGAAGCTGCAGTATCAACTGACACCTGCTCTTGCCTCTCAGGGCAATCTCTCACAAAGTGATCAGGTGACCCACACCTAAAACAAACTCCCGCTACCCCTGCTTTCCAACAAGGACCACCATGTGGCCTCCCACAATGAATGCAGATGGGGTAAGTAGATCTCTGAGTCATTGGAGTTGGAGCACTAGCCACTGAAGCTGCAGGTCTAAATCTCTGCCTCTGAGACTGCACTGACCTACCAGTAGGCCTCTGACTCCTACCAACCCGAGGAATAAAACTCCCCTTTCCTCTCTTCGCAGAAGAAGACCCTGCCTCGAACTGGGGCCTCCTAACTCTAGTCTCTTCCTCTGAAGCAGCTGCAATAACTTGAGCTCTCTCCACACTGCGAGCTGCTGCCACAAGCTGGGAAAAATCAGTATATCTTGAACCAGCCACATGACACATAAGAGAAGGCCGCAATCCCTCCTCAAATCTCCTGCATCTATCAATCTCATCAACTATAATTCCCCCAGCAAACTCACTCAACCGGATAAATTCAACCTCATACTCTGTCACGGTCCGGTGATTCTGCCTCAAATCTAAAAACTCTCTTTTCTTCCCATCTTTATACTCCCTTGGAGTATACTTCAATTCAAATTCTCTCAAAAAGTCAGCATATGACAAAGTTGGTGGATCATCCATAGAATGGGGCACTGTTTTCCACCAACTATATGCATCCTTTTGTAGCAAAGATCTTGCATAGTCAAACTTTTCCTCAGGGGTGGCTTGCAACTGAACAAATACCCTCTGAACTCTATCAAGCCACTGTTCTGCCACAGCTGGATCAACTGTACCAAAGAAATCCTCTGCTCCATATTTCCTTAGCTTATCATAGTGCCTCACTGATACTGAAGACTGAGGGGGTGATGGCTGTGGTTGCACAGGTGCTTGTCTCATAGCTTCCATCATATGCCTAAACCAAGCTGGCGGAACCTCATCACCTACTGGTCTACCCGACACCGAAGCAGGTGCCTCCTCAACACTATCAACCCTAGCTCCATCATCAGGAGCAACGCTCTCCTCACTACCCTCAACTGACTGTCTCAAATGAGGATCCATCAACACCTAACACTGCAAACACAAAAGGACACACTTTATTAAAGATCAGAGATTGCCAATCCCAAATATGTATTTTTATTCAAAAACCACTTTTTAAAATCAAAATATTTTTATTTTTTTTTATTACATTTTACCTAGGTTGAGAATCTCAAACCTAGGCTCTGATACCAAAACAATTGTAACACCCCCATATCCAATGCGCACACACTACAACCACAACTATGTAGCATAAGTGCACCAAATATAGGGATGCTACGGTTTTCTTAACATTTAAAACACTTTAAATGATGTTATCATCTTTATCAATATACATTATAGATAGTAAGTAATCAATTGGTAATATAAACAAAATAGATATATAAATACATTTAGGTATTACACAGCGGAAGTTATAAAATATATGCATATTTACATATTAAACATATCTTTACAAAATATAAAGAAGTATACATGATTGGCAAGTTTGCTCTGATCTTTAAGCTCCCAAAAATCAAATCTTCAAGGTCTACTCTCACTCGGTCTCGTAGAGCTCTCAGGTTCAACTCTATCAACTCTATTACCTGCGCGATTAAACACTATCGCGCTAAGCCAACGGCTTAGTAAGATAATCATGCAAATGATATGACTTAGTGCAATGCAATGTCATTTCTCAATCCATATTATACATGTAACATCATATATACAAAACTAACCACATACTTTCACATTACAAAATCACATTTCAATATCTTTCCATATACTTCATTTGTATCCATTTAATCATTCATAATCAACACTAAACAAAGACAAGCATAGTCTCATTATTCAAACATTTCACCATTCAACAATTACATCTAAACAAACACACACATGGGCCCAAAACACACTAATATGCCATTCAATTTTCAGAGTTAATGCTTTGGTTTGTTATCACATTTATCAATATCATATACCCAACTAGGCTTCAAGGATCAAGTTCAACCAAGCTTCAAGGGGAGCAAAGCATGCTAAGCTTCTACCCAACTTGGCTTCAAGAACTAATCCAACCTAGCTTCAAGGGTGGTAACATCTCTATTAGGCTTCAAGGATCCAATCCAACCTAACTTCAAGAGATTGTTACACTTATTAGGCATGCCACCAACAACAAACTCTGAAAATGGAATAACACATTAGCCACACAATTCATTTAGATTTCATTCTCAATTCTCATTATCATTTAGGCAAACATGCCTCATTTATTTCCATTGAATCACATTAGCCAATAACAATGGCTTCACATTTCATTTCACAATATAACACTTCATTATTCAAGTGTATATTTATCTCATCCATGATCACATTATATCTCATATAGCATCATTCATCATAGCCAAACACAATGGCATTGTCTCATATCATGTCTTATTTGAATTATCATTTCATCTTTGATACAACATTTCAATATACATTACTCATGAAACACATTACCATTCAAAGTGCATAACAACATTGCTAAATCTCAATAATGCAATTAGGGCAAAACACAATTGATATGATTCATAGCTTTATGATCTTCCACATTCATTTGATTAGATCATTCTTGTGTTTGAAACATGTTTATAATGTTCATATGTAAGTTTAGAAACAATGGAACCTTTAAAGAATCAAAACAATGTAAAAAGAAACAAAGTAAAAAGCAATATGTAATTCATTTGTAGGACACGCCCAACCACTTGATGGAACACGCCCGTGTCACTAACAACAAAAGAGGCAGTAGCCAATTCAAACAATTGACACGCCCAACCACTTGATGGAACACGCCCGTGTCACTAACAACAAAAGAGGCAGTAGCCAATTCAAACAATTGACACGCCCATCACCTTTGATGGACACGCCCGTGTCTCTCCAATGCATATGGCCGTGTCACCCATCAACACAACCTTAACTAAAACCAACACTTTCTCAATTTCACTCAAACACAATATTCATCATATAACATGTTTCAAGTGAACAAAATCAATGTTCTAACACATTTTCATCACAAGAATTACTTCACAACACAATAATATAACAATTAAACACATATCATCTCAAAACCCTAAAATCAACACTCTTCTCCATCCTTCCAAAACAACATCTCCACCATTTCCAACAACAACCTCTAATTAAACTCATAACTTAAAATCAATTAAACACTTGAAAACACAACACAACACATCTCAAACCCACCAAATCACAAAATCACCAAACCCTTATTCACTTCCAACAAAACTTCCAAATAAACAAAGAAAACAAGAGAATACTTACTTTAGAAGAAGAAATTCCACCAATCCTTTGTCAAAACCTTGGATTGCTTCTTCAATTCACTTCTAGCATCAAGAACACTTATCTTTCCCTTTTGTTAATGGAGAGCCGGCCACTTCATGAAGAAAGAAGAAAATGATGAAGACACAAAGTCAATTTTTGCTTTTAATCTCCACCAAGTATTCTTATCCAAGCAAATACCAAAATGCCCTCAATCATATTACTAACTTTTTGTCTTATCTAAGCCCTTATATGTAATTACACACTTAACACAAAAATATCTTCTTCCACTTAACCAACACTTTGACTCTTCATTTGACCAATTTATATGTTATATATATCATCATATACACAACATATACCATTCTCTCTAAACCCTAAATCTTCTCAATACACATATACACAAGCATTCTCCTCCCAATTTCTTTTCTTATCCCATCATATACATTCAATCCAATATATAACAATAACAACAACAATAACAACAACAACAATATGCAAAACTTCTGGGCATAAATGAGGATATTACAAACATGATATGCAACTAATGGTATATGGAATTGATATATCATTATATGTCATTAATTCTATAATGTATATTTATATCATATATATTTGTACTACTAAGCTCTCGGGCTTAGCGCGGATGTTTAATCGCGCAGGTGAGTAGATGGTAGATATGAAGTCTTTCTCTATGCCTCGAGTAAAGTAAGAGTTTGCCGAGACCAACTAGAGGGTGATGCATACATGTAAAATTTTAATTATGCAGTATTTCTGACATAAATGTATTCATATGTATAAATGAATTTTGATAAAGATAAGATTACTATATACTTTTAAGATCATTAAAAGTATGATGATTTGGTAAATGCTCTTTTTATTAATGCAATATGGTTAGGACTCAATATAAGGACTTAATTTGTAATGATAAGTGACATCCTTATACTTTGTATACGTACTGTATGTATACCTAGTATATCTATAGTATTTATATAGAGTATTGGGGTGTTACAAAATAACTAATTTCTATTTACTTATCCACTTCCTTGATTATTTCAACACAAATTCTCATACTATTAATCACATTACTCAATTCATAATACTTTCATATGCAATACTAGTCATTTCACTTAGCTCATGCATTGCATATACAGTTAACTATCAATATCCCAATAATCTATATCAAATTTGACTAAAACTTTATCTTTTCAACTTACTATTTCACTTAAGCTTCAACTCGCCAAACTCATCTTCTTTTTTTTTTTTATATCAACTTATTTTCTTACTTAACCAATATCATCTTTTTTTTCCTTTAAACACAACCTTAACTGTATACACATCCCAACTTTACATAATCACACTTTGTCTCTACTAAACAACTCATTCAACATTCCACCATACTCTCCTCATTTAAATAACATAACTTTCAATTTTAACAATTCGATATCATTTCCACTGTCTAGCAAATTCAACATTAACAAAACCAACATAAACTTTATTATAAAGAGGTTCAAAGTATAGAAGAAAAAGTACATACTCTTATCTTGATTTGATTTTCAACTCATTTTCAAATTTATTCTCCTTTTCATTTCTTTATGTTTCAATTCATATTATGTCCTACATAATATTGCTCATAAACATCAACATTACATTCCATGTTGCACACAACATGACATTTTTCATATGCATCATCAATATACATATATCACATTATATTTCACAATTAGTTTCTCATAATCAATTAGGCACTATGCCTCAATTATAATTCATTTCCAACATCATTGTCAACAATCATAATTTCTCATCACATCAAAATAGTATACACATATATCGTCAACTATATTGAACATCTCATATAACACAAATATTCTATAATTCATATAATGCCACATCCGAGACCAACCTAGGTGTCAATGCATAATGTATTACAAATTTCATTTCAAAACTTTTCCTTTTTACTTTTATTTAAACTTTTCAAAACTTTTTTTTTCTCACTTAGGCCGAGAATCTCGAACCTAAGCTCTGATACCAAAATAATTGTAACACCCCGATACCCTATATAAGTACTATACGTATACCTAGTATACATACAGTAAATATATAAAGTATAAGGATGTCACTTTTCGTTACCTTTTAAAAACTTGTAACAGAGTTCAAACCATAATACATTAATTTAAATAACATTTACAAAATCATTATCTTTATCAAAACTTCATTTATACATATAAATACTCTCTCGTCAGAAATACATCATAATTAAAAATTTATACATGTATGCATTACCCTCTAGTTGGTCTCGACAAACTTTACTCTTCTTGTGGCATAATAAAAGACTTCATATCTTCCATCTATATACCTGCGCGAATAAACACCCGCGCTAAGCCCGAGAGCTTAGTAGTCCAACTATAAAGATATAAACATATAGTATAGAAGTATTGACATATAATGATACATCAATTCAATATATAATTAGTTCTTATCATATCTTCTTTTCTTTTTATTTTCATCTTTAATATATCATAGCTAATTTCATATATGATGTACATATATACATAATATTATCACCAACCCCAATGCATCACCAATACTCAAAACCAATATATTAATACCCCTACATTATATATACCATACCAATCATTATTGCAATACACACTTTACATATCATACAAATCATAAATCACATTTCCAATAAAGACAACCTTTATCATCAACCACAATTCATTTACATATTACACTTAATAACATTATATTATTCACAATTCACCAAGCATAATTCAGTATTAATACTCACAATCAATATTTCAATACTTGCATTTCACATTGACAATAAAGACAGACTCGGGCCCAAAACACTAATATGTTATTCAAAGTTCAGAGTTACTGCTTTGGTCTATAATCATAATTATCAAGCCCGTAGGCATCATATATCAATATCTCTATCCATGGATAGCGTAACAGACCCAGTCTCTTGGATCATCAACTCGGCTAAACTCGAGGTGATCCTCAACCTGGCAAGACTGTTACCAATCATATATCTCATAATCACAATTTCTCATAGTGTAACAGACCCAGTCTCTTGGATCTCAATTCAACTCAAAATGAAGAGATCCTCAACCCGGCAAGACTGTTACCTTTTTCATTTTATAGGCATGCCTCCAAACCCAGAACTCTGAAATCGAATAACACATTAGTTACACAATTCATTTATTATTTCATTATCAATCTCATCATCAATTAGGCAAACATGCCTTATCTCTTTCAATTGAATCATCATAGCCAATCACAATGGCTTCATATCATATCATATCTCAATCCATATGATACATATGGCATCATTGATATCACATTTCAAAGTATATTATTCATATAATACATTGCCATACACAAGATTCACAATGCATATAACATAACATTTTCTCACTTCTCAAAACACATTAACATCATTCATTACTAGAGCATTTATCACAACAAATTGCACATACCTTAAGAATGATCCTCATTTCTTCCTACCTTTCCCATTTCATATTTCATCCTTTATATATATCTATATATATATAGCAATTTACATTCTTCATTTACATTCACAATATAATAGCTTATTTAACACTTTCATCCCAATGTGTTAATGTTCAAAGACATATAAGGATATACAATCAAATAGAGTTTATGCTTACCTTGTTAATGATCTTCACATCCTTCACATCATTCAATCATCACCTTAGTCCAATTATATTAACAATATAATAGATCACTTAACACATTTGCAAACAAATGTGTTAAGCCTCAAATTATGTAATTAAATACAATCATATGTATTGGTACTTACCTCAAGAACTATTCCCATTCCTCTATACATTTCCTCTTCCAAGAATTCTCAACATTTAGGTTAATGCAACACAATCTCTTCAAAACCTAATCCAAAGATCATTATTTATAGGTTTAGAATCATCCACATACATTTGTTTAGGTCATTCTTTGATTACAAAGTACTTAGGGTGTATATAAAATGTTTAGGAGCACAAGACTTTTGAAGAATCAAACAATGCATGAAGAACCAAAACCATCACAGTAGCAAACACACCCAAGGGACACGGCCAAGCTTGTGGCCGTGTCTCTCAAAACCAAAACTTCCCGAGGCAGACACGGGCAAGGACACGGCCGTGTCTCTCAACACAACTCAGGCAGTGGCAAACACACTCAAGGGACACGGCCAAGCCAGTGGCCGTGTCACCCCAAAACATAACCAACACGGCCAAAATCCCTCCAACTTGGCCGTGTCACCCAAATTTCTCAAGTCTTGGCCGTGTTTCTCATCGATTCTAGCCGTGTCACTCAAGAACACAACCCTAATCAAAACCAACACTCTTCCAAATGCATTTTCACACCCTTTGCACAACAATAACTTCATTCAATTTGTTCTAATCAATGTTATTAACACATATCTTACATATTCATCACATTAACCACTTAAACAACACATAAACATTACATTAAAACATTCACCAATACCAAACCTTAAAACCAACTTCCCACTTGATCTTCCACAATCAACCTTCACATATCTTACCATATTCACAACCAAACCAACACCAATTCCATCTTTTAACTTACAATCACTTTAAACACTTATAAACACATATCAAACACACCAAATCATCACATCAATAAATCACAATTTCTTTTAGACACAACTTCAAAATTGACAAAGGAAAACAAGAGAAGTCTTACCTTAGATAAAGAAATTTCACAAATCTCTAACCAATCCCTTTGATTGCCTCTTCAATTTGGTTCTAGCTTCAAGAACACCTCTCTTGCTCTCTCTTTTCTTCAATGGCCGGCACACACATGAGAAGAGAAGAAGAATGAATACAAATCAACCATTTCTTCTTCTTTAAATCTCCACCACCCAATTTAACAAAACAATTACCAACATGCCCTCATCCATTTAATTAACCTTTTGTCTCATATGTGCCCATTATAGTCATTACACATGTCACACAAAAATATCCTCTTGCATTGACTCCACCTTTGACTTATGTATATGTTAATTATACAACCATATAAACAACATATACACTTCTCTCTACACCCTCTTTTCTTTCCCAAAACACAAATACATAACCATTCTCTTCTCAATTTCTTTTCTCTTGCAATTTGACACATATATATTCAATCCAATTTATAACAACAACAACAATAACATAATCAAAACTTCTAAGGTATACATGAGGATATTACATATACAAATTTAATATTTATCACTTTTCTTTGACTATTATCATTCTCATTCTTTTAACATAACTTAAGTTATTCATTAACTTCAATAAATATATATACACTCTACTTATAATATTATTTCACAAAGATCTTAATCACATTTCCAGTGTGATATCTCTCTCACATTTGTTTTTAAATACCTTTAACATATCTTTCATATTCATTTTCATTCTTTCCAATTAAATTACTTAAAGTAGCTCATTCTCATCTGCTCAATTCGTTTTCTTTTATTTCAAACCAAATTTTCCTACTATCAATCACATCACCCAATTCATAATACTTTCATGGGCACTAATATTCATTTCATATATCTCATGTATTGAATACATTAAACTATCAATATCTAAATGATCTTTATCCACATTCCATTAAAACTATAAATTTTCAACTTACTAATTTACTTGAACTTCAATTTATTCATCTCATTCTCTTAATATCAACTTTAAAAACATCTTATATGTATATATCACAAAGCAACATCAAAACATATAAGTTTCATAATTATTAAGCTCATTTCAAAAATCTAAATGTTACATATTACCATCATTAACATGAGCTTTCACAATCTTCAAACATATCACATTTCTAACATTGAAATCACCATGTTTGCATTAAAATAACAATACAAACAACACCAATATATCTTCATACTTAACCAATATCATCTCTTTTTCTTTTAATCAAAACCTTAACTTTACATGTCCACACCTTAAATTATCACACTTAGTCTATACCAATCAACTCATTCCATATTTCACCGTACTTTTTTCATTTAAATAACATATTTTTCCATATTACCCATCCAACAATATTTCCTCTTTCTAGAAATCCAAACATAAAGTTTATTAGAAAGAGATTCAAATAATAGAGGAAAGATTACATACTTTAATCTTAATTTTGTTTTTAACTCATTTCCAACTTTATTCTTCTAGCCATTTCTTTATATGTCAAACACATGTCAATAATCAAACTTTTTACTTATAAATTCCATATCATTCCTTTCTATTACAATCACCTTTCAATTATCAACATTTCAAAATTTTCTTTCATATAAAACCTCATTTACGCACTATCATCTATCTCATGTAATTCAGATACATCACAAAATCACATAATGCCACGTTCGAGACCAACCTAGGTGTGAATGCATATGCATGTATTACCAATTGCATTTCAAAACTCTTCTTTTTAATTCTATTTAAACTCTTCAAAAATTTTCTTTTAAATTTCACTTAGGCCGAGAATCTCGAACCTAAGCTCTGATACCAAAATAATTATAACACCCCGATACTCTATATAAGTACCATACATATACCTAATATACATACAGTAAGTATATAAAGTATAGGAATGTCACTATTCAAAATCCATTAAACATCTTTGCCTTTACCAAAAATTTAAGTTATAAATTTAGATACAATCTTATTAAAATAAAAGCATGATTAACTTGTACATGAATGCATCACCTTCTAGTTGGTCTCTAACTACACTTGCCCTCTTCGTGACATAGCGGTTTGACTACAGCTCCATCACCTTTTCACCTGCGCGATCAACATAACCGCGCTAAGCTCGAAAGCTTAGAAGTACAAATAAATATTAAAATATACTTTACAAAAGAATCATACCTCATATTTTTATCATCATGTTTTATTGTTCTCTTATCCCGTTTTGCCTTTCTCAATGCATTCTTCATATATTCCCACTAATCTCATAAATTATACACATATTTACATAGAACATTCACAAAATGATACTTACCATTTCTATCTCATATACATATTACATGTCATATTATACTTTCAGAATCACATATTTCAACATAGCTTCTCAAACCATATCTCTTTTCAATAATTTATTTATGCAATATTATCATGCCATACTTTATAACATTACATCTCATTACACCATTCAATTTAATCATTATCCAAAATTCAACCTTCATGAATCACAATCCATCACTAATACTCACAATCAATATATCAATACACACATTACATATCATACTTCATAACATTATTTTATTCACGATTCACCAATCATAAATCACATATCCAACAAAAGCACCCATAGATCTCATTACTCATTTATTTCAACATTTGTATATCACATTGAAAACAAAGACAGACTCGGGCCCAAAAGACACTAATATGCCATTCAACTTTCAGAGTTAATGTTTTGGTTCAATTATCACATTTATTATTATCCCAACTAGGCTTCAAGGATTTAGGTTCAACCAAGCTTCAAGGGGAACAAAGCATGCTGAGTATCAACCCAACTTGGCTTCAAGAACCAATCCAACCTAGCTTCAAGGGTTGTAACATCACAATTAGGCTTCAAGGGCTAGACCCAACCAAGCTTCAAGGGGAGTAAAACATGTTAAACTTCAACCCAACTTGGCTTTAAGGATCAAGTCCAACCTAACTTCAAGAGATTGTTACTAATATTAGGCATGCCACCAACAACAAACTCTGAAAATGGAATAACACATTAGCCACACAATTCATTTATCAATTTCATTCTCAATTGAATTATCATAGTCAATCACAATGGCTTCACATCACATTTGAGTTATCATAGCCAATCACAATGGCTTCACATCACATTTGAGTTATCATAGCCAATCACAATGGCATCATATCATATCATGTCTCAAATCATATTATAATATTTCATTATTCAATTATACATAATCAATTATCTCATCATATCCTTCACATTATACATATAGCATCATTGATATAACATTGCAAAGTACATTATTCGTATAACACATTACAATTCACCAGATTTACAATGCATAAAACATAACATTGTTCATATAGTATTATATGCATCATCATTGATATACACATATATAATTTACCTTATTCTTAGATTTAGAATCCTCAATATACATTTGTTTAGGTCATCTTTGTTTTAAGTATATTTAAAGTGTAGATACAAAAAGACCTTTGGAGGATCCAACAATGTAAGAATAGTCAAGAATAAATATCAAGAACTAACACATTCAAGGGACACGGCCAAGCTTGTGGCCGTGTCTCTCAACCAAAAGCTCCAACACGGCCAAGACTTCCCTGGCTTGGCCGTGTCTCTCAACCAAAATAGGCAGTAGCAGACACACTCAAGGGACACGGCCAAGCTTGTCGCCGTGTCTCTCAACACAAATCCACAGTACCAGACACGGGCAAGGGACACGGCCAAGACAGTGACCGTGTCTCTCCAAAAATCATCCAACACGGCTAAGTTTCATCTAACTTGGCCGTGTCTCCCATAACTTGGCCGTGTCTTTCAACAATTTAAAAACCAAACACTTCAAAATTCATACCACAACCCCCTTAATCAACATCTTTGTTTATATCTATCAATTACCTATCACTTTAACACTTATATAACTTCAATCTTTCATTATCCTCATCTCACACACCAACCATATCAAACATAACCTCAATCAAGAGAAATCAAGAAAAGAAGATGAAAACTTATATATATATATATAATCAATAAAATCAACTCAAGAAATGAATACTTACATGAATATCTTGCCAAATCTTCAAACTCCATCTTCAATCTTCTTAAAACCCTTAAGAAATTTGATGCGAAGATCAACAAAATCACATCTCTATCTGTCTGTCTGTCTCTCTCTCTCTCTCTCTCTCTCTCTCGACCACGAAGAAGAAGAAGAAGAAGAATGAAAGAATTTTTTCCTCTTTTCTTTTTGTTCTTAACTTAAATATATATATATAATAATAATATAATTAATTATTTCTAAAATATCTTCCACCACACACCTTTCACTCTCTTTAACTTTCCTTTTCTCTTTCTTTTATTATTATTATTATTATTATTATTATTATTATTATTATTATTATTATTATTATTATTATTATCAATCAATTATATATATACTTACTTTTCCTACACCACTTTATACATTAAATCCAAATACAACAATAACTCCAAAACTTTTAAGGTATACTTTGGGATATTACATTGTATATATGAAAGTATAAATAACATATACACAAGTCAAATGGATGGTCAAAGGAAGAGGATATTTATTTTGTTATGTGTGAAATTACTAAAAAGGGCATGCTAAATAAAAGGAAGTTTAATTATATTGAAGAGGGTAGTTTGGTAATTTTCTTTTGAAAATGCATGGTGGAGGTTTAAAGAGAAGAGAAATTTCACTTTTCTTCATTTCTTCTTCTTTCCTTCTCCATTGTTGGCCGGCCACTCAAACAAGAGAGAGAGCAAGAGTGAGTTGATGTTTAAAGCTCAAAATTGAAGGAGTTTTCAAGAGATTAAGTGGAAATCCAAGAAGTTTCATTATTTTGGTAAGTTCTCTTTCTTGATTTCTTTTGTTATTTGAAGTTGTGTAAAAGTTTGGTTGTTGATATTTGAAAATAAGGTTGTGTGAATTGTAATATGTTGGAATATGTTTGATTTAATTGATTGTAGTGTTGGTTTTGGTTTGAGGATGATAAGTTAAGTGGATGTTGGTATTGAAAGAGTAAGAGTGTTGTTGGTTTTAGGGTTTTGAAGTGGTAAGTGGTGTTTAACTTGAGTTTGATTAATTATTTTCATAGATTTTCATGTTGTTGATGTTTGTTGGAGTTGTAAGCCTAGAATATGTGAATTTGGTGGAAGGCAGTAGCATTCTGGATGCCACGCCCGTGGCCCTTTGGTGCCATGACCGTGGCCATTTGTAGCCATGGCCGTGGAGGTGTGGAGCAAGGGAGGCAGAACCATAATCTAACCCACGCCCGTGGGGGTTGGGGTGGCCATGGCCGTGGGCTATAATGTGTGATGTTGGATTATTATTTGTGATCTAAAGGTCTAAGATGAGGTTAACAAGTGATAAATTGTATTGGAATTTATGTATTGTATCATTTTGGACTAGGTTTTGGAAGAAGGTGATTTGCCATAATTTGAGAAGTAAAGAGTTCTTGGAAAAAGGAAGTGTATAGAGTTGTTTAAGTGGTGCTTAAGGTAAGTACAAACTACATTATTGCATACATTCATATGATGTTGAAGCTTAACATACATTTGATGGTAAATGTGTTAAGAATTCTAATGCATTGTTGATGCATACTAATAATGTATTGTTTGGTATAATGTGTATGTTGTGGTGAGTATGAAAAAGGTGTGTTAAGGTCATTTGTTGTATACCTACTTTATTGATGCATATGAATAATGTTATGTTGTGTACAATGTGAGACATAATGTGAACATTGATGATGCATATGAATTACCTTAATGTAAATTGGGTCATAAAGAGATGTGAAATTGATATTGTATATTATAATGATGAAAATGAAATGAGAAATGTGTAATATCCCAAAATGTACCCTAGAAGTTTTGGTATTATTGTTAAAATTGGATTTAAAGTATATGTTTCTGTGGAAAGAGAAAAGAATTGTATATAGAGTGTATATGTTGTGTATATGAAAATATATGCAACATATACACAAGTCAAGTCAAAGGAAGTTAGTGGAAGAAGATATTTATGTGTTTGAATTTAATAATTAATTAATAAGGAAATTAATTGAGTGGAAGAGATTGGATGGATTATTTTAATATTATAATTACTTGGATGAGAGGGTTTTAAGGAAAAGTTTGACTTTATGTCTTCTCTTTCTTCTTTCTTTCTTTCCTTGTCGTGACACTCCTTCTTCTCCTTCCTTTGCTTTGTTTTGGCCGGCTAACAAAGAGACAAGAGAACAAGGGAGAGATTTGAACTTCTAAACTCAAGATCTAAGGAAGCTTTCAAGAGATCAAGTTGAAAAGTTAAGAGTTTCTTCATCCTTGGTAAGTTCTTCACTTGATTCTTTGATTTCTTTGAGTTTTTGAGTTGAGTTTGTGAATGGTATGTGAATATGTTTGATTAAGATGGGTTTAAGAGTGTTTGGGTAAACTGATTTCTGGTTTTGGGGATGGATTGAAGGAAAGAGTAAGTTGTTGGAAGTGAATGTATTGTGATTGTGTTTTAGGATTGTGATGATGATTTTGATTTGAGTTGGAAGTATGTTTTTAGTTGTTTTGGTGTTTTTGTAAGTTTGTTATGGTTTTTGGGTATGTTGAGCTAAGTTTGGTTGAAGTGGATTTTGGTAAAAGGAAGTGTTTTGTTGGTTGTGTTGTTGTTTTGGCCGGAATCTGGGTTTTTGGCCTGACACGCCCATGGGCACGACCAGGATTTTTGGGCGTGTCGATGGTTAAGTGTTTTGGATGGATGGCACGTGCAGTGACAAGCCCATGTCACTGAGCGTGTCATAGCTTCTGGGTGGCAGTAGGATTGACACGGCCAGTAACACGCCCGTGTTATTGAACGTGTCATAGCCACTGTGTTTTTGGGGAATTGAAACGGCCATGAGCACGCTCATGTTGTTGGACGTGTCAATGTTTCTGAGAGGCAGATTGTATTACACGCCCAGTGACACGCCCATGTTGTTGAGCGTGTAAAAGCTTCTGTGTTGTGGAGTTAGGGCACGGTCAAGGACACGCCCGTGTTGGTGAGCGTGTCATGTTTAGAGTTTTCCCTAATTGGTTCTTAGCCTTATGATCTTATGTGGGTTTCATCTTCCTTTTGGAATAGATTGTGAAGAAGGTGAATTACCCTAATTCAAGTGGTGAAAGATTCTTGGAAGAAGAAGTGTTTAGAGTTGTGTGGGTTGCTTTTGAGGTAAGTACATACCTTGCATTGTTGCATACATTTATGTGGTAATGGAACTTACACATTTGGATATGAATGTACTAAGAGATCTTATTGCATTGTTGATATATATATATGAATAATGTTAATCTTGTGAAATGTAATGTATCATATGCATATTGATGATGATATGATCAATTGTATTGATGTGATGAGAAGCCATGATTGTTGGCAATGATGATGTAAATGAATTACAATTGAGGCATGGTTGCCTATTTTGAATATGAGAATGAAATGAGAATGAAAAGATTTTGTGTAAAATGTGTTATTCAACCTTCAGAGTTCTGATTTTGGCAGGCATGCCTATGAATTGTAGTAACAGTCTAGCCGGGTTGAGGATCTCCTTGGTTTATCCAGGTTGATGGTCCAAGAGACTGGGTCTGTTACTCGTTAAATGTGATAAATGTGAAATGTGAATTTTAGTAACAGTCTAGCCGGGTTGAGGATCTCCTTGGTTTATCCAGGTTGATGGTCCAAGAGACTGGGTCTGTTACAAGTAACAGTCTAGCTGGGTTGAGGATCTCCTCGAGTTTAGCCGAGTTGATGGTCCAAGAGACTGGGTCTATTACGTTATCCATGGATAGAGATATTTATATATGATGCCTACGGGCTTGATGATTATGATTATAGACCAAAGCAGTAACTCTGAACTTTGAATAACAAATTAGTGTCTTGTGGGCCCATAGGTGTCTTCGTTGAATGAGTATAATGGATGATGATATAATTATTGAAATGTTGAAATGTAACATTTATAAGTATGATCTTTATTGGTTGAATGCATAACATTGATATTGACATTGCATAATATCATTATGGTTTGTACTACTGAGTTGTTGGCTCAGCGCGATTGTGGTTCATCGCGCAGGTGGTAGGATTGATAGGGTTGAGACGGAGGATTCATCTAGACCCATTTGAGTTTATACTTGAAGAGTTGGACTAGAGCTTAAAGATCAGAGAGTCAAGCTGCCAATCATGTATATATTCTATGTTTTGTAGATTTTGATTTTTATGTATTTGAACTTGTAAAAGTTTGTAATAACTTCCGCTGCGGTTTATTAAACGTTTTATTTATTGTGTCTTATGAATTTCTTTTAAATGTTTGAGATTTGTTTTCACTTATTTTAAAGATATGATTTGGGTATTTTTAAACTGTGGCATTTTCTATATTAAGTATACGCATATTACGATCGTATAAGCATGCGGACCCAGTGAGCTGGGCAACCGAACTTGGACTACCGACCTGGTTGGGGGAAGGTTCGATATAGTCAGTACTACGTACCTATCTGCCTCTTGCGGAACCATGTGGACCCAGTGAGTTGGGCAACCAAACTTGGACTACCGACCTGGTTGGGGGAACGTTCGTTACTGATAGTTTTATACGTGCCTATCTGCCTCCTGCGGACCTCTGGGATTGGCAGTGGCCTGAGGCCAAGTGGGCAACCGACCTGGTTGGGGGAAGGTTCGTATATGAAGCCATGGTTGTTGGCTATAATGATGATTTAATTATTGAAATAATGAAACGTATATAAGTATGATCTTTATTAGTTTAATGCATGACATGGATATTGACATTGCATAATATTATTATGGTTTGTACTACTGAGTTGTTGGCTCAGCGCGATTGTGGTTCATCGCGCAGGTGATAGAGTTGATAGGGTTGAGACGGAGGATTCTTCTAGACCTAGTTGAGTTTATGCATGACATGAAATATACTCCGAGGGAGTATAAAGATATGAAGAAGATGGAATTCCTGACTTTGAACCAAGACCACCGGACTGTAACAGAATATGAGTTAGAGTTCATCCGGTTGAGCCATTATGCCGGGGGGATTATCTCTGACGAGATTGACTGGTGTAGAAGGTTTGAGGAGGGATTGAGACCCTCAATTATGTGTATTGTGGCTGGCTCTAGATATCAGGATTTCTCTCAGCTGGTTGCAGTGGCTAGAGGTGTGGAGAGAGCCCAAGGTATAGCAACAGCTGCTTCTGAAGAAGAGATCAGGGTTAGAAGACCCCAGTTTGAGGCAGGGTCTTCGTCTGTGAAAAGAGGTAGAGGCAGTTTTGCTCCTAGGATCAGTAGGAGTCAGAGGCAGGTTGGTAGGTCAGTTCAGTTTCAGAGACCGAGATCGAGACCTACAGTTTCAGTAGCGAGTGCTCCGACTCCAGTAGTTCAGAGATCCACTCCACCTATATGTGCTCAGTGTGGGGGTTTTCATAGAGGTGTTTGTTGGAAGAGTAGTGGACCAGCTGTATGCTTCAGATGTGGATTTCCTGACCATTTTATTAGAGAATGTCCAGAGATGCAGGAGCAGTGGTCGGCAGATTCTGCAGTTTCTTGACCTAGTGTCAGAGGTGGTCGAGGGGGCAAAGGTTTTAGCAGAGGGGGTAGACCTGGGTATAGTCAGAGAGGAGGATCTTCATCCAGGGATACTAGACCAGATGAGGCTGGGCCTTCTCAATGAGTATATGTGATGCAAAGACAACCAGATGCTTCTGCAGTCATTGCGGGTACTTTCTCTTTATTTGGCATTTTAGTTCTTTCTTTAATTGATCCAGGCTCCACTCATTCATATATTAGTGCATCTGTTTTGCCTGTGTCTGAATTGCATGCTGAGTCCCTAGGATTTAATGTGTTGGTGACAAATCCCTTAGGGCATAGTGTGATTGTTAGTAAGGTGCATCGAGATAGTGCAGTTGTGGTACAGGGTGAGGAGTTTTGTGGAGATTTGATTGAAATGCCTTTTAAAGAGTATGATTTGATTTTGGGCATGGACTGGATGTCTAAACATGGAGCTATGGTTGATTGTCAAAAGAAGTGTGTCACTTTGAGAACTAGTGATGGTAGGAGTGTAATGGTGTCCAGTGAGTAGAGACAGCTTGCATCCTTGTTTGTATCAGCTGTAACAGCTAGAAGGTTGATTAGAAAAGGGTGTGATGCTTACCTTTCTCATGTTGTGGATACTAGAGTAGGGGGTTCTCAACCTGATGATATAACCACAGTTGCAGATTTTCCAGATGTGTTTCCAGAGGAGTTGCCAGGGTTGCCCGCTGAGAGAGAGGTGGAGTTTGGTATCGATTTGTTGCCCGGTACCACTCCCATCTCTATCACTCCTTATCGAATGGCACCTGCTGAATTGAGAGAATTGAAGGTACAGTTGCAGGAGTTGTTGGATAAAGGGTTTGTTCGCCCTAGTGTTTCACCGTGGGGAGCTCCTGTTTTGTTTGTGAAGAAGAAGGATGGTACTATGAGATTGTGTATCGATTATAGGCAATTGAATAATGTGACGATCAAGAATAAATATCCTTTGCCTAGAATTGATGATCTCTTTGATCAATTAAAGGAAGCAGCAGTGTTTTCTAAAATTGATTTGAGATCAGGGTACCATCAGTTGAGGGTTAGAGCTGAAGATGTTCCTAAGACAGCCTTTCGCACAAGGTATGGGCATTATGAGTTTTTAATGATGCCTTTTGGATTGACGAATGCACCTGCAGCTTTTATGGATTTGATGAATAGGGTATTCAGGCCCTACTAGATCTGTTTGTGGTAGTTTTTATCGATGATATTTTGGTGTATTCGCGTAATGAAGAGGAGTATGACAAGCATCTGCGGATTGTGCTGCAGATTTTGAGAGAGAAGCAATTATATGCTAAGCTATCGAAGTGTGAATTTTGGCTTGATCAAGTGACTTTTCTCGGTCATATAATTTCAGCAGAAGGTATTAAAGTCGATCCGAGTAAAGTTGAAGCTATTTTGAATTGGAGTCCACCGAAGTCTGTGACTGAAGTTAGAAGTTTTCTGGGTTTGGCAAGCTATTATCGACGCTTTGTGAAAGGTTTTTCTTTGATAGCTACTCCACTCACCAGATTGCTTCGGAAGGGAGTTAGATTTGTGTGGACGGATCAGTGTCAAGCTAGCTTTGACCAGTTGAAAGAAATGTTGACTCAAACACCTGTTCTTACTTTACCCGTTGAGGATAAACCATATGTGATCTATAGTGATGCTTCACATAATGGTTTAGGATGTGTCTTGATGCAATAGGGTAAAGTTATAGCTTATGCTTCTCGGCAGTTGAAGCCGCATGAGCTTAATTATCCGACTCATGATTTGGAGTTGGCAGCTATAGTGTTTGCTTTGAAGATTTGGCGACACTATTTATTTGGGGAGAAATGTTTTATCTATACGGATCACAAAAGTTTGAAATATTTCGATGTTCAAAAAGAGTTGAATCTTCGGCAAAGACGATGGTTAGAATTGATTAAAGACTATGACTGCTTGATTGATTACCATCCTGGTAAGGCGAATGTAGTTGCTGATGCCTTGAGTAGGAAGTCTTTGGCAGGTTTAGCTGTTTATTCGCTCTCGTTGCTTGTTGAGTTGAGAGCATTGCATGCTAGTTTTGAAGTATGTGATGATGGTGCATTATTGGCTCAATTATAGTTGAGACCAATATTGTTGGATCAGATAAAAGAAGCTCAATTGGCAGATGAGAAAATTCAGAAGATTGTATCAGATTGCCAAAATGGGGAGAGTCAAGATTTCTATGAGAAGAATGATGGTAGTCTTTGGTTCAAGGATAAGTTGTGTGTACCTGATGATGGTAATTTGAGAAAGATCATTTTAGAAGAAGCACACCAATCGGTTTTTGCTATGGATCCGGGTAGTACAAAGATGTACAATGATTTGAGACAGCATTACTGGTGGTCTGGTATGAAGAGAGACATAGTGGAATTTATGTCTAAATGTCTCACCTGTCAGAGGGTAAAAGCTGAACATCAAGTTCCAACAGGGTTGCTACAACCTTTATCAGTGCCTGAATGGAAATGGGAAAGAGTAACAATTGATTTTGTGTCTGGTCTACCATTGACGCAAAGGAAGCATGATGCTATTTGGGTGATTATTGATCGGTTGACAAAAATAGCTCATTTCCTTCCTGTTAGAATGGACTATTCTCTTGAGAAATTGGCTGAGCTGTATATCAGTGAAATAGTGAAGTTGCATGGAGTCCCTACTTCTTTAGTGTCTGATCGAGATCCTAGATTTACTTGAAGGTTCTGGAAGAGTTTACAGAATGCTTTGGGTTCTCGAGTACACTTTAGCACTGCTTTTCATCCACAGACAGATGGGCAGTCAGAGTGGGTAATACAGATTATTGAGGATATGATGAGAAACTGTTATTGATTTCTCTGGAAGTTGGGACAGATTTTTACCACTTATGGAATTTGCTTACAACAACAGTCACCAATCAAGCATTGGAATGGCACCATTTGAGGCATTGTATGGTAGGCAGTGTAGAACGCCTCTATGTTGGAATGAAATTGGAGAAGGCAAGTTAATTGGTCCTGATTTGGTGAAAGAAACTGAAGAAAAAGTGAAGATAATTCGGGATCGATTAAAAGCAGCTTCGGACCGACAGAAATCTTATTCGGATTTAAAAAGGAGAGACATAGAGTTTGATGTTGGAGATAAAGTATTTCTGAAAGTGTCTCCTAGGAAGAAGATTTTGAGATTTGGTCGGAAAGGGAAGCTGAGTCCTCGTTTTATTGGTCCGTATGAAGTGTTAGAAAGAATTGGGCCAGTTGCTTATCGGCTTGCTTTGCCACCTGAGTTGGATAGAATCCATAATGTCTTTCATGTTTCTATGTTGAGAAGGTATAGATCGAATCCATCTCATATCTTACCAGTTGAATCCATTAAAGTGAGTTTGGATCTGACATTTGAAGAAGAACCAGTTGCTATTTTGGCATATGAAGTGAAAGAGTTGAGAAATAAGAAAGTGCCATTGGTGAAGGTTCTGTGGAAGAAGCATGGGAGAGAAGAAGCAACTTGGGAGAGTGAGCAAGCAATGCGAGATCAATATCCTCAACTATTTCAGATTTGATATCAGGTAATTTCGAGGATGAAATTTCTTTTTAGAGGGGGAGAATTGTAATATCCCAATGTATGCCCTAGAAGTTTTGGATATTATTGTTGTTTTAATTAGATTGAATGTATATGTTAATTTGAAAGAGAAAAGAATTTAAAAGAAAGTGTTGTATATATGAAAGTATAAATAACATATACACAAGTCAAATGGATGGTCAAAGGAAGAGGATATTTATTTTGTTATGTGTGAAATTACTAAAAAGGGCATGCTAAATAAAAGGAAGTTTAATTATATTGAAGAGGGTAGTTTGGTAATTTTCTTTTGAAAATGCATGGTGGAGGTTTAAAGAGAAGAGAAATTTCACTTTTCTTCATTTCTTCTTCTTTCCTTCTCCATTGTTGGACGGCCACTCAAACAAGAGAGAGAGCAAGAGTGAGTTGATGTTTAAAGCTCAAAATTGAAGGAGTTTTCAAGAGATTAAGTTGAAATCCAAGAAGTTTCATTATTTTGGTAAGTTCTCTTTCTTGATTTCTTTTGTTATGTGAAGCTGTGTAAAAGTTTGGTTGTTGATATTTGAAAATAAGGTTGTGTGAATTGTAATATGTTGGAATATGTTTGATTTAATTGATTGTAGTGTTGGTTTTGGTTTGAAGATGATAATTTAAGTGGATGTTGGTATTGAAAGAGTAAGAGTGTTGTTGGTTTTAGAGTTTTGAAGTGGTAAGTGGTGTTTAACTTGAGTTTGATTAATTATTTTCATAGATTTTCATGTTGTTGATGTTTGTTGGAGTTGTAAGCCTAGAATATGTGAATTTGGTTGAAGGCAGTAGCATTCTAGATGCCACGCCAGTGGCCCTTTGGTGCCATGGCCGTGGCCATTTGTAGCCATGGTCGTGGAGGTGTGGAGCAAGGGAGGCAGAACCATAATCTAACCCACGCCCGTGGGGGTTGGGGTGGCCACGGCCGTGGGCTATAATGTGTGATGTTGGATTATTATTTGTGATCTAAAGGTCTAAGATGAGGTTAACAAGTGATAAATTGTATTGGAATTTATGTATTGTATCATTTTGGACTAGGTTTTGGAAGAAGGTGATTTGCCCTAATTTGAGAAGTGAAGATTTCTTGGAAAAAGGAAGTGTATAGAGTTGTTTAAGTGGTGCTTAAGGTAAGTACAAACTACATTATTGCATACATTCAAATGATGTTGAAGCTTAACATACATTTGATGGTAAATGTGTTAAGAATTCTAATGCATTGTTGATGCATACTAATAATGTATTGTTTGGTATAATGTGTATGTTTTGGTGAGTATGAAAAAGGTGTGTTAAGGTCATTTGTTGTATACCTACTTTATTGATGCATATGAATAATGTTATGTTGTGTACAATGTGAGACATAATGTGAACATTGATGATGCATATGAATTACCTTAATGTAAATTGGGTCATAAAAAGATGTGAAATTGATATTGTATATTATAATGATGAAAATGAAATGAGAAATGAATTGAAAAAGTAATGTTTAAAGATATAAATGAACGGACCTGTCTGCCTCCTGCGGAACCATGCGGACCCAGTGAGCTGGGCAACCGAACTTGGACTACCGACCTGGTTGGGGGAAGGTTCGATATAGTCAGTACTATGTACCTATCTACCTCCTGCGGAACCATGCGGACCCAGTGAGTTGGGCAACCGAACTTGGACTACCGACCTGGTTGGGGGAAGGTTCGTTACTGATAGTTTTATACGTGCCTATCTGCCTCCTGCGGACCCCTGGGATGGGCAGTGGCCTGAGGCCCAGTGGGCAACCGACCTGGTTGGGGGAAGGTTCGTATATGAAGCCATGGTTGTTGGCTATAATGATGATTTAATTATTGAAATAATGAAACGTATATAAGTATGATCTTTATTAGTTTAATGCATGACATGGATATTGACATTGCATAATATTATTATGGTTTGTACTACTGAGTTGTTGGCTCAGCGCGATTGTGGTTCATCGCGCAGGTGATAGAGTTGATAGGGTTGAGACGGAGGATTCTTCTAGACCTAGTTGAGTTTATGCTTGAAGAGTGGGCCTAGAGCTTAAAGATCAGAGAGTCAAGCTGCCAATCATGTATATATTCTATGTATTGTAAATTTTAAATTTTTATGTATTGGTACTTGTAAATATTTGTTATAACTTCCGCTGTGTATTAATAAATGTTTTCATCTATTATATTTTATGGATTTCTTTTAAATGATTGATATTTGTTTTATTTCTTTTTCGAGATATGACTTGTGTATTTTTAAAACTGTGGCATTTTCTATATTCAGTATATGTATATTACGATCGTATAAGCATGCTTTGTACGTATACGGGATATAGGGGTGTTACACCAAGAGAGATCAACAGGTCTTTGATAGGCTTGAAATGGGGTCTATAAGGGACATGGGTTAAATGAAGACCATTTTGAGATAGGAGCTGGTGTGACACAATGGACAAACCCTCACACTACAAATTTCTTGTTGGAACTTTAGACAGTTGGGAGCAATCTTGCAAGACTCCAAATTCCTTCTATATCTTGGCATTAATCTGGATCTTGATTAGGACAGTTTTTGCCCTTGCAAAAAGGTTTGGTTCCCAAATTCATTTCTTTTCTTCTTCTCCCTTTTCTTTCTTTTTTTTTTCTTACTCTCCCCTATCATTTTGTCCTTATTCCTTATAGGACTGTCAAGTACAGAACCTTCAAGAATTGGATGGTCTTCCTCCTTTTTCTTTGATTTTGATTGAATCTTTGGTTGTGTTGGGAAGCCTTTTGTTGTCTTAGGTAAAAGAGAACACAGTTGGCTTTTGAACCACCTTTTTAGATTTTATCTTTCTTCCTTTCTTCTTTTTTTTTCTTTTTTTTCTTTTTTTTTTCTTTTGTTTTTTGGTTCTAGCTCAAACAGAGTTGTCTTGTTTGTACCAACTTGGGCTTCCAATAATGGATGAGTGGAGTAACATAAATTTTCTTTAACAGGGATAAATCATTTGTTACTCTAATGTTGATGTTGTCTTGATATATTGGAGACATTAAGGGAACTTCAACTACCCTTAAGGTTTTGAGAACATCAACTATCCTTATGGTCTTGAGAACTTCAACTATCTTCATAGTCTTGACTATTCATTTCTTTCTTTGATCTTCTTGCCTTTTCACCTTTGTGATCATAAGATTTGTCAAAAGTATGACAACAGCTCTAGGTAGGTTGTTGAGGTTATATGCCAATGAAAAGAAAGCTAAAATTTTATGAAAGCTCAAAGGGACAACTAGGGATTGATATTTAATTGGGTGGATACTAGTTGTTGGCTAACCAAACAATGCCTAGATCATTTCTCTCTTAAATAAGTAGAGTTCAAATTCACCTCGAAAGCTTGTCAAAGCATGTTCTAAGACTGACTAAGACCTAGACAAAGATAATTATGCAGGAGCCCTCTCTAAGTAAGCATACACAACTCAATGCTATAGAGCAATTCCCTCACCTAATAAAGTCATTCAAGTCATGATGCATAAATATATTAATTCATGAATTATCAAGCTAGATTCCTCATTGGTTGAGCACCAAAATGAACAAAGACCAACAAAAATTTTGATGAAAGTAATTTATTCAAACAACTTTAAATTTGAAAAACACGATTGTTCCAATTTAAATATTAAAGAAAGTAAAATTAATTTAAATATTAAAGAAAGTAAAATTGAAAAGCAATATTCAAGCTAAGGAAAGTTTGTTGAGTTTAAGCTTCTTTTTCTTTCATATCTTCAATATCCCCATCTTGAAAGGATGATAAAACAAAATCTTCTTCCAATCCTTTTCCCACCATGAAGGTTGCCAGTGGTGGCACTCTGTTGAACCTTGGAAATGGATTATCTTTGGTGTTGGGCTTGTCTGGCTCGGGCAACTTGCCATTATCAATTAAATTCTGGATCTCATGCCTCAACTTCATGCAATTATCCGTTTCGTGTCCAGGCCTTTGATGGAATTGACAAAATGCATTAGTATCAAAGTTAGGTGGAAGAGGATTAGGCAAAGGACGAGGAGTCAAGGGTTGTAACAATCCCTTCTTTTGTAGCTTATTGAGAACCCAAGATAGTGGCTTCCCCAGATCTGAAAACTGCCTCATTCCTCTTTCACTAGTAGCATTAACATCAACTTCTTTTTGTGTGCTTTGATTGCCGGACTGGTAGTTCCCTTTCTCATTCCTTTTTATTGAAAAGCGATTCTTCTCCCTTTCCCACTCTTCAATTTGTAGACCAGCTTGGAGAAGATCTTTGAAATTCCTTATAAGAGTATGAGACATCCTTTCACGGAGATTGGGCAAGACACCTCTCACGATCATCCTTATTTGATCAGATTCATCGGGCCTTTTCTTGAGTAAAGCAGCCTTGTTTCTCCATCTCTTCATATAATCCACAAAGTTCTCATTCGATCTTTGCCTAATGGACTCCACTTCCATCAAGGTAACTTCCAATTCAACATTATATCCATATTGTTGGATGAAGGCTTTGTAAAGTAGATCCCAACTCTTTTGTGTTCCATCATCCAAGGTATTGAACCAATTTTGGACAACAGGGTCCAATGAGTGCATAAAGTACCTTAGGGTTTGAGCCTTAGTAGCTCGGGCAGACTGCATGGCAGTGATATATTGTTTCACATGGAGATGAGGATTTCCAGTGCCATTAAGGAAGGCATCTTGAATTTATAAGGGACCTCTTCATCTTGTTCAAATAGTTTGTCGACCTCGGACTTCTCTTCGATTTTCAGCTTCTTCTCAAATTTCTTTTCTAAATCAGCAATCATCTTTTCAACATCGGATGTCTCGGTCTTTTCAATAGTTGCCTTCTCAACAACCTTTGGCTCCTTTTTATCTTGAAGATCTTGGTAGTATTGAGCCCAATCATCATCATCAATGATCACTTTATCATCATCAAAAGCTACTTCATCAATTTTAGCTTTCCCCTTGACTTTCTGGGTGCTAGCAGATGCTTCGGCATTGTTTCCTAAAATTACAGCTAATTGATTCTTGATGGTCTCGGCCATGGCCTCTTTGATCTCTTCCATTTTGGCACTGAGGGCTTCATCCACCATTCTTTGAATTTGTTCGGGCTCCATTGTCTTTGGTGAGCAAGTGATTGAGTCGTTGCTAGATACTTCGTCTCCGGCGTAGGTCGGATTGTTGTATGCTTTAGAACTATCGTAATCCAGGGCTGTGAGCCAGAGAGGATCAATGAGATGAGATGCAAATGTATGCATGTATGCACAAACAATAGACAAAAAAGGACAAATTAGGACGTTCCTTCCAACCTTATAACATCCATACACGAATGGCGAGTCTCTTTTCCTAGGTATATGGTTAACAAAATACCAACATGGGGTATCTTGCTTTCGAATAATTCCCTCGGACGTTTCAACCAATAGTTATATTTTCTTGAAAATGGAAATCAATCCATGATAATTCCCATTAATTAGGTTTTAATCCATTCAACCAACTAAAGTAGCTTTTATGCTATATTGGATTAAAATGAAATTAAGAGGCTTATTATAAATAGATTTCTCACTTGAAAAGAGGTAACTAGTGATTCATGCCAAAAACAAGCCCATGGTTAATTTATTCTTAGTGTAAACTAGGCCCACAATTGATTTTTTGTATTTCATAATTGACCTAAATATTTTTGCAAGCTCTTTGTAAAAAATAGTTTTGTTTCTAAGCCCATTGTAAAAGATTTTAGAAAAATGGATTTTAGGCTTAGTATTTGGGCCATGGGCCAAAGAATTTTTTTGATTTGTTTTTAGAAAAGTTTTATGTCCAAAGACCATCTTGAAAAGTTTTGAAAATAGTTTTGGTCTTTTGGATTTTAAAGAAAAAATTTATTTTGATCTTGCAAATGTACTTGGGTCATATTAGAAAAAGAACAAACCAAATAGGCCATGATTTAGACTAAGATAAACTAACCATAGTCAAACAACATTCATTTAGGGTAAAACCTAAGGAAAGTAACTAGGCCAATTACATGAGCTTTAGTCTTTGGGTAGAAAGGCTTAGGTTCCCATAGCAAGTATATACCAAATGGTACGAGGCTATGAGTGGTTATTCCATGCTCGATCTCCATACCTTGAGTGAAAGTATGGTATCCCTTACATAACATAACACGGGTAACATGGGCGTCCTAACTCATGCACACAATGCAATCTAATATGATTCAATGGATAATATCATTATAAGAAAGAAAAGAATAATATAAAGACCAACGGAATCAACTTCTCTTATCCCCAGTGGAGTTGCCACTGTGAGCGGGGATTTTCGCCCCTACTCCCGGTGGAATGGTTCTTGCAACTTCGACACTGTTTAGGCTCGGGGCCTTAGAGAACACGGACCTAAGTCCGGAGAAAATGGAGTCGCCACCCTGACGGGCCGGGAAAAAAGAAAGGGGTGGATGACTCGATTCCTAAGGAATCCCCAACCCCCTAATGGGTTCGGAAAGTTGGGTACGTGTGGGGAAGGTGAGAAATGGCCCAGCACCCCCACAACGCCCGGTTCATTGGAACCAGCCTCCTTTACAGGTCTTAATATTATAAAATTCTTAAGTATAATAACATTATCCATATTACACACAATAATTAAGAAAGCATCATTATATTAAAATCAAAGCAATGTCCAAACAAAACAAAACAAATAAACCCATCCAAGGATGGAAGCATGTCCTTATATCACATGCCTAGATAGGGCACCCACCAAAAGGTCGAAACATGCCCTTTACATAAGTTCTAAAATAGAAAAGCAAATTAAATTACATGATGTTTAAATAAGGAGGTACCCACCAAGTGGAAACATACCTCTTACAACTTTTGGAAGTCTAAATTAATTAATAAAAGTAAATAATCATCCATAAATAAATCATTCATTAAAAGTATTTAAATAAAATAAACATCCATCCATGATAAATTAAATAAATCAAGTATGGAAATTAAATAAATTAAGACATAAGAAATAGATCAAAGTATAAGTAAATATGGATTTGAATAAAGAAAATAAAAGTTCAAGTATATCTACTATTTCCATTTAGGGTTTTTATCTCATATGTTAAGATTTTGGAAATTCTAAAGTTAAGCTATGTGACTTTTTATGGAATTAAAATAAATTAGGGTTTTATGTTTTAAAAGATTGATAAGACTCTTTGATTAACCAAATTAAGATTTTAATGATGAAATCATGAAACTAGGGTTTTAAATATCTTAAAATACTTTAATTTGTGATTTTGGTTTTTTGAACTTTAAGCTACTGTGTGATTTTTGAGTTTTTATGTTTTTATGTTTTTTAATGTTTTAAAAGGATTAGGGTTCATAAAAATTATGGTTTAAGGTTTTAAAAGGATTAGGGTTCATTATTTTAGGTTAAAAAGTTGAATTAGGATTTTAGGCTTTGAAATTAGGGTTCTCGGGTAGTGAATGACTTTTAGGGTTTTAAAAAGCAATTTGATGATTTTTGAAGTTTTATGAATTTAAACAAAAGGATTGGAGTTTTTATAAGTATAAAAGATGTTTTTTAAGGCTTTTTGAATGAAATAGAACCTACGTTAAAATCTTAAAAGAAACAGAATTTGATTTTGGTTTTGTTGAAAAACTTGTTCAATTAGGGTTTTGAGACTTTTGAAGAAGAAAAAATAATAATTTGAAGTCTTTTTAGAAAAGAAGGTCACGTTTTAGGGTTTTTGATTATGGAAAAATTAAATTACAACTCTAAGATTTTTTATTTAACAAACTTAAACTTTATGGATTGGCTACTGTGAAACGTAAATTAAAAGAATTTAACATACCTTCTTTTGTTGATTCTCCAAAAAAAATAACTCTTCTTGGATGAACTAGCTCCAAAGACAAGCCTTGGTTGCCTTTGAATTCTCCCCCTTTCCTTTAAATCGTGAGTCTGCTGCTTTAAATATCACTTCAATTGAATTCTTACTCTTCCTTCTTTGATTTGGTTTCAAATCCTAAAGTCACTGTGTAAATTTTTCCTCCTTCAATTTGGTTCTATTGGTCCTTATTTATAATGGTTTTTAGGTTGTTTATTCCTAATTAACTATGGCAATTAATATTAATAAAAAAAAAGAAATTAAAACCTAATTGGATTAGGTTTCTAAAAATTGGGTCAAAAAGTTTTGCGCTGGCAAAAACTGTGGCAGCGGGCCCGTGGCTGGCCAGCCAGTAGGCGTGCCAGCCCGCAGGAAATTCCTGCGGGTGGTTATTTCGCCCGCAGAACTTGCCCCGCAGGACCTGCGGGCGAAATAACTCGACGGGCCCGACAGGGAGCTGCTGCTGGCCCGACGGGCCCGCGCGACCACTTTTCGCTGCCGATTTTTTTTCGACTCCGATTTTTATTTTTATTTTTATTTTTATATTTTTATTTGTTTATTTTCATTCTTTATTAATAAAAATTAGATACTAAGGTAAAAATTATTTAATTAAAATTATTTTGGACCAATTAAACAACAAAAATCATTTTGGGCTAAATAAAACATATTGGATCGGATTGGGTCAAAAATTAAGGGTCTACAGTCTCAGTCATGTCAGTCCATAGAAAGTAGTGCTGAGAGTGTAGCTCCTGAAGAGGGTAGAGATGGAGCTAGGGTTGAGAGAGCTAATGAGGCACCTGCTCTTGTGCCAGAGAGATTAGCTGCTGATGAGGTTCCGCCGGTTTGGTTACGGCATGTGGTAGAATTGTTGAGGCAAGCTCTAGTGCAGCCACCACCGCCACCACAGCCACAGGTGCCGGTGAGACATTATGATAAATTGAGAAAATTTGGGGCTGAGGATTTTCTTGGTACTACAGATCCTGTAGTGGCTGAGCAGTGGTTGGATAGAGTGCAGAGGATATTTATTCAATTGCAAGCCACTTCTGAAGAGAAATTTGATTATGCTAGATCTTTACTACAGAAAGATGCTTATGATTGGTGGAAGATAGTTCCTCATGCCATGGATAATCCACCAACGTTATCTTATAGTGATTTTCTGAGGGAGTTTGAGCAGAAATATACTCCGAGGGAGTATAAGGATGTCAAGAAAATGGAATTTTTGAATTTGAGACAAGATAACCGGACTGTGACAGAGTATGAGGTAGAATTCATCCGGTTGAGTCACTATGCCGGTGGGATTATTTCTGATGAGATTGACCGGTGTAGGAGGTTTGAGGAGGGGTTGAGGCCCTCTATTATGTGTATTGCTGCTGGTTCCCGGTACCAAGACTTTTCTCAATTGGTTGTAGCAGCCAGAAGTGTTGAGAGAGCACAAGCTTTTGCAGCAGCTACTACTGAGGAGGAGACCAGAGTTAGGAGATCTTAGTTTGAGGCAGGGTCTTCATCTATTAAGAGAGGCTGAGGAAGTTTTGTTCCGAGAATTAGTAGGAGCCAGAGACAGTCAGGTAGGCCAGTTCAGTATCAGAGGCAGAGACCGAGACCTATAGTTTCTGTAGCGAGTTCTCTGACTCCAGTGGTTCAGAGATCCATTCCACCTGTATGTGTTCATTGTGGTAGGACCCATGGGGGTGCTTGTTGGAAGACGGGTGGATCAGGAGTATGCTTTAGATGTGGGTCACCAGCTCACTTTATCAAAGATTGCCCTGAGATGCAAGAGGATAGACAGACTGATACTGCAGCTTCTCGACCTAGTTTTAGCAGAGGTGGTCGAGGGGGCAGAGGTTTCAGTAGAGGTGGTCAACCTGGGATCAGTCAGAGAGGAGGCTCTACATTTGGAGGCAATAGGTCAGATGAGGCTGGGTCTTCTCAGAGAGTGTATGTGATGCAGAGGCAGCCGGATGCTTCAGCAGTTATTGCGGGTACATTTTCTTTATTTGGCATTTCAGTTCTTGCTTTGATTGATCCAGGATCTACTCATTCATATATAAGTGCATCTATCTTGCCTGTGTCTAAATTGCATTCTGAGTACTTAGGATTTGATGTGTTGGTGACAATTCCTTTAGGGCATAGTGTGGTTGTTAGAAAGGTGCACCAAGATAGTTCAGTTGTGGTGCAAGGTGAGGAATTTTTGGGTGATTTGATTGAAATGCCTTTTACGGAATATGATTTGATCTTAGGCATGGATTGTGTAATATCCCAAAGTGTGCCCTAGGAGTTTTGATATAATTGTTGTTTTGTTTGAATTAAATGTATATGTGTAATTGGAAAGAGAAAAGAATTTAAAAGAGAGTGTATATGTTGTATATATGGAAATATATATAACATATACACAAGTCAAATGGATGGTCAAAGGAAGAAGATATTTATTTTGTTAATTATGAAATTACTAAAAAGGGCATGTAAGTGAAAAGAGAATTAAAACAAATAGAAGAGGGCATTTAAGTAAATTCTTATTTTGGAATACTTGGTGGAGGTTTAAAGAGATGAGAAATTTGACTTTTCTTCATTTCTTCTTCTTTCCTTTTTCCTTGGTTGGCCGGCCATCCAAAACAAGAGAGAGCAAGAGTGAGTTTTGTGTTCAAGCTCAAAAATTGAAGAAGTTTTCAAGTGATTAAGTGGAAATCCAAGAAGTTTCATTATTTTGGTAAGTTCTCTCTCTTGATTTCTTTTGTTATTTGAAGTTGTGTAAAAGTTTGATTGTTGATGTTTAGAATTAGGGTTGTGTTGGTGGTAATATGTTGGTGTGTATTTGATTTAGTTGATTATGGTGTTGGTTTTGAATTGAAATAAAAAGTTAGGTTGATGTTGGTATTGGAAGTGTTTGAGTTGAGTTTGTATTAGGGTTTTGTGTTGGTGATTGTTGTGGATGTTGAGTTTGGTTAATTATTTTTGTTGATCTTCAAGTTGTTTGTGTTTTATGAAGTTAGATGTTGAAAATACATGATTTTGGTTGGAGGCAGTAGCATTTTGGATGCCACGCCCGTGGCCCTTGGTTGCCATGGCCGTGGCCATTTGTAGCCATGGCCTTGGAGGTTTGGAGCAAGGGAGGCAGAACCATTCTCTAACCCACGCCCGTGGGGGTTGGGGTGGCCACGGCCGTGGGCTTTAGTTAGTGGTGTTGAGTTATAATTTGTGATCTAAAGGTCTAAGATGAGGTTAATAAGTGATAAATTGAATTGGAATTCATGTATTGTATCATTTTTGGACTAGGTTTTGGAAGAAGGTGATTTGCCCTAATTTAAGAAGTGAAGAATTCTTGGAAAAAGAAGAGTATAGATTTGTATAAGTGGTGCTTAAGGTAAGTACAAACTACATTTTTGCATACATTCATATGATGTTGAGACTTAACATACATTTGATTGTAAATGTGTTAAGAAATCTAATGTATTGTTGATGCTTAGTAATATTGTTATGTTGGATATAATGTGAACATTGATGATGCATATGAATAATGCTATATTGTGCATAATGTGAATTATGTGGAATGTATGTTGAAGATTCTAAATCTATGAATAATGTAAATTGCTATGTATATGTACTAATGATGATCATTCTTAATGGATGTTCAATGTAATTAATTGTGAGTACTTAAATGATGAATTGAGACATAATGAGATGATTAAAGCATGTTGTCTATATGAAATATGGAATATGAAATGTGAAAGATATGATGATATGATGAATTGTCTTGATGTGATGAGAAGCCATGATTGTTGGCTATGATGATGTAAATGAATTATAATTGAGGCATGGTTGCCTATTTTGAATATGAGAATGAAATAAAGAGATAAATGAAAAGATTTTGTGTCTAATATTTTAATTCAATTTTCAGAGTTCTTAGTTTGGCGGCATGCCTATAGAATACTGGATAGGTGAAAAGACCGGGTCGTAAGTCGATTCCAGTTGAATAATGTGAAATGTGAATTATTATGGTAACAGTCTAGCCGGGTTGAGGATTTCCTCGGGTTTATCCGGGTTGAGATCCAAGAGACTGGGTCTGTTACAAATAATAGTCTAGTCGGGTTGAGGATCTCCTCGAATTTAGTCGGGTTGAGGTCCAAGAGACTGGGTCTATTACACTATCCATGGATAGAGATATGTATATATGTTGCCTACGGGCTTGACGAGTCCAGAACCCAAACCTAGAATCTTTTCTAAGTCCAGAACTTAGCTCTGGTTCTAGAACCCAAATTTTCCTTAGGTCTAGAACCTAGAATCACTTCTAAGTACAGAACTTAGCTCGGGTCTAGAACCCAAATTTTCCTTAGATCCAGAACCTAGAATCTCTTTAAGTCAAGAACTTAGCACGGGTCTAGAACCCAAATTTTACTTAGGTCCAGAACCTAGAATCACTTTTAAGTTCAGAACATAGCTCGGGTCCAGAACCCATATTATGCTTAAGTCCAGAACCTAGAATCTCTTTTAAGTCCAGAACATAGCTGGGGTCCAGAACCCAAATTATCCTTTGGTTCAGAAACTAGAATCTCTTTTAAGTCCAAAACATAGCTCGGTCCATAACCCAAACCTAGAATCTTTTCTCAGTCTTTAACTTAGCTCTGGTTCTAGAACCCAAATTTTCCTTAGGTCAGAACCTAGAATCTCTTTTAAGTCCAGAACTTAGCTCGGTCCTGAACCCAAACCTAGAATCTTTTCTAAGTCCAGAACTTAGCTCGGGTTCTAGAACACAAATTTTTATTAGGTCCAAAACACAGAATCTATTTTAAGTCCAGAACATTGCTCGGGTCCAGAACCCAAAATATCCTTAGGTCCAGAACCTAGAATCTCTTTTAAGTCCAGAACTTAGCTCGGGTCCAGAACCCAAATTATCCTTTGATTCAGAACCTAGAATCTCTTTTAAGTCCATAAATTAGCTCGGTCCAGAACCCAAACCTAGAATCTTTTCTCAGTCCAAAATTTAGCTCGGGTTCTAGAACCCAAATTTTCTTTAGTTCCAGAACCTATAATCTCTTTTAAGTCCAGAACTTAGCTTGGGTCCAAAAGCCAAACCTAGAATCTTTTCTAAGTCCAGAACTTAGCTCGGGTTCTAGAATCCAAATTTTCCTTAGGTCCAGAACCTAGAATCTCTTCTACATTCAGAACTTAGCTCGGGTCCAGAACCCAAATTTTCCTTAGGTCCAGAGCCTAGAATCTCTTCAAAGTCTAGAACTTAGCTCGGGTCCAGAACCCAAATTTTCCTTTGGTCCAGAACTTAGGGTCTCTTTTAAGTCTAGAACATAGCTCGGGTCCAAAACCCAAATTATCCTTCTGTCCAGAACCTAGAATCTCTTTTAAGTCCAGAACTTAGCTTGGGTCCAGAAGCCAAACCTAGAATCTTTTCTAAGTCCAGAACTTAGCTCGGGTTCTAGAATTCAAATTTTCCTTAGGTCCAGAACCTAAAATCTCTTCTAAGTTCAGAACTTAGCTCGGGTCCAGAACCCAAATTTTCCTTAGGTCTAGAGCCTAGAAACTCTTCTAAGTCCAGAACTTAGCTCGGGTCCAGAACCCAAATTTTTCTTAGGTCCTGAACCTAGGATCACTTTTAAGTCCAGTACATAGCACGGGTCCAGAACCCAAATTTTCCTTAGGTCCAGAACCTAGAATTTCTTTTAAGTACAGAACTTAGCTTGGGTCCAGAAGCCAAACCTAGAATCTTTTCTAAGTCCAGAACTTAGCAAGGGTTCTAGAATCCAAATTTCCTTAGGTCCAGAACCTAGAATCTCTTCTAAGTTCAGAACTTAGCTCGGGTCCAGAACCCAAATTTTCCTTATGTCCAGAGCCTAGATTCTCTTCTAAGTCCAGAACTTAGCTTGGGTCCAGAACCCAAATTTTCCTTAGGTCCAGACCCTAGAATCTCTTTTAAGTCCAGAACTTAGATCGGGTCCAGAACACAAACCTAGAATCCTTTCTAAGTCCAGAACTTAGCTCGGTTTCTAGAACCCAAATCTTCCTTAGGTCCAGAACCTAGAATCTCTTCTAAGTTCAGAACTTAGCTCGGGTCCAGAACCCAAATTTTCCTTAGGTCCAGAACCTAGAATCTCTTCTAAGTCCAGAACTTAGAACGGGTCCAGAACC
Organism: Garcia nutans; assembly: GCA_947685225.1. Taxonomy (NCBI): domain Eukaryota; kingdom Viridiplantae; phylum Streptophyta; class Magnoliopsida; order Malpighiales; family Euphorbiaceae; genus Garcia; species Garcia nutans. Next base: position 16,967,297 of record CANTUV010000032.1, read on the forward strand.
CAAATTTTCCTTAGGTCCAGAACCTAGAAACTCTTTTAAGTCCAGAACTTAGCTCGGGTCCAGAACCCAAATTATCCTTAGGTCCAGAACCTAGAATCTCTTTTAAGTCTAGAACTTAGCTTGGGTCCAAAACCCAAATTATACTTTGGTCCAGAACCTAGAATCTCTTTTAAGTCCAGAACTTAGCTCGGTCCATAACCCAAACCTAGAATCTTTTCTCAGTCCCGAACTTAGCTCGGCTGCTAGAACCCAAATTTTCCTTAGGTCTAGAACCTAGAATCTCTTTTAAGTCCAAAACTTAGCTCGGGTCCAGAACCAAAACCTAGAATCTTTTGAAAGTCCAGAACTTAGTTCGAGTTCTAGAACCCAAAATTTCCCTTGGGCCAGAACCTAGAATCTCTTCTAAATACAAAACTTAGCTCGGGTCCAAAACCCAAATTTTGATTAGATCCAGAACCTTGAATCTCTTCTATGTCCACAACTTAGCTAGGTTCCAGAACCCAAATTTTCCTTAGGTCTAGAACCTAGAATCTCTTTTAAGTCCAGAACTTAGCTCGGGTCCAGAACCCAAATTATCCTTAGGTCCAGAACCTAGAATCTCTTTTAAGTCTAGAAATTAGCTTGGGTCCAAAACCCAAATTATACTTTGGTCCAGAACCTAGAATCTCTTTTAAGTCCAGAACTTAGCTCGGTCCATAACCCAAACCTAGAATCTTTTCTCAGTCCCGAACTTAGCTCGGGTTCGAGAACCCAAATTTTCCTTAGGTCTAGAACCTAGAATCTCTTTTAAGTCCAAAACTTAGCTCGGGTCCAGAACCAAAACCTAGAATCTTTTGAAAGTCCAGAACTTAGCTCGAGTTCTAGAACCCAAAATTTCCCTTGGGCCAGAACCTAGAATCTCTTCTAAATACAAAACTTAGCTCGGGTCCAAAACCCAAATTTTGATTAGATCCAGAACCTTGAATCTCTTCTATGTCCACAACTTAGCTAGGTTCTAGAACCCAAATTTTCCTTAGGTCTAGAACCTAGAATCTCTTCTAAGTACAGAACTTAGCTCGGGTCTAGAACCCAAACCTAGAATCCTTTCTAAGTCCAGAACTTAGCTCAGGTTCTAGAACCCAAATTTTCCTTAGGTCCAGAACCTAGAATCACTTCTAAGTAAAGAACTTAGCTCGGGTCCAGAACCCAAATTTTCCTTAGATCCAGAACCTAGAATCTCATCTAAGTCAAGAACTTAGCTCGGGTCCATAACCCAAATTTTACTTAGGTCCAGAACCTAGAATCACTTTTAAGTTCAGAACATAGCTCGGGTCCAGAACCCATATTATCCTTAGGTACAGAACCTAGAATCTCTTTTAAGTCCAGAACTTAGCTCGAATCCAGAACCCAAATTATCCTTTTGTCCATAACCTAGAATCTCTTTTAAGTCCATAACTTAGCTTGGTCCAGAAACCCAAACCTAAAATCTTTTCTAAGTCTAGAACTTAGCTCTGGTTCTAGAACCCAAATTTTCCTTAGGTCCAGAACCTAGAATCTCTTCTTAGTACAGAACTTAGCTCGGGTCCAGAACCCAAATTTTCCTTAGGTCTAGAACCTAGAATCTCTTCTAAGTCCAGAACTTAGCTCGGATCCAGATCCCAAATTTTCCTTAGGTCTAAAACCTAGAATCTCTTTTTAAGTCCAGAACATAGCTCCGGTCCATAACACAAATTATCCTTAGGTCCAAAACCTAGAATCCCTTTTAAGTCCAGAACTTAGCTCGGGTCCAGAACCCAAATTATCTTTTGGTCCAGAACCTAGAATCTCTTTTAAGTCCAGAACTTAGCTCTGTCCAGAACCCAAACCTAGAATCATTTCGCAGTCCAGAACTTATCTCGGGTTCTAGAACCCAAATTTTTCTTAGGTCAGAACCTAGAATCTCTTTTAAGTCCAGAACTTAGCTCGGTCCTGAACCCAAACCTAGAATCTTTTCTAAGTCCAGAACTTAGTTCGGGTTCTAGAACCCAAATTGTAACACCCCCATATCCAATGCACACACACTACAACCACAACAATGTAGCATAAGTGCACCAAATATAGGGATGCTACGGTTTTCTTAACATTTAAAACACTTTAAATGATGTTATCATCTTTATCAATATACATTATAGATAGTAAGTAATCAATTGGTAATATAAACAAAATAGATATATAAATACATTTAAGTATTACACAGCAGAAGTTATAAAATATGTGCATATTTACATATTAAACATATCTTTACAAAATATAAAGAAGTATACATGATTGGCAAGTTTGCTCTGATCTTTAAGCTCCCAAAAATCAAATCTTCAAGGTCTACTCTCACTCGGTCTCGTAGAGCTCTCAGGTTCAACTCTATCAACTCTATTACCTGCGCAATTAAACACTATCGTGCTAAGCCAACGGCTTAGTAAGATAATCATGCAAATGATATGACTTAGTGCAATGCAATGTCATTTCTCAATCCATATTATACATGTAACATCATATATGCAAAACTAACCACATACTTTCACATTTCAATATCTTTCCATATACTTCATTTGTATCCATTTAATCATTCATAATCAACACTAAACAAAGACAAGCATGGTCTCATTATTCAAACATTTCACCATTCAACAATTACATCTAAACAAACACATACATGGGCCCAAAACACACTAATATGCCATTCAATTTTCAGAGTTAATGTTTTGGTTCTATCATCACATTTATCAATATCATAAACCCAACTAGGCTTCAAGGATTAAGTTCAACCAAGCTTCAAGGGGAGCAAAGCATGCTAAGCTTCAACCCAACTTGGCTTCAAGAACAAAACCCAACCTAGCTTCAAGGGTGGTAACATCTCAATTAGGCTTCAAGGATTCAATCCAACCTAATTTCAAGAGATTGTTACACTTATTAGGCATGCCACCAACAACAAACTCTAAAAATGGAATAACACATTAGCCACACAATTCATTTAGATTTCATTCTCAATTCTCATTATCATTTAGACAAACATGCCTCATTTATCTCCATTGAATCACCTTAGCCAATAACAATGGCTTCACCTTTCATTTCACAATATAACACTTCATTATTCAAGTGTATATTTATCACATTCATGATCACATTATATCTCACATAGCATCATTCACAAATATCAACAATGCAAGAACAACTTATATTATTTATAGATTTAGGATCATCCACAAGTGTTTGATCAAGTCATTCCTTAATTTAAGCATGTTTAAAAATGTTTATGTTGAGGTTTAGAGACCACACTACCTTTGAAACACTTCACAATACATTAATATAACAATTAAACACACACATCATCTCAAAACCCTAAAACCAACATCCTTCTCCATCCTTCCAAATCAACATCTACCACTTCTAACAACAACAACTATATAAACTATTAACTTAAACCAATTTAATACTTGAGAACACAACACAACACATCTCAAATCCATCAAATCACAAAATCACCAAACCCTAACTCACTTCCAACACAACTTCCAAATAAGTAAAGAAAACAAAAGATTACTTACTTAAAAAGAAGAAATTTCACAAATCCCTTGTCAAATCCTTTAATTATTTCTTCAATTTGCTCCTAGCATCAAGAACACCTTTCTTGCTCTCTCTTCTCTTCAATGGCCGGCCACCTCTTGAAAGAAAAAAGGAAATAATGAAGACACCAAGTCAAATTTTGCTTTTAATCTCCACCAAGTGATTTAATCCAAGCAATTACCAAAATGCCCTCAAACATAAAACTAACCTTTTGTCTTATATAAGCCCATAAATGTAATTACACACTCAACACAAAAATATCTTCTTCCACTACCCAACACCTTGACTCTCCCTTTGACCCATTTATATGTTATATATATTATCATATACACAACATATACCATTCTCTCTAAACCCTATTTTCTTTCCAAAACACAAACACACAAGCATTCTCCTCCCAATTTCTTTTCTTAGCACAATATAAACATTCAATCCAGTTAGTATAACAACAACAACAACAATATGCAAAACTTCTAGGGCATAAATGAGGATATTACACAAATTTTCTTAGATCCAGAACCTAGAATCTCTTTTAATTCCAGAACATAGCTCGGGTCCAGAACCCAAATTATCCTTTGGTCCAGAACCTAGAATCTCTTTTAAGTCAAGAAATTAGCTCGGTCCAGAATCCAAACCTAGAATCTTTTCTCAGCCCAAAATTTAGCTCCGGTTCTAGAACCCAAATTTTCTTTATTTCCAGAACCTATAATCTCTTTTAAGTCCAGAACTTAGCTTGGGTCCAGAAGCCAAACCTAGAATCTTTTCTAAGTCCAGAATTAGCTCGGGTTCTAGAATCTAAATTTTCCTTAGGTCCAGAACCTAGAATCTTTTCTAAGTCTAGAATTAGCTCGGGTTCTAGAATCCAAATTTTCCTTAGGTCAAGAGCCTAGAATCTCTTCTAAGTTCAGAACTTAGCTTGGGTCCAGAACCCAAATTTTCCTTAGGTTCAGAGCCTAGAATCTCTTATAAGTCCAGAACTTAGCTCGGGTCCAGTACCCAATTTTCCTTAGGTCCAGAACCTAGAATCTCTTTTAAGTCCAGAACTTAGCTCGGGTCTAGAACCCAAATTATCCTTTGGTCCAGAACCTAGAATCTCTTTTAATTCCAGAACTTAGCTCAGTCTAGAACCAAAACCTAGAATCTTTTCTCAGTCCAAAACTTAGCTCGGGTTCCAGAACCAAAATCTTCCTTAGGTCCAGAACCTAGAATCTCTTTTAAGTCCAGAACTTAGCTCAGGTCCAGAACCTAAATTATCCATTGGCCCTGAACCTAGAATCTCCTTTTAGTCCAGAACTTAGCTCGGTCCAGAACCCAAAACTAGAATCTTTTCTTAGTCCAGAACTTAGCTCGGGTTCTAGAACCAAAATTTTCCTTAGGTCCAGAACCTAGAATCTCTTTTAAGTCCAAAACTTAGCTTGGGTCCAGAACCCAAACCTAGAATCTTTTGTAAGTCCAGAACTTAGCTAGGGTTCTCGTACCCAAATTTTCCTTTGGTGTAGAACCTAAAATCTCTTCTAAGTACAGAACTTAGCTCGGGTCCAAAACAAAAATTTTGATTAGGTCTAGAACCTAGAATCGCTTCTATGTCCAGAACTTAGCTCGGGTCCAGAACCCAAATTTTCCTTAGGTCAAGAACCTAGAATCTCTTTTAATTCCAGAACTTAGCTCGGGTCCAGAACCCAAACCTAGAATCTTTTCAAAGTCCAGAACTTAGCTCGGGTTCTAGAACCCAAATGTAACACCCCTATATCCCGTATACGTACACAGCATGCTAAAACGATCATAATATACGTATACTGAATATAGAAATGCCATGTTTTACTTAATAAATGACTCATCCCTTTTTCAAAATCATAAACAAGTTTAAATCATTTAAAAGAAGTTATAAAATAAAATAGACTCAATGTTTATTAAATACACAGCGGAAAGTGTAACAAATATTTATAAATACATATACATTAAAATTCAATTTTCAACAAAACATAAATATATACATGTTTGGCAGTATGTCTTCGATCTTTACACTTCACTATCAACACTTCAAGATCTAGCCTCTACTCGGCCTAGCGGAACTCTCCGGTTCTTCCCTGTTATATGCACGATAAGTCATAATCGCGCTAAGCCAATGGCTTAGTGGTACAAATTACAACAATACTATACATAAGAATATCACCTATCAAAGTCGTACATTGAATCTCATTCTTCATTAGTTTCACCATTCATAAGTCACATTTAACCATAGACAAGCATGGGCCCAAAGACACTAATATGCCATTCAACTTTCAGAGTTAATGTTTTGGTTAAATTTTCACATTTATCATTATCATTATCCCAACTAGGCTTCAAGGATTTAGGTTCAACCAAGCTTCAAGGGGAACAAAGCATGCTAAGTATCAACCCAACTTGGCTTCAAGAACCAACCCAACCTAGCTTCAAGGGTTGTAACATCTCAATTAGGCTTCAAGGACTAGACCCAACCAAGCTTCAAGGGGAGTAAAACATGTTAAACTTCAACCCAACTTGGCTTCAAGGATCAAACCCAACCTAACTTCAAGAGATTGTTACTATTAGGCATGCCACCAACAACAAAACTCTGAAAATGAATAACACATTAGACACACAATTCATTTATTATTTCATTATCAATTCCATTCTCAATTGAATCATCATAGCCAATCTCAATGGCTTCACATCTCATTTGAATCATCATAGCCAATCACAATGGCTTTATATCTCATTATATTTCAATTCATATTATAATACTTCATTATTCAAGTATACATAATCAATTACATTGAACATTATCATCCAAGCAATTATGCTTCAATTATCTCAATTCACATTTCATAAAGTTCATACTATGCAAAACAGAATATTATTGATATGCAATAATGTGAAATAGGGTTTGTACTTACCTTAGGAACAACTCACACCAATCTACAACCTTACTCTTCCAAAAATCCTTCAATACTTGGATTAGGGCAACTCAAACTCTTCACAACCTAATCCAAAAGGAACAATACACATGAGATAATAAGACTAAGGTCTAACTAGGGAAAACTCTACACATGCCACGCTCACCAACACGGGCGTGTCCCTGATCGTGCCCTAAACTCACAACACAGAAGCTTTGACACGCTCAGAACCACAGGCGTGTCACTGAACGTGTAATACATTCTGTCTCACAAAAACATTGACACATCCAACAACATGGGTGTGCTCATGGCCGTGTTAATTCCTCACCAACACAGTAGCTATGACACGCTCAGTGACATGGGCGTGTCACTAGATGTGTAATACTACAACTACACAGAAGCTGTGACACGCTCAGTGACATGGGCGTTTCACTGCTCGTGTCACCCATCCAAGAACACAGAATCATCGACACGCCCAAAGTCTTAGTCGTGCTCATGGGCGTGTCAGGCCAAAAATCCAGATTCCGGCCACAACAACACTTAATCCAACAAATCACTTACTTTCACAAACATCCACTTCAACCAAACTTAACTCAACATACCCAACAACCATATTAAACTTGCAAAAACACCAACACAACTCAAAACACACATCAAGCACAAATCATCATCGCCAACCCAAAACACAACCCTAACACTTTCTCTTCCACAAACCTACTCTTTCTTCAATCCAACCTCAAAATCCAAAATCAATAAAACCAAATACTCTTAAACACATCTTATTCAAACATATTCACATAACATAAAGAATCAACCAACAAACTCAAACACATCTTAAAAGAAAATCAAGGAATCAAGAGGAAACTTACCAAGGATGAAGAAATCTCTTAGATTCCAACTTGATTACTTGAATCTTCCTTAGATCTTGAGTTTAGATGTTCAAATCTCTCCCTTGCTCTCTTGTTCCTTTGATAGTCGGCCAAATGAAAGAAAAGGAAAGGAAAGGAAGGGAACCACGTAGAAAGAAAGAAAGAAAGAAGAAAAGATAGAAAGCAAGAGTCAAATCTCAACCACTTTCCTCAAAATCCTCTCCTCCAAGTATATATATTAAAATAATCCAAATATCTCATTCCACTCACTTAATTTTCCATTTCCTTTAATTAACTTAATTAATTAATATTATTAATTAATCATCTTTGACCTCCTTTAACTTTCTTTGACTTTGACTTGTGTATATGTTGTATATATTTCCATATACACAACATATGCACTCTCTTCTAAATTTCTTATCTCTTTCAATTTAACATATACATTCAATCCAATTAAAATAACAATTATAACTAAACATCTAGGGCATACTTTGGGATATTACAATTCTCCCCCTCTAAAAAGAAATTTCGTCCTCGAAATTACCTAATATCAAGTCTGAAACAGTTGAGGATATTGATCTTGCATTGCTTGCTCACTTTCCCAAGTTGCCTCTTCTCTACCATGATTCTTCCAGAGAACCTTCACCAGTGGCACTTTCTTATTCCACAACTCTTTCACTTCATGCGCCAAAATAGCAACTGGTTCTTCTTTAAAAGTCAGATTCAAACTCATCTCAATGGATTCAACTGGCAAGATATGAGATTGATCCGATCTATATCTCCGCAACATAGAAACATGGAATACATTATGGATTCTATCCAACTCAGGTGGCAAAGCAAGTCGATAAGCAACTGGTCCAATTCTTTCTAATATTTCATACGGACCAATAAAACGAGGACTCAACTTCCCTTTTTGACCAAATCTCAAAATCCTTTTCCAAGGAGACACTTTCAAAAATACTTTATCTCCAATATCAAACTCTATGTCTCTCCTCTTCAAATCTGAATAAGATTTTTGTCAATCTGAAGCTGCTTTTAACCGATCCTGAATCATCTTCACTTTCTCTTCAGTCTCTTTAACCAAATCAAGACCAATTAATTTACCTTCTCCAAGTTCATTCCAACATAAAGGCGTTCGGCATCTTCTACCATACAATGCCTCAAATGGTGCCATAGCAATACTGGATTGATGACTGTTGTTGTAAGCAAATTCCACAAGTGGCAAAAATCTGTCCCAACTTCCCGAGAAATTAATGACACAACTTCTCAACATATCCTCAATAATCTGTATTACTCTCTCGGACTGCCCATCTGTCTGAGGATGAAAAGCAGTGCTAAAGTGTAATCAAGTACTCAATGCATCATGCAAACTCTTCCAAAACCTCAAAGTGAACCGGGGATCTCGATCAGACACTAAAGAAATCGGGACTCCATGCAACTTCACTATCTCATTAATATACAGCTCAGCTAGTCTCTCAAGAGAATAGTCCATTCTAACTGGAGGAAAATGAGCTGTCTTTATTAACCGATCAACAATCACCCATATAGCATCATACTTCTTCTGAGTCAATGGAAAACCAGATACAAAATCCATTGTTACTCTCTCCCATTTCCATTCAGGCACTTTTAAAGGTTGAAGCAACCCTGTTGGAACTTGATGCTCAGCTTTCACCCTCTGACAAGTGAGACATTTGGACACAAATTCCGCTATGTCTCTCTTCATACCAGACCACCAGTAGTGTTGTTTCAAATCATGGTACATCTTTGTACTACCCGGATGCATAGTAAAACCCGATTGGTGTGCTTCCTCTAAAATAATCTTCCTCAAACCATCATCATTAGGTACACAAAACCTATCCTTGAACCAAAGACTACCATCACTCTTCACATAGAAATCTTGGTTCTCCCCATTTTGGCAATCTGACACAATCTTCTGAATCCTCTCATCTGCCAATTGGGCCTCCTTTATCTGATCCAACAACACTGGTTTCAACTGTAATTGAGCCAATAATGCACCATCATCACAAATTTCAAAACTAGCATGCAACGCTCTCAACTCCACAAGCAATGAGAGCGAATAAACAGCCAAACCTGCCAAAGATTTCTGACTTAAAGCATCAGCAACTACATTCGCCTTACCAGGATGATAATCAATCAGGCAGTCGTAGTCTTTAATCAGTTCTAACCATCGCCTTTGCCGAAGATTCAGCTCCTTTTGAACACCCAAATATTTCAAACTTTTGTGATCTGTATAGATAAAGCATTTCTCCCCATACAAATAGTGGCGCCAAATCTTCAAAGCAAACACTATAGCTGCCAACTCTAAATCATGAGTCGGATAATTAAGCTTGTGCGGCTTCAACTGCCGAGAAGCGTAAGCTATAACTTTACCCTCTTGCATCAAAACACATCCTAAACCATTATGTGAAGCATCACTAAAAATCACATTTGGTTTATCTTCCACAGGCAAAGTAAGGACAGGCGCTTGAGTCAACATTTCTTTCAACTGCTTAAAGCTAGCTTGACACTGATCCGTCCACACAAATCTAACTGCCTTCCGAAGCAATCTGGTGAGTGGAGTAGCTATTAAAGAAAAACCTTTCACAAAGCGTCGATAATAGCCTGCCAAACCCAGAAAACTTCTAACTTCAGTTACAGACTTTGGTGGACTCCAATTCAAAATAGCTTTAACTTTACTTGGATCAACTCTTATACCATCTGCTGAAACTATATGACCCAGAAAAGTCACTTGGTCAAGCCAAAACTCACACTTCGACAGCTTAGCATACAATTTCTTCTCTCTCAAAATCTGCAACACAATCCGCAAATGCTTGTCATGCTCCTCCTCATTACGCGAATACACCAAAATATCATCGTTGAAAACCACCACAAACTGATCCAGGGCCTAAACACCCTATTCATCAAATCCATGAAAGCTGCAAGTGCATTCATCAACCTAAAAGGCATTACTAAAAACTCATAATGCCCATACCTGGTGCGGAAAGCTGTCTTAGAAACATCTTCAGCTTTAACCCTCAACTGATGGTACCCGGATCTCAAATCAATCTTAGAGAACACTGCTGCTCCCTTCAATTGATCAAAGAGGTCATCAATCCTAGGCAAAGGATATTTATTCTTCATAGTCACTTTATTCAATTGCCTATAATCTATGCATAACCTCATAGTACCATCCTTTTTCTTCACAAATAACACAGGAGCTCCCCATGGTGAAACACTAGGGCGAATAAACCCTTTATCCAGCAACTCCTGTAACTGCACCTTCAACTCTCTCAATTCAGTAGGTGCCATGCGATAAGGAGTGATAGAGATGGGAGTGGTACCGGGCAACAAATCAATACCAAACTCAACCTCTCTCTCAGGGGGTAACCCTGGCAACTCCTCAGGAAACACATCCGGAAAATCTACAACTGTGGTTATATCATCAAGTTGAGAACCCACTACTCGGGTATCAACAACATGAGCAAGATAAGCATCACACCCTTTTCTAATCAACTTCCTAGCTGCTACAGCTGAAACAAACAAGGATGCAAGTTGTTTTTGCTCACTAGACACCATCACCATTCTACCATCCCCAGTTCTCAAGGTAACACACTTCTTTTGACAATCTACCACGCTCCATGCTTAGACAACCAATCCATGCCTAAGATTAAATCATACTCCTTAAAAGGCATTTCAATCAGATCTCCAGTAAACCCCTCACCTTGCACCACAACAGCACTATTTCGGTGCACCCTTCTAACAACCACACTATGTCCTAAAGGATTTGTCACCAAGACATCAAATCCTAAGGACTCTGAATGCAATTCAGACACAGGCAATATGGATGTACTAATATATGAATGAGTAGATCCTCGATCAATCAAAGCAAGTACTGAAATGCAAAATAAAGAAAATGTACCCGCTATCACTGCCGAAGCATCTGGCTGCCTCTGCATCACATACATCCTCTGAGAAGATCCAGCTTCAACAGGCCTACTGCCTTTGGATGATGATCCTCCTCTATGACTATACCCGGATCGACTACCCCTACTGAAACCTCTGCCTCCTCGACCACCTCTACTGACACTGGGTCGAGAGGCTGCAGACTCAGTCTGTCTCTGCTCCTGCATCTCAGGACACTCCCTAATAAAATGATCTGGTGATCCATATTTATAACATACTCCGGATACACCAGTCCTCCAACAAGGACCTCCATGGAGCCTGCCACAGTAAACACACACAGGTAGAGTAGATCTTTGCATCACAGGAGTCGGGGCACTAGCTACAGAGACTGTCGGTCTCAGCCTCTGCCTCTGATACTGCACTGATCTGCCTGGCTGCCTCAGACTCCTACTAATCCTCGGAGCAAAACTTCCTCTACCCCTCTTTACAGATGAAGACCCTGCCTCAAACTGGGGTCTCCTAACTCTAGTCTCCTCCTCAGTAGCAGCTGCGGCTATGCTCTGGCCTCTCTCCACACTCCTAGCTGCTGCAACAAGCTGAGAGAAATCCTGATATCTAGAACCAGCCACGATGCACATAATAGAGGGCCTCAACCCCTCCTCAAACCTTCTGCACCGGTCTATATCATCAGAAATAATTCCCCCGGCATAACGACTCAACCGGATATACTCAATCTCATACTCTGTTACCATCCGGTTGTCTTGTTTCAAATTTAGAAATTCCATCTTCTTTAGATCTTTATACTCCCTTGGAGTATATTTCTGCTTGAACTCCCTCAGAAAATCACTGTAAGATAGTGTAGGTGGATCATCCATAGCATGAGGAACAGTCTTCCACCAGTCCTAGGCATCTTTCTGAAGGAGAGATCTGGCATAATCAAACTTCTCATCCGAAGTGGCTTGCAACTGAATGAATATCCTTTGTACCTTATCCAACCACTGCTCAGCCACTGCAGGATCGGTTGTGCCAAGAAAATCTTCAGCCCCATATTTTCTTAACCTGTCATAATGTCTTACGAACACCTGATGTTGTGGTGGCGGTGGTGGCTGCACTGGAGCTGGCCTTAATAGTTTTATCACATGCGTTAACCAACCCGGCGGAGCCTCCTATGCATCTGATCTCTCTGGCATAGAAACAGGTGCTCCCTCTCAACCCTAGCTCCCTCTCTACTCTCTCCTAGAGCTACACTCTCAGCACTTCCTTCTACAGTCTGACGTGAATGGGACTCCATTACAATCTATATCTGCAAACATAGCAGAATATACCTTATTAAGATCAAAGACTGCCATACCAAAACATGTATCTTATGTAAAAACCATATTTTAAAACTCAAATTTTCCTTTTTCTTACAATTGACCTAGGTTGAGAATCTCAAACCTAGGCTCTGATACCAAAATAATTGTAACACCCCTATATCCCGTATACGTACACATCATGCTAAAACGATCGTAATATACGTATACTGAATATAAAAATGCCATGTTTTACTTAATAAATGACTCGTCCCTTTTTCAAAATCATAAACAAGTTTAAATCATTTAAAAGAAGTTATAAAATAAAATAGACTCAATGTTTATTAAATACACAGCAGAAAGTGTAACAAATATTTACAATTACATATATATTAAAATTCAATTTTCAACAAAACATAAATATATACATGTTTGGCAGTATGTCTTCGATCTTTACACTTCACTATCAACACTTCAAGATCTAGCCTCTACTCGGCCTAGCGAAACTCTCCGGTTCTTCCCTGTTATCTGCGCGATAAGTCATAATCGCGCTAAGCCAACGGCTTAGTGGTACAAATTACAACAATACTATACATAAGAATATCACCTATCAAAGTCGTACATTGAATCTCATTCTTCATTAGTTTCACCATTCATAAGTCACATTTAACCATAGACAAGCATGGGCCCAAAGACACTAATATGCCATTCAACTTTCAGAGTTAATGTTTTGGTTAAATTTTCACATTTATCATTATCATTATCCCAACTAGGCTTCAAGGATTTAGGTTCAACCAAGCTTCAAGGGGAACAAAGCATGCTAAGTATCAACCCAACTTGGCTTCAAGAACCAACCCAACCTAGCTTCAAGGGTTGTAACATCTCAATTAGGCTTCAAGGACTAGACCCAACCAAGCTTCAAGGGGAGTAAAACATGTTAAACTTCAACCCAACTTGGCTTCAAGGATCAAGCCAAACCTAACTTCAAGAGATTGTTACTACTAGGCATGCCACCAACAACAAAACTCTGAAAATGAATAACACATTAGACACACAATTCATTTATTATTTCATTATCAATTCCATTCTCAATTGAATCATCATAGCCAATCACAATGGCTTCACATCTCATTTGAATCATCATAGCCAATCACAATGGCTTTATATCTCATTATATTTCAATTCATATTATAATACTTCATTATTCAAGTAGACATAATCAATTACATTGAACATTATCATCCAAGAAATTATGCTTCAATTATCTCAATTCACATTTCATAAAGTTCATACTATGCAAAACAGAATATTATTGATATGCAATAATGTGAAATAGGGTTTGTACTTACTGTAATATCCCAAAGAATACCCTAAAAGTGTTGGAGCTATTGTTGTAATTGGATTTAATGTGTGTGTATGAAAGGGAAAGAGAAAAGAAGTGGAGAAAAGATATGAGAATTATAAATGCAATATATATATGACATATACATATACCTACATATATATCACATATATATGATGTATAAAGTGGTGTAGGAAAAGTGAGTTGTATATATATATATATTTGTATGATTAGTTAATAATAATAATGATGACAATAAGGACAAAAAGAAAAAGAAGAGGAAAGCAAAAAGAAATTTGTGTGGAGGAGATTTAATTGTATTATTATTATTATTATTATTATTATTATTATTACTATTATTATTATTATTATTATTATATATATATATATATGATAAGAACGAAGGAAAGAACGAGATTGTTCTTTCTTCTTCTCCTTCGTCTTCTTCCTTGTTAACGAGAGAGAGAGAGAGAGAGAGAGAAGTTAGAGAGAGAAAGGTGATTTTGCTTCTAATTACACCAAAGATTAAGGATGTCAAGATGTTTGCAAGTGGGTATTGAAGATTTAGCAAGCTATTCAAGTAAGTACTCATCTCTTGAATTGATTTCATTGATTATGTATATATATAAGTCTTTATCTTTTTGGGTTGGGTTTCTTTTGATTGAGGTTATGGTTGGTGTATAAGATGATGGAAATGAAAAATAGAAGTATGTAATTGTGTTAAATTGATATTTGAGTGATGATAAGTTGGGGTAATTGTGAGGATGATGATGAATTGTTGATTGAGGGTTTGGTATGAATGAAATGGGTATTTTGAATAATTGAGTATAGTGATGTATATATATTGATTATTATGATGATATAATAAAGTTATATAAATGTTAAAGTGATAGGGAATTGATAAATATGAACAAAATGATGGTTAAAAGGGTTGTGGTATGAATTTTGAAGGGTTTGGTCTTTGAATCCTTAAAGGACACGGCTAAGTTATGAGAGACACGGCCAAGTTAGGACAAATATGGCCGTGTTGGATGGTTTTTGGAGAGACACGGTGACTAGCCCAGCCGTGTCACATGCCCGTGTCCATGACTGTGTGATTTTTGTTGAGAGACATGGCCGTGTCCCTTGCCCGTGTCTGCCTCTGTTTGAACTGAAATATTGAATTGAGAGACACGGCCACAAGCTTGGCCGTGTCCTGTGCCCGTGTTAGCTACTGGAACTTTAAATTGAGAGACACGGCCACAAGCTTGGCCGTGTCCCTTGAATGTGTTGGCTAATGATATTTATTATTAACTAGTCATACATTGTTGGATCTTCAAAGGGTCTCTTGATACCTAAACACACTTAAAACAATAATGATCCAACCAAAGGTATATAGAAGATTATAAATCCATGAATAATGTAAATTGTTATATATCTAACAATGATGATATAGGAAATGTGGAAGATATAATGATCATGGAAGAAGGTATGTACAATGTCATTTATTATGTATACTTGAGTGATGAATTGATCAATATGATTTGATGATAATGATGAGACTATGTGAACAATGTTATGTTTTATGCTTTGTAAATTGTAATGTGTTATATGAATGATGTGATGTTATGATGAAGTATGAAATATGAAAGATGTGATGTTGTGATGAAAGATGAAATGTGAGTTGAAATCAAATGAAATGTGAAGCCATTGTTATTGGCTATGATAATTCAAATGATATGATGATTCAAATGAAATGTGAAGCCATTGTTATTGGCTATGATGATTCAAATGATATGATAATTCAATTGAGAATGAAATTGATAAATGAATTGTATAGCTAATGTGTTATTCCATTTTCAGAGTTTGTTGTTGGTGGCATGCCTAATAAGTGTAACAATCTCTTGAAGTTAGGTTGGATTGAATCCTTGAAGCCTAATTGAGATGTTACCACCCTTGAAGCTAGGTTGGGTTGGTTCTTGAAGCCAAGTTGGGTTGAAGCTTAGCATGCTTTGCTCCCCTTGAAGCTTGGTTGAATCTAATCCTTGAAGCCTAGTTGGGTCTATGATATTGATAAATGTGATGATTAAACCAAAGCATTACTCTGAAAATTGAATGGCATATTAGTGTGTTGTTTGGGCCCGAGTCTGTCTTTGTTGTCAATGTGATATCCAAATGTTGAAATAAATGAGTAATGGGATTTATGGATGACTTTATTGAAAGTGTGATTCATGCTTGATGAATTGTGAATAAAATGATGTTATGAAGTATGATTTTGATATATATATATAATGATATATTGAAAGTGAATATGACTTGAGAAGTTTTGTTGAGATATGAGTTTGTGAAAATGTTGTATGATATGTAAATGTATATGAATGTGAAATTTGTGAGAATGGTTTTCATGAAGGTTTGGATAAGTCATGGAATGGTATTTTGTTGAAATGATGTATATGCATATATATATATAATAGAATGGGGGAAATATTGTGTTATGAATGTTCTATGTGATTATGTATCTAATTTATAAGGTCAGTGGAAATATATGAAGAATGCATTGAAAAGGGAAACATGGTAAGAGAACAATAAAACATAATGCTAAAAGTATGAGGTATGATTCTTTTGTAAAGAATATTTTATTATTTAATTGTATTACTAAGCTTTCGGGCTTAGCGCGGTTGTGTAATCGCGCAGGTGGTTGCGGTTAATCTGGAAGTCCAGCTGTTATGCCACGAGAAGGGTAAGAGTGTCTCGAGACCAACTAGAAGGTGATGCATACATTTTGTGAATTTAATTATATTGTGTTTTGATAAGAATAATGATTTTTATAAATGTTCTTAAAACTAATGTAATTTTGTTTGAATACAGATAAAGGTCTTTAAATTGAAACTAGAGGTAACATTCTTATTCCTTATATACGTATTGTATGTATACTAGGTATATGTACAATACTTATATAGAGTATGGGGGTGTTACACTTACCTTAGGAACAACTCACACCAATCTACAACCTTACTCTTCCAAAAATCCTTCAATACTTGGATTAGGGCAACTCAAACTCTTCACAACCTAATCCAAAAGGAACAATACACATGAGATAATAAGACTAAGGTCTAACTAGGGCAAACTCTACAGATGCCACGCTCACCAACACGGGCGTGTCACTGAACGTGTGATACTTTCTGTCTCACAGAAACATTGACACGTCCAACAACATGGGCGTGCTCATGGCCATGTCAATTTCTCACCAACACAGTAGCTATGACACGCTCAGTGACATGGGCGTGTCACTAGACGTGTAATACTACAACTACACAGAAGCTGTGACACGCTCAGTGACATGGGCGTGTCACTGCTCGTGTCACCCATCCATAAACACAGAATCATCGACACGTCCAAAGTCTTGGTAGTGCTCATGGGCGTGTCAGGCCAAAAATCCAGATTCCGGCCACAACAACACTTAATCCAACAAATCACTTACTTTCACAAACATCCACTTTAACCAAACTTAACTCAGCATACCCAACAACCATATTAAACTTGCAAAAACACCAAAACAACTCAAAACACACATCAAACACAAATCATCATCACCAACCCAAAACACAACCCTAACACTTTCTCTTCCACAAACCTACTCTTTCTTCAATCCAACCTCAAAATCCAAAATCAATAAAACCAAATACTCTTAAACACATCTTATTCAAACATATTCACATAACATCAAGAATCAACCAACAAACTCAAACACATCTTAAAAGAAAATCAAGGAATCAAGAGGAAACTTACCAAGGATGAAGAAATCTCTTAGATTCCAACTTGATTACTTGAATCTTTCTTAGATCTTGAGTTTAGATGTTCAAATCTCTCCCTTGCTCTCTTGTTCCTTTGATAGCCGGCCAAATGAAAGAAAAGGAAAGGAAAGGAAGGGAACCACGCAGAAAGAAAGAAAGAAAGAAGAAAAGATAGAAAGCAAGAGTCAAATCTCAACCATTTTCCTCAAAATCCTCTCCTCCAAGTATATATATTAAAATAATCCAAATATCTCATTCCACTCACTTAATTTTCCATTTCCATTAATTAACTTAATTAATTAATATTATTAACTAATCATCTTTGACCTCCTTTAACTTTCTTTGACTTTGACTTGTGTATATGTTGTATATATTTCCATATACACAACATATGCACTATCTTCTAAATTTCTTCTCTCTTTCAATTTAACATATACATTCAATCCAATTAAAACAACAATTATAACTAAAATTCTAGGGCATACTTTGGGATATTACACCAAATTTTCCTTAGGTCCAGAACCTAGAATCTCTTCTAAGTTCAGAACTTATCTCGGGTCTAGAAACAAAATTTTCCTTAGGTCCAGAACCTAGAATCTCTTCTAAGTCCAAAACTTAGCTAGGGTCTAGATCCCAAATTTTCCTTAGGTCCAGAACCAAGAATCTCTTTTAAGTCCAGAACTTAGCTCGGGTCCAGAACCCAAATTATCCTTAAGTGCAGAACCTAGAATCTCTTTTAAGTCCAGAACTTAGCTCGGGTCCAGAACCCAAATTATCCTTTGGTCCAGAACCTAGAATCTCTTTTATGTCCAGAACTTAGGTTGGTCTAGAACCCAAACCTAGAATTTTTTTCTCAGTCCAGAAATTTGGTCGGGTTCTAGAACCCAAATTTTCCTTTGGTCCAGAACCTAGAATCACTTTTAAGTTAAGAACATAGCTCGGGTCCAGAACTCAAATTATACTTAGGTCCAGAACCTAGAATCTCTATTAAGTCCAGAACTTAGGTCGGGTCCAGAACCCAAATTATCCTTTTGTCCAGAACCTAGAATCTCTATTAAGTCCAGAACTTTGCTCGGTCTAAAACCCAAACCTAGAATCTTTTATAAGTATAGAACTTAGCATGGGTTCTAGAACCCAAATTTTCCATAGGTCCAGAATCTAGAATCTCTTCTAAGTACAGAACTTAGCTCGGGTCCAAAACACAAATTTTCCTTAGGTCCAGAACCTAGAATCTCTTCTAAGTCCAGAACTTATCTCTGGTCAAAAACCCAAATTTTTCTTAGGTCCAGAACCTACAATCTCTTTTAAGTCCAGAACTTAGCTCGGGTCCAGATCCCATATTTTCCTTTGGTCCAGAACCTAGAATCTCTTTTAAGTCCAGAACTTAGCTCGGTCCAAAACCCAAACCTAGAATCTTTTCTCAGTCCAAAGCTTAGCTCGGGTTCTAGAACCCAAATTTTCCTTAGGTCCAGAACCTAGAATCTCTTTTAAGTCCAAAACTTAGCTCGGGTTCAGAACCCAAAATTTTCTTATGTCCAGAACGTAGAATCTCTTCTAAGTCCAGAACTTAGCTCGGGTCCAGAACCCAAATTTTCCTTAGGTCCAGAACCTACAATGTCTTTTAAGTCCAGAGCTTAGCTCGAGTCCAGATCCCATATTTTCCTTTGGTCCAGAACCTAGAATCTCTTTTAAGTCCAGAACTTAGCTCGGTCCAAAACCCAAACCTAGAATCTTTTCTCAGTCCAAAGCTTAGCTCGGGTTTTAGAACCCAAATTTTCCTTAGGTCAAAAACCTAGAATCTCTTTTAAGTCCAAAACTTAGCTCGGGTTCAGAACCCAAAATTTTCTTATGTCCAGAACGTAGAATCTCTTCTAAGTCCAGAACTTAGCTCGGGTCCAGAACCCAAATTTTCCTTTGGTTCAGAACCTAGAATCTCTTTTAAGTCCAGAACTTAGCTCAGTCTAGAACCCAAACCTAGAATCTTTTCTCAGTCCAGAGCTTAGCTCGGGTTCTAGAACCCAAATTTTCCTTAGGTCCAGAACCTAGAATCTCTTTTAAGTCAAAAACATAGCTCGGGTTCAGAACCCAAATTTTCCTTAGGTCCAGAACATAGAATCTCTTTTAAGTCCAGTGCTTAGCTCGGGTCCAGAACCCAAACCTAGAATCTTTTCTAAGTCCAGAACTTAGCTAGGGTTCTAGAACCCAAATTATCCTTAGGTCCAAAAACTAGAATCTCTTTTAAGTCCAGAACTTAGCTCGGTCCAGAACCCAAACCTAGAATCTTTTCTCAATCCAGAGCTTATCTCGGGTTCTAGAACCAAAATTTTCCTTCGGTCCAGAACCTAGAATCTCTTTTAAGTCCAAAACTTAGCTCGGGTCCAAAACCCAAGCCTAGAATCTTTTGTAAGTAGAGAACTTAGCTCGGGTTCTAGAACCCAAATTTTCCTTTAGTCCAGAACCTAGAATCTCTTCTAAGTATAGAAATTAGCTCGGGTCCAAAACCCAAATTTTGATTAGGTCCAGAACCTAGAATATCTTCTAGGTCCAGAACTTAGCTCGGGTCCAAAACCCAAATTTTGATTAGGTCCAGAACCTAGAATCTCTTCTATGTCCAGAACTTAGCTCGGGTCCAAAACCCAAATTTGATTAGGTCCAGAACCTAGAATCTCTTCTATGTCCCGAACTTAGCTCGAGTCCAAAACCCAAATTTTTCTTAGGTCCAGAACCTAGAATCTCTTTAATGTCCAAAACGTAGAATCTCTTCTAAGTCCAGAACTTATTTCGGGTCCAGAACCCAAATTTTCCTTAGGTCCAGAACCTACAATCTCTTTTAAGTCCAGAGCTTAGCTCGGGTCCAGATCCCATATTTTCCTTTGGTCCAGAACCTAGAATCTCTTTTAAGTCTAGAACCTAGCTCGGTCCAAAACCCAAACCTATAATCTTTACTCAGTCCAAAGCTTAGCTCGGGTTCTAGAACCCAAATTTTCCTTAGGTCCAGAACCTAGAATCTCTTTTAAGAGTCAAAATTTAGCTCGGATTCGGAACCCAAAATTTTCTTATGTCCAGAACGTAGAATCTCTTCTAAGTCCAGAACTTAGCTCGGGTCCAGAACCCAAATTTTCCTTTGGTTCAGAACCTAGAATCTCTTTTAAGTCCAGAACTTAGCTCAGTCTAGAACCCAAACCTAGAATCTTTTCTCAGTCCAGAGCTTAGCTCGGGTTCTAGAACCCAAATTTTCCTTAGGTCCAGAACCTAGAATCTCTTTTAAGTCAAAAACTTAGCTCGGGTTCAGAACCCAAGTTTTCCTTAGGTCCAGAACATAGAATCTCTTTTAAGTCCAGTGCTTAGCTCGGGTCCAGAACCCAAACCTAGAATCTTTTCTAAGTCCAGAACTTAGCTAGGGTTCTAGAACCCAAATTATCCTTAGGTCCAAAACCTAAAATCTCTTTTAAGTCCAGAACTTAGCTCTGTCCAGAACCCAAACCTAGAATCGTTTCTCAATCCAGAGCTTATCTCGGGTTCTAGAACCAAAATTTTCCTTAGGTCCAGATCCTAGAATCTCTTTTAAGTCCAAAACTTAGCTCGGGTCCAAAACCCAAGCCTAGAATCTTTTGTAGGTAGAGAACTTAGCTCGGGTTCTAGAACCCAAATTTTCCTTTAGTCCAGAACCTAGAATCTCTTCTAAGTACATAACTTAGCTCGGGTCCAAAACCCAAATTTTGATTAGGTCCAGAACCTAGAATCTCTTCTAGGTCCAGAACTTAGCTCGGGTCCAAAACCCAAATTTTGATTAGGTCCAGAACCTAGAATCTCTTCTATGTCCAGAACTTAGCTCGGGTCCAAAACCCAAATTTTGATTAGGTCCAGAACCTAGAATCTCATCTATGTCCCGAACTTAGCTCGAGTCCAAAACCCAAATTTTTCTTAGGTCCAGAACCTAGAATCTCTTTAATGTCCAAAACGTAGAATCTCTTCTAAGTCCAGAACTTAGCTCGGGTCCAGAACTGAAATTTTCCTTAGGTCCAGAACCTACAATCTCTTTTAAGTTTAGAGCTTAGCTCGGGTCCAGATCCCATATTTTCCTTTGGTCCAGATCCTAGAATCTCTTTTAAGTCCAGAACTTAGCTCGGTCCAAAACCCAAACCTAGAATCTTTTCTCAGTCCAAAGCTTAGCTAGGGTTCTAGAACCCAAATTTTCCTTAGGTCCAGAACCTAGAATCTCTTTTAAGTCCAAAACTTAGCTTGGATTCAGAACCCAAAATTTTCTTATGTCCAGAACGTAGAATCTCTTCTAAGTCCAGAACTTAGCTCGGGTCCAGAACCCAAATTTTCCTTTGGTTCAGAACCTAGAATCTCTTTTAAGTCCAGAACTTAGCTCAGTCTAGAACCCAAACCTAGAATCTTTTCTCAGTCCAGAGCTTAGCTCGGGTTCTAGAACCCAAATTTTCCTTAGGTCCAGAACCTAGAATCTCTTTTAAGTCAAAAACTTAGCTTGGGTCCAGAACCCAAATTTTCCTTAGGTCCAGAACATAGAATCTCTTTTAAGTCCAGCGCTTAGCTCGGGTCCATAACCCAAACCTAGAATCTTTTCTAAGTCCAGAACTTAGCTAGGGTTCTAGAACCCAAATTATCCTTAGGTCCAAAACCTAGAATCTCTTTTAAGTCCAGAACTTAGCTCGGTCCAGAACCCAAACCTAGAATCTTTTCTCAATCCAGAGCTTATCTCGGGTTCTAGAACCAAAATTTTCCTTTGGTCCAGATCCTAGAATCTCTTTTAAGTCAAAAACTTAGCTCGGGTCCAAAACCCAAGCCTAGAATCTTTTGTAGGTAGAGAACTTAGCTCGGGTTCTAGAACTCAAATTTTCCTTTAGTCCAGAACCTAGAATCTCTTCTAAGTACATAACTTAGCTCGGGTCCAAAACCCAAATTTTGATTAGGTCCAGAACCTAGAATCTCTTCTAGGTCCAGAACTTAGCTCAGGTCCAAAACCCAAATTTTGATTAGGTCCAGAACCTAGAATCTCTTCTATGTCCAGAACTTAGCTCGGGTCCAAAACCCAAATTTTGATTAGGTGCAGAACCTAGAATCTCATCTATGTCCCGAACTTAGCTCGAGTCCAAAACCCAAATTTTTCTTAGGTCCAGAACCTAGAATCTCTTTAATGTCCAAAACGTAGAATCTCTTCTAAGTCCAGAACTTAGCTCGGGTCCAGAACTGAAATTTTCCTTAGGTCCAGAACCTACAATCTCTTTTAAGTTTAGAGCTTAGCTCGGGTCCAGATCCCATATTTTCCTTTGGTCCAGATCCTAGAATCTCTTTTAAGTCCAGAACTTAGCTCGGTCCAAAACCCAAACCTAGAATCTTTTCTCAGTCCAAAGCTTAGCTAGGGTTCTAGAACCCAAATTTTCCTTAGGTCCAGAACCTAGAATCTCTTTTAAGTCCAAAACTTAGCTTGGATTCAGAACCCAAAATTTTCTTATGTCCAGAACGTAGAATCTCTTCTAAGTCCAGAACTTAGCTCGGGTCCAGAACCCAAATTTTCCTTTGGTTCAGAACCTAGAATCTCTTTTAAGTCCAGAACTTAGCTCAGTCTAGAACCCAAACCTAGAATCTTTTCTCAGTCCAGAGCTTAGCTCGGGTTCTAGAACCCAAATTTTCCTTAGGTCCAGAACCTAGAATCTCTTTTAAGTCAAAAACTTAGCTCGGGTTCAGAACCCAAATTTTCCTTAGGTCCAGAACATAGAATCTCTTTTAAGTCCAGTGCTTAGCTCGTGTCCATAACCCAAACCTAGAATCTTTTCTAAGTCCAGAACTTAGCTAGGGTTCTAGAACCCAAATTATCCTTAGGTCCAAAACCTAGAATCTCTTTTAAGTCCAGAACTTAGCTCGGTCCAGAACCCAAACCTAGAATCTTTTCTCAATCCAGAGCTTATCTCGGGTTCTAGAACCAAAATTTTCCTTCGGTCCAGAACCTAGAATCTCTTTTAAGTCCAAAACTTAGCTCGGGTCCAAAACCCAAGCGTAGAATCTTTTGTAAGTAGAGAACTTAGCTCGGGTTCTAGAACCCAAATTTTCCTTTAGTCCAGAACCTAGAATCTCTTCTAAGTACAGAAATTAGCTCGGGTCCAAAACCCAAATTTTGATTAGGTCCAGAACCTAGAATCTCTTCTAGGTCCAGAACTTAGCTCGGGTCCAAAACCCAAATTTTGATTAGGTCCAGAACCTAGAATCTCTTCTAAGTCAAGAACTTAGCTCGGGTCCAAAACCCAAATTTTGATTAGGTCCAGAACCTAGAATCTCTTCTATGTCCCGAACTTAGCTCGAGTCCAAAACCCAAATTTTTCTTAGGTCCAGAACCTAGAATCTCTTTAATGTCCAAAACGTAGAATCTCTTCTAAGTCCAGAACTTAGCTCGGGTCCAGAACCCAAATTTTCCTTAGGTCCAGAACCTACAATCTCTTTTAAGTCCAGAGCTTAGCTCGGGTCCAGATCCCATATTTTCCTTTGGTCCAGAACCTAGAATCTCTTTTAAGTCCAGAACTTATCTCGGTCCAAAACCCAAACCTAGAATCTTTTCTCAGTCCAAAGCTTCGCTCGGGTTCTAGAACCCAAATTTTCCTTAGGTCCAGAACCTAGAATCTCTTTTAAGTCCAAAACTTAGCTCGGATTCAGAACCCAAAATTTTCTTATGTCCAGAACGTAGAATCTCTTCTAAGTCCAGAACTTAGCTTGGGTCCAGAACCCAAATTTTCCTTTGGTTCAGAACCTAGAATCTCTTTTAAGTCCAGAACTTAGCTCAGCCTAGAACCCAAACCTAGAATCTTTTCTCAGTCCAGAGCTTAGCTCGGGTTCTAGAACCCAAATTTTCCTTAGGTCCAGAACCTAGAATCTCTTTTAAGTCAAAAACTTAGCTCGGGTTCAGAACCCAAGTTTTCCTTAGGTCCAGAACATAGAATCTCTTTTAAGTCCAGTGCTTAGCTCGGGTCCAGAACCCAAACCTAGAATCTTTTCTAAGTCCAGAACTTAGCTAGGGTTCTAGAACCCAAATTATCCTTAGGTCCAAAACCTAGAATCTCTTTTAAGTCCAGAACTTAGCTCGGTCCAGAACCCAAACCTAGAATCTTTTCTCAATCCAGAGCTTATCTCGGGTTCTAGAACCAAAATTTTCCTTCGGTGCAGAACCTAGAATCTCTTTTAAGTCCAAAACTTAGCTCGGGTCCAAAACCCAAGCCTAGAATCTTTTGTAAGTAGAGAACTTAGCTCGGGTTCTAGAACCCAAATTTTCATTTAGTCCAGAACCTAGAATCTCTTCTAAGTACAGAAATTAGCTCGGGTCCAAAACCCAAATTTTGATTAGGTCCAGAACCTAGAATCTCTTCTAGGTCCAGAACTTAGCTCGGGTCCAAAACCCAAATTTTGATTAGGTCCAGAACCTAGAATCTCTTCTATGTCCAGAACTTAGCTCGGGTCCAAAACCCAAATTTTGATTAGGTCCAGAACCTAGAATCTCTTCTATGTCCCGAACTTAGCTCAAGTCCAAAACCCAAATTTTTCTTATGTCCAGAACCTAGAATCTCTTTAATGTCCAAAAAGTAGAATCTCTTCTAAGTCCAGAACTTAGCTCGGGTCCAGAACCCAAATTTTCCTTAGGTCCAGAACCTACAATCTCTTTTAAGTCCAGAGCTTAGCTCGGGTCCAGATCCCATATTTTCCTTTGGTCCAGAACCTAGAATCTCTTTTAAGTCCAGAACTTAGCTCGGTCCAAAACCCAAACCTATAATCTTTTCTCAGTCCAAAGCTTAGCTCGGGTTCTAGAACCCAAATTTTCCTTAGGTCCAGAACCTAGAATCTCTTTTAAGTCCAAAACTTAGCTCGGATTCAGAACCCAAAATTTTCTTATGTCCAGAACCTAGAATCTCTTTTAAGTCCAAAACTTAGCTCGGATTCAGAACCCAAAATTTTCTTATGTCCAGAACGTAGAATCTCTTCTAAGTCCAGAACTTAGCTCGGGTCCAGAACCCAAATTTTCCTTTGGTTCAGAACCTAGAATCTCTTTTCAGTCCAGAGCTTAGCTCGGGTTCTAGAACCCAAATTTTCCTTAGGTCCAGAACTTAGAATCTCTTTTAAGTCAAAAACTTAGCTCGGGTCCAGAACCCAAATTTTCCTTAGGTCCAGAACATAGAATCTCTTTTAAGTCTAGTGCTTAGCTCGGGTCCATAACCCAAACCTAGAATCTTTTCTAAGTCCAGAACTTAGCTAGGGTTCTAGAACCCAAATTATCCTTATGTCCAGAACCTAGAATCTCTTTTAAGTCTAGAACTTAGCTATGTCAAGAACCCAAACCTAGAATCTTTTCTCAATCCAGAGCTTATCTCGGGTTCTAGAACCAAAATTTTCCTTAGCTCCAGAACCTAGAATCTCTTTTAAGTCCAAAACTTAGCTCGGGTCCAGAACCCAAGCCTAGAATCTTTTGTAAGTAGAGAACTTAGCACGGGTTCTAGAACCCAAATTTTCCTTTAGTCCAGAACCTAGAATCTCTTCTAAGTGCAGAACTTAGCTCGGGTCCAAAACTCAAATTTTGATTAGGTCCAGAACCTAGAATCTCTTCTATGTCCAGAACTTAGCTCGGGTCCAAAACCCAAATTTTCCTTAGGTCCAGAACCTAGAATCTCTTTAATGTCCAGAACTTAGCTCAAGTCTTGAACCCAAACCTAGAATATTTTCTAAGTCCAGAACTTAGCTCGGGTTCTAGAACCCAAATTTTCCTTAGGTCCAGAACCTAGAATCTCTTTTAAGTCTAGAACTTAGCTATGTCAAGAACCCAAACCTAGAATCTTTTCTCAATCCAGAGCTTATCTCGGGTTCTAGAACCAAAATTTTCCTTAGCTCCAGAACCTAGAATCTCTTTTAAGTCCAAAACTTAGCTCGGGTCCAGAACCCAAGCCTAGAATCTTTTGTAAGTAGAGAACTTAGCACGGGTTCTAGAACCCAAATTTTCCTTTAGTCCAGAACCTAGAATCTCTTCTAAGTGCAGAACTTAGCTCGGGTCCAAAACTCAAATTTTGATTAGGTCCAGAACCTAGAATCTCTTCTATGTCCAGAACTTAGCTCGGGTCCAAAACCAAATTTTCCTTAGGTCCAGAACCTAGAATCTCTTTAATGTCCAGAACTTAGCTCAAGTCTTGAACCCAAACCTAGAATATTTTCTAAGTCCAGAACTTAGCTCGGGTTCTAGAACCCAAATTTTCCTTAGGTTCAGAACCTAGAATCACTTCTACGTACAGAACTTAGCTCAGGTCCAGAACCCAAAATTTCCTTAGGTCAAGAACCTAGAATCTCTTTTAAGTCCAGAACTTAGCTCGGGTCCAGAACCCAAACCTAGAATCTTTTCTAAGTCCAGAACTTAGCTAGGGTTCTAGAACCCAAATTATCCTTAGGTCCAGAACCTAGAATCTCTTCTAAGTTCAGAACTTAGCTCTGGTCTAGAACCCAAATTTTCCTTAGGTCCAGAACCTATAATCTCTTTTAAGTCCAGAACATAACTCGGGTTCTAGAACCCAAATTTTCCTTAGGTCCAGAACCTAGAATCTCTTCTAAGTATAGAACTTAGCTCGGGACCAGAACCCAAATTTTCTTTAGGTCCAGAACCTAGAATCTCTTCTAAGTCCAGAACGTAGCTCGGGTCCAGAACCCAAATGTTCCTTTGGTCCAAAACCTACAATCTCTTTTAAGTCCAGAACTTAGCTCTGGTCTAGAACCCAAATTATCCTTAGGTCTAGAACCTAGAATCTCTTTTAAGTCCAGAACTTAGCTCAGGTCCAGAACCTAAATTATCCTTTGGTCCAGAACCTAGAATCTCCCTTAAGTCGAGATCTCAGCTCGGTCCAGAACCCAAACATAGAATATTTTCTCAGTCCAGAACATAGCTCGGGTTCTAGAACCCAAATTTTCCTTAGGTCCAGAACCTAGAATCTCTTCTAAGTACAGAACTTAGCTTGGGTCTAGAAGCCAAATTTTCCTTAGGTCCAGAACCTAGAAACGCTTCTATGTCCAGAACTTAGCTCGGGTCCAGAACCCAAATTTTCCTTTGGTTCAGAACCTAGAATCTCTTTTCAGTCCAGAGCTTAGCTCGGGTTCTAGAACCCAAATTTTCCTTAGGTCCAGAACTTAGAATCTCTTTTAAGTCAAAAACTTAGCTCGGGTCCAGAACCCAAATTTTCCTTAGGTCCAGAACATAGAATCTCTTTTAAGTCTAGTGCTTAGCTCGGGTCCATAACCCAAACCTAGAATCTTTTCTAAGTCCAGAACTTAGCTAGGGTTCTAGAACCCAAATTATCCTTAGGTCCAGAACCTAGAATCTCTTTTAAGTCTAGAACTTAGCTATGTCAAGAACCCAAACCTAGAATCTTTTCTCAATCCAGAGCTTATCTCGGGTTCTAGAACCAAAATTTTCCTTAGCTCCAGAACCTAGAATCTCTTTTAAGTCCAAAACTTAGCTCGGGTCCAGAACCCAAGCCTAGAATCTTTTGTAAGTAGAGAACTTAGCACGGGTTCTAGAACCCAAATTTTCCTTTAGTCCAGAACCTAGAATCTCTTCTAAGTGCAGAACTTAGCTCGGGTCCAAAACTCAAATTTTGATTAGGTCCAGAACCTAGAATCTCTTCTATGTCCAGAACTTAGCTCGGGTCCAAAACCCAAATTTTCCTTAGGTCCAGAACCTAGAATCTCTTTAATGTCCAGAACTTAGCTCAAGTCTTGAACCCAAACCTAGAATATTTTCTAAGTCCAGAACTTAGCTCGGGTTCTAGAACCCAAATTTTCCTTAGGTCCAGAACCTAGAATCTCTTTTAAGTCTAGAACTTAGCTATGTCAAGAACCCAAACCTAGAATCTTTTCTCAATCCAGAGCTTATCTCGGGTTCTAGAACCAAAATTTTCCTTAGCTCCAGAACCTAGAATCTCTTTTAAGTCCAAAACTTAGCTCGGGTCCAGAACCCAAGCCTAGAATCTTTTGTAAGTAGAGAACTTAGCACGGGTTCTAGAACCCAAATTTTCCTTTAGTCCAGAACCTAGAATCTCTTCTAAGTGCAGAACTTAGCTCGGGTCCAAAACTCAAATTTTGATTAGGTCCAGAACCTAGAATCTCTTCTATGTCCAGAACTTAGCTCGGGTCCAAAACCCAAATTTTCCTTAGGTCCAGAACCTAGAATCTCTTTAATGTCCAGAACTTAGCTCAAGTCTTGAACCCAAACCTAGAATATTTTCTAAGTCCAGAACTTAGCTCGGGTTCTAGAACCCAAATTTTCCTTAGGTTCAGAACCTAGAATCACTTCTACGTACAGAACTTAGCTCAGGTCCAGAACCCAAAATTTCCTTAGGTCAAGAACCTAGAATCTCTTTTAAGTCCAGAACTTAGCTCGGGTCCAGAACCCAAACCTAGAATCTTTTCTAAGTCCAGAACTTAGCTAGGGTTCTAGAACCCAAATTATCCTTAGGTCCAGAACCTAGAATCTCTTCTAAGTTCAGAACTTAGCTCTGGTCTAGAACCCAAATTTTCCTTAGGTCCAGAACCTATAATCTCTTTTAAGTCCAGAACATAACTCGGGTTCTAGAACCCAAATTTTCCTTAGGTCCAGAACCTAGAATCTCTTCTAAGTATAGAACTTAGCTCGGGACCAGAACCCAAATTTTCTTTAGGTCCAGAACCTAGAATCTCTTCTAAGTCCAGAACGTAGCTCGGGTCCAGAACCCAAATTTTCCTTTGGTCCAAAACCTACAATCTCTTTTAAGTCCAGAACTTAGCTCTGGTCTAGAACCCAAATTATCCTTAGGTCCAGAACCTAGAATCTCTTTTAAGTCCAGAACTTAGCTCAGGTCCAGAACCTAAATTATCCTTTGGTCCAGAACCTAGAATCTCCCTTAAGTCAAGATCTCAGCTCGGTCCAGAACCCAAACATAGAATATTTTCTCAGTCCAGAACATAGCTCGGGTTCTAGAACCCAAATTTTCCTTAGGTCCAGAACCTAGAATCTCTTCTAAGTACAGAACTTAGCTTGGGTCTAGAAGCCAAATTTTCCTTAGGTCCAGAACCTAGAAACGCTTCTAAGTCCAGAACTTAGCTCGGGTCCAGAACCCAAATTTTCCTTAGGTCCAGAACCTAGAATCTCTTTTAAGTCCAGAACATAGCTCGGGTCCAGAACAAAAATTATCCTTAGGTCAATCCGGAAAAATTTGGTACTGGATTGCGCTCGCTGGCTCTCTTAAGGGAGAGGTCAGGTGTTCGATCCGGGGAGGCGACTTGCACCACTGAAGGTTTCTTGGGTTGGACCCAGACAGCCCAGAACCAGGCAGTGGCCGAAAGATAGGTGGTGCGAGCCAAATAAACAAATCCTGCTGGGAGCCCGCGAGGGCGGTCCAGTACTGTGCGGTCCACTGAAGGTTCTCTGGCTGGGCCCAGAACCAGGGGGTGCCCGAAAGATAGGTGGGTCGTCACAATGAAGTACCCAATCATATACATAACCCAACAATCCCAAAACACCTTCCTCTCATCTACCCATTGACATTAAAGAGCTTTTCAAGGGATCTCACTTATTAAATATTACAATGATATTTTCAACTTATTCCAACCCTTCCAACAAGAACAACAATTATTCTTATTATGTATATATTTATTTCTTTTTCTTTTTATTTTTATTATTTTGCTTTGCAATCTTAAACCTACTAAATTTAACCCCACACTTAATTCAACACAACACTCGGTCATAAACGCTCTTAAAATGCTCTTGACCTAATGAAAGGATAAGAATTAAACAACAAGGTTCAAGCTAATAGTGTTGTGAAAAAGAAAGAAAAGGAAAAATAAAATAGGCTCAAAATTGGTTAACTAAGGTTAAAGATAGGGTTGGTTTTTTTAAGCCAAAGTGGGTTCACCTAATTGCCTTAATCATTTTGATGCCTAATTGAAATTTTTATGCAATCTTAAAATGCATTTCAAAGCAAGTTCTAGCAATTCATCAATCAAAGATGTTCACCCACAATAATAATGATAAGTTGATGGCTCAATTCCTCACTAGGTTAAAGGCAATGCAAAGAAAAACCAACAAAATTGACAATAAGTACCAATTCTACTCAATTTTCAAATTCATGCTTCAAAATTTCAAAGGTCATCTATCAACAAGTTATAACAATTGAACTTTCCAAAATTAATTTATTCAATGAAAAATAAGAAAAACATTAACTAAATTTACACAAAATAACTTAAAAGTAAAAACACAAAATTCAATTAAAAGTAAAAACACAAAACACAAAATGCACCCCACACTTAAAGATTCACATTGTCCTCAATGTGACCATGCATACTACAGAGAGGGTTTAGATAAAACCTGATTTCCATCGTTCCCATATGCGATGTGTAGGGCTCCTTCCACCCATAATGCAATTGGAGCCCATGATTGAGAGGATGAACAACATATAACTTTGAATTGTACACGATGTACGGCAACCCCTAAATAGTATTCCTTGAAGAGAACATGTCTCAAAGGGACATGTGAAGGTCGCCTCGGGGTGATCCTCCAGTGCTATAGGAATGTTGTAAAATCCTATTTCATTATGTAACATGGTTCTATCCATTATATGCTCTTCTTCACCACCAAGAGTAGAGGAGATGATTTTTTGGGAACTCTTTAAGTTCAACCAAGTTTGGTTGAATCACGTCTTCATCCACTTTAACAATGTCAAGTCCCCTCTCAACAACCTCAGCATCTAAAACTAGCTTACACTCCTCAAGTTCTAAATTGGGCATTTCATGTTCTTCTTCTAAAGACATACCCATCTCAAGCTTATTTCCACTTTCTCCTTGGGAGTGCATAATATAGATGTTAGAAAGTTGCTTACCTTGCTCGTCTTCTTTCAGCCTTCTTGGGAATGGAATTGGTGGCAAAGGATTCAGAGGTTCATACGAATGTGATGAAGTTGATGAGTCCAAATTCTCCTCCTCCTTTGATTGAATTAACTCCTCTAAGTTTGGTTGTATCTCATCGCCATCTTCTTCTTGATTAGTTCCTATATTAAAGGAATCACAAAAACTATTATATATCACCTGTTCACTCCTTAAATTTTTTATTACCTTGACTTGCTCCAATTGGCTAAGAAATTCCTCCTTTTGGTGTGCTCGGAGTTGATGTGCCAGTTGCCCAACTTGCATTTCCACCCTCTTTAATGATTCCTCCAAAGAATCAAACCTCTCAGTGCTCCCTTCCTGATTTTGTGTGCTAATTTGAAGGTAAGCATTCAAATCATCTTCCACTGTGGATTTCTCGAATTGTTCATGATTTTGTGTGCTAATTTGAATGAAGGCATTCAAACTATCTTCCAAAGTGGGTTTCTTAATTTATCTTGATTTTGTGCGCTAGTTTGAATGAAGGCATTCAAACTATCTTCAAGTGTAGGTTTCTTAAGGTAATTTTGATTTGAATATTGCTCTTGAGAGTAAGAGTCTCATTGGTAAGGTTGAAAAAAATTTGGAGGTGGAATGTGCTGCTGATTTTCCCAAGAAAAATTTGGTTGGCTTCCCCAGCTGGGATTATAAGGATTGGAATATGTGTCATTTCTACCCATTTGCTGGAAACCTTGGTAGTCATATTCTTCCTCTTGCCATTCTTGGTATCGTCCAAAACCCATTGAACATGTGTTTGCACTATGGCCTACATTGCCACATGTTGCGCATACTTCACGAGTAGGCATAGGTGTTCTTCCTCTTACATTTAGCATCTTAAGTTGGTTCGTTAATTCTGCTAATTGCCATGCCATGTCAGAGTCAGGGTTATCATCATAAACCCCTACGTACCTTGAAAACTGCATATTTACAAAAGGTACTCAGCAATTTAATGAAAACAAATAACAAAATATTCAAACAAAACAAACAAACAATTAAAAGAAAATAAACAAACAATTAAATTGTAAAGAAAAATCAAACTATCACTACTTAAATAGCCTTCCCCGGCAGCGGCGCCAAAAACTTGTTGCACTTGAATTAAGTACTACTACAAGCGTCACTCGCAAGTATACGAGGTAGTTGTAGCAAAAGTGATCGCCCCAAGGTCGTTTCGCTAAGAAGGTGTGGTTCGTAATAGCTTGATTGACAAGTTATTTAAATGCGGGAGTGTTTGTTGTTTGGAATTGTGGAAGGACAATTTAAACCTAAAATTAATCGTGCGTAGGGATTAATGTGTGTGATGGGTGTACAGGATCAAATCGATTCTTGGGAAGGTACCTAGGGTTATAGGTCCATTCAATCAAAGCTCAATTATCAAATTATCCATTAACATAACCTTGTAATTAATTTGTTCCGTGAGGTTAATTAGTCAATTACCAATCCATTAGTTCTCACATTCATGAATTAACGATGACCAATTCTTTTATATTACCAAATTAACAAAACCCTAAAACTTATATTTCTAATTCATTCATAGGGTGGTCGATTGCATAGTTCCGATATCGAATTTCACCTCTCAGTCCGTCATCCAATATTCAAAGATCAATAGGTAGCTAATCTATCAACCTAGCATTTAATGCAATACAATCAACCAATCAACAAGGAACATCAATAGAAATATCAAATCAAGATATTCAACCAAATATACTACAAACCCTGGGCATGGGTATTTAGCTCAACATCATCAATTTAAAACATTCATTCAACTCAATATAAAACAAATACAAATTGTCCATTGCAATATCAATTCTCTTAATACAACAATAACAATAAGAAATGAATTAAAGGAGAGAATAGAAAAACCCCTTGTGAAGATGCCAAGAGTAGGATTACTAGTCTTCCTCCTAGCTCCACTTTGATGTATGATGAAGAACTCAAGCCCTCTTCTATGGTTGATTCCCCTTTGCAATATGGAATGGAGCTTTCTCAAGTCACCAAGCCTTTCAATGATTATGCCTTTGGAAGATGGAATGGAGCTTTCTCAAGTCACCAATCCTTCAATAAAGCTTCTTCAACCTTCAAGAGCTTGTTTAACCCAATTTATCTCAAAGAACCTCAAAGATCTTATCAATGGAAGATGGAGAAGATGAAGATGGAGGATGAAGATGAAGGGACAAGGAGAGTGTCACTCTCTCCTCATCCCAAATGGTGTTTGCCCCCCTCCTTCTCTTTTCTTTTCTCTCTTTCCTCAAACCCTAGCCGTCTCCTCCTCTATTCTCTTTTGCACACAAGAATTTATATAAATTAAGAAAACACGGCCAAGCTTGGTTTGGCTTGGCCATGTCCCTCATTTTTCTTTGGGACACGGCCAAGCTTGCTGGCCGTGTCCTTCACTGCCTTCTTCTTTCTTTCTTTCTTTTCTTTGTTCTTCAAGGAGTGACACGGCCAAGCTTGAGGCCATGTCATGTGACACGACCACTGGCTTGGCCGTGTCATTGAGTGTGTCCCTTCCTACTTCTTCATTTTTGCTCTTTCTTTGTGGTTTCTTTGTTTTGCTCCTTGGATGAGACACGGCCAGTGGCTTGGCCGTGTCTCTTGGCCATGTCAAGCTCTGTCATCACCATTATTTGAGGGACACGGCAAAGCTTAATTTGGCTTGGCCATGTCTTGCTTGGTTCATGCTTTTCCTGCACTATTTTGATCTTCCAAGGGAGTTTTTGCACTTAAACCTAAAAACAAATACTTTAAACAAACTTAAAACAAAAATCAATCAAAACATTAACTAAAAACATATAAAAATCACACTAAAAACTAGTACAAAAATGATCTAAACAGTTTCCCTGATGTCATTATGTTATATTATAGGCGACCTTCAACTATCCCTATAGTCTTGGTTGTATATCCTTTTCTTTGATCTTCTTTCCATTTTATTCTTGAGCGATCATCAAACCAAATAGGTCATGATTCAAACCAAGATATATCAATCATAGTCAAATAATAAGCATTTGGGTAAAAACCTAAGAAAAGTAACTAGTCCTGTAATATCCTAAAGTATACCCTAAAAGTGTTGGGGTTACTGTTGTATTTGGATTCAATGTGTGTATTGAAGGAAAGAGAAAAGAAGAAGAAAGTCAAAAGGAATTGTGTGTGGTGGAGATTTAATGGTATAATTGTTATTATTGTTATTATTATTGTTATTGTTATTATTATTATTATTATTATTATTATTGTTATTGTTATTATTATTATTATTATTATTATTATTATATATATATATATAAGATAAGGACGAAGGAAGGATGGAGAACCTTCCTTCTTCCTCTTCTTCTGTTTCTTCTTCGTGGACAAGAGAGCACGAGAGAGAGAGAAAGAGCACGAGAGAGAGAGAGAGAGATTGATCTTCATCAAATTTCTTAAGGATTTTAAGAGTATTGAAGATGGAGATGAAGATTTGGCAAGCTATACAGGTAAGTACACATTTCTTGAATGAATTTTATTGATTATACATATATATAAGTATATACCTTCTTGTGTGGTTTTCTTTTGGATTGAGGTTATGTTGGGTATGATTGGTGTGTAAAATGATGATAACAAGAGATTGAAGTATGTAAATGTGTGGAATTGATATCTAAGTGATGATGAGTTGAGAAAATTGTGAGGAAAATGATGAAATGTTGAATTAGAGTTTGGTTTAGATGAATTTCGAAGTGTTGGTCTTTGAATTATTGTAGAACACGGCCAAGTTATGAGAGACACGGCCAAGTTAGGACAAATTTGGCCGTGTTGGATGAGTTTTGGAGAGACACGGCCACTGGCTTGGCCGTGTCCCTTGCTTGTGTTTGTTACTGTCTGATTTATGTTGAGAGACACGACCGTGTCCCTTGCCCGTGTTTGGTACTGAATTGTTGTGTTGAGAGACACGGCCACAGGCTTGGCCGTGTCCATTGCCCGTGTTTGCTATTGCTTGAATTGGTGTTGAGTGACAAGGCCACAAGCTTGGCCGTGTCCCTTGGGCATGTTTGCTACTGGATGATTGTATTGAGAGACACGGCCACAAGCTTGGCCGTGTCCCTTGAGGGTGTTTGCAAATGTGTTTGTTATTTGGTCTTCAAACATTGTTGGATCTTCAAATGTCTTTTGTACCTAAACATACTTAAAATAATAATGATCCAACCAAATGTATATGGAAGACTCTAAATCCATGAATAAAGTAAATTGTTATGTATATGTATACTTGAGTGATGAATTGAATTGATCAATATGATTTGATGATAATGTTGAAATTATATGAACCATGTTATGCTTTATGCATTGTCAATCTTATGAATTGTATTGTGCTATATGTAGATTGAAGATGCATATGAATAATGGCATGTTGTGTATAATGTGGAATATAATGAGATCATTGATGATGAATTACTTTAATGTTATGATTGAAGCATGCCTATATGGTATGATTGATTCATGATATGTTTGTTTAGTAATGTAATTGATGTTGCATACATCAAGGATGAAACTTGAAATGTGATTTGAGATATAATGTGATATAAAGCCATTGTTCTTGGCAATGATGACTCAAATGTGATATAAAGCCATTGTGATTGGCTATGGTGATGCAATTGAAAGAAATAAGGCATGTTTGCCTAAATGATGATGAGAATTGAGAATAGAAATGATAATGAAATAATAAATGAATTCTGTGACTAATGTGTTATTCCATTTTCAGAGTTTGTTGTTGGTGGCATGCCTATTAGTAACAATCTCTTGAAGTTAGGTTGGATTTGATCCTTGAAGCCAAGTTGGGTTGAAGTTTAACATGTTTTACTCCCCTTGAAGCTTGGTTGGGTCTAATCCTTGAAGCCTAATTGAGATGTTACAACCCTTGAAGCTAGGTTGGGTTTGGTTCTTGAAGCCAAGTTGGGTTGATACTTAGAATGCTTTGTTCCCCTTGAAGCTTGGTTGAGCCTAATCCTTGAAGCCTAGTTGGGTCTATGATAATGATAAATGTGATGAATAAACCAAAGCATTACTATGAAAATTGAATGGCATATTAGTGTGTCTTGGGCCCATGCTTGTCTTTGTGTAATGTGAGTCATGAATGGTAACATGATTGATAAATAAGATGTATGGAAACAATGTTGAAACAAATGAATAATGAGATCTATGAATGCTTTTGATGGAAATGTGTTTCATGATTAATGAATTGTGAATAAAATGATGTTATGAAGTATGAGTTTGTAATATGTGTATTGATATGTTGAAAGTGAATATGGCTTGAGGAGTTTTGTTGAGATATGAGCTTATGAAAATGTTGTGTGATATGTAAAGTGTATGTGAATGTGGAATTTGTGATAATTGTTTCCATGGAAGTTTGGATATGCCAAATAAGGGTGATTTGTTGAAATGATGTTTATGCATATGTATATGAGATAAAAATGGTAGATATTATGTTGTGAATGTTTTATATAAATATGTGTATAATTTCTGAAATTAGTAGGAATATATGAAGAATGTTTTGAGAAAGGAAAAATGGGATAAGCGAATAATAGAACATAATGCTAAAAACATGAGGTATGAATATTTTGTAAAGTATATTTTAATGTTTATTTGGCTTACTAAGCTTTCAAGCTTAGTGCGGTTATGTAATCGTGCAGGTATTTATGTGGATGATCTGGATGCCTAGTTGCTATGCCACGAGAAGGGTAAGAGTGTCTCGATACCAACTAGAAGGTGATGCATACATGTATGATTTTAATTATGTTTTATTTTTTATAACAATAATGATTCTTATAAATGTTTCTTAAATTAATATAATATTGCTTGACCTTGGATAAAGATTTTTAAATAGAAACTAAAAGTGACATTCTTATACTTTATATACGCATTGTATGTATACTAAGTATATGTATAGTGCTTATATAGAGTATGGGGTGTTACAGTTATTTTGGTATCAGAGCTTAGGTTCGAGATTCTCGCTCTAAGTGAAATTAAAAGGAAACTTTTTGAAATGTTTAAATAAGAATTGAAGAGAAGATTTTGGAAATGCAATTGGTAAGACATGCATATGCATTCGCATCTAGGTTGGTCTCGAACGTGGCATTATGTGAATTGTGATGTATTTGAATTACATGAAATAAATGATAGTGTATAAATGAGGTTTCATATGAAAGCAAATCTAGAAATGTTGATAATTGAAAGATGAGTGTGATACAAAGAAATGATATGGAAGGTATAAGTAAAAAGTTTGATTATTGACATGTGTATGATATTTAAAGAAATGGCTAGAAGAATAAAGTTGGAAATGAGTTAGAAACAAATTAAGATTAAAGTGTGTAATCTTTCCTCTAATATTTGAATCTAATTCCAATAAACTTTATGTTTAGATTTATAGAAAGAGGAAATATTGTTTGATGGGTAATATGAAAAGATATGTTATGTAAATGCAAAGAGTACAGTGAACTATTGAATGAGTTGATTAATATAGATTAGGTGTGATAATTTAAAGGGTGGGTCGGTAAAGTTAAGGTTGAAAAAAAAAAAAAGAGATGATGTTAGTTAAGTACGAGGTGATATGGGTGTTGTTTGTATTGTTATTTTAATGCAAACATGGTGATTTTAATGTTAGAAATATGATATGTTTGAATATTGTGAAAGCTTATGTTAATGGTGGAGATATGAGATATTTAGATTTTCTTTGGAATGAGTTTAATAATTGTGAAACTTATATGTTTTGATGTTACTTTGTGGTATATACATATAAGATGTTTTAAAGTTAATATGAAGAGTATGAGATGAATAAATTGAAGTTTGAGTAAATTAGTAAGTTGGAAATTTATAGTTTTCATGGAATGTGGATGAAGATCAATGAAATATTGATAGTTTAATGTATTTAATACATGAGATATATGAAATGAATATTAGTGCTCATGAAAGTATTATGAATTGGGAGATGTGATTGATAGTAGGAAAATTTGGTGTGAAATGAAAGAAAAGGAAGTGAGCAAAAGAAAATGAGTTACTTTAAGTAATTTGATTGGGAAGGATGAAAAATGACTATGAAAGATGTGTTAAAGATATTTATAAACAAATGTAAGAGAGATATCACATTGGAAATGTGATTAAGTTCCTTGTGAAATAATATTATAAGTAGAGTATGTATATTTATTGAAGTTAATGAATAACTTAAGTTATGGTAAACAAATGAGACTGATAATAGTCAAAGGAAAGTGATAAATATTAAATTGGTATAAACTATATGAAAAAGGGAAATTTAATAAATTGCATAATTATGTGTTTATATAAAGAGGATTTGTGAAATAAACTTTTGATATGAATGTGATCTATGAAGGTGTGGATAATATGTTTATTATTTTATATCATTACATGTTTAATGGTATTAGGAGTGAGAATAGACCTGGGTAATATTGAACAGTGAAACTGTTATAGTAATAACTAAATGAGACTATCATAAGATGTGTTGGAGCTCAAAGAATTTATGTGGAAATATTTTTATGTATAAGTGTGTAATAAGAAATTGTAAGGAAGGAGTTATATATTTGAAAATTTTTAGAAGAGATGGATTGGAAATGGAGTAGTGAAAGATACTTATGTAAGATTGGTATCTAATTGAAGGTTGGGCTTAGGAAATGTTAAAGATAATATTATTAAACATGAGTTGGGTTAATAATGATAAATTTAGCAAAAAGCAAATTGTTTTGGAGATGGAGTTAAAATGTGTTAATTCTTGATGTAATAAAAGCTTGGAGAATATATAATTTATGTGATACAAGTTAGTATTATAATTGTAAAGGTTGGAAATTGAATAATAGAAGAACAATATTGATTTACAACCCCTAAGTGTGATTGTTAATATATCATTGTCATATGATTTGGTTAGTGTGATTAGTTGATTAATTTTATTATCTTCAGATTTAGAACTGAGATTGATAACTATGTTTCTAGAAACATGGTTAAAAGATATGATTGGGGAAGTTATATTTTATAATTTCGATATTAAAAATTTAATTGTAATTATGAGAAGTAAAGCAAGGAAAGAAATTGTAATCATGATTGAAAGTTATACTGAATATATTTACAGTATAAAGTGATTAAGTGATTAAACTTAAAAATTTATGGGAGTATGAATAATGTAAATTAATATGTATATATCAATAATGTTGGAAATGATATGATTGAATAATGAGGTGTTCACAATAGTTGATGATATATAAGTATACTATTTTGATATGATGAGAAATCATAATTGTTGGCAATGATGTTAGAAATGAATTATAATGGAGGTAGAGTACCTAATTGATTATGAAAAATGAATTGTGAAAAGATAAATGAACGGACTTATCTGCCTCCTGTGGAACCATGCTGACCCAATGTGTTGGGCAATCGAACTTGGATTACCAATTTTGGTTGGGGAAAAAGTACGTTTATGAAGATATAGTTGTTGGTAAAATTGATAAATTTTGAATGAGTATAAAAAAATGATGATATAATTATTGAAATAAGGAAATGTATATGTATAAGCATGATTCATATTGATTGAATATATAAATTTGGAAAGATTAGAATTTGAATATAAGTTTGACCTAATGAATTTAGGTTATATATATAAGTATATATGGTAAAATCCAATGATAAATTTCAATAAGTTAATTGTAGGTTTGAATCAAATAAAGTTGAAATGTTAGTATATTGTGATAGATGAATTGATTGATGTAGGTTTCATTAAAGTTGCAAGGCAATATTAAGATTTAATATGTGCAATTGTATTGGGAGTGTAAGATTTAATGGTAATGTGTATGATATAATATTCTGATTTATGAATGAATATAAATAAATTGAGGTATATTAATTGTACATGGTGAGAAACAAACTTAAGAGAGTAAGGATTTAGTTATCCATTGATGTTTGGTAAATGTTTATTTTGAAAGTGATGGTAAGAATGGAATAAACAATGCTAAGATATTGATTAATGATTTTTGAGGTTAAAGTTAAGAGAATATCTATAAAGAGTTAAAGTGATAATCTGACTTTAGTACAAAGATAAAATGTATTGGAGATGTTATGAGATATCTTGATTGCTTTGTTGAGAAAGTAATAAGAGGTAAAGATATATATATATATACCTATACAATGATGAATTGTGAAATTCAGAGGAAATGATTATTTCTAAGGGGGAGAGTAGAAAATATGAGAGTTGATAAAACTATATTGTAAGATACGATTATCTTAATATGAAAATTAAGATGGTGAATTATTCTGAATGGGTTGTTATTATACGGGATAATTTCGAGGACGAAATTATTTAAGGGGGAGAGAATTGTAATATCCTAAAGTATACCCTAAAAGTGTTGGGGTTACTGTTGTATTTGGATTCAATGTGTGTATTGAAGGAA
The DNA here is from genome assembly GCA_947685225.1 of Garcia nutans. Taxonomy (NCBI): domain Eukaryota; kingdom Viridiplantae; phylum Streptophyta; class Magnoliopsida; order Malpighiales; family Euphorbiaceae; genus Garcia; species Garcia nutans. The sequence goes on from CANTUV010000032.1 coordinate 17,008,312, forward strand.
AGAGAAAAGAAGAAGAAAGTCAAAAGGAATTGTGTGTGGTGGAGATTTAATGGTATAATTGTTATTATTGTTATTATTATTGTTATTGTTATTATTATTATTATTATTATTATTGTTATTGTTATTATTATTATTATTATTATTATTATTATTATTATTATATATATATATAAGATAAGAACGAAGGAAGGATGGAGAACCTTCCTTCTTCCTCTTCTTCTGTTTCTTCTTCGTGGACAAGAGAGCACGAGAGAGAGAGAAAGAGCACGAGAGAGAGAGAGAGAGATTGATCTTCATCAAATTTCTTAAGGATTTTAAGAGTATTGAAGATGGAGATGAAGATTTGGCAAGCTATACAGGTAAGTACACATTTCTTGAATGAATTTTATTGATTATACATATATATAAGTATATACCTTCTTGTGTGGTTTTCTTTTGGATTGAGGTTATGTTGGGTATGATTGGTGTGTAAAATGATGATAACAAGAGATTGAAGTATGTAAATGTGTGGAATTGATATCTAAGTGATGATGAGTTGAGAAAATTGTGAGGAAAATGATGAAATGTTGAATTAGAGTTTGGTTTAGATGAATTTCGAAGTGTTGGTCTTTGAATTATTGTAGAACACGGCCAAGTTATGAGAGACACGGCCAAGTTAGGGCAAATTTGGCCGTGTTGGATGAGTTTTGGAGAGACACGGCCACTGGCTTGGCCGTGTCCCTTGCTTGTGTTTGTTACTGTCTGATTTATGTTGAGAGACACGGCCGTGTCCCTTGCCCGTGTTTGGTACTGAATTGTTGTGTTGAGAGACACGGCCACAGGCTTGGCCGTGTCCATTGCCCGTGTTTGCTATTGCTTGAATTGGTGTTGAGTGACACGGCCACAAGCTTGGCCGTGTCCCTTGGGCGTGTTTGCTACTGGATGATTGTATTGAGAGACACGGCCACAAGCTTGGCCGTGTCCCTTGAGGGTGTTTGCAAATGTGTTTGTTATTTGGTCTTCAAACATTGTTGGATCTTCAAATGTCTTTTGTACCTAAACATACTTAAAATAATAATGATCCAACCAAATGTATATGGAAGACTCTAAATCCATGAATAAAGTAAATTGTTATGTATATGTATACTTGAGTGATCAATTGAATTGATCAATATGATTTGATGATAATGTTGAAATTATATGAACCATGTTATGCTTTATGCATTGCCAATCTTATGAATTATATTGTGCTATATGTAGATTGAAGATGCATATGAATAATGGCATGTTGTGTATAATGTGGAATATAATGAGATCATTGATGATGAATTACTTTAATGTTATGATTGAAGCATGCCTATATGGTATGATTGATTCATGTTATGTTTGTTTAGTAATGTAATTGATGTTGCATACATCAAGGATGAAACTTGAAATGTGATTTGAGATATAATGTGATATAAAGCCATTGTTCTTGGCAATGATGACTCAAATGTGATATAAAGCCATTGTGATTGGCTATGGTGATGCAATTGAAAGAAATAAGGCATGTTTGCCTAAATGATGATGAGAATTGAGAATAGAAATGATAATGAAATAATAAATGAATTGTGTGACTAATGTGTTATTCCATTTTCAGAGTTTGTTGTTGGTGGCATGCCTATTAGTAACAATCTCTTGAAGTTAGGTTGGATTTGATCCTTGAAGCCAAGTTGGGTTGAAGTTTAACATGTTTTACTCCCCTTGAAGCTTGGTTGGGTCTAATCCTTGAAGCCTAATTGAGATGTTACAACCCTTGAAGCTAGGTTGGGTTTGGTTCTTGAAGCCAAGTTGGGTTGATACTTAGCATGCTTTGTTCCCCTTGAAGCTTGGTTGAGCCTAATCCTTGAAGCCTAGTTGGGTCTATGATAATGATAAATGTGATGAATAAACCAAAGCATTACTCTGAAAATTGAATGGCATATTAGTGTGTCTTGGGCCCATGCTTGTCTTTGTGTAATGTGAGTCATGAATGGTAACATGATTGATAAATAAGATGTATGGAAACAATGTTGAAACAAATGAATAATGAGATCTATGAATGCTTTTGATGGAAATGTGTTTCATGATTAATGAATTGTGAATAAAATGATGTTATGAAGTATGAGTTTGTAATATGTGTATTGATATGTTGAAAGTGAATATGGCTTGAGGAGTTTTGTTGAGATATGAGCTTATGAAAATGTTGTATGATATGTAAAGTGTATGTGAATGTGGAATTTGTGATAATTGTTTCCATGGAAGTTTGGATATGCCAAATAAGGGTGATTTGTTGAAATGATGTTTATGCATATGTATATGAGATAAAAATGGTAGATATTATGTTTTGAATGTTTTATATAAATATGTGTATAATTTCTGAAATTAGTAGGAATATATGAAGAATGTTTTGAGAAAGGAAAAATGGGATAAGCGAATAATAGAACATAATGCTAAAAACATGAGGTATGAATATTTTGTAAAGTATATTTTAATGTTTATTTGGCTTACTAAGCTTTCAAGCTTAGTGCGGTTATGTAATCGTGCAGGTATTTATGTGGATGATTTGGATGCCTAGTTGCTATGCCACGAGAAGGGTAAGAGTGTCTCGAGACCAACTAGAAGGTGATGCATACATGTATGATTTTAATTATGTTTTATTTTTTATAACAATAATGATTCTTATAAATGTTTCTTAAATTAATATAATATTGCTTGACCTTGGATAAATATTTTTAAATAGAAACTAAAAGTGACATTCTTATACTTTATATACGCATTGTATGTATACTAAGTATATGTATAGTGCTTATATAGAGTATGGGGTGTTACAAGACCAATTATATGAGCTTTAGTCTTTGGGTTGAAAAGTTTAGGCTTCCATAGCAAGTATATATCCAAAGGTACAAGGCTATGAGTGGTTATGTCATGCTCGATGTCCATACCTTAAGTGAAAGTATGGTAACCCTTACATAACATAACATGGGTAACACGAGCATCCTAACTCACACACACAATGCAATCTAAATGATGCAATGTATAATATCATAATAAGAAAGAATAAAATAATATAAAGACCAAAAGAATCAACTTCTCTTATCCCTAGTCTTGTCACCACTGTGAGCAAAGATTTTTACCCCCACTTTCCATGTGGAATGGTTCTTGCGACTTTGGCACTGTTAGGCTCAGGGCCTTAGAAAACACGAGCTTAAACCCAAAGAAAATGGAGTCGCTACTTGGAAATGTCGGGAAAAAGAAAGGGGTGGGTGACTCGATTCCTAAGGAATTCCCAACCCCTTTTTGGGTTCAAAAAGTTGGGTACACATGGGGAAGGTAAGAAATGGTCCAGCACCCCCATAACGCCAGATTCATTAGAACCGACCTCCTTTTCAAGTCTAAATATTATTAGATTCTTAGTTATTATGACATTATCCATACTACATGCAATTATCAAAATAAATATTCATTGTATTATAATCAAACAAACAAATAAAATGGGCACCCATCTAAAGATGGAAATATGCCCTTACAATGCCTAATGTCTAAAATACAATTAATAAAGTAGGACACCCACCAATTGGTGGAAACATGTCCCTTATATTACTATCCAAATACAAATAAAATAAAAGAAACAAATTAAATAAGCAAGGCACCCATAAAAGTGGAAACATGCCTTTTACAACTTTAAAACCCAAATAAACAAATATAGTTCAATTAAATAAAATCAACAATAAAATAATTAAAATGTATCATCCATTGAAAGGAATGTAATAATAAATCAAATAATCCAATATAGGTTTAATCTTAAATAAAGCATTAGATTTACAAAATTAGGGTTTTAATATGAATTAGGGTTTCTAGGGTTTTTGACATGCAATTAGGGTTTATTAATATGAAATAGGGTTTTTATGGTTTTGTAAACAAGGTTAGGGTTTTTTGCAAAGAGCTAAGGTTTAATGTTGGCTACTATGATGAATAACATTATTTTGAAAAATAAATGTGGCAGCCCTTCCAGTATGGATATTGTACGCTTTGGACAATAAGCCCTCATAGTTTTGTTCCCAGGCCCAGATTTACCTCCAGGCCCAAAACGAGTCCACCTAGTCTAAGCACACCCCAAACTTAAGTACTACTTCCTCACCTTACACTTTAACCGATGTGGGATCTGCCTAAGGATGAACAGTAATGTGCCTTTGGGGTGTCACAGTGGGTGCTTTAGTAAACCCAAAATCTTTTGATGAATGCCTCAACAAATCCAATATAAGTTGGAGGTTTGGATGCTTTACCAAATCCGCAAAAGCACACTGTCAAAGTACTTCAACAAATCCAATATCGAATGTTTTACCAAATCTACAAAACTATGCCATTAAGATACTTCAACAAATCCAATATAGGCTGGATGCTTGGATACTTTTAAAAATTCGCAAAAACTATGCCATCAGATATTTCAACAAATCCAATATAAGCTAGTTGCTTGGATGTTTTACTAAATTTATAAAACTATGCCGTCAGGACACTTCAACAAATCCAATATAGGTTGGATGCTTAGATACTTTAACATATCCACAAAACTATGTCATCTGGATACTTCAACAAATCCAATATAGGTTGGTAAGGGATGCTTTAACAATTCAATTGGGGTTTGATTCTAAATACATTGATAATTCTTGAAAAATGTCTACCATCATAGAAATGGGTCTTCATCTTGATTCTTGGGAATGGACCTCTGTCTTGCATCGATTCCAGCTTTTCTAGCTAGACTAATCTTATGTCATTTGTATCTTCATTAATTTGAGAGTTCTTACTTTCTTCTAAACAATTATTCTATTCTTTAATGGATTTTGCTTAGGGATGGACCTTTGTCTTGCATTGACTTCAACTCTTCTAGCTTGATTGACCTTTTGTATTGGAGATTCTGGCTTTCTTTTAGCCATTTGTTCCATTCTTTCAATTCTCTACTTTACAAAAAATTCAACTATTTTTTAGCCATAGGCCTCACATCCTCTTTTACCCCATGCATGGCAAAAAATTAAAATAGAGTCTGAAAATGTTTTGTATATGCATAAACTCAAAAATTGACAAGGAGAAGCTTTGCCCCCTGTGTAGGCTCAAACCAATGATTTTGTTCTCATACCGATTCTAACTGATATATGTATTTTGTCAAGTTCTTTGCATAAGCATGCAATCTCTACTATCTTTTGCAATGGCCCATTCATGCCCTTGGCTCCATGTTTGCTTTTGATTGTTTACTTCACAAGTGTTACTGTTTACTTTGACAAAGAATAGGCAACACAAGACAAAAATGCAGTGTGATATGCTCACATATATATGATATGCATGATGATACTTACAGTGGTTGACTCACAAACTGAGGTGATAGGCTAAGGCATTCCCATTAGTATCTTCTAGATGCTCATTCAAGCCTTGTATTAGAATAGTAGAAGCCTTCATATATATGGCTCTAGGATGTTGAAAACATAAATAGTGGGGATCCCAGCAAGGTAGTTAGGAACATAAGAGTCATCCATTTCAACTCATGATTCAATATATTAGTTGGTAACTTTTCCATGGCCTTGTAAATGATCCTATCATTATCCATATTTGCCCAATACATCCTTTGAGATTTAGCAATGCAACGTACTTCCCTAAGTATGAAGGCTCGTATGACAAAAAACACATTTTTTTTTATTTTGAAATCACATTTTGGCTTTGTTAAGTCAATGTCATTATACCTCATGGCTCGATTTTTTCCAAATTAACACATCTATAATATGATAACTCTAGTTACCATGCTAAACTTAGGAATCATTTCCAATTGTACAAGAACTGTTACACTTCAGATAGGCACATACACATTACTTCACCAAATGTCTCATTGAGTTCAAATATTGTCTATCTCATATGCATACTTATTTAAATAATCTCGACTAATAGACTCCACCAATCAAAAGCGATCAATAGGTTCTTATAAGTGTCATAGGTTAAGTGAATGCCATTTTTAAATTGGAGTTAATGTGACATGAGTGACAAACCTTCACATTACAAACTTTCTTGTTGGAACCACATACTTTAGAGGTATTCTTAACTCTGGGCATCACTTCTATCTTCTAGGCGTCTTGCATCATGAAAAGATAGAGCTTCTTGGTAGAAGTCTAGATTTGATCAGGATGATCTTTGATTTTGCAAAAAAGTTTGAAACCCTATTGTTCTTCCTTTTTCTTCTTCTTTTTCTTTTTTTCTTTCTTTCCTTCTTTCTTTCCTTTTTTTTTTCTCTTTTTTTGCCTTGTCTTTATTTCTTTTCTTTTCTTCTTTTCTTCTTTTTTTCTTCTTTCCTCCATTTTTTTTGAATTTTTCTTTTTTTTTTGGGTCTTAGTTCTAAAAGGGTTTTATTGTTTTACACCATTTATACTTTTGACTATTAATGAATGGAGTAGTATGAGTATGCTTCAATGAGGACGAATCCTTTGTTGCCTTGATATCATCTCAATGATGAAATAGATCTGAGATCTTAGGTCTAGTTCAGGCAAACTTCAACTATCCTTATGGTCTTGATTATGCATCCCTATCTTTGATCTTTTTATCCATAGTACTTCATCGATCATCAGACCTGTCATAAATTTCACAACAACTCAGAGTAGTTATAGGGGTTTACAAGCCAATAAAAAGTAAGCTAAAATCTTATGAAGGCTCAAAAGAACAAACTAGGGATTGATGATAACATTGTGGATATTAGTTGTTGGCTCAACAAATAATGGCTATATCATCTCTCTCTTAAATAAGCAGAGCTCAATTTCCCCTTGAAAGTTCATCAAAGCATGTTTTAAGATCGACTAGGGCCTAGACACACATAATTATGTAGGAGCCTTCTCTAAGTAAGCATACACAGCTCAATACTATAAACAACTCACTCACCTAGCAAAGTCAATTGGATCATAATACATAGATACATTAATTTATGAATATCAAGCTAGACTTGTCATTGGTTGAACACCAAAAAGAAAAAAGACCAACAAAACATAAATGTGAAAAAAATAATTTATTTGCAAAAATGTTAATTGAAAAATAATTGCTCTAAAGCTAAAGAAAGAAAATGAAATTAAAACCACACAAGCCAAGGGAAGTTTATTGAGTTGTAGTCGAAAAAGTTTCATATACTTGGACATGTCAAGGGCGAAGATCTTTCCATCATCAATGAGGTTTTTTATTTCATGCCTTAAGTGCTTACATCAATCTGTTTCATGACCAAGCTCTTGATGGAACTGATATAATACCTCTATATAAAAATTAGATGGTAAAGGATCTGGCAAAGGTCAAGGGATTAAAGGTTGTAATAACCCCTTCTTTTGTAATTTATTGAAGGCTAGAGATAGTGGCTTTCCCAATTCTGAGAATTGACTCTTCATTGTAGGTTTAGTTGGTGTATTCACCTTAGCATCTTTTTATCTCCCTTAATTTTGTCCATCAGATTGATAGCTACTCTTATTGCTCTTTTTTCTATAGTATCTATTATTTCTCTCTCCCTTTCTTCCAACTGGAGACCTGCCTGCAGAAGATCCTTGAAATCTCTTATAAGGTTCTAAGCCATTCTTTCTTGGAAGTGGGGCAAAGTGCCCTGGATTATGTATTTGGTTTGAATAATCTAGTCTTTTCTTAAGAAAGGCCACTTTATTTCTCCATCTCTTTATATAGTCAATAAAGCCCTCATTTTGTCTCTTTATGATAGACTTAACCTCTATTAAGGTTACCTCCAGCTCAAAATTGTACCCATACTATTGGATGAAGCTTTATACAACAAATTCCAGTCTTTCTGAGTGCTCTCTTCTAAGGTAGTGAAACAGTTTTGCATAATAAGATCCAAAGAGAGCATAAAGTACCTTAGTGTTTAAGCCTTAGTAGCCCTAGTAGACTAGATGGCATAAATATACTGCTTAACATGCATGTGAGGGTTTTCTATATCATTGTACTTAGCAAAAGTAGGCATCTTGAACTTGTATGGAAGATTCTCATCCTCATCAAAAATCTTATCAACTTCTTAGGCTTCTTTAGCTTTTAGTCTCTTTTTAAACTTCTTTGCTAGGCCAGTAACAATTTTTTTCTAAATTAAAAGATTCAGTCTTCTCTTCAACATTCTTCTCTTTCTTCCTTTCTTGTTTGTCTTGGAAGTATGTATTCTAGTCTTCATCATCCATCACTACCTTTTCTTCATCAAAGGCTACCTCAGCTATCTTAGCCTTTCCCTTGTCTTTTTACTTCTTAGAACTGGCAGATTTCTCAACAGTGTTATTTTCCAACAGTGTAACTAATTGGCTTCTCATAATCTTAGCCAGGGCCCCCTTTAATTCTTCCATCTTAGAGACAATGGAATCGTTCACCATCTTCTAAAATTACTTAGGATCCATTACTTTTAGTATGACGTTGGCTGAATTCTCACTGGACTCTGAGTTATAGGCTGGATTGTTATAAGCTCTTGAACTATTGTACTCCAGGTCTATGAGCCAAAAAGGATCAATGTAATGCAATGCAATGCATGTATGGGTGTATACATGTGTAACAATCAAACAAAAAGAGTAAGAATGTTCCTTCTAACCTTATATAATGTTCCTTCTAACCTTATATCTTCCACACATGAATGGCCAGTCTTTTTCCTAGGTATAAGGTCAACAAAACATCAACAAGGGATATTTTATTTTCGAAGGGTCCACTCAAATGGATTAACCAATAATTGTCTTTTTAAATACAGAAATTAGTTCATATAATTTCCACTAATTAAGTCTTAATCCATTATCAACTAAAAAAATAGTTTTTTTTTTCTATATTATGGATTAAAACTAAATTAAAGGGTTTATTATAAACATATTCTCATTTAGAAATAGGCAACTAATAATCTATGCCACAAATAAGCCCATGATTAACAATTCTTAGTATAAATCAGGCCCACAATTGATTTTAATATTTCATAATTGACCTAACTAGTTGTAAGCCCATTTCATAAAAGGTTGTAATAAATGTTTGAATTTGGGTCATGAAGTGAAAAATAGTCTTGAGCCCATCTTTGAAAATATTTTCAAGCCCATTACAAAACAAGATTATTTAAAAAATAATAATTTTGGGCTTTATATTTGGGCCATGAGGTAGAAAATAATTTTTGACCCATCTTAAAAAAGGTTTTCATGACCAAAGTCCATCTTGAAAAGTTTGGGAATAATTTGGTCTTTTGGGCTAAAAAGAGTAAAATTATCTTGGGCTTACATAATAATTAGGCCATATTAGAAAAAGACAAACTAAATGGGCCATAACTCAAACCATGATATGTTAGTCATAGTCAAACAATAAGCATTTAAGGTAGACCTAAGGAAAGTTACTAAGCCAACTACATGGACTTTAGTCTTGGGTTGAAAAGCTTAGGTTCCCTTAGCAAGTATATGCTAAATGATACAAGACTATGAGTGATTATGCAGTGCTCAATCTCTATAACTTGAGTGAAAGTATGGTATCCCTTACATACACATAACGCAGGTTACACAGGGCATCCTAACTTACAAACATAATGCAATTTTAAGTGATGCAATCAATAATATCATAATAAGAAAGAATAAAATAATATAAAGACCAATGGAATTAACTTCTCTTATCCCCAGTAGAGTAGCCACCATGAGCGGGGATTTTCACCTCCACTCCCAATGGAATGGTTCTTGCTACTTCAACACTGTTAGACTCTAGGCCTTAGAGAATAGGGGCTTAAATTCAAAAAATAGAAGTCACCACCTGGATGGGCCGAAAAGATAGAAAGGGGTGAATGACTCGATTCCTAAGAAATCCCCAACCTCTATTGGGTTCAAAAAGTTAGGTATGCATGTAGAATGTGAGAAATGACCCAACACCCCCATAATATATGGTTCATTGGAACCAGCCTCCTTTTCATGTATAAATATTATTAAATTCTCAAATTACTATAATATTATCCATATTACAAACAATGAAATAAATTAAACAATCATCATTAATTATGCATCAAATCATAAAATGGGCACTCATGCAAGATAGAAATATGCCCTTACAAATACTCTAAAATCCATAAAACAAATAAAATAAGGCACCTACTAAAAGGTAAAAACATGTCCCTTACAATTATTCCAAAGTTCCTAAATTAAAATAAATGATTAAAATACATAACGCACCCACAAAAGTGGAAACATGCCTTTTACATCCTTAAAATCCAAGTAAATCCATAAAAAAAATGTTTAATCATTCATCATAAACAATAATAAACAAGTAATCAAGAAACATGATCAATCATTAAGCAAATAATAATAGATCATGATTAAACTAATAAAATTAGGGTTCCATCATTAAATTTAGGGTTTCAATTACAAGATTAGGGTTTTAGTTTGCAAATTAGGGTATAGGGTTACAAGATTAGGTTTTATACCTAATATTTGGATTTTATGAATAAATTAGAGCTTTTATAGCAAAATTAGTGTTTAATGTTATAAAATTAAGATTTACTCTTAAAACTAGGGGTTGGAAGGCTAAATTAGGGTTTTGAAATGAAATTGGGGTTTTAAACCTAAAATTAGGGTTTTAAAATGAAATTAGGGTTTTAATCCTAGAATTAAGGTTTTAACATTAAAAATTAGGGTTTCTTATGCAAACTAGGGTTAAAGCTAATTAAAACATGCAATTAGGGGTTAAAGTATTCAATTAAGGTTTTATAATATAATTGTAAAGGCTACAAAAAGCAATTAGGGTTTGATCCTAAACTAATGTCACAGAAGATTGGATTAGGGTTTTGAAAAACAAACTTTGCAACATAAATCAATTTAAAATTTTTTATAGCATATTTATAAAGAATAAATGAGGATGATCAATTGTATGGATTTAATTTATAAAAACTATACCTCGTTTGTTGGCTCCACCCAACAATTGCGTTGGTCCAAGCCTAAACACAATCTTTTAGATTCTTCCTTGCTACTGTGTAATTTGCTTAAGTAAAACAAGCCTTGATGTTGCATTTCTAGCTTTCTATTTCTTTTTCCCTCTCTATCTCTCTCGTTATTGCTTTTCCAATTTCTTATTTCTATTTCAGTTGTTAACAATGGCTTCCTTTGCTTTTGTTAATTACTTTGTATTTATAGGCAAAACTATGGCATCAATCCAACTTTATACTAGTTGAGAAATCCTAATCCAATTAGGAAAGCTATTGCCTATCCAAATTGATCTGAGTTAAGCATAATTAAGACATCTAAAGACTAGATTAACCATGGTTTAAGGCTCATATCAAATCTGGTTAGGCCAATTCAACATGAGCCATTACTCATATAATTGTCATGGAAAATTCACATGAGTATGGCTCATGTCTCATTTTGAATTGGCCATGGCCAATTCCATGTTGGTTTGGCTTTTTAAATCAAACCAAGTTTGGGATTTAAAACTGAATCTGAATTTTAATTGTGGCCTTTTAATGGGAACCCAATTTGATTTGACCCTTTTAATTGGAATTAAATTTATTCTAGACCAAAATTAAGCGTCTATAGTTACAGATTTTGTTGGCACTATTGATCCAACTGAGGCAGAGTAGTGGCTGGAAAGAGTTTAGAGAGTGTTCATTGTTGCGCTCGAATTAAGTACTACTACAAAGCGTCACTCGCAAGTATACGAGGTAGCTGTAGCAAAGGTGATCACCCCAAGGTCGTTTCCCCAAGAAGGTGTGGTTCGTAATAGCTTGATTGACAATTTATTTAAATGTGAGAGTTTGTTGTGTCGGGATGGTGCGAGAATAATTTAAACCTAAATTTAACGTGCGTAGAGAGTAATGTGTGTGGGTGTACAAGATCGAATCAATTCTTGGGAAGGTGCCTAGGGTTATAGGTCCATTCAATCAAAGCTCAATTCTCAATTGTCCATTAACAAAACCTTGTAATTAATTTGTTCCTTAAGGTTAATTAGTTAATTACCAATCCATTAGTTCTCACATTCATGAATTAACAATGACCAATTTTTTTACATTACAAAATTAATAAACCCTAGAACTTATATTTCTAATTCATTCATAGGGTGGTCGATTATATAGTTCCGATATTGGATTTCACCTCTCGGTCCGTCATCCAATATTCAAAGATCAATAGGTAGCTAATCTATCAACCTAGCATTTAACACAATACAATCAACCAACAACAAGGAACATCAATGGAAATATCAAATCAAAGCATTCAACCAAATATACTACAAACCCTAGGCATGGGTATTTAGCTCAACATCATCAATTTATAACGTTCATTCAACTCAATATAAAACAAATACAAATTGTCCATTGCAATATCAATTATATTAATACAACAACAACAATAAGAATTGAATTAAAAGAGAGAATAGAAAAACCCCCTTGTGAAGATGCCAAGAGTAGGATTGCTAGTCTTCCTCCTAGCTCCACTTGATGTATTTGATGACGAACTCAAGCCCTCTTCAATGGTTGATTTCCCTTTGCAATGTGGAATGGAGCTTTCTCAAGTCACCAATCCTTTGGATGGAGCTTTCTCAAGTCACCAACCTTTCAATGGATTATGCCTTTGGAAGATGGAATGGAGCTTTCTCAAGTCACCAATCCCTTCAATGAAGCTTCTTCAACCTTCAAGAGCTTGTAACCCAATTTATCCCAAAGAACCTCAAAGATCTTATCAATGGAAGATGGAGAAGGTGGAGAGGATGGAAATGGAGGTTGGAGGTGAAGGGACAAGGGAGAGTGTCACTCTCTCCCTCTCCCACGTTTTTGCAGAAAATGTTCAAGAACAACCAAGAACTCCTTCCATTTCCCTCTTCTTCTCTATTTAATTCCTTCAAAATTCAACACCCATGCCTTCCAACTCATGCCATTTCCATTTGTCCCCCACTTTTTCTTTGTTTTCTATTTCTTTTTGCAAGCACAAGCCATTGTCTCCCACTTTGTCCCCCACTTCGTACAAAAGAAATCAGATTTTTCAGGTGTGACACGACCAAGCCAAGAGTAGCTTGGCCGTGTCTCTTACATTTTGTTTTCTTCTTTCCTTGAGGTGACACGGCCAAGCCAAGAGTGGCTTGGCCATGTCTCTTGATTTTTCATAGGACACGGCCAAGCTTCTGGCCATGTCCCTCACTGGATCTCTTTCTCTTTCTTTCTTTTCTTTGTTTTGTTTTATTCTCCAGGAGGTGACACGGCCAAGCCAAGAGTGGCTTGGCCGTGTCTCTTATTTTTCTTTCTTGGGACACGGCCAAGCTTCTGGCCGTGTCCCTCACTGGCTTGTTTGATCCTTGAGAGACACGGCCAAGGACACGGCCGTGTCATGTGGCACGGCCAGTGTCTTGGCTGTGTCCCTTGATGGTGTCCGTCTCTGCTTCTTTTCTTTCCTTCTTTGCTTGCTCAAGTATCTTAGGCATGAAATGGGACACGGCCAGAGGCTTGGCTGTGTCACCTGGGTGTGTCTCTTCCTGTTGCTCATTTTCCTTCTTTTCCTTCTCTTCTTTGGCTTGTTCTTTGATTTGCCCTTTGAATGAGACACGGCCAGTGGCTTGGCCGTGTCTCTGAGTGTGTCTGCTTCTACCTTGAATTTCTTTTAATGGACATGGCCATGTCTTGCTTGGCTTGGCCATGTCTTGCTTGGTTCATCCTTTTCTTTCACTGTTTTGATCTTCCAAGGGTGTTTTTGCACCTAAACCTAAAACAAACAATTTAAGAAAACTAAAAACAAAAATAATCAAAACATTAACTAAAAACACATAAAAATCACACTAAAAGCTAGTACAAATATGATCTAAACAACAGCCCCACACTTAACTCCTTGCTTGTCCCCAAGTAAGGCTAAAATCAAAACACACTAACAAGATAAATTTGTTAAGTTCAAGAGTTATAAATATGCATCAAGGCTTCCTTATCCCTAAATCCGCAATCAATATCGAATCAAACAAAATCGACACTCATGCAATTAAGTGGTTTTCCATGCATAACCAATGTTATCGCTCTCTCACCAACTCTTACAAGTGTTTGATCATGGTGGTGTTTACACTCATAACAATCAATGAAAGATTATTACCATAGGCTTGCTTATCAATCAAATCTCCAACACCAAATTTCAATGAAGCATCAATCAAAAGGTCTTTCTTTTGGTTGTAATGGGGCTAAGGTAAAGGCATGACATTTAGGAAATGTAAGCTTAATCATTAAGTTCAAGAGCACTTCAAGAGTGAAGTAACTGATCATAGGTATAACTAACAATCCCAAAACATCTTCCTCTCATATACCCATTGACATTAAAGAGCTTTTCAAGGGAACTCACTTATTACATTTTGCAATGATTATTCCCAAACAAATTCCAAACCCTGTCAACAAGAACAACAATTATTATTTCTTTTTCTTTTTCTTTTTCTTTTTTTTTCTTTCCTATATTTTTTATTTTTAGGGTTTGCAACTAAATAACATAATAGTTTGCAATCTCAAACCTACTTAATTTAACCCCCACACTTAATTCAACACAACACTCGATCATAAATGCTCTTAAAATGCTCTTGACCTAATGAAAGGGTAAGAGTTAAACAACAAGGTTCAAGCTAATGGTGTTGTGAAAAAGAAAGAAAAGGAAAATAAAATAAGCTCAAAATTGGCTAACTAAGTTAAAAATAGGGTTGGTCTTTTTAAGCCAAAGTGGGTTCACCTAATTGCCTTAATCATCTTGATGCCTAATTAAAAATTTTATGTAGTCTTAAAATGCATGTCAAAGCAAGTTCTAGCAATTCATGTAATATCCCAAAGTGTACCCTAGAAGTTTTGGTATTATTGTTGTTTATTTGGATTTAATGTATATGTTTCTTTGGAAAGAGAAAAGGTTTTAGACAGAGTGTATATTTTGTGTATATTAGAATATATACAACATATACCAAAGTCAAAGTCAAAGGAAGTTAGTGGAAGAAGATATTTATGTGTTTTTTATTTAATAATTAATTAATAGGGAAAATTAATTGAGTGGAAGAGTTTGAATGGATTATTTTATTAATTAATACTTGGAGGAGAGAGTTTTAAGGAGGTGATTTGACTTTGTGTCTTCTCTTTTCTTCTTTCTTTCTTTCCTTGCCGTGGCTCTCTTTCTTTTCCTTCCTTTGCTTTCTTTTGGCCGGTTAACAAAGAAACAAGAGAACAAGGGAGAGATTTGAACTTCTAAACTCAAGATCTAAGGAAGTTTTCAAGTGTTCAAGTTGGAAAGTTAAGAGCTTCTTCATCCTTGGTAAGTTCTTCACTTGATTCTTTGATTTCTTTGAGTTTATGAGTTGAGTTTGTGGATGATATGTGAATATGTTTGATTAAGATGTGTTTAAGAGTGTTTGGGTAAACTGATTTCTGGTTTTGGGGATGGATTGAAGGAAAGTGTAAGTTGTTGGAAGTGAAAGTATTGTGGTTGTGTTTTAGGTTTGTGGTGATGATTTTGATTTGTGTTGGAAGTATGTTTTTAGTTGTTTTGGTGTTTTTGTAAGTTTGTTTTGGTTTTTGGGTATGTTGAGTTAAGTTTGGTTGAAGTGGATTTTGGTCAAAGGAAGTGATTTGTTGGTTGTGTTGTTGTTGTTGCCGGAATCTGGGTTTTTGGCCTGACACGCCCACGAGCACGACCAGGATTTTGGGCATGTCGATGGTTTGGTGTTTTGGTTGGGTGACACGAGCAGTGACACGCCCATGTCACTGAGCGTGTCACAGCTTCTGTGTGGCAGTAGGATTGACACAGCCAGTAACACGCCCGTGTTATTGAGCGTGTCATAGCTACTGTGTTTTTGGGGTATTGACACGGCCATGAGCACGCTCACATTGTTGGACGTGTCAAAGTTTCTAGAGGCAGAATGTATTACACGCCCAGTGACACACCCGTGTTGTTGAACGTGTAAAAGCTTCTGTGTTGTGGAGTTAGGGCACGGTCAGGGACACGCCCGTGTTGTTGAGCGTGTCATGTTTAGAGTTTGCCCTAGTTGGTTCTTAGCCTTATGTTCTTATGTGAGTTTCATCTTCCTTTTGGAATAGGTTGTGAAGAAGGTGAATTACCCTAATTCAAGTGGTGAAAGATTCTTGGAAGAAGATGTGTTTAGAGTTGTGTGGGTTGCTTTTGAAGTAAGTACATACCTTGTATTCTTGCATGCATTCATGTGATTATGGAACTTACACATTTGGATATGAATGTACTACGAAATCTTATTGCATTGTTGATATATATACATGAATAATGTTAACCTTGTGAAATGCAATGTGTTATATGTATATTGATGATGATTTATGAAATGTGAGATTGAGATATAATGAAGCCATTATTGTTGGCTATGGTTATGCAAAATGAAATTGATAAGGCATGATTGCCTATGTGTTTATAAGATATGAATTGAGAAAGAGAATAGTAAAGAAGTGAATAACTTGGTTGTATGTTTAATATGTCATTCAATTTCAGAGTTCTGGGTTTGGAGGCATGCCTATAAAATGAAAAAGGTAACAGTCTTGCCGGGTTGAGGATCTCTTCAAATTGAGTTGAATTGAGGTCCAAGAGACTGGGTCTGTTACAGGTAACAGTCTTGCCAGGTTGAGGATCTCCTCAAGCATGTTGAGTTGATGGTCCAAGAGACTGGGTCTGTTACACTATCCATGGATAGAGATATATATATGTTGCCTACGGGCTTAATTATTGTGATTATGAACCAAAGCAGTAACTCTGAACTTTGAATATCATATTAAATACTTGTTGGGCCCATAGGTGTCTATATTGAATGAGTATAATGGATGATGATATAACTATTGAAATAATGAAATGTAACATTTATAAGTATGATCTTTATTGGTTGAATACATGACATTGATATTGACATTGCATATTATCATTATGGTTTGTACTACTGAGTTGTTGGCTCAGCGCGATTGTGGTTCATCGCGCAGGTGGTAGAGTTGATAGGGTTGAGACTGAGGATTCTTCTAGACCTAGTTGAGTTTATGCTTGAAGAGTTGGACTAGAGCTTAAAGATCAGAGAGTCAAGCTGCCAATCATGTATATATTCTATGTTTTGTAAATTTCAAATTTTTATGTATTTGTATTTGTAAGTATTTGTAATAACTTCCGCTGCGGATTAATAAACGTTTTTATCTATGGTGTCTTTTGAATTTCTTTTAAATGTTTAAGATTTGCTTCACTTATTTTCAAAGATATGATTTGTGTATTTTTAAACTGTGGCATTTTCTATATTTAGTATACGTATATTACGATCGAATAAGCATGCTTTGTATGTATACGGGATATAGGGGTGTTACAATTATTTTGATATCAGAGCCTAGGTTTGAGATTCTCAACCTAGGTCAAGTGTGAATATTTTGATTTTAAAAAGTGGGTTTTTGAATAAGATACATGTTTGGTGTTGGCAGTCTCTAATCTTTAATGAGGAGTATTCTACTGTGTTTGCAGATATATGTTATAATGGATCCTCATTCACTTCAATTTGTTGACGGTAGTGCTGAGAGTGTAGCTCCTGATGATGGTATGGATGGAGCTAGAGTGGATAGAACTGGAGAGGCCCCTGTTTCTGTGTCAGGGAGACCAGCTGGTGAGGAGGTTCCGCCAGTTTGGCTTAGGCATATGGTTGAATTAATGAGGAAAGCACCAGTGCAACCACCGCCACCCCCACCCTAGCCAATGGTACCGGTGAGACATTACGATAAATTAAGAAAGTATGGAGCAGAAGATTTTCTGGGTACTATTGATCCAGCAGTAGCTGAGCAGTGGCTGGATAAGGTTCAAAGGATTTTCATTCAGTTGCAAGCCACTCCAGAAGAAAATTTTGATTATGCAAGATCACTGTTGTAGAAGGATGCATATGATTGGTGGAAGACAGTTCCGCATGCTATGGACGATCCACCTACATTTTCCTACAGTGATTTTCTACGGGAGTTTGAGCTGAAATATACTCCGAGGGAGTATAAAGATGTGAAGAATATGGAATTTCTGACCTTGAGGCAATATCACCGGACTGTAATAGAGTATGAGCTAGAGTTCATTCGGTTGAGCCACTACGCAGGGGGAATTATCTCGGATGAGATTGACAGGTGTAGAAGGTTTGAGGAGGGATTGAGACCCTCAATTATGTGTCTTGTGGCTGGTTTTAGATACCAGGATTTTTCCCAAATGGTTGCAGCAGCTAGGAGTGTGGAGAGAGCTCAGAATATTGCAGCAGCTGCTACAGAGGAGGAGACCAGGGTTAGGAGACCCCAGTTTGAGGCAGGGTCTTCATCTGTGAAGAGAGGTAGGGGAAGTTTTGTTCCCAGGATTAGTCGGAGCCAGAGGCAGGCTGGTAGGTCAGTTCAGTTTCAGAGATAGAGATCGAGACCTACAGTTTCAGTAGCGAGTGCTCCTACTCCAGTAGTTCAGAGATCCATTCTACCTGTGTGTGCTCAGTGTGGTGGAACACATAGGGGTGCTTGTTGGAAGAATAGTGGACCAGTTGTGTGCTTCAGATGTGGTTCACCTGATCATTTTATTAGAGAGTGTCCGGAGATGCAGGAGCAGAGGCCGGCAAATTCTGTAGTTTCTCGACCTAGTGTCAGAGGTGGTCGAGGGAGCAGAGGTTTCAGCAGAGGGGGTAGACCTGGGTATAGTCAGAGAGGAGGATCTTCATCCAAGGATACTAGACCAAATGAGGCTGGGCCTTCTCAATGAGTATATGTGATGCAAAGACAACCCGATGCTTCTGCAGTTATTGCGGGTACTTTATCTTTATTTGGCATTTCAGTTCTTGCTTTAATTGATCCAGGCTCTACTCATTCATATATTAGTGCATCTATTTTGCCTGTGTCTGAATTGCATTCTGAGTCCCTAGGATTTGATGTGTTGGTGACAAATCCATTAGGGCACAGTGTGATTGTTAGCAAGGTGCACCGAGATAGTGCAGTAGTGGTGCAAGGTGAGGAGTTTCTTGGAGATTTAATTGAAATGCCTTTTAAAGAGTATGATTTGATTTTGGGCATGGACTGGTTGTCTAGACATGGAGCTGTGGTAGATTGTCAACAGAAATGTGTCACTTTGAGAACTAGTGATGGTAGGAGTATGATGGTGTTTAGTGAGCAGAGACAGCTTGCATCCTTGTTTGTATCAGCTGTGACAGCTAGAAGATTGATTAGAAAAGGGTGTGATGCTTACCTTGCTCATGTGGTGGATACTAGAGTAGGGGGTTTTCAACTTGATGATATAACCACAGTTGCAGATTTTCCAGATGTGTTTCCAGAGGAGTTGCCAGGGTTGCCTCCTGAGAGAGAGGTGGAGTTTGGTATTGAATTGCTGCCTGGTACCACTCCCATCTCTATCACTCCTTATCGCATGGCACCTGCTAAATTGAGAGAGTTAAAGGTGCAGTTACAGGAGTTGTTGGATAAAGGGTTTATTCACCCTAGTGTTTCTCCTTGGGGAGCTCCTGTGATGTTTGTGAAGAAGGAGGATGGTACCATGAGGTTATGCATTGATTATAGGCAATTGAACAAATTGACTATTAAGAATAAATATCCTTTGCCTAGGATTGATGATCTCTTTGATCAATTGAAAGGAGAAGCAGTGTTTTCCAAGATTGATTTGAGATCAGGGTACCATCAATTGAGGGTTAGAGCTGAAGATGTTTCTAAGACAGCTTTCCGCACCAGGTATGGGCATTATGAGTTTTTAGTAATGCCTTTTGGATTGACGAATGCACCTGCAATTTTTATGGATTTGATGACTAGGGTGTTCAGGCCCTATCTGGATCAATTTGTGGTGGTTTTCATTGATGATATTTTGGTGTATTCGCGTAATGAGGAGGAACATGACAAGCATTTGCGGATTGTGTTGCAGATCTTGAGAGAAAAGCAATTGTATGCTAAGCTGTCAAAGTGTGAGTTTTGGCTTAACCAAGTGACTTTTCTGGGTCATATAGTCTCAGCAGATGGTATTAGAGTCGACCCAAATAAAGTTGAAGGTATTTTAAATTGGAGTCCACTAAAGTCTGTAACTGAAGTTAGAAGTTTTCTGGGTTTGGCGGGCTATTACCGACGGTTTGTGAAAGGTTTTTCTTTGATAGCTACTCCACTCACCAGATTGCTTCGGAAGGGAGTTAGATTTGTGTGGACGGATCAGTGTCAAGCTAGCTTTGATCAGTTGAAAGAAATGTTGACACAAGCACCTGTTCTTACTTTACCCGTGGAAGATAAACCATATGTGATTTACAGCGATGCTTCACATAATGGTTTAGGGTGTGTTTTGATGCAAGAGGGTAAAGTTATAGCTTATGCTTCTCGGCAGTTGAAGCCGCATGAGCTTAACTATCCGACTCATGATTTGGAATTAGCGGCTATAGTGTTTGCTTTAAAGATTTGGAGACATTACTTATATGGGGAGAAATGTTTTATTTATACAGATCACAAAATTTTGAAATATTTGGGGGTTCAGAGAGAGCTTAACCTTCGGCAGAGACGATGGTTGGAGTTGATCAAAGACTACGACTGCTTGATTGATTATCACCTTGGTAAGGCAAATGTTGTTGCTGATGCCTTAAGTCGGAAGTCTTTGGCAGGTTTGGTTGTTTATTCACTCTCATTGCTTGTTGAATTGAGAGCGTTGCATGCAAATTTTGAAGTATGTGATGATGGTGCATTATTGGCCCAACTGCAGTTGAGACCAGTATTGTTAAATCAGATTAAGGAGGCTCAATTGGCGGATGAGAAAATTCAGAAGATTGTATCAGATTGCCGAAATGGAGAGAGCCGAGATTTTCATGTGAAAAGTGATGGTAGTCTTTGGTTCAAGGATAGGTTGTGTGTTTCTGATGATGATAGTTTGAAAAGGATCATTTTGGAAGAAGCACATCAATCGGTTTTTGCTATGCATCCGGGTAGTACAAAAATGTACCATGATTTAAGACAGCATTATTGGTGGTCCGGTATGAAGAGAGACATAGCGAAATTTGTGTCCAAATGTCTTACTTGTCAGAAGGTAAAAGCGGAGCATCAAGTTCCAACAAGGTTGCTTCAACCTTTAATAGTGCCAGAATGGAAATGGGAAAGGGTGACAATGGACTTTGTATCTGGTTTGCCATTGACGCTGAGCAAAATATGATGCTATTTGGGTGATTGTTGATAGGTTAACAAAGACAGCTCACTTTCTTCCGGTTCGGATGGATTATTCTCTTGAGAAGTTGGCTGAGCTATATATCCATGAGATTGTGAAGTTGCATGGAGTCCCAATTTCTTTAGTGTCGGATCGAGATCCCCGATTCACTTTGAGGTTCTGGAAGAGTTTACATGGGGCTTTGGGTTCTCGATTACATTTCAGCACTGCTTTTCATCCGCAGACAGATGGATAGTCAGAGAGAGTGATACAGATTATTGAGGATATGTTGAGAAGCTGTGTTATTGATTTTTCTGGAAGTTGGGACAGATTTTTACCACTTGTGGAATTTGCTTATAACAACAGTCATCAATCCAGTATTGGAATGGCACCATTTGAGGCATTGTATGGTAGACGATGTAGAAAGCCTTTATGTTGGAATGAAACTGGTGAAGGTAAGTTAATTGGTCCTGATTTGGTTAGAGAGACTTAAGAGAAAGTGAAGATGATTCGGAATAGATTGAAAGCAGCTTCAGACCGACAGAAGTCTTATTCAGATTTGAAGAGGAGATACATTGAGTATAATGTGGGAGATAAAGTATTTTTGAAAGTGTCTCCTTGGAAAAAGATATTGAGATTTGGTCGAAAAGGGAAGCTGAGTCCTCATTTTATTGGACCATATGAAGTTTTGGAGAAAATTGGACCAGTTGCTTATCGTCTTGCTTTGCCGCCTGAATTGGATAGAATCCATAATGTCTTCCATATTTCTATGTTGAGAAAGTATAGATCGGATCCATCTCATAGCTTGCCAGTTGAATCCATTGAAGTGAGTTCGGATCTGACATTTGAAGAAGAACCAGATGTTATTTTGGCACATGAAGTGAAAGAGTTGAGAAATAAGAAAGTGCCATTGGTGAAGGTTCTATGGAAGAATCATGGTAGATAAGAGGCAACTTGGGAAAGTGAGCAAGCAATGCGAGATCAATACCCTCAATTGTTTCGGACTTGATATCAGGTAATTTCGGGGATGAAATTTCTTTTTAGAGGGGGAGAATTGTAATATCCCAAAGTGTACCCTAGAAGTTTTCGTATTATTGTTGTTTATTTGGATTTAATGTATATGTTTCTTTAGAAAGAGAAAAGGTTTTAGACAGAGTGTATATGTTATGTATATTAGAATATATACAACATATACCAAAGTCAAAGTCAAAGGAAGTTAGTGGAAGAAGATATTTATGTGTTTTTTATTTAATAATTAATTAATAGGGAAAATTAATTGAGTGGAGAGATTGAATGGATTATTTTATTAATTAATACTTGGAGGAGAGAGTTTTAAGGAGGTGATTTGACTTTGTGTCTTCTCTTTTCTTCTTTCTTTCTTTCCTTGCCGTGGCTCTCTTTCTTTTCCTTCCTTTGCTTTCTTTTGGCCGGTTAACAAAGAAACAAGAGAACAAGGGAGAGATTTGAACTTCTAAACTCAAGATCTAAGGAAGTTTTCAAGTGTTCAAGTTGGAAAGTTAAGAGCTTCTTCATCCTTGGTAAGTTCTTCACTTGATTCTTTGATTTCTTTGAGTTTATGAGTTGAGTTTGTGGATGATATGTGAAAATGTTTGATTAAGATGTGTTTAAGAGTGTTTGGGTAAACTGATTTCTGGTTTTGGGGATGGATTGAAGGAAAGAGTAAGTTGTTGGAAGTGAATGTATTGTGGTTGTGTTTTAGGTTTGTGGTGATGATTTTGATTTGTGTTGGAAGTATGTTTTTAGTTGTTTTGGTGTTTTTGTAAGTTTGTTTTGGTTTTTGGGTATGTTGAGTTAAGTTTGGTTGAAGTGGATTTTGGTCAAAGGAAGTGATTTGTTGGTTGTGTTGTTGTTGTTGCCGG
Organism: Garcia nutans; assembly: GCA_947685225.1. Taxonomy (NCBI): domain Eukaryota; kingdom Viridiplantae; phylum Streptophyta; class Magnoliopsida; order Malpighiales; family Euphorbiaceae; genus Garcia; species Garcia nutans. Next base: position 17,031,296 of record CANTUV010000032.1, read on the forward strand.
AATCTAGGTTTTTGGCCTGACACACCCACGAGCACGACCAGGATTTTGGGCGTGTCGATGGTTTGGTGTTTTGGTTGGCTGACACGAGCAGTGACACGCCCATGTCACTGATCATGTCACAGCTTCTGTGTGGCAGTAGGATTGACACGGCCAGTAACACGCCCGTGTTATTGAGCGTGTCATAGCTACTGTGTTTTTAGGGTATTGACACGGCCATGAGCACGCTCACATTGTTGGACGTGTCAAAGTTTCTGAGAGGCAGAATGTATTACATGCCCAGTGACACGCCCGTGTTGTTGAACGTGTAAAAGCTTCTGTGTTGTGGAGTTAGGGCACAGTCAGGGACACGCCCGTGTTGTTGAGCGTGTCATGTTTAGAGTTTGCCCTAGTTTGTTCTTAGCCTTATGTTCTTATATGAGTTTCATCTTCCTTTTGGAATAGGTTGTGAAGAAGGTGAATTACCCTAATTCAAGTGCTGAAAGATTCTTGGAAGAAGAAGTGTTTAGAGTTGTGTGGGTTGCTTTTGAAGTAAGTACATACCTTGTATTCTTGCATGCATTCATATGATTATGGAACTTACACATTTGGATATGAATGTATTAAGAAATCTTATTGCATTGTTGATATATATACATGAATAATGTTAACCTTTTGAAATGCAATGTGTTATATGTATATTGATGATGATTTATGAAATGTGAGATTGAGATATAATGAAGCCATTATTGTTGGCTATGGTTATGCAAAATGAAATTGATAAGGCATGATTGTCTATGTGTTTATAAGATATGAATTGAGAAAGAGAATAGTAAAGAAGTGAATAACTTGGTTGTATGTTTAATATGTCATTCAATTTCAGAGTTCTGGGTTTGGAGGCATGCCTATAAAATGAAAAAGGTAACAGTCTTGCCGGGTTGAGGATCTCTTCAAATTGAGTTGAATTGAGGTCCAAGAGACTGGGTCTGTTACAGGTAACAGTCTTGCCGGGTTGAGGATCTCCTCAAGCATGTTGAGTTGATGGTCCAAGAGACTGGGTCTGTTACACTATCCATGGATAGAGATATGTATATGTTGCCTACGGGCTTGATTATTGTGATTATGAACCAAAGCAGTAACTCTGAACTTTGAATATCATATTAAATACTTGTTGGGCCCATAGGTGTCTATATTGAATGAGTATAATGGATGATGATATAACTATTGAAATAATGAAATGTAACATTTATAAGTATGATCTTTATTGGTTGAATACATGACATTGATATTGACATTGCATATTATCATTATGGTTTGTACTACTGAGTTGTTGGATCAGCGCGATTGTGGTTCATCGCGCAGGTGGTAGAGTTGATAGGGTTGAGACTGAGGATTCTTCTAGACCTAGTTGAGTTTATGCTTGAAGAGTTGGACTATAGCTTAAAGATCAGAGAGTCAAGCTGCCAATCATGTATATATTCTATGTTTTGTAAATTTCAAATTTTTATGTATTTGTATTTGTAAGTATTTGTAATAACTTCCGCTACGGATTAATAAACATTTTTATCTATGGTGTCTTTTGAATTTCTTTTAAATGTTTAAGATTTGCTTCACTTATTTTCAAAGATATGATTTGTGTATTTTTAAACTGTGGCATTTTCTATATTCAGTATACGTATATTATGATCGTATAAGCATGCTTTGTACGTATACAGGATATAGGGGTGTTACAATTCATCAATCAATGATGTTAACCCACAAAAAGAATAATAAGTTGATGGCTCAATTCCTCACAAGGTTAATGGCATTGCAAGGAAAAACCAATAAAATTGACAAAAAGCACCAAATCTACTCAATTCTCCAAATCATGCTTCAAAAATTCAAAGGTCATCTATCAGCAATGTTTAAAACAATTGAACTTCTCAACATTCATTTATTCAACGAAAAACATTAAAACATTAACTAAACTTAAACAAAAATAACTTAAAAGTAAAAAAACAAAAACATAAAATGAAATTAAAAGTAAAAACACAAAACACTAAAATGCACCCCACACTTAAAGATTCACATTGTCCTCAATGTGAGCATGCACACTACAGGGAGAGTTTAGATAATACCTGATTTCCATCGTTCTCATATACGATGTGTGGGGCTCCTTCCACCCATAATGCAATTGGAGCCTATGACTGAGAGGATGAACACCATGCAACTTTGAAAAGTGCCCAATGTATTGAAAAGCCTAGGTAGTATTCTTAGGGGAGCAATTTTCCAAAAAGAATATGTGAGGGTTGTCTTAGCTTGATTCTCTAATGCTATAGGGATGTGGTAAGAATGTTTTTCAGTTTGCAACATGGTTATATATGGTTTTTGCTCATTCTCACCACCAAGGGTGGGAGAGATTATAATTTGTTGCATATTGTAATCCCCAATCGAAACATCTTTCAAAATTCTTGGGGTCTTTTTAAGTTCAACCAAGTTTGGTTGAATCTCTTCTACATCCTCTTTAGCAATTTTAAGCCCTCCCTCAACAATCTCATTATTTACTAGTAAATTGCTCTCCTCAATTTCTAAATTGGAAGAATTAGGCTCTACTTCTATGGTCATGGCCACCTCAAACTTATCTACACTATCTTCACTATAGGGCATGTCATGGAGTTCAGAAAGTTGCATACCTTGTTTCTCTGCATTCAGCTTACTTGGGAATGGGAGTGATGGCATACAAGGATTTGGAGGTTCATACAAATTTATCGAAGTCGATGCTTCCAAATTCTCCTCCTCCTTTGATTGACTTAACACCTCTATGTTTGATTGCATTTCTTCACCATCTTCTTCTTTGTTAGTTCCTGCATCAAAGGAATCACAAAAACTGTTATATATCACCTGTTCATTCTTAAAATTTGTGATTACCTCTATTTGCTCCAATTGGCTAGGAAATTCCTCCTCTTGGTGTGCTTGGAGTTGATGTGCCAATTGCCCAATTTGCATTTCCACCCTCTTCAATGATTCCTCCAAAGAATCAAACCTCTCATTGCTCCCTTCCTGATTTTGTGTGCTAATTTGAAGGTAAGCATTCAAATCATCGTCCACTGTGGATTTCTCGAATTGATCATGGTTTTGTGAGCTGGTTTGAATGAAGGCATTCAAACTATCTTCCAAAGTGGGTTCCTTAAGGTGATTTTGATTTTGCGCGCTAGTTTGAATGAAGGCATTCAAACTTTCTTCTAAGGTGGGTTCCTTAAGGTGATCTTGGTTTCGTGTGCTAGTTTGAATGAAGGCATTCAAACTATCTTCTAATGTGGGTGGCTTAAGGTACTCTTGATTTGAATATTGTTCTTGAGAGTAAGGATTTCTTTGGTAAGGTTGAAAAAAATTTTGAGGTGGAATTTGTTGTTGGTTTTCCCAAGAAAAATTTGGATGGCTTCCCCAGCTTGAATTATAAGGTTTGGGATATGGGTCATTGCCACCCATTTGCTGGAAACTTTCATAGGCATATTCTTCCTCTTGTCTCTCTTGGTATTGTCCATAACCAAATGAACACATGTTTGCGCTATGTCCTGCAATGCCACACGCTGAACATACTTCATGAGTAGGCATAGGTGTTCTTCCTCTGGCATTTAGCATCTTAAGTTGGTTCATTAATTCTGCTAATTGCCATGCCATGTCAGAGTCAGTGTAATATCCCAATGTATGCCCTAGAAGTTTTGAATATAATTGTTGTTTGATTGGAATTAAATGTATATATGTTTTTGCAAAGGAAATGAGTGTGTTAAGAGAATGTATATGTTGTGTATATTGTTATATATATAACATATAAGTTGGTCAAATGGAGAGTCAAGGGAAGAAGATATTTTTATTTGAGATTTGTGAAATGACTTAAAAAGGGCAAGTGTTTTTAAGGAAATCAAAACATTTGGTTAAAGGGTGTTTTGGTAATTGTATTGTTAAAATCACTTGGTGGAGATTTAAGGAGAAGTTGACTTTGTTTCTTCATCATTTTCTCTTCTTCTTCATTGTAGTGGCTGGCTCTTCCAAAGACAAAAGAAAACAAGAGAGCAAAAGAGGTGTTTGAAGTTCTAAGCTCAAATTGAAGGAAGAATCAAAGGATTAAATTGGAAATTTGTGAAATTCATCAATTTTGGTAAGTTCTTTCTCTTGATTTCCTTTGTTCTTTTGAAGTTGTGTTTGGGGTTGATGTATTGTTATGGATGATATGATTAGGTGTGTTTGTGATATGTTTATAAGTGTGGAAATTGAGGATAAGTTAAGTGGATGTTGATATTGGAAGTGTTAGAATTGAGATTGTTTTAGAGTTTGAAGTGATTAATTGTATTGTATTATTGTTGGATTAGATTTTGAAGGAAGGTGAATTGCCCTAGTTTGGGAAGTGAAGAATCTTGGAAAAGGGAAGTGTTTAGAGTTGTGAGAATTGGTATTGAGGTAAGTACAAATATTTAAATTCATATGATTTTGAAATTTGACACACATTTAGTTATAAATGTGTTAATTAATCAAATGTTTTGTTGATGTGTTTTAATAAGGTGAATATTGTGATAAACATGTAGAATTTGTGTTTAGAACATTGATTACATTCATTTGAACCATGCTATATTGTGTATGATGAGTTTGAGTGTAACCAAAGGAGAATTGAACATGTTAGGGTTTCAAAAGCATGGAGAGACATGGCCAATTCATGAGAGACACGGCCAAGTCAAGGAAATTTAGCCGTGTTGGATTGATTTTGGAAGAGACACGGCCGTGTCCCTTGCCCGTGTTGGCTACTGTCAAATTGTGGTTGAGAGACACGGCCACAAGCTTGGCCGTGTCCCTCAAGTGTGCTGGCCGTGTCCCTCAAATGTGTTAGTTAATGTTTCTATTCTTTGTTCTTCTTGCATTGTTTTGATTCTCCAAAGGTATTTATGTACCTAAACCTAAACATAAACACTTTAAACACACTTAAAACAATAATGATCCAAACAAATGTATGTAATATCCCAAAGTACACCCTAAAAGTTTGGAATAATTATTGTTGTATATGGATTTAATGTGAATGTCTATTGAAAATCAAAAGAAGAGCAACGAATTAAATTAATACCTGATTTTGGTGTACATTGGAGTAGTAGATGTGAGAAGATATGTTGGTAAAATATGTAAGGATAAAATGTATACATATGGTGATTGGAAAATATGGAAAATATAAATGTAATATAAAAGAGATATACATATACCAACATATACATCACATATATATAATGTATAAAATGGTGTAGGAAAAGTAGGTTTAATTAATTAATAATAATAATAATGACACAAGAAAAAGAAGAGAAGAAAGTCAAAAGATGAATATAAATTGTGGTGGAGGATTTTTAAATATAATTATATTATATTATTATTATTATTATTATTATTATATGTGATAAGAATGAGGAAAAGAAGAAAAGATCTTCTTCTTTTTCTTCTTCTTCTTTTTGCACGAGAGAGAGAGAGAGAGAAAGAGAGATGAGATTTTATTTGCATACACATCAAATCCAAAGGGATTTTGAGAGAATTGAAGATTTGGCATAATACCCAAGTAAGTATTCATTTTCTTGTATGAATTTCTATTGATTGAGTTTATATTTGATGATGATGATGATGATGTTAATGAAAGATTGAAGTAAATATATGTGTGGAATTGGTATTTAGATGATGATAATATGGTTAATTGTGAGATAATAGGGTTAATTGTGAGGATTATGATGAATTGTTGAATTGTTGAGTAAGGGTTTCATATGAATGAATTGGGGAAATTGAGTAGTTGATATATGGTGGTGTATATAATGATTATTATTATGATATATTGAAGTGATATAAGTGTTAAATTGATAGGTAATTGATGAATATAACCAAGATGTTGATTAAGAGTGTTGTAATGTGGATTTTGGAGTGTTTGTGTTTTCATGGATGAGAATTCGGAATTCATGATTTCTGCTTGGCACGGCTAGTGACACGGCCGTGTGGTTGGGCATGTAATCGGTACTGAGTTGGACGGTTGTGACACGACCATTAACACGGCTATGTTACTGAGCGTGTTATAGCTACTGTGAGAAAAGCAACTGACACGGCTATGAACACGCCCGTGTTGTTGGGCGTGTCAATGTTTCTGTGAGGCAGAATGTGTGACACGTCCGGTGACACACCCGTGTTACTGAGCGTGTCAAATCTTCTGTATTGATGGTTTAGGGCACGATAAAGGACACGCCCGTGTTGGTGAGCGTGTCAAGTGTTGAGTTTGCCCTAGTTAATATCATTCTTATTTTCTTATATGAATAATTATCTTTGAATTAGGTTTTAAGGATATTTGGTTGCTATAATCCAAGTGTTGGAGGATTCTTGGAAGAGGAAGTGTATAGATTGATGGGAGTAGTTCTTGAGGTAAGTACAACTTACAAAGATGCATTCTTTTATATGATTATGAGACCTAAAACAATGTTAAGTAATTTATTATATGGTTAATACAATGTGACTAATGTTATTAATTGTATAGTGTGAAAGCTATGGTGATCATTCAAAATGGTATGTGCAATGCAATTTGTTATGATAAATATTTTAATGATGAATTATATTAATGTGTCTTGAGAAGTGCTGAAATGTGATATCATTATGGTTGGTAATAATGATTGAAATGAAATAAGTGGACATGTTGTCTATGTGTTCAATGAAATTGATTATGTATACTTGAATGATGAAGTGTTGTAATGTGAATTGAGATATGATTTAAATGACCTGTGAAGCCATTGTGATTAGCTATGATGACTCAAATGACATGTGAAGCCATTGTGATTGGCTATGATATTTCAATTGAAACAAGTGGGGGCATGTTTGCCTAGATAATGATGAAAATTGATAATGAAATAATAAATGAATTGTGTGGCTAATGTGTTATTCCATTTTCAGAGTTTTGTTGTTGGTGGCATGCCTATTAGTAACAATCTCTTGAAGTTAGGTTGGAATTGATCCTTGAAGCCAAGTTGGGTAGAAGTTTAACATGTTTTACTCCCCTTGAAGCTTGGTTGGGTCTAGTCCTTAAAGCCTAATTTAGATGTTACAACCCTTGAAGCTAGGTTGGATTGGTTCTTGAAGCCAAGTTGGGTTGATACTTAGCATGCTTTGTTCCCCTTGAAGCTTGGTTGAACCTAATCCTTGAAGCCTAGTTGGGATAATGATAAATGAGAAAATTAAACCAAAACATTAACTCTGAAAGTTGAATGGCATATTAGTGTCTTGTGGGCCCATGCATGTCTTTGTTTTAATGTGAATTATGGAATGAAATATAATATTATATGATATATGATGATAATCATGGAATGAGATGTATACAATACATAAGTAAATGATTGAAAGTGAATATGGCTTGAGAAGCTATGTTGAATGATGAGTTTATGAAAACATAATATGATGTGTAAAGTGTTTATGGATGTGGAAATTGTGAGCATTATTTCATGAAGGTTTTGATGAGTCATTGAATTGTGATTTGTTGAAATGATGTATAATAGTATATATATATATATATATATTATGAGATTGGTGGAAATATATAGAGAGTGCATTGAAAAGAGTAAATATGATAAGGAATTAGTAATACATGATGTTAATATATAAAGTAAGATTTATTTGTAATGTATATTTTAAATTAATTTGATAAAGATAAGATTATTATTATCATTATATTTAAGTATAAGATTTTTAAAAGAAATACTTTATGAGAAGATATGATTTGAACTAAGTGAAAGGTTTTTAAATTGTAACGAATAGTGACATCCTTATACTTTATATGCTTACTGTATGTATACAAGGTATATGTATAGTATTTATATGGAGTATCGGGGTGTTACAATTATTTTGGTATCAGAGCTTAGGTTCGAGATTCTCGGCCTAAATTGAATTAAAACGAAAAGTTTTGAAAAGTTTAAATAGACTTAAAAAAAAAGTTTCGAAATGAAATTTGTAATACATGTATATGCATTAACACCTAGGTTGGTCTCAAACATGGCATTATGTGATTTGTGATGTATTTGAATTACATGAGATGGATGATAGTGTGTGAATGAGATTTTATATGAAAGTAATAATTGGAAAAAGAAATGATATGAAAAATTGGTACGAGTTTAATTGGTAAATTCAAGAATGGGAGTTTACTTAAGGAAAGTAAATTTTGAAGTATGGATTATTGAAAAGTGATTGTAAAATAAAAAAATGAAAAGGAGAATAAAGTTGAAAATGAATTGAAAATAAAATCAAGATTTGAGTATGTACTCTTTCCTCTACACTTTGAATCTCTTTATAACAAAGCTTATGTTTGGTTTGTTAGAAAGAGGAAATATTGTTGGATTGTTAATATGGAAAGATATGTTATTAAAATGAAAAGAGTATGGTGGAATAGTGAGTGAGTTGATTGGTATAGACAAAGTGTGATTATGGAAGGTTCGGGTATATCAAATTAAGATTTTGTTTAAAAGAAAAAGAGATCATGTTGGTTAAATAAGAAGATATATTGGTGTTGTTTGTATGGTTATGTTAATGCAAACATTGTAATTTCGATGTTAGAAATGTGATATGCTTTGAATATTGTGAAAGCTCATATTAATGGTGGTAATGTGTGATATTTGAGATTTTTGAAGTGAGCTTGATAATTGTGAAAATTATATGTTTTGATGTTGCTTTGTGGTATATATATATAAGATGTTTTTAAAGTTAATATTAAGAAAAGATGAGTTTGGCAAATTGAAGTTTAAGTGAAGTAGTAATTTGAAAAGTTAAAGTTTTAGTGGAATTTGATAAAAAATTATTTGGATATTGATGGTTTAATGTATATTTAATACATGAGCTATGTGAAATGAATAATAATACACATGAAAGTATTATAAATTGAATAATGTGCTTGATAGTATGAGAATTTGTTTTGAAGTTAAAAGAAAGTGAGTAAGCAAGTGGAAATGAGTTATTTTAAGTTATTTGAGTAGAAAGGGTAAAAGTGGATATGAAGGTATATTAAATGCTTTTAAAGACAAAAGTGAAAGAGATGTCACATTAGGATTGTGACTAAGATGTATGTGAAGTGTTATTATGGTTAGAATATATATATATATATATATATTTGTTGTGATGATAAATACTTTACATCATATTGAAGGAATGAGAATGATAGTGTTCAAAGGAAAGTGATAAACATTAAATTTGTATGGAATGTATGAAAAAGGAAAATAAAATAAGAGCATATAATTAAGTGTATACATGTATAGGATGTGTGAGCTGAGTTTTTCAATATGAATGAAATTATGATATGTAAGAAATGTGAATCACATTATGAATGTGACCCATGAATGTGTATGTGGTATAATTATTGGATTAGTAATATGGAGAATGATATTGTATGTATTAGTGAACCTAAGAAAGATTAGGTTATGACTTGAGCAAACTAGATAAATTTTATGACGGAATTGAGAGTAAGAATAGACTCGTGTAATATTGGACAGTGAAATTGTTATGGTAATCACTGAATTTGATGATTATATGATATTAAGAATCCCAAAGTATTCACATATGAAAGTTCTATATATTTGTATATTATAAGAGATTGTGAATGAATTAGAAATGGAGTGATAAATAGAAATTGTGTAAGAACTGCATATGATTGAATAGGTATATAGTAAGAAATGTTTATAGTAATATTGTTGATACATAAATTAATTTGATGAAGATTATATAATCGAGTACAAGTTAGTTTGAAATGGAGTTGGAATGTGTTAATTTCTGGTATAGCAAAAGTTTAAAGAATGAATATGAAATTCTTGTGATTTAATTTAGTTTTGTAATTGGAAAGGTTGGAAACAGAATAATAGAGGAACCATATGGATTTATGAGTTTCAAACATGACCCTTAATCTTTTATAATCCTATGATTTGTTAAGTATATTTTGGTTGATTAATTTTGTTATCTTCTGCTTTGGGACTGAGATAATATAACTATAGTATAGTTCTGATGAGATTGATAATTATGTTTTTAGAAAACATGTTTAAGAATTATGATTTGGTAAAGTTGTATCTTATCATTTTATGTTAGAAATCTGGTTATAATTATGAAACGTAAGGAAAAAGAAGAGAATTATGAAAATGTGTTAAGTATGGATAACACTTATTATAAAGATAGCAATGGTGTGATATGTGAGAAGATGTTAGAAAGAAAGAAATATATAAAAAAAAGTGACTGAAAGTTATACTGAATATGTTTATGGTATAAAGCGAATAAATGAATGGACTTAAGGTTTAATTGAATGAACTATAGATAGTAAATATGGTATAAAATTATCATGAGAATTGATGGAAATTATAAAAAATAATAATAATAATAATAATAAACTATATGTATATTGAAGGATAATTTGGAATGAATTGTTATCCTGATAATTTGACTGAATATGGACCTAAAGAGATTAGGATTTGAATATAAGTTTGACCTAATGGAATTAGGTTATATATATATATATATATTATAAAATCTAATGATAAGTTTAAATAAATTTGTTGGTTTGGATTGAACAAGATGGAAAGGTGAGAATTTTGTGACAGATAGATCAATTGATCTAGATCCTATGAAGATCATAAATTATTATTGAGATTTAATATGTATAGTTGTACTAAGAGTATAAAACTTACATGATAATGTATATGATGTAAAATTTTAAAATGTGACTGGACATGAATGAATGGGGTTATATCAGTTGTAATAATGACAAAAGGGGAAAAGATTGATTATCTATAAATAAGTTGAAAGTCATTGGATTACTATGTATGTTAAGTGAAAAACATATTTAAGAAGGAATTGAATGTATGAAAAACAAGGATATTGTTATCAATTAAAGTTTGGTAAATGTCTATATTGGAAATGATTGTAAGGATGGGATAATCAATATTAAGATTTAAATCAATGATTTGTAGGGTTAAATTAAAAGAGTAATTATAAAGAGATGAAGTAATAACATATCATGAAGATAATGATTAGACGAAATATAAGTATATTATAAGATGATCTGATTTTTTTTATCAAAGGTAATTTCATTGGGAATGTGAGAAACTATCTTGATTACTTTGTTGAGGAAGTAATAAGATATATAAACATATAGCATGATGAGTTATGGAATTTAGAGAAGATGATTGACTCTGAGGGGGAGAGTAAAAGTTATATGATTTGATGATATTATAACTTAAGAATATAATTAACTTCATATAGAAGTTAAGATGATATTATGTTAAAAATGGATTGATGTTGTATTAGATGATTTCGAGGACGAAATTATTTAAGAGGGAGAGAATTGTAATATCCCAAAGTACACCCTAAAAGTTTGGAATAATTATTGTTGTATATGGATTTAATGTGAATGTCTATTGAAAATCAAAAGAAGAGCAACGAATTAAATTAATACCTGATTTTGGTGTACATTGGAGTAGTAGATGTGAGAAGATATGTTGGTAAAATATGTAAGGATAAAATGTATACATATGGTGATTGGAAAATATGGAAAATATAAATGTAATATAAAAGAGATATACATATACCAACATATACATCACATATATATAATGTATAAAATGGTGTAGGAAAAGTAGGTTTAATTAATTAATAATAATAATAATGACACAAGAAAAAGAAGAGAAGAAAGTCAAAAGATGAATATAAATTGTGGTGGAGGATTTTTAAATATAATTATATTATATTATTATTATTATTATTATATATATATGTGATAAGAATGAGGAAAAGAAGAAAAGATCTTCTTCTTTTTCTTCTTCTTCTTTTTGCACGAGAGAGAGAGAGAGAGAGAAAGAGAGATGAGATTTTATTTGCATACACATCAAATCCAAAGGGATTTTGAGAGAATTGAAGATTTGGCATAATACCCAAGTAAGTATTCATTTTCTTGTATGAATTTCTATTGATTGAGTTTATATTTGATGATGATGATGATGATGTTAATGAAAGATTGAAGTAAATATATGTGTGGAATTGGTATTTAGATGATGATAATATGGTTAATTGTGAGATAATAGGGTTAATTGTGAGGATTATGATGAATTGTTGAATTGTTGAGTAAGGGTTTCATATGAATGAATTGGGGAAATTGAGTAGTTGATATATGGTGGTGTATATAATGATTATTATTATGATATATTGAAGTGATATAAGTGTTAAATTGATAGGTAATTGATGAATATAACCAAGATGTTGATTAAGAGTGTTGTAATGTGGATTTTGGAGTGTTTGTGTTTTCATGGATGAGACTTCGGAATTCATGATTTCTGCTTGGCACAGCTAGTGACACGGCCATGTGGTTGGGCGTGTAATCGGTACTGAGTTGGACGGTTGTGACACGACCATTAACACGGCTATGTTACTGAGCGTGTTATAGCTACTGTGAGAAAAGCAATAGACACGGCTATGAACACGCCCGTGTTGTTGGGCGTGTCAATATTTCTGTGAGGCAGAATGTGTGACACGTCCGGTGGCACGCCTGTATTACTGAGCGTGTCAAATCTTCTGTATTGATGGTTTAGGGCACGATAAAGGACACGCCCGTGTTGGTGAGCGTGTCAAGTGTTGAGTTTGCCCTAGTTAATATCATTCTTATTTTCTTATATGAATAATTATCTTTGGATTAGGTTTTAAGGAGATTTGGTTGCTATAATCCAAGTGTTGGAGGATTCTTGGAAGAGGAAGTGTATAGATTGATGGGAGTAGTTCTTGAGGTAAGTACAACTTACAAAGATGCATTCTTTTATATGATTTTGAGACCTAAAACAATGTTAAGTAATTTATTATATGGTTAATACAATGTGACTAATGTTATTAATTGTATAGTGTGAAAGCTATGGTGATCATTCAAAATGGTATGTGCAATGCAATTTGTTATGATAAATATTTTAATGATGAATTATATTAATGTGTCTTGAGAAGTGCTGAAATGTGATATCATTATGGTTGGTAATAATGATTGAAATGAAATAAGTGGACATGTTGTCTATGTGTTCAATGAAATTGATTATGTATACTTGAATGATGAAGTGTTGTAATGTGAATTGAGATATGATTTAAATGACCTGTGAAGCCATTGTGATTGGCTATGATGACTCAAATGACATGTGAAGCCATTGTGATTGGCTATGATATTTCAATTGAAACAAGTGGGGGCATGTTTGCCTAGATAATGATGAAAATTGATAATGAAATAATAAATGAATTGTGTGGCTAATGTGTTATTCCATTTTCAGAGTTTTGTTGTTGGTGGCATGCCTATTAGTAACAATCTCTTGAAGTTAGGTTGGAAATGATTCTTGAAGCCAAGTTGGGTAGAAGTTTAACATGTTTTACTCCCCTTGAAGCTAGGTTGGGTCTAGTCCTTGAAGCCTAATTGAGATGTTACAACCCTTGAAGCTAGGTTGGATTGGTTCTTGAAGCCAAGTTGGGTTGATACTTAGTGTAACACCCCCATATCCAATGCCCACACACTACAACCACAACAATGTAGCATAAGTGCATCAAACATAGGGATGCTACGGTTTTCTTAACATTTAAAACACTTTAAACTTGATACAATACCCTTATCATTATACATTATAGAAAATTAGATCATTTACTTATAAAACAAAACATATTAGTTATATATATATATAATTAAATATTACACAGCGGAAGTTATAAAATATGTACATATTTACAAACACTTGAGTACATATTTAAAAATATTCATATTTTTACATTATAAACATTACTTTACAAAATATAAAGAAGTATACATGATTGGCAATTCTCTTCTGATCTTTAAGTTCCCAAAATCAACTCTTCAAGGTCTACTCTCACTTGGTCTTGATGAACTCTCGGGTTCGACTCTATCAGCTCTATTACCTGCGCGATTAAACACTATCGCGCTAAGCCAAGGGCTTAGTAAGATAATTCATGCTAAAATGCAATGTCACAAATTAATTACATATATCAATCAAAAGCATATTATCTATTCAATATGTTGCTTTGTTCAATATCACATCAATATTCATATAATAGCACCATTCATTATACTCATTTAAATTTATCATTATAGCCAACAACTATGACTTTATATATGTACCCTTTCCCAACCAGGTCGGTTGCCCTCCAATCCCAAGGGTCCGCAGGAGGCAAATAGGCACGTATAACATTATCAGTAACATACCTTTCCCCATCCAGGTCGGTTGTCCAAGTTCGGTTGCCCATTCCAATGGGTCCGCATGGTTCCGCAGGAGGCAAATAGGTACGTATAATACTGAATATATCGAACCTTCCTCCTACCAGATCGGTAGTCCAAGATCGGTTGCCCAACCCACTGGGTCCGCATGGTTCCGCAGGAGACGGATAGGTCCGTTCATTAAATTTATCAATACTTTTTCAATTCATTTCTTTTTCACAAGCAAGTTAAGCAATCATGCCTCAACATATCACATTACAACAAAACCATTTTCTCATAACATCATATCATTCCCACTTCATTTCATCATTATATACAATATTCATTACATTATCTAAACACTCACATTATTATTCAATCCTATCATCAATGCATGCTTCAATCATATTTCATTTGAATCATTATAACATCTTTGGTATAACATTTCAATGTGCATTACTCATGAAACACATTACCATTCACAATGCATAACATAACATTATTCAATCTCAACAATGCAATTAGGGCAATTCAACCTCTTCACAATCTAATCCAAAAGGAATATTAGCAAAATGACCATATGAATAGTACATTCTGGTTTTAGACTCCATTTTATCCTTATTTTGAAAAATTGTATAAAATAATCTAATTGACTAAAAATTCTAAAATTTTTACAGAATTTAGTTTTGTATCTTAAAATCATTCCTTTAAAATTTCAGATCAAACTGAACACAAAATCTTGGTCAAATAGTTCACCTAACCAGACTGCCCCAATTGCCCTGCATCCTGGCAGCAGTTCTGAACTTTGTGAATTCCAAAAATCAAATTCAATCAACGTGGTTCCAAATTATTTTTCTCAAATACTAGACTCACTAAGAAACAACATATCCAAAATTCAATTGGATATGATTTTTCTATATTTTATTAAAAATCCCGAAATATAGCTGTCTCAGTTAAGGTACCTGCTGGAACAGGTCTAATAAAAATAATCTTTCTAAACTCATAACCATTCCAAAATCGAATCAACATATTTTTCAGTCATTCTAGACTCATAGAGGCACAACATATCAAAAATTAACTTCAAGAACATTTTTCTATAATTAATTAAAAATCATACAAATCACAGCCTTTACTAATTGTAAAACAGAAACAATTTCACTAAACACAACTCTTACTCTTCCATCACCAACACCAACCCAACTTCTCATCTATCAAGCAAAATCAATACTTAAAATCACACCATAAGCAACTTAATCATACCATCATCAAATCACAACTCAACTCAAGCATAACTTCAAAAATAACAAGGGTAAACAAGAGCAAACTTACCAAATAATGAAATTCCTTGAAACTCCAACTTGTAACTTTGAAAACTTCCTTCACTTTGAACTTGAAATCATCAAAACCATCACTTGTTCTCTTGCTCTCTTGTCTCTTTGATGAGCCGGCCACACAACAACAAGAAGAAGAAGAAATGATGAAGAAACACAAAGTCAATAGGCATTAAATACCCATCCAAAAGAAAATTACTATAATACCCTCATCCATTTAACTAAGCTTTTGTCATATCTATACCCATTTAAGTAATTTCACAACCAACACAAAAATATCCTCTTTCCTTGACTTTCCATTTTGACCACTTTATATGTTATATATATCACCATATAAGCAACATATACAATTATCTCTAAACCCTCTTTTCTTTCCCAACCACCATACAAAAACATTCTCTTCCCATTTCTCAATTCAAACCAACAACAACAACAACAACAACAACAACAAAACTTCTAGGGCATGCATAGGGATATTACAATTCTCCCCCTCTAAAAAGAAAATTTCGTCCTCAAAATTACCTGATATCAAAGCTGAAACAACTGCGGATATTGCTCTCGCATGGATTGTTCACTCTCCCAAGTCGCTTCTTCTTTTGCATGATTCTTCCAAAGAATCTTCACCAATGGCACTTGCTTGTTTCTCAATTCTTTCACATCATGTGCCAAGATAGCAACTGGTTCCTCTTCAAATGTCAAATCTGGGCTCACTTCGATAGACTCAAATGGCAACACATGAGATGGATCCGACCTATATCTCCTCAACATAGAAACATGGAATACATTATGAATACGATCCAACTCAGGTGGCAAAGCAAGTCGATACGCCACTGGCCCAACTCTTTCTAACACTTCATACGGCCCAATGAAACGAGGACTCAATTTTCCTTTCCGACCGAACCTCAAAATCTTCTTCCAAGGAGACACTTTCAGAAATACCTTATCTCCAACATTAAACTCTATATCTCTCCTTTTCAGATCTGCATAAGATTTCTGTCGGTCTGAAGCTGCTTTTAACCTGCCTCGAATCAACTTTACTTTTTCTTCAGTTTCTTGAATCAAATCAGGACCAATCAACTTATTATCTCCAAGCTCATTCCAACAAAGAGGTGTCCTACACCGTCTGCCATACAATGCTTCAAACGGTGCCATACCAATGCTGGATTGATGACTGTTGTTGTAAGCAAACTCCACAAGAGGTAAAAACCTATCCCAACTTCCAGAGAAATCGATGACACAGCTTCTCAACATGTCCTCAATAATCTGTATCACCCTCTCTGACTGTCCATCCGTCTGTGGATGAAAAGCAGTGCTGAAGTGCAGTCGAGAACCCAAAGCACTATGCAAACTCTTCCAAAATCTGGAAGTAAACCTGGGATCTCGATCAGACACTAAAGAAGTTGGAACACCATGCAGTTTCACAATCTCATGGATATACAGCTCAGCCAATCTCTCCAAAGAGTAATCCATTCAAACCGGAAGGAAATGAGCTGTCTTAGTCAATCTATCCACAATCACCCATATAGCATCATGCTTCTTTTGTGTCAATGGCAAACCAGACACAAAATCCATTGTCACTCTTTCCCACTTCCATTCTGGCACTGACAATGGTTGAAGCAACCCGGTTGGAACTTGATGCTCTGCTTTAACCTTCTGACAAGTGAGACATTTCGATACAAACTCAGCAATGTCTCTCTTCAAACCAATCCACCCAAATCATGATACATCTTCGTATTACCCGGATGCATAGCAAACACTGACTGATGTGCTTCTTCTAAAATGACTCTTTTCAATTCAGCATCATCGGGTACACACAATCGGTTTTTAAACCAGAGACTCCCATCGTCTTTCACAACAAAATCTCTTGTCTTCCCATTCTTACAATCTGAAATAATCTTCTGAATCTTCTTATCGGCCAACTGAGCTTCTTTGATCTGATCTAACAAAATCGGCTTCAATTGCAACTGTGCCAATAATGCACCATCAACACAAGGTACAAAACTGGCATGCAATGCTCTCAACTCAACAAGCAACGAGAGCGAGTAAACTGTTAAACCAGCTAAAGACTTCCGACTCAAGGCATCAGCAATAACATTTGCTTTACCTGGATGATAGTCAATCAAGCAGTCGTAGTCTTTAATCAATTCTAACCATCTCCTCTGACGAAGATTGAGTTCTTTCTGGACACCCAAATACTTCAAACTCTTGTGATCAGTGTAGATGAAACATTTCTCCCCAAACAGATAGTGGCGCCAAATCTTCAATGCAAACACAATGGCAGCCAATTCCAAATCATGGGTCGGATAGTTAAGCTCATGCGGTTTCAACTGCCTAGATGCATAAGCTATAACTTTACCTTCCTGCATCAATACACACCCCAAACCTCTATGTGAAGCATCACTGTAGATCACATATGGTTTGTCTTCCACAGGTAAAGTAAGAACAGGCGCTTGAGTCAACATATCTCTCAACTGCTCAAAGCTAGCCTGACACTGATCCGTCCACACAAATCTCACTCCCTTACGAAGCAATCTAGTGAGTGGAGTAGCTATTAAAGAAAACCCTTTCACAAACCGTCTGTAATAGCCTGCCAAACCCAGAAAACTTCTAATCTCTGTCACAGACTTGGGTGGATCCCAATTCAATATAGCTTCAACTTTGCTCGGATCAACTCTAATACCCTCTGCTGAAACTATATGTCCGAGAAAAGCAACTTGATCCAACCAGAACTCACACTTCGACAATTTGGCAAATAACTGCTTCTCTCTCAAAATCTGCAACACAATCCACAGATGCATATCATGTTCCTCTTCATTCCGCGAATACACCAGTATATCATCAATGAAGACCACTACAAACTGATCCAAATAGGGCCTAAACACCCTATTCATCAAATCCATAAAAGCTGCAGGTGCATTCGTTAGACCAAAAGGCATAACTAGAAATTCATAATGCCCATACCTGGTCCGAAAGGCGGTCTTCGGAACATCCTCAGCTCTGACTCTCAGCTGATGGTACCCAGATCTCAAATCAATTTTAGAAAATACAGCTGCACCCTTCAATTGATCAAAGAGGTCATCAATTCTAGGCAAAGGATATTTATTTTTAATAGTCACCTTGTTCAATTGCCTATAATCGATACACAACCTCATAGTACCATCTTTCTTTTTCACAAATAGCACAGGAGCTCCCCAAGGAGAAACACCGGGGCGAATAAATCCTTTGTCCAACAACTCCTGTAATTGCACTTTCAACTCCCTCAATTCTGCTGGTGCCATTCTGTAAGGAGTAATAGAGATAGGAGTGGTACCAGGCAACAATTCAATACCGAACTCCACCTCTCTCTCAGGAGGTAACCCTGGCAACTCCTCTGGAAATACATCCGGGAACTCAGCAACTGTGGCAATGCTATCAATAGGGGAACCCTTCACTCTAGTATCCACCACATGAGCAAGATAGGCTTCACACCCCTTTCTAATCAACCTCCTGGCTGCAACAGCTGAAACAAATAAGGAGGCTAGCTGTTCCTGCTCATTAGATACTATCACCTCTCTACCATCACCCGTTCTCAAAGAAACAATTTTCCTTTTACAATCCACCACAGCTCCATGTCGAGATAGCCAATCCATACCTAAGATCACGTCATATTCCTTAAATGGCATCTCAATCAAATCCCCAAGGAACTCCTCACCCTGCACCACTACTGCACTATCTCTATGCACCTTACTCACAACCACACTATGCCCTAACGGATTTGTCACCAACACATCAAATCCTAGGGACTCAGCATGCACATCAAATACAGGTAAAACAGATGCACTAATATATGAATGCGTGGAACCTGGATCAATCAAAGCAAGTACTGGAGTATTAAATAAAGAAAAAGTACCAGCTATGACTGCCGATGTATCTGGTTGCCTCTGCGTAACATACATCCTCTGGGAAGATCCAACCTCCTCTGGTCTACCATCCCTGGATGTAGCACCTCCTCTAGAACTGAATCCTAGTCTACCTCCCAGGCTGGCACCTCTGCCTCCTCTGCCTCCCCTCACACTAGCTCGAGAAGCAGCAGAATCAACTGGCATCTGCTCCTGCCTCTCAAGACAGTCTCTCACAAAGTGGTCAGGTGATCCACACCTGAAGCATACAGCTAGTCCACCACTCTTCCAACAAACACCTCTATGATAACCCCCACACTGAGCACATCTAGGTGGAGCGGATCTCTGAGTCATAGGGATCGGAGCACTTGCCACTAAAGCTGCAGGTCTAAATCTCTGTCTCTGGAACTGCACAGACCTACCAGCTGGTCTCTGGCTCCTACTACTCCGAGGAACAAAACTTCCTCTACCCCTCTTCGCAGAGGAAGACCCTGCCTCGAACTGGGGCCTTCTAACCCTAACCTCTTCTTCTGAAGCAGCAGCAATAACTTGAGCTCGCTCTACACTTCGAGCTGCTGTCACAAGCTGTGAGAAATCCTGATATCTGGATCCAGCCACTAAGCACATGATCGAGGGCCTCAATCCCTCCTCAAACCTCCTGCATCTATCAATCTCATCAGCAATGATACCCCCAGCATACTGACTCAGTCGAATAAACTCAACTTCATACTCAATTACGGTCTGATGATCTTGCTTCAAATCTAGAAACTCTCTTTTCTTCCCATCTTTATACTCCCTAGGAGTATACTTCAACTCAAATTCCCTCAGAAAATCAGTGTAAGACAATGTTGGAGGATCATCCATAGAATGGGGCACCGTCTTCCACCAATCGTAGGCATCTTTCTGCAGCAAAGATCTTGCATAGTCAAATTTTTCCTCAGGGGTAGCTTGTAACTGAATAAAGATCCTCTGTACTTTGTCAAGCCACTGTTCTGCTACAGCTGGATCAGTAGTACCAAGGAAATCCTCCGCTCCATACTTCCTTAGTTTGTCATAGTGCCTCACTGGTACCACAGGCTGAGGGGGTGGTGGCACTGGTTGCACTGGTGCTTGTCTCATAACTTCCATCATATGTCTAAACCAGGCTGGCGGAACCTCCTCACCAACTGGTCTACTCGACACCGAAGCAGGTGCCTCCTCAACACTATCAATCCTAGCTCCCTCAGCAGGAGCAATACTCTCGGCACTACCCTCAATCGACTGACGTGAGTGAGAATCCATCACAACCTAAGTCTGCAAACACAACATACTACATCTTATTAAAGATCAGAGGTTGCCAATCCCAAACATGTATATTATTTCAAAACCAACTTTTTAAGTAAAATATTCTTTTTATTACATTTTACCTAGGCTGAGAATCTCAAACCTAGGCTCTGATACCAAAACAATTGTAACACCCCCATATCCAATGCCCACACACTACAACCACAACAATGTAGCATAAGTGCATCAAACATAGGGATGCTACGGTTTTCTTAACATTTAAAACACTTTAAACTTGATACAATACCCTTATCATTATACATTATAGAAAATTAGATCATTTACTTATAAAACAAAACATATTAGTTATATATATATATAATTAAATATTACACAGCGGAAGTTATAAAATATGTACATATTTACAAACACTTGAGTACATATTTAAAAATATTCATATTTTTACATTATAAACATTACTTTACAAAATATAAAGAAGTATACATGATTGGCAATTCTCTTCTGATCTTTAAGTTCCCAAAATCAACTCTTCAAGGTCTACTCTCACTTGGTCTTGATGAACTCTCGGGTTCGACTCTATCAGCTCTATTACCTACGCGATTAAACACTATCGCGCTAAGCCAAGGGCTTAGTAAGATAATTCATGCTAAAATGCAATGTCACAAATTAATTACATATATCAATCAAAAGCATATTATCTATTCAATATGTTGCTTTGTTCAATGTCACATCAATATTCATATAATAGCACCATTCATTATACTCATTTAAATTTATCATTATAGCCAACAACTATGACTTTATATACGTACCCTTTCCCAACCAGGTCGGTTGCCCTCCAATCCCAAGGGTCCACAGGAGGCAAATAGGCACGTATAACATTATCAGTAACATACCTTTCCCCATCCAGGTCGGTTGCCCTCCAATCCCAAGGGTCCACAGGAGGCAAATATGCACGTATAACATTATCAGTAACATACCTTTCCCCATCCAGGTCGGTTGTCCAAGTTCGGTTGCCCATTCCAATGGGTCCGCATGGTTCCGCAGGAGGCAAATAGGTACGTATAATACTGACTATATCGAACCTTCCTCCTACCAGATCGGTAGTCCAAGATCGGTTGCCCAACCCACTGGGTCCGCATGGTTCCGCAGGAGACGGATAGGTCCGTTCATTAAACTTATCAATACTTTTTCAATTCATTTCTTTTTCACAAGCAAGTTAAGCAATCATGCCTCAACATCTCACATTACAACAAAACCATTTTCTCATAACATCATATCATTCCCACTTCATTTCATCATTATATACAATATTCATTACATTATCTAAACACTCACATTATTATTCAATCCTATCATCAATGCATGCTTCAATCATATTTCATTTGAATCATTATAACATCTTTGGTATAACATTTCAATGTGCATTACTCATGAAACACATTACCATTCACAATGCATAACATAACATTATTCAATCTCAACAATGCAATTAGGGCAATTCAACCTCTTCACAATCTAATCCAAAAGGAATATTAGCAAAATGACCATATGAATAGTACATTCTGGTTTTAGACTCCATTTTATCCTTATTTTGAAAAATTGTATAAAATAATCTACTAGACTAAAAATTCTAAAATTTTTACAGAATTTAGTTTTGTATCTTAAAATCATTCCTTTAAAATTTCAGATCAAACTGAACACAAAAATCTTGGTCAAATAGTTCACCTAACCAGACTGCCCCAATTGCCCTGCATCCTGGCAGCAGTTCTGAACTTTGTGAATTCCATAAATCAAATTCAATCAACGTGGTTCCAAATTATTTTTCTCAAATACTAGACTCACTAAGAAACAACATATCCAAAATTCAATTGTATATGATTTTTCTACATTTTATTAAAAATCCCGAAATATAGCTGTCTCAGTTAAGGTACCTGCTGGAACAGGTCTAATAAAAATAATCTTTCTAAACTCATAACCATTCCAAAATCGAATCAACATATTTTTCAGTCATTCTAGACTCATAGAGGCACAACATATCAAAAATTCACTTCAAGAACATTTTTCTATAATTAATTAAAAATCATACAAATCACAGCCTTTACTAATTGTAAAACAGAAACAATTTCACTAAACACAACTCTTACTCTTCCATCACCAACACCAACCCAACTTCTCATCTATCAAGAAAAATCAATACTTAAAATCACACCATAAGCAACTTAATCATACCATCATCAAATCACAACTCAACTCAAGCATAACTTCAAAAATAACAAGGGTAAACAAGAGCAAACTTACCAAATAATGAAATTCCTTGAAACTCCAACTTGTAACTTTGAAAACTTCCTTCACTTTGAACTTGAAATCATCAAAACCATCACTTGTTCTCTTGCTCTCTTGTCTCTTTGATGAGCCGGCCACACAACAACAAGAAGAAGAAGAAATGATGAAGAAACACAAAGTCAATAGGCATTAAATACCCATCCAAAAGAAAATTACTATAATACCCTCATCCATTTAACTAAGCTTTTGTCATATCTATACTCATTTAAGTAATTTCACAACCAACACAAAAATATCCTCTTTCCTTGACTTTCCATTTTGACCACTTTATATGTTATATATATCACCATATAAGCAACATATACAATTATCTCTAAACCCTCTTTTCTTTCCCAACCACCATACAAAAACATTCTCTTCCCATTTCTCAATTCAAACCAACAACAACAACAACAACAACAACAACAAAACTTCTAGGGCATGCATAGGGATATTACACTTAGCATGCTTTGTTCCCCTTGAAGTTTGGTTGAACCTAATCCTTGAAGCCTAGTTGGGATAATGATAAATGAGAAAATTAAACCAAAACATTAACTCTGAAAGTTGAATGGCATATTAGTGTCTTGTGGGCCCATGCATGTCTTTGTTTTAATGTGAATTATGGAATGAAATATAATATTATATGATATATGATGATAATCATGGAATGAGATGTATACAATACATAAGTAAATGATTGAAAGTGAATATGGCTTGAGAAGCTATGTTGAATGATGAGTTTATGAAAACATAATATGATGTGTAAAGTGTTTATGGATGTGGAAATTGTGAGCATTATTTCATGAAGGTTTTGATGAGTCATTGAATTGTGATTTGTTGAAATGATGTATAATAGTATATATATATATATATTATGAGATTGGTGGAAATATATACAGAGTGCATTGAAAAGAGTAAATATGATAAGGAATTAGTAATACATGATGTTAATATATAAAGTAAGATTTATTTGTAATGTATATTTTAAATTAATTCTTTGTACTACTAAGCTTTCTTGCTTAGCGTGGTTATGTAAATCGCGCAGGTGAATAGGTGGTTGATCTAAAAGTCAATCGGTATGCCATGAGTAAGGTATGAGCGTTCTGAGACCAACTAGAGGGTGTTGCATACATGTATAATTTAATTATGCTGTATTTTACTACAAGAATGTATTCATATGTATAAAGAAAAGTTTTGATAAAGATAAGATTATTATTATCATTATATTTAAGTATAAGATTTTTAAAAGAAATACTTTATGAGAAGATATGATTTGAACTAAGTGAAAGGTTTTTAAATTGTAACGAATAGTGACATCCTTATACTTTATATGCTTACAGTATGTATACAAGGTATATGTATAGTATTTATATGGAGTATCGGGGTGTTACAATGTATGTGGAAGATTCTAAATTCATGAATAATGTAAATTGTTATGTATATATATATATATATGATGAAATAGGAAATGTGGAATATATGATGATCATTGAAAAAGTATGTGCAATGCCATTGATTATGTATACTTGAGTGATGAATTGATCAATGTGAATCTTGTCAATGGTAATGTGTATATAAATAATGTACTTTGAAATGCTATATTAATGAGGCTATATGTATAATATGAATGGAGATATGAAATGAGATGAGGCCATTGTGATTTGGCTATGATGATTCCATTGAAAGAATATAAGGCACGTTTGCCTAATTGATGATGAGAATTGAGAATGAGATAATAAATGAATTGTGTGTCTAATGTGTTATTCATTTTCAGAGTTTTGTTGTTGGTGGCATGCCTATTGGTAACATTCTCTTGAAGTTAGGTTGGATTTGATCCTTGAAGCCTAATTGAGATGTTACAACCCTTGAAGCTAGGTTGGGTTGGTTCTTGAAGCCAAGTTGGGTTGATACTTAGCATGCTTTGTTCCCCTTGAAGCTTAGTTGAACCTAATCCTTGAAGCCTGGTTGGGATTATGATAATGATGAATGTGATAATTAAACCAAAGCATTAACTCTGAAAATTGAATGGCATATTAGAGTGATTTGGGCCCATGCTTGTCTTTGTATATCATGTGATTCTTGAATGGTAAAATCATTGGAACTATGAAGATGTAATATGAATATTGTTATGACATTGAATGTGGTGTGATGTTAGCTTTTCACTTATGATGTTAATTTTATAATTTAGATGTGTAACATTGCATTGCCTTAAAGTATAGTGTTGGTATATTTTGTACTACTAAGCCGATGGCTTAGCGCGATAGTGTTTAATCGCGCAGGTGACAGAGTTGAACCTGAGAGTTCTTCAAGACCAAGTGAGAGTAGACATTGAAGAGTTCATTTTGGGACTTAAAGATCAGAGAAGAGCTGCCAATCATGTATATATTCTATGTTTTGTAAATTTTGATTTATAACATATTTGTAATAACTTCCGCTGTGAATTATTAAACATTTTATATATAGTGTCTTTTGGATTTCTTTTATTTGTTTGACATTGATTTCACTTATTTACAAAGATATTTGTTGTGTCTTTTAAACCGTGGCATTTTCTATATTCAGTATACGTATATTACGATCGTTTAAGCATGCTTGGTACGTATACAGGGTATAGAGGTGTTACAGTCAGGGTTGTCATCATAAACCCCTGAGTACCTTGAAAATTGCATATTTACACAAGGCACTTAGAAACTTAAAGAAAACAAACAAATAATTAAATTGAAAGAAAAACTAAACAAACAAACAATTCACAGAAAATAAACAAACAATGAAAAGAAAAATCAAACTATTACTACTGTGACAGCCTTCCCCGGCAGCGGCGCCAAAAACTTGTTGCGCTCGAATTAAGTACTACTACAAAGCATCACTCACAAGTATACGAGGTAGCTGTAGCAAAGGTGATCGCCCCAAGGTCGTTTCCCCAAGAAGGTGTGGTTCGTAATAGCTTGATTGACAATTTATTTAAATGTGAGAGTTTGTTGTGTCGGGATGGTGCGAAAATAATTTAAACCTAAATTTAACGTGCGTAGAGAGTAATGTGTGTGGGTGTACAAGATCGAATCGATTCTTGGGAAGGTGCCTAGGTTTATAGGTCCATTCAATCAAAGCTCAATTCTCAATTGTCCATTAACAAAGCCTTGTAATTAATTTGTTCCTTAAGGTTAATTAGTTAATTACCAATCCATTAGTTCTCACATTTATGAATTAACAATGACCAATTTTTTTTACATTACCAAATTAATAAACCCTAGAAATTATATTTCTAATTCATTCATAGGGTGGTCGATTATATAGTTCCGATATCGGATTTCACCTCTCGGTCCATCATCTAATATTCAAAGATCAATAGGTAGCTAATCTATCAACCTAGCATTTAACACAATACAATCAACCAACAACAAGGAACATCAATGGAAATATCAAATCAAAGCATTCAACCAAATATACTACAAACCCTAGGCATGGGTATTTAGCTCAACATCATCAATTTATAACAATCATTCAACTCAATATAAAACAAATACAAATTGTCCATTGCAATATCAATTCTATTAATACAACAACAACAATAAGAATTGAATTAAAAGAGAGAATAGATAAACCCCCTTGTGAAGATGCCAAGAGTAGGATTGCTAGTCTTCTTCCTAGCTCCACTTGATGTATTTGATGATGAACTCAAGCCCTCTTCAATGGTTGATTTCCCTTTGCAATGTGGAATGGAGCTTTCTCAAGTCACCAATCCTTTGGATGGAGCTTTCTCAAGTCACCAACCTTTCAATGGATTATGCCTTTGGAAGATGGAATGGAGCTTTCTCAAGTCACCAATCCCTTCAATGAAGCTTCTTCAACCTTCAAGAGCTTGTAACCTAATTTATCCCAAAGAACCTCAAAGATCTTATCAATGGAAGATGGAGAAGGTGGAGAGGATGGAAATGGAGGTTGGAGGTGAAGGGACAAGGGAGAGTGTCACTCTCTCCCTCTCCCATGTTTTTGCAAAAAATGTTCAAGAACAACCAAGAACTCCTTCCATTTCCCTCTTCTTCTCTATTCAATTCCTTTAAAATTCAACACCCATGCCTTCCAACTCATGCCATTTCCATTTGTCCCCCACTTTTTCTTTGTTTTCTATTTCTTTTTGCAAGCACAAGCCATTGTCTCCCACTTTGTCCCCCACTTCGTACAAAAGAAATCAGATTTTTCAGGTGTGCCACGGCCAAGCCAAGAGTAGCTTGGCCGTGTCTCTTACATTTTGTTTTCTTCTTTCCTTGAGGTGACACGGCCAAGCCAAGAGTGGCTTGGCCGTGTCTCTTGATTTTTCATGGGACACGGCCAAGCTTCTGGCCGTGTCCCTCACTAGATCTCTTTCTCTTTCTTTCTTTTCTTTGTTTTGTTTTGTTCTCCAGGAGGTGACACGGCCAAGCCAAGAGTGGCTTGGCCGTGTCTCTTATTTTTCTTTCTTGGGACACGGCCAAGGACACGGCCATGTCATGTGACACGGCTAGTGTCTTGGCCGTGTCCCTTGATGGTGTCTGTCTCTGCTTCTTTTCTTTCCTTCTTTGCTTGCTCAAGTATCTTAGGCATGAAATGGGACACGGCCAAGCTTGCTGGCCGTGTCATGTGACACGGCCAGAGGCTTGGCCTTGTCACCTGGGTGTGTCTCTTCCTGTTGCTCATTTTCCTTCTTTTCCTTCTCTTCTTTGGCTTGTTCTTTGATTTGCCCTTTGAATGAGACATGGCCAGTGGCTTGGCCGTGTCTCTGAGTGTGTCTGCTTCTGCCTTGAATTTCTTTTTAGGGACATGGCCATGTCTTGCTTGGCTTGGCCATGTCTTGCTTGGTTCATGCTTTTCTTTCACTGTTTTGATCTTCCAAGGGTGTTTTTGCACCTAAACCTAAAACAAACAATTTAAGCAAACTAAAAACAAAAATCAATCAAAACATTAACTAAAAACACATAAAAATCACACTAAAAACTAGTACAAATATGATCTAAACATTCATCTAGTTGTAGGCCACTACAAAAGAGAAGTTTGTCTATACCTTGTCTCTTCTGTAGTAGGACTCCTACGACGGGTGCAAGACTATTTCTCACAGGTTATATGATCCACTAATGTTGACATCTGCTAATTTCCTATGGGAATTTGAGAATAAGTACACAACCCAAGAGTATAAGGATGCTAAGAAGAAGGAATTTCTAAGTCTAAAGCATGAAACGAAGACAGTTACATAGTATGAGAAGGATTTCCTTTGGTTGAGCAAGTATGCGGGGGATTTGTTATCTAATGAGATAGATAGGTGAAAAAGGTTTGAAGATGGGCTGAGGCCATCCATCATGCACCAGGTGGCGACAGTACAATATAATGATTTTTCAAGGCTGGTGTCCATAGCCCAGATTGTTGAGAAAACCCAGAGGCTTATAGTTGCAACTAGAGTAGATGAGAGTAGAGCCAGGAAACCCAAGGGTAAGGTAGGGTCTTCATCTTCAAAGAGAGGCCAAGGGGGATTTCCTCAAAGGTTTAATAGGAGCTAAGGGCAGCCTGGCAAATCATCACAATAGCAGAGGCAAAGACCTATAGCCTAAATGGCTAGTGCTCGATCCCAATTTCTCAAAGGCCTATTCCACCTAAATGTGCTCAGTGTGGCAGGGCACATGGGGATTTTGTTGGAGGACTGGTGCATCAGTACTTTATTTTAGATGTGGACCACCAAACCACTTTATAAGAGAATGTCTAGAGCCACAAAATGACAAATAGAGTGATATAACAACATCTAGACCCAGTGTCAGAGGGGGTCATAGTGATAGAGGTAGTGGCAGAGGAGGTAGACCAAGGTTTGGTCAGAGAGGAGTTTATATAGTAGTGAGTAGACTAGAGGATGTAGGGATATCACAATGGGTATATGTGATGTGGAGACAACCAGATGCTTTAGCCATGATATCTGGTACTTGTCTTTATTCGACACTTTAGTTTATGCACTAAAAGACACTAGGTTGACACATTCATACATCAGTGCATCCATTATGCCTATGAGTGATATGTATTCCGAGTCATTAGGGTTTGATATGCTAGTGACCAACTCTTTAGGGCATTATGTGGTAGTTAGCAGAGTCTATTGAGATAGTCTAGTAGTGGTACATGATGAAGAGTTTCTCGGTGACTTGATTGAGATGCCCTTTAGTGATTATGATCTTATTCTGGGTATGGATTAGTTATCTAGACATCAGACAATAATAAATTATCACCAGAAACATGTTACTCTGAGAACATATGATGAGAAGGAGGTTGTGGTTTCCAGTGAGTAGAGGCACCTCCCATCCATGTTTATTTCAGCTAAGAGGATGGTCTGGAAGGGGTGTGCAACTTACTTAGCACATGTAGTGGATACTAGAGCTGAAGGGTCTAGGCTCGACAGTATTCCTATAGTGGCAGAGTTTCCTAATGTGTTCCTAGATGAATTACCAAGGCTCCTTCCAAAGAGAGAGGTGGAGTGTGGTATCGATGTGATGCCTGGTACCACTCTTGTCTCTATTACCCCTTATCAGATGGAACCTATAAAATTAAAAGAGTTGAAGGTGCAATTGGAGGAGTTGCTTGATAAAAGGGTTCATCCATCCTAGTGTCTCACTATTGAGGGCACTAGTATTGTTTGTTAAGAAGAAGGATAGCATCTTAAGATTATGTATTAATTACTGACAGTTGAATAAGGTGAACATTAAGAACAAGTACCCATTAGCTCGCATTGATGATCTCTTTGATCAATTGAAGAGGGCAGCCATATTCTTTAAGATTGATTTGAGATTAGGGTATCATCAGTTAAGAGTTAAAGATGCAAATGTACCTAAGACTGCTTTTTGCATGAGGTACAGGCACTATGAGTTTCTAGTGATGTCTTTTGGGATAACAAATGCACCAGCGGCCTTTATGGACTTAATGAATTAAATCTTCTAACCATATTTAGATCAGTTTGTGGTGGTATTCATTGATGATATCTTAGTGTATTCACATAGCAAGGAAGATCATGATAGGCATCTGCGGATTGCGCTGCTGACATTAAGAGAGAAATAGTTGTATGCCAAGCTGTATAAATGTGAGTTTTGGTTGGATCAGTTGACTTTCCTTGGACACGTTGTTTCATCAGAGGGTATTAGAGTTGATTTAAGTTAACAATAAGTGATTTTGAATTAGAGTCCACTAAAGAATGTTACAAAAGTTATAAGTTTTCTGGAATTAGCAGGCTACTATCGTCTTTTTGTGAAGGAATTTTTGATGATAACTACACCACTCACTAAATTACTTCAATAAAGAGTTAGATTTTTATGGATAGATCAATGTCAGGCGAGCTTTGAGAACTTAAGGGATATGTTGCCTCAGGCTCCTATCCTTGCCTTGCATGTGGAAGGTAAACTATATGTGATATACAGTGATGCTTAACATAGTGGTTTTGGTTGTATTTTGATGCAGAAGGGTAGAGTAATTACATATGCATCCCGACAGTTGAAGCCTAATGAGTTAAACTACCAAACTCATTATTTAGAGTTGGCAACCATATTTTTTGCACTAAAAATTTGGTGACATTACTTATATGGGGAAAAATGCTTTATCTATATGGATCATAAAAGTTTAAAGTATTTGGGTGTCTAGAAAGAATTGAATCTTCGACAGAGATAGTGGATGGAACTGATAAAGGATTATGATTGCTTAATTAATTACCATCCTTGAAAGGAAAATGTAGTTATAGATGCCTTGAGTCAGAAGTCCATGGCAGGGTTGAGTGTCTATTCACTTTCATTGCTTATTGAGTTGAGAGCATTGCATACTAGATTCATGGTATGTGATGATGGTGTACTTGTGGCTTAGTTAAAGTTGAGGCCATTATTACTTAATCATATTAAAGAGGCACAAAAGATAGATGTTAAACTTCAGAAGATTGTGCAAGATTGACATAAGGGGGAGAGTAGAGATTTTCATGTGAGAGATGATGGCAGCTTATAGTACAGAGATAGATTGTGTATTACTAATAATGTGGAATTGAAAAAGAAGATTTTAGAGGAAGCACATCAATTATCCTATGATATGCATTCTGAAAGTACCAAGATGTATCAAGACTTGAAGCAGCACTACTGGTGGTCAAGTATGAAGAGGGACATAACATAATTTGTATCTAGAATCATCCTATGCTATGCACTCTGGAAGTACCAATAAATATCAAAACTTTATTGGTGGTCAGCTATGAAGAGGGACATAGCAAAATTTATATTCAGATGTCTCACTTGCCAGAGAGTGAAGGCTGAGCATTAGGTTGCTTCAGTGTTCCTGTAGCCATTATCAGTGCTTGAGTAGAAGTGGGAGTGAGTGACCATCGATTTTATGGTCGGGCTACCTTTAACCCAGAGGAAGCATGATGCAATCTAGGTGATAGTTGACAAAATGATGAAGTCAGCTCATTTTCTTCCTGTTAAGATGCACTATTCACTTGGTAGGCTAGCTGAGTTGTACATCTGTGAGATTGTATGGAGTATTAGTTTCATTGGTATTAGACCGAGATCCTAAATTTACATTGAGATTTTGGAAGAGTTTATGGGATGCATTGGGTGATTGCATTCTAGCATTGTTTTCTATCCACAAGCAGATGGGTAGTCAGAGAAAGTGATACAGATTTTAGAGGGTATGTTAAGGAGCAGTGTCATTGATTTCACAAAGAGCTGGGATAGATATTTGTCACTGATTGAGTTTACTTATAACAATAGTTGTAAGTCCAGCATTGGGATGGCACCTTATAAGACTTTGTATGGCAGGAAGTGCAAGACACCATTGTGTTAGGATGAGGTTAGAGAAGGTAAGCTAGTAAGTGTTGATTTAATCAAAGAAACAGAGAGGAAGGTGAAAGTAATTCAGGATTGATTAAAAGAAATTTTGGATTGACATAAATCATATTCAGACTTGAAGATGAATGATATAGAGTTCAGTGTAGGGGATAAGGTGTTCCTAAAGGTGTCCATGGAAGAAGATTTTCAGATTCGGTCATAAAGGAAAGTTGAGTCCTCGCTTCATTGGACCGTATGAGGTACTAGAGAGAGTGAGACCAATGGCCTATATATTAGCTTTGTGTAATACCCTTATACCCTATATACGCATAAAATATACACCTAGTATATGTAAAATATGCATATACAGTATAAAAATGTCACAATCCAGTTTAATAAAAATTTTCACTTTATAATTTAAATTCTCAAACACCTTAAAATATATACATATATATATTTAGTAATAAAATATTATTTATTTATTATAGTTATCAAAATAACATTTTACATAAAAGTCTCAGGAAAAAAATTTGTTAGAGTTTTGACTGTAATTTGGACATTCCTAAATTCTAACAGAATCACAACCTGCATAAAACAACTCCCAATAATATCACATCACCATTTCACCAATACTTCACAATTTCTCCACATTTTCTCAAAACATTTATAAATAAACATACTCATATTAAAACACATTTAAAATCCCACATTACATAGTTTATCCTGAAACATTCTCTATAATTTATAATTTATTCTCCAAAAATATAATCATAAAATATATCATAACAAATTGTACTATGATATAATATATATATATATATATGCATAATGACAAAATGGCTATGATCTTTACGTGGAAAAACCAACTCAGCAAGCAACTTCAATCTAGACCCAACCTAGTCTAGTAGAACTCTCCGGCTCTATCGAATCGTCTCTATTACCTGAGCGATAAATATCAATCACGCTAAGCTAAAAGCTTAGAGATACAAACTTTGATAACAATAAAACTATAAAGAAATGCCAATGCAAAATGCTTTTATGATATGTCACAATGTGGCATCCCAACTCACTTTTGAACATATTCTTACATCGTTTAATAACTCACATAAGAACAAACACAAGCATGGACCCAAAAGATCTAATATGCCATTCAAATTCCAGAGTTACTGTTTTGGTCTATATTGACACCCAGTGTCTAGCCTGAAGGCAAGTGATGCCCAGTGTCTAGCCCGAAGGCAAATCACAGTGATGCCCAGCATCTAGCCCAAAAGTAAGTGACGTCCAACGTCTAGCCAAAGGCAAATCAAATAGTTGCTCAAAAACTAGCTCCAAAGGCAAATAATGAGGATAACCTTATAGGCACGCCTCCAAACACAGAACTCTGGAAATTGAATAACATACTAGGCATACAATTATTTCATATTTTCCATCATCAATTTCTTTCTCATTTTTCCAAAATCAAGCTAGGCACGTTGCCTCTTTTCTCATTATCAACTAGGCACATTGCCTCTTTCCTCATTTTTCTCATTCATATCAATATCAATTCATTTATTTCATCATATTTCATCATATCTTAATATATCATTACAATGTATCACACTTTACATTAAATTACATTACCCAAATATTTTGTGTATTTCACATAATTTACATATGAATCATATTTTATGCAATCTAGCCATTATCAATGGCTTTTCACAATGTCTTTAATGCATACACAAAAATCCACATTATCCAAACACTTTGGTTCATTTTCACATATTGCACATATTTCACTTTTTACTCATTTTAGCCATTATCAATGGTTTTTCACAATGCATATAATACATTCTTAACAAATCACATAACATAGCACAATGTTCATGCATATTCAATGCATCAAGTAACTTAATATATTTTCTAACCAAAATGAGTTAAGCCCAAATGTCATGCAAACATACCCAATTTATTCAAAGTTTGTACTTACCTCTAAAAGCCACCAAATGCAAGCCACAAAACTAACACCAACATTGTCTTCCAACTTGCCCTTCAACACTTGGATTGGGCAAATCAATTCTTCTCAATGCTTATACCAAACGTGATCATAAATAATCATTTAGTATCACATTTAAAGGCATTTCCAATCTTAAACCATAATTAAACATCATTCAAACTAAAATTCCAAAGTTAAGGCTAACCTCACTTTAACTTTGGAAAATCGTATTGAACCATTCAATTTGGTGTTTTAAGTTTATTTATATTATTAAAAACATATTTTAACATGTTTAAACCAATTACATTACATAAATACATACTTATGTCCAAAACCCTAAAATGGCATAACCTTCATCATTGAAGGTTTTCCATTCCAACTCAATCCAATTATCATTTTAAGCTTATATTCATCACTTTAATCACTAAAGAACATGCTTTGACTAATAAAATCAAATAATTCAATAACTTTGAAAATTCACTTTTCCAATCACCACTTCCATTCTCAACCTCTATCCAAACATAACCAAATTCAATATTTGACTTTAAAATACTTGTTTGTGCATCAAAACAACTCATTTAGAATATATTTGCACAATTAAAACCCATGATTTCACAAACTAAAAAATTTTATAACCCTAAATTCTCTCTCTTCACCAATCTTTACTTAAATTTAACCATTTCTTCAATCCAACCTTAAAATCATTGTTAAAAACTTGAAATAACTTTATTCATACCAATTCCAACAATTAAATCATACTCCTTCGGAAACCCAAAATATACATATTCAAAACTTTAAGGAAAACCAAAGAAAAAATGAGTAAACTTACTAATTATGGAGGAAAACCTTAAAAATCCACTTTGTGCACTTGAAATCCTTTAATTCTTGAAGCATGGAAGAAGAAAATCTTAAGCTTGCTTGGATATTGTAGACCCTTAATTTTTGACCCAATCCGATCCAATATGCTTTATTTAGTCCAAAATGATTTTTATTGTCTAATTGGTCCAAAATAATTTTAATGAAATAGTTTTTGCTTTATTATCTAATTCATATTAATAATAAATAAATAAAAATAAAAATAAAAATCGGAGTCGAAAAAAAAATCGGCAGCGAAAAGTGGTCGCGCGGGCCCGTCGGGCCAGCAGCAGCTCACCCGTCGGGCCCGTCGAGTTATTTCGCCCGCAGGTCCTGCGGGGCAAGTTATTTCGCCCGCAGGAAATTCCTGCGGGCGAAATAGCCACCCGCAGGAATTTCCTGCGGGCTGGCACGCCCACTGGCTGGCCAGCCAAGAGCCCGCCGCCACAGTTTTCGCCAGCGCAAATTTTTTTGACCCAAATTTTTGAAACCTAATCCAATTAGGTTTTAATTTCTTTTTTTTATTAATATTATTTGCCTTAGTTAATTAGGAATAAATAACCTAAAAACCATTATAAATAAGGACCAATAGAACCAAATTGGAGGAGGAAGAAATTTTCACAGTAGCTTGAGGTTTTGAAACCAAATTAGTGAAGGAAAAGGGAAATTCAATTCAAGTGATTTTAAAAGGCAACAGCAGCACGTAATAAGCAATTCAAATTCAACAAAAGCTTGTCTTTGGAGCTAGTTCATCCAAGAAGAATTGTTTTTGGAAAAATCAACAAAAGAAGGTATGTTAGACTCTTTTTGATTTATGTTTTACAGTAGCAAATCCATTAAATTTAAGTTTTTTAAATCAAAAATCTTAGAGCCATAATTTAATTTTTCCAAAGTTAAAACAATAAAAACGTGACCTTCTTTTCTAAAAAGACTTAAAATTGTTATTTTTTTCTTCTTAAAAACCTTAAAACACTAATTGAACATATTTTTCAACAAAACCAAAATCAAATTCTGTTTCTTTTAAGATTTTAAAGTAGGTTTTATTTCATTCAAAAAGCCTTCAAAAACATCTTTTCTACTTGTAAAATCTTCAATCCATGTGTTTAAATTCATAAAACTTCATAAAATATCAAATTGGTTTCTAAAACCCTAAAAATTACCTTTTACCCGAGAACCCTAATTTCAAAGCCTAAAACCAAAATTCAACTTCTAAACCTAAAATAGTAAACCCTAATCCTTTTAAAATCTTAAACCCTATTTTTTATGAACCCTAATCCCTTTAAAACATAAAAAAACATAAAAACATAAAAACTCAAAAATTACACAGTAGCTTAAATCATTATTTAAAGCCATGAATTAAAAAGTATTTCAAAGTGTCCAAAACCCTAGTTTCATGATTTCATCATCCAAATCTTAATTTGATTAATCAAAGAGTCTTACCAACCTTTTAAAACATAAAATCCTAATCTATTTTAATTCCATAAAAAGTCACAGTAGCTATAATTGAACTTTTATTTGCTTTATTCAATTCCATATTTACTTATACCTTGATTTATCTTTTATGCTTTAATCTATTTAATTTCAATACTTGATTTATTTAATTTATCATGGATGGATGTTTATTTTATTGATATTTAAATACTTTTGATGAATGATTTATTTATGGATGATTATTTACTTTTATCAATTAATTTAGATTTCCAAAAGTTGTAAGAGGTATGTTTCCACTTGGTGGGTACCTCATTAGTTAAACATCATGTAATTTAATTTTCTTTTCTATTTTAGAACCTTTGTAAAGGGCATGTTTCTACCTTTTGGTGGGTGTCCTATCTAGGCATGTGATGTAAGGACATGTTTCCATCCTTGGATGGGTGTCCATTTATTTGTTTTGTTTTGTTTGGACATTGCTTTGATTTTAATATAATGATGCTTTCTTTTTATTGTGTGTAGTATGGATAATATTGTTATATTTAAGAATTTTATAATATTAAGACCTGTAAAGGAGGCCAGTTCCAACGAACCAGGCGTTGTGGGGGTGCTGGGCCATTTCTCACCTTCCCCACACGTACCCAACTTTCAGAACCCATTAGGAGGTTGGGGATTCCTTAGGAATCGAGTCATCCATGTAATATCCCAAAGTATGCCCTAGAAGTTTTGATATAATTGTTATTTTAATTGGATTGAATGTATATGTTAAATTGAAAGAGAGAAGAAATTTAGAAGAGAGTGTATATGTTGTGTATATGGAAATATATACAACATATACACAAGTCAAAGTCAAAGAAAGTTAATGGAAGAAGATATTTATGTTATGATTTATGGAATTAATTAATAAGGAAATTATGAGTGGAAGAGATTAATTTGGATTATTTTAATATTAAAATGACTTGGTGGAGGTTTAAAGAGATAAGTGTGTGACTTGTTGTCTTCATTTCTTCTCCATTTCCTTTTCTTTTCTTTTGTTGGCCGGACATCATCAAGACAAGAGAGCAAGAGAAAGTTTTGTGTTCCAAGTTCAAAGTTGAAAGGTGATTCAAGTAACCAAGTTGAAATTTAAGAAGTTTCATTATTGTTGGTAAGCTCTCTCTTGTTTTCCTTTGTTTTATTTGAAGTTGTGTTTGAGTTTGATGGATGATTGTTGTTAATAGGAGTGTGTTTGATAGTGGTGTGTTTAAGAATGTTTGATTCTTTTGATTTTGAGTTTGGATTGAAGAAAAGAGCAAGTTGGTTGGAAGAGAAAGTGGGTGATTGTGTTTAGGGTTTGTGGTGATGATTTTGATTTGTGTTGGATATATGTTTTTAGTTGTTTTGGTGTTTTTGCAAGTTTGTTATGGCTTTTGAGTATGTTGAGCTAAGTTTGTTTGAAGTGGATTTTGATGAAAGGAAGTAATTTGTTGGATTAAGTGTTGTTGTGGCCGGAATCTGTATTTTTGGCCTGACACGCCCATGAGCACGGCCAGGATTTAGGCGTGTCAATGGTTCTGTGTTTTTGGATGAGTGGCACGAGCAGTGACACGCCCATGTCACTGAGCGTGTCACAACTTCTGTGTGGTAGTAGTATTTACACATCCAGTGACAAGCCCATGTCACTGAGCGTGTCATAGCTACTGAGTTGGTGAGGAATTGACACGGCCATGAACACGCCCATGTTGTTGGACGTGTCAATATTTCTGTGAGACAGAATATATTACACGTTCAGTGACACGCCCGTGGTTCTGAGCGTGTCAAAGTTTCTGTATTGTGAGTTTAGGGCACGGTCAGGGACACGCCCGTATTGTTGAGCGTGTCATGTATAGAGTTTGCCCTAATTGGTTCTTAGTCTTATTATCTCATGTGCAT
The DNA here is from genome assembly GCA_947685225.1 of Garcia nutans. Taxonomy (NCBI): domain Eukaryota; kingdom Viridiplantae; phylum Streptophyta; class Magnoliopsida; order Malpighiales; family Euphorbiaceae; genus Garcia; species Garcia nutans. Next base: position 17,069,284 of record CANTUV010000032.1, read on the forward strand.
TATTCCTTTTGGATTAGGTCTTGAAGAAGATAATTTTCCCTAACTTAAGTGGTGAAGAAGTGTTGGAAAAGGAAGTGTATAGGTTTGTATAAGTGGTGCTTAAGGTAAGTACAAGCTACATTATTGCATACATTTATATGATATTGAGACTTAACATACATTTGATTATAAAATGTGTTAAGAAGTTTGATGTATTGTTGATACTTGTTAACAATGCTATGTTTGATATAATGTGAATATTAATGAGCATCTAAATTGTGAGTTAAAGCCATTGACTATGTACAACTAAATGTGAATTGAGATATAATGAGATGTGAAACCAATGTGATGGGTTATAATGGTGTAAATGATATGATTGAGGCATGTTTGCCTAGATAATGTTCAATGCAATTGATGATAGATATGTATACTATCTTGATGTGATGAGAAGCCATGATTGTTGGCTATGATGATGCAAATGAATTATAATTGAGGCATGGTTGCCTATTTTGATTATGAGAAATGAATTGAGAAAGAAATGTATAAAGATATAAATGAAAGATTTTGTGTCTAATGTGTTATTCAACCTTCAGAGTTCTGAGTTTGGTGGCATGCCAATGAATTACTAGATAAGTGAAAAGACTGGGTCGTAAGCCTATTCCAGTTGAAAAATGTAAAATGATAAATGTGAAATGTGAATTAAAAGTAACAGTCTAGCCCAGTTGAGGATTTCCTCGGGTTTATCCGGGTTGAGGTCCAAGAGACTGGGTCTGTTACTAGTAACAGTCTAGCCGGGTTGAGGATATCCTTGAGTTTAGACGGGTTGAGGTCCAAGAGACTGGGTCTGTTACATTATCCATGGATATATATATATGATGCCTACGGGCTTGATGATTATGATTATAGACCAAAGCAGTAACTCTGAACTTGAATAAAATATTAGTGTATTTTGGGCCCATAGGTGTCTTTGTGTCAATGTAAATCATAAGTAATAAAATAATTGAATAAAATGATAAAATGTAGTTTTATGATCAATATACAGATATCATTGGTGAATATTATATTAATTGTTGAAATATGTGACATTGGCATTGCATAGAAGCATATGGATATTATAGTTTGTACCACTAAGCTGTTGGCTTAGCGCGATTGTGATTCATCGCGTAGGTAACAGGGAAGAACCGGAGAGTTCCTCTAGGCTGAATAGAGGCTAGATCTTGAGGGGTTGCTAGTGAAGCTTAAAGATCAAAGACATACTGCCAAACATGTATATATTTTATGTTTTGTAAAACTTGAGTTTTGATGTATAAATATTTGTTATATTTTCCGCTGCTTTTAAATAAACATTTTATCTTTTGTCTTTTATAATTTCTTTTGAATGATTTAAATTTGTTCATGTTTTTGTAAAAGGATGAGTCATGTGTTAAATATATCATGGCATTTCTATATTCAGTATACGTATATTACGATTGTTTTAGCATGCTGTGTACGTATACGGGGTATAGGGGTGTTACAATCCACCTCTTTCTTTTTTCCCGGCCCGTCCGGGTGGCGACTCCATTTTCTCCAGACTTAGGTCCGTGTTCTCTAAGGCCCCGAGCCTAAACAGTGCCGAAGTCGCAAGAACCATTCCACAGGGAGTGGGGGCGAAAATCCCCGCTCATAGTGGCGACTCTACTGGGGATAAGAGAAGTTGATTCCGTTGGTCTTTATATTATTCTATTCTTTCTTATAATGATATTATCCATTGCATCATATTAGATTGCATTGTGTGCATGCGTTAGGACGCCCGTGTTGCCCGTGTTACCCGTGTTGTGTTATGTGAGGGATACCATAATTTCACTCAAGGTATGGAGATCGAGCATGGCATAACCACTCATAGCCTCGTACCATTTGGTATATACTTGCTATGGGAACCTAAGCCTTTCCACCCAAAGACTAAAGCTCATGTAATTGGCCTAGTTACTTTCCTTAGGTTTTACCCTAAATGCATGTTGTTTGACTATGGTTAGTTTATCTTAGTCTAAATCATGGCTTATTTGGTTTGTTCTTTTTCTAATATGACCCAAGTACATTTGCAAGCTCAAAATAATTTTTTTCTTTAAAATCCAAAAGACCAAAACTATTTTCAAAATTTTTCAAGATGGTCTTTAGACATAAGACTTTTCTAAAAAATAAATAAATTCTTCGGCCCATGGCCCAAATATAAGCCCAAAATCCATTTTCTAAAATCTTTTACAATGGGCTTAGAAACAAAACTATTTTCACCCAACCATTTTCTACAAAGAGCTTGCAAAAATACTTAGGACAATTATGAAATACCAAAAATCAATTGTGGGCCTAGTTTACACTAAGAATAAATTAACCATGGGCTTGTTTTTGGCATGAACCATTAGTTACTCTTTCCAAGTGAGAAATCTATTTATAATAAACCTCTTAATTTCGTTTTAATCCAACATAGCATAAAAGCTACTTTAGTTGGTTGAATGGATTAAAACCTAATTAATGGGAATTATCATGGATTGATTTCCATTTTTAAGGATATAACTATTGGTTGAAACGTCCGAGGGAATTATTCGAAAGCAAGGTACCCCATGTTGGTATTTTGTTAATCATATACCTAGGAAAAGAGACTCGCCACTCATGTGTGGATATTATAAGGTTGGAAGGAATGTCCTAATTTGTCCTTGTTTGTCTATGGTTTGTGCATACATGCATACATGCATATATTTGCATCTCATATCATTGATCCTCTCTGGCTCACAGCCCTGGATTATGAAAGTTCAAAAGCTTACAATAATCTGACCTACGCTGGAGCGAAGTATCTAGCAACGACTCAATCACTTGCTCACCTAAAACAATGGAGCCCGAACAAATTCAAAGAATGGTGGATGAAGCCCTCAGTGCCAAAATGGAAGAGATCAAAGAGGCCATGGCCAAGACCATAAAGAATCAATTAGCTGCAATTTTAGGAAACAATGTCGAAGCATCTGCTAGCACCAAGAAAGTCAAGGGGAAGGCTAAAATTGATGAAGTAGCTTTTGATGACGATAAGGTGATCATTGATGATGATGATTGGGCTCAATACTACCAAGATCTTCAAGATAAAAAGGAGCCAAAGGTTGTTGAGAAGGCAACTATTAAAAAGACCAAGACATCCGATGTTAAAAAGATGATTGCTGATTTAGAAAAGAAATTTGAGAAGAAGATGAAAACCGAAGAGATGTCCGAAGTTGACAAGTTATTTGAACAAGATGAAGAAGTCCCTTATAAATTCAAGATGCCTTCCTTTGCAAAGTACAATGGCACTGGAAATCCTCATCTCCATGTGAAATAATATATCAATGCCATGCAATCTGCCCGAGCTACTAAGGCTCAAACCCTAAGGTACTTTATGCTCTCATTGGACCCTGTTGTCCAAAATTGGTTCAATACCTTGGATGATGGAACACAAATTCCATTAGGCAACGACCAAATGAAAATTTTGTAGATTATGTCAAGAGATGGAGAAACAAGGCTGCTTTACTCAAGAAAAGGCCCGATGAATCTGATCAAATAAGGATGATCGTGAGAGGTGTCTTGCCCAATCTCCGTGAAAGGATGTCTCATACTCTTATAAGGGATTTCAAAGATCTTCTCCAAGCTGGTCTACAAATTGAAGAGTGGGAAAGGGAGAAGAATCGCTTTTCAATAAAAAGGAATGAGAAAGGGAACTACCAGTCGGGCAATCAAAGCACACAAAAAGAAGTTGATGTTAATGCTGCTAGTGAAAGAGGAATGAGGCAGTTTTCAAATCTGGGGAAGCCACTATCTTGGGTTCTCAATAAGCTACAAAAGAAGGGATTGTTACAACCCTCGACTCCTCGTCCTTTGCCTAATCCTCTTCCACCTAACTTTGATACTAATGCATTTTTCCAATTCCATCAAAGGCCTGGACACAAAACGGACAATTGCATGAAGTTGAGGCATGAGATCCAGAATTTAATTGATAATGGCAAGTTGCCCGAGCTGGACAAGCCCAACACCAAAGATAATCCATTTCCAAGGTTCAACAGAGGGCCACCACCAGCAACCTTCATGGTGGGAAAAGGATTGGAAGAAGACTTTATTTTATCATCCTTTCAAGATGGGGATATTGAAGATGTGAAAGGAAAAGAAGCCTAACTCAATGAACTTTCCTTAGCTTGAATGTTTCTTTTCAATCTTACTTTATTTAATATTTTGGAACTATTGTGTTTTTCAAATTTAAAGTTGTTTGAATAAATTACTTTCATCAAAATTTTGTTGGTCTTTATTCATTTTGGTGCTTAACCAATGAGGAATTTAGCTTGATGTTTATAAATTAATGTGTCTAGGCATCATGACTCGAATGACTTTACTAGATGAGGGAATTGCTCTATAGCATTGAGTTGTGTATGCTTACTTAGAGAGGGCTCCTGCATAATTATCTTTATCTAGGTCTTAGTCAGTCTTAGAACATACTTTGACAAGCTTTCGAGGCAAAATTGAACTCTACTTATTTAAGAGAGAAATGATCTAGGCATTGTTTGGTTAGCCAACAACTAGTATCCACCCAATTAAATATCAATCCCTAGTTGTCCCTTTGGGCCTTCATAAAATTTTAGCTTTCTTTTCATTGGCTTACAAACCCCAATAAACTACCTTGAGTTGTTGTGATACTTTTGACAAGTCTTATGATCACTAAGATGAAGAGGCAAGAAAATCAAAGAAAGAAATGAATAGTCAAGACTATGAAGATAGTTGAAGTTCTCAAGACCATAAGGGTAGTTGATGTTTTCAAGACCATAAGGATAGTTGATGTTTTCAAAACCTTAAGGGTAGTTGAAGTTCACTTAATATCTCTAATATATCAAGACAACATTAGAGTAACAAATGATTTATCCCTATTAAAGAAAATTTATGTTACTCCACTTATCCATTATTGGAAGCCCAAGACAACTCTTTTTAGAGCTAAAAAAAAAGGAAGAAAGATAAAATCTAAAAAAGTGGTTCAAAAAGCCAACTATGGATTGACTTGAATTGGTCCCAACACAACCAAAGATTCAATCAAAATCAAAGAAAAAGGGAGAAAGGCTGTTCTTGAAAAATCTATACTTGACAGTCCTACAAGGAAGAGGGACGAAATGATAGAATAAAGAGGAAAAAAGGGAAAAGAAGAAAAGAAACAGATTTGGGTCTTAAACTTTTTGCAAGGGCAAAGACTGTCCTAATCAAAATCCAGATTAATGCCAAGAAGATAGAAGGAATTTGGAGTCTAGAAAGATTGCTCCCAACTGCCTAAAGTTCCAACAAGAAATTTGTAGTGTGAGGGTTTGTCCATTGTGTCACACCAGCTCCAATCTCAAAATGGCCTCCACTTTAACCCATGTCCCTTATAGACCCCGTTTCAAGCCTATCAAAGACCTGTTGATCTCTTTTGGTAGGTAGAGTCTATTAGTAGAGATAGTTTGATAAGCATGCATATGAGATAGACAATATTTAAACTCAAATGAGACCTTTGGCCAAGCAATGTGTATGTGCCTATCTGAAGTGCAACAGTTCTTGCTTAAATAGAAATGATTCTCGAGTTTAGTATGGTAGCTAGGGTTATCATGGTATAGATATGTTAATTTGGAAAATCAAGTCCTGAGGTACAATGACATCGATTTGGTAAAGCCAACATTTGATTTCAAAATCAAAATTCAAAAAATTCAAAAAATTCAAAAAAATGTTTTGTCATACAAAGCCTTCAAGTTAAGGGAAGTATGATGAACCTCCAAAGGACACATTGGGCAAAGAAAATGATTTGGAAATAGATGCATCCCTGACTCTGCTGCTTTTGGGTCTCCACCACTAGTGTTTTCATCATCTTGAAGATAAAAGCCACAAATGCAAAGCTTTCGATTATTCCAATGCAAGACTTGAACGAGCGTCAAAATGGAACCAATGAGAACACTTCTGTTGATCACCTCAGTCTGTGAGTCGATGGAACAACTATAAGTATTATTCATGCATATCATGCATACATGAGCATATCACATCATACTTTCTTGTCTTGTATTGTCTACTTTTTATCAAAGTGAACAGCAAACACTCTGTGAAGTGAAGAATCAAAAGAAGATGTCAAATCAGGGGGGCATGGAAAGCTCATTGCTTGAGAAAGCTCCAGTAAATTTGCAAAGAGAAGAAATACGTGCTTGTGAGAAGAACTAGACGGCAAAAACATCAATCAAAGCTTGCATGGATAAAATATTTGGGGGGGCAAGAAGAGTATATAAGGTCCAATTAAAAATAGCTAAATCTTTGCAAAAAGGAAGAATAAAAGAATGGAACATTAGAACTCTCAAGAGAATGAAGATGTAAAAGACAAAAGACCAATCCTGTTAAAAGAGCTAAAGCCAGGGTAAAGACCCGATCTCAAAGAATAAAGATCCATTTTTAAGGGTGAAGACCCGATCTCAAAGGATGAAGATCCATTTTCAAGGGTGAAGACCCGATCTCAAAGAATAAAGATCCATTTTTCAAGGGTAAAGACCCGATGTCAAAAGATGAAGATTCATTTTCAAGGATGAAGACCCATGTTTCAAGGGTAAAGACCCAATCTCAAAGGATAAAGATCCATGTTTCAAGGAAAAAGACCAGATGTCAAAAGATGAAGATCCATTTTCAAGGATGAAGACCCGATCTCAAAGGATGAAGATCCATTTTAATGGTGAAGAATCACAATGCATAAAACAGCCGGAGCAGTCAGACTTCTCAAATGATAAAAGGTCAGTCAAACTCAATCTCGGGTCCAAGCACCCATTCTCGGGTCCAAATACCCAAGCTCGGGTCCAAGTACCCTTTCTCGGGTCCAAGTACCCAAATCAAATCAATCTCGAGTCCAAGTACCCAATCCCGGGTCCAAGGACCCAAATTAAATCAATCTCGGGTCCAAGTACCCAAATCAAATCAATCTCGGGTCCAAGTACACAAATCAAATCAATCTCGGGTTTAAGTACCCAATCCCGGGTCCAAGTATGAAATTAAATCAATCTCGGGTCCAAGTACCCAATTTCGGGTCCAAGTACCCAAATCAAATCAATCCCGGGTCCAAGTTCCCAATCTCGGGTCCAAGTACCCAAATCAAATCAATCTCGGGTCCAAGTACCCAATCCTGGGTCCAATTACCCAAATTAAATCAATCTTGGGTCCAAGTACCCAATTTCGGGTCCAAGTACCCAAATCAAATCAATCACGGGTCCAAGTACCCAAATCAAATCAATCTCGGGTCCAAGTACTCAAAACCGGGTCCAGAACACAAATTTTTCTTAGTTCCAGAACCTAGAATTATTCTTGAGTCCAGAGCTCGAACCGGGTCAAGAACCCAAATTTTCCTTAGGTCCAGAACCTAGAATTATTCTCTAGTCCAGAACTCGAACCGAGTCCGGAACCCAAATTTTCCTTAGGTCCAGAACCTAGAATTATCCTTGACTCCAGAACTCGAAACGGGTCCAGAACTCAAATTTTCCTTAGGTCCAAAACCTAGAAATATCCTCAAGTCCAGAACTCGAACTAGGTCCAGAACCCAAATTTTCCTTAGGTCCAGAACCTAGAATCATCTGTAAGTCCAGAACTCAAATTGGGTCCAAGTACCCAAAACAAGTCGCCATATCAAAAATTAAATCTTATAGCTTTTCACTCTCTTTCACCAAGGTTTCTGATCATTCAAGCAGGGGGCAAACTGTAGACACTTAATTTTTAACCCAATCCGATCCAATATGCTTTATTTAGTCCAAAATGATTTTTGTTGTCTAATTGGTCCAAAATAATTTTAATGAAATAGTTTTTGCTTTATTATCTAATTTTTATTAATAAAAAATAAAAATAAACAAATCAAAATCAAAAAATAAAAATAAAAATAAAAATCGGAGTCGAAAAAAAAATCGGCAGCGAAAAGTGGTCGCGCGGGCCCGTCGGGCCAGCAGCAGCTCACCCGTCGGGCCCGTCGAGTTATTTCGCCCGCAGGTCCTGCGGGGCAAGTTATTTCGCCCGCAGGAAATTCCTGCGGGCGAAATAGCCACCTGCAGGAATTTCCTGCGGGCTGGCACGCCCACTGGCTGGCCAGCCACGGGCCCACCGCCACAGTTTTCGCTAGCGCAAATTTTTTTGACCCAAATTTTTGAAACCTAATCCAATTAGTTTTAATTTTTTTTATTAATATTATTTACCTTAGTTAATTAGGAATAAATAACCTAAAAACCATTATAAATAAGGACCAATAGAACCAAATTGGAGGAGGAAGAAATTTTCACAGTAGCTTGAGGTTTTTAAACCAAATTAGTGAAGGAAAAGGGAAATTCAATTCAAGTGATTTTAAAAGGCAACAGCAGCACGTAATAAGCAATTCAAAGTCAACAAAGGCTTGTCTTTGGAGCTAGTTCATCCAAGAAGAATTGTTTTTGGAAGAATCAACAAAAGAAGGTATGTTAAACTCTTTTTGATTTATGTTTTACAGTAGCAAATCCATAAAATTTAAGTTGTTTAAATCAAAAATCTTAGAGCCATAATTTAATTTTTCCAAAGTTAAAACAATAAAAACGTGACCTTCTTTTCTAAAAAGACTTAAAATTGTTATTTTTTCTTCTTAAAAACCTTAAAACACTAATTGAACATATTTTTCAACAAAACCAAAATCAAATTCTGTTTCTTTTAAGATTTTAAAGTAGGTTTTATTTCATTCAAAAAGCCTTCAAAAACATCTTTTCTACTTGTAAAATCTTCAATCCATGTGTTTAAATTCATAAAACTTCATAAAATATCAAATTGGTTTCTAAAACCCTAAAAATTACCTTTTACCCGAGAACCCTAATTTCAAAGCCTAAAACCAAAATTCAACTTCTAAACCTAAAATAGTAAACCCTAATCCTTTTAAAATCTTAAACCCTATTTTTTATGAACCCTAATCCCTTTAAAACATAAAAAAACATAAAAACTCAAAAATTACACAGTAGCTTAAATCATTATTTAAAACCATGAATTAAAAAGTATTTCAAAGTGTCCAAAAACCTAGTTTCATGATTTCATCATCCAAATCTTAATTTGATTAATCAAAGAGTCTTACCAACCTTTTAAAATATAAAACCCTAATCTATTTTAATTCCATAAAAAGTCACAGTAGCTATAATTGAACTTTTATTTGCTTTATTCAATTCCATATTTACTTATACCTTGATTTATCTTTTATGCTTTAATCTATTTAATTTCAATACTTGATTTATTTAATTTATCATGGATGGAAGTTTATTTTATTGATATTTAAATACTTTTGATGAATGATTTATTTATGGATGATTATTTACTTTTATCAATTAATTTAGATTTCCAAAAGTTGTAAGAGGTATGTTTCCACTTGGTGGGTACCTTATTAGTTAAACATCATGTAATTTAATTTTCTTTTCTATTTTAAAACCTTTGTAAAGGGCATGTTTCTACCTTTTGGTGGGTGTCCTATCTAGGCATGTGATGTAAGGACATGTTTCCATCCTTGGATGGGTGTCCATTTATTTTTTTTGTTTGGACATTGCTTTGATTTTACTATAATGATGCTTTCTTTTTATTGTGTGTAGTATGGATAATATTATTATATTTAAGAATTTTATAATATTAAGACCTGTAAAGGAGGCCGGTTCCAACGAACCGGGCACCTTCCCCACACGTACCCAACTTTCCGAACCCATTAGGGGGTTGGGGATTCCTTAGGAATCGAGTCATCCACCTCTTTCTTTTTTCCCGGCCCGTCCGGGTGGCGACTCTATTTTCTCCGAACTTAGGTCCATGTTCTCTAAGGCCCCGAGCCTAAACAGTGCCGAAGTCGCAAGAACCATTCCACCGGGAGTGGGGGCGAAAATCCCCACTCACAGATATAGAGGGTCGACCCTTTCATGGAAGAAGAAGAAGATGAAGATCAATTTGTTTTCTCTTTCCTTCCACTCACATTTTCCACCATATATATATATATATATTATTATATTGTATTTTTATCTAATTAATTAATTAAAATTCAAAAATCATATCTTCCATACAAAAATAAAATATTTTTGAATTATTTTTAAAATTTTTAATTTCTAAAGTATATTTACCAAAATACCCTTTGACTTTGACTTTTCCTTTAAAAGATTTGACTTTTCTTGACTATATTATATATGTTTTAAATATATATCACATATACATTTCACTTTTTCATTTAAAATCCTTTTATTTTTTATTAAAATTATTTATTTAATTTTTCCAATTTAATTTTAATTTGTTTTATTAAATTTCCAAAAATTTTAGATGTTACACTTTACCACCCAAGTTAGATAGGATACAAAATGTCTTACATGTCTTGATGCTTCTGAGGTACAGATCGAATCCATCTCATGTATTATCAGTGGAGTCTGTCGAGGAGAATTCGGATATGACTTACGAAGAAGAACTAGTGGCAATTTTGGCACAAGAGGTAAAAGAGTTGAGAAATAAGAAGGTGTCATTAGTTAAAGTCCTATGAAGGAACCATTCCACTGAGGAGGCAACATGGGATGGTAAGCAAACTATGCAAAGCCAATATCCTCAGCTATTTCAGAGTTGATATAAGGTAATTTCAAGGACGAAATTCTTTTAAGGGGGAGAGAGTTATAACATCCGTAATTTTTCTAAAATAAAAAAATTAAATAAATAAATAATTTGGAGGGTTAATTAAAGTGTTGGAACTAAGAAAATGTTAAATGTATATGTCACATCCGTGATTTTGGAAATATAAAAGTTGTATATACCCAATATATATCTAGTGTATATATATAACATATACATATGGTATATTAATTGTATATGTTGGATTAATATATTACATACTTAACATATTTAATACATATATAAGGTACATTTGATGTGTATATAAGATACACATTACTTGTGCGTATGTGTAATATCCCAAATTTTTGAAAAGTTCTAATTTTTGAAAATTTAATCAAATAAATTATAATTTAAATGGATAAATTAAATTAATAGTTTAAAATGAAAAATGAAGGAATTTTAAGTGAAAAAGTGAAATATATATGTGATATATATGTAAAACATATACAACATATAAAAGTCAACACTTTTTAAAAGAAAAGTCAAAGAAAAGGGTATTTTGATAATTAAATCTTAGAAATTTAAAATTAATAAAATAATTTAAAAATAAATTATTTTTGAATAGAAGAGGGATTTTGGACTTTTAATTTATTAAATAAATAAATAATTAATTAATTATTAAATTATTTTAATATATATATATATGGTTATAAATAAAGATGAAAAGAAAAAGAAATTTTAAAAGTTGTCTTCATCTTCCTCTTCTTCTCACAGGGGCCGGCCACCATGGATGTAAGACCGAGGAATTTGATTCTTTCATACTTAATTTATTGAAGGATTTAACAAGTTTAAAGTGGATTTTTGGTGATTTTCACCAAAATTAGTAAGTTTTCAACTTCTTTATTTGGATTTCATGAAAGTATGAATATGTGTGTTTTGGGCTTTTGAAGTTCTAAGATTTAATTGTCTATTTGGGTATGGATGAAGTTATTTTAAGTGATTAACAATGATTTTAAGGTTGGATTAAAGAAATGATTGAGTTTGGGTAAGATTGGTGAAGAGAGAGAATTTAGGGCTATGGAATATTTGAGTTTTTGAAATCATGAGCTTTAATTGTGCAAATTGGTTCCAAATGTGTTGTTTTGATGCACAAACAAGGATTTTAAAATCAAATGATGGATTTAGTTAAGTTTGGATAGAGTTTGAAGATGGTAGTATTGATTTAGGATTTTGGAAAAGTGAATTTTCAAAAAATGATTAATTGTTTGATTTTAATGCTTAAATCATGTTATTTAATGATATAAGTGGTGGAAATAAGATTGAAATGATAATTGGATTGAGTTGAAATGGAGATCCTTCAATGGTGAAGGTTATTCCATTTTAGGGTTTTGAACATAAGCATTTGGTTAATTAATGTAATTGGTTTAAACATGTTAAAATATGTTTGTAATGATATAAATAAACTCAAAACAATAATTTAATGGGTTAATAAGGATTTTCTATGTTAAAGTAAGGAAAGACTTAATTTTTGAAATTTTATAGGAGTGTTGTTAAATTAAGGTTTGATGTTGAGAATGCCTTAGAATGTGATATTAAATGATTATTTATGATCACATTTGATATAGGCATTGAGAGGAAGTAGTTTGGCCGATCCAAGTGTTGAAGGCAACTTGGAAGAGAAGGATGGTGAGAGTTTCAAGATTATTTTGGTTGCTATTTGAGGTAAGTACAAACTTTGAATATATATTATTTATATTTGCATGACATTTGGGCTTAACACATTTTGGTTGGAAAATGTGTTAAGCTACTTGGTACATTGATTGTGTATGAATAATGTGCTATGACATTTGTAATGTCATTTATATGTTAAATGCATTGTGAAAAGCCATTGATAATGGCTAAATTGTGTAAAATGTGAAATATGTATATTATGTGAAAATACCCAAAATAATTGGGTAATGTGTTGTGAATGCAAAAATGAGATATGTGGTATAATGAAATGAATTGATATTGATAAAAATGAGAAAAATGAGAAAAATGAGAAAGATGTGAAAGATGTGAAAAATGAGAAAAGTGAGAAAAAAATGTGAAAATAAGGCAATGTGCCTAGATTTAATATGTGAAAATGAGAAAGAGATTAATAATGATAAATATGAATAAATTGTGTGCCTAATATGTTATTCAATTTTCAGAGTTCTGTGTTTGGCAGCATGCCTATGATTGCCTACGGGCTAGACGCTGGGCGTCATTATAAAAATATTTTTGAGGTGAAAAGACTAGGTCTTAAGCCTTAAAAATAAATATTTAAAGTTAGGATGAGTGAAAAGACTGGGTCGTAAGCTCATGCCTAGTTGAAATATTCCATTGATATATTGTCTACGGGGCTAGACACATGGTGTCATTATAGATCAAAACAGTAACTCTAGAATTTGAATAGCATATTACTTGTCTTTAGGCTCATGTTTGTGTTTGTTATTATATGTGAATTGTGGATTGTGAAATAATTGAAGAGTATGAGAAAATGGAATGATGTGATGTTCATAAGCATTTTGCATTGGCATCACTTTACATTTTTATTATTAGCAAAGTTTGTACCACTAAGCTTCGGCTTAGTGCGATTGTAATTTGTCGCGCAGGTGACATGGATGTTTTGGTAGAGTCAGAGAGTTCACTAGACTTGGTCGGGTCTAGGTTTGTAGTTTTTGAGCTTGAAAAGTTTTTTTCAGTACGTCAAGATTAGAGCTAGTTGCCAGCATGTGGATATTTGATATTACAATATATTTTGATATTATATATGTTATGATATATTTTTGAAGTATATAATGTAAATCGTATAGAATGTTTTGAATAATTTAGTTAGGATGTGATCTTATATGTGCTATTAATATATATACCTATATATAAGTATTTTGAGAAAATATGGAGAAATTGAGAAGTATTGATGAATTGATTTTATTGGGAGTATTTGTTTTATACAAGTTGTGTTTTGATGAGTTTTGGAAACGTCCAAATTACAGACAAAACTCTGACAAATTTTTTCCAGAGATTTTCATATAAAATGTTTATTTTGGGTTCCTATAACGAGCAAAGAATATTTATATACTATTTAATTTTATATATTTAGTATTTGAAATTTTAAATTTGAAATGTAAAAAAAAATTTATTAAATCGGTCGGTGACATTTTTGTACCGTATATGCATATTTCACATATGCTAGAAATATGTATTGTACGTATATAGGGTATAAGGGTGTTACAGTATATATGAAATATAAAGGAAATGTACATAATATATAAAGTCAAAATGGTAAATAGTAAAGTCAAAGGGTGAATAGTAAAAAGTTAAAAAATTTAAATTAAATAAATTAGAATGGAAGATAGAAATTGAATTTTTAAAATAAATAAATAATTAATTAAAATAATTAAATAATATATGTGGCTAAAAATGAAAAGAGAAATAAAAGTCAAAATTTTATTTAAGTCTTCTTCTTCTTCTTTTAGCTTTTACCCAAATTCTCCCATGGTTAAAGGGAGGAGATTTTCTTCTTAAATTCATAATTTTCTACCAGTTCTTAAAAGAAATTAAGGGAATCTCGAGGAAAGCTCAACTATAAGGTAAGCTTTCTTGAAAATTTAAAGAGTTTTATGGAAATTTTGAATTATATGAAATATGGGAAATTGCATGAGGCTAGGATAATTATTTAAATGAGTATGCATAATGTTATTTTGATATGAGAATGATGATTTTAAGATTAGATGATGGATTTGGTTTGGTTTGTTATAAGTTTGGATGAAGAAGAAGGTAATTTGGGTTTTGGATGGGAATTTGATAAATAATTGATGTAGGATGAATTTAATTGCTTAAATGATGTTAAAATATGATCTTAAAGATATAATTGAACTTAAAATATGAATTAGAATTAGTTAGAATGGATTTCCAGAATTAAAGAGGTTAGGGTAAATTTTAATAATTTGAAGGAATGATGCTAAATTGATTGTTAATAGTTAAAGCATGTTAAAATGTGATTTTAAATAATTGTATGCACTCACATTTTGATTAGGAAGTGAGTCAAACCAAATTCCTGCAACTAAGTGGTGAAGGACAATAGGCGAATTTAGAGTGGAGTGGAGTGTTGACTCACATTGTTGTTTTGGAGAGGTATGTACATACTTTGATGATTTATAACACTTTTGCCATTGATTTGGCTTAGCACATTTTTTATAGTAAAAATGTGCTAAGCTACTTTGTTATTTGAGTTTTCAAATGCATTATGTTGTTGATTGTGAAATGGTGTAAATGTATTATATGCATTATGTTAAACCATTATAAATGGCTAAAATGAGTAATATGTGATAAATGTGAAATATGTGAAAATAGCCCAAAGTGTTTGGGTAATTTAGTCACATTGTAGATGTGACATATATTGTTGAAAATGTGATGAATTAGATTGAATTAAAGCTATTATGCATGTTTATGGAAAGAAATGGGTATATGGGATAATGTGAAAGAAAATTTAATTATGGAAATGCATATGATATGTGTGTTGCCTTATATGATATTCTTTTCCAGAGTTGCATTTTTGGCAGTATGGATATGGCATGCCTATGATTTGCCTTCAGGTTAGATGCTAGGCATCATTGTTATTTGACTTGCTTTTGAGTTAGACGATGGGCATCACCATTATATCATTTACGTTGGGGCTAGGCACTGGGCATCACATGTATTGCCTTCAAGCTAGACACTGGGCATCAATAGGCCAAAACATTATATATGGAATGTGAATACTATATAGGGTCATTTGGGCATAATGCATGTGATTGTGTTATATGTTGAAATTATAAAAATAATGCATAAATTATATAATGCTTTTGCATGGTACATGGAGAAATTTTAAGAGAAGACATAATGCACTGCCATTTTTTTATAAGATTTCTTTTATATCAAAGCATGTACCACTAGGCTGTTAGCTTAGCGTGATTTGTTTATCACTCAGGTGACAAGGTTGAGACAAAAGGCCCTGCTAGACCTAACTAGGTCTATGGTTTTTGGGATTTTACTAGAAGATTTTGTACCGCCACAGGACTAGAGCTAGTTACTATCATGTAAATCTATTTATTTTGTTAAAACATGACATATTATGTACATTGTATAGTTATATATAAATTTGTTTGTAAACTTGGAGTATTTTTGTATATATATATATATTTGCATATATTTGAGTATTTTGAAGAATGTTGGAGAATTGGTTGATTTGATACTTTTGTGAGTGTGAATTTTATTACAGGTTGAATTGTGTTTCGGGAAATGTTTGAAATACAGACAAAACTCTGGCGAATTTTTTTCAAATATTTTTCCTTTAAAATTTGTATTTTGGTAATTAAATTACTAATGTATATACTTATTTATCTATTTAAGTATTTATTGTAAAGATTAAAATATTTTTCTTATAATTATGAAAATTTTTAAATGAGTGGAATTGTGATATTCTTGAATTATATATACGTATTTTACATACACAAGGTGTGTTAACCAAATAATCTCAAATTTGATCTTTAACACTAAAATTGAATGATTTATTTATTATGTCTTTAAGTTACTTGATGTAGGAATAGGTTGCTCAATACATTGCCAGAACAGGGCACAAGGTGCAGTCACACTAGGCTAAAAGGCAATCGCCCTTGATGATTTGAAGAAGAAATTGAGTTACAGTAGGGTTTGTAGTTAGAGCCTCCACCTCATTAGCGACTGTGACAACCTTAGTCATGACCATCCATATCTTGGGATGATTGCACCTCAAGTGACCAAATCTCCAACATTCACAGTAGAGAACAAGGTGATGAGAATGGTCTAAGGAACAGTCTCTTTGTACCTTGTCTCGACTGTCCCATATATATCGTGACCATCCATTAATTTTAAAAGAAAATCACAAGGATTGGCAGTAGTGTTCGTTACCTTAGGTGCGACCAGAAGTTCAACATGAGTCACCCAATTCGACAGCGATTTCAGCACTAATACGACCACCCCTTTCATATTTTGGCAAAAAAAACTCTTTGTCAGATAAGGGAGTGATACGTGGAATGACCTGTAACACCCCCACACCCAATATACACACACCGCATACGCCCGCACAACAAACGATATACGCATACTGGATAAAGGGGTGCCACGGTTCATTTTAAACAAACCAAACTTTAATCTTTAACATATAAGCATCATAAGTCAGTCCGAATAAACTTAAAACATGTAACCTAGATTATAAATAGTAATAGATAAAACATTCTTCTGTTAAAATACATATATATATATATAACATCAATACCCAAAAGTTTATCCAAAACAGTCTGTTCAAAACATTTGTTAAATAAGCAGCAGAAAATACATATGTATATATATATCAAAATCAATGTTTAAAAAATTATAGAATTTATACATGCTGGCAGTTCATCTCTGATCGTGATGTCCACAACTCAACACTGCTCTAACAAACTCAAGCCTAGTCTTGACTTGGTCTAGATGAGCTCTCCGGCACAACCGGATCTACCCTGTCACCTGCACGATGAACCACAATCGTGCTAAGCAGAAAGCTTAGTGGTACAAACTTTGATTTAATAAAGATCAATGCGATGCTCATGCATAATATATATATATATATATGAATATATCAACTCATAGCATTATATCTCAACATATTAATCACTTGCATCACATTTCATAATTCACATTAAAGCAAGGACAAGCATGGGCCCAAAAAGGATCTAATATGCTATTCAAGGTTCAGAGTTACTGCTTTGGTCCATAATGACACCATGTGTCTAGCCTCGTAGGCAATATATATCCATGGATTGTAACAAACCCAGTCTCTTGGACCTCAACCCGGCTAGTTAGGGCCCCAGTTTCTTGGTCCTCAACCTGGCTAGACTGTTACTATTTTTGAGGCTTACGACCTGGTCTTTTCACCTCAAAAACATCATATTTCACATTTTTTAGCTGAACTTGGCTTACGACCCGGTCTTTTCACCTGTCCAGCAATTCATAGGCATGCCGCCAAACCCAGAACTCTAAAAATTGAATAACATACTAGGCACACAATTAATTCATTTATCTCATTATCAATCTCTTTCACAATTCATTTCTCATTTCATTTCACATAATCAAACTAGGCTCATTGCCTTATAATAATATCATTTTTCTCACCTTTCTCGTTCTTCTTTTTTGTACCAGTATTACTTTGTTACATTATGATTTCACATGTCTTACCACATTATTCCATATTTCTTTTCATATACAATACATTACTCAATTGCATTGATACATCAACATAATTCACATCATGCATATCACAACATATAACTCATTCATCAACAATGTATCAATTAACTTAACACATTTCTCAACTAAAGGTGTTAAGTCCCAATGTCATGTACATGTATGTAATCATTCAAAGTTTGTACTTACCTCTAAGAGCAACAACACCACTCTATCAACTCCTCTTCCAAGATAACTCTCAACACTTGAATAAAGGTAGCTCAACTCTCTTCAAAACCTAATCTAAAGGTGATCATACACACTCACTTAGAGATACACAAGAAGAAAATAAGAAAGAGAACTATCTAGGGCAAACTCTACACTTGACATGCTCAACAACACGGGCGTGCCCCTGACCGTGCCCTAAACTCATAACACAGAAGCTTTAACACGCTCAGTGACATGGGCGTGTCATTGGCCGTGCCAATCCTCCAACAACACAGTAGCTATGACACACTCAGTGACATGGCCGTGTCACTGGCCGTGTCAATGCTACTACAACACAGAAGCTATGACACGCTCAGTGACATGGGCGTGTCATTGGCCGTGCCAATCCTTCAACAACACAGTAGCTATGACACGCTCAGTGACATGGGCGTGTCACTGGCCGTGTCAATGCTACTACAACACAGAAGCTGTGACACGCTCAGTGACATGGGTGTGTCACTGCTCGTGTCACCAACCCAGAAAATAAAACCAACGACATGCCCAAAGACATGGCTGTGCTCCTGGGCGTGTCAGGACAAAAACCCTGAAATCGACACCAACAAAGCCACAACCAACAATCATCTTCCAATAGCCATATCAACAACACACAAACTCAACCAAAACCATCAACAACCCATATAATACTTGAGTAAACCTTAAAACAACTCAATCACAAACATCAAACACAAACACCACCATATAACACAACTCAAACTCACAACAACCACAACTCTTGTCTTTTCAATCCAAACCCAAAAATCAAAGTTACCAAGACAAAACACTTCAAACACACCAAAATAACCATAAACACATCTACAACAACCATCCAACAAACCCAAGAACACAAACTCAAAAGAAAACCAAGAAACAAGTTGGAAACTTACCAAAAGTGAAGAAAATCCTTAAAACTCCAACTTGATCTCTTGAAAACCTTCAATCTTTTGAGCTTGGAAGCAACAAAACCTCTTTTCCTTTGGTTGCAAGGGTGGCCGGCGAAAGAGAAGAAAAGAAGAAGATGAAAGAAAGAAGGAAAGAAAGAAAGTCAACACTCTTCTCTTTAACCAAATCACTTTTCCCCAAATCACTCTCCACCATACATTTAAACAATATAATATTCAACCACTAACATCATCTTCCACTAACTTAAATAAATCCATTTAATTAATCAAAATATCTCTTTTGACTTATAAGACCCATTGACTTGTATTTATTGTTTTTATCTCCATATACATAACATATACACTTTAAATTATTTAATCCAATTCAACAATAAATATTCCAAAACTTTTAGGGTATACTTTGGGATATTACATGACTGTTGTAAAGCTACTTTCAAATTCAATAAGGACGATCGTCCCTGGACTTTGGGTGACCGTCCCAATAGCTACAACATTGGCAAGATTCTACCAGCAGAGCACTCATATTTGACGGTTAAAAAATTTTCAAATGGAGCGACTATCTCTGTGTAAAGGACAACCGCCCAACATGCTAGGGCGACCATCCTCTGTGCCAGGACGACTGCTTCCTATGGAAATTTTTGTTTAACATAAGGACTAGCCTACTAATATTCATCACATGACTTATAACAACTAGTTGGACCATATTGGCTATAAATACCCTAAGAAACATCTTATTCAAGAATTTTTTTTTATTGTAATAGCCTAAGCAATATACTTCCATTTTCACTTACTATAATTAACAAATTGAATTGTTAGAGTATTGGGTGTGAGCATTAAACACCAAAATTGTATGTTTGAATGTTAGCTTAGAAACACTTAAGTTGTGAGAGTGAACCTGGAAAAACTCTTGTAAGGGTTATGAGGATTGATCCCAAACCATTATAAAGTTTGGTGTAAGCTTGTGAAAATACCAAGTTAGAGTTGTGTAATATCCTCATTTATGCCCTAGAAGTTTTGCTTGTTGTTGTTGTTGTTGTTGTTGTTGTTGTTGTATTGTTGGTCTAATTTGAGAAAAGAAAAGTATAAGTGTTTTGGGAAAGAATTTAGGGTTTAGAGCCAAGTTTATATGTTGTGTATATTGTGATATATATAACATATAAATTGGTCAAAGGGAGAGTCAAAGTGTTGGTTAGTGGAAGAAGATATTTTATTGTTGAGTGTGTAATTACATATATGGGCTTATATAAGACAAAAGGTTAGTTATATGTTTGAGGGCATTTTGGTAATTGTTTGGATGAAATGCATGGTGGAGATTAAGAAGGAAAGAGAGGTTGACTTGTGCATTTTCTTTTCTTCTCATGTTGGTGCCGGCCATTGAAGAAGACAAAGGGAAAGAGAAGTGTTCTTGATGCTATACTCAAATTGATGAAGGAATTGAGAGATTTGGTGAAAGATTGGTGGAATTTCTTCATATAAGGTAAGATCTTCTCTTTAATGTCTTCAATTCTTGTGAAGTGGTGTGAGAAAGGAATTAGGTTTTGTTGGTGTGATGATGTGATGAGTTTGTGTTATGTTTTTAAGTGTTAAAATTGATTGTAAGTTAAAAGATGGAATTAGTGTTGGGTTGATTGTAAAGATTGTATGTTTAAATGGATGTTGTTTTTGAAAGATGAAAAAGGATGGTGATTAATTAGGGTTTTGAGATGGTGTTTGTTTAATGTGTTTTAAAGTGATTATTGTAATGAATATATGTTTAGAACATTGATGATGTTCATTTGAAGCATGTGGTATGATGTATATTGAGTTTTAATGCATTTGGAAGAGAGTTGGTTAGAAGTAGGGTTTTGGTTTTGGGAGACACGGCCAAGTCATATGATTTTGGACGTGTTGGATTAATTTTTGGGTGACACAGCCGTGTTCCCAAGCCGTGTGAGCTGCTGTGGGTTTTGGTTGAAGAGACACGGCCGTGTCCCTAAGCCGTGTTTGCTACTGCCAAAGTTGAATTGAGAGACACGGCCACAAGCTTGGCCGTGTCCCTCATGTGTGCTGCCCGTGTCCATCAAATGAGTTGGTTAGGGTTTTGTTTCTTTGTTCTTTTTGCATTGTTTTGGTTCTTCAAAGGTGGGTTGGTTCTTAAACCTAACCCTAAAACACACTTGAATCAATGAATGAACTAATCAAATGCATATGGAAGATCCTAAAGCTATGAATCATATGAGTTGTTCTTTGCCCTAATTGCATTGTTGAGATTTAAACAAGGTTATGTTATGCATTGTGAAAGGTATTGTATTTTATGAGTAATGTACCTTGAAATGTTGTATCAAAGATGAAATGATAATTCAAATAAGATATGATGAATGATGCTATATGAGATATAATGTGATCATGGATGAGATAAGTATACACTTGATTAATGAAGTGTTATATTGTGAAATGAAAGGTGAGGCCATTGTTATTGGCTATGATGATATTATTGAGAGAATGAAGGCATGTTTGCCTAAATGTTGATGAGAATTGAGAATGGAAATGATAATTGATATGAAAATGAATTGTGTGGCTAATGTGTTATTCCATTTTCAGAGTATGTTATTGGTGGCATGCCTAATGATAGTAACAATCTCTTGAAGTTAGGTTGGATTGAATCCTTGAAGCCTAATTGAGATGTTACCACCCTTGAAGCTAGGTTGGGTTAGTTCTTGAAGCCAAGTTGGGTAGAAGCTTAGCATGCTTTGCTCCCCTTGAAGCTTGGTTGAACTTAATCCTTGAAGCCTAGTTGGGTCTATGATATTGATATTGATAAATGTGATGATAGAACCAAAACATTAACTCTGAAAATTGAATGGCATATTAGTGTGTCTTGGGCCCATGCTTGTCTATGGTTAATGTGAGTCATGAATGATGTTTGTTTTGCTTTGTATTGATGATTAAATGAATACTAATGAGGTATATGAAAAGATAATAAAATGTGATATGTAATGTGAAAGTATATTGTTAATTTTGCATATATGATGTTACATATATATTATGGTTTGAGAAATGACATTGCATTGCACGAAGTCATATCATTAGCATGATTATCTTACTAAGCCCTTGGCTTAGCGCGATAGTGTTTAATCGCGCAGGTGATAGAACTGTTAGAATCGAACCCGAGAGCTCTTCGAAACCGAGTGAGAGTAGACAGTGAAGAGTTGATTTTTGGAGACTTAAAGATCAAAGGAGATTTGCCAATCATGTATAACTCTTTTTATATTTTGTAAAGTATTGATTAAATGTACATATTTGTATATCTGTAAATATGGAATTAAGTGTTTTCAAATATGTAAATATTTTATGACTTCCGCTGTGAAATAACTATATGTATGTATATATATATATCTAATGTGTTTTATTTTAAAAGTAAATGATCTACTTTTCTATATTATATAATGATAATAGTATTGTATCTATTTAAATGTTTTGAATGTTGAAGAAAACCGTAGCATCCCTATGTTTGGTGCACTTATGCTACATGGTTGTAGTTGTAGTATGTGTGCATTGGATGTGGGGGTGTTACAATTGTTTTGGTATCAGAGCCTAGGTTTGAGATTCTCAACCTAGGTAATATGTTATAAAAAGAATATTTTGAATTAAAAAGTGAGTTTTTGAAGGAAAATACATGTTGGGATTGGCAATCTTTGATCTTTAATAAGGTGTGTCCTGTTGTGTTTGCAGTATTAGGTGTTGATGGATTCTCATTTGAGACAGTCAGTTGAGGGCAGTGAGGAGAGTGTTGCTCCTGATGAGGGAGTTAGAGTTGGGAGTGCTGGGGAGGCACCTGCTTCTGGGTCGGGGAGACCAACTAGTGAGGAGGTTCCACCAGCTTGGTTTGTGCATATGATGGAGACTTTCAGGCAAGCGCCAGTACAACCAGTGCCACCACCCCCTCAGTCTTTGGTGCCAGTGAGGCACTATGACAAGTTAAGGAAGTTTGGAGCTGAGGATTTTATTGGTACCACTGATCCAGCTGTGGCAGAACAGTGGCTTGACAAAGTTCAGAGGATCTTTATTCAGTTACAAGCCACCCCTGAGGAAAAGTTTGACTATGCAAGATCTTTGCTACAGAAGGATGCCTACGATTGGTGGAAGACTGTGCCACATTCTTTGGATGATCCACCAACTTTGTCATATGCTGATTTCTTGAGAGAATTCGAGTTGAAATATACTCCTAGGGAGTATAAGGATATGAAGAAGATGGAATTCTTGAGCTTGAAGCAAGATAACAAGACTGTTACTGAGTATGAAGTTGAGTTTATTCGACTGAGTCAGTATGCTGGGGGCATCATTGCTGATGAGATTGATAGATGCCGGCGATTTCAGGAGGGATTGAGGCCCTCGATCATGTGTTTAGTGGCTGGATCTCGATATCATGATTTCTCCCAGTTAGTGGAAGCAGCTCGAAGTGTAGAGCGAGCTCAAGTGATTGCAGCTGCTTCAGAGGATGAGGTTAGGGTGAGAAGGCCCCAGTTTGAGGCAGGGTCTTCTTCAGTGAAGAGGGGTAGAGGAAGCTTTGTTCCTCGGAGTATTAGGAGCCAGAGACCAGCAGGTAGATCAGTGCAGTTCCAGAGACAAAGATTCAGACCTGCAGCTTCAGTGGCAAGTGCTCCAACCCCTATGGTTCAGAGATCCACCTTACCTATTTGCATCCATTGTGGGAGGCCCCATGGTGGTCCATGTTGGAAAGCTGGTGTTGCTGGGGTATGTTTCAGGTGTGGGTCACCGGATCACTTTGTGAGAGATTGCCCTGAGAGGCAGAGGCAGATGTCAGTTGATTCTGCCGCTTCTCGAGCTAGTGTGAGGGGAGGCAGAGGTGTCAGCCGAGGTGGTAGAGCAGGGTTCAGTTCTAGAGGTGGTGCTGCATCCAGGGAGACTAGACCGGAGGAGGTTGGTTCTTCCCAGAGGATGTATGTTATGCAGAGGCAGCCGGATGCATCGGCGGTCATAGCTGGTACTTTTTCTTTATTTGATACTGCAGTACTTGCTTTGATTGATCCGGGTTCCACCCATTCTTATATTAGTGCATCTGTATTGCCTGTGTTTGATGTGCATGCTGAGTCCCTAGGATTTGATGTTTTGGTGACAAATCCGTTAGGGCATAGTGTGATTGTGAGTAAAGTGCATCGGGATAGTGCAGTGAGGGTGCAGGGTGAGGAGTTCCTTGGAGATTTGATTGAGATGCCATTTAAGGAATATGATGTGATTTTAGGCATGGATTGGCTATCTCGACATGGAGCTGTGGTGGATTGTAAAAAGAAAATTGTTTCTTTGAGAACTAGTGATGGTAGAGAGGTGATAGTATCTAATGAGCAGGAACAGTTAGCCTCCTTATTTGTTTCAGCTGTTGCAGCCCGGAGGTTGATTAGGAAGGGGTGTGAAGCCTATCTTGCTCATGTGGTAGATACTAGAGTGAAGGGTTCTCCTATTGATAGCATTGCCACAGTTGCAGAGTTCCCTGATGTTTTTCCAGAGGAGTTGCCAGGATTGCCTCCTGAGAGAGAGGTGGAGTTCGGTATCGAGCTGTTGCCGGGTACCACTCCTATCTCCATTACTCCTTACAGAATGGCACCAGCAGAATTGAGGGAGTTGAAAGTGCAATTACAGGAGCTGTTGGATAAAGGATTCATTCGCCCCAGTGTTTCTCCTTGGGGAGCTCCTGTGCTCTTTGTAAAGAAGAAGGATGGTACTATGAGGTTGTGCATCGACTATAGGCAATTGAACAAGGTGACCATTAAAAATAAGTATCCTTTGCCTAGAATCGATGATCTCTTTGATCAGTTGAAGGGAGCGTCAGTATTCTCTAAGATTGATCTGAGATCGGGGTACCATCAGCTGAGAGTCAGAGCTGAAGATGTTCCGAAGACTGCATTTCGGACCAGGTATGGGCATTATGAATTTTTAGTTATGCCTTTTGGTCTGACGAATGCACCTGCAGCTTTTATGGATTTGATGAATAGGGTGTTTAGGCCCTATTTGGATCAGTTTGTAGTGGTCTTCATCGATGATATTCTGGTGTATTCGAGGAATGAAGAGGAACATGATTTGCATCTGCGGATTGTGTTGCAGATTTTGAGAGAGAAGCAGTTATTTGCCAAATTGTCGAAGTGTGAGTTCTGGTTGGATCAGGTAGCTTTTCTCGGACATATTGTTTCAGCAGAAGGCATTAGAGTTGATCCGAGTAAAGTTGAAGCCATTTTGAATTGGAGTCCACCCAAGTCAGTGACAGAGGTTAGAAGTTTTCTGGGTTTGGCAGGCTATTACCGGCGGTTTGTGAAAGGGTTTTCCTTGATAGCTACTCCACTCACCAGATTGCTTCGTAAGGGAGTGAGGTTTTTGTGGACAGATCAGTGTCAGGCTAGCTTTGAACAGTTGAGAGATTTGTTGACTCAAGCGCCTGTTCTCACTTTACCTGTAGAAGGCCAACCCTATGTGATCTACAGTGATGCTTCACATAGAGGTTTGGGGTGTGTATTGATGCAGGAAGGGAAAGTTATAGCTTATGCATCTCGACAGTTGAAACCGCATGAGCTTAACTATCCTACCCATGATTTGGAGTTGGCTGCCATTGTTTTTGCATTAAAGATTTGGCGCCATTATCTGTTTGGGGAGAAATGTTTCATTTACACTGATCACAAGAGTTTGAAGTATTTGGGTGTTCAGAAAGAGCTCAACCTTCGGCAGAGGAGATGGTTAGAATTAATTAAAGACTACGACTGTTTGATAGATTATCATCCAGGTAAAGCAAATGTGGTTGCTGATGCCTTAAGTCGGAAGTCTTTAGCTGGTTTAACAGTTTACTCGCTCTCGTTGCTTGTTGAGTTGAGAGCATTGCGTGCCAGTTTTGTACCTTGTGATGATGGTGCATTATTGGCACAGTTACAATTGAAGCCTATTTTGTTGGATCAGATCAAAGAGGCTCAGTTAGCTGATAAGAAGATTCAGAAGATTGTTTTAGATTGTGAGAGTGGTAAGACTAGAGATTTTGTTGTGAAGAATGATGGGAGCCTATGGTTTAAGAATAGATTGTGTGTACCCGATAATGCTGACTTGAAGAGGATCATTTTAGAGGAAGCTCATCAGTCTTTATTTGCTATGCATCCGGGTAATACGAAGATGTATCATGATTTGAGACAGCATTATTGGTGGATTGGGTTGAAGAGAGACATTGCTGAGTTTGTATCAAAATGTCTCACTTGTCAGAAGGTTAAAGCAGAGCATCAAGTTCCAACTGGGTTGCTTCAACCGTTGTCAGTGCCAGAGTGGAAGTGGGAAAGAGTGACAATGGACTTTGTGTCTGGGTTGCCTTTGACACAAAGGAGACATGATGCCATATGGGTGATTGTGGATAGATTAACTAAGACAGCTCATTTCCTTCCAGTTCGGATGGATTACTCTTTGGAGAGGTTGGCTGAGCTATACATCCATGAGATTGTGAGATTGCATGGTGTTCCAACTTCTTTAGTGTCTGATCGAGATCCCAGGTTTACTTCGAGATTTTGGAAGAGTTTGCATGGTGCTTTGGGTTCTCGACTACATTTCAGTACTGCTTTTCATCCACAGACGGATGGACAGTCTGAGAGGGTGATACAGATCATTGAGGATATGTTGAGAAGCTGTGTCATTGATTTCACTGGAAGTTGGGATAGATTTTTACCTCTTGTGGAGTTTGCTTATAATAACAGTCACCAGTCCAGCATCGAAATGGCCCCATTCGAGGCATTGTATGGCAGACGGTGTAGGACACCTCTGTGTTGGAGTGAGCTTGGTGATGATAAATTGATTGGGCCTGATTTGATTCAAGAAACTGAAGAAAAAGTGAAGTTGATTCGGGGCAGGTTGAAAGCAGCTTCAGACCGACAGAATTCCTATGCAGATCTGAAGAGGAGAGACATTCAGTTTGATGTTGGGGATAAGGTATTTTTGAAGGTATCTCCTTGGAAGAAGATTTTGAGGTTCGGTCGAAAAGGAAAATTGAGTCCTCGTTTCATCGGACCGTATGAAGTGTTAGAAAGAGTTGGGCCAGTGGCGTATAGACTTGCTTTGCCACCTGAGTTGGATCGTATTCATAATGTGTTCCATGTATCTATGTTGAGGAGGTACAGGTCAGATCCATCTCATGTGTTGCCATTTGAATCTATTGAAGTGAGCCCAGACTTGTCATTTGAAGAGGAACCAGTTGCTATCTTGGCACGGGAAGTGAAAGAATTGAGGAACAAGAGAGTACCATTGGTGAAGATTCTTTGGAAGAATCATGCAAAAGAAGAAGCAACATGGGAAAGTGAGCAGACTATGCGAGAGCAATATCCTCAATTGTTTCAGAATTGATTTCAGGTAATTTCGAGGACGAAATTTCTTTTTAGAGGGGGAGAATTGTAATATCCTCATTTATGCCCTAGAAGTTTTGCTTGTTGTTGTTGTTGTTGTTGTTGTTGTTGTTGTATTGTTGGTCTAATTTGAGAAAAGAAAAGTATAAGTGTTTTGGGAAAGAATTTAGGGTTTAGAGCCAAGTTTATATGTTGTGTATATTGTGATATATATAACATATAAATTGGTCAAAGGGAGAGTCAAAGTGTTGGTTAGTGGAAGAAGATATTTTATTGTTGAGTGTGTAATTACATATATGGGCTTATATAAGACAAAAGGTTAGTTATATGTTTGAGGGCATTTTGGTAATTGTTTGGATGAAATGCATGGTGGAGATTAAGAAGGAAAGAGAGGTTGACTTGTGCATTTTCTTTTCTTCTCATGTTGGTGCCGGCCATTGAAGAAGACAAAGGGAAAGAGAAGTGTTCTTGATGCTATACTCAAATTGATGAAGGAATTGAGAGATTTGGTGAAAGATTGGTGGAATTTCTTCATATAAGGTAAGATCTTCTCTTTAATGTCTTCAATTCTTGTGAAGTGGTGTGAGAAAGGAATTAGGTTTTGTTGGTGTGATGATGAGATGAGTTTGTGTTATGTTTTTAAGTGTTAAAATTGATTGTAAGTTAAAAGATGGAATTAGTGTTGGGTTGATTGTAAAGATTGTATGTTTAAATGGATGTTGTTTTTGAAAGATGAAAAAGGATGGTGATTAATTAGGGTTTTGAGATGGTGTTTGTTTAATGTGTTTTAAAGTGATTATTGTAATGAATATATGTTTAGAACATTGATGATGTTCATTTGAAGCATGTGGTATGATGTATATTGAGTTTTAATGCATTTGGAAGAGAGTTGGTTAGAAGTAGGGTTTTGGTTTTGGGAGACACGGCCAAGTCATATGATTTTGGACGTGTTGGATTAATTTTTGGGTGACACAGCCGTGTTCCCAAGCCGTGTGAGCTGCTGTGGGTTTTGGTTGAAGAGACACGGCCGTGTCCCTAAGCCGTGTTTGCTACTGCCAAAGTTGAATTGAGAGACACGGCCACAAGCTTGGCCGTGTCCCTCATGTGTGCTGCCCGTGTCCATCAAATGAGTTGGTTAGGGTTTTGTTTCTTTGTTCTTTTTGCATTGTTTTGGTTCTTCAAAGGTGGGTTGGTTCTTAAACCTAACCCTAAAACACACTTGAATCAATGAATGAACTAATCAAATGCATATGGAAGATCCTAAAGCTATGAATCATATGAGTTGTTCTTTGCCCTAATTGCATTGTTGAGATTTAAACAAGGTTATGTTATGCATTGTGAAAGGTATTGTATTTTATGAGTAATGTACCTTGAAATGTTGTATCAAAGATGAAATGATAATTCAAATAAGATATGATGAATGATGCTATATGAGATATAATGTGATCATGGATGAGATAAGTATACACTTGATTAATGAAGTGTTATATTGTGAAATGAAAGGTGAGGCCATTGTTATTGGCTATGATGATATTATTGAGAGAATGAAGGCATGTTTGCCTAAATGTTGATGAGAATTGAGAATGGAAATGATAATTGATATGAAAATGAATTGTGTGGCTAATGTGTTATTCCATTTTCAGAGTATGTTATTGGTGGCATGCCTAATGATAGTAACAATCTCTTGAAGTTAGGTTGGATTGAATCCTTGAAGCCTAATTGAGATGTTACCACCCTTGAAGCTAGGTTGGGTTAGTTCTTGAAGCCAAGTTGGGTAGAAGCTTAGCATGCTTTGCTCCCCTTGAAGCTTGGTTGAACTTAATCCTTGAAGCCTAGTTGGGTCTATGATATTGATATTGATAAATGTGATGATAGAACCAAAACATTAACTCTGAAAATTGAATGGCATATTAGTGTGTCTTGGGCCCATGCTTGTCTATGGTTAATGTGAGTCATGAATGATGTTTGTTTTGCTTTGTATTGATGATTAAATGAATACTAATGAGGTATATGAAAAGATAATAAAATGTGATATGTAATGTGAAAGTATATTGTTAATTTTGCATATATGATGTTACATATATATTATGGTTTGAGAAATGACATTGCATTGCACGAAGTCATATCATTAGCATGATTATCTTACTAAGCCCTTGGCTTAGCGCGATAGTGTTTAATCGCGCAGGTGATAGAACTGTTAGAATCGAACCCGAGAGCTCTTCGAAACCGAGTGAGAGTAGACAGTGAAGAGTTGATTTTTGGAGACTTAAAGATCAAAGGAGATTTGCCAATCATGTATAACTCTTTTTATATTTTGTAAAGTATTGATTAAATGTACATATTTGTATATCTGTAAATATGGAATTAAGTGTTTTCAAATATGTAAATATTTTATGACTTCCGCTGTGAAATAACTATATGTATGTATATATATATCTAATGTGTTTTATTTTAAAAGTAAATGATCTACTTTTCTATATTATATAATGATAATAGTATTGTATCTATTTAAATGTTTTGAATGTTGAAGAAAACCGTAGCATCCCTATGTTTGGTGCACTTATGCTACATGGTTGTAGTTGTAGTATGTGTGCATTGGATGTGGGGGTGTTACAAGTTGAGCTTATAAAAACTCAAGACTAGTGGAACCTTAACAAGTTATTAAGGAAGTGGATATAGGATTGAGGTAATTCGAACAACTATAAATTCTCTTGTGTTCATTCTTTTCTTCTACTACTCTTGCTTTGGTTTGATTTTGAGTTTTCAATTTTTCCTTCAATTCTTCAAATCAACCAATTCACCCCCCTCTTTGTTGCTATATTAGGACAATAATTGGTATCAGAGCTTGTAAAATTCTTAAAACTAAATTGTAAAATTTGATCCAAAATGGCAACCTCTTCTTCATCTACCTCAACCTCTCCTAGAAATCTTAACTCTCTTCTTAGACCCTACTTTGATGGAATGGATTATTCCTATTGGAAACTTAAGTTATTCTTGTTCCTATATAGTGAAGGAATTGAGCTTTGAGATTATGTTGAAAATGAGTGGAAACCTCCTACTCATGAAGTTGTTGGTGTCCAAATTCCTCTTCCCAAACCACAATGGTCAAATGCCAATGTAAGAAATCGATTCAAAAACCATAGGGCAACCTCCATCTTGATGAATTCTATTTCAAGAGAAGAAGGTGGAAGAGTCCAACATCTCACTTGTACTCATTGCATTTGGAAAACTCTTGAGAACTATCATGAGGGTACTACCAAGTGAGGCTCACCAAGAAGCAAATGTATATACATGAGTATGAGCTATTCAAGATGAAGCCCAATGAAATGTTACTGACATGATGAATTGCTTGCTTGCCATCTTTAATGAGTTAAAGAAATATGGTAAGATATATGATCAAGATGAAGTCAATAGCAAAATCTTGAGAGCACTTAGAGTAAAGAAGAACTTTGAATCTAAGGTTTCTTCAATTAAATAAGCTAATGACCTTAGCTCTTTGAGAACCGATGAACTTGTAAAAAAACTACTCACCTTTGAATTGCACACCTAAAGAGAGGAAGAATAAGGTGAAAAGGATAAGAGGAAAGTAATAGCTCTCAAGGCAATCAAAGAAGTTGAAAGCTCAAGCAATGAAGATAGTGATGATGAAGAAGAAATGGCAATGTTTTCAAAGAGAATGAATGATTGGAAGAGAAAGAGAAGATTGCAAGCTAACAAAGGTACACTTTATAAATCATCCTTCAAAGATAAAGATGAAAAGAATGAAGTGAAATTTTATAATTGTGGCAAATCCGGTCACATTAAATCGGATTGCTTCAAGTTGAAAAATAAAAAGAAGTGGGATAAAGAAAATAAGAAATTGCTCAAAGCTACATAGAATGACTCTTCCTCAAGTGAAGAAGAAGAAGAGGAGGAGGAAGAAATTACCAATCTATGTCTCGTGGTTATCGAGGATGAAAAAGTCTCCAATGAGGTAAGTACTCAATCCTTCAATCTAATTGCAT
This sequence comes from Garcia nutans, assembly GCA_947685225.1. Taxonomy (NCBI): domain Eukaryota; kingdom Viridiplantae; phylum Streptophyta; class Magnoliopsida; order Malpighiales; family Euphorbiaceae; genus Garcia; species Garcia nutans. The sequence goes on from CANTUV010000032.1 coordinate 17,100,628, forward strand.
ATAATGAAAATGATAATGATGCCTTATATGATAGTGATATGATTGAACATATGAACCTTAGAGTAGAAAAGTATTTTTCTAAGATGAAATTTTACAAGGATACAGCTAGAAAAGGATTTTATGTGCTTAAAGAATTCTATATTAGAATTAAAAACCTCAAATGAACAATTGCTAAAAATCCATAGATGAAATGAATAAAAATTCACATAGCTTAAAAAATGTGATCAAGAAAAATGAAATTTTGAAGCATGAATTAAAAGAACTTAAATAATCAATTTCAAATTTTCATAAAGGAAAAGAAGCATTAGATACATTAATTGACATTCAAAGGTCACCTTCCTTGAAATATGGTTTAGGATTCAATGGCTCATCCAATACTACATCTTGTACACCAACATTTGTAAAAACATTTACAACTCAAACCTCTAATGTTGAAGTTGTAAAGAACACCAATGCACAAACTAAACCTAAAAATCCTAAAAGGATTACATTAGGTTTTGAAGACTCTAGAACTAAATTTCCAAGAGCAAATCATGCATTCATGTATACTAGACATGTATATAAATACAAAAATGCACAAAAACATGCTCATACTTGCAATTGTGTGCATGGTCCATTGAATGTCAATAGAAAAGTGTATATGTATAGAACATTGTATCAATGCACATATTGTATGAAATTTGGATATAAGAGCATATTTTGCTACATTAGGAAGGCTCATCTCAAGTTAGAGGATCCTTCAACCACTAACCCCCAAGGATCTAACTTCATTTGGGTACCTAAAAGAAGATGAACACTATTATTTTATAGGTATGCCTAAAATCTATTGTCAATGAAAGCACTTGGCTTGTGGATAGTGGATGCTCGAGACATATGACAGGGAATGCAAAGCTTTTCACAACACTCACTTACAAGAATGGAGGTAATGTTACTTTTGGGAATAATGATAAAGGTAAAATAATTGGCATTGGTTCCATTGGCATGCTTGGTAAGTATTTGATTGAAAATGTATGTGATCACATCTATTAGAAGTGATAATGGTAAATAATTTAAAAATGAAAATTTTGAAAAATTTTGCAATGAATATGGTATTTCACATCACTTTTTGGCTCCTAGAACATCACAACAAAATGGTGTGGTTGAAAAAAAAATAGAACTTTAGTTAAAATGGCTAGGACAATGCTCAATGATTATGAGTTACCATCTTACTTTTGGACGACAGTCGTTAATACTGCTTGTTATATTTCAAATTATTTACAAAAGGCCCTTGATAAACAAAACTTCTTATGAGCTATGGAATTGAAGAATGCCTAAAATTTCATACCTTAGAGTATTTGGATGCAAATGCTTTATATTGAATGCCAAGGATAATCTTGAAAAATTCTCATCCAAATCAGATGAAGGCATATTTTTAGGATATTCATCATCTAGCAATGCATATAGGGTATTTAATAAGAGAACTCTAGTAGTTGAAGAATCAATGCATGTTGTTTTTGATGAATCCTGTAAACTTGATCAAAGGAAAGGTAGTGCTCTTGATGATCTTATAGGTACATTTGACCAACAAGAAATAATTGATGCTCCAAAGAACACTCATAATGAGCAAGAAGAGGAGACTCAAGAGTTACCCAAGGATTGGGAATACAAGAAAGATCATCCAAAAGAGCTCATCATTGGTGATGCATCAAAGGGAGTAACTACTAGATCTAAACTTAACAGTTAGATGTTAATGTTACTTTTGTTTCTCAAATTGAGCCAAGGACCATTGAGGAGGCTATTAGTGATGAGAGTTGGGTGATTGCTATGCAAGATGAACTCAACCAATTTGAGAGAAATAATGTGTGAAAACTTGTTCTTAGACCTAAGGACCATCTAATTATAGGATATTGTAGACCCTTAATTTTGACCCAATCCGGTCCAATATGTTTTATTTAGTCCAAAATGATTTTTGTTGTCTAATTGGTCCAAAATAATTTTTGTTAAATAATTTTTGCTTTAGTATCTAATTTTTATTAATAAAAAATAAAAATAAACAAATAAAAATAAAAATCAGAGTCGGAAAAATTGGCGACGAAAAAATCGTTGCGCAGGCCCGCGCATTTCGCCACAGGAAATTCCTGCGGGCGAAATCACTATGCTATTTCGCACGCATAAATTTTCTGCCTGCAAAATAGCTTACGGGCCAGCTCCGCTCGCTCTGCCGCAGCCAGCTGCAGCAGATTTTTTACCAGCGCAGTTTTTCTGCAGCAGTTTTTTCGGCAGCGCAAATTTTCCAACGCAAATTTTTCGAAACCTAATCCAATTAGGTTTTGGTTTCTTTTTTTTATTAATATTACTTAACTTAACTAATTAGGAATAAACAACCTCCAACCACTATAAATAAGGACTAAAGGCAATTAATTTAAGGGAGGCAAAAATCCAAGAGTAGTTTGGAAAATTTGAAACCAAATCAAGGAAGGAAAAGAAGAAATTCAATTCAACACTTTTCTGGAACAGCAGCAGCATGATTTAGAGGATTCAAAGGCAAAAAAAGGCTTGTCTTTGGAGCTAGTTCATCCAAGAAGAATTAATTTTGGAGAAATCATCAAAAGAAGGTATGTGTTAGTTAATTTTCTTTAATTGTTTTTTTACACGGTAGCAAATTTATGAAATCAAAATTAAAAACCTTTGAACTTTAATTTAGTTTTTCTAAAGCCAAAAAAAAAACCTTATTTCATTAGTTTATCTTCCAAAAGGCTTAAAATTGTTATTTTTTCTTCTTAAAAATCTTAAAACTCTAATAGAACATATTTTTCAACAAAACTATGATGTAAATTCTGCTTCTTTTAAAATTTTAAAGTAGGTTCTATTTCATTCAAAAAGCCTTAAAAAAACATCTTTTCTACTTATAAAAACTTTAATTTATTTGTTTAAATTCATAAAATTCCATAAAATATCAAATTGATTTCCAAATTCCTAAAAATTATTTACCACCCATGACCCTACTTCCAAAATATCAAATCCAAATTCAACTTCCAAAATTTAAAATAATGAACACTAACCCTTTTAAAACCTTAAACCCTAATTTTTATGAACCCTAATCCTTTAAAACATTAAAAAAATAAAAACATAAAAACCTAAATTTTACACAGTAGCTTAGGAACCCAATAACCAAAAATCACAAATTAAAGTATTTTAAAGTGTTTAAAACCCTAGTTTCATGATATCATCATTCAAACCTTAATTTTGTTAATCAAAGAGTCTTACCAACCCTTTAAAACATAAAACCCTAATTTATTTTAATTCCATAAAAAGTCACAGTAGCCATAATTGGACTTTTATTTGCTTTATTCAATTCCATACTTGATTATGCTTTGATTTATTTCTTATGCTTTAATTTATTTAATTTCAATACTTGATTTATTTAATTTATCATGGATGGATGTCTATTTTCTATTTTGATTAATAGCTTTGATAAATGATTTATTTATGATGAATGATTATTTACTTTTATCAATTAATTTAAATTTCCAAAAGTTGTAAGAGGTATGTTTCCACTTGGTGGGTACCTCATTGGTTAAACATCATGTAATTTAATTTGCTTTTCTATTTTAGAACCTATGTAAAGGGAATGTTTCTACCTTTTGGTGGGTGTCCTATTTAGGCATGTGATGTAAGGACATGTTTCCATCTTCGGATGGGTGTCCATCTATTTGTTTTGTTTTGTTCGAACATTGCTTTGATTTTAATATAATGATGCTTTCTTTTGTGTGTAGTATGGATAATGTTATTATATTTAAGAATTTTATAATATTAAGACCTGTAAATGAGGCCGGTACCAATGAACCGAGCATTGTGGGGGTGCTAGGCCATTTCTCACCTTCCCCACACGTACCCAACTTTTCGAACCCATTAGGGGGTTGGGGATTCTTTAGGAATCGAGTCATCCACCCCTTTCTTTTTCTCAGCCCGTCCGGGTGGCAAATCCATTTTCTCCAGACTTAGGTCCGTGTTCTCTAAGGCCCCGAGCCTAAATAGTGCCGAAGTCGCAAGAACCATTCCACCGGGAGTGGGGGCAAAAATCCCCGCTCACAGTGGCGCTCCACTGGGGATAAGAGAAGTTGATTCCGTTGGTCTTTTTATTATTCTATTCTTTCTTATAATGATATTATCTATTGCATCATATTAGATTGCATTATGTGCGTGAGTTAGGACGCCCGTGTTACCCGTGTTGTGTTATGTGAGGGATACCATACTTTCACTCAAGGTATGGAGATCAAGCATGGCATAACCACTCATAGCCTCGTACCATTTGGTATATACTTGCTATGGGAACCTAAGCCTTTTAACCCAAAGACTAAAGCTCATGTAATTGGCCTAGTTACTTTCCTTAGGTTTTACCCCAAATGCATGTTATTTGACTATGGTTAGTTTATCTGAGTCTAAATCATGGCTTATTTGGTTTGTTATTTTTCTAATATGACCTAAGTATATTGTAAGCTCAAAATAATTTTTTCTTTAAAATCCAAAAGACCAAAACTATTTTTAAAATTTTTCCAAGATGGTCTTTGGACATAAGACTTTTTCTAAAAACAAATCAAAAAAAAAATTCTTTGGCCCATGGCCCAAATACTAAGCCCAAAATCCATTTTTCTAACCTTTTTTACAATGGGCTTAGAAAAAAAACTATTTTCACCCAACCATTTTTTACAAAGAGCTTGCAAAAATTTTTAGGTCAATTATGAAATACCAAAAATCAATTGTGGGCCTAGTTTATACTAAAAATAAATTAACCATGGGCTTGTTTTTGGCATGAACCATTAGTTACTCTTTTCAAGTGAGAAATCTATTTATAATAAACCTCTTAATTTCGTTTTAATCCAAAAAGCTACTTTAGTTGGTTGAATGGATTAAAACCTAATTAATGGGAATTATCATGGATGGATTTCCACTTTCGAAAATATAACTATTGGTTGAAACGTCTGAGGGAATTATTCGAAAGCAAGATACCCTGTGTTGGTATTTTGTTAACTATGTACCTAGAAAAAAGAGACTCGTCATTCGTGTGTGGATGTTATAAGGTTGGAAGGATCGTCCTAATTACACTTGTTTATTGGTTGATTGTGCATACATGCATACATTTGCATCTCATATCATTGATCCTCTCTAGCTCACAGCCCTGGATTACGAAAGTTCAAAAGCTTACGACAATCCAACCTACGCCGGAGACGAAGTATCTAGCAATGACTCAATCACTTGCTCACCTAAAATAATGGAGCCCGAACAAATTCAAAGGATGGTGGATGAAGCCCTTAATGCCAAAATGAAAGAAATCAAAGAGGCCCTAGCTGAGACCATGAAGAACCAATTGACTGCAATCTTAGAGAATCATGCCGAGGCATCTGCTAGCACTAAAAAACCAAAGGAAAAAGGGAAGACTAAAGTTAGTGAAGTGGTTTTTGATGATGAAAAGGTGATCATTGATGATGATGATGATTGGGCTCAATACTACCAAGAGGTTCAAGAAAAGAAGAAAGAACCGAAGGCTGTTGAGAAGGCAACTATTGAAAAGACCAAGACATCCGATGTTGAAAAGATGATTGCTGATTTAGAAAAAAAAAATTTGAGAAGAAGCTGAAAACCGAAGAGAAGTCTAAGATCGACAAACTATTTGAACAAGATGATGAGGTCCCTTATAAGTTCAAGATGCCTTCCTTTGCTAAGTACAATGGCACTGGAAATCTCCATCTTCATGTGAAGCAGTATATCACTGCCATGCAATCTGCCCGAGCTACTAAGGCTCAAACCCTAAGGTACTTTATGCTCTCATTGGACCCTGTTGTCCAAAATTGGTTCAATACCTTAGATGATGGAACACAAAAGAGTTGGGATCTACTTTACAAAGCCTTCATCCAACAATATGGATATAATGTTGAGTTAGAAGTTACTTTAATGGAAGTGGAGTCCATAAGGCAAAGGCCAAATGAGAATTTTATGGACTATGTGACGTGATGGAGAAACAAGGCCGCTTTACTCAAGAAGAGGCCCGATGAATCCGATCAAATAAGGATGATTGTGAGAGGGATGTTGCCTAGTCTTCGTGAGAGGATGTCTCATACACTCATCTGTGATTTCAAAGACCTTCTTCAAGTTGGTTTGCAAATTGAAGAATGGGAAAGGGAGAAGTGTAATATCCCTATGCTTGCCCTAGAAGTTTTGTATGTGGTTGTTGTTGTTGTTGTTGTTGTTGTTGTTGTTGTTGTGGGTTTAAATTGAGAAAAGAAAAGTATATGTATATGTGTTTTGGGAGAAATTTAGGGTTTAGAGACAAGTTTATATGTTGTGTATATGGTGATATATATAACATATAAGTTGGTCAAAGGGCTTGGTCAAGGGAAGAAGATATTTATATTGTTAAGTGTGAAATTACCAAAGTGGGCAAAAGATAATTAAGGGAATTAAAATGTGTATGAGGGTGTTATAGTAATTTTCTTTTGGATGGGAATTTAATGAAGGTTGACTTTGTGTTTTCTTCATCATCATTTCTTCTTCTTCTTCTTGTGTTGGCCGGCTCACCATAGACAAAGGAAGACAAGAGAACCAAGCAAGGTTTTGATGTTTGTAGCTCAAAAGTTGAAGGAGATTTCAAGAAATCAAGTTGAGGAATTGTGGAATTTCTTCATTTAAGGTAAGAAATCTCTTGTTTTCTTTGGTTATTTTGAAGTGGTATTGGATGTGAATTAGGGTTCGGTTGATTTTGTGATTTGGTGTGTTTGATATGTGTTTGCAAGTGTTAGAACATTGATTTCATTCATTTGAACCATGCTATATTGTGTATGATGAGTTGAAGTGCAATTAGAGGAGAGTTGTGCATTTTAGGGTTTTGGTGTTGGGTGACACGGCCAAGTCATGAAAATTTGGAATTGTTGGATTGGTTTTTGAGAGACACGGCCGTGTCCCTTAGCCGTGTTCACTACTGGATGTTGGTGTTGGGAGACACGGCCACAAGCTTGGCCGTGTCCTATGCCCGTGTTTGCTACTGTCAAGTGAGTTTGAGAGACACGGCCACAAGCTTGGCCGTGTCCCTCAAAGGTGCTGCCCGTGTCCCTCCAATGTGTTGGTTAGGGTTTTATTTCTTTGTTCTAATTGCATTGTTTTGGTTTTCCAAGGGTAGGTTGGTCCCTAAACCTAACCCTAAACACTTTAAAAACACTTGAATCAATGAAAGATATAATCAAATGCATGTGTAAGGTCCTAAAATTATGAATCATATCAATTGTTCTTTGCCCTAATTGCATTGTTGAGATTGAACAATGTTATGTTATGCATTGTGAATGGTAATGAGTTTCATGAGTAATATACATTGAAATTGAAATGTATATCAAAGATGAAATGATAATTCAAATAAGACATGATATGAGATAATGCCATTGTGTTTGGCTATGATGATGCATTTGAAAGAAATAAGGCATGTTTGCCTAAATGTTGTTGAGAGTTGAGAATGGAAATGATAATTAAATAATAAATGATTTGTGTGGCTAATGTGTTATTCCATTTTCAGAGTTTGTTGTTGGTGGCATGCCTAATAAGTGTAACAATCTCTTGAAGTTAGGTTGGATTGAATCCTTGAAGCCTAATTGAGATGTTACCACCCTTGAAGCTAGGTTGGGTTAATTCTTGAAGCCAAGTTGGGTAGAAGCTTAGCATGCTTTGCTCCCCTTGAAGCTTGGTTGAACTTAATCCTTGAAGCCTAGTTGGGTATATGATATTGATAAATGTGATAACAAAACCAAAGCATTAACTCTGAAAATTGAATGGCATATTAGTGTGTCTTGGGCCCATGCTTGTCTTTGTTTAGTGTTGATTATGAATGGTTAAATGAATATTAATGAGATATATGAAAAGATATTGAAATGTGATATGTAATATGAAAGTATGTTGTTAGTTTTGCACATATGATGTTACATGTATAATATGGATTGAGAAATGACATTGCATTGCACTAAGTCATATCATTTGCATGATTATCTTACTAAGCCGTTGGCTTAGCGCGATAGTATTTAATCGCACAGGTAATAGAGTTGATAGAGTTGAACCCGAGAGTTCATCAAGACCAAGTGAGAGTAGACCTTGAAGAATCCATTTTGGGAGCTTAAAGATCAGAGCAGACTTGCCAATCATGTATACTTCTTTATATTTTGTAAAGAAATGTTTAATATGTAAATATGTACATATTTTATAACTTCCGCTGTGTAATATTTAAATGTATATATATATATATAACTAATATGTTTTGTTTTATAATGTATAATGATAAGGGTATTGAATCAAGTTTAAAGTGTTTTGAATGTTAAGAAAACCGTAGCATCCCTATGTTTGGTGCACTTATGCTACATTGTTGTGGTTGTAGTGTGTGTGCATTGGATATGGGGGTGTTACAATTGTTTTGGTATCAGAGCCTAGGTTTGAGATTCTCAACCTAGGTAAAATGTAATAAAAAGAATATTTTACTTAAAAAGTTGGTTTTGAATAAAAATACATGTTTGGGATTGGCAACCTCTGATCTTTAATAAGATGTAGTATGTTGTGTTTGCAGTGTTAGGTGTTGATGGATCCTCATTTGAGACAGTCAGTTGAGGGTAGTGAGGAGAGCGTTCCTCCTGATGATGGAGCTAGGATTGATAGTGTTGAGGAGGCACCTGCTTCGGTGTCGGGTAGACCAGCTGGAGAGGAGGTTCCGCCAGCCTGGTTTAGACATATGATGGAAGTTATGAGGCAAGCACCAGTACAACCACCGCCACCACCTCCTCAGCCTTTGGTATCTGTGAGGCATTATGACAAACTAAGGAAGTATGGAGCGGAGGATTTTCTTGGTACTACTGACCCAGCTGTAGCAGAGCAGTGGCTTGACAAAGTTCAGAGAATATTTGTTCAGTTGCAAGCTACTCCAGAGGAAAAGTTTGATTATGCAAGATCCTTGTTGCAGAAGGATGCATATAGTTGGTGGAAGACAGTGCCCCATTCTATGGATGATCCACCTACCTTATCCTATACAGATTTTCTGAGGGAGTTTGAATTGAAGTATACTCCAAGGGAGTATAAAGATGGGAAGAAAAGAGAGTTTCTAGATTTGAAGCAAGATCACCGGACTGTAACTGAATATGAGGTTGAGTTTATTCGATTAAGTCAGTATGCTGGGGGTATCATTGCTGATGAGATTGATAAATGTCGGCGATTTGAGGAGGGATTGAGGCCCTCGATCATGTGCTTAGTGGCTGGATCCAGGTATCAGGATTTTTCACAGCTTGTGGCAGCAGCTCAAAGTGTAGAGCGAGCTCAGGGTATTGCGGTTGCTTCAGAAGAAGAGGTTAGGGTTAGAAGGCCCCAGTTCGAGGCAGGGTCTTCTTCTGCGAAGAGGGGTAGAGGAAGTTTTGTTCCTCGGAGTAGTAGGAGCCAGAGACCGGCGGGTAGGTCAGTGCAGTTACAGAGGCAGAGATTTAGACCTGCAGCTTCGGTGGCGAGTGCTCCGACCCCTATGGTTCAGAGATCCGCCTTACCCATCTGCATCCATTGTGGTAGGCCGCATGGTGGTCCTTGTTGGAAGGCTGGTGTTGCAGGGGTATGTTTCAAGTGTGGGTCACCTGATCACTTTGTGAGAGATTGCCCTGAGAGGCAAGAGCTGATGTCAGTTGATATAGCAGCTTCTCGACCTAGTGCGAGGGGAGGCCGAGGAGGCAGAGGTAGCAACCGGGGAGGCAGATCTGGGTTCAGTGCTAGAGGAGGTGCTACATCCAGGGAGAGTATACCAGAGGAGGTTGGTTCTTCCCAGAGGATGTATGTTATGCAAAGGCAGCCAGATGCATCGGCAGTCATAGCTGGTACTTTTTCTTTATTTAATACTTTAGTACTTGCTTTGATTGATCCGGGTTCCACGCATTCATATATTAGTGCATCTATTTTGCCTGTGTCTGATATGCATGCTGAGTCCCTAGGATTTGATGTGTTGGTGACAAATCCGTTAGGGCATAGTGTGATTGTTAGTAAAGTGCATCGGGATAGTGCAGTGAGGGTGCAGGGTGAGGAGTTCCTTGGAGATTTGATTGAGATGCCATTTAAGGAATATGATGTGATCTTAGGTATGGATTGGCTATCTCGACATGGAGCTGTGGTGGATTGTAAAAAGAAAATTGTTTCTTTGAGAACTGTTGATGGTAGAGAGGTGATAGTATCTAATGAGCAGGAACAGCTAGCCTCCTTATTTGTTTCAGCTGTTGCAGCTAGGAGATTGATTAGAAAGGGGTGTGAAGCCTATCTTGCTCATGTGGTGGATACTAGAGTGAGAGGTTCTCCTATTAATGATATACCCACAGTTGCAGATTTTCCAGATGTGTTTCCAGAGGAGTTGCCAGAATTGCCTCCTGAGAGAGAGGTGGAGTTCGGTATTGAATTGTTGCCTGGTACCACTCCTATCTCTATTACTCCTTACAGAATGGCACCAGTAGAATTGAGGGAATTGAAAGTGCAATTACAGGAGTTGTTGGACAAAGGATTTATTCGCCCCAGTGTTTCTCCTTGGGGAGCTCCTGTGCTATTTGTGAAGAAGAAAGATGGTACTATGAGGTTGTGCATCGATTATAGGCAATTGAACAAGGTGACTATTAAAAATAAATATCCTTTGCCTAGAATCGATGATCTCTTTGATCAATTGAAGGGTGCAGCTGTGTTTTCCAAAATTGATCTGAGATCAGGGTACCATCAGCTGAGAGTCAGAGCTGAAGATGTGCCGAAGATAGCTTTCCGGACCAGGTATGGGCATTATGAATTTCTAGTTATGCCTTTTGGTCTGACGAATGCACCTGCAGCTTTCATGGATTTGATGAATAGGGTGTTCAGGCCCTATCTGGATCAGTTTGTGGTAGTGTTTATAGATGATATTCTGGTGTATTCGCGGAATAAAGAGGAACATGACATGCATCTGCGGATTGTATTACAGATTTTGAGAGAGAAGCAGTTGTTTGCCAAGTTGTCGAAGTGTGAGTTCTGGTTGGATCAAGTCGCTTTTCTCAGACATACTGTTTCAGCTGAAGGCATTAGAGTTGATCCAAGTAAAGTTGAAGCTATATTGAATTGGAGTCCACCCAAGTCGGTGACAGAGGTTAGAAGTTTTCTGGGTTTGGCAGGCTATTACCGGCGGTTTGTGAAAGGGTTTTCTTTGATAGCTACTCCACTCACCATATTGCTTCGTAAGGGAGTGAGGTTTTTGTGGACAGATCAGTGTCAGGCGAGCTTTGAACAGTTGAGAGAAATGTTAACTCAAGCGCCTGTTCTTACTTTACCTGTTGAAGGCAAACCATATGTGATCTACAGTGATGCTTCACATAGAGGTTTGGGGTGTGTATTAATGCAAGAAGGGAAAGTTATAGCTTATGCATCTCGACAGTTGAAATCGCATGAGCTTAACTATCCGACTCATGATTTGGAATTGGCTGCCATTGTGTTTGCATTGAAGATTTGGCGCCACTATCTGTTTGAGGAGAAATGTTTCATCTACACTTATCACAAGAGTTTGAAGTATTTGGGTGTCCAGAAAGAACTTAATCTTCGTCAGAGGAGATGGTTAGAATTGATTAAAGACTACGACTGCTTGATTGACTATCATCCAGGTAAAGCAAATGTTGTTGCTGATGCCTTGAGTCGGAAGTCTTTAGCTGGTTTAACTGTTTACTCGCTCTCGTTGCTTGTTGAGTTGAGAGCATTGCATGTCAGTTTTGTACCTTGTGTTGATGGTGCATTATTGGCACAGTTGCAATTGAAGCCGGTTTTGTTAGATCAGATCAAAGAAGCTCAGTTGGCCGATAAGAAGATACAGAAGATTGTTTCGGATTGTCAGAGTGGAAAGGGTAGAGATTTTATTGTGAAGAGTGATGGAAGTCTCTGGTTCAAGAGCAGATTGTGTGTACCCGATGATGCTGATTTGAAAAGGATCATTTTGGAAGAAGCTCATCAGTCAGTGTTTGCTATGCATTCGGGTAATACAAAGATGTATCATGATTTGAGACAGCATTATTGGTGGATTGGGTTGAAGAGAGACATTGCTGAGTTTGTATCAAAATGTCTCACTTGTCAGAAGGTTAAAGCAGAGCATCAAGTTCCAACCGGGTTGCTTCAACCGTTGTCAGTGCCAGAATGGAAGTGGGAAAGAGTGACAATGGATTTTGTGTCTGGTTTGCCATTGACACAAAAGAAGCATGATGCTATATGGGTGATTGTGGATAGATTGACTAAGACAGCTCATTTCCTTCCAGTGCGGATGGATTACTCTTTGGAGAGGTTGGCTGAGCTGTATATCCATGAGATTGTGAAACTGCATGGTGTTCCAACTTCTTTAGTGTCTGATCGAGATCCCAGGTTTACTTCAAGATTTTGGAAGAGTTTGCATAGTGCTTTGGGTTCTCGATTACACTTCAGTACTGCTTTTCATCCACAGACAGATGGACAGTCAGAGAGGGTGATACAGATTATTGAAGACATGTTGAGAAGCTGTGTCATCGATTTCTCTGGAAGTTGGGATAGGTTTTTACCTCTTGTGGAGTTTGCTTACAACAACAGTCACCAATCCAGCATTGGTATGGCACCGTTTGAAGCATTGTATGGCAGACGGTGTAGGACACCTCTTTGTTGGAATGAGCTTGGAGATAATAAGTTGGTTGGGCCTGATTTAATTCAAGAAACTGAAGAGAAAGTAAAGTTGATTCGAGGCAGGTTAAAAGCAGCTTCAGACCGACAGAAGTCTTATGCAGATCTGAAAAGGAGGGACATAGAGTTTGATGTTGGAGATAAGGTATTTCTGAAAGTGTCTCCTTGGAAGAAGATTTTGAGGTTCGGTCGAAAAGGAAAATTGAGTCCTCGTTTCATTGGGCCGTATGAAGTGTTAGAAAGAGTTGGACCAGTGGCTTATCGACTAGCTTTGCCACCTGAGTTGGATCGTATTCATAATGTATTCCATGTTTCTATGTTGAGGAGATATAGGTCGGATCCATCTCACGTGTTGCCATTTGAATCTATTGAAGTGAGCCCAGACTTGACATTTGAAGAGGAACCAGTTGCTATCTTGGCACGAGAAGTGAAAGAGCTGAGAAACAAGAGAGTGCCATTGGTGAAGGTTCTATGGAAGAATCATGCAAAAGAAGAAGCAACTTGGGAAAGTGAGCAATCTATGCGAGAGCAATATTCTCAGTTGTTTCAGAGCTGATATCAGGTAATTTCGAGGACGAAATTTTCTTTTTAGAGGGGGAGAATTGTAATATCCCTATGCTTGCCCTAGAAGTTTTGTATGTGGTTGTTGTTGTTGTTGTTGTTGTTGTTGTGGGTTTAAATTGAGAAAAGAAAAGTATATGTATATGTGTTTTGGGAGAAATTTAGGGTTTAGAGACAAGTTTATATGTTGTGTATATGGTGATATATATATAACATATAAGTTGGTCAAAGGGCTTGGTCAAGGGAAGAAGATATTTATATTGTTAAGTGTGAAATTACCAAAGTGGGCAAAAGATAATTAAGGGAATTAAAATGTGTATGAGGGTGTTATAGTAATTTTCTTTTGGATGGGTATTTAATGAAGGTTGACTTTGTGTTTTCTTCATCATCATTTCTTCTTCTTCTTCTTGTGTTGGCCGGCTCACCATAGACAAAGGAAGGCAAGAGAACCAAGCAAGGTTTTGATGTTTGTAGCTCAAAAGTTGAAGGAGATTTCAAGAAATCAAGTTGAGGAATTGTGGAATTTCTTCATTTAAGGTAAGAAATCTCTTGTTTTCTTTGGTTATTTTGAAGTGGTGTTGGATGTGAATTAGGGTTTGGTTGATTTTGTGATTTGGTGTGTTTGATATGTGTTTGCAAGTGTTAGAACATTGATTTCATTCATTTGAACCATGTTATATTATGTATGATGAGTTGAAGTGCAATTAGAGGAGAGTTGTGCATTTTAGGGTTTTGGTGTTGGGTGACATGGCCAAGTCATGAAAATTTGGAAGTGTTGGATTGGTTTTTGAGAGACACGGCCGTGTCCCTTAGCCGTGTTCACTACTGGATGTTGGTGTTGGGAGATACGGCCACAAGCTTGGCCGTGTCCTATGCCCGTGTTTGCTACTGTCAAGTGAGGTTGAGAGACACGGCCACAAGCTTGGCCGTGTCCCTCAAAGGTGCTGTCCGTGTCCCTCCAATGTGTTGGTTAGGGTTTTATTTCTTTGTTCTAATTGCATTGTTTTGGTTTTCCAAGGGTAGGTTGGTCCCTAAACCTAACCCTAAACACTTTAAAAACACTTGAATCAATGAAAGATATAATCAAATGCATGTGTAAGGTCCTAAAATTATGAATCATATCAATTGTTCTTTGCCCTAATTGCATTGTTGAGATTGAACAATGTTATGTTATGCATTGTGAATGGTAATGTGTTTCATGAGTAATATACATTGAAATTGAAATGTATATCAAAGATGAAATGATAATTCAAATAAGACATGATATGAGATAATGCCATTGTGTTTGGCTATGATGATGCATTTGAAAGAAATAAGGCATGTTTGCCTAAATGTTGTTGAGAGTTGAGAATGGAAATGATAATTAAATAATAAATGATTTGTGTGGCTAATGTGTTATTCCATTTTCAGAGTTTGTTGTTGGTGGCATGCCTAATAAGTGTAACAATCTCTTGAAGTTAGGTTGGATTGAATCCTTGAAGCCTAATTGAGATGTTACCACCCTTGAAGCTAGGTTGGGTTAATTCTTGAAGCCAAGTTGGGTAGAAGCTTAGCATGCTTTGCTCCCCTTGAAGCTTGGTTGAACTTAATCCTTGAAGCCTAGTTGGGTATATGATATTGATAAATGTGATAACAAAACCAAAGCATTAACTCTGAAAATTGAATGGCATATTAGTGTGTCTTGGGCCCATGCTTGTCTTTGTTTAGTGTTGATTATGAATGGTTAAATGAATATTAATGAGATATATGAAAAGATATTGAAATGTGATATGTAATATGAAAGTATGTTGTTAGTTTTGCACATATGATGTTACATGTATAATATGGATTGAGAAATGACATTGCATTGCACTAAGTCATATCATTTGCATGATTATCTTACTAAGCCGTTGGCTTAGCGCGATAGTGTTTAATCGCGCAGGTAATAGAGTTGATAGAGTTGAACCCGAGAGTTCATCAAGACCAAGTGAGAGTAGACCTTGAAGAATCCATTTTGGGAGCTTAAAGATCAGAGCAGACTTGCCAATCATGTATACTTCTTTATATTTTGTAAAGAAATGTTTAATATGTAAATATGTACATATTTTATAACTTCTGCTGTGTAATATTTAAATGTATATATATATATATATAACTAATATGTTTTATTTTATAATGTATAATGATAAGGGTATTGAATCAAGTTTAAAGTGTTTTGAATGTTAAGAAAACCGTAGCATCCCTATGTTTGGTGCACTTATGCTACATTGTTGTGGTTGTAGTGTGTGTGCATTGGATATGGGGGTGTTACAAGAAGAGCCGCTTTGCAACAAAAAGGAACGAGAAAGGGAGCTATCAATCTGGTAGCCAAAGCATGCAAAAGGTTGTCGGTGTTAATGCTACTAACTAAGGAACAAGGAGACAATTTTTGAAATTGGGAAAACTGATGTCTTGGGTTCTCAACAAGCTTCAAAGAAAGGGATTGCTACAACCTTAAATCCTCGTCCTTTGCCTAACCCTCTCCCACCTAATTTTGACACCAAAGCATTTTGTCAATTTCACCAAATGCAAGGGCATGACACGGATAGATGTGTGAGGTTGAGACATGAGATTCAAAATCTAATTGATAATGGGAAGCTACCCGAGACCAATAAGCCAAACACCAAAGACAACTCATTGCCAAAATTCAATAGGGTACCACCGCCGGCAACCTTTATGATTGGAGGAGGTTTGCATGAGGACTTTGTCATGTCTTCTTTTCAAGATGTGGGTGGAGAAGCAACCAAAGAAGAAGAGGCATTTGTCAAAATTGAACAAGCTATGATGGGTGGAGAAGTAGCAATTTGTGTTGTCAATGGGTTTTAGGATTCAAGTGACAGTGATGATGTTATTGTATCCAAGAAGGAGGAATGGACTTGGTCCGAGCCCGAAGAAGATGAGGTGATGAATACTAGATCCGGTAAGCCTTGCGCAAGGCCACCACCAAAGAAGATAGAAACTAATAAAGGAAAGGAAGTTGAAATAGAAGAAGATGATGCTGTGCTCAAGCAATTGAAAAGAACCTATGCAAGTGTTAGCATTTGGGACTTGTTAGCTACTTCTAAAAAGCACCGAGAAACTATGGCCAAAGCCTTAGCTAGCATGCCCATTTCTACCTCCACAACACCGGAGGAGTTGATCAACTTCATAAAAATTGGGGAAGTAATGAAATGTGAAGAGGTCCAAGAAAAGAATGAAGTTAATATGGGAGCAGTTTCTTTTTCTGATGCAGACTTACCGGAGGAGGGAAGAGCCCACATCCACCCTCTCTTTATCAAAATAGAAGTCAAGGGGAAGAGGACTCCATGTGTAATGGTCGATGATGGGTCCGCCATAAATGTTTGTCCAATTAAGATATTGCCAAAACTAGCCATGTCAACAAGAGATCTAAACCCAACCGAGGTGACAATTCGTGCTTATGACAACACTAAGAGGCATGCCGAAGGGACTTTCAAAGCGGCCATCAAGGTTGGTCCAATTGAATCTATTGTTGAGTTTGTTGTTTTAGATATACCAGTTACCTTCGCCTTACTCTTGGGGCGACCATGATTTCACCCTCTTGGTGGAGTTCCTTCCACCCTTCATCAAAAGATCAAATTCCCCAATGGAAATGAAACAGTGGTCATTGAAGCTGAAGATAATGAGATTTTTAACGCTCTAATGGTTGAGAGGCGTCTTAATGGTTTTCAAGTAGCTATAATTTCTGATGATGAAGCAGTGGACTTCAAAGTCTTAAATATGATGAAGAACATGAACTACCTTCCCGAAGCTGGTCTTGGAAAGAGTAAGGCCGGTTTAACAAAGTTGCCAGATTTTAGAACTCAAGCTTCCAAGAAGGGGTTGGGATATGATGAAGCCAATGATGTTCAACCAAAGAAGAATGAGAAGATGAGCTTCCCACCACTTGAAGAGATCTTTGTCAAAGCTCCAGATATGGGACCACTCCAAGGAAAGCCCGAGTCGATCATGTTCATGGGTAAGTTAATTTCCAATTTTGAAATGTAATATCCCAAAATGTGCCCTAGAAGTATTGTAACACCCCTTCCCAACCTACATATGTAAGCTGAGTAGAGGCGCCACAGTAACCTAATGTTGCTACCAATTTTACTTAGTCAAATTTTAGTTCCGATTTTTACAAATTTTTTGCCATAGTTTCGCCTAAAAATTGAGTCCCAAGTGTCGACAAAACCGGTTTTTTTCTTATTTTTTTAAAAACATTTTACACAAACCAATGCAAACAAAATCATTCTCAGTACACTCCCAATAAATCCCCCTTGTAACCTCAACTACAACCTGCAAAAAGGATTTACACTTCTAATACAACATAAAATAAAGGTTTTGTGACAACCCCCATATTTAAATATTACACAGCGGAAGTTATAAAATATTTACATATTTACAAATTCATATACATCAAAACTCAAGTTTTACAACACATAAAATTTATACATGATTGGCAAGTCTGCTCTGATCTTTAAGCTCCCAAAATGGATTCTTCAAGGTCTACTCTCACTAGGTCTTGATGAACTCTCGGGTTCAACTCTATCCACTCTACTACCTGCGCGATTAAATACTATCGCGCTAAGCCAACGGCTTAGTAAGATAAAACATGCTAACGGTATGCTTTAATGAAATGCAATGCCACATATGTTATTGATAAGATCAACATCATAAATATAAAGTTAACCACACAATTATGCATTTCACAAATCATAGTCATATGAGCATACCACATTTCAACATTAATCAATCATACTCCATAACCAACATCTCATTTCATTAAACTCATAACATTATTTAGGACATTCATATAACCTTGACACCTATGGGCCCAACAAGTATTTAATACGATATTCAGAGTTCAGAGTTACTGCTTTGGTTCATAGTCACAATTCTCATAGTGTAACAGACCCAGTCTCTTGGACCATCAACTCAACACATTTGAGGAGATCCTCAACCCGGCAAGACTGTTACAAATCATATATTTCATATTCACAATTCTCATAGTGTAACAGACCCAGTCTCTTGGACCATCAACTCAACACATTTGAGGAGATCCTCAACCCGGCAAGACTGTTACCTTTCATCATTTCTTAGGCATGCCACCCAAATCCAGAACTCTGAAACTGAATAACATATTAAACAAACAATTCATTTATTATATACTTACCATTTCCATTCTCAAATTCTCATCACATTTAGGCAAACATGCCTTCTTTCTTTCAATATCATCATCATAGCCAATCACAATGGCATTGTCTCATATCATGTCCTATTTGAATTATCATTTCAATTTCAATGTATATCATTCATGAAACACATAACCATTCACAATGCATAACATAACATTGCTCAATCTCAACAATGCAATTAGGGCAAAGAACAATTGATATGATTCATATAAATAATACATTCTGGTTTTAGACTCCATTTTATCCTTATTTTGAAAATTTGTATAAAATAATCTACTTGACTAAAAATTCTAAAATTTTTACATAATTTAGTGTTGTATCTTAAGATCATCCCTTTAAAATTTCAGATCAAACTGAACACAAAATCTTGGTCAAATAGTTCACCTAACCAGACTGCCCCAATTGCCCTGCATCCTGGCAGCAGTTCTGAACTTTGTGAATTCCATAAATCAAATTCAATCAACGTGGTTCCAAATTATTTTTCTCAAATACTAGACTCACTAAGCAACAACATATCCAAAATTCAATTGAATATGATTTTTCTACATTTTATTAAAAATCCCGAAATATAGCTGTCCCAGTTAAGGTACCTGCTGGAACAGTTCTACTAAAAATAATTTTTCTAAACTCATAACCATTCCAAAATCGAATCAACATATTTTTCAGTCATTCTAGACTCATAGAGGCACAACATATCAAATATTCACTTCAAGAACATTTTTCTAAAATTAATTAAAAATCATACAAGTCACAGCCTTTACTAATCCTAAAACAGAAACAATTTCACTAAACACCAATCTTACTCTTCCATCACCAACACCAACCCAACTTCTCATCTATCAAGCAAAATCAATACTTACAATCATACCATAAGCAACTTAATCATACCACTTCATAAGAATTGAAGAAATTAGAGAAAAGATCTTACCTTAGTTAAAAACTTCTTAAATCAACACTTGAACACTTAATCTTTCTTCAATTTAAGCTTGAAATCATCAAAACCATCACTTGTCTCTTTCTTTCTCTTTGGCTATGGAGGGCCGGCCATCAACAAGAAGAAGAAGAAGAAATGATGAAGAAAACACAAGTCAAACCTTCTTTAAATATCCACCATATGATTTTATTCATGCAATTACCAAAGTGCCCTTATTCACATAATTATCTTTTTGTCTTATATGTGCCCAATTAAGTAATTTACCAATCTCAAATAAATATCTTCTCTTGCATTGACCAAGCCTTTTGACCACTTTATATGTCATATATATTAACATATACACAACATATAAATTTGTCTCTAAACCCTATTTCTTCCCAAAATACATATACATATACTTTCTCTTCTCAATTTCTTTTCTCTTACAATTTAACACATATATTCAATCCAATATATAACAATAACAACAACAACAATATGCAAAACTTCTAGGGCATAAATGAGGATATTACAAGTATTGATGTAATTGTTGTTTGATTTGAATTAAATGTTTATGTGTTATTGGAAAGGAAAAATGTATTTTGAGATAATGTATATGTTGGGTATATGGTAATATATATAACATATATGTTGGTCAAAAGGGATGGTCAATGGAAGAGGATATTTATTTGTGATATGTGAAATTACTTAAAAGGGCATATAAGTGACAAGAGTTAAGTTAAATGGATGAGGGCAATTTGGTAATTGCTTTGTTAGGATTGCTTGGTGGAGATTTAAAGAAGAAGAGAAGTTTGACTTGTCTTCATTTTTCTCTTCTTTGCTTGGTGTGGCCGGCTACCAAAGGGAAAGAGAGAGCAAGTGAGGTGTTTTGATTTCTAACATCAAATTGAAGGAAGAATCAAAGGATTAAGTTGGAGATTTGTGAAATTTCTTCAATTGAGGTAAGTACTCTCTTGTTTTCCCTTGTTATTTTTGAAGTTGTGTTTGAAGTGAGTTTTGATTTGTTGGGATTATGATTTGGTGTGGATGAGATGTGTTTATAAGTGTTGAGTTTGATTATAAGTTAAATTGGTGTTGGTTTTGGTTTGAGGATGGTGAGTTAAGTGGATGTTGATATTGAAAGAATAAGAATGATGTTGGTTTTAGGGTTTTGAAGTAGTATGTGTTTAAATGTGTTGTTAATGTTTTGTTAATGAGAATATTGTGATGAATATGTAAAATAAGTGTTAATGACATAGTTTAGATCCATTTGAATGAGGTTATGGTGTGCACAATGTGTTTAAATGCAATTAAAAGAGTTTTGGCCATATTTAGGGTTTTTTGTTCATGAGAGACACGGCCAAGACTTAAGATTTTGGAGAGACACGGCCAAGCTTAATGAAACTTGGCCGTGTTGGATGAATTTTGGAGAGACACGGCCACTGGCTTGGCCGTTTCCCTTGACTGTGTTTGCCACTGCCTGATTTTTGTTGAGAGACACGGCCGTGTCCTTTGCCCGTGTTTGCCTCGGCTTGAATTGGTGTTGAGAGACACGGCCACAAGCTTGGCCGTGTCCCTTGAGGGTGTTAGCTACTGTGATTGTTCCTTTGTTCTTCTTGCATTGTTGAGATTGAACATTCATTTGATGACAATGATGATGCATATGATACTATATGAACAATGCTATGTTTTATGCATTGTGAATCTTGTGAATGATAATGTGTTATATGAATAATGTACTTTGTAGTGTTACATCAATGATGCAATATGTAAAATGTGAAAGATATGATGAGGTAATTAATTATGTATAGCTTGATGGGAGTAGTTCTTGAGTGTAAAAGAGACGAGGATCATCCAAAAAGGTATGTGCAATATGTTTTAATAATGAATGATGTTAATGTGTCTTGAGAAATGGATTATGTATGCTTGAATGATGAAGTGTATAATGTGAATTGAGACATAAAGAGGTGTGAAACTAATGTTCTGAGTTATAATGATGTGAATGATATGATTGAAGCATGCCTAGATGGTATGATTGAATAATGATATGTGTGTTTAGTTAATGTAATTGATGTTGCATATATCAATGATGAAATATGAAAGGTAATTTGAGATAATGTGATGTGAAGCAATTGTGATTGGCTATAATAACTCAAATGTGATGTGAAGCCATTGTGATTGGCTATGATGATTCAATTGTGATAAATAAGGCATGTTTGCCTAGATAATGATTCAATTGAGAATGAAATGGATAATGAAATAATAAATGAATTGTGTGACTAATGTGTTATTCCATTTTTAGAGTTTGTTGTTGGTGGCATACCTAATGATAGTAACAATCTCTTGAAGTTAGGTTGGGCTTGATCCTTGAAGCCAAGTTGGGTAGAGGTTTAACATGTTTTACTCCCCTTGAAGCTTGGTTGGGTCTAGTCCTTGAAGCCTAATTGAGATGTTACAACCCTTGAAGCTAGGTTGGATTGATTCTTGAAGCCAAGTTGGGTTGAGACTTAGCATGCTTTGTTCCCCTTGAAGCTTGGTTGAATCTAAATCCTTGAAGCCTAGTTGGGTCTATGATAATGATAAATGTGATAACAAAACCAAAGCATTAACTTTGAAAATTGAATAGCATATTAGTGTCTTTTGGGCCCGAGTTTGTCTTTGTTGTCAATGTGATATACAAGTGTTGAAAGAAATGAGTAATGAGATCTATGGTTGATTTCATTGGAAATGTGATTCATGATTGGTATGATATGTAATATGTGTAATGATATATTGATTATGAATACTAGTGATGGATTGTGGTCGGTGATAATGTTTATGTATATATATGTACATAAAATATGAAATTTGCCGAGATATATGAAAGGTGCAATTAAAAAGGAAAAACATGATAATAACTAATGGTACATTGAATTGATATATCATTATATGTTAGAATTTCTATAATGTATGTTTATATTTCATAATTGTATTACTAAGCTCTCGGGCTTAGCGCGGTTGTGTAATCGCGCAGGTGGATATGCGGTTGATCTGGAAGTCCAGCTGTTATGCCACGAGAAGAGTAAGAGTTTATCGAGACCAACTAGAGGGTGATGCATACATGTATAACTTTTAATTATGATGTATTTCTGACGAGAAAGTATTTATATGTATAAATGAAGTTTTGATAATGATAATGATTTTGTAAATGTTATTTAAAGTAACGTATTATGGTTTGAACTCTGTTACAGGTTTTTAAAAGGTAATGAAAAGTGACATCCTCATACTTTATATACTTACTGAATGTATACTAGGTATATGTATAGTACTTATATAGGGTATCGGGGTGTTACATGAAATTTTTGCAGATGTTGCTGAGCTAGTAGAGCAAGTGAAGAAAGAGCTCACCTTGTCAACCAACAAAGAATCGAATCCAAAAGAGAAGAATAAAGCTGCCCTGAAAGCCGAGAAGACTCTAGAAGAGATTGCTGCCCTGGTTGAAGAAAAGTTTGAAGACATCCTGCTTTATGATTCTGAGAACAATGATTTTGATTTAGATTTTAATTTGTTTTCTTTGTATGAGGATGATGATGTTTTCTTTTCCAAAATGAATGCAATAAAGTCTGATTTTGCTTACTTGTGTGATGTTTCTCCTGATGGTTGCATACATTCAAATAGCAGTTACATGAGCATCTTTAATATTAATTCTGTTAATACACAATCATTAAATTTGGGAACAATTGAAAATCCTAAAAACATTAGCATAGCATCCGACCTTACTCCTGATGAGAGAGAGAGAGATTTGAAAAAATATTCAAAAAATATGAAAAAGTGTTTGCTTGGTCTTATGAGGATATGCCTGGGATAGATCGAGACATAGCCGAGCATCATATTCCTACTTACACTCACATTAAGCCTGTCAGACAAAAGCTTAGGCAACTAAGACCTGAGTGGGCTGAATTGGTTAAAGAAGAGGTCACTAAGCAAGTATAAGTGAAGTTCCTTGAAGTGATAGAATATCCAGATTGGTTAGCCAACATAGTACCCGTGCCAAAGAAAGATGGAAGGATAAGGGTCTGCGTGGACTATAGAGATTTAAACAAAGCTTCCCCTAAGAATGATTTTCCTTTACCTCATATAGATGTTCTCATTGATAGTTCAGCCTCTAGCATGCTACACTCATTTGTAGATTGATTTTCCAGATACAATCAAGTGTTAATGGCCCAAGAGGATAAAGCCAAAACTGCCTTCACTACTACATGGGGTATATTTTGTTATAGGGTGATGCCTTTTGGCTTAAAGAATGCTGGAGCAACCTACCAAAAGATGGCCACCACACGTTCATGACATGATGCACAAAGAAGTTGAAGTATATGTTGATGATATGATGGTGAAGTCGGATACAAGGGAGCAACACTTCCAAAACTTAGAATTATTCTTCGATAGAGATTTGAAGTATAAGCTAAGATTAAACCCGAATAAGTGTGTATTCGATGTTACTTCAGGCAAATTGTTGGGACATGTAATTAGTCCGAATGGTATTGAGATAGATCCTGACAAAGTTAAAGCAATCAGGGATATGCCAGCCCCAAAGACGGAGAGAGAAGTTTGGGGATTCATTAGTAAATTGCAATACATTAGTAGATTTATAGCAAAGCTCACAACAATCTGTGAGCCTATCTTCAAATTGCTTAGAAAGAATCAGCCGGTCGTATGGAACGAAGAATGTCAAAAGGCCTTTGACCGAATAAAAGAGTATTTGTTGAATCCACCTGTTTTGAAACCACCTAAACCCGGAAAACCTTTATTACTATACTTAGCAGTAGAAGAAGAGTCGATAGGAGCCATGCTAGCCCAAGCAGATGAGTCGGGGATTGAGCATGCCGTTTACTATTTGAGTAGAAAGCTCATACCTTATGAAATTAAGTATAGTGTCATTGAAAAGACATGTATAGCCGTGGTTTGGTCTTCTAAGAAGTTGCGGCATTACTTTCAATCATATAGTGTGCAAGCAATTTCCAGGTTGGATCCAATGAAGTACTTAAGGGAGACACCCTCTTTAATTGGGCAATATGGTCGATGCTTGATAATATTAGAAGAATTTGAGATTGAGTATGTAACCAGGAAAACAATCAAGGGTAGAACGGTGGTAGAATTCCTGGCTCAACAACCATTACCAGAAAGTGAAGAGGTAATCTTAGAATTTCCAGATGAACATTTAGAAGTAATTGAAGTACAAGAGTGGAAAATGTATTTTGATGGAGCAGGAAACAGGAAAGGAGCAGGTTTGGGAGTTATATAAGAATCGCCTGAAGGGGAACTCATCTCTTTAGCCAAAAAGTTGAAATTTATGGCAACCAATAATATGGTGGAGTACGAAGCTTGTATTTTCGGTTTAAAAACCCTAATGATTATGAAGGTGGATAAGGTGGAAGTTTATGGTGATTCATTGCTAGTAGTATCCCAAGTAAATGGAGAGTGGGAGTTGAAAGAGGAAAAACTAAAACCATACCACCGTTATGTGACCATGATGAAGAGGAATTTTAAGGAGTGTAGGTTTATACATCTGTCAAGAGAAGAAAATTAGATGGCTGATGTCCTAGCCACATTGGCTTCGGTATGGGAAAATCCTGCCAGCTTATTCCTTAAGCCTCTGATCTTGACCAGTTCATCAACTCCTTGCTATGAATATGAGACAATCATGGAAGTTGATATGGACCATGATGCATGGGATGATACTATAAGGCGATTTTTGGAGGAAAGAGAATATCCACCAGGGGCAACAAAGAAAGAGAGAAGAGCCATAAGGAGGTGGTCATTGCAATACATCACCTTCCATGGAGAGTTATATCGAAGATGGACTAATGGAGTGCATTTGAGATGTTTAAGAAAGCCTGAAGTGGAGCGCATCATGTCTAAAATACATGCGGGAAGTTGTGGTCCGCACATGAGTGGTTTGGCCCTAGTTAAGAAGATTATTTGACAAGGTTACTATTGGTTGACCATGGAGAAAGACTGTACTGAATTTGTAAAGAAGTGCCAGCAATGTCAGATGTATGGTAACTTGAATCATATGCCTCCTGAAGAACTGCATTCAATGTCTTCACCCTAGCCATTTGCCACCTGGGGTATCGACATTATAGGAGAAATACATCCGACAGCCTCAAACGGTCACCGTTTCATTGTAGTAGCAGTTGATTATTTTTCAAAATGGGTCGAAGCCGAATTCTTCAACAAGCTGGGTACAAGTCAAATGACTAGGTTTATCGAAAAGAATCTCATCTGCAGATATGGGGTCCCGCACAGTGTGATATAAGACAACGAAGTACAGTTTCAAGGAGCAGTTAAGGATTTATTCTCCAAGTACCAAATCCATCATCATCGATCCTCTCCTTATAGACCAAAAGCTAATGGTGCAGTAGAAGCAACAAACAAGACAATTAAGCAAATTCTGTCCAAGATGACCAAGACTTACAGGGACTAGTCGGAAATGCTTCCCTTTGCTTTATGGGGATATAGGACGAGTGTGTGAACACCTATTGGGATGACACCGTTCTCTTTAGTTTATGGGATGGAAGCGGTATTGCCAATTGAAATTGAGATCAAGTCATTGAGAGTAGTCTTGGAAGAGGAGCTACCTGAAACGGAATGGGTAACAAGCAGATACACACAGTTAGCTCTACTGGAAGAGAGAAGGTTAAAGGCACTGTATCATCACCAACTGTATCAAAAGAAGATAGCTCGGGCCTACAATAGAAGGGTCAAGGTCAGAAAATTCAGAGTTGGGGATTTTGTGTTGAAGCAATGTAAGCCTAATGTATCCGATCCAAGAGGGAAGTTCAGACCTAGCTAGGAAGGGCCAAATGTTGTGAAACAGGTCATGAGAAAAGGTGCGGTAAAGTTATCAGACATGGAGGGGAATGAATTTAGTGAGCCAGTAAATATTGACAGGTTGAAGAAGTTTTATGTATGAAAAATAAAAAAGAGAGAGCTCGCTAGGTTGAAAACCCAAAAAGGGTGGCCTAGGCAAACGTCAGAGCAGTCCGCTAGTTCCGAAAACCTGAAAGGGCGGGCTAGGCAACAATTAGGGCTAATGAGAGAAAATCATCAATTAGAAAACTCGAAAGGGCTAACTGGCAATAGGAGTGATCTTGTGTATGCTGGCTTTATGTTTGGTTGTTCCCCAATTTAATAAAACATAATTAATAATTAAATTTGTTCTATATGCACTGTTATAAGTATTTGGCCAGATACGAATGAAATAAATAATCATAATTGCAAAAGGTGATGAAAAATTATAAATGGAAAAGAAGCATCTTTTATTACTTTAGTTATTTTTCATCCTAACAAAACACTTTCTGAATTGACAAATGTAAAATCTATGGCAGTCTATAAGTGTAACGCGCAGGCCAGCTTTGCCTTAACCGATCCAAGTAGGCTTCAGTCAAGCAAGGCATGTCTAGGTCAGGAGCAAAGTCAGAATCCCGAGGCTCAGCTCCATACTGACGCCCAAGTCGGTGAGGATCATAGTATGTACCTTTGACGAAGAGCTGCAAGAGGAACGTACATCAAGTATGTCCGCATGGTGATACGAGAAATCTTCCACCAAGGTATCAACCAACGGATATTAACTTCAGAGCGTGAGTGAATCCAGTCAACCCAGTCAGCATATGAAGATACAGGATGGAGTAGCTTCCTAGCATAATGATGACGTGGCAGATATCTGGTAAAATCCATGGAGGGAGTATCAAGTAAACAAAGACGCTCCTGAAGCCAAGTCTGTGAAGAAAGAATTTAGTTTTAAAAAAAAAGTCCGCTGAGTTGAAAACCCGCAAGGGCAGCTTAGGAAAAAATTAGGACAGCTCGCTAGTTTCGAAAACCCGCATGGGCGGACTAGGAAAAAGTTAGAGCAATAAAAAAACCTAAATTGAAAACCAAAAGAGGGCAGTTTAGGTAATTACCTGAAGCAGCAACGGACTCCCAGCCAGTCTCTTTGACAATCCTGATTTAAATCGGTCTAATCCAACTAAGGTCTCGGCTAAGATCACAGGTACCGGCGACAAGCCTCCTTCCATTTGGTCCATAATATCCAATACTCGTGGGTCAATGTCGCCGTCAGAAGAAACAAGCAAGAATTGGCCGAGTAAGCAAAGACAAAGCATGCGTCCTCATGCCTTAGTAGGAGCCAAATAAGAGAAACAAAAGTCAATCAAAGGAGCAAGTAGAAATTTTTTCACCTCTCATCAACTAAAGAATCTCGGGTTTTGAAATTTGAAATAACATCTGCATCTTCTGTTAAGTTTTGGAAATCAATGTGGGTAACACCATTTGTTGATTATTGGGATGTCCAAGGATGGCCTCAAATTCTTCAATCAAGGGACACATTTCAAAGCCAATAATTCTAAATACCCTAGAATTCGTATCCCATAGGGAAGCTATGGCATGTAAGAAGGAGTGGTCCAATTTGACATTTTGAAAGTATTTTAAAACATCAAGCTTTGACCATGATATTTGCTTCCAATGGTTGGCATCCATATTCTTAAATAGAATTTTTATTTTCTTTAAATGGTGCTCGGTCATGGTTGATGAATAAAGGGAAACCAAAATTGCTAAAAGGAGTCTTCACATTGAAAGAGAGAGATTTTTGGTTTATGAATTGAAATATGGCATGCAAGGGGATTTATATAGAAGAAAATAAACATTTTCCAAAAGTGAAATGGAAAAGATGATGGGAAAGGATAAGACCATATGGCATAAGGAAAGGAAGTGGTCACAATTTCTTTTTCCACTTTGGATTTGGTTTAACAAAAGAAGTGGATATTAATTATGATGTACTATATATATAAAAAAATAATAATAAAAAATAAAATGGCAGTAACGAAAAAATATTAAAAAAAATTATAGTAAAGAGGAAAATTGTATATTTTTCATTATTATACAATGTTTTACAATTGCTACAATATTTGCATATCACTAAGAGGGTGGTGGAAGGTCACCAAATAAAGACTTGAAAAAGTCATCGCCTGTTGGAGGAGGGGGCAAATTACTCATCCCGGGATCATCCAAAGCAGAAGAGCTAAAATCCCTATTGCCTTGGAGTTCTGATTTATCATGGTCCTCATCAGAAGCAGACGAAAGGATCTCATGGTCATCAGTTTGGGAGCCTCTCGATGAAGAAACACCGGGATCTCTCATTCCTTGAAATCGGAAGTCACAGAAATTTTGTTCGGATTGATGATATAAACTTTCAAAATGAGAAGCTTGCTGACGACTTGCAGCCAACTCTTCTTGAAGTTTCTTATTTTGTTCTTTAAGCATCCGCTGTGAGCCAAGAGAGAAAAAGGTAAGAGCATACATAATCATGCATACATATAGCATAATATTTTATGAAATGAGGAACGTACCAGCTAGTTCACATTGATACCCTGCGAATGAGATGGCGTATCCGGCAGGCTAGAATGAGCAAATGAAGGGGCAGTGAAAGAAGGTCCAGCCTCGTGATCAAACGAGCCAACAGCCTGCAACAATCATTAAAGAATCAAAGAAAGAAAAAGCAGTTGCAAGGGAAAAGTGGTTAAAGTACCAAAAACTCCCTTGGAAGATCAAAACAAGGAAAGAAGAGCATGAATCAAGCAAGACATGGCCAAGCCAAATCGAGCTTAGCTGTGTCACCTCAAAAGAAATTTTGGCAGAATATGACACGGGCAGGCGACACGGCCAAGCGACTGGCCGTGTCTTACCTAAAGGACAAAGTCAAGAAGGAGCAAGTAAAGAAAGAAAAGAAACAGTAGGCGACACGGCCAAGAGACTGGCCGTGTCTTACTTAAAGGACAAAGTCAAGAAGGACTAAGCAAAGAAAGAAAAGAAACAGTAGGCGACACGGCCAAGCCACTGGCCGTGTCTTACCTAAAGGACAAAGTCAAGAAGGACCAAGCAAACAAAGAAACAGTAGGCGACACGGCCAAGCCACTGGCCATGTCTCTCCTAAGGGGCAAAGTCAAGAAGGACCAAGCAAAGAAAGAAAAGAAATAGTATGTGATACTGGCAGGCGACACGGCCAAGCCACTGGCCGTGTCTCTCCTAAGGGGCAAAGTTAAGAAGGACCAAGCAAAGAAAGAAAAAAAACAGTATGTGACACTGGCAGGCGACACGGCCAAGCCACTGGCCGTGTCTCTCCTAAGGGGCAAAGTCAAGAAGGACCAAGCAAAGAAAGAAAAAAAACAATAGGTGACACGGGCAGGAGACACGGCCAAGCCACTGGCCGTGTCTCACCAAAAGACCAAACCAAAGAAAGAAAAGAAAAGAAGGAAAGAAATGGTAGAAGGTGACACACCCACATGACACGGCCAAGCCACTAGCCGTGTCACGTAACACGGCCAGGAGCTTGGCTGTGTCCCATCCTAAGCCTAGAACAAAGAAAAACCAAAGAAAAGACACAGAAGCTGGCACACCCAAGAGACACGGCCAAGCCACTGGCCGTGTCACTCCCATCTTCAAAGAACAAAGAAGACCCCGATCTCCAAGGATTAAGATCCATTTTCAAGGGTGAAGACTCGATCTCCAAGGGTGAAGATCCATTCTGAGGGTGAAGAATCACAATGCATAGAACATCTGGAGCAGTCAGACTTCTCAACTGATAAAAGGTTAGTCAAATTCATTCTCGAGTCCAAGTACCCAATCTCGGATCCAAGTACCCAAATCAAATCAATCCCGAGTCCAAGTACCCAAGTCAATTCATGCTCAGGTCCAAGTACCCAATCTTGGGTCTAAGTGCCCGATCTCGAATCCAAGTAACCAAATCAAATCAATTTAGGGCCGAGTATCCCAATACAGTCAGGATTGAGTATCCCAATCAAGTTTAGGATCGAGTGTCCAAATCCAGTTAGGATCGAGTATCCAAATCCTGTTTAGGATTGAGTATCCGAATCCAGATAGGATCGAGTATCCGAGTCTAGTTTAGGATCGAGTATCCAAATCTCTCGGGTCCAGAACCTAAAATTTTTCTTAGGTATAGAACCTAGAATCTCCCTTGAGTCCAGAACTCGAACCGGGTCCAGAACCCAAATTTTCCTTAGGTCCAGAACTTAGAATTATTCTTGAGTCCAGAACTCGAACCGGGTCCAGAACCCAAATTTTTCTTAGGTCCAGAACCTAGAATCTCCCTTGAGCCCAGAACTCGAACCGGGTCCAGAACCCAAATTTTCCTTAGGTCCAGAACCTAGAATTATCCTTGAGTCCAGAACTCGAACCGGGTCCAGAACCCAAATTTTCTTTAGGTCAAGAACCTAGAATTATCCTTGAGTTCAGAACTCAAACCGGGTCAAGAACCCAAATTTTCCTTAGGTCCAGAACCTAGAATTATCCTTGAGTCCAGAACTCGAACCGGGTCTAGAACCCAAATTTTCCTTAGGTCTAGAACCTAGAATTATCCTTGAGTTCAGAACTCGAACCGGGTCCAGAACCCAAATTTTTCTTAGGTCCATAACTTAGAATTATCCTTGAGTCCAGAACTCGAACCGGGTCCAAAACCAAAATTTTTCTTAGGTCCAGAACCTAGAATCTCCCTTGAGTCCAGAACTCGAACCGGGTCCAGACCCAAATTTTCCTTAGGTCAAGAACTTTGAATTATCCTTGAGTCCATAACTCGAACCGGGTCCAGAACTGAAATTTTTCTTAGGTCCAGAACCTAGAATCTCCCTTGAGTCCAGAACTCGAACCGGGTCCAGAACCCAAATTTTTCTTAGGTCCAAAACTTAGAATTATCCTTGAGTCCAGAACTCGAACCGGGTCCATAACCTAAATTTTTCTTAGGTCCAGAACCTAGAATCACCCTTGAGCCCAGAACTCGAACCGGGTCCAGAACCCAAATTTTCCTTAGGTCCAGAACCTAGAATTATCCTTGAGTCCAGAACTCGAACCGGGTCTAGAACCCAAATTTTCTTTAGGTCAAGAACCTAGAATTATCCTTGAGTCCAGAACTCGAACCGGGTCCAGAACCCAAATTTTCCTTAGGTCCAGAACCTAGAATTATCCTTGAGTCCAGAACTCGAACCGGGTCAAGAATCCAAATTTTCCTTAGGTCCAGAACCTAGAATTATCCTTGAGTCCAGAACTCGAACCGGGTCCAGAACCCAAATTTTTCTTAGGTCCAGAACCTAGAATTATCCTTGAGTCCAGAACTCGAACCGGGTCCAGAACCCAAAACCTCCATCGTTTCATCAAAAATTAAGTCTTATTGCTTTTCACTCTCTTTCACTAAGGTTTCAGATCATTCAAGCAGGGGGCAAACTGTAGACCCTTAATTTTGACCCAATCCGGTCCAATATGTTTTATTTAGTCCAAAATAATTTTTGTTGTCTAATTGGTCCAAAATAATTTTTGTTAAATAATTTTTGCTTTAGTATCTAATTTTTATTAATAAAAAATAAAAATAAAAATTGGAGTCGGAAAAATCGGCAACGAAAAAATCGTCGCTCGGGCCCGTGGGCGCCCGCAGGAAATTTCTGCGGGCGAAATCACTGTGCTATTTCACAAACAGAAATTTTCTGCGTGCGAAATAGCCTATTTTGCACGCAGAAATTTTCTGCCTGCGAAATAGCTTACGGCCCGCTCCGCGCGCGCTGCCGCAGCCAGCTGCTGCAGATTTTTTCACCAGCGCAGTTTTTCCGCAACCGTTTTTTTCAGCAGCCCAAATTTTCCGACGCAAATTTTTCGAAACCTAATCCAATTAGGTTTTGGTTTCTTTTTTTATTAATATTACTTACCTTAACTAATTAGGAATAAACAATCTCAAACCACTATAAATAAGGACCAAAGGCAATTAATTTAAGGGAGGCAAAAATCCAAGAGTAGTTTGGAAAATTTGAAACCAAATCAAGGAAGGAAAAGAAGAAATTCAATTCAACTCTTTTCTGGAACAGCAGCAGCACGATTTAGAGTATTCAAAGGCAAAAAAGACTTGTCTTTGGAGCTAGTTCATCCAAGAAGAATTGATTTTGGAGAAATCATCAAAAGAAGGTATGTGTTAGTTAATTTTCTTTAATTATTTTTTTTACACAGTAGCAAATTTATGAAATCAAAATTAAAAACTTTTGAACTTTAATTTAGTTTTTCTAAAGCAAAAAAAAAAAACCTTATTTCATTAGTTTATCTTCCAAAAGGCTTAAAATTGTTATTTTTTCTTCTTAAAAATCTTAAAACTCTAATTGAACATATTTTTCAACAAAACTATGATGTAAATTCTGCTTCTTTTAAAATTTTAAAGTAGGTTCTATTTCATTCAAAAAGCCTTAAAAAACATCTTTTCTACTTATAAAAACATTAATTTATTTGTTTAAATTCATAAAATTCCATAAAATATCAAATTGATTTCCAAATTCCTAAAAATTATTCACCACCCGTGACCCTACTTCCAAAATATCAAATCTAAATTCAACTTCCAAAATTCAAAATAATGAACACTAACCCTTTTAAAACCTTAAACCCTAATTTTTATGAACCCTAATCCTTTAAAACATTAAAAAACATAAAAACCTAAATTTTACAAAGTAGCTTAAGAACCCAATAACCAAAAATCACAAATTAAAGTATTTTAAAGTGTTTAAAACCCTAGTTTCATGATATCATCATTCAAACCTTAATTTTGTTAATCAAAGAGTCTTACCAACCCTTTAAAATATACAACCCTAATTTATTTTAATTCCATAAAAAGTCACAGTAGCCATAATTGGACTTTTATTTGCTTTATTCAATTCCATACTTGATTATGCTTTGATTTATTTCTTATGCTTTAATTTATTTAATTTCAATACTTGATTTATTTAATTTATCATGGATGGATGTCTATTTTCTATTTTGATTAATAGCTTTGATGAATGATTTATTTATGATGAATGATTATTTATTTTTATCAATTAATTTAAATTTCCAAAAGTTGTAAGAGGTATGTTTCCACTTGGTGGGTACCTCATTGGTTAAACATCATGTAATTTAATTTGCTTTTCTATTTTAGAACCTATGTAAATGCCATGTTTCTACCTTTTGGTGGGTGTCCTATTTAGGCATGTGATGTAAGGACATGTTTCCATCTTCGGATGAGTGTCCATCTATTTGTTTTGTTTTCTCGAACATTGCTTTGATTTTAATATAATGATGCTTTGTTTTGTGTGTAGTATGGATAATGTTATTATATTTAAGAATTTTATAATATTAAGATATGAAAATGAGGCCGGTTCCAATGAACCGGGCGTTGTGGGGGTGCTGGGCCATTTCTCACTTTCTCCACACGTACCCAACTTTCTAAACCCATTAGGGGGTTGGGGATTCTATAGGAATCAAGTCAACCACCCCTTTCTTTTTCCCGGCCCGTCCGGATGGCGACTCCATTTTCTCCTGACTTAGGTCCGTGTTCTCTTAGGCCCCGAGCCTAAACAGTGCCGAAGTCGCAAGAACCATTCCACCGGGAGTGGGGGCGAAAATCCCCGCTCACATATATAAATGGGTATATAGGAATAATCTTGATGAAAATGGTCTCATTACTAGAAACAAAGCTAGATTGATAGCCAAAGGCTATAATCAAGAGGAAGGCATTTACTATGATGAGCCATTTGCCCCCATAGCTAGATTAGAAACTATTAGAATTTTACTTGCATTTGCATGTCATATAAACTTTATGCCTTTTCAAATGGATGCTAAAAGTGCCTTTTTAAATGGCTTTATCAAAGAGGAAGTTTATGTTGAACAACCTCCCAGTTTTGAAGACTATAAACTTTTAAATCATGTTTTCAAACTTACCAAAGCACTATATGGATTGAAGCAAGCTCCACGAGCTTGGTATGATAGACTTAGTGCATATTTCCTTGAAAATGGATTTTCAAAAGGGAAAGTTGACACAACTCTTTTTTTTAAAAAGAAAATACATAATATTTTGATTGTGCAAATTTATATTGATGACATTATATTTGGTGCTACTAATGAATCTCTATGCAAGAAGCTTCTTGTATGACTAGAGAATTTGAAATGAGCATGATGGGTGAGCTCAAATTCTTCCTTGGACTACAAATCAAGCAATGCAAAGATGGGATTTTCATCAACCAATCTAAGTACACAAAGGAACTCCTTAAGAAATTTGGAATGAATGGTTGTAAAACTAGTAAGACTCCCTTGAGCACATCCTTGAAACTTGACAAAGATGAAAGCAGTAAGGTAGTAGATGAGAATAAATATTGAGGTACTATTGGATCACTACTCTATTTAATCATTTCTAGACCTGATATAATGTATAGTGTATGTTTATGTGCTAGATTTCAATTTTGTCCTAAAGAATCACATTTGAATGCTACTAAAAGAATTTTGAAATATTTGAATGGTACATTGTATTTAGGACTTTGGTATCCTAGAAATACATCATTTGACATTTTAAGTTTTTCAAATGCGGATTATGTCGGTAGTCTTTTGGATAGGAAAAGCATGACTGGGCATGTCATTTTCTTAGTGATTGCCTAGTTTCTTGGTTTAGCAAGAAACAAGTGTCGGCTGCTTTATCTACCACAGAAGCCGAATATGTTGCGGTATATTTTTCTTGCACACAAGTTCTATAGATG
Organism: Garcia nutans; assembly: GCA_947685225.1. Classification (NCBI taxonomy): domain Eukaryota; kingdom Viridiplantae; phylum Streptophyta; class Magnoliopsida; order Malpighiales; family Euphorbiaceae; genus Garcia; species Garcia nutans. Next base: position 17,135,568 of record CANTUV010000032.1, read on the forward strand.
AAGCAACAATTGCTTTACTATAGAAAAGTGTTTGATCATATTCCTATTAAGTGTGATGACACTACTGCCATTAACTTATCCAAGAATTCGATCCAACATTTTAAGGCTAAACATATAAATATTAGACATCATTTCTTAAGGGATAATGTACAAAATCAAAACATTGTCTTAGAATTCATTGATACACACAATCAACTTGTTGATATCTTTACAAAACCTTTAAATAAAGATAGACTAAACTTCATTAATCATAACTTAGCAATAATTGATGGAAGCTCCTTGAATGAATAAATGTTGTAGTGTGTTGAATATTGATGTGTATGTAAGACTTTATCATCATTAAAAACATTCAATTTTGATCATACATTCTACCATTCTACCAAATCTTATTTCTATTCTCTCTTTCTATTCCTTTTTCTTTATTCAGCGTGATCACCCTACTATAAATCGCGGTCGTGAGTCCACTGGACAGGTTCATCCCAGATGACCTTTCAGCAAGCGGTCGAGCATAGAGGATGGACGATAGGGAGAATTTGAAAAGTCTTAACCTTTACAGGCCTTCTTATAGGTAGCGAGGGTGCCTCACTATATATCGGTCGCTCTGTTGCTTTTCGTGAGCTTCCTTATGCAAAATGGCGATTATGCCTTGTACACTATGCATAATATTTTCTAACCATTGGCAGTGTGTCAGTTTGCATCTTCCAATCTTTAATTGCCATAAATGGCTATTTCTTCATCATTTCTCTATTTAAACCCACTAAACTTCAGTTACATACTTCTTTAATCACTCTTATCATATAAACTTCCCTCAAACACAAGAATCATCTCAAAATCCCTCACTCTAAAAAACATACTCTGTTTCTCTTTTTCTTTCATCCTTCTTACACCAAATGTGTAATGTTAAAAATTTTAAATACTGAACTTTGATTTAATATTGATAATTGATAATGAATTATGATATAAGTGGTATGGATAAGTGATTTAAATAGTGGATCTTAAAAAGTTATTGAAGAAATTATGTATTTTTATGATTTTACGAGATTAAAAATTGAATTAGAATCAAAGGATAAGAAAGAGGGTGCACCATAGCTAAGATGAGATTGGCCACACTAGATTAAGCTATATATATATAGGTGTATGGACAGGTGTATTTATGTAGAAACTTCTCTTTCTTTCCTCTTCTTTCTTCTTTCCACGTTCATCACCATCTTCACCAACAAAACTCCTTCTTTCTTCCTTCCTTCCAAGACTTTGATCCAAACCTAAGAGAAAATAATATCTAGTTATAAGTTTTTCGAAGATTAAGCTAGAAAAGTTGAGATTATCAACAAGTGATTAGAGAAAAAGAAGAGTTTGAAGAGGTATGTGCTTATGTATTTTTTTATTTGTAACTATCTAAATTTCTATGAATTTATTATTTAAAATGATTGATTGAGTTGTCTTGATGAGTTTTTACTGAAAAATATTTGATATATGCTCTTTCTATGTTAAAGAAACTAGTTTTGATCTATAGATATCATATATTTGGATATATGGAATTTAAGTTGATAAGTGTTCAAAATACAGAGTTTTGCTTGACACCACCAGTGACACGGCCATGTCACTGGGCATGTCAATAATGATGTGTTTCAACATTGAAGACACAACCAGTAATACTCCTGTGTCATTGGGCGTGTCATAGCTACTGTGATAAAAGATAAGCGACACGGCCAGTGACATGCCTATGTCAATGGGCATGTCATAGCTACTGTAATACAACTTAAATGACATGCCCAGAGACACGCCCATGTCGGTGGACGTGTCAAAATTTCTATCAGAATGAGCTTATGACATGGTCAATGACACGCCCATGTCACTGGGCATGTCACTTGATGAAATTGCTCAAAATAACTTTTTGCTTTGTTTTTCATTTGTAATTCTAGCTGTAATGATTATAAGTTCTCAAAGTGTAAAGGATTTCTTTTTGAAGTTAACCCTAACAAGTAGTGTAATAGATTTATTTGAATATATGATAAAATATGTGTGATACTAAGTGTTGGTCAAAGAACTATTTCATTGAAGTGTTGTGCATAATTTAATGTTAATTAATAACTATTGAATTGCCCAAATCATACTGATTTTAGATCTAGCTTGGGATCGAATGGCTAGCCAAAGGAAGGATATCCAAAGTTATAGTGGGCACTTTGTGCCATCAATAGACACTCTGTGTCACTATACTCAGTGGGTATTCATGCCATAGTGTATAATATCCCAAATTATACCTTAAAAATTTTGGACTGCTTATTGTTGTTTTTGGATTAAATGTTATAAGTGTATATATGTTTAAGTGGGAAGATAAGAAAGGTTAGAGGAGTGTGTATATGTTGTATATATAGAGATATATACAACACATACAAGTCAACTTATTATTGGTCAAAAGAAATATTTAAATATTATTTGAATTAATTGAAATGGAAATTGAGTTAAGTGGAAGTGGATATTTATATATTACATTATTATAATTGCTTGGTTGAGAGTTAAAGAGAGAATTGTATGGTTAAGAGTGGTTGTGAGTGGTTGACTTTGCTCTTCTTTCTTCATCTTCTTCTTCCTTCTTTGTTTTGGCCGGCTATCTCCATAGCAAGAGAGAAAGAGAGATTTTTGCTCTTCCAAACTCAAGATTGAAGGATGTTTCAAGTGATCAAGTTGGAATTCTTAGGGTTTTCATCACTTTTGGTAAGTTTCCAACTTGTTTCTTTGGTTTTCTTTTTAGTTTGTGGATTGAGGTTGTTGATTGGTTATTGTTGATATGTGTATGTTTGATTGTGGTGTATTTGAGAGTGTTTGATCTTATTGGTGTTGAAGGAAAGGTTAAGTTTGGTGCTGGAAAAGCAAGTGTTGTGTTTTGCATATGTGATGGTTGTGATTTGTGTTTGATGTATGTATTGAGTTGTTTTGGTGTTTTTGCAAGTTATTATGGTTTATTGATGTGTTTGGTTAAGTTTATTTGGAGTGGAAGATGGTGAAAGTAAGAGGTTTTGTTGGATGTGGTGTTGTTGGTGTCGGAATCAAGATTTTTGGCCTGACACACCCATGAACATGGCCAAGTCTTTGGGCGTGTCAATGGTTCTATTTTCCGGATGGGTGACACGACCAGTGACACGCCCATGTCACTGAGCGTGTCACAGCTTCTGTGTTGTAGTAGCATTGACACGGCTAGTGACACGCCCATGTCACTGAGCGTGTCATAGCTACTGCGATGTTGGTGAATTGACACGTCCAGTGACACGCCCATGTCACTGAACGTGTCATAGCTTCTGTGTTGAGGAAGGATTGACACGTCCAATGACACGCCCATGTCACTGAGCATGTCATAGCTTCTGTGTTGAGGGAGGATTGACACGGCCAGTGACACGCCCATGTCACTGAGCGTGTCAAAGCTTCTGTGTTGTGAGTTTAGGGCACGGTCAGGGACACGCCCTTGTTGTTGAGAGTGTCATGTGTAGAGTTTGCCCTACTTGGCTCTTAGCCTTATTATCTCATGTGTATCTTTTAAGTGAGTGTGTATTATCCCTTTTAGATTAGGTTTTGAAGAGATTGAGTTGCCCTAATCCAAGTGTTGGAGGATTCTTGGAAGAGGAAGTGTTTAGATTGGTGTGAGTTGCTCTTGAGGTAAGTACAAATCTATATGGCTGCATATATTTACATGACTTTGAAACTTAAAACAGTTGGTTGTAAATGTGTTAAGTAATCTATTTCATTGTTGATACATTTGATTAATGTTATGATTTGCATAATGTGAAAGATGTGATAATCATTCAAAATGTATGTCCAATGCAATTGGTTATGTATACTCTAATGATGAGATGTGAAGCCATTGTTGTTGGCTATAATAATGCAACTGAAATAATTGAGGCATAGTTGCCTAAATGATTATGAGAAATTGAGAATGGAATTGATAATGAAATAATGAAAGAATTGTGTGCCTAGTATGTTATTCAATTTTCAGAGTTTTGCTGTTGGTGGCATGCCTAATAGTAACAATCCCTTGAAGCTGGGTTGGGCTTGATCCTTGAAGCCAAGTTGGGTTGAAGTTTAGCATGCTTAACTCCCCTTGAAGCTTGGTTGGGTCTAGTCCTTGAAGCCTAGTTGGGATGTTACAAACCCTTGAAGCTGGGTTGGGTTTGGTCCTTGAAACCAAGTTGGGTTGATGCTTAGCATGCTTTGCTCCCCTTGAAGCTTGGTTCTAATCCTTGAAGCCTAGTTGGGATGATGATAAATGTGATAATTGAACCAAAACATTAACTCTGAAAGTTGAATGAAATATTAGTTTCTTTTGGGCCCATGCTTTTCTTTGTTTAGATGTGAGTCATGAATGGTGAAACAAATGAATAATAAAATTTAATGTAAGGTTTTGAAATATGATATCCTTATGTATTGTTTATAATATTTGAAAGTATGACATTGGCATTACATTAAAGCATATTGTTATTGTGTTTTGTACCACTAAGCCGTTGGCTTAGCGCGATTATGGTTCATCGGGCAGGTAACAGGGTAGATCCAGTTGAACCGGAGAGTTCAGCTAAACCAAGTCGAGTCTAGGCTTGTAAAGTGTTGATAGTGGACTTAAAGATCATAGACGAACTACCAAACATGTATAAACTTTATGTTTTGTAAATATTGATTTTGATGTATATATATATGTAAATACCGCTACATTTTTCGCTGCTAAATAAATAAATGTTTTATCTATTATGTTCCATAACATATCTGAAATGTTTTAAGTTTTCTCATATTATTGTTAAAAGGAAAGATTGGTTTGGTTAATATAAACCGTGACACTCCTGTATCTGGTATACGTATATTACAGATGTAGTTGTATGTAGTGTGCGTATATGGGGTATAGGGGTGTTACATAGTGGGCCATTAGCCAAAATTTTATACAGTGGGCATTAAATTGCCAACAGTGACCCGTTATCCAAACCTAGAATCTGAGTTCAATGTATATGGACATAATTAAAAAAGTTATCTACTTTGAAAACAATGTGTTAAATGGTTATTGTTAAATTAATCGATTTTTCATTTAATTGTGTTAGGTATTTCAAGGTTCAATGGATTTATTACTTCCTTTATTTAATGTTTTGAAAGTAATACTTTTTATTGTTTCTAAAATATTTAATGTTTAGATCTCTTTCCTTTAATTTTTCTTGCATATTGTGAATACATAAGCACCACTAAGCTTTGCTTAGCGTGTTAGAACTATTTTTTGACGCGCAAATCAAACAAGAAGAGTTGAGACTGCGGAGTAAGAGATTTACGTTCCTGGTCAACTGCATCATAAAGGTTCAATAATATTATTATAAATATTGTGTTTTGTATAGTTCACATGGCAATACCTTATACTTTTGTATGACTATTGTACAAGTTTGAGAGTAGTTTGAGCATTTTATTAATGTAAGTTATCAACAGGAGTTCTTTATAATTTAACAGATATATGTTTGCAATATGGGATTGGTTGTAGTAGTAATTTTGAAAGCTTAACAACTGCATTAATAATTAGAAGTATTTTGTCTTTATTTCTTTAATACATATATAGACACGTATGTTGAACAAGTGAGAATATTAGGTGACATCTCCTATGTAGTTAAGTGTATAGGCTACGTAGGGGGTGTTACCTACCTTGAAGAATCCATTTGATCTATCCTCTAGTGCCATCACCATGGAATACTTAGAGCATGCTAGGTGTGTTAGGAAGATTGATGGCTTTTATGTTTATCTTTTTGGTAAGAAGGGTGTGGTGGATAGGCATAAGAAGAGACCAAGGTATACCATAGAGGGAGAAGGTGAATCTATAGAAGTTGCTGTGGAAATGCCTCATAAACCCTCTTCCTCCAAGCCTAGCAAAATCAGTTCTCCAACCAAATCATCCTTAGAGTTATCAAATCTCTCTCCAAGCAATTTGCTCACTTCAAAAGGGATGTGTCTAAGAGGTTTCAGCACTTGAACAAGAGAATTGATCTCTTATCCCATATGCATCATGATCTTTATGACATGCAAGGCAAGATGGAGTTGTCTCAAAGTGATTTAAAGGAATGAGATGTAAGTGATCATGAAATATGTCCATTTGAAGAAGAATCCTTAGGAGATGATGTTAGCACTAGCTCCAGTAGTAGTGTGCATGCTCCTATAGGCAAGGCCCCTATGGAAGAAGAAGAGCATGAAGATGAAGAATCTGATTGAGTTTTCCTTATTTCTATGTTTTTATGCTTATATGTTTCTGGTTATGTTTTATTGTTTCATGTTATTATGTTTTCTTTTCTTTTCATATTTTTTACTTCTTTCCTCATCAGTGAACATCTAGTTTTCTTTTATTGATGTCTTTAATTTCATTTCTCTTTTGCCTTTGTCAAAAGGGGGAGAAGATAAGATGATGATGCATTGAGAAAAATAAGATATAAAGCATGTAAATAATAAGATGATCAATTGGTTAAAGCAAAGGACAATTAAATTGCAACAAGTTGATTAAAATCATACATTTAGGGGGAGATTAAAAAGATTAAAAGAAACAAGTTGATTGACTTAAAACTTGAATAAAGATTGTCATTATTTTGCTTATCTTTTATCATCATTCCATTTGATTGCCAAGGTAAAAAAGGGAGATATTGTTAACCAAATAATCTCAATTTTCATCTTTAGCGCTCAAATTGAATGATTCATTTAATATATCTTTAAGTTACTTGATGCAGGAATAGATTGCTCAATACATTGCTAGAATAAGGTACAAGGTGCGGTCACACCAGGCCAAAAGGTGACTACCCTCGATGATTTGAAGAATAAGTTGAGTTACAGTAGGGTTTGCGGTCAGAGCCTCTACCTCATTAGCGATCGTGACAACCTTAGTCGAAACCATCCATATCTTGGGACAATCGCACCTCAAGGGACTAAATCTCCAACATTCACAGTAGGAAACTAGGTCACAAGTGTGGTCTGAGGAGCAGTCTCTCTGTACCTTGTTATGACCATCCCATACATATCGTGATCATCCATTCATTTCAAGAGAAAATCATAAAAATTGGCAGTAGTGTTCGTGACCTTGGGTGTGCCCAGAAGTTCGACACGAGTCACCCAATCCGGCCACTATTTCAGCACTAGCGCGATTGCCCCTTTCATATTTTGGCAAAAAAACTCTTTGTCAAATAAGGGAGTAACATGTTGAATGACCATTGTAAAGCTACTTTGAAATTCAACAAGGGCGACCATCCCTGGACATTGGGCGACCGTCCTGATAGCCACATCATGGGGAAGATTCCGCCAGCAGAGTACTCATATTTGACCTTTGGAAATTTTCAAATGGAGCGACCGTCCCTGTATAAAGGATGACCGCTTACTGTAGAAATTTTTGTTTAATATAAGAACTAGCCTACTAATATTCATCACATGACTTATAATGGCTATTTGGACCACATTGGCCATAAATACCCCAAGAAACATCTTGTTCAAGAATTTTTTTTTGATTGTAATAGCCTAAGCAAAATACTTCCATTTTCACTTACTATAATTAACAAATTGAATTGTTAAGTGTTGGGTGTGAGCATTAAACACCAAAATTATAAGTTTGAGTGTTAGTTTAGAAACACTTAGGTTGTGAGAGTGAGCTTGGAAAAACTCTTGTAAGGGTTGTGAGGATTGATCTCAAACCATTGTAAAGTTTGGTGTAAGCTTGTGAAAACACCAAGTTATAGTTAAGCTTGTAAAAACTCAAGACTAGTGGAACTTTAACAAGTTGTTAAGGAAGTGGATGTAGGATTGAGGTAATTTAAACTACTATAAATTCTCTTATATTCATTCTTCTCTTCCACTACTCTTGCTTTGGTTTGATTTTGAGTTTTCAATTTTTGCCTTCAATTCTTCAAATCAAACCAATTCACCCCATCATGGTTGCTATATGGGGACAACAAGGTGTATATATTATACATATATAGGGTACAAGAGTGTTATAATATTTTATTATTCAAATTGAATTTGATGCTTATTGATTTTAAAATAAGTTTGGTTAAAAGTATTCGATATATTAACTTATTTTCAAAAATTGAGATTTACTACTTTACTATTATAATTATTTTCTTTTGACATTAAGTGGTAAAATATGTATATACAAGAACCACTAAGCAATATACTTAGAGTGCTAGATTTTTCTGATGCATATATCGGATGAACTGGTACAAAGCTGACAAGTGGAGAATTAGATATTTAAAGATCAATTACAACCTTTTAAATGTGTTATTATTAAAGAAAATTTGTATTAAATATTTAAATGCAGTTTACATAGTAGTATGTTGGGATATTGGACTTATGTATGATTTTTGGTTATAAATGATGAATCTTTGTTAAGACCAATAATGATCAAGTGTAGAATTTTATTTAATGTGTATATTAGATGGGCTTTATGTGTCTTATTTTGAGTTTTAATTTGAGTATACAACTTTTATTTTAGGAGATTGTAAAGATATATGTAAAGTTATATATATAGATACGAGAATGTTGATATTTGCTTAGATTGTGATAGACTATTGGTGAATTGTTGTTGTCGGAGTTGAGTTTGATTTAAGAAGGATAAAAATATTTTTATGCAGATGGTGTTAAGCTGAAAGAGATGCTTTAGCAGTGAATATTACAGAGGAAACTTTGCTAAATTATTTAGTTGAATTGTTTTTAATGATTATTTAATATTGGTTATAGGATTGCGCTGTACTGAGTAATATATTCTAACATTTCTTAGACAATACAAGAATGTAAGAGGGTGTTATAGTATTTTTTGGGATTTGGCTCTTACCTAATAAGACATAACCTAGATATGATGTATATTGAGAAAACTGTTTAGTTTTTGTTTTCTTTATTTATTCGTATTTGTAAAATAATACATTCATTTTATTTATTTGTACTAATTTTATTTTAATTTATATTATTAATATAAACATTTTATTTATTACTAAATTCTACTTTTAATATATAAATTAAAATTATTAATTGTAATTTTTACATAAATATATAAATTTATAATGTGTCGGTAAACTAAAATTTTTCTCTACCAACTGCCCGTAGAAAAATTTATTGGTAATTCCGACTAAACATAACTTCTGTCTGTAACCTTTTAACCAGACCCATTAGAAACACCGACAGAAAATTGATTAGTATTACCAATAGACCACACTTACGTAGGCAAATTTTAAAAACTTTGCCCTCGTTTCACTAATAAAAGATTTCATGAGCAGTGCCGATAAACATAACGGTCAACATTATTGACATGATAGGCATGTAAAGGCATCTCGAATTTTTTTTGGCTTCACTAATTGATATTTTCATCAATAGTACTGAAAACTGTATTTTTTATCGGCAATATTGATACTTTTTCAATTCAATTGTAAATTTTACCGACGGATATCAATTTTTTTTTTCTTTCGGTAATACCTATAGTGATTGATTTTTAATCTGTAAATTTATTACTAGCAAAGTAATAGGCAAGATATTTTTTTCGTTAGTAACTCAGATAGATTCTTGCCGTGGCAGTAGTCTTAGTAAAAATAAGTTCAACCAGTTAAAAAATAAAATTAAAAAGAAAAAATAAGTTAATATATTAATTTGTCATAATGATTTCATATTTGTTATATATATACAATACAAGTATATTTTCGGAACGAGAATAAAACATCTCAAAGGGAATGAATGGCATGACTAGAATGTGTTTGCCTCGGCGATTTATTTTACGATCTTGAGGGTTGATTGGAAAGAAATGATTCAAAACAAGAAAGCGCTCGAAAGGTCGTGTCCGTTTTTCTCATTTCTGGTTTTCAAATATCTCTCCCTTTATAAAGTAAAGATAGGTTTTTTAGGTTCTGATTGTGTCTATATTAATTTTTGATTCTGAAATCCATCCATGTCCGCTTCGACGGTGTCGATCACGGCTAATCCTACTGCTCGGCGGAGACCGGTCGTCGTTGGTGAGAAGAAGTCAAACAATATTGAATTTTTGCCCAATGAAGCACAACTTAATGGCGGTGATCCTGCTATTAACAATGTTAAATCCAACGATAAACGCGTGGCCTCTCACGGCAAGGATCTGAGTCACCACTCTATTCGGGGAGAGGCGGTTCTGGAAAGATCTTCCAAAGATTTAGCCCATGTCAAGAAGAATGCCATGTCCCATTCCACTGTCTCTCCTCGTAGGACTCGTAAAATGGTCGCTAAGCCTGAGAAGCCGCGGTGGCAGACGGTGGTTAGTGTTCTCACCAAGAATTTGGTGCTGTTGCTCGTGTTGATAGGGTTGGTGCAGATGATTAGGAGGCCAGCTCTTAAATCACCTGATTATTCTATGTCTGGTACACAAATAGGAGTGTCGGAATTTGAGTCGGAAATATCCGATGTTAAGTCAATTCTGAATACTGCTATCAAAATGATTCAGATTCAAGTGGATTCTGTGGATGCCAAGATTGGGAAAGAGGTCCGAGGATTGAGGAGGGACATGAACAAGAAGATTGACGACAAAGGTCAATTTTTGGACAGTAAGTTAAACCAATTAGTAGCTAGAAGCGAGGAACTGGACAAGTCAATAGGTGAGTTAAAAGCTGTAGATTGGCTTTCCAAGGAGGACTTCAAAATATTTTATGACGAGTTGAGGAAGGGACAGGACAGCGAGCTTGGTGAAAGTAAGGTAAACTTAGATGACATTAGGGCATATGCAAGGGAGATAGTGGTGAGGGAAATTGAGAAGCATGCAGCCGATGGGCTTGGAAGAGTAGACTATGCCCTGGCATCCGGTGGGGCAATGGTTGTCAAGCACTCAGAGCCATATATGGCTGGGAAGGGAAGCAACTGGCTCTTGATGAGTACCCGAAGTGGGATTCATCCTGATGCTGTTAAGATGTTGAAACCGAGCTTGGGAGAGCCTGGGCAGTGCTTTCCACTGAAGGGAAGTAGTGGTTTTGTTCAAATTAGGCTTCGAACAGCAATTATTCCTCAGGCTGTTACTTTAGAACATGTTGCAAAGGTAATGTCTCTATTCTGATATATGGTTGTTCAGTACATATTACCTTTTCCTTAATGTGTGTATGTAATTTTACATGACATTATTTTCTGGCTATATATCATGATCTTTTAACTACTCAGCTGCAGATCCTTCACTTTTACACAATTTTGGTGATCGAGTTTGGGTGCCTTTCTTTCAAATTGATGTCCAAGTGTCAATTACAATGGAACAAGTTGCATGAGAAATCAAGAGATATATTCAATAGGTTTAGGCAATGCAGCACTTATATTCCATATTTTATGGGCTTCTTCAGGACAATAATAAAGATCCCTTGAATAGCATATTTTTGAGTGATCATCTCGGATTAAAAAGCCTTTCTTATTGAATGTAATCTAAATTGTAGTATAGTTGTTGGTCTGGAATTGCTTGATAATGCATAACAAGTGGCATTAGGATTCAATTTGCATATGCTGACCCTTTTCCCATCCAAAAATGGGATTTAATGGCTGCAAATTTCTATGGATAATGCTTCTGGAATTTGAAACGTTCTTTTTATCAGTTTTCTCCTGTTTAATTATAAAATAGAGAAGTTTCATCCAGATGACTGGATGCTGTAGTTTGAAGACATATTCATGAAGTCCATCCAACATGGAAAAGTTGAAACATAAACCACGGATTGCCTTTAACTATGAGCCTTCTACTACCGCTGGGTTTAGGAATCATTTTATAGCTTTTTTCTGAGTCTGTTGACAAACTTTTGATCATGTAGTCAATTAGATGTCCACAAAGGGCCTTTTGGTTCTTTGTGGTCCAATATAATTGATGATTCTTCTTACAGAGTGAAAATTGGCTGTATTCTTAAATTGTCTATTTCATTTTTAGAAAGATGTTATATTGCTTTGGAGATGTGGAGAGACTATGCTTAAATGTTAAATAATCTTAGTTACGATGGATGATACCAAAGGTTCTTCCTACATAAAGGCCATGCTGTATTAATAGATGGAGGAATGCACCTTTGACCATTTCGAGTGCTCCATTGAATCTCAAGCAATAAAAATCAAGTCAATAGGCAAATATGGCAATGGAAGCATAATCTATAATGCAAAATGCCGTGTTCTTCAAATGGTAGTTGTTTCTTGAAGGACGCATATAAATGTATGAATCGCCATCTTGAAAAGTTAGCCTAGGTTAGCTAGGACTATAAGAGGTATTCATAGAAACAAAAATTTCATATCTGAAATTGTATAAAATTTGCTTGTGAAATGAAAGGAAACATAAATGATTGTAAGTTTCTAACCTAAGCTTCTTCACATGGCGTAGGCATTGCACTCATTATCTTATTAGCTTAGTCGAGAAGGTTAGAATTATAGCTAATATCCCTGAGACAGTAGAAAGTAATTCCGGTAAAAGAGACATATTTATAGACTGAGAGGAATTCTGGACTTATAAGAATTGACTCCTAATTCTTTATTGATTCTAAATAGAAAAAAACATGATACTAATAAAAATTTTGACAATAAGGAATACTATTTTTTTCTTCCTTAAAAGGAAACAAAAATCTTACATTTTCAAATTGTAATAGCATGAAAATTATTTCTCTAGGTTTTTCTCAATTAAGGTCTTTGATATTGGTAAAGGGTGGCTGGAGAAGTTGAACAACTTTTGTTAATTGAATTTCAACCTTTAAATTCGTTATCGACTGTGGCATTTCTTTAGGAATTTCGCAATTGAAAAATTTCCCTTTGACTAAAGAACTTTGAATTTATGCAAGTATTGTCTTTTTTTCTTCTTGAAATGTTCTTTTGTGTCTAAAAGTATCAAATGAAGGATTTCGTTCTTAGAAATTGTTCTTTAATTGTTCATGGTTGTGTAATTAGCAGTTTTTTGGTGTAACTAGAAATTAAAAAGAATAAAAAAGAATTGATCATTTGGCTGAATTATATATTTTTATTTATCTACATTGGAATATTTGCACAACATAAACAATCTGTTCTAAGAAAGACAACTATACAATATTCAAATATATTAATTCCTATTTAGAACAATTTAGGAACTAAATAATATAGAGTATATTTTGCAGCTGTATGCTAATATGTTATTATTTCGGAACAAAAAATATAGAGTATATTCTACAATTTTACACTAACTCTTCCCTTCGAGTTGGTGCATAGATATATACATACCTAATTTGGATAGTATTTTATAGAATGGACCACTAGGGACAACATGAGTGATCACAGTAGCTAGTTTGTCTACCTTTTAATGTAAGGAATTTTCATCTTTCCAGAGTCTAGGCTATCTTTAATATAGTTCCTGTTTAGTTAAACATGTCTAGTCCAATCGTACACCATTAGATTATTTGCCACTTTAGTAGTTGTTGTGTTGTCATAGAAGAGAGTCATAGATTGTTCTGAACCAACCCCAAGTTCTTCAACTAAGTGAGCTCCAACATTGCATGATGAAAGGTTTAGAATTTAATTTCTGCACTAGACAATGACACCACATTTTGCTTCTTCCTTCTACAAGATACCATGTTGCCCCTAACAAATGATACATAATTTGATGAGAAATTCCTATCCAATCTAGATCTATAAAAATTTGGATCTTTATAACCCACAATGTCCAATTGACCATGTTTGGTGAACATAACACCTTTGTCGAGGGAAGACTTGAGATAAGCTACATATGACTCACAACACCCATGTGTTGGTCATTTGGATTGTGCATAAATTGACTCAATACTAATTGCATAAGATTAGTTAGCTCTAGTATGAGTAAGATAAATCAAATTTTCCCATCGGACTCTAATATGGCTCTTAGTTTGCTGGAATTTAATCAAGATAAATACTTGAACCATGATTCATCTCAATGGCTGTATCAATAAGTTGACAGGTAGAGTCCTTAATATTAGACAAAGAGATCTAAAACATACTTCGGTTGAGAAAGGAAGAGACTATGCTTAGATTGAGATGCTCTAAAGCCCAACAAATATTTTAGAGCTCTCAAGTTCTTCATTTTAGAGAAGTAGCTATAAAGCTTCTCTATTTTACTAAGGTTACTCTTTGTGACTCTCATCTCATCTACACAGGCAATAAGCAAGAAAATATCACCTCCATCTCCCTTATAAATAGAGTGTAATCTATGAGAGCTTAATTTCATACCAAACTATGCCTTTGGCGATTGTTTCAATCCATACTGAGCCTTCTTTAAGTTGCATACTTCACCTCCTTTTGATGGAAACCATGGAGGGGAATCCATATACACCTCTTCTAAAGAATCACCATATAAAAAAGCATTATTCACATCAAATTGCCTTAATGGCCAATCTATATTGATTGCATGAGATAAAATAACTCTTATTAATATTCATTTTAGCCACGGGAGTAAAGGTCTCTTGATGATCTATTCCATAAGTTTGGTTGTAGCTTTTGACATCGAGTCTAGCTTTGTAGTCAGTTGTCTCATTTGACTTGTACTTCACATAAAAATACCCACTTGCACCCTACTACCTTCTTATCCCTAGGAAGCTCGTCCATCTCCCAAGTAGAATTTTTATGGAAAGCTTTCATTTCTTCTATCATATCTAATTTCCATTTTGTATTACAAGGGCTTCCATAAAATTACTAAGAAGTGATATAGAGGATGACTGAAGGGCAAATGTAAGATTAGTCTTAGATAAATGATGATACGACACAATCAATGTTACGTTAGACAATAATAAAAAGGACAATTTTGGGAAACCAAATCTACTAGGTCCTTTTTGTTCACGAAGAGGACATCTCCTAACTTGATGTTCATGCTCCAAATTCAGGATAGGAGTTTCCATAATCAAAGAGGGTAAAGAAGAATATATCTCAAGATTTGTCTTGGAAGAGTCATCCAATGGCATGATAGTGTCATTGAGAGGAGTGTTGGAGCTTGGAGGGGGGTATAACGATAACATCCTTGTTCTTCCTCATAATGCCATAGAAGAATTTTGTCTTTATTGTCTCCTTGTCATTTGGAAAACATAGATTCAAATTGTAACTCCCTTATATCCTCCAATTAGTAGAGACCTCTCTTCTTACAATGTTGTCACATGTAAGAGAAGGGAAGAGAAAAAAGGTGATGAAATTGATACTAAGCTATGGTGAATCAGTTAATCAGGAAAATGAATGTTGCTAAAGAAAAGTGCTGAGCTGTGAATGAAGACAAAAGTACTAACCACCTAGTGGTAGAGAAAATTCTTATTCAAGAGAATGATTGGTTTAGTTAAATTGCACCATGGCTGGCTACTATAATATATCATATAGCTAGCAACTATAATATATCATTCTGTTATTATGAATAATGATTATGCAATATATGATAATTTCCTCAAATTTCTCTCTTTGCTTCTTTCTTCTACTATCCCACTTTTCTTATAAGAAATAACTCTTGAAGCCACCCCTAAGGCATATCAGTTTAACTCAAATAACTGCTCCATCAACTCGACAAATAATCCAATACCCAAAGCCACCTCCAACATTGGAAATGCTCCAATTTTGAATCTGAAACCCTTAAACACCTTCTCCCCAAAAATCCTAATCATATCTAGCCAAAAGCGTGATAATTACTCACCCACATTTAAAAAAGGATTCAGACTCTTGCTTTCATTTTGGGGATTGTTTTTTCCTTGGGCACTGACGCCAACCTAAAACAATCATAACATTATTTGAGCAAGAAGTTGAAGACGAGGAAGATGAAGATGAATTGCAAGCTATTAACAATGAAGAAGTGGGAACTGCTATGTGAGGAGTGTTGTTTGGCAGCTTGATACTATAGATCTTCATGATAACTCCAATTAAGATAACATAATCGTATTGTTGGCTACCTGTACCATGTAAATGAAGTAGACCATCTTCTTGAGTTTGAGCATTATGGGTTGTAGGTTTATTATTGTTGGATTGATTATTTCTTAGTGGCCGATTATGCAAACCCCAACAATTTTCTCGAGTATGTCCACTTTGGTCACGGTAGGTGCGTTGTGATTTTCTTCCTTTCCCATCTTGAAAACTTCCATGTTTAGTTTGTACATTCTCCAATGCAAACTTGTTAAAATTTGATCTTGTTAAAATGCAGACTTCCGTGGCAATGCCTCATAGCACTCATAAGTATTTTGGCTCACATCTTTAAGAAGATGGAAGTTGTGAAGAAGATGATAGCAATAAGATCAAAACAAGGTGGATGAAGTGGAGGAGTGCCACAAGAGTTCTATGTGACTAGAAGATGTCAGTTAAATTGAAGGGTAGATTTTACCGCACTACAATACGGCCTACTATGATGTATTGTAGTGAGTTTTGGGATTGAAAGGACAACACATGAGTATGTTGCATGTTGCTAAAATGAGAATGCTGATAGGGATGTGTGGACATACTAAAATAGATAGAATCCGTAATGAGTGCATTAGAGAAAAATGTGAGGGTAGCTCCTACTAAAGATAAAATAAGTGAACAAAGATTGAGGTGGTTTGATCATATAAAATAAATAGTGATATGCTTATCAGAAAGACTGAATTAATTAAGATAGATATAGCCAAGAAAGGCAGGGGTGGACCTAAATAGGGGTGTACTCGACTGGGTTGGGCTGGGTTTACCCCTAGCCCGTGGTCCAACCCAAGTACACCTCAAGTGTAGCTCTTCAACCCATAGCCTGATCCTAAGTTAGGCCAAGTTGGGCCATCCCGGGTTGGTCGGGCTAGTCGAGCCAACGTAGGAGGCGTCGCCTCCTGCAAAGTTTTCTGTGTATGTATAATATATTATATGTAAGAAAAAGGAAATGTTGTCGGAGAGATCACAAAGTTGCAGGAGGGGGACTTGCAACTTTTTTTTTAATTATATATAATATATTATAAAAATAAATATACGTATAATAAGATATAGAATATAATATAATATTGGACCGAGTTGGGTTTTCTTGGGCCAAAAATCCAAGCGAAATGCACTTGGGCTTCACTTTATAACCCAAAGCCCAGCCTGCATTCCCTTTAATCTGGCCCAGCCCGGTTGGGTCGGGCTGGGTGATCCAGGTTGACGGGTTGGATGAATAGCCGTAGACCTAAACTAACATGTATAAGAGTGGTTTAGAATAGTTTTATGATTTTACATCTATTCGAAGATATGACCCATAATAGCTCTGAATAGAAAAAAACAATCCATATAGCTGAATCCAATTAGTCTAAGATTAATGCTTTGTTGTGTTAAGTTGCGTAAAGAACGAGTCCTATCAAAGCCAAAACAGTAATAAGTTTGTCTCTTTGTTTTGGCAGCAATATTTTCAGATAATGTCATGAGTGAGTGAAAGTCATTCCCAAGTGTTTCAACTTGTCCCCAATACCTTGCTATATATTGTTGATTTTGTTGAAGGTGGACAAGATTGGATACAACATTATATATTCTTTACACATCATTCGTATATAGGGTTTTAGCCTTCGTTCAAACTTTATAGCATGTTTTCTATGACTGAAATAAAGTGAGAGGCTTTGGGTATAGTGAATGCCATAAAAGATTACATAATTGAGTATCAAACTTAAGCCAAGCAGTGCTATCTTTTTCATCAATATCAGAATCATTTTTCTCTAAATGGTCTTCATACCCTTGTCCCATAAACTATAGTTCATTCGAAGCAGCCCATGATACATAATTCCTATTACCCTCAAGTTTAATAGTAGTAATGGCAGGAATGTAATGAATAGAACTTTAGAACTTAAGCTTTCTGCAATTTTAGCCATCATAAGAGGAAGATACACAGCAAAAAAAATCTGTGCCCAGAGATTAGAAGAAGAAATCAACAAGCTTTGAGAAGATTGTAGTGGGACTTTATGCTGGAAACATGTTGGATATGCAGTGGAATGGTTGGGTGAGGTTGGAATTACACCAGAAAGAAGATTGCGATGCCGGAAAGAGCATTGGAGGGACCGTCATTGGATTACGCACCCCCACGTGCTGACGCGTGAAAAACCTTGTCAGTGATATGGGTGGTGCATGAGTTTCGGTGCAACTTTTCTGACAACAAGATTCTGGTGATGAGCTGAACTTGAAGCTGCGCTTCTCCTGAGAGGGACAATGAGGGATGTGGTTGACTTGGTGGTGATCTGAGGAATAGTGGCTGGGGAGATATGAAAGACCGAAAAAAAAAATAAAAGGGAGAAGTACAGATCTGGACTTACAACCCAAGCTATGATACCATATTAACAAGGAAGGACTAGGAAGAAATAGAATTGAGAGCAGAATTTTTGGTTTATTATTTTCTGAATTTATATTCCTCACTATGCAGGGTTTATATAAAATTTCTAAACCTAGATTAGGAACTCTCTCTTATATCCCATAATTATAGCCTTCGATCAAATCCCTAATGTTGCTATATCTTTAAAACTTAGTTTTAGTTATAAACCACCATGGATAGCCATGCTTCTTTTAGCAAATATCTACCATATGCTTGGTGTCGTTGCAGTGATTGCAAAAGAGTGTTGGCCATGTACTGTTCTTCTGGTAGCCATTGCTGAGGCCTCAAGATGATATTCTAACTCAATAGTGGCCTGCCCTTGTGCCTCTTGATGGACCTTTGAATATGCTTCGTTTAGACTTGGTATAGGAGAAGTAGCCAAAGCTCGAGTACTCACTTGATCCAGATTATGATCAAGTCTTGTAAGGAACACATAAAAACGATTCCTGTCAGTACGTTTCCTTGGTTCTCTATATTAGTTGGGCATCCCATATCATTCAGCCTACGATAATTAAGTTCCAAGAATATAGAATTCAGTTTGTTGTACTGCAAGAGAATGACATCCTTGTCTTGATTGGAGTGATATGTTCATTAGCTATCTAAGAGGAATTTGCGACATCAATATAACTTTTCTGGACTGCATTCCAAACTTCAGCCGTTTCATACTGCGCCAAAATGTGCCATCAGCTTCTTGGTCATGGAATTGATGAGCAGGGACTTGACCAGTGTCTCTTCAGTCTTTGATTCATCATAGGTTGGATTGGTGTATGCAGTTGCAGCCTTCCTTCCAGTAATATATCCCTTCTTCCTTCTGCTAGCAATGTGCATTTCCATGATTTGAGGCCAAACGTGATAATTAATACCATCCGACTTAACGGAATTTTTTCGAAAGGAAGTCTCATGAACATTCATCATAGATGGCTTCTTGCTGTCTGGAATAATTAGTTCCCTTAGTCATTATGTAGATGAAGAGATGAAAGAAGAGGAATGAAGCGGCTAAGTTCTGGCCAAGAAAAGAGTGAAAAGAAACACAGTAGCTGTGGCTAGGGTTTCAGCCGAGGAGAGACAACTGCGGCAGCTAAGGTTTCAGCCAAGGAAAGATAGAAACAGCAGCATTGTTGATCTTTTCTCTTTGTTTTGGTACCAAATTGATAATTTGGCTGAATTATGTATTTCTATTCATCTGCATTAGGAACATAATAATATATTCCTATTTAGGAACAAAATAATATATTCTACTGCTGTATGCTAAATAAAAGGATGGAGTAGATGTGTAGACCTATATTGGCAGTTCTGCATCTAATTGATGGGGACAGAATGGTGATGGTCTTGGAGATAGTTAAAGAGTTGGCAGAATGAACTATGAATTGGTGATTTGTGCTGATATCTTTGATGATAAGATCTGTAAGAGTAATGTAATTTGTACTATTGTTTAAGTAGTGATAGTGGAGCCCAGGCAATGTGGTGGTAGTGTGCTTTTTTATGGTTACAGTGTACTTCATTGGTTGTGATAGTATCCAGGGATGCGGAGTGGGGTTGAAGCCATGAATTTTTTTTTCCGCACATGATATATGGATGACACAGACAACATTTTTATGCTACTCGTTTTAGTGTCTTTATAGTTCGCATTCATCTCTTTTTTTTTTCTTATTTGAATTTTTAGGCTATGATGCAACATCTAGAATGAAATGCTATGTTGTTTGTTAGCATGCAATTGAGGTTGTCTTGTGGGAGAGGTATTGTATTTTTGTACAACTAAATGTTCGAAATACCATTTATGAGTCATGAGATTAAAGTGAAGGCTATCCTTCTCGGCTTATTTGAATGCTTGGATTGTTGTCATGTTGAATTTAAAAAGTCCTATCAACGCTTTTTAATTTGGCACTTCTATTTATCGTTATTTCTATTTATTTTGTGATTCTTTCAGGGATATAATACCAGGCTTCTAAAATATTTATTTTGTTGGTTGGACAGAGTGTTGCTTATGACAGGTCAAGTGCTCCGAAAGAGTGTAGGGTGTCTGGGTGGCTGCAAGGGCATAATACTGATTTAGCAATTGATACTGAGAAAATGTTTCTTTTAGCCGAGTTTACTTATGATCTTGAGAAGAGCAATGCTCAGACCTTCCCTCTTTTGGATTCAGCAACCACTGGCATTGTTGACACTGTCAGGCTGGACTTCAAATCCAACCATGGTAGCTCTTCCCACACTTGCATTTATCGCTTGAGGGTGCATGGTTATGAACCTGACTGTGTATCAATGATGACAATGGAGTCTTAAGACACTGATTTTGACTTTGTGCTTGATATGTTGATCGTAGACTTTGTTATATAATTTTGATCCACTGGATATAGATTTATTTGCTTGAACTTGCTGCTTGACCGTTTTCCGTTTGTGTTGTTTAGTTAGTCATCTGTAGGATTGGCCTGAATGGTCTTCGTATTTTCTTTGCCAATTGTGTATTTCTAGAAAAGATGCTGTCTTCTGTTGCAGTCTCTTTGATGGTCTGAATATGTAAAAGGAATTGGAGTTTAACTGAACTTTTCAAATTTTTATATTTCTATTAACTTCTATTTTTACGTGTGTAAAGTAATTAGTGTTCAACTGAAAATTTCAATTTTTTTATGATTATGTTATATTTTTTAATATTTTTGTCTGAAAGTAATTGGAGTCCAATGTATAAGATATTATTTTTATTTTTGTATTATTTTTGTCCTAAATAATTTCTTTTGTATTTTTACACAATTTAAGAGTACAATGAATCTTTGATGATATAAATAAATTTATTGTTTTTTCTTTTTCATTTTGTTAATGCATTTATCTATTTTAAAAGAAGTGTTTGTTTTGAGAATGTAGAATTTATAATAAATTTTAAGTTAATTATTAATAAGGGGAAAAAGAAAAAGAAAATAACAAAATAGTAATACTATTAGTAGATAAAAAAAGTGATGTTTTGTTTGACACATCTGAAAAGGAAAATAGCGAATCTTTTTAGGATAAAAGTAATACATCTCTATATTGCAATTTAAAAGTTATTATAATATTAACTGAAACGGAAAATATTTATGTTAGTCTGATATTCTACATTTATTTGTGCTTTCCTTCTATTTAAATGTTCTATGAGTTATTTTAAATGTTCTTAAGAGTTATTTGAAGTATTGGCATGATTCTTAGAATATCATTGTCTATTTTCAAAGGATATGTTAGAATTATAAAAATTGACAAATTTAAGGTACTTCAGGCCAATTTTTTTTTAAAAAAAATTATTACTTTTTTATTAAATTTAAATATTATTTTTTCATTATTTTGAAAGTTTATAAAAAATACATGTTAATTTATATAAATTTAAATTAAAATCTATTGAAAACTATAATATGTACAAAAAGTATAAAATGATTTTATATTTATATAAACTTAATATTGAGAGTTACAGGTGATGACAATTTTTGTAAATAATTTTTAAGTTTAAATTATTATATATCTTTTAAGTTGTTTGAAATTATTTCGAGTTAATTAGAATTCTTTGCATTTATTTTTTGTTTTTAAATTTTAAAACTTAATTTAAAATCCTAAAAATTAACTATTTTAAATTATGCTGAAGTTTTTACAATAAAATTTTATTTTGGAGCTTTCTGAATAAATGTATATTCAACAAAGGGTTTTCTATTTTCTTTTTTAATATTGAACTATTTTTTTCAATATTGAAAACACATGAAAATCTTGAGAACTTTCAAACAACTTTCCAATATTAATTTGTGATTTAAAATATTCATATTTAAATTATCAAGGTATCATGATTTCAAAACTAAATGTAGTCTCTTTGTGGGAAGGCTAACTCCCAAGAGGTAACTTCTTTGATGAATATAGTATCTTTATATCGTAATACATTTGGATTGCTCATCAATTTACAGAAGTTTAGTGTATCCTTTAGTAAGAACCAGAGTTTATTTGGAATCAGCTGGAGGTCAAAGAAATGAAAATGAGTGAAAAATATTTGAGCGTTTCGTATTGCTACAGGGAGCTCGAAAATTAATGCTCTAAATTTTCTTAAGGTAAGATGCAATCATGGAAACATAAATTTTATGTTTTTCTAGTAGGGAAACTCTTATTAAAGCAATATTAATAGTAATATCCTCCCACATAATGTCTTGTTTTCTACTGTCTAAATCTTTCTGTCAAAATTGAACAACTCTTATCTAAATTTTGGTGGAATCAATTTAATAAGGAAAAAGCTAGTATGGAGAAGATGGGAGAGACTGGCAATGATTCAAAAGGGGGTTGGGGTTCAAACAATTTGAAAATTTTAATATCTCCCCATTAGCCAAACAATGTTTGAAGCTGGTTGTTGGATCTAATTGTGTTTGGGGACAGATGCTAAAATCAACTTATTTTCAGGCTTTTAAAGTCACCTCTCCTAAACCACAAAACTCGAATTTGAGTAAAGTTTCAGAATTGATTAACAATGGAAGATGTTGGAGTAGATCTCTTATTTCTTCACTTTTTTTTCCTGATGCAGAAACATGAGCTATCCAGTCAATCTCCATTGGCTCGTGTGATGTCTCTAATCAATTGATTTGACATTTTGATAAAAGAAGTAAAATATCAGCTAAGGCAGTTTCCATTTCCAGTGTCATTCTGTTTTTTCACCTCCGTAGCCTAAGTGCTCTAATACCAGTTCATATACATGGAAGAACATCTGAAACTTAAATATGTAGCTCAAGATTAAATGTTTCTTATGAAAATTATGCACCAATTTTGGATAATCTTTTTAAAAGAAAGCTAAGTAATTCCAATATTTTCCTCTTTGTTCCCTGAAAGTAGAAACAATTATGCATTATCTTTTCAAATGTGAGCATACTCGAGCTACATAGTTTTATTCTAATGTGGGTTTATAGCCTTTATCCCTGCATTCCTCTACTTTTATTTATTGGTGGACAAGAATTTTAAAAATTTATAATGCGTTGGATAAAGATTCTTGGCTTTCTAGTTTTGGTTACTTATATTGGTAACTCTAGAAAGCAAGAACAGCTTCTGGTTCGAAGGAATCTCCGCTCAACCTAAGGATACAATGGATAGAACATGTTTTTCCTTCTCTAATTTTGTTGATGCTAACGACGCACAAGTCTTTCATCCTGCAAGCTCAAGGACAATGGTTGATCAACGACATTTTGTTTCTTCCCCATATAGATGGCTGCCTCTTCTAGGAGGATGGTTCGAAATTAATTCTGATGCTTCTTACTCTCACTCAAAAAGACTTAACGGTGTTATAATGATTATTAAAACACATGAAGGGAAGCTCTTTGATGGCTTGGCTTGCTTAATAGATTTGTTTTTTGCCACTGAAAATGAAGCTCAAGCCTTATGGAACGCGGTCCAAAAAGCTCTTGCTTTGAAATTAAACTCTTGCTGCTTTGAATCTGATTGTCTAATGATAATCGATGCCATCAGTGATATAGATTCATGCCCTTGAAAGATGGAAGTCGTCTTAAACATCGAAAAGGAAGCAAGAAGTTTAGCTTTTGTTCTATATTCCTAGAAGGTGTAATAAAAATATAAATGAAGTTTCTTATGTCTTTTGAAAAAAAAAATATTCAAAATTAAATGCGGACTGCTATACAGTCGCATATAAAATATCCAGCTAGGGGCGGAACTACAAGAGGTGCTGGTTCTCATTGTCTTATTATTATTATTTTTTAATGTTATGAAGGAAATTATTCATTTTTATTAAAAATATAAATTTATATTTATTTTTCTTATTACAATTTCATTTTAATATGAAATGTATTTATTAAATATTTTTAATGAGTAATATTAAATATGGACATAATGGAAATTTATCACAATAATTTTTTTTATTAAAAAAAATAGTGAATGAGTTATAATTTTGAATGAATAAAAAAGAAAAAAAATGTATTTTTTCAATTTAAAATAAAAGGAGTAAAAATTTAAATTCGTAATCTAATTAATAACTCTGAAATAAATATCAATTAATAATATTGTTACTGGTTTTAAATTGCTTATCCTACCAAAATTGGTATTCATCAATAATAACTTGATTTATTTTAATTAGTGTATATGGTTTTAGTTTGATAAAAAAATCAACTACAACTAATTTTTAAAATTTATAATTATAACTTTGGAATGAAAAGGATATAATTTATAACTTTCCAATAAAAGCTAGTTTTTGCTAAAAAAAATAGAATTTAAAATAATTAAGCAAATATTACTATTAATTAAAAATATATATGCATATCTATATTGTATATATAAAAGCTAAGGAATTTCCTTAATTCCCATGAAGCCTTGTAATTATTATTATTATTATTTGTTTAATAGTCAATCCTAATTTTTTTATCCAATTCTATCTGAATTTCTTTGCAAATATTAGTATAAGAATCTAGATTTATAATAATTATAATAATAATTATGATAATAATAAATACTAGTAATAAATGAATTCAAAAATTATTTACATAACTTATAGCAATTAAAAATAAAAATTAGTTATTGCACTATATAATATTAAAAAATTATTTTTATTCAATTTTATCTTAAATTTACTGACAATAAATTTATATGTTAAATATAAATTTTTTTTCCTTTAGAAATTTGACCCCCTTAATTAGATTTTAGTTCCGCCATTGCATCCAGCATGACCCTGATCCAAGATATATAATTCTAATAAATTGGTTTATTTGTGTCATTTTTATGTAATTTACATCCAAGTTACAAGCTACTCAATAATCATTGGGCATTTATAATATAAAATATGTTTCTCAAATGACTATTTACTAATAAAAAAAATAATATGCATGTATGTATGTATATACTCTATTGCAATAATTTTGAAAACTATAAATTATTATTTTTCATAAATATTGGTGCAAAAAATATAAGTTCTCATTCCATTAGCTTCACTAAAAAATTATTTCTCAAATTTTTTTAAGTTCTCATTCCATTAGCTCCATTAAATTACAATACATTAGCAGGTTTATAGCAAAGCTTACTAAAATCTGTGAGCCTATCTTCAAGTTGCTTAAAAAGAATCAGCCGGTCCTATGGAATGAAGAGTGCCAAAGGGCATTTGAACGAATAAAGGAGTATCTACAAAATCCACCTGTTTTGAAACCACCTAAATCCAATAAACCCTTGTTACTATACTTAGTAATAGAAGAAGAGTCAGTAGGAGCCATGCTAGCCCAAGCAGATGAGTCAGGGATTGAGCACGCAGTCTACTATTTGAGTAGAAAGCTCCTACCTTATGAAATTAAGTATAGTATCATTGAAAAGACCTGTATAGCTGTGGTTTGTTCTTCTAAGAAGTTGCGACATTACTTTTAATCTTATAGTGTGCAAGCAATTTTCAAGTTGAATCCAATAAAATGTTTAAGGGAGACACCCTCTTTGATTGGGAAGTATGGACGTTGGTTGATAATATTGGAAGAATTTGAGATTGAGTATGTAACCAGGAAAACAATCAAAGGTAGAGCAGTGACAGAATTCCTAGCCCAACAACCATTACCAGAAAGTGAAGAGCTAGTCCTGGAATTTTTGGATGAACATTTAGAGGCCATTGAAGTACAAGGATGAAAAATGTATTTTGACGGAGCAGTGAATAGGAAAGAAGCAGGTTTGGGAGTCATACTAGAATTGCCCGAAGGGGAACTTATCCCTCTAGACAAAAAATTAAAATTCAGGGCAACCAATAATATGGTGGAGTACGAAGCATGTATCTTTAGTTTGGAAACCCTAATGATTATGAAGGTAGATAAGGTGGAAGTTTTTGGCGATTCATTGCTAGTAGTATCCCAAGTAAATGGAGAGTGAGAGTTGAAAGAAGAAAAATTAAAACCATACCACCATTACTTGACCACGATGAAGAAGAACTTTAAGGAGTGCAGGTTTATACACCTTCCAAGAGAAGAAAACCATATGGCTAATGCCCTAGTGTAGACTCTTAATTTTTGACCCAGTCCGGTCCAATATATTTTAATTAGTCCAAAATAATTTTTGTGTTGTCCAATATATTTTAATTAGTCCAAAATAATTTTTGTAATCTTAACCGCAGATTGTTTCTGCTGGCGAAATGGCCCGTAGGCCAATTCGCCCCCCGCTGCCGCAGCTCGCTAGCGCATTTTTTTCGCAGCAGTTTTTTCCGCTAGCGCAATTTTTCCGCAGCAGTTTTTTTTTTGCCAGCGAAATTTTTTTGAAATCTAATACAATTAGATTTCGGTTTCCTTTTCTTAATGAATGTTATATTCCGTGAATAACTAAGATTAATCAAAAAATTTTCTATAAATAAGACCAAAAACAACACAAAAAGTGGGGGAGAAATTGATCGGATTTTGGAGAAAAATTGAGACCGAAACTGAGTAGGAAAGGCTTTGAATCAATTTGATTTTTTTTTGAGAGAGTAAAAAACAATTCAATCCATCAAAGGCAGCAAAGCTTGTCTTTGTTTTTGTTCATCCAAGAAGAAAATTTTGGTGGAACCAACAAACGGAGGTATGCATCAATTGTCTAATTTCTTCACAGTAGCTTAAATCATCTAATTGTTTCTTTTAATTCAAAAACCCTAGAACCTTAATTCCCCTTTTCTAAAGTTTAAAAACCTTAATGCGTTGCTTTGTTTTCCAAAAACCTTAAAATTGTTGTTTTTGTTTCTTCAAAATCTCAAAACCCTAATTGGCCTTCTAATTCTTCAAAACCATAAATTGAATCTGTTTCTTTCCAAAAGCCCTAAAAAATATCCTTTTCTGCTTCTATAAACTTTAAATCATTTGGTTTATTTTCATAAAGTTTCATAAAATTATCAATTGGTTTTCAAATCCTAAAAACCTAATGCATTCTCCGAAACCCTAATTCTAAAATTCTAAAACTCTAATTCAACTCTAAAACCCAAAACAGTAAACCCTAACTCCCATAAAACCTTAAACAATAAAGTTTTCTAAACCCTAATCCTTTAAACCTTAAAACCCTATAAACATATTCAAACACAGTAAGCTTAAAAACACAATCCAGTGACCGCAAATCATAAATCCAATGTTTTAAAATATCCCAATCCTAATTTCATGATTTTATCACTCAAACACTAATTTGGTTAATTAAAGAACTTTATCAACCTCTTAAATTATAAAACTTTAATTCATGTCAATTCCTTAAAGTTCACAGTAGCTAAGAATTACAATTCCTAAACCTATAAATTCCAAACCCCTAAACATATTAAATAAAGAAACTTAAAAAATAGAAACAGTAACCCTAATTTGAATCTTTATTTGCCTTATTCAATTCATATTTGATTATGCTTTGATTTATTTTATATGTTTTAATTTATTTAAGTTCAATGCTTGGTTTATTTAATTTATCGTCGATGGATGTTTAATTTCTATTGATGTTTAATACCTTTGATGAATGATTTATTTATGATGAAGAGTTATTTACCTTTATCGATTTATTTAGATTTCCAAATGTTGTAAGAGTATGTTTCCACTCGGTGGGTACCTCATTAGTTAAATATCATGTAATTTAAATTGCTTTTCTATTTTTAGAACCAATGTAAAGGACATGTTTCTACCTTTCGGTGGGCGTCCTATCTAGGCATGGGATGTAAGGACATGTTTCCATCCTCGGATGGGTGTCCATTTATTTGTTTTGTTTAGACATTGTTTTGATTTTCAATATATCGATGCTTTATTTTAATTATTGTGTATAATATGGATAATATTGTTATATTTAAGAATTTTATAATATTAAGACCTGTAAAGGAGGCTGGTTCCAATGAGCCTGGCGTTGTGGGTGTAACACTCCTATACTCCGTATATGTACACAGCATGCTATTACGATCGTAATATACGTATACTGAATATAGAAATGCCACAGTTTACTAAACACCCAAATCATCTCTTTTTAAAAACATGAACAAATTTAAAACATTTAAGTTAAATTATAAAACACAAAAGATAAAATGTTTATTCAAAACGCAACGGAAAATATAACAAATATTTTCAAATACATTTACATCAAGACTCGAGTTTTACAAAACATAAAATATATACATGTTTGGCAGTATGTCCTTGATCTTTAAGCTCCACTATCAACACTTCAAAATCTAGACTCTACTCGGCCTAGAGGAACTCTCCGGTTCTTCCCTGTCACCTGCGCGATGAACCACAATCGCGCTAAGCCCACGGCTTAGTGGTACAAGCTAGAATAATATTATGCTTCAATGCAATGTCAATGTCACATAATCAAGTTTCATATTAAAACAAAGACAAATATGTATCTCATTATTCAATTATTCCACCATTCAAGAAGCACATTTAAACAAACACAAGCATGGGCCCAAAAAGAATCTAATATGTTATTCAAAGTTCAGAGTTACTGCTTTGGTCCATAATCACAATCATCAAGCCCATAGGCGATACATATATATCTCTATCCATAGATAGTGTAACAAACCCAGTCTCTTGGACCTCAACTCTGCTAAACTCGAGGAGATCCTCAACCCGGCAAGACTGTTACTGTTTTTGAGGCTTACGACCCAGTCTTTTCACCCCAAAAACATCATATTTCACATTATTCAACTGGAATCGGCTTACGACCAGGTCTTTTCACCTATCCAGTTATTCATAGGCATGCTGCCAAACCCAGAACTCTAAAACTTGAATAACACATTAGGCACACAATTATTTCATTTATCTCTTTTCATTTCATTCCCAATATCAAATAGGCAACTATGCCTCCATTATATTTTATTTGCATTATCATAGCCAACGACCATGGCCTCATATCTCATTAGTAGAGTATACATGATTATTTACATTGAATCTCATCATCTAGGAAAACATGTCTCAATTATGTCATTTACATCATTATAACCAACAACATTGAATTCACATCTCATTATATCTCAATTCACATTATACCAATCATAACATTCATCAAATGTATTAACAATGTAATCAATTACTTAACATATATACAATCAAATATGTTAATTATCAAAATCATGTAAATGCATACAACCATGTAGTTTGTACTTACCTTAAAAACAACTCACACCAATCTACAACCTTCTTCTTCCAAGAATTCTCAACACTTAGGTTAGGGCAATTCAACTTCTTTACCACCTAAACCAAAGATAACCATACACACTCACTTAGAGATACATATAAGATAATAAAGCTAAGAACCAACTAGGGCAAACTCCAAACATGACACGGTCACCAACACGGACGTGTCCTTGACTGTGCCCTAACTCCACAACACAGAAGCTTTGACACGCGCAGATCCACGGGCGTGTCACTGAACGTGTAGTACATTCTGTCTCACAGAAACATTGACACGTCCAACAACACGGGCGTGTTCATGGCCGTGTCAAACCTTCACCAACACAGTAGCTATGACAGCCTCAGTGACATGGGCGTGTCACTGGACGTGTAAATGCTACTGCAACACAGAACCATTGACACGCCCAAAGACTTGGCCGTGCTCATGGGCGTGTCAGGCCAAAAATACAGATTCCGGCAACATCAACACTTCATCCAACAAACCACTTACTTCCACCATTTCCCACTTCAAACCAACTTAGCTAAACACACCCAAAACCATAACAAACTTGCAATAACACCAAAACAACTCAAAACATACATCAAACACAAATCATAATCATCACCACAAACCCAAAACACAACAACAACACTTTCTCTTCTAACAACTTACTCTTTCCTTCAATCCAACCCCAAAATCCAAAATCAATTGAACCAAACACTCTTAAACACACCACAATCAAACAAAACACATATCAACCCCAATCTCAACTCACAAACTCAAAGAAAATCAAAGAATCAAGTGGAAAACTTACCAAGGATGAAGAAACTCTTAAATGTCCAACTTGATCACTTAAATCTTCCTTCAATCTTGAGTTTGGATGATCAAATCTCTCTCTTGCTCTCTTGCTATGAAGTACCGGCCAAAACACAAGAAAAGGAAAGAAAAGAAAAGGAAAGCAAGTGAACCACGAAGAAAAAGAAGGAAAGAAGAAAACCAAGAAAGCAAAGTCAACCTTCTTCCTCAAAACCCTCTCCAACAAGCAAAATACAATAAAATATTTAAATATCTTCTTCCAATTCCACAAACTCAAATTTTAATTAATTAATTTAATCAATTCCAAATAATTACTTATCTTCTTTTGACCATCACATTTTGACTTGTATATGTTGTATATATTTCCATATATACAACATATACACTCTCTCTTTAATTCTTTTCTCTTTCCAATTTATCATATACCTTAAATCCAAATTCAACAATAATTACTTCAAAACTTCTAAGGCATATTTTGGGATATTACAATTCTCCCCCTCTAAAAAGAAATTTCATCCTCGAAATTACCTGATATCAAGTCTGAAACAGTTGAGGATACTGATCCCGCATCGCTTGCTCTCTCTCCCAAGTTGCCTCTTCTCTACCATGATTATTCCAAAGAACCTTCACCAGTGGCACTATCTTATTTCTTAACTCTTTCACTTCATTTGCCAAAATAGCAACTGGTTCTTCTTTAAATGTCAGATCCGGACTCACTTTAATAGATTCAACTGGTAAAACATGAGATGGGTCTGATATGTACCTCCTTAGCATAGAAACATGGAAGACATTATGAATTCTATCCAATTCAGGCGGCAAAGCAAGACGATAAGCAACTGGTCCAACTCTTTCTAATATCTCATATGGTCCAATAAAACGAGGACTCAGCTTCCCTCTTCGACCAAATCTTAAAATCTTTTTCCAAGGAGACACTTTCAAGAATACTTTATCTCCAATATTGAACTGTATGTCTCTCCTCTTCAAATCTGAATAAGATTTCTGTCGGTCTGAAGCTGCTTTCAACCGATCCCGAATTATCTTCACTTTCTCTTCCGTCTCTTTAACCAAATCAGGACCAATCAATTTGCCTTCTCCAAGCTCATTCCAACATAAAGGCGTCCTACATCTTCTACCATATAATGCCTCAAATGGTGCCATTCCAATACTGGATTGATGACTGTTGTTGTAAGCAAATTCCACAAGTGGAAAAAATCTGTCCCAACTTTCAGAGAAATCAATGACACAACTTCTTAACATATCCTCAATAATCTATATCACTCTCTCTGACTGCCCATCTGTCTGTGGATGAAAAGCAGTGCTAAAGTGCAATCGAGAACCCAATGCACTATGTAAACTCTTCCAAAACCTCGAAGTGAACCTAGGATCTCGATCAGACACTAAAGAAATTGGAACTCCATGCAACTTCACTATCTCACTGATATACAGCTCAGCCAACCTCTCAAGAGATTAATCCATCCTAACTGGAAGAAAGTGAGCTGTCTTTGTCAACTGATCAACAATCACCCAGATAGCATCATGCTTTTCTGAGTCAATGGCAAACCAGACACAAAATCCATTGTCACTCTCTCCCATTTCCATTCAGGCACTGTTAAAGGTTGAAGCAACCCTGTTGGAACTTGATGCTCAGCTTTCACCCTCTGACAAGTGAGACATTTGGATACAAACTCCGCTATGTCTCTTTTAATACCTGACCACCAATAATGCTGCTTCAAATCCTGATACATCTTTGTACTTCCAAGGTGCATAGCAAAAATCGACTGATGTGCTTCTTCCAAAATAATCTTTCTCAAACTAGCATCATCAGGAATACACAACCTATCTTTAAACCAAAGGCTACCATCATTTCTCACATAGAAATTTCTACTTTCCCCATTTTGGCAATCTGAAACCACCTTCTGAATTTTCTCATCAACCAATTGAGCCTCTCTAATATGATCCAATAATACCGGTCTCAACTGCAATTGAGCTAACAACGCACCATCATCACATGAATCAAAACTAGCATGCAACGCTTTCAACTCAACCAGCAGCGAGAGCGAATAAATAGTCAAACTTGCCAAAGACTTTCGACTCAAGGCATCAACAACAACATTTGCCTTACCAGGATGATAATCAATCAAATAGTCGTAGTCTTTTATCAACTCTAGCCATCGTGTCTGTCGAAGATTCAGCTCCTTCTGAACACCCAAATATTTCAAACTCCTATGATCCGTATAAATGAAACACTTCTCCCCATACAAGTAGTGTCGCCAAATCTTCAAAGCAAACACGATAGCTGCTAACTCCAAATCATGCGTCGGATAATTAAGTACATGCGGCTTCAACTGTTAAGAAGCATAAGCTACAACTTTACCCTCTTGCATCAAAACACATCCTAAACCATTATGTGAAGCATTACTGTAAATCACATATGGTTTATCTTCCACAGGTAAAGTAAGAATAGGCGCTTGAGTCAACATTTCTTTCAACTGCTCAAAACTAGCTTGACACTAATCTGTCCACACAAATCTAACTCCCTTTCGAAGCAATCTGGTGAGTGGAGTAGCTATCAAAGAAAAACCTTTCACAAAGCGTCGATAATAGCCTGCCAAACCCAGAAAACTTTTAATTTCAATCACTGACTTCGGTGGACTCCAATTTAAAATAGCTTCAACTTTACTTGGATCAACTCTTATACCATCTGCTGACACCACATGACCCAGAAAAGTCACTTGATCAAGCCAAAACTCACACTTTGACAGCTTAGCATACAATTGCTTCTCCCTCAAGGTCTGCAATACAATCCGCAAATGCTTGTCATGTTCCTCTTCATTACGCGAATACACCAAAATATCGTCAATGGAAACCACCACAAACTGATCTAAGTAGGGCCTAAACACCCTATTCATCAAATCCATGAAAGCTGCAGGTGCATTCGTCAACCCAAAAGGCATCACCAAAAACTCATAATGCCCATACCTTGTGCGGAAAGCTATCTTAGAAATATCTTCAGCTCCAACCCTCAACTGATGGTACCCTGATCTTAAGTCAATCTTGGAAAACACCGCTGCTCCCTTCAACTGATCAAAGAGATCATCAATTCTAGGCAAAGGATACTTATTCTTGATAGTCACTTTGTTCAATTGCCTATAATCAATACACAATCTCATAGTACCATCCTTCTTTTTCACAAACAAAACAGGAGCTCCCCATGGAGAAACACTAGGGCGAATAAATCCTTTATCCAACAACTCCTGCAACTGCACCTTCAACTCTCTCAACTCAGCAGGTGCCATTCGATAAGTTGTAATAGAGATGGGAGTGGTACCAGGCAACAAATCGATACCAAACTCAACCTCTCTCTCAGGGGGTAACCCTGGAAACTCCACAGGAAACACATCTGGAAATTCTGCAACTGTGGTTATACTATCAAGTTGAGAACCCACTACTCTAGTATCCACAACATGAGCAAGATAAGCATCACACCCTTTTCTAATCAACCTTCTAGCTGTTACAACTGATACAAACAAGGATGCAAGTTGTCTCTGCTCACCAGATACCATCACGCTTCTACCACTACTGGTTCTCACGGTAACACACTTCTTTTGACAATCTACCATAGCTCCATGCTTAGACAACCAATCCATGCCTAAGATCAAATCATATTCCTTAAAAGGCATTTCAATCAAATCACCAAGAAACTCCTCACCTTGAACCACAACTGCACTATTACGATGCACCTTACTCACCACAACACTATGTCCTAAAGGATTTGTCACTAAAACATCAAATCCTAAGGACTCTGAATGCAATTCAGACATAGGCAATATGGATGCACTTATGTATGAATGAGTAGATCCTGGATCAAACAAAGCAGGAACTGGAATATCAAATAAAGAAAATGTACCCGTTATAACTGCTGAAGCATCCGGCTGCCTCTGCATCACATACACTCTCTGAGAAGACCCAGCCTCATCTGGCCTACTGCCTCCGGAAGAAGATCCTCCTCTCTGACTAAACCCAGGTCTACCACCTCTACTGAAACCTCTGCCCCCTCGACCACCTCTGCTGACACTGGGTCAAGAAACTGCAGTATCAGTCTGTCTATCATCCTGCATCTCAGGGCACTCTCTAATGAAATGGTTAGGCGATCCACATCTAAAACACCCAGTTTATCCACCAATCTTCCAACAAACACCCCTATGAGTCCTACCACAATGAACACATACAGGTGGAGTAGACCTCTGAACCACTGGAATCGGAGCGCTAGCTACAGAAGCTGTAGGTCTCGGTCTTTGCCTCTGATATTGAACTGACCTACCAGATTGCCTCTGGATCCTACTAATTCTCAGCACAAAACTTCCTCGGCCTCTCTTTATAGATGAAGACCCTGCCTCAAACTGGGGTCTCCTAACTCTGGTCTCTTCCTCGGTAGCAGCTGCTGCAATACTCTGTGCTCTCTCAACACTTCTAGCTGCTGCAACTAGCTGAGAAAAATCCTGGTACCGAGAACCAGCAACAATGCACATAATAGAGGGCCTCAATCCCTCCTCAAATCTTCTGCACCGGTCTATCTCATCTGAAATAATCCCACCGGCATAGTGACTCAACCGGATAAACTCAATCTCATATTTTGTCACTGTCTGGTTGTCTTGCCTCAAATTCAGGAATTCCATCTTCTTAACATCTTTATACTCCCTCAGAGTATATTTCTGCTCGAACTCCCTCAGAAAATCCCCATAAGATAATGTAGGTGGATCATCCATGGCATGAGGAACCGTCTTCCACCAATCATAAGCATCCTTCTGCAATAAGGATCTGGCATAATCAAATTTTTCATCAGGAGTGGCTTGCAACTGGATAAATATCCTCTGCACTGTATCCAACCACTGCTCAGCTACTGCAGGATCTGTAGTGCCCAAGAAATCCTCAGCTCCATACTTTCTCAATTTATCATAGTGTCTCACCGGCACTTGTGGCTGTGGTGGCGGTGGTGGCTGTTGCACTGGAGTTCCCCTCAACAAATCTACCATATGCCTTAACCAACCTGGCGGTACCTCATCAACAGCTGATCTCCCTGGCACAGAAGCAGGGGCCTCACTAATTCTCTCAACTCTAGCCCCATCTCTACCCTCTTCAGGAGCTATACTCTCGGCACTACCTTCTACAGACTGACGTGACTGAGACGCCATCACTACCTTTATCTGCATAGATAGCAGAATACACCTCATTAAAGATCAAAGACTGCCAATACCAAAACATGTATCTTATTTAAAAACCAACTTTTAAAATCAAAATATTCTTTTTCTTACAGTTTACCTAGGTTGAGAATCTCAAACTTGGCTCTGATACCAAAATAATTGTAACACCCCTATACTCCGTATACATACACAGCATGCTATTACGATCGTAATATACGTATACTGAAAATAGAAATGCCACGGTTTACTAAACACCCAAATCATCTCTTTTTAAAAACATGAACAAATTTAAAACATTTAAGTTAAATTATAAAACACAAAAGATAAAATGTTTATTCAAAACGCAACGGAAAATATAAAAAATATTTTCAAATACATATACATCAAGACTCGAGTTTTACAAAACATAAAATATATACATGTTTGGCAGTATGTCCTTGATCTTTAAGCTCCACTATCAACACCTAAAAATCTAGACTCTACTCGGCCTAGAGGAACTCTCCGGTTCTTCCCTGTCACCTGCGCGATGAACCACAATCGCGCTAAGCCCACGGCTTAGTGGTACAAGCTACAATAATATTATGCTTCAATGCAATGTCAATGTCACATAATTAAGTTTCATATTAAAACAAAGACAAATATGTATCTCATTATTCAGTTGTTCCACCATTCAAGAAGCACATTTAAACAAACATAAGCATGGGCCTAAAAAGAATCTAATATGTTATTCAAAGTTCAGAGTTACTGCTTTGGTCCATAATCACAATCATCAAGCCCGTAGGCGATACATATATATCTCTATCCATGGATAGTGTAACAGACCCAGTCTCTTGGACCTCAACTCGGCTAAACTCGAGGAGATCCTCAACCCGGCAAGACTGTTACTGTTTTTGAGGCTTACGACCCAGTCTTTTCACCCCAAAAACATCATATTTCACATTATTCAACTGGAATCGGCTTACGACCCGGTCTTTTCACCTATCCAGTTATTCATAGGCATGCCGCCAAACCCAGAACTCTGAAACTTGAATAACACATTAGGCACACAATTATTTCATTTATCTCTTTTCATTTCATTCCCAATATCAAATAGGCAACTATGCCTCCATTATATTTTATTTGCATTATCATAGCCAACGACCATGGTCTCATATCTCATTAGTAGAGTATACATGATTAATTACATTGAATCTCATCATCTAGGCAAACATGCCTCAATTATGTCATTTACATCATTATAACCAACAACATTGAATTCACATCTCATTATATCTCAATTCACATTATACCAATCATAACATTCATCAAATGTATTAACAATGTAATCAATTACTTAACATATATACAATCAAATATGTTAAGTATCAAAATCATGTAAATGCATACAACCATGTAGTTTGTACTTACCTTAAAAACAACTCACACCAATCTACAACCTTCTTCTTCCAAGAATTCTCAACACTTAGGTTAGGGCAATTCAACTTCTTTACCACCTAAACCAAAGATAACCATTCACACTCACTTAGAGATACATATAAGATAATAAAGCTAAGAACCAACTAGGGCAAACTCCAAACATGACACGGTCACCAACACGGGCGTGTCCCTGACCGTGCCCTAACTCCACAACACAGAAGCTTTGACACGCGCAAATCCACGGGCGTGTCACTGAACGTGTAGTACATTCTGTCTCACAGAAACATTGACACGTCCAACAACACGGGCGTGTTCATGGCCGTGTCAAACCTTCACCAGCACAGTAGCTATGACACGCTCAGTGACATGGGCGTATCACTGGATGTGTAAATGCTACTGCAACACAGAACCATTGACACGCCCAAAGACTTGGCCGTGCTCATGGGCGTGTCAGGCCAAAAATACAGATTCCGGCAACATCAACACTTCATCCAACAAACCACTTACTTCCACCATTTCCCACTTCAAACCAACTTAGCTAAACACACCCAAAACCATAACAAACTTGCAACAACACCAAAACAACTCAAAACATACATCAAACACAAATCATAATCATCACCACAAACCCAAAACACAACCACAACACTTTCTCTTCTAACAACTTACTCTTTCCTTCAATCCAACCCCAAAATCCAAAATCAATTGAACCAAACACTCTTAAACACACCACAATCAAACAAACACATATCAACCCCAATCTCAACTCGCAAACTCAAAGAAAATCAAAGAATCAAGTGGAAAACTTACCAAGGATGAAGAAACTCTTAAATGTCCAACTTGATCACTTAAATCTTCCTTCAATCTTGAGTTTGGATGATCAAATCTCTCTCTTGCTCTCTTGCTATGAAGTACCGGCCAAAACACAAGAAAAGGAAAGAAAAGAAAAGGAAAGCAAGTGAACCACGAAGAAAAAGAAGGAAAGAAGAAAACCAAGAAAGCAAAGTCAACCTTCTTCCTCAAAACCCTCTCCACCAAGCAAAATACAATAAAATATTTAAATATCTTCTTCCACTTCCACTAACTCAAATTTTAATTAATTAATTTAATCAATTCCAAATAATTAATTATCTTCTTTTGACCATCACATTTTGACTTGTATATGTTGTATATATTTCCATATATACAACATATACACTCTCTCTTTAATTCTTTTCTCTTTCCAATTTATCATATACCTTAAATTCAAATTCAACAATAATTACTTCAAAACTTCTAAGGCATATTTTGGGATATTACAGTGGGGGTGCTTGGCCATTTCTCACCTTCCCCACACGTACCCAACTTTTCGAACCCATTAGGGGGTTGGGGATTCCTTAGGAATCGAGTCATCCACCCCTTTCTTTTTCCCGGCCCATCCGGTGGCAACTCCATTTTCTCCGGACTTAGGTCCGTGTTCTCTAAGGCCCCGAGCCTAAATAGTGCTGAAGTCGCAAGAACCATTCCACTGGGAGTGGGGGCAAAAATACCCGCTCACACCTAGCCACATTGGCTTCGGTATAGGAAAATCCTGTCAACTTATTCCTTAAGCCTCTGATTTTGACTAGTTCGTCAACTCCTTGCTTTGAATATGAGACAATCATGAAAACTGATACAGACCATGATGCGTGGTATGATACTATAAGATGGTTTTTGGATGAAAGGGAATACCCGTTGGGGGCAACAAAGAAAGAAAGAAGAGCCATAAGGCGGCGATCCTTGCAATACATCACATTCCATGGAGAGTTATATCAAAGATGTCTTGATGGGGTGCATTTGAGATGTTTAAGGAAGCTTGAAGTGGAGCATATCATGTCAGAAATACTTGCGAGAAGTTGCGGTCCACACATGAGTGGTTTAGCCCTAGTTAAAAAGATAATTCGACAAGGTTATTATTGGCTAATCATGGAGAGAGATTATCTTGAGTTTGTAAAGAAGTGCAAATAATGTCAGATGTATGGTAATTTGAATCACATGCCTCCTAAAGAATTACATTCTATGTCTTCACCCTGGCCCTTTGCCACTTGGGGTATCAATATTATAGGAGAGATACATCCGACAGCCTCAAATGGTCACCGTTTCATTGTAGTAGCAGTAGATTATTTTTCAAAATGGGTCAAAGCCGAATCCTTCAACAAACTGGGGACAAATCAAATGGCTAGATTATTAAAAAGAACCTCATTTGCAGGTATGGGGTCCTGCACAGTGTGATATCAACAATGGGGTATAGTTTCAAGGAGCAGTTAAGGATTTACTCTCGAAGTACCAAATCCATCATCGCCGATCCTCTCCTTATAGACCAAAGGCTAATGGGGCAGTAGAATCAACAAATAAGACAATTAAGCAATTCCTATCCAAGATGACCAAAACATACAGGGATTGGTCGGAGATGCTTCCTTTTGCTTTATGGGGATATAGAACAAGTGTGCGAACACCGACTGGAATGACACCGTTCTCTGTGGTTTACGGGATGGAAGCAGTGTTGCTAATTGAAATTGAGATCAAGTCTTTAAGAGTGGTCTTGGAAGCTGAACAACCTGACACGGAATGGGTAGTGAGCAGATATACACAGTTAGCTTTACTAGAGGAGAGAAGGTTAAAAGCACTGTATCATCATCAACTATATCAAAGGAGGATAGCTCGAGCCTATAATAGGAGGGTTAAGATCAGAAAACTTGATGAGATCAATTTTATACTTGTTTTTAGTATGA
Source organism: Garcia nutans (assembly GCA_947685225.1). Lineage (NCBI taxonomy): Eukaryota > Viridiplantae > Streptophyta > Magnoliopsida > Malpighiales > Euphorbiaceae > Garcia > Garcia nutans. The sequence goes on from CANTUV010000032.1 coordinate 17,175,044, forward strand.
TTTTATGTGTTTTTAGTTAATGTTTCATTTGATTTTTGTTTAAAGTTTGTTTAAAGTGTTTATTTTAGGTTAAAGTGCAAAAACTCCCTTGGATGATCAAAACAATAAAGGAAGAGCATGAATCAAGCAAGACATGGCCAAGCCAAAGCAAGCTTGACCGTGTCCTTTAAAAGAATTTCAAGGCAGTAGCTGACACGGCCATGAGACACGGCCAAGCCATGGCCATGTCTTACCCAAGGAATAAAACCCCAGAAAGAAAAGAAAAGAAGGCAGAAGCTGACACTGGCCGTGTCATATGGCACGGCCACAAGCTGGGCTGTGTCCCATCTTAAGCCAAGAAACGAAGGACCAAAAGAAATGAAGCAAAATGAAGAAGCAGTAGGTGACAAACAATGTTGAATTCTTTTGCACGGATTGAGGAACAAGTGGGGGACAAACAATTTGGTTTTGCCAAAAGAAAGATTAAAGAAAGAAAAAGCTTGCCTAAATGATGAAAAAGAAAGATTAAACAAAGGGAATGTGGGAGACTAAAAGAGGGAGAAGGAGCCGACAATTGGAGCAAAGAGGAGAGTCTTGAGCTGAGTTTGAAGAAGAAGATACATCCTATACAAGACCTAAACCAAGAATCAAGGATTCAAGTGAAGAAATACAAATTATTTTTCATGGATTGTTTGGTTTCTTTTACTCATTTCTCTTGTTCTGTTTTTCTGGTTTTGAACTTGAACTAATTCATTCTCTATCTAGATATTGATGAACCCTAGCTTATTTGTATGGATTGAATAATCTTATTTAATTGAATCATTTGATTGAGTTGTTTTATTCTTATGATGCTTAATGATTTATTTCCAATTGATAATAGCATGCTTATTGATTGGTTGCAATTTTCATATTATGGACTTGAGAAAGCTTGATATGAATTGAATACTCATAAGGATTGAGGATTGATTGGGGTGCTAGAGATAGACTTGCAAGATCCTTTGGTTTATAATTCCTTCTTCTTAATGCAAGATCTACTTAATTATGTTTGGGAAGAGATTCCGGCATTCTACTTAGTGATTAGGGATTAATTCACTCGAGAGAGGTTTTAGTCTAATTTAGAGGAATGCCAATTCAACTCTATTATGTGATTTAATTGAATTGATTTTTCATAAATATAATTGTGGCTAGGGGGATTCAATATCTGGATAGTATTATTACCATCAATCCTTTTTGCACAACATTTAATTTCTCTTTACTTTCGGTTATTAAATTAATTATTTTTAATTACAAAACATCATAAAACTATTGATTTACTAAACAATGGTTAAGATTTGCACTAGTACTTGGCCTTGTCCCTAGTAGAACGATAACTTACTTACTACTTTATTACTTGGGCGACCCGTGCACTTGCGGCATTGCTATAGCATTAGGTTCTAGTCACCATGATTTTGGCGCCGCTGCCGGGGACAACGGTTTTAATATTAGTAATATAATCAAGACTGTTGATTTAGTTTTATTTTCATTTGAATCAAGATTGTTTGTTTGTTTTCTTTGAATTGTTTGTTTGTGGTGTTTGAATTTGTTTTTAATTGTTTATTTGTTTTTCCTTAAATTGTTAAGTGTTTTTTTTGTTGTAAAGATGCAGTTTTCACAGTATAAGGGAGTTTATGATAGGGACTATAATTCTGACATGGCATGGTAATTTGCGGAATTAACGAATCAACCTATTATGCTAAATGCAAGAGGAAGAGTACCTATGCCACGCCAAGAGATATGTGCAGCATGTGGCAATGCAGGATATAGTGCCAATACATGTTCATTTAGTTTCGAACGATACCAAGAATGGCAAGAGGAAGAATATGATTACCAAAGTTTCCAGCAGATGGGTAGAAATGACCCATATTCCAATCCTTATAATCCAAGCTGGGAAAGCCACCCAAATTTTTCTTGGAAAAATCAGCAGCAAATTCCACCTCAAAATTTTTTTTCAACCTTACCAAAGAGGTCCTTACTTTCAAGAACAATTTTCAAACCAAGACCACCTTAAGGAACCTACATTGGAGGATAAGTTAAATGCCTATATTCAAAAACACACGCTGAATCAAGATCACCTTAAGGAACCCACTTTAGAGGAATGATTGAATGCCTTCATTCAAAATAGCCCACAATATGTAGATCAACCTAAGAAACTCACATTGGAGGAAAGATTGAATGCCTTCATTCAAAATAGTGAGCATCATCTAGCTCAATGCAAGCAATCCATAGTGGAAGATGATTTGAATGCTTACCTTCAACTTAGCACACAAAATTAGGAAGGGAGCAATGAGAATCTCTGAAAGAATCAGTGAAGAGGGTGGAAACTAAATTTGGGCAGCTGGCACATCAACTCCAAGCACACCAAAAGGAGGAGTCTCCTAGCCAATTGGAGCAAATCCAGGTAATCACAAATTTGAGGAGTGAACAGGTAATATATAACAATTTTTGTGATTCCTTTGATGCAGGGACTAATCAAGAAGGAAATGGTGAGGAGATACAATCCAACATAGAGGAGCTGATTCAAACAAAGAAGGAGGAGAATTTGGAAGCATCAACTTGGATAAAATTTCATGAACCTCCAAATCCTTTTATGCCACCAATTTCACTCCCACGTAGGCTGGAGGAAGAGAAACAAGGTATGCATATTCCTGAAATCTATGACATGCTCTATAGTGAAGATAGTGCAGACAAGCTTGAGGTGGCCATAAATTTAGAAGTAGAGCCTAATATTTCCAATTTAAAACTTGAGGGGAGCAAATTAATATTAAATGGTGAGATTGTTAAGAGGGAACTTCCAATTGCTAAAGAGGGTGAGAAAGAGATTCAACCAAACTTGGTTGAACTTCAAAAGACCCCAAAAGTTTTGGAATTTGTTTTAGTTGAGGAGAACAATATGCAACCAATGATCATCCTCCCACTTTAGGGAGCGCAAAAGAGCAAAAAATGAATATAACCATGTTACATATTGAAAAATATTTTTACCAAGTTCCTATAGCATTGGAGGATCACCCCAAGACAGCCTTCACATGTTCTCATTGGCCAATTGCCCATCTAAGGATGCTACCTAGGCTTTGCAATACATTGGGCACATTTCGTAGTTGCATGCTGTTCATCCTCTCACTCATGGGCTACAATTGCATTATAGGTAGAAGGAGCCCTACATATCGCATATGGGAACGATGGAAATCAAGTTTTATCTGAATTCTCTTTTAGTTTATGCATGCTCACATTGAGGACAATGTGAATTTTTAAGTGTGGGGTGCATTTTGTGTTTTTTTCTTTTAAGTTATTTTTGTTTAAGTTTAGTTAATGTTTTTAATTTTTTTCTTTGAATAAATGAATTTTGGAAAGTTCAATTGTTATAAACATTGTTGATAGACGACTTTTGAATTTTTGAAGCATGAATTTGAGAATTGAGTAGAATTGGTGTTTATTGTCAATTTTGTTGGTTTTTCCTTGCATTACCTTTAACCTAGTGAGAAATTGAGCCATCAACTTATTATTCTTTTTGTGTGTGAACATCTTTGATCAATGAATTGCTAGAACTTGCTTTGACATGCATTTTAAGATTACATAAAAATTTCAATCAAGCATCAAGATGATTAAGGCAATTAGGTGAACCCACTTTGGCTTAAAAGACCAACCCTACATTGAACCTTAGTTAACCAATTTTGAGCTTATTTTATTTTTCCTTTTCTTTCTTTTTTACAACACCATTAGCTTGAACCTTGTTATTTTATCTCTTACCCTTTCATTAGGTCAAGAGCAATTTAAGAGCGTTTATGACCGAGTGTTGTGTCGAATTAAGTGTGGGGTTAAATTTAGTAGGTTTAAGATTGCAAATTATTATCTTATTTAATTGCAAAACCGTAAAAAAACAAAAATAGAATATATATATATATAAATCAAAAGAATAATAGAAGTTATTCATTTTCTTAGGGCTGGAATATGTTTGGGAATAATCATTGCAAGATGTAATAAATGAGTTCCCTTGAAAAGCTCTTTAATGTCAAGGGGTAGATAAGAGGAAGGAGTTTTGGGATCGTTGGGTTATACATATGATTGGTTACTTCATTCTTGAAGTGCTCTTGAACTTAATGATTAAGCTCACATTTCCTAAATGTCATGCCTCTACCTTAACCCCATTACAACCCAATAAAAGACCTTTTGATTGATGCTTGATTGTAATTAGGTAGTGGAGATTTGATCGATTAGCAAGCCTATGGTGATAATCTTTCATTGATTGTTATGAGTGTAAACACCACCATGATCAAACACTTTTAAAAGTTAGTGAGGGAGTAACAACATAGGTTATGCATGGAAAGGTACTTAATTGCATTGGTATCAATTTTGTTTGATTTGATATTGATTGCGGAATTGGGGATAGGGAAGTCGATGCATTTTTATAACTCTTGAACTTGACAAATTGTTCTTGTTTAGCTTGTTTTGATTTTAGCCTTGCTTGGGGACAAGCAAGGAATTAAGTGTGGGGTATTTGATGAGATCAATTTTATACTTGTTTTTAGTATGATTTTTATGTGTTTTTAGTTAATGTTTGATTTGATTTTTGTTTAAAGTTTGTTTTAAGTGTTTGTTTTAGGTTAAAGTTCAAAAACTCCCTTGGATGATTAAAACAATGAAGGAAGAGCATGAATCAAGCAAGACATGGCCAAGCCAAAGAAAGCTTAGTCGTGTCCTTCAAAAGAATTTCAAGGTAGTAGATGACACGACCATGAGACATGGCCAAGCCACTAGTCTTGTCTCACCCAAGGAACAAAACCCAGAAAAAAAAAAAAGAAAAGAAGGTAGAAGCTGACATTAGCCGTGTCACATGGAACAGCCACAAGCTTGGCCGTGTCCCATCTTAAGCCAAGAAACGAAGGACCAAAAGAAATGAAGCAAAATGAAGAAGCAGCAGGTGACATACCCACATGACACGGCCAAGCCAGTGGCCGTGTCACATGACACAGCCACAAGCTTAGCCGTGTCACTCCTTGAAGAAAACAGAAAAGAAAGAAAGAGAGAGGCAGTGATGGACACAGCCAACTAGCTTGGCCGTGTCACAAAGAGAAATGAGAGACACGACCAAGCCACTCATGGCTTGGCCGTGTCACCTATAAAATGTTGAATTCTTTTTCACGGATTAAGGAACAAGTGGGGGACAAATAATTTTCTTTTGCCAAAAGAAAGATTAAAGAAAGAAAAAGCTTGCCTAAATGATGAAAAAGAAAGATTAAAAAAAAGGGAATGTGGGAGACTAGGAGAGGGAGAAGGAGCCGACTGCTTGAGCAAAGAGGAGAGTCTTGAGCTGAGTTTGAAGAAAAAGATACATCCTATACAAGACCTAAACCTAGAATCAAGGATTCAAGTGAAGAAATGCAAATTATTCACCATGGATTGTTTGGTTTCTTTTACTCATTTCTCTTGTTCTATTTTTCTCATTTTGAACATGAACTAATTCATTCTCTATCTAGATATATATGAAACCTAGCTTATTTGTATGGATTGAATAATCTTATTTAATTGAATCATTTGATTGAGTTGTTTTATCCTTATGATGCTTAATAATTTATTTCCAATTGATAATAGCATGCTTATTGATTGGTTGCAATTTTCATATTATTGACTTGAAAAAGCTTGATATGAATTGAATACTCATAAGGATTGAGGATTGATTGGAGTGTTAGAGATAGACTTACAAGATCCTTTGGTTTATAATTCCTTGTTCTTAATGCAAGATCTACTTAATTATCTTTGAGAAGAGATTCTGGTATTCTACTTAGTGATTAGGGATTAATTCACTCGAGAGAGGTTTTAGTCTAATTTAGAGGAATGCCAATTAAGCTCTATTATGTGATTTAATTGAATTGATTTTTAATAAATATAATTGTGGCTAGGGGGATTCAATATCTGGATAGTATTATTACCATCAATCCTTTTTGCACAACATTTAATTTCCCTTTACTTTCAGTTATTAAATTAATTGTTTTTAATTACCAAAACATGACAAAACTATTGATTTGCTAAACAACGGTTAAGATTTGCACTAGTACTTGGCCTTGTGTTTTATTAGTTTTTCTCATAGAATTATGTCTTATTTATTATGATAATTATTGTTTTCTTTAGGTATTTTGGTAGTTTTAATCTATTTATTTAGTGTTATCATCAATTTTGGTAGTTTTAATTTATTTCAGTGTTTATGTCATTTTTGTTCTAGTTTTTAGTGCGGTGTTTATGTGTTGTTGGTTAATGTTTATTTGATTCTTATTTAAAGTTTGTTTAAGTGTTTGTTTTAGGTTAATATGCAAATTTTTTCCTTGAAAGAAAGAATAGCATGAAGCAGAGGGCAAAACCAAGGAACCAAGAGAGAAGGAAAATTTGGGCAGTAACTGACACATTCAGGTGACACGGCCAGGAGCTTGGCCGTGTCCCACACTTAGCCAAGGAAGAAACCAAAGAAAGAAGAGCAAAGAACAAAGAGAGCAGTCGGTGACACGCTCAGGTGACACGGCCAAGCCACTGGCCGTGTCACATGACACGGCCAAGAGCTTGGCCATGTCACTCCATGGACTAAAGGAAGAAAGAAAACATGGATTTTTGGAGCGGGGTTTCATATAAATAAGAGGATTAGGGTTTTTATTTGTGAGATTTTTTTTCAGCTGTCAAACATTAACTTTAGGTTTCCATTTTGTTTTCTTTTGGATTTTTGATTACACTTTGATGCAAACAGTCTAGATTAAATTGGTTTTTGCCATTGCAACATTCTTCTAGCAAAGATCTGAACAAGAGATTCTTCAGAAGCTAAAGGGAGTTTGTAATTTGGTTTTGTTCTCAAACTTTATCTCTTAAGTTTCATTGGAATTGTATTCATGAATTCTATTATGTCTAAATTGATTTCCTTGAATTTTAATGAGATGAATATGTTTGATAGCATTATTATGAACTAATTTGATCTAGTCTAGGGTTTGTATGGATCTACTATGATTGTATGAATTGGTTATTGCTCTTAACTGAATTATTTCTCTAGCCTTGATTGAATGGATTACTATTAATATATAATTGATTGGCCACCAATTATGTGTTTGAGGTATTAGATGAAGGATTGAGAGATGAAGTCTAATGCTGGAATAATTCAATTAGGGACTTAGGTGAATTAGAAATATAACCTAAGAAAAAGATCATTTCAATTATAACAAGATTATTTGAAAGAGGTTTGAATGCGAGAGCTTATTTCCTTGATTAGATTAATTAAGTTGCTTGAGATCTAATCTTTGAAATTAAATTGGTTGAGAGAAATAACCGTTCATACACATAAGTTAGTAGAGAAGTGCAAACCCTAGACCTTTCTATTAAGTGAATCAATATATTAGCTCAGTTTACTTTTATTGTTTTAAACTCCAATCAATCAGTTTTCATTAGTTGTTAGCAATTTAAATTTATTATAATTTGTTATTTGCAATATGATAATCAATTAGCCTATCTAGCTTCCTTGAGAGACGAGCTTGAGGTGTTCACCAAAATACTACAGCAGCCTCATATACTTGCTAGTGTAGTTCTAGTAGTGTTAATTAGAGCGCAACAAGTTTTTGGCACCGCTGCCGGGGAGGCTAATTGGCGTAATTGTTTATTAGGCATAAATATTTTAGATTATTTTTCATTGTTTACTTTTGATTTTATTTGTCTTTTGGTTTTAATAATTTCTTTTTCTAGAAATTTTGTTTATGCAAGGCAGGAGATCACTCGGAGGAGAACTATACCCAGTTATTCCAGAAATTCAGAGAGTGAAAAAGAGCAGAGAAGAGTTTGAACTGTGCACCGGATTTGATACAGAGGAGGACACTTCTGATTTTGAGTTGGATACTGCACAATCTGCCAATATAGGAGAAGAAAGGCAAAGATCTATGAGGGATTTTGCTAGACCTATCATTGGAACTTCCACATCTTGTATAAGATTGACAGATGCAGCAAGAAATTATGAGTTGAAGAACATCCATTACAACATGCTGCCATCATTCTATGGAGTTCCAAATGAAGATCCTTTGAACTTTATTCGGGATTTCTATTCCACTATCAACACTTTTCCATTGGGAGGACTAACAGAGGACCAGTTGAGGATGAGATGCTTTCCGTATACTTTGAAGGATAGGGCAAAGAGCTGGCTTATGATGTTGCCTGAAAATTCTTTGACAACTTGGGAGTAAGTTTATAACAAGTTTATGGGCAAGTTTTACTCACATCAGAAGACAGCTGAATCGAGAGGGAAAATAGCTACATTCTCTCAATTTGAAGGAGAGCCATTTCATGAAGCTTGGGATAGGTTTAAGATGTTATTGATCCAGTGTCCACACCATCATTGCCTGGGATAGGTTTAAGATGTTATTGATCCAGTGTCCACACCATCATTGCCCACTTCAACTTCTAAATCAGTTTTTCTACGATGGTTTAACCCAGCAATTTCAAAATACTGTTGATAACGCAGCTGGGGGAGCTATGGGAGAAAAGACAGCAGATGAAACTTATGAAATTTTTGAAATGTTGGGAGCTAATTCTCAATAGAAAAGTGTAAGAGGAAGAAGTAAAGGGGTGAATCAATTGGAAGCCAACAGTGAGATGGTCAATCAGATAGCTGAATTGACAAGGCAAGTGCAGATGCTGAACATGAAGAACAATACTTCTTCATCCACTCAAGAAGTGTGTGGAATTTGTGGAACTTTCGGGCATGGAGCAAATATATGCCCCTCCGCATATGAGTCTTATGGAAATGAAGCTGAGCAAGTCAATGCTATGGGGGGATATCAACCAAGGGCCCGGAATGATCCTTACTCAAATACTTACAATCCTGGTTGGCGGAATCATCCAAATTTTTCCTGGGCAACAAATAATTCTCAACAACCTTTCCATTTGCTCCAGAGACAAAACCAACTGCAGGGTCAATCTTCAAATCAAGTGCAACCTAAGAGAGAGAGTTTGGAGGACAGTTTACAGGCCTTTATCCAAGTCAGTGCTAAGAATCAAGAGATGACTAACAAAAGGCTGGATTCATTAGAAGCATCTTTTAAGAAAGTGGAGACCCAAGTGGGACAACTTGCACAACAGATGCATATTCAACAAAAAGGGTAATTTTTGAGTCAACCTGAGCAGGCACAATCAGTGACTATTCTTAGAAGTGGCAAGGTTATTAACAATAATGTTGAAAATAATTCTGTGAATGCAGGTGATCAAGAGAACAAAAAGGAAGGAGGACCAGAGAACAAAGGTGCTGGAGAAAGTTCAATGGAGAAATCCCCTTCAGCAGATTTACACAAGGCAAGTAATCCTTACCGGCCACCTATACCATTCCCCAGCAGGTTGAAGAATGATAAACAAGATAAGCAATTTTCAGACATCTTCAACATGCTGTCTAAGGTAAGTATTAACTTACCCTTACTTGAAACAATAAAGAACATGCCGATGCCAAATTCTTCAAGGAACTGAACACCAAGAAAAAGAGGTATGAGCCAAATGAAAAGGTGATAGTGTCAGAGGTAGCTAGTGCTGTTTTGCAGCATAAACTACCTCTGAAACTAAAGGATCCTGATAGTTTCATAATTCAAATTACTATGGGTAATGGAAAGGGAACTGATGACATGTGTGATTTAGGAGCCAGTGTAAATTTGATGCCTTATTATGTGTATCTTGAATTAGAACTAGGGGAACTTAAACCTACAAAAATGGTGTTGCAATTAGCTGACATATCTCTTAGATTTCCGAAAGGGGTTATAGAAGATGTGTTAGTTAAGGTTGGTGGGTTGATAGTGCCTGTGGATTTCATAGTTCTTGACATGGAAGGAAGTAACCCTACACCATCCGTACACACTATTTTACTGGGTAGGCCTTTTATGGCTACCACTAACACCTTGATAGATGTTAAAAATGGTAAATTGTCAATGACTGTCTTGGGACAAACAGTTGAATTTTCTATTTTTAACACTTCTCCCATTCCTACAACTGCATTATATGAGGATTTCTCCTTAATTGATTGTATTGACACAGTTATTTTAGATGTTTTCTTGCAAACAGGTTCCTCTGATAAATTAGAGCTGGCACTGACCTTAGATTGTGGTTTGGAAATTTTTGATTCAGAAATAGCCAGTTTCCTTGAGATATTAGAGAGTGCAGAAATAGAGGAACTTAAGGAGGGCCCAGTATTTGAACTCCCCTCCATCCAAAAGGAAGAGAAGAATCCTTCACTTGAGTTAGAGCTGAAAGAGTTACCTAAAAATCTGAAATATGTGTTTTTAGGAGATCACAACACCTTACCTGTGATAATATCTAGCAGACTTAGTGAAAGGGAGGAGATGAGGTTGCTGAGTGAGCTAAAAAGATTGAAAAGAGCAATAGGATGGGGATTGAGTGATATCAAAGGTATTAGCCCTTCAATGTGCATGCATAGAATCACCTTAGAAGAGGGAGCTAAACTTGTGAGGGAGACCCAAAGGCGCTTTAACCCAAATATGAGTGAAGTGGTTAAGAAGGAAGTGCTCAAATTTCTTGATGAAGGAGTGATATATCCAATAGCTAATAGTGAGTGGGTGAGCCCAGTACATGTAGTGCCTAAGAAATCTGGAATCACTGTGGTGAAAAATGAAAATAATGAATTGGTTCCTACTAGGACTACTACTGGGTGGAGAATGTGTATTGATTATAGGAAGTTGAACAATGCCACAAAGAAAGACCATTTTTCTCTTCCTTTTATTGATCAGATGTTGGATAAAATTTCTGGACACTCACATTATTGTTTTCTAGATGGACTTTCAGGTTATTATCAGGGGTCGATATCACCAGAGGATCAATCCAAGACTACCTTTACTTGCCTTTTGGGACTTATGCATTTCGACGTATGCCCTTTGGCTTGTGCAATGCACCTGCAACTTTTCAGAGATGCATGATGTCTGTCTTCACAGACATAGATGATTTTATTGAGGTATTTATGGATGACTTTTCTGTTTTTGGTAGTTCTTTTGATAATTACCTCAATAAACTTGTTCTTGTGCTTGAGAGATGCATTGAATGTAACCTCACTTTGAGTTGGGAAAAGAGTCATTTCATGGTTACTCAGGGCATTGTCTTAGGTCATGTGGTGTCAAGTAAAGGGATTGAGGTGGATAAGGCTAAGGTAGAATTGATTGCTAAGTTACCCCCACCTACCTCTGTTAAGGGAATAAGAAGTTTTCTAGGGCATGCAGGTTTTTACCGGAGGTTTATTAAGGATTTTTCTAAAATAAGCCAACCATTGTGTCATTTGCTGGGGAAAGATGTTCCATTTGAGTTTACTGCACAATGCATGCAAGCCTTTAATTCCCTTAAGGAAAAACTGACTAGTGCACCAGTAATTGTAGCTCCTGTTTGGTCTTTGCCTTTTGAAATTATGTGTGATGCCTCTAATCATGCAGTAGGAGCTGTTCTTGGGCAAAGGGTTGATAAATTTTTGAGAGTGATATATTATGCTAGCTTGACCCTGAATAGTGCGCAAATGAATTACACAACAACTGAAAAGGAAATGTTAGCTGTTGTTTTTGCCTTAGATAAGTTTAGAGCATATTTAATTGGGTCGAAAATTATTGTGCATTCTGATCATGCAGCTCTAAAATATCTTTTGACAAAACAACATGCTAAACCGCGCTTAATTAGATGGGTGTTATTATTGCAAGAATTTGATTTCCAAATAAAAGATACAAAGGGGAGTGAAAATGTTGTAGCTGATCATTAATACACCTTGTTTTGCAGATATTGCTAACTATCTTGCTTGTGGTATTTTGCGTTCTAACATGTCAGTTCAGGAAAAGAAAAGGTTTTTGCACATGAGTAAATTTTATTTTTGGGATGAACCTTACCTATTCCGGATATGCAAAGATGAGATAGTTCGCAGGTGTGTATATGAGGAAGAACAACTAAGTCTTCTTCAATTTTGTCATGACCTTCACTGTGGTGGTCATTTTGGAGGAAGAAAGACTGCAGAAAAGGTGCTTCAAAGTGGTTTTTACTGGCCTACTCTATTCAAAGATGTTCAAGAGTATTGTAAGCATTGTGACCGTTGTCAAAGAGTGGGTAACATTGGGAGGAGGAATGAAATGCCCCTTCAATCATATATTGTTGTTGAACTGTTTGATGTGTGGGAAATAGACTTTATGGGTCCTTTTCCCAAGTCTTTTGGTTATGAATATATTTTAGTTGCTGTTGATTATGTTTCAAAATGGGTGGAGGCAATCCCCACCCGTACTAATGATGCTAATGTGGTTGTTAAATTTGTGAAGGAATATATTCTTAACAGATTTGGCACGCCAAGAGTGATAGTCAGTGATGGGGGAAGTCATTTCTGCAACAAACTTTTTGAGAAATTAATGCACAAATCTGGTGTGAAACACAAGGTGGCGACCCCATACCATCCACAGACTTCTGGACAAGTTGAAACATCCAACAAGCAAATAAAAGGAATTCTGGAGAAAACAGTCAACTTATCAAGGAAGGATTGGGCGAGTAGATTTCATGATGCATTGTGGGCATATCGAACTGCTTACAAGACTCCTTTGGGTATGAGTCCATACCGACTAGTTTTTGGTAAGGCTTGTCATTTACCAGTGGAGTTGGAGCACAAAGCATATTGGGCAATCAAGACTAACCAAGCCACTGGCCGTGTCAAGCCAACCCCAAAGTTACCATTTCACACAGCCCCTGACACGGCCAACAAGCTTGGCCGTGTCCTTGGCCGTGTCACATGGGACACGGCCAAGCTTCACCCTAAATCTCTTTTCTTTGTTTTGCAATCCCTTTGTTCACAGTGTCTAACACACCCATGGGACACGGCCAAGTCACTGGCTGTGTCCCTCCAAACACATCAGACACGGCCAAGCTCACCCAAGCTTGGCCGTGTCCCTTCAATTTTAAACTTTAAAAACACGATTTTTGCACCTTTCGTTCATTCCAATCCCTAATTTTATTTTTGCTTCCTTTCGCTCTCTCGACTTCTCTCTCACAAAACCTCCATTGTTGTTCCTTCAAAGCTTCTAAAATCCCATTAATTGTCAATTTCCTTCACCAAAACTGAAATTAATCCGTTCAATCTTCTTCTTCTCTCATAAAAAATCAATTTAATCTGTTTAAGTTTCTAATTTTTTTAGATCTTTCAATATGCCGAGAACGAAGATGGTGTCCCACCATAAGAGGAAGCGACCTCCAACTGCAGCTGCATCTTCATCTTCATCTTCATCTTCTTCATCTTTGAAGAGAGCTACTATTTTGGCTAGGGGTTTCTTTCCGACAAGGTATGTCAGTGATGAATCCCTTAATGCTCTTCATATTAGGGATAATTTTTATAGTTATGTTCAAAATCTTGGGTGGGAGAACCTAGTCTTCTTTCGACCTTTGCAATTTCAAGAGCTCACTTTGGAATTTTTAACATCTCTTAAGGTTGAAAGAGATGAACAAAAAATTTGCTCTAAGTTGAATTTTAAATTGCTTGGGAAATCATTTGTGGTTCGTATTGAGCAATTGAATGTTATATTTGGTTTCCATCAACACGGTGAAAGGTCTGTACCTAAGGATTTTAAACAACAATTTGCTTGGGGAGCATTGGGCTCGAGAACTTATGTGGCCAAATCGGCCAAAGCAACTAAATTGAGTAATCCCGCTTTGAGGTATTTGCATCGCTTTATGTCATGTGGGTTCTTTGCTCGGAAGGAAAGCCCAGGTGTAGTGGAACTTAGTGAGCTCTTTTTCTTAGATTGTGCTTGTAATGCAATACCCATCAGTACCGGCTATTGGTTGGCCGATGTTTTTGATAGTGCGACAAACAAAAAGAAGGGGGCTATTTGTATTGGAGGATTGGTTACCACATTGGCAACAAACCCTCCTTGATGATTTTGACCCGAGTACCTGTCGTATGACTAAAATTACAGGTAATGATTCATTGGATTTGGCCACACTTGAAAAGATGCATATGGTGGTGCACATGGGAGGAGCTTATGTGATGGCTTCAGCTGAGCCAGAAGTACCGGGAGGCAGACAAAAGAGAACACGAGTCCAGGAGGAGTTCGACTCGGATTCTCTTGATTTGGAAGAGGATGCTCCGGCCCCGGATAATCAGGAGATACTTAATAGGATAGAGGCACTGGAGAGCAAGAAAGACGTCAAAGGTTTTGGAAGGATTAAATAATGGAATTAAAGTACAATTAGTAGTTATGGACGTGTTTAACTTTTCAAGATTACTTGTGAAAGTTTTAGGTATTGAGAGGGTTTACATAGATTAGAGAAGTAGACACCAACGTATGCAACAAAAGAGAGTACAAACTTAAAGCTTAGGAAGATTTCGACAAGTTGAGAAGAAGTTTAGAAGTGAAGATAGTTTTGCACAGTAAAGCCAGGGATCCGGCTGAGGTTTAAGGCGCCAGACATCCGTAGCCAGTATACCGGGGTCCTTATAAGGGGGTTCCAGGAGAAGGTTAGATAGGTGTATATGAATGTAAAAATGAAAATGTTTATAAGAAAATGAAATTTGAAGAATGGAATAAAAAGAGGAACAAAATAAGAGGATAAAAGAAAAGTACGTAAAATGTTAAGACCAGACGGTAAGAGATAAAATAAATAGAACTTAGATAACAAAGATGAGTGAACGGAAATAAGTATATGAGAAATTATCATGTCCGACCATTAGAGAATATATACAGTAACCCCATGTACAATATTCACATAAGCAGATGAAGTAAGCGAACTAAGAAGGTACTGCTGACCCGATATCGTCGTATTGAAATTTAGCAGGAAACCGGAGTTAAACGTGCTCGACCAATGATGATGGGTGACCATCCCGTGAAGTCTTAATAAGGTAGGTGACGAACCATATGAGTAGAAACTAGACGAAACCTAATCAAAACACTGTATTGTGATTCCTCCTGAAAATGCCCCAATGAAATCATCAAAATTAAGAAATTATAAGAAGAAGATATATGAGATTATGAATTCAGGAAATGATGGAAAAAAAAAGGAGAGAGAAGAGAAAGAGAGAAATTAAGAACCAAAGAGGTAGAAAGTGCAGACTTAAAATTAGATCAAAAAGGAAAGAATGAAAGTAATAACAACCCAAGGACGAGGTAAAGGAAAAAAGGAAAAAGTAACAATTCAAAAATTACTGGAGGATTGGAAAGAAATATAGATTTGAAGGATATATTACTCATCTATGCAAACACTGTGGATGAAGACATAAGAGTGAATGCTGGTATTTAACAGATGGATGTTGGGAATGCAGGGCACCAGATCGTGTTAGGGTAAACTGCCAGAAAGACAAGTGAATGCACCCGCACCGACAGAAAAATCACGGCCCGCTTTTGGCCAAGGCCGAAGCAAGGGAAAGGAAAGTGATTCGAATTTTCAAAGAGCACAATCAGAGACCGTTGACTAGCTCAATTCAAGTACACCAGCCAGAGCCTACGTGATGAAAACTTAGAAGAATTACCAGTAGGATATGTTAAGTTTGAAACATTAGTTATAAATCTGATAAGAGACGAGGTAGTTACACACAAGTGATTAAAAAAATGTTCTATAGAGTTACATGAAAATGCATTTCCAGAAAATTTAATAGAGTTACTATTCCGAGAATTTGACGTAATGTTGGTATTGGATTGGCTAACAAGGCATAAAATAGTGGTCGATTATAAGAAGAAAGAGAGTAACACTTCATACTCCCCACAAGGAGGAAGTGACGGTAGTAGGAAGGAGAGCCAATTACCTAAACAACGTAACAGCAGCAGTTACAACAAGGCATTCCATACAAATGGATGTGAGGCACACTTGGTAAGCACTATAGAAGCAAAGAAGAATGTGATAAAGATTCAAGAGGTATCAACAATGCATGATTTTCTCGATGTTTCTTTAGACGAGCTACCCGGATTATCACCTAAGAGAAAAGTAGGATTCACTATAAATGTATATCCGAAAATTGCACCGATGTCGGTTGCCTCATACCGAATGGTACCAGCGGAACCCAAAGAAATGAAAACGCAATTATAGGAGCTACTCGACAAGGGTCTTATATGGCCAAGTATTTCTTCATGGGGCACGCCAGTACTCTTCGTCAAGAAGAAAGATAAATCCTTAAGGTCATATGTGAACTATAAGTAGTTGAATGAGCTTACGATTAAGGATAAATATCCATTACCGTCCATCGACGATGTATTCGACCAGCTTAAAGGAACCAAGGTCTTTTCAAAAAAATATACATATATATAGATCACCGACTGGGATATCAGCAGCTGCGGATCAAAGGAAAAGACATTCCAAAGACTACATCTAGAACTCGATACGGACGTTATAAGTTCCTTGTAATGCCTTTTGAGCCCACACATGTATCAGTAGTATTCATGGATTTACTGAATCATATCTTTCATCCATACTTTGACCAATTTGTAAATGGTGTTCATAGATGACACCTTCGTTTATTTAAGGAACAAAGAAGAATACGATCGATACTTTTGCATAGTATTGCAAATGTTGCGAGAGAAGCAGTTGTACGTCAAACATGACAAATGCAAGTTTTGATTGGAAAAGCTGACATTATTAGAACACACTATATTAGCATAAGGCATTAAAGTAGGTCTTATGAAAATGAAAGCCATTTTGGAATGGAAAACACCAAAGACAGTAATAGAAGTAAGAATCTTCTTAGGACTGACTGGATACTATTAATGTTTTATAAAAGGGTTTTCCATTATTATCATCCCAATGACAAGGTTGTTTCAAAGGAATGCCAAACTCCAATGGACTGATAAATGTTAGAGGAACTTTGAGAAACTAAAGGAAAAGTTAACGAATGCTTCAATACCCATACGGCCCGTGTCCAGCAAAGAATTTGTGATATATAGTGATGCTTCACACATCGGTTAAGGTTATATGCATATGAAAAAGGATAAAATAGTCGCATAAGTCTTTTGATGATTTAAACCATACGAAAAAAAAATAATAATAACCCGACACACTGTTTGGAATTAACAGTTATCGTATTGGTTTTCAAGATTTGAAGATATGATTTATATGGAGAAAAGTGTTATATTTATACAGACGCAAAAGTTTAAAATATCAGCCAACCCATGAGGATCTCAATTTATGGTAAGGAAAGTAAGCCCAAGTTTTGGAAATAATAGCTAAGTTATAAATTATCATCTAGGAAAAGCTAACGTGGTGGCCGATGCACTTGGTGGAGAATCGATACCAGCCTTAGGCGCTATAAAGATCAGTTTAAGATCAATGGAAGAGGAAGTACTAGTAGTATACATGCAAGCATAAACTATGTTTCTTTTCAAGAAATTCATCAAGTGCAAAAGGAAAACGAACAAATACAAAAATGGATCAGGCAAGTGCAAGGAGGAAAGAATATAAAATTCTAAATTTCTAAGAACAGTAGTTTGTATTATGACCATAGAGTAATGATACTAACAATGGGAGACATAAGAAAGAAAATTTTTTCGAAAAGCATATAGTAGTCTCTACACAATGCATCCAGGAGTTACAAATGTATCAATATCTAAAGAAGTTTTAATGGTAGCCTAGAGTGAAGAGAGATGTTGATTTTATGACCAAATGTTTAATATGTCAACAAGCAAAAGTGAAATATCAAATACTATCGGGACTGTTACAACTAATTTCCACTCTGGTATGAAAATGGGAACATATCACTATGGATTTCGTCATAGAACTACCAATGACACGAGGCCAGCATGACGTTGTTCGGATAATTATTGACTGCCTAACTAAGTTAGCTCATTTTCTACTTTTACAAATGGATTATTCAATAGATAAATTGGTGGAAATGTACGCTAAGGAAATTGTACAATTACACAGGATTCCAACGTCTATCATTTTAGGCAGAGGTCCACAGTTCACCATGAATTTATGGAAGAAGTCGCAAACAGCTTCTGAAACCCAAACAAATTATAGCACTGCCTTTCACCCGTAAACAGATAGACGATTTGAAAGAGTAATCCAAATTTTGGGAGGACATATTAAGAGTATGTGTTATAGAATTTAAGGGTGGCTGGAATAGGTATTTGAGTTTAATTGAAAATGCATATAACAACGACTATTAATTCACCATACGGTGACTCTCTATAAAGAATTATACGAAAGAAAACATGGAACACCAGAGTGTTGGACGGAATTAAGTAAAGACAAGATAAAATCATATGCGGGTAGGTAGGAGCAAAATCATATGTGGACTCGAAACGAAGGGACATAGAACTCTAAGTGGAAGACAAGGTTTTTCTTAAGACTTTTCCATGAAAGATGGTATTAAGATTTAAGCAGAAAAGTAAGTTAAGCCTTAGGCTTATTGGACTATACAAGATCATCGAACGCATAGATCAATAGCCTATCGGTTAACTCTATTACCAGAACTGAACAAAATACATAATGTTTTTCACGTTTCAATGATAAGGCAATATCATTGAACTTCACACACGATATAAAGACACAAAACATCATAGTCCAATCTGACCTAAATTATGAAGAAGAACCAATAGAAATTTTAGCATGAAAAGTCAAAGGATTAAGAAATAAGAGATTTCCTCCAGTTAAAGTGCGGTGAAGGAACCATAGAATGGAAGAGATAATTTGGGAAAGAGAAGGAATAATGAGGATGGAAGCCTAAAATTTACACCCTATCGGCTTCGGGACGAAGCCTAAATTTTAGAGGGGAAGAAATGTCACGACCCAATTTGTGCATATGTACAGTACGTCCATGTATAGTAAGAGGAGCCGTCTCGAGTAATCACCAAAGAACACGAAGTGAAAGGAAGCTTTATAGGACAAAAAGGACCTAACTGAAAAGATGGTAAAAGTTTTGGGGAGGTGACTGTAATTTCAAAAAGTTTTGGGGAGGTAACTGTAATTTCCAAAAGTTGTACTAGAGGTTCTTAATAGTGCATATAACAGACTCCATAAATGGAAAGTAGAGAAAAATTGGGTTGAAACGGAACACCACGGTTTTTCCCGAAAACGCATAGTTTGAGAGATACAGTGGATTCTTGACCAAGGGTATTTTTGTCATTCTTGTAATAATAATTTATACACTGGAAAACAAGACACGTAAAGGTATCCGAAGTAAACAAAAGGACTCCGCGGTGATCGATGTTGAAGAACGAACCTAAGTGGAGACCCGAATCACGTAAGGACCTAAAGGGAATTTTTACAAAAGTCAAGGGCATGAGCGTAATTTTTATAAATTAGTTCAAAAGCAAGAATGAATGTCGAAAATGAAAACTAGAGGTTGAAAGGAGGAGAACGGTACATTTTACGCGTCATAAAACCACCCGGTTAGGAAGAAAAGGCAAAACCTTCAATTGAAGGGTATTTTGGTCTTTTCACTTTCACCCAAGCATCAAGTGGGACATGTATGATAATTTAAGGACCATTTTGGTAATTTTCCAAGGAAAGACACATGTTGCAATCTTATCCAATTAACCTTTTGTTTTGGCAAAATCCCATCCACATGCTAAAAAGGCAAAGAAGGATACATGTTGCAATCTTATTCATTTAATCTTTTGTTTTGGCAAAATCCCATCCATTAAAAGAAAAAGAAAAAAAAAGAAATAAATTTATATGTACAAACGTGTACATATATGATCCATGCTCTTGAAATCTCTAGAATACAAAAAAAACCAAAACACCTTCTCCTTCTCCAAGCAAAGGCCGTGGCCTCCAACAAAAACATTCAAGGAATTTCCAAGTTTCTAGGTGAAAGTTTAGAAGAAAGTTACAAATTTTAAGGTAAGGATTCCAATTCTAGCTTTAGTTTATTCATTTGATTGATAGTTTTCAAGTTATCAATGAAAGAAAAGTTGGGAAGATTATGGGAAAGTTAAGAAAGTGAAGAGAAATTAGATTAAATGATCCATACATGTAGAAGTGATGAATAAATGGTAATTAGTAGCTTTAGATAGTAAGAATCAAGGCTTAAACATATAGTTTTTATCATGTTCTTATTATGGAAGTTATGAAAATTATAGGAAATCAAAGGGATAAAGAAGAAGAAGGGAAGAAAGAGTAGGACAAGCAAGGAACAAAGCAAATAAACAAGGTTTGGTACTTAAATCATTGCCTTTTCAATTAATTCACATATTTTGCATTATGGGACTTTTGAAATGGTTTTGAAATAATGTTATTATGTGTGGTAAATATGTTGGAAAGTGCTCTTGAACCATTTGTAATCAATTGATTGTGAAAAGAATGAAAACACAACAAACTAGCTAAACTTTGCTCAATTATCCATAAACTTTGATGAACTTTTAATCACTCCTTTGGTTTAATTTTTGAAAGAGGGGCCCTTAGTCTTTCAATGGTATCACAAAAGGAGTCTAAAAATCAATTTTTCAAGAAAAAAATGAATTTCCTTCAAATTTTGAAAATTGGGCCGAATGGTCCCTTTTGGGCACCATTCTGCAGCTTTCATTTTGGGCAGTCCGTTGAAGGGGCAAACGAAAGAATTTTTTGACGAAATTTTACATGCATTTAGTTAACTTATGAAAGTGTTTTCCTGCAAAAATTCATCCAAAAATAAGGTTGTTTACTTAGTCAAAACTGTTGCCAAAGTTGACTAATTTTCAGCAGTAAAAACAGATTTTACTATTTAGTTGTCGCGCACCATTGCGTTGCTGATTTTACGCACCGCGCTACTATTCATTTGGTCATTTTTCTAAATGTGTTAAAACTTGAATATTATGTTATGGATTGATGTTAAATCATATCAAATGACATGAAGGAGAATTGGAAATGATCAGAAAGGCATCATGACAAGCTATTCCAATAATATATGCATTATGGAAAAATCATGACTTATTGAATATCATGACCAAAGTAATTTAATAAATTATTTATGCTCTACTTGGTATATTAGAACCCTTGAGATAAGGGTATGATGCATCATACTATTACTGCAGTACTGCTTATGACATGATATGATATTCCGGCTGAAGGCCGATGATTACAATGACATGATCAATGATGCAATGATAATGGCCATTGGCACATGTGCAAGAATTATGATGAAAGATAATGAAATATGATCATGATGAGATATGTTTATCATGACCCTTCCTTATCCGCTGACGTTCTGTTAAACCAGTAGAGCAACCAAAATGATAAAAGCAAGAAAAATGATTTAAATTCAAATTATTCAGTCAAGCCTTTTTACCATCTGTGTTTTGTATTTATTCCTTTCAAGTATTTAAAGTATATAAATGTATGTTAAAATCATTCTTTCATTTTATTTATTTATTGCAATGATTTAAGTACCCACTAAGCAATTGCTTAGCTAGTTTAGTTTCCTTCTAAACTCGTAGGTTAAAAGAGGAGACGAGATTGCAGCATGTCCTGCGCAGCTGGCCTTGACTACTACTTTGGATAGGAGTTTGGATATGATGGATTGTAGCAATATGGCATGTACATAAGCTTGTATGATCTAGCAAATAAATGTATAATAATGAAAAGCTAGAACACGTACATTGCTAGTAATCTAATAAATCTTATTTGGGTTTAGCACTTATGTATCAAGTATAGAAGTGTGAATTCTTCTTGCAGGATTGTAGTTGAGGTTATAAGGGTGGATTATTGGGAGTGTGCTTGAGTTGAATTGTGAAACAAAATGTTTTTCAAAAATTAAAGAATCGGTTTTGGCGACACTTGGGACCTCCATTTTTAGGGGAGGTTATGGCAAAATTTTTTAAAATCTGCACTTAAAATTGGCTAAGTAAAATATTAAGACACAACCACCATGAGTTAACAGTCCATCTTGGTCTATAAACATAGGCTAAGATGGGGTGTTGCAAAAAGACCTTCCCCTCCCTTAATTATGAATTCCTTAGTGAGCCAAGTTGAGCCTTTGACTTTTTCTTGATTGATCAACACAATTCACAACTCAACATTTTCTTATTATCATCATACCTACATTAAGGAATGGAGTTCTTATGATATGACAATAGGGTAGTTTAATTCATAAGTGTGGGGTAAGCAATTAAAAAAAAATAAAACAAAAATAGTATTGCTTTAGTAAGATTTGAGGCTGAAATGCATACTTTGCACATTGTATTTGACTAAGAGTCGATTATTCTTTTCCTCTACATTTTAAGCTAGATGTTTCATGCAATTTTATATTTTGAATATATATATATTAAAAATAATAATAATATAAAAGAAAATAAAAGAGAAGATATATATATATATATATATACAAAATTCATATATTTTCTAGTCATCAAAGAGGAATGTCGACTAAAGTACTTTTCTTTAAGTATGCAAGTATGTGAGATTATCAAGGGTTGGTGAATATGTCATTTGAGGGAGTTACGAGTTTCTTAGCAAGAGTATTGTCTAATTTAGATACTCCATTTCTTGATGTTCCAACTTAAATGTATTTTCTCACACCTTCACCTTAGCCCCATTACATCCAAATAAAAGACCTTCGGATTATTTCTTGAGAAAATCAGTGAGAGAGATTGGATAATTAAGAAAGTTTATGGCAGTATGCAGTCATGAGTGGTTTGAGTGAATTAACCTTTGAAATCGAGTGAAACACTTAGATGAGAGATGAGATTTGTTATGTCTGGATTAATGAATGAGTTAAGAAAATCTTGATTGAAGTAAATTGCAATTGTTTATGGCTGAGTCTTAAAGGATTTTATCTTATATACTGGAATTATAGTTAAGGTTGTTTGATTTTTTAATTTATGTCATGTGAATTTGCTTGAGGACAAGCAAAGTTTTAAGTGTGGGGTAGTTGTTTTATTAGTTTTTGTCATAGAATTGTGTCTTATTGATTATGATAATTATTGTTTTCTTTAGGTATTTTAGTAGTTTTAATCTGTTTATTTAGTGTTTTCATCAATTTTGGTAGTTTTAATTTATTTCAGTGTTTATGTCATTTTTGTTCTAGTTTTTAGTGTGGTGTTTATGTGTTGTCGGTTAATGTTTATTTGATTCTTGTTTAAAGTTTGTTTAAGTGTTTGTTTTAGGTTAATATGCAAATTGTTTCCTTGGAAGAAAGAATAGCTTGAAGCAGAGGGCAAAACCAAGGAACCAAGAGAGAAGGAAAATTTGGGCAGTAACTGACACATTTAGGTGACACGAACAAAGAGAGCAGTAGGTGACACGCTCAGGTGACACGGCCAAGCCACTGGCCGTGTCACATGACAAGGCCAGGAGCTTGGCCGTGTCACATGACAAGGCCAGGAGCTTGGCCGTGTCACACTCCATTCCAAAGAAGCATATAAAAAGCAGAAGCGGACACAATCAGTGACACGGCCAAGCCACTGGCCATGTCACATGACACGGCCAGGAGCTTGGCCGTGTCACTCCATGGACTAAAGGAAGAAAGAAAACACAGATTTTTGGAGCGGGGTTTCGTATAAATAAGAGGATTAGGGTTTTTATTTGTGAGATTTTTTTTCAGTCGTCAAACATTAACTTTAGGTTTCCATTTTGTTTTCTTTTGGATTTTTGATTACACTTTGATGCAAACAGTCTAGATTAAATTGGTTTTTGCCATTGCAACATTCTTCTAGCAAAGATCTGAACAAGAGATTCTTCAGAAGCTAAAGGGAGTTTGTAATTTGGTTTTGTTCTCAAACTTTATCTCTTAAGTTTCATTGGAATTGTATTCATGAATTCTATTATGTCTAAATTGATTTCTTTGAATTTTAATGAGATGAATATGTTTGATAGCATTATTATGAACTAATTTGATCTAGTCTAGGGTTTGTATGGATCTACTATGATTGTTTGAATTGGTTATTGCTCTTAACTGAATTATTTCTCTAGCCTTGATTGAATGGATTACTGTTAATATATAATTGATTGGTCACCAATTATGTGTTTGAGGTATTAGATGAAGGATTGAGAGATGAAGTCTAATGCTGGAACAATTCAATTAGGGACTTAGGTGAATTAGAAATATAACCTAAGAAAAAGATCATTTCAATTGTAACAAGATTATTTGAAAGAGGTTTGAATGCGAGAGCTTATTTCCTTGATTCGATTAATTAAGTTGCTTGAGATCTAATCTTTGAAATTAAATTGGTTGAGAGAAATAACCGTTCATACACATAAGTTAGTAGAGAAGTGCAAACCCTAGACCTTTCTATTAAGTGAATCAATATATCAGCTCAGTTTACTTTTATTGTTTTAAACTCCAATCAATCTATTTTCATTAGTTGTTAGCAATTTAAATTTATTATAATTTGTTATTTGCAATATGATAATCAATTAGCCTATCTAGCTTCCTTGAGAGACGACCTTGAGGTGTTCACCAAAATACTATAGCAGCCTCGTATACTTGCGAGTGTAGTTCTAGTAGTGTTAATTAGAGCGCAACACCTTGTCCCTAGTGGAATGATAACTTACACACTACTTTATTACTTGGGCGACCCATGCAGTTGCGGTATTGTTATAGCATTAGGTTCTTGTCACCAAAACTCAAAGTCGGGGATTTAGTGTTGAAATAATGTAAGCATAATGTATCTGATCCAAGAGGAAAATTTAGGCCTGGCAGGGAAGGGCCATATATTGTGAAACAAGTCATGAACAAGGGTGCAATAAAGTTATCAAACATGGACAGGAATGAGTTTAGTGAGTCAGTGAACATTGACAGGTTGGACAGGTTTTATGTTTTAAAAAAAAAAGAGCTCGCTAGGTTGAAAATCCAAAAGGGCGGCCTAGGCAAAAGTTAGAGCAGTCCGCTAGTTTTGAAAACCCGAAAGGGATGGCTAGGCAATAATTAGGGCTAAATGAGAGAAAATCGTCAATTAGAAAATTGGAAAGGGCTAGTTGGCAACAGGAGTGATCTTGTGTATGCTGGCTTTATGTTTGATTATTCCCCAATTTAATGAAATAGAATTAATATTAAAATTGTTCTATGTGCACTGTTATAAGTATTTGACCAGATATGGATAAAATAAATAAACACAATAGCAAAAGGTTATGACAAATTATAAAAGGAAAAGAAGCATCTCTTATTATTACTTGTATTATTTTACGTCCTAACAATAAACTTTCTAAAGAAATTAACAAATGTAAAATCTATGGTAGACGATAAGTGTAACATGTAGGCCAGCTTTGCTTCAGTCGAACCAAGAAGGCTTCAGTCAGACAAGGCATGTCTAAATCGGGAGTGAATTCAGAACCTCGAGGCTTAGCTCTATATTGACTATCAAGCCGGCGAGGATCATAGCAAGTACCTCGACGAAGAGCAGCAAGAGGAACATACATCAGGTATATCCGCATGGTAATACAAGAAATCTTCCACCAAGGTACTAACCAACGGATGTTGACTTCAGCGCGTGAGTGGATCTAGTCAACCCAGTCAGCATATGAAGAAGCAGGGTAGAGTAGTTTTCTAGCAGAATGATGTCATGGCAGATATCTGGCAAAATCCATAGATGGAGTATCAAGCAAGAAAAGATGATCTTGAAGCCAAATCTATGAAGAAAAATTAAAAATTAAAAAAAAAGAAAAAAGAAAAAAGGGGGGGGGGAGGGTCCGCTAAGTTGAAAACCCACAAGGGCAGCTTAGACAAAAATTAGGACAGCTCGCTAGTTTCGAAAACCCACATGGGCGGACTGGGAAAAAAGTAGAGCAATATAAAAAATAATAATGGAGTCCACTAAGTTGAAAACCCACAAGGGCAGCTTAGGCAAAAATTAGGACAGCTCGCTAGTTCCGAAAACCCGCATGGGCAGACTAGGAAAAAATTAGAGCATTAAAAAATAAAAAAAACCTAAATTGAAAACTCGAAAGGACAGTTTAGGTAATTACTTGAAGCAACAATGGATTCCCGTTAGTTTCCTTGATAATTCCTATTTAAGTTGGTCTAATCCAACTAAAGTCTCAGCTAAGATCACGGGTATCAGCGATAAGCCTCCTTCCATTTGGTCCATGATATCCAATACTCGTGGATCAATACCGCCATCAGAAGAAATAAGCAAGAATTGGCCAAGCAAGCATAGCTAAAGCATATGTCCCCATGCCTTAGTAGGAGCCAAATGAGAAAGGTAAAAGTCAATTAGGGGACCAAGCAAAATTTTCTCACCTCTCATCAACTGTAGAACCTCAAGCTTTGAAAGTTGAAATAGCATCTGCATTTTTTGTTGAGTTTTGGAAATCAATATAAGTAACGCCATTTGTTGATTGCTTGGATATTCGAGGATGGCCTCAAATTCTTCAATCAAGGGACATATTTCAAAGCCATTAATTTTAAATGTCCTAGAATTCATATTACAAAAAGAAGCCATGGCATGTAGAAAAGAATGATCCAATTTAACATTTTGAAAACACTTCAAAGTATCGATTTTTGACCAAGATATTTATTTCCAATGAATGGAATTCATATTTTTAAATAGAACTTTTATTTTCTTCAAATGGAGTTTGGTCATTGTTTACGATTGAAGAAAAATTAGAATTGTTAAAAGGAGTTTTTACGTTGAAGTAGAAAATCTCCTGGCTTCTGTATGAAATTGTGGCATGAAAAGAGATTTATATGGGATGATTGTGCTATTCCAAAATTGATAAGGAAAAGTGTGAGACCGAGATGCACAAGGATAGAAAATTGGCGACGAAAGGTCTTGAATTGCCACGTTGCATTTGGTTTTGTAGGTTAGTGATACTGTGAAAATATTAAATGTGAATTGAAAAGTTTAATAATTGTATCATACTAATAATGATGATATAAAAAAAAAGAGAAGAAAAAAAAGAGTTGTAGTAAAAATAAAAATTATATCATCCTTATTATTTTTATTATTATCCTTATTATATAATATTTCCATAATTCATACAAATACTCATACATTTCTAAGAATGGGGTGGTGGATCATGATCAAACAAAGCTTTAAAAAAGTCATCGCCTATTGAAGAAGGAGGCATATCACCCATCCCGAGTCCGCCCGAAGTAGGAGCACCTGAATCTCTATTACCTTGGAATTTAGATCTGTAACAGTCCTCATCCAAAATAGACGAAAGGATCTCGTGGTCATCAGCTTGAGGTCATCTAGATGAAGAAGCACCAGGATCTCTCATCCCCTGAAATCGGAAGTCTCGAAAATCTTGCTCTGACTGATGGTATAATTTTTCAAAATGGACAAACTGTTGACGACTAGCAGCCAACTCTTCTTGAAGTTTCTTGTTTTGTTCCTCAAGCATCCGCTGTGAGCTAGAAAGGAAAAGAGTAAGAGCATACATAATCATGCATACATATAGCATAAATTATCATGGAATAAGAAAACTTACAAGGTAATTCATATCAATGCCCTGTGGATGAGATGGCATCTCCGGTTGATTAGAATGAGCAAACGGAGGAGCACTAAAAGAAGGTCCAGCCTCATGACCAAACGAGCCAGCAGCCTGCAACAATCATTAAAAAAGTCAAAACAAGTTAAGAAAGAAGCAATTGCAATGGAAAAAATGGTAAAAGTTTACCTGAGAAGTGCTAGCCCCGAGATGTGAGACGGACTCTTTTCCCTCTCCGTGATACTCCTCCTCATCTCTATCCTCATTTTTCTCAGGAATCTCCCATACACCAATAGGGATACATCAAAGTTCAAGAGCCCTATTTGAATAAACTGGGTATAAGATGCACCCGGTGGATAGAGAAAGGTTTCAATATCATAACCGTGCTGAGCCAATCACCATACATTCTTTGGCATTGATGTAATATTTAAAGTATACTCCCGGTAACACATCGGGATCCTCCGCTGCTCGGGACTAAGAAACCACTCATATACTCTCTCCCTGAGAAACCAGCCACTAGACACAGGGCAGGCAATGACTCGGCGAGTATGTTGAAAAGGCAATGCGGCATTCATAAAGGAAGTCCAGTTCATCCGCTCTTCTATGCTCCACCAGGCCAAATTGACCTACAAAATGACATAAGGTAAGTGAAATTTTATATAAATTTTAAAGTATACTAATGCTATTTTACCTGGCCCCAGGTTAAGCAGCTCAAGAGACAGCGTTGGGTGTGCACATGGTGAGAGCCGGGAACTTCTACATGACCTGACAACAAAAAATTTAGTCTCGAATACCCGACTCTCTCTCGGGAAATGCCAGGCATCCTCACAAGATTGTGCTCATATGCCCATATCTATAATAATAATAAAAATCAAAATTTGCAAGAATAAGAATGGAATTGACATTGGTGGAAGAAGAGTACCTCGACAACCGCCATAAAGCCAACAAAAGACTTCTTATTTCTGCAAATTTTATCAAGTTCATGGTAAAGACAGGCAAGGCCAGCTTCACCCCAGCCGTAAAGTGGTACCATACTCATATCATTAAGGACCCTCAACACTGACAAATGGATGGCGGATTTGGTGCTGCCTAAAATGGTCGACCCAAGCAAATACTGTAAAAATTCTCGAGCATATTGTTTGGTTGGAAGGCCATAGTACCGGATACCAGTTATTTCTATATAATCAACTAGGCCAATGGCTATTTCTCTTATAGGTAGGTGAAAAGTATGGGTCATGTCCATCCATCGCTCTGACAATGCTTGAACTACACTCCTGTCTATCGGACACTCCTTGAATGGTAATTGCAAGATAAAGCTTTCAAAACTGCAATATCGGATAATTCATCTTACCCAAGAAGGTGCTACATCATACCATTGTCGGGCTTTATAGACACACCCTCCACCCGGATAACACAACGATCATGCTAACACGAAGCTAGGTAAGTTAATACAACGTAAGTATATCATTATATCAATACCACTGATTTTTAGACTAAATTTATTTATGTTCTATTTTTAGTCTATCTATTTACTTATATATATTCATCTAATTAATTTATTTTTTCTAAATCTTAAAAAATAAAAAATAACAACAAAAACAAAAAAAAACAAACAAAAGAAAGACAAAAAAACAAAAAAAAAACAAAAAAATAAAACAAAAAATGAAAAAAAAAATAAAAACACAAAAATGAAAAATAATTTACTGTTAAAAATAAATAATTGAATTATTACCTTGCTCTTTTGATTTGAACTGCGATGAAGCTGCATCCCAGCTAGTAGACTTATATTTCCATTTTCATGCTGTCGAATAAACTCTAATAACTCAGCATTAGATCGAGTTCCTGATCTTGAAGCATGCATTTTCTCCTCAACTCTATGCTAAACTCTCTAAACAATCTAAATTAAAAATGTATAAGTATGAATGAAATGAAGAAATGAACCGACGTTTATATAGAAAAATTGCAAGGGAAAAAGACGAAGATAAAAAGAGGAAAACAATATTCTCGTGAAAAAAAAGTAAGTATTACTATTGATAAATAGTAAATGACTATTTACAAATAGTAAATGAATAGTTGGTGAATAGTGCATAAATAGTAACTACACAGTAAATAAATAGAAAACTCAATTATTCAATTCAATCATTCAGATATTTGCATGTATATAAATATTTTTGCACTTTTAAAATATTTTTACACGTAGGGGCAAGAAGATATGGGCATGGTAAAAATTAGCTAATTTTTTTTGCAAATTCCTTTAGTATCCTACTGACTACAATTATTTTTTGCAGACAATTAAATCTCTCTTAGCTTAGGTCCAGAAACCAAATTATCCTTAAGTCCAGAACTTAGCTCGGGTCCAAAACCCAAATTACTCTTAAGTCCAGAACTTAGCTTAGGTCCAGAACCCAAATTACTCTTAAGTCCAGAACTTAGCTCGAGTCCAGAACCCAAATTACTCTTAAGTTTAGAACTTAGCTCGGGTCCATAACCCAAATATCTCTTAAGTCCACAATTTAGCTCGGGTCCAGAACCCAAATTACCCTTAAGTCCAAAACTTTGCTCAGGTCCAGAACCCAAATTATCCTTAAGTCCAGAACTTAGCTCGGGTCCAGAATTCAAATTACCCTTAAGTCCAAAACTTACCCCGGGTCCAGAACCCAAATCCTAAATCTAGCTCGGGTCCAGAACCCAAATTATTTTTGAGTCCAGAGCTCAAACCAACCTTGGAAGTCCAGCATGGCTCCAAACCCAGTCAAAAATCACATTGCTTTTCACTCTCTTTTGCCGTAGCCTCAGATCGCTCAAGCAAGGGGCAAATTGTAGACCCTTAATTTTTGACCCAGTCTGGTCCAATATTTTTTATATAGTCCAAAATAATTTTTGTGGTACTTTAATTAAATAATATTTATTTTAGTATTTATTAGTAAATTTAAATAATAATAATAAATAAATAAATAAATAAAAATCGATACTCAAAAAATCGGCGATGAAAAATTTCGTCACCGAAAGTGAATTTGCTGCAAGAATTTCCTGCGGCGAATTAGCTGGCCCTCCCTAGCTTTCACTCTCAATTTTCATAGCTCGTAGCAGTTTTTTTACTAGAGCAATTTTCTAGCGCAGTTTTTTTTGAAATCGACTTCTATTTGATTTTGATTTCTTTTCCTAAATGGTTTTCATTTCCTTAGACAATTAGAAGTATGTTTTTTGATTTTTCCTATAAATACCACATTAAAACACAGAATTAGGGATCTAGATCTAGACTTTGGACTTCTAACTTGGGAGGAAAAAGGAGACAGAAAACCCTAGGAGAAGAGACGGCAAAAAGGAATTAGCAGCATTCATCAATCATCAATCCATCAAAGGCAGCAACATTGCCTTTGTTATTGTTCATCCAGAAATTAATTTTTTGGCGGAATCGACTATGCAGGTTTGATCTTTAATCATAAATTATATGTTCACAGTAGCTTTGTTTTCTTTGATTAATAAGTTTATGCAGTAAATTGATCTTTGTTTTAATAACTTTAACTTTAACTGTTTATTTTAGTTAATACATTAATCAGTTGGTTTTCAAAACTTCACTTGCACGTTTTATAAAAACTAAAAACTTAAAACAGTCCAGTAGCCTAAATCATTGATTAAATTATCAAAAACCCTAAATTATTCTTCTGTTTCCAAAACTTCAAAAACCCTAAATTATTCTTCTATTTCCAAAACTTTAAAAACCCTAAACTGTTATTTTATTCCTAAAACATTTAAACCCTAAATTATTCTGTTAAAGTCTCACAAATCTAATTATTTTCTAAAATCTCAATTTATCTCCAGAATCAATATTTCTTCTAAAAAGATAAATCAAAACCTTAATTAATTTTAAAGCTTGTCACCCCGTAACCCTTTCCCTAAACTATTCTACCTAAAGCCACTAAAAACCCTAACTATCCAAAACCCTAGCTTCCTAAAACCCTAATTTCCAAACCTTAATTCGAGAAACCATAAACTTGAGTTTGCAAATAGTTTAATTATTAAAATTGATCCAATGAGCCGAATTTCTAAACTCTAACTCTAGTAAACTCTAAGAACCAAACCCTAATTTGCCTTAAATTTCCTAAAACCCCAAAATAGATTTTCAATTATCAAAACCCTAAATTATTTTCTTAAATTCTAAAATTCAAAGTTGTTTTATTGAATCCTAATTCATTTTCTAAATATTCAGTAACCCTAAAAATTAATTTTCAAACCTTAGATCCCAAATTCTTAAGTTCTTCTTCGAGAACCATAAATTATTCTTCAAAACAAACCCTAAATTGCGTCATTTTTCAAAAAACCCTAAAACCTTATTTCCTCAAACCGTGAGTCCTAAACCCTAATGTCTTAAGATTCCAAAATTCTAATTTCATGATGTTAGTCCTAAACCCTAATTTAACTAACCAAAAACCTTACTACTTTCTTAAATTTATAAAACCCTAATCAATTCCATTTTTCCAAAAACTCTTACAGTAGCCTAAATAATAATAATGATAATTCCAAAATCTCAAAACCCTAAATGTTAATTAAAGAGTCCTAAATTTGTATCTTTATTTGATTTATTTAATTTTAGATTTGATTACGTGGTTTATTATATGTTTTGATTTATTTAATTTCAATGCTTGATTTATTTAATTTATCATGGATGGATATTCTCTTTATTATTATAATTATTATTTGTTTGTCTTAGTATTAAAATTGTAAGAGGTATGTTTCTAGTTTGTGGGTATCACATTAATTAATTTTTATGTAATTTAAATTGCTTTTATATTTTGGACCAATGTAAAGGACATGTTTCCACCTTTCGGTAGGTGTCTTATTTAGTTTAGACATGGACGATGTAAGGACATGTTTCCATCCTTGGATGGGCGTCCATTTATTTGCTTTGTTTAGACATTGTTTTGATTTTAATATAATGATGCTTTATTTTAATTGTTGCATGTAGTATGGATAATATTATTATACTTAAGAATTTTATAATATTAAGACCTACAAAGGAGGCCGGTTCCAATGAACCGGGTGTTGTGGGGGTGCTGGGCCATTTCTCATCTTTCCCATACGTACCTAACTTTTTGAACCCATTAGGGAGTTGGGGATTCCTTAGGAATCGAGTCATCCACCCCTTTCTTTTTCCCGGCCCGTCTGAGTGGCGACTCCATTTTCTTCGAGCTTAGGCCTGCGTTCTCTAAGTCCTTGAGCCTAAACAGTGTCGAAGTCGCAAGAACCATTCCATCGGAAGTGGGGGTAAAAATCCTTGCTCACACCCACCTTTATTGTTAACCAAAAGAGTGAGTTTTAACTCTTCCATATAACAAACTTTAATAAGGTTTTCAAGGATTAAAGATTTTTCTAGTGAAATTCCAAGAATTAGGAGTGAAGTGAAGTGATTTTGCAAATTTGAGAGGAGAAGACCACTTGGTGAAAGTGGGAACCTGGGTGGAGTTAGGCTTGGAAATGGGCTTATCCTTTCATTTGGGGCATCAACAAGGTTAGTACATGCTTTAAAACATATGGCTATCTTGTGTGTCCATTACTTTGAGTTGTAATTGTGTGCATGTTGTGATTTTGGAAAGACATGGGCATGTCTCTATGGATACATGGCTGTGGCTTTAATGGCAGTGTAATACCCCAATTTTTGATGTACTTTGGAATAATAGTTATGAGAGAGTATATTGGTAAAATAGGTAAAGAAAATATAATAAGATATAGATATGTATGAAGGATGTTATATATATATTATGTATTTGAAATGTATGGGAAATATAAATACAATATATAAGACATATACATCAACATATACACCACATATACATGATGTATACATTAGTGTAGGAAAAGTTAATTTCAAATAATTAATAATAATAATAATAATAATAATAATAATAATAATAATAATAATAATAATAATAATAATAATAATAATAATAATAATGATAACAATGACAAGAGAAAGGAGAAATGAAAGTCAAAAGAAGGAAAAATATTATTGGTGAAAAAATGTAGGTGGAAAATAATTATATATATATATATATATATAAGATAAGGATGGAAATTTAAAGAGAGCTTTCTTTCTTTCTTTCTTCTTCTTCTTCTTCTTCCTCCTCTTTGAATGTGAGAATTGAGAGAGAGAGAGAAGAGCTTGATTTTGTTCATATACACACCAAATTCATAAGAGTTTTAAGAGATTTGAAGGTGGATATTGAAGATTTGATAAAGAATTCAAGAAGTGCTCTTTTCCTTGAGTTGATTTTTATAGATTTTGAGTATATATGTGATATGGTTAGTGAGAGAAAGTGATGATTAATTGAATAAAATGATAAGAATGATATATTGGAGTATATATATGTTGAATTGATGCATACATGAAGTAAATATGATTATTTATGAGAGATGATGATAGATAATGAAATTGAGGAAAAAGGGTGATAAAGAAAAGAGTAAGGATTTTGTATAAATGAGTTGGAAATTGAGTAAATTGATACATGGATGATTGTATGAATGAATTATATAATGATTATTGTTATGATTTTGTGTTTAGGCTAAGGGAGATCAAAAGAAGAAGAGTAAGCTTGGATTAACTAAGGTTTGTACATATAATTTATTTGATTTGTACATATAATCTCCTTAATTTGTACATATGATCTTGAGTAAGTATATACTTGGATCATGCTCTTGTTTTTGGCTTGCATCATTCTAAGTTCATAGATGTGTGTTTTGTTGTTGAAAATGGTGTACAAGAGTGATTCTGGGATGCCATGGACGTGGACATGCAGGCCTCGTGGGATTGGACGAGGGGCTATTTCATGTGAAAACGGTGAGGAAACAGAAGCGAAATGAATGCCATGGGTGTGGCCTTTGGATACCACAACACTGGGGGGTCGTAAATAGTATTTTACAGCTTCATTTCACATTTCACAGGCATGGCTATTGGATGCCACGGCCGTGGGGTTGCTTTATTGATTTTTATTGCCATATTTTACACTATACGGGTATAGTAAATGGCTTGCATAACTATGTCTTTATATATATTGAATTGAAAATGTATATGTGATTATAAAGTGAATAATTTTGATAAAATATGTTGATTATGCAAAATGTTGGTATACTAATAAGTCATATGGTGAGTGTGCCTTATGCTTTCAGGATGAAAATATGAAATGGGAAATGTGGTTGGATGTCAGGAGTGAATTATAAATGAATAATGAATATGATAAAGATGAGATGAACAAGATATTATTATTAGTTTTGGAACTTCATATAGTCTTAGTTAATGAGAAACTCCAAAGTATGGAGTATTGAATTAAGTGTTTTGGATTGAGAAGGAGAGAGAGGATTTGAGTTGTATAATTGAGATATATAGATTGATGTTATTAATAACTCGATTCTTCATATCTTGATTAGAAGATCAAGTTGTGAAGAGTTAGAGGAAGTGAAGATTTGAGGAGTTGGGTTTGAGTTTAGATTGTTAAAGGTAAGTACATAAATGTACATATTATATTTGTTATGTTTTATTGATTGAATTGATAAAACATGCTATGATGATGGTGAAATGTATATTCATGAATTATGTGATTTAAATATGAATTGGACATGAATTAATTATGGCATGATTTAGCCATTTGAGTGTGACTAATTGTAATAATAATGCAAAGTGTGTTAAATGTAAAATGTGCATTAATATGTGGTATAGAGCCACATATGTAATGTATGTGAATTGTGAAAGAGTTTGTGAAATGAATATTAAATGATGAACATGCATCTCATAGTGTGATGATATAAAATTATGTGATAGTTGAAAAAGATATGAGAAGTGCAAGTTGTGCACTAAAATGTGGATGTGAGCCACATTTGTAAATATGATGATGATTGGTGGAGACCATGAAATGAATTGAAAAGTGAAAATATGTTGAAAAATAAATGTGTATTGTGTGTACCTTATACAATATCTAGTTGCCAAAAGATTGTGTTTGGTAGTTGGCATCCCATACATGATGGGGTGAGGCATTGGGTACCACAGAGATGTTACTATGCCCCTGAGTTAGACACATTGGTGTCATTACTATTGATATATGCTGTGGATAAGACACTGGGTGTCACAGATATTGCCACGTCCACTAGCGAGACACATTGATGTCATTACTGTTGATATACGCTATGGATGAGACATTGGGTGTCACAGATATTGCTACGTCCTCTAGCAAGACACATTGGTGTCATTACTGTTGATATACGCTGTGGATGTGACATTGGGTGTCGCAGATATTGCTATGTACACTAGCGAGACACATTGGTGTCATTGTGATGAGATAGACCAAAACAATGGTTCTGAAACTAGTTTATTGTATAAAGATAATTAGGCCCAATGTATTTGGTTGTGGTAGACAAGAATGATATTATGAATTGTGGATGATATATATATTTAAGTATAAATATAAAGCTAATAATAATAAAGAAAATACAAAGAATATGATGATAAATGATGTTAATGTTGTGAGTGTGATTTTCTGTAATGTATGTATATGTTGTTTATATATGCCACTAAGCTTTTGAGCTTAGCACGGTTGTGTAATTCACATAGGTGAGTAGATTTTTGATCTAGGAGTCAGACGGTTGTGCCACGAGAAGAGTAAGAGTATTTCGAGACCAACTAGAAGGTGGTATATGCATGTACATTTTATTATGTTGTAATTTTGATAAAAATGTCTATGTACATAAGTCAATTTCGAAAAAGACAATGTAAATATATATATATATGTAATCTAATGAAAAGTATAATGGTTTTGTAAATGTTACTTTTAAAAAGAATGAGATTTGATAATGGAAAATGTTATATTATTAAAAATATAATTGATGTGGACTAAAGTAAGAGTTTAAACAATACTGTAAAGTGACATCCTTATATTTTATATGCATATTATATATATATGAGGTATATGTATGGTATGTATATAGGGTATAAGGGTGTTATAGACAGAGCTATAAGTGATGAATTTACGTAAGGCAGATTGTGCTGAAAATGCACCGGCGTGTCTTTCAGGTTAAACACGACTGTGTATCTTCTTTCCTTGAGAATGTGGCAGTATGGTGTTGTAAAGACATGGACATGTGCTCCAGACTGGGCATGACCATGTTCTTCCTATACTAGTAAAGTTGAATTGTGATTTTGAGAAATGAGAAAATGTAACTAAAATGAAAAAGATGTAAAGTGATAAATGCAATGTGTGGGATGTATGTCACCTTATACCATAACTAGTTCTAGAAGATTGGGTTTGGTAGTTTTGCATACCGTATGCCAATGGGGTGAGACACTGGGTGTCAAAGATATAGTTATGCCCCTAGACGAGAAGCCTTGGTGTCCTGGATATGATTATGCTGTGGGTGAGACATTGGGTGTCACATATATAGTTACGTCTATTAGCGAGACACATTGGTGCCACTACTGTTGAGATAGGCCAAAGCAATGTTTCTAGAAATAAGTTATTGTATAAGGATTTTTGGGCCCAATGCATGTATTGATGTCTATGTTGGTTGATTAAATAAAAGTACTTTGTGCGATGCTAATGCATGATACATTCCCAAAACTTATTATATATCATTGTTTATTCCTTTCAAAGTATGTACCGCTGAGCGAGTAGCTTAGAGTGATTTGTTTATCGAGCGGATGATAGGGTGGAGGTGAGAGCCCTTCTAGACTAGATCAGGTCTAGATTGTTGGATTGATACTAGAGTTTTAAATTTTGCAACTAGACCAAAGCCTTTGGCATTGCATGTAAATATTCATTTTGGTTAACTATTTTGTTATTATGTATATTATAACAAGATATAAAATTATAATGAAATGATTTGGGTTTCTAATGTATATTTATATAACCATGAGATTTTGGGATATGAGATGTATAGAACTTCTTTGAGAATATGAAATTATTTAACAGGTTGAATCATTTGATTTTGGATAATATTATAATTATAGATAAAACTCTGGTGAGATTTCCAGAGAATTTTCCTATATATATATAACAGACTAAGCACTAACCTATTTTTCATGAAAGGTAACAAGATTTTATAAATGATAAGTTAGTGTTACTATTATTTCCTATATGCATATCCTACATATCCGAGGGGTGTGGACTATATGTATATAGGGTGTAAGGGTGTTATATTTATTTAGTACATGCTCGACACCTTGATACAAATTCTGCTATATCCCACTTCATACCTGGCCATCAATAATGTTTCTTTAAGTCTTAATACATTTTGGTACTTTCAGGGTGCATAGCATACAATGATTGGTGCGCTTCTTCTAAAATCTTCTTTCTTAATTTAACATTATCTGGAACACACAACCATTCTCTATATCATAGGCTACCATCATCTCTAACATGAAAGTCTTGATTCTCCCCCCTTAAAACAATTTCCATAACATTCTAAAGTTTCACATCTACCTTCTATGCTTCTTTAATCTAGTCAAGAAGTAATGGCCTCACTTGCAACTATGCCATGAGGGCACTGCCATCACAAACTTCAAATCTAGCATGTAAAGCTCTCAATTCAACAAGCAACATGAGAGAATAGGCAGTCAACCCTACTATAGACTTATGACTCAAAGTATCTGCAACTACATTTGCCTTACTAGGATGATAATCAATCAAACATTCATAATCCTTAATCAACTCCAACCATACTTAACTCTTTTTGAACACCCAAGTATTTTAAACTTTTATAATTTGTATAGATAAAATATTTCTCCTCATACAAATACTGTTGCCAAATCTTTTGTGCAAAAACTATAGCTGCCAACCCCAAATCAGGAGTCAACTAATTCAACTCATATGGCTTCAACAACCAAGAAGCATATGTAATAACTCTACCTTCTTTCATCAACACACACACCTAAAGCCATTATGTAAGGCATCCCTCTATATCACATATAGTTTATCTTTCACTGGTAGAGTAAGGATAAGAGCCTAAGTCAACATATCCCTTAATTGCTCAAAACTCAACTGACATAGATATGTCCATACAAATCTCACCCCTTTCCAAAGTATTATGGTGAGTGGCATGGTTATTATGGAAAATTCCTTCACAAATTGATGATAATAACCTACCAATCCTAGAAAACTCCTAACTTCTGCTGCATTCTTTGGTGGAATCCAATTCAAAATCACTTTAACTTTACTCAAATCCACTCTAATGCCTTATGCTGAAACAACATGCTTGAGAAATGTGACTTGGTCTAACCAAAACTCACATTTAGACAATTTAGCAAACAACTACTTCTCCCTTAATGTCTGCAAAACAATCCGAAGATGCCTATCATAATCTTCCTTGCAACGTGAATACACCAAAATATCATCAATGACCACCACTACAAACTGGTCCAAATGTGGTTAGAAATCCAATTCATCAGATCTATAAAAGCCACCGGTGCATTCGCTAACCCAAAAAATTCAAAAGGCATTACAAAAAATTTCATAGTTCCCATACCTCATATGAAAAGTAGTCTTGGGTACATCTACATCTTTAACCCTCGACTGATGATACCTTGATCTCAAAATAATTTTGGAAGACACTACTGTCTGCTTCAATTGATCAAAGAGATCATCAATGTGAGGTAATGGATACTTGTTCTTGATGGTCACATTATTTAATTGTTGATAATTAATGAACAATCTCATGGTACCATCTTTCTTCTTAATAAACAATACCGATGCTCCCTACTGTGAGATGCTAGGGTGTATGAACCCTTTATCCAATAGCTCCTGTAATTACACCTTCAACTCCTTGTAGACCCTTAATTAATAAAAAATAAAAATAATATTTAGTATCCTAATTAATAGACCCTTGTGTTATCTTAATTAAATAATATTTGTTTTAGTATTTAGTTTTTATAATTAATAAAAAATAAAAATAATAATAATAAACAAATAAATAAAAATAAAAATTGGCGACGAAAAAATCATCGCCGAAAATGTTGAACGAAATGGCCTGGCAGCCCACGCCCCATAATTTTACTCGAAGTCCCTCGCAGCTCTCGCAGCTCGTGGCAGTTTTTGCCAGCGAAATTTTTCCGACGCAATTTTTTTCGAAACAAAATTCTATTTGGTTTCGGTTTCCTTTTCCTAATTAATGAT
The DNA here is from genome assembly GCA_947685225.1 of Garcia nutans. Lineage (NCBI taxonomy): Eukaryota > Viridiplantae > Streptophyta > Magnoliopsida > Malpighiales > Euphorbiaceae > Garcia > Garcia nutans. Next base: position 17,214,502 of record CANTUV010000032.1, read on the forward strand.
AGTTTCCGTAAACAATTTGAATTAATAATTTGAAATTTCCTATAAATAAGACTAAAAAACAACACAAAAAGGGGGAATTTTAGGAGGACAATAGGAGAGAAAATCAAACTTTAGACTGGGACTTGAATTTGGAACTGACACTTGACAAATTGATTGGAATTTTTAGAAGAGGATAAGCAAGCAAGCAATCTAGCTCTCAAAGGCAGCAACCTTGCCTTTGTCCTTGTTCATCCAAGAAGCAATTTTTGGTGGAACCAACAAACGAAGGTTTGAATATCTAATCTTTTTTTCTTACAGTAGCTTCAATCATTAAACTGTTTCTTTTGATTCTAAAAACTTTAGAGCCCTAATTTACTTCTTCTAAAGCTTAGAAACTTAAATAGTCTCCTTTATTTTCAAAAACTTTAAAATTACTTTTCTGTTGATTCTAAAACCTAAGAACCCTAATCTATTTCTTCAAAATCTTAAAACCCTAATCTACTTTCTAGCTTTCAAAAACCCTTAAATCATTTTGTTTATTTCTAAAAGCTTTTAATAAACCCTAAACTGTTTTCCTCTCACTTTCTTCCAAATTTCCCAAATGTTTTGTTAAAATATCCAAACCCTAAATTTGTCTTACAATTTCTAAAACTAACATAAAGCTTTATAAAACTATAAAATGTCTTCTCGAATTCTAAAACCAAATATATTTTTCGAAACACTAAAAACCCTAATTCAACTTCAAAACCAAAAGCAGTAAGCCCTAAACCCTAAGATCTCTAAACCCTAAGATCTCTAAACCCTAATCCTTAAAACCTTAAAATATTATAAACCTAAATATTAAAATTCAACACAATAAGATCTCTAAACCCTAATCCTTAAAACCTTAAAATATTATAAACCTAAATATTAAAATTCAACACAATAAGCTTAAAAACAACAATCCAGTAGCTAATAATCATAAACCTAATTTTTTAATATCCAAACCCTAATTTCATGATTTTACTCCTCAAACCCTAATTTTGTTAATCAAAGAACCTTATCAATCTCTTAAATTATAAAACCTTAATCCATTTCAAAACTTACAGTAGCCTAAACCAATAAATTCCAAAACCCTCAATATTAATTAAAGAGCTTTAAATGAGAAACAGTAACCCTAATTTGTATCTTGACTTAATTTATTTTTAGATTTAATTATGTAGTTTATTATATGCTTTGATTTATTTAAGTTCAATGCTTGGTTTATTTAAATTATCATGGATGAATGTTATATTTTGATTGATGTTTAATATCTTTGATGAATAATTTATTTATTATGAATGGTTATTTACTTCTATCAATTTATTTTTGATTTCCAAATGTTGTAAGAGGTATGTTTCCACTTTGTGGGTACCTCATTAATTAAGTTCTATGTAATTTAAATTGCTTTTATATTTTGGACCAATGTAAAGGACATGTTTCTACCTTTCGGTGGGTGTCCTATTAGTTTAGACATGGATGATGTAAGTACATGTTTCCATCCTCGGATGAGTGTCCATTTATTTGCTTTGTTTGTACATTGCTTTGATTTTTAATATAACGATGCTTTATTTCAATTGTTATGTGTAATATGGATGATATTGTTATACTTAAGAATTTTATAATATTAAGACCTGTAAAGGAGGCCGGTTCTAATGAACCGGGCATTGTGGAGGTGCTGGGCCATTTCTCACCTTCCCCAGACGTACCCAACTTTTTGAACCCATTAGGGGGTCGGAGATTCCTTAGGAATTGAGTCATCTACCCATTTTTTTTTCCTGGCTCGTTCGAGTGGCGACTCCATTTTCTCCGGACTTAGGTCTGTGTTCTTTAAGGCCTCAAGCCTAAATAGTGCCAAAGTCGCAAGAACCATTCCACCGGGAGTGGGGGCAAAAATCCCCACTCACAGTGGCAACTCCACTGGGGATAAGAGAAGTTGATTCCGTTAGTCTTTTTATTATTCTATTCTTTCTTATAATGATATTATCCATTGCATCATATTAGATTGCTTTGTGTGTGTGAGTTAGGACGCCCGTGTTACCCGTGTTGTGTTATGTAAGGGATACCATACTTTCACTCAAGGTATAGAGATCGAGCATGGCAGAACCACTCATAGCCTCATACCATTTGGAATATACTTGCTATGCGAACCTAAGCCTTTTTACCCAAAGACTAAAGCTAATGTAATTGGCCTAGTTACTTTCCTTAGGTTTTTACCTCAAATGCCTGTTGTTTGACTGTGGTTAATTTATCTTAGCTTAAATCATGGCTTATTTGGTATGACCTAAATACATTGTGAGCTCAAAATAAATTTTTCTTTAAAATCCAAAAGACCAAAGCAAATTTCAAATTTTTTCAAAATGTTCATTGGATATAAAACTTTTCCAAAACGAGTTAAAAATTCTTTTGCTCATGACCCAAATACAAAGCCCAAAATATGTTTTTTCTAAAATCTTTTTACAATGGGCTTATAAACAAAATTATGTTACAAAGAGCTTGCAAATTATTTAGGTCAATTAAGAAATACCAAAAATCAATTGTGAGCCTAGTTTATACTAAGAAATAATTAACCATGGGCTTGTTTTTGGCATGAATCATTAGTTACTTTTTCATGTGAGAAATCTATTTATAATAAACCTCTTAATTTTGTTTTAATCCAATATAGCATAAATGCTACATTAGTTGGTTAAATGGATTAAAACCTAATTAATGGGAATTATCATGGATTGATTTCCATTTTCGAAAATATAACTATTGGTTGAAACGTCTGAGGGAAATATTCGAAAATAAGATACCATGTGTTGGTATTTTGTTAACCATATACCTAGAAAAAGAGACTCGCCATTGTTGCGCTCTTATTAACTCTACCACAAAGCGTCACTCGCAAGTATACGAGGTAGCTGTAGCAAAGGTGATCGCCCCAATGTCGTCTCACAAGGAAGCTAGAATAACTAATTGATTATCAGATTATAGATAACAAGTAATGAATAAATTTAAATCACTAACAACTAATGAAGAAGATCGATTAAAGTTTAAAACAAATAAAAGTAAACTGGACTGATGAATTGATTCACTTAATAGAATGGTCTAGGGTTTGCACTTCTCTACTACTTATATGTATGAACGGTTATTCCTCTTAAATATTTAATTTCAAAGATTAAATCTCAAGCAACTTAATTAATTGAATCAAGGAAATAAGCTCTCGCATTCAAACCTCTCTCAAATAATCTTGTTACAATTGAAATAATCTTTTCCTAGGTTATATCTCTAATTCACCTAAGTCACTAATTGAATTGTTCCAGCATTAGACTTCATTTCTCAATCCATCATCTAATACCTAAAACACATAATTGGTGGCCAATCAATTATATATTGACAATAATCCATTCAATCAAGGCTAAAGAAATAATTAAGTTAAGAGTAATAACCAATTCATACAATCATAGCAGATCCATTCAAACCCTAGACTAGATCAAATTAGTTCATAATGCTATCGAACATACTATCTCATTAAAATTCAAAGAAATCAATTTAGACATGATAATATTCTTAAATACAATTCCAATGAAATTAAAGAGATAAAGTTCGAGAACAAAACCAAATTACAAACTTCTTAGCTCTTGAAGAATCTCTTGTTCAGAACTTACTCGAAGAATGTATTAATGGCAAGAACAAATCTAATCTAAACTAGTTTAATCCAAAGTGTAATCAAAAGATCAAAGAAAACAAGATATGAAAACCCTAATGTTCTTTGACGGCTAAAACAAATCTCAAACTCTCAACCACTACTTTGAAAACCCTAACTTTTACATTTATACGAAACCTTCGCTTTAAAAAAAATCCGCGTTGCCTTTGGTCCATGAGAGACACCGCCAAGTTGAGGGAACTTGGCCGTGTTGGAGGTGCATTGGAGGGACACGGCCATAACCTTGGTCGTGTCCCTTGCTTGTGTCTTCTACTGCTTGATTTTCAATTTTCTTTTTCTTTAGACTTGAGTGAGACACGGCCAAGCTTAAGCAACTTGGCCATGTTGGAGCTTTTTTTGGAGGGACACGGCCACAAGCTTGGCCGTGTCCCTTGCTTGTGTCACCTTCTGAGTCTTGGTCTTCCTCTTTAGCTTGGTATGGGACACGGCCAGTGGCTTGGCCGTGTCCTCTGCATGTGTCAGCTACTGTCCAATTTTTCCTTCTTCTTGGTTCCTTGGCTTTTTAACCTAAAACAAAACTTGCAACAAACTTTAAACAGGAATTAAATGAACATTAACCAACAAAACATAAACACACACTAAAAACTAGGACAAAAATGACATAAACACTGAAATAAACTAAAACTACCAAAATTAATGAAAACACTAAATAAACATATTAAAACTAACAAAATACCTAAAGAAAACAATAATTATCATAACAAATAAGATACAAATCTATAACAAAAACTAATAAAACAACTACCCCACACTTAAAACTTTGCTTGTCCTCAAGCAAATTCACATGGCATAAATTAAAAACTCAAACAACCTTAACTATAATTCCAGTATATAAGATGAAATCCTTCAAGACTCAGACATAAATAATTGCAATTTCCTTCAATCAAGATTTTCTTAACTCATTCATTAATCCAGACATACAAATCTCATCTCTCTTCTAAGTGTTTCACTCGATTTCAAAGGTTAATTCACTCATACCACTCATGACTGCATACTACCATAAACTTGCTTAATTATCCAATCTCCCTCACTGATTTTCTCAAGAAATAATCCGAAGGTCTTTCATTTGAATGTAATGGGGCTAAGGTGAAGGTGTGAGAAAAGACATTTAAGCTGGAGCATCAAGAAATGGAGTATCTAAATTAGACAATACTCTTGCTCAAAAACTCATAGCTCCCTCAAATGGCATATTCAACAACCCTTAATAATCTTACATACTTGCACACTACAAGAAAAGTACATGAGTCAACATTCCTCTAATGCTAGAAAATATATGAATTTTGTATATATATATATATCTTTTTTTTATTTTCTTCTTTTTTTATTTTCTCTTTTTCTTTTTCTTTTATTTTTATCATCATTTTTTTAATATATATATATATATACAAAATATAAACTTGCATAGAACATCTAACTTAAAATGTGGAGGAAAAGAATAATCGACTCTTAATCAAATACAATGTGCAAAGTATGCATTTCAACCCCAAATAGCAATACCATTTTTTTTTTACTTGCTAACCCCACACTTTTGAATTAAACCACCCTATTGTCATATCATAAGAAACTCCATTCCTTAATGCAGGTATGGTGATAATAAGAAAGTGTTGAGTTGATAATTGTGTTGATCAAACAAGAAAAGGTCAAAGGCTCAACTTGGCTCACTAAGGAATTCAATATTAAGGGAGGTCTTTTTAAGCTAAAGGGCTAACCTAATTTGCCTTCATCATTTTAAAACTTGAGATGAAATCATAATGTGAGTTCAATTAGTATGCAAAAGCAAGCTCTAGAGATGCAAAATCATGAAGGTGCACACTTAAGAAAAGAAAATCAATTGACACTAACATTTAATCTATAAGGCTCAAAACTCACAAAGGTGGGTTCACAAAGATTTATATGTCATGAATTGCAGAATGTGAAAATTGATCATGAATGAATTCAAATGTTAATCTCTATGCTGATACTAAAGTCTCAACTATAATGCTAGAATCACAGAAAAGTTAATAAGTTTTCAACAATTATGCCATGCACAACACACAATATAACACATAACAAAACAATAATTAAAGAAAAGTTTAAAGATTACCCCACACTTATAAATGACATTGTCCTCAATGGAAAAAATAAGAACAATAAAGAAAAAGAGTTAAAGGACAACCTGTCTTCCATCGTACCTTGGTGAGGCAAAATCCTAACTTTTCATCACAAACACAAATGTTCAAAAACAAAAGTACAATATTGTGAACACTTGAATTTTGAGGCTCGGAAAGCCAATTTTCTCAGACTGCAAATGACCGGGCAGGATCGGGGTCCATGGTAAAAGTTCACCGAAAGTACGTCTTCATGGTACTTGAAAAGTTCGAAACGACGCAAGGATCACAGATATAGTCTCGAAATAATTTTTGGAAGTCCGCAGCTCCCAGAAAATCAGTTTGAACGAAAAAGTGCGTATTTTTGTGCCGTGTTGGGGTTGAACCGCCGGAACCGGCAGTCAGAACAGCCAGAACCGGCAGTCCGACCGCCATCCGACCGGCGGTCTGACTGCCAGGCGCGGCGGTCCGACCGCCATTCGACCGGAGGTCCGACCGCCGACCGGAGCGGTCCGACCGCTATCCGACCGGAGGTCCGACCGCCGCCCGTATCCTTTCCCATTTTTCCGGCGAGCCGCCCATTCCGACCGCTGACCACGGCAGTTCAACCGCCGGACCGGCGGTTCGACCGCCGTTCAGTCTAATTTTTGTCTATAAAATGACTCAGATTTTTCAGAAAAGGGGGGCTGTTCGGATCCCGGGCCTCATGCTGACGAACTCTCTATTCACACACGCTTAAGAACTTTCATTGGACTTTTATTTGCATAAACCTAACCGTGTGCTGTAAGAATTAATCAAAATCAAATCCAAGGTCCGAGAAAACAAGATCTAGAACTACGAAGTGGGAAAATCCTAAATCAGGTAATATCATAATTTACCTTTTGTCGATCCAAGCGAGTTATAAATATTGCATCTTCTTCTAAATTTCTTTTTTTTTGGTCGAAGACCTAATCCTTTTAGGTCTAAGGCCTAATTAACTAATCAATCAACCTTTTGGCATTAAGCCAAGAATCAATTGATCTTTTTGGCACGGAGCCTAAATTGCATTATTTTGGTACAAAGTACCCAAATTTCAGCAAAATTAGCACTAAGTGCTTAAAATCTCACAATTTTGGCAAAAAGCCCGATAATGCACGAAGCATACACACACGCATGCATAATGCATAATTGCCTTTAAATAGGCTCTTCCAAACTACATGGGCTTTGATCTCTCATAAAAATGAGAGTATGTAGGCATATTTGGGATTCACCTCAAATAACAAGTCCGCAATTTATCAACAATCTGTTCTTCTTCCTTTCTGTGTTCCTTTTGGATTCATTTCTTATTTGGAAAATTAATCAAATACATGACATAGTCCCCGAATCCTCCTTGGGTTCGCAGATTAGAAACCTTTACATTGGACACGTTATTGGAGTCAAACAAGGGTTTTCTTAGTTTTCCCTTCGAACAAAATAAACTGAGTGGCGACTCCTAACAACAAGTGAACATTCCTCCGAATCCTTTTCGGGTGGAAAACTGAGGTTCACAAATATATAAAAATAAAATATTTAAAATATAAAATGTTAACATTAAAAACAAAAGCAAAAAATAATAACAAAAATACACTAAACACAATAAAGCAAGGAACTCAAAATCTACGGTGAAGGAGGATGTGAAGATGATGCAGCCGAGGGATGAAGACTCAAAATCTTTGCAAGGTTGCTATTAATCTGTTCCAACTGCTGCAAGACCGCAGCATGGTTACGGTCCACCTTGCTCTCCAATGCCTCAATCCTATTAAGTATTTCTTGATTACCCGAGACCGGAGCATCTTCATCTAAACCAAGAGAATCCGAATCGGACTCCTCTTGGACTCGTGCTCTCTTCTGTCTATCCCCCGGTACTTCTGGTTCAGTTGAAGCCATCATATAAGCCCCTCTCCTGTGCACCACCATATGCATCTTCTCTAATGTGGCCAAATGCAATGAGTCATTACCCAAAATTCTAGTCATGCGACTAGTACTCGGGTCAAAATCATCAAGAAGGGCTACTGCTAATGTGGTAATCAATCCTCCAATACAAATTGCCCCCCTCCTTTTATTGGCCACACTATCAAAAACATCGGCTATCCAATAGCTGGAACTAATGGGCACGGCATTACATACACAATCCAAGAAAAAGAGCTCACTCAATTCCACTACACCTGGGCTCTCCTTCCTAGCAAAGAATCCGCAGGACATAAAACGATGCAAATACCTCTAAGCGGGATTGCTTAATTTAGATGCTTTGGCCGATTTGGCCACATAAGTCCCCGAGCCTAATGCTCTCCAAGCAAATTGTTGTTTAAACTCTTTAGGTACCGACCTTTCCCCATGTTGATGGAAACCATATATAGCATTCAATTGTTTAATATTAATCACAAATGATTTCCCAAGCAATTTAAAACTCATCTTAGAGCAAATTTTTTGTTCATCTCTTTCAACCTTAAGAGATGTTAAAAATTCCAAAGTCAGCTCTTGAAACTGTAAAGGTCGCAAGGAGACTAGGTTCTCCCACCCAAGAATTTGCACATAACGATAAAAATTAGTCCTAATTTGTAGAGCATCAAGGGATTCATCATTAACATACCTCGTCGGGAAGAAACCCCGAGCCAAAAGATTCGCTCACTTCAAAGATGAAAACGATGAAGATGAAGAAGCCCCTTCAGTTGTAGGTCTCTTCTTCTTGCGGTGTGAAGCTATCTTTGTTCTTGGCATCTTGAAAAATCTAAAAAATTTGACACAAACTAATTAAATCGATCTTTTGTAAGAGAAGAGGAAGTTCTAACAAATTAACTTAAGCTTTGGTGAAGAAAATTGAAATCTAATGGAGCTTTTGGAGCTTTGAAACACAATCAATGGAGTTTTGGTGAGAGAGAAAATGAGAGAGCGAGAGAGAGAACAGAAAGAAAATTAGGGATTGAATGGACAAACTGTGCAAAAATCGTGTTTTTAAAGTGGAAAAGTGGAGAGACACGACCAAGTTGGGGTGAACACGGCCGTGTCTTGTGTGTTTTGAGGGACAAGGCCAGTGACTTGGCCATGTCCCATGGGTGTGTCACTCACTATAAGAAGAGATGCAAAAAATAAAAACAAAGAAAATTTGGTGAAGCTTGGCCGTGTCCCATGTGACACGGCCAAGGGACACGGCCGTGTCACTCACTGTGAAAATTCTTGTAAAACAAAAGAAAGAGAAGTTCTTTGGTGAAGCTTGGCCATGTCCCATGTGACACAACCAAGGGACACGACCAAGCTCCTTGGCCGTGTCTCCTTCTGCCAATTTTAACTTTTTTTTTATATCACCAAATTTTGCAAACCTCTTTCTCGATCCACCCTGAAACACATTAGAAAAATAAAAACCCGATCAAAGCACCCATTACATTTATTTAAACAAACATAAAATCAAAATTGCTAAATTTAAAATTAAAACTATGAAAAAGAAATGCAAACCGATGGGTTGCCTCCCATTTAGCGCTTCTTTAATGTCATATAGCTGGACATCACTGCAAGACTTAGGGATCATGGATCAAAGTGCTGTCAATGATCCTCACTTCTTGAAATCCTTCTTTATATGGTTTAACTCTCTGTCCATTTACTTTAAAAGTCTTATTGGTTTGAGAGTTAAGCAATTCAATGGCACCAGAAGGACATACCTTAGTTATCTCGAAAGGACCACTCCACCGAGACTTGAATTTACCTGGAAACAGACGGAGACGAGAGTTAAAAAGTAAAACTTTCATAACTGGACTCAATGTCTTTCGCACATTAAATCTGTCATGAAATGTTTTAGTGCGATCCTTGTAAATCCTCGAGCTCCATATGCCTCATTCCTCAGCTCATCTAACTCTAGTGAAGGATTCTTCTCTTTCTGTTGGATGGAGGGAAGTTCAAATACTGGGTCCTTCTTAAGTTCCTCTATTTCAGCACTCTCTAATGTCTCAAGGCAACTGACTATTTCTGAATAAAAAATATTCAAACCACGATCTAAAGTCAATGCCACCTCCAATTTATCCGAGGAACCTGTCTACAAGAAAACATCTGAAATAACTGCTTCAACACAATTAATTAAAGAACAATCCTCATATAAAGCAGTTGTAGGAATGGGAGAAGTGTTAAAAATAGAAAAATCAACAGTTTGTCCCAAGACAGTCATTGATAATTTACCATTTTTAACATCTATTAAAGTGTTGGTAGTAGCCATAAAAGGCCTACCCAGCAAAATAGTGTGTGCTAATGGTGTAGGGTTACTTCCTTCCATGTCAAGAACTATAAAATCCACAGGTACTATCAACCCTCCAACCTTAACTAACACATCTTCTATAACCCCTTTCGGGAATCTAAGAGATCTATCAGCTAATTGCAACACCATTTTGGTTGGTTTGAGTTCCCCTAGTTCTAATTCTTGATACACAGAATAAGGCATCAAATTTACACTGGCTCCTAGATCACACATGCCATCAGTCCCCTTTCCATTCCCCACAGTAATTTAAATTATAAAGCTACCAGGATCCTTTAACTTGGGAGGTAGTTTATGCTGCAGAACAACACTAGCTACCTCTGAAACTATCACCTTTTCATTCGGCTCATACCTCTTTTTCTTGGTGATCAGCTCTTTGAAGAATTTGGTATAAGCCGGTATGTTCTTTATTGCTTCAAGTAAGGGTAGGTTAATACTTACCTTAGACAGCATGTTGAAGATGTTAGAAAATTGCTTATCTTTTTTATCATCCTTCAACTTGCTGGGGAATGGTATAGGTGGCCGGTATGGATTGCTTGCCTAATGTAAATCTGTTGAAAGGGATTTCTCCGTTGATCTTTCTCCAGCACCTTTGTTCTCTGGTTCTTCTTCCTTCTTGTTCTCTTTGTCACCTGCATTCACAGAATTATTTTCAACATTATTGTTAATTACCTTATCACTTCTAAGAACAGTCATTGATTGTGCCTGCTCAGGTTGACTTGGGAATTTCCCCTTTTGTTGAATCTGCATCTGTTGTGCAAGTTACCCTACTTGAGTCTCCACTTTCTTAAAAGATGCTTCTAATGAATCCAGCCTCTTGTTGGTCATCTCTTGATTTTTAGCACTTACTTGGATAAAAGAATGTAAACTTTCCTCCAAACTCTCTATCTTAGACTGCCCTTGATTTGAGGATTGACCCTGCTGTTGGTTCTGTCTCTGGAGCAAATGGAAAGACTGTTGAGAGTTATTTGTTGCCCAGGAAAAAATTGGATGATTCTGCCAACTAGGATTATAAGTATTTGAATAAGGATCATTCCGGGCCCTTGGTTGAAATCCCCCCATAGCGTTGACTTGCTCAGTTTCATTCCCATAAGTCTCATATGCGGAGGGGCAAATATTTGCTCCATGCCCGGAAGTCCCACAAATTCCACACACTTCTTGAGTGGATGAAGAAGTGTTGTTTTTCATATTCAGCATCTGCACTTGCCTTGTCAATTCAGCTATCTGATTGACCATCTCACTATTGGCTTCCAGTTGATTCACCCCTTTACGTCTTCCCCTTACACTTTTCTGTAGAGAATTAGCTCCCAACATCTCAAAGATCTCATAAGTTTCATCAGCTGTCTTTTCTCCCATAGCTCCCCCAGCTGCGTTATCAATAGTGTTCTGAAATTGCTGGGTTAGACCATCATAGAAAAAATGATTAAGAAGTTGAAGTGGGTAGTGATGATGTGGACACTGGATCAATAGCATCTTAAATCTATCCCAAGCCTCATGAAATGTGTAACACCCCTATATACCGTATACGTACCAAGCATGCTTAAACGATCGTAATATACGTATACTGAATATAGAAAATGCCACAGTTTAAAAATACACAACAAATATCTTTGTAAATAAGTAAAACCAATCTCAAACATTTAAAAAAATCCAAAAGACACCATATATAAAAAATGTTTATTATTAATTCACAGCAGAAGTTATTACAAATATGTTATAAATCAAAGTTTACAAAACATAAAATATATACATGATTGGCAGCTTTTCTCTGATCTTTAAGTTCCAAAAATAAACTCTTCAATGCCTAGTCTCTCTTGGTCTCGAGGAGCTCTCGGGTTCAATTCTGTCACCTGCGCAATCAAACACTATCGCGCTAAGCCAATGGCTTAGTAGTACAAAATATAATAACATTATGCTAAAATGCAATGTCACAATCAATCTCATACATCATTCAAAGGAATATCACATTTCAACATCTTACTTTGTTCAATGTCATATCAACATTCATATTATATCTTCATAGTTCCATTAATTTCACCATTCAAGAATCACATTAAATACAAAGACAAGCATGGGCCCAAGAACACTAATATGTCATTCAACTTTTAGAGTTAATGTTTTGGTTTAATTATCACATTTATCATTATCATTATCCCAACTAGGCTTCAAGGATTTAGGTTCAACCAAGCTTCAAGGGGAACAAAGCATGCTAAGTATCAACCCAACTTGGCTTCAAGAACCAATCCAACCTAGCTTCAAGGGTTGTAACATCTCAATTAGGCTTCAAGGACTAGATCCAACCAAGCTTCAAGGGGAGTAAAACATGTTAAACTTCAACCCAACTTGGCTTCAAGGATCAAGCCCAACCTAACTTTAAGAGAATGCTACTATAGGCATGCCACCAACAACAAAACTCTGAAAATGAATAACATATTAGACACACAAATTCATTTATTATTTAGGCAAACATGTCTCACTTATCTCAATTGAAGTATCATAGCCAATTACAATGGCTTCACATTTCATTTGAATCACCATAGCCAATCACAATGGCTTCACATCTCATTTGAATCACCATAGCCAATCACAATGGCTTCACATCTCATTATATCTCAAATCACATTTCATATTTCATCATTAATATATACATAACAATTTACATTATTCATAGATTTAGAATCATCCACATACATTTGTTTGAATCATTCTTGTTTAAGTGTGTATAAAATGTTTAGGTGCAAAAAAAAAAACCTTTGAAGAATCAAACAATGTAATATCCTCATGTATACCTTAGAAGTTTTGATTATGTTATTGTTGTTGTTGTTATAAATTGGATTGAATATATATGTGTCAAATTGCAAGAGAAAAGAAATTGAGAAGAGAATGGTTATGTATTTGTGTTTTGGGAAAGAAAAGAGGGTGTAGAGAGAAGTGTATATGTTGTTTATATGGTTGTATAATTAACATATACATAAGTCAAAGGTGGATTCAATGCAAGAGGATATTTTTGTGTGACATGTGTAATGACTATAATGGGCACATATGAGACAAAAGGTTAATTAAATGGATGAGGGCATGTTGGTAATTGTTTTGTTAAATTGGGTGGTGGAGATTTAAAGAAGAAGAAATGGTTGATTTGTATTCATTCTTCTTCTCTTCTCATGTGTGTGCCGGCCATTGAAGAAAAGAGAGAGCAAGAGAGGTGTTCTTGAAGCTAGAACCAAATTGAAGAGGCAATCAAAGGGATTGGTTAGAGATTTGTGAAATTTCTTTATCTAAGGTAAGACTTCTCTTGTTTTCCTTTGTCAATTTTGAAGTTGTGTCTAAAAGAAATTGTGATTTATTGATGTGATGATTTGGTGTGTTTGATATGTGTTTATAAGTGTTTAAAGTGATTGTAAGTTAAAAGATGGAATTGGTGTTGGTTTGGTTGTGAATATGGTAAGATATGTGAAGGTTGATTGTGGAAGATCAAGTGGGAAGTTGGTTTTAAGGTTTGGTATTGGTGAATGTTTTAATGTAATGTTTATGTGTTGTTTAAGTGGTTAATGTGATGAATATGTAAGATTTGTGTTAATAACATTGATTAGAACAAATTGAATGAAGTTATTGTTGTGCAAAGGGTGTGAAAATGCATTTGGAAGAGTGTTGGTTTTGATTAGGGTTGTGTTCTTGAGTGACACGGCTAGAATCGATGAGAAACACGGCCAAGACTTGAGAAATTTGGGTGACACGGCCAAGTTGGAGGGATTTTGGCCGTGTTGGTTATGTTTTGGGGTGACACGGCCACTGGCTTGGCCGTGTCCCTTGAGTGTGTTTGCCACTGCCTGAGTTGTGTTGAGAGACACGGCCGTGTCCTTGCCCGTGTCTGCCTCGGGAAGTTTTGGTTTTGAGAGACACGGCCACAAGCTTGGCCGTGTCCCTTGGGTGTGTTTGCTACTGTGATGGTTTTGGTTCTTCATGCATTGTTTGATTCTTCAAAAGTCTTGTGCTCCTAAACATTTTATATACACCCTAAGTACTTTGTAATCAAAGAATGACCTAAACAAATGTATGTGGATGATTCTAAACCTATAAATAATGATCTTTGGATTAGGTTTTGAAGAGATTGTGTTGCATTAACCTAAATGTTGAGAATTCTTGGAAGAGGAAATGTATAGAGGAATGGGAATAGTTCTTGAGGTAAGTACCAATACATATGATTGTATTTAATTACATAATTTGAGGCTTAACACATTTGTTTGCAAATGTGTTAAGTGATCTATTATATTGTTAATATAATTGGACTAAGGTGATGATTGAATGATGTGAAGGATGTGAAGATCATTAACAAGGTAAGCATAAACTCTATTTGATTGTATATCCTTATATGTCTTTGAACATTAACACATTGGGATGAAAGTGTTAAATAAGCTATTATATTGTGAATGTAAATGAAGAATGTAAATTGCTATATATATATATAGATATATATAAAGGATGAAATATGAAATGGGAAAGGTAGGAAGAAATGAGGATCATTCTTAAGGTATGTGCAATTTGTTGTGATAAATGCTCTAGTAATGAATGATGTTAATGTGTTTTGAGAAGTGAGAAAATGTTATGTTATATGCATTGTGAATCTTGTGTATGGCAATGTATTATATGAATAATATACTTTGAAATGTGATATCAATGATGCCATATGTATCATATGGATTGAGATATGATATGAAGCCATTGTGATTGGCTATGATGATTCAATTGAAAGAGATAAGGCATATTTGCCTAATTGATGATGAGATTGATAATGAAATAATAAATGAATTGTGTAACTAATGTGTTATTCGATTTCAAAGTTCTGGGTTTGGAGGCATGCCTATAAAATGAAAAAGGTAACAGTCTTGCCGGGTTGAGGATCTCTTCATTTTGAGTTGAATTGAGATCCAAGAGACTGGGTCTGTTACACTATGAGAAATTGTGATTATGAGATATATGATTGGTAACAGTCTTGCCGGGTTGAGGATCACCTCGAGTTTAGCCGAGTTGATGATCCAAGAGACTGGGTCTGTTACGCTATCCATGGATAGAGATATTGATATATGATGCCTACGGGCTTGATAATTATGATTATAGACCAAAGCAGTAACTCTGAACTTTGAATAACATATTAGTGTTTTGGGCCCGAGTCTGTCTTTATTGTCAATGTGAAATGCAAGTATTGAAATATTGATTGTGAGTATTAATACTGAATTATGCTTGGTGAATTGTGAATAATATAATGTTATTAAGTGTAATATGTAAATGAATTGTGGTTGATGATAAAGGTTGTCTTTATTGGAAATGTGATTTATGATTTGTATGATATGTAAAGTGTGTATTGCAATAATGATTGGTATGGTATATATAATGTAGGGGTATTAATATATTGGTTTTGAGTATTGGTGATGCATTGGGGTTGGTGATAATATTATGTATATATGTACATCATATATGAAATTAGCTATGATATATTAAAGATGAAATTAAAAAGAAAAGAAGATATGATAAGAACTAATTATATATTGAATTGATGTATCATTATATGTCAATACTTCTATACTATATGTTTATATCTTTATAGTTGGACTACTAAGCTCTCGGGCTTAGCGCGGGTGTTTATTCGCGCAGGTATATAGATGGAAGATATGAAGTCTTTTATTATGCCACAAGAAGAGTAAAGTTTGTCGAGACCAACTAGAGGGTAATGCATACATGTATAAATTTTTAATTATGATGTATTTCTGACGAGAGAGTATTTATATGTATAAATGAAGTTTTGATAAAGATAATGATTTTGTAAATGTTATTTAAATTAATGTATTATGGTTTGAACTCTGTTACAGGTTTTTAAAAGGTAACGAAAAGTGACATCCTTATACTTTATATATTTACTGTATGTATACTAGGTATACGTATAGTATTTATATAGGGTATCGGGGTGTTACAAACAATGCCTGAAGAGCAAAGAACAATCACAGTGGCTAACACACTCAAGGGACACGGCCAAGCTTGTGGCCGTGTCTCTCAACACAAAAATCCAGTAGCAAACACACTCAAGGGACACGGCCAAGCTTGTGGCCATGTCTCTCAACACAAAAATTCAGTAGCAAACACACTCAAGGGACACGGCCAAGCTTGTGGCTGTGTCTCTCAACACAAAAATCCAGTAGCAAACACACTCAAGGGACACAGCCAAGCTTGTGGCCGTGTCTCTCAACATAAAAATTCTGTAGCAGACACGGGCAAGGGACACGGCCAAGCCAGTGGCCGTGTCTCTCCAAAATTGATCCAACACGGCCAAATTTCCTTAAACTTGGCCGTGTCTCCCAAAAATCTATAGTTTGGCTGTGTCTCTTCTTAAGTTTGGCAGTGTCTCTCATGAATAAAAACCATAAACATGGCCAAGTCTCTTTTGATTGAATTAAAACACATTGTGCACAACATAACCTTATTCAAATGGATATAATCAACATCATTAACACTTATTTTACATGCTCATCACAATATTCACATTACCAATATACATTAACAATACATTTGATTCCTTAACACATTTACGAACAAGTGTGTGTTAAGTTTAAACTTCATATGCATGTTTGCAACAATAAAGTTTGTACTTACCTTAATCACCACTTATACAACTCTAACCACTTTCTTTTTCCAAGAATTCTTCACTTCTCAAATTAGGGCAAAACCTTCTTCCAAAACCTAATCCAAAATGATACAATACAATTTATCACTTACCACTCCAAAACCCTAAAACCAACATCACTCTTATTCTTTCAATATCAACATCCACTTAACTTATCATCTTCAAACCAAAACCAACACCATAATCAAATAAATCAAACATATTCCAACATATAACAATCAACACAACCCTACTATCAAAATCACAATCAAACTTACAAAAACTCAAAATAACAAAAGGAATCAAGAGAAAGAACTTACCAAACTAATAAAACTTCTTAAATTTCCACTTAATTCCTTGATTCTTCCTTCAATTTGATTTTAGAAATCAAAACTTTCCTCTTGCTCTTTTGTCTTGACAAGATTCGGCCACCAAAGAAGAAGAAGAGAAAATGAAGATGCAAAGTCAAACTCTTCCTCTCTTTAAACCTACACCAAGCAATTTCAAAAGAAGATTACCTAAATGCCCTCATCCATTTAACTTAACTTCTTTTCACTTAGAGGTCCTTTTTAGTAATTTCACATACAACAATTAAAATATCTTCTTCCCTTGACCCCTCATTTTGACCAACTTATATGTTATATATATTACCATATACCCAACATATACACTTTCTCTCTACACATTACTTTCCTTTTTGAACAATACATAAACATTCTCTTTTCAATTTCTTTTCCTATCAACATAACATATACACTTAATTCAAACAAACAACAATTATATCCGAACTTCTAGGGCACACTTTGGGATATTACAATTCTCCCCATCTAAAAAGAAATTTCGTCCTCGAAATTACCTGGTATCATCTCTGAAACAACTGAGGATATTGATCTCGCATTGTTTGCTCACTTTCCCAAGTTGCTTCTTCCTTTGCATGATTCTTCCATAAAATCTTCACAAGTGGCACTTTCTTATTTCTCAACTCTTTCACTTCACGTGCCAAGATAGCAACTGGTTCCTCTTCAAATGTCAAATCTGGATTCACTTCAATAGATTCAATTTGTAAAACATGAGATGGATCCGACCTGTATCTCCTCAACATAGAAACATGGAATACATTATGGATCCTATCCAATTCAGGTGGCAAAGCAAGCCGATAAGCAACTGGTCCAATTTTCTCCAAAACTTCATATGGTCCAATAAAGCGAGGACTCAGCTTCCCTTTCCAACCAAACCTCAAAATCTTTTTCTAAGGAGACACTTTCAAAAATACTTTATCTCCAACATCAAATTCTATGTCTTTCCTCTTTAAATCTGCATAAGACTTCTGTCGGTCTGAAGCTGCTTTCAACCTATCTCGAATCAATTTTACTTTCTCTTCAGTTTCTTTAACCAAATCAGGACCAATTAACTTACCTTCACCAAGATCATTCCAACATAGAGGTGTCCTACACCGTCTACCATACAATGCTTCCAATGGTGCCATACCAATGCTAGATTGATGACTGTTATTGTAAGCAAATTCCACAAGTGGCAAAAATCTATCCCAACCTCCAGAGAAATCAATGACACAGCTTCTCAACATGTCCTCGATAATCTGTATCACTCTCTCTGACTACCCATCTGTCTGTGGATGAAAAGCAGTGCTGAAGTGCAGTCGAGAACCCAAAGCGCCATGTAAACTCTTCCAAAACCTAGAAGTAAACCGGGGATCCCGATCAGACACTAAAGAAATTGGGACACCATGCAACTTCACAATCTCATGGATATACAGCTCAGCTAACCTCTCCAAAGAATAATCCATCCGAACCGGAAGAAAATGAGCTGTTTTAGTCAATCTATCCACAATCACCCAAATAGCATCATGCTTCCTTTGTGTCAATGGTAGACCAGACACAAAATCCATTGTCACTCTTTCCCATTTCCATTCAGGCACTGATAACGGTTGAAGTAACCCTGTTGGAACTTGATGCTCAGCTTTTACCCTCTGACATGTGAGACATTTGGACACAAAATCTGCAATGTCTCTCTTCATACCGAACCACCAGTAATACTGCTTCAAATCATGATACATCTTTGTATTGCCCGGATGCATAGCAAATACTGACTGATGTGCTTTTTCTAAAATATTCCTTCTCAAATCAGCATCATCAGGTACACACAATCTGTTCTTAAACCAAAGACTCCCATCACTTCTCACAATAAAATCTCGATTCTTTCCATTCTGGCAATCTGAAACAATCTTTTGAATCTTCTCATCAGCCAATTGAGCCTCTTTAATCTGATCCAACAATACTGGTTTCAATTGTAATGTGCCAACAATGCACCATCATCACAAGATACAAAACTAGCACACAACGCTCTCAACTCAACAAGCAACAAGAGCGAATAAACAGTCAATCCTGCTAAAGACTTCCGACTTAAGGCATCAGCAACAACATTTGCCTTACCAGGATGATAATCAATCAAACAGTCGTAGTCTTTAATCAACTCCAACCATCTCCTCTGTCAAAGATTGAGCTCTCTTTGGACACCCAAATACTTTAAACTTTTATGGTCTGTATAGATAAAACACTTCTCCCCAAACAAATAGTGTCGCCAAATCTTCAATGCAAACACGATGGCTGCCAACTCTAAATCATGGGTCGGATAATTGAGCTCATGTGGTTTCAACTGTCGAGAAGCATAAGCTATAACTTTACCTTCTTGCATCAGAACACAACCCAAACCACTATGTGATGCATCACTGAAAATCACATATGGTTTGCCTTCCACAGGTAAAGTAAGAACAGGCGCTTGAGTCAACATTTCTTTCAACTGTTCAAAGCTAGCCTGACACTGATCCGTCCACACAAATCTAACTCCCTTCCGAAGCAATCTGGTGAGTGGAGTAGCTATCAAAGAAAATCCTTTCACAAACCGTCGGTAATAGCCTGCCAAACCCAGAAAACTTCTAACTTTAGTCACAGACTTTGGTGGACTCCAATTCAGAATAGCTTCAACTTTACTCGGATCAACTCTAATACCCTCTGCTGAAACTATATGACCGAGAAAAGTTACTTGATCAAGCCAAAACTCACACTTCGACAGTTTAGCAAACAATTGTTTCTCTCTCAAAATTTGCAGCACAATCCGCAGATGCTTGTCATGTTCCTCCTTATTACGCGAATACACCAAAATATCATCAATAAAAACTACCACAAACTGATCCAAATAGGGCCTAAACACCTTATTCATCAAGTCCATAAAAACTACAGGTGCATTCATCAAACCAAAAGGCATAACTAGAAACTCATAATGCCCATACCTGGTGCGAAAGGCTGTCTTAGGAACATCTTCAGCTCTGACCCTCAATTGATGGTACCCTGATCTCAAATCAATTTTGGAAAACACTGCTGCACCCTTCAATTGATCAAAGAGATCATCAATTCTAGGCAAAGGATATTTATTTTTAATAGTCACCTTGTTCAATTGCCTATAATCGATACACAATCTCATAGTACCATCCTTCTTCTTTACAAACAAAACAGGAGCTCCCCACGGTGAAACACTAGGGTGAACAAACCCTTTATCCAGCAACTCCTGCAATTGCACCTTCAATTCTCTTAATTCAGTAGGTGCCATTCTATAAGGAGTAATAGAGATAGGAGTGGTACCAGGCAATAATTCAATACCAAACTCCACCTCTCTCTCAGGAGGCAACCCTGGCAACTCCTCTGGAAACACATCTGGAAAGTCTGCCACGGTAGGTATACTATCAAGCTGAGAACTCACTACTCTAGTATCCAGAATATGAGCAAGGTAAGCATCACACCCTTTTCTAATCAACCTCCTAGCTGCAACAGCTGAAACAAACAAGGATGCTAACTGTCCATGCTCACTAGATACTATCACATCTCTACCATCACCAGTTCTCAAAGTAACAACTTTCTTTTGACAGTCTACCACAGCTCTATGTCTAGATAACCAGTCCATGCCTAGGATCAAATCATATTCCTTAAAAGGCATTTCAATTAAATCTCCAGGAAACTCCTCACCTTGCACCACTACTGCACTATCTCGGTGCACTTTGCTAACAATCACACTATGCGCTAACGGATTTGTCACCAACACATCAAATCCTAGAGACTCAGCATGCAACTCAGACACAGGCAAAATAGATGCACTAATATATGAATGCGTAGAACCCGGATCAATCAAAGCAAGTACTGAAATACCAAATAAAGAAAAAGTACCAGCTATGACTGCCGAAGCATCTGGCTGCCTCTGCATCACATAAATCCTCTGAGAAGATCCAGCCTCCTCTGGTCTACTCTCCCTAGATGTAGAACCTCCTCTAGGACTGAACCCAGATCTACCTCCTCTGCTGAAACCTCTACCTCCTCGACCTCCCCTCACACTAGGTCGAGAAGCTGCAGTATCTACCGACATCTGCTCTTGTCTCTCAGGACAATCTCTCACAAAATGATCAGGTGATCCACATCGGAAACATACCCCTGCTACACCAGTCTTCCAACAAGTACCACCATGTGGCCTACCACAATGAATACATATGGGTAAAGTGGATCTCTGAATTACTGGGGTTGGAGCACTCGCCAATGAAACTGTAGGTCTCAATCTCTGCCTCTGAAACTGTGCTGATCTACCAGCTGGCCTCTGACTCCTACTAACCCGAGGAACAAAACTTCCTTTACCTCTTTTCACATATGATGACCCTGCTTCAAACTGGGGTCTCCTAACCCTGATCCCTTCCTCAAAAGCAGCCGCAATGCCCTGAGCTCTCTCCACACTCCTAGCTGCTGCAACAAGCTGGGAAAAATCATGATATCTAGATCTAGCTACCAAGCACATGATAGAGGGCCTCAATCCCTCCTCACATCTCCTGCATCTATCTATCTCATCAGATATAATACCCCCAGCATATTGGCTCAACCAGATAAACTCTAACTCATACTCTGTCACAGTCCGGTGATCTTGCCTCAAACTCAAAAACTCCATCTTCTTCACATCTTTATACTCCCTCGGAGTATACTTCAATTCAAATTCTCTTAGAAAATCAGCATAGGATAAGGTAGGTGGATCATCCATAGCATGGGGCACTGTCTTCCACCAATCGTATGCATCCTTCTGTAACAATGATCTTGCATAATCAAATTTTTCTTCTGGAGTGGCTTGCAATTGAATGAATATTCTCTGTACTTTACCTAGCCACTGCTCAGCTACAGCTAGATCAATAGTACCCAAGAAGTCTTCTGCTCCATACTTCCTTAATTTATCATACTGTCTCACTGATACCAAAGGCTGTGGGGGTGGTGGGGGTGGTTGCACTGGTGCTTGCCTCAATACCTCTACCACCTGCCTAAGCCAAACTGGCGGAACCTCCTCACAAGCTAGTCTCCCTGACACAGAAGCAGGTACCTCCCCAGCACTATCCACTCTAGCTCCATCTCTAATCTCATCAGGAGCTATACTCTCAGCACTACCCTCGACTGACTGACGTGAATGAGGATCCATCATAGCCTATATCTGCAAACACAGCAGAATACCTCTCATTAAAGATCAGAGACTGCCAATGCCAAACATGTATGTTATTCAAAAATCCACTTTTTAAAATCAAAACATTCTTTTTCTTACACTTAACCTAGGTTGAGAATCTCAAACCTAGGCTCTGATACCAAAACAATTGTAACAACCCTATATACCGTATACGTACCAAGCATGCTTAAACGATCGTAATATACGTATACTGAATATAGAAAATGCCACAGTTTAAAAATACACAACAAATATCTTTGTAAATAAGTAAAACCAATCTCAAACATTTAAAAAAAATCCAAAAGACACCATATATAAAAAATGTTTATTATTAATTCACAGCAGAAGTTATTACAAATATGTTATAAACCAAAGTTTACAAAACATAGAATATATACATGATTGGCAGCTTTTCTCTGATCTTTAAGTTCCAAAAATAAACTCTTCAATGCCTAGTCTCACTTGGTCTCAGGAGCTCTCGGGTTCAACTCTGTCACTTGCGCGATCAAACACTATCGCGCTAAGCCAACAGCTTAGTAGTACAAAATATAATAACATTATGCTAAAATGCAATGTCACAATCAATCTCATACATCATTCAAAGGAATATCACATTTCAACATCTTACTTTGTTCAATGTCATATCAACATTCATATTATATCTTCATAGTTCCATTAATTTCACCATTCAAGAATCACATTAAATACAAAGACAAGCATGGGCCCAAGAACACTAATATGTCATTCAACTTTTAGAGTTAATGTTTTGGTTTAATTATCACATTTATCATTATCATTATCCCAACTAGGCTTCAAGGATTTAGGTTCAACCAAGCTTCAAGGGGAACAAAGCATGCTAAGTATCAACCCAACTTGGCTTCAAGAACCAATCCAACCTAGCTTCAAGGGTTGTAACATCTCAATTAGGCTTCAAGGACTAGATCCAACCAAGCTTCAAGGGGAGTAAAACATGTTAAACTTCAACCCAACTTGGCTTCAAGGATCAAGCCCAACCTAACTTTAAGAGAATGCTACTATAGGCATGCCACCAACAACAAAACTCTGAAAATGAATAACATATTAGACACACAATTCATTTATTATTTAGGCAAACATGTCTCACTTATCTCAATTGAAGTATCATAGCCAATTACAAAGGCTTCGCATTTCATTTGAATCACCATAGCCAATCACAATGGCTTCACATCTCATTTGAATCACCATAGCCAATCACAATGGCTTCACATCTCATTATATCTCAAATCACATTTCATATTTCATCATTAATATATACATAACAATTTACATTATTCATAGATTTAGAATCATCCACATACATTTGTTTGAATCATTCTTGTTTAAGTGTGTATAAAATGTTTAGGTGCAAAAAAAAAAACCTTTGAAGAATCAAACAATGCATGAAGAGCAAAGAACAATCACAGTGGCTAACACACTCAAGGGACACGGCCAAGCTTGTGGCCGTGTCTCTCAACACAAAAATCCAGTAGCAAACACACTCAAGGGACACGGCCAAGCTTGTGGCCGTGTCTCTCAACACAAAAATCCAGTAGCAAACACACTCAAGGGACACGGCCAAGCTTGTGGCCGTGTCTCTCAACATAAAAATTCAGTAGCAGACACGGGCAAGGGACACGGCCAAGCCAGTGGCCGTGTCTCTCCAAAATTGATCCAACACGGCCAAATTTCCTTAAACTTGGCCGTGTCTCCCAAAAATCTATAGTTTGGCCGTGTCTCTTCTTAAGTTTGGCAGTGTCTCTCATGAATAAAAACCATAAACATGGCCAAGTCTCTTTTGATTGAATTAAAACACATTGTGCACAACATAACCTTATTCAAATGGATATAATCAACATCATTAACACTTATTTTACATGCTAATCACAATATTCACATTACCAATATACATTAACAATACATTTGATTCCTTAACACATTTACAAACAAGTGTGTGTTAAGTTTAAACTTCATATGCATGTTTGCAACAATAAAGTTTGTACTTACCTTAATCACCACTTATACAACTTAACCACTTTCTTTTTCCAAGAATTCTTCACTTCTCAAATTAGGGCAAAACCTTCTTCCAAAACCTAATCCAAAATGATACAATACAATTTATCACTAACCACTCCAAAACCCTAAAACCAACATCACTCTTATTCTTTCAATATCAACATCCACTTAACTTATCATCTTCAAACCAAAACCAACACCATAATCAAATAAATTAAACATATTCCAACATATAACAATCAACACAACCCTACTATCAAAATCACAATCAAACTTACAAACAACTCAAAATAACAAAAGGAATCAAGAGAAAGAACTTACCAAACTAATAAAACTTCTTAAATTTCCACTTAATTCCTTGATTCTTCCTTCAATTTGATTTTAGAAATCAAAACTTTCCTCTTGCTCTTTTGTCTTGACAAGATTCGGCCACCAAAGAAGAAGAAGAGAAAATGAAGATGCAAAGTCAAACTCTTCCTCTCTTTAAACCTACACCAAGCAATTTCAAAAGAAGATTACCTAAATGCCCTCATCCATTTAACTTAACTTCTTTTCACTTAGAGGTCCTTTTTAGTAATTTCACATACAA
Organism: Garcia nutans; assembly: GCA_947685225.1. Lineage (NCBI taxonomy): Eukaryota > Viridiplantae > Streptophyta > Magnoliopsida > Malpighiales > Euphorbiaceae > Garcia > Garcia nutans. Next base: position 17,239,354 of record CANTUV010000032.1, read on the forward strand.
CAATTAAAATATCTTCTTCCCTTGACCCCTCATTTTGACCAACTTATATGTTATATAAATTACCATATACCCAACATATACACTTTCTCTCTACACATTACTTTCCTTTTTAAACAATACATAAACATTCTCTTTTCAATTTCTTTTCCTATCAACATAACATATACACTTAATTCAAACAAACAACAATTATATCCGAACTTCTAGGGCACACTTTGGGATATTACAAAATGGCTCTCCTTCAAGTTGAGAGAATGTAGCTATCTTCCCTCTCAATTCAGCTGTCTTTTGATGAGAGTAAAACTTGCCCATAAACTTGTTATAAACTTGCTCCCAAGTTGTCAACGAATTCTCGGGCAACATCATAAGCCAGCTCTTTGCCCTATCCTTCAATGTATACGGGAAACATCTCATCCTCAACTGGTCCTCTGTTAGTCCTCCCAATGGAAAAGTGTTGAGAGTAGAATAAAAATCCCGAATAAAGTTCAAAGGATCTTCATTTGGAGCTCCATAGAATGATGGCAGCATATTGTAATGAATGTTCTTCAACTCATAATTTCTTGCTGCATCTGTCAATATTATGCAAGAGGTGGAAGTTCCAATGACAGGTGTAATATCCTAAAGTATGTCCTAGAAGTTTTGCATATTGTTTTTGTTTGCTTAAATGGAATGTATATGTTATGTGATAAGAAAAGAAATTGGAAGAGAATGTTTATGTATTTGTGTTTTGGGAAAGAAAAGAGGGTTTAGAGAAAATTGTATATGTTGCTTATATGATAATTTATATAACATATAAGTTGGTCAAAAGAGTGGTCAAGGGAAGAAGATATTTTCATTTGTGATAGGTGAAATTACTTAATTGGGCATATAAGAGACAAGAGGTTAATTAAATGGATGAAGGGTGTTTTGGTAATTGCTTGAATTGAAACACTTGGTGGAGATTAAAAGGGAAATTTGACTTTGCTTCTTCATGTTTTCTGCTTCTTTCTCCATTATTGTGGTCGGCTCCTCCATAGACAAAGGAAAGCAAGAGACAAAGAGAAGATCTTGAAGAGTTAAGCTCAAATTGAAGGAAGATTAAGTGATCAAGTTGATGATTCAAGAAGTTTTATAACTTTGGGTAAGTTCTCTTTTGATCTTTTTGTTTATTTGATATGATATTTGGATTTGATAGATGATCTAAAAGTGTGTTACTTGATTTTGATATGTTTAAGGGTGATTGATTAGTTTGATCTTGGATTTTAAGGATAAGTTGAAGGAAAGAGTAAGTTGATTGGAGGAGATGATGTTGTGTTGTGTTTAGGGTTTTGAGATGATTTGGTGTTTTGTGTTTGATGTGTGTTTTGGTTTGTTTTTGGTGTTGTTGCAAGTTTAAGATGGTTTTTGGGTATGTTTTGTGAAGATTGTTTGAAGAGGATGTTAATGAATAGAAGTGTGTTGTTGAGTGTTTGGTTATTTTGGCCGGAATCTTAATTTGTGGCCGGACACGCCCATGAGCACGTCCAGGGTTTTTAGGCGTGTCAATTGTATTGGAGGCAGTGGGGTTGACATGACCAGTAACACACCCGTGTTATTGAGCATGTCATAGCCACTGTGAGATTTGAGAATTTACACGGCCAGGAGCACGTTCATGATGTTGGACGTGTTGTTATGTTTGAGAGGCAGAAGGTATTACACGCCCAGGAACACGCCCGTGTTGTTGAGCGTGTAAATGCTTATGTGTTGTGGAGTTAGGGCACGGTCAGGAACACGCCCGTGTGGGTGAGCGTGTCAAGTTTAGGGTTTGCCCTAGTTAACTCTTAATTGGATTATCTCTTGTGTATCTCTAAGCAAGTGTATGTTATTACTTTTGGATTAGGTTTTGAAGCAAGTGATTGATCATTGATTTGAGAAGTGAAGAATCTTGGAAAAGGAAAGTATTTAGGGTTGTGTGATTTGTGGTTGAGGTAAGTACAAAGTACATACTTGCATACATTAATATGATGTTGAGATTTAACCTACATTTGATGATATGGATGATGCATATGAATATTGATATTTTGTGTACAATGTGGAATGAAATGTTGATATTTATGAATGATGCTATGTGGGATATAATGTGATCATTGATGATGAATTACCTTAATGTTATGATTGAGGCTTGTTTGCCTAATTGATGATATAAATGTACACTTGAATAATGAAGTGTGATAATATGAATTGATACATGATAAGATATGAGGCCATTGTGATTGGCTATGATGATTCTATTAAAAGAAATAAGGCATGTTTGCCTAAATGATGATGAGTATTGAGAATGGAAATGATAATTGAATAATAAATGAATTGTGTGGCTAATGTGTTATTCCATTTTCAGAGTTTGTTGTTGGTGGCATGCCTAATGATAGTAACAATCTCTTGAAGTTAGGTTGGATTTGATCCTTGAAGCCAAGTTGGGTTGAAGTTTAACATGTTTTACTCCCCTTGAAGCTTGGTTGGGTCTAGTCCTTGAAGCCTAATTGAGATGTTACAACCCTTGAAGCTAGGTTGGGTTGGTTCTTGAAGCCAAGTTGGGTTGATACTTAGCATGCTTTGTTCCCCTTGAAGCTTGGTTGAACCTAATCCTTGAAGCCTAGTTGGGTATATGATATTGATAAATGTGATAACAAAACCAAAGCATTAACTCTGAAAATAGAATGGCATATTAGTGTGTTTTGGGCCCATGTTTGTCTTTGTTTAATGTAATTCATGAATGGTAACATGATTGATAAATGAGGTATATGGAAGGATGTTGAAATGGGATATGTTCATATATTGTGGTTTATGGAATGTAAAAGTATGTTGTTAGCTTTACATCTATGATGTTGTTTTTATTAATAAAGTGTGTGGCATTGCATTGCACTAAAGCATAACATTAGCATGATTTGTCTTACTAAGCCGTTGGCTTAGCGCGATAGTGTTAATCGCGCAGGTGATAGAGTTGAACCCGAGAGCTCTTCGAGACCGAGTGAGAGTAGACATTGAAGAGTTGATTTTGGGACTTAAAGATCAGAGAAAGCTGCCAATCATGTATAACCCTTTTATATTTTGTAAAGTATTGTTATAATGTAAATATATGTATATTTGTAAATATTTTCTATATTCCGCTGCGTATTAAGTAAATGTATATATATCTATTTGTTTTATATTACAAGTTAATGACTTATTTTCTATAATGTATAATGAGAAAGATTATAGTATCATTTAAAATGTTTTGAATGTTAATAAAATCCGTAGCATCCCTATATTCAGTGCACGTATATTACATTGTGGTTTTTGTAGCGTGCGTGTATTGGATGTGGGGGTGTTACAATTGTTTTGGTATCAGAGCCTAGGTTTGAGATTCTCAACCTAGGTAAAATGTAAGAAAAAGAATATTTTTACTTAAAAAAAATGAAATGAGTTTTTGAATAACATACATGTTTGGGATTGGCAGTCTCTGATCTTTAATAAGATGTAATCTGCTATGTTTGCAGATATAGATTGTGATGGATCCTCACTTACGCCAGTCAGTCGAGGGTAGTGCTGAAAGTATAGCTCCGGAAGATAGAGCTAGAGTTGATAGTGCTGGGGAGGCACCTGCTTCGGTGTCGGGGAGACCAGTTGGTGAGGAGGTTCCGCCAGCTTGGCTTAGGCATGTGGTAGAGGCTTTGAGGCAAGCACCAGTGCAACCACCGCCACCACCCCCTCAGCCTTTGGTATCAGTGAGGCACTATGACAATTTAAGGAAGTATGGAGCGGAAGATTTCTTAGGTACTGTTGATCTAGCTGTAGCAGAGCAGTGGCTTGATAAAATATAGAGAATCTTCATTCAGTTGCAAGCCACCCCAGAGGAAAAATTTGATTATGCAAGATCATTGCTACAGAAGGATGCATACGACTGGTGGAAGACAGTGCCACATGCTATGGATGATCCACCAACCTTGTCCTATGCAGATTTTCTAAGAGAGTTTGAATTGAAGTATACTCCGAGGGAGTATAAGGACATGAAGAAGATGAAGTTTTTAAGTTTAAAGCAAGACAGCCGGACCGTAACAGAATATGAAGTTGAGTTTATCCGGTTGAGCCAGTATGCTGGGGGCATTATATCTGATGAGATAGATAGATGCAGGAGATTTGAGGAGGGATTGAGGCCCTCTATCATGTGTCTTGTGGCTGGATCGAGATATCATGATTTTTCCCAGCTTGTGGCAGCAGCTCGGAGTGTGAAGAGAGCTCAAGTTATTGCAGCTGCTTTAGAAGAAGAGATTAGAGTGAGAAGACCACAGTTTGAGGCAGGGTCTTCATCTGCTAAGAGAGGTAAATGAAGTTTTGTTCCTCGGGTTAGTAGGAGTCAGAGACCAGCTGGTAGGTCAGTACAGTTTCAGAGACAGAGATTTAGACCTATAGTGTTAGTGGCGAGTGCTCCGACCCCAATGACTCAGAGATCCACCTTACCCACCTGCATTCATTGTGGTAGGCCACATGGTGGTCCTTGTTGGAAGACTGGTGTTGCAGGGGTGTGTTTCAGATGTGGATCATCTGATCACTTTGTGAGAAATTGTCCTGAGAGGCAGGAGCATATGTTAGTTGATTCTGTGGCTTCTCGACCTAGTGTGAGGGGAGGTCGAGGAGGCAGGGGTGTCAGCAGAGGAGGTAGATCTGGGTTCAGTTCTAGAGGAGGTTCTACATCCAGGGAGAGTAGACCAGAGGAGGTTGGATCTTCCCAGAGGATATATGTTATGCAGAGGCAGCCAGATGCTTCGGCAGTCATAGCTGGTACTTTTTCTTTATTTGGTATTTCAGTACTTGCTTTGATTGATCCTGGATCCACACATTCATATATTAGTGCATCTATTTTGCCTGTGTCTGATATGCATGCTGAATCCCTAGGATTTGATGTATTGGTGACAAATCCTCTAGGGCATAGTGTGATTGTTAGTAAGGTGCACCGAGATAGTGCAGTAATGGTGCAAGGTGAGGAGTTCCTTGGAGATTTGATCAAAATGCCTTTTAAGGAATATGATGTGATCCTAGGCATGGACTGGCTATCTAGACATGGAGCTGTGGTAAACTGTAAAAAGAAATTTGTTACTTTGAGAACTGGTGATGGTAGAGAGGTGATAGTATCTAGTGAGCAGGGACAGCTAGCATCCTTGTTTGTTTCAGCTGTTGCAGACAGGAGGTTGATTAGAAAGGGGTGTGACGCTTATCTTGCTCATGTGGTAGATACTAGAGTAAGGGGTTCTCAAATTGATGATATACCCACAGTTGCAGAGTTCCCAGATGTGTTTCCAGAGGAGTTGCCAGGGTTGTCTCCTAAGAGAGAGGTGGAGTTTGGTATTGAATTATTGTCTGGTACCACTCCTATCTCTATTACTCCTTATAGAATGGCACCAGCGGAATTGAGAGAGTTGAAAGTGCAATTACAGGAGTTGTTGGATAAAGGATTTATTCGCCCTAGTGTTTCTCCGTGGGGAGCTCCTGTTTTATTTGTGAAGAAGAAAGATGGTACTATGAGATTGTGTATCGATTATAGGCAATTAAACAAGGTAACTATTAAAAATAAATATCCTTTGCCTAGAATCGATGATCTCTTTGATCAGTTGAAGGGTGCAGCAGTGTTTTCTAAAATTGATCTGAGATCTGGGTATCATCAGCTGAGAGTCAAAGCTGAAGATGTTCCTAAAATAGCCTTTCGGACCAGGTATGGGCATTATGAGTTTTTAGTAATGCCATTTGGTTTGACGAATGCACCTGCAGCTTTTATGGACTTGATGAATAGGGTGTTTAGGCCCTATCTGGATCAGTTTGTAGTGGTCTTTATTGATGATATTCTGGTGTATTCGCGTAATGAAGAGGAACATGATAAACATCTGTGGATTGTGTTGCAAATCTTGAGAGAGAAGCAATTGTTTGCTAAGTTGTCGAAGTGTGAGTTTTGGCTTGACCAAGTAACTTTTCTCGGTCATATAGTTTCAGCAGAAGGTATTAGAGTTGATCCGAGTAAAGTTGAAGCTATTCTGAATTGGAGTCCACCAAAGTCTGTGACTGAAGTTAGAAGTTTTCTGGGTTTGGCAGGCTATTATCGACGGTTTGTAAAAGGATTTTCTTTGATAGCTACTCCACTCACCAGATTGCTTCGGAAGGGAGTTAGATTTGTGTGGACGGATCAGTGTCAGGCTAGCTTTTAACAGTTGAGAGAAATGTTGACTCAAGCACCTATTCTTACTTTACCTGTAGAAGGCAAACCATATGTGATTTACAGTGATGCTTCACATAGTGGTTTGGGTAGTGTTTTGATGCAAGAAGGTAAAGTTATAGCTTATGCTTCTCAATAGTTGAAACCGCATGAGCTCAATTATTCGACCCATGACTTGGAGTTGGCAACCATAGTGTTTGCATTGAAGATATGGCGACACTATCTGTTTGGGGAGAAGTGTTTTATCTATACTGATCATAAAAGTTTGAAATATTTGGGGGTTCAGAAAGAGCTAAACCTTCGACAGAGGAGATGGTTGGAGTTGATCAAAGACTACGACTGTTTGATTGATTATCATCCAGGTAAAGCAAATGTTGTTGCTGATGCCTTGAGTCGGAAGTCTTTAGCCGGTTTAACTGTTTATTCGCTCTCATTGCTTGTTGAATTGAGAGCGTTGCATGTTAGGTTTGTATCTTGTGATGATGGTGCATTATTGGCACAGTTGCAGTTGAGACCAGTTTTGTTGGATCAGATTAAAAGGGCTCAGTTGACTGATGAGAAGATTCAAAAGATTGTTTCAGATTGCCAGAGTGGAAAGAGTAGAGATTTTATTGTGAGAAGTGATGGGAGTCTCTGGTTTAAGAACCGATTGTGTGTACCTGATAATGCTAATTTGAAAAAGATTATTCTAGAAGAAGCACATTAGTCAGTATTTGCTATGCATCCAGGCAATACCAAGATGTATCATGATTTGAGACAACATTACTGGTGGTTCGGTATGAAGAGAGACATTGCTGAGTTTGTATCTAAATGTCTCACCTGTCAGAAGGTAAAAGCAGAGCATCAAGTTCCAACCGGGTTGCTTCAACCTTTGTCAGTGCTAGAATGGAAGTGGGAAAGAGTAACAATGGATTTTGTGTCTGGTTTGCAATGACACAAAGGAAACATGATGCTATTTGGGTAATTGTGGATAGATTGACTAAGACAACCCATTTTCTTCCGGTTCGGATGGATTACTCTTTGGAGAGGTTAGCTGAACTGTATATCCATGAGATTGTGAAGTTGCATGGTGTTCCAATTTCTCTAGTGTCTGATCGAGATCCCCGGTTTACTTTAAGATTTTGGAAGAGTTTGCATAGTGCTTTGGGTTCTCGATTACACTTTAGCACTGCTTTTCATCCACAGACGGATGGACAGTCTGAGAGGGTGATACAGATTATTGAGGACATGTTGAGAAGCTGTGTCATTGACTTCTCTGGAAGTTGGGACAGATTTCTACCACTTGTGGAGTTTGCTTACAACAACAGTCATCAATCCAGCATTGGTATGGCACCATTCGAAGCATTATATGGTAGACGGTGTAGGACACCTCTATGTTGGAGTGAACTTGGAGATGGTAAGCTGATTGGGCCTGATTTGATTCAAGAAACTGAAGAGAAAGTGAAAATGATTCGAGATAGATTAAAAGCAGCTTCAGACCGATAGAAGTCTTATGCAGATCTGAAAAGGAGAGACATAGAGTTTGATGTGGGAGATAAGGTAATTTTGAAAGTGTCTCTTTGGAAGAGGATTTTGAGGTTGGGTCGGAAAGGGAAATTGAGTCATCGTTTCATTGGACCGTATGAAGTTTTGGAAAGAGTTGGGCCAGTTGCTTATCGGCTTGCTTTGCCACCCGAGTTGGATCGTATTCATAATGTATTCCATGTTTCTATGTTGAGGAGGTATAGATCGGATCCATCTCATGTGTTATCAATTGAATCAATCGAAGTGAGTCAAGATTTGATATTTTAAGAGGAACCAATTGCTATCTTGGCACGTGAAGTGAAAGAGTTGAGGAATAAGAAAGTGCCACTTGTGAAAATTTTGTGGAAGAATCATGCAAAAGAAGAAGCAACTTGGGAAAGTGAGCAAACTATGCGAGATCAGTACCCTCAGTTGTTTCAGACTTGATATCAGGTAATTTCGAGGACGAAATTTCTTTTTAGAAGGGGAGAATTGTAATATCCTAAAGTATGTCCTAGAAGTTTTGCATATTGTTTTTGTTTGCTTAAATGGAATGTATATGTTATGTGATAAGAAAAGAAATTGGAAGAGAATGTTTATGTATTTGTGTTTTGGGAAAGAAAAGAGGGTTTAGAGAAAATTGTATATGTTGCTTATATGATAATTTATATAACATATTAGTTGGTCAAAAGAGTGGTCAAGGGAAGAAGATATTTTCATTTGTGATAGGTGAAATTACTTAATTGGGCATATAAGAGACAAGAGGTTAATTAAATGGATGAAGGGTGTTTTGGTAATTGCTTGAATTGAAACACTTGGTGGAGATTAAAAGGGAAATTTGACTTTGCTTCTTCATGTTTTCTGGTTCTTTCTCCATTGATGTGGTCGGCTCCTCCATAGACAAAGGAAAGCAAGAGACAAAGAGAAGATCTTGAAGAGTTAAGCTCAAATTGAAGGAAGATTAAGTGATCAAGTTGATGATTCAAGAAGTTTTATAACTTTGGGTAAGTTCTCTTTTGATCTTTTTGTTTATTTGATATGATATTTGGATTTGATAGATGATCTAAAAGTGTGTTACTTAATTTTGATATGTTTAAGGGTGTTTGATTAGTTTGATCTTGGATTTTAAGGATAAGTTGAAGGAAAGAGTAAGTTGATTGGAGGAGATGATGTTGTGTTGTGTTTAGGGTTTTGAGATGATTTGGTGTTTTGTGTTTGATGTGTGTTTTGGTTTGTTTTTGGTGTTGTTGCAAGTTTAAGATGGTTTTTGGGTATGTTTTGTGAAGATTGTTTGAAGAGGATGTTAGTGAATAGAAGTGTGTTGTTGAGTGTTTGGTTATTTTGGCCGGAATCTTGATTTGTGGCCGGACACGCCCATGAGCACGTCCAGGGTTTTTAGGCGTGTCAATTGTATTGGAGGCAGTGGGGTTGACACGACCAGTAACACGCCCGCATTATTGAGCGTGTCATAGCCACTGTGAGATTTGAGAATTTACACGGCCAGGAGCACGTTCATGATGTTGGATGTGTTGTTATGTTTGAGAGGCAGAAGGTATTACACGCTCAGGAACACGCCCGTGTTGTTGAGCGTGTAAATGCTTCTATGTTGTGGAGTTAGGGCATGGTCAGGAACACGCCCGTATGGGTGAGCGTGTCAAGTTTAGGGTTTTCCCTAGTTAACTCTTAATTGGATTATCTCTTGTGTATCTCTAAGCAAGTGTATGTTATTACTTTTGGATTAGGTTTTGAAGCAAGTGATTGATCATTGATTTGAGAAGTGAAGAATCTTGGAAAAGGAAAGTATTTAGGGTTGTGTGATTTGTGATTGAGGTAAGTACAAAGTACATACTTGCATACATTCATATGATGTTGAGATTTAACCTACATTTGATGATATGGATGATGCATATGAATATTGATATTTTGTGTACAATGTGGAATGAAATGTTGATATTTATGAATGATGCTATGTGGGATATAATGTGATCATTGATGATGAATTACCTTAATGTTATGATTGAGGCTTGTTTGCCTAATTGATGATATAAATGTACACTTGAATAATGAAGTGTGATAATATGAATTGATACATGATAAGATATGAGGCCATTGTGATTGGCTATGATGATTCTATTGAAAGAAATAAGGCATGTTTGCCTAAATGATGATGAGAATTGAGAATGGAAATGATAATTGAATAATAAATGAATTGTGTGGCTAATGTGTTATTCCATTTTCAGAGTTTGTTGTTGGTGGCATGCCTAATGATAGTAACAATCTCTTGAAGTTAGGTTGGATTTGATCCTTGAAGCCAAGTTGGGTTGAAGTTTAACATGTTTTACTCCCCTTGAAGCTTGGTTGGGTCTAGTCCTTGAAGCCTAATTGAGATGTTACAACCCTTGAAGCTAGGTTGGGTTGGTTCTTGAAGCCAAGTTGGGTTGATACTTAGCATGCTTTGTTCCCCTTGAAGCTTGGTTGAACCTAATCCTTGAAGCCTAGTTGGGTATATGATATTGATAAATGTGATAACAAAACCAAAGCATTAACTCTGAAAATAGAATGTCATATTAGTGTGTTTTGGGCCCATGTTTGTCTTTGTTTAATGTAATTCATGAATGGTAACATGATTGATAAATGAGGTATATGGAAGGATGTTGAAATGGGATATGTTCATATATTGTGGTTTATGGAATGTAAAAGTATGTTGTTAGCTTTACATCTATGATGTTGTTTTTATTAATAAAGTGTGTGGCATTGCATTGCACTAAAGCATAACATTAGCATGATTTGTCTTACTAAGCCGTTGGCTTAGCGCGATAGTGTTAATCGCGCAGGTGATAGAGTTGAACCCGAGAGCTCTTCGAGACCGAGTGAGAGTAGACATTGAAGAGTTGATTTTGGGACTTAAAGATCAGAGAAAGCTGCCAATCATGTATAACCCTTTTATATTTTGTAAAGTATTGTTATAATGTAAATATATGTATATTTGTAAATATTTTCTATATTTTGCTGCGTATTAAGTAAATGTATATATATCTATTTGTTTTATATTACAAGTTAATGACTTATTTTCTATAATGTATAATGAGAAAGATTATAGTATCATTTAAAATGTTTTGAATGTTAATAAAATCCGTAGCATCATTCAGTGCACGTATATTACATTGTGGTGTTTGTAGCGTGCGTGTATTGGATGTGGGGGTGTTACACATTGGAACTTAACACATTTGGTTGTAAATGTGTTAAGTAATCCATTACATTATTGATATATTTGATTAATGTTATGATTGGTATAATGTGAAAGATATGATGATCATTCATAATGTATGCTCAATGCAATTGGTTATGAATACTTTAATGATGAATTGCTTTGATATGAATTGAGATATGATAAGAAGTGAAGCCATTATGGTTGGCTATAATGATTCAAATGAAATAAGTGGGGCATGTTTGCCTAGATGATGATGTCCAATGCAATTAATTATGTATATTCTATTGATGAGATGTGAAGCCATTGTTGTTGGCTATAATGATGCAAATGAGATAATTGAGGCATGGTTGCCTAAATGATTATGAGAAAATGAGAATGAAATTGATAATGAAATAATGAATAAATTGTGTGTCTAATGTGTTATTCCATTTTTAGAGTTTTGTTGTTGGTGGCATGCCTAATAGTAACAATCTCTTAAAGCTAGGTTGGGCTTGATCCTTGAAGCCAAATTGGGTTGAAGTTGAGCATGTTTTACTCCCCTTGAAGTTTGTTTGGGTCTAGTCCTTGAAACCTAGTTGAGATGTTACAACCCTTGAAGCTAGGTTGGGTTTGGTTCTTGAAGCCAAGTTGGGTTGATACTTAGCACGCTTTGTTCCCCTTGAAGCTTGGTTGAGCCTAATCCTTGAAGCCTAGTTGGGATAATGATAATGATAAATGTGATAATTGAACAAAAACATTAACTCTGAAAGTTAAATGGCATATTAGTGTCTTTTGGGCCCATGCTTGTCTTTGTTTAAAGGTGATTCGTGAATGGCGAAACAAATGAATAATGAGATTCAATGTAAGACTTTGAAATGTGATATTCTTATGTATTGTTTATAATGTTTGAACATATGACATGTATTGTTTATAATGTTGGAACATATGATATTGGCATTGCATTGAAACATATTATTATTGGGGTTTGTACCACTAAATCGTTGGCTTAGCGCGATTGTGGTTCATCGTGCAGGTGACAGGGTCGAGCCAGAGAGTTCATCTAGACCGAGTCGAGTCTAGATTCTGAAGTGTTGATTGTGAGCTTAAAGATCAAGGACTGACTTCCAAACATGTATAAACTTTATGTTTTGTAAAAATTTGATTTTGATGTTTATGTATTTGTAAATATCTCTACATTTTCCACTGCGTATGGAATGAACATTTTATTTATTGTGTTTTATGATATAACCTAAATGTTTTAAGTTTGCTCATATTATTGTTAAAAGGAATGAGTTGTTTGTTTAGTAAACCGTAGCATTCCTATATTCAGTATACGTATATTACAGATATGATGATATGTAGTGTGCGTATACGGGATATAGGGGTGTTACACGCCTAATGTTGTAGCATAAGGCTTGTATGATTTGCTTCATGCAGTAAATCGAGAGTTATGGCTAGGTTGTAAAAATCACACACAACTATGAAGAGTTATGATGTACTTCAAGTCTAAATTTCACATTCTTAAGCATGCTTATAATGAAATATGTCAGTTTATCAAGGAATGTTTGCCAGCAAGCAATGCAATGACTGAAGGACATTATGACAAAAAAAAAATTGTTAAAGGTTTAGGGTTGCCCATGGAGAAGATACATTGTTGTTTAAATGGTTGTATGCTTTATTTGGATGTCAATTTACAATTAACAAGTTGCAAGTTTTGTGAACAACCTCGATATGTGAGGAAGATGAAAGGGGTTGACTAGTATAAAAGTAATATGCATAAAAAAAGATTGTTGTCCCATGATGGCAACCAAAAGGGGAGTCAATTGGTTAAAAGGTTGATAGCAAATTGAAATTTGAATCAACTAGAAAAATAAGATGGAGATGAACCAGTAGAGTAGAGAGAAACGAACACAAAGAGTTTATAGTGGTTCAGATTACTTCAATCCTAAATCCACTTCCTTAACGTATATTACAGATATGATGATATGTAGTGTGCGTATACGGGATATAGGGGTGTTACAATTGTTTTGGTATCAGAGCCTAGGTTTGAGATTCTCAACCTAGGTAAATTGTAAGGAAAAAGAAAATTTTGGATGTTACAATGTGATTTTTAAATAAGATACATGCTTTGGTATTGGCAGTCTCTGATCTTTGATGAAGTATATTCTGCTTTGTTTGCAGATATAGGTAGTGATGGCGTCTCAGTCACGTCAGTTCGTAGAAGGTAGTGCTGAGAGTGTAGCTCCTGAGGAGGGTAGAGATGGAGCTAGGGTTGAGAGAGTTAGGGAGGCCCCTGCTCCTGTGTCAGGGAGATCAGCTGCTGATGAGGTTCCGCCGGGTTGGTTACGGCATGTGGTAGAATTGTTGAGGCGAGCTCCAGTGCAGCCGCCACCGCCATCACAGCTGCAGGTACCGGTGAGGCATTATGATAAATTGAGGAAATATGGGGCTGAGGATTTTCTTGGCTCTACAGATCCTGCAGTAGCTGAGCAGTGGTTGGATAGAGTGCATAGGGTATTTATCCAGTTGCAAGCTACTCCTGAATAGAAATTTGATTATGCTAGATCCTTTCTTCAGAAAGATGCTTATGATTGGTGGAAGACGGTTCCTCATGCTATGGATGATCCACCTACGTTGTCTTATAGTGATTTTTTAAGGGAGTTTGAGCAGAAATATACCCTGAGGGAGTATAAGGATGTCAAAAAGATGGAATATCTAAATTTGAGACAAGATAACCGGACTGTGACAGAGTATGAGGTAGAGTTCATCCGGTTGAGTCACTATGCCGGTGGAATTATTTCTGATGAGATTTACCGGTGTAGGAGATTTGAGGAGGGGTTGAGGCCCTCTATTATGTGTATTGTTGCTGGATCTCGGTATCAAGATTTTTCTCAATTGGTTGCAGCAGCTAGAAGTGCTGAGAGAGCACAATCTATTGCAACAGCTGCTACTGAGGAGGAGACCAGAGTTAGGAGATCCCAGTTTGAGGCAGGGTCTTCATCTATGAAGAGAGGCCGAGGAAGTTTTATTCCGAGAGTTAGTAGGAGCCAGAGGCAGTCAAGTAGGTCAGTTCAGTATCAGAGGCAGAGATCAAGACCTACAGTTTCTGTAGCGAGTACTCCAACTCCAGTGGTTCAGAGATCTATTCCACCTGTATGTGTTCATTGTGGTAGGACCCATGATGGTGCTTGTTGGAAGACAGGTGGATCAGGAGTATGTTTTAGATGTGGGTCACCAGCTCATTTTATTAAAGATTGCCCCGAGATGCAGGAGGATAGACAGACTGATATTGCAGCTTCTCGACCTAATTCTAGCAGAGGTGGTCGAGGGGGCAGATGTTTCAGTAGAGGTGGTCGACCCGGGATTAGTCAGAGAGGAGGCTCTACATCCGGAGGCAGTAGGCCAGATGAGGTTGGGTCTTCTCAGAGAGTGTATGTGATGCAGAGGCAGCCGGATGCTTCAGCAGTCATTGTGGGTACATTTTCTTTATTTGGTATTTTAGTTCTTGCTTTGATTGATCCAGGATCTACTCATTCATACATAAGTGCATCTATCTTGCCTGTGTCTGAATTGCATTCAAAGTCCTTAGGATTTGATGTCTTGGTGACAAATCCTTTAGGACATAGTGTTGTGGTGAGTAAGGTGCATCGTGATAGTGCAGTGGTGGTACAAGGTGAGGAATTTTTGGGTGATTTGATTGAAATGCCTTTTAAGGAGTATGATTTGATCTTAGGCATGGATTGGTTGTCTAAGCATGGAGCTGTGGTAGACTGTCAAAAGAAATGTGTTACTCTGAGAACCAGTGATGGTAGAAGTGTGATGGTGTCTAGTGAGCAAAGACAACTTGCATCCTTGTTTGTTTCAGCTGTTGTAGCTAGGAAATTGATTAGAAAAGGGTGTGATGCTTATCTTGCTCATGTTGTGGATACCAGAGTAGTGGGTTGTCAACTTGATAGTATACCCACAGTTGCGGAATTTCCAGATGTGTTTCGCCAGGGTTACCCCCTGAGAGAGAGGTTGAGTTTGGTATCGATTTGTTTCTGGTACCACTCCCATCTCTATTGCTCCTTATCGAATGGCACCTGCGAAGTTGAGAGAGTTGAAGGTGCAGTTGCAGGAGTTGTTGGATAAAGGGTTTGTTCGCCCTAGTGTTTCTCCATGGGGAGCTCCTGTTTTGTTTGTAAAAAAGAAGGATGGTACTTTGAGATTATGCATCGATTATAGGCAATTGAACAAAGTGACTATCAAGAATAAGTATCCTTTGCCTCAGATTGTTGATCTTGTCGATCAATTGAAGGGAACAGCAGTGTTTTCCAAGATTGATCTGAGATCAGGGTACCATCAGTTGAGGGTTAGAGCTGAAGATGATTCTAAGACAGCTTTTCACACAAGGTATGGGCATTATGAGTTCTTGGTGATGCCTTTTGGATTGACGAATGCACCTGCAGCTTTCATGGATTTGATGAATAGGGTGTTTAGGCCCTACCTGGATCAGTTTGTGGTGGTTTTTATTGATGATATTTTGGTGTATTCACGTAATGAAGAGGAGCATGACAAGCATTTGCAGATTGTGTTGCAGATCTTGAGAGAGAAGCAATTGTATGCTAAGCTGTCGAAGTGTGAGTTTTGGCTTGATCAAGTGACTTTTCTGGGTCATATAGTTTCAGCAGATGGTATAAGAGTCGATCAAAGTAAAGTTGAGTCCATTTTGAATTGGAGTCCACCGAAATCTGTAACTGAAGTTAGAAGTTTTCTGGGTTTGGCAGGCTATTATCGACGATTTGTGAAAGGTTTTTCTTTAATAGCTACTCCACTCACCAGATTACTTCGAAAGGGAGTTAGATTTGTGTGGACAAATCAGTGTCAAGCTAGTTTTGAGCAGTTGAAAAAGATGTTGACTCAAGCTCCTGTTCTTGCTTTGCCTGTGGAAGATAAACCATATGTGATTTACAGTGATGCTTCACATAATGGTTTAGGTTGTGTTTTGATGCAAGAGGGTAAAGTTATAGCTTATGCTTCTCGGTAGTTGAAGCCGCATGAGCTTAATTACCCGACGCATGATTTGGACTTAGCAGCCATAGTGTTTGCTTTGAAGATTTGGCGACACTACTTGTATGGGGAGAAATGTTTTATTTATACAAATCATAAGAGTTTGAAATATTTGGGGGGTTCAACGAGAGCTTAATCTTCGGCAAAGACGGTGGTTAGAATTGATCAAAGACTAAGACTGTTTGATTGATTATCATCCTGGTAAGGCGAATGTTGTTGTTGATGCCTTGAGTCGGAAGTCTTTGGCAGGTTTGACTGCTTATTCACTCTCGTTGCTTGTTGAGTTGAGAGTGTTGCATGCTAGTTTTGAATCATGTGATGATGGAGCATTGTTAGCTCAGTTGCATTTGAGATCGATATTGTTGGATCAGATTAAAGAGGCTCAATTGGTTGATGAGAAAATTCAGAAAGTTGTGTCAGATTGCCAAAATGGAGATAGTAGAGATTTTCATGTGAGAAGTGATGGTAGCCTTTGGTTCAAGGATAGATTGTGTGTTCCTGATGAGGCTAGTTTGAGAAAAATTATTTTAGAGGAAGCACACAAATCAGTTTTTGCTATGCACCCTGGGAATACTAAGATGTATCAGGATTTGAAGCAACATTTCTGGTGGTCAGGTATGAAGAAAGATATAGCGAAGTTTGTATCCAAATGTCTCACTTGTCAGAGGGTGAAAGCTGAGCATCAAGTTCCAACTGGGTTGCTTCAACCTTTATCAGTGCCTGAATGGAAATGGGAACGTGTGACAATGGATTTTGTGTCTGGTTTGCCATTGACTCAGAAGAAGCATGATGCTATTTGGGTGATTGTTGATTGGTTGACAAAGACAGCTCATTTTCTTCCAGTTCGGATGGATTATTCTCTTGAGAAGTTGGTTGAGCTGTATATCAGTGAGATAGTGAGATTGCATGGAGTCCCAATTTCTTTAGTATCCAATCGAGATCCTCGATTTACTTCAAGGTTTTGGAAAAGTTTACATGGTACTTTGGGTTCTCGATTGCACTTTAGCATTGCTTTTCATCCGCAGACAGATGGGCAGTCAGAGAGAGCGATACAGATTATAGAGGATATGTTGAGAAGCTGTGTCATTGAATTTTCTAGAAGTTGGGATAGATTTTTGCCACTTGTGGAATTTGCTTATAACAACAGTCATCAATCCAGTATTGGAATGGCACCATTTGAGGCTTTGTATGGTAGGAAATGTAGGATGCCTCTATGTTGGAATGAAGTTGGAGAAGGCAAATTGGTTGGTCCTGATTTGATTAAAGAAACAGAAGAAAAAGTGGAAATAATTTGGGATAGATTAAAAGCAGCTTCAGATTTGCAGAAATCTTATTCAGATTTGAAGAGGAGAGACATAGAATTTAATGCTGGAGATAAAGTGTAACACCCCTATATCCCGTATACGTACATAGCATGCTTATACGATCGTAATATACGTATACTGAACATAGAAAATGCCACAGTTTTAAAAAATACAGGTCATATCTCGAAAAGAAATAAAACAAATATCAATCATGTAAAAGAAATTCATAAGATATAATAAATAAAAACATTTATTACTACACAGCGGAAATTTTACAAATACTTTACAAGTACAAATACATATAAATCAAAATATACAAAACATAGAATATATACATGATTGGCAGCTTGACTCTCTGATCTTTAAGCTCTAGGCCAACTCTTCAAGTAAAACTTCAACTAGGTCTAGAGGAATCCTCCGTTTCAATCCTATCAACTCTATCACCTGCGCGATGAACCACAATCGCGCTGAGCCAACAACTCAGTAGTACAAACCATAATAATATTATGCAATGTCAATATCAATGTCATGTATTCAACCAATAAAGATCATATTTATAAATGTTACATTTCATTATTTCAATAAGTATATCATCATTCATTATACTCATTCAAGTTCATCATTATAGCCAACAACCATGGCTTCATATACGAACCTTCCCCCAACCAGGTCGGTTGCCCACTGGGCCTCAGGCCACTGCCAATCCCAGGGGTCCGCAGGAGGCAGATAGGCACGTATAAAACTATCAGTAACGAACCTTCCCCCAACCAGGTCGGTAGTCCAAGTTCGGTTGCCCATCCCACTGGGTCCTCATGGTTCCGCAGGAGGCAGATAGGTACGTGTAATACTGACTGTATCGAACCTTCCCCCAACCAGGTCAGTAGTCCAAGTTCGGTTGCCCAATCCACTGGGTCCGTATGGTTCCGCATGAGACAGATAGGTTCGTTCATTTAGATCTTTAAACATTACTTTCTCAATTCATTTCTCATAATCAATTAGGCACTATGCCTCAATTATAATTCATTTCCATCATCATAATATACAACATCAATTACATTAAATAAACAAACATCTCATTATTCAATCATATCATCTAGGCATGCTTCAACCATATCTTTCACATCATTATAGCTCATAACATTAATTTCACATCTCTTTATGTCTCAATTACATTGAGGTAATTCATCATAAAAGTATTCATATGCATCATCAATGTTCACATTATGTCCCACATTGTACACAACATAACATTATTCATATGCATCATCAATATACATATAGCACATTACATTTCACAAGATTCACAATGTGCAAAACATGACATTATTCATATGCATCATCAATATCATCAAATGTATGTTCAATCTCAACATCATATGTATCAACAATGCAATATCAAATAATTGTATGCAACAATGCAAGGTTTGTACTTACTTTAAAAGCAATCCACACAACTCTAAACACTTTCTCTTTCCAAAAGTCCTTCACCAAATGAATTAAGGCAATTCACTTTCTTCACAACCTAAACCAAAACAATGATGAACCACATCAATTCCAATACAATCAATCACTTATTAACCTCATCTTAAACCTTTAGATAACAAATAATAACCCAACATCACACATTATAGCCCACGGCCGTGGCCACCCCAACCCCCACGGGCGTGGGTTAAGGAATGATTCTGCCACTCTTGCTCCAATCCTCCACGGCCATGGCTACAAATGGCCACGGCCATGGCAACCAAGGCCACGGGCGTGGCATCCACAATGCTACTGCCTTTGGCCAAATTCTCATTTTCAAGGCTTACAACTCCAATAAACACCAACAACATGAAGATCTATGAAAATAACCAAGCAAACTCAAGTCCAGCACTTCCAATATCAACACCAATTTAACTTCTTAACTTAAAATCAATTTCAACACTTAAAAACACACCACAAACAAACCTAATTAGCCATCCATATCAATTCATCAACCCCAAACATAACTTCAAAAGAACAAAGGAAAATCAAGAGAAAGAACTTACCAAAGTTGATGAATTTCACAACTTTCCAACTTAATCACTTGAATCTTCCTTCAATTTGAGTTTAAAATAAACAAATCTCACTTTGCTCTCTTGCTTTGGAATGGCCGGCCACCATAAGGGAAAGAGAAGAAGAAGAAATGAAGAAAAGTCAAATTATCATCTCTTTAAATCTCCACCAAGTATTCCAAAATAAACAATTACCTAAATACCCTTTTCTATTTGTTTTAACTCTCTTCTCACTTACTTGCCCTTTCAAGTAATTTCACAAATCACAAATTAAATATCTTCTTCCCTTGACCCACCATTTGACTTATGTATATGTTATTTATACTTCCATATATACAACATATACACTTTCTTTTAAATTCTTTTCTCTTTCAAATTAACATATACATATACTTTTTAATTCAATAACCAACAATATCAAATCTTCTAGGGTATACATTGGGATATTACATAAAGTATTTTTGAAAGTATCTCCTTGGAAAAAGATTGTGAGATTTGGTCGCAAGGAAAGCTAAGTCCTCATTTTATTGGACCTTATGAAGTGTTAGAAAGAGTTGGACCAGTTGCATATCGACTCGCTTTGCCACCTGAATTGAATAGAATCCATAATGTCTTCCATGTTTCTATGCTGCGGAGGTACAGATCAGATCCATCTCATGTTCTGTCAGTAGAATCTATTGAGGTGAGTCCATATCTGACTTTTGAAGAAGAACCAATTGCTATTTTGGCACACGAAGTGAAAGAGTTGAGAAATAAGAAAGTACCACTGGTGAAGGTTCTTTGGAAGAATCATGCAAACGAAGAAGCAACTTGGGAGAGTGAGCAAGCAATGCTAGATCAATATCCTCAGTTGTTTCAGACTTGTTATCAGGTAATTTCGAGGATGAAATTTTTTTTTAGAGGGGGAGAATTGTAATATCCCAAAGTATGCCCTAAAAGTTTTGGAATTATTGTTGTATTTGGATTTGAAGTATATGTTTAATGGAAAGAGAAAAGAAGTAAAGAGAGATGTGTATATGTTGTATATATAGAGATATATACAACATATACAAGTCAAATTATTATACGGTCAAAAGAAGATATTTATTTATTTTAAATTTAATTAAGTAATTAAAAGGAAATTTAATATGAGTGGACACTACAAAAATATTCGGCCTTTGCGACGGATATCTGCGACGAACTTGTTTTCGTCGCAAAGTTGCTACGGTTCTGCGACGCATTTGCGATGGAAGGACAAGTTAGAGGAATTTTGAGAAACTGATCGCAAATTGGTTGCAAATCCATAGTAAATCTGCGACGGAAAAAAGTCCGTCGCAGATATCCGTCGCAAAATTTGGCGCGGATACTTGGTGCGAGAGAGACCCGCGTAAAATTTTTTGCGAAAACTTTTCCGTCGCAGATTGGTTGCAGAAAACACTAAAAAAAGAAATTTGCAACGGAGATCTGCTACCGTCTGTTTTCGTCGCAAATTTCACTGCAAAAATATTCGGTATTTGCGACGGATATCTGCGACGGATTTTTTTCGTCGCAAATTTGCTACGGATCTGCGACGGATTTGCGACGGAAGGACAACTTAGAGGAATTTTGAGAAATTGGTCGCAAATTGGTTGCAAATCCGTAGTAACTCTGCGATGGAAACAAGCCCGTCGCAGATATCCGTCGCAAAAATTGGCGCTAATACTTGGCGCGAGAGAGACCCGAATATATTTTTTTTGCGAAAATTTTTCCGTCGCAGATGGGTTGTAGAAAATAACTAGTTGAAAGCAATTTGCAACGGAGATCTGCTACCGTCTATTGCCGTCGCAAATTTCACTACAAAAATATTCGGAATTTGCGACGGAAATCTGCAACAGAAAATGTCCGTCGCAAATTTGCGACGTATCTGCAACAGTTTTGCGACGGATAAAAACAGTGAAGGAATTTTGAAGAAGCCGTCGCAAATCGGTTGCAAATCCGTAGTAATGATCTCACTAGTTTATTTATGAAAATAATGAATGAGTATTAATAATAATTAGTAGTATTATGATGGTGGATAATCTATTATAAATAATTAGTAGTATTTTGATATTGATAAAATTTTTTATGGATTTAGATAGTAAAAATTAAATTGTGATAATGGATTTGAGAATAACATGAATATTACAAATAGCAATAGATATAACTAAAACATATAATAAATGATTAAATATAAATAAAATACAATTAAAATATATAATTATTAAGTTGTTTTTGGTCAAAATATTTTTATATAATTCATTTATAATTGTAAGAACTTCTATATTTTTGTTCATAAATATTAATTAAAAAATATAATTAAATTATTATAATCAAAATTTAATTATAAAATTAAGTATTAATAAAAATTAAAAATCGATTCTTAATGGTTAAATTATATACAATGGACATACTCTTTAAATTAAAAGAATGCTTATTGTGCAGCTTTAGTATATCAATTTTGACATACTCTTTAAAACCCTAACACTACTTGTCCTCAAACGTGCGCAGCTTTCTCTTCTCTTCTCTTCTCCCTTCCCTTCTCCTCAAACACGATGGCGAAAAACTCACCTCGCCATATTTTGCCTCACACACACTCACTTAACCATCGCCTCGTCCAACCCTCTCACACGCGTACAGTAGCGCCTCGCAACACTCTTGTCTTGCTAGCCATTTGATTTGGGTTTTTAGGTTTTAGAGTTGCGAGAACAAAAGCTTGAAGCTGCAGAATGAGGTTTGAATTTTCTCTCTAATAATCCATAATTAAAACAATAAAATCATTTTTTGTTTATTAATTTATTTTTAGCTTATGATAATCGAGTCTCTATAGGAGGTAGATGAATTTATTATTGGGTTCCATAAATCTTGGTATGGAAAGGAGAGTCGATTATGGAAATCTTGGTATGGAAATGTTGGTCAATGAAGCTGATGGGTGGTTACTTTGTTTAAACTCTTGCAGGACACCTCAACAGTGGTACTAATTATATTACCACATAATCTTTCTTTCTTTCTAGCTAGTTAGCTTTTGGTTTCTTGATTTTGATTTTGATTCTGATATAGAACACACATACACGCTCTTTCTGGTTAAGTTGGTTTTTTTCAATCTTTCTTTTTGTTTGTTGTAATTTATACACGTCTTTGGTTTCTTGATTTTGATATAGAACACAAACTCACTCTTTCTTGAAAAGTTGGAGAGTTTTTTTCAATCTTTCTTTTCTGTTTGTTGTCTATGTTTTTGGGTTTCTTGATTTTGATTATTTTGATATAGAACACACACTCATCTTACTCTTTCTTGTTAGGTTGGTGGGTTTTTTTCAATCTTTCTTTTTGTTGCTTGTTGGGTTATGTTTTTATGTTCATAAAGCAAGAATAAATGATGGGTTCTTCTTCAAAAGTTGGGAATAATAGTTATGATTATTCTTTCAAGATTTTGTTGATTGGAAATTCTGGTGTTGGCAAGAGTAGTATTCTTTTGAGTTTCATCTCCAATTCTGTTCATGATCTTTCTCCCACAATTGGTACTTCTCTCTTCTCTTTTAACTCTTAATTTCTTTGGGAAAAAGAAAATTTGGTTTTCATTGGTTCTCTGTGTCTTATTGTTTGCATGATTGAATTTTTGAGGTTCATACATCATATGTAAATATATTCTTTTCTTTTTTCTGGTTCAATTGGATTCTTTCATAATTTTGTGATAAAATTAGGAGAATCATCTGTGTTTATTTATTCAATTGAATCAGAAATACTTTGCATGCTTTAGTTCTCTATCCAATCGGAAATAAGATATAACTTTGTGCTTGTTATAACTTTGCTTTTGAATAGGAAATAATTATAAACAGATGATAATTTCTTGCTTAATATTCTTAGTTGTTTAATTTTTCTTCTTATTATCTAATTGGCTAAAGAGATTGGAGGTTTTATGAGATCTAAAGACAGTTAAGTGCATATTTACTCTAATCAAAGCCACTTATTGGTTAAGACTAAAGTGTTATTGAATATTGTTGAAATTAAAATAACATATTTTTCATGATTACTTAAATATATCTTTTGTTTTAATGGACTTTCACCATTGGGCTTGGATGCTGTTTTGACAATGTGCAGGTGTTGATTTCAAGGTCAAGACGCATAATGTTGGTGGGAAAAGATTGAAGCTCACAATTTGGGGCACAGGTAACTGAAGGCTACTCACATGCATTGCTCTTCAATGTGTAATTTAGCAGCTGCATCTGTTTGTATCAGCATTATTAACTAACATTTTTAAACAATATTTGTTTGTCGAAATTTGTTCATGCAGTTTTATTATTAAAAATGGAGTCATGTGCACGATATTAGATGCTGGGGCAGGCAAAGTTTTGAAATATGTTTTTGGATGATTCTCTAGCCACAGGCTAAGAAAATAAAGTAGGAAGTCACTCGATAATTGTGAATACTATTGGTGCAACTCCAAAGTTAAAAACAACATTCATTCAAACATTACATTGAAAATCTAATGCCTTAGGATTTCATCAATAATTATTATGATGTTAGACATCGCCAACACTTGGGTATCTGTGGTGGATAAATACATGAAATGTCTACAATATCTTATTTTGCTGGACGTTTACATGTGTAGATAGAACAAAGAATCAATAAACCTTATCTTATGCTGCAGTTTTATGCATCTTGTCCTTGTGTAGCTACCAAAATGCTAGTTGGTTTAGTTCTTCAACCAGCCATTGGAATATATTGCATTCATAATCTCAAGTTAAAGCTTAGGACCATCATAGTTTCTTATCCACATTTGAATTATAGAACCTTTCTTCAGCTGTCTCAATTATATTAGCATCCCAAACCTGTATGAATTTTGCATTTAGTACATGTTATTATGTTAATGAATTACATGAAGAGTATTTGAAAAGTTTGTTATTGTCCATACTTTTTATTGGGCTTGATTATTGATTTTTTATTCTTTTAGTATATTTTTGACGATTCGGTCAAGACAATAAGTATGGACCGGGGATGGATGTATGAAACGTATGCTGGGGGATGTTTGAATAGAGTATTTCAAGAAAAACTACAAGAGTTTTTAGACTACGCAATTTCTCATCCAGCAAGTATGGATGGAGCCAGAATTAGGTGTCCTTGTTCGAAGCCGAAATGTAGAAACCGATTTTTCCAACCGGTGGAAGAAGTCCGCTTCCACGTTACAAAATTTGGTTTTATGCCAAATTACTATCAGTGGGTATCACATGGGGAACCATGGCCTGAGGATACAAGTACAGCTTTTAGGGATCTTGAAACTGGATTGGTCAATCAAATGCATATGTATATGGTATATGCTGGAGGAACATGGTAGTTTGAAAATTATTGCTTCCTGTGTTTTCTTTTGCTCTTTATTTGTGGCAGGAACTGAACTTCTTAACTAGTGTTGGATTGTTCTGGTTTTAAGAGCAAGTGAATTTCTTAATACGTGTGAAAATTTAAGGTAACAACATTTTTAAAATTTTTAACTGTATCATCTCTATAGGCTATACCAATATTGCTACTCTTTCTCTCTATATTTAATCTTATGTTTTATGGGTTCTTGCAGATATGGCTAGAGGGAAAAGTTGCAATATCATTCAACCACCAGTGGGAAGAGGACGATCCACACGTACAGTTCCAGCAGCCATGGTACCTACCCAACCCACACCAACAGCCATTGCACCTACCCAACCCACACCAACAGCCATGGTACCTACCCAACCCACACAAACAACCATAGCACCTACCCAACCCACACTTGCAATTTCAGCAGCTGTAAGTCCAAATTCAGAAGTAAATGGGGGATCTGGGAGAAGAACCTCTGAATCTTCAAATCCTAACACAGATGGAACTCCAACATCTAGGAGAAGACAATCTGAATCTTCTAATCCTATAACACCACCTTCTTCTACTCCCTCACTGGATAACATGCATGGATTAGGAATAGAAAATCCCCAAATATCAGCTTCATCTCCTAATTCTAGTGAACATGAACCTCAACCTGATGTTAATAATGACGTTATAAGTAGAGGCTCTCGATCCCAAGAACTAGCCCGTGATGCTGATGGGCGAATAATAATTAGTTGGTCAAAGGCTGATGGGTAATTTACTAATTTTATCCTATTTAGTCACTATTTTGGAACTTTATTAATAATCTTAAATTGTTTCAGATTTAATCCTGATTTATGGGGCATATCACATGCATGCACAGAAGCTTTTCAATGGTATCCTGATAAAACAGGATCATCTTGGGCAAAACTGTCTCGACAATCAAAGGACTTATACTTCAGAGAGTTTAAGGTTAATGTTTATCTAATATTCATTGTTAGTTGTTTCTTCATATTCTTTAATAATGATAATGGCTAGCATATTTAGTAATTTTTACTTACTTTGCAGAAATTATTTACTTGGAGGTCATCTGAAGATGGCTTGATGAGAAAAGCTTGGGAAAGCAAAGCAGCAAGGACATACAGTACTTTCATTTACAATGTGAGACATAACAGATTAGTGAACTGTCCCGTGCCTTCCGAATTTGTAGAAGAGTGGAGAAGAGATTGGGAAATGGAGAATGCTAAAAAATTATCAGAGCAACAGTCTAAGAATAGACTGTCTGAGCCTGCTGGACCAGGAACAGGGCCATCTACTCACACTTGTGGGTCAAAATCGATGAAAGAGCATGCGAAGGATTTGGTATGTAATCTACATCTTATTTTGTTAAACAAATTGACTATTTTTTTCATATTATGTTTGTGTTGCATATTGATTTAAACAGGCTGTAGCAAATGGGGGAAAGTTTCCTGGAAATTATGAATTGTTCAAGCATTGCCATACCAGTAAAAAGATCGGGGGAAGTTCATAGATAAGAGATCGGAACTTGTTCATGTAAGTTAATATATTTTATTTACATTATTTTATGGATGAGTTTATAATGTTTTTGTTGAAAATATGACTGATATGGTGTGTGGTTTACTTGGTATTGCATAATTGTTTCATTATGTGGTTATTCATGCACATTTCCAAGTGTGGATTCTATCACCTGGTTTCTGTATATGGTTGAAGCATCTGAACTAGAATCTTATGATTTTATGCTTTTTTGTTATTAGTTGATTGGCTTTTCTTTCTAATAAGTTGTTTTTAGGTTGTGTATTGTTACTAAATAATCTTTCTTAATGTTAATGTATCTTTTTTTTATATAAAACAAAAAAAAAGAAATTTAGAAGCGAGATATGTCTATACTTTTGCATTTTGTTAACAAGAATATCTATAATGATTTAGAAACAACCACTATATGCACAGATTTATTCTCTGTCCCAATAACATAATCCGCAAAATTATCTTTCATAAGCCCTTTACTTTTGTTTGGAGAGAAAAAGAAGTAGAAAAAAAATAGCATGATAAATTCAGCTCAAATGCAGCAAAATCATACTGAAAAACAAATACTGCACAAACACCAATAAAACTAAAGGGAGTGAGGGCAAAAATTCTAGTTCAGGATTGAAAATACCATCTTCTACATGTACAATTATATAATCTACTAGGCTATAGATAACCATTTAATAACAGACCAAGATTCATATCTAGTATGATTATGAAATACATAGATAACTCAACAATTAAGCCAAACCATGGAGAGAGAGAAAATGAACATATAATCTAGGTTGTATACACTAGCATAATCAATGAATTATTGTTACATCCAAGACAACAAACTTCCTAGAGGCGCTGATAGATACTAGTTTGCATAGTCCCGAAGTCAATTTTTATTTTATTTAAATTTTATCCACCATAGCTTAAATCATATATCCAATCTTTTACTGGTCCATCCAGATTTCAGTTATATCATAGATGGTCGAAATAGATAAACAAGCCTGCTTTATACATTGTTGGTTTATTGCGACTTGTGATTATATGTTCTGATGTAGCTAGAATGACTGTTCATATCATCTTAATATCCTCCTAACTCATGCAAAAATCTAGAGTGGTGAGAAGATAACAAACTGAACAAAAGCACTTGGTTGGTTTCTATCTAAACATATTAAATGTGTGCAATATACAAAACTGGATAATGAAAGCTCAGCAACAGTAGGTACACAGATTTACAGATAACCATGTACCAAGATGCACCATATGCAGTAGTTACAGATAGCAGTTTATTATTTTGTTTTTCCAGATGCATCATACAGTACACCAAGCAAAAACATCAGTACATCATGAATATCCACTATGGACATCTTATTTAAGATTTCAAATTGAACAAAATTATAATGTTTAAGCTAGGGGATGAGGAGTAATGCAGAACTTACAAAACACATGCATGCTCGAATGATTCTCTTGTTGGGTTGGTTACTAACCGAGCTACACCTTTCTTGTCAAATATCCAAACCCCAGACATTGCAAGCACAGAGAGTGAGAGAGAAAGAGAGAGGCTAGAGGAGAAAGAGTGTAAAGAGATTGTGTGCTCAATTGATATTATTTATAGCTGGAGGAAAAGTTATAGTACTACACTAATGTGACTATTCATTAAAAAGTTTTGCTCAAAAAATTTCACTTAAAATAATTTACAGTTCTTTATATATATTATGAAATTCTTATTTTCAATATTAATTTGTTTTGAATTCTTCTTTTGCAAGTTCGAAAATTATGATTCTGAGTTTCACTCTTCAATTTAGATTTAAACCATGTGAATTAGCATAAGAAAATGACAAAGTGTATGATGGAGAATGAGTTTAGTTTTGCGTTTTGTATATATTTGTATTTTGAAGTGGGCTGGGCTAATTGTTGCACCCAAACAGAAGCTGCCACTTACACAGATTTACATATAATATATATATACACTTCCTTTATTATTTAAATCCTATCAGACATTGATGTAAAATAAATAAATTAAAAAACAGAAATTCTCCTTCGACTTATATTATATGGTCACTATAACAATCACAAACATCAATTTCTGTTAATTTATGTTGGAATTTCTGTTTTAATATAGTTTGCCCAAGTTTGTGATTGTTTTAATATAAGTCGAAGTGATTATATGGTCACTATAACAATTACGTTATAAGTACAAATTGTTCTTTGCATTGCAATTCAATTGGCAGTTTTTGAACTTGTAGCCTTCAGTTTTTTTGAGTTTCAACTTGCATTTGGAACCTCATCTTGGTTGTGCCGCTAGTACAATTATTAAAAAGAACTAGTTCAATTATTCGATTTTTGTGTTTATGAGGTGATCATAATCATTGGAACTGAGACCCATAAATGGGTTATGTCATAATCTGGTTAATAATTTTTTTGTTAAATGTTATTAAATTGCCTATTTATGAATATTGCTTGTGAATTGTGTGTATTGGCTACTGGATTCTTTTGACTCTAACGTTGTTTTGATTTTCATTTTTAGGAAAGCTTTCAGAAATTGAAAGCATCACAATCTACAGAAGAGGCAAATGGAGAGGAAGTTCAATCTTGTACTAAGGATGATGATGATTTATTTGTTGAAGCGGCAGGAGGAACAAAGAAGGCCAGATTATATGGGTTGGGGAATTTAGCGATTTCTCAAGTCTTTAAGGGCAGTGGAAGTACATCTCAACAAGTGAATGAGAATATGTTAACTGAGATACGTGATGAGATAAGCAATAAAGTCAGTCATATAGAGAGAAAATTAGAGACCAAGATTGCAGATATGACTCAATTTTTGGTTGAGAACCAGACTTGGATTCAGAATATGTTATTAGGACGGCCAACTGAACCTCTTAGATGGCCTCCAACAGAACCAACCCCACCAGCAGAAGATCAAGGAACAGAAGAACATCCAGATGATAACTAGTGTATGCCTTCGGCTTAGTTTTTACTTTTGAAAGTGTTCATACTTTAATACTTTAAAATGTTTAAAACTTATATATTGTAATGACTTTTGAATTATGTTAGTTTAATTAACTATTGCATTTTATATCAATGAAAATTGGTGTAAATTTAGATTTATGTAATTAAATTGTAAATATTATTACTACAGGTGTGTATTTTATATATAAAATCCATATAATGACACAAAAATTGTAAATCCATTGCATCTGTGACGGCATCTGCGACGGAATTTGCGACGAAATTTGCGACAGAAACACCACGCCATATATATACTCCACAAAATTTGCGATGGCCTTTGTGATGGATTTACGACGACTTTTGCGACAAAATCTGCAACGACAATCTGCGACGGAATTTGCGACAAAAACACCACGCCATATATATAATGCAGAAAATCTGCGACGGCGTTTGTGACGGATTTACGACGACTAGCGAAATACTATAATCTGCGACGAAAAATCTGCAACGACAATCTGCGACGGAATACTATAACCTTGAAAATGGCGGGAAGATAAATTTGCTACCAATTTGCGACGGTTTCTGCGACGGATTTGCGACAGTTAGCAAAAATTTGAGTGGCAAAATTGCAACCGCCTAGTGGTAGCAAATCGGTCGCAATTTGCGACGGCCTGTCGTAAAATTGAAAATTGTGACGCCTTTTTTATTAACGGACAGAATCCGTCACAGATCGGTCGCAAATCTTGATTTGTGATGGATTTGCGACGGATCTGCGACGGATTAAGCCCGTTGCAGATGGCGTTTTTTTTTGTAGTGGGAAGAGGAAAATAATTGATTATTTTAATATTATTTTTGCTTGGTGGAGGTTTAAAGAGATTGAGTATGTGACTTTGCTTCTCATTTTTCTTCTTCTCTTCTTCTTTTCCTTTCTTGGCCGGCTCTTTCCAAAGCAAGAGAGAAAGAGAGAGTTTTGATTTTCCAAGATCAAAATTAAAGGAGATTTCAAGTAATTAAGTTGGAAATCCAAGAAGTTTCATCATTTTTGGTAAGTTCCCTCTTGATTCTCTTGTTTTATTTGAAGTTGTGTTTGAGTTTGATAGATTGTTGTTGATAGTAATCGTGTGTTTGATTGTGGTGTGTTTGAGAGTGTTGGATTTGAATTGAAATAAGGAGTTAGGTTGATGTTGGTGTTGGAAGTGTATGAGTTGTGTTTTTGTTAGGGTTGTGAATTGGCAATTATTGTTATAAATGTTGAGTTTGATTAATTATTCTTGTAGATCTTCATGATATTGGTGTTTAATGAAGTTAGAAACATAGAATATATGAGTTTGGTCCGAAATAGAAGCATTTTGGATGCCATGCCCGTGGCCCTTGGCTGCCACGACCGTGGCCATTGGAAGCCATGGCAGTGGGGGTTTTGAGCAAGGGAGGCAGATCCATTTGCTAACCCACGCCCGTGGGGGTTGGGAGGCCACGACCGTGGGGTCCTAGAGAGAGATGTTGGCTTGTAATTTATGATCCATGTGTCTAGTATGAGACTAATAAGTGAATAATTGTATTGGAATTCATGTGAATTTGTAATTAAGTGTGTATTATTCCTTTTTGGATTAGGTTGTGAAGAGGTTGAATTGCCCTAACCTAAGTGTTGAGAATTCTTGGAAGAGGAAGTGTATAGATTGGTGTAAATTTTTCTTGAGGTAAGTACAAAACCTACATTATTGCATACATTTACATGACATTGGAACTTAACACATTTGGTTGTAAATGTGTTAAGTAATCCATTACATTGTAGATATATTTGATTAATGTTATGATTGGTATAATGTGAAAGATATGATGATCATTCATAATGTATGCTCAATGCAATTGGTTATGAATACTTTAATGATGAATTGCTTTGATATGAATTGAGATATGATAAGATGTGAAGCCATTATGGTTGGCTATAATGATTCAAATGAAATAAGTGGGGCATGTTTGCCTAGATGATGATGTCCAATGCAATTATTTATGTATATTCTATTGATGAGATGTGAAGCCATTGTTGTTGGCTATAATGATGCAAATGAGATAATTGAGGCATGGTTGTCTAAATGATTATGAGAAAATGAGAATGAAATTGATAATGAAATAATGAATAAATTGTGTGTCTAATGTGTTATTCCATTTTTAGAGTTTTGTTGTTGGTGGCATGCCTAATAGTAACAATCTCTTGAAGCTAGGTTGGGCTTGATCCTTGAAGCCAAATTGGGTTGAAGTTGAGCATGTTTTACTCCCCTTGAAGTTTGTTTGGGTCTAGTCCTTGAAGCCTAGTTGAGATGTTACAACCCTTGAAGCTAGGTTGGGTTTGGTTCTTGAAGCCAAGTTGGGTTGATACTTAGCACGCTTTGTTCCCCTTGAAGCTTGGTTGAGCCTAATCCTTGAAGCCTAGTTGGGATAATGATAATGATAAATGTGATAATTGAACAAAAACATTAACTCTGAAAGTTGAATGGCATATTAGTGTCTTTTGGGCCCATGCTTGTCTTTGTTTAAAGGTGATTCGTGAATGGCGAAACAAATGAATAATGAGATTCAATGTAAGACTTTGAAATGTGATATTCTTATGTATTGTTTATAATGTTTGAACATATGACATGTATTGTTTATAATGTTGGAACATATGATATTGGCATTGCATTGAAACATATTATTATTGGGGTTTGTACCACTAAATCGTTGGCTTAGCGCGATTGTGGTTCATCGCGCAGGTGACAGGGTCGAGCCAGAGAGTTCATCTAGACCGAGTCGAGTCTAGATTCTGAAGTGTTGATTGTGAGCTTAAAGATCAAGGACTGACTTCCAAACATGTATAAACTTTATGTTTTGTAAAAATTTGATTTTGATGTTTATGTATTTGTAAATATCTCTACATTTTCCACTGCGTATGGAATGAACATTTTATTTATTGTGTTTTATGATATAACCTAAATGTTTTAAGTTTGCTCATATTATTGTTAAAAGGAATGAGTTGTTTGTTTAGTAAATCGTAGCATTCCTATATTCAGTATACATATATTACAGATATGATGATATGTAGTGTGCGTATACGGGATATAGGGGTGTTACACGCCTAATGTTGTAGCATAAGGCTTGTATGATTTGCTTCATGCAGTAAATCGAGAGTTATGGCTAGGTTGTAAAAATCACACACAACTATGAAGAGTTATGATGTACTTCAAGTCTAAATTTCACATTCTTAAGCATGCTTATAATGAAATATGTCAGTTTATCAAGGAATGTTTGCCAGCAAGCAATGCAATGGCTGAAGGACATTATGACACAAAAAAAAAATTGTTAAAGGTTTAGGGTTGCCCATGGAGAAGATACATTGTTGTTTAAATGGTTGTATGCTTTATTTGGATGTCAATTTACAATTAACAAGTTGCAAGTTTTGTGAACAACCTCGATATGTGAGGAAGATGAAAGGGGTTGACTAGTATAAAAGTAATATGCATAAAAAAAGATTGTTGTCCCATGATGGCAACCAAAAGGGGAGTCAATTGGTTAAAAGGTTGATAGCAAATTGAAATTTGAATCAACTAGAAAAATAAGATGGAGATGAAGAACCAGTAGAGTAGAGAGAAACGAACACAAAGAGTTTATAGTGGTTCATATTACTTCAATCCTAAATCCACTTCCTTAACAACTTGTTAAGGTTCCACTAATTTTGAGTTTTTACAAGCTTAACTCTGACTTGGTATTTTTACAAGCTCACACCAAACTTTTACAAGGTTTGAGTATTATCCTCACAACCCTACAAGAGTTTTCCTAAGGCACACTCCAAAACATAAGTGTTTCAAAGCTAACACTCAACTTGCAATGGTGTTTAATGCTCACACCCAACACTCAATGTATACAAATGTAAATTTTAATGCAAGGAAATAAAAGATGTTTATCTTGGTTATTACAATTGTTATCCCTTGCAAAAAAGAAATTTCTTGATGTATTTATAGCCTTCAAGACTTAAACTAACCATTTGAAGTGGGTGCCTACATGTTTGGATTTTATCTCCCACTATCATTAATGTGCCAAGCAGGATCATAGGTGGACTCCAAGTAGTCTGGTCGGCTCGAACTTAGGCCCTGTCGGATGAGCTCAGGTCTAGTCATAAGTTTTAATTTCTAACAAAATTAATTCAATGACTAGTACATGTGGCATCCACTAATTGAGTAGATAAGTAACTGCTATAATCTTTAAAAGCTTTTTTCATAGCCCAATCAGTATGACAATGGTCTGGTTGGTATACTTGAGGTAAGTTGAAATTCTTGTAGTGCCATTGATCGTGATCTCTACTGGAAGTTTTGAGGATTTAGCTCAACCTCGGTGTGGGTGGGCTATAACATAGTTCATTCGGTCCATGTGTAGTATGCTAAACTTTTTGGAGTACCATAGACTGTAAGCTCTACTGGATGTTTTGGATCTTTTGGGTTGGGCTCAGTATGGTCAAACTATTTTTGAATTGATCAGTCTTTGCTCAATATGTTGAAGTTTTTGAAGTACCACAGGCTGTAAGCTTCTCTGGACATTCTAATGATTTTGGCCTCAAGTTCAGATCGATTAGTTTCAGCTTGTCCCTGGTAGCTAAGGCTTGGTCTATGTAACACCTTCAGAGTTGGTCTCATGGCACACAAAATCTCTAAATCTTAATCACAGTTTGGACTTCTCAGATCTACAATTCTAACACCTGTGTGATACACACTACCGTACTAAGCTCAAGGGCTTAGTAGTATATACTAAAACCATATATCAGTTTAAATAATGCACATGTATAATTTTTTTTACTCATATTTTATCATCATACTATCAATACATGCACTATTATTTTTGTATTTCCTTTGCCTTATAATTCATATACCCATAATTATTCATCAGAAATTACTCATCATCCTTCCTCTAATTCTTCAAACATATATATATATATATATATGAGTCTTACAATATCATCATCACAAAATTCATACACATATATATCACAACCACACATACATATATTCATCAACTCAACATTTCGTTTTCACATTACCAGCACAATACATATTCAACTAAACTCATTTAATTTAGCCTATCATTTCATTACAATATTACCAAAAATGTACAAAACACGACATCACATCACATGTTGGGCCCAACTACTCCCTACACAATAATCAAGTTCCAAAATAATTTATTTGGTCCATTGTGGCACCTAATGTCTAGCCCATAGGCAAAATCATTTTAATTTCTCAACCCAGCTTTGCTCGAGTCCTCAATCTCATGACCTAGCTCTACTCAGGTCATGGCCCAGCTCTGCTCGGGCTTGTCATCATATAATCTCCAACATCAATTTTTTGGAATAAGTTATTATGCAGGGCAATACACACATCGTATAATTATTTACCTCAATAAAATCATATTTCCATTATCTCATTTTCAATATCAAGACTTAACTATACTTAAGTCTTTCAGCAACTCATTTCTCATCATTTAGTATATTTTCATATCTCATATTCCTTCTCAGTAATTTACATATGTATCATGATCATATCATTCCATGATCACCATCATATATCCCATTTAACCATCACAGGTTTTATATAAAATAGGTGCCACAACATCACATTACACATCACATATAACACATTCCAATACATTAACTCATTTATATATCTCTTTTTCCTCATTCTATATTCTTATCATGTTTCTTATTTTCAATGCACTTTTCTTAGCTTTTCAATACTTTCATAATTTATACAAATCTTTAACTTAAGCCATAATTCAATGGCTTATCATAACATTTGTAACATCCCAAATTCCAGATTGGTAAGAAACAGACATAGAGGATATGATTTAGGCTTAGAACAAAGGAGCTTAGAACATGACCTATAACTTGAACTCGAATTGCATCCAAGTTAATGACAGAATTAGAGAGTCTCAAAGAAGACTTAATTGTTTATTTTGTCTTAGCTAGATGTATAACTTGAAATTACTCATTTTGGAGTTGTACAGAATAAGATATGATGGATTTAGTAGAAAATGTGCAAGCTGCCTCACGACAGCATAGTAGGCTTGACTTCAAAGGACCGTCAAAAATCAGATATAGCTTGGATCGACCTGAAATTTTGATACAATATATCCCCGGATGTCTAGTATCAGTGGGAATAAGAATTACTTAATTTGGAGTTGTGAGTAAAAAGATATTAATAAAGAAAGACAGCAAGGTCAGGAAAGGATATCAAAAGGACCTAAGTGGAAATTTCTCAAAAGTTAGGGGCAACTATGTAAACTTAAAAATTAAGTGTCGGAAATTCTTAATAGTGCCCATATCCAACCTCGGAAGAATATTCTCGAGATTAATCGGGTCATAACCGTGGGTTTCAATTTTTCCCAAAAACGCACGGTTTAAAAGTTACAATCGATTAATCGTTGGAGGGTATTTTGATATTTTCACACCCTAGACTATAAAATTACAGCACAAGAAAGTTGAGGGGGTCAAAATATGAATAAAAGGAAGCCTAAGGGCTTGCCAAATAAATAAGATAAAAGAAGGAGGCAAGTGGGCCAATCATAAGTAGCCATATAGCATTTATTAAAAGAAGAAAAGAAAAAGAGATGGACAAATGGCCCTAAGGCATTCATCCACCCCAAAAGAAGAACATAATTAGCCATGTTAGACAAATGATCTTAATTTTGATCCTTGACAACTCAAATGGATGATCTATTTTAACTTGTGTTTGAGAAAGCTTGTTGCAGGATTAGGTTGCTTCAATTAAAGGTGAACAGAACAAGTATAGCGGTCGCACCTCAACTGAATACGACCGCTCCATGCAATTACAGAATGAAACCTTGTCACAGTAGGTTTCGCGGTCAGAAGTTCGACCATAGTCGCGACCGCTCATACATAATAGCGACCGTCCTAATATTTGTCCGACCGCTACTCAAGGAACTTAAATCATTACAATCACAGTAAGGTTCGCGGTGACAAGAACGGTGAATGATTCGACCTCGCTTACCACTTTAGCGACCGCCCCATTCAGAGTCGCGACCGCCCAACAATTCAAGAAGAAATTGCTCAAAGAGACAGTAGTGTTCGCGTCCTCAGGTGCGTCCAGAAGTTCGACGCGAGAATGTGAGTTCGACCGCGAAAACCTACCAAGGGCGACCGCGAAGATTCAAATTATGGCGGACATCTCTTTTGCTCTGTCAGAAAGTGACACGTGACATGACCGTTGTAAACCCACTTCAATATTCAAAAAGGGCGACCGCACCTATGCTTGGCGCGACCGTCCCGACAAACAAAGCATGGGCAAGAAACGGTCCGACAAACACAGCATGGACAAGATTCCAGCTGCAGAGCACTAAAATTCGACCGTTGTAGCTTTTTCAAAAGTAGCGACCGTCCCAGGTTAAAAGGACGACCGCGAGAAGCATGAGCGCGACCATCCTTGCATGAAGGGCGACCGCTAAGTGCTTCGGACAGTTTAAGTAAAGAAGGTCTAATCTGCCAAGACTTTATTCTAAACAGCAATAACGGCTAGTAAGACCACATTGGCTATAAATACAATGTTTCCATGAGAAAACAAAAAGATAACATTATTAAGAAAAGATTTTCATAGCCAAGCAACAAATTTCCTTTTGCTTAAACTTGTATTTGAATTGTTATGAATGTTAGGTGTTAGCATTGAAAACACCATTGTATAAGTTTGAGTGTAAGCTTGGGAAACACTTAGGTTGAGAGAGTGAGCCTTGTAAAACTCTTGTTTGGGTTGTAAGTGTGAGCCTTAGAAAAACACTTGTGAAGTTAGGTGTGAACTTGTGAAAACACCAAAGTTGGAAGTGAGCTTGTAAAAACTTCAAAGACTAGTGGAACCTTAACAAGTTGTTAAGGAAGTGGATGTAGGATTGAAGTAAATCCGAACCACTATAAATCTTGTGTGTTCTTACCTTCCTCCATTACTCAACCAACTCTTTATTCCGCATTTCTTGTTTGTTGAGTTTTTTAAATTGTCATTATTTCTTGACGAAACCAATTCACCCCCCCCCCCTCTTGGTTGCCATCTTGGGACAATAATTGGTATCAGAGCCCTGAGATTTCTTAAACTTAATTGTGAAATCTGATCCACAATGGCAACTTCTTCTTCATCAAGCTCTCATGGAAATCTTAACTCTATTCTTAGACCCTACTTTGATGGAACGGATTACTCATACTAGAAACACAAAATGTATTTGTTTCTAGACAGTGAAGGGATTGAACTATGGGATTTCGTGGAAAATGAGTGGAAATCTCCTACTCATGAGGTTGACGGTATTCAAGTTCCACTTCCCAAAGCTCAATGGTCAACTAGCAATATCAGAGATCGATTCAAGAACAATAGAGCTGCTTCCATCTTGATGAACTCCATTTCAAGAGAAGAAGGTGGAAGAGTTCAACATTTAACTTGTGCACATTGTATTTGGAAAACACTTGAAAACTACCATGAAGGTACAACTCAAGTAAGATTTACCAAGAAACAAATGCATGTTCATGAGTATGAGCTATTCAAGATGAAACCAAATGAAAATGTCACCGACATGACAAATCGCTTGCTTGCTATTGTCAATGAACTGAAGAAGTATGGCAAGGTATATGATCAAGGTGATGTAAACAGTAAAATCTTGAGAGCCCTAAGAGCTAGAAAGAACTTTGAATCCAAAGTATCATCCATAGAAGAAGCTCATGATCTCAGCACATTAAGAACCGACGAGCTAGTTGGTAAATTACTCACTTTTGAGCTGCACAGTGAAAAAGAAGAAGATCAAGGTGAGAAAGAAAAGAGAAAACCAATTGCACTCAAAGCAATCAAAGAAGTTGAGAGCTCAAGCAATGAAGGTACTGATGATGAAGATGAAATGGCAATGTTCTCAAAAAGAATGAATGAATGGAAAAGGAAGAAAAGACTACAAGCAAACAAAGGTACACCTCCTAAATTCTCCTTCAAAGATAAAGAAAAGAAAAATGAGGTAAAATGCTATGAATGTGGAAAAACCGGTCACATCAAGTCGGATTGCTACAAATTAAAGAACAAAAGGAAATGGGATAAAGAAAAGAAAAAGTCTCTCAAAGCCACATGGGATGACTCTTCCTCAAGTGAAGAAGAAGAAGAGGAAGGAATTGCAAATCTTTGTCTCATGGCTATTGAAGATGACTCCAATGAGGTAAGTACTCAATCCTTTGATCTTGTAGCACATGATGATATAAGTGATATAAATGATAGTGATTTGATTGAGCACATGAATTCTAAAATAGAAAAATATTTCTCTAAAATGATGCTCTATAAAGAGAAAAACTCTAAGTTAGAAAAGGATTTTATATGCTTAAAGAACTCTACCTTAGAATTGAAAACCTCAAATGAACACTTAATGAATACAATAGGAGAATTAAATAAAAGCTCACATGACTTAGAAAAGGTGATTAAAGAAAATGAGACATTGAAGCATGAACTAAAAGAACTAAAAGAATCAATTTCCAGATTTCATAAAGGAAAGGAAGCATTGAACACATTAATTAATAATCAAAGATCACCTTCCTTGAAATATGGATTAGGATTCAATGGCTCAACCAACATTGCACCTAGTAAACCAACTTTTGTGAAAGCATCTACAACTAAAATTTCTGATGTTCATATCAAAGATGCTTGCACCAAGTCTAAAAGAACTTCTTACGGTTCACTAGGAGATAAAGCCAAAAACAATTATGCATTGTTGTTTACTAAACTTGTACAAAAGAAATCACATACTTGTAGTTGTATGTATAATGCAAAAAGAAAAATGTAGAAGCATAGAATACCATGGCAATGCACATATTGCATGAAATTTGGTCACAAAAATTTCTATTGTTATATAAGAAAAGCTCATCTAAATTTAGAAGGCACTCTCTCTACTAACCATCAAGGACCCAACTATATGTGGGTACCTAAAAAAGGATGACCACAATTGGCTTGCAGGTATGCCTAAAATCTACTACCAATGAAAGCACATGGCTTGTGGATAGTGGATGCTCAAGGCATATGACTGGAAATGCAAAGCTCTTTACAAGTATTACCTATAAACATGGAGGTAACGTAACTTTTGGAAACAATGCTAAAGGTAAAATTCTTGGTGTTGGCTCCATTGGTTCTATTGGTAAGGATTTAATTGAAGATGTATGGCTTGTTGATGGTTTGAAACATAACTTGCTAAGTGTTAGTCAACTTTGTGATAAAGCATACTTTGTTAAGTTTGATTCCAAGGAATGCAAAATCACAAATTCAAATGATGTTATCATATTTAAGGGTACTAGAACAAACAACACTTACAATGTAAGCATACATTCTGATCATACATGTTTAATGTCCACTAATAATGATGCATGGTTATGGCATAGAAGACTAGGACATGCTGGTATGGATCAATTGAAATATATTTGTAATGAGAATTTAGTTGATGGCTTACCTAAGATAAAATATGATAAAGATAGGATTTGTGAACCTTGTCAACATGGTAAGCAACATAAAAGCTCATTTAAAACAAAGAATGTTATAAGCACCTCTAGACCTTTAGAGCTCATTCATTTAGACTTGTTTGGACCAAATAGAGTTACAAGCTTAGGAGGCAAATCATATGCATTTGTTCTTGTTGATGACTACTCTAGATTCACATGGGTTAATTTCTTAGCTCAAAAGAATGAAGCCTTTAATTACTTCAAAACCTTTGCAAAAAGAGTTCAAAATGAAAAAGGATATGTGATCACATCTATTAGAAGTGATCATGGCAAAGAATTTGAAAATGAAAACTTTGAAAACTTTTGCAATGAAATTGGCATTTCACACAATTTTTCTGCTCCTAGAACTCCACAGCAAAATGGTGTAGTTGAAAGGAAAAATAGAACTTTAATTGAAATGGCTAGAACAATGCTCAATGAATATGATTTACCATCTTATTTTTGGGCGGAAGCCGTTAATACAGCTTGTTACATTGCAAATCGTGTTTATAAAAGGCATTTAACTAATAAAACTTCTTATGAGCTATGGAATGGAAGAATACCCAGAATTGGATATTTTAGAGTATTTGGATGCAAATGCTTCATATTGAATACCAAGGATAATCTTGGAAAATTCTCATCCAAATCAGATGAAGGCATATTCTTAGGATATTCATCATATAGCAAAGCATATAGAGTATTTAATATGAAAACTCTAGTTATAGAAGAATCAATGCATGTTGTATTTGATGAA
Source organism: Garcia nutans (assembly GCA_947685225.1). Lineage (NCBI taxonomy): Eukaryota > Viridiplantae > Streptophyta > Magnoliopsida > Malpighiales > Euphorbiaceae > Garcia > Garcia nutans. The sequence continues at coordinate 17,279,709 of CANTUV010000032.1, forward strand.
TCATCTAAACTTGATCAAAAGAAAGGTATTACTTTCAATGACCCTGCAGGCACTCTTGAACCTCTTGAATCTATTGATGCTCCAAAGATCAATCAACTTGAAGAAAAGGCTCAAGATCTACCTAAGGATTGGCAATACAAGAAAGATCATCCAAAGGAACTCATCATTGGAGAAACATCAAAGGGAGTAACTACTAGATCTAAAATTAATCATGTTGATGTTAATGTTGCTTTTGTTTCTCAAATTGAACCAAAAACTATTGAGGAAGCTTTAAATGATGAAAATTGGATAATTGCAATGCAAGATGAACTTAATCAATTTGAAAGAAATAATGTTTGGCAACTTACTCCTAGACCTATAGATCATTCTATAATAGGATGCAAATGGGTTTATAGGAATAAGCTTGATGAAAATGGTCACATCATTAGAAATAAAGCAAGATTGGTAGCCAAAGGTTATAATCAAGAAGAAGGTATTGACTATGATGAAACCTTTGCCCCCGTAGCTAGATTGGAAGCTATTAGAATATTACTTGCTTTTGCATGTCATATGAATTTTAAGCTTTATCAAATGGATGTTAAAAGTGCATTTTTAAACGGACTCATAAATGAAGAAGTTTATGTTGAACAACCTCCTGGTTTTGAAAACTACAAATTTCCTGATCATGTTTTCAAACTTACCAAAGCTTTATATGGATTAAAGCAAGCACCTAGAGCTTGGTATGATAAACTTAGTGCATATTTGCTTGAAAATGGTTTTTCAAAAGGAAAAGTAGACACAACTCTTTTTGTTAAAAAGAATAAGCACAACATTTTGATTGTACAAATTTATGTGGATGACATAATATTTGGAGCTACTAATGAAGCCCTGTGCAAAGAATTTGCTTCTTGTATGACTAGGGAATTTGAAATGAGCATGATGGGTGAACTCAAGTTTTTCCTTGGACTGCAAGTCAAGCAATGTAAAGATGGGATCTTCATCAACCAATCCAAATATACAAAAGAACTCATCAAGAAATTTGGAATGGATGGCTGCAAAACTAGCAAAACTCCTATGAGCACATCATTGAAATTAGGTAAAGATGATAATGGTAAAGCAGTAGATGAGAAGAAATATCGAGGTATCATCGGATCACTACTTTACTTAACTGCTTCTAGGCCTGATATAATGTATAGTGTATGTCTTTGTGCTAGATTTCAAACTAGTCCTAAAGAATCACACTTGAATGCCACTAAGAGAATCTTGAAATATTTGAGCGGTACAATACATTTAGGACTTTGGTATCCTAAAAACACATCATTTCATATTATAGGATTTTCAGATGCAGATTATGCTGGTAGTATATTAGATAGGAAAAGCACAACAGGAGCATGTCACTTTCTTGGTAATTGTCTAGTTTCTTGGCATAGTAAGAAACAAGCATCAGTTGCTTTATCCACAACGGAAGCTGAATATGTTGCAGCATGTTTTTGTTGCACACAAGTATTATGGATGAAACAACAATTGCTTGACTATGGTAAAATGTTTAACAATATCTCCATTAAATGTGACAACACTAGTGCTATCAATTTGTCTAAGAATCCTATCCAACATTCTAGATCCAAACACATAGATATTAGACATCATTTCTTAAGAGAAAATGTACAAAATCAGAATATAACCTTAGAATTCATAGATACAGAAAATCAACTTGTTGATGTCTTTACAAAACCCTTGAATGAAGATAGACTTAACTTCATCAAACTCAATTTAGGAATGATTGATGGAATCACTTTGAGTTAATTAGAATTTTTTGCCTTAAAATAAAGTTTCTATGTGCATGAAATTAATTTTTCTTAACACACTTAGAATATCTTCCATCTTTCCTTGAATCTTTTATTTTTGAGTATGTAGCGGTCGCTCCAGTGTTCTTTCGCGCTCGCTACTTCATCTGCTAGTTTCATTCAATAAAATTCTCTGAGCGCGGTCGAGAAAATTTGTGCGCGATCACACCAATTTGAATAGTTTCGACCGTTACAGATGTTTTCTTCACTCGCAAGCGTACTGATCATAATAATGGTCGCTGTACACCATTTCGCGATCGCACCTTGTTAAATCTGCGACCGCACCCTGTACACTCTGCTCGAAAATTTATAACCGTTGGCTGTGTGACAGGTCGCAACTCTTAACTCTCAACAGTCATAAACGGCTATTTTCTTTACTTCATCTATTTAAAAGTGTTTTGCAACAGTTTATCTGATATTTTTCCTATCAAAGCACACAAACTTACTTCTGAAACCCTAAAAAACTTCTACATCTCAATCACCCTCTGTTTTCCAGTTTACTTCCACTCTTTCTAATCTAATGGCTCCCAAAAGAAAAACCACTTCCAAAATTAAGGGTCAAGCTAAGAGAGTTCCAGGAATCACCATTAGAGAACCTGTTGTTGAACCTCCATCTCCTCCACAATCAAAAAGGGGTGAGAAAATTCACAAACCTCATCACCAAACCACTGAGGAAGACATTAGGTATGCCATGCTAAAGAAGAAGAAGGTTGAAGGCACCAAATCACCTTTTGGTGGGATGCTGTCTGCCTTGGGCATCAAGGACGAAATTGAAGGATTGTTGGATGTCCTTGGATGGAGAAATTTTGTCTTTCCAGAAGAGGTAGGTTACTCTAGTCTAAGTAAGGAGTTTCTAATGTCATTCCAGATAGAGAAGAGTGCAAACTCTGCACTAGGGTGGTATGGGGTTAGGTTCAAACTCTTTGATCAGTATCAATTCTTAACCCTTGAAGATTTTGGCAGAATTTGGAACTTCCCTTCTGAAGGTATAACCTCCTACAATGACCAAATCTTCTCAAACCCAACCCTTTCTGATTTCTGGCGAGAAATTTCCATTGAAACTTCCTTTGAAAAGGAATCTAAAGCCAGGCACATCAAATCTCTCACCCACTGGATGCTCCATAGGATTATCACCTATACCATTCACCAAAGAGCAGATGGGAATGAGAAAGTAACCAAGAGAGACCTTATCTTTCTCTATGCTTTCACCCACAACATCAAAATGAACACAACCAAGTTCTTGATTGATACCTTTTATCATCATGCTGTTACAAGAACTGGTACCTTCTTCCTATCCTCTCAAGTTACTCAAATAGCTAGGCACCTAAACCTTCTGAATGATTTGAACTTAGCCACTTTGAGGAACCCTTTCACTCTAGCCTCCAATGCTATCACAATGGATTACTTAGAGCATGCTGGTTGTGTAAGGAAGATAGAAGGGTCATATGTATACTGCTATGGCAAGAAAGGAGTTATGTATAAACAAAAGAAAAGGCCAAGGTATACAATTGAGGAAGAGGGAGATTCTGTAGAAGTTGCAGTAGAACTACCTTCAAAAGCTGCTTCATCAAAAGCTGCTCATGAAACTGCTTCATCCTCCACACAACTCATCCTCCAAGCTATCAAAACTCTCTCCAGGAAACTCACTAAGTTCAAGAAAAGTGTTTCCAAGAGATTCCAGCACTTAAACAAGAGGATAGACCTTATATCCCACATGCACCATGATCTTTATGACATGCAAGGCAAATTGGACTTGCCTCAATGCAATCTTGAAGATTGGGATATAAGTGATCACACCCAAAGCGTTGCTGAAGAAGAAGAGTCCATTAGCACTAGCTCTGCCTCTGTTGCACCTCAAGATAAAGGGAAAACTCCTTTAGTTGAAGAAGAGTTAGACATAGATGATGACTCAGAATAAGCTTAGCTTTAATTTGTTTTTGTTTGCACTTTCATATGTTTACTGCTTATGTTTCATGTCTTGTACTTTCCTTCACTTTAATATATATAATGTTTATATTCCCTTTCATTGTTTCATTTGTTTTTAACATTTGTTTCATTTTGCCTCTGACAATGGGGGAGAAAATATCAAAATGGAATGAAAATACAATAATGGGAAAACAAGAACAATTTGTTACAATTTGTTGAACATTTGAACAACTATGAAAATTTGTTGAACATTTGCAAATAAAGTAAAAAAAATGTTTATGGGGGAATGTTTGCATCAAACAATAACATATGTTGAAAGATACATCTCATAATACATTCACAATGCTCTTAACCATGATTGTTGCATATGTTAAGGGGAAGCATCATTCCATTTGAATTGTCAAAGTCAAAATGGGGGAGATTGTTAGACAAATGATCTTAATTTTGATCCTTGACAACTCAAATGGATGATCTATTTTAACTTGTGTTTGAGAAAGCTTGTTGCAGGATTAGGTTGCTTCAATTAAAGGTGAACAGAACAAGTATAGCGGTCGCACCTCAACTGAATACGACCGCTCCATGCAATTACAGAATGAAACCTTGTCACAGTAGGTTTCGCGGTCAGAAGTTCGACCATAGTCGCGACCGCTCATACATAATAGCGACCGTCCTAATATTTGCCCGACCGCTACTCAAGGAACTTAAATCATTACAATCACAGTAAGGTTCGCGGTGACAAGAACGGTGAATGATTCGACCTCGCTTACCACTTTAGCGACCGCCCCATTCAGAGTCGCGACCGCCCAACAATTCAAGAAGAAATTGCTCAAAGAGACAGTAGTGTTCGCGTCCTCAGGTGCGTCCAGAAGTTCGACGCGAGAATGTGAGTTCGACCGCGAAAACCTACCAAGGGCGACCGCGAAGATTCAAATTATGGCGGACATCTCTTTTGCTCTGTCAGAAAGTGACACGTGACATGACCGTTGTAAACCCACTTCAATATTCAAAAAGGGCGACCGCACCTATGCTTGGCGCGACCGTCCCGACAAACAAAGCATGGGCAAGAAACGGTCCGACAAACACAGCATGGACAAGATTCCAGCTGCAGAGCACTAAAATTCGACCGTTGTAGCTTTTTCAAAAGTAGCGACCGTCCCAGGTTAAAAGGACGACCGCGAGAAGCATGAGCGCGACCATCCTTGCATGAAGGGCGACCGCTAAGTGCTTCGGACAATTTAAGTAAAGAAGGTCTAATCTGCCAAGACTTTATTCTAAACAGCAATAACGGCTAGTAAGACCACATTGGCTATAAATACAATGTTTCCATGAGAAAACAAAAAGATAACATTATTAAGAAAAGATTTTCATAGCCAAGCAACAAATTTCCTTTTGCTTAAACTTGTATTTGAATTGTTATGAATGTTAGGTGTTAGCATTGAAAACACCATTGTATAAGTTTGAGTGTAAGCTTGGGAAACACTTAGGTTGAGAGAGTGAGCCTTGTAAAACTCTTGTTTGGGTTGTAAGTGTGAGCCTTAGAAAAACACTTGTGAAGTTAGGTGTGAACTTGTGAAAACACCAAAGTTGGAAGTGAGCTTGTAAAAACTTCAAAGACTAGTGGAACCTTAACAAGTTGTTAAGGAAGTGGATGTAGGATTGAAGTAAATCCGAACCACTATAAATCTTGTGTGTTCTTACCTTCCTCCATTACTCAACCAACTCTTTATTCCGCATTTCTTGTTTGTTGAGTTTTTTAAATTGTCATTATTTCTTGACGAAACCAATTCACCCCCCCCCCCTCTTGGTTGCCATCTTGGGACAACAAGCCATATAGCATTTATTAAAAGCAGAAAAGAAAAAGAGATGGACAAATGGCCCTAAGGCATTCATCCACCCCAAAAGTGGATCATAATTAGCCATATAGCATTTATTAAAAGAAGAAGGCAAGTGGACCAATTAAAAGTGGCCATGTTTTGTTATAAGGTGTACCAATTAGAAGAAGGCAAATGGACCAATTAAAAGTGGCCATGTTTTGTTATAAGGTGTACCAATTAGAAGAAGGCAAATGGACCAATTAAAAGTGGCCATTTTTGCTATAAGGTGTACCAATTGGAAGTCAACATCTATTCACCACTTATGGCTGCCATTTGTATCAAAATAAGCTAAGGAAAGAAAGTATAAAAGCCCTCTCTTGCATGGTAAATTCGTCCAAACCATAAGAGAAGGAAGAAGGAGGTGATTTTTCCAAAGTTTAAAGCTTTTGATTTAAAGAGTTTGGTGACAAACAAGATTATAAGGGAATCAAGGAGACAAGGAAGGAAAGGAAGTGATATAGAATAAGGACTAAGGAAAAGCAAGGTTTGGTACTTTAACGTAAAAGAAATTTTATTTTTACAAACTTTTGTTCATATGGTATATATATGCGTGTATATGGTATATATGTGAATATATATGATACATATGTGAGTATATGTGGTATTTGTGTGAGGATATACTGTATATACATGGAGAATATGTGGTATATATATACGAAGTGAATGTGTATATATGAAATGTTATATATGCTCTACTCGGTAAATGAGTAAAACCGGTCTGGAATGGGGATTATATCGTGTGAGGTCAAGACCATGGCAAATAGTCGTGTGAGACCAAGACCACGCAGTTATATCGTGTGAGACCAAGACCATGGCAATTAGTCGTGTGAGGTCAAGACCACGCAGTTATATCATGTGAGACCAAGACCATGGCAATTAGTCATGTGAGGTCAAGACCACGCGTAATTCTATATGAGGCCTCATTTCGAGATCGGTGTATTCATAATTACCTTGTGGAGCAAACTGATAAACTGATAATAACTGAATATATGACATGTATGGATTGTTTTTACTATGATATTATTTTTCAATACGATTCATTGCTTTTAAAAGTGCATTATGCTTTTATTATTCATTTTCCGTAATTAGTTAAAGTACCCACTAAGCAATGCTTAGCGAGTTTAGTTTCTTCTAAACTCGTTGATTATTAGCAAGGAGCCAGTAGCAAGCAGAGGAGTCCTGCGATCTGCCAGTCATCAACAAGCTTAGGAGGTGCTCTTCATTTTGTATTTTGGTATTAGAAACTGGCATGTACTTATTTGAACAATACAAAGAGATAACTTTATGTAGCATGTAAATCTAGTAATGTATAATTACTGTATGGTTTTGAATTGAGTTGGGTTGTGAATATAGAAGTGTGAATTCTTCTTACAGGATTTGTAGTTGAGGTTATAAGGGTGGATTATTGGGAGTGTGCTTATATTGAATTGTGAAATAAAATGTTTTTCAAAAATAAGAAAAATCAGTTTTGTCGATACTTGGGACCCAAATTTCTAGGTGAACCTCTGGCAAAATTTCTGGGACCTCCATTTTTAGGGGAGGTTATGGCAAATTTTTTTAAAATCTGTACTTAAAATTGGCTAAGTAAAATATTAAGACACAACCACCATGAGATAACAGTCCATCTTGGTCTATAAACTTAGGCTAAGATGGGGTGTTACAACATTCATCAAATAATACACACAATTTCCACAAACATATATATATTATACATCACATTATATTTCACATTTCATCAAATTATCATATTTTAATCATATTTTCTCATTTCTCACAATTTTAACTTTTTTCACATATTTAGCTATTTTCCATAATTTTAATCATATTTTATCTTTTTCCAAAATATTTCCATAATGAACACAACAATATCATTTCTCATTCTTTTTGACAATTTTCAATCGTTTAAAAACATATTTCTAAGCCATACTCACAATGATGCCTATTTCCCCATTTCTTATAAATATTATACACTTCTCATAAATTAGACATAATATTGTCATTATCCATTATGCAATGGCTTGACTATTCACATTACATGCAACTCACTAACTTTTACTTAATACAAAGCACTTTACATACAAAAACCAACATCAAAGTAGAATAACATATTCACCAAATCACAATGTGTTATGCCAAATCAGGTGCAATTATAAGCTATCAGAGTATGTACTAACCTTGGAAATACCAAAATCCAATACCAATTTACCACCCAAGTTTTATTTCACTAATTGCCCTTCCTCTCTTTGATTTTATAATTTCTCCTTGCTCCATCATGAATATTTGCCTAATCTTCAAAACCACTTCAAAATATTTGAGTTTGTTGTAAAATTTAAAATATTTGATGAAGAAAACCTCATTTCTCTCTAAATATTTCATTTAAGGGTGAAGGAAGAAGAAGAATAAGAATAAGACTTTTTCTTTTTATTTTCTTGGTTATTTCTCATCCACACGTATATATAATTAATTGATTGATTGATTGATTGATTATTAATTATTAAATATGTAAAATATCATCTTCCATCCACATTTCATTTTATATTTTTAATTAATTTTTTTCCAATTTTATTTATTTCTTTTTTCCCATCCACTCATATATATACTTATTTATTTAATATTTAATTAATATTTAACTTTTCCATCATTTTCCACTATCTAAGATTTATTTTAATTTTTAATTTTATTTTTTTTACTTATTTATTTATTATTATTACGCCACCGGTGAGACACACTAGTGTCACAGATATTATTATGCCCATGGGTGAGATCCACTGGTGTCACAGATATTATTAAGTCTATAGGTGAGACATGCTGGTGTCACAGATGATTAAGATATGCCAAGATAATATTCTTGAACTATACTAAATATAAGATTATTTAGGCCCAATATGTGTGTGTTTGTGATATATTTATATATCTGTGTGTTGTGTTATGAATAATGGAGATTGTATACGGTAATTGAGACAATGAATATGTGAATGTGCTTATATGTGTTATTTGTGATGTATTTAAAAATAATGTATGAAATAAAAATGAATAAAGGTCTAATATAATAATGTTGTAAAGACATAATTTGAGAAAAAGGAAAACAAAAATTTAAGTATGTGTATAATATTTATTGTTGTTTTAAATATGTACCACTAAGATGTTGAGCTTAGTGCAGTTGTATGAATCATGTAGATAAGAGAATTGTTGATCATAGAAATCCTAGTTGTGAGTGATATCTGGAGATCAGGAGTGCCACATGACTAACAGAGCCAACTGCATTCTTGTATACTTGTATTTTGTACTATAAAATTTTGGGTTTTGTATGTATTGTAAACATTATATAAAGTTTGTATAAGTAATGTTTGGAAAGATTTTGTGAATGTTAACAATGACTATTTTTAAATGTACATTATAAGATTTTGAGTTTAGGTGGATTGTTCAAAATAAATAATGGGTTGTTGGTGTTGGAGTAAATGTGGATTATTTTGGGAGTGTGATTTTCTCATGCAGGTTGGGTATTTGATAATTGGGATTTATTAGAATTACATATAAAACTCTGATGAATTTTTTCCAGAGATTTTCTTATAAAGATTTTTATTAGAATTACTAAATATAAATGTATTTCTTTAATGAATTAGTTTTATAAAGGTGTAATTATTTTATTAATTGAGAATAAGAAATTTTTCACAATTAGTTGTGTTAACACTCTTGTATTCTGTATATGTATTTTACATATATTAGGCATATATAGATATAAAGGTGTTACATTAAATGAATGTTTTTATATATATTATTCTATATTTTTTACATTATAAATATCTTTAATATATATATATATATATATTGCCTTTGTCAAAGGGGGAGAGATAAGTTAATTAAGTATATATATTAAGGGAAAGCAAAACACACAATAAGAGGAAGATAAACTTATTTTTAACACACATTAAGGGGGAGATAAATAAATCAAATTAATATAATCTAAATAAATTTAATTGCTAAAGTCAAAAGGGGGGATTGTTAAACAAAACCCTTGACCAAATTAAATACATTTTAATCTTAGGCAATCAAATTGAATAAGAACTAATGTTTGTATCAAGATAATTTTTGTAGAAAATTAATTTTTGGAGGAAATAGAAAAAGTCTGACCAAACCATTAAAAAGCCCTACCAGACCACTTGTACATCTTGTAGCAAAAATCTCACAAAAAGTTTCGCGGGGAGAAGTACTCTTAAAATCTCACCAAACCACTTGAAGTCCAGCCATACCAGGCCCTAGTCCAACTGGACCTTTAGCTAAATATTTGGTAAAAAGCTCTAATAGGTTTTACGTTCAAAAGTACTCCTAATTTTTCAGAGTACCTTGATATAGTTCGATCGAACCTCACCAAGGAAAAAACTTCTTGAACATCCAGAGAGTTCCACGGTCCATGGTACTTTCAATTTTTGAGCATACTTCAAGAAGTTTGGCCGAACCAAGAGCATTCCAACCGAACCTTATGAAATTGGTTTTGAATTTCATAGTCATTACTCCTTCACCAAATTAATGGATACCATGTGTACTAGTCATTGAAGAATCATCGGTGGTATGACCATACCTTTCATGGTATGATTGGAAAATTGATCGTCTGACCATAAAATTGCTCTAGAGAAAAATTAAAGTGGGAGACAAAGTCCAAATATGTTAGCACTCACCTCAAACAACTATATCAAGACTTGAAGGTTATAAATACCACAAGAAACTCCATTTTTCACAGTAATAGTGATTGTAATAGCCAAGTAAAACATCTTTCATATCTTTGCATCAAAATCTCTTATTGTAACTCTTTGAATGTTAGGTGTGAGCATTAAACACTTGTAAGTTTGAGTGTGAGCTTTCAAACACTTATATTTAGATTGAACCTAGAAAAACTCTTGTTTGGTTGTGAGGATATTACTCAAAACACCTAGGCCATCTCGACTCTAACTTTTGTTGTATTTTTTAATTTCTGGACCATAAACCTTTATTTTGGGCCAAACCAACTTGATTTTACGGTTTTACAATTGAATTTATGCCTTTTTAATCCAAACCAACTTATTTAAAAATCATAAACTAGGTTTAAATCTTTTAAAGTCAAATAAAATTTATTTGGCATCTTTTAATCAGGACCGTACTAAATTGGGGTCAAATTAATGGTTTACAGTTACCCCCCAATGAGAGAGTGGAGTTTGGTATTGATGTGATACAGACTCTATCTCTATTATACCTTATTGAATGGCACCCATAAAATTAAAGGAGTGTGAGCAGGCAATTTCGCCCCCACTCCCAGTGGCATGATTCTTGCGACTTCGGCACTGTTTAGGCTCGGGGCCTTAGAGAACACGGACCTAAGTCCAGAGAAAATGGAGTCGCCACCCGAACAGGCCAGGAAAAAGAAAGGGGTGGATGACTCGATTTCTAAGGAATTCCCAACCTCCTAATGGGTTCGGAAAGTTGGGTATATGTGGGGAAGGTGAGAAATGGCCCAGCACCCCCACAAGGCCTGGTTCATTGGAGCCGACCTCCTTTACAGGTTTTAATATTATAAAATTTTTAAGTATAACAATATCATCCATATTACACGCAACAATTGAAATAAAGCATCGTTATATTAAAAATCAAAGCAATGTCCAAACAAAGCAAATAAATGGACACCCATCAGAGGATGGAAATATGTCCTTACATCATCCATGTCTAAACTAACAGGATACCCACCGAAAGGTAGAAACATGTCCTTTACATTGGTCCAAAATATAAAAACAATTTAAATTACATAGAACTTAATTAATGAGGTAATCATAAAGTGGAAACATACCTCTTACAACATTTGGAAATTAAAAATAAATCGATAAAAGTAAATAACCATTCATAATAAATAAACATTCATCAAAGATATTAAACATCAATCAAAATATAAACATTCATCCATGATAATTTAAATAAACCAAGAATTGAACTTAAATAAATCAAAGCATATAATAAACTACATAATTAAATCTAAAAATAAAGTAAGTCAAGATACAAATTAGGGTTACTATTTCTCATTTAAAGCTCTTTAATTAATATTTAGGGTTTTGGAATTTATTGGTTTAGGCTACTGTAAGTTTTAAGGGAATTGAAATGGATTAAGGTTTTATAATTTAAGAGATTGATAAGGTTCTTTGATTAACAAAATTAGGTTTTGAGGGGTAAAATCATGAAATTATGGTTTGGATATTAAAATATTATGTTTATGATTATTAGCTACTGGATTGTTGTTTTTAGGCTTACTGTGTTGAATTTTAATATTTAGGTTTATAAGATTTTAAGGTTTTAAGGATTGGGGTTTAGAAAAATTAGAGTTTATGATTTTAGGGGAATTAGGGTTTAAGAGATCTTAGGGTTTAGGTTTACTAGTTTAGGGCTTACTGCTTTTGGTTTTGAAGTTAAATTAGGGTTTTTAGTGTTTCGGAAAATATATTTGGTTTTAGAATTCGAGAAGATAGTTTATAGTTTTATAAAGCTTTATGTGATTTTTAGAAATTGTAAGACAAATTTAGGGTTTGGATATTTTAACAAAACATTTGGGAAATTTGGAAGAAAGTGAGAGGAAAACAGTTTAGGGTTTATTAAAAGCTTTTAGAAATAAACAAAATGATTTAAGGTTTTTGGAAAGTTGGAAAGCAGATTAGGGTTTTAAGATTTTGAAGAAATAGATTAGGGTTCTTAGGTTTTAAAATCAACAGAAAAGTAATTTTAAAGTTTTTGAAAATAAAGGAGAGGATTTAAGGTTCTAAGCTTTAGAAGAAGTAAATTAGGGCTCTAAGGTTTTTAGAATCAAAAGAAACAGTTTAATGATTGAAGCTACTGTAAGAAAAAAAAGATTAGATATTCAAACCTTTGTTTGTTGGTTCCACCAAAAATTGCTTCTTGGATGAACAAGGATAAAGGCAAGGTTGCTGCCTTTGAGAGCTGGATTGCTTGCTTGCTTATCCTCTTCTAAAATGTCCGATCAATTTGTCAAGTGCCAGTTCCAAATTCATGTCACAGTCTAAAGTTTGATTTTCTCTCCTATTGTCCTCCTAAAATCCCCCCTTTCTGTGTTGTTTTTTAGTCTTATTTATAGGAAATTTCATATGATTAATTCAAATTATTTACGAAAACTATCATTAATTAGAAAAAGGAAAATGAAACTAAATAGAATTTAGTTTCAGAAAAAATTGCGTCGAAAACATTTCGCTGGCAAAAACTACGACGGGCTGCGAGAGCTTTGAGGGACTGCGCGTAAAATTACGGGGCGTGGGCTGCCAGGCCATTTCGTCCAACATTTTCGGTGATGCTTTTTCTGTCGCCAATTTTTATTTTTACTTTTATTTATTTGTTTATTATTATTATTATTATTTATTAATTATAAAAACTAAATACTAAAACAAATATTATTTAATTAAGATAACACAAGAATTATTTTGGACTAATTAAAATGTATTGGACCAGACTAGGTCAAAAATTAAGGGTCTAAAGTTTGCCCCCTGCTTGAACGATCTGAGACTTTAGTAAAAGAGAGTGAAAAGCAATAAGACTTAACTTTTGAGATGGTTGAGGTTTTCGGTTCTTGACCCGGTTTGAGTCCTGGACTCAAAGAATAATTTTAGGTTCTAGACCTAAGGGTAATTTGGGTTCTAGACCTGAGCCAAGTTCTTGACTTAGAAGAGATTCTAGGTTCTGGACCTAAGGATAACTTGGGTTCTGGACCCGAGCTAAGTTCTGGACTTAGAAGAGATTCTAGGTTCTGGACCTAAGGATAATTTGGGTTCTGGACCCGAGCTAAGTTCTGGTCTTATAAGAGATTCTAGGTTTTGGACCTAAGGATAATTTGGGTTCTGGACCCGAGCTAAGTTCTGGACTTAGAAGAGATTCTAGGTTTTGGACCTAAGGATAATTTGGATTCTGATCCTGAGCTAAGTTTTAGACTTAAAAGAGATTCTAGGTTCTGGACCTAAGGATAATTTGGGTTCTGGACCAGAGCTAAGTTCTGGACTTAGAAGAGATTCTAGGTTCTGGACCTAAGGATAATTTGGGTTCTGGACCCAAGCTAAGTTCTGGACTTAAAAGAGATTCTAGGTTCTGGACCTAAGGATAATTTGGGTTCAGGACCCGAGCTAAGTTCTGTACTTAGAAGAGATTCTAGGTTCTGGACGTAAGGATATTTTGGGTTTTGGGCCCGAGCTAAGTTCTGAACTTAGAAGAGATTCTAGGTTCTGGACCTAAGAATGATTTCGGTTCTGGACCCGAGAGATTTAATTATCTGCAAAGCATATAAATTTTGTTAGCAAAACATTTAGCTAATTTTTATGCACATGCCCCCTGCGTGTAAAAATATTTATATACACGCAAGTATTTAAATGATTGAATTTACCGTTTATTTACTGTGTATTTACTGTTTATGTAGTATTTACTATTGATAAATAGTAACCTACTATTTATAAATAGTAATTTACAATTATAAATAGTAATTTACTATTCATCAATGGTAATTCACTATTCATCAATAGTAAAATTTACTTTTTGATTTTTATTTTTTTCCTTGTCGTTCCTCTATATAAACGAACGAATTCCTTCATTTCATTCGCAGCAGATTTTCATTCCTTTCGTTAATAGCTATAATTCTCTCAAATTTAGCATATAGTTTTGAAAAAAATGCATGTTTCAAGATTAGGAACTCATTCTAATGCTGAGTTATTGGAGTTTATTCGGCATTATGAAGATAGTAATATAGATCTACTAGCCGGGATGCCGCTTCACTGTAGTTCAAACCAAAAGACCACGGTAAATTTTTTTTCTTTTCTTTTCCTTTGTTCGTCTTTTTGTCATTTATTTATTTTTTTTTTATTTTTTTCTTTTTTTTCTTTCTTTTTTCTTTCTTTCTTTTTTTTTTCTTTCTTTTTTTGCTTTCTTTTTTTGCTTTTGTCTTTATTTTTTATTTATATTTTTATATCATTATTTTTTAGAAAATTTAGGAAAAATAAATTAATTTAAGTAGATAGAATAATATGTACTTACCTGGTATTAACTTACCTAGCTCCGTATTAGCGTGATTGTTGCGTTGTTCCGGCCGGAGGGTGTATCGACAAAGCCCAAAAATGGTATGATATAGCGCCTTCTCGGGTAAGGCGGATTATCCGAGATTACGGCTTCGAGAGCTTCATCTTACAATTACCATCCGAGGAGTATCTAATAGATCGGAGTGTAGTCCAGGCGCTTGCAGAATGGTGGTTTGACACAACTCATACTTTTCACTTGCCCACTGGAGAGATGACAATTGGTCCGATCGACTTTACTGCTATAACCGACATTCGGTATGATGGTGTTTCGGTTCCTCTAACCAACGATATTTTGACATTTGAAGAAATTCAGCAATTAATTGGTATGGAACCATCATATAAAGGGCCTTTTAAGATAAAAATCGAGCCACTTCATAGTTATTGGATGAACTACGAAGGATGGGTTCACAGAGACATGGCCCAACAGTATGCTTGAGGATTTTTGTTATATTTGCTTGGGTCGACCATCTTAGGCAGCACTGAATCTGCCATCCATTTGTCAGTGTTGAGGGCCCTTTCTTATTTTAGGATGGTGCCACTTTATGGCTGGGGTGAAGCTGGTCTTGCCTGTCTTTACCATGGTCTTGACAAAATTTGCCGAAATAAGAAGTCTTTTGTCGGCTTGATGGCAGTTGTAGAGGTATCTTCTTCTGCCAATGTCAATTCCCCTCTTTTCTTGCATGAATGTGATTTTTATTATTGTTATAGGCATGGGCATATGAACATAACCTTGTGAGGGTACCCAGTATTTTTTGAGAGAGAGTCGGGTATCCGAGGTTAAATCTCTGGTTGTCAAATCGCGTGGACGTTCCCGGCTCTCACCATGTTCATACCCAACGCTTCGTGTTGAGTCGCTTAACCTGGGACTAGGTAAAATACCATTAGTATGCTTTAAAATTTTATGTGAAAGTTTACTTACCTCGTGTTATTTTGCAGGTGAATTTGGCCTGGTGGAATCCAGAAGAATGGACAAACTGGACTCCCTTCATGAATGCTGCATTGTCTTTCCAACATAATCGCCGAGTCATCGCTGGCCAAGTGTCTAGTGGTTGGTTTCTTGGAGAGAGAGTTTATGAGTGGTTTCTTGGTCCAGAGCAGCGGAGGATTCTGATGCCTTGCCTAAAATATACTTTAAATATTATATCAATGCCGGAGGATGCATGGTGGTTGGCTTGGCACGGTTATGGTGTTGAAAAATTTCTCTATCCGCCAAGTGCATCTTATGCCCATTTTATTCAAGCGAAGCTCTTGAACTTTGATGTATCTCCTGTTGGCGCACGGGAAATTCCCAAAGAAAATGAGGGTAGAGTTAATGAGGAACACCATGGAGATGCAGGAGAGTTTGGTCCACATCTCGGGGCTAGCACTTCTCAGGTAAAACTTTTACCATTCTTCCTTTACAATCGCTTCTTTCTTATCTTATTTTGATTCTTTAATGATTATTGCAGGCTGTTGGCTCATTTGATCATGAGGCTGGACCTTCTTTTACTGCTCCTTCATTTACTCATTCTAGCCCGCCAGAGATGCCATCTCATCCACAGGGCATTAATATGAATTACCTGGCGAGTTCTCTCATTTCATGGTAACTTATGCTATATGTATGCATGATTATGTCTGCTCTTACCTTTTTCCTTTCTTGCTCATAGTAGATGCTTGAAGAACAAAATAAGAAACTTCAAGAAAAGTTGGCTGCAAGTCGTCAGCAAGCTTTTCATTTTGAAAATTTATATCATCAATCAGAATAAAATTTTTGAGACTTCCGATTTCAGGGATGAGGGATCCTGGCGCTTCTTCATCAAGAGGCCCCCAGACTGATGACCATGAGATCCTTTCGTATGCTTTTGATGAGGACCGTGACAGATCGAAATTGCAAGGTAATATGGATTTTGGTGCTGCTGCATTGGACGAACTCGGGACGAGTAATTTACCTCCTCCTCCAACAGATGATGACTTTTTCAAGGCTTTATTTGATTACCTACCACCACCTTCTTAGTGATGTATTAATACTGTATCAATTGTATAAACAATGTACAATAAGCATAAAAATAATAATACATAATTTTTGCCTTTACTGTAACTAACTTTTTTTTCATTATTGCACCACAATTATTACGCTTTCTTTTTCATATATACACATTTACACAGCATCACCACAAAAACCAAATGCAACACGGTAAAGTAAATTTGTCGCTAATTCTTTTCCTTATACCACACGGTCTCGCCCTTTTCCCATCACCTTTTCCTTATCAATTTTGGAAAAGCTTGTTTCCTCTATATAAATCATCTTTTACGCCTAATTTCATACAGAAGCCAAAAGACTTTCCATTTCAACGTAAAAAACTCTCTTTAACAATTTTGTTTTTCCTTCATTCATCAATCATGGCTGAACTTTATTTAAAGAAGGTAAAAATTCTATTTAAGAATATGGATGCCATTCATTGGAAGCAAATTTCGTGGTCAAAACTTGATATTTTAAAGTGTTTTCAAAATGTTAAATTGGACCGCTCCTTTTCACATGCCATGGCTTCCTTTTGGAATGTGGATTCTAGGACATTTAAAATTAATAGTTTTGAAATATGTCCCTTGATTGAAGAATTTGAGGCCATCCTTGGATACCCAAATAATGAACAAATGGCGTTGCCCATACTGATTTCCAAGACTCAATAGAAGATGCAGATGTTATTTCAAATTTCAAAGCCCAAAGTTCTTCAGTTGATGAGAGGTAAAAAAATTCTACTTGCTCCCTTGATTAATTTTTGTCTCTTTCATTTGGCTCCTACTAAGGCTTGGGGACACATGCTTTGTCTTTGTTTGCTTGGCCAATTCTTGCTTGTTTCTTCTGATGGTGATATTGATCCATGAGTATTGTATATTATGGACCAAATGGAAGGAGGGTTGTCGCCGGTACCTGTGATCTTAGCCGAGACTTTAGTTGGATTAGACCGACTTAAATCAGGATTGACAAAGAGACTGACCGGGAGTCCATTGCTGCTTTAGGTAATTACCTAAACTGCCCTTTCGGGTTTTCAATTTAGGTTTTCTTTTTCTTCTCTTCTCTTTTTTTTATTATTTTATTGCTCTAATTTTTGCCTAGTCTACCCATGTGGGTTTTCGAAACTAGCGAGCTGTCCTAATTTTTGTCTAAGCTGCCCTTGGGGGTTTTCAACTTAGCGGACCTCTTTTATTATATATATATATTTTTATATATTGCTCTAATTTTTGCCTAGTTTGCCCATGTGGGTTTTTAGAGCTAGCGAGCTGTCCTAATTTTTGCCTAAGTTGCCCTTGCGGGTTTTCAACTTAGCGGACTTTTTTTTTATTTTTATTTTCCCCATAGATTTGGCTTCAGGAGCGTCTCTGCTTGCTTGATACTCCATCTATGGATTTTTCTAGATATCTGCCATGGCATCATTCTGCTAGGAAGCTACTCCATCCTGCTTCTTCATATGCTGACTGGGTTGACTAGATCCACTCACACGCTGAAGTTAACATCCGTTGGTTTGTACCTTGGTGGAAGATTTCTTTTATCACCATGCAGACATATTTGATGTATGTTCCCCTTGGTGCTCTTCGTCAAGGTACTTGCTATGATCCTCACCGACTTGGCCATCAGTGTGAAGCTGAGCCTCGCGATTCTGACTTTACTCCCAATTTAGACATACCTTGCTTGACTGAAGCCTACTTGGATCGGCTGAGGCAAAGCTGGCCTGCACGTTACACTTATCATTTGCTATAGATTTTGCATTTATCAATTCAGAAAGTGTATTGTTAGGATAAAAAATAATTAAAGTAATAAAAGATGCTTCTTTTCCATTTAAAATTTGTCATCACCTTTTGCTATTGTGTTTATTTATTTCATCCATATCTGGTTAAATACTTATAAGAGTGCATATAGAATAATTTTAACATTAATTATGTTTTATTAAATTGGGGAACAACCAAACATAAAGCCAACAAACACAAGATCACTCCTATTGCCAACTAGCCCTTTTGAGTTTTCTAATTGATGATTTTCTCTCATTTAGCCCTAATTGTTGCCTAGCCCGCCCTTTCGGGTTTTCGGGACTAGCGGACTGCTCTAACTTTTGCCTAGGATGCCCTTTTTGGGTTTTCAACCTAGTGAGCTTTCTCTTTTTTTTATATCATACATAAAACCTCTTCAACCTGTCAATGTTTACTGGCTCACTAAACTCATTCCCATCCATGTCTGATAGCTTCACTGCTCCCTTGTTCACGACTTGTTTTACGACATATGGCCCTTCCTAGCTAGGCTTAAATTTCCCTCTTGGATCAGATACGTTAGGCTTACATTGCTTCAACACAAGATCTCCGACTCTGAGTTTTATGATCTTAATCCTTCTATTGTAGTCTTGAGCTATCTTCTTTTGATACAGTTGATGATGATATAGTGCCTTTAACCTTCTCTCTTCTAGTAAAGCTAACTGTGTGTATCTGCTTGCTACCCATTCTATTTTAGGCAGTTCAGCTTCCCAGACTACTCCTAATGACTTGATCTCTATTTCAATTGGCAATACTACTTCCATCCCGTAAACCAAAGAGAACAATGTCATTCCGGTAGGTATTCACACACTTGTCCTATATCCCCATAAAGCAAAGGAAAGCATCTCAGACCAATCCCTGTAAGTCTTAGTCATCTTGGATAGAATTTGCTTAATTGTCTTGTTTGTTGCTTCTACTATACCATTAGCCTTTGGTCTATAAGGAGAAGATTTGTGATGATGGATTCGGTACTTTGAGAATAAATCCTTAACTGCTCCTTGAAACTGTACCCCATTGTCTGATATCACACTGTGTGGGACCCCATATCTGCAGGTGAGGTTCTTTTCAATAAATCTAGCCATTTTACTTGCTCCTAGTTTGTTGAAGAATTTGGGTTCGACCCATTTTACTTGCTCCACTTCAGGCTTTCTTAAACATCTTAAATGCACCCCATCAGGCCATCTTCGATATAACTCCCCATGGAATGTGACGTATTGCAAAGACCAAAGCCTTATTGCTCTTCTTTCTTTCTTTGTTGCCCCCAGCGGGTATTCCCTTTTTTCCAAAAATTGCCTTATAGTATCATACCACGCATCATGGTCTGTATCAGTTTCCATGATTGTTTCATATTCATAGCAAGGAGTTGATGAACTGGTCAAAATCAGAGGCTTAAGGAAAAAGCTGACAGGATTTTCCCACACCGAAGCCAATGTAGCTAGGGCATCGGCCATCTGATTTTCTTCTCTTGATAGGTGTATAAACCTACACTCCTTAAAGTTCTTCTTCATCATGGTCAGGTAATGGTGGTATGGTTTTAATTTTTCCTCTTTCAAATCCCACTCTCCATTTACTTGGGATACTACTAGCAATGAATTGCCAAAAACTTCCACCTTATCCACCTTAATAATCATTAGGGTTTCTAACTCGAAAATACAAACTTCGTGCTCCACCATATTATTGGTTGCCCTAAATTTCAGTTTTTTGGCTAAAGGGATGAGTTCCCTTCGGGCGATTCTAGTATAACTCCCAAACCTGCTCCTTTCCTGTTTACTGCTCCATCAAAATACATTTTCCCTTGTACTTCAATTGCCTCTAAATGTTCATCCGAAAATTCCAAGATTACCTCTTCGCTATCTGGTAATGGTTGTTGGGCCAGGAATTCTACCACCGCTCTATCTTTGATTGTTTTCCTGATTACATACTTAATCTCGAATTCTTCTAATATTATCAACCATCGACCATATTTCCCAATCAAAGAGGGTGTCTACCTTAAGTACTTCATTGGATCCAAATAGAAATTGCTTGCACATTATAAGATTGAAAGTAATGCCGCAACTTCTTAGAAGACCAAACCACGGCTATACAGGTCTTTTCAATGATACTATACTTAATTTCATAAGGTAGGAGCTTTCTACTCAAATAGTAAGCTGCATGCTCAATCCCTTACTCATCTGCTTGGGCTAGCATGGCTCCTATTGACTCTTCTTCTACTGCTAAGTATAGTAATAGAGGTTTACAGGGTTTAGGTGGTTTTAAAACAGGTAGATTCAGCAAATACTCTTTTATTCACTCAAAGGCCTTTTGACTTTCTTCATTCCACAGGACTGGCTGATTCTTTCTAAGCAATTTGAAGATAGGCTCACAGATTGTTGTGAGCTTTGCTATAAATATGCTAATGTATTGTAATTTACCAATGAATCCCCAGACTTCTCTCTCCGTCTTTGGGGCTGGCATATCCCTGATTGCTTTAACTTTGTCAGGATCAATCTCAATGCCATTCAGATCAATAACATGTCCGAATAGTTTACCTGAGGTAACCACGAACACACACTTCTTCGGGTTTAATCTTAGCTTATATTTCAAAGCTCTATCGAAGAATAACTCTAAGTTTTGGAAGTGTTATTCCCTTGTACCCGATTTCACCATCATATCATCAACATATACTTCAACTTCTTTGTGCATCATGTCATGAATAGTGTGGTGGCCATCCTTTGATAGGTTGCTCCAGCATTCTTTAAGCCGAATGGCATTACCCTATAACAAAATATACCCCATGTAGTAATAAAAGCAATTTTGACTTTATCCTCTTGGGCCATTAACACTTGGTTGTATCCGAAAAATCCATCTATAAACGAGTGTAGAACGCTAGAGGTTGCGCTATCAATGAGAACATCTATATGAGGTAAAGGAAAATCATCTTTAGGGGAAGCCTTGTTCAAATCTCTATGGTCTACACAGATCCTTATTCTTCCATCTTTCTTTGGCATGGGTACTATGTTGGCTAGCCAATATGGATATTCTATCACTTCAAGGAACTTCACTTGTATTTGTTTAGTGACCTCTTCTTTAACCAATTTAGCCCACTCAGGTCTTAATCGCCTAAGCTTTTGTTTGACAGGTTTCATGTGAGTGTAAGTAGGAATATGATGTTCGGCTATGTCTCGATCTATTCCAGGCATATCCTCATAAGACCAAGCAAACAGTTCTTTATATTTTTTGAATATTTTTTTTCAAATCTCTCTCTCTCATCAGGAGTAAGGTCGGATGCTATGCTAATGTTTTTAGGATTTTTGATTGTTTCCAAATTTAATGATTGTGTGTTAACAGAATTAATATTAAAGATGCTCATGTAACTGCTATTTGAATGTATGCAACCATCAGGAGAAACATCACACAAGTAAGAAAAATTAGACTTTATTGCATTCATTTTGGAAAAGAAAACATCATCATCCTCATACAAAGCAGACAAATTAAAATCAAAATCAAGATCATTGTTCTCAAAATCAAAAGGCAGGATGTCTTCAAACTTTTCTTCAATCAAGGCAGCAATCTCCTCCGGAATCTTCTCGGCTTTTAGGATAGCTTCCTTCTTCTCTTTCGGATTGGATTCTTTGTTGGCTGATAGGGTGAGCTCTTTCTTCACTTACTTCACTAGCTTGGCAACATCTGCAAAAATTTCAAAACCCGGGATCAACTTTCCCATGAACATGATTGGCTCGGGCTTTCCTTGGAGTGGTCCCATGTCTGGAGCTTTGACAAAGATCTCTTCAAGTGGTGGGAAGCCCATCTTCTCACTTTTCTTTGGCTGGATATTGTTGGCTTCATCATATCCCAACCCCTTCTTAGTAGTTTGAGTTTTAAAATCTGGCAGCCTTGTCAAACCGGCCTCACCCTTTCCAAGACCAGCTCCGGGAAGGTAGTTCATGCTTTTCATCATATTCAAGACTTTGGAGTCCACTACTTCATCATCAGAAATTGCAACTACTTGAAAACCATTGAGAAGTCTCTCAATCATTAGAGC
Source organism: Garcia nutans (assembly GCA_947685225.1). Lineage (NCBI taxonomy): Eukaryota > Viridiplantae > Streptophyta > Magnoliopsida > Malpighiales > Euphorbiaceae > Garcia > Garcia nutans. The sequence continues at coordinate 17,302,213 of CANTUV010000032.1, forward strand.
GTTAACAATATCATTAACTTCAGCCTTGACAACCACTATCTCATCTCCGTTAGGAAACTTGATCTTTTAATGAAGGGTGGAAGGAACTCCACCAAGAGGATGAAACCATGGTCGCCCCAAGAGTAAGGCGAAGGTAACAGGTATGTCTAAAACAACAAATTCAATAATAGATTCAATTGGACCAACCTTGACAGCGGCTTTGAAAGTTCCTTCAGCATGTCTCTTGGTGTTGTCAGAAGCACAAATGGTCACCTTGGTCGGGTTTAGATCCCTTGTTGACATGGCTAGCTTTGGCAATATTTTAAGTGGACAAACATTTATGGCTGACCCATCATCGACCATCACACATGGAGTCCTCTTTCTTTTGACTTCTATTTTGATAAAGAGAGGGCGGATGTGGTCTCTCCTCTCCTCCGGTAAATCTACATCTGAGAAAGAATCCGCTCCCATATTAACTTCACACTTCTCTTGAACCTCTTCACATTTCATTACCCCTCTAATTTTTATGAAGTTGATCAGCTCCTCCAGTGTTGTGGAGGTAGAAATTGGCATGCTAGCTAAGGCTTTGGCCATAGTTTCTCGGTGCTTTTTAGAAGTAGCTAATAAGTCCCAAATGCTAACACTTGCTTGGGTTCTTTTCAATTGCTTGAGCACAGCATCATCTTGTTCTTCTTTATTTCCTACCTCAACTTCCTTTCCCTTATTAGTTTCCACCTCCTTAGGTGGCGGCCTTGCATAAGGCTTACCGGATCTAGTGTTCATTACTTCATCTTCTTCGGGCTCAAACCAAGTCCATTCCTCATTCTTGGATACAAGATCATCATCACTATCGCTTGAATCCCAAAACCCATTGACAACATAAATTGCTATTTCTTTACCCACCATAGCTTGTTTAATTTTGCCAAATACCTCTTCTTCTTTGGTTGCTTCTCCACCCACATCTTGAAAAGAAGACATGACAAAATCTTCATACAAACCTCCTCCAATCATGAAGGTTGCCGGTGGTGGTACCCTATTGAACTTCGGTAATGGGTTGTCTTTGGTGTTTGGCTTACTGGGCTCAGGCAGCTTCCCATTATCAAATAAATTTTGGATTTTATGCCTCAATCTCACACATCTATCCGTGTCATGCCCTTGCATTTATGAAACTGACAAAATGCTTTAGTGTCGAAATTAGGTGGGAGAGGATTAGGCAAAGGACGAGGATTTAAGGGTTGTAGCAATCCCTTTCTTTAAAGCTTATTGAGAACCCAAGACATCAGTTTCCCTAATTCCAAAAACTGTCTCCTTGTTTCTTGGTTAGTAGCATTGACACCGACTACCTTTTGCATGCTTTGGCTACTAGATTGATAATTCCCTTTCTCGTTTCTTCTCGTTGAAAAACGGTTCTTCTCTCTCTCCCATTCTTCAATTTGCAAACCAGCTTGGAGTAGATCTTTGAAATCACGGATGAGTGTATGAGACATTCTCTCACGAAGACTAGGAAACACCCCTCTCACAATAATCCTTATTTGATCGGATTCATCGGGCCTTTTCTTGAGTAAAGCGGCCTTGTGTCTCCATCTCTTCACATACTCCACAAAATTCTCATTCGACCTTTGCCTCATGGACTCTACTTCCATTAAGGTAACTTCCATCTCGACATTATATCCATATTGCTAGATGAAGGCCTTGTATAGCAAATCCCAACTCTTTTGCGTTCCATCATCCAAGGTATTGAACCAATTTTGGACGACAGGGTCCAATGAGAGCATGAAGTACCTTAGAGTTTGAGCCTTAGTAGCTCGGGTAGACTGCATGGCAGTGATATACTGCTTCACATGGAGATGAGGATTTCTGGTTCCATCAAACTTTGCGAAAGATGGCATCTTGAACTTGTATGGCACTTCTTCATCTAGATCAAATAATTTGTCAACTTCGAACATTTCTTTGGTTTTTAGTTTCTTCTCAAATTTCTTTTCTAAGTCCGCAATCATCTTTTCAACATTAGAAGTTTCAGTTTTCTCCATAGTTGATCTTTGAACAATCTTCGATTCTTTCTTCTTGTCTTGAGGATCTTGGTAGTATTGAGCCCAATCATCATCATCATCAATGATCACCTTTTCATCATCAAAAACTACTTCACCAACTTTAGTCTTCCCTTTGTCCTTTGTATGCTTCGGCATTATTTTCTAAAATTGCAGTCAATTGGTTCTTCATGGTCTCAGCTAGGGCCTCTTTTATTTCTTCCATCTCGGCATTGAGGGCTTCATCCACCATTCTTTGAATTTATTCGGGCTCCATTATTTTTGGTGACCAAGTGATTGAGTCATTGCTAGATTCTTAGCTACCGACATAGGTCGGATTGTCGTAAGCTTTTGAACTATGGTAATCCAGGGCTGTGAGCCTGAAAGGATTAATGATATGAGATGCAAATGTATGCATGTATGCATCTATGCACAAACAATAGACAAACAAGGAAAAATAGGACGTTCCTTCTAATCTTATAACATCTATGCACGAATGGCTGTTTTATTAGTTTTTGTTATAGATTTGTATCTTATTTGTTATGATAATTATTGTTTTCTTTAGGTATTTTGTTAGTTTTAATATGTTTATTTAGTGTTTTCATTAATTTTGGTAGTTTTAGTTTATTTTAGTGTTTATGTCATTTTGTCATAGTTTTTAGTGTTTGTTTATGTTTTGTTGGTTAATGTTCATTTAATTCCTATTTAAAGTTTGTTTCAAGTTTTGTTTTAGGTTAAAAAGCCAAGGAACCAAGAAGAAGGAAAAATTGGACAGTAGCTGACATATGCAGAGGACACGGCCAAGCCACTGGCCGTGTCCCATACCAAGCTAAAGAGGAAGATCAAGATTCAGAAGGTGACACAAGCAAGGGACACGGCCAAGCTTGTGGCCGTGTCCCTCCAAAAAAAGCTCCAACACGGCCAAGTTACTTAAGCTTGGCCGTGTCTCACTCAAGTCTAAAGAAAAAGAAAATTGAAAATCAAGCAGTAGAAGACACAAGCAAGGGACACGGCCAAGCTTGTGGCCGTGTCCCTCCAATGCACCTCCAACACGGCCAAGTTCCCTCAACTTGGCCGTGTCTCTCATGGACCAAAGGCAACGCGGATTTTTTTTAAAGCGGAGGTTTCGTATAAATGTAAAAGTTAGGGTTTTCAAAGTAGTGGTTGAGAGTTTGAGATTTGTTTTAGCCATCAAAGAACATTAGGGTTTTCATATCTTGTTTTCTTTGATCTTTTGATTACACTTGGGATTAAACTAGCTTAGATTAGATTTGTTCTTGCCATTGATACATTCTTCGAGCAAGTTATGAACAAGAGATTCTTCAAGAGCTAAGAAGTTTGTAATTTGGTTTTGTTCTCAAACTTTATCTCTTTAATTTCATTGGAATTGTATTTAAGAATATTATCATGTCTAAATTGATTTCTTTGAATTTTAATGAGATAGTATGTTTGATAGCATTATGAACTAATTTGATCTAGTCTAGGGTTTGTATGGATATGCTATGATTGTATGAATTGGTTATCACTCTTAACTTAATTATTTCTTTAGCCTTGATTGAATGGATTATTGTCAATATATAATTGATTGGCCACCAATTATGTGTTTTAGATATTAGATGATGGATTGAGAAATGAAGTCTAATGCTGGAACAATTCAATTAGGGACTTAGGTGAATTAGAGATATATCCTAGGAAAAGATTATTTCAATTGTAACAAGATTATTTGAGAGAGGTTTGAATGCGAGAGCTTATTTCCTTGATTCGATTAATTAAGTTTCTTGAGATTTAATCTTTGAAATTAAATTAGTTAAGAGGAATAACCGTTCATACATATAAGTAGTAGAGAAGTGCAAACCCTAGACCATTCTATTAAGTGAATCAATTCATCAGTCCACTTTACTTTTATTTGTTTTAAACTTTAATCGATCTTCTTCATTAGTTGTTAGTGATTTAAATTTATTCATTACTTGTTATCTATAATCTGATAATCAATTAGTTATTCTAGCTTCCTTGTGAGACGACCTTGGGGTGATCACCTTTGCTACAGCTACCTCGTATACTTGCTAGTGACGCTTTGTGGTAGAGTTAATAAGAGCGCAACAAGTTTTTGGCGCCGCTGCCGGGGAAGGTTGTCACAGTAGTAGTAGTTTGATTTTATTTTCAATTGAATTGTTTGTTTATTTTCTGTGAATTGTTTGTTTGTTTAGTTTTATTTTCTTTCAATTTAATTGTTTTTAAGTTGCTAAGTGCCTTGTGTAAATATCCAATTTTCAAGGTACACAGGGGTTTACGATGATAACCCTAACTCTGACATGGCATGGCAATTAGCAGAATTAACGAACCAACTTAAGATGCTAAATGCAAGAGGACAAACACCTATGCCTACTCGTAAAGTATGTTCGGCATGTGGCATTGTAGGACATAGCGCAAACATGTGTTCATTTGGTTATGGACAATATCAAGAGAGGCAAGAGGAAGAATATGCCTATGAAAGTTTCCAGCAAAGGGGTAGAAGTAACCCATATTCCAAACCTTGTAATCCAAATTGGAGAAACTACCCAAATTTTTCTTGGGGAAACCAGCAGCACATTCCATCTCCAAATTTTTTTCAACCTTACCAAAGAAGTTCTTACTCTCAAGAGCAATATTCAAATCAAGAGTACCTTAAGCAACCCACATTAGAAGATAGTTTGAATGCCTTCATTCAAATTAGCGTGCAAAATCAAAGTAAACTTAAGGAACCCACTTTGGAAGATAGTTTGAATGCCTTCATTCAAATTAGCTCACAAACCATGATAAATTTGAGAAATCCACAGTGGAAGATGATTTGAATGCTTACCTTCAAATTAGCACAGAAATTCAGGAAGGAAGTAATGAGAGGTTTGATTCTTTGGAGGAATCATTGAAGAGGGTGGAAATGCAAATTGGGCAACTGACACATCAACTCCAAGCACACCAAGAGGAGGAATTTCCTAGCCAATTGGAGCAAATAGAGGTAATCACAAATTTTAAGAATAAACAGGTGATATATAACGATTTTTGTGATTCCTTTGATGCAGGAACTAACAATGAAGAAGATGGTGAGGAAATGCAATCAAACATAGAGGAGTTAATTCAATCAAAGGAGGAGGAGAATTTGGAAGCATCGACTTCGACAAAATTGCATGAACCTCCAAATCCTTGTATGCCACCAATCCCGTTCCCAAGTAAGCTGAATTCTTCCAAATTAGAAATTGATGAGAGCATGATATGCCCTATAGTGAAGATAGTGTAGATAAGCTTGAGGTGGCCATGACCATAAAAGTAGAGCCTAATTCTTCCAAATTAGAAATTGATGAGAGCAATTTACTAGTGAATAATGAGATTGTTGAGGGAGAACTTCAAATTGCTAAAGAGAATGTAGAACACATTCAACCAAACTTGGTTGATCTTAAACAGTCCCCAGGAATTTTGAAAGATATTTTGTTTGGGGAATACAGTATGCAACAAATTATCATCTCTCCCACTCTTGGTGGTGAGAACGAGCAAAAACCATATAAAACCATGTTGCAAACTGAAAAAGGTTCTTACTACGTCCCTATAACATTAAAAAATCAAGCTAAGACAACCCTCACATGTTCTTTTTGGACAATTGCTCCCCTAAGAATGCTACCTAGGCTTTTCAATACATTGGGCACTTTTCAGAGTTGCATGGTGTTCATCCTCTCAGTCATGGGCTCTAATTGCATTATGGGTGGAAGGAGCCCCACACATCGTATATGGGAACGATGGAAATCAGGTATCATCTAAACTCTCTCTGTAGTATGCATGCTCACATTGAGGACAATGTGAATTTTTAAGTGTGGGGTGCATTTGGTGTTTTATGTTTTTACTTTTAATTGCATTTTGTGTTTTTGTGTTTTTACTTTTAACTTGTTTTTGTTTAAGTTTTAGTTAATGTTTTTTAATGTTTTTCTTTCAATAAATGAATTTTAGAAAGTTCAATTGTTATAAAATTGTTGATTGATGACCTTTGATTTTTTGAAGCATGAATTTGGAGAATTGAGTAGAATTGGTGCTTATTGTCAATTTTGTTGGTTTTTCTTTGCATTGCCATTAACCTAGTGAGGAATTGAGCCATCAACTTATTATTCTTTTTGTCGGTAAACATCTTTGATTGATGATTTGATAGAACTTGCTTTGAAATGCTTTTTAAGACTACATAAAAAATTTCAATTTGGCATCAAGATGATTAAGGCAATTAGGTGAACCCACTTTGGCTTAAAAAGACCAACCGTATATTCAACATTAGTTAGCCAATTTTGAGCTTATTTTATTTTTCCTTTTCTTTCTTTTTCACAACACCATTAGCTTAGACCTTGTTGTTTAACTCTTACCCTTTCATTAGGTCAAGAGCATTTTAAGAGCGTTTATGACCGAGTGTTGTGTTGAATTAAGTGTGGGGTTAAATTTAGTAGGTTTAAGATTGCAAAACAAAATAAAAAAAAAGAAAAAAAAAAGAAAATATATATATATATATAATAATAAGAATAATTGTTGTTCTTGTTGAAAGGGTTGGAATGTATCATTGCAAAATGTAATAAGTGAGTTCCCTTGAAAAGCTCTTTAATGTCAATGGGTATATGAGAGGAAGGTGTTTTGGGATTGTTAGTTATACATATGATCGGTTACTTCACTCTTGAAGTGCTCTTAAACTTAATGATTAAGCTTACATTTCCTAAATGTCATGCCTTTACCTTAGCCCCATTACAACCAAAGGAAAGACCTTTTGATTGATGCTTGATTGAAATTTGGTGGTGGAGATTTGATTGATAAGCAAGCCTATGGTAATAATCTTTCATTGATTGTTATGAGTGTAAACACCACCATGATCAAACACTTGTAAGAGTTGGTGAGGGAGCGACAACATAGGTTTTGCATGGAAAACCACTTAATTGCATGAGTGTCGATTTTGTTTGATTCAATATTGATTGTGGATTTTGGGATAAGGAAGTCTTGATGCATCTTTATAACTCTTGAACTTAACAAAATTTATCTTGTTAGTGTGTTTGATTTTAGCCTTGCTTGGGGACAAGCAAGGAGTTAAGTGTGGGGTAGTTGTTTAGATCATTTTTGTACTTGTTTTTAGTATGATTTTATGTGTGTTTTAGTTAATGTTTTGATTGATTTTTGTTTTAAGCTTGTTTAAATTGTTTGTTTTAGGTTTAAGTGCAAAAACTCCCTTGGATGATCAAAACAATCAAGAACAATGAAGAAAGAGCATGAATCAAGCAAGACATGGCCAAGCCAAAGCAAGCTTGGCCATGTCCCTCAAAAGAATTCCAAGACAATAGCTGACACACCCAAGAGACACGGCCAAGCCACTGGCCGTGTCTCACCCAAGGAAAAGAAACCAAGAAAGAAATAAAATAGAGGCAGTTCTTGACACACTCACAGACATAGCCATGTCTGTGAGTGTGTCTGATCGACATGGCCATGTCACTTGAAGCTTGGCCATGTCTCATTGTCTTGGCCATGTCCCTCATCAAAAGAAGAAGAAACCAAAGAAAATTATGTGACACGGCTAAGCTAGACATGTCTTGGCCGTGTCTCTCATCAAAAGTGAAGAAATTGAAGAAAATTAAGTGACACGGCCAAGCTAAACATGTCTTGGCCGTGTCTCTCATCAAAAGTGAAGAAATTGAAGAAAAAACAAGTGACACGACCAAGCTCCACATGTCTTGGCCGTGTCCCTCAAGAAATCAAGTCCAGAAGTGAACACGGTTATGAGACACGGCCAAGCCACTGGCTGTGTCTCACCAAAAGAACAAAGAAAAGAAAGAAACAAAGAAGAAGGCAGTGAAGGACACGGCCAGCAAGCTTGGTCCCAAAGAAAAATAAGAGACACAGCCAAGCCAAATCAAGCTTGGCCGTGTCACTCTTAATATCTATTTAAGTTCTTTCGCGTGATAGAGAAAAGGAGGAGAGCGGCTAGGGTTTTTAGAACAAAGAGAAAAGAAAAGAGAGGAGCGAGCAAACATATTTTGGGATGAGGAGAGGGTGACAGTCTCCTTGTCCCTCATCTTCATCCTCCATCTTCATCTTCTCCATCTTCCATTGACAAGCTTCAATTTGGTTCTTTGGGATAAATTGGGTTACAAGCTCTCAAAGGTTGAAGAAACTTCTTTGAAAGGATTGGTGACTTGAGAAAGCTCCTTTCTATCTTCCAAAGGCACAATCAATTGAAGGATTGGTGACTTGAGAAAGCTCCATTCCATATTGCAAAAGGGAAATCAACCATTGAAGAGGGCTTGAGTTCTTCATCATACATTAAAGTGGAGCTAGGAGGAAGATTAGCAATCCTACTCTTGGCATCTTCACAAGTTGTTTTTCTATTCTCTCTTTTAATTCATTCTTATTGTTTTTTTTATATTAAGAGAATTGATATTGCAATGAACAATTTGTATTTGATTTATATTGAGTTGAATGAATGTTTTAAATTGATGATGTTAAGCTAAAAACCCATGCTTAGGGTTCTTAGTATATTTGATTGAATGCTTTGATTTGATATTTCCATTGATGTACCTTGTTGTTGGTCGATTGCATTGGATTGTATGCTAGGTTAATAGATTAGCTACCTATTGATCTCTAGATATTGAATGAAGGACCGAGAGGTGAAATTTTATATCAAAATTATGCAATTGACTACCCTATGAATGAATTAGAAATATAATTCTAGGGTTTCATTAATTTGGTAATGTAAAATAATTGGTTATTGCTAATTCATGAATGTGAGAACTAATGAATTGGTAATTGACTAATTAACCTTAAGGAACAAATTAATTACAAGGCTACGTTAATGGATAATTGAGAATTGAGCTTTAATTGAATGGACCTATAGCCCTAGGCACTTTCCCAAGAACTGAATTGATCTTGTGCACCCATCACACACATCAATCTCTACGCACGTTACTTTTAGTTTTAAATTAATCTTGCACATTTCATACAACAAACTCTCGTTTAAAAATTAATTGTCAATCAAGCTATTACGAACCACACCTTCTTGGGGAAACGACCTTGGGGCGATCACCTTTGCTACAGCTACCTCGTATACTTTCGATTGACGATTGTAGTAGAACTTAATTCGAGCGCAACAAGTTTTTGGCGCCGTTGTCGGGGAAGCTAATTGGCGTAATTGTTTATTAGTAATAGATATTCTAGATTATTTTTCACTGTTTTCATTTTATTTTATTTGTCTTTTGCTTTTAATAATTCTTTTGTTCTAGAAATTTTGTTTATGCAAGGCAGAAGATCACTTGGAGGAGAGATATACCCAGTCATTCCAGAAGTTCAGAGAGTGAAAAGGAGCAAGGAAGAGTTTGAACTGTACACCGGATTTGATACTACAGAGGAGGACACTTCTGATTTTGAGTCGGAATCTGCACAATCTGTTAAAATGGCAGAAGAAAGACAAAGGACTATGAGAGATTTTGCTAGACCTGTTGTAACACCCCCACATCCAATACACGCACGCTACAAACACCACAATGTAATATACGTGCACTGCATATAGGGATGCTACGGATTTTATTAACATTCAAAACATTTTAAATGATACTATAATCTTTCTCATTATACATTATAGAAAATAAGTCATTAACTTGTAATATAAAACAAATAGATATATATACATTTACTTAATACGCAGCGGAATATAGAAAATATTTACAAATATACATATATTTACATTATAACAATACTTTACAAAATATAAAAGGGTTATACATGATTGGCAGCTTTCTCTGATCTTTAAGTCCCAAAATCAACTCTTCAATGTCTACTCTCACTCGGTCTCGAAGAGCTCTCGGGTTCAACTCTATCACCTGCGCGATTAACACTATCGCGCTAAGCCAACGGCTTAGTAAGACAAATCATGCTAATGTTATGCTTTAGTGCAATGCAATGCCACACAATTTATTAATAAAAACAACATCATAGATGTAAAGCTAACAACATACTTTTACATTCCATAAACCAAAATATATGAACATATCCCATTTCAACATCCTTCCATATACCTCATTTATCAATCATGTTACCATTCTATTTTCAGAGTTAATGCTTTGGTTTTGTTATCACATTTATCAATATCATATACCCAACTAGGCTTCAAGGATTAGGTTCAACCAAGCTTCAAGGGGAACAAAGCATGCTAAGTATCAACCCAACTTGGCTTCAAGAACCAACCCAACCTAGCTTCAAGGGTTGTAACATCTCAATTAGGCTTCAAGGACTAGACCCAACCAAGCTTCAAGGGGAGTAAAACATGTTAAACTTCAACCCAACTTGGCTTCAAGGATCAAATCCAACCTAACTTCAAGAGATTGTTACTATCATTAGGCATGCCACCAACAACAAACTCTAAAAATGGAATAACACATTAGCCACACAATTTATTTATTATTCAATTATCATTTCCATTCTCAATTCTCATCATCATTTAGGCAAACATGCCTTATTTCTTTCAATAGAATCATCATAGCCAATCACAATGGCCTCATATCTTATCATGTATCAATTCATATTATCACACTTCATTATTCAAGTGTACATTTATATCATCAATTAGGCAAACAAGCCTCAATCATAACATTAAGGTAATTCATCATCAATGATCACATTATATCCCACATAGCATCATTCATAAATATCAACATTTCATTCTACATTGTACACAAAATATCAATATTCATATGCATCATCCATATCATCAAATGTAGGTTAAATCTCAACATCATATGAATGTATGCAAGTATGTACTTTGTACTTACCTCAATCACAAATCACACAACCCTAAATACTTTCTTTTTCCAAGATTCTTCACTTCTCAAATCAATGATCAATCACTTGCTTCAAAACCTAATCCAAAAGTAATAACATACACTTGCTTAGAGATACACAAGAGATAATCCAATTAAGAGTTAACTAGGGAAAACCCTAAACTTGACACGCTCACCCACACGGGCGTGTTCCTGACCATGCCCAACATCATGAACGTGCTCCTGGCCGTGTAAATTCTCAAATCTCACAGTGGCTATGACACGCTCAATAACACGGGCGTGTTACTGGTCGTGTCAACCCCACTGCCTCCAATACAATTGACACACCTAAAAACCCTAGACGTGCTCATGGGCGTGTCCGGCCACAAATCAAGATTCCAGCCAAAATAACCAAACACTCAACAACACACTTCTATTCATTAACATCCTCTTCAAACAATCTTCACAAAACATACCCAAAAACCATCTTAAACTTGCAACAACACCAAAAACAAACCAAAACACACATCAAACACAAAACACCAAATCATCTCAAAACCCTAAACACAACACAACATCATCTCCTCCAATCAACTTACTCTTTCCTTCAACTTATCCTTAAAATCCAAGATCAAACTAATCAAACACCCTTAAACATATCAAAATCAAGTAACACACTTTTAGATCATCTATCAAATCCAAATATCATATCAAATAAACAAAAAGATCAAAAGAGAACTTACCCAAAGTTATAAAACTTCTTGAATCATCAACTTGATCACTTAATCTTCCTTCAATTTGAGCTTAACTCTTCAAGATCTTCTCTTTGTCTCTTGCTTTCCTTTGTCTATGGAGGAGCCGACCACATCAATTGAGAAAGAAGCAGAAAACATGAAGAAGCAAAGTCAAATTTCTCTTTTAATCTCCACCAAGTGTTTCAATTCAAGCAATTACCAACCCTTCATCCATATAATTAACCTCTTGTCTCTTATATGCCCAATTAAGTAATTTCACCTATCACAAATGAAAATATCTTCTTCCCTTGACCACTCTTTTGACCAACTTATATGTTATATAAATTATCATATAAGCAACATATACAATTTTCTCTAAACCCTCTTTTCTTTCCCAAAACACAAATACATAAACATTCTCTTCCAATTTCTTTTCTTATCACATAACATATACATTCCATTTAAGCAAAAAAAAAAAATAATATGCAAAACTTCTAGGACATACTTTAGGATATTACAATTCTCCCCTTCTAAAAAGAAATTTCGTCCTCGAAATTACCTGATATCAAGTCTGAAACAACTGAGGGTACTGATCTCGCATAGTTTGCTCACTTTCCCAAGTTGCTTCTTCTTTTGCATGATTCTTCCACAAAATTTTCACAAGTGGCACTTTCTTATTCCTCAACTCTTTCACTTCAAGTGCCAAGATAGCAACTGGTTCCTCTTCAAATGTCAAATCTTGACTCACTTCGATTGATTCAATTGACAACACATGAGATGGATCCGATCTATACCTCCTCAACATAGAAACATGGAATACATTATGAATACGATCCAACTCGGGTGGCAAAGCAAGCCGATAAGCAACTGGCCCAACTCTTTCCAAAACTTCATACGGTCCAATGAAACGAGGACTCAATTTCCCTTTTCGACCCAACCTCAAAATCCTCTTCCAAGGAGACACTTTCAAAAATACCTTATCTCCCACATCAAACTCTATGTCTCTCCTTTTCAGATCTGCATAAGACTTCTGTCGGTCTGAAGCTGCTTTTAATCTATCTCGAATCATTTTCACTTTCTCTTCAGTTTCTTGAATCAAATCAGGCCCAATCAGCTTACCATCTCCAAGTTCACTCCAACATAGAGGTGTCCTACACCGTCTACCATATAATGCTTCGAATGGTGCCATACCAATGCTGGATTGATGACTATTGTTGTAAGCAAAATCCACAAGTGGTAGAAATCTGTCCCAACTTCCAGAGAAGTCAATGACACAGCTTCTCAACATGTCCTCAATAATCTGTATCACCCTCTCAGACTGTCCATCCTTCTGTGGATGAAAAGCAGTGCTGAAGTGTAATCGAGAACCCAAAGCACTATGCAAACTCTTCCAAAATCTTAAAGTAAACCGGGGATCTCGATCAGACACTAGAGAAATTGGAACACCATGCAACTTCACAATCTCATGGATATACAGTTCAGCTAACCTCTCCAAAGAGTAATCCATCCGAACCGGAAGAAAATGGGCTGTCTTAGTCAATCTATCCACAATTACCCAAATAGCATCATATTTCCTTTGTGTCATTGGCAAACCAGACACAAAATCCATTGTTACTCTTTCCCACTTCCATTCTGGCACTGACAAAGGTTGAAGCAACCCGGTTGGAACTTGATGCTCTGCTTTTACCTTCTGACAGGTGAGACATTTAGATACAAACTCAGCAATGTCTCTCTTCATACCGAACCACCAGTAATGCTGTCTCAAATCATGATACATCTTGGTATTGCCTGGATGCATAGCAAATACTGACTGATGTGCTTCTTCTAGAATAATCTTTTTCAAATTAGCATCATCAGGTACACACAATCGGTTCTTAAACCAGAGACTCCCATCACTTCTCACAATAAAATCTCTACTCTTTCCACTCTGGCAATCTGAAACAATCTTTTGAATCTTCTCATCAGTCAACTGAGCCCTTTTAATCTGATCCAACAAAACTGGTCTCAACTGCAACTGTGCCAATAATGCACCATCATCACAAGATACAAACCTAACATGCAACGCTCTCAATTCAACAAGCAACGAGAGCGAATAAACAGTTAAACCAGCTAAAGACTTCCGACTCAAGGCATCAGCAACAACATTTGCTTTACCTGGATGATAATCAATCAAACGGTCGTAGTCTTTGATCAACTCCAACCATCTCCTCTGCCGAAGGTTTAGCTCTTTCTGAACCCCCAAATATTTCAAACTTTTATGATCAGTATAGATAAAACACTTCTCCCCAAATAGATAGTGTTGCCATATCTTCAATGCAAACACTATGGCTACCAACTCCAAGTCATGGGTCGGATAATTGAGCTCATGCAGTTTCAACTGTCGAGAAGCATAAGCTATAACTTTACCTTCTTGCATCAAAACACAACCCAAACCACTATGTGAAGCATCACTGTAAATCACATATGGTTTGCCTTCTACAGGTAAAGTAAGAACAGGTGCTTGAGTCAACATTTCTCTCAACTGTTCAAAGCTAGCCTGACACTGATCAGTCCACACAAATCTAACTCCCTTCCGAAGCAATCTGGTGAGTGGAGTAGCTATCAAAGAAAATCCTTTTACAAACCGTCGATAATAGCCTGCCAAACCCAGAAAACTTCTAACTTCAGTCACAGACTTTGGTGGACTCCAATTAAGAATAGCTTCAACTTTACTCGGATCAACTCTAATACCTTCTGCTGAAACTATATGACCGAGAAAAGTTACTTGGTCAAGCCAAAACTCACACTTCGACAACTTAGCAAACAATTGCTTCTCTCTCAAGATTTGCAACACAATCCGCAGATGTTTATCATGTTCCTCTTCATTACGCGAATACACCAGAATATCATCAATAAAGACCACTACAAACTGATCCAGATAGGGCCTAAACACCCTATTCATCAAGTCCGTAAAAGCTGCAGGTGCATTCGTCAAACCAAATGGCATTACTAAAAACTCATAATGCCCATACCTGGTCCGAAAGGCTGTTTTAGGAACATCTTCAGCTCTGACTCTCAGCTGATGATACCCAGATCTCAGATCAATTTTAGAAAACATTGCTGCACCCTTCAACTGATCAAAGAGATCATCGATTCTAGGCAAAGGATATTTATTTTTAATAGTTACCTTGTTTAATTGCCTATAATCGATACACAATCTCATAGTACCATCTTTCTTCTTCACAAATAAAACAGGAGCTCCCCACAGAGAAGCACTGGGGCGAATAAATCCTTTATCCAACAACTCCTGTAATTGCACTTTCAACTCCCTCAATTCTGCTGGTGCCATTCTATAAGGAGTAATAGAGATAGGAGTGGTACCAGGCAATAATTCAATACCAAACTCCACCTCTCTCTCAGGAGGCAACCCTAGCAACTCCTCTGGAAACACATCTGGGAACTCTGCAACTGTGGGTATATCATCAATTTGAGAACCCCTTACTCTAGTATCTACCACATGAGCAAGATAAGCGTCACACCCCTTTCTAATCAACCTCCTGGCTGCAACAGCTGAAACAAACAAGGATGCTAGCTGTCCCTGCTCACTAGATACTATCACCTCTCTACCATCACCAGTTCTCAAAGTAACAAATTTCTTTTTACAGTTTACCACAGCTCCATGTCTAGATAGCCAGTCCATGCCTAAGATCACATCATATTCCTTAAAAGGCATTTCGATCAAATCTCCAAGGAACTCCTCACCTTGCACCATTACTGCACTATCTCGGTGCACCTTACTAACAATCACACTATGCCCTAGAGGATTTGTCACCAATACATCAAATCCTAGGGATTCAGCATGCATATCAGACACAGGCAAAACAGATGCACTAATATATGAATGTGTGGATCCAGGATCAATCAAAGCAAGTACTGAAATACCAAATAAAGAAAAAGTACCAGCTATGACTGCCTAAGCATCTGGCTGCCTCTGCATAACATATATCCTCTGGGAAGATCCAACCTCCTCTAGTCTACTCTCCCTGGATGTAGAACCTCCTCTAGAACTGAACCCAGATCTACCTCCTCTGCTGACACCCCTGCCTCCTCGACCTCCCCTCACACTAGGTCGAGAAGCCACAGAATCAACTTACATCTGCTCCTGCCTCTCAGGACAATCTCTCACAAAGTGATCAGATGATCCACATCTGAAACACACCCCTGCAACACCAGTCTTCCAACAAGGACCACCATGTGGCCTACCACAATGAATGCAGGTGGGTAAGGTGGATCTCTGAGTCATTGGGGTCGGAGCACTCGCCACTGACACTATAGGTCTAAATCTCTGTCTCTGAAACTGTACTGACCTACCAGCTGGTCTCTGACTCCTACTAACCCGAGGAACAAAACTTCCTTTACCTCTCTTAGCAGATGAAGACCCTGCCTCAAACTGTGGTCTTCTCACTCTGATCTCTTCTTCTGAAGCAGCTGCAATAACTTGAGCTCTCTCCACACTCCGAGCTGCTGCCACAAGCTGGGAAAAATCATGATATCTCGATCCAGCCACAAGACACATGATAGAGGGCCTCAATCCCTCCTCAAATCTCCTGCATCTATCTATCTCATCAGATATAATGCCCCCAGCATACTGGCTCAACCGGATAAACTCAACTTCATATTGTGTTACGGTCCGGCTGTCTTGCTTTAAACTCAAAAACTTCATCTTCTTCATGTCCTTATACTCCCTCGGAGTATACTTCAATTCAAACTCTCTTAGAAAATCTGCATAGGACAAGGTTGGTGGATCATCCATAGCATGTGGCACTGTCTTCCACCAGTCGTATGCATCCTTCTGTAGCAATGATCTTGCATAATCAAATTTTTCCTCTGGGGTGGCTTGCAACTGAATGAAGATTCTCTGTATTTTATCAAGCCACTGCTCTGCTACAGCTGGATCAACAGTACCTAAGAAATCTTCCACTCCATACTTCCTTAATTTGTCATAGTGCCTCACTGATACCAAAGGCTGAGGGGGTGGTGGCGGTGGTTGCACTGGTGCTTGCCTCAAAGCTCTACCACATGCCTAAGCTAAGCTGGCGGAACCTCCTCACTAACTGGTCTCCCCGACACCAAAGCAGGTGCCTCCCCAGCACTATCAACTCTAGCTCTATCCTCCGGAGCTATACTTTCAGCACTACCCTCGACTGACTGGCGTAAGTGAGGATCCATCACAATCTATATCTGCAAACATAGCAGATTACATCTTATTAAAGATCAGAGACTGCCAATCCCAAACATGTATGTTATTCAAAAACTCATTTCATTTTTTTTTAAGTAAAAATATTATTTTTCTTACATTTTACCTAGGTTGAGAATCTCAAACCTAGGCTCTGATACCAAAACAATTGTAACACCCCCACATCCAATACACGCACGCTACAAACACCACAATGTAATATACGTGCACTGAATATAGGGATGCTACGAATTTTATTAACATTCAAAACATTTTAAATGATACTATAATCTTTCTCATTATACATTATAGAAAATAAGTCATTAACTTGTAATATAAAACAAATAGATATATATACATTTACTTAATACGCAGCGGAATATAGAAAATATTTACAAATATACATATATTTACATTATAACAATACTTTACAAAATATAAAAGGGTTATACATGATTGGCAGCTTTATCTGATCTTTAAGTCCCAAAATCAACTCTTCAATGTCTACTCTCACTCGGTCTCGAAGAGCTCTTGGGTTCAACTCTATCACCTGCGCGATTAACACTATCGCGCTAAGCCAACGGCTTAGTAAGACAAATCATGCTAATGTTATGCTTTAGTGCAATGCAATGCCACACACTTTATTAATAAAAACAACATCATAGATGTAAAGCTAACAACATACTTTTACATTCCATAAACCACAATATATGAACATATCCCATTTTAACATCCTTCCATATACCTCATTTATCAATCATGTTACCATTCATGAATTACATTAAACAAAGACAAACATGGGCCCAAAACACACTAATATGCCATTCTATTTTCAGAGTTAATGCTTTGGTTTTGTTATCACATTTATCAATATCATATACCCAACTAGGCTTCAAGGATTAGGTTCAACCAAGCTTCAAGGGGAACAAAGCATGCTAAGTATCAACCCAACTTGGCTTCAAGAACCAACCCAACCTAGCTTCAAGGGTTGTAACATCTCAATTAGGCTTCAAGGACTAGACCCAACCAAGCTTCAAGGGGAGTAAAACATGTTAAACTTCAACCCAACTTGGTTTCAAGGATCAAATCCAACCTAACTTCAAGAGATTGTTACTATCATTAGGCATGCCACCAACAACAAACTCTGAAAATGGAATAACACATTAGCCACACAATTCATTTATTATTCAATTATCATTTCCATTCTCAATTCTCATCATCATTTAGGCAAACATGCCTTATTTCTTTCAATAGAATCATCATAGCCAATCACAATGGCCTCATATCTTATCATGTATCAATTCATATTATCACACTTCATTATTCAAGTGTACATTTATATCATCAATTAGGCAAACAAGCCTCAATCATAACATTAAGGTAATTCATCATCAATGATCACATTATATCCCACATAGCATCATTCATAAATATCAACATTTCATTCCACATTGTACACAAAATATCAATATTCATATGCATCATCCATATCATCAAATGTAGGTTAAATCTCAACATCATATGAATGTATGCAAGTATGTACTTTGTACTTACCTCAATCACAAATCACACAACCCTAAATACTTTCCTTTTCCAAGATTCTTCACTTCTCAAATCAATGATCAATCACTTGCTTCAAACCTAATCCAAAAGTAATAACATACACTTGCTTAGAGATACACAAGAGATAATCCAATTAAGAGTTAACTAGGGCAAAACCTAAACTTGACACGCTCACCCACACGGGCGTGTTCTTGACCGTGCCCTAACTCCACAACACAGAAGCATTTACACGCTCAACAACACGGGCGTGTTCCTGGGCGTGTAATACCTTCTGCCTATCAAACATAACAACACGTCCAACATCATGAACGTGCTCCTGGCCGTGTAAATTCTCAAATCTCACAGTGGCTATGACACGCTCAATAACACGGGCGTGTTACTGGTCGTGTCAACCCCACTGCCTCCAATACAATTGACACACCTAAAAACCCTGGACGTGCTCATGGGCGTGTCCAGCCACAAATCAAGATTCCGGCCAAAATAACCAAACACTCAACAACAAACTTCTATTCATTAACATCCTCTTCAAACAATCTTCACAAAACATACCCAAAACCATCTTAAACTTGCAACAACACCAAAAACAAACCAAAACACACATCAAACACAAAACACCAAATCATCTCAAAACCCTAAACACAACACAACATCATCTCCTCCAATCAACTTACTCTTTCCTTCAACTTATCCTTAAAATCCAAGATCAAACTAATCAAACACCCTTAAACATATCAAAATCAAGTAACACACATTTAGATCATCTATCAAATCCAAATATCATATCAAATAAACAAAAAGATCAAAAGAGAACTTACCCAAAGTTATAAAACTTCTTGAATCATCAACTTGATCACTTAATCTTCCTTCAATTTGAGCTTAACTCTTCAAGATCTTCTCTTTGTCTCTTGCTTTCCTTTGTCTATGGAGGAGCCGACCACAATAATGGAGAAAGAAGCAGAAAACATGAAGAAGCAAAGTCAAATTTCCCTTTTAATCTCCACCAAGTGTTTCAATTCAAGCAATTACCAAAACACCCTTCATCCATTTAATTAACCTCTTGTCTCTTATATGCCCAATTAAGTAATTTCACCTATCACAAATGAAAATATCTTCTTCCCTTGACCACTCTTTTGACCAACTTATATGTTATATAAATTATCATATAAGCAACATATACAATTTTCTCTAAACCCTCTTTTCTTTCCCAAAACACAAATACATAAACATTCTCTTCCAATTTCTTTTCTTATCACATAACATATACATTCCATTTAAGCAAACAAAAACAATATGCAAAACTTCTAGGACATACTTTAGGATATTACACAATGTCATGTAAATGTATGCAATAATGTAGGGTTTGTACTTACCTCAAGAAAAATTTACACCAATCTATACACTTCCTCTTCCAAGAATTGTCAACACTTAGGTTAGGGCAATTCAACCTCTTCACAACCTAATCCAAAAAGGAATAATACACACTTAATTACAAATTCACATGAATTCCAATACAATTATTCACTTATTAGTCTCATACTAGACCTATGGATCATAAATTGCAAGCCAACATCTCTCTCTAGGACCCCACGGTCGTGGCCTCCCAACCCCCACGGGCGTGGGTTAGCAAATGGATCTGCCTCCCTTGCTCAAAACCCCCACGGCCATGGCTTCCAATGGCCACGATCGTGGCAACCAAGGGCCACGGGCGTGGCATCCAAAATGCTTCTGTTTCGGACCAAACTCATATATTCTATGTTTCTAACTTCATTAAACACCAATATCATGAATATCTACAAGAATAATTAATCAAACTCAACATTTATAACAATAATCATTAATTCATTACCCTAACACAAACACAACTCATACACTTCCAACACCAACATCAACCTAACTCCTTATTTCAATTCAAATCCAACACTCTCAAACACACCACAATCAAACACACTATTACTATCAACAACAATATATCAAACTCAAACACAACTTCAAATAAAACAAGAGAATTAAGAGGGAACTTACCAAAAATGATGAAACTTCTTGGATTTCCAACTTAATTACTTGAAATCTCCTTTAATTTTGATCTTGGAAAATCAAAACTCTCTCTTGCTCTCTTGCTTTGGAAAGAGCCGGCCAAGAAAGGAAAAGAAGAAGAGAAGAAGAAAAATGAGAAGCAAAGTCACATATTCAATCTCTTTAAACCTCCACCAAGCAAAAATAATATTAAAATAATCAATTATTTTCCTCTTCCACTCATATTAAATTTCCTTTCAATTACTTAATTAAATTTAAAATAAATAAATATCTTCTTTTGACCATATAATAATTTGACTTATATATGTTGTATATATCTCTATATATACAACATATACACATCTCTCTTTACTTCTTTTCTCTTTCCATTAAACATATACTTCAAATCCAAATACAACAATAATTCCAAAACTTCTAGGGCATACATTGGGATATTACAAGGCGATTCCTCTGTGGGATTGAAGTCTGGACCAGATGTATCATAAACCATTTGCTAGTAATCATTAGAAGATGTTGCTTCATACATCATAGTATTTTGACTATCAAATTTGACACCAACTTCCTCTTCCTGGTTATTCCAAGTAGAGTAGACTTGTCCATATAAAATCCATTCATAATAGTTTGCTATGAATCCATACTTCTGAAGATGATAACGGACAATATTAACTTCATAAAACCTTTGATTTTGACATTTGTGCAAATTGCATGGACACTTTATTTTATCACCATCCATACATTTCGGATGTGCACATGTAAAGGCAATAAAATTTTCAACCCTAGCCAACTATTTGTCATCTAAGAGGCCATCTTTTAGACGACAATACATCCACATGCAATCAAACCTCATGTTAATGCTTCAGAAAAGATGTTGCATTAAAAATTTAAAAATTTAAGTGTTTAATAATTCAATTTAAATTTCCTATCCACCTTATATCTTCATACCTATAATTTAAGGGTGATGACCTATCCCATTCAAAAAATGCATTGAATATACAACCGTCCAATGATAGTGGATATTCATGGAGTTGTAGAAATTGAGGCAGCATCTGGCCACAGTTCTCCAAATGGACAATTGGTAGTCTAATAATTTCTCACATATTCAAATATGCATTCAGAGAATAATGACAGATGCTGCCAACTCTACAAATATATTAATTACCTAACTATCTTTGTTGTTTTTTATATCTTTATTACCATTGTTGATTTAATAATTCAATAACTATGTATCTGTCTTATAAATGTATTATAAATATTTAAGTTAAATCCCTACCCCTTATGTGTTTCTAATAAATGTATTATATATATTTAATTTAAATCCCACACCTTAAGTTTTAAAGAATTGAATTGCAATATAACTAGTTTTGTAACACCCTTATACCCAATATACGTACACTACATACACCCAACATATGTAATATACGAATATAGGATGCAAGAATGTCACAACCCATTTTAACAAAACAAATCTTCACTTATAAAATCTGTTTAAACTTAAAACATTCAACTGATATCATATAAATAATAGATGAAATATTACTAGTTAAAACACATATATAACTTCATTACCAAAGATTTATCCAAAACATTTTTTTTATAGTTTGCGGAATATATACATCAAAATATAACCTAATATACGTGAAATCAATATGTACAAAAATATAAAATTTATACATGCTGGCAGTTTGTCTCTAATCTTGATGTCCAACAATCAACTCTGTACTCAAGATCTCAAGCCTAGACTCGACTAGCCCGAAGGCAAATCATAGTCACAATGAGGATTACCTCATATGTAACATCCCAACTAGGCTTCAAGGACTAAGCCCAACCCAGCTTCAAGGGTCTGCTACATCATGTAACACCCAACTAGGCTTCAAGGACCAAGTCTAACCTAGCTTCAAGGGACTGTTATGTTTTAGGCATGCCGCCCAACACAAAACTCTGAATATTGAATAACATACTAGGCACACAATTCTTTTATAATTGCATTATCAAATCCTTTCTCATTTTCTCATGATCAAACTAGGCACAATGCTTCAAATATCTCATTTATATCAATATAGCCATCACCAATGGCTTTACATATCATTTTTAATGTACACACAACAAATTGCATTACCCATACGTTTTGGGTCATTATCATATTTTGCACATAGTTCACATTATACAAATCATAGCATATTACTCATGCATCAACAATGTAGTAAGTAACTCAACACATCTTCCAACCAAATATGTTAAGTCCCAATGTCATGTAGCTATAAGCAATTATTCAAAATTTGTACTTACCTCTAAAAGCAACAAACACCACTTTCAACCTCCTCTTCCAAGATATCCCTTAACGCTTGGATTGGGGCAACTCAAGTCTCTTTAAAGCCTAAACCAAATGTAATTATAAATAATCACTAAGGATACACTTATAGGTATAAACAAAACCTCTCAACACAAGGATAAGATACATAAAGGAAAAATAAGGAAAAGAACTATCTAGGGTAAACTTTACACTTGACACGCTCAATAACACGGGCGTATCAATGACTGTGCCCTAAACCCACAACACAAAAGCTTTGACACGCTCAGTGACATGGGCGTGTCAATGACCGTGTCCCAATCTCTGTATTATAGCAAATAAGACATGTCTAGAGACATGGGTGTGTCCCTGCCAGTGCCAAAACTCCTACAACACAGTAGATATGACATGCTCAGTGACATGGGCATGTCACTGCACGTGTCAAAACTCCTACAACACAGTAGCTATAACATGCTCAGTGACATGGGTGTGTCACTGCACGTGTCAATACTACAACATCACAGAAGCTGTGACATGCTCAGTGACATGGGCGAGTCACTGCTCGTGTCACCAACACTGAAAATAGAATCATCAACATGCTCAAAGGCATGGCCGTGTCACCGGGTGTGTCAGGCCAAAAATCCTAATATCCACACATAATTGTCACATCCAAATCCATCTTTATACCACATAATCCTTGTGTGAACATCAAAACAACACAAATAAAAACAAAAATACACAACTACAACCAAGACTTCACAACTCAAAAGTTACACAACCCAAAACTCTTATTCTTTTCACAAAACTTAACCTTTTCTTCAATCCAACCCCAAATTTCATAGTTAATTAGACAAAAGAACTTTAAACATACCAATATCAACCTTTAACACATACTACACTAAACATCCAATTCACATAAATACAACTTCCAAAGAAAATCAAAGAAACAAGTTGGAAACTTACCAAATATGAAGAAAATCCTTAAAACTCCAACTTGAACACTTGAAATCCTTCAATTACTTGAGTTAGCAAGAAGCAAAATTCTCTTCTCTTCCTTTGATGAAGGTGGCCGGCTTCAATGGAGAAAGAAAAAGAAGAAGAAGATAATGATCACCAACTCCACTACCAACTAATCCCTTTTAACCACACAATTATTCCTCTTTCACTCTCCACTAAGTAAAATATTTTACTTAATTAATATATACTATGTCATCTTCCACTAACCATTTAATTAATACCTTAATAACAAAAATGACATTTGACCATATTAAAATGTTGACTTATATATATTATGTATATCTACATATATATATCATATACACATTTTTCTTTTTCACTTAATTATATATATACTTTTAAATAATTTATTTAATTTTCAAAATTTTGGGATATTACAAGTTTTATTTCTTTTTATCTTCTTTCTCAAATAATCTCTAAATTTTCTAAAAGGTTTTATGAAGGGCATGCCATTACCATATTTTGAAATTGAATGACATTAATTAAATAATATGAAGAGAGCAATTTCAATTACAAAAAAGCAACCACAGTTGCAACGTCCCTAATTTTTGAAAATTAAATAAAATAAATTAAAATTTAATTGGATAAATTAAATGAATGATTTAAATTGAAAATGGAAGGATTTTAAGTTAAAAAGTGGAATGTATATGTAAAATATACATGAAATATATATAATATATACAAGTCAACTCTTTTAAAAGAAAAGTCAAAGGTCCAATGATATTTTTGTAAATATACTTTGGAAATTAAAAATTATAAAAATAATTTTAAAATAGTTTATTTTTGTATGGAAGAGGAAAATTATTATTTTTATTAAATAAACAATTAATTAAATAATTAATTAAAAAATTATTAAAATAATATATATATGGATATTTTTAAAGTGGAAAGAAAGAGAAATTTAAAATCAATTTTCATCTTCTTCTTCTCCCTTTAAAGGTCGAACCTTTATGGTTGAAGAGCTCAAGGTTTTGCTTCTTCCAAGCTTCCAAAATTGAAGGGTTTTCAAGGTTTCAAGTGAAGATTTGGTGATTTCCACTTTAATAAGTAAGTTTCCAACTTGTTTCTTTGAATTTCCATGATTATATGAATATGTTGATTTTGGACTTTTGAAGCAGTATGATTTAATTGTTGGAATTAGTGTGTATGCAGTTATTTTACTTAGTTAATAATGATTTTAAGGTTGGATTGAAGAAATTGGTAAGTTACCTAACTCTCTCTAAAATTAATCACACGGCTTCTCAACATATTGTCTAGTACCTGTATCAACCTCTCTGACTGCCCATCAGTATTAGGATGAAAAGCAGTATTAAAAAATACAATTGAGTACTCAAGACATCTTGCAGACTCTTCCAAAACTTTGATGAAAACCATGGGCATCCTATATTTGATGCACACGAACTAGTTTGGATTTATTAAAGCATCTGTTAGAAGATTCTGGTTTTATTTGAAGTATCTATACTAGCTCGGGTTTATTTAAAGCACTCAAACAAGCTCAGGTTTACTTGAAGCACCCGAACCAACCTAAATTTGTTGAAGTACACAAGGTCATATGTAGACCCTTAATTTTGGCCATAAATTAATACTGTCTTAATTAAAGAATGCCAAAATAAATTTGATCTGATCTACAACTTTTAATAAGTCAGTTAGGTACAAACTAAGCTACAAAACCGTAAACCAAGTCTTTTTTTAGAAGGTCTGATCCAAAAAATTAAAAAAATGCAAAATTAGTTCAAGTTCAAAGGGCCCCATTGACATGAACCTTGGCTCATGTCGACCTGGAGGCCCCAGGTCAACATGAGCCAAAGGACATGTCGACCTGGATGGCCCAGGTCGACATGGCTTTGGTCCATATCAATCTGGTTGCCCCAGGTCGACATGGCTTTGGTCCATGTCGATCTGGTTGCCCCAGGTCGACACGATTTCAATTTTTTTGAAATTAGTTTCCGAATTGAATTAAATTTTGTTTTAACGATGGATTAATATTAGGGTTAGGGATTCTGAGTGAGGTTTGCCTATAAATAATAACGTTCAAAATTTAGAAAAGGGGCAATTAACATTAATAAGGGGGGGGGGGACAATTAACATTAACTAGGGTCGGCAATGAATATTAAGAGAGATTAAACCACAAAACAGAAGAGACAGCAACAAATAGAGAAGAACAACATCAGCTTTTTTTGGACAACGAAGGAAACCACAAACAAAAATATCAAGATAACTAAAGAAGAAGGCAAAGTCCATATTGTCTTCACCCAAAGACTAAAGCTCATGTAATTGGCCTAGTTACTTTCCGTAGGATTTTACCCTAAATGCTTCTTGTTTGAATATGGTTAATTTATCTTGGCTTAAATCATGGCTTATTTGGTTTGTTATTTTTCTAATATGACCTAATTACATTGCGAGCTCAAATAAATTTTTCTTTAAAGTTCAAAAGACTAAAGCTATTTTCAAAACTTTTCAAAATAGTCTTTGGATATAAAACATTTCCATAAACAAATTCTTTTCTCATGACTTAAATACAAAGACCAAAATCCATTTTTTTCTTTTTCCTTTTTACAATGGGCTTAGAAACAAAATTATTTTCATCCAACTTTTTTCTTACAAAGAGCTTGCAAATTATTTAGGTCAATTACGAAATACCAAAAATCAATTGTGAGCCTAGTTTATACTAAGAGTTATTAATCATGGGCTTGTTTTTGGCATGAATCATTAGTTACTTTTTCAAGTGAGAAATCTAAGATGAATGGTTCAAAATTTAAGATTAGGGGGACATCCAGGTCGACATGTCCTTTGGCTCATGTCGACCTGGGCATCCAGGTCAACATGGCTTTGGTCCATGTCGATCTGGTTGCCCTAGGTCGACATGGTTTCAATTGTTTTTTGAAATTAGTTTCCGAATTGAATTAAAATTTGTTTTAAGGTTTGCCTATAAATAATAATGTTTCAGAATTTAGAAAGAGGGGGAATTAACATTAACAAGGGTCGACAATTAACATTAAAAGAGATTAAGCAACAAACAAAGAAGGACAACAACAGTTATTTTGAGACCGAAAGAAATAACAAACAGAAATATCAAGACAACCAAAGAAGAAGGCAGAGTATATATTGTCTTCACATTGTTCATCCAGAAATAAATTTTTTTGGTGGAACCAACGATGGAGGTTTGATCTTTAATCATAAATTATTCATGCTCACAGTAGCTTCATTTTCTTTGATTAATAAGAACATGCAGTAACTTGATCTTTGAACATGCAGTAACTTGATCTTTGAACATGCAGTAAATTGATCTTTGTTTAAAATCTTTAATTGTTTACTTTAGTTATTACATTAATCAGTTAGTGTTCGTAACTCCACTTGCATGTTTTACAAAAAAAAACTTAAAACTACCTAGTAGCTTTCAAGGATTTAAATTAATTGTTAGAATCTATTTTTTTTACTAAAACTTCAAGAACCATAGGTTATTTTATTGAAACTCAAAACCTTAATTTATCTCTCTAAAATCCAAAATTATTTTTAAAGGACAGTAAGTTAAAATTCTAAACCTTTTTTAGTTTCAAAAACCCTAATTCCAAAACCCTAGTTTAAAAACCCTAATTCCAAAACCCTAATTACAAAACTATAGTTTCCAAAATCCTAGTTTCCAAAACCCTAAGTTCTAAAACCCTAAGTTCCAAAAACCCTAAATTCTTCAAAACCCTAAACTTATACTTTTTATTACTTTATTTAATTTTAGATTTGATTACATAGATTATTATATGTTTTTGATGGTTGATTTATTTAATTTCAATGCTTGATTTATTTAAATTATCATAGATGAATATTTTCTTTATTAATATGATTATCATTTGTTTATTTTAGTATTAAAATTGTAAGAGGTATATTTCCACTTTGTGGGTACCTCATTAGTTAAATTTTATGTAATTTAAATTTCTTTTATATTTTGGACCAATGTAAAGGACATGTTTCCACCTTTTGGTGGGTGTCCTATTTGTTTTAGACATAAACAATATAAGGACATATTTCCATCCTCGGATGGGTGTCCATTTATTTGCTTTGTTTGGACATTGCTTTGATTTTAATATAATGATGCTTTATTTTAATTGTTGCATTTAATACGGATAATATTATTATATTTAAGAATTTTATAATATTAAGACCTGCAAAGGATGTCAGTTCCAATGAACCTGGTGTTGTGGGGGGTGCTGGGCCATTTCTCACCTTCCCCACACGTACCTAACTTTTTGAACCCATTAGGGGGTTGAAGATTCCTTAAGAATCGAGTCATCCACCCATTTCTTTTTCCCGGCCTGTCCGGGTGGCAACTCCATTTTCTCCTGGCTTAGACCCGTGTTCTCTAAGGCCCCGAGTCTAAATAGTGCCAAAGTCGCAAGAACCATCCCACCAGGAGTGGGGGAAAAATCCCCACTCACAATGGCGACTCCACTGAGGATAATAGAAGTTGATTCCATTGGTCTTTATATTATTCTATTCTTTCTTATCATGATATTATCCATTGCATCATTTAGATTGCATCGTGTGCGTGAGTTAGGACGCCCGTGTTACCCGTGTTGTATTATGTAAGGGATACCATACTTTCGCTCAAGGTATAGAGATTGAGCATGGCATAACCACTCATAGCCTTGTACCATTTGGTATATACTTGCTATGGGAACCTAAGCCATTTAACCCAAAGAATAAAGCTCATGTAATTGGCCTAGTTACTTTCCTTAGGTTTTGCATCAAATGCTCGTTGTTTGACTATGGTTAATTTGTCTTCGCTTAACTCATGGCTTATTTGGTTTGTTCATTTTCTAATATGACCTAAGTACATTTGTAAGCTCAAAATAAAATTTTCTCCAAATTCAAAAGACCAAAGCAATTTTCAAATTTTTTCTTTGGATATAAAACTTTTCCATAAACAAATTCTTTTCTCATGACTCAAATACAAAGCCCAAAATTTATTTTTTCTAAAATCTTTTTACAATGGGCCTAGAAAAAAATTTATTTTCATCCAACCTTTTTCTTACAAAGAGATTGCAAATTATTTAGGTCAATTACGAAATACCAAAAATCAATTGTGAGCCTAGTTTATACTAAGAATAATTAATCATGGGCTTATTTTTGGCATGAATCATTAGTTACTTTTTCAAGTGAGAAATCTATTTATAATAAACCTCTTAATTTAGTTTTAATCCAATATAGAATAAAAGCTACTTTAGTTGGTTGAATGGATTAGAACTTAATTAATGGGAATTATCATAAACTGATTTCCATTTTGAAAATATAACTATTGGTTGAAACATCCGAGGGAAATATTCAAAAATAAGATACCCCATGTTGGTATTTTGTTAGCCATATACCTAGGAAAAGAGACTCGCCATTCGTGTGTGGAAGTTATAAGGTTGAAGGAACATCCTAGCTATCTTTCTTCATTTATTATTTGTTCATGCATACATACATGCATACATGCATCACATGACATATCATTAATCCTTTCTGGCTCATAGACCTGAAGTACGACAATTCAAGAGCATACAACGATATCACCTACAACATTGATTTTTGATTCAAGTGCTTCATTAGGAGGATGGATGCAAACCAGCTAAGGGATATAATCGATGAAGTTATCAAAGCTAGGATGGCCGAGCTACAAGATCAATTGGTTGAAATTATGAAGATCCAGTTGATTGAAATTCTGGTGATCATCAACAATGCTAAGGCATCATCCATGAAGAACATGTCAACTAATAGAGATTGAATGAAAAATAAGGGACCAATCCCTATTCTATGAGACTAGCCGAATCATGTGCTATCTAAGTGGGGCAATAAGGACGGCTATCACCCAGTGGAAAAAGTCATAGGGAAAGAGAGAAGAATCATTTTTCTGCAAAATGGAATTATCAGCCTAGCAATCAAAATACACAAAAAGAAGCTGATGTTAATGCCACCAGTCAAGGAGGAATGAGGCAGTTTTCAGAATTGGGGAAGCCACTATCTTTGGTTCTCAATAAGCTACAAAAGAAGGGATTGTTACAACTCTTGACTCCTCGACCTTTGCCAAATCCTTTACCCCCAAAATTTGATACTAAGGCTTTTTATCAATTTCATCCTACTCAAGGACATGAGACTAATAGATGCACTCGATTGAGGCATGAGATCCAAGATCTAATCGATAATGGTAAACTGCCTGAGCCTAATAAGCACAATACTAAGAATAATCCTCTACCTAAATTTGGAAGGGCGCCACCGCTTACAACCTTCATGAAGAGTTTTATCTTGTCATCTTGTTATGATATGGATAGAGAAGCTGCTAAAGATGATGTGCTACTAAACAAGCTTGGACTAACTGTGGATGATGAAGCAATGATCCTTAATGATGGAAAAAACCCTTGCCTCCAACTCAACAAACTTTCCTTAGCTTGAATATTACTCTATTTATTTTGCTTTCTTTAATATTTAATTGGAACAATCGTGTTTTTCAAATTTAAATTTGTTTGAATAAATTATTTTTGTCAAAATTTTTATTGGTGTTTGTTCATTTTGGTGCTTAACCAATGAGGAATCTAGTTTGATGATTCGTGTATTAATAGATTTATGCATCATGACTCGAATGACTTTACTAGGTGAGGGAATTACTCTATAGCATTGAGTTGTGTATGCTTACTTAGAGAGGGCTCCTACATAATTACCTTTGTCTAGGTCCTAGTCAGTCTTAGAACATGCTTTGACAAACTTTTGAGGTGAAATTGAACTCTGCTTATTTAAGGGAGAGATGATCTAGGCATTGTTTGACTAGCTAACAACTAGTATCCACCCAATTAAATATCAATTCCTAGTTGTCCCTTTGAGCCTTCATAAAATTTTAGCTTTCTTTTCATTGGCATATAACCCCAACAAGCTACCCTGAGCTATTGTGATACTTTTGACAAGTCTTATGATCACTAAGATGAAGAGGCAGGAAGATCAAAGAAAGAAATGAATAGTCAAGACCATGAAGATAGTTGAAGTTCTCAAAACCATAAGGGTAGTTAAAGTTCCCAAGACGATAAAGGTAGTTGAAGTTCAACTGAATCAGACCAAATATCATAAATAAAGTTAGGACTTAAGCAGATTAATACCACTCCACTCATCCATTATTGGAAATACAAGTTGGTACAAACAAGACAACTCTTTTAGAGCTAGAACAAAGAAAAAGATAAAGAAAAGAAAAGAAGAGAAAAAAAGAAAAGAAAAAAGGGACAAAAGAAAAAAAGGAAAAAAAAGAAAAAAAAGGAAAAAGAAAAGAAAAAAAAAGAAAGATGAAACCTAAGAAGGCGGTTCAGAAAGCCAACTGAGTTCTCTTTTACCTAACGCAGCAAAAGGCTTCCAATTGATTTATAAAGAAAGTTTGACTTAAATTTGTCTTACCCAACCAAAGATTCGATCAAAATTAGAGAAAAAGGAGAAAGACCATCCAGTTCTTGAAAGTTCTATGCTTGACAATCCTATAAGGAAGAAGGACAAAATGATAAAATGCTCAAAGAAAGGGAAGAGTAAGAAAAATAAAAAGAAAGAAAAGGGAGAAGAAGAAAAGAAGCGAATTTGGGTACCAAACTTTTTGCAAGGGCAAAGACTGTCCTAATCAAGATCCAGATTAATACCAAGAAGATAGAAGGAATTTGGAGTCTAGCAAGATTGCTCCCAGCTGCCTAAAGTTCAAACAAGAAATTTGTAGTGTGAGGGTTTACCCATAGTGTCACAACGGCTCCAACTTACAAATGGCCTTTATTTAACCCATGTCCTTTATAGACCCCACTTCAAGCCTATCAAAGACCTGTTGATCTCTCTTGGTAGGTAGAGTCTATTAGTAGAGATAGTTTGAATAAGCATGCATACGAGATAGACCATATTCAAACTCAATGAGACCTTTGACTAAGTAATGTGTATGTGCCTATCTGAAGTGCAACAGTTCTTGCTTAAATAGAAATGATTCCCAAGTTTAGTATGGTAACTGGGGCTATGATGTTATAGATATGTTAATTTGGAAATTTGAGTCCTGAGGTACTATTGCAGTGATTTGACAAAGCCACTGTATCTAATTAATAAAAAAAATTTCATCATTACTATTTTTGCTTAATTTTATTACAAGTTTTATTGCAAGTTTTATATTTTTGTCACTGCGAGGAAGTAAGCGGTCCATAATCAGACAAAGCTCTAAGAAAATCATAACCAATTGGAGGAGGGGACATATTATTCTTCCAATATCCGGTCAAAGAAGAAATATCCAAATCTCCAGGACATTGAAAATCGGTTCTATCATCGCCTAAAAAGGGAGGTGGTATATCATGGATAACAGTCCAGAATCCCCTTGATGAAGAGGCATTTGGTTCCCTCATACCCTGAAATCAAAAGTATCGGATGTCCCGTGCCTCTTGTTGATACATTTCCTCAAAATGGGCTGCATGTCGATGACTCGCAACTAATTCTTCCTGAAGCTTCCTGTTTTGCTCCTTAAGCATCCACTGTGAGCCATAAAAGGAAAGGGTAAATCTATACATTTTCATGCATACATGCAAGCATACATCATTATGGGATAAGAATGACTGACCAAGTAACTCAGATCAAAGCTTTGCGAATCAGATGGTACATCTAAATGAGAAGGGGCAAATGGAGAAAACTGTCACTGTATTGGAGTATCATACAGAGGGACAATCCCATAGTTAGAGGAACTAGCAGCCTATAATGATCATATAAATAATCAGAATAGATAAACGAAGAGACAATTGTAATGACAAAGTGATAGTTACCTGGAAAGCACTAGCCCCGAAATTGCCATTGGATTGAGAAGAAGGCTCCTCTTCATCTTCTTCCTCATCTTCATCCTCTTCCTCATATTCTTCATCTTCTCCTCGCTCCTCTTCTATTTCTTCTTCACCTCTAGACAGCCCACAGACACCAGCAGGTGACACTTCAAAACTTAGCAGATGATCATAGATAAATTGAGCATATGACACGTCATGTAAGAGTAGGAAGACATGAACATCGAAACCATCACGGGAACGACTCCAAAAGGGCTCCGGCATTGCTATAGTGCTCAGAACAAATGATGGAATATTAACTGGCACTCTGCGCCGGTTAGGTCCAAGGAACTAGTCATGTACTCTCTTGCCTAGAAACCACACACAAGAGATCAGGCCAGCAATAATTTGACAAGAGTTGTGCAAAGGCATTGCATCAGTCATGCATCTAATCCAGCCATTTTTCTCTTCGACTCTCCACCAGGTTGTATCCACTTGCAGAAAAGAAAACCGGTAATTTATCTTTTATCATAGTTTTGATATTGAAATTAACATTTTTCTTACTTGATTCCAAGTCAGACGACTCAAGTGGTAATGGTGAGAGTGCACATGGTGACTCCTGGACAGTTCCCTGTGACCCGACAACCAAACACCCAACCTTGGAAAATTAATTTGTGGCTGTGTAATGTTTAGAACCCTCACCAAGTTATGCTCCTATGCCCAGACCTATACATGAAAGAGAAAATCAAGCCTATGCATATGCATTGTATGGATCAATAATTTTAAAGGAAGTAGCACCTCAACAATGGCTGCGAAACCAATAAAGGATCTTTTCTTCCTAACTTAATTATATATATGTGTGGATGAGAAATAACCAAGAAAATAAAAAGAAAAAGTCTTATTCTTCTTCTTCCTTCACCCTTAAATGTAATTCTTAGAGAGAAATGAGGTTTTGCTTCATCAAGTATTTAAAATTTTACAACAAACTCAAATATTTTGAAGTGGTTTTGAAGATTAGGTAAATATTCATGATGGAGCAAGGAGAAATTATAAAATCAAAGAGACGAAGGGCAATTAGTGAAATAAAACTTGGGTGGGAAGTTGGCATTGGATTTTGGTATTTCCAAGGTTAGTACATACTCTGATAGCTTATAATTGCACATACTTTGATGTTGGCATTGGATTTTGGTATTTCCAAGGTTAGTACATACTCTGATAGCTTATAATTGCACATACTTTGATTTCTGGTAAGTTGGCATTGGATTTGGTATTTCCAAGGTTAGTACATACTTTGATGTTGGGGATTATATGATGACAAGCCCGAGCAGAGCTGGGCCATGACCTGAGTAGAGCTAGGTCATGAGATTGAGGACTCGAGCAAAGCTGGGTTGAGAAATTAAAATGATCTTGCCTATGGGCTAGACATTAGGTGCCACAATGGACCAAATCAATTATTTTTGAACTTGATTATTGTGTAGGGAGTAGTTGGGCTCAACATGTGATGTGATGTCATGTTTTGTACATTTTTGGTAATATTGTAATGAAATGATAGGCTATATTAAATGAGTTTAGTTGAATATGTGTTGTGCTGGTAATGTGAAAACGAAATGTTGAGTTGATGAATATATGTATGTGTGGTTGTGATATATATGTGTACGAATTTTGTGATGATGATATTGTAAGACTCATATATATATATATATATATATATATGTTTGAAGAATTAGAGGAAGGATGATGATTAATTTTTGATGAATAATTATGGGTATATGAATTATAAGGCAAAGGAAATGCAAAAATAATAGTGCATGTATTGATAGTATGATGATAAAATATGAGTAAAAAAAATTATACATATGCAATTATTTAAACTGATATATGGTTTTAGTATATACTGCTAAGCCCTTGAGCTTAGTACGGTAGTGTGTATCACACAGGTGTTAGAAGTGTAGATCGGAGAGGTCCAAACTGTGATTAAGATTTAGAGATTTTGTGTGCCATGAGACCAGCTCTGAAGGTGTTACATAGACTGAGCCTTAGCTACCAGGGACAAGCTGAAACTAATCGATCTGAACTTGAGGCCAAAATCATTAGAATGTCTAGAGAATTTTACAGCTAGTGGTACTTCAAAAACTTCAACATATTGAGCAAAGACTGATCAATTCAAAAATAGTTTGACCATACTGAGCCCAAGCCGAAAGATCCAAAACATCCAGTAGAGCTTACAGTCTATGGTACTCCAAAAATTTTAGCATACTACACATGGACTGACTGAACTATGTTATAGCCCACCCACACCGAGGTTGAGCTAAATCCTCAAAACTTCCAGTAGAGATTACGATCAATGGCACTACAAGAATTTCAACATACCTCAAGTATACCAACCAGACCATTGTCATACTGACCGGGCTATGAAGAAAGCTTTTAAAGATTATAGCAGTTACTTATCTACTCAATTAGTGGATGCCACATGTACTAGTCATTGAATAACTTTTGTTAGAAGTTCAAACAATATGACCATACCAGAGCTCATCCGACAGGCCTAAGTTCGAGCCGACTAGACTACTTGGAGTCTACCTATGATCCTGCTTGGCGCATTAATGATAGTGGGAGATAAAATCCAAACATGTAGGCACCCCTTTCAAACGGTTAGTTTAAGTCTTGAAGGCTATAAATACCTCAAGAAATTTCTTTTTTGCAAGGGATAACAATTGTAATAACCAAGATAAACATCTTTTATTTCCTTGCATTAAAATTTACATTTGTATTCATTGAGTGTTTGGTGTGAGCATTAAACACCATTGCAAGTTGAGTTTAGCTTAGAAACACTTATGTTTTGGAGTGAGCCTTGGGAAAACTCTTGTAGGGTTGTGAGGATAATACTCAAACCTTGTAAAAGTTTGGTGTGAGCTTGTAAAAATACCAAGTCAGAGTTAAGCTTGTAAAAACTCAAAATTAGTGGAACCTTAACAAGTTGTTAAGGAAGTGGATGTAGGATTAAAGTAATCCGAACCACTATAAACTCTTTGTGTTCATTTCTCTCTACTCTACTCGTTCTTCATCTCCATCTTATTTTTCTAGTTGATTCAAATTTCAATTTGATATCAACTTTTTAACCAATTGACTCCCCTTTTGGTTGCCATCATGGGAC
Organism: Garcia nutans; assembly: GCA_947685225.1. Taxonomy (NCBI): domain Eukaryota; kingdom Viridiplantae; phylum Streptophyta; class Magnoliopsida; order Malpighiales; family Euphorbiaceae; genus Garcia; species Garcia nutans. Next base: position 17,337,795 of record CANTUV010000032.1, read on the forward strand.
AACAATCTTTTTATATGCATATTACTTTTATACTAGTCAACCCCTTTCATCTTCCTCACATATCGAGGTTGTTCACAAAACTTGCTACTTGTTAATTCTAAATTGACATCCAAATAAAGCATACAACCATTTAAACAACAATGTATCTTCTCAACAGGCAACCCTAAACCTTTAACAATTTTTTTTGTGTCATAAAGTCCTTCAGTCATTGCATTGCTTGCTGGAAAACATTCCTTGATAAACTGACATATTTCATTATAAGCATGCTTAAGAATGTGAAATTCAGACTTGAAGTATAACATTCAAGCCATAGTTGATAGTTGTGTGTGATTTTTACAACCTGGCCATAACTCTCGATTTACTGCGTGAAGCAAATCATACAAGCGTTATGCTACAACATTAGGCGATTCCTCTGTGGGATTGAAGTCTGGACCAGCTGTATCATAAACCATTTGCTAGTAATCATTAGAAGATGTTGCTTCATCCATCACAATATTTTGACTATCAAATTTGATACCAACTTCCTCTTCCTGGTTATTCCATGTAGAGTAGACTTGTCCATATAAAATCCATTCATAATAGTTTGTTATGAATCCATACTTCTGAAGATGATAACGGACAATATTAACTTCATAAAACCTTTGATTTTGGCATTTGTGCAAATTGCATGGACACTTTATTTTATCACCATCCATACATTCCGGATGTGCACATGTAAAGGCAATAAAATTTTCAACCCCAGCCAAATATTTGTCATCTAAGAGGCCATCTTTTAGATGACAATACATCCACATGCAATCAAACCTCATGTTAATGCTTCAGAAAAGATGTTGCATTAAAAATTTAAAAATTTAAGTGTTTAATAATTCAATTTAAATTTCCTATCCACCTTATATCTTCATACCTATAATTTAAGGGTGATGACCTATCCCATTCAAAAAATGCATTGAATATACAACCGTCCAATGATAGTGGATATTCATGGAGTTGTAGAAATTGAGGCAGCATCTGGCCACAGTTCTCCAAATGGACAATTGGTAGTCTAATAATTTCTCACATATTCAAATATGCATTCAGAGAATAATGACAGATGCTGCCAACTCTACAAATATATTAATTACCTAACTGTCTTTGTTGGTTTTTATATCTTTATTACCATTCTTGATTTAATAATTCAATAACTATGTATTTGTCTTATAAATGTATTATACATATTTAAGTTAAATCCCTACCCCTTATGTGTTTCAAATAAATGTATTATATATATTTAAGTTAAATCCCACTTATAGGCCTTGTGAATATTTCCCCCCACTTTAATATCGCAACCATCATGCTGTCCAAATACAAGTATTTCAGGTCCAAAACCCAAGTCTTTTTTTAGTCTCGAACTCGAACTAAGCTCAGAACCCAAACCGTCTCGGGTCCAGAATCCAAGTTTTTTTTTAGTTAAAAACTCAAACCGGGTCCAGAACCCAAACTATCTCGGGTCCAGAACCTAAGTCTTTTTCGAGTCCAGAACTTGAACCTGGTCTAGAACCTATACTATCTCGGGTCCAGAACCCAAACCATCTCGGGTCCAGAATCCAAGTCTTTTTCGAATTTAAAACTCGAATCGGGTCCAGAACCCAAACCATCTCAGGTCCAGAACCCAAGTTATTTCCGAGCCTAGAACTCTAACCGAGTCTAAAACCCAAATGATCTCGGGTCCAAAACCCAAGTCTTTTCGAGTCTAGAACTCGAACCGAGTCGAGAACCCAAACCATCTCGAGTCTAGACCCCAAGTCTTTTTCGAGTTTAGAACTCAAACTGGGTCCAGAACCCAACCATCTCGGGTTCATAACACAAATCTTTTTCGAGTCCAAAACTCTAACTGGGTCCAGAACTCAAACCATCCAGGGTCCAGAACCAAAGTCTTTTTCGAGTCTAGAACTCAAATCAGGTCTAGAACCCAAACCATCTCTAGTCTAGAACCCAAGTCTTTTTCGAATCCAGAACTCGAACTGGGTCCAGAACCCAAATCATCTCGGGTGCAGAACCCAAGTCTTTTCCGAGTCTAGAACTCAAACCGGGTCCAGAACCCAAACTATCTTGGGTCTAGAACCTAAGTTTTTTCCAAGTCTAGAACTCAAACCGGGTCCAGAACCCAAACCATCTTGGGTCCAGATCACAAATATTTTTTGAGCCCATAACTCGAACCTGGTCCAGAACCCAAACCATCCTGGGTCCAGAACCCAAGTCTTTTTCGACTCCAGAACTCAAACCGGGTCCAGAACCCAAATCATCTTGGGTCCAGAACCCAAGTCTTTTCTAAGTCCAAAACTCGAACCGGGTCTAGAACCCAAAATCAAAACCATCTCAAGAAAATTAAGTCTATTTTTGCCAAAATTAAAAGTCTTGTTGCTTTTCACTCTCTGAATCAATTCAAGATCGTTCAAGCAGGGGGCAAACTGTAGACCCTAAATTTTGGCCCTAAATTAATACAGTCTTAATTAAAGAATGTCAAAATAAATTTGATCTGATCTACAACTTTTAATAAGTCGGTCAGGCACAAACTCAGCTACAAAACCCTAAACCAAGTCCTTTTTTTAGGTCCGGTCCAAAAAATTAAAAAATGCAAAATTAGTTCAAGTTCAAACGGCCCAAACGACATGAACCTTGGCCCAGGTCGACCTGGAGGCCCCAGGTCGACATGGTTTCAATTATTTTTTAAATTAGTTTCCTAATTGAATTAAAATTTATTTTAAGGATGAATTAATATTAGGGTTAGAGATTCTGAGTGAGGTTTGCCTATAAATAATAACGTTTTAGAATTTAGAAAAGGGGCAATTAACATTAACAAGGGGGGCAATTAACATTCATGAGGGTCGGCAATGAATATTAAGAGAGATTAAACCACAAAGCAGAAAAGACGGCAACAAACTGAAATGAACAGCAGCAGCATTTTTTGGAGAATGAAGGAAACCACAAACAAAAATATCAAGATAACCAAAGAAGAAGGCAGAGTCCATAGTATCTTCATATTGTTCATCCAGAAATCAATTTTTTTGGTGGAACCAACGACGGAGGTTTGATCTTTAATCATAAATTATTCATGCTCACAGTAGCTTCATTTTCTTTGATTAATAAGAATATGCAGTAACTTTATCTTTGAACATGCAGTAACCTGATCTTTGAACATGCAATAAATTGATCTTTGTTTAAAAACTTTAATTGTTTGCTTTAGTTAATGCATTAATCAGTTGGTGTTCGTAACTCCACTTACATGTTTTACAAAAAAATCTTAAAACTACCCAGTAGCTTTCGAGGATTTAAATTAATTGTTAGAATCTATTTTTTAACTAAAACTTCAAGATCATAGGTTATTTTATTGAAACTCAAAACCTTAATTTATCTCTCCAAAATCCAAAATTATTTTTTAAAGGACAGTAAGTTAAAATCCTAAACCTTTTTTAGTTTCAAAAACCCTAATTCCAAACCCTAATTCTAAAACCCTAGTTTCAAAAACCCTAATTCCAAAACCCTAATTACAAAACTCTAGTTTCCAAAACCCTAAACTTATACTTTTTATTACTTTATTTAATTTTAGATTTGATTACGGAGATTATTATATGTTTTTGATGGTTGATTTATTTAATTTCAATGCTTGATTTATTTAATTTATCATGTATGGATATTTTCTTTATTAATATGATTATCATTTATTTGTTTTAGCATTAAAATTGTAAGAGGTATGATTCCACTTTGTGGGTACCTGATTAGTTAAATTTTATGTAATTTAAATTGCTTTTATTTTTTGGACCAATATAAAGGACATGTTTCCACCTTTCGGTGGGTGTCCTATTTAGTTTTAGACATAAACGATGTAAGGACATATTTCCATCCTCGGATGGGTGTCCATTTATTTGCTTTGTTTGGACATTACTTTGATTTTAATATAATGATGCTTTATTTTAATTGTCGCATTTAATATGGATAATATTGTTATATTTAAGAATTTTATAATATTAAGACCTACAAAGGAGGCCAATTCCAATGAACCGGGCGTTGTGGGGTTGTTGGGCCATTTCTCTCCTTCCCCACACATACCTAACTTTTCGAACCCATTAGGGGGTTGGGGATTCCTTAGGAATTGAGTCATCCACCCCTTTCTTTTTCTCGGCCAGTCCGGGTGGTGACTCTATTTTCTTCGGGCTTAGACCCGTGTTCTCTAAGGCCCCGATCCTAAATAGTGCCGAAGTCGCAAGAACCATTCCACCGGGAGTGGGGGCAAAAATTTCCGCTCACACCATCATTAATCTATCAAGGCAGATTGCTTTTCACTCTCTGAATAAACTCAAGGTTGTTCAAACAGGGGGTAATACTGTAGACTTTTAATTTTGCCGTGGAATGAATTCAATTCTAATTAAAAGGCTCAAATCAAATCTGGTTGCAATTAAAAGGCCACATTAAATCTAGATCCAATTAAAAAGCCCAAATCAAAATCCAGTCCCAATTAAAAAATCCAAACTGAGTCTGGTCCCATTTAAAAAGCTAAAACCACTTAACAAGCCCAAAACTCATGACGAATTGGCCAATCACATGGCCAATTTACCATTGGCAAATTAGTCATGGATCATGGCCAATTTGACATAAGCCTTAAGGCTAACCCTAATTTAGTGATCCTAACTCTATAAAAACTCAATTAAATCGAATGAACAAGTGGCTTTCCCAATTTAATTGGGATTGTTTAACTAAAGGATGGCCGAATGTTGCCTTAAGATAGTCTATAAAAGCAAATTAACTAGAACAATGAAACGAGCCACAATAAGTAAGTAAAGAGCCACAATTTGCAATTAAAATGGGAACCTAGAAATAAAAGAAAGGATAGATAAAGAGTAATAGTAATCAAGAGACAATAGCTAATTTGTGAGTATAGCAAACAATCTCCTTATTGTTGAAAATCAGCCAAGAACCTTAGTTGATCTAGACTTTCCAAAGCAATTGTACAATTAAAATAGCTGAGCTTAGTTCAACAAAATCATCTTGGTGGAGCTTTCCATACCCTCTGTTCGTGCCTTCCCCCTGGAAGTCATTCACTCCTCACTTCCGGACTCTCTATTCTCTCTGTATCAACACCCGCCAACCTACGCTCGTGCTACTACATGAGCATCACTCTATTCCCTTAGGTATTAAGAGACCCATTATTTAGCAATTTAGCATTAGCTTAGCATTGCTATTCATTGGTTTCAAGTTCCTAGGGTATAGAACCGGCATTAGAATATACCTTTAACATCAATTCTCACTGAACATTGGTTACTGAGTGCTCCTCGGGGAGGAGCATGAGGGAATAGGGGCAAAGCAAGTCAGGAAAAGAGGAATAAGTGAGCAATTTCTGAGGGAAGCCATGAACGAGAGCTCTATGATAGATAAAAGCACTACTTGGTAGTACGGGTTGATAACCTCTTCGATGTTAGATCCATTCGCGTAGGTCATTCTCTACTTGTTGTATTTCCTATCTAATACCTAAAAACATAGGTATGGTTTTACTAACTAATTCTATTTAAGATCCATTGTTTAATATTTTATAATTTATTATCTTTTTTAAATTATTGGTTTGATTTTGAAATCCCATCTTGTAAACCCTAAATTGCAATTTTTAACCATAGTTTTAGGATCAAACCCTAAATTTTCATGATTAAACTCTAATTTGTATGATAAAGCCCTAAATTGTGTGATAAAATCCTAATTTCACATTAAAACCTTAATTGCGTGCCCAAACCCTATTATGTAAAACCCTAATTGTAATTTCACATAAAGCTATCTGCGTTGCTCCTTATGTTTTATTAACAGATTAATATTAAGATATGTTTGTGGATTGTAATTTTTATTATTTGGATTTTAAAGATGTAAAAGGCGTATTCCCACTTGTGGGTGCCTTATTTGTTTAATTTATTTAATTTGTGTGATTTAATTTATTTAAGGACTTTGGGACAATTGTAAGGGACATGCTTCCACCTTTTAGTGGTTGTCTAATTTATTTGTGTTTATGGATCTCAGACATTTATAAGGGATGTTTCCATTTTATATGGGTGCTCATTTTATTTGATTTATTTGATTTATAATATGATATTGTTTATTTCAATAATTGCTTGTAATATGAGCAGTATCATAATAATTTAAAATTTTAATAATATTTAGACACGAAAAGTAATCCAGTGCCAATGAACTGGGCGTTCTAGGGGTGCTGGGTCACTTATCACCTTCCCCATGAATACCTAACTTTTCAAACCTAGTAGAGATTCAAAATTTATTAGGAATCGAGTCATCCACCCCTTTCTATCTTCTTGGCCTATCCGGGTGGCGAATCCTATTCTTCGGGTTTAGGTCTATGTTCTATAAGGCCCAGAGTCTAAAAGTACCAAAGTTACAAGAACCATTCCACTAAGAGTTGGGGGGGGGGGGGTGAAAATCCCTGCTCATAATAGCATAAAGAGATTGTTGTGCTTCTTCCAAAATTTTCTCTTTTAGCTCTGCATAACACACAATCGGTCTTGATACCACAAACTGCCATCATTTCTAACCAAGAAATCTCTACTTTCTTAATCTTATGAAATTTTAGATCTCCCTTCTGTGCCACTTTAATTTGATCAAGCAATACTGGACTAACTTGCAACTTTAGAGTCATAATAGCATCATCATCACAAATCTCCAAGCAAGTATGCAAAGCTCTCAACTCTATCAACAACAACAGAGAGTAAGTAGTCAATCCTATGACTTATGACTCAGAGCACCAGTAACAAAATTTTCCTTGCCTATATGATAATCAATAAAGCAATCATTCTTTAATATACTTTAACCATAATCTATATCTAAGATTTAGATCCTTCTAAACACCCAGTTGCTTCAAACTCTTATGATATGTGTAGATGCAACATTTATCTTTATACAACTAGTGTCACAAGATCTTCAAAGAAAACACTATAGCTGCCAACTCTAAATCATACATCAAATAGTTCAACTCATGATGTTTCAATTATATAGAAGCATAGGTAATAACTTTGCCCTCCTGAATGAAAACACACCCTAACCCATTGTGTGAAGAATCACTCTAAATCACATATGGTTTACCTTCTATAGGTAAGGTAAGAACATGAGCTTGAGTCAAGATCTCTTTCAACTGATCAAAACTTGATTGACACTGATCCATCCACACAAACTTCACATCTTTATAAAGTAACCTGGCAAGTGGTACAGCTATTATGGAAAACCCTTTAACAAATCGGTGATAATAACCAGCCAAACCCAAAAAACTCATGACTTTTGGCACATTCTTTGGTGGATTCCAATTCAAAATTGCTTCAATCTTGCTTGGATATGTAACACCCATATTTTTATTAAGCACGTTAAATAATTAATGTGGAAGGATTAATTAATGCATTGGAAGAAGAATGTTAATAGTCTATACTTAATGTATATGCAAGATATACATAAAGTGTACATTTCACTAAAAAATAAAAAAGTCAAAAAATAAAAACCAAAATGTTAAAAGTAAAAATGTTAAATATATAAATATTATAAAAAAAATTTAAAATTAAAATAATTATAGATAGGAAGACTTAAAATATCTAAATATGTAATTAATTAATTAATTAACACATATATATATGGTTGGAAAGAAAAAACTAAAAAGAGGTAATGTTCTTCTCCTTCTTCAAGTTGAGCCGTCCACTATAAGAGAGGGAAAGGGAACTTTTGTTTCATCATGTACACCAAATTTCATAAATATTTCAAAGCATTTAAGGTAGATTTGAAGAATCCTCAAGCATTAGGTAAGAATTATTTTGTTTTAAGAAGTTTTCCTTTAAATTTATGAATATGTGAATTTTGAGATTTTGATGGAGGAACTTATAATTTTTGTAATGGGTTGTTTTGAAGTAATTTTAATGTGGATAATATGATTTTATGGTTGGATGGTGTAAATGGATTGGTTTTGGTGAAGTTTGAGAAGGGTTGTAGAGAAATTTAGGGTTTTAATGGAAGTTTGGTTAAGGTTTGAGTAATTAGTGATTAGTTTGTATAAAATTTGTATGTGAATGATTCTAATTTAGTAATTTAACTTGTTGTTTGATTTATAAGTGATTTAGCCAAAGTGGCCCAAGCGGAGTTAATTTTGGAACTTTTAAAGGTTAGTACATACTTGCATAACTTGTACTTTAATTATATTTGGTTTTGCATAATACATTGTTATTTTAAAAATGCATTATATCATTTTGAATTGTGCTTGTTTATATAATATATGCATTATTACTAAAAATGTATATAATATATGCATTATTACTAAAATAAAAAGTTCTTGGTGCATTGTGTTTGAGATTTTAAACCAGTGTTTAATGGTAATTCTTAATATTACGTATAAAGTGTTCGAAATATGAAAATTGCATGGAAAATGTGAAAATGGGTCATATTGTAAATATGACTAAGAATTTTATTAAATGTGATGAAAAATATGGAAAATGACTATGGAATCTGGAAATTGTGGAAAATGGGTAAAATTTAATAAATGTGTGATGTATGTTTGCGTTATACAATAGCTTGTTCTAGAAAATTATGTTTGGCATTGTCGAGCTTGCATTGCAACAATATACCATGATGTTTTATCATGCATTTGGGCAAGATACACTAATATCAAATACTATGATGTTGAGAGCAGGTGGCCTTTGGCATTATTATATGACACTTAACCATCGATATCGAGAGGAGAAGACTTTCGGGCAATATATGTGCATGACACTTAGATCCCCGATGTTGGACCTTTGGGTCGCGATAGGCCAAATCAATTATTCTAGAACTAGAATATTGTGTAAAGACTTGTTGGGCCCAATGTGTATAATTGTGATGTGTTGATGAATTTTATGAATTAAAGAATGAAGAGAAAATTAATACATTGCAATGGTGGCATAAAGCATTATATGACATGAAAAGCATATTTTGGTTTTTTAACAATTAGTATGATATGTTATCAAAGTATGTACCACTAAGTTTTTGAATTAGCTCGGTTTAATTTTATCGTGTAAGTAATAGGGTTACCAAAAGAGGGATCCCAGATCGACCTGACTAGGTCTAGTTTTGGAGTTATTCTGAAAGTTGGAGATTTTGCCATAATACTAGTCTCTTGGTACTAGAATACATATCATGTAAATAAACATTTTGTTCAAATTTAGTATATTTACGTACATTACATCGTTTTATATATTTATTTACATAGTTTTGGTTTTGTAAAGCAATATAAATGTGAACTAAGTACATCTTATATGTATCTTGATGATTTTGGAGGAAATGATGAATTTGTGAAATATTTGATGTTGATGGGATAAATGGTGGATTTTGATAATGTAATTTCTTTTTGTAGACTGTGTTTTATTGATTTTGGATTTATCCAAATTACAAATAAAAATTTGATGAATTTTTTCAAAGATTTTCTTTTATACATACTATTTTGATATTTAACTATATGTATTCATGTATTTACCTATTAGATTTATCTTTTAAAAATTAATTTATTTTTTATAACAAATATGAGAATTTTTTTTTTCAGTTAATTGCTATGGTATTCTTGTATTCTATGTATATATTTTACATATCAGGGGTGTATGTATTATACATATATAGTGTATAAGGGTATTATAGGATCAACCCTGATACCATCTGCTGATACCAACTGTCCAAGAAAAGCAACTTTATCCAGCCAAAATTCATACTTGAACAATTTAGCATATAACTGTTTCTCCCTTAAAGTTTGTAATGCAATCCATAGGTACCTATTATGATGATCCCAATTAAGTGAGAAAATGAGAATATTATCAATAAACACTACCACAAACTGATGCAAGTATGGCCTAAAAATCTGGTTTATCAAATTCATAAAAGTTGTTGGTGCATTTGTCAACCCAAATGGCATCACTAAGAACTCATAGTGAGCATACCTCATGCAAAAAGCTGTCATAGGTACATTTGCTTATGTAACCCTCAACCGGTAGTACCATGATCTCAAGTTAATCTTAAAAAAAAATAGTTGCCCCCTTTAATTGATCAAAGAGTCATCAACATGAGGTAAGGGATACTTATTTTTTATGGCCAATTTATTCAACTAGCGATAATCAATGCATAATCGCAAAGTACTATCCTTCTTTTTAACAAATAGAATAGGTGCTTCCTAAGGTTACACGCTATAGTGAATAAACCAGCAACTCCTGCAACTGAACCTTCAATGCTTTCAATTCTACAAGTACAATTCAATAAGGAGTAATAGAAACAGGTGCAGTGCCTAGTATCACATTAATACCAAACTCTATTTCTTACGAAAGGAGCCCCGTCAACTCATCTGGAAACACATTAGAAAACTCTAAAACTGTAGGAATGCTATCATGATAAGGTCCCCCGGCTTTTTCCACCACATGAGTCAAGTAACCTTTACACCTCTTCCAAATCATCCTTCTAGCTGAAATAGTTGAGATAAAATTAGATAAAAAGTGTCTTTGCTCACTTGAAACCTCAACATCCTTTCCATCTCGTGTTTTTAGAATAACATTTTTTTTTACAATCTATAATAGCCAGATGTCTTGATAATCAATCCATCTCTAGAATGAGATCATAATATCAAAATGGCATCTTAATTAAATCACCTAAGAACTCAACATCATGCACCGAGACAGTACAATCTCAGTATACCCTGTTGACAATTACATTGTGCCCCAAATGATTATTGACTAACACATCAAACTCTAAAGACTCATAATGCATATCACTAACAGGCATAACATATGCACTAATATAAGAATGAGTTGATCTATGGTCAATCAATGTATGAATAATAATACTAAGTAAAGAGAATTTACCAATAACCACATTTATAGCAATCTGCTTCCTCTGTATTATATAAACCTTGTATGAAGTTTTGGCCTCCTCTTATCTGCCCACTCATACAGACTCCTCTCTCTGGCTAGGCCCTACTCGGCTACCTCTGCCACCTCTGCTTTCTCTAGGTTTGAACATAGCAGTCTCTGTCTGTCTAGCCACTAGTGATTCTAAACAATCTCTCATAGAGTGATCTTTGGATCAACAAATGAAACAAAACCTGAACTAGCCTTCTAGCAAATACCCTTATGTGTCCTACCATACTAGGTTCAAATAGGTGGAATAAATCACAAAAAAAGGGTGTAGGGGCACTAGCAATGGATGATGTAGGCCTCTGCCTTGGCTAAAATGATCTATTAGACTAACCTTGACTCTTGCTAAATTTTTATGGAGGATTTCCTCGCCCTCTCTTGTGAGATGATGATTGCACTTCAAACTGAGATCTTACACTCTTATGTTATTGCAGAACTGCAATAACTACAACCTCTTGAGCCTTCTCCACTATTTTGTCACTAATACTAGTCTAGAGAAAACTTTATACTGAATTGCTGCTACCTGACATCTGATAGCATGCTTCAACCCTTCTTCAAATCTCCTACATCTATCCCTCTCATCAGAAATAATCCAAATAATATATTTACTTAACTGTAGGAACTCTTTTTCATACTTTATCACATATCTTGCTCCCTACTTGAGATTAAAAACTCCCACTTCTTTTAATCCTTATAATCTTGAGGCATATATTTCTCTTCAAACCTTGCTAGGAAATCATCATAGGTCAGCCGTGGTGGTCTATCCAAATCATGTGAAACAATCTTCTACAATCATAAGCATCATCATGCAATAAAGAAAATGCATAGTCAAACTTCTCTTCTGAAGTAGCCTCTAGCTATATAAAAACCAGCTCCACTCCATCCAACCACTGCTCTACTTCAGTTGGATTAGTTGTGCCTATAAAATTTGTGGCTCCATACTTCCTAAGCTTATCATATTTTCTACCCTATTGAGGTGATGGAACACGATGGAAGTAATTTGCCATCTGTTGCATCCACATTAGAGGGGAATCATGTGCCACTGGCCTAGTAGCTAATAAAGCCTTAATATCCTCCTCAGTCACTTTCAAACTAGCCCTTGCCCCTCTTTCCTCTAGAGCATTACTCTTTGCAATCTCTTTCACCGCCCATGTGTTTTAGAAGCTATCATAACCTATATCTATTATAATATCTAAATATTGCCACATTAAAGATGAATATAGATACTAATGCATATGCATATTTCACAATTCAAATCACATTTTAAATAATTTTTTTAAACCCACCGAGGTTGAGAATCTCAAACGTAGGCTCTGATACCAAAGTAAGTGTAACATCCTTATACCACATATATATGTAAATTACATATATAAAATGCTAGAGTGCTATAGTAGTTAACTGTAGAATCACCCATTTAGATACAAAAATAAAAGTTTAAATAAAAGATTATAAATATATATTTAGTAAACAAAAAATATCTTTTATTAATTATATAAAAAAATTTGAAAAAATTTTACTAGAGCTCTGTTTGTAATTTCAATAGAATCCCAAGTTATAAAATACTAAACCTATATTAAAAATACACTCCCAAAATCATAATTTCTCAAAATTCACAATTTCTCCAATTCATATGCAAATATTTAACACATTCAAATAATATGCACTTTAAGTATTTATAAAACATTAAAAATTATTGTTTACTAAAAGATATTTAGAAAACATTTATGATGTCATATTCAAAAAACAAAAACATTAGAAGTAAGAACATACATGCAATGCAGTGTAGCATGACAAGACAAGTCCCCAAGCAAATGAATCTAACTTCAATAATAGCCTCAATCTTATACTCATTCTGATATGTCACGGCTTCCTATATCTATCATATCACTTGCGTGAAATAATTTTAATCTGGCTAAGCTAAAAACTTAGTAGTACATACTTTGATAACATAAAATATTTAAAATAAATATTCTTGTTTTTGTATAAAATGCATTCATCTTTAAATGAAAATGCAATGCATAAATAACAAATTTATAATATAATATCATATAAACATATCACATTAGTACACATTGAGCCCAAAAATCCCTACACAATATTCAAGGAAAGATTGATTTGTCCTATCATGACCTAAAGGTCTAACACCAAAGACCGAGTGTCATGTGATACTAGAATATCACTCTCACCTGAAGGTCTTCTCCTCTGTACTAAAGTGTCCAACACCAGTGTATCTCACTTGAAGGTATAATAATAGAAGTGATAACAATGTATCTCTCCTAATGGCATATATAAATCTTCCTGGCGTATAGTTGCAAGACCAAATCGATAGTGCCAAACTCAATACCCTGGAATAAGTAATTGTGTAAGGCAACTAATCACACAACATCACATCCCATTTTCACATTCTTATCTCATATCATCATTTTTCCACATTTTTCACATATTTGTCACATTACTTAATCATTTTCATATTGGATATGATATTCGATAACAATATTGTTCCTCATTCAAAATATCTCAAATCACCACATCATAATGGTTTAAAGTTCAAAGCAATATTCAAATCACATTTTTAAAGAAATGAATAGGAATTATAAATAATTATTTAAAAGTAAAACAACAACCATTTTGAAAAAAAAATGCAAGTGTGTTTATGCCAAACATGAACATTAAAAATATATGTTGTTAAAGTATGTACAAGCCTTATTTTGCTCCCAATTTAAACCAAAAGTACTTTATTGGCCTCAATTTCAAAAAGCCCTAAGCATTTGCTTCAATTAAGTTTATCCACTCCTAAACCAAACAAAGGTTCAATCCTTCAATTAAAATCATACTCATACTCAATTTACTCAAAATAACAACTAATTATTCTAAACTTAACCAAAATCTAACAAAACCCTAAAATCCTTACTTCTATATTTCAAACTTCACCAATCAAGCTTACTTCCATCAACTAAGCATTGAATCAACATATTTCATCATATTAGCTTCATAGCTACATACATTTACAATTTAAACCAATTCTATCACTAACTCAAATTATCACATAATCTAAAAATTATATAAACTAAGCTTAAAGTGAAGAAAACTCACTTGGAACCTTGGTATTCTTTAAAACCTACTTGATTTACTTTTGTTTTTAATGAAATTTGATGTGTTTGAAGAAGAATTCCTTCCCTTTATACTTCAAAATTTTGGCTAAGAATGGTGATGGGAGAAGAAGATGAAGATATTTTTTGATAAATTTCCATTCTTATCCCTTTAAATACTCTTAAATAATTAAATATCATATATTTTTTGTTAATTTCCAACCATAAATATTTTTTCTTTTTAGTTTGACTTTTTATTTAACATTTTCTTTTCTTTTCTTTTAACTTTTAATGTAAATATGTGTATATATGTATGTGTGTATACATCATGCATACCCAGGGGCAAATCTAGAATTTAGTTTTCAGTGGGGGGCAAACTTACATACATTATAACTAAAAAGTTATAATATATATTTATCTTCAGTATACAAGAAGAGATTATTACACACACATTTTGTGATGCTAAAATAAAGAGATTATATTTATGATTGCATTCGCATTGACAAAATGAATTTCAAAATAAATATAATAGAAAGAAAAATAACTATTGCAATATTCTCACTAGCAACATATTACAATTATTCTCTATGAGTCTTCATGTTTTTATATCTTTGTATAATTTTTTCATTATCAATGCTATTGAAGATATCTTTCTCAATATATGCAACTAAACAATCATTCATCCAGGAATCTTCCATTCGGTTATCCAATAAATTTTTTACAATCTTCATGGGAAAAAACACTCTTTTAGCTAATGTAATAGCAATTGGAAAAATCAAAGCTAATCTCACCAGCAAAAACACCAAAGGATACACAATATCTTTTTTTAATTCCACCAATTTCTCGGCAAGTAATTCCATTAAGGTTTGAAAATTGATCATCAGATCTCATATCAATGATATATTTTTCAAGCTGATTGCTAAGAATAAGAAGTTGCACTTTATAAAAATTAGAAGGATAAAACTCAACAAGACGAATCAATTTTGCTTATTAAAAGCACTAAAAGAGTCACATGGATTCAAGCATGCTATGAAAAGAAGCAGTTCCATGTTTACCTTGGTGAACCGATTATTAAGCTCTTATAGGTGTATGCCAATAATAGTGTAAAATAAGTCCAATCGATAATGATGTAAAGTTTTCATTTACTGTGCATTACATCTTGACCTTCCTCGAAGTACAAAATTATCATCCATATTTTGAATGCTAATACCATGTGTAGACCCTTAATTTTGGCCCTAATTTGATACGGTTCTAATTAAAGGATGCCAAAATAAATTTGATCCAACCTTAAAATATTTAAACCTAGTTTATAATTTTTAAAGAAGTCAATTCGCATTAAAGAGGCATAAATTCAATTGTAAAACTCTAAAGAAGTCGGTTCAGTATAAGGAGGCATAAATTCAATTGTAAAACCCTAAAATCAAGCTGAATCTACCCAAATTAAAACTTTTTGGTCTATAAGTTAAAAAGGTAAGAATAATTTGAGTCAGGCCGGTCGAGGAGACATGAGCAATTGCTCATGTCGACCTGGAGGGACCAAGTCAACATGAGCATGCCTCATGTCGATCTGGCAGCCCAGATTGACATAAGGTTGGACTAATGTCGACCTAGGTAGACCAGGTCGACATGAACATGCCTCATGCCGACTTAGGCAGCCCAAGTCGACATGAGGTTGGACTCATGTCGACCTAAAGCAACTAGGTCGACATGGCTTTGGTCCATGTCGATCTGGTTGCCCCAGATCGACATGGTTTCAATGAGTTTCCTAATTGAACTAGAATTTGTTTTAAGGATGGATTAATATTAGGGTTAAGGATTCTGAGTGAGGTTAGGGCCTCTAAATAATAACGTTTCAGAATTTAGAAAGACAGCAAACATTAACAAGGGTAGCAATTAACATTAACAAGGGTCAGCAATTAAGATTATGTGTTATTATACCACAAAATAGAAGAGACGACAACAAAGTGAGAAGAACAGCAGTAGCTTTTTGGAGAACGAAGGAAACCACAGACAGAAATATCAAGAAAACCAAAGAAGAAGGCAAAATACATACTGTCTTCACATTGTTCACCCAGAAATTAATTTTTTGGTGGAACCAATGACGGAGGTTTGATCTTTGATCATAAATTATTCATGCTCACAGTAGCTTTGTTTCTTTGATTAATAAGAACATGCATGCAGTAACTTGATCTTTGAATATGCAGTACCTTGATCTTTGAACATGCAGTAAATTAATCTTTATTTCAATAACTTTAATCATTTTTCTATAATTAACACATTGATCAGTTGGTATTTATAACCCCACTTGCATGTTTCTTAAAAAAACTTAAAACTATCCAGTAGCTATTCAGGATTTAAATTAATTATTAGAATCCATTCTTTTACTAAAACTTCAAGAACCGTAGGTTATTTTATTGAAACTCAAAACCTTAATTTATCTCTCCAAATCCAAAATTAATTTTTTTAAGGCAGTAAGTTAAACCCTAAAAAACCCTAATTCCAAACCCTGAATTCGTAGTAAGTTAAACCCTAAAACCCTAATTCCAAACTCTGAATTCCAAAACCCTAGTTTCAAAACCCTAAAAACCCTAATTTCAAAACTCTAATTACAAAACTCTAGTTTCTAAAACCCTAAGTTCCAAAAGTCTAAATTCTAAAATCCCTAAATTCCTTAAAACCCTAAATTTATATATTTATTGCTTTATTTAATTTTAGATTTGATTATATAGTTTATTATATGTTTTGATGGTTGATTTATTTAATTTCAATTCTTGATTTACTTAATTCGATTTATTTAATTTATCATGGATGGATATTTTCTTTATTATTATTACTATTTATTTGTTTTGGTATTAAAATTGTAAGAGATATGTTTCCACTTTGTGGATACCTCATTAGTTAAATTTTATGTAATTTAAATTGTTTTTATATTTTGGACCGATGTAAAGGATATGTTTCCACCTTTTGACGGGTGTCCTATTTAGTTTTAGACATGGACGATGTAAGGACATGTTTCCATTTATTTATTTTGTTTGGACATTGCTTTGATTTTAATATAATGATGTTTTATTTTTATTGCATGTAGTATGGATAATATTGTTATATTTAAGAATTTTATAATATTAAGACTTGCAAAGGAGGCCGGTTCCAATGAACCGAGCGTTGTGGGGGTGTTGGGCCATTTCTCACCTTCCCCACACGTACCCAACTTTCCGAACCCATTAGGGGGTTGGGAATTCCTTAGCAATCGAGTCATCCACCCCTTTCTTTTTTACCTCCCGTCCGGGTGGTGACTCCATTTTCTTCCGGCTTAGGCCCGTGTTCTCTAAGTCCTCGAGCCTAAACAGTGCCGAAGTCTCAAGAATCATTCCACCGGAAGTGGGGCAAAAATTCCCGCTCACACCATGCTTCTCACAAAATAAAGAAACATCTTCAAATAACAATTTCCACCCATGGGTGGATCCATAATTTAGTTTCAGTGGAGGCAAACTTACATTATAACTAAAAAGTCATAATATATCTTTATCTTCAACAAATGAGAAGAGATCGTTACACACACATATTGTGACACTAAAATAAAGAGATTATATCTATGATAGCATTTGCAATTACAAAATGAATTTCAAAATGAATCTAATAGAAACCAAAATAACTATTCTAATATTCTTACTTACAGTATATCATAATTGTGCTATATGAGTCTTCATATTTTGATATTCTTGTAGAATTTTTTATTATCAATGCTATTGAAGATATCTTTCTCAATATATGTAACCAAACAATCATTCATCTAGGAATCTCCCATTTGGTTATGCAATTGATTTTTTACTATCTTCATGGCAGAAAACACTCTTTCAATAGATGCAATAGCAATTGGAAAAATGAAAGCTAATCTCACTAGCAAAAACACCAAAGGATACACAAGATCTTTTTCTTTAATTCCACCAATTGCTTGGCAAGACCTATAATTCCATTTAGGTTTGAAAATTGATCGTCGGATCTCATATCAACAATATAATTATCAAGCTAATTGCCAAGAATAATAAGTTGTACTTTAGAAAAATTAGAAGGATAAAACTCAACAAGCCAAATAATTTTTTTCTTATTAAAAGTACTAAAGGGGTCAATTGGATTCAAGCATGCTGTATAAAGAAGTAGTTCCATATTTACCTCGATGAAGTAATTATTAGGCTCTTAAAGCTGCATATCAATAACAATGTAAAATAAGTCCACTTGATAATAATGTAAAATTTTCCTTTATTGTGCATTATGTCTTGATCTTCCTCGAAGTACAAAATTATCATCCATATTTGGAATGCTAATACCATGCTTCTCACAAAATAAAGAAATTTCATCAAATATGGACTGCCACCCATCATCTCTCATTGTTTATAGTCTTTTTTTTAGAAAACTTAATTAAAGAAATTGTATTAATGATGTCTTGATCTTTTCTTTGTTATGCTTGAGATAATCCATTTGTGATGCCCAAAATATTGTTCATCAAATGCAAATTGATAAACTCAAACGACTGAATAGAATCAAGTAAAGCATATGCTTCACCTTTTTTCTTTGAATTTGTACCTTCTTCCATAATAATCTCAAGCACATCAACTACAGAATTATACATCACAACAAGATTTGTTAATGATCAATAATATGAACCCCAATGTGTGTTGCTAGGTCTTTGAAGAGATGTTTCTTGATGCAAAACGTTTTCACTTGAGATTTTACCAATTTGTAAATGTTCAATGATCTTACAAAGATGTTTCTCATAAATAAGATCATTTCTCTTAAAAGAACCTCCAACCACATTTAATAATCTTAAGACTTGGTTAAATAATAAATCAACTTGCACATGATTTTTTTGCCATAACTATAATTTCTAATTACAATTGGTGAGCAAAATAATGAATGTAGTATCCATAACTATTTTCTTTCAAGATTAAAGTTTTCAACCCATTAATTGCTAGCATCATCATAACCTTGCCCACGTTGAGATGACAGACTCAATCTATATTTTGAAAATAATCCCTCTATTATAGACTTAAGTGAAAAAGAGGTTATATCATTAACATGAATAATGACAATAAATCACTCAAGCATAAATGCTTTTGCATCAATATAACATAAAATATTTACAAAATGCTCCTTAATTGAGATATCATGAGACTCATTATGAGAATAGAAAACAAACCACCTTTAAGATCATTAATTATAACATTGGTAGTCTCAATTGTAGCAGCTTTGACAATATCTTTTTGCACATCAGAAGCAATGACTTTGAGATTACCTTGAGCATTTTCTAAAACAACATTATTGATAGCTTGATTATGATCAGCCAAAAATAGCAAAAGCTCTAGAAAGTTGCAACTATTATTAGAAGTCTTAGATTCATCATGACCATAAAAAGCCAATCCTTAACACAATAGGAATCGACCACAATCAACTAATGCAGCAAGTTGAGTGCTATAGTCCATTTTTTTTCTTGATTAGATTGTTTATCATAAGCAACTTGGATATCTTACTTTTGATTCATCAAATCTCAACATTTCCTCCAAGATATATTATGAGAACTATTTAGACCACCTGTATGAATTTGAAATCTTTCTTTCTTTTTCAAACTATTAAATCCATCAGTAAAAAAAGTATTAACACTTGATTGTTATCCAATATTTGGCCTGTAGAGATAGTAACATAAGCAAAAAGCATCATCCTTTATAATGTTATACTCTAATCAATTACTATATTTCCTTTAACAAAGATGAAACAAACTTGATAATAAATATTTCCAATTTTTCTTTGAGAAATACATCGTCAAAAGGTTGAGATGGACCTTTTTGCATATAAGCTCTTTGTATTTTATCACGGTAATTAGGATGATAATCTAAAATTTTCTTTTAATCTGAGATCATGAGGAAGGTCATTTATATTGATTTCCAAATGAGGGTGCTTTGGAGGAATTGGATAGAGTCTTTGTCTTTGAATCATCATATGAAAAATTTGTCCACAGCTATATTAAAATAAAATATACTAATTAGAATAAGAAAACTATAAATTACAAATAATTTCAAATTTATGAAATAACTAATAAATTAAAAAGGTAGGATGGTAAATCATACTCGTTGAGCATTGTTGTGAGAGGGGAGTTTAGCCCCCACTCCTGGTGGAATGGTTCTTGCGACTTTGTCACTGTTAGGCTCGGGACCTTAGAGAATACGAGCTTAAATTTGGAGAAAATGGAGTTGCCACCCGGATGGACCTGGAAAAAAAAAGGGGTGGATGACTCGATTCCTAAAGAATCCCTAACCCCCTATTGGGTTTGAAAAGTTGGATACGCGTGGGGAAGGTAAGAAATGGCCCAACACCCCCACAACACCCGGTTCATTGGAACTGACCTCCTTTTTAGGTCTTAATATTATAAAATTCTTAAATATAATGACATTATCCAAACTACATGCAATCATAAGAATAAACAAATACTTTATTAAAATTCATAGCGTCCAAATAAAATAAATAAATGGACACCCATCCAAGGATGGAAACATGTCCTTGCATCGTCTAATATCCAAAACTAAATAGGACACCCACCGAAAGGTGGAAACGTGTCCTTTACATTAATCTCAAAAAATGAAAATAATTTAAATTACATGAAAATTAATTAATGAGGTACCCAATCATGGAAACATACTTCTTACAATCTTAATAAACAAATAATAATCAAGAAAATATTCATCTATGACAAATTAAATAAATCAAACATTGAAATCAAATAAATCAATCATTAAAACATATAATAAACTATATAATTAAATCTAAAACTAAATAAAGCAATAAAAATATAAATCTAGGTTTACATCTTGAATTAGGGTTTCATGAATAAAATTTAGGGTTGAGAGAGTTTAGGTCTAAAAATTAAGATTTTAGGGTTTTGTGTTTAGAAAATAGAGTTTGATTTATATAACTATCATTATTATTATTATTCACAAAGAATTATGACAACTATATAATTTAAACCAAGGTTTATGAAATAATTTCTATAAAATAATTACTAGGGTTTAAGGTTTACTGAATTAGAGTTTAAATCTTGATTCTAAAACATAATATGTAAACATGCAAAATCAAATTTGATCTAATGGATATATAGTTTTGAATTAAAATTGCTCGGTTATACTATATAATAAAAGTTAAACCAACCTTAAATATGCTACTGTAAATCTTAAACAAATAAAATTATAAACATGATTACTGTAAGTTTTGGATGAATAAAATCATAAAAACAAAACCTTCATTGTTGGCTCCACAGAATTTAAAGAATCTGAACCAAGCTTTGTTTGATTATTTGCTACTGCCTAAATCAATCTACTTCTTCAGTTAAGCTTTGGCAATTACTTTGATTGTAATTACTGCCTCTTATTTTGAGTTGTCAGTTTTCTGTTGCTATTTTTCTTTGTTGCCGTTCCTAGTCTCAGAAAAGATCCCAAAAAAAGTCCCATCTCCAAAAATTATCAAAAGTCCTTCTTTCTGTCTTTAATTGTATTATTTATAGGAAAATTAAAAACCTAATGTTGGTTGTTTAAGGAAATCAAAACTTTTTAGGAAAATAAAAAAATTGAGCTTAATAAGGTTTAGGCAGAAGTAGCCCGAAGGTGCAGGCTGCGAGAAATTGGGCCTGCTGCACATGGGTGCTGGGTGTTGGGGTGAGCTGCGAGCCATTACTGCAAGGATTGGCTTGCGAGCTACGAGTGATGTGGGTGAGTTGACGAGTGAGGTTGCGTGCTGGGCGCAATTCGCCGCAGGCCAAGCCTGCGATGAAATGGTCTGCAGCCAATTCGCTGCAGGCACACCTGTGGCAAATTTGGCCCGAGCCAATTTGCTGTAGGCTGAAACGGCCGAGGGGAAGACCTCAGACCTTTTTACTTCAATTAAATGGTTTTATCTTAGAATTGAACTAAGTGGCATCGAATTTGTATTCACATAGATCTAGAAAGTGCCTTTCTTTCCTCCCGGCTCGCGCTCTTCGTTGCCTTTATGCCACCACAACTGAATAGCTTTTTGACTATTTGTTTGACTATTTATCACATAGTTGTTAGGAATTTTTTCAAATGGGTGTTAGGTTACCCGGAGTTTCACTAAGGCATATACCCGGTAAGAGATCGGCGTGGCCCGCGTCGTTTGCCGATTGGTCTGATTTTTATTTAATATTATTATTTTTTAAAAATGAACATTATATTTTAAATAATAAGTGTTATATTATTAAAATAAATATTATATTATTAAAATAAATATTAGAACAAATAATAAATATTAAAATAAATAATAAATAACACAAAAATTATTTTGGTCTTGTTTTAAAATATTGGACTAGACTTGATAAAAAAAATAAGAGTCTACAATTGTCCCAACCATTTCATCTAATGTTCTATTTTTGCTTTCAACCAAACCATTTTGTTATTGTGTTCTAAGAGCTGAAAAGTTGTGTGAAATGCCAAACTCATTGCAAAAATTTTTAAAGTTCTCATTTTCAAATTCATTGTCATGAACGCTTTTAATAGATGTGATTACATAGTCTATTTTATTTTAAACTCTTTTTGTAAATATCTTAGAATGATTAAAAGCTTAATTATTTGGAGCTAAGAAATTAACCGACATAAACCTAGAGTAATCATCAGCAGGTACAAATGCATATAACTGGCCACCTAAGCTTGCAACTCTATTTAGTCCAAACAAATCCAAGTGAATGAGTTCTAAGGGTCTAGAAGTGCTTACAATATTTTTAGATTTAAATGAATTTTTATGTTGCTTACCATATTGACAAGATTCATAAATCCTACCTTTATAAAATTTTACATTAGAGAGACCATCAACTAGTTCTTCATTACTAATGCATTGTAAGTGATCCATACTAGCATGTCCTAGTATTCTATACCATAGCCAAGCATAATTACTTATGGTAATTAAACATTCAATTGCATTATTGGAATGTAAGTCAATTTTATAAGTATTGTTAATTCTGCTCCTTTGAATACAAGTTCACCATTTGAACTGGTAACTGTGCATCCTTTAGAGTCAAAGCTTATATCATATTATTTATCACATAATTGACTTACACTAAGAAAATTATGTTTCAACCCATCAACAAGCCATACATTTTCAATCAAAATTTTCCCAAGCATACTAATGGAATCTACACCTATTATTTTTCCTTTAGCATTATTACCAAAAGCTATATTACCTCTATGCTTATAAGTGAGTGTTGTAAAAAGCTGTGCATTACCCGTCATATGCCTTCAGCATCCACTATCTACAAGCTAAACATTTTCATTGATAGTAGACTTTAGACATACCTACAAAACAATATAATCTATCTTCTTTTAGGTACCTAAATGAAGTTGGGTCCTTGGGGGTTAGTAGTAGAAGGATCTTCTAATTTAAGACGAGCCGTCCTAATGTAGCAAAAAGTGCTCTTATATCCAAATTTAAGACAAACCTTAGAGAAATACTTTTCTACTCTAAGGTTCATATGTTCAATAAAATCATTTTCATCTAAAGCATCATTAACATCATCATCATATGCAATCAAGTTCAAAGATTGAGTAATTACCTCGTTGGAGTCATTATCATCCTCAATAGCCATGAGACATAGATTAGGAATTCATTTATCTTCTTCCTCTTATTCTTCACTTGAGGAATCATCATCCCATGTAGCTTTGAGTAGTTTCTTTTTTTCTTTATCTCACTTCTTTTTATTCTTCAACTTGAAGTAATCAAATTTTATGGACCTGATTTGCCACATTCATAACATTTTACTTTATTCTTTTTCTCTTTATCTTTGAAGGAGGATTTAGGAAAGATACCATTGTTAGCTTGTAGTCTTCTTTTTCTCTTCCAATCGCTTATCCATTTTGATAGCATAGCCATTTCTTCTTCATCAACACTATCTTCCTCACTTTACGTCTCAATCGATTTGATGGCCTTGAGAGATATTGCTTTTTTTTATCCTTTTCACCTTATTCATCTTCCCTTTCAGTGTGTAATTCAAAGGTGAGTAATTTTCCCACGAGTTCATCAGTTCTCAAAGAGCTAAGGTCATGGGCTTCTTCAATTGAAGAAACTTTAGACTCAAAACTCTTCTTTGCTCTTAGTGCTCTCAAAATTTTACTTTTAATATCACCTTGATCATATATCTTACCATATTTCTTTAATTTATTTGCAATGGCAAGCAAGCAATTTGTCATGCTGGTGACATTTTTGTTGGGCTTCATCTTGAATAGCTCATACTCATGTACATGCATTTACTTTGTAATATCCCAAAGTATGCCCTAGAAGTTTGATGTTATTGTTGTAATTGGATTACATATATATGTTAATTTGAAAGAGAAAAGAATTCAAAAGAGAGTGTATATGTTGTATATATGGAAATATATATAACATATACACAAGTCAAAAGTGATGGTCAAAGGAAGAAGATATTTATTTTATTATTTATGAAAATTAATTATTAAGGAAATTATGAATGGAAGAGAATAAGTTTGATTATTTTAATATTAAAATGTCTTGGTGGAGGTTTAAAGAGGAAAGTGTTTGACTTGTTGTATTCATTTCTTTTCCATTTTCTTTTCTTTTCCTTTGTTGGCCGGCCATTCAAAGCAAGAGAGCAAGAGTGAGTTGTGTTTGTTCCAAGCTCAAATTGAAGGAAGATTCAATTGATTAAGTTGGAATTTGTGAAGTTTCATCAACTTTGGTAAGTTTTCTCTTGATTTCCCTTGTTTTATTTGAAGTTATGTTTGAGTTTGATTGTTGATTTGTGATAATATGATGAGGTTTGATTGTGGTGTGTTTGAATGTGTTGGAATTAAGTTAAAGATAAGAAGTTAAATTGGTGTTTGTGTTGGAAGAGTTAAGTTGTGTTGGTTTTAGGGTTTTGAAGTGGTAAGTGATGTTTAACTTGAGTTTGATCATTTATTTTCATAGATTTTCATGTTGTTTGTGTTTGTTGGAGATGTAAGTATGAAATATGTGAATTTGGTCCGAAACAGAAGAATCTTGGATGCCACGCCGTGGGGGTGTTGGATAATTGGATAGATTCGTTTTCTAACCCACGCCCGTGGGGGTTTGTGAGGCCACGACCGTGGGGTTGGGAGGCCACGCCGTGGGGTCTAGTAAGAGGTTATTAAGTGAATATTTGCATTGGAACTGATGTATTTTATCATTTTTGGATTAGGTCTTGAAGGAGATAATTTGCCCTAATTCAAGTGGTGAAGAAGTGTTGGAAGAGGAAGTGTATAGATTTGTGTGAGTGGTGTTTAAGGTAAGTACAAACTACATTATTACATACATTCATATGATGTTGAGACTTAACATACATTTGATTGTAAATGTGTTAAGAAATCTAATGTATTGTTGATGCTTATTAGTAATGTTATGTTTGATATAATGTGAATATTGATGAGTATCTAAATTGTGTGTTAATGCCATTGACTATGTACACCTAAATGATGAATTGAATTAATGTGAATTGAGACATAAAGAGATGTGAAAACAATGTGATGGGTTATAATGATGTAAATGATATGATTGAGGCATGTTTGCCTAGATGATATTCAATGCAATTGATGATATATATGTATACTATCTTGATGTGATAAGAAGCCATGATTGTTGGCTATGATGATGCAAATGAATTATAATTGAGGCATAGTTGCCTAATTGATTATGAGAATGAAATGAGAAATGAATTGAGAAAGAAAAGTACAAAGATATAAATAAATGAAAAGATTGTGTGCCTAATGTGTTATTCAACTTTCAGAATTCTGAGTTTGGCGGCATGCCTATGAATCACTGGATAGGTGAAAAGACCGGGTCGTAAGCCGATTCCAATTGAAAAATGTGAATGGTAAATGTGAAATATGATGTTTTTAGGGTGAAAAGACTGGGTCGTAAGCCTCAAAAACAGTAACAGTCTAGCCGGGTTGAGGATTTCCTTGGTTCTAACCTGGTTGAGGTCCAAGAGACTGGGTCTGTTACACTATCCATGGATAGGGATATATATATATTGCCTACGGGCTTGATGATTATGATATGGACCAAAGCAGTAACTCTGAACTTTGAATAACATATTAGTTTCTTTTTGGGCCCATGCTTGTCTTTGTTTTCAATGTGGTTTATAAATGATGAAATAAATAAATAATGAGATTCTTGAGAATTACTTATATGTTGGAAAGTATGACATTGGCATTTCATTATAGCATAATATCATTGTAGTTTGTACCACTAAGCCATTGGCTTAGCGCGATTGTGGTTCATCGCGCAGGTGACAGGGAAGAACCGGAGAGTTCCTCTAGGCCGAGTAGAGTCTAGATTTTGAGGTGTTGATAGTGGAGCTTAAAGATCAAAGACATACTTCCAAACATGTATATATTTTATGTTTTGTAAAACTTGAGTTTTGATGTATATATATTTGTAAATATTTGTTATATTTTCCGCTGCGTTTTGTATAAACATTTTGGTCTATTGTGTTTTATGAATTTCCTTAAATGTTTTAAAATTGTTCATATTATATTAAAGGGATGGTTTGTATGTCTTGTAAACCGTGGCATTTCTATATTCAGTATACGTATATTACGATTGTATTAGCATGCTGTGTATGTATACGGGGTATAGAGGTGTTACATACTTCTTATTGAACCTCACTTGGGTAGTGCCCTCATGATAGTTCTCAAGCGTTTTCCAAATGCAATGTGTACAAGTGAGATGTTGGACTCTCCCACCTTCTTCTCTTGATATTGAATTCATCCAGATGGAGGTTAACCTATTGTTCATAAACCGATCTCACACATTGGCACTTGACCATTAGAATTTAGGAAGAGGATCTTGGACACCATCAACTTCATGAGTAGGAGGTTTCCACTTATTTTCAAAAAATTCCCAAAGCTCAACTCCTTCACTATCTAGGCACAAATACATCTTGTGTTTTCAATAAGAATAATCCGTACCATCAAAATAGGGTATGAATTTAGGCTTCCATGTGTAGAGGGAGTGGAGCTATAGGTAGAGGTTGATGCAAAGGTGTTTGTTGGTGGAATGATTGCCATTTTGGATCAAATTTCATAATTAAGTTTAAAGAAATTTACTAGCTCTGATACCAATTGCTGTCCCAAACTAGCAACAAAGAGGGGAGGGGTGAATTGGTTGATTTGAGTAGTGATGATAAATTGAAAATTCAAAACCAAGATGAAGAAGATGTACAATAAGATCAAGTAGAGTATAAAGGAAAGAACATAAAGAATTATAGTGATTCGGATTTATGTCAATCCTACATCTACTTCCTTAACAACTTGTTAAGGGCCCACTACTTTTGAGTTTTTAGAAGCTTAACTCTAACTTGGTGTTTTCACTAGCTCACACCCAACTATTACAATGGTTTGAGATCAATATTCACAACCTTAACAATAGTTTTCCTAGGCTCACTCTAACAACCTAAGTGTTTCTAAGCTCACACTTAAACTTTTAATGGTGTTTGATGCTCACACCCAACACTCCAAGTTTATAAGATTTTTAATTTTAGACAATAACATGAAAAATATTGTTTAATGAAATTACAATCATAATCTAACTATTTTTTAACCACAAAAAAAGAAGCTTAATGTGGTATTTATAGCCATTTGGCTTGAAATAGCTATTTAGGGTGGTTCCTGTAGACCCTTAATTTTTGACCCAGTTCGGTCCAATATATTTTAATTAGTCCAAAATAATTTTTATGTTATCTTAATTAAATAATATTAGTTTTAATATTTAGTTTTTATAATTAATAAAAAATAATAATAATAAGTAAATAAACAAAAATAAAAATAAAAATAAAAATCGGCGACGGAAAAATCGACAACGAAAAAAATTCGTCGTCGAAAAGTTATGACAAAATGGCCTTGGGCCATTTCGCCCACAGGAGTTTCCTGCAGGTGAAATGGCCCGCAGCCAATTTCGCTCACCCAGCTCGCAGGTTCCCACGGCAATCCTCGCAGCAGCTTTTTTGCCAACAAAATTTTTTCGCATCAGTTTTTTTTTTGCCAGCAAAATTTTTTAGACGCAATTTTTTCCGAAACCAAATTCTATTTGGTTTCGGTTTCCTTTTCCTAATTAATGATAAATTCCATAAACAATTAAGATTAATCATTGAAATTTCCTATAAATAAGACTAAAAATAACACAGAAAGAGGAAGCACATTGGGAGGACAATAGAGTGAAGGAAAAACTTAGAAAAAGAGATCGGACTTTAAAACTTTTTGGCAGGGAAAATGATCGAACTTTTTAGAGAAGAAGAAGCAAACAAGCAATTCAAGCCATCAAAGGCAGCAACCTTGCCTTTGTCCTTGTTCATCCAAGAAGGTTTTAATATTTAATCTTTTTTTTTACAATAGCTTCAATCATTAAATTGTTTTTTTTGATTTTAAAAACCTTAATTCGTTTCTTTGTTTTCCAAAAATCTTAAAATTGTTGTTTCTGTTTCTTCTAAAACCTAAGAACCCTAATCTATTTCTTCAAAATCTTAAAACCCTAATATACTTTCCAGCTTTCCAAAACCTTCAAATTGTTTTATTAATTTCCAAAACCTTAATCTGCTTTCCAATTTTCCAAAACCTTAAAACACTAAATTGATCCTTTTATTTCCAAAATATTTTCTGTTTCCAAAAAACCTTAAATTGTCTTGCCAATTTCCAAAAACTTTATGAACTCTAAATTATTTTCTTCAATTCCAAAATCAAGACAGTAACACCAAAGTAGCTAATCTACACCCTAAGTGTTCTTAAACCCTAATTCCCTCAAAACCGTAAGCCCTAGTTTTCCTAAACCCTAACCCTTTAATCCTTAAAACCTTATAAACCTAAAACATTCAAACCCAATATAGTAAATCCAAAAATAATAATCCAGTAACCGTAAATCCTAAACTCAAATGTTTTAAAGTATCCAAACTCTAATTTCATGATTTTACTCTTCAAACACTAATTTGGTTAATCAAAGAACCTTATCAATCCCTTAAATTATAAAACCTTAATCCACTTAAATTCCCTTAAAACTTACAGTAGCTTAAACCAATAAATTCCAAAACTCTAAACATTAAATAAAGAATCTTAAATAGAAATAGTAGCCCTAATTTGAATCTTTACTTGCTTTATTTAATTTTATATTTGATTATGTAGTCTATTATATGCTTTAATTTATTTTCAATGTTTTGTTGATTTATTTAACTTCAATGCTTAATTTATTTAGTTTATCATGGATTGATGTTTACTTTTTATTTTGATTGATGTTTAATATCTTTGATGAATGATTTATTTAAGATGAATGGTTATTTACTTTCATCGATTTATTTTGATTTCCAAATGTTGTAAGAGTATGTTTCCACTTTGTGGGTGCCTCATTAGTTAAATATCATGTAATTTAAATTGCTTTTATATTTAGGACCAATGTAAAGGACATGTTTCTACCTTTTTGGTTGGTGCCCTATTAGCTTAGGTGTAATATCCCAAAGTACACCCTAAAAGTTTGGAATAATTATGGTTGTATATGGATTTAATGTGCATGTTTAATGAATTAATTTAATACCCCGATTTTGGTTGCATTGGAGTAGTAGTTGTGAGAAGATATGTGGGTAAAATATGAAGGATAATATGTATGTATGGTATAAGGGAAAATATATGGGAAAATATAAAAGCAATATATAAGAGATATACATATACCAACATATACAATATATTTGCCTAATGTATAAAATGGTGTAGGAAAAGTAAGTTTATATAATTAATAAATAATAAATAATAATAATCATAAAAGAAAAAGAAGAGAAGAAAGTCAAAGGATGAATATAAAATGTGGTGGAGGATTTTAAATATAATTGTATTATATTATATTATATTATTATTATTATTATTATTATTATATATATATGTGATAAGCATAAGGAAAAGAAGAAAAGATCTTCTTCCCTTCTTCTTCCTCTTCTTCTTGCATGAGAGAGAGAGAGAGAGAGAGAGAGAGAGAGAGAGAGAGAGAGAGGTGATTTCATCTATATACACATCAAATCCAAAGGGATTTTGAGAGAATTGAAGATGGTTATTGAAGATTTGGCATAATATCCAAGTAAGTATTCATTTCCTTGTATGGATTTCTATTGATTGAGTTTATAGTTGATATGATGACGATGATGATGATGATGATGATGATGATGATGTTAATGAAAGATTGAAGTATATATATGTACGGAATTGGTATTTAGATGATGATAATATGGTTAATTGTGAGGATGGTGATGAATTGTTGAATTGTTGAGTAAGGGTTTAGTATTATGAATTGGGGATTTGAGTAATTGATTCATGGTGATGTATATAATGCTTATTATTATGATATAATGAAGTTATATAAGTGTTAAATTGATAGGTAATTGATTAATATAACCAAGATGTTGATTAAGGGTGATGAAGTATGAGTTTTGATGTGTTTGTGTTTTCATGGATGAGAGTTCGAATTCATGATTTTTGGCCTGACACGGCCATGTTACTGAGCGTGTTATAGCTACTGTGAGAAGAAGTAATTGACACGGCCATGAACACGCCCGTGTTGTTGGGCGTGTTAATGTTTCTGTGAGGCAGAATGTGTGACACGTCCAGTGACACGCCCGTGTTACTGAGCGTGTCAAAGCTTCTGTATTGTTGGTTTAGGGCACGATCAGGGACACGCCCGTGTTGGTGAGCGTGTCAAGTGTTGAGTTTTCCCTAGTTAGTTATCATTCTTATTTTCTTATATGAATAATTATCTTTGGATTAGGTTTTGAAGAGATTTTGTTACCATAATCCAAGTGTTGGAGGATTCTTGGAAAGAGGAATTTAGATTTGGTGTGAGTTCTCTAGAGGTAAGTACAAACTTATATGAATGCATTCTTTTACATGATTTTGAGACTTAACACATTTAGCTATAAATGTGTTAAGTAATTTACTATATTGTTAATACCATGTGACTAATGTTATGATTTGTATAGTGTGAAAGCTATGATGATCATTAAAAAAGGTATGTGCAATGCAATTTGTTATGATAAATATTTAAATGATAAATTTAAGATATATGTTCAATGTGATTGATTATGTACACTTGAATAATGAAGTATTATCATGTGAATTGAGATTTGATAAGATAGTAAGCCATTGTGACTAGCTATGATGATTCAAATGATGATGTTTAATGCAAATGAATTATAATTGAGGCATAGTGCCTAATTGATTATGAGAAATGAATTGAGAAAGAAATGTACAAAGATATAACGATTTTGTGTCTAATATGTTGATTCAAGTTTCAGAGTTCTGAATTTGGCGGCATGCCTATGAATTATAGTAACAGTCTTGCCGGGTTGAGGATTTAACACCCCTATATCCCGTATCCGTACCAAGCATGCATATACGATCGTAAAATACGTATACTGAATATAGAAAATGCCACAGTTTAAAAATACACAAATCATATCTTTAAAAATAAGTGAAACAAATCTCAACATTTAAAATAAATACAAAAGACACTATATATAAAAACGTTTAGTAATCCGCAGCGGAAGTTATTACAAACTTTTACAAGTTCAAATACATAAAAATCAAAATATACAAAACATAGAATATATACATGATTGGCAGCTTGACTCTCCGATCTTTAAGCTCTAGCCCAACTCTTCAAGCATAAACTCAACCAGGTCTAGAAGAATCCTCCGTCTTAAACCTATCAACCCTATCACCTGCGCGCTGAGCCAACAACTCAGTGGTACAAACCATGATGGAATTATGCAATATATATATATATCAATGATATGCATTCAACCAATGAAGATCATACTTATAAATGTTGCACCCCATTAATTCAATACTCATATCATCATCCATTATACTCATTCAAAACCAGACACCTATGGGCCCAAACTAGTATTTAATATGATATTCAAAGTTCAGAGTTGCTGCTTTGGTCCATAATCACAATAATCAAGCCCGTAGGCAATATACATATCTCTCTATCCATGGATAGGGTAACAGACCCAGTCTCTTGGACCATCAACTCAACAAGCTTGAGGAGATCCTCAACCCGGCTAGACTGTTACCTGTAATAGACCCAGTCTCTTGGACCATTAACCCGACTAAATCGAGGAGATCCTCAACCCGGCTAGACTGTTACTATTCATATATTTCATATTCACAATTTTCATAGTGTAACAGACCCAGTCTCTTGGACCGTCAACCCGACTAAATCGAGGAGATCCTCAACCCGGCTAGACTGTTACTATTCATATATATTAGGCATGCCGCCAAATCCAGAACTCTGGAATTGAATCAACATATTAAACATACAATTATTTCATTTGCCTCTTTATCAATCTCTTTCTCAAATCCTATCTCATACTCAAATAGGCAATCATGCCTTATCAATTTCATTTGCATAACCATAGCCAACAACAATGGTTTTATTACATCTCCATTCACATCAAGACAATTCATCATCATACATATAGCACATTACATTCCACAAGATTCACAATGTACAAAATGTCAAATTATTCATATATATATATATATCAACAATGCCACATCAAATGGATGTATGAAATAATGCAATGTTTGTACTTACTTTAAATGCAACCCTCACAATATTAAACACTTCTTCCTCCAAAATCTTTCACTTCTTGAATTAGGGTAATTCACCTTCTTCACAACCTATTCCAAAAAGGAAGATGAAACCCACATAAGATCATAAAGCTAAGAACCAACTAGGGCAAACTCTAAACTTGACACGCTCAACAACACGGGCGTGTCCCTGACCGTGCCCTAACTCCACAACACAAAAGCTTTTACACGCTCAACAACACGGGCGTGTTCATGGGCGTGTAATACATTCTGCCTCTCAACAACATTGACACGTCCAACATCATGAGCATGCTCATGGCCGTGTCAATTCCCCAAAAACACAATGGCTATGACACGCTCAATAACACGGGCATGTTACTAGCCGTGCCAATCCTACTGCCACACAGACGCTATGACACGCTCAGTATCCTGGGCGTGTCACTGCACATGTCACTCATCCAAAAAACATAACCATCGACACACCCAAAATCCTGGACGTGCCCTTGGGCGTGTCAGGCCAAAACAACAACACAATCAACAAAGCACTTCCTTTCACCAAAATCCACTTCAATCAAAGTCATCTCAACAAACTTACAAATACACCAAAACAACTAAAAACATACTTCTAACACAATTCAAAATCATCACCAAAAACCTAAAACACAACCACAAAACAATCACTTCCAACAACTTACTCTTTCCTTCAATCCATCCCCAAAACAAGAAATCAGTTACCCAAACACTCTTAAACCCATCTTAAACAAACATAAACACATACTATTCACAAACTCAACTCAAAACTCAAAGAAATCAAAGAGTTAAGTGAAGAACTTACCAAGGATGAAGAAACTCTTAACTTTTCAACTTGATCTCTTGAAAGCTTCCTTAAATCTTGAGTTTAGAGGTTCAAATCTCTCCCTTGTTCTCTTGTCTCTTTGTTAGACGGCCAAAACAAAAGCAAAGGAAGGAGATGAAGATGAGCCACGGCAAGGAAGAAAGAAAGAAGAAAGAGAAACACAAAGTCAACCTCCTTTTCCTTAAAACCCTCTCAACCAAGCAATTATAATATTAAACTAATCCCATTTAATCTCTTCCACTCAATTAATTCCTTATTATTTAATTATTAAATTCAAAAACATAAAATATCTTCTTCCACTATCATCCTTTTGACTTTCCAATGACTTGTGTATATGTTGTATATATTCTAATATACACAGCATATACACTCTCTTTAAAAACCCTTTTCTCTTCCAAATAAACATATACATTGAATTCAATTTAAACAACAATAGAGCCAAAACATCTAGGGTATATTTTGGGATATTACAATTCTCCCCCTCTAAAAAGAAATTTCATCCTCGAAATTACCTGATATCAATTCCGAAACAATTGAGGATATTGATCTCGCATTGCTTGCTCACTTTCCCAAGTTGCCTCTTCTCTACCATGATTCTTCCATAGAACCTTCACCAATGGCACTCTCTTATTTCTCAACTCTTTTACTTCGTGTGCCAAAATAGCGATTGGTTTTTCTTCAAATGTCAGATCCAAACTAACTTCAATGGATTCCACTGGCAAGATATGAGATGGATCCGATCTATACCTTCTTAACATAGAAACATGGAAGACATTATGGATTTTATCCAATTCAGGCGGCAAAGCAAGTCGATAGGCAACTGGTCCAACCCTTTCCAATATCTCATACGGTCCAACAAAACGAGGACTCAATTTTCCTTTATGACCAAATCTTAAAATTTTCTTCCAAGGAGACACTTTCAAAAATACTTTATCTCCCACATTATACTCAATGTCTCTCCTCTTCAAATCTGAGTAAGACTTCTATCGGTCTGAAGCTGTTTTCAATCTATTCCGAATCATCTTCACTTTCTCTTCAGTCTCTCTAACCAAATCAGGACTAATTAGCTTACCTTGACCAGTTTCATTCCAACATAAAGGTGTTCTACAACGTCTACCATACAATGCCTCAAATGGTGCCATTCCAATACTGGATTGATGGCTGTTGTTGTAAGCAAATTCCACAAGTGGTAAAAATCTGTCCCAACTTCCAGAGAAATCAATGACACAGCTTCTCAACATATCCACAATAATCTGTATCACTCTCTCTGACTGTCCATCTGTCTGCGGATGAAATGCAGTACTAAAGTGCAATCGAGAACCCATAGCCCCATGTAAACTCTTCCAGAACTTTGAAGTGAACCGGGGATCTCGATCCGACACTAAAGAAATCGGGACTCCATGCAACTTCACAATCTCACGGATATACAGCTCAGCTAACTTCTCAAGAGAATAATCCATCCGAACTGGAAGAAAATGAGTTGTCTTTGTTAACCGATCCACAATCACCCAAATAGCATCATGCTTACT
Source organism: Garcia nutans (assembly GCA_947685225.1). Classification (NCBI taxonomy): domain Eukaryota; kingdom Viridiplantae; phylum Streptophyta; class Magnoliopsida; order Malpighiales; family Euphorbiaceae; genus Garcia; species Garcia nutans. The sequence continues at coordinate 17,372,841 of CANTUV010000032.1, forward strand.
CTGAGTCAATGGCAACCCTGATACAAAATCCATTGTTACCCTCTCCCATTTCCATTCAGGCACTGTTAAAGGTTGAAGCAACCCTGTTGGAACTTGATGCTCAGCTTTTACCCTTTGACAAGTGAGACATTTGGACACAAATTCCGCTATGTCTCTCTTCATACCAGACCACCAATAATACTATCTCAAATCATGGTACATCTTTGTACTCCCCGGATGTATAGCAAAAACTGATTGATGTGCTTCTTCCAAAATAATCCTTTTCAAACTATCATCATTAGAAACACTAAAACCTATCCTTGAACCAAAGACTACCATCACTTTTCACAAGAAAATCTCGGCTCTCTCCACTTCGGCAATCTGAAACAATCTTCTGAATTTTCTTATCCGCCAATTGAGCCTCCTTTATCTGATCCAACAATACTGGTCTCAACTGCAGCTGAGCTAATAATGCACCATCATTACATACTTCAAAACTAGCATGCAACGCTCTCAACTCAACAAGCAACGAAAGCGAATAAACAGCCAACCCTGCTAAAGATTTCCGACTTAAGGCATCAGCAACAACATTTGCCTTACCTGGATGGTAATCAATCAAACAGTCGTAGTCTTTAATCAGTTCTAACCATCGTCTTTGCCGAAGATTCAGCTCCTTCTGAACACCCAAATATTTCAAACTTTAGTGATCTGTATAGATAAAACATTTCTCTCCATACAAATAGTGGCGCCAAATCTTCAAAGCAAACACTATAGCCGCCAACTCCAAATCATGAGTCGGATAGTTAAGCTCATGCGGCTTCAACTGCCGAGAAGCATAAGCTATAACTTTACCCTCTTGCATCAACACACACCCTAAACCACTATGTGAAGCATCACTGAAAATCACGTATGGTTTATCTTCCACGGGTAAAGTAAGAACAGGTGCTTGAGTCAACATCTCTTTCAACTGCTCAAAGCTAGATTGGCACTGATCCGTCCACACAAATCTAAATCCTTTCAGGAGCAATCGGGTGAGTGGAGTGGCTATCAAAGAAAAACCTTTCACAAAGCGTCGATAATAGCCTGCCAAACCCAGAAAACTTCTAACTTCTGTCACAGACTTTGGTGGACTCCAATTCAAAATAGCTTCAATTTTACTTGGATCAACTCTAATACCATCTGCTGAAATAATATGACCAAGAAAAGTCACTTGGTTAAGCCAAAACTCACACTTTGATAATTTAGCATACAGCTGCTTCTCTCTCAATATCTGCAACACAATCCGTAAATGCTCGTCATGTTCCTCCTCATTACGTGAATACACCAAGATATCATCAATAAAAACCACCACAAATTGGTCCAGATAGGGTCTAAACACCCTATTCATCAAATCCATGAAAGCTGCAGGTGCATTCGTCAACCCAAAAGGCATTACTAAAAACTCATAATGCCCATACCTGGTGCGGAAGGCTGTCTTAGGAACATCTTCTGCTCTCACTTTCAACTGATGGTACCCTGATCTCAAATCAATCTTGGAAAACACTGATGCTCCCTTCAATTGATCAAAGAGATCATCAATCCTAGGCAAAGGATATTTATTCTTAATAGTCACTTTATTCAATTGCCTATAATCAATGCATAACCTCATGGTACCATCCTTCTTCTTCACAAACAATACAGGAGCTCCCCAAGGAGAAACACTGGGGCGAATAAATCCTTTATCCAACAACTCCTGTAACTGCACCTTCAATTCTCTCAATTCAGCAGGTGCCATGCGATAAGGAGTGATAGATATGGGAGTGGTACCAGGCAACAAATCGATACCAAACTCAACCTCTCTCTCAGGTGGCAACCCTGGCAACTCCTCTGGAAACACGTCTGGAAAATCTGCAACTGTGGTAATATCATTAAGTTGAGAACCCCCTACTCTAGTATCCACAACATGAGCAAGGTAAGCATCACATCCTTTTCTAATCAACCTTCTAGCTGTTACAGCTGATACAAACAAGGATGCAAGCTGTCTCTGCTCACTAAACACCATCACACTCCTATCATCACTAGTTCTCAAAGTGACACATTTCTTTTGACAATCTACCACAGCTCCATGCCTAGACAACCAGTCCATGCCCAAAATCAAATCATACTCTTTAAAAGGCATTTCAATCAAGTCTCCACAAAACTCCTCACCTTGCACCACAACTGCACTATCCCGGTGCACCTTGCTAACAACCACACTATGCCCTAACGGATTTGTCACCAACACATCAAATCCTAGGGACTCAGAATGCATTTCAGACACAGGCAAAATAGATGCACTAATATATGAATGAGTTGAGCATGGATCAATTAAAGCAAGAACTGAAATGCCAAATAAAGAGAAAGTACCAGCAATGACTGCAGAAGCATCTGGTTGTCTTTGCATCACATATACTCGTTGAGAAGGCCCAGCCTCATCTGGCCTAGTATCCCTGGATGAAGATCCTCCTCTACGACTATACCCAGGTCTACCCCCTCTGGTGAAACTTCTGCCCCCTCGACCTCCTCTGACACTAGGTCGAGAAACTGCAAAATCTGCCGGCCTCTGCTCTTGCATTTCTGGACACTCTCTAATAAAATGATCAGGAGAACCACATCTGAAGCACACAGCTGGTCCACTACTCTACCAACAAGCACCTCTATGTGACCCTCCACACTGAGCACACACAGGTAGAAGGGATCTCTGAACTACAGGAGTCGGAGCACTCACTACTGAAACTGTATGTCTCGATCTCGGTCTCTGCAACTGAACTAACCTACCAGCCTGCCTCTGACTCCGACTGATCCTGGGAACAAAACTTCCCCTACCTCTCTTCACAGATGAAGACCCTGCCTCAAACTGGGGTCTCCTAACCCTGGTCTCCTCCTTTGTAGCAGCTGCTGCAATATTTTGAGCTCTCTCCACACTCCTAGCTGCTGTAACAAGCTGGGAAAAATCCTGGTATCTCAAACCGGCCACAAGACACATAATTGAGGGTCTCAACCCCTCCTCAAACCTTCTACACCAGTCGATCTCATCAGAAATAATTTCCCTAGCGTAGTGGCTCAACCGGATGAACTCTAGCTCATACTCTGTAATAGACCGGTGATCTTGCCTCAAGGTCAGAAACTCCATCTTCTTCACATCTTTATACTCCCTCGGAGTATATTTCAGCTCAAACTCTCGTAGAAAATCACTGTAGGATAATGTTGGTGGATCATCCATAGCATGCGGAACTGTCTTCCACCAATCATAAGCATCCTTCTGCAACAGTGATCTGGCATAATCAAATTTTTCTGCTGGAGTGGCTTGCAACTGAATGAAAATCCTTTGAACCTTATCCAGCCACTGCTCAGCTACCGCTGGATCAATAGTACCCAGAAAATCTTCTGCTCCATACTTTCTTAATTTATCATACTGTCTCACTGGTACCATTGGCTGGGGTGGGGGTGGCGGTTGTTGCACTGGTGCCTGCCTCAATAAATCAACCATATGCCTAAGCCAAACTGGTGGAACCTCCTCACCAGCTGGTCTCCCAGACACAGAAACAGGTACCTCTCCAGTTCTATCCACTCCAGCTCCATCATCAGGAGCTACACTCTCCGCACTACCCTCAACAGATTGACGCGAATGAGGATCCATTATAACCTATATCTGCAAACACAGCAGAATACACCTCATTAAAGATCAGAGACTGCCGACACCAAACATATATTTTATTCAAAAACCCACTTTTCAAAATCAAAATATTCTTTTTCTTACACTTGACCTAGGTTGAGAATCTCAAACCTAGGCTCTGATACCAAAATAATTGTAACACCCCTATATCCCATATACGTACCAAGCATGCTTATACGATCATAAAATACGTATCCTGAATATAGAAAATGCCACAGTTTAAAAATACAAAAATCATATCTTTAAAAAAAAGTGAAACAAATCTCAACATTTAAAATAAATACAAAAGACACTATATATAAAAACGTTTAGTAATCCGCAGCGGAAGTTATTACAAACTTTTACAAGTTCAAATACATAAAAATCAAAATATACAAAACATAGAAGAATCCTTAACTCTCCGATCTTTAAGCTCTAGCCCAACTCTTCAAGCATAAACTCAACTAGGTCTAGAAGAATCCTCCGTCTCAAACCTATCAACCCTATCACCTGCGCGATGAACCACAATCGCGCTGAGCCAACAACTCAGTGGTACAAACCATGATGGAATTATGCAATATATATATATCAATGATATGCATTCAACCAATGAAGATCATACTTACAAATGTTGCATCTCATTAATTCAATACTCATATCATCATCCATTATACTCATTCAAAACCAGACACCTATGGGCCCAAACTAGTATTTAATATGATATTCAAAGTTCAGAGTTGCTGCTTTAGTCCATAATCACAATAATCAAGCCTGTAGGCAATATACATATCTCTCTATCCATGGATAGGGTAACAGACCCAGTCTCTTGGACCATCAACTCAACAAGCTTGAGGAGATCCCCAACCCGGCTAGACTGTTACCTGTAACAGACCCAGTCTCTTGGACCATCAACCCGACTAAATCGGGGAGATCCTCAACCCGGCTAGACTGTTACTATTCATATATTTCATATTCACAATTTTCATAGTGTAACAGACCCAGTCTCTTGGACCTCAATTCAACTCAATTTGAAGAGATCCTCAACCCGGCTAGACTGTTACTATTCATATATATTAGGCATGCCACCAAATCCAGAACTCTGAAATTGAATCAACATATTAAACATACAATTATTTCATTTGCCTCTTTATCAATCTCTTTCTCAAATCCTATCTCATACTCAAATAGGCAATCATGCCTTATCAATTTCATTTGCATAACCATAGCCAACAACAATGGTTTTATTACATCTCCATTCACATCAAGACAATTCATCATCATACATATAGCACATTACATTCCACAAGATTCACAATGTACAAAATGTCAAATTATTCACATATATATATATATCAACAATGCCACATCAAATGGATGTATGAAACAATGCAATGTTTGTACTTACTTTAAATGCAACCCTCACAATATTAAACACTTCTTCCTGCAAAATCTTTCACTTCTTGAATTAGGGTAATTCACCTTCTTCACAACCTATTCCAAAAAGGAAGATGAAACCCACATAAGATCATAAGGCTAAGAACCAACTAGGGCAAACTCTAAACTTGACACGCTCAACAACACGGGCGTGTCCCTGACTGTGCCCTAACTCCACAACACAGAAGCTTTTACACGCTCAACAACACGGGCGTGTTCATGGGCGTGTAATACATTCTGCCTCTCAACAACATTGACACGTCCAACATCATGAGCATGCTCATGGCCGTGTCAATTCCCCAAAAACACAGTGGCTATGACACGCTCAATAACACGGGCGTGTTACTGGCCGTGCCAATCCTACTGCCACACAGACGCTATGACACATTCAGTATTCTGGGGTTGTCACTGCTCGTGTCACTCATCCAAAAAACATAACCATTGACACTCCCAAAATCCTGGACGTGCCCTTGGGCGTGTCAGGCCAAAAACCCAGATTCCGGCCAAAACAACAACACAATCAACAAAGCACTTCCTTTCACCAAAATCCACTTCAATCAAAGTCATCTCAACATACCCAAAAATCACAACAAACTTACAAATACACCAAAACAACTAAAAACAAACTTCTAACACAATTCAAAATCATCACCAAAAATCTAAAACACAACCACAAAACAATCACTTCCAACAACTTACTCTTTCCTTCAATCCATCCCCAAAATAAGAAATCAGTTACCCAAACACTCTTAAACCCATCTTAAACAAACATAAACACATACCATTCACAAACTCAACTCAAAACTCAAAGAAATCAAAGAGTTAAGTGAAGAACTTACCAAGGATGAAGAAACTCTTAACTTTTCAACTTGATCTCTTGAAAGCTTCCTTAGATCTTGAGTTTAGAGGTTCAAATCTCTCCCTTGTTCTCTTGTCTCTTTGTTAGCCAGCCAAAACAAAAGCAAAGGAAGGAGATGAAGATGAGCCACGGCAAGGAAGAAAGAAAGAAGAAAGAGAAACACAAAGTCAACCTCCTTTTCCTTAAAACCCTCTCAACCAAGCAATTATAATATTAAACTAATCCCATTTAATCTCTTCCACTCAATTAATTCCTTATTATTTAATTATTAAATTCAAAAACACAAAATATCTTCTTCCACTATCATACTTTTGACTTTCCAATGACTTGTGTATATGTTGTATATATTCTAATATACACATCATATACACTCTCTTTAAAAACCCTTTTCTCTTCCAAATAAACATATACATTGAATTCAATTTAAACAACAATAAAGCCAAAACATCTAGTGTATATTTTGGGATATTACAGAGGATCTCCTTGGTTTATCCAGGTTGATGGTCCAAGAGACAGGGTCTGTTACTTGATAAATGTGAAATGTGAATTATAGTAACAGTCTTGCCGGGTTGAGGATCTCCTTGGTTTATCCAGGTTGATGGTCCAAGAGACTGGGTCTGTTACTTGATAAATGTGAAATGTGAATTATAGTAACAGTCTTGCCGGGTTGAGGATCTCCTTGGTTTATTCAGGTTGATGGTCCAAGAGACTGGGTCTGTTACAAGTAACAGTCTAGCCGGGTTGAGGATCTCCTCGAGTTTAGCCGAGTTGATGGTCTAAGAGACTAGGTCTGTTACGCTATCCATGGATAGAGATATATATGTGTATTGCCTACGGGCTTGATGATTATGATTATAGACCAAAGCAGTAACTCTGAACTTTGAATAACATATTAGTGTCTTTTGGGCCCGAGTCTGTCTTTGTTTTCAATGTGATATACAAATGATGAAATACATGAGTAATGAAATCTATGGTTGCCTTTGTTGGAAATGTGATTCATGATTGGTGAATTGTGGATAATGAATCCATTGAATAAAATAAAGACATGAAATGTTTTGAAGTATGATATGTAATATTTGTATTGATATATTCATTGTGAATATTAATGATGGAATTGTGGTTGGTGTTAATGATATCAATATATGTATATAATATATGAGATTAGTAGAGATATATGAAAGGTGTAATTAAAAAAGGGAAAACATGATATGAAACTAATGGTATATGGAATTGATATATCATTATATGTTATTATTTTTGTAATGCATGTTTATGTTATATATTTGTACTACTAAGCTCTCGGGCTTAGCGCGGATGTGTAATCGCGCAGGTGAGTAGATGGTAGATCTGAAGTCTTTCGTTATGCCACGAGAAGAGTAAGAGTTTGTCGAGACCAACTAGAGGGTGATGCATACATGTAAAATTTTAATTATGTTGTATTTCTGACAAGAATATATTCATATGTATGAATGAAGTTTTGATAAAGATAAGATTATTATATATATATGTAAGATCATTAAAAGTATAATGATTTTGTAAATGTTCTTTAAATTAATATAGTATGATTTGAACTCAGTTAAAGGTTTTTAAATTATAACGAAAAGTGACATCATTATACTTTATATACTTACTGTATGTATACAAGGTATATGTACAGTATTTATATAGAGTATAGGGGTGTTACAATTATTTTGGTATCAGAGCTTAGGTTCGAGATTCTCGGCCTAAGTGAAATTAAAAAGAAAAGTTTTGAAAAGTTTAAATAGAATTAAAAAGGAAAAGTTTTGAAATGAAATTTGTAATTCCTGCATATGCATTAACACCTAGGTTGGTCTCGAACGTGGCATTATGTGATTTGTGATGTATCTGAATTACATGAGATGGATGATAGTGTGTGAATACGATTTTATATGAAAGTAAAATTGGAAAAAGAAATGATATGAAAAATTGGTACAAGTTTAATTGGTAAATTCAAGAATGGGAATTTACTTAAGGAAAGTAAATTTTGAAATATTGATTGTTGAAAAGCGATTGTAAAATAAAGAAATGAATAGGAAAATAAAGTTGAAAATGATTTGAAAACAAAATCCAGATTAAAGTATGTACTCTTTCCTCTATACTTTGAATCTATTAACAATAGAGTTTATGTTGGGTTGCTAGAAAGAGGAAATATTGTTGGATTGCTAACATGGAAAGATATGGTATTAAAATGAAAAGAGTATGGTGGAATAGTGAGTGAGTTGATGGATATAAACAAAATGTGATCATTTAAGATTTGGGTATATAAAGTTCAGATTTGTTAAAAGAAAAAGAGACGATGTTGGTCAGGTAAGGAAATATAATGGTGTTGTATGCATTGTTGTATTAATGTAAATATGAGAAATATGATAGGCTTAAGTGTTGTTAAAGCTCCTGTTAATGATGGTAATATGTGACATTTGGGATTTTTGAAATGAGCTTAATAATTGTGGAAATTATATATTTTGATGTTGCTTTGTGGAATATATATTTATAAGATGTTTTTTAAAGTTGATATTAAGAAAAATGAGATGAGTAAATTGAAGTTTAGGTAAGGTAGTAAATTAAGGATTTAGAGTTTTAATGGAATATTGATAAAGATTATTTATATATTGATAGTTTAATGTACGTTAAGCATATGAGCTATTTGCAATGAATATTATTTCATATGAGAATACTATGAATTGGATAATGAGATTGATAGTATGAAAAATTTATTGTGAAATAATAAGGTAAGTGAATAAACAAATGCAATTGAATTATTTTAAGTCATTTGATTGGAAAGGGTAAAAATGGATATGGAGGTATATTAAATGCTTTTAAAGACAAAAGTGAAAGAGATGTCACATTAGAAATGTGATTAAGATTTTGTGAAATATTATTATGAGTAGATTGTATATATATATATATACTTATTGAGTTGATGAATAACTTAAGTTATGTTAAAAAGAATGAGAATGATAATATGCAAAAGAGAAATTAAGTAAAATTTCATGATTATGTGTTTACATGTAAAGGAGATGTGAGATGAATCTTCCGATATGAATGTAATTATGATATGTAAGAAGTGTGAAAATGTGAGTCACATTATGAAGGTGACCTATGAGTGTGTATGTGGTATAACTATTGGATTAGTGATGTGGAGAATGATATTGCATATATTAGTGGACCTAAGAAAGATTAGGTCATGACTTGAGCAAAACTAGATAAATTATTACGGAATCAAGAGTAAGAATGGAATCGTGTAATACTAGACAGTGAAATTGTTATGGTGATTACTGAACTTGATAATTATATAATATTTTGAGTTTCAAAGTATTTATATGCGAAAAAGGCTCTATGTACATGTGTATAATAAGGAAGTATAATGAATACAAATTTAAAAAGAAATAGAGTAGAAATGGAGTAGTAAATGGAAATTGTGTCATATTGGTATATGATTGAATATGTATATGTAAGAGATGTTGATAGTAATATTATTGAAACATGAATTAAGTTAATGATGATTATATAATTAAGTGCAAATTGGTTTGAAATGGAGTTGAAGTGTGCTAACTCTTGGTGTAGCAAAAACTTATAGAATGAATATGTAATTCTTATGATATAACTTAGCATTGTAATTGGAAAGGTTGGAAACAGAATAATAGAGGAACAGTTTTGATCTATAAGCTATAGGCATAATCATTAATCTTTTATGGACATATGAATTGTGTAAAATATTTGACTGATTAGTTTTATTATCCACAGACTTAGAACTGAGATAAAATAACTGTAGTACAATTTTGGTAAGATTGATAATTATGTTTTAAAAGTATAGTTAAGAGTTATGATGGGTAAAGTTGTACCTTATCATTTTATGTTAGAAATTGGGTTATAATTATAAAATTAAGAAGAGAAAAGAGAAATAAAAAAAATGTTTTGAATTATGGATAATGTGATATAAAGGTAACTATTGTAAATATAATAATGGTATGAAATGTGAGGAGATATTAAAAGGGAGAAATTGCAAAATGTGACTGAAAGTTATACTGAATATGTTTATGGTATAAAATATCATGAGAATTGGTGGGAATTATACTAAGATAATAGAAAATAAACTATATGTATATTAAAGGACAAGTTGTAGTGATTTGTTATCATGATAATTTGACTGAATATGGAACTAAAGAGACTAGAATTTGAATATAAGTTTGATATAATGAAATTAGGTCATGTATATAATGTGAAATCTAATGATAAGTTTAAATAAGTTAATTGTTGGTTTGAATTGAACAAGATTGAAATGTGGATATTTTGTGACAGATAGATCAATTGATCTAGATTCTATGAAGATTATTAATCATCATTGAGATTTAATATGTATAGTTGTACTAAGAGTATAAAAATTTACATGATAATGTATATGATGTAAAATTTTAAAATGTGAATGGACATGAATGAATGGAGTTATATTAGTTGTAAATATGATAAAAGGGAAAAGATTGATTATCTATAAATAAGTTGAAAGGCATTGGATTACTATGTATGTTAAGTGAAAAACATATTAAAGAAGGAATTGAATGTATGAAAAATAAGGATATTATTATTCAATTAACATTTGGTAAATGTCTATATTGAAAATGATTGTAAGGATGGGATAATAAATATTAAGATTTAACTCAATGATTTTTAGGGTTAAATTAAAAGAGTGATTATAAAGAGATGAAGTAATAAAATATCTTGAAGATAATGATCAGACGAAGTATAAGTATATTATAAGATGATTTGATTTTTGGTATCAAGGTATACTCATTGGAAATGTGAGGAATTATCTTGATTGCTTTGTTGAGAAAGTACTAAGATATATAAATATATATAATGATGAGCTATGAAATTTAGATAAGATGAGTGACTCTAAGGGGGAGAGTTGAAGTTATATGATGAGATGATATAATAATTCAATGATGAACTGAACTTTATATGGAAGTTAAGATGGTATTATGTTAAGAATGGATTGCTATTGTACTAGATAATTTCGAGGATGAAATTATTTAAGGGGGAGAGAATTGTAATATCCCAAAGTACACCCTAAAAGTTTGGAATAATTATGGTTGCATATGGATTTAATGTGTATATTTAATGAATTAATTTAATACCCCGATTTTGGTTGCATTGGAGTAGTAGTTGGGAGAAGATATGTGGGTAAAATATGAAGGATAATATGTATGTATGGTATATGGGAAAATATAAAAGCAATATATAAGAGATATACATATACCAACATATACAACATATTTGCCTAATGTATAAAATGGTGTAGGAAAAGTAAGTTTATATAATTAATAATTAATAAATAATAATAATCATAAAAGAAAAAGAAGAGAAGAAAGTCAAAGGATGAATATAAAATGTGGTGGAGGATTTTAAATATAATTGTATTATATTATATTATATTATATTATTATTATTATTATTATTATTATTATTATTATTATTATTATTATTATTATATATGTGATAAGCATAAGGAAAAGAAGAAAAGATCTTCTTCCCTTCTTCTTCCTCTTCTTCTTGCACGAGAGAGAGAGAGAGAGAAAGAGAGAGAGATAGAGAGAGAGAGGTGATTTCATCTATATACACATCAAATCCAAAGGGATTTTGAGAGAATTGAAGATGGTTATTGAAGATTTGGCATAATATCCAAGTAAGTATTCATTTCCTTGTATGGATTTCTATTGATTGAGTTTATAGTTGATATGATGATGATGATGATGATGATGATGATGATGTTAATGAAAGATTGAAGTATATATATATGTGCGGAATTGGTATTTAGATGATGATAATATGGTTAATTGTGAGATAATATGGTTAATTGTGAGGATGGTGATGAATTGTTGAATTGTTGAGTAAGGGTTTAGTATTATGAATTGGGGATTTGAGTAATTGATTCATGGTGATGTATATAATGCTTATTATTATGATATATTGAAGTTATATAAGTGTTAAATTGATAGGTAATTGATGAATATAACCAAGATGTTGATTAAGGGTGATGAAGTATGAGTTTTGAAGTGTTTGTGTTTTCATGGATGAGAGTTCGAATTCATGATTTTTGGCCTGACACGGCCATGTTATTGAGCGTGTTATAGCTACTGTGAGAAGAAGTAATTGACACGGCCATGAACACGCCCGTGTTGTTGGGCGTGTCAATGTTTCTGTGAGGCAGAATGTGTGACACGTCCAGTGACACGCCTGTGTTACTGGGCGTGTCAAAGCTTCTGTATTGTTGGTTTAGGGCACGATCAGGGACACGCCCGTGTTGGTGAGCGTGTCAAGTGTTGAGTTTGCCCTAGTTAGTTATCATTCTTATTTTCTTATATGAATAATTATCTTTGGATTAGGTTTTGAAGAGATTTTGTTACCATAATCCAAGTGTTGGAGGATTCTTGGAAAGAGGAATTTATATTTGGTGTGAGTTCTCTAGAGGTAAGTACAAACTTATATGAATGCATTCTTTTACATGATTTTGAGACTTAACACATTTAGTTATAAATATGTTAAGTAATTTACTATATTGTTAATACCATGTGACTAATGTTATGATTTGTATAGTGTGAAAGCTATGATGATAATTCAAAAAGGTATGTGCAATGCAATTTGTTATGATAAATATTTAAATGATAAATTTAAGATATATGTTCAATGTGATTGATTATGTATACTTGAATAATGAAGTATTATCATGTGAATTGAGATTTGATAAGATAGTAAGCCATTGCGATTGGCTATGATGATTCAAATGATGATGTTTAATGCAAATGAATTATAATTGAGGCATAGTGCCTAATTGATTATGAGAAATGAATTGAGAAAGAAATGTACAAAGATATAACGATTTTGTGTCTAATATGTTGATTCAAGTTTCAGAGTTCTGAATTTGGCGGCATGCCTATGAATTATAGTAACAGTCTTGCTGGGTTGAGGATCTCCTTGGTTTATCCAGGTTGATGGTCCAAGAGACTGGGTTTGTTACAAGTAACAGTCTAGCCGGGTTGAGGATCTCCTCGAGTTTAGCCGAGTTGATGGTCCAAGAGACTGGGTCTGTTACGCTATCCATGGATAGAGATATATATGTGTATTACCTACGGGCTTGATGATTATGATTATAGACCAAAGCAGTAACTCTAAACTTTGAATAACATATTAGTGTCTATTGGGCCCGAGTCTGTCTTTGTTTTCAATGTGATATACAAATGATGAAATAAATGAGTAATGAAATCTATGGTTGCCTTTGTTGGAAATGTGATTCATGATTGGTGAATTGTGGATAACGAATCCATTGAATAAAATAAGGACATGAAATGTTTTGAAGTATGATATGTAATATTTGTATTGATATATTCATTGTGAATATTAATGATGGAATTGCGGTTGGTGTTAATGATATCAATATATGTATATAATATATGAGATTAGTAGAGATATATGAAAGGTGTAATTAAAAAAGGGAAAACATGATATGAAACTAATGGTATATGGAATTGATATATCATTATATGTTATTATTTCTGTAATGCATGTTTATGTTATATATTTGTACTACTAAGCTCTCGGGCTTAGCACGGATGTGTAATCGCGCAGGTGAGCAGATGGTTGATCTGAAGTCTTTCGTTATGCCACGAGAAGAGTAAGAGTTTGTCGAGACCAACTAGAGGGTGATGCATACATGTAAAATTTTAATTATGTTGTATTTCTGACAAGAATATATTCATATGTATGAATGAAGTTTTGATAAAGATAAGATTATTATATATATATGTAAGATCATTAAAAGTATAATGATTTTGTAAATGTTCTTTAAATTAATATAGTATGATTTGAACTCAGTTAAAGGTTTTTAAATTATAACGAAAAGTGACATCCTTATACTTTATATACTTACTGTATGTATACAAGGTATATGTATAGTATTTATATAGAGTATCGGGGTGTTACAATGTAATATCCCCATGTGTGCCCTAGAAGTTTTAATTCAATTGTTGTTTGATTTGAATTTAATGTACATATGTTTTAGCAAAGGAAATGATTGTGTTAATGGAATGTATATGTTGTATATATGTTAATATATATAACATATAAGTTGGTCAAATGGAGAGTCAAGGGGAGAAGATATTTTTAATTTGGGATGAGTGCAATTACTAAATAGGGCATGTGGATGAAGGATAGTTAGAACAAGTGAGAAGAGGGTATGTTGGTAATTGCCTTTTTAGAATTGCTTGGTGGAGATTTAATGAGATGATAATTTGACTTTTCTTTATCATCTTTTCTTCTTTTCTCTTATGGTGGCCGGCTCATCCAAAGACAAAAGGGAGCAAGAGAGCAAGAGAGGATCTTGAAGTTCTAAGCTCAAATTGAAGGAGGAATCAAAGGATTTGGTGGGAGATTTGTGAAATTTCTTCATCTAAAGTAAGTACTCTCTTATTTTTCCTTAGGTATTTTGAAGATATGTTGGAAGTGTGTTGTGATTTGATAATATTATGATTTTGTATGTTTGAGATGAGTTTCTAAATGTTGAAATTGATTGTGAGTTAATTTAGTGTTGGTTTGGTTTTGATTAAAGATGGTAGGTTAAAAGTGATGTTGTTTTTTTTTTGGGTTTTGAAGTGGAAGGTGATTAAATGTGTTGATGATGGGTTGTTAAGAAGAATATTGTGGTAAACATGTGAAATATGTGTTTAGAACATGGATTACATTCATTTGAATTATGATATATTGTGTATAATGTAATTGAGTGCAACCAAAGAAGACTTGGTTATGTTTAAGTTTTCATTCCATGAGTGACACGGCCAAAAGCAAGGAGAGACACGGCCAATTCATGAGAGACACGGCCAAGTCAAGGAAATTTGGGCCGTGTTGGATTGATTTTGGAAAGACACGGCCGTGTCCCATGCCTGTGTTTGTTACTGCCAATTGATTTTGAGAGACACGGCCACAAGCTTGGCCTTGTCCCTTAAGTGTGTTGGTTACTGTGTTTGGTTTTTGTTCTTCTTACATGATTGAGTTTGAACTTCCATTTGATAATGCATATGATATTATATGAACAAGGTGATGTAATATGCATTGTGAAACTTGTGAATGGCAATGTGTTATATGAATAATGTATCTTGAAATGTTATACCAATGATGCTATGTGAATAATATGAATTGAGATATAATATGATGATGCTAGATAAATGATATGAATTGAGATACAACATGATATGAGGCCATTGTGATTGGCTATGATAACTCAAATGTGATGTGAAGCCATTGTGTTTGGCTATGATGATTCAATTGAAAGAACATAAGGCATGTTTGCCTTATTGATGATGAGAATTGAGAATGAAATAATAAATGAATTGTGTGTCTAATGTGTTATTCATTTTCAGAGTTTTGTTGTTGGTGGCATGCCCATTTGTAACATTCTCTTGAAGTTAGGTTGGATTTGATCCTTGAAGCCTAATTGAGATGTTACAACCCTTGAAGCTAGGTTGGATTGGTTCTTGAAGCCAAGTTAGGTTGATACTTAGCATGCTTTGTTCCCCTTGAAGCTTGGTTGAACCTAAATCCTTGAAGCCTAGTTGGGTTTATGATAATAATAAATGTGATAACAAAACCAAAGCATTAACTCTGAAAGTTGAATGGCATATTAGTGTGTCTTGGGCCCATGCTTGTCTTTGTTTAATGTGATTCATGAATGGTAAAATGATTAACTAATGAGATATATGGAAGGATATTGAAATGTGATATGTTTATATATGTGGTTATTGAAATATAAAGGTATGTGATTATCCTTTCATCTATGATATTGACTTGAGAAATCAAATGTGTGACATTGCATTGCCTTATAGTATAGTGTTGGTATATTTTGTACTACTAAGCCGTTGGCTTAGCGCGATATTATTTGATCGCGCAGGTAACAGAGTTGAACCAGAGAGCTCCTCAAGACCGAGTGAGAGTGGACATTGAAGAGTTGTTTTGGGACTTAAAGATCAGAGAAGAGCTGCCAATCATGTATATATATTCTATGTTTTGTAAACCTTGATTTATAACGTATTTATAATAACTTCCGCTGTGAATTATTAAACATTTTGTATATAGTGTCTTTTGGATTTCTTTATTTGTTTGAAATTGGCTTCACTTATTTACAAAGATATTTGTTGTGTCTTTTTAAACCTTGGCATTTTCTATATTCAGTATACGCATATTACGATCGTTTAAGCATGCTTGGTACGTATACAGGGTATAGAGGTGTTACATACAATTATTTCAAAGGATGAATATAAAATGTGGTGGAGGATTTTAAATATAATTGTATTATATTATATTATATTATTATTATTATTATTATTTATTAATTATATAAACTTACTTTTCCTACACCATTTTATACATTAGGCAAATATATTGTATAAGTTGGTATATGTATATCTCTTATATATTGCTTTTATATTTTCCCATATATTTTCCCATATACCATACATACATATTATTCTTCATATTTTACCCACATATCTTCTCACAACTACTACTCCAATGCAACCAAAATCGGGGTATTAAATTAATTCATTAAACATACACATTAAATCCATATACAACCATAATTATTCCAAACTTTTAGGGTGTACTTTGGGATATTACATTAGGCATGGATGATGTAAGGGCATGTCTCCATCTTCGGATGGGTGTCCATGTATTTGTTTTGCTTGGACATTGCTTTGATTTTTAATATAACGATGCTTTATTTCAATTTTTGTGTGTAATATGGATAATATTGTTATATTTAAAAATTTTATAATATTAAGACCTGTAAAGGAGACCAGTTCCAATGAACCGGGCGTTGTGGGGTTGCTGAGCCATTTCTCACCTTCCCCACGTGTATCCAACTTTCCGAACCCATTAGGGGGTTAGGGATTCCTTAGGAATCAAGTTATCCACCCCTTTCTTTTTCTCAGCCCGTCCGGGTGGCAACTCCATTTTCTCCGGACTTAAGTCCATGTTTTCTAAGGCCCCGAGCCTAAACAGTGTCGAAGTCGCAAGAACCATTCCACCGGGAGTGTGGGCAAAAATCCTCGCTCACAGTTCCCATATGTTTGGTGCTTGTTTTCCACTAATTTGGTGGTTGGTCAGTGTGCAGTTGCTCGACTCAGTGAGCAGTCACACAGTTTGAAGATTCTCTATAACGGCTAATTCCAACGGCCATATTTTATTGTCTGACAGAATCTAGCTTGCCCATGTTGCTGTCTCGTGCGGTCACACAGCTAGGTTCACGATTGCTCAGCACCATGTTATCATTAAATTCAAATTACTTCATCCATGTGGCCAAATATCATTTGTCTAAGGTATTTGGTGCTAAGATTTAAATCTGTCATACTTGTGTGGTCGCTCGGTTCATCTAGGCAGTCACACAAGGCTTTGAGCTATGAGAAAGTGTCGTGCAAGCAAACCGCCATCTATTTTGCCTTTTTTAGATTTTTTGGTTATTGTTTTATGTGATCGCTCTAGCATCATATGCGGTGGCACTAAGTTCTGGCATCTTGACTTCACCATTCCCTGAATCCACAACCCTTTCTATGAGTTTATGAATTTTTAACTCCATATTGGCCTGGTCGTTCAGTGCTTTATTATCGTCACATGCCTGTCTCGTGACTTTATTTCATCGCTCATTGACAACACGAACTCTTTTCTACAAGATTTGTGCAATTTCTCTATATATTTATGCGTGTGCTAAGTTTTCTCTAGTTGTCGCACATCCAGCTTCTCTCTTTAGCTTATTGAGTCTTGGTTCTCTATACACTCAACATTTTCTTAGCTTGGCACTTTTATCTGTGCTGTTCAGCTAGCTCGGCAAATCTATCTGTGGTGTAGCTCAGTGGGTCGGCAGCTTTTGTGCGGTCGCTCAACAGCTCAGGCGGTTGCATAAAAGCGCTCGAGTTTTGTCCATGCAGTAGAAACTTGTTTGAAATTATTAGTACTTTATCAATTTGATTGTCAATGATAAAATAAAGTTTGATTGTCCAATAATCTCAACTATATAGAATTAAAATAAAAATTATGACTAATAATCATGATAAGAATCAAAATCAAAATAAGGAAAAAACTTTAATATATGATTATGATAAAGTTAGTAGACATGTTAGGTGTGATGAGTTGAAACATAAAAAAAAATATAATATTTTTAGATGAGTCAAAACAATAATTACACAGTACATATAAGAATACAAAAGCGAATGAAGCAAAAATAAGAATGTTGTCCTTCTTTGGATAAGTTAAATGGGAAAAAATTACTAATAGAGTTTGGTCTAATTTAATTTGCTTAATTGAAATTTGTATGATTATTAAAAGAATTATTATTGTTGTCTTCTTCATCTTCACTATGACCTTTTATTAAAGAGAATTGAAAGAAAGATAGAGAAATTAACAAAATTAACATGGGAATTTCGAATGAAAATAGAGAAGCCATTGAGTTTTCTTTCTTGTGTTGGAATATTTGGATTGTTAATTGGAGTTCAACTAACTAAAAAGAGGAAAAAAATAAAAACTTAATTAAAATAAAAACTAAAAAATTCATAATAAAAAAATACTAACCTTAATTGAATTGAAAATCCACAACGACAATAACTTATGAAGATTGTTAAAAGAAAGAAATTAGAGGCTTTGAGGCTAGTTAGAGCTTATTCCTTTATCTATAAAATCTTGAACAGTAAAGGATTTTGTAACAACCTTATACCCTATATACGTACAATATATACACTCAGTATATATAGAATACACATATACAGTATAAGAATGTCATAAGCCGATTTAATAGAAAGTATTATATTGCCAATTAAAAATCCCAATCACCTTAAAATGTATATTTAAATAGTAAATAAAATATTCTTTATTAATTATAGATTCCCCAAAATAAGCATTTTATATAAAAATCTCTGGAAAAAATTCACTAGTGTTTTGTCTGTAAATTGGACATTCCAAAATTCAATAAAACTCAAACTGCAAACAAATCAACATTTCACCAATACTTCTCAATTCCTCCATAATTTCCCAAAATATTCATATATGTACATATATATAAACACATATACACATTCTTACGTTATACAATTTATCCAAAAATGCTTTATAATTTACAAGCTCTTAAAAATATAACATAATATACATATTTATATCATGTTTTATAAAAATAAAATGTATGCATGACAACAGCTGGCTGTGATTTTGTGGTAGTAAAACTCACTTCAAAAACTATCAACCTCAAACCTAGACCTAACTAGGTCTAGATGAACTCTTCGGATCTACCAGTGACCTTGTCACCTGCGCAATGAATTTCACTCGCGCTAAGCTAAAAGCCTAGCAGTACAAACTTTGGTAATAATAAAACTTTAACACAATGACAATGCATAGTGCTTTTATTTCACAATGTGGCACTCCATTCCACTTCAAAACATAATCTTTAATGCTTTTATAATTCACATAAACACATACACAAGCATCGATCCAAACAAACTAATATACTACTCAAATCCCAGAGTTACTGTTTTGGTCCATATTGACACCAAATGTCAAGCCCCAAAGGCAAATCATATATCAGTGTCGCCTAGCTTCAAGCCCCAAAGGCAAATCATGTATCAGTGACTCCTAGCGTCTAGCCCAGAAAGCAAATCATGTATTAGTGATGTCTAGCATCTAGCCCGAAGGTAAATAATGAGGATAACCTCATAGGCATACCGCCAAACATAGAACTCTGGAAATTGAAAAACATACTTGGCACACAAATAATTCATATTTTCCATAATCACTTTTCTCATCACATTGCCTTATTTTCTCATTTTTCTCATTCATATCACAACATACATATATTCTTTAACTCGCCATTTTCATTCTTATCATATTTTCACATTTTCAACTCATATCCTAATTTCCACAAATCATCATCATATATAATACAAATGTGGCTCACTTCAACATTTTAGTGCATAACTTGCACTTTTCATAACATTACTCTATTTCATAATTTATACACAGCTGAAACATAAGCCATAATTCAATGGTTTAACATTATATTTATCCCATCTTATCACTTTATCACAATATATGACATTTAGCAGTACAATCATTTACCTAAATATTTTGGGCTATTTTCACATAATTCTTATAAATCACATTTCATTCATTTTAGCCATTAATAATGGCTTTACACAATGCACATAATGCATACAAATCAATTCACATATTCTAACACATTGTACATGAATGTTCAAGTTGCCAATTAGCTTAACACATAATTAAACCTCACTCTAACCAATATCCTAAAATTATGTTTTTCCTTACTTTAATATTGAAATTCCATTTTAATCCTTTTAAATTGGTGTTTTAAGTTTATTTATATCATTACAAACATATTATAACATGTTTTAACTCATCACATTAAATAAACACAAATTCTTTATACAAAACCCTAAAATGTGCCATAACTTCTTCATTTCCAATTCTTCATTCCAACCCATTCCAAAAGTTAATTCAAGATTATTTTAATCATTTATATCATTAAATAACATGATTTAAATTTTAAAATCAAACAAACATCTATACTTTGAAAATTCTCTTTCCAATTTAATACTACCTTATCTAATCTCTAACCCAACTTGGTTAAATCGATCATTTGACTTTAAAATCTTTAATTATGCATCAAAACAACATCTTTGGAATCCATTTACACAATTAAAATACATGATTTCAAAAGTCCAATTTACACATAACCCTAAATTATCTCTTTCAACCAAACTCAACCCAAACTTAATCATTTCTTCCATCTAACTTAAAAATCGCGACTTACTAATTAAAAAAACATCATTTATATTCATTTAAACAATTTAATCACAACCATTAAAAATTTCAAACTTCACATAATTATAACTTTAAAGAAACTTAAAAATTCCAAGTGAAAACTTACTTGATATAAAATCACCAAAACTATCATTGAATCTTGAAATTTCTTGCAAATTTGGTTGTTTAAATGAAGCAAAATCACTCTTGCCATTCCATGGAAAAACGTCCAAGAGAGGAAGAAGAAGAAAGAAATTCTTTTTAAATTTTGATTTTTTTTCTTTCCTTCATTTAAGACCATGTATTTATTATATTTTATTAATTATTTAATTAATTATCTTTAAAATACTAATTATCATCTTCCACTAAAAATATTATTATTATACAAATTCTCCATCAACTTCCACTATCTATTTTATTATTATTTTAATTATTTATTTATTTTAAAAAAATCATAATTTACCTCTTCCATTCATAATTAATTTATTTTTAAATTATTTAATTAATTTTAATTTTACAAATTATATTTATAACTTTGCCATTTGACTTTATGACTTTCTTCTTTAAATGTTGCTTTTTGTATATGTTATATATATCACATATATTTCACATATACACTTAACTTTTTCACTTATAATCCTTCAATTTTCTATTTAAATTATTTATTTAATTTATTCAATTAAATTTTAGTTCTTTTATTTAATTTTTTAAAAATTATGGATATTACAAGTTTCTTTTTTGTATAGAGCAAAAACGTGAAAGAGAGAGGAGAAGAAAGAGAACTTTTTGGTGTATGTAGTGTTTGGTTAAGTTTTTACTTTTTAATAACTGGTAAGAATATTATAATGGGCTAAGATATTATTATTTAGCCCAAAACCCAATTAATATTTATTTGGTTAAATTCAATTTATATTTAACTTTAGATTTAATTCATAAAATATATGTATTAGTAATTAATATTAGTATTTTTTTTAGATAAATTTTTTAGTGGGGGAAAAATTTATATATAATATTTAAAAAACATTTCCAGTGGGGGCAAGTGCCCCCATTTCCCCCATATTACATCTGCCATTGTGTATACTTAGTGTAAATAGTATATATATATATAAGAATATATTATATATATAGTGCACATATTATGTATCCAATGTAGATATTATGTATATCCAGTGTATACATTATGTAAATTAGTATATATATTATGAGTCTCCCTTCAAACACATCTAATTATTCCCCGATATTAATTATTTTTATGAATATCAAAATTATGGATATTACACATATGGATGAAGTAAATACTGAAGGAAGCTGATCAACTTGTTCGAAGCATTGAAACTGGAAAACTTGGAGGCACAAAATGCCTTGCGGTTGCCCAAAAAGTTATGTGGTTGCTACTCTTGTTTAGTGGTTATTCGTGGGGTTGTGACATTCATTACTGTAATATCCCCATGTGTGCCCTAGAAGTTTTGATATAATTATTGTTTGTTTGAATTATGTGTATATGTTATGTTGATAAGAAAGAAATTGAAAAGAGAATGTGTATGTATTGTTTTAAAAAGGAAAAGATTGTGTAGAGAGAAATGTATATGTTGTTTATATGATAATATATATAACATATACAAAAGTCAAAAGAGTGGTCAAGGGAAGAAGATATTTATTTGTGTTTTGTGAAATGACTAAAAAGGGGTAAGTGTTTTTAAGGAAATCTAAATAAATGGATGAGGGCATTTAAGTAATTGCTTTGTTAGAATTGCTTGGTGGAGATTTAAAGAAGAGGAGAAGTTTGACTTGTCTTTGTTTTTCTTTTCTTCTTCTCTTTCCTTTGTTGTTGGCCGGCTCCTCCATAGACAAGAGAAACAAGAGAACAAGAGAGGATCTTGATGTGCTAGGCTCAAATTGAAGGAAGATCTAAGTGATCAAGTTGGTGATTCAAGAAGTTTTGTAACTTTGGTAAGTCCTCTTTTGATTTCTTTGTTTATTTGAAGTTTTGATTGAGTTTGATAGATGATTTAAGAGTGTGTTGTTTGGTTTTGAGATGTTTAAGAGTCTTTGATTGTTTTGATCAGGGATTTTAAGGGTGGATTAAAGAAAAGAGTAAGTTAGTTGGAAGAGATAATGTTGTGTTTGTGATTATGGTTTGTGATGAGATTTGTGATTTATAGTTGATTTGTGTTTTGGCTTGTTTTGGTGTTTTTGTGAGTTTAAGATGGTTTTTGGGTATGTTTTGTTAAGATGGTGTGAAGTGGATGTTGATGGATAGAAGTGTTTTGTTGAGTGTTTGGTTGTTTTGGCCGGAATCTTGATTTGTGGCCGGACACGCCCATGAGCACGTCCAGGGTCTTTAGGCGTGTCAATTGTGTTGGAGGCAGTAGGTGTGGCACGCCCAGGAACACGCCCGTGTTGTTGAGCGTGTAAATGCTTCTGTGTTGTGGAGTTAGGGCACGGTCAGGGACACGCCCGTGTAGCTTAGCGTGTCAAGTTTAGGGTTGCCCTAGCTTACTTTTAATTGGATTATCTTTTGTGTATCCCTAAGCAAGTATATGTTATTATTTTTGGATTAGGTCTTGAAGAAAGTGATTGATCATTGATCTAAGAGGTAAAAGGGATCTTGGACAAGGAAGTGTTAAGAGTTGTGTAAATTGTTATTGAGGTAAGTACAAATGTTGCATTACTACATTGTTTACTTATATGAATAATGTGCTTTGTTATGTTTATA
Organism: Garcia nutans; assembly: GCA_947685225.1. Lineage (NCBI taxonomy): Eukaryota > Viridiplantae > Streptophyta > Magnoliopsida > Malpighiales > Euphorbiaceae > Garcia > Garcia nutans. The sequence continues at coordinate 17,396,367 of CANTUV010000032.1, forward strand.
TCAATGAAGGATATAATGATGTAAATGATTGTATATATGAAATATAAATTGCTATAATGTGGATTGAGTTGTGATGGAATATAAAGCCATTGTGATTGGCTATGATGATTCAATTGTGATAAATGAGGCATGTTTGCCTAGATGATGATTCAATTGAGACTGAAATGGTTAATGAAATAATAAATGAATTGTGTGACTAATGTGTTATTCCATTTTCAGAGTTTGTTGTTGGTGGCATGCCTAATGATAGTAACAATCTCTTTAAGTTAGGTTGGAATTGATCCTTGAAGCCAAGTTGGGTAGAAGTTTAACATGTTTTACTCCCCTTGAAGCTTGGTTGGGTCTAGCCCTTGAAGCCTAATTGAGATGTTACAACCCTTGAAGCTAGGTTGGGTTGGTTCTTGAAGCCAAGTTGGGTTGATACTTAGCATGCTTTGTTCCCCTTGAAGCTTGGTTGAACCTAATCCTTGAAGCCTAGTTGGGTATATGATAATGATAAATGTGATAATAAAACCAAAGCATTAACTCTGAAAATTGAATGACATATTAGTGTGTTTTGGGCCCATGCTTGTCTTTGTTTAAATGTGAGTTATTGATGGTAAATTAATTGAATAATGAGATTCATGGAAGGACTTTGAATTGTGATATGCTTATGTGAGTATGATTGGTGAAATGTAAAAGTGTGGTATTATAATTCCACCTATGATGTTGTATTCATTAATCATATGTGTGACATTGCATAGCATGAAAGCATAATGTTTTTATACTTTGTACTACTAAGCCGTTGGCTTAGCGCGATAGTGTTGATCGCGCAGGTGACAGAGTAGAACCCGAGAGTTCCTCGAGACCGAGTGAGAGTAGACATTGAAGAATCTATCTTTGGGATTTAAAGATCAGAGAAGAGTTGCCAATCATGTATAACTTCTTTATATCTTGTAAAGTATTATTTATAATGTGAATATATGTATATTTGTAAATATGGATTTAAATGTGTTCACATATGTAACTATTTTATAAATTCCGCTGCGTATTAAGTAAATATATTTATATCTATTTTGTTTTATATTACAAGTTAATTACTTATTTTCTATAATGTATAATGATAAAGATTATGTTATCTTTGGTAATGATTTGATTGTAAAAGAAAACTGTAGTATCCCTATGTTCAGTGCATGTACATTACATTGTGGTGTTTGTAGTGTGCTTGTACTGGATGTGGGGGTGTTACAATTGTTTTGGTATCAGAGCCTAGGTTTGAGATTCTCAACCTAGTTAAAGTGTAAGAAAAAGAGTGTTTTGATTTTAAAACGTGGATTTTTGAATAACATACATGTTTGGTATTGGCAGTCTCTGATCTTTAATGAGAGGTATTCTGTTGTGTTTGCAGATATAGGTTGTGATGGATTCTCACTCACGTCAGTCAGTTGAGGGTAGTGCTGAGAGTATAGCTCCTGATGAGATTAGAGAGGGAGCTAGAGTGGATAGTGCTGGAGAGATACCTGCTTCTATATCGGGGAGACCAGCTAGTGAGGAGGTTCCACCAGTTTGGCTTAGGCATGTGGTTGAGGCTTTGTGGCAAGCACCTGTGCAACCACCGTCACCACCCCCACAGCCTTTGGTATCAGTGAGGCATTATGACAAATTACGGAAGTATGGAGCAGAAGATTTCTTGGGTACTATTGATCCAGCTGTAGCTGAGCAGTGGCTAGATAAAGTACAGAGAATATTTGTTCAGTTGCAAGCCACTCTAGAGGAAAAGTTTGATTATGCAAGATCATTGTTGCAAAAGGACGCATATGACTGGTGGAAGACAGTGCCCCATGCTATGGATGATCCACCAACATTATCGTATGCTGATTTTCTAAGAGAGTTTGAATTGAAGTATACTCCTAGGGAGTACAAAGATGTGAAGAAAATGGAGTTTTTAAGCTTGAAACAAGACAATCGGACAGTAACGAAATATGAGGTTGAGTTTATACGGTTGAGCCATTATGCTGGGGGTATTATATCTGATGAGATAGATAGATGTCGGAGATTTGAGGAAGGATTGAGGCCCTCTATCATGTGTTTGGTGGCTGGATCTAGATATCGTGATTTTCCCCAGCTGGTTGCAGCAGCTAGGAGTGTGGAGAGGGCTCAGGTTATTGCAGCTGCTTCAGAGGAAGAGATCAGGGTTAGAAGGCCCCAGTTTGAGGCAGGGTCTTCGTCTATGAAAAGAGGTAAAGGAAGTTTTATTCCTCGGATTAGTAGGAGTCAGAGGCCAGCGGGTAGGTCAGTACAGTTTCAGAGGTAGAGATCTAGACCTACAGTTTCAGTGGTGAGTGCTCCGATCCCAGTGACTCAGAGATCCACCTTACCCATATGCATTCATTGTGGTAGGCCACATGGTGGTACTTGTTGGAAGACTGGTGTAGCAGGGGTATGTTTCAGATGTGGATCTCCCAATCATTTTGTGAGAGATTGTCCCGAGAGACAGGAACAGATGTCAGTGGATACTGCAGCTTCCCGACCTAGTGTGAGGGAAGGTCGAGGAGGCAGAGGTTTCAGCAGAGGAGGCAGATCTGGGTTCAGTGTTAGAGGAGGTTCTACATCCAGGGAGAGTAGACCAGAGGAGGCTGGATCTTCTCAGAGGATTTATGTGATGCAGAGGCAACCAGATGCTTTGGCAGTCATAGCTGGTATTTTTTCTTTATTTGGTATTTCAGTACTTGCTTTGATTGATCCCGGATCCACTCATTCATATATTAGTGCATCTGTTTTGCCTGTGTCTGATTTGCATGCTGAATCCCTAGGATTTGATGTGTTGGTGACAAATCCGTTAGGGCATAGTGTGATTGTTAGTAAAGTGCACCGAGATAGTGCAGTAATGGTTCAAGGTGAGGAGTTCCTTGGAGATTTGATTGAGATGCCTTTTAAGGAGTATGATGTGATCCTAGGCATGGACTGGTTATCTAGACATGGAGCTGTGGTAAATTGTAAAAAGAAAGTTGTTACTTTGAGAACCGGAGATGGTAGAGAGGTGTTAGTATCTAGTGAGCAGAGTCAGCTAGCATCCTTATTTGTTTCAGCTGTTGCAGCTAGGAGATTGATTAGAAAAGGGTGTAATGCTTATCTTGCTCATGTGGTGGATACTAGAGTAAGGAGTTCTCAAATTGATAGTATACCTACAGTTGCAGAGTATCCAGATGTGTTTCCAGAGGAATTGCCAGGGTTGCCTCCTAAGAGAGAGGTGGAGTTTGGTATTGAATTATTGCCGGGTACTACTCCTATCTCTATTACTCCTTATAGAATGGCACCTATTGAACTGAGAGAGCTGAAGGTGCAGTTACAGGAGTTGTTGGATAAAGGGTTTGTTCACCCTAGTGTGTCACCGTGGGGAGCTCATGTTCTATTTGTAAAGAAAAAGGATGGTACTATGAGATTGTGTATCGATTATAGGCAATTGAACAAGGTGACTATTAAGAATAAATATCCTTTGCCTAGAATTGATGATCTCTTTGATCAATTGAAGGGTGCAGCAGTGTTTTCTAAAATTGATCTGAGATCAGGGTACCATCAGTTGAGAGTCAGAGCTGAAGATGTTTCTAAGACCGCCTTTCGGACCAGGTATGGGCATTATGAGTTTCTAGTTATGCCTTTTGGCTTGACGAATGCACCTGCAGTTTTTATGGACTTGATGAATAGGGTGTTTAGGCCCTATTTGGATCAGTTTGTAGTGGTCTTTATCGACGATATTTTGGTGTATTCGCGTAATGAGGAGGAACATGACAAGCATCTGCGAATTGTGTTGCAAGTTTTGAGAGAGAAGAAATTGTTTGCTAAACTGTCGAAATGTGAGTTTTGGCTTGACCAGGTTACTTTTCTTGGTCATATAGTTTCATCAGAGGGTATTAGAGTTGATCCGAGTAAAGTTAAAGCTATTTTGAATTGGAGTCCACCAAAGTCTGTGACTAAAGTTAGAAGTTTTCTGGGTTTGGCAAGCTATTACCGACGGTTTGTGAAGGGATTTTCTTTGATAGCTACTCCACTTACCAGATTGTTTCGAAAGGGAGTTAGATTTGTGTGGATAGATCAGTGTCAGGCTAGCTTCGATTAGTTGAGAGAAATGTTGACTCAAGCGCCTGTTCTTTCTTTACCTGTGGAAGATAAACCATATGTGATTTACAGTGATGCTTCACATAGTGGTTTGGGTTGTGTTCTAATGCAAGAAGGTAAGGTGATAGCTTATGCTTCTCGACAGTTGAAACCGCATGAGCTCAATTATCCGACCCATGATTTGGAATTAGCAGCCATTGTGTTTGCATTGAAGATTTGGCGACATTATCTATATGGGGAGAAGTGTTTTATCTATACTGATCATAAAAGTTTAAAATACTTGGGTGTCCAAAGAGAACTCAATCTTTGACAGAGAAGATGTTTGGAATTAATTAAAGACTACGACTGTTTGATTGATTATCATCCGGGTAAAGCAAATGTTGTTGCTGATGCCTTGAGTCGAAAGTCTTTAGCAGGGTTGACTGTTTATTCGCTCTCGTTGCTTGTTGAGTTGAGAGCATTGCATGCTAATTTTATACCTTGTGATGATGGTGCATTGTTGGCACAGTTGCAATTGAAACCAATATTGTTGGATCAGATTAAAGAGGCTCAATTGGCTGATGCAAAGATTCAAAAGATTGTTTCAGATTGTCAGAATGGAAAGAGTCGAGATTTTATTGTGAGAGGTAATGGGAGTCTTTGGTTTAAGAACAGAATGTGTGTACCTGATAATGCTAAATTGAGAAGGATTATATTAAAGGAAGCACATCAATCAGTATTTGCTATGCATCCGGGCAATACAAAGATGTATCATGATTTGAAGCAGTGTTACTGGTGGTCCGGTATGAAGAGAGACATTGCAGATTTTGTGTCTAAATGTCTCATATGTCAGAGGGTAAAAGCTGAGCATCAAATTCCAACAGGGTTACTTCAACCTTTAGCAGTGCCTGAATGGAAATGGGATAGAGTAACCATGGATTTCGTGTCTGGTCTGCCATTGACACAAAGAAAGCATGATGCTATTTGGGTGATTGTTGACAGGTTGACGAAGACAGCTCATTTTCTTCCGGTTCGGATGGATTACTCTTTGGAAAGGCTAGCTGAGCTGTATATCCATGAGATTGTGAAGCTGCATGGTGTTCCAACTTCTATAGTGCCTGATCGAGATCCCCAATTTACTTCAAGGTTTTGGAAGAGTTTACATGGTGCTTTGGGTTCTCGATTACACTTCAGTACTGCTTTCCATCCGCAGACAGATGGACAGTCAGAGAGAGTGATACAGATTATCGAGGACATGTTGAGAAGTTGTGTCATTGATTTCTCTGGAGGTTGGGATAGATTCTTACCACTTGTGGAATTTGCATACAATAATAGTCATCAATCCAGCATTGGTATGGCCCCATTTGAAGCATTGTATGGTAGACGGTGCAGAACACCTCTATGTTGGAATGAACTTGGTGAAAGTAAGTTAATTGGTCCTGATTTAGTTAAAGAAACTGAAGAGAAAGTGAAAATGATTCGAGATAGGTTGAAAACAGCTTCGGACCGACAGAAATCTTATTCAGATTTGAAGAGGAGAGACATTGAATATTATGTGGGAGATAAAGTATTTTTGAAGGTGTCTCCTTGGAAAAAGATCTTGAGGTTTGGTCGGAAAGGGAAATTGAGTCCTCGTTTCATTGGACCTTATGAAGTATTGGAAAGAGTTGGGCCAGTTGCTTATAGGCTTACTTTGCCACCTGAGTTGGATAGGATCCATAATGTATTCCATGTTTCTATGTTGAGGAGGTACAGGTCGGATCCATCCCATGTTTTGCAAATTGAATCTATAGAAGTGAGTCTAGATTTGACATTTGAAGAAGAACCAATTGCTGTTTTGTCACGTGAAGTGAAAGAATTGAGGAATAAGAAAGTGCCTTTGGTTAAGATTCTATGGAAGAATCATGGAAGAGAAGAGGCAACTTGGGAAAGTGAGCAAACAATGCGAGAGCAATATCCTCTACTATTTCAGACTTGATGACAGGTAATTTCGAGGATGAAATTTCTTTTTAGAGGGGGAGAATTGTAATATCCCCATGTGTGCCCTAGAAGTTTGTATATAATTATTGTTTGTTTGAATTATGTGTATATGTTATGTTGATAAGAAAGAAATTGAAAAGAGAATGTGTATGTATTGTTTTAAAAAGGAAAAGATTGTGTAGAGAGAAATGTATATGTTGTTTATATGATAATATATATAACATACACATAAGTCAAAAGAGTGGTCAAGGGAAGAAGATATTTATTTGTGTTTTGTGAAATGACTAAAAAGGGGTAAGTGGTTTTAAGGAAATCTAAATAAATGGATGAGGGCATTTAAGTAATTGCTTTGTTAGAATTGCTTGGTGGAGATTTAAAGAAGAGGAGAAGTTTGACTTGTCTTTGTTTTTCTTTTCTTCTTCTCTTTCCTTTGTTGTTGGCCGGCTCCTCCATAGACAAGAGAAACAAGAGAACAAGAGAGGATCTTGATGTGCTAGGCTCAAATTGAAGGAAGATCTAAGTGATCAAGTTGGTGATTCAAGAAGTTTTGTAACTTTGGTAAGTCCTCTTTTGATTTCTTTATTTATTTGAAGTTTTGATTGAGTTTGATAGATGATTTAAGAGTGTGTTGTTTGGTTTTGAGATGTTTAAGAGTCTTTGATTGTTTTTATCAGGGATTTTAAGGGTGGATTGAAGAAAAGAGTAAGTTAGTTGGAAGAGATAATGTTGTGTTTGTGATTAGGGTTTGTGATGAGATTTGTGATTTATAGTTGATTTGTGTTTTGGCTTGTTTTGGTGTTTTTGTGAGTTTAAGATGGTTTTTGGGTATGTTTTGTTAAGATGGTGTGAAGTGGATGTTGATGGATAGAAGTGTTTTGTTGAATGTTTGGTTGTTTTGGCCGGAATCTTGATTTGTGGCCGGACACGCCCATGAGCACGTCCAGGGTCTTTAGGCGTGTCAATTGTGTTGGAGGAAGTAGGTGTGGCACGCCCAGGAACACGCCCGTGTTGTTGAGCGTGTAAATGCTTCTGTGTTGTGGAGTTAAGGCACGGTCAGGGACACGCCCGTGTAGCTTAGCGTGTCAAGTTTAGGGTTGCCCTAGCTTACTTTTAATTGGATTAGGATTATCTTTTGTGTATCCCTAAGCAAGTATATGTTATTATTTTTGGATTAGGTCTTGAAGAAAGTGATTGATCATTGATCTAAGAGGTAAAAGAGATCTTGGACAAGGAAGTGTTAAGAGTTGTGTAAATTGTTATTGAGGTAAGTACAAATGTTGCATTACTACATTGTTTACTTATATGAATAATGTGCTTTTTTATGTTTATATCAATGAAGGATATAATGATGTAAATGATTGTATATATGAAATATAAATTGCTATAATGTGGATTGAGTTGTGATGGAATATAAAGCCATTGTGATTGGCTATGATGATTCAATTGTGATAAATGAGGCATGTTTGCCTAGATGATGATTCAATTGAGACTGAAATGGTTAATGAAATAATAAATGAATTGTGTGACTAATGTGTTATTCCATTTTCAGAGTTTGTTGTTGGTGGCATGCCTAATGATAGTAACAATCTCTTTAAGTTAGGTTGGAATTGATCCTTAAAGCCAAGTTGGGTAGAAGTTTAACATGTTTTACTCCCCTTGAAGCTTGGTTGGGTCTAGTCCTTGAAGCCTAATTGAGATTTTACAACCCTTGAAGCTAGGTTGGGTTGGTTCTTGAAGCCAAGTTGGGTTGATACTTAGCATGCTTTGTTCCCCTTGAAGCTTGGTTGAACCTAATCCTTGAAGCCTAGTTGGGTATATGATAATGATAAATGTGATAATAAAACCAAAGCATTAACTCTGAAAATTGAATGACATATTAGTGTGTTTTGGGCCCATGCTTGTCTTTGTTTAAATGTGAGTTATTGATGGTAAATTAATTGAATAATGAGATTCATGGAAGGACTTTGAATTGTGATATGCTTATGTGAGTATGATTGGTGAAATGTAAAAGTGTGGTATTATAATTCCACCTATGATGTTGTATTCATTAATCATATGTGTGACATTGCATAGCATGAAAGCATAATGTTTTTATACTTTGTACTACTAAGCCGTTGACTTAGCGCGATAGTGTTGATCGCGCAGGTGACAGAGTAGAACCCGAGAGTTCCTCGAGACCGAGTGAGAGTAGACATTGAATAATCTATCTTTGGGATTTAAAGATCAGAGAAGAGTTGCCAATCATGTATAACTTCTTTATATCTTGTAAAGTATTATTTATAATGTGAATATATGTATATTTGTAAATATGGATTTAAATGTGTTCACATATGTAACTATTTTATAAATTCTGCTGCGTATTAAGTAAATATATTTATATCTATTTTTTTTATATTACAAGTTAATTACTTATTTTCTATAATGTATAATGATAAAGATTATGTTATCTTTTGTAATGATTTGATTGTAAAAGAAAACTGTAGTATCCCTATGTTCAGTGCATGTACATTACATTGTGGTGTTTGTAGTGTGCTTGTACTGGATGTGGGAGTGTTACAATTACGAACATTACTGCCTAATTTTTGCATTACAAACACTTACTCCATTTTTTTCATGTTTAATTCATTGACTGGAAGTTTATATTATATTTGGGTTCCAGGAATTTTCGTATTTTGCGTTACTTGTGTTTTAGGCCCAATGGTTTATTATTTTAATTTAATAGTTCAAGGTTAGAGTTGTGTTTGTTACCAAACAACCTGACCTAGGGTTTTATTGATTGTAACACTAATTAAACTCTTATTTTCCTCTAGAAAGAGGTTAGCCATTTTGATAATAGAATTTCATAATTGTTGAGAGACTGTTTGTGACATCTATAATTTTACATAGAATTAAATAACTAATATGGAGGGTTAGTTAAATGTTGGAAGAGAGAGATATAAGGTATATATGTAATATATAAAAATATGTATATGTATACATAATATATACATGATGTAAACAAGAGTATATAATGATATATAACATATACCTTAAATATACATGATATACATATATAAATATATATACATATATATACATATAATATACATTACATATAATTGTGGTTGGGAAAATAATAATAGTAATAGTAATAACAATAAATTAATTAATAAATAAAAGAAAAAAGAAAAATAAAAGTCAAAGAAAGAAATAAGATATATGGATGGGAATTAAAGAGTTAAATAATTAAATATTTAAATATTTAATTAAATAAATAGTTAATTAATATGTACGGATGGAAATAAGTAAGAGAATAAAGAAAATAGTCTTTTTCTTCTTGTTCTTCATGTGATGGCCGAAATTTCCTAGAGCGGGAGAGATGAATTTTGCTTCTTCAAACACTTAAAATTTTATAAGAATTTCAAGGAATCAAAGTTAGTTTTGAAGAAAAATTAGGAATTCAAGTAAGTATTTTCTCTTTAAAGCTTGTTTGTTGAATTTTTGAGGATATGTATGATTTGGGTGAAGAGAAAGAAGTTAATTGTTAAAATTGATAGTAATGGAGTTAATATAGTTAATATATGGTGATTTGACAATTAAGTGGTTGAGAAGAGTAAAATTGATGAAGCTAGGGTTATGGGAATGAATATGTGAAATAAGGGTTTTTATTAGGGGTATTTATAATTATTGTAATGGGTTGATTTAATGTTGTTTTAATATATATAATGATTTTATGATTGATTGTTGAAAATGAATTGTTTTTGGTGAAGATAGGGTTTATGGGGAGGTTATGTGAAATTTGGATTTTGGATGAAGGTTGATATAATTGTGGAAAAATGTTGTTTTGAGGTTATTTGGTTGACTAAGTAATAATTTTATGATCAAATGATGGAGAATAGTGGTTAAGGTGAAGTTTGGAAAAGCTAGTGAGTGGTGAAATTAGGGTATTGTATGTATTTTAATAGGAAATGTGTAAATAATGATAGTTTGATATAAATTAAACAAGGAAATGATTTGAATTGAATAATGCTTGCTTGTTATTTGGTATATGTGTGATTAGGCCAAAAATAGATCTAGTAAATGAGCTTATAGAATTTCATCAAAGTAAGGCTTTGGAAGCAAAATAAGGTTAGTAGATATTTGGGTCACTTATGTTTTAATTGCATTCGAGTTGCCATAACACATTATGATTTTCTTAATGTGTTATGTCACGTTGGTATTAGGTTTGATTGGATGTGCATTGCACAATTAAGAATGTGTTTAATGTATGAAGTATGAAATGGTAAGCCATTTTTGAATGACTAATATAATTGTTATGTACTTAATGTGTAACATGTGAATTATGCTAAATATGATTAGAAAAGTTGAGAAATGAATAATGTGATAAGTAGTGAGAAAGAAAATGCAAAAAAATCTAAAAATATGGAATGTGTGGATATTGAGAAATCGACATGAAAAATGTGAAAATGTAAAGAGATATCATGTGTTTGTTAACCCTATATAATTACTTGTCTAAAAAGTTGATTTAGTAATGCATATGTTGATAAACCTGAGTAGAGCTAAGTCCTGAGAATGAGCTTGAGTATAGACTTGAGCAGGGATAGGTTTTGTGACTAAACTCAGTAATTGTAAAGGGGATGTTGTGTGTGGATGTGTTGTATTTTTATGAATTATGAGATAATAAAGGTTTGTATAATTTATACATATTACATTATAAGAAAGAGCATTTAGATATAAATGCATATTGTTATCAAAATTTGTACCACTAAGTTATATGCTTAGTGCTATTGAATTATGTCATGTAGGTGGTAGAAGTTCAATACATGGAGGTTCTGAGACACTAGAGCAGGGCTAGTGTTGTCCCAAGATGGCGACCAAGAGGGGGGTAAATTGGTTGATTTGAAGAAGTGATGGTAAATTAAAATTTGAAACAATAAGAATAACAAGATGAAGAAAGAGTATAGTAGAGAAGAATAAACACAAAGAATTTATAGTGGTTTGGATTACCTCGATCCTATGCCCACTTCCTTAACAACTTGTTAAGGTTCCACTAATCTTGAGTTTTTATAAGCTCAACTCTAACCTGGTATATTCACAAGCTCACACTAAACTTTTACAAGGTTTGAGTATTATCGTGAGAACCCAACAAGAGTTTTCCCAAGGCTTACTCTAAAACATAAGTGTTTCAAAGCTAACACTCAACTTACAATGGTGTTTAATATTCACACCCAACACTCAATGAATATAAATACAAATTTTGATGCAAGAAAATAAAAGTTGTTTATCTTGGTTATCACAAAAATTTTATCTTGCAAAAATGAAGTTTCTTGAGGTATTTATAGCCTTCAAGGCTTGAACTAGCCATTTGAAGTGTGTGTCTACATGCTTGGACTTTATCTCCCACTATCATTAATATGCAGAACAAGCTCATGATCAAACTCCACTCAGTCCGGTCTACTTGACCTTAGCCTGGTCGAACTAGATCTGGTCGGATTGTGAGGTTTGATTTTTTAACAAAAGTTCTTCAACTGCTAGTACACGTGGCATCCACTAATTGAGTGGATAAGTAACAGCCATAATTTTTAAAAGCTTTTTCTATAGATTGGTCATTATGATAATTGTTCGATCGGTCGACTTAAGGTATGCTGAGAATCTCAAAGTGCCACTGACTGTGATCTCTCTTGGAAGTTTTGAGGATTTAGCTCAACCTTAGTACGGGCGAGCTATAGCATAGTTCGATCGGTCCATGTCTAGTATGATGCACTTGTCAGAGTACCATGGACTGTGAGCTCTACAGGATTTTTCAGATATTTTGTCTCAGCTCTATATGGTTAGCCTATTTTCAGTTAGGTCAGTCTAGGCTTGATATGTTGAACTTTTCAAAGTACCATAGATCGTGAGCTTCTCTGGGCATTCTGATGTTTTTTGGACACAAGTTCGAATCGATCAGTTTCAGATCATCCCTGATAGCTTGGGCTCAGTTCAAGATGCAGGTGTTCAGTCTTAAGTCATGTTTTGAATTAATTCATGGTGACTTCCGGCTGATTTGCTTGTACTCCTCCTTGATAGTTAGGACTCTATCTAAGCTACAGGTATTTGGTCTCATGTCTTCCTTTGAGCTTGTTCCTGAAAAACTGAGGCTCTGTCCATGCTATAGGAGCTTGGTCTATTTAGCTCATGCTCATTTTCAAGAATAATAGCTTGGATGTCTGATGTTCAATGTTGTTTGGTGAGAGCTCATGCTTCAAAGGCTTTAGTGCTCAGTTCTAAGCTCTTCTTGTTTGGCTCGTGCTAGTACTTCAACTCGTGTTAACTTTAGTCTTGGCCGATCCGATTGTGCTTGCCAGTGGTCCGGGAGGACTATGGTTAATTTTTGTTCCTGCACAAATATAGTTGGTACAAACATCAGTTCTAGTCAATTTGATTGTCTAGGATAAAAATAAAGTAAATTTGGCTAGGGGTTTGGCTAACTATCTCTCCCTTTATGACTTTGGCAATTAAATTGAATTGATAAAAAGATTTCTTATTTAAGTTTTACAAATGTTCACCCTTAACATATGTTATAGTTTATTCAAATATTTCTTCTTCCCTTTAATTATTGTATTTAAGGTTCTTCCCCCCTTGTGATTTAAAATTTTAATTATGCATTTTAATCTTCTTAATATTCTCCCCCTTGGGCAAAGACAAAAAGGAAAAAATAAGAGTATGGAGGGGTGACAAAGTCATCATCATTATTTCTATTGCTATTTGTATCTTCATCATCTTTGTCCCCTTCTTCTTCTTCTTCTTCCATTCCTCTTTGAACTTGTTCTTCTCCAAGGGTGGCTTCTTCATTTTCCTCTTCATTCTCATCCCAAATCATACATTGAGGAAATCTTATGGCACCTTGGATATCCCTATTGTCCATGTGAAGATGAGAGAGTCTTCTTGAAATGGTATCAACCTTAGAAGTTTGAGAAGAAATTTGATTTTGAATGTCTTGAATCATGGAAAGGATAGAGCTTTGAGCTCTAGGAGTTTAAGGTATATGAATTTCCACTTGGAAAGATTATTGGCTTTCATCAACAATTCTTAGTCTTTTTATTTGTTGAGCTCTAATGCCTTGTGCCCCAAAAGCATAATGATATTTTCCATCAACTTCAATTATGCATTTTGAGTGTTTTAAATATTAAACATTGTTTGGATTTTTGGATGGATCAAGTGGATTGGAAAGAGTAGCTCTACTTGGAGGAGTGAGTGCACCTACACGTTTAGCAATTTGAGTAATATAAGAGGTGATCATGATGGTTCTTGATTATTTATTTTTAAGTATAAGAAATCAGTCAATCAAGAACTTAGCAGTTTGAATTTGTTTTCCTTTAATTAGACAATGAAGGAAGACAAGATATTTATAAGTGACTTTTTCATTGCTTTCACTCTTAGCATTAATGATGTAGGTGATGATTCTATGTAATATCCAAGAGGTGGTGGTTCTAAGGTGTTTAGCATCGGAAAGTTTATGAAAGTCAATTTCAATGGATATTTCTTCCCGAAAGTTTAGAAGAATTTCATTGGAAATTTTGGAGTCGGAAGATTGAAGTATCCCTTCGGTGTTAAATCCCCAAGTGGAAGTAAAATCTTCTAAAGTTATTTGGTATTATTGATTGAAGAGTTTAAATGATAGGCCATAGTAACCTAATGGTCCAACATCCTTCTTTTTAATAACTAATGTTACAAGAAATTCCTTAGTTAATGATTCCCATCCTAAATAATCTTATTCAAGAAAAACAAAGGTTTCCCACCCAAGATTAGAAAGCGCTAATCTCATTTTCTATAAAAAGGGATTATAAAGAGAAAAGAGAAGGAACTCTATTTGGTTAAGTTTTCTTGTCCAAGATAAGATTGTACCTTTTCTTCTCTTCTTCATTATGGTGTCTTGGTTTATGAGTTCTTGTTCTTATCTCTTCCATAGGAGTGGAGGATGTTGCTAGTCCTTTTCCTCTCTCCTTTCTAGAGGCTTTCTTCTTAGAGTTTGTAGGAGCCATTGATGAGAAATTCTTGAAATAGAAACGATGATGAGTGATTTAATGAAGTTTGAGTGCTTGGATAGTTTAGAAATTGGTTAATTGTTGTAAAATTTGGTTTTGAGGGGGGGGGGGGGTATTTACAGTGTTTTGGGCCAAAACTAGTCATTTATAGCTATTGGAGGGTAAAAATGATTGATTTTAAAAAATGTTAAACAACTATGAAAAAAAAAATTGGCTTTGCCCAGTCGGAATGATCTAAAATTTGGATTGGCCGAGTGGATGGAACAAAATGGTCGAACAATGTAAGACAGGTGCAAGCTATATGCTCAATTTGAGATAGTCCAATTTATGGTCCGAGCGAGAATACCAAGCAGACAGAGCTATAGTTCGGGGTGGACTAATCAAAGAAGAATTTGTATAAATCTCAATTTATGGCTTTGCCAAATGATTAAATTAGATGTGAATGATGAATTTGATCACATAAAATGTATGCATTTATGAGTAAATTTAATTCAATCATATGTATGCACATGCATCAATTTAAAGTACTTCCATCTATCATGCCTATGCGTTGCTTGATGAAATTTAACCTTTCTTCATTTAAGGGTTTTGTAAAAACATCAGTAAGTTAATTTTGAATGTTAATAAATTCTAAAACCACATTTTGGATTTGAACATTGTCTCTCAAAAAATGATGTCTAATGCTATATATTTTTACCTAGAGTGTTGAATGAGATTTTTGAATAGATTAATTGCACTTGTATTGTCACATTTAATAAGGATTAGATCAAATGTTTTCCCATAATCTAGCAATTATTCTTTCATCCATGAAAATTATGTGCAACAAAAACAAGCAGCAATATATTCACCTTCTACAGTGGACACGCCAATCGACACTTGTTTCTTGCTATACTAAGAAACTAAGCAATCACCAAGGAAATGGCAAGTACCAATTGTGCTTTTCCTATTCAATAGGCTACTGAAAAAATTCATATTCGAAAATCTAAAAATTCAAATGATGTATTTCTAGGACACCAAATTCCTAAATGCAATTCTCCATTCAAGTATTTTAGAATTCTTTTAGTAGCGTTCAAATGTGATTCTTTAGGGCATGATTGGAATCTAGCACACAAACAAATGCTATAAACTATATCGAGTCTAGAAGTAGTTAAGTAAAGTAGGCGTGAGCAGTTAAGTAAAGGGATAGATGACTCAATTCCTAAGGATTCCCCAACCCTTATTGGGTTCAAAAAGTTAGGTACTGTGAGCGGAGATTTTTGCCCCACTCCCGGTGGAATGTTTTTTCTGACTTTGGCATTGTTTAGGCTTGGAGCCTTAGAGAACATGGGCCTAAGCCCAAAAAAAAATGGATTCACCACCCGGACAGGCCGAGAAAAAGAAAGGGGTGGATGACTCGATTCCTAAGAAATCCCCAACCCCCTAATGGGTTTAGAAATTTGGGTACATGTGGAGAAGGTGAGAAATGGCCCAGCACCCCCAGAACGCCCGGTTCATTCAAACCGGCCTCCTTTACAGGTCTTAATATTATAAAATTTTTAAATATAACAATATTAACCATACTACATGCAACAATTAAAATAAAGCATCATTATATTAATATCAAAGCAATGTCCAAACAAAGCAAATAAATGGACACCAATCCGAGGATGGAAACATGTCCTTACATCATCCATGTCTAAAACTAAATAAGACACCACCGAAAGGTGGAAACGTTTCCTTTACATTGGTCCAAAATATAAAAGCAATTTAAATTACATGATACTGAATACATGAGGTACCCAAAATATGGAAACATACCTCTTACAATGTTTTGAAACCAAAGCAAATTAATTAAAATAACCAACCAACCATTCATCATAAATAAATCATTCATTGAAGACATAAATTGAATATATAAATAAATCATTACTCAAAGTATATAATAAATACTCACTTAATAACGAAACAAATAAAGATGCAAATTTAAGTGCATCAACTTAAACATTTAGGGTTTTGGAATTTATATCTAAACGCTAGAGTTTTGGTTTAAAGAACTAGTATTATTGTTAGGTTTATTATTTTAAAAAGATTATGCTACTGTGTGATTAAAATTATAATTTGGGATTTAAGTGAATAAGGTACAAACCTATGAAAATAAGATTAAAACTTAAATATTTAAAAAGAAATAGCTACTGTGATAATAAAATAAACAAAATTGACTAAGGTTTTAACAAAATAAGTTAGGGTTTAATTTAAATTAGGGTTTGGAATTCTTATGGAAAAGGATAAGGGTTTTAAACATGCAATATGGTTTTTTAGGGTTTTAAATGGGAATTAGGGTTTCTAGGGTTTTAAACATGAAATATGGTTTTTTTTTTAGTGTTTTAGATGGGAAATTAGGATTTCTAGGGTTCTTGATCTTTAGAAACACAGATTAGGGTTTTATAAAAATATGATCATTATAAAAACTCTAAGACCACTTTAACATGGAATTTTGATAAATACTTATATGCAATATGGCTACTGGACATTTAAAATATTATTTGAATAATATAATGTTATAGTGATTTAATGGAACAAGCTACTGGCCATGCAAAGAAGAAACTACTATGCTCACTGTATATTTGTATATAAATTAAAAGTTAAAAGAATGAACTTTAAATGAAGAAAGTTTGATAGCTGGAATAATAATAAGTTATCTCAATATAAATTTAAATGAATTAAGTTAGAAAGACACACCTTCGTTTGTTGGCTCCACCAAAATTGTTTGAACGAAATTTTGGATGAGCTTTGGCAAAGACAATGATTACACTGCCTTTGTAGAGTTTTGTGTTGTTAATCTTCCTCGTCTAGCTTTTCTATTTCTTTTTGTTCCTCTCCAAAAGTTTGTTCAAGTTAGAATTCTGTGAAGACTGCCCTTTTCTAATTTCTTTTCTGTGTTGTTGGTTTAGGGTTTCTTCATGCTTGCTAGGGTTTATTGAAAACCCAAGAGTCTCCAAACTCTCCTCGAAAAAAATAAAGGTCCAAATTTTCTTCCAAAAGTTACCATCCACAATCCGTGTGTTTAATGCTAGTATTTATAGGAAAACAAAAAGACCTAATCCTATTTTAATAAGGAAATACCAACTGTTTGGTCAAAAAATCAGCAGCTCGCGCGGGTTGTTGGGTCTGCAGGCTACACTGGCAAAAATTGCTACAAGGATTGGGCTAGGTGAATTGGGCAAGCTAGTACGCTACAGGCAGTGCCTGCGGCAAACTGTGAGTGCCCAATTCGCCACAGACAATTGCTGCGGCGAAGCCCAATTGGCTGCACTGCAGAGCGCTACCACGCGTCGCTCGCCGATCAGTCTGATTTTTTATTTTTTCAATATTTTTCATTATTTTTTTATTATTAAAAATAACTATTAAATAACATAAAGATAAATATTATACCATAAAAATTATTTTGGACTATCGGATTGGACAGAGTCAAAAATTAAGGGTCTACAGTTTGCCCTCTACTTGAATGATCTGAGACTTTCAGTAGAAGAGAGTGAAAAGCAACAGGACTTTGAACAAATTTTGGATGAGGATAGGTACTTGGATTCGATTTGGGTACTTGGACCCGAGACTAGGTCCTTGGACCCGAGATTGAATTTGATCTGGGTAATTAGACCCGAGACTGAATTAGATTTGGGTACTTAGACCCGAGATTGGATACTTGGACCCGAGACTGAATTGGATTTGGGTGCTTTAACCCGAGATTGGGTACTTATACCCGAGATTGGTTGCTTGGACTCGAGATTAGGTACTTGGACCCGAGACTGAATTTGAATTGGATACTTAGACCCAGGATGAATTGGATTTGGGTACTTAGACCCGAGATTGGGTTGAGTTTGGATACTTTGATATGAGATTGGGTACTTGGACCCGAGATTGGGTTCTTGGACCCGAGACTGAATCTAATTTGGGTACTTGGACCTAAAACTAAATTGGTTTGGGTACTTGGACCCGGGATACTTGGACCCCAGACTAAATTGGATTTGGGTACTTGGACCCGAGATTGAATTTGCTTTGTGTACTTGCACCCGTGACTCGGTACTTAGACCTGAGACTGAATTAGATTTGGGTACATGGATCTGAGATAGGGTACTTAGACCTGAGATTGGGTTTGATTTGGATACTTAGACCCAAAACTGGATACTTGGACCTGAGACTAGGTACTTGGACCCGAGACTAGATTTGATTTGGGTACTTGGACCCGAGACTGAATTTAATTCGGGTACTAAGACCTGGATTGGATTGGATTTGGGTACTTGGACCCGAGATTGGTACTTGGACTTGAGATTGGGTACTTGGACCCGAGACAGGGTACTTCGACCCAAGGCTAAATTTATTTGGTTACTTGGACCCGAGATTGGGTACTTGGATCCAGGACTAAATTTGATTTTGGTACTTAGTCCCGAGACTGGGTACTTGGACCCTAGATTGAATTGAGTTTGGGTACTTGGACCCGAGATTGGGGACTTGGACCAAACAATGGGTACTTGGACCAGAGACTAAATTAGATTTAGGTACTTGGACCCGAAACTGAATTGGGTTTGGGTGCTTAGACCTGAGATTAGGTACTTAGACCCGAGATTGGATACTTTGACCCAGGATTAGGTACTTGAACCCGAGATTAAATTTTATTTGGGCACTCGAACCCGAGACTGATTTGAATTTGTGTACTTGGACTCGAGACTGGGTACTTGGAACTGAGATTGAATTGTATTTAGGTACTTGGACCCAAGATTGGGTACTTGGACTTGAGATTAGGTACTTTTGATCCCTGACTGAATTGGATTTGGGTACTTGGACCCGAGATAATATATACTCTTGCCCCTTGTGTAGGCTTAAACCCATGTTTTTTTTATACAGCTTTGGTTGATGTTTGTCTTGTCTGGCTCTTCACACAAGCATGTATTTCTTCTTTCACAAAATGATTGGAGCTTCCTCAAGCAATGGGCTTTCCATGCCCCCCTAATTTAATATTTTCTTTTGATTCTTTACTTCACAGGGTGTTTGCTGTTCACTTTGACAAAGAATATGCATGTTATGCTTGAGTAATACTTACAGTGATTCCATTGACTCGTAGACCGAGGTGATCAACTGAAGTGTTCTCATGGATTTCTTCCAGATGCCCGTTTAGGTCTTACACTGGAATGGCAGAAGGCTTTGCTTTTATGGCTTTTATCTTCGAGATATTGAAAACATGAATAATGGAGGCCCCAAGCAGCAGAGATACATCCATTTCAAATTATGATTCGGTATGTCAATTGGTAGCTTCTTCATAACCTTGCCAGTAATCATTTCCTTTGCCCAATGTGTCCTTTGAGGTTCGATAGTTCAACATACTCCCCTTAACTTGAAGGCTTTGTATATATATATATATATATATATATTTGAATTTCAATTTTGAAATCAAATGTTGGCTTTGTCAAATCAATGTCAATTTACCTCAGGACTCGATTTTCAAATTTAACATATCTATAACATGACAACCCTAGTTACCGTACTAAACCTGGGAAGCATTTCTATTTAAGCAAGAATTGTTACACTTTAGATAGGCACATACACATTACTTGGCCAAAGGTCTCATTGAGTTTAAATATTTTCTATCTCATATGCATGCTTATCCAAACTATCTCCACTAATAGACTCTACCTACCAAGAGAGATCAACGGGTCTTTAATAGGCTTGAAATGGGGTCTATAGAGACATGGTTTAAATGAAGGTCATTTTAAGATTGGAGCTGATGTGACACAATGGATAAACCTTCATACTACAAACTGCTTGTTGGAACTTTAGACAGTTGAAAAGATAGAGCTTTAAGTGTTCTTCCATCTTCTTGGCATTAATCTAGATCTTGACTGGGATAGTCCTTTCCCTTGCAAAAAGTTTGGTACCCAAATTCATTTCTTTTCTTCTTTTCCCTTTTCTTTCTCTTTATTTTTCTTACTCTTCCCTTTCTTTGAGCATTTTATCATTTTGTCCTTCTCTATAGGATTGTTAAGTACAAGACTTTCAAAAACTAGATGGTCTTTCCCCTTTTTCTCTAATTTTGATTAAATCTTTGGTTGGGTTGGACCAATTCATGTCAAACTATCCTTCTAAACCAAATGGAAGCCTTTTACTGCTTTAGGTAAAAGAGAACTTGGTTGGCTTTCTGAACCTTTTTGGGTTTTATTTTCTTTTCTTCTTTCTTCTTTTTTTTTTTGTTCTAGCTCTAACAGAGTTGTCTTGTTTGTACAACTTGTATTTCTAATAATGGATGAGTGGAGTGGTATTAATCTACTTTAGTCCTAACTTTATTTGTGATATTTGGTCTAATTCATATGAACTTCAACTACCTTTATCGTCTTGAGAACTTCAACTACCCTTATGGTCTTAAGAATTCATTTCTTTCTATGATCTTCTTGCCTCTTCATCTTAGTGATCATAAGACTTGTCAAAAGTGTAACAACAACTCAGGATAGGTTGTTGGGGTTTGCAAACCAATGAAAAGAAAGCTAAAATTTTACGAAGGCTTAAAGGGACAACTAGGGATTGATATTTAATAGGGTGGATACTAGTTGTTGGCTAGCCAAACAATGCCTAGATCATTTCTTTCTTAAATAAGCAAAGTTCAATTTTGCCTCAAAAGTTTGTCAAAACATGTTCTAAGACTGACTAGGACCTAGACAAAGGTCATTATGCAGGAGCCCTCTCTAAGTAAGCATACACAACTCAATGCTATAGAGCAATTCCCTCACCTAGTAAAGTCATTCGAATCATGATGCATAGATACGCTAATATATAAATATCAAGTTAGATTCCTCATTGGTTGAGCACCAAAATAAACAAAGATAAACAAAAATTTTGATGAAAGTAATTTATTTAAACAAACATAATTCTAAAAGTATAATTGTTCCAAATAAGTTCTAAAGAACATAAAATAAAAAGAGCAAAAGTCCAAGTTAAGGGAGGTCTGTTAAATAAAATTTCTCCTTATTCCACATCTTCAATATTCCCATCTTGAAAGGAGGATAAAATAAGATCTTCCTCCAATCCTCCTCCTACCATGAAAGCTGCTGGTGGTGGCACTCTGTTGAACCTAGGTAGAGGATTGTTTTTGGTATTGGGCTTATCCGGCTCAGGCAACTTTCCATTATCAATTAAATTCTGGATCTCATGCCTCAACTTCATACAGTTGTCCGTTTCGTGTCCAGGCCTTTGATGGAATTGGCAGAATGCCTTAGTATCAAAGTTAGGTGGAAGAGGATTAGGCAAAGGATGAGGAGTCAAGGATTGTAACAATCCCTTCTTTTGTAGCTTATTGAGAACCCAAGACAACGGCTTCACTAATTTTGAAAATTGCCTCATTCCTCCTTGACTTGTGGCATTAACATCAACTTTCTTTTGTGTACTTTGATTGCAAGGCTGATAATTCCCTTTCTCATTCCTTCTTGCCGAAAAGCAATTCTTCTCCCTTTCCCACTCTTCAAATTGCAAGCCAGCTTGCAAAAGGTCATTGAAGTCCCTGATGAGGGTGTGAGACAGCCTTTCATGGAAACAGTAGCCCTAATTTGAATCTTTATTTGCTTTATTCAATTTTATATTTGATTATGTAGTCTATTATATGCTTTAATTTATTTTCAATGCTTTGTTGATTTATTTAAGTTCAATGCTTGGTTTACTTAGTTTATCATGGATGGATGTTTATTTTATATTTTGATTGATATCTTTGATGAATGATTTATTTATGATGAATGGTTATTTACTTTTATCAATTTATTTAGATTTCCAAATGTTGTAAGTGGTATGTTTCCACTTGGTGGGTACCTCATTAGTTAAATATCATGTAATTTAAATTGCTTTTCTATTTTAGAACCAATGTAAAGGACATGTTTCTACCTTTCGGTGGGTGTCCTATTTACGCATGGATTATGTAAGGGCATGTTTCCATCATCGGATGGGTGTCCATTTATTTGTTTTGCACGGACATTATTTTGATTTTCAATATATCGATGCTTTATTTTAATTATTGTGTGTAATATGGATAATGTTGTTATATTTAAGAATTTTATAATATTAAGACTTGTAAAGGAGGCCGGTTCCAATGAACCGGGCGTTGTGGGGGTGCTGGGCCATTTCTCACCTTCCCCACACGTACCCAACTTTTTGAACCCATTAGGGGGTTGGAGATTCCTTAGGAATCGAGTCATCCACCCCTTTCTTTTTTCCAGCTTGTCCGGATGGCGACTCCATTTTCTTCAAACTTAGGTCCGTGTTCTCTAAGGCCCCAAGCCTAAACAGTGCCGAAGTCGCAAGAACCATTCCACTAGGAGTGGGGGCAAAAATCCCCGCTCACACCTGCTCAAGTCTATCAATATATGCATCTCTAGTCCTAGCTTTTCTCAAGACCTCTCACGCATATCCAATCAATCTCAATACAACCAAACAAGTAATTGTATAGGCTACATATAAAACATCACTTTACATTTTATTATCACATACTCATTACTCTATACTTTTTCCATGATCATCACTGTACGTGATTGCACCATATTAGCATTTCACATTCAACATGACTCTTAGTCACACTCCACTTTCTCTAACTCATCATATTTTCACAATTCTTTTATCTTTCGCACTTTCTATAATTATAAATAAATTTCTACACAAGATTATGAATTTCAAAAACAAAACTATCAATCTTATCAAAACTATCCCACGACCATGTTATATTAGGCCCACATCCGTGGATAACAAAACTAATATGCCAATACACAAAACAAGTCACATGGTCATGTTAATTTAATTGACACACCTGTGAATAATAAATCATAAATTATCTCACAACTTTGCTACACAATTACATATCCTCCATAGTCATACCAAATAAATTCAACCATTATGATTTTCTTTCTATCTATCAACACAATTAATAAATTTACATTTTTAACAAGTATTCAATTAGTTCCATGTCAATTTTCTTCATTGTTTAAATCATCCACTTAACGCAAACTTACACTTTAATATACCAAATAACTACGCATGCACGCATTATAATTGAATAAATATTTTCACAATATTCACATCATAAAATTTTTATATCCAAATAATCATTTCATTCTAACAACACATTTCACCTCAAATCAAATAATTAACATACCAAGTATTCCTTAAATCATGTATATATACACCATGTTAAAATCTTACTTCTCTATTTATTATTCCATTTCCAATATATCTCTTATAAAAATTCTCATTCACTCCTTTCTCGTAACAATTTTATCAAATAACAACACTCAATGTGCTTATATAAAATATTAACTGAACTTCCATTCCTCTCTAATCAAACTAACTTTTGCACTTACACAATATTTTGATTATACTTTTCTTTTCTTCATAATCTCTTACTTGTACACATTTTTATCACCATAGACTATAACCAACTTAATTCATTTAAATCAACATCACATCATATATAATTTTACTCAATAACAAATGTTTCATTTTCTTTTATAATCTTATAACTCAATTCTAACATTATTCTCAAATTCATTCTCTTATAACTTATTTCACAAACACATTTCAATAATCAATAATTTCAAAATTAGTTTTACTTAAATAAGACTCCATTTTTTAATTCATTAATTAAACTTATATAACTCTTCTCACATAATTTCTTTATCTAGCTTTACTCTCATGTGGAACCTCATTTTCCACAATATCATCTAACTCATATCATTTAAACACCTCACTTCATAAACCATATAATACCACATCCGAGACCAACCTAGGTGTCAATGCATATGCATGTACCACAACTCGCTTCACTTTTCCAAAATTTCCATTTCTTTTTCAAAACTTACTTAGGCTGAGAATCTCAAATCTATGTTCTGATACAAAAATAATTGTAACATCCCATACCCTATATATATAATATATATATACCCCATATGCATAAAATAAGCATATAATAAAAATTTTAAATTATCAAATCTCATTCTTTAAAAGTAACATTTCCAAAATCATTAAACTTTTCATTTAATTACATATATACATTTATACAAAATCTTTCAAAATTCACTTATATACCTATACATACGATAAAAATATAGCATAACACATTGTACAAGGATGCACCACCTTCTATTTGGTCTCGTAATGCCCTTAGTTCTCTTGTAGCACAACTCTCCAATTCACACAATCGCGCTAAGCTCAAAAGCTTAGTGGTACATATAAACAACTTATACATACATTACAAAAAATCACATTCACAACAATAACATCATTTATCATCATATTCTTTCATCATTTACCAACTTACATGAAATGCCAATGCTTATGCACATCATGTCACTATGTAACATACCATTTCATTTTTAGCATATTTATAAATCATTTTACAATTCACATAACAACAAACACAAGCATGGGCCCAAACGATCTAATATGCTATTAAAATCCCAGAGTTACTATTTTGGCCCAAGTTGATAGCATGTATCTAGTCCTAAAGGTAAATCAAGTAATTGCTCAAAAGTTAGCCTCGAAGGTAGATCATAATAATTGCTCAAAAGCTAGTCCCAAAGGCAAATCATATCACAATGACGTAAAGTGTCTAGCCCCGAAGGCAAATCATATCACAGTGATGCCAAGCATCTAGCCCGAAGACAAATCAAATAATTGATCAAAAGTTAGCCCCGAAGGCAAATAATGAGGATAACCCCATAGGCATGTCACCAAACACAGAACTCTGGAAATTGAATAACATACTAGGCACACAATTATTTCATATTTTCCACTATCTATTTCTTTCACATTTTCTCACATTCAAATAGGCACATGGCCTCTTTTTTCATTATCATCTAGGCACATCGTATCATTTTTCATCATCATTTAGGCACATATTTCACTTTTTACTCAATTTAGCAATTATCAATGGCTTTCCATAATGCATTTAATGCATACAAGACAAATCACATGTCATAGCACATTGTTCATCCATGTTCAATGTAACAAATACCTTAACACATTTTCCTATCCAACGTGTGTTAAGCCCCATGTAATGTAAACATAAGCCAAACTCAAGCCAAACTCCTTAAATCTTCACTTCCTCTAACTCTTAATAACTTGATATTCTAATCAAGATGTGAACAATAAAGTTATTAATAACATCAATCTACATATCTCAATTATACAATTCAAATCCACTCTTTCCTTCTCAACTCATAACACTTAATTCAATACTCTATACTTTGGAGTTTCTCATTAATTAAGACTATATGATGTTTCCAAACTAATAATAATATCACATTCATCTCATCTTTATCATATTCATTATTCATTAATAATTCACAATTAACATCTAACCACATTTCCCATTTCATATTTCCATCATGCAAGCATAAGCCACACTCACCATATGACTCATCAACATACCAATATTTAGCATAATCAACATATTTTATCATAATTCTTCAAGTTAAAATCATATATTTATACTTTAAGGCCTTATGGTCATTTAAGTCGGAATCACAAACAAAAGTCAAGGAAGAGAGCTATTTTGGGCAAATTCTTCAACTGACACGCCCAATGACATAAGAGTGTCATTGACCATGCCATTTGCCCTCCTTACAAAAGCTTTAACATGCCCAGTGACATGGACATGTCACTGCCCTTGTCATTTATCCTATATTATAGTAGGTACAACATGCCCAGTGACATGGGTGTGTCAGTGGGCATGTCAGGCTAAATCTCTGGGCATGCCCATGACATCCCAAATCCACTTTTTCACACCATTTTCATCAATACATTACTCACATATCATATAAGCAACTCCAAATCATATTAAATCAAATATGTATAAACTCAAGATCATATATACAAACTCCAAACGTGTACAAATCAAAGAGATTATATGTACAAACCAAAGAAGTTATATGTACAAACCTTTGGTTACTCCAAGCTTACTCTTCTCTACTTACTTCTTGTTAATCTAAACACAAAATCATAACAACAATCCTCATATATTTCATTCATATAATCATCCATATATCAATTTACTCAATCCCTAACTCAATTCTACAAAATCCTTGCTCTTTTCCTTAATTCTATCTACTCATCGTTATTCCCCAACATCTAACTAAATTTACTTCGCCTACGAATCAATTCATCATATATATATACCTCAAAATATCATTGCCATCATCTTATTCCATTAAACATCATTTTCTCTCACTAACTATATCATACATATATATATAATCCATAACATAAGCTCAAGAGAAGGTACTTACTTGAATTATTTGCCAAATCTTGAGTATTTCATTTAATCCCTCTTGAATCTCTTGTAAAATTCGATATGTAGCATAAAAAGTTCACTCTTCCCACTCTCTCTCTCTATCTCACATTGAAAAATAAGAAGAAGAACAAGAACAAGAACAAGAACAAGAAGAAGAACAAGAACAAGAAGAACAAGAACAAGAAGAAGAAGAAGAAGCACTTGTTTCTTCTTTTTTGATCATTATATTTATATAAATAAAATATTATAAATAATTTCTACCTAAAATTTCCACCACTCATCTTCTTCTGTCTTTTGACTTTGTGCTTCCCCTTTATTATTATTATTATTAATTAATTAAGTAATTAAAATTAACTTTCACTACAACCAATTATACCTCATGTATATATGGTGTATATGTTGAATATATGTATATGTCTTATATATGTCATGTTTGTTTTAAATATATTTTAAATATATATAACATACATATATATATATATTACATCTATCATACATATTCATCTTATATTTTTGTTGCGCTCTAATAAACACTACTAAAGCCACACTCGCAAGTATACGAGGCTGCTGTAGTATTTCGGTGAACACCTCAAGGTCGTCTCACAAGGAAGCTAGATAGGTTAATTATTTATCAAATCGTAATGAACAAATTATTAATTAGTAGTTTTTTTTTTTATAAGTTTGAATTGCTAAACAACTAATGAAAACAGAAATGAATTGAATTTATAGCAATGAAAGAAAATTGAACAGATATATTGATTCACTTAATAGAAAAGCCTAGGGTTTGCACTTCTCTACTAATTTATATGTGTGAATGGTTATTCCTCTCAATTGGTTTAATTTCAAAGATCATATTTCAAGCAACTTAATTAATCAAATCAAGGAAATAGGCTCTTGCATTCAAACCTCTTTCAATTAATCTTATTACAATCAAAATGATCTTTTCCTTAGGTTTATATTTCTAATTCACCTAAGTCCCTAATTGAATTATTCCAGTATTAGATTTCATTTCTCAATCCTTCATCTAAATACCTAAAACACATAATTGGTGGCCAATCAATTATATATTAACATTATTCCATTCAATTAAGGATAAAAGAAATAAATCAATTAAGAGCAATAACCATTTCATACAATCATAGTAGATCCATACAAACCCTAGACTAGATCAAAATTAGTTCATAATGATGCTATCAAACAAATTCATCTCATTAAAATTCAAAGAAATTAATTTAGACATTAGAGAATTCATAAATACAATTTCAATGAAACTTAAGAGATAGAGTTTAAGAACCCAAATTACAAACTTCCTTTGGCTTCTGAAGAATCTCCTGCTCAGATTTTTGCTAAAAGAATAATGCAATGGCTAAAACTAATTTGATATAGAGTGTTTGCATGAAAGTGAAATCAATCTTCAAGAGAAAAGTGAAGAATGGCTGAAAGATATGTGTTGGACGATTGAAGAAGTTCATCATCACTCCCCCTTGCCCTAATCTTCTATTTATACAAATCCCTTGCTAAAAATTTGGCATCTTTTCTTTCTTTGGTCTCATGGAGTGACTAGGCCAAGCTTGTGGCCGTGTCATGTGACACGGCCATTGGCTTGGCCATGTCACCTGGGTGTGTCATCTTCTGTTTCTCCTTTGGTCTTCTTTGTTCTTTGAAGATGAGAGTGACACAGCCACTGGCCGTGTCATGTGACACGACCAGTGGCTTGGCCGTGTCTCCTGGGTGTGTCAGCTTCTGTGTCTTTTCTTTGGTTCATCTTTGTTCTTGGCTTAGGATGGGACACGGCCAAGCTTGTGGTCGTGTCATATGACACAGCCAGTGGCTTGGCTGTGTCACCTGCCAGTGTTAGCTTCTGCCAAAATTTCCTTTCTTTCTTGGTTCCTTTGGTTTTGCCCTTTAGGTGAGACACAGCCACTGGCTTGGCCGTGTCTCCTGGCCGTGTCATGTTCTGCCAAGATTTTCCTTGAGGTGACACGGCCAAGCTTGTTTTGGCTTGGCCATGTCTTGCTTGATTCATGCTCTTCTTTCTTGTTTTGATCTTCCAAGGGGGGGTTTTTGCACTTTAACCTAAAAAAAACACTTAAAACCAACTTTAAACAAGAATCAAATGAAACATTAACCAAAAACACATAAACATCATACTAAAAACTAGTACAAAAATGACCTAAACACTAGGATGAATCAAAACTACCAAAATGCATGAAATCACTAAATAAACAGATTAAAACTACCAAAATGCATGAAGAAAACAATAATTATCATAATAAATTAATAGCAATTTGAGGACAAAAACTAATAAAACAACTACCCCACACTTAAAACTTTGCTTGTCCTCAAGCAAATTTACATAGCATAAATTAAAAACTCAATTAACCTTTCAAGTATATAAGATGAAATCCTTTAATACTCAACAATAAATAAATGCAGTTTACTTCAATCAAGATTTTCTTAACTCATTCATTAATTCAGACATAACAAATCTCATCTATCATCTAAGTGTTTCTCTCAATTTCAAAGGTTAATTCACTCAAACCAATCATGACTGCATACTGCCATAAACTTGCTTAATTATCCAATCTTCCTCGTTGATTTTTCTCAAGAAATAATCCGAAAGTCTTTTCGTTTGGATGTAATGGGGCTAAGGTAAAGGTGTGAGAAAAGACATTTAAGTTTGATCATTAAGAAATGGAGTATCTAAATTAGACAATAATCTTGCGTAGAAACTCGTAACTCCCTCAAATGGCATATTCACCAACCCTTGATAGTCTCAAATATTTGCATACTTAAAGAAAAGTAAATGAGTCAAAATTCCTGTTTGATGACTAATGCTATAAAATATATGAATTTTGTATTGAACATCTAGCTCAAATGTAGAAGAAAAGAATAATCAACTCTTAGTCAAATACAATCTAAAAAATATGCATTTCAGCCCCAAATCTTACTAAAACAATACTATTTTATTTCTTTTTATTTTTTATTTTTTATTTTTTATTTATTTTTTATTTTTTTTGTTTACCCCACACTTATCAATCAAACCACTCCTATTGTCATATCATAAGAAACTCCATTCCTTAATGAAGGTATGATAATAATAGAAAAATGTTGAGTTGTGAATTGTGTTGATCAATCAAGAAAAGGTCAAAGGCTCAACTTGTCTCACTAAGGAATTCATAATTAAGGGAGGTCTTTTTAAGCTAAAGGGGGTAATCCTAATTTGCCTTCATCATTTTAAAACTTGAGATGAAATCATAATGTGAGTTCAATTAGTATGCAAAAGCAAGCTTTAGAGATGCAAAATCACTGTAGACCCTTAATTTTTGACCCAATACGGTAAAAAATGTTTTATTTAGTCCAAAATAATTTTTGTTGTCTAATTGGTCCAAAATAATTTTTGTTAAATAATTTTTTGCTTTAGTATCTAATTTTTATTAATAAAAAATAAAAATAAACAAATAAAAGTCAAAAAATAAAAATAAAAATAAAAATCGGAGTCGAAAAAATCATCGTGCGGGCCTGTGGGCATTTCGCCCGCAGAAAAAATCTACGGGCAAAATAGCTTTTCTATTTCATTCGCAGGATTTCCTACGATGCAGAAATTTCCTGCGGGCGACTCCCGTAGCCCGCCTCTTACTCAATTTCCTGCGGCAGAATTTTTTCGCTAGAGCATTTTTTCCTGGGGCAATTTTTTTCGGCAGCGCAATTTTCCCGACGCAAATTTTTTGAAACCTAATTCAATTAGGTTTTGGTCTATTTTTTTATTAATATTACTTGCCTTGGCTAATTAGGAATAAACCACATCAAACCACTATAAATAAGGACCAAAGGCAATTAATTTAGGGAGGTCGAGAGCAACAGGAGCTTGAAAATTTGAAACCAAATCAGTGAAAGAAAAGGAGCAATTCAATTTTTTCTTTTTTGGAATAGCAGGGACACGATTTAAGAAATTCAAAGGCAGCAATTGTCTTTGTTCTTATTCATCCAAGAAGAATTATTTTTGGAGAATCAACAAAAGGAGGTATGTTAAATTCTTTTTGTTTTATTTTTTCACAGTAGCATAATCTATGAAATTTTATTTTTTAAATCAAAATCTTAGAACTTTAATTTAGTTTTTCCAAAATTAAAAATACTAATACGTTGCTTTATTTTCCAAAAAGACATAAAATTGGTATTTTTACCTCTTCAAAATCTTAAAACCTTAATTCAACATATTTTTCAACAAAACTAATATTTGATTCTATTTCTTTCAAAACTTTAAATTAGGTTCTGTTTCTTTCAAAAGGCTTTAAAAAATATCTTTTCTACTTATCAAAACTTTAATCCGTTTGTTTAAATTCATAAAACTTCATAAAATTATCAAATTGATTTCCAAACTCCAAAAACCAATTCATCACCGAAACTCCAATTCAAAGCTCCTAAAACCCTAATTCAACTTCCAAACTTAAAATAATAAGCTCTAATTCCTTTAAAACCTTAAACCCTAACTTTTTCTAAACTTTAATCCTTTAAAACATTAAAAACCATAAAAACACAAATACTTTAAATTTACACAGTAGCTTGAAATCACCATTTAAAACCATGAATCAAAAGTATTTCAAAGTGTCTAAAACCCTAGTTTCATGATTTCACCATTCAAATATTAATTTAGTTAATCAAAGAGTCTTATCAACCTTTTAAAACATAAAACCCTAATCTATTTTAATTCCATAAAAAGTCAAAGTAGCTATAATTGGACTTTTATTTGCTTTATTCAATTCTATATTTGATTATGTTTTGATTTATTTTATATGCATTAATTTATGTAAGTTCAATGCTTGGTTTATTTTATTTATCATTGATGGATGTTTACTTTTTATTGATATTTGGTACCTTTGATGAATGATTTATTTATTATAAATGGTTATTTACTTTTATCAATTTATTTAGATTTCTAAAAGTTGTAAGAGGTATGTTTCCACTTGGTGGCTACCACATTAGTTAAACATCATGTAATTTAATTTGCTTTTCTATCCAAGAACCAATGTAAAGGGTATGTTTCTACCTTTTGGTGGGTGTCCTATTTAGGCAAGTGATGTAAGGACATGTTTACATCCTTGGATGGGTGTCCATTTATTTTCTTTGTTTGGACATTGTTTTGATTTTAATATAATGATGCTTTCTTTTGATTATTGTGTGTAATATGGATAATGTTTTATATTTAAGAATTTTATAATATTAAGACCTGTAAAGGAGGCTGGTTCCAATGAACCGGGCATTGTGGGGGTGCTGGGCCATTTCTCACCTTCCCCACACGTACCCAACTTTCCGAACCCATTAGGGGGTTGGGGATTCCTTATGAATCGATTCATCCACCCCTTTCTTTTTTCTGGCCCATCCGAGTGGTGACTCTATTTTCTCCGGACTTAGGTCCGTGTTCTCTAGGGCCCCGAGCCACAGTGCTAAAGTCGCAAGAACCATTCCACCGGGAGTGGGGGCAAAAATCCCCGGTCACAGTGACGACTCCACTGGGGATAAGAGAAGTTGATTCCATTGGTCTTTATATTATTCTATTCTTTCTTATAATGATTTTATCTATTGCATTATCTTAGATTGCATCGTGTGCATGAGTTAGGACTCCCGTATTACCCGTGTTGTGTTATGTGAGGGATGCCATACTTTCACTCAAGGTATGGAGATCGAGCATGGCATAACCACTCATAGCCTCGTACCATGTGGTATATACTTGCTATGGAAACCTAAGCCTTTTAACCCAAAGACTAAAGCTCATGTAATTGGCCTAGTTACTTTCCTTAGGTTTTACCCCCAATGCATGTTGTTTGACTATGGTTAGTTTATCTTGGCTTAAATCATGGCTTATTTGGTTTGCACTTTTTCTAATATGACCTAAGTACGTTGTAAGCTCAAAATAAGTTTTTCTTTAAAGTCCAAAAGACCAAAGCTATTTTCAAAATTTTTCAAGATGGTCTTTGGACATAAGACTCTTCTAAAAACATACCAAAAATTTTCTGGCCCATGGCCCAAATACTAAGCCCATTTTTCTAAAATCTTTTACAATGGGCTTAGAAACAAAACTTTTTTCACCCAACCTTTTCTTACAAAGAGCTTATAAAAATATTTAGGTCAATTATGAAATACCAAAAATCAATTGTGGGCCTAGTTTACACTAAGAATAAATTAACCATGGGTTTGTTTTTGGCATGAACCATTAGTTACTCTTTTCAAGTGAGAAATCTATTTATAATAAACCTCTTAATTTAGTTTTAATCCAATATAGCATAAAAGCTACGTTAGTTGGTTGAATGGATTATCATGGATTGATTTCCATTTTCGAAAATATAACTATTGGTTGAAACGTTCGAGGGAATTATTTGAAAGCAAGATACCCCATGTTGGTATTTTGTTAACCATATACCTAGGAAAAGAGACTCACCATTCATGTGTGGATGTTATAAGGTTGGATGTTATATGGTGGATGAGGCCATCAAAGCCAAAATGGAAGAAATCAAAGAGGCCCTAGCTGAGACCATGAAGAACCAGTTGACTGCAATCTTAGAGAACCATGTTGAGGCATCTGCTAGCACTAAGAAACCAAAGGACAAAGGGAAGACCAAAGTTAGTGAAGTGGTTTTTGATGATGAAAAGGTGATCATTGATGATGATGATGATGATGATTGGGCTCAATACTACCAAGAGGTTCAAGAAAAGAAGAAAGAACCAAAGGCTGTTGAGAGGGCAACTATTGAAAAGACCGAGACATCTGATGTTGAAAAGATGATTGCTGATTTAGAAAAGAAATTTGAGAAGAAGCTGAAAACCGAAGAGATGTCTGAGATCGACAAACTATTTGAACAAGATGAAGAGGTCCCTTATAAATTCAAGATGCCTTCCTTTGCTAAGTACAATGGCATCGGAAATCCTCATCTCCATGTGAAGCAGTATATCACTGCCATGCAATCTGCCCGAGCTACTAAGGCTCAAACCTTAAGGTACTTCATGCTCTCATTGGACCCTGTTGTCCAAAATTGGTTCAATACATTAGATGAAGGAACACAAAAAAATTGGGATTTGCTGTACAAGGCCTTTATCCAGCAATATGGGTATAATATCAAGTTGGAGGTTACCTTAATGGAAGTGGAGTCCATAAGGCAAAGGCCAAATGAGAATTTTGTGGGCTATGGAGAAATAAGGCTACTTTGCTCAAGAAAAGGCCCGATGAATCCGATCAAATAAGGATGATTGTGAGAGGCGTCCTGTCCAATCTCCGTGAAAGGATGTCTCACAACCTTATAAGGGATTTCAAAGACCTTCTCCAAGCTGGTTTACAAATTGAAGAATGGGAAAGAGAGAAGAATCGATTTTCAATAAGAAGGAATGAGAAAGGGAATTACCAACCTAGTAATCAAAGCACGCAAAAAGAAGTTGATATTAATGTAACCGGTCAAGGAAATAAAAGACAATTTTCAAATCTAGGGAAGCCTCTATCTTGGGTTTTTAGCAAGCTGCAAAAGAAAGGGTTGTTACAATTGTTAGCTCCTCGACCGTTACATAATCCATTTCCACCAAACTTCAATGCCGAGGCCTTCTGTCAATTTCATCAAATGTGAGGGCATGAAACAGATAAATGTGCTCGTCTAAGGCATGAGATCCAAGACCTAATCGATAGTGGCAAGCTACCTGAGTCGGATAAGCCCAATACCAAGAACACCCCTTTGCCTAAGTTTGGAAGAGTACCTCCACCGGTAACCTTCATGGTGGGAAAAGGATTGGAAGAAGATTTTGTTTTATCATCCTTTCAAGATGGAAATATGGAAGATGTGAAGGGAAAAGAAGCTTAAACTCAACAAACTTTCCTTAGCTTGAATGTTGCTTTTCAATTTTGCTTTCTTTAATATTTAATCGGAACAATCTTATTTTCCAAATTTAATGTTGCTTGAATAAATTACTTTCATCTAAATTTTTGTTGGTCTTTATGAATTAATATATTTATGCATCATGACTTGAATGACTTTACTAGGTGAGGGAATGACTCTAAAGCATTGAGTTGTGTTTGCTTACTTAGAGAGGGCTCCTGCATAATTACCTTTGTCTAGGTCCTAGTCAGTCTTAGAACATGCTTTGACAAACTTTTGAGGTGAAATTGAACTCTGCTTATTTAAGAGAGAAATGATCTAGGCATTGTTTGATTAGTCAACAACTAGTATCCACCCAATTAAATATCAATCCCTAGTTGTCCCTTTGAGCCTTCATAAAATTTTAGCTATCTTTTCATTGGCATACAAACCCCAATAACCTACCCTAAGCTGTTGTGATACTTTTGACAAGTCTCATGATCACTAAGATGAATAGGCACGAAGATCAAAGAAAGCAATGATTAGTCAAGGTCATGAGGATAGTTAAAGTTACAAGACCATGAAGATAGTTGAAGTTTCCAAGACATTAAGGGTAGTTGATGTTCTCAAGACCATAAGGGTAGTTGATGTTTTCAAGATCATGAGGATAGTTGAAGTTACAAGACCATGAAGATAGTTGAAGTTCCCAAGACCATAAGGGTAGTTGATGTTCTCAAGACCATAAGGGTAGTTGATGTTTTCAAGATCATAAGGGTAGTTGAATTTTTCAAGACCATAAGGGCAGTTGAAGTTCCCTTAATATCTCCAATATATCAAAACAATATTAGAGTAACAAATGATTTATCCATATTAAAGAATATTTATGTTACTCCACTTATCCATTATTGGAAGCCTAAGTTAGTACAAACAAGACGACTGTTTTAGAGCTAGAACCAAACAAAAAAAAAAACAAAACCAACAAAAAAAGAAGAAGAAAAGAAAAAAGAAAAGGAAAAGGAAAAAAGAAAAAGAAGAGAAAAAAGAAAAGAAAACCCAAAATGGTTCAAAAAGCCAACTGGGTTCTCTTTTACCTAAGACAACAAAAGGCTTCCCTTTGGTTTATAAGGACATTTTGACTTGAATTGGTCCAATTCAACCAAAGATTCCATCAAAATCAAAGAAAAAGGAGAAAGACCATTCAGTTCTTGAAAGTTCTGTACTTGACAGTCCTACAATGAAGAAGGACAAAATGATAAAATGCGCAAAGAAAGGGAGGAGTAAGAAAAATAAAAAAGAAAAAGAAAAAGGGAGCAGAAGAAAGGAAATGAATTTGAGTACCAAACTTTTTGCAAGGGAAAAGACTGTCCTAATCAAGATCCAGATTAATGCCGAGAAAATAGAAGGAATTTGGAGTCTAGAAAGATTGTTCCCAGCTGCCTAAAGTTTGAACAAGATATTTATAGTGTGAGGATTCATCCATTGTGTCACACCAGCTCCAATCTCAAAATGGCCTTCACTATAACCTATGTCCCTAATAGACCCCATTTTAAGCCTATCAAAGACCTGTTGATCTCTCTTGGTAGGTAGAGTCTATTAGTGGAGATAGTTTGGATAAGCATGCATATGAGATAGACAAATATTTAAACTCAAATGAGACCTTTGACCAAGTAATGTGTATGTGCCTATCTGAAGTGCAACAGTTCTTGCTTAAATAGAAATAATTCTCGAGTTTAGTATGGTAACTAGGGTTGTCATGTTATATATATGTTAATTTGGAAAAATCAAGTCCTAAGGTACATTGACATTAATTTGGAAAAGCCAACATTTGATTTCAAAATGAAAATTCAAAAATTTCAAAAAATGCTTTTTCATACAAAGCCTTTAAGTTAAGGGAAGTATGTGGAACCTCCAAAGGACATATTGGGCAAAGGAAACTATTATTGGCAAAGTTACGAAGAAACTACCAACTGACATGCTGAGACATAGTTCGAAATGGATGAATCCCTGACTCTGCTGCTTGGGGTCTCCACCACTCATGTTTTCATCATCTTGAAGATAAAAGCCACAAATGCAAAGCTTTCAATCTTTCCAATGTGAGACTTGAACTAGTGTCAAAGCGAAACCAATGAGAATACTTCTGCTAATCACTTCGGTCTGTGAGTCGATGGAACAGCTGTAAGTATTATTCATGTATATCATGCATACATGAGCATATCACATCGCATTTTCTTGTATTGTCTATTCTTTATTAAAGTGAACAGCAAACACTCTGTGAAGTGAAGAATCAAAAGAAGATGTCAAATCAGGGGGGGCATGGAAAGCCCATTGCTCGAGAAAGCTCCAGTAAATTTGCAAAGAGAAGAAATACGTGCTTGTGCGAAGAACTAGACGGCAAAAACATTAATCAAAGCTTGCATGGATAAAATCTTTGGTTTAAGCCTACACAGGGGGCAAAGTTTCTCCTTTTCAATTTTTTGAGTTTATATACCAAATATTTTTAAACTCACTTACAAATATTTTGCCACACAGGTGGGCAAGGAGAGGATATAAGGTCTAATTAAAAATAGCTAAATCTTTGCAAAAAGGAAGAACAAAAGAATGGAACATTAGAACTCTTAAAAGAATGAAGATGCAAAAGATAAAAGAACAATCCAGCTAAAAGAGCTAAAGCCAGGGTAAAGACCCGACCTCCAATGGATAAAGACCCATGTTTCAAGGGTAAAGACCCAATCTCAAAGGATGAAGATCCATTTGCAAGGGTGAAGACCCGATCTCAAAGAATGAAGATCCATTTTTCAAGGGTAAAGACTCGATCTTAAAGGATGAAGATCCATTTGCAAAGGTGAAGACCCGATCTCAAAGGATGAAGATCCATTTTTCAAGGGTAAAGACCCGATGTCAAAAGATGAAGATCCAATTTGATGGTGAAGAATCACAATGCATAAAACAGCCGGAGCAATCAGACTCCTCAACTGATAAAAGGTTAGTCAAATTCATTCTCGGGTCCAAGTACCCAAATCAAATCTAATCTCGGGTCCAACAACCCAAATTAAATCAAAATCAATTCAAATCTCAACTCAAAGTACCCAGGTTAGGATCAAGTATCCCAATCAAGTTTAGGATCGAGTATCCAAATCAAGTTAGGATCGAGTATCCCAATCCAATTTAGGATCAAGTATCCAAATCCGATTTAGGATTGAGTATCCAAATCCAGTTAGGATCAAGTATCCAAATCCAGTTAGGATTGAGTGTCCGAATCCAGTTAGGATCGAGTATCCCAATCCAAGTTAGGATCGAGTATCCAAATCAAGTTAGGATCGAGTATCCCAATCCAATTTAGGATCGAGTATCCAAATCCAGTTAGGATTGAGTATCCCAATCCAGTTTAGGATCGAGTATCCAAAGCCGATTTAGGATCGAGTATCCAAATCCAGTTTAGGATCAAGTATCCAAATCCAGTTAGGATCGAGTATCCAAATCCAATTCAATTTAGGATCGAGTATCCCAATCCAATTTAGGATCGAGTATCCAAATCCAGTTAGGATCGAGTATCCCAATCCAGTTTAGGATCGAGTATCCAAAGCCAATTTAGGATCGAATATCCAAATTTGATTTAGGATCGAGTATCCAAATCCAGTTTAGGATCGAATATCCAAATCCAGTTTAGGATCGAGTATCCAAATCCAGTTTAGGATCGAGTATCCAAATCCGATTTAAGATCGAGTATCCAAGTCTAGTTTAGGATCGAGTGTCCAAATCTCTTGGGTCCGGAATCCAAAACCTCAAAAATTAAGTCTTATTGCTTTTCACTCTCTTTCAATACGGTTTCAGGTCATTCAAGCAGGGGGCAAACTGTAGACCCTTAATTTTTGACCCAATCCGGTCCAATATGTTTTATTTAGTCTAAAATGATTTTTGTTGTCTAATTGGTCCAAAATAATTTTTATTAAATAATTTTTGCTTTAGT
Source organism: Garcia nutans (assembly GCA_947685225.1). Taxonomy (NCBI): domain Eukaryota; kingdom Viridiplantae; phylum Streptophyta; class Magnoliopsida; order Malpighiales; family Euphorbiaceae; genus Garcia; species Garcia nutans. The sequence goes on from CANTUV010000032.1 coordinate 17,434,518, forward strand.
ATCTAATTTTTATTAATAAAAAATAGAAATAAATAAAAATAAAAATAAAAATCAGAGTCGAAAAAATCGGTGACAAAAAAATCATTGCGCGGGCCCGTGGGCATTTTTCCCGTAGGAAATTCTTGTTGTCGAAATCACTGTGCTATTTCGCACGCATAATTTTTCTGCCTGTAAAATAGCCCAGTTATTTCACACGCAGAATTTTTCTGCCTGCGAAATAGCTTACGGGCCCGTTCCGCGAGCGCTACCGAAGCCAATTGCGGCAGAATTTTTTTGCCAGCGCAATTTTTTCTGCGGCAATTTTTTCGGCAGCGCGATTTTTTTCGACGCAAAATTTTCAAAACCTAATTCAATTAGGTTTCGGTTTCTTTTCTTATTAATATTACTTACCTTAACTAATTAGGAATAAACCACATCAAACCACTATAAATAAGGACCAAAGACAATTAAAAAAGGGGTGGCAAAAAATTGGCAGTAGCTTGGAAAATAGGAAACCAAATCAAGGAAGGAAAAGCAATAATTCAATTCAATTGATTTTTAAAGGAGCAGCAGCACAATTTAAAGAATTCAAAGGCAAAAAAGGCTTGTCTTTGGAGCTAGTTCATCCAAGAAGAATTGTTTTTGGAGGAATCATCAAAAGAAGGTATGTGTTAATTGATTTTCTTTAATTTTTTTTACACAGCAGCTAAAACTAGGAATTTGTTTTTTTTCAAAATCTAAAATCTTAGAACCTTAAATTAGTTTTTCTAAAGTTAAAAGATTCATTTCGTTGGTTTATCTTCCAAAAGGCTTAAAATTGTTATTTTTACTTCTGAAAAATCTTAAAACTCTAATTGAACATATTTTTCAACAAAACTAAGATTTAAATTTTGTTTCTTTTAAAATTTTAAAGTAGGTTCTATTTCATTCAAAAAACCTTAAAAACATCTTTTCTACTTATAAAAACTTTAATTTGTTTGTTTAAATTCATAAAACTTCATGAAATTATCAAATTGATTTCCAAATTCTTAAAAATCATGCATCACCGTGACCCTAAATTCTAAAAATACTAAACCCAAATTGAACTTCCAAAATTCAAAATAATGAACATTAACCCTTTTAAAACCTAAAACCCTAATTTTTATGAACCCTAATCCTTTTAAAACATTAAAAACCATAAAAACATAAATTCTTTAATTTTACACAGTAGCTTAAAAAAAACACAATGAATCACCATTTAAAACCATGAATCAAAGTATCTTAAAGTGTCTAAAACCCTCGTTTCATGATTTCACCATTCAAATATTAATTTAGTTAATCAAAGAGTCTTACCAACCTTTTAAAACATAAAACCCTAATCTATTTTAATTCCATAAAAGTCACAGTAGCTATAATTGAACTTTTATTTGCTTTATTCAATTCCATACTTGATTATACTTTGATTTATCTCTTATTCTTTAATTTATTTAATTTCAATACTTGATTTATTTAATTTATCATGGATTTTTATTTTATATTTTGATTAATAGCTTTGATGAATGATTTATTTATTATGAATGATTATTTACTTTTATCAATTTATTTAGATTTCCAAAAGTTGTAAGAGGTATGTTTCCACTTGGTGGGTACCTCATTAATTAAACATCATGTAATTTAATTTGCTTTTCTATTTTAGAACCTATGCAAAGGGCATGTTTCTACCTTTGGTGGGTGTCCTATTTAGGCATGTGATGTAAGGACATGTTTCCATCCTTGGATGGGTGTCCATTTATTTGCGTTGTTTGGACTTTGCTTTGATTTTAATATATTGATGCTTTCTTTTAATTATTATGTGTAATATGGATAATGTTGTTATACTTAAGACTTTTATAATATTAAGACCTGTAAATGAGGCCAGTTCCAATGAACCGGGCGTTGTGGGGGTGTTGGGCCATTTCTCACCTTCCCCACACGTACCCAACTTTCTGAACCCATTAGGGGGTTGGGGATTTCTTAGGAATCAAGTCATCCACCCCTTTCTTTTTTCCCCGCCCATCTGGGTGGCGACTCCATTTTCTCCGGACTTAGGTCCGTGTTCTCTAAGGCCCCGAGCCTAAATAGTGGCGAAGTCGCAAGAACCATTCCACCGGAAGTGGGGGCGAAAATCCCCGCTCACAGAGGCCTTTTGTCAATTTCATTAAATGCGAGGGCATGAAACAGATAAATGTGCTCCTTTAAGGCATGAGATCCAATATTTGATTGATAGTGGCAAGCTACCTGAGCCGGATAAGCCCAATACCAAGAACAACCCTTTGCCTAAGTTTGGAAGAGTACCTCCACCGGCAACCTTCATGGTGGGAAAAGGATTGGAAGAAGATTTTGTTTTATCATCCTTTCAAGATGGAAATATTAAAGATGTTAAGGGAAAAGAAGCTTAAACTCAACGAACTTTCCTTAGCTTGAATATTGTTTTTCAATTTTACTTTCTTTAATATTTAAATTGGAACAATCGTGTTTTTCAAAATTTAAATTTGTTTGAATAAATTACTTTCATCAAAAATTTTGTTCGTCTTTGTTCATTTTGATGTTCAACCAATGAGGAACCTAGCTTGATAATTTATGAATTAATATATTTATGCATCATGACTTGAATAACTTTACTAGGTGAGGGAATTGCTCTATAGCATTGAGTTGTGCATGCTTACTTAGAGAGGCCTCCTGCATAATTACCTTTGTCTAGGTCCTAGTTAGTCTTAGAACAGGCTTTGACAAACTTTCAAGGCGAAATTGAACTCTGCTTATTTAAGAGAGAGATGATCTAGGCATTGTTTGGTTAGCCAACAACTAGTATCTACCCAATTAGATATCAATCTCTAGCTGTCCCTTTGAGCCTTCATAAAATTTTAGCTTTCTTTTCATTGGCAAAGAACCTCAACAACCTACCCTGAGCTGTTGTGATACTTTTGACAAGTCTTATGATCACTAAGATGAAGAGGCAAGAAGATCAAAAGAAAGCAATGATTAGTCAAGGTCATGAAGATAGTTGAAGTTCTCAAGACCATGAAGATAGTTGATGTTTACAAGACCATAAGGATAGTTGAAGTTTTCAAGACCATAAGGGTAGTTGAAGTTCCCTTAATATCTCCAATATATCAAAACAACATTAGAGTGACAAATGATTTATCCCTATTAAAGAATATTTATGTTACTCCACTTATCCATTATTGGAAGCCTAAGTTAGTACAAACAAGATGACTCTTTTAGAGCTAGAACCAAAAAAAAAAAACCAACAAAATAAAGAGAAGAAAAGAAAACAAGAGAAATGAGAGCAAAAAAAGGAAAAAAAAAAGAAGAAAAGAAAAAAGAGAAACAAAAGAGAAAAAAAAAAAGAAAAGAAAACCCAAAATGGTTCAAAAAGCCAACTGAGTTCTCTTTGACCTAAGACAACAAAAGGCTTCAATTTGGTTCATAAAGACATTTTTACTGGAATTGATCCAACCCAACCAAACATTCGATCAAAACCAAAGAAAAAGGAGAAAGACCATTCAGTTCTTGAAAGTTTTGTACTTGATAGTCCTATAAGAAAGAAGGAGAAAATGATAAAAGAAAGGGAAGAGTAAGGAAAGAGAAAGAAAAGGGAAGAGTAAGAAAAATAAGAGAAAAGAAAAAGGGAGAAGAAGAAAGGAAATGAATTTGAGTACCAAACTTTTTGCAAGGGCAAAGACTGTCCTAATCAAGATCCAGATTAATGCCGAGAAAATAGAAGGAATTTGGAGTCTAGAAAGATTGTTCCCAGCTGCCTAAAGTTCAAACAATAAATTTTTAGTGTGAGGGTTTGTCCATTGTGTCACACCAGCTCCAATCTCAAAATAGCCTTCACTTAAACTTGTGTCCCTCATAGACCCCATTTCAAGCCTATCAAAGACCTGTTGATCTCTCTTGGTAGGTAGAGTCCATTAGTGGAGATAGTTTGGATAAGCATGCATATGAGATAGACAATATTTAAAGTCAAATGAGACCTTTGACCAAGTAATGTGTATGTGCCTATCTGAAGTGCAACAATTCTTGCTTAAATAGAAACAATTCCCGAGTTTAGTGTGGTAACTAGGGTTGTCATGTTATAGATATGTTAATTTGAAAAAATCAAGTCCTGAGGTACATTGACATTAATTTGGCAAAGCCAACATTTGATTTCAAAATCAAAATTCAATTCAAAAAAATGTTTTATCATACAAAACCTTCAAGTTAAGGGAAGTATGTTGAACCTCCAAAGGACACATTAGGCAAAGGAAATGATTATTGGCAAAGTTATGAAGAAACTACCAACTGACATGCTGAGACATAGTTCGAAATAGATGAATCCCTGACTCTGCTGCTTAGGGTCTCCACCACTCATGTTTTCAACATCTTGAAGATAAAAGCCACAAATGCAAAGCTTTTGATCATTCCAATGCAAGACTTGAACGAGCATCAAAAAGGAACCAATGAGAGCACTTCTGCTAATCACCTCGGTCTGTGAGTTGATGGGAAAACTGTAAGTATTATTCATGCATATCATGCATACATGAGCATATCACATCACACTTTCTTGTCTTGTGTTGTCTATTCTTTGGCAAAATGAATAGCAAACACCCTGCGAATTAAAGAATCTAAAGACGATATTGAATCAAGGGCATGGAAAGCCTATTCGCTTGTGGAAGCAGTAATCTTGTAAAGAGAAGAAATACATGCTTGTACGAAGAGCTAGACAACAACATCATCAATCAGAGTCCGCATAGAAAAATCATGGGTTTGAGCCTACACAGGGGGCAAAGTTTCTCCTTTTCAATTTTTTTTTGAGTTTATATACCAAATATTTTCAAACTCACTTGCAAATATTTCGCCACGCAGGGGGGCAAGGAGAGGGTATAAGGTCCAATTAAAAATAGCTGAATTTTTGCATAAAGGAAGAATAAAAGAATGGAACATTAGAACTCTCAAAAGAATGAAGATGCAAAAGACAAAAGACCAATCCAGCTAAAAGAGCTGAAGCCAGGGTAAAGACCCGACCTCCAATGGATAAAGACCCATGTTTCAAGGGTGAAGACCCGATCTCAAAGGATGAAGATCCATTTTTTAAGGGTAAAGCCCCGATGTCAAAAGATGAAGATTCATTTTCAAGGATGAAGACCCGATCTCAAAGGATGAAGATCCATTTTGAGGGTGAAAAACCACAATGCATAGAATAACCGGAGCAGTCAGATTTCTCCAATGATAAAAGGTCAGTCAAACTCAATCTCGGGTCCAAGCACCCATTCTTGGGTCCAAGTACCTAAGCTCAGGTCCAAGTTGTAACACCCTCATACTCTATATAGGTACTATACATATACCTAGTATACATACAATACGTATATAGAGTGTAAGAATGTCACTTCTAGTTTTAATTTAAAAAAAAATCTTATCCAAGTTCAAACAATACTATCTTTAGATTTTAATAACATTTAGTAAACCATTATACATATGAATATATGATTGTGAATAATATAACAAAATTAAACTTTACATGTATGCATCACCTTCTAGTTGGTCTCAGAACACTCTTACCCTTCTCGTGGCATAACTGCTTGATTTCCCGATCAACCGCATAATCACCTGCGCGATCACGCAACCGCGCTAAGCCCGAGAGCTTAGTAATACAAATAAATCATATACACATACAATAGAGAAAATCATATTTTCATTTTAACTTATTATGTCATTATTTTCTTACCATGTTTTTCCCTTTTTGGCTATACTTTTCATATATATATACTTCTACTAATGTTTTACCAATATACATATTCATACATTTTATTTCAGTAATTCACAATCCAATGACTTATCAAAGTCTTCATGAAACAATATCCACTATTTCCACATTCATATATCATCATATACAATTTACACATCATAAACTCATCATTTCACATAGCTTCTCAAGCTATACTCATCTTCAATAATTCACTTATGTATTGTATGCATCTCATTCCATAGTTATCACTATATATCACAACATTAATTTCCTTCCATGGTTCACATTAAAACAAGGACAAACATATATCTCATTATTCATTTTCATTATTCAGGAATCACATATATATATATATACAAACACACACATGGGCCCAAGAACACTAATATGCCATTCCACTTTCAGAGTTAATGTTTTGGTTTAATTATCACATTTATCATTATCCCAACTAGGCTTCAAGGATTAAGGTTCAACCAAGCTTCAAGGGGAACAAAGCATGCTAAGTATCAACCTAACTTGGCTTCAAGAACCAATCCAACCTAGCTTCAAGGGTGGTAACATCTCAATTAGGCTTCAAGGTTTTGACCCAACCAAGCTTCAAGGGGAGTAAAACATGTTAAACTTCAACCCAACTTGGCTTCAAGGATCAAACCAACCTAACTTCAAGAGATTGTTACTATTAGGCATGCCACCAACAACAAAACTCTGAAAATGAATAACATATTAGACACACAATTCATTTATGAGTTCATTATCAATTTCATTTTCAATTGAAATCATCATAGCCAATCACAATGGCTTCTCATATCATTTAGATCATCATAGCCAATCACAATGGCTTCTCATAACATTTAAATCATCATAGCCAATCACAATGGCTTCTCATATCATTTAAATCATCATAGCCAATCACAATTACATCACATCTTATTTGGTCTCAATTCACATTAGAATACTTCATTATTTACATATTCATAATCAAACACATTTAACATTCGTCAAGAATGATCATCATTGATATACACATATATAATTTACCTTATTCTTAGATTTGGAATCCTCAACATACATTTGTTTCATATATATTTGAAGTATAGATTCAACAAAACCCTTGGAGAATCCAACAATACAAGAATAATCAAGAATAAGAATCATTAACTAACCAATTTGAGGGACACGGCCAGCATCACTTGAGGGACACGGCCAAGCTTGTGGCCGTGTCTCTCAACCCTAATTGGCAATAGTGAACACGGCCAGGCGACACGGCCGTGTCTCTCAACACAATTTCAGGCAGTAGGTGACACGGCAAGTGACACGGCTGAGCCAGTGGCCGTGTCTCACAACAAAAATCATACAGTCACAGACACGGGCAAGGGACACGGCCGTGTCTCTCCACAAAAATATGGCAGTGACAAACACGGGCAGAGAACACGGCTGAGACTGTGATCGTGTCTCTCCAAAATCAAACCAATTCCCTTGACTTAGCCGTGTCTCTCCTTGTTTTTTTTTTTGGCCGTGTCACACATGAATTTAAGCCCCTAACATTTATAAATCCCCTTTGGTACAAATGAACATAATCAATGTCCTAAACACATAATTTACATATTTCTCACATTATTCATCTTGCTAAAACACATCAACCAAACATTCAATTCCTTAACACATTTACAAATGAATATGTGTTAAGTTTCAATATCTTATTAATAGATGAATTTAGGTAGTTTACTTACCTTAAGAACCATTCTCAATCTATTCACTTTACCTTCCAAGAACTCTTCACCACTTAACTTAGAGCAATCCACTTCCTTCACAACCTAATTCAAATCAAATAAAAAGATACTTGAATACCAATACAAATATTCAATTATCAAACTCATATATTTTATATTTTCAACTTCCTTAAACACCAACATACATCACTCATATATCAAATACTCAAATCCCCACTTCATTAACACTAAACACTTATTCAATAATCTCAACAATTCATCATCATCCTCACAAAAACCTCATCAAATCCAAACTCAAACCATAAAAATCAATGTAAAGGAATGAATACTTACTTGGTTAATATGCCAAATCTTCAATAAAAATCTCCAATCCTCTCAAAATCATCATCTCTCTCTCTCTCTCTCTCTCTCTCTCTCTCTCTCGACCAAGCAGAAAAGAAGAAGACGAAGAAGAAGGAGCAGAAGAAGAAAGAAGGTTCTACTTCTTTCCTTCGTTCTTATCCTATATATATATATAATAATAATAATAATAATAATAATAATAACAACAACAATAACAATAACAATAACAATAACAATAACAATAATAACAATAATAATAATAATAATACTTTAAATCTCCACCACATATTCTTTCTTTGACTTTCTTCTTCTCTTTTCTTTTTGTCTTTATTATCATTATTATTATTACTTAATTATACAAATATATATACAATTCACTTTCCCTACACCATTTTATATCCCATGTATAAATGATGTATATGTATATGTCTTATATATATTATCTTTATATTTCCCATATACACATATACATTAAATCCAAATACAACAACAATAACTCCAAAACTCTTAGGGTCTATTCTGGGATATTACACAAGTACCCATTCTCGGGTCCAAGTACCCATTTTCGGGTCCAAGCACCCATTCTCGGGTCCAAGTACCCAAATCAAATTCAATCTGGGGTCCAAGTACCCAAATCCAAAGCCAATTTAGGATTGAGTATCCCAATCAAGTTTAGGATCGAGTATCCGAGCCCAATTTAGGATCGAGTATCCCAATCCAGTTTAGGATCGAGTATCCTGTTGCGCTCGAATTAACTCTACCACAAAGCGTCACTCGCAAGTATACGAGGTAGCTGTAGCAAAGGTGATCGCCCCAAGGTCGTTCTTTCAAGGAAGCTAAAGTGGCTAATTGATTATCAGTTTATAAATAACAAGTAAATGAATAAATCAAAGTTGCTAACAATTAAAGAAGACAAATTGATTGAAGTTTAGAACAATAAAAGTAAATTGAGCTGTGTTTTGATTCACTTGATAGGATGGTCTAGGGTTTGCACTTCTCTACTACTTATTTGTATGAACGGTTATTCCACTTAGCTAATTGAATTTCAAAGATTAAATCTCAAACAACTTAATTAATTGAGTCAAGGAAATAAGCTCTCGCATTCAAACCTCTTACAACTAATCTTGTTATAATTGAAACAATCTTTTTAATAGGTTATATCTCTAATTCACCTAAGTCCCTAATTGAATTGTTCAAGTATTAAACTTCATCTCTCGATCCATCATCTAATACCTTAAAACACATAATTGGTGGCCAATCAATTATATATTAACAATGTTTCATTCAATCAAGGCTAAAGAAATTATTAGCTAAGAGAATAACCAATTCATAAAATCATAGCAGATCCATACAAACCCTAGACTAGATCAAATTAGTTCATAATGCAATCAAACATATTCATCTCATTAATGTTTAAAGAAATCAAAATAGACATGATAATATCCATTCAATGAAAATAAAGAGAATAAGTTCGAGAACAATCCTTGAAGCTTCTGAAGAATCTCTTGTTCAAATCTTGCAAGAAGGATGAAACAATGGCTAGAACAATCTAATCTAAGCTAAAGTAAAGCAAGATGTAATCAAAATTCAAAAAAAACAATTGTCAAAACCCTAAGCTCACTCTTAGACGGCTCAAACTATTCTCTAAATCGTCAACCGTTTCCAACCCTAGCTTCCCTCTTTCCTTTTATACGAAATGTCCGCTTTAAAATTCGTTGCGCGTTTGGTTCATGAGTGACACGGCCAAGTCAGAAGTGACTTGGCCATGTGAGTGCTTTTTGGAGGGACACGACCAGGTGACTTGGCTGTGTCCCTTGCTTGTGTCCACCACTGCATGCTTTTGATCTTCTTTTCTTCTTTGTTGAGTGACACGGCCAAGTGGAGCTTGACTTGGCCGTGTTGGAGCCTTTTGGAGGGACACGGCCAGGTGACTTGGCCGTGTCCCTTGCCTGTGTTCACCTCTGTGAAGATTTGCTTCTTCTATTCCTTTGGAACTTGGTGAGACACGGCCAAGTCAGAGTGACTTGGCCGTGTCTAGGCTTCATTGGAGGGACACGGCCACTGACTTGGCCGTGTCCCTTGCATGTGTCTGCTTCTGTGAGTTGCTTTCTTCTTTAACTTGATATGGGACACGGCCAGTGACTTGGCCGTGTCCTCTGCCTGTGTCAGCTACTGTGCATTCTTCCTTCAGTCTTGGTTCCTTGGCTTTTTAACCTAAAATAAAACATCAAACAAACTTTAAACAAAAAGTAAATAAACAATAACCAACAAACATAAACACTATACTAAAAACTAGATCAAAAACAACATAAACACTAAAATAAACTAAAACTATCAAAATTAATGAAAACACTAAACAAACAGATAAAAACTAACAAAATACCTAAATAAAACAATAATTATCACAATAAACAATCTACAAATCTATGACAAAAACTAACAAAACAACTACCCCACACTTCAACTTTGCTTGTCCTCAAGCAAATTCACATGGCATAAATTAAAAACTCACACAACCTTAACTATAATTCCAACATATAAGATGAAATACTTTAAGACTCAGACATAAATAATTGCATCTTACTTCAATCAAGGATTTTCTTAACTCATTCATTAATCCAGACATACAAATCTCATCTCTCATCTAAGTGTTTCACTCGATTTCATAGGTTAATTCACTCAAACCACTCAGGACTGCATGCTACCATAAACTTGCTTAATTATCCCATCTCCCTCATTGATTTTCTCAAGAAATAATCCGAAGGTCTTTCATTTGGATGTAATGGGGCTAAGGTAAAGGTGTGAGAAAAGACATTTAAGCTGGAGCATCAAGAAATGGAGTATCTATATTAGACACTACTCTTGCTAAGAAACTCATATCTCCTTCAAACAGCATACTCACCAACCTTAATACTTTCATATAGTTGCATACTTAAAGAAAAATAGATGAGTCGACATTCCTCTTTTGATGACCAATGCTAGAACATATATGAATTTTGTATATATATATATATAACTTTTCTCTCTTTTTTTTTCTCTTTTTTCTTTTTCTTTTATTATAAATTGATTTTTTTTAATACATATATATACAAAATATAACATTGCATAGATCATCTAGCTTAACATGTAGAGGGAAAGAATAGTCAACTCTTAATCAAATACAATGTGCAAAGTATGCATTTCAACCCCAAATAGCAATAACAAAAAAAAAATTTATTGCTTACCCCACACTTTGAAATAAACCACCCTATTGTCATATCATAAAACTCCATTCCTTAATGCAGGTATGATGAAAATACGAAAAAGTTGAGTTGATAATTGTGATGATCAATCAAGAAAAGGTCAAAGGCTCAACTTGGCTCACTAAGGAATTCAATATTAAGGGAAGTCTTTTTTAAGCTAAAGGGTTAACCTAATTTGCCTTCATCATTTTAAAACTTGAGATTAAATCATAATGTGAGTTCAATAAGTATGCAAAAGCAAACTCTAGAGATGTAAAATCATGAAGGTGCACACTTAAGAAAAGAAAATCAATCATTTAATCTATAAGGCTCAAAACTCACAAAGGTGGGTTTTCAAAGATTTATATGTCATGAACCGCAGAATGTGAAAATTGATCCTGAATGAATTCAAATGCTCATTTCTATGCTGATACTAAAGCCTCAACTATAATGCTAGAATCACAGAAAAGATCAATAAATTTTCAACAATTATGCCATGCACAACAAACACAATAAACATACCAAGGCAACCAAAACAAAAATTAAGGAAAAGCTAAAAGATTACCCCACACTTTAGAATTTACATTGTCGTCAATGGAAAACAAGAATAATAAAGAGAAAGAATTAAGTACAACCTGTCTTCCATCATCCCCTGGTGAGGCAAAACTCTACCTTTTTATCACAAACACAAATGTTCAAAAACAAGATGCAAGAGAGCTTTAGGGTTTCTATTTATTTAAACTAAACATAAAATCAAAATTGCAAAATATAAAACTATAACTAAGAAAAATAAATGCAAACCGATGGGTTGCCTCCCATTTAGCGCTTCTTTAATGTCATAAAGCTGGACATCATGCAAGGTCTAGGGATCTTGGATCAAAGTGTTGTCAATGATCCTCAATTCCTGAAATCCTTCTTTATATGGTTTAACTCTATGTCTATTTGCTTTAAAAGTCTTATTAGTTCTAGAGTTAAACAATTCAATGGCACCAGAAGGACATACCTTAGTTACCTCGAAAGGACCACTCCATCTTGACTTGAATTTACCTGGAAACAGACAGAGTCGATAATTAAAAAGTAAAACTTTCATACCTGGACTCAATGTCTTTCGCACAATAAATCTGTCATGAAATGTTTTAGTGCGATCCTTAAAGTTCCTCGAGCTCTCAAATGCTTTTGGGTTAGGGCACCCTTGGGTCTCCCTCACTGATTTAGCCCCCTCTTCTAAAGTCAGTGTCAGCTCCATTTTATCTGAGGAACCTGTCTGCAAGAAAGCATCTGAAACAACTGTTTCAACACAATTAATTAAAGAACATTCCTCATATAAAGCAGTTGTAGGAATGGGAGAAGTGTTAAAAATAGAAAAATCCACAGTTTGTCCTAAGACATTCATTGACAACTTACCATTTTTAACATCTATTAAGGTGTTGGTATTAGCCATGAAAGGCCTACCCAGCAAAATAGTGTGTGCAGATGGTGCAGGGTTACCTCCTTCCATGTCAAGAACAATAAAATCCACAGGTACTATCAACCCTCCAACCTTAACTAACACATCTTCTATAACCCCTTTCGGGAATCTAAAAGACCTATCAGCTAATTGCAACACCATTTTTGTCGGTTTAAGCTCCCCTAGTTCTAATTCTTTAAACACAGAATAAGGCATCAAATTCACACTAGCTCCTAGATCACACATGCCCTCAGTTCCTTTCCCATTCCCCACAGAAATTTGAATTATAAAGCTTCCAGGATCCTTTAGTTTGGGAGGTAGTTTATGCTGCAGAACAGCACTAGCTACTTCTGAAACTATCACCTTTTCATTCATCTCATACCTCTTTTTCTTGGCGATTAGGTCTTTGAAGAACTTGGCATAAGCCGGTATGTTCTTTATTGCATCCAGTAAGGGTAAGTTAATACTTACCTTATACAGCATGTTGAAGATGTTAGAAAATTGCTTATCTGGTTTATCATCCTTCAACCTGCTGGGGAATGGTATAGGTGGCCGGTATGGATTGCTTGCCTTATGTAGATCTGCTGTAGGGGACTTCTCCACTGATCTTTCTCCAGCACCTTTGTTCTTTGGTTCTCCTCCCCCCTTGTTCTCTTTGTCACCTGCATTCACAAAATTATTTTCAACATTATTGTCAATTTCCTTACCACTTCTAAGAATAGTCACTGATTGTGCCTGCTCAGGTTGACTTGGGAATTTCCCCTTTTATTGAATCTTCATCTGTTGTGCAAGTTGTCCAACTTGTGTCTCCACTTTCTTAAAAGATGCTTCCAAAGAATCCAGCCTTTTGTTAGTCATCTCTTGATTTTGAGCACTGACTTTGATGAAAGCTTGTAACCTTTCCTCCAAGCTCTCTATCTTAGATTGCCCTTGATTTGAGGATTGACCCAGCTCTTGGTTCTGTCTTTGAAGCAAATGGAAAGGCTGCTGAGAATTATTTGTTGCCCAAGAAAAATTTGGGTGATTCCTCCAACCAGGGTTGTATGAATTTGAATAAGGATCATTTCGGGTCCTTGGTTGAAATCCCCCCATGGCATTGACTTGCTCAGCTTCATTCCCATATGATTCATATGCAGAGGGGCAAATGTTTGCTCCATGCCCTAAAGTTCCATAGATTCCACACGCTTCATGAGTAGAAGAAGAAATATTATTCTTCATATTCAGCATCTGCACTTGCTTTGTGAACTCAGCAATCTGATTGACCATATCACTATTGGCTTCCAATTGGTTCACCCCTTTACTTCTTCCTCTTACACTCTTCTGTTAAGAATTGGCTCCCAACATCTCAAAGATATCATAGGTTTCAGCTGCTGTCTTTTCTCCCATGGCTCCCCCAGCTGCATTATCAACTGTATTCTGAAATTGCTGGGTTAAACCATCATAGAAAAACTGGTTCAAAAGTTGAAGTGGGTAGTGATGATGTGGACATTGGATCAATAGCATCTTGAATCTGTCCCAAGCCTCATGAAATGGCTCTCCTTCAAATTGAGAGAATGTAGCAATCTTCCCTCTCAATTCAGCTGTCTTTTGATGAGAATAAAACTTGCCCATGAACTTGTTATAAACTTGCTCCCAAGTTGTCAAAGAGTTTTCGGGCAACATCATAACCCAGCTCTTTGCCCTATCCTTCAAAGTATATGGGAAGCATCTCATCCTCAACTGATCCTCTGTTAATCCTCCCAATGGAAAAGTGTTGAGGGTGGAGTAGAAATCCCGAATAAAGTTCAAAGGATCTTCATTTGGAACTCCATAGAATGATGGCAGCATGTTGTAGTGAATGTTCTTCAACTCATAATTCCTTGCTGCATCTGTCAGTCTTATGCAAGAAGTGGAAGTTCCAATGACAGGTCTAGCAAAGTCTCTCATGGTTCTTTGTCTTTCTTCAGCCATTTTAACTGATTGTGCAGAATCTGACTCAAATTCAGAAGTTTCCTCCTCTGTATCAAATCCGGTGTAGAGCTCAAACTCTTCTCTGCTCCTTTTCACTCTCTGAATTTCTGGAATGAATGGATGTAGCTCTCCTTCGAGTAATCTCCTGCCTTGCATAAATAACAATTTCTAGAAAAAGAAACAATTAAAAGCAAAAGACAAAATAAAATAAAATGTAAACAATGAAAAATAATCTAAAGTATATATATATATATATTTAATAAACAATTACGCCAATTAGCTTCCCCGGCAGCGGCGCCAAAAACTTTTTGCGCTCGAATTAACTCTACCACAAAGCGTCACTCGCAAGTATACGAGGTAGCTGTAGTGTAATATCCCAAAATACACCCTAAAAGTTTAGGAATAATTATTGTTGCATTTGGATTTAATGTGTATATTGAAGGGAAAGAGAAAAGAAGTGAAGAGAATGTATATGTTGTATCTATGGGAATATATATATACAAGTTGAATTAATAAAGGCTAAAAAAAGAGCAATGAATTAATTTAATATCTGATTTTGGTGTACATTGGAATTGTAGTAGTGAGAAGATATGTTGGTAAAATATGTAAGGAAAATATTATAAGAGCTAGATGGATATGAAGGATAAAATGTATATATGGTATTTGAAAGATATGGGAAATATAAATGCAATATATATAAAATATACATATACTCACATATACATCACGTATACATGATGTATAAAATGGTGTAGGTAAAGTAAGTTATATAATTAAATAATAATAATAATAATAATAATAATAATAATAATAATAATAAAAGGAAAAGAAGAAAAGAAAGTCAAAGAATGGACAAGTGTATGGTGGAGATGTTAAGGGAATTAATTATATATATATATATATATGATAAGAATGAGAAAAGAAGAGAAGATCTTCTTTCTTTCTTCTTCTTCTTCTTCTTCTTCTTCTTGCACGAGAGAGAGAGAGAGAGAGAAAGAGAGAGAGAGAGAGAGAGAGAGAGAGGTGATTTCATCAATATACACATCAAATTCAAAGGGATTTTGAGAGAATTGAAGAAGGTTATTGAAGATTTGGCATAATATCCAAGTAAGTATTCATTTCCTTGTATGGATTTCTATTGTTTGAGTTTGGATTTGATATGGTTGGTGTGTGATGGTGATGATAATAAAGATTGAAGTATATATATGTGTGGAATTGGTATTTAGATGATGGATTATTGAAATTGTTTAATAAGGGTTTAATATAAAGGAGTTGGAGAATTGAAAAATTGATATATGATTGAGGTATGTTTGTGTTTAAGGAAGTTGAAAACATAAAATACATGAGTTTGGATCCTAGAGAGAGATGTGATTTGTGAGTTGTGATCTAAAGTTTTAGAATGAGTTTCATAAGTGAATACTTGTATTGGAATTCATGTATCTTATCATTGTATTTGAATTAGGTTGTGAAGGAAGTGGATTGCCCTAATGTAAGTGGTGAAGAGTTCTTGGAAGGTAAAGTGTATAGATTGGTGTGAGTGGTTCTTAAGGTAAGTACAAATTACATTAATTTGTAAATGTGTTAATGAATCTAATGCATTGTTGATGTGTACTAATAGTGTGAATATTGTGATAAGCATGTAATATATGTGTCTAGAACATTGATTACATCCATTTGAATCATGCTATATTGTGTACAATGTGATTTAATGCAATCAAGGAGGCTTGGCCGTGTTTGGTTTTTAAATTATTGGGAGACACGGCCAAAATTTAAGGAGAGACACGGCCATGTTATGGGAGACACGGCCAAGTTAGATGAAACTTGGCCGTGTTGGATGATTTTTGGAGAGACACGGCCACTGTCTTGGCTGTGTCCCTTGCCCGTGTCTGCTACTGCCTGATTTCATCTTTCTTCTTTTGTTTTTGTTCTTTGGATTTAAGGGAGACATGGCCAAGCTAGGGGAGTCTTGGCCGTGTTGGAGTTTTTGGTTGAGAGACACAACCACAAGCTTGGCCGTGTCCCTTGAGTGTGTTAGCTACTGTGATTGTTCTTTGATATTCTTACATTGTTGGATCCTCCAAAGGTCTTTTTGTATCTACACTTTAAATATACTTAAAACAAAGATGACCTAAACAAATGTATATTGAGGATTCTAAATCTAAGAATAAGGTAAATTATATATGTGTATATCAATGATGATCATTCTTAATGGATGTTTAATGTGTTTGATTATGTATATTTCAATAATGAGGTATTATAATGTGAATTGAGACAAATGAGATGTGAAGCCATTGTGATTGGCTATGATGATTCAAATGAGATGTGAAGCCATTGTTATTGGCTATGATGATTCAAATGAGATATGTAGGGCATGTTTGCCTAGATGATGATGAGCATTGAGAATGAAATTGATAATGAAATAATAAATGAGTTGTGTGTCTAATATGTTATTCATTTTCAGAGTTTTGTTGTTAGCCACATGTGGTAAATACAAAACTATTATATAAAAAATGAAAATAATTAAAATTCTCACCTTAGCTGCAAACTGAAGCTCCTTGTCATAACAGATTTCCTTCATGTACCTCATGACAAAGAGGCCGCAGTCCGTGGCCTCTTTCTGCACAGGAACCCCCTGAAATAGCAAATGAAAACAAAAATGAAGTACCACATGTTACATCCATATGTAAACCCATATGCAAACCAACACATCAACCTAATCACACAATCTAACCTGAAAAAATGCAATCCAAATATATACGAGCAAGTATACAAGTAATGCCAGCAGTGCTGCAATTGGAAATGAAAAAATGTAGACCAACTGAAAATGCTTTGTGGACTCCAAGTTTGTACTCAAATGAAAAAATGCAGTCCAAATTTTGCAATATTTCTTTCATAGAACAAGCAATTAACATATTGTATAAATTGTATAAATCAGAAATGATGAGAAAAACAATACCGCCATGTTCTCCCATAAAATTTTCCTCCTCACATTCTTATTGACACTCTCTTTGTATAACTTTATGGCACTACAAGAAACACAATATAAGTTAACAAAATTGCATTTTCCCCAAATTTTATAACTTAAGACTAAATAGGCAGACTTTAGAAGCGCAACTTACTTGTCAACAACCTCTATCCATTCCTAGCTAGCAATGCGACGTTTAAGAGGGTCCATGTGGTAGACTACCTCTCCCGTCAGATTTACAACAGTCAATACCCAGTGATTCCTACGAAATAACAAAATAAAATACAAGCAATTCTTCATATTTGGAAGAACATAACGCCAAACAATTCATTGAACAAAAAGATCTGAATAAATACAGAACCGACAATGAAACAGTGATTTCAATCACCAAAATAGCAAACACAAAGGCTCAATTCATAACATCAATCACAATCACATACAGAAGCAGCGTTATTTAGCTACTAACTCTCATTAGCTACGATAGCGGATAAAAAAGAAAGGTAAAGAAATACTCACACATCGTTGAAAGGCAAGAGAAAGTATTGCCCTTCTTTAGCCCCCTTAAATCGACTCGCAAGTGTACGTGACCTCCCCCCTGAATTACCACATCCAATGGCACCAATCATGCTGGGATCCACAAATCCAATCATATCAACCATTTTATGCCTTTTGACATATTCATACAAGTAGCTGCATACAAAATGAAGTAATAGTTGGTACATATTATCAGTTTAATTCCAGCACAATTAACAAAGAAAATAAAAAGCTATTGTACTTGGAAACTTACTGAATAAATATGGTAAGTATGGATCCGGACATTTCACCTCCGACGCACACAGCATGTAGATCTTGTATGAACAGAACTTGCTTTTTGCTCACACCAAATGCTTCTTCACTTAGGGCAAAACTAACTGTTCGATCATCGCTTAAGGCATCCTTCGCCCACAGCCACAAACGTTTCAAAGACGCTGGATAATCAGCACCCATCTGAACATGCAACTCCTCCTCAAACATATCAGCTTCTATAACAACAGGCTTCTTTAATTTCTTGGAGGCTTTTTTCTTCACACAAGCTTTTTTAAAACTCTGAAAATAAAGGGGGGCACGTGAACACAGTAAATAGCAAAAAAAAAAAGCAATTATGCAAAGTTTCATTTCTCAAAACTTAACCTTTGGATTAGACACCCCATCCAGCACAATCATATTTCTCGGCCATGCTATAAAAGTACCCACGGCTTGGTCCACAGTAACAATTTCATCGCCGACTGGGAATGGGATATTGACTTCTGTAAATATAAAAAAACATGGAAAAATTACATTTATTTATATGTTTGAATATAATCATTAGAAGTTTGAATAAATATTAAGTAGTATCCTCAAACCTTGAATTGTACGAGTGATCGACACTCTTGCATTCTCTTGTGCAATCTTAACTCCATGGAGAGATGGCTCATGTCCTTCAACAAGCGGAACTTCAACAACCTTTGCATAAGCAACAATATTGCTCGGTGATCCTATGGCCAGCTTCGCCAATTTCACTTGATTATCAAACCCATCATCATAAATTTTTTTAACAATGTCATCATTTTGTATTTCATCCTCCTCATTATTGGGACCTTTGACATCAGCAGAAACCTCAATACCTTCTGCCTCCTCAGCATCAGCAACCGTAGCAACAACTTCGATAAGTTCTACCTCCTCAGCAGCAGCAACCTCATCAACATCTGCAACAACCTCAGCAGCAACCTCATGAACATCATCCTTATCAAGCACCTCCACTTTCTCCAAAGCAAGGACCTTCTCATCATCAACAGAATTGGGGCTCCTTTTTGCTTCATCTGAATTGAGACTCCTTTTTGCTTCAATAGAATTTGCATCAAATTGAGGACTCAAATTCTTCCTCACAACCGGCACTTGCGCCTCTTGATCCTTCACAATAGGAATGGAATTGGAGCAACTTGCTTGTTGGGAAGGCATGTTTGGACTAGACACAGTCTTTGAAAAAAATTCTGCTCTAATCTTGGCAATTTCAGCAGCCCAAAATGCATCTCTCTGCGCTATAATTTTCTTGGTCTCCTCCTCCATGACCATTTGAACCCCCTCCTGTATCTTTTCATTAAAATTCTTTGCTTTTCTCTGTCTTGGGAGACCAAAATAGACAGATTGCTTCACGTGCCTTCCCTGGCCACGTACTCTTCCAGAATGCTCCGGTTTACCAAGCGCCTTCGATAACACATCATCAGCGCCTTGTTCAACTACTTCACCTGAACTAACTTGCTCCTTTAATGACTCCTAAAAAATAGACCCAAAATGGATGTAGTTAATAAATTAGGAAACAATAAAAGCTGATGAATTGAGTTGAAACTTGAATCAAAAATCAGAACTTACGATTTCCTCAGCTTTGTGCTTCACTCTCTCATCTTTAAACTTTCCTTGTCTGTCCTGCCTTGCAAGGATCCAAGCCTTCGATCGATCGATCTCTGAAATCCCTTCAGGATGAGATTCAGTCTGCATGTATATATATAGAGGATGACCTTATTAGTAATATAAACATGTTTTAAGAAGCATTATAAATCGATATTGACGATACACAAGTCGTAGAAAGCAAAATTAAATACACAAGTCAACACTAACCCATTCACTTTCCAAGTTCGCGTATCCTTTTCGAGACAAACAATGAGGATACTCATTCTGCATACTTCTCTTGTGTTGTTCTTCTTGAATTTTCTAAGACAAAAAGGAACAAAACATCATAAGTATGAAAAAGGAATCCATATTACCATTTGGAACTAAATTAAGAAACAAGAAAATTGAAGATTTCCTTACGCTAAACTCGACTCCCAGACGATCAGCAACGAAAATGTCCCAATGCGACTGCTCAATGAATGTGAAGTCACCTGGAGGAAACCGCAGCTTCTCTGGTTCATCACGGTGTGGAAGAACATAGAGTCTCGTCAACCAACATTTGAATTCCCTCCATTTTTTACCAGCAGACTGCAGTACCATTTTCTTGGAAGTCGGTGGTACAACGAAAGCCATCTACATACATAAACCACAAAAAGAAAATTAGATGAATAAGTTACTGAGAACCCAACGTGTATAAAGCAATTGAAAAACTAATGTATATAAATTAATTGTGTGGGAAGGATTTTGCATAACCTGGACACAATCCCAAATCTTTGTTTTGACGTCTTCAACAACTTCCTTCCAGGAATCATGCCATATCGGGGCTTTAGACCTTGCTAAAACTCCGATATATGATTGCATCTCTGAAGCAGCCCTGCCAAATGGTGCTCCCTTTACATTAAATGAAACTGTAGGCTTTTGGCTACTGATCTTCCGTCTAACAATTCGGTGCATGGAGACACACCCTCATTTCAGCAGTTTTAATCCTGCAACATCGTCCTCGTTTGATTTCGGCTTAACCTTATCCACTCGCTTTCTTTTCTTGGACAGTTTTTTTTCCAAGTTTTCAGAGATTGACCTCCTCTTCGAAGATACGGGGGAAGAAGTCGACGGCTTTTCTGGTTGCATTGTCCGTGTCCTAGAGATAGCCTTCACCACTCTCATTGTGGCTGGATTTGGGGAAGACCGGGCTTGTTGTTTACATACACGGGGAGAAGAACGGGTGGGTAGTTGATACGATTGTTTCTTCTTCGAAGGAGCCATAATCAGCACATGCATTCACAAATTAAAAGTTACATTTTGTATGAAATCATCCAGTTTAAACATTGGAAATCACAAGAAACAGGTGCAGGTTTGATAAGCATCAGCCAATAGGTAAGAATTATATGTGAAAATGCATTTTTGTAGAATGTTGATGTAAGCCTGCATTTTATCATGTTGCTAAGCAAATAACTCATAATTTAATTGGGACACGACTAAACTAAAATCCTACTACGAGACTAAAACAAAACAGAATTAGTAAAAAATAAACTATAGCTTGCACAACAGACGAGATAGCTACAAGTTCTTTAGTCGATTAGATTAATGAAAGTGGTTAAGGACTTATTTCAGGTGCATTTGAAATGACACCTATTCTAAAGCCACATTCAACAAGACCTGTGTCCACAACCATGAACCTAAACTGTATCAAATCAAAGAAAACCTATGCATTATTTAAGTCAAATCTCAATATTTCAAATTCCTCTGTCCAAACCAGTGAAAGGCTTATCTATCTCTTCCAGTAAAAAAATATTCGCATGGCTAAAATTTAGTCAAAGATTAACAAACAGGACATGGGCTGTATTTCGGAGCAGGAAAAAATATTAACAGCGACATTTGCAGTATTCTACTCATTGCAGCCGGAAACAAAAAGAAGCAGCATATACAACAGCAACTAAGTCTCATGAAAATGGTTTATAAAACAAACTTCTAAGAACTAAGAAGAGGAATAAAAATATTATACAATAACATAATAACAGATAAAATTAAAAAAAATGCAGAGCGACAAAAGTATATAACGAACCTCGAAGGCTGGAACTGAGGGAGTGAATGCAGAGCCGCAATGAGTGGCGGGCGGGTTAGAGAGAAAGGTATAAGAGGAAGAAGAAATATGGATGTGCCGTGCGTTTTTAGGTCAAGACTGAAGATTTCGAAAGAGGGAAGGAAGAGAACAAAGTTAGGTCTAGCAATGGAAAGAGGGAAGGAGGAGAACAAATTTGGGTTTAGTTTCTGAAGCTTTCTACCCATGAAAATGGAAACAAATTAGGTATACACAGAGAAATCGAAAGAGGGAAGGAGGAGATAGGACAGAGAAATCGAAAGAGGGTCTGTTTAGGTTTATTGTTAAATTTCAAAACGGCCGTGTTTTGGGCAAAATGGGGGCAAATGAAAATTTTTTTGGGAAATAAAGGGGGGAATTTAAGTGTTCAAAATATTGCTCAAGTTTTGACGTCCCTCTTTTGAAACAAAATGAATTTTTCAAATTTTTGTTAAATTAACTTTACAAATTCACTTATATAGATGACTCATAAAATTCAATTTATAATTCATCCATAAGTGCTTAAGGCAATACAATTTAAATAATTAGTAGTGATAAATTTCTATGAACCCTATATAATTATAAAATTTAGTGTTAATGTAAATTAGATTGAGCAAAAACTAAATAATTCTAACATTGAAAAATTTTAACGAATACTTGTATATACTAATATATATACTTGTATATATGAATAAGCAAGTCCACAAGATTACTTGTATATATACTAACATATACTAATATATATACTTGTATATATACTAATATATACTTGTATATACTAGTATATACTAATGTATACTTGTATATAATATATATATATACTAATATATATACTTGTATATACAAATATATACTAATATATATACTTGTATATATACTAATATATACTTATATATATACTTGTATATTTGTATATACTAATATATATACTTGTATATACTTGTATATATACTAATATATACTTGTATATATACTAATATATATATATATATATTAGTATTTATACAAGTATATATTAGTATATACTTGTTAATACTTGTATATATACTAATATATATATATTAGTATATATATTAGTGTATACTTGTATATATTAGTATATATACAAGCAAGTCCACACGAATACTTGTATATACTAATATATATATACTAATATATATACTTGTATATACTAATATATAATTGTATATACTTGTATATATACTAATATATATACTTGTATATATACTAATATATACTTGTATATTTACTAAGATATACTTGTATATACTAATATATAATTGTATATACATGTATATATACTAATATATACTAAGTATATATTAGTATATATACAAGCAAGTCCACACGAATACTTGTATATACTAATATATAATAATATATATAAGAATATATATATACTAATATATACTTATATATATACTTGTATATTTATATATACTAATATATATACTTGTATATACTTATATATACTAATATATATACTTGTATATTTACTAATATATACTTGCATATACTAATATATACACTTTTATATATATACAAATATATACTTATATATACTTGTATATATACTAATATATACTTGTATATATACTTGTATATATTTGTATATACTAATATATATACTTGTATATACTTGTATATTTACTAATATATATTTGTATATACTAATATATATACTTGTATATACTAATATATAATTGTATATACTTGTATATATACTAACATATACTAATATATATTCTTGTATATATACTAATATATACTTATATATACTTATATATATACTTCTATATACATGTATATACTTGTATATATATACTAATATATACTTGTATTCCTACTTATATAATATCATATTATATCTAAATCATTATTTAAAGGTGGACTTTAAATTTTCTAATGAGTTTATGAAATATTTATAAATCCAAACCTTAGCTTTTAATACTTAGTCAAGTTTGTTTGGCTTATGAAACTTGCCTAAATTCCATACATTGCAAATAGCCACTGGATCCTTAGCATGTTTTTATTCTAAGAAAATCTAACTTCCATAAAATGTCCAAGCTTCTGATTCTGCTTCATCTCTCATTCCTCTTTCAGCTTCATTAGTCGTGGTTCTCTCGCTGCCAAACCCTAAGCACCACTCTCCTAAGCACCACTCTCCTTGCTGCGGTCTTCATTAATGCCGGTCGTCTCCTTGCTACCGGCCGTCTCCTTGCTGCCGGTCGTCTCCTTTTTGTCAGTAACTGCATTGTTCCAATTAAGTCGAAAGAAGATTATTTTTTTTCTTATGAGCCGTAAGTAATCATCCCATAGAGATCGTCCCATAGAATTCATTCCTCTGTTTAATCTAATTGAATTATTGCATTGTATTTTCAGATTACTATAATGTTGCATTGATATTTTCAGGTTACTATAATGTTGTTCTGTCCCTTCAATTTTCTGCTTAAATTTCAAGATCTATAGTATGTCTCCATGCTTCTGATTTCTCTGCTTGTTTATAAGTCTTTGGCTAAAATTTGATGCCTATCAGTTGAAATGGTATGTTGAGTTGTGTCAGTGAATTGAGGATTATTTGTGGATTCAGGTTGTTGTGAATGAAGTTGAATGTCTGTTAAAACGTCTGTTGTGTGAACTGGTATTTGTTTAGTTTTACAGGTAAAGTACTGCTCATGAAACTGTAAATAAATGCTGACTAAAATTTATTTTGTTGTGAGATCTATAAACAGAAAACCTTTCACTCCTGACTTGTAACTAAGAAATACCCCTTTCCTTGCTCTTGGTGCTAGCTTTTCTTTTCAATGACAACTTTTAAGTTCTATATGTGAACCCTTTTTCTTTCTCCTTCAGGTTGAACAATTACATAACAGTCCAAGCTTCCTCATGCAACTTTATTCAAACCACAACAACCATATGATAGCTGTCCTCAAGAAACCTTCATAGAAGTTAGCTGCAACATCTACTCTCGCATCTGAGGTGATTATACTTCCCTTCCAGGTTCTATTTGACTTTTGGGCATTATTCAGTGGTCCAACTAACTGAATTATTACTCAAATTGCAGAACTGGTCCAACTCAAAGATGGATAGATCTTGGTTGAAGGCTGATAGAAGAACAAGAGAGTTTCAAATAGGTGTGGAAGAGTTGTTAATGTTTGCATTTGAGAATGGGTTTGATGAAACAAAAATTAGTTGTCCATGCTTAAGATGCGCTCACAGTAAATCGTGGAAGGCTCAAACTGTTAGGGATCATCTTTTCCAATATGGTATTGATCAGACCTATACTTGCTGGATATGGCACGGAGAGTCAAATCCAGAAGGGAGTCCTTTAGTTGCTGAAACCGATTGTTTCTCAGAATCAGTTGATCAAACTAACATAAGAACGGGGCATGATAATGTCGACGATGATGATATTTCATTAGATTCCTTTGATTTCATTAACCATGTTGAAGGTGAACCAGAACCCCTTTATCTGGGATGCAAGGGTTATACTAAGATGAAAGCTTTAGTCAAGTTATATAACTTGAAAGCAAAGCATGGCATTTCTGATACATGCTTCTCTGATATTCTTCTTTTGCTTGGGTCAATGCTTCCAGAAGGCAATAGTATCCCTTCTTCCTTCAGTGAAGCCAAGAAAACCTTATGTGTTATGGGTATGGAGTATGAAAAAATACACGTGTGCCCGAATGATTGTCTCTTATATCGTGGTGAGAGAGATGAAGATGAGACAATTTGCCGCATATGTGGAGCCTCTAGATGGAAGCTGGACAAGAAAGGAAAAGAATTGGAAGGGGTCCCTGCTAAGGTTCTATGGTATTTTCCATTAATACCAAGGTTGAGGAATTTGTTCAATACAGCTCAAATTGCAAAGGAAATGACTTGGCATGACACCGGGCGACAAAAGGATGGTAAAATTAGACATCCGGCAGACTCACAAACATGGAAGGTTGTCGACCAAAAGTGGTCTGAGTTCGCTTCGGAGACAAGAAACCTTCGATTAGCTTTATCTACTGATGGATTCAATCCCTTTCGTGGATTATCAACTGATTACTCATGTTGGCCTGTTTTGCTATGTATTTACAACTTACCACCTTGGCTTTGTATGAAGAGAAAGTATATTATGTTAAGTTTGTTGATATCCGGACCAAATCAGCCCGGAAATGATATTGATGTGTTCCTTCAGCCACTTATAGAAGATCTTCAAGTGTTATGGAATGGGAAACAAGTGTATGATGCATATAAGAAAGAGTTCTTCATACTAAGGGGAATTTTGTTGTGGACAATTAGTGATTATCCAGCCTTAGGCAACTTGTCGGGCAACATCATTAAAGGGTATAATGCTTGTACTGTCTGTGTTGATAAAACAAAAGCTACTAGGCATCGTAGGTGGTTGCCGCGTTATCATCCATATCGAAGGCAAAAATTAGCCTTTGATAACACCGTGGAGAAGTTATCGGCTCCTATTCCGTTAACTGGAGAGGAGGTCTTTGAAAGGGTACAACCACTAAGGGGCCATGTCTATGGTAAGACACAACGCCAACCTCGATTGAATAAATGTGAACCTCGACCTATTTGGAAGAAGATGTCTATATTTTTCCAACTTGAGTATTGGAAATTTTTGCCGGTTAGGCATGTCCTTGATGTGATGCATATCGAGAAAAATATATGTGAAGCTTTGACTGGTACCTTGCTAAATATACCAGGGAAGTTAAAAGATAAGGAGTCTGTCCGTCTTGATATGGCTGAAATGGGAATAAGAACGGAGCTGAGGCCAAAAACTCCCGGAAAAAAAGAGAAGTTGCCGACGACATCTTGGAACTTATTGCATAAAGAAAAGAAGATTGTCTGCTCCTCCTTGGTTGGCATGAAGTTACCTGATGGTTTTTGTTCAAATATTAAGGTTCTAGTATCAATGGAAAATCTGCGACTTGTTGGAATGAAATCTCATGACTGCCATACAATGTTGCATCACTTACTCCCCATCGCAATTCGGTCAGTACTACAAAAACAGGTTAGGTGCACTATTATTAGGTTTTGCGTCAGAATTACTTGATGAGAAGAATACAGTAACTAAGGATATAATGTGGATTGCAGCAGGGCCTAACAAGGATGTAGCTACATTCAGTGGCTATAGAATCAACGGTGTTACCTTCAGCACCAAAGAACGTGATGATATGCGGCAAGTTCAGTGCAGCGGTGTTTGTGTAGATGCCGATACAATGCTTGTGAAGGGTAAGGATAGAAACATCGAGCATACTTCACATACATTTTATGGAGTTATTACAAGTATTTGGGAGTTGAACTATAACCACTTTAGGGTTCCTATCTTTCATTGTAATTGGGTAGATATGAACAAAGGGGTTAAAGTAGATGACTTGGGATATACATTAGTTAATTTGAACAAATTAGGTTTTCTAAACGATCCTTTTGTGTTAGGAAAACATGTCAAGCAAGTTTGTTACATAGATGACCCTCTTGAAAAATTATGGTCAGTTGTATTAAAATTACCTGACAAGTACTATGATGAAAGTGATGATGAAAATGAGGGATCTGTAGAAATAGAACTTGAGAATGAGCTACATTTGCCAACGTTCCCATATGTTGATGAACTCGATGAAGAAAACAGTAGTTACACGCGGGAGGAAGAAGAATTGATTCAGCTGTCATGATGGTAATAATTTCATTTGTTTTAAGTTCTATTTTGAAATTATGTCCTGCCATTAATTTTTCCATCGTTTATACTTGCAGGTCCAACATCCTTAATGCCTGTCACAACTCTCTGCTGCCTGTAGAATAAATTGTTTATATCATTCACAATTTAATGAAAGATTGGTTGGACGCTTTGTTGAAAGTTTTGTGTTTCTTATTTAAATTTGTTGAAAGTTTCATTTGTACCTATCATTCGATTTGTATCTTTATTTGACACTTTGTTCAAAGATTTGGTTATATAATTTATTGAATCATGTGGTTTTTGCTCTGACACCTTGCTGGTGGATTTGGTTTAACACTTGTCAGTGGAGGATTTCATTTGATTTGTGTTTTTGGTTTCATTTGTGTATAGGGATTACTTTCATTTAAGGCAATTTTTTTCACACTCAGTTAATCAGACAACGGTTTCTTACGAAAAGCCGTTGTCTGAACATATATTATACAATGGTATGAACAGTTAATCAGACAACTTTTTAAATAACTGTTGTCTGAAACATCTTATCAGACAACGGTTTTTTTTACCAAAAAAACACTTGTCTGAACATATATTACACAACGATTTTAAAACCGTTGTCTGTATGCTTAATTCAGACAACAGTTTTTTAAAATCGTTGTCTGAAACGCTGAATTATACAACACTTTCGAAAAAACCGTTGTCTGAAATATCTTATCAGACAATGGTTTTGTATTACCAGAAAAACAGTTGTCTGAACATATATTACACAATGGTCCCTAAAAAACCGTTGTCTGGTGTGACCAAAATGACAGCTAATAGACAACGCTTAAAAAAAAACCAAAAACAGTTGTCTGAAAACTAATCAGACAACGCTTTTTTGGAAAAAAAAATAAAACCGTTGTCTGTTTTTTTCAGACAATGGTTTTTTCCTTAACCGTTGTCTGATGACCGTTGTCTGATTCAGTTTTTCTTGTAGTGAATGTATGCTTAAAAAGGTTTTCATGTATATGCAATGTTGTTGGTTTAATTATCATACATACAACCTAAGATCAAGATTTATGGCTACTACATGATAGGGGTAAAGGTTGGTTTAATCTCAAAGGATCCCATCACACTAGAGAAATGATTCACCTAATCACATGTCATGTAATATCCTCATATATGCCCTAGAAGTTTTGATTATGTTGTTGATGTTGTTGTTACTGTTGTTGTTGGTATATATTGGAAAGTGAATGTTTGTGAATATATGTGTTTTGGGGAAAGAAATAGGGTTTAGAGATAAATGTATATGTTGTGTATATGATGATATATATAACATATAGATTGGTCAAATATAGAGTCAATGCAAGAAGATATTTTTGTGGAATGTGCAATTACATATAAGGGCTTAGATGAGACAAAAGGTTAGTTATATGATTGAGGGCATTTTGGTAATTGCTTGGATAAAATCTCTTGGTGGAGATTTAAAGTGGAGTTGACTTTATTTCCTCCATGTATTTTCTTCTTCTTTTCCATTTTGGCTGATTTCTCGTAGACAAAGGGAAAGCAAAGAGACAAAGAGAAGACTTTGAAGAGTAAGCTCCAATTGTAGGAAGATTGAAGTGATCAAGTGTTGATTCAAGAAGTGTTATAATTTAAGGTAAGAAATCTCTTGTTTTTCCTTTGGTAATTTTGAAGTTGGGTCTAAAAGAAATTGTGATTTGTTGATATGATGATTTGATGTGTTTGTAATGTGTTGAATTTGATTATAAGCCAAAGAGTTAATTATTAATGGTTTTGGATTGAAGATGGTAAGTAGGTGGAGATTGATTTTGAGAAAATGGGAGTGATGTTGTATTTTTAGGGTTTTGGTTTGGTATGAATTTAATGTATGGTTATTGTGATTACTAGGGTGAATATGTAAGATATGTGTTTATAACATGAATTGTATCCATTTGAATGAGATGATTGTTGTGTAAAAAGGGTGTAAATGCTTTTAGAAGGGTGTTGGCCATTTTTAGGGTTGTGTATTTGAGTGACACGGCCAAAACAAAGGAGAGACACGGCCAAGCCAAGTGATTTTGGGCGTGTTGGATTGCTTTGAGAGAGACACGGCCGTGTCTAGTGCCCGTGTTCACTACTGGATTTTGGTGTTGGGAGACACGGCCACTAGCTTGGCCGTGTCCTATGCCCGTGTCTGTTACTGTGATTTGTTGGTTGAGAGACACGGCCACAAGCTTGGCCGTGTCCCTTGCCCGTGTTGCCTACTGTCAATTTAGGTTGAGAGACACGGCCACAAGCTTGGCCGTGTCCCTCAAGTGGCTGCCCGTGTCCCTCAAATGTGTGGGTTAGGGTTTTTATACTTTGTTCTATTTGCATTGTTTTGGTCCTTTTAAGGTAAGTTGGTACTTTAACCTAAACCTAAACACATTTAAACAATGATTGACCTAAACAAATGCATATGGAAGATCTTAAAGCTATGAATGATATAAATTATTCTTTGCCCTAATTGCATTGTTGAGATTGAACAATGTTATGTTATGCATTATGAATGGTTATGTGTTTCATGAGTAATGTATATTGAAATGTTATATCAAAGCCATTGTGATGGGCCATGATGATGATATGGAAAGAAAGAAGGCATGTTTGCCTAAATGTGATGAGAATTTGAGAATGGAAATGGTAACTATATAATAAATGAATTGTTTGTTTAATATGTTATTCAGTTTCAGAGTTCTGGATTTGGGTGGCATGCCTAAGAAATGATGAAAGGTAACAGTCTTGCCGGGTTGAGGATCTCCTCAAATGTGTTGAGTTGATGGTCCAAGAGACTGGGTCTGTTACACTATGAGAATTGTGAATATGAGATATATGATTTGTAACAGTCTTGCCGGGTTGAGGATCTCCTCATAAGTGTTGAGTTGATGGTCCAAGAGACTGGGTCTGTTACACTATCCATGGATAGAGATACATGTATATATATTGCCTACGGGCGTGATTATTGTGATTATGAACCAAAGCAGTAACTCTGAACTCTGAATATCGTATTAAATACTTGTTGGGCCCATAGGTGTCAAGGTTATATGAATGTCCTAAATAATGTTATGAGTTAATGAAATGAGATGTTGTATATTGAGTATGATTGATTAATGATGAATGTGGAAAGATGTTGAAATGTGGTATGCTCATATGACTATGATTTGTGAAATGCATAATTATGTGGTTAGCTTTATATTTATGATGTTGATCTTATCAATAACATATGTGGCATTGCATTACATTAAAGCATACCATTAGCATGTTTTATCTTACTAAGCCCTTGGCTTAGCGCGATAGTGTTTAATCGCGCAGGTGATAGAGTTGATAGAGTTGAACCTGAAGGTTCTTCGAGACCGAGTGAGAGTAGACGTTGAAGTGTTGATTTGGAACCTATAGATCAGAAGAGACTTGCCAATCATGTATATTTCTTTTATATTTTGTAAAGTATTGGTTTTAATGTAAATATATGTATAACTATAAACATGGATTTGAAAGAGTTTATACATGTAAATATTTCATAAAATTCCGCTGCGTATTAACTAAATGTAAATATATCTATTTGGTTTTGTATTACAACTTGATTACTTATTTTTCTATAATGTATACAACTGAAAGATTATGGTATTGTTTAAAATGTTTTGGATGTAAAGAAAATCCGTAGCATTCCTATGTTTAGTGCATGTATACTACATTGTGGTGTTTGTAGTGTGCATATATTGAATGTGGGGGTGTTACATGTCAGATAAGGAATTTGGCGTGTCTAATAGTATGTGCATGCTTATTACATCTCAAATTGATTAAGGATTCATCATGGGCTTTGTAACACCCCTATGCCCCGTATACATACACAGCATGCTATTACGATCGTAATATACGTATACTGAATATAGGAATGCCACAGTTTACTAACCAAACGACTCACTTCTTTTACAATAATATGAACAAATTTAAAACATTTAAGTTAAATTATAAAAGACAAAAGATAAAATGTTTATTTAAAACACAGCGGAAAATATAACAAATATTTACAAATACTTATACATCAAAACTCAAGTTTTACAAAACATAAAATATATACATGTTTGGCAGTATGTCTTTGATCTTTAAGCTCCACTATCAACACCTCAAAATCTAGACTCTACACGGCCTAGAGGAACTCTCCGGTTCTTCCCTGTTACCTGCGCGATGAACCACAATCGCGCTAAGCCAATGGCTTAGTGGTACAAACTACAATAATATTATGCTTCAATGAAATTCCAATGTCACACAATCAAATTTCATAAACAATTCAAAGAATATTATTTTTCACAATTTATCACATCCATTAACATATTACACATCATGTAGTATCTTCATAGTTTCATTACTCATCACAATTTTTCCCAAGCCACATTCATTTATTTCACCGTTCATAATTCACATTGCAAACAAAGACAAACATGGGCCCAAAATACATTAATATATTATTCAGAATTCAGAGTTACTGCTTTGGTCCATAATCATAATCATCAAGCCCGTAGGCGATACACATATATCTCTATCCATAGATAGGGTAACAGACCAAGTCTCTTGGACCTCAACCCGACTAAACTCGAGGAAATCCTCAACCCGGAAAGACTGTTACCTGTAACAGACCCAGTCTCTTGGACGTCAACTCGGGTAAACCCGAGGAAATCCTCAACCCGGCAAGACTGTTACTATATTCACATTTCACATTATTCAACTGGAATCGGCTTATGACCCGGTCTTTTCACCTATCCAGTACTTTATAGGCATGCCGCCAAACCCAGAACTCTGAAAATTGAATAACATATTAATCACACAATTATTTCAATTACATCTTTAACAATCTCTTTCTCAATCCATTTCTCATTTCATATTCCATAATCAAATAGGCAACCATGCCTCAATCATCTCACTTGCATCATCATAGCCAACAACCATGGCCTCATATCTCATTAGTAAAGTATACATGATTAATTACATTGGATCTCATCATCTAGGCAAACATGCCTCAATTATGTCATTTACATCATTATAACCAATCATAACATTCATCAAATGTATTAACAATACAATAGATCACTTAACACATTTACATCCAAATATGTATTGAGTATCAAAATCATGTAAGTGTATGCAACTATGTAGTTTGTACTTACCTCCAAAAGCAACTCACATAAAACACTAAACTCTTATTCCAAGAATCCTTCAATACTTGGATTAGGGCAACTCAAACTCTTCACAAACTAATCCAAAAGGAATAATACACATGAGATAATAAGACTAAGGCCTAACTAGGACAAACTCTACACATGACACGCTCAACAACACGGGCGTGTCCCTGACCGTACCCTAAACTCACAACACAGAAGCTTTGACACGCTCAGAACCACGGGCGTGTCACTGAACGTGTAGTACATTATGTCTCACAGAAACATTGACACATCCAACAACATGGGCGTGTTCATGGCCGTGTCAATCCTTCACCAACACAGTAGCTATGACACGCTCAGTGACATGGGCGTGTCACTGGACGTGTAAATGCTACTGCAGCACAGAACCATTGATACGCCCAAAGGTTTGGCCGTGCTCATGGGCGTGTCAGGCCAAAAATCCAGATTCCGGCAACATCAACAACACAACCAATAAACCACTTTCTTCCACCATTTTCCACTTCAAACAAACTTAACTAAACATACCCAAAAACCATAACAAACTTGCAAAAACACAAAACAACTCAAAACATACATCCAACACCACTTTACAACCATCACATACACACAACTCTTACTCTTTCAACGCCAAACCTAACTCCTTCTTTCCAATCCAACACCAACATCAAAATCAATTAAACCAAACACTCTCAAATACATCTTAATCAAACATATTCACATACCATCAACAATCAACCAACAAACTCAAACACATCTTAAAAGAAAATCATGGAATCAAGAGGAAACTTACCAAGGATGAAGAAACTCTTAAATTTCCAACTTGATCACTTGAAAACTTCCTTAAATCTTGAGTTTAGAAGATCAAATCTCTCTCTTGCTCTCTTGATTCTTTGATAGCCGGCCAAAAGAAAAGAAAAGGAAAGAAAAGAAAATGAACCACGGAGGAAGAAAGAAAGAAAGAAGAAAAGAAAGAAATCAAAGTCAAATTCCATCCACTAACTCCTCAAAACCCTCTCCTCCAAGCATTTAATATTAAAATAATAACATATCTTCTTCCACTTCCACTAACTCAAATTCCACTTAATTAACTTAATTAATTTAAAATCATTAACTAACCATCTTTTGACTTCACATGTTGACTTGTATATGTTGTATATATCACTATATATACAACATATACACTCTCTCTTCACTTCATTTCTCTTTCCAATTACACATATACATTAAATTCAATTAAAATAACCATTATATCAAAACTTATAGGGCACACTTTGGGATATTACAGGCTTGGTGCTTTTCCCAGGCCCTCTTCTTACCTATGAAAAGGCTAAGGGTGGATGGTACTTCTCTGGCCTAAAGTTATCCTAAAATTCTATGCTGAGGCATGCAGCCTTATATTGAATGATGTATGACAAAAATAAAGGTTTATAAAAAGGAAATACATTTTTGCTTGAGAAAATCTTTTATGAAAAATATTTTTAGAAAAATATTTTAGTAGTCCCCCAGTGGAGTCGCCAATCTCCCCTAAGTACCTTGTCTAATCCATTAAGGAATTGGAATACTCATTTGGGATTGGTTCATATAAAACCACCACGTTCAGTCTCCCCTCACTAGTAAGGATGGGTTTAAAAGAGTTGCCACCTGTAAATTTGATTTTGGAGGAAAAAATCAAAGGAAAAACCCCTTATGACTCTATTTAAAGAAAAAGGCTCTAGTCGAATCCAAAGGATTGGTCTACGACTATGTTTTTCCACTTTAAACAAATAAATCAAAGCATAATATAAACTGAGATTTAAAAAAAAAAAGATTGCATGATGACAATTAAAATTATGCATGAGCAGTTATATTATGCATGAACAATTATATTATGACATTCATTCACATTCATCAGAAAGTAAGGTAAAACAATGTTAAAATGAAATAATTTAACATTACAGTTCAAAACCAACATAAAAGAGATCCCAACTCTAGCCCTTATAGGTATTAGAATAGGCATACATTCCCCAAAAGGAAGCATTTTAAAGGAAAAATAAAAATACAACATGATATATGAGATGGACCTATGATTGCTAGGGTTATGGGCTCAATGCTCGGACTTAGATTACAAATAAGACTACATAACCTTTTAGAATAGAAATCAGATCCTTATGCAATTTTGACCACTTATGATAATGTGAAAATTGTGTCGGGAGTGTGTGGGGGGGAGGTTGAGGGATGGGTAGGAGGTGACCTAGTGCTAAGGTCTTAGCGGACCTAAGGTTGACTCAAACTGTAATACCCTAACCTAAACTAACACTAAATAATAGTAATACAAATTATTAATTTAAATAAGTTGAACTATGAACTTTAAAGGGCCAAACTTTATAAAATGGTGATTAGACCAAGAATAAAAAGTTACATTTGAGGATTAAATGATAAATTAAACCTTAAATTATGGATTATATGATAATAGATGAATATATATATAATTCGGTGTAACATGAAACAAATCATGGATAGCCATGATTAATTTTGCCTAGTTCATATATAAGGTATGAATACATATATATTTATAACATACATAATTGAACATCTCTTAAAAACTACACATCACAAGCCACTTGTTAAACACAAATCCCACCAAAAGACAAGTGTTCAGCTTTCTTCAGTGAATTTAAAACTCTATTATTCATATTTCATTCTAATGACAAAAAAATCCAATTCCATAGTTATAAGGACATTTATGTAAGGTTTTACTGTTTAAAGATTCTTTTTTTAAAAAAATAGATATTGTCCATCCTCAGATTTAACTTTCAAATTTTAAAGCTTAACTAACCCTATTTTTTCACCCATTTCAAATATTCAGATTACTCTCACTATTATATATAGTATAATATCTATGAATTTCAAAAAATCACTGTTTAAAAATTTTAAACATTACATGATAAACCAATTCAGATTTAAGTTAGAAAAAATGATTAACTGATTGATAGATAATTTGATTTATTTGAAACATAATTTGACTTATTAAAAATATTTTGATGACAAGAATTTAAAAGGATTGAGTTTGAGATTTTACCGTTGTTAATCATGGCCTTCACAGGGTAGAGCCTTTAAAGCTTTTTTACGAAATTGCAATTGTACCGTTGCAACAAATAAGATAATAAAAATGTAATGGAGAGGAAAAAAAGGTGTTTTGACTGCTTTCAAGGAGATGCATTGGGAAGTGAAGATGAAAATGTAATACCCCATACCAAAGTAGATAACAAAAATGGTGTGTAGAAATATTTACTAGAAATATTATAAAGGAATTACAAAGTATACAATTATAATATTAATAAGAGACATATAAATGATATTCGGACTAATATATATATATATATATAGAGAGAGAGAGAGAGAGAGAGGTGTAGTAACTAAAAAAAATAGTAATATGATTGCACTAAACCAATTTGCATATGAGTATAAGTACAAAGGTATGACAAATAACGTAACCGAATTGGTTTATCAATGATTAAGTGAATTATTTTAATTAAATATTTTTTAGATCAAATGAGCTAAATTTTTGTTTTTACGAAGAATATGAAAATATATATATATATATATAAGGCAAATTTATAAATGTGACTCAGTGATAAACTTGAAAAATTAAAGAAAATGGCAAACATGTGCTGTGAAAACTGGGGTAGAGAAAATTGCAAATTTTTTTAGAATTTTATTAATTAGGTGGAGTTGAATTAAATTCTAAAAAAAATAAAATCCATTTTAGGTTGAATGGACACAAGAGTATAATACTACTATGGTTGTAATTTCGGATTAAAAGAATGAGGAGCTATTTAGCAAATAAAAAATGAGCATATGGTGACTAAAAGATTACAATGGGACTAAAAATATGAACATGTACTTAGGATATAATTAAATTTAAAAAAAATGTCACCTTTCACTGTATTTTTTAAAATTTTTATTTTTTTATCAGTGATATTTTAGTTATTTTATTATAAATTCATAATAAACTCGTAAAATTTATAAACTCATGATAAACTCATTATAAACTCTTTGTAAACTAATAAAAATTTAATATTTTAATAAATATTTTATAAATTTTGATATTTTAATAAATATTTTATAAATATAATAAATTTAAAATTATTTTTAATTTTTTTTTATATTTTTATCAAAAGCTCTTATATCTCAATATGACCTTATCAAGCCAAGCCCAAATCTTCATTGTGGATAGGGTAAGTGTCTGGTAAATGAATATATATGTTTGTTGAGTATAGTATTATTTAACGGATTAAATTAAAATAAATAATAAGCAAGTGGGCAAAGTGAACTGAATATGTATACATACAAACAAACACAATTAGAATTTGGTTAGAATAAAACCAAAATAGTAGCCTAAAGATAAGCACATAATTACTCTATTTGTCTAGGCCTCGGAAGGATCAGAAATCTATATATAAAGTGCAAAATACATGGCTGAATAAAAAAAAATATATAATATAAACAAACCATACATGGAAAACCAAAACCGTGGGCAATGTGTTAGGAGAAATGACATTTGTCACTCTCATTTCATGCAAGGGAGAGAAATTTAAAGAATAAAAAAATTAGAATATAAATCTAGAACTTTGGCAATAGAGGGGAAAGACATTTCAAGCTATTATCATTAACTTCTGGAATCATCGACTTTCAGAAGTTCAAAAGAAATTAGTAATGCAAAACCAAACTTCCATCTTTACATGCCACTAAAATCCGAGAGAGGAGTGAGTATTTGAGAAGGAAGAGGACAAGTTTGGGCTGCTCTTGGGAGGAGCAGAAGCTTGCAAAAGAAAGAAGAAGGTAATACTTGAAGAGGTCAACAAGAGGTGAGTGTTCAAAACTAATGCTAAGAAGCTTATTTTAATTGTTCGCTAAGAACTTGGTTTGGAAAGGGCTTGTTTGAAAATTTAAAATGAAAGATGAAAAACGATTAAAGACTAGAAATTAAACCATAAATTTTTGCGGAATATAAAAATGAAATATATGACGCTGAGCATGAAGAAGAAATTAAGTAATAGATCTGATCTGTATGTAAAATAATAAAAAAAAAAAAACTAAATACAAATGAATTTGAACATAATAAGAAACTGTTGTAATTAAGAAAATAGTAGTATGAAGTGTTCATATAGTTAAACAATGGCTTTAGAAGATGATAAAGATTCATTATGGGTAATATCAAAAATAATGAAATATACACTACATACACATATGATACACACGAAATATAATTTCTCAAACATGAATGACAATCCTTAAAATTCATATGTATGGATAGGGTGTGTTGATATGAATAAGAATATCACTTTATAATTCAATTATAACATGTGAAGTGGAAGATATGAGCTTATGAAGATGAAATTGTTTAATAAACTAAGTTCGCCATTTTATTCTAAATTTCCGAATTGTCTATCACTGTTTAGCTGTGTATGATGATGTTATGTATGTGATATTATGTGTGATGATTGGTGTAAATTGGATTAAAGTAAGTAATTAAGACAAGTATGAATGTTGTAACTAATTGATTGGTGGAAATTTATGGTGGATATTTTACAAGAAAGTGAAGATGTTATAGTCGTTATCACTAATGATGATTATGGGAAATATATGTATACGAGGAAAAATATATATAATAATAATAAATAATTATATATTTATAAATAAATGGCTATACTTACATGGAGAAGGAATTGGAAATAATACTAAGTAAAAATAGAAATTTAAAAGGAAATTAAATAATTGAATCAAATGAAAAAAATGGATAAATAAAAAAATTATATAAACAACAAAGTATGTACGTACACGTTTAGGAAGTTTAAGTAAAATTTATGTTTAATAATGACGTGAAGTAGAAATTCTTAAAAGTTTATGAAACTACATCTTAATTGGTATATATAAATTTATATACATGAAACTAGAATTAATCAACGATAAAAGAATGTGTTGATAATGGAATTAATGTTTTGGAAAAGAAACTATAACTTTCACATTAAAATTTGAGAAAATTGTTACTATGAGAATTGGTTGTGTAAAGGAGAATGATAGTAAATTCTAGTAGATAATTTTAGAGGTAAAAAAATTATTATCAGCGGCTCAAATAGCAAATTATGCAAAATGGATTCCTAGTAAATTCAGTATTGTGATTGTTAATATTACATAAACAAGGAATGTAATATTAAAGTTATTTATATTAATACTCTAGAAATATAAATATATATGCTAGTGGAAATACATTAAATAGCTCTTGTAAAATGAAATTGAATGTAATTATTGTTGATAATGGCATATGATGCATATAATGTATTTATAAAATTATGAAGCCCAATCTGTTAATTTGAAGCCTACTGGGTGAGCCTTCTGAGACTAACCCGATGACCTAGCCGGAATTCTTCTATGTTCATATTGATAGAGCCAAATTTTAGTGGGAGTTAAACTATTAGATAGTATACACCGGTATTCTAATATGCACTTAAGGGAGAAGTTACGCCCTATTTATTAATTGGGGCTAACTGCTACACTGTGAAAACTACCACCGTGGGAGCCCCCTCTATAACCCATATGTCTATCATCTGTGGCCCATCTAACCCGTTGTCGTCTTGACTTATGCACACTGACCTTTCTGTTCTGATTTTTCATATGACCCCATTTTTCTGAAATAATTTACTATGCATAAAATATTTACAGTAACAATTAATTATGTTCTACTATCTACTAGTTTATGTGCATCAAGCCTATTTTCTAGAATTTTATGGAATCTCCTAAACTTCTATAATTTCTCACTAAAATAATTACCCAATGAATTTCAAGAAAAAGAACTGCATCTACTCATTTGATATTAAGAAGGAGAAAAAAATAGATAGAAGATACTGAAATTACTTAAGATAGGAAGACAGTTAAGTAATTGATTAGAGGAATTATCATATTACTTAAGATAAATTTGTAATATTCTATAATACTTTATAAGATTAAGAGAATTATACAATTAAATTATGATTCTTTGCGTTGGAATATATATATTAAAAAAATCAAAAGTAAAGCAAGAAAGACATTCTTAAGAAAAGAGGATTATAACAATCTAAGGAAGTCAAGTAGGAAATAATAAAAATTCCATCTAATTTTAAGTAATGTTTGACCATATATATATACGATTATTTATTTTACTGGTTATGTAATTATAGTGATTCCAACGCACAAAGAAATTACTTAAGCTTTAACAAGCTATTTAGAACGTTAAGAATGTAAAGAGAAACTAAAACTGACCCTGTAAGCCAGACACTCATTGAGTTTCGATACACCCCTCGCCAGGGGCGGAGGCAGGTGGGATCGGGTGAGGGCTGACGACTCCCCCTACCGGCTGCCGGACATGTAAATCCTCAGCCCCTCAGCTCCCTCAGCCCCTCAGTTTTAGCCCCCTCTCTCAGCAGTCCTGACTCCGCCATTGCCCCTTACTATATTATTGTTTTCAGTGTTTTTTTACAGGTAACATAACTCTTGCAATAGCAGCACGGTGGTATCCAGGAGTGACAAATAAGTACAACTAGAAAAGAATATAATTATATGTAATATAGAGGAATGTCTGTATATATATGTATATTTATAAGGAAAAAAAGCTGAGTGAAATTTTATTTTCTATTCTATTTTGATATGAGTTCCTCATGGTTCCGTTATATTACACTGACCGGAACTCTGGTACCG
Source organism: Garcia nutans (assembly GCA_947685225.1). Lineage (NCBI taxonomy): Eukaryota > Viridiplantae > Streptophyta > Magnoliopsida > Malpighiales > Euphorbiaceae > Garcia > Garcia nutans. Next base: position 17,474,957 of record CANTUV010000032.1, read on the forward strand.
TCCACTCCAAAAATTTGGGATGTGATAGAGGTGGCATTAGAGCAAATGTTCAGGGGAAAAAAGAATGACTGAAGGTACCATAGTGCCAGAGTTACTAAGATTACGAGAAAAAGTAAGTTTATAAAGATAAAGAGTATAATTAAAACTATAGAAAGCATAATAAGATAAAGAAATAGTTCAAATATAGAAAGAACTTAAAAGAACATGTATATATATAGTGTACACCTGTGTTATGCATATAGATGATATCAATCACTCAGAGATCTGGCAACAGCATTTTTAGTATCATCACTGTGTGAGCATACCATATATACCTTTATCTGCATATCCGAACACGGGTTGTATATGATATATGAGTGTACATAGAAGTAAATGTAGAAACAAAAAGAATAGAAAAAGAAAACATAATAGAAATAGTAAAAGAAAAATATATTAGAGCAACGCAACAGAAGCGTGGAAAATTTAAACATGTAGATAGAATCAGAGAAATTCAAGGACGATTTTCTAAAAGGCGAGAAAAATGTAATACCCAAACCAAAGTAGATAACAATAAAATGGTATGTAGAAATATTTACTAGAAATATTATAAAGGAGTTAGAAAGTATATAATGATAATATTAATAGGAGATATATAAATGATATTCAGACTAATATATATATATATATATATATATTTTGTGAAGGTGGATGGCACCACCGGAATTTTTATTAATAAAAAGCATGGAGGAGTCCTTTTACAAAGCCCTTATAAAATGGGCGGTCATCAACTATATCTAATATAAGGACAAAAGCTATCGGAAAGGATAACCCCTTTCAAAAAATGAGGCAAAGATTCAAAATTAATAAACTCACAATTGACGTTATTGAGACGACCATAGAGAGCAAAGAAATGACGACCATAGAGAGCAAAGAAATGAGCAGATTGGTTGGCTTCTCTATAAGTATGTTGAAGAGCAATATTAGAAGAAGATAGTAATTGCTTAGCAAGGCCAGCTGAAGAAGCAGGATGCAGAACATGAGATGAAGTAAGAAGGTCGACCAAGACTTTGGAGTCCATCTCGACCACGGTACAATTAAAACCAGTAGAAAGACACAACTGTAAACCATCTTTGAGAGCTTGAAGCTCAGCCTGCACAGCATTCTGTGCTGTCATAGTGAAGGAGATTCCCCTAACAAATTGACCGGTATTTGATCTAAGAATTGCTCCTCCCGCCGATTGATGACTGGTGAAAGTTGCGTCTACATTAAGCTTATAAGTACCTGGAGCTGGTTGAGACCATTGAACAATCTTCGGCTTTAGATTACCCACACCAAAATTAACCGGCAGAAAATCTTTGAAGCATGAAACGGGACGTGCAAATGGAGCTCCTGACTTGCTAATACCCCAGTTGAGGATGTCAGCTGATATTTGTGCCATTAATCTTGGGGAAAATAATTTCTCTTCACCCCAAACACAGTGACAATAGGATTTCCAGATAGAAAAAATAATGGTTTGAGAAACAAACCTCTTGAGACGACCAAGCATCGAGGATGACGAAGAAGAAAGCCACCATGTCATTAACTCGATTTGCAAGGATCTTTTCCTGCTTATATCATCAATTAAGTAAGCTCCATAAAACCTCCAAAGCTGCAGCATAATGGGACAAAGATAAAAAACATGGTTAAGAGAGGCTTCACTGCTGTAGCAAAAAGGACAACATGAGGCAAGATGAATGCCCATTTTTTGAAGCCGATGTGGTAAAGGGAGCACATCATTCATCGTTCTCCATGAAAGGATGGATAATTTCAGGGGGATCGCCTTATCCCAAAGCATATTAGAAACAATGGATTCTGATTTGCGGTTCCTGGTTATTTCATAGGCTGAAGAAAGGTTGAAAGAACCGGAAACAGAATGCTTCCATATAGCAGGAGAAGAATCCATGATGAAATGATCCGAGTAAGCAGAGTAGGCACTACAAATTCTTTTCTAAGAACAAGTATCCGTTTGCAGATATATATACTCACCATTTCTATGATATTTTGCATGCATGTAGGCGGACCAAACTGAATTATTATTCAAATAAGACCAAAGCAGTTTGATTGAGTATGCCTTTTGTAGAGAAGTGAGAGATCTCAATCCCAGACCATTTTCAGCAAGTGGAAGGCATAACTTCTCATACTTCACCCAATGCCTTTTCCGAGTTGAAGTATCTGATCCCCAAAAAAAGGATGCAAATCTGGATTCCAAAGCTCTAATAATGGAAATGGGAAACAACATAGCATCCAAGATATGAACCGGAATAGAATTCAACACATGCTTAATAAGGAGCAATCTACCACCAGGAGTTAAGAATTTCTTAGACCACCCTTGTATTTTGACCACCCTTGTATTTTTAAGTCAACCTTCTGTACCAGTTCGTGACAATAGGAGAATCTATTTATACCTTGGTAAATTGGCGCCCCGAGGTATGTGAAAGGGAGTTTTTTTTGCGGGATATCAAGAAGCTCTGCGTACTTGTGGGCCCGACTGATAGGACACTTCCTGGAGCAGAAGAAGGAGCACTTAGTGAAATTAATAAGCTGGCCAGAAGTTGACTGATACAAATCAAGAAACTTCTTGAAAGCCTTTATGCTGCGCACATCACCATTAATATACACAAGTAAATCATCGGCGAAACCCAAGTGAGATATGACAAAGACAATTTCTGTGAAGTTTGTATGGAGTTATTTTGCCAGAAGCAATTAAAGCATTAAGCCCTCTGGAAAAGCATTCAACTGCAATAATAAATAGAAGGGGGGATAAAGGATTTCCCTGTTTAACACCTCGTTGAGGCTGAAAAAAACCATAACTTGTACCATTAACAATCACTGATAAATGAGTGACTCCCAGATTGTTCATAATTAAATCCATAATCTTATTCGAAAAACCAAACTGGAGTAAAACAGCCTTCAAGAAACCCCAGTCAACCCGATCAAACGCTTTGGCCATGTCCAATTTAATTGCTAAGTTATGACCTTTAGTTTTTCTATCTAGGTCATGTATCATTTCGTTGGCAAGAAGGATTTGTTTATGAATAGAGCGACCTTTCATAAATCCAACCTGCTCTTGTAAAATAATAGATGAAAGCAAAGGCATAATACGGTTAGCAAGAAGTCTGGTACATACCTTGCTCACAAAAGTGGTGAGACAGATGGGTCTTAACTGACTGAATGTGGAAGGATTAGGAACCTTAGGAAGGAGAATAATGTTGGCACTTCCATATGCTTTAGGCATAGGGACACCTAAGAAGAACTCCTGAACTGCACTGCACATATCAGTCTTTATAAAATCCCAACAAACACGAAAGAATTTACCATCATAACCATCCGGCCCAGGAGCGCTATTTTCATCGAGTTGCCATACCGCAGACTTAATCTCTTCCTCAGAAGGAATGCCAATCAATAAATCGTTGTCCGCCTCAGAAACCAAAGAAGGAAACAAAGAAAGCAAATCAGTAGAAGGAGCAATATCCTCAGCCGTGAATAGATTTTTGAAAAAATCAGTCGCAGCTAACCCAATCCCAGCTTGATCAGTAATCCAGTTACCCTCCGAGTCTTTAATACATGAAATATGACGAAGCTTTCTGGTCATTTTCACATGATTATGGAAGTATTTTGTATTGGAATCCCCTTCAGCCAACCACTTTATACGGGACTTTTGACGCCAAAATATCTCTTCTTGATGCAGCCGACTAATGAGGACAGCCTGTTTAGATTGCAAATCAGATCGAAGGGCATCAGTAGGATCGGTCAAGTAGATCTGCTCTGCCAGATCCGCCGCAGTTTCAGCCTCCTCAATAGCGGAAAAAATGTTTCCAAAAGTGCTCTTATTCCAGTCTCTAATAGCCTTCCGAAGAGACTTTAACTTGTAAAATAGCCCACTCATACCCCCTCTAGAAAAGGAGGAGCACCAATGATCCTTTACCATAGGAAGAAAAGATTTATGTGTTAACAACATGTGTTGGAACTTAAACGGCTTAGGCAAAGAAGCAATTTCTATAGAGCACTTCAAAAGCAAGGGAGCATGATCAGAAGTTGATTTATTGAGGTGAGAGCAGGAAAGAGTCTGAAATTTATCAAAGAAAGCCACACTAGCCATGAACCGATCTAATCGCTTCCAAACCCGACCATTGCTACGCACACCAGTCCGTGTGAAACTATTGCCAGTAAAAGGGATATCAACCAATCCATTATTGTCACAGCAAGAAACAAAATCAGTAATACTGCTCAAATCAGGAGTTCCATTACCATGATATTCAACCAAGGATTTAATGACATTGAAGTCACCGCCAAAAAGCAAAGGATGATCAGAATTAGTTGATATCAAGTTAATAGAGTCCCAAAGACTTTGTCTATCATGGCGAGAGTGTTTACCATAAACAGCAGCTAAAGTGAAATCTAAAGGGCAAGATAAAAATGAAACCGAGCAAGCAAGGAGCTGTTGATAATCCGTAAAATTAGATACCAAGAATTGAGATTCATCCCAAAGAATCCAGATGCTATTATTCTGGGAAGAGAAAGAATTAGAAAATCCCAGCTGGGCAATAGCAAACTTACTTGTATTGTAATCCGACATCGGCTCAACAAGAACAAGAAACCCGACATGATGGAAATTGCACAGTTGTTGAAGACGTGTGAAAGAGGAGTTAAAACCCCTGATATTCCAGCAAAGAAGCTGCATTAAAGAGAATGCGAGATCGAAGAAGTTAGAGCCTTGGAAGCGTAATCTTCTAATTTGGATGATTTTTTCCGAGTCCTAGAGCTTTTCCTAAAAATTGGAATAAAACCATCATCTTGAGCTTTGGTCTGAGGCACCTGCATGTTCTGATTCTCAAAAGAAACCTCAGCCGAATACCGAGCATTTAATTCACTTTCCCGAAAGTTTGATTCAGATTCTGAAGTGTCCGAAATATGACAAGGGACAGTATGAAGTTCAGGAATAGCAGGCAATGATTCTAAGATACCCTTAGCAGACGCATTAACTGTCAACTGGACGGTATTTTCTCTAATAGGAATATCATCTGAAGACAAAGTAGACCCAACATCCTGCTTAGCTAAAGTTTGATCCGATGAAACAGGTCCTACAAAAACTGAGACCCCCTCCACCGCAGTCTGAATGCATTTAGGAATCAAATCAGAAACAGGATTAGTAGTCGGCACACCAATCTCCTAATATATATATATATATATGTATGTATATATATAGGTGTAGTAACTGAAAAAAAAATAGTAATATAATTGCGCTAGACCAATTTGCATATGAGTATATGTATAAAGATATGCCACATAATTTAATCGAATTGGCTTATCAATGAATAATTGAATTAGTTTAATTGAATATTCTTGGGTTAAATTAACTAAATTTTTGTTTTTACGAAGAATATATAAAGATATATATAGGGCAAATTTATAAATTCGACTTAGTGATAAACTTGATAAATTAAAAAATATGGCAAAAATGTGTTGTGAAAACTGGGGTAGAGAAAATTGCAAATTTATTTAGAATTTGATTGATCAGGTGGAGTTGAATAAAATTCTAAAAAAAAATGATAACAATAAAATCCTTTTTAGGTTGGATGGACACAAGAGTATAATACCACTATGGTTGTAATTTCGGACTGAAGAATGAGGAGCTATTTAGCAAATAAAAGATGAGCATATGGTTGCTAAAAGATTACAATGGAACTTAAAAAAAAAAAAAAAAGGACATGTACTAAGGATACAATTAGACCTCAATAAGACCCTACCAAGCTAAGCGCAAATCTTCATTGTGGATAGGGTAAGTAAGTGTCTCGCAAATGAATATATGTTGGTTGAGTATACTGTTGGTTAATGGATTAAATTAAAATAATAATACGTGGGCAAAGAGAACCGAATATGTATACATACAAACAAACACAATTAGAATTTGGTTAGAATATAACCAAATTAGTAGCCTAAAGATAAGCACATAATCACTCTATTTGGCTAGGCACTGGGAGGATCAGAAATCTATATATGAAAGTGCAAAATACATAGCTGAAGGGAAAAAAATAAAATAAAATATAAACAAACCATACACGGAGAGCCAAAACCATGGGCAATATGGTGGGAGAAATGACGTTTGTCACTCTTATCCCATGCAAGAGAGAGAAGTTTAAAGAATAAAAAGAAAATTAGAATATAAATCTAGAACTTTGGCAATAAAAGGGAAAGATATTTCAAGCTATTATCATTAACTCTTGGAATCATCGACTTTCAGAAGTTCAAAAGAAATTAGTTATGCATAATCAGACTTCCGTCTTTATATGCCATTAAAAGCCGAGGGAGGAGTGAGTATTTGAGAAGGAAGAGGACAGGTTTGGTCTGCTCTTGGGAGGAACAGAAGCTTGCAAAAGAAAGAAGAAGTTAATACTTGAAGAGGTCAACAAGAGGTGAGTGTCCAAAACTTATACTAGGAACCTTATTTTAATTATTTGCTAAGAACTTGTTTGGAAAGGACTTGTTTGAAATTTTAAATGAAAGATGAGAAAGGATTAAAACTGGAAATTAAACCATAAATTTATGAAGAATGAGAAAAAAAATGAAATATATGATGCTGAGAATGAAGAAGAAATTAGGTAATAGAATTGATTTGTATGAAAAAAAAAAAGAACATAATAGGAAACTGTTTAATCAAGAAAATAGTATTAAAGGTTGAAGTTAAATGTTCATATAGTTGAACAATGTCTTTAGAAGAAGATGATAAAGATTCATTACGGGTAATATCAAGAATAATGAAATATACATATAAGATATACCCTGCATATATACATACGATATACACGAAATATAATTTCTCAAACATGAATGACAACTCTTAAAATTCATATGTATGGATAGGGTGTGCTGAGATGAACAAGAATATCTCTTTATAATTCAATTATAACATGTCAAGTGGAAGATATAAGCATATGAAGATGAAATTGTTTGATTAACGAAGCTGGCCATTTTACTGTAAATTTCTGAATTGTCTATCACTGTTTGGCTATGTATATGATGATGTTATGTATATGATGTTATGTGTGATGATTGGTTGAGATTAGATTAAAGTAACTAAGAAAAGTGTGAATGTTGTATTTAATTGATTGGTGAAAATTTATGGTGGATATTTTATAGGAAAGTGAAGATGTTATAGTCATTATCACTAATGATGATTATGAAAAATATAAGCATACGAGGAAAAAGATATATAAAATAATAAACACGTATATGTATGTAAATAAATGGCTATACTTACATGGAGAAAGAACTGGAAAAAATACTTTGGAAAAAATACTAAGTAGAAATTTAAAAGGAAATTAAATAATAGAATCAAATGAAAAAAAAATGGATATAGGGAAATATATATATATATATAAACAGCAAAGTATGTACATACGTGTTTAGTAAGTTAAGTAAAATTTATGTTTAACAATAATGTGAAGTAGAAATTCTAAAAAGTTTATGAAACTACATCTTAATGGGTATAAATAAACTAATATACATGAAACTAGAATTAATCAAAGATAAAAGAATGTATTGATAATGGAATTAATGTTTTGGAAAAGAAACTATAATTTGCACATTAAAATTTGAGGAAATTGTTATTATGAGAATTGGTTGTGCAAAGAAGAATGATAGTAAATTCTAGTAAATAATTTTGGAGGCAAAAAAAATATTATTAGTGGCTCAAATAGCAAATTATGCAAAATGGGTTCCTAGTAAATTTAATAATGTGATAGTTAATATTACGTAAACAACTATGGAATATAATATTAAAGTTATTAGTATTAATACTCGAGAAATATAAATATATATGTTAGTGGAAATACATGGAGTAGCTCTTGTAAAATGAAATTAAATGTAATTATTGTTGGTAATGGCATTGATGCATACAATGTATTTATAAAATTATAGAGCCCAATTTGTTAATTTGAAACCTACTGGGTGAGCCTTCTAAAACTAACTTGATAGCCTAGCCGGAATTCTTCTATATTCATATTGGCAGAGTCTAACTCTAGTGGGATTTAAACCATTAGATAGTGTACAATATTGTTCTGATATGTGCATAAGAGAGAAGTTACTGACCTATTTATTAATTAGAACTAAATGCTACTTCGTGGAAACTACTACTGTGGGAGCCATCTCTAGAACTCTTATGTCTATTATTTGTGGCCTCTGGCATATCTGTTATGGTCTTGACCTATGGTCACTGACCTTTCTATTCTAATATGCCTTATGACCCCATTTTTCTGACATAATTTATTGTGCATAAAATATTTACAGTAAAAATTAATTATGTTCTACTTTATACTAGTTTTTGTGCATCAAACCTATTTTCTAGAATTTTGCGGAATCTCCTAAACTTTTGTAATTTCTCACTAAAATATTTACCCAATAAATTTCAAGAAAAAGAATTGCATCTACTCATTTGATATTAAGAAGGAGAAAAAAATAGAAAGATGGTACTGAAATTAACTACGATAGGAAGACAGTAAAGTAATTGATTAGAGGAATTATTAGATTACTAAAGATAAATTTGCAATATTCTGTAATACCCTATAAGATTAAGAGAATTATACAATTAAATTATGATACTTTGTATAATAATATATATATATATATATATCAAAAGTAAAGCAAGGAAGGTAGTCTTAAGAAAAGACAAATATAACGATCTAAGGAACTCAAGTAGGAGAGTAACGAAAATTCCATCTAATTTCAAGTAATGTTTAACCATATATATGTATCATTATTTATTTTACTGCAAAATTCTACATGGTTGTGTAATTATAATAATTCCAAAGCACAAAGAAATAAGCTTTAATAAGTTGAATAGACCATTAAGAATGTAAAGTGAAACTAAAACTAACCCTATAAGCAGAACACTTACTGAAATGCGGTTCACCTCTAGCTATATTGTCGTTTTTAGTGTTGTTTTATAGGTAACATAACTCTGGCGATAGTGGCACTGTGGTATCTATGAGTGATAAAGGAAGACAACTAGGAAAGAATATAATAATATGTAATGTAGAGAAATGTTTGTATATATATATATATATATATGTATACATATATAAGGAAAGAAAAAAAAAACTTAGTGAAATTTTATTTTCTATTCTACTTTGATATGGGCTCTGCATGGTTCCGACATATTATACTGACTTGAACCTTAGAGCTGTCCACTCTAAATTTAGGGTGTGACAGAAAATAATAGAAAAGGATACTATTTATAGGCACACGAATCAAGAGAGATCACTATAGGTCAAATTTGGCGATCAAATGAAAAATTAGAAATCAGTGACCACTCAAAGATTGGTCACCGAAGCATTGACCGATCAAGCATTCGGTCATCAGTTGCTGAACAAGCTAGCAGTCACCATCACGTAGATCGATGATCGCAAAGGCTAGATCATTAAATGCACTAGGTCACCGATCTTGGCTAAACATGCACAAAACTTCCATAGATAGTTTGATAGTCATCCGACATCCGATCGACTTGATTCAAGATGCGTTAGAAGCATGACATAAAAAAATTCAATAGGGGGTGCAGGAAAAAGGGTTAATCCTACAATGGGCCTAATCCTATGCAATGAACTTTGAAAAGCATATTTGGGTATGTATGACGTTAGATACGAGTGATTATTGATGTATACAATTATAACAGACTAAATTTTACTATAATGGTAAAAAATTAAAAGCTTCTAATAGTCGAAACCACTGCATGGTGGTCCTTTTGACTACATGGATAGTCTCTTCAAATGGGCCAAACTTTGGTTTTTTGGCTAGTTTTAAGCAATAATTTGGGTAGACGTTCTATCCATGTCGTAGTATTGAAGTATTGCATGGTGGGTTCAAAGGTTTGGGCCTAATTTTTTCCAAATTGGGCAATTTTCATCCATTTTAAGCTAATTCTAAATAGGCTTTTGTAATCCAAAGTTGTGTTCATCGCCATAGGTCTACTTTCAATCTAATAAGTCCATTTTTTTTAATTCTATAGGCTTATTCAAAATAATTAATGTAAAAGTGAGGGTGTGATTTAGTCTCATAGTTAGGTTTTCAAGTTTTGAAAATAATCTTGTGATTTGATCTCATAGTTTAAAAGAGTTGCATCATTTGAGTTAGATAAATTTTGTTTAAAGATTATTAGGTAGGTGCCTGAAGATTATCGAGCTCGTTAATTTGATTTTTGAGTTCATCAACTTTAAGCGCTTTTCTATTGTTTCTTTTCAAATTGGTGCATGTTTGTAATGCAAATCTCCAGATAACGGCTAGAGAGTCCCTCACCTTTATGCATGGTACTAATCTCTTGAAAGATGAAATCAAATTCTTTGTCACGCCCGCAATCCAAGTCCAACCTTAGAACTAACCCATACAAAGTAATTAACTCTGCTATAGAAAAACTTGATCCAATAAGAACAGAGAATCAAGAGATAGAATAATCTCTCAAGAAATTTATATTCAATTGTCAAAATTGTCTAACCTCTTTTTGGTGGAAAAAGAGCATTTAAATATTGTTACAAATATAAGAAACCTTAAATCATGTTGCTTGTAGAGAAGAACAACCTTATTCCTAATCTACTAAACTAGTTTTAACAAACCTTTGGGCTTAAGACACATATAGCTCAAATTACAATAGTTCTAGAGTCCATATAAGATAACAACCTTCAAATGCTGAATTAAATACATAAAAATGTAATAATTGTTCAAGATACAAAATAAAGACAGTAAAGTTTGTAATGGTGCTCTCAATTTTGAGACTGAGGGCAAAATAAGGTTAACCATAGCGATGTTTGTTGGGCGACCACTAAATAATCTATTTCTCTAAATATTTCGATCTTGGTGCTTCCAGCAAGTTAATTAGTCTCTCCTTGTCTTTGCTTAATCCATATGGCTCCATATGTATATCTATTAAGCTTCGAACATAGGCTTATATGGCTTCTTTTATCTTATTGGCTCTTTGTCTTGTAATTGGTCTGGTAGGAATCTTTAAGCTTTGTGTTCTAAGACCTCCATCTATAGGTTCCATGGTCATGTTTGCATCATTTCCTCCCTCCTAAAAAAAATTCATCATCGAATCTACGTCCAATTGAAAAGGAGATAAGTCAAAAACATTAAAAGAAGCATAAATGTTTTACTAACTAGGAAAGTCTATCTTGTAGGTGTTGTCATTGATTTTCTCTAGTACTTAAAATGACTTATCACCTCTTGGATCAAGTTTAGGGAAATCTCTCCTTCCTCATATGCACCACACCCAATCTCCTGGTTTAAAGGTTAAACCTTTTCTCCCCTTATTGGCTTAGCATGCATATGTTCATTTTTCTTCTTAATATGTTGTTTAGTTCTCTCATTTATGGAGTAACATCATTCAAAGGCAATGGTAATAAGTCTAAAGAAGTTAGTGGATTAAATTCATATATAATCTCAAATAGAGAGTAACCTATATAAGAATGCATGCTCCTATTATATGCAAACTCAACTAACAGTAAACATTTTTTCTAAGTCTTAAATTCTTACCTATCACAACACGCATTAAGGATCCTAAAGTTCTATTGACCACTTCAGTTTGGCCACCTATTTGAGGATGACAAGTAACTGAAAACAATAACTTAGTCCTCAATGTACTCCAAAGAATCTACCAAAAGTGAATTAAGAATTTAGCATCTCAGGCTGACACTATTGTTCTAGTGATCCCATGCAAATGTACTACATTCCTAAAGAACAACTCAGCAATATGTGTAGTACCATTGGTTTATAACATGCAGTAAAGTGCATCTTATTACTAAACCTATCAACTATAACAAGCATGTTGACTTTACCCCCCCCCCCCCCCCTTTAGATGTAAGCAAACCCAACATAAAGTCTATAGATATATCTACCTGAGGTTAGCTAAGAATAGGTAATGGTGTTTATAACCAATATGGGTGAGTCTAACATTTTGCTTGCCAACATGACACATACCTAGAGCAAATTTATTTCGCATCTCTTTCTATATTTGGTTAATAGAAATGCTCATGCAATATGTTCAATTTTTTAGCATTACTAAAGTGTCTCATTAGACCACCAATGAGTGAGAGGAGACTATGCATACTTATGTGTTCTTTGAGAGAGAAACTTGAGGCTAATAGAAATGCTCATGCAATATGTCCATTGTTTTTGCAATACCAGAGTGTCTCATTAGACCACCATTATGGGCTTCTTAATTATCTCTCTCAATGAACACATACATATACATAGTCTCCTCTCTCTCATTAAAAACCACTCATGCCTTCAGAATTTTTGAAAAGCAGCACTCTTATAAGCACTATAGACATTAAAAAATTTGGATCATATGTATACAATTCTTTGATGTATTCAATGCCTAAGAACTTAGAACTTAAGGTACAGAGTAGATTGTGCCTTCTCAATAGTACATCCACTACCACATTCTCTTTATCTTGCTTATATTGGATAACTTAAGGGAAGTTCTCTATAAACTCAAGCCAACATATATGCTTCTCGTTCAGTTTTCCTTACCCCCTTTAGGTTTTTGAGCTACTCATGATCAATGTGGATCACAAACTCTTTTGTAGTAAATAATGCTTCCATAGATTACGAGTTCTCACCAAAGCATAAAGTTATTTATCATAAGTTGAGTAATTGAGTTGTACTCTAGTCAATTTCTCACTAAAGTAAGCCACTAGTCACCTTTCCTGCAACAAAACAACACATATACTTACTTTAGAGGCATCGCATTTAATTTTAAAAGTTTTATTGAAATCAAGCAAACATAGAACTAGAGTAGAACACAATTTCTCTTTAAGCAAATTAAATGATTTTTCCCAAATCTCAGTCCACTTAAATCCTACATCTTTCTTAAATATGCTAGTTAAAGGAGCAACAACAATACTAAAGCCTTTAATAAACATCCTATAGAAACTAGCTAGTCCATTAAAACTCCTAGCTTCACTAATGGAAGTAGGACTAGACCATTCTTTTATAACCTTTAGTGTCTCCTCGCCAAAGTTCATCTTTACTAATAGTGAATCCTAACACAAGCTTATTACTGCAAAAGGTGCACTTCTTAGCATTGCCATACAATTGCTACTCCTAAGTATCTCTAGGACAACCCTAATATACATAAGATCATCTTCCATGGTGTTGCTATAAATTATTATGTCATCAAAATAGAAAACAATAATTTTCCCTAAAAACTCATGTAAAACATGGTTTATAAGTCGTATAAAAGTAATTGGTGCATTTTGTTAGGTTAAAAGGCATGATTATCTACTCATACAATCTATATTTAGTCTTAAAAGAAGTGTTCCATTCATCTCCAGGTTGCATCCTTATTTTTTGGTATCCACATTTAAGGTTAATTTTAGTAAAGATACATGCGCCACTTAATTCATTATGTATATTATCAAGTTTAGGGATATGATGTCTATACTTTACAATGATTTTATTTATAGATATGTAGTCTACACACATCCTCCAAGACCTATCCTTCTTAGGAACAAGTAACACAGGTATAGCATATGAACTTAAACTCTCTTGAATGTGTCCCTTCTCCATTTGCCCCTCTACTTGTCTTTGTAGCTCCTTAGTTTCTTCTAGATTGCTTTTATATGCTGGTCTATTAGGAATTGAAACACAGGTATGATGTCAATCTTATGCTCAATACCCCTTAAATATAGTAGTCCTTTTGGCATCTCAAGAAATACATCATTAAACTCCTATAACAAAGAAACAATGACACTAAGCAAAGAGTTATGATTAGCTATACTTAAAAAATTCTCTTTGTATATAAGTACAACGAGATATATTTTAGTATAAAAAATATTTTTCAGCTTTCTTAGCATAAAAATTGAGTTTCTTTTTTCTCTCAACTATATTTTTTCTCTCATGCTCAATAATTTCTTTTGAGCTTTATTCCTTTTTGTTGATTTTATCTATATTTTCTTCCTTTTTTTCTCTCTTTTCTTTTGTATTTTATTCACTCTCAATTTTACTTTCTGTTTCTCTCATTTTCCTTTGCATGTCTCCTTCATACACTTCCTTAGGTGATAAAGAAACTAAAGTAATCTTCTTTCTATCTTTATCAAATGTGTAATGGTTGGTGTAACCATTATGCATCACCCTCCTATCATATTGTCATGGCCTTCCCAATAATAAATATCTAACTAGCATAGGAACTACATTAAATAATATCTCATCCCCATACTTGCCTATTTTGAAAGCCATGAGCACTTACTTGGTTACTCTAATATCACTGAGCCACTTCAACTTGTAAGGTTGTGGATGCTTAACAGTTGGTAGCCCAAGCTTTTCTACTAAGCTAGTACTTGCATCATTTGTCAGACTCCCTCCATCAATAATGGCATCACACACTCTATCCTATACAAGACATCTTATATGGAAAATGTTTTCTTTTTGATTATTCTCTTCATGTTAAACTTTCAAATTTAGAGCTCTTCTAGCTATAAATTCTCTACCACTCTCAGCAATAAGTAAAATCCTCCTCCTCACTATCACTTGCTACCTCTTCATATTTCTCCTTCTCTTCCCCTTTCTCCTCATCACTAGTTGAAAAGCATTCCTATCAATTATGTACATCATTCTCTGATTAGGGCACTCCCTTTTATAATGACTAACACCTCCACATCTAAAGCATTTAATTTTTAAAGCAGAGGTAGTTTCAGCCTTTTCTTTATCGTTGCTTGTGCTAGGAGCCTTATGAACTTCCTACAAGTCAGTTTTTAGGCTTAGATAGTATGGCCTTATATTCTTTCCTCAAAGAAGGCTTAAAAGATGAATTCATTAATGAATACCGACTTGAGTTATTCTTCCTCTTTAACTACTTCTCCACTTTTAAAGCTAAATGTAGCAATTTATCAATTTCCATGTAGAGTTGTAGTTCCAACACATTAGTTATATCCCTATTCAATCCACTTAAGAACCTAGCCATAGTAGCTTCCCCATCTCTCTCTACACTAGCTCTAATCATAGCTATCTCCAACTCCTTATAATACTCCTCTACACTCTTAGACCTTTGATAAATGCATATTTTATATATAATTAGGATAATATCTGAATTAGTTTTCTTTAGTTTTTGTTAGTTTTTATTATTTTTGTCTTATTTTTTTATTTCGTTTTGGTTATCTTGATTATTTAGTCTTATTTTATATTTTTATAAGTGAATTTTAAAAAATACAACAAAAATTCAATGAAAGCACAAAAAGGGCAAAGATGCATATGGGCATGGATGTTGCTACTAGAGTTTTTCCAATGTAGAGTTTTAAGGGGCATAAAGGTGCACGAGCATATGAATTTACAACAGAATTTTTTTACTTTCCATAATTCATTAGGATTTTTTTTGTCTTTCCTATTTCTCTTTGAACTCTAAATATAAGAATTTTTTTATTTTACCCCAGAAAAAGTAGGACTTATCCTAGGATTATAAAAGTAGAACACGTTTTTAGAATGAGAGAGTGGTTTTTGATGTGAGCTTCTTCTTCTTCCTCAAAGATGAAAACACCATTGGAGAAGAGATCAAACTCAAGACAAAGACACCAAATTCAAAGTTTGATTTATTTTATTATGTTTACTCAGAAATTAGATTTTAGTTTTCTAGTTTTAGTTATGGAGTAGATTTATTTGTGTTAGGGAAAATATGAACCCTAAGCTATGATGAGTATTGGTTTTGATTTATGAGATTTGAGTTAGTTTTATGTAAATTCATTATTCTTAATGCTTAGGTTTATAATTTGATTGATTGATTCCTTAATGATATGTCGAATAGAGAAGTTAAGATTTATGATCAATGGAATTTAAAATCATGATTTTTAGGATATTGTATAATAAGTTTGATTGAAGATTTATTCGAATAGATAATCTGAAATTAGCATGTGACATCTATTCATATTTTTGAATAAGGTCGAATAACCAGAGATTGAAGTGAGAGACTAGAGGATAGTTCTTCTTCTATACATCAAAGATTGAAGTGATTTCAAGGATTCAAGTGAAAGATTTTGAGGATTCTTCATCAATTGGTAAGTTTCTTTATCAATTTTGCAAGTTTCTTTGGAATACTATGGAAGAATATGATTTGGAGACATTGGGATTTGTGTATTAGCATTTTTTAATATCTTATTTGGGTATGTATGAAGTTGTTATGAGTAGCTAATGATGATTTTAGGTTTGGATTGAAAGAGAAGAGATTTCTTTTCTTTCTTCTTCTATGAATGTGTTATGAGAGAAAGTGATGATTGATTGAATAAGATGATAGTTATGATATGTTGGAGTTATATAAATGTTGAATTGATCGGTGAATTATGGATATAAACTAAGATGATGATTAAGGGTGTTGTAGTGTTGAGTTTGGAATGATTGTGTTCATATGGATGAGAGTTCAAAATGCAAAACTTTTGTCTTACACGATCAGTGATACGGCCATGTCGTTGGGTGTGTCAACGGTGCTGAGTTTAACGTTGATGACACGACAATTAACACGGTCATGTCCCTGAGTGTGTTGTAGCTTATGTAAAGAAAAATAATTAACATGGACATTAACACACTCGTGTTCTTAGGCATGTCAAAGTTTCTGTGAGACAGAATGAATGACATGGGCAATGACATGCCCATGTCATTGGACGTGTCAATGCTTCTATATGCGTAAGTTAATAACATGGTCATTAACACACCCATGTTTTTAGGCGTGTCACTTGAGAATAACTCTGTTCTGTATTTTTCATTTGTAATTTCTATTTAAATGATTTGATGCTAAGAATACCTTAGAATGTGATATTAAATGGTTGTTTATGATCATATTTGGTATAGGCATTGAGAGAGAGTAGTTTGCCCAACTCTAGTGTTGAAGGGCAACTTGAAAGAAAAGGTTAAAGGAAGTTTTAAAGGTTGTTTTGGAGTGTTTTATATGGTATGTACAAACTCTTAATAAATGGAATGTGATTGCATTACATTTGGCCTAACACATTTTGAATAGAAAATGTATTAAGCTACTTGATAAATTAAGTATTCATGAACATGGTAATAAGACATTTGAATTGCTATGTATGCATTATTATACATTGTGAAAAGCCATTGTTAATGGTTAAATTGAAAGAAATGTAAATTATGTGCAAAATATGAAGATGATCCAAAATATTTGAGTAATGTGGTTTATTGTGTATACATTAAAGATATTATGTAAAGCCATTGGTGATGGCTAGATTGTATAAAATGAGATATATTATCATTATATGATGATGTTGATATAAATGAGATAAATGAGGTAAAGTGCTTTGCTTGATCATGAGAAAATGAGAAAGGGATCGATAATGAAAATATAAAATAATTGTGTTTAATATGTTATTCAATTTTCAGAGTTCTTTGTTTGACGGTATGCCTATATTTGCCTATGGGGCTAGATGCTTGGCGTCACTGTAAAAATATTTTTGAGGTGAAAAGATCGGGTCGTAAGTCTCAGAAATAAGTCCTTGAAGCTGGGCTGGGTGAAAAGACCGGGATATAAGCTCAGGCCTAGTTGGACTGTTACATTGATATTTTACCTTTGGAGCTAGACACATGGTGTCATTATGGACCAAAACAGTAACTCTGAGATTTGAATGATGTATTAGTTGTTTGGACCCATGATTGTGTATGTGATGTTATGGTACCTATTGTATATAAAACATGTGATGATTAAATGGGATATATGATGGTAATCATGGAATGATATGATCACAATACATATGCAAATTACTGGAAAGGAATGTGACATAAGAAAATATACTAAATGATAAGAAATGAATTATTGAAAGACTTAAACAGAGCTAAGTCTTGATATTGAAAATGAGATTATTGAAATATAATATGATGTGTAATATGTATATGTTTGTAAAAATTGTGTATTATTTCATGAATATTATGATAAGCCATCGAATTATGGCTTATGTTAAAGATTTGTATAAATTATGAAATTAGTGAAAAGCTATGAAAAGTGCATTGAAAATATAAAACATGATAAAAATATGATGATAAATGATTTTAGTGATGTGAATGTGATTTTCTGTAATGTATGTATGTATGTTGTATGCTATTTATATGTACCACTAATCTTTCGAACTTAGCGCAGTTGTGTAAATTGCGCAGATGAGTAGATTGTTGATTTGGGAGTCAAAACAGTTATGCCACCAGAAGAATAAAAGTGTTTCGAGACCAACTAGAAAGTGGTGCATTCATATTCAATTTTATTTTATTGTATTTTGATAAAAATATATATGTACATAAGTGAATTTCGGAAAAGACAATATAAATTGATATATATGTAATCTAATGAAAAATTATAATATTGTGATTTTCTCTTTCCTTCCACTTACATTTTCAACCTTATATATATTATTATTTTAATATATTTTTAATTAATTATTTATTTAATTAATTAAAACCCCAAAATATTATCCTTCATCAAAAATTATTTATTTTTGAATTATTTTATTAATTTTTAATTTCTAAGATTTAATTATCAAAATACCCTTTTACTTTGATTTTTTTTAAAAAGTGTTGACTTTTATATGTTGTATATATTTTACATATATATCACATATATATTCCACTTTTTCATTTAAAATTTCTTCATTTTTCATTTAAAACCATTAATTTAATTTATCTATTTAAATTGTAATTTATTTTATTAAATTTTCAAAAATTAGAACTTTTCAAAAAATTTGGGATATTACACATATGCATAAGTAATTTCTATCTTATATGCAAATCAAATGTACTTTATATGTGTATTAAATATATTAAGTATGTAACATATACAATTAATATACCATATGTATATGTTATATATACTCTAGATATATATATTGAGTATATATAAAATTTTATATCTCCAAAATCACGGATGTGACATTTTTCTCCCCCTTAAATAATTTCGTCCTCAAAATTATCCAGTACGGTAATAAATCATCCAAATCATTATTTCATCAAATTACATAATTTCTATTCTCTCCCTTAGGTTCATTCTCAATTATCTTTATACCATTCCATAACTCATCATTATACTATCTATTTACTCAAACAGTCATAATAGATTATCATATCTTCAATCAAATTGTCATTAGATAAAATTATTTCATCTCTTTAATATATACACCACACACCTATTGTACTCAAGATATTTGATCACGTCATTATCTTAAAAATATACTCTTATCACATTAAATTCAAATGTTAATAACTTTTATCTTAACATAATAATTTTACACATATTCACTTTGATCCTACTCTTTATACAATTACCACATATTAATTTAATATCACCATTATACAATAATAAAATCTTATTTCCTTATTAAGATTCATTCCAATTATACTATAACTAACACTTTCCTCTTATAATTATTTGAAACTAATATAACTTAGCTCATTTCATATGCATATACATATCAAAATGTTGTATTATGCACATTATCATATAGCTTATATATTCTTAATACAACTACATACATTGAATTTCAATAAATACTTGTAAACTTATTACATTTCAGATCAATTAATCTAACTATCACAATATGACCATCACAATCTTATTCTATTCTGACCAACCTTTAGTCTATTTTAAATTCATCAATCTATTTTCCATTTATAACCTAATTCTATTAGGTCAAATTTATTTTCAAATCTTAATTTCCTTCGAATTCATCATTACAGATAATATTCATTTCCTCTAGTCTCATTCACTTTAAACATCATTTTCATCAACTTATTCATTTTATGCCACTTTCAAACACATTCAATACAACTCTTACTTATATTTCATAATTCCTTTCATTTATCCTTTTCTCACATTTCTTATAGTTACCATATTTACAAAAATAACTTTTCTTACACATCATTTAAAGCTCATCATATTTTCACAATTCTCTTCTGTTTCACACTTTCTATAATTATAAATAAATTTCTAACATAAAATTATAAGATACAACTATGCAAACCATAAATCTTGACCATGTTTCTTGTAGCATAACTATCAATCTCACCAAATCTATCCAACAGTCATGTCATCTCAGGCCCATGCCCGTGGATAACAAAACTAATTGGTCAATATACTAAACAAATCATACTACCATGGCATAATAATGGTCATGCTTGTGGCTTATAAATAAATATTGCTCCTCTATCATTCTTCTTCAAACATTTCCAATCACAACATTAAGTTCGTAATGCAAAAATTACATATTCATTTTTTTTAATCTTTTGCTACATAAAGAGTTAACACATTTCAGTTTTGTTTCAAAGCAATTTATTTTTTATCACTTCTATTTCAAAATAATTTACTCTTAATCACTTGATCATCATTAGACTAACTAAGTTTCAATAATATTATCATTAACATCTCTTACATATACACATTTGTTCATATGCTAATTTTACACAATTTTCATTTATTATTCCATTTCTAATCTATCTCATATGAAAATTTTCATTTATTTTTTTTTCACTTCCATACTTTCTTCATTATACTTTCCTTTTCCTTACAATCTCTTATTAATACGCATATACTTTGGGCCCAACACTATACAATCATCAAGTTCAGTCATTACAATAACAATTTCATCGTCCAACGTTGGTCGGGTCCATTCTCAATCTCAATTTCATCACATGACCTAACTCTACACAGGTCAAGACCTAATCTCTCTTAGGTATATTAATACTTGCAATATCATTCTCAATATCACTAGACAAGTAATTGTATAAGGTAACAAACACTCGATAATATTTTTTTTAATCATCCACATACACCTTCATAAGTCATATTCACAATATGACTTACTTTCCACATTTTCTTATATATCACAATTCTGTTCATATTGAAAAATCTAATCACACATATCATACAATTATAAGCAATTCCTCTTTTACATACAACCTATACAAAGTTAACATTTATCACCTTTCAGAGAACATTATCATTTTTCATTCTTTTGATATTACTTAGGTTATTCATCAATTCAACATATAAATACACTTTGACCACAACATAATTAATATCTTTCTTATTTAATCGTCCATCTTTTAAATAAGTTTCTTATTATATTTTTTTTAACACTTCACATAAATCTTAGTCATATTTTCAATGTGACATCTCTCTCACATTTGTTTTTTTTTTTATGCATTTATCATACCTTTCATATCCATTTTCATTATTTCCAATTCAATTAACTAAAGTAACTCATTTTCACTTGCTTAATCATTTCCCTTTATTTCATAACAAATTTCTATATTATCAACCACATTACACCTTAGCTAGTACTTTCATAAATAATATTACTCATTCAGAATTACTCACATGCTTATTAAACATTAAACTATCAATATCTAAACAATATTCATCGAAATTCCCTTACAACTTTAAATTTTCAACTTACTACTTCACTTAAACTTTATTTTATTAATCTCACTTTCAAGAGCTAACTTTATAAACATTATTTTTATATTAATATAACATCAAAACACATCACTTTTAAAATTATGAAAACCCATTTTAAAAATTCAAATTTCATATAATGTAACCAACAACATGAACCTCGCCAAATCACATCCATATCACATTCTCAATCTTAAGATCATAACATTTACTTTTAAACAACACTAATTCATTTCCTTACACTAATTAACATCATCAATTAGATATCATACTTTTACATACTCAAACCCTAAATCATATATCATTCATTTTTTTTTATGAACTCTTTGTTCTAAATTATTAAAACTCCATATTCCTTCTTCATACTTCTACCCGTATGCATATAAATTTTCATAATTGTTCTTATTCATTTGTCTCATGAAATTAATTTATTACTCATGTACACAAAATTGTTTGACTTCCTTAGTTTCATGTCACTCTTAATTTCAATTTTTATATTCCTTACCAATTCTTTATAAAAGCTTGTAAACTTTTATCCATGTGCACTTGATACATATATGGACTTATATTTAAAGTTTTAGATTTTTTCCAAGTTGATTTAATATATTTAAAAATTTAATCTTTCAAAATCAAAGAATTTGTCTCTTTAATAATTTCTCTGGCAGCACCCGGTTGTCCATTTTTTTCAGGTATCAGATCTTAATAAAAATTCATAAAATTTTAACCATATGTTATAGGAATACTTATAATATTGGGTGTAAATATTCATATTTTTATGGGTTGGTTTGCTATAGTTATTAAATACGTTTTTCAATTTCTACAGATTTTGAGTTTCTGGAACTCCTCTAACAATCTGTGTTCTTCTACCTTTCTTAATTAGTAATTCATCTTTAAAAATTATGAAATTTTATACATTATATTCTAATATATAGAAAAAAACATTTCATTAAATTTTCAAACTCATCCAACATTCCTATATTTATTCAAAAATTCGAACAATATCATTTTACAGCACACCTATAAAATTTTCTGTAACTATCATGTCTATTTCTCAAACTTTTTATTTCATATCTTAAATCATTTCATAAATTATTTTTCTTCATTTCACTTTTTCATCAATTGAATCAGCTATGAATTTTAATTTCAAATAAAAATTCTAAAAATTCTTAATCCATATGCTCAAGAATGACGTTTCTATTGTGCCACTCTAATCTATATAATCTAGACGTCATCTCAACTCATATCTATTATATCAAATGGACATTACCACATCAGAGATCAGATAAATTGTCATTGCCAATGCATGCATTACAATTGAAAATTATTTTTTTATTCTAATTTTCTCTCTTTAACAACCCACCTAGGTAGAGAACCTCAAACCTAGGCTCTGTTACCAAAATAAATGTAACACCCTTATACTCTATATGCGTACAATACATATTTTCAGCATATGTAAAATATGCATATACGGTATAAAAATATCACAAACCGATTTAATAAAAATTTTTAAATTTCTATTTTAAAATTTTAAATACTAAATATATAAAATTAAATAGTATATAAATATTCTTTACTAGCTATAGTAACCCGAAATAACATTTTATATGAAAATCTTTGAGAAAAATTTGTCAGAGTTTTGTCTGTATTTTTGACGTTTCCAAATTCAACAAAACACAACCTGCATAAAACAAAACTCCAAATAAAATCAATTCACCATTTCACCAATACTTCTCAATTTCTCCATATTTTCTCAAAATACTTATATATAGGTATATATATATATCAACATCACATATAAGATCCCATCTTAAAAAAATTATTCAAATCATTCTTTACAATTTATATTATATACTTCAAAAACATATCATAACATATATAATATCAAAATATACTGTAATATCAAATATCTACATGCTGGCAACTGGCTCTGATCTTGATGTATTGAAAAGCTCTTCAAGCTCAAAAAATATAAACCTAGACCTGACCAGGTCTAGTTGAACTCTCCGGCTCTACCAAAACGTCCATGACACCTGCGCAACGAATTACAATCGTGCTAAGTGGAAGTCTAATGGTACAAACTTTGATAACAATATAGTCCAAATGTAATGTCAATGCACAACACATATATATATATATATATCACAACTCATAATATTATATCTCATTATATTGCTCAATTGTATCACAATTCATAATTCGCATTAAAGCAAAGACAAGCATGGGCCCAAAAGGATCTAATATACTATTCAAATTTCAGAGTTACTACTTTGGTCCATAATGATACTTTATGTCTAGCCCCATAGGCAATATATCCATGGATAATCCAACTAGATCTGAGCTTACGACCTAGTCTTTTCACTCAGGTTAGCTTCAAGGATTTATTTTTGAGGCTTATGACCAAGTCTTTTTACCCCATCATATTTATCAGCTAGGCCCGACTTACGACCAGGTCTGTTCATCTGCCCAACAATTCATAGGCATGCTGCCAAACCCAAAACTCTAAAAATTAAATAACATACTAGGCACACAATTTATTCATATTTCTCATTATTAATCTCTTTCTCATTTTCACATATTTAATCTTGGCACATTTCCTTATTTTCATATTTTTTTCTCACTTTTCTCATTTTTCACATCTTTCTCATTTTTCTCACTTTTCTTACTTTTCTCATTTTTATCAATATTAATTCATTTCATTATACCACATATCTCATTTTTGCATTCACAATACATTACCCAATTACTTTGGGTATTTTCACATAATATACATATTTCACATTTTACACAATTTAGCCATTATCAATGGCTTTTCACAATGCATTTAACACATATATGACATTACAAATGTCATAGCACATTATTCATACACAATCAATGTACCAAGTAGCTTAACATATTTTCCAACCAAAATGTGTTAAGTCTAAATGTTACGCAAATATAAACAATATATTCAAAGTTTGTACATACCTCCACTAGGAAACCAAAGCAAGCTTAAAACAACCTCCAATCCTATCCTTTCAACTTGCCCTTCACCACTTGGATGAAGTAAATCAACCTCCCTCAATGCCTATATCAAATGTGATCATAAATAATAATTTAATATCATATTCTAAGGCATTCTCAACATCAAACCTTAATTTAACAACACTCCTACAAAATTTCATAAATTAAATCTTTCATTACTTTAACTTAGCAAATCCATATTAACCCATTAAATTATTATTTTGAGTTTATTTATATCATTACAAACATATTTTAACATGTTTAAACCAATTAGATTAATTAACCACATGCTTATGTTCAAAACCCTAAAATGGCATAACCTTCGCCATTGAAGGATCTCCATTCCAACTCAATCCAATTATCATTTCAATCTTATTTCCACCACTTATATCATTAAATAACATGATTTAAGCATTAAAATCAAACAATTAATCATTCTTTGAAAATTCACTTTTCCAAAACCCTAAATCAATACTAGCATCTTCAAACTCTATCCAAACTTAACTAAATTCATCATCTGATTTTAAAATTCTTATTTATGCATCAAAACAACACATTTAGAATCAATTTTCACAATTAAAACTCATGATTTCAAAAACTCAATTGTTCCATAACCCTAAATTCTCTCTCTTCACCAAACTCAACTTAAATTTAACCATTTCTTAAATCCAACCTCAAAATCATTGTTAATCACTTAAAATAACTTTATCCACATCCAAATAGATAATTAAATCTTAGAACTTCAAAAATCCAAAACACACATATTCAAACTTTCATGAAAATCCAAAGAAAAAGTGAGTAAACTTACTAATTAAAGAAGAAAACCTTAAAAATCTACTTGAAACTTTGTAAATATTTAAATTAAATGAGTTTGGAAGAAGCAAATACCTCTCTTGAATCCATGAAAATCAGCCTTGAAGGAAAGAAGAAGAAGAAGATAAAATAAAAAAAAAAGAAGAAGAAGTGATTTTCTCTTTCCTTCCACTCACATTTTCAACCTTATATATATTATTATTTTAATATATTTTTAATTAATTAATTAATTAATTAATTAATTAAAACCCTAAAATATTATCTTCCATCCAAAATTATTTGTTTTTGAATTATTTTATTAATTTTAAATTTCTAAAATTTAATTACCAAAATACCTTTTTACTTTGACTTTTCTTTTAAAAAGTGTCGACTTTTATATGTTGTATATATTTTACATATATATCACATATATATTCCACTTTTTCATTTAAAATTCCTTCAATTTTCATTTAAAATCATTAATTTAATTTATCCATTTAAATTATAATTTATTTTATTAAATTTCCAAAAATTAATACTTTTCAAAAAATTTAGAATATTATACATATGCACAAGTAATGTCTATCTTATATACATATCAAAGTAATGTCTATCTTATATACATATCAAATGTACCTTATATGTGTATTAAATATATTAAGTATGTAATGTATTAATCCAACATATATAATTATTATACCATATGTATATGTTATATATACTCTAGATATATATATTGAGTATATATAAAATTTTATTTCTCCAAAATTATGGATGTGACAGTATTAATGTTAATGTTAAGAGAAAAACATTTTAAACAAGGAATTAAGTGTATCATAAATAAGAGAATTATTATCAATCGAGATTTGACAAGTGTTTAAAAAGAGATAGATGAATAGAGATAAAATTCTGAAAATGACTGTGGTGATTGGATAGTCAGTGTTAAGATATAATTCAATAACTTTTAAATTTAAGGTTAAGAGAGTATATTTATAAAATGATGAAGTGATAAAATAACTTGAGCATAATACATGGGTGAGGCATATATACTAATTAGAGTAACTGATTTTTGTCTAATGATAATTTGATCGGTGTTGTAATGATTTATCATGATTGTTTTGCTAAGAAAAAAAATAAATAAATAAAGTGATGAATTATGAAATTGTAAGAAGATTATTGAGAA
The DNA here is from genome assembly GCA_947685225.1 of Garcia nutans. Classification (NCBI taxonomy): domain Eukaryota; kingdom Viridiplantae; phylum Streptophyta; class Magnoliopsida; order Malpighiales; family Euphorbiaceae; genus Garcia; species Garcia nutans. Next base: position 17,501,368 of record CANTUV010000032.1, read on the forward strand.
TGGCCTTAAGGGGGAGAGTGGAGGTTGCATAATTTGATGAAATAATAATTTGATGATATGATTAATTTTATTTATGAAAATTTAAGATGATATTTTGTTATGGATGGATTATCATCATACTGAATAATTTTGAGGACAAAATTATATAAGAGGGGAGATTTGTAATACCCCTAATTTTTGAATATTAAATAAAATAAATTAAATTTGGATAAATTAAATAAATGATTTGAATGAAAAATGAAAGGATTTTAAGCAAAATGTATATTTGAAATATATTTGAAGTAAATATGATATTTACATATACCAAACATATACAACACATATAAAAGAATAATTTATATATATATATAGATAATGATGGAAAGGAACAGAAGTTGAAATTTGCTTCTTTTTCTTCTTCTTTGTTCGTTTAGACATGAGCTTGAGAGAGAGAGAGAGACTAGAGGAGAGTTCTTCTTCCATACATCAAAGATTGAAGTGATTTCAAGGATTCAAGTGAAGATTTTGAGGATTCTTCATCAATTGGTAAGTTTCTTTATCAATTTAATAAATATTTTTGGAAAACTATGGAAGAATATGATTTGGGGAGATTGGAATTTGTGTATTAGCATGTTTTAATATCTTATTTGGGTATGTATGAAGTTGTTGTGAGTAGCTAATGATGATTTTAAGGTTGGATTGAAAGAGAAGAGATTTCTTTTCTTTCTTCTTCTTTGAATGTGTTATGAGAGAAAGTGATGATTGATTGAATAAGATGATAGTTATGATATGTTGGAGTTATATAAGTGTTGAATTGATGGGTGAATTATGGATATAAACTAAGATGATGATTAAGGGTGTTGTAGTGTTGAGTTTGGAATGATTGTGTTCATATGGTTGAGAGTTCGAAATACAGAACTTTTGCCTGACACGGCCAGTGACACAGCCATGTCGTTGGGCATGTTAATGGTGCTAAGTGTAACGTTGATGACACGACAATTAACATGACCATGTTCCTGAGTGTGTCATGGCTTCTGTAAGGCAAAATAATTGACACGGCCATTAACACGCCCGTATTGTTGGGATGTCAAAGTTTCTGTGAGGCAGAATGAATGACATAGGCAGTAACACGCCCATGTCATTGGATGTGTCAATACTTTTGTATGAGTGGGTTAATGACACAGTCATTAACACGTCCGTGTTTTTGGGCGTGTCACTTGAGAATAACTCTTTTCTTTATTTTTCATTTGCATTTCCTATTTAAATGATTTAATGTTAAGAATGCCATAGAATGTGATATTAAATAGTTGTTTATGATCACATTTGGTATAGGCATTGAGAGAGAGTAGTTGCCCAACCCTAGTGTTGAAGAGCAACTTGGAAGAAAAGGTTAGAGGAAGTTTTAAAGCTTGTTTTAGAGTGTTTCCTGAGGTATGTACAAACTCTTGATAAATGGAATGTGATTGCATTACATTTGGCCTAACACATTTGGAATGAAAAATGTGTTAAGCTACTTGATACATTATGTATTCATGAATATGGTGCTAAGACATGTGAATTGCTATGTATGCATTATTATGCATTGTGAAAAGCCATTGTTAATGGCTAAATTGAATGAAATGTGAACTATATGCAAAATATGAAAATGACCCAAAATATTTGGATAATGTCATTTGTTATGTATACATTAAAGATATTATGTAAAGTCATTGGTGATGGCTAGATTGTATAAAATGATATGTATTATGATTATATGATGACGCAGATATAAATAAAATAAATGAGGCAATGTGCCTAGCTTGATCATGAGAAAATAAAAAAAAGATTGATATTGAAAATATAAAATAATTATGTACCTAATATATTATTCAATTTTTAAAATTTTGTATTTGGTGGCAAGCCTATATTTGCCTATGGGGCTAGACGCTTGGCGTCATAGTGAAAATATTTTTGAGGTGAAAAGACCGGATCGTAAGCTTTAAAAATAAGTCTTTGAAGCTGGGATGGGTTAAAAAACGGAGTCGTAAGGTCAGGCCTAGTTGGACTATTACATTGATATTTTGCCTTCAGGGCTAGACATATGTTGTCATTATGGACCAAAACAGTAACTCTGAGATTTGAATGATGTATTAGTTGTTTGGGCCCATGCTTGTGTATGTGATGTTGTGGTACCTATTGTATATAAAACCTGTAATGGTTAAATGAGATATATGATGGTGATCATGGAATAATATGATCATAATACATATGCAAATTACTAAAAAGGAATGTGATAGAAGAAAATATGCTAAATGATGAGAAATGAATTGTTGAAAGACTTGAGCAGAGCTAAGTCTTGATATTGAAAATGAGATTATGAAAGTATAATGTGATGTGTAATATGTATATGTTTTGTGAAAATTGTGTGTATTATTTCATGAATGTTATGATAGGCCATCGAATTATGGCTTATGTTAAATATTTGTATAAATTATAAAATTAGTGAAATGCTATGAAAAGTGAATTGAAAATGAGAAACATGATAAGATTATGATGATAAATGATGTTAGTGGTGTGAGTGTGATTTTCTGTAATATATGTATGTATGTTGTATGCTATTTATATTTACCACTAAGCTTTTGACCTTAGTGCGGTTGTGTAAATCACGCAGGTGAATAGATTATTGATTTGGGAGTAAAATAGTTATGCCACGAGAAGAGTAAAAGTATTTCGAGACCAACTAGAAGGTGGTGCATGCATGTACAATTTTATTTTGTTGTATTTTGATAAAAATATATATGTACATAAGTGAATTTCGAAAAGGACAATGTAAATTTATATATATGTAATCTAATGAAAAGTATAATGGTTTTGTAAATATTCTTTTATTAAAAATATAATTGATGTGGACTTAAGTAATGGTTTAAACAATACTGTAAAGTAATATTCTTATATTTTATATGCATATTATACGTATATGGGGTATGTATATGGTATGTATATAGGATATATGGGTGTTACATGCTGGGTCATTCTCACCTTTTCCACGCGTGTCCAACTTTTCGAACCCATTAGGGGGTTGGAGATTTCATTTTCTCTGTGTTTAGACCCGTGTTCTCTAAGGCTCTAAGCCTAACAGCTCTGAAATCGCAAGAATCATTCCACATGGGAGTGGGGGCGAAAATTCCCACTCATATTAGGCTTAAAGATAACTCATCAATCTTAACTCAATTTTCTTAATCAATTTTGATATTTATGCAAGTTTAAGGGAATTGTGGACTCTACCATATTTTATTTGTTATTTGTTAAAGCTATTTACTTTTGTGCAATTTTAGTTTGGTTTTACAATTTATTTTTATTCTTTTCATTCGATTATTATTTCTCAAATAATAGTAAAATAATATAATAATTGGCTTTTAAACTTTGATCTTCGTGGAACGATATTCCGATTCATAAATCTATATTACTGATATGACTAGTGCCCTTACTAGAATTAACTGGGACACATCGAATTTTTGGCATGATGCTAGGGGCCAAAGATTTATTTAAAAATTATTATATTATTTAGCTAATAATTTAAGATTTTACTTTTTTATTTTGTTTAATTTTTTTTATTTTTATATTCCTTTCTAGTGTTAGCTCAATATTGTTGGGATGTACAATGTAGATGTTATTACAACATTAGTATTTCAAATGGAAACATTGAATAAGAGCATATAACGGCTGCAATTGCAAAAACCAACTCTAGTTGCATTTATTTGTGATTTTTGTAGGGGAGGACACTCAAATTAAGAGTGTCAAGTAGGCAATATGCTTGATGTGAATACTATGCCTATCAAGCTAATTTTCTTAATAATTTTTGTAGGCAAAATGATCCTTTGAATAATGCTTACAATCTTGATTAGTGAAGTCACCGAAACTTCCCATGGAATAACTATAACAAACAAAAGAGACAATCACCACTAGGATTGTAATATCCCAAAGTATACCCTAAAAGTTTTCAAAATTATTGTTGTATTTGGATTAAGTGTATATGTTTTAGTGGGAAGAGAAAAGAGGTAATGAGGAGAGTGTATATGTTGTATATATTGAGATATATACAACATATACAAGTCAAAAGAAGTGAAAAGTCAAAGAAAGAGTTAATTTTTATTAATTAATTATAAGGAAATTAATTAAGTGGAAATTTGAGTAAGTGGAAGTGGATGGAGATATTTTGAATATTTTATTGTTTAAATGCTTGGAGGAGAGGGTTTTGAGGAGAGAGTTGTTGAGGGTTGACTTTGTTTTCTTTCTTTTCTTCTTGTTTCTTTCTTCTTCTTCGTGCATTTTCATCTTCTCCTTTTCTTTTCTTTTCTTTTGGCCGGCACTCCATAGCAAGAGAGCAAGAGAGAGATTTGATCTTCCAAACTCAAGATTGAAGGAAGTTTTCAAGTGATCAAGTTGGAAATTTAAGAGTTTCTTCATCTTTGGTACATTTTCCACTTGATTCTTTGATTTTCTTTGAGTTTGTGAGTTGAAGTTGTGGTTGATATGTGTTTGTTTGATTGTGGTGTGTTTAAGAGTGTTTGATTCAATTGATTTTGGATTTTGGGGTTGGATTGAAGGAAAGAGTAAGTTTGTTGGAAGAGAAAATGTTGTGGTTGTGTTTTGGGTTTGTGGTGATGATTATGGTTTTTGGGTGTGTTTAGTTAAGTTTGTTTAAAGTAGAAAATGGTGGAAGTAAGTGGTTTGTTGGATGTGTTGTTAATGTTGCCGGAATCTGCATTTTTTGCCTGACGCGCCCATTAGCACGGCCAGGTCCTTAGGCGTGTCAATGGTTCTATGTTCTTGGATGGGTGACAGGAGCAGTGACACGCCCATGTCACTAAGCATGTCATAGCTACTGTGTTGGTGAAGAATTGACACGGCCATGAGCAGGCCCGTGTTGTTGGACGTGTCAATGCTTCTGTGAGACAGAATGTATTACACGTTCAGTGACACGCCCGTGGTTCTGAGCGTGTCAAAGCTTCTGTGTTGTGAGTTTAGGGCACGGTCAGGGACACGCCCGTGTGGTTGAGCGTGTCATGTGTAGAGTTTGCCCTAGTTGGTTCATAGCCTTATTATCTCATGTGTATCTCTAAGTGAGTGTGTATGATCACCTTTGGTTTAGGTTTTAAAGAGAGTTGAGTTGCCCTAATCCAAGTGTTGAAAGATTCTTGGAAGAGGAGTTTGGTGTGGAGTGAGTTGCTCTTGAGGTAAGTACAAACTTACATGGTTGCATTCATTTACATGATTTTGAGACTTAACACATTTGGTTATAAATGTGTTAAGTAATTTACTATATTGTTAATACAATGTGATTAATTTTATCATTTGTATAGTGTGAAAGATATGATGGTCATTCAAAAGGTATGTGCAATGCAATTGGTTATGTATACTCTATTGATTAGATGTGAAGCCATTATTGTTGGCTATAATGATGCAAATGAGATGATTGAGGCATGGATGCCTAAATGATGATAAGAAAATGAGAATGAAATTGATAATGAAATAATGAATGAATTGTGTGTCTAATGTGTTATTCCATTTTCAGAGTTTTGTTGTTGGTGGCATGCCTAATGGTAACAATCTCTTGAAGCTAGGTTGGATCTAATCCTTGAAGCCTAGTTGAGATGTTACAACCCTTGAAGCTAGGTTGGGTTTGGTTCTTGATGCCAAGTTGGGTTGATACTTAGCATGCTTTGTTCCCCTTGAAGCTTGGTTGAACCTAATCCTTGAAGCCTAGTTGAGATTATGATAATGATAAATATGATAATTGAACCAAAACATTAACTCTGAAAGTGGAATGGCATATTAGTGTCTTTTGGGCCCATGCTTGTCTTTGTTTCAATGTAAATCATAAGTGATGAAATAATTGAATAAAATAATGAAATGTAGTGTTATGAACAATATAAAGATATCATTTGTGAATATTGTCTTATTTGTTGAAATGTATGACATTGGCATTGCATTGAAGTATATTGTTATTGTGGTTTGTACCACTAAGCCGTTGGCTTAGCGCGATTGTGGTTCATCGCGCAGGTGACAGGGTCGAGCCAGAGAGTTCATCTAGACCGAGTCGAGTCTAGATTTTGAAGTGTTGATTGTGAGCTTAAAGATCAAAGACTGACTGCCAAACATGTATAAACTTTATGTTTTGTAAAAATTTGATTTTGATGTTTATGTATTTGTAAATATCTCTACATTTTCTGCTGCGTATTGAATGAACGTTTTATTTATTGTGTTTTATGATATAACTTAAATATTTTGAGTTTGCTCATATTATTGTATAAAGGAATGATTTGTTTGTTTAGGAAACCGTAGCATTTCTGTATTCAGTATATGTATATTACAGGTGTAGTAGTATGTAGTGTTCGTATACGGGGTATAGAGGTGTTACAATTGTTTTGTTATCAGAGCCTAGCTTTGAGATTCTCAACCTAGGTAAATTATAAGAAAAAAAAATTTGATTTTAAAATATGGTTTTTAAATAAAATACATATTTTGGTATTGGCAGTCTCTGATCTTTGATGAGGTATATTCTGCTGTGTTTGCAGACATAGGTAGTGATGGCGTCTTAGTCACGTCAGTCCATAGAAAGTAGTGTTGAGAGTGTAGCTCCTGAAGAGGGTAGAGATGGAGCTAGGGTTGAGAGAGCTAGTGAGGCACCTGCTCTTGTGCCAGAGAGATCTGCTGCTAATGAGGTTCTGCCGGTTTGGTTACGGCATGTGGTAGAATTGTTGAGGCAAGCTCCAGTGCAGCCGCCACCGCCACCACAGCCACAAGTGCCAGTGAGACATTATGATAAATTGAGAAAGTATGAGACTGAGGATTTCTTAGGCACTACAGATCCGGCAGTAGCTGAGCAGTAGTTGGATAGAGTTCAAAGGGTATTTATTCAGTTGCAAGCCACTCCTGAAGAGAAATTTGATTATGCTAGATCCCTTCTGCAGAAAGATGCTTATGATTGGTGGAAGACAGTTCCTCATGCCATGGATGATCCACCGACGTTGTCTTATAGTGATTTTCTGAGGGAGTTTGAACAAAAATATACCTCGAGGGAGTATAAGGATGTCAAAAAGATGGAATTTCTGAATTTGAGACAAGATAACCGGACTGTGACAGAGTATGAGGTAGAGTTCATCCGGTTGAGTCACTATGCCGGGGGGGATTATTTCTGATGAGATTAACCAGTGTAGGAGATTTGAGGAGGGGTTGAGGCCCTCTATTATGTGTATTGTTGCTGATTCTCGGTACCAGGATTTTTCTCAGTTGGTTGTAGCAGCTAGAAGTGTTAAGAGAGCACAAGCTTTTGCAGCAGCTGCTACTGAGGAGGAGACTAGAGTTAGGAGGTCCCAGTTTGAGGCAGGGTCTTCATCTATTAAGAGAGGCCGAGGAAGTTTTGTTCTAAGAATTAGTAGGAGCCAGAGGCAGTCAGGTAGGTCAGTTCAGTATCAAAGGCTGAGGCCGAGACCTACAGTTTCTGTAGCGAGTGCTCCAACTCCAGTGGTTCAGAGATCTATTCCACCTGTATGTGTTCATTGTGGTAGGACCCATGGGGGTACTTGTTGGAAGACGGGTGGATCAGGAGTATGTTTTAGATGTGGGTCACCATCTCATTTTATTAAAGATTGCCCTGAGATGCAGGAGGATAGACAGACTGATACTGCAGCTTCTCGACCTAATTCTAGCAGAGGTGGTCGAGGGGGCAGAGGTGTTAGTAGAGGTTGTCAACCTGGGATAAGTCAGAGACGAGGCTCTATACCCGGAGGCAGTAGGCCAGATGAGGCTAGATCTTCTCAAAGAGTGTATGTGATGCAGAGACAGCCGGATGCTTCAACAGTTATTGCGGGTACATTTTCTTTATTTGGTATTTCAGTTCTTGCTTTGATTGATTCAGGATTTACTCATTCATACATAAGTGCATCTATCTTGCCTGTGTCTGAATTGCATTCAGAGTCCTTAAGATTTGATGTTTTGGTGACAAATCCTTTAGGGCATAGTGTGGTTGTTAGCAGGGTGCACCGAGATAGTTCAGTGGTGGTGCAAGGTGAGAAGTTTTTGGGTGATTTGATTGAAATGCCTTTTAAGGAATATGATTTGATCTTAGGCATGGATTGGCTGTCTAAGCATGGAGCCGTGGTAGACTGTCAAAAGAAGTGTGTTACCTTGAGAACCGGTGATGGTAGAAGTGTAATGGTATCTAGTGAGCAGAGACAACTTGCATCCTTAATTGTGTCGGCTTTTGCAGCTAGAAAGTTGATTAGAAAAGGATGTGATGCTTATCTTGCTCATGTTGTGGATACCAGAATAGTGGGTTCTCAACTTGATTGTATACCCACAGTTGCGGAATTTCCAGATGTGTTTCCGGAAGAGTTACCAGGGTTACCCCCTGAGAGAGAAGTTGAGTTTGGTATCAATTTGTTGCCTGGTACCACTTCCATCTCCATTACTCCTTATCGAATGGCACCTGCTGAGTTGAGAGAGTTAAAGGTGCAGTTGCAGGAGTTGTTGGACAAAGGGTTTATTCGCCCTAGTGTTTCTCCGTGGGGAGCTCCTATTTTGTTTGTGAAGAAGAAGGATGGTAGAGGTTGTGCATCGATTATAGGCAATTGAACAAAGTGACTATCAAGAATAAGTATTCTTTACCTCGGATTGATGATCTCTTTGATCAATTGAAGGGAGCAGCAGTGTTTTCCAAGATTGATTTAAGATTAGGGTACCATCAATTGAAGGTTAGAGCTGAAGATGTTCTTAAGACAGCTTTCCGCACAAGGTATGGGCATTATGAGTTTTTAGTGATGCCTTTTGGGTTGACGAATGCACCTGCAGCTTTCATAGATTTGATGAATAGGGTGTTTAGGCCCTTTCTGGATCAGTTTATGGTGGTTTTCATTGATGATATTTTGGTGTATTCACGTAATGAAGAGGAGCATGACAAGCATTTGCGAATTGTGTTGCAGACTTTGAGAGAGAAGCAGTTGTATACTAAGCTGTCGAAGTGTGAGTTTTGGCTTGATCAAGTGACTTTTCTCGGTCATATAGTTTCAGCAGATGGTATAAGAGTTGATCCGAGTAAAGTTGAGGCTATTTTAAATTGGAGTCCACCGAAGTCCGTGACTGAAGTTAGAAGTTTTCTGGGTTTGGCAGGCTATTATCGACGCTTTGTGAAAGGTTTTTCTTTGATAGCTACTCCACTCACCAGATTACTTCGAAAGGGAATTAGATTTGTGTGGACAGATCAGTGTCAAACAAGCTTTGAGCAGTTGAAGGAGATGTTGACTCAAGCTCCTGTTCTTACTCTGTCTGTGGAAGATAAACCATATGTGATTTACAGTGATGCTTCACATAATGGTTTAGTTTGTGTTTTGATGCAAGAGGGTAAAGTCATAGCTTATGCTTCTCGGCAGTTGAAACCGCATGAGCTTAATTATCCGACGCATGATTTGGAATTGGCAGCTATAGTGTTTGCTTTGAAGATTTGGCGACACTATTTGTATGGGGATAAGTGTTTCATTTATACAGATCATAAGAGTTTGAAGTATTTGGGTGTTCAGAGGGAGCTGAATCTTCGACAGAGACAATGGTTAGAGTTGATCAAAGACTACGACTGTTTGATTGATTATCATCCTGGTAAGGCAAATGTTGTTGCTGATGCCTTGAGTCGGAAGTCTTTGGCAGGTTTGACTATTTATTCGCTCTCGTTGCTTGTTGATTTGAGAGCGTTGCATGCTAATTTTGAGCTTTGTGATGATGGTGCAGTGTTGGCTCAGTTGCAGTTGAGACCAGTGGTGTTGGACTAGATAAGGGAGGCTCAATTGGTTGATGAGAAAATTCAGAAAGTTGTGTCAGATTGCCAAAATGGGGAGAACAGAGTTTTCTTATGAGAAGTGATGGTAGCCTTTGGTTCAAGGAGAGATTGTGTGTTCCTAATGATGCTAATTTGAGAAAGATTATTTTGGAAGAAGCACATCAATCGGTTTTTGCTATGCACCCTGGGAGTACTAAAATGTATCAGGATTTGAAGCAACATTATTGGTGGTCAGGTATGAAAAGAGACATAGCGGAGTTTGTATCCAAGTGTCTCACTTGTCAGAGGGTGAAAGCTGAGCATCAAGTTCCAATAGGATTGCTTCAACCTTTATCAGTGCCTGAATGGAAATGGGAACGTGTGACAATAGATTTTGTGTCTGGTTTGCCATTGACTCAGAAGAAGCATGATGCTATTTGGGTGATTGTTGATCGGTTGACAAAGACAGCTCATTTTCTTCCAGTTAGAATGGACTACTCTTTGGAGAAGTTAGCTGAGCTGTATATCAGTGAGATAGTGAAGTTACATGGAGTTCCAATTTCTTTGGTGTCTGATCGAGATCCCCGGTTTACTTCGAGGTTTTGGAAGAGATTACATGGTGCTTTGGGTTCTCGATTGCACTTTAGCACTGTTTTTCATCCGCAGACAGATGGGCAGTCAGAGAGAGTGATACAGATTATAGAGGATATGTTGAGAAGCTGTGTCATTGATTTCTCTGGAAGTTGAGACAGATTTTTGCCACTTGTGGAATTTGCTTACAACAACAGTCATCAATCTAGTATTGGAATGGCACCATATGAGGCATTGTATGGTAGAAAATGTAGGACTCTTCTATGTTGGAATGAAGTTGGAGAAGACAAATTGGTTGGTCTTGATTTGATTAAAGAAACGGAAGAGAAAGTGAAAATAATTCGGGATCGGTTGAAAGCAGCTTCAGACGGCAAAAATCTTATTCAGATTTGAAGAGGAGAGACATAGAGTTTGATGTTGGAGACAAAGTTTTTCTGAAAGTGTCTCCTTGGAAAAAGATTTTGAGATTTGGCCGCAAAGGAAAACTAAGTCCTCGTTTTATTGGACCTTATGAAGTATTAGAGAGAGTTGGACCAGTTGCTTATCGACTCGCTTTGCCGCCTGAGTTGAATAGAATCCATAATATTTTTCATGTTTCTATGCTGCGGAAGTACAGATCAGATCCATCTCATGTTTTGTCCGTTGAATCTATTAAGGTGAGTTCGGATCTAACATTTGAAGAAGAACCAGTTGCTATTTTGGCATATGAAGTGAAAGAGTTGAGAAATAAGAAAGTGCCACTTGTAAAGATTCTTTGGAAGAATCATGAAAAGGAAGAGGCAACTTGGGAGAGTTAGCAAGCAATGCGTGATCAGTATCCTCAACTGTTTCAGTCTTAATATCAGGTAATTTCGAGGACAAAATTTCTTTTAGAGGGGGAGAATTGTAATATCCCAAAGTATACCCTAAAAGTTTTGGAAATTATTGTTGTATTTGGATTAAGTGTATATGTTTTAGTGGGAAGAAAAAAGAGGTAATGAGGAGAGTGTATATGTTATATATATTGAGATATATACAACATATACAAGTCAAAAGAAGTGAAAAGTCAAAGAAAGAGTTAATTTTTATTAATTAATTATAAAGAAATTAATTAAGTGGAAATTTGAGTAAGTGGAAGTGGATGGAGATATTTTGAATATTTTATTGTTTAAATGCTTGGAGGAGAGGGTTTTGAGGAGAGAGTTGTTGAGGGTTGACTTTGTTTTCTTTCTTTTCTTCTTGTTTCTTTCTTCTTCTTCGTGCATTTTCATCTTCTCCTTTTCTTTTCTTTTCTTTTGGCCGGCACTCCATAGCAAGAGAGCAAGAGAGAGATTTGATCTTCCAAACTAAAGATTGAAGGAAGTTTTCAAGTGATCAAGTTGGAAATTTAAGAGTTTCTTCATCTTTAGTAAGTTTTCCACTTGATTCTTTGATTTTCTTTGAGTTTGTGATTTGAGGTTGTGGTTGATATGTGTTTGTTTGATTGTGGTGTGTTTAAGAGTGTTTGATTCAATTGATTTTGGATTTTGGGGTTGGATTGAAGGAAAGAGTAAGTTTGTTGGAAGAGAAAATGTTGTGGTTGTGTTTTGGGTTTGTGGTGATGATTATGGTTTTTGGGTGTGTTTAGTTAAGTTTGTTTGAAGTGGAAAATGGTGGAAGTAAGTGGTTTGGATGTGTTGTTGATGTTGCCGGAATCTGCATTTTTGGCCTGACACGCCCATTAGCACAGCCAGGTCCTTAGGTGTGTCAATGGTTCTGTGTTCTTAGATGGGTGACACGAGCAGTGACATGCCCATGTCACTGAGCGTGTCATAGCTACTGTGTTGGTGAAGAATTTACACGTCCACGAGCACGCCCGTGTTGTTGGACGTGTCAATGCTTCTGTGAGACAGAATGTATTACACGTTCAGTGACACGCCCGTGGTTCTGAGCGTGTCAAAGCTTCTGTGTTGTGAGTTTAGGGCACGGTCAGGGACACGCCTGTGTGGTTGAGCGTGTCATGTGTAGAGTTTGCCCTAGTTGGTTCTTAGCCTTATTATCTCATGTGTATCTCTAAGTGAGTGTGTATGATCACCTTTGGTTTAGGTTTTGAAGAGAGTTGAGTTGCCCTGATCCAAGTGTTGAAAGATTCTTGGAAGAGGAGTTTGGTGTGGAGTGAGTTGCTCTTGAGGTAAGTACAAACTTACATGGTTGCATTCATTTACATAATTTTGAGACTTAACACATTTGGTTATAAATGTGTTAAGTAATTTACTATATTGTTAATACAATGTGATTAATGTTATGATTTGTATAGTGTGAAAGATATGATGGTCATTCAAAAGGTATGTGCAATGCAATTGGTTATGTATATTCTATTGATTAGATGTGAAGCCATTGTTGTTGGCTATAATGATGCAAATGAGATGATTGAGGCATGGATGCCTAAATGATGATAAGAAAATGAGAATGAAATTGATAATGAAATAATGAATGAATTGTGTGTCTAATGTGTTATTCCATTTTCAGAGTTTTGTTGTTGGTGGCATGCCTAATGGTAACAATCTCTTGAAGCTAGGTTGGATCTAATCCTTGAAGCCTAGTTGAGATGTTACAACCCTTGAAGCTAGGTTGGGTTTGGTTCTTGAAGCCAAGTTGGGTTGATTCTTAGCATGCTTTGTTCCCCTTGAAGCTTGGTTGAACCTAATCCTTGAAGCCTAGTTGGGATTATGATAATGATAAATATGATAATTGAACCAAAACATTAACTCTGAAAGTGGAATAACATATTAGTGTCTTTTGGGCCCATGCTTGTCTTTGTTTCAATGTAAATCATAAGTGATGAAATAATTGAATAAAATAATGAAATGTAGTGTTATGAACAATATAAAGATATCATTTGTGAATATTGTCTTATTTGTTGAAATGTATGACATTGGCATTGCATTGAAGTATATTGTTATTGTGGTTTGTACCACTAAGCCGTTGGCTTAGCGCGATTGTGGTTCATCGCGCAAGTGACAGGGTCGAGCCAGAGAGTTCATCTAGACCAAGTCGAGTCTAGATTTTGAAGTGTTGATTGTGAGCTTAAAGATCAAAGACTGACTGCCAAACATGTATAAACTTTATGTTTTGTAAAAATTTGATTTTGATGTTTATGTATTTGTAAATATCTCTACATTTTCCACTGCGTATTGAATGAACGTTTTATTTATTGTGTTTTATGATATAACTTAAATATTTTGAGTTTGCTCAAATTATTGTATAAAGGAATGATTTGTTTGTTTAGTAAACCATAGCATTTCTATATTCGGTATACGTATATTACAGGTGTAGTAGTATATAGTGTGCGTATACGGGGTATAGGGGTGTTACAAGGATTTCAGCCCCGATATCAACCCCCTCCATAAGAAAAGAAGTCCAATTCGAAAAAGTTGATGATCAAATTCATTGCCAGCATGAGGCAAGGCTTCAAAACCATAAGGCTTTTATAAAGAATATAGAGACACAAATTGGACAATTAGCCAATGTTATTGCAGGTCAAACTCAAGAATTATTGCCAAGTAACTCAAAGGCAAGGAGTATGTTATGGCCATAACATTAAGAGATGGGAAGGTATTGGAGGAGCCAAAGCAAGAGGTAAAAGCTGACAAGGTGATTCATTCAAACTCACTTGATGTAACTGTGGCGAGAAAAGACAAATATCAATAAGCTATTATAATAGAAGACAATTTAGAAAGGTGTCTCATGTTTTGAAGCACAACTCAAGAATAGGATTTTGTATTGAAAAAAGAAATAATAGAGTTGGAGAGTGAGCCTCCAGTTGACATTGTGAAAGGAATAGAGGAGAAGCCCCCTATTGAAATGAAAAAAACAAAGTTGAAGCCCTTGCCTAACCATTGAAAACATGATAATGCAAGTATTGCAAGAAGAAAACAATGGATTGTCATGATAGAAGCATTATAAAAAAAGAGTTTGTATCGAAAAAAATTTATTGCTTTATGATAGCAAGTTGAGATGTTGAGATCCTAAAGAAAGTCAAGCTAACGACTACAACTTAGAACTACTTTGTTACTCTTATTTCCTAGTTTCATGTCTTTTCTTAGCTTTTTTTTTTTAGAAGTAATTTTCTTTTATAGTTTCTAATGCATTTGTCTAAATCCTAATTTTTATACCATCATTTAAGTGTGGGGTTGGCTCTATGAATTATATCTTGATAGATTTTAAATTTGTTTAAATTAGTTTTCTCTCACTTGGATAGGTTTGAGCGAAAGTTGACGGACTATGTGGAAGAGGACAATTAAGAACACTCACCCCCATCACAGTAGACTTGATTGCATACTAATTGTCCTCACAAATTTTCAAGGGAGTATTCTAACCTTTAATTTCCTTCCTTCACTCTTTTGATTTTAGTTCTTTATATTGAGGACAATACTTATTTTTAAAAGTGTGGGTTGAGATGTTTGAAAATTTTGTATGTACTCATACTTAATCTATTGCTTGTGAAATTTCAGCTTATTGTTAAATTGTTGAACCTTTTTGTTTGATGATTTTAATTCAAAAGATGAAACTTCTTATTTCAACTTCATGGGTCTATTAGTAACAACTCTGCTTTTTAACAACAAATGCTATTATGATTTGTGCAATTTTACTTTGTTGTTCTAGCTTAGTAAAGTAACTAGAGATCAGCATGCGCCTCATGTGGATTTTCAAGCTAAAAAAGCTAGCTAGAATAAGAGAAATCAATTTTTGCTCTGCTATTCCAATTATAATTAATATGAAACGTTAACGAATATGATCAAAAGACTTTCTTAATGTGGTGGTAAAAAAGCAACCCGATGAGAGAAATTTCCAAACAAGTAGATATTGCTCCGATGTTCTAGTTCTAACTCTTATAAATTTATTAAAGAATATGAGCAAGGCATTTTCTGAAGGTGGCAGTTAAAAGATAAAAAGTTACTATGACAATAGAGAGTGCCAAATCAAAAAAAAAAAAAAAGGAAAAGAAAGCAAAGCATAATAACTTTAAGAATAGATTAAAAATAATTGAGAAGGGTCAAATTTTATAAATTGCAGTTCTCATGGGCTTATGAATGAACAATGTTTGTCTTCTATGCCAATATGATGTTTTTATTCTTTGACTTTCATTTAATTGATTTTTTATGAAATTTTGATTATCAATGTTGAGTGTGAGACCCGTGTTATTGAATTTTGAAGTTTCTCTGTTGTGTTGAGATGATCTTTCAAGTTTAGTTTAATTTTGACTTTACTTGAGGAAGTAAAGAGCTAATTGTAGGATAGTTAATAAATGCATATTCTATACACAATTAGGATAACATTTGCATTATTTTTTTCACTTTTTGTTATTTTTATTAGCTGTCTTATTTTTTTATTTGGTTTTGATTATCTTGATTATTTAGTCTTATTTTATATTTTTGTAAGTGAATTTTGAAAAATATAATAAAAATTTAGTGAAAGCATAAAAAGAGCAGAGATATGCATAGGTATAGAGATGATCCTGCATATTACTGTTAGTGCAAAGTTTTAAGGGGCGTAAAGGTACATGAGCATATGTATAATCTTGCACTTGCTCATGCATGAATTTTCAGCAGCTTTTTTTTTTTTACTTTTCTTAAATCATTAGGATTTTTTTCTTTTCTAATTTACTTAGAATTCTAAATATATGAATTTTTCTTATTTTACCCTAAAGAAAATAAGAATTATCCAGGGATTATAAAAAGAGAACACATTTTTAGAATGAGAGAGTGGTTTTTGACGTGAACTTTTTCTTCTTTTTCCTTGAAGACAAAAATACCATTGGAGAAGAGATCAAACTCAAGATGAAGATACCAAATTTAGAGTTTGATTCATTTTACTATGTTTACTCTTAAATTAAATTTTCATTTTCTAGTTTTAGTTATGGAGTAGATTTATTTGTGTTAAGGAAAATATGGACCCTAAGTTATAATGTGCATTGGTTTTGATTTATGAGATTTGAGTTAGTTTTATGTTAATCCATTGTTTTTAATGCTTGGGTTCATTATTTTATTTTATTGATTGATTCCAACATAACAAATATGAATAAGCAGCAACCCACCCAATATATTTTTAGAATTTATTGTGGCATATGCTAATATTTTGCCACATCAATATGTGGCAGGACGACTTGTAAATAAATGTGCAGGGTTTAAATCCTAAAAGCTAAAATTTTGATTAGTATAACAAATATGAATATACTGATGTGACACCTCACTTAATATTTTGTTTCACTCAATATTTTTAGAACCTGATGAGACACCTTAATATTATGTCGCGTCACTATGTGTGCAAGCATGGTGGGACGATGAGTATGAAGTTGAAGGTTGATCAATGCCGACTAATGTAAAAAAACAAACTAGAACGATAATAAAATGCCACAGATGAAAATTATCCGAATCTAGTAAATTATATTAATACCCATAAACAATGTTCAACTTAATGATTTACATGAAATAAGTATATTAAATTATGCTTGGATAAATATATAGTATAAGATTTTAATAATCATTGAAACTCGTCTAGTTATTATATGACATCTTACATGAACATAATTTAATTAAAATTAAAAATCCAGATGACACGCATGGATCAAGTCCGGCTTGAGGCCTCAATTTGCTTGATTGATGAAAGAAACAATCCTCTTAAGCATTGCCACAGAATTGTCGCAAGTGGGTTTCACCAAATGGAAAACGTGGTCCTCATCTTTAGCTTCCATTATCTCTATTTCTCCTTCCCATCCACTCTTTTTCAAACTTTCATAGTAAAGCCAACCCCTATTTCTCAACCCATCCTTCTCAGCAACCATGACAAGGACCTTATTACACCCAAACTTACCCAAATTTGGATCAACAGTTGGATTAATCAAAGGGTCATCAAGCCCACTTGAATTTGGGTTAGCAAATTGCCAAATTTTTTTAGCCCATGATCTGAAGAACAAACAATTCTTGGATTCATCCCCAATTAGTTCTTTCCCCCCAAAAAAAGGATGAATTACAATAATACCTATGATATCAATACCAATTAATTTCTCTATGCCATATTTAATACCCATTTGATGGGTTATATTGGCACCAGCACTATCTCCTGCAAGAAAAACTTTTCCGAAATCAGCATAAAGATTTAGCCAATTTTCAGGACCATTACCATTAAAATGAGATGCAACCCATTGAAGTGCAGTCCACGAATCATCATATGCAGCAGGAAGATAATGTTCTGGAGCTCTTCTGTAGTCAACTGAGACGACTACACTATTAGCCTCTGCTACTAAAGTGTTGAGGTAGTTGTGGAAAAAAGGAGAGAAGGCAGTTTCGATACAAAAGGCGCCACCATGGAAGTAAACTAGTAAAGGAAGTTTTTGGTTAAGATGGGTGGATTTTGGAAGATAAAGTCTTGAATACAGATTGTTTTCAGGTGAATAAAGAACATCTTTGGATTGGACTTGGGTTTTAGGATCAAGAGAAGCAGGGACAATCTGGGTGCCGACGAGTCTCTCAACAGTGCCATCTTCATATACTTTTAGAATTGGAGAGAGATCAATAGAAATCTTAGGCACAGATGAATCCATGGAAAGAAAATTATCTTTCTTTAATTTGAAGCAAATCAGTGTGTGACATAATTATGCAGCCGTGACTGTGATTAATAAATATGAGGAGATGAACGAAGTAAAGGGTAATTCCGTAATTTAAATTAATGATACTTGTGACTTTGATTTCCTTTGATTTCCTAAGGTCTGCTCTATTGGAAAAAAAAAATCCTTGTGGGAATAACGGGTTTAAAAATTATATGCTCGCAGAATTTTTTTTTAACTGGAACTCGCAGAATCACATGTTAAATTAAATAAATAAACTATATTGAAAAATCCTGTACCAACCATCAATTTTAGTGATGGGAAAATTTTTATCTAAATAATATATAGGTGTATTTCATCAATAAAAAATTACTATAAAAATAATAAAAAATTATATAATTTTATTAGTAGAATGTATATATATATATATATATATTTGAGCTAAATTTTTTTTTAATAATAATATATTCATTGTTCATTGACATGATAAAATATTTTGGGGTTACTTGCGCAGCTTGGTGGCCTGGCTAATTATGCCAATCCAAAATATGTGAGTCAGATTCACTGCAAGAAAAAGCATTTAATGACAATAATTTGCAATGATGAAGAAATTGTAGCAAAGCTGCGACGGTCTTCAGGAAAAATGCTCATAACGAATCTATAATAGTTCAGCAATGAACGAAGAAAAATGAACGAACTGTCACTAAATATTGATGCCAATTGAGCACCAAAAATTCTGGTACTCCAATCCCAAATAGGTCATAACTGCGTGATAATACTTTGAAAGATCAAATTATTAGCTAAGGAAAATAAGTATATACTAGCCACAAAATTTAATTCAGATTGGTTTAAATTAATTCTTTAAGGTACGTTATCAAGGAAATGGGAAGTGTCTTAAAAAAAATGTGTCACAACTATACCAAGTAATTGGTAGAAATTAAATTTAGTTTCTTTTTTAAGTTTTTTAAAAACTGAGCAGTGAAGTATCTTTAATTTAGTCAAATTGAGTTTGACAAAGTAAAGAAGGTTTTTAAATTTAATTTGAATTAATAAATGAAGTTATCAAATTAAATTTAAATTAGTTAAAGAGATTATAAAATTAAATTTGAATTAGTTAAGAATGTTATTAAATTACCTCCTTAACTTAACTATAAATATGGCCTATGGCCATTTGTTTAAAAATGTAATGACAAAGATTAAGAAAGAGAGATACAATGTGGTAGTGTATGGTAAAGTTTTGAGTTAAAAAATTTGAGAGGATTAGCTTCAATAAGTTAACGCATAACGTGTTTGAGTGTGAAATTTTTGTTTCTAGAATTTTGTAATTTGTGTTTTGTTAATTAATAAAACTTGTGCTTTATTGAATTAATTCAATAAGCTAACGCATAATGTGTTTGAGTGTGAAATTTTTGTTTCTAGAATTTTGTAACTTGTGTTTTGTTAATTAATAAAACTTGTGCTTTATTGAATTAATAAAAATTAAAATGAACTATGAAAACTACATTAAGTAAGGGCGCAAATATATTTATCAAATGGTGGAATATGTATTTATTTAAAGCAAATCATTACTATGCTAGACAAATCACTCAAAAACCGACATGAGATTAGGGACAAAATGTCTCATAACTTACCATAACACATGCCTAACTAAACTAGCATGGCATCATGCACATAAAACAAAATAACAGTAAGGTAGCATGCATGAAGAGCTAACCATTTCGGTGGGCTATGTATTAAGATTTTTATAGAATGAAATGGAGGTTTTTCAACATATGAAAAATTAGAGAGGATAAGCTTAAGCTAATTAATCTAAGATGCCTAGCACTAGACATATAGACAATAATCCTTCATCATATTTAAATTGTTGATATTTTTATTATTTTTTAATATGAGATTATATTCTTAATACTATGTGGAGGATGAAAAATTATATTTTACTAAGAATAGTAACATGTGGCAATTTTATCCCATGCAAAGCAAACAAAACACCACTTGTCATAAATTTGACTCACTTAGGTAATGAAATAGTTAAAAGATTCAAAGTTTATCATCATTGAAACCAACAAATGTCAACGAATTGTGTTAATATAAGAGGTCTTTCATGCAAGTTTAGAGAACATATATACAAACACTAATAACCACTTGTAAACCGAGAGAGAGAGAGAGAAAGGCTTGAAAGGGGTTTTGGCTTGGGTTTGGAAGGCACTAGAAAGGCAGTGGTTTAAGATCCTTATATTTGTTTCTTGTCAAAAGACTTGTGTGGAAAGGGAAAATTAAATAAGGTTAAAATATGACAATTAAATGTGATAACACGGGAAATTTTTGATCAAGGCCAAACTGAAATGAAACTTATTTCCAAACAGTAGCTCATTAACGTTTTAGTTAAGAAGAAGGAAGGGAAATGTGATTAAAACTAGATGTTGACCTTGCAAGTTGCTTAAACTTACGGAATGAACTAATTAGGCTAAATTTCTAAGAATCCGAGATTTACAACCTCTAGGTAAGGTGTTATAGAGTTGGATAGTGATCTTTAAATATATGGTTGAGTACAGTACATCATGCTTAAACTAAATATCAATTTCAAATTAAAAACTAACGGGTAAATTTAGAGAAATAAAGCCATGAAGTTAGGAAAATCACTTGGACACAAGCTGGCCAAATTCTATTGATGGTATGGTAAATGATGTCTTGCAAGGCGTGAAGATAGATAGATAAATAGAAAGAAACAAAGAAAAAAATATACAAAGAAGAAAAAAACAAAGAATTATTAAAAAAAGAAAATTAGATAGAGACATATATATATATATATATATATTAAAGGAGAAAAAACAAAGAATTATTAATATTTGTGTAAGTACCAAAAGAAACAAAGGTAATTGGTGAAAAGTCAAGTGAGCTTTCACATAACAAGTTAAAAATATATATATAAATAAATAAATAAAATATTAAAAAGTAATAAGTTAGTATAAAGAAAAAAAAATATAAATATAAGCCTAATATTTTACCTTAAATATAAATACAAGCCGAAAGTAAATTTCATCTAAAATATGCTGAAAACATTGAAAAAATTGTCACTTTATCTCGGATAGCTGCAACATTAAAAATTATTAAAATAATAATTTATAAGATTATTTTATTAATTTCAACGCAACTTTTCTTCTGCAATCATTGCAACTAAGCAGAAATTACGAACACTGTTCATTCTTCATTGTGACTAAAGCTTGGTTCACTGAAGTAATAATCATAAAATGTTATTTCGTACATAAGTTTTTGAATTTAAAGTTAACTTACAGCGAGTATGCTTTGCATTCACCTCAACTGTGCAGAAATTACCAACTTTTAATTCATTGGCACTTGTCAATCCTTACAAAAAAAAAAAAAAAAACCTTCCATTTTTTTCAAGATCTATCAGAGAGGGAGAAAGTCTACAATTTTAGAAAACAAATGCACAGAGATTTTTTCAACATCTGACAAAAATCGATTGATGAAAACTCTCAAAAACACACATTAAATCTTTCTTTTTTCTTTCAAAATTGGCGATTACTGAATATATATGGATAGAGAGGAAAAGAGACTCACCAAGCATGACCATGGGGTAACAAACTGCAATGGGTTATTAATAACACCCATTAAAATGAGCTTCCCATCAAGTTTCAACAATGAAAGATACGGGTCAAGAGGATCAACACGCACAGTATCAGTTATATAATCAAGAGAATCAACAACTTCTTGCATTCTAGTTGAATCTGAAATAACCAAATATTCATTAGCTCCAAGATGTTCGAAGGCCTCTACTTTCTTCTTATCTAAAGAACTTATCATAGTCACATGGTGTCCCATTGCCTTTGCTATTTTCACCCCCATATGCCCTCCTCCTCCAAGTCCTAAAATCCCTCCTCTTAACCCAAATTTACCTAAAAACAATAAAATCCAGTTTAAAATTGTCATGGCATTAGCATCATAATCAATCGAATTTAACAAGCATAACTAAAATTAACTTATAAATTTGTGAAGCGGATAAATAGCCATAATAAATAGAAATCCTCTGGAGTTCCAAAGCAAGAGTTGTATTAAGCCCTTCAGTTAAAGCCTTAGCGTCAGCAGTCTGCTTACTCATCCCATCCCAACCAATGGCATTCTTATCTCGAAAACCAAATTAAATTACCAGCCAAAATTACTGTCTTACCTTTCACATTCTCTTCGCTCACCAAACCCTTGAAATACAATTTGAACACATTTAGAAC
Source organism: Garcia nutans (assembly GCA_947685225.1). Taxonomy (NCBI): domain Eukaryota; kingdom Viridiplantae; phylum Streptophyta; class Magnoliopsida; order Malpighiales; family Euphorbiaceae; genus Garcia; species Garcia nutans. The sequence continues at coordinate 17,523,536 of CANTUV010000032.1, forward strand.
TTCCTTCGCCGAATGGTTTCTTAAAATTATTGCCCCACTGATGCCACTCATGATCAGGAATTCTCAAATTTTCTTACGTTACCTTCTGATCATGAATTCAACAGTTGAAGGTTGCCTCGGTGGTGGTGATGATAAGGAGGCAGGGAGACTAAAGAGGGAAGCATCAATGGCTTCTTAGATTTGGAGATGGAAGATCGAGTCTAGGTCGGAATAAAAAGGATTCTACTGTTGGAATTATTAAGTGTGAGAGGAATCCCACATCGAAAAGAGATAGGATTAATGAGGGATATGTAAGTGAAAAAAACCCATAGACCCATTGCCTTAAGGTTTTGGGTCAAAGTGTGGTGTCAAATCCATGATTACATTTCTTCATTAAGGCCCATCAAGCATATCTTCCAAGTATGCAGGCTTTCCGGTCCCAACATGTGGTATCAGAACTGATGCTTCACTAGGACAAATATGAAGACGATGGTCATATTATGTGGTTGTGTATGTCCTTCCACATAGAAGAAGAGCAAAGGTTACTCCCAGTTGGGCCTAGACTGATGGAAGTATAAAGGGCTCTAGGTGATGTCGTATACTCATGTCCAGGTCCAAAAAAGACTTTTGCTTAAAGGGGAGCCTAAGTCCGATGGAGAGCTCACACTTGAGAGGGAGATTGTTGGAATTATTAAGTATGAGAGGAATCTTACATCGGAAAGAGATATGATTAATAAGGGATATATAAGTGGAAAAGACCCATAGACCTATTGCCTTCAGGTTTTGGGTCAAGGTGTGGTGTCAAGTCTATGATTATATTCCTTCATTAAGGCCCATCAAGCATATCTTCCAGGTATATGGGCTTTCCGGTCCCAACATCCACCATCATGAGCTCACAATTCTGCTCGAAAAGTAGGGATGGAGACCATCATTTGAAGTGGAGGTTGTTGATCGATGGACAATAAAATTTTATTTTGATCATTGACAAAGATCCAATGATTTCAAAGAAGTTTGTCAAGTCTGTTTTGTAGAAACCGAGCGCCTTTGTGTGATGGCCAGAACGAGTGATTGCATAAATGCAATAGGACCGAACAAGCATATGACAATAGACTTACAGAGCAGAAAGCTTAGAACCGAATAGAAATATAGTATGTTGGGCCAAATATTGAACTGTCGAGCTAAGAAGAATATAACTATTGAGCCAAAAGCAGCCGGATGGAACAATCGAGCTAAGCAAGTAGTGCAGCTCTATACTGAGCTAGATGAGCCAACTACGGTCAAATGAGTTAAGTCCATAATTTCCACAAAAGAGTTTATGTTGTCCATGAGCGAAGATGTCAAGATGCTCGGTAGGAGTGAGACCGTACCCGAGCACCAAGCGACCACACCTAATAAAGGTAAGAATTCATAAACTCACAGAAAGGATAGCGATCTCAGTGACTGGTGAAGTCAGAATACCAGAACTTAATGTGACCGCCCCGACACCCAAGCAACCACATGTAACAAAGAGCTAAAATACTAAAAAGAACAGAAGAGATAGATGTTAACTCTCGTGGTGCTTCCTTGACGCTCAAAACCTTTTACAACTGCCCAGAAGAATCTAGCGACTGCACAAGACCTGCAGATTTGAATCTTATCACCAAATACCTCAGACCAATGATAACTAAACACGTGGATAAAGAAATTTGAATTTAACAGTAACTTTGCGCAGAGCGACCGTACGCCGAGTCGAGCGATTGCAAGACACAAACGTATGGGCATGTAGGATTCTGTCAGACAATAAAATTCGACTTTTGAAACTAGCCATTACATAAAGCTTTTAAACTGAGAGGCTATGCCCCAAGCCGAGAGATCGCACACGAGCTCTAGCCACCAATTTAGTTGAAGACAAGCACTAAACATGTGGGAACCACTTCAAATGGCTACTTTAAGCCAAATGGCTATAAATACCATATTAAACTTCATTTTTGAAGTAAGAGAATACTTTGATTGTTATTTTAATTTCATTGAATAACATTTTTCATTATCTTGTCTAAAGATCAAAACCTAAAATCTTTGAGTGTTGGGTGTGAGCATTAAACACCATAAGAATTTTGAGTGTGAGCTTAGAAACACTTAGGTTGTGAGAGTGAGCATAAAAAACTCTTATAAGGGTTGTCAGAATTGATCTCAAACCATTGAAATAGTTTGGTGTGAGATAGAGCAAACACCAAGTTAGAGTTAAGCTTGTAAAAAACTCAAGACTAGTGGAACCTTAACAAGTTGTTAAGGAAGTGGATATATGATTGAGGTAAATCCAAACCACTATAACTCCTTTTGTTCTTTCTTCTCTACTCTAATCAATCTTCATCTATATATTCTTCATCTCTTACTTTTAAACTTTAAATTTACCATCACTCTTCATATGAACCAATTCACCCCTCCCCCCTCTTGTTTACTAGTTTGGGACAACAATTGGTATCAGAACAAGTAAATTTCTTCAAACTTAATTGTAAAATTTGATAAAAAATTGTAGCCATTCCACCAACAAATAATTTTACATATGGAGATCTCATTCATTCCTTAGACCCTATTTTGATGGAACATATTATTCTTATTGGAAATACAAGATGTTCTTATTCCTAGATAGTGAAGGAATTGAGCTTTGGGATTTTATTGAAAATGAGTGAAAACCTCCTACTTATGATGTAATATCCCAAAGTATACCCTAAAAGTTTTGGAATATTTATTATTGTATTTGGATTAAGTGTATTTGATTTAGTGGGAAGAGAAAAGAGGTAATGAGGAGAGTGTATATGTTGTATATATTGAGATATATACAACATATACAAGTCAAAAGAAGTGAAAAGTCAAAGAAAGAGTTAATTTTTATTAATTAATTATAAGGAGATTAATTAAGTGGGATTTGAGTGAGTGGAAGTGGATGGAGATATTTTGAATATTTTATTGTTTAAATGCTTGGAGGAGAGGGTTTTGAGGAGAGAGTTGTTGAGGGTTGACTTGGTTTTCTTTCTTTCCTTCTTGTTTCTTTCTTCTTCTTCGTGCATCTTCATCTCCTTCTTTTCTTTTCTTTTCTTTTGGCTGGCACTCCATAGCAAGAGAGCAAGAGAGAGATTTGATTTTCCAAACTCAAGATTGAAGGAAGTTTTCAAGTGATCAAGTTGGAAATTTAAGAGTTTCTTCATCTTTGGTAAGTTTTCCACTTGATTCTTTGATTTTCTTTGAGTTTGTGAGTTGAGGTTGTGGTTGATATGTGTTTGTTTGATTGGGGTGTGTTTAAGAGTGTTTGGTTTATTTGAGTTTGATTTTTGGGGTTGGATTGGAAAGAAGGAGTTAGGTTTGGTGTTGGAAGAGTAAGAGTTGTGTTTATGTTATGATTGTGAATTGATGTATGTATTGAGTTGTTTTAGTGTTTTTACAAGTTATATTAGTTTATGGGTGTGTTTAATTAAGTTTGTTTGAAGTGGAAATGGTGGAAGTAAGAGGTTTGTTGGATGTGTTGTTGTTGTTGCCGAAATTTGGATTTTTGGCCTGACACGCCCATGAGCACGACCAGGTCTTTAGGCGTGTCAATGGTTCTATGTTCTTGGATGGGTGACACGAGCATTGACACACCCATATCACTGAGCGTGTCACAGCTTCTGTGTTGTAGTAGTATTGACACGTCCAGTGGCACCCCCATGTCACTGAGCGTGTCATAGCTACTGTGTTGGTGAAGAATTGACACGGCCATGAGCACGCTCGTGTTGTTGGATGTGTCAATGTTTCTGTGAGACAGAATGTATTACACGTTTAGTGACACGCCCGTGGTTCTGAGCGTGTCAAAGCTTTTGTGTTGTGGAGTTAGGGCACGGTCAGGGACACGCCCGTGTTATTGAGCGTGTCATATGTAGAGTTTGCCCTAGTTAGTCCTTAGTCTTATTATCTCATGTGTATCTCTAAGTAAGTGTGTATGATCACCTTTGGTTTAGATTTTGAAGAGAGTTGAGTTGCCATAATCCAAGTGTTGATGGATCCTTGGAAGAGGAGTTTGGTGTGGAGTGAGTTGCTCTTAAGGTAAGTACAAACCCTACATTATTACATACATTTACGTGGCATTGGAACTTAACACATTTGGTTGTAAATGTGTTAAGTAATCTATTACATTGTTGATACATTTGATTAATGCTATGATTTGCATAATGTGGAAGATATGATGATCATTCAAAATGTATGTTCAATGCATTTGGTTATGTATACTTGAATGATGAATTGCTTTAATGTGAATTGAGATATGATGAAATGTGAAGCCATTGTTGTTGGCTATGATAATGCAAATGAAATAATTGGGGCATGATTGCTTATTTGATTATGAGAAATGAATTGAGAAAGAGAATGATAAAGAGATAAATGAAATAATTGTGTGCTTAATATGTTATTCAATTTTCAGAGTTATGGGTTTGGCGGCATGCCTATGAATCGCTGGATAGGTGAAAAGACCGGGTCGTAAGCCGAGTCCAACTGAAAAATGTGAAATATGATGTTTTTGGGGTGAAAAGACTGGGTCGTAATCCTCAAAAACAGTAACAGTCTAGCCGGGTTGAGGACCAAGATACTGGGGCCCTTGGGTCTAGCCGGGTTGAGGTCCAAGAGACTGGGTTTGTTACACTATCCATGGATAGAGATATATATGTATTGCCTATGGGCTTGATGATTGTGATTATGGACCAAAGCAGTAACTCTGAACTTTGAATAACATATTAGAGTCTTTTGGGCCCATGCTTGTCTTTGTTTCAATGTGATTCGTGAATGGTGAAACAATCGAATAAGATAATGAAATGTATTGTTATGAAATATAGCATTTTTGAATATGATCTCTATTGCTTGAATGTATGACATTAACATTGCATTAAAGCATATTGTTATCATGGTTTGTACCACTAAGCCGTTGGCTTAGCGCGATTGTGGTTCATCGCGCAGGTGACAGGGTAGAACCAGAGAGTTCATCTAGACCGAGTCGAGTCTAGACTCTGAAGTGTTGATTATGGGCTTAAAGATCAGAGACGAACTGCCAAACATGTATAAACTTTATGTTTTATAAATATTGATTTTGATGTATTTATATATGTAAATACCGCTACATTTTCCGCTGCTTAATAAATAAATGTTTTAACTATTTTGTTTTATAATACAAATTAAATGTTTTAACTTTCCTATATTGTATAATTTGAAAGATTGGTTTCGTTTAAAATAGACCGTAACATTCCTGTATCCGGTATACGTATATTACAGGTGTGGTGGTACGTAGTGTGCATATATGGGGTATAGGGGTGTTACAATTGTTTTGGTATCAGAGCCTAGGTTTGAGATTCTCAACCTAGGTAAATTGTAAGAAAAAGAACGTTTTGATTTTAAAATATTGCTTTTAAATAACATACATGTTTTGGTATTGGAAGTCTTTGATCTTTGATGAGGTATATTCTGCTGTGTTTGCAGACATAGGTAGTGATGGCGTCTCAGTCACATCAGTCCATAGAAGGTAGTGCTGAAAGTGTAGCTCCTGAAGAGGGTAGAGATGGAGCTAGGGTTGAGAGAGCTAGTGAGGCACCTGTTCCTGTGCCAGAGAGACCAGCTGCTGATGAGGTTCCGCCAGTTTGGCTAAAACATGTGGTAGAATTGTTGAGGCAAGCTCCAGTACAGCCGCCACCGCCACCACAGCCACAAGTACCGGTGAGTCATTATGATAAATTGAGAAAGTATGGGGCTGAGGATTTCTTTGGTACTATAGATCCTGCAGTAGCTGAGCAGTGGTTGGATAGAGTGCAGAGGGTATTTATCCAGTTGCAAGCTACTCCTGAAGAGAAATTTGATTATGCTAGATCCCTTCTGCAGAAAGATGCTTATGATTGGTGGAAGACGGTTCCTCATGCCATGGATGATCCACCTACTTTGTCTTATGGTGATTTTCTGAGGGAGTTTGAGCAGAAATATACTCCGAGGGAGTATAAGGATGTCAAGAAGATGGAATTTCTAAATCTGAGACAAGATAACCGGACTGTGACAGAGTATGACGTAGAGTTCATCCGGTTGAGTCACTATACTAGTGAGATTATTTCTGATGAGATTGACCGGTGTAGGAGATTTGAGGAGGGATTGAGGCCCTCTATTATGTGTATTGTTGCTGGTTCTCGGTACCAAGACTTTTCTCAGTTGGTTGCAGCAGCTAGAAGTGTTGAGAGAGCACAGGGTATTGCAGCAGCTGCTACCGAGGAGGAGACCAGAGTTAGGAGACCCCAGTTTGAGGCAGGGTCTTCATCTATGAAGAGAGGCCAAGGAAGTTTTGTTCCGAGAGTTAGTAGGAGCCAGAGGCAGTCGGGTAGATTAGTTCAGTATCAGAGGCAGATACCGAGACCTGCAGTTTCTGTAGCTAGTGCTCCGACTCTAGTGGTTTAGAGGTCTACTCCACCTATATGTGTTCATTGTGGTAGGATACATGGGGGTGTTTGTTGGAAGATTGGTGGATCAGCTGTGTGTTTCAGATGTGGATCACCTGACCATTTCATTAGAGAATGTTCTGAGATGCAGGAGCATAGGCAGGCAGATTCTGCAGTTTCTCGACCTAGTGTGAGAGGAGGTTGAAGTGGCAGAGGTGTTAGTAGAGGTGGTTGACCCGGGATCAGTCAGAGAGGAGGCTCTACATCTGGAGGCAGTAGGCCAAATGAGGCTGGGTCTTCTCAGAGAGTGTATGTGATGCAGAGGCAACCGGATGCTTCAGCAGTTATTGCGGGTACATTTTCTTTATTTGACATTTCAGTTCTTGCTTTGATTGATCCAGGATCTACTCATTCATACATAAGTGTATCTATCTTGCCTGTGTCTGAATTGCATTCTGAGTCCTTAGGATTTGATGTCTTGGTGACAAATCCTTTAGGACATAGTGTTGTGGTGAGTAAGGTGCATCGTGATAGTTCAGTTGTGGTGCAAGGTGAAGAGTTTTTGGGTGATTTAATTAAAATTCCTTTTAAGGAGTATGATTTGATCTTAGGCATGGATTGGTTGTCTAAGCATGGAGCTATGGTAGACTGTCAAAAGAAGTGTGTTACCCTGAGAACCGGTAATGTTAGAAGTGTGATGGTATTTGGTGAGCAGAGACAACTTGCATCCTTGTTTGTTTGAGCTGTTGCAACTAGGAAGTTGATTAGAAAAGGGTGTGATGCTTATCTTGCTCATGTTGTGGATACCAGAGTAACGGGTTCTCAACTTGATAGTATACCCACAGTTGTGGAATTTCCAGATGTGTTTCCTAAGGAGTTGCCAGGGTTACCCCCTGAGAGAGAGGTTGAGTTTGGTATCGATTTGTTGCCTGGTACCACTCCCATCTCTATTACTCCTTATCGAATGGCACCTGCTGAGTTGAGAGAGTTGAAGGTGCAGTTGCAGGAGTTGTTGGATAAAGGGTTTGTTCTCCCTAGTGTTTCTCCGTGGGGAGCTCCTGTTTTGTTTGTGAAGAAGAAGGATGGTACTTTGAGGTTGTGCATTGATTATAGGCAATTGAACAAAGTGACTATCAAGAATAAGTATCCTTTGCCAAGGATTGATGATCTTTTCGATCAGTTGAAGGGAGCAGCAGTGTTTTCCAAGATTGATTTGAGATTAGGGTACCATCAGTTGAGGGTCAGAGAGGAAGATGTTCTTAAGACAGCTTTTCGCACAAGGTATGGGCTTTATGAGTTCTTAGTGATGCCTTTTGGATTGACGAATGCACCTGCAGCTTTCATGGATTTGATGAATAGGGTGTTTAGACCCTATCTGGATCAGTTTGTGGTGGTCTTCATTGATGATATTCTGGTGTATTCGCGTAATGAAGAAGATCATGACAAACATTTGCGGATTGTATTGCAGACTTTGAGAGAGAAGCAATTGTATGCTAAATTGTCGAAGTGTGAGTTTTGGCTAGATCAAGTGACTTTTCTGGGTCATATAGTTTCAGCAGATGGTATAAAAGTTGATCCAAGTAAAGTTGAGGCTATTTTGAATTGGAGTCCACCGAAGTCTGTGACTGAAGTTAGAAGTTTTCTAGGTTTGGCAGGCTATTATCGACACTTTGTGAAAGGTTTTTCTTTGATAGCTACTCCACTCACCAGATTACTTCGAAAGGGAGTTAGATTTGTGTGGACAGATCAGTGTCAAGCTAGTTTTGAGCAGTTGAAAGAGATGTTGACTCAAGCTCCTGTTCTTACTTTACCTGTGGAAGATAAACCATATGTGATTTACAGTGATGCTTCACATAATGGTTTAGGTTGTTGTGAGCGGGGATTTTCGCCCCCACTCTTGGTGGAATGGGCTTAGCACGATTGTGGTTCATCGCGCAGGTGACAGGGTAGAACCAGAGAGTTCATTCAGACCGAGTCGAGACTAGACTCTGAATTGTTGATTGTGGGCTTAAAGATCAGAGACGAACTGCCAAACATGTATAAACTTTATGTTTTATAAATATTGATTTTGATGTATTTATATATGTAAATACCGTTAGTTTTAACTATTTTGTTTTATAATACAAATTAAATGTTTTAACTTTCCTATATTGTATAATTTGAAAGAATGGTTTGGTTTAAAATAGATCGTAACATTCCTGTATCCGGTATACATATATTACAGGTGTGGTGGTACGTAGTGTGCGTATATGGGGTATAGGGGTGTTACATATGAAGTTGATGGTGTCCAAGTTCCTCATCCTAAATCACAATGGTCAAGTATTAATGTGAGAAATCGGTTTAAGAACAATAGAGCAGCCTCCATCTTGATGAATTCAATATCAATAGAAGAAGGTGAAAGAGTCCAACATCTCAATTTGTGCATATTGTATTTGGAAAACTCTTGAGAACTATCATGAGGGTACTACCCAAGTGAGGCTCACCAAGAAGCAAATGTATGTGCATTAGTATGAGTTATTCAAGATGAAGCCCAACAAAAATGTCACCAACATGACAAACCGCTTGCTTGCTATTGTTAACAAATTAAAGAAGTATGGCAAGATATATGATTAAGATGATGTCAATAGCAAAATCTTGAGAGCACTTAGAGCAAAGAAGAACTTTGAGTCTAAAGCTTTTTCAATTGTAGAAGCTCATGACCTTAGCTCTTTAAGAACCGATGAACTTGTTGAAAAACTACTCACTTTCAAATTGTCCACGGAAAGGGAAGAAGAGCAAGGTGAAAAGGATAAGAGGAAAGCAATAGCTCTCAAAGCCATCAAAGAAGCTGAGAGGTCAAATGATGAAGATAGTGACAATGAAGAAAAATTACCTATGCTATCCAAAAGAATAAGTGATTGGAAGGGAAAGAGAAGATTGAAAACTAACAAAGGTACATTTTCTAAATCCTCATTCAAAGATACATATAAAAAGAATGAAGTGAAATATTATGAATGTGGCAAATCCGATCACATCAAATCGGATTGCTTCAAGTTGAAGAACAAAAAAAAGTGGGACAAAAAAAAAAGAAGTCACTCAAAGCTACATGGGATGATTCTTCCTCAAGTGAAGAAGAAGAAGAAGAGGAGGAAGGAATTACTAATCTATGTCTCATGGCTATTAAGGATGAAAATGACTCCAATGAGGTAGGTACTTAATCCTTAAACTTAATTGCATATGATAATGATGTTGATGATGTTTTAGATGATAATGATTTAATTGAATATATGAACCATGGAGTAGAAAAATATTTTTCTAAGATGAAATTCTATAAGGATAAATGTTCTAAGCTAGAAAAAGATTTTGTGTTCTTAAAAAATTCTACATTAGAATTAAAGACCTCAAATGAACAATTGTTAAAGTTAATTGATGAAATGATTAAAAATTCACATAGCTTAGAAAATGTGATCAAAGAAAATTAGATTTTAAAGGATGAACTAAAAGAGATAAAATAATCAATTTTAAAATTTCATAAGGGAAAATAGGCATTAGATACATTGATAGATAACCAAAGGTCGCCCACTTTGAAACATAGTTTAGCATTCAATCGCTCATCCATCTTTACACCTAATGCACCAATATTTATAAAAGCATCTATAACTCAAACCTCTAGTGTTGAAGTTATAAGGAACAATAATGCACAAACCAAACCTAAAAATCCTAAAAGGATTGCATTGGGTTTACAAGGCTCTAGAACTAAAATTTCAAGAGCAAAACATGCATTCATGTATACAGGTATATACATAAACACAAAAAATGCACAAAAACAATCTCATTCAACACATACTTGCAATTGTATGCATGATTCATTGAATTTCAATAGGAAAATGTATAAGTATAGAACCTTGTATCAATGCACATATTGTATGAAATTTGGACATAAGAGCACATTTTGCTATATTAGGAAGGTTCATCTCAAGTTAGAAGATCCTTCTATTACTAACCCTCAAGGTAGAGAAGATGAACATTATTATCTTATAGGTATGCCTAAAATCCACTATCAGTGAAAATGTTTTACTTGCGGATAGTAGATGCTTAAGGCTTATGATGGGTAATGCAAAGCTTTTTACAACACTTACTTACAAGCATGGAGGTAAAGTTACTTTTGAAAATAATGCTAAAGGTAAAATAATTGAAATTGGTTCCGTTGGAATGCTTGATAAGAATATGATTGAAAATGTATGGCATGTTAATGGATTAAAACATAATTTACTTAGTGTGAGTCAATTGTGTGATAAAGGATATGAAGTAAGTTTTGACTCTAAAGGATGCAAAGTTACCAATTCAAATGGTGGACTTGCATTCAAAGAAGTTAGAATTAGCAATACATATAAAATTGACATACATTCCAATAATGCACTTGAATATTTGATTACCATTAGTAATGATGCTTGGTTGTGGCATAAAAGACTAGGACATGCTAGTATGGATCACTTACAATGCATTAGTAAAGAAGAACTAGTTGATGATCTCCCTAAAGTAAAATTTGATAAAGATAGGAATTGTGAACTTTGTCAATTTGGTAAGCAACACAAAAGTTCATTCAAATCTAAAAATATTATAAGCACCTCTAGACCCTTAGAACTCATTCACTTGGATTTGTTTGGATGAAATAAAGTTGCTAGCTTAGGTGGCAAGTTATATGCATTTGTACTTATTGATGATTACTCAAGGTTTACATAGGTTAATTTCTTAACTCAAAAGAATGCAGTTTTCAATCATTTTAAAATATTTACAAAAAGAGTTCAAAATGAAAAAGGCTACGTAATTACATCTATTATAAGTGATCATGGTAAAGAATTTGAAAATGAAAACTATAAAAAATTTTGCAATGAGTTTGGTATTTCACACAACTTTTCGGCTCCTAGAACACCATAACAAAATGGTGTAGTTGAAAGAAAAAATAAAACGTTGATTGAAATGGCTAGGACAATGCTCAATGAGTTTGATTTACCATCTTACTTTTAGATGAAAGCCATTAATACTACATGTTATATTTCAAATCGTGTTTATAAAAGGCCTTTGATAAATAAATTTTCTTATGAGCTATGGAATGGAAGAATACTCAAAATTTCATACCTTAGAGTGTTTGGATGCAAATGCTTTATATTGAATACTAAAGACAATCTTGAAAAATTCTTATCCAAATCGAATGAAGGCATATTTTTAGGATATTCATCATCTAGCAAAATATAAAGAGCATTTAATAAGAGAAAACTAATAGTTGAAGAATCACTGCATGTTGCTTTTTGATGAATCCTCTAAACACGATCAAAGAAAATGTAGTGTTCTTGATGATCTTGTAGGTACATTTGAATAACAAGAAATAATCAATGTTCTAAAAAATAATCATGATAAATAAGAAGAAGAGTCTCAAGAGCTACCCAAAGATTGGCATTACAAGAAGGATCATCCAAAAGAACTAATCATTGGTGACACCTCAAAGGGAGTAACCACTAGATCTCTATTTAAATACTTAGATTCTAATATTACTTTTGTTTTCCAAATTGAGCCAATGACCATTGAGAAGGCTCTCAGTGATGAGTAATGGGTGATCGCTATTCATGATGAACTCAACTAATTTGAGAAAATCAAAGTTTGAGAACTTGTTCCTAAACCTAAAGATCAACCAATTATAGGATGTAAATGGGTATATGGGAATAAGCTTGATAAAAATAGTCTTATTATTAGAAACAAAGCTAGATTGGTAGCCAAAAGCTATAACTAAGAGGAATGCATTGACTATGATGAGATATTTGCTCCCATAGCTAGATTAGAAGCTATTAGAATATTGCATGTCATGTGAATTTTAAACTTTTCCAAATGGATGTTAAAAGTGCATTTCTAAATGGATTTATAAATGAGAAAGTTTATGTTAAACAACCGCTCGATTTTGAAGATTATGAATTTTCAAATTATGTTTTTAAACTTACCAAAGCACTATATGGATTGAAACAAGCTCCAAAAGTTTAGTATGATAGACTTAGTGCATATTTGCTTGAAAATAATTTTTCAAAAGGCAAGGTTGACATAACTCTTTTTTGTTAAAAAGAAAATGCATAACATTTTAATTGTACAAATTTATATTGATGACATTATATTTGGTACTACTAATGAATCCTTATGCAAAGAATTTGCTTCATGTATGACTAGAGAATTTGAAATGAGCATGATGGGTGAACTCAAATTCTTTCTTGGACTACAAATCAAGCAATGCAAGGATGAGATCTTCATCAACCAATCCAAGTACATAATGGAACTCCTCAAGAAGTTTGAAATGGATGATTGTAAGATTAGCAAGACTCTGATGAGCACACCCTTGAGACTTGACAAAGATGAAAGTGGTATGACAGTAGATGAAAAGATATATCGAGATATTATCTGATCACTACTTTACTTAACCGCCTCTAGACCCGATATAATGTATAGTGTATGTTTGTATGTTAGATTTCAATCTTGTCTTAGGGAATCACATTTTAATGAACTAAAAGAATTTTAAAATACTTGTGTTGCAAATTGCATTTAGGCTTATGGTATCCTAAAAACACATCTTTTGACATATTAGGCTTTTCCAATGTGGACTTTGCCAGTAGCCTACTAGATAGGAAAAGTAGCACCGAAGCATGTCATTTTCTTAGTGAATGCTTAGTTTTTTGGTTTAGCAAGAAATAAGTGTCAGTTTCTTTATCTACCGTGAAAGCTAAATATGTTGCTGCATGTTTTTATTGTACATAAGTTTTTTGGATGAAACAATAATTGCTTGATTATAGAGAAACATTTGTTCACATTCCTATTACATGTGATAATACTAGTGTAATTAATTTGTCCAAGAACCTCATTCAATATTCAAGGTCTAAGCATATTGACATCAAACATCATTTCTTAAGGGATAATGTTCAAAATCACAATATAGTTATAGAATTTGTTGAAACTCAAAATTAACTTGCTGATATTTTTAGAAAACCCTTAAATGAGGAAAGATTGAATTTTATAAAACAAAATTTTGGCATGATTGATGAAAAATCTCTTATATAATCATACTTTATTTCCCTCAAAAACTATTTTGATCATATGCACTTAAAAATTTTTCAAAACCTAAAACGGCTCATTTGGGGTTAGCGCTCCAACATGCCGAGCGGTCGCACATCACATGCTCTTTCCTAAGCCCAACCCTTAAATGTAATCTTCTGAGCTTCAACATGTCACTATACCGAGCTCGAGCTTCAAAGCGTTTCTCTTTAGTGAGCACACAACAGCTCATACGGCCAGTTAAATTCAAAATTTTCTTATCTGTTACACTCTTCTCAAGAATGTGCAAGGATGCACAGCCACGAGAGCTCACCAGACCGAGCTGGTGGTCTCACGGTAGTTTGGGCGACCGCATGTAACTGGTTTTTTTTAAAACGTTGGAACTTTCAAAAATTCAAAATTTTCTACCCCAAATAGTAAAAAATGGCTAGTTTTCTCAATTTTGTCTATAAAAACCTCTATTTTGCATGAAAATACATCTTTACAAACTCAAAAATGCATATTCAAATAATTTTCAAAATTTGATCATCAAGAAGAAGACTTTGAAGGTTTTTCATCAATTTGAAGTAGTTTGTTCAAAGCATCTTTAACAATCTATTTCTTTCTACATTTCTTTCGATCTTCTACATTTCTATTCTATTTTACTTTTTTTTATTAAGGATATGGCACCCAAAACCAAAATCACCAAGAAGAAAGTCACAACCAAAGGCAAAGCAATTGTGATTAGTGAAACATAACCTCAACCTTAACTTAAACTCAAACACTTCACTAGAAAAATGTGTCTAACCATACAAAATGTAACATCCCCTGACAATTCTCATTAGAGCTATCAGACAATGTTACTCGATATACTGTCAGTACTCAAATCAATTCATTTACAAAGATCTCTTCCAACTAACAAAAATTTTAAAATATTAATACAATCCGTATAATTCAACACTTATAAATCTAACATTTAAACCAATCTTCAATATCTCTAATAATCCAATTACTAATTATAAATTAGATAACCATCATAGGTTTGTCAAATCAAATAAATATATATACTACATTGCTTTATTTGATAATCATTCACTAGAATTCTCAAAACTTCATCCTTTAAATAAATATATTCCTTTCATGTTTCTAAATTTGTACAATCTGTCAAATAGCCAAACTAAATTGTATATATACATTTCATAACTTATGAGTATAGTATACAAAATATTTCTATATGCACTATAGATAATTTTCTGAGATCCTTAATTTCACTTCTTAACTTGCTTCGATGACCTGATACCTGCATGTCAGAAAATAATTCTAACACGCTAAGCAAAGCTTAATGGTGCTTGTATAAACATATTTTGTCACTTAATATTAAAGAAAAAACTTATGTTAATATAGTCATAACACTTAGTTTTAAGAAATATTTCAATATATTAACTATTTCAATAACAAACCAGCATAATATTTTGATTACACAAAATAATAACTTTTACTCTATAAAAGTCATCATGTTATACTATACTTTGGGTATTGCAAATTTTTTCTTTATGAATCATTTTATTTAAGACTTGCT
Organism: Garcia nutans; assembly: GCA_947685225.1. Taxonomy (NCBI): domain Eukaryota; kingdom Viridiplantae; phylum Streptophyta; class Magnoliopsida; order Malpighiales; family Euphorbiaceae; genus Garcia; species Garcia nutans. Next base: position 17,538,554 of record CANTUV010000032.1, read on the forward strand.
TTCTCATTTGATAACCTTGCTCACAATATGCTTATTTTGTTTTTCAATAAGTCTTACTTTTTAATTTCACATATAGGATAATTTCATTCAAACTATAATTTTCAGCACTTAAATTTAATACTATACTTTGAGGCACTTTGTATCTTATACCATTATATACACTTTCAATCATTACCACACTTATAAAGTTATTGATTAATTCAATAACTTGAGCATAACATTTCTATTTCATGTATTAGAACTTTCACCTGTAAATATTGATATATATATTACCATTCACTTTCATATTGTAACACAGTAAGTCAATTTTAGGTAATTGACTTATATTATTATTTGTATTTCTTCCATTATTCACAACTATCATATTCACATATATTTTCAATTTAGATATCTTCATGAAATATGCCCATATATACTGAACTCAGATCATAGGTTTGGATAACAAGTTAGTGTAGTAATTTTAATGCCAAGTCTCAAGATTATATATAATGGCAATTATGCCCATTGTCACTGATGTCACAATGTGTCCATTAATGGCACCAGATGCCCACTATCACTATGGCTATTCTTCCTCTAGTTAGCCATTTAATCCAAAGCTAGATCTAAAATAAATATGATTTGGGAATTTCATTAGTTTTGATTGACACTGAATTGTGTATATCATTTCAATGGTACAATACTTTTGTCAACATTTAGTATTATATATATTTGTCTCATATCCAAAGTTTATCACTCTTTTCCATACTTTTAACACATACACATGAATTCTCAACACAAAAGTAGAAACATAAACATATTCGCCTCATACTAGGCCCGTATATTATAAAATACAAGCCAAAAACATCATACAGGTACCCCACGGTCGCGGCATCTCAACCCCTTGCCCATGGGATGCAAAATGAAGCTTTAATTCACTTTTTGAAGCCAATTTGGGCAAAAGGTGTTGAACAAGGCCAAGTTATGTTCAATGACTTGGCCATGTCTCTCATCAATAAAAAATGAAAAATTTTGACAACATGTGACACATCCACTGACTTGGCAGTGTCACTGCTCATGTCACTAGACACACCCACTAACTTGGTTGTGTCACTGCCCATGCCACTAGACACACACACTGACTTGGCCATGTCACTGGCCGTGTCTCTCATAAAAGAAAATCAAAATTTTTAACATGTGACATACCCATTGTCTTGGTCGTGTCAATAGACACACCCACTGACTTGGCCATATCACTGGCCATGTCTCTCATCAAAGAAAATAGAAATTTTGATAGCATGTGATACACACACTGTCTTGGCTGTGTCACTGCCCTTGTCACTAGACACACCCACTGACTTGGCCATGTCACTAGCCATGTCTCTAATCAAAGAAAATAAAAATTTTCGACAGCATGTGACACACCCACTGTCTTAGCGTGTCACTTCCCGTGTCACTAAACACACCCACTGACTTGGCCATGTCACTAGCCATGTCTCTCATCAATGAAAATAGAAATTTTTTACAGCATGTGATACACTCACTGTCTTGGCCGTGTCACTGACCGTGTCACTAGACACACCTACTAACTTGGCCATGTCATTGGCCGTGTCACTAGACACACCCACTGACTTGGCCATGTCACTGGCAAAAATTATATATTTTTACACACTCAACCATATAAACATAAACATATTCAAGATCTATGATAAAATGAATCAAAAACTAATTTTTTAACATAAAAAGAGTCTATATCAAATTCTCTACTCAAACATCAATTAATCAATCTTTAACCATCACTTATAGCTAAAAACAACATCAAACCACTCATTTCTTATAAAGATTGAATTAAAAATCATACTCATCACTTATAAGTTCCTTTAAATTCATTTTTCATTTATCAATCCATTTAACCAATACTTTTAAGTAACAATTCATTGTAGATGACTCAATCAACCAATTCAAACATTAAATTAATAGAAATTCAAATATTTGCAAATTAAAAATACATAAGCACATACCTCCTTCAGAATCCCTCTTCTTCTCCCTTTTTCTTCTTTTTCTTTGATCACTTGTTGATAATCTCACCTACTTTAACTAATTCTCTTAAAAAGATTATTGGAAATGATATATTTTTCCTTGATTCTTTAATGAAAGGAAGAAGAAAATAGAGAAGATGGTGATGGTGGAGGAAAATGGCGTGGGAGATGGAAGAAGAAATGAGAAATTTTCACACACACACACATGTACATATATATATAGTTTAATCAAGTGAGGGAATGCTCATAATAACTATGGTGAACTCTCATTCTTAACTGTTGATTCTAAATCGAGTTTTAGTCCTGTAAAATCGTAAAAATAATTTCTTTAGTAAATTTTGAGATATGCTATTTACTATTCTCTGCTTATAGTATTTATCCACATTACTTTTATCACTATACATTATCAATTATCAATATTAGTTAAAAAGTTCCATGTTTAAAATCTTAACCATTACAATTCTCCTCTACTAAAGAAATTTTGTCCTCAAAATTTACATGCCATGGCAATAAACCATTTAATTTATAACTAATCTCAAATCTCACATAAAATCAATTATTTTATTAATTTACATAACTTTTATTTATGTCTGATATCAATCAATGTAACATTTTCAGAATAATCTTATTATAGAACTGCAGAAAATTCAGCTCTACACTATATTCCACTGTTATAGATATATATATATTTCTTTCTTTCTCTCATATACTGAATTTTAAATCCTAGTTTCGGATAGCGGGTCACTGATGGCAAGTAAATACCCACTATATAAATATGGCCAAAGGCCCACTATGGCATGAAGGCCCACTGTATATGATGACACAGAGTGTTCACTGAGAGAAAGGGACCAAAGGTCCTCTATGACGCAAAGTATCCACTAATGACATAGATGTCAATATCACTGAGACATATATATAAAAAAATATCCTCTATGGCACAGAGTGCCCACTTTCAATATGGGATATAAGTGTCCTATATGGCATAGAGTGCCCACTTTCAATATGGCATAAAATGCCCACTATCACTTTGAACATTTACCCTTTAGCTAATCGGAAAACTAGATTTAATATCAGTATAATCGATTAATACATTTATTTCATTATTGCAAATTATTGTCAATTATAATATCTTTTGGAATATAACATTTTCTCTTTGAAGTGTTTGTTTATTACCGTAAATTTATAAGATACGAGTAATTATTTCAAACACATTTATTATATGAATATATATACACATTATATTTATTTTTTATTAGTTTGACTAATTTTATTTACTCATTAATCTTTATCTTTTCAAATCATTTCCATGTTTCCACTGTAATAATAAAATCTAAATAGATTTCCACTCTTAATTGTTTAATTCTTTTCTTAACATATTAAGAATTTATAACTATTCTTTCACTTTAAGAGTATATGTACATATATAATGTATTCACTATGTTTAATACACACACTCACACACATATATATATTTCTAACTTGATCCACAATACATCATTTCACTAGAAGGGTTAAACTACCTTAAAATTTCACTACATTCTTTTCTTTTTACATTATAAATTTCTTTCTTTCTATTGTAATCAATTAGTATCAGTTAACTCTTTAACACTTCTATATATAATCTATAACTTATCTTTAATCACCAAATAATATTACTATCATGTATTCCATAAGTACACAATATGTAAATCTCACATTCTTACTTTCATTACTCAGTCAATTCATATATACACTTCTTTGTTTTCTTTACTTTCTCTTAAAAAATACTCTTCCATCACTTTTCTCTCATTATTTTATTTTGATGATGTTTTAGAAGACAATAAAAGACACTAGAATTTTTTTTAAATAGGTTTTTAGGACTTTTATCCAATATACTCACTTATACAATACTTTCGATGCATTTACTTTCTTTAATTAACTATCACTTCATTTTTTAACGTCAAAACACTATAAAAACAATTACTTTAGACACTTTAAAACCCCATTATCCATATTTCACATCTAAATTACAGGTCAAATTCATTTCGAGCTATAAGGATATTTTCATAATTTCTTACCTCTTCGAAATCTTTTAGAAACATACAGATATTATACATACTCGGATTTAATGTTACTCTTATTAAGGCTTATTTAACCTTATCACTATTAGTTCCAAATACTCAAGCTACAAATAATATCATAATCAATCCAATTTACACTCATATATTCACTTAATGTAGAAAATCAATACTTAAAATTTAAAGTATGACAATTCTCATTCTCGTAAGAAATTTCATTCTTGAAATTTATCTATTTGTCATAATTCATTCCTTATATTCCAATAAATTATCACACTTCCACTGTATTACTTTGATATATCTTTTTAACTACTCATATCTTGTTTTCTTTTCACATCCTTCTTTTTCACAAATAGGTCTACTAGACTTCAAACAATACACTATGAATTCTCAATTAATTCTTAGAAAACATTCTACTACCATAAACATATGAAATATCAATTGTATCAAAACACATATTCCCTTATTTGATTCACATAACTTAGACAATTGTATTTTAGTTCTCCCAGAATTCCACATGCTAGAAATGCCTAAACCAAGGTCTGATACCACTAAATGTAACATCCTCAGACAATTCTCATTAGAACTATCAGAGAATGTTATTCAATATATTGTCAGTGCTCCAATCAATTTATTTACAAAGTTCTCTTCCAACTAACAAAAATTTTCAAATATTAATATAATCTGTATAATTCAACACTTATAAATCAAATATTTAAACCAATCTTCAATATCTCTAATAATCCAAATACTAATTATAAATCAGATAACCATCATAGGTTTGTCAAATCAAATAAATATTTATACTACATTACTTTATTTGATAATCATTCACTAGAATTCTTAAAACTTCATCCTTTAAATACATATATTCCTTTCAAGTATATAAATTTGTACAATCTGTCAAATAGTCAAACTAAATTGTATATATACATTTCATAACTTATGAGTACGGTATACAAAATATCTTTATATGTACTATAGATAATTTTCTGAGATCCTTAATTTCACTTTTTAACTTGCTTCGATAACCCGATACCTGCGTGTCAGAAAATAATTCTAACACGCTAAGCAAAGCTTAGTGGTGCTTGTATAAACATATTTTGTCACTTAATATTAAAGAAAAATACTTATGGTAATATAGTAATAACACTTAGTTTTAAGAAATATTTCAATATATTAACTATTTTCAATAACAAACCAACATAATATTTTAATTACAAAAAATAATAGCTTTTACTCTATAAAAGTCATCATGCTATACTATACTTTCGGTATTGCAACTTTTCTCTTTATGAATCATTTTATTTAAGACTTGCTTTCTCATTTGATAACCTTGCTCATAATACGCTTATTTTATTTTTCAATAAGTCTTACTTTTCAATTTCACATATAGGATAATTTCATTCAAACTATAATTTTCAGCACTTAAATTTAATAGTATACTTTGGGGCACTTTGTATCTTATACCATTATATACACTTTCAATTATTACCATACTTATAAAGTTATTGATTAATTCAATAACTTGAGCATAACATTTCTATTCCGTGTATTAGAACTTTCACTTGTAAATATTGATATATATATTACCATTCACTTTCACATTGTAACACAGTAAGTCAATTTCAAGTAATTGACTTATATTATTATTTGCAATTCTTCCATTATTCACAACTATTATATTTACATATATTTTCAATTTAGATATCTTCATTAAATATGCCCATACATACTGAACTCAGATCATAGGTTTGGATAACAGGTTAGTGTAGCAATTTTAATGCCAAGTCTCAAGATTATATATAATGGCAATTATGCCCACTGTCATTGATGGCACAATGTGTCCATTAATGGCATGAGATGCCCACTATCACTATAGCTATTCTTCCTTTATTTAGCCATTTAATCTAAAGCTAGATCTAAAATCAGTATGATTTGGGCATTTCATTAGTTTTGATTGACACTGAATTGTGTATACCATTTTAATGGTACAATACTTTTGTCAACATTTAGTAATATATATATTTGTCGCATATCCAAAGTTTATCACTCTTTTCCATACTTTTAACACTTACATATGAATTCTCAACACAAAAGTAAGAAACATAAACATATTAGTCTCATACTAGGCCCGTATATTATAAAATACAAGCCAAAAACATCATACAGATACCCCACGCCCGTGGGATGCAAAATGAAGCTTTAATTCATTTGTTGAAGCCAATTTGGGGAAAAAGGTATTGAACACTGCCAAGTTATGTTCAATGACTTGGCCATGTCTCTCATCAATGAAAAATGAAAAATTTTGACAGCATGTGACACATCCACTGACTTGGCCGTGTCACTAGACACACCCACTGACTTGGTCGTGTCACTGGCCGTGTCACTCATCAAAGAAAATAGAAATTTTTAATAGCACGTGATACACCCACTGTCTTGGCCGTGTCACTAGACATACCCACTGACTTGGCCATGTCTCTCATCAAAGAAAATAAAATTTTTGACAGCATGTGGCACACCCTTTGTCTTGGCTGTGTTACTGCCGGTGTCACTAGACACACCCACTGACTTGGCCATATCACTGGCCATGTCTCTCATCAAAGAAAATAGAAATTTTTGACAGCATGTGGCCGTGTCACTGCCCGTGTCACTAGATACACCCACTGACTTGGCCATGTCACTTGTCATGTCTTTTATCAAAGAAAATAGAAATTTTTTATTGCATGTGACACACCCACTGTCTTGTTCGTGTCACTGCCCGTGTCACTAGACACACCTACTGACTTGGTCATATCATTGATCGTGTCACTGGGCACACCCACTGACTTGGCCATGTCACTGGCAAAAATTACATATTTTTACACACTCAACCTTATAAACATAAACATATTAAAGATCTATAATAAAAATAAATCAAAAACTAATTTTTTAACATAAAATAGTCTATATCAAATACTCTACTCAAACATCAATTAATCAATCTTTAACCATCACTTATAGCTAAAAACAATATCAAACCACTCATTTCTTATAAAGATTGAATTAAAAATCATACTCATCACTTATAAGTTCCTTTAAATTCATTTTTCACTTATCAATCCATTTAACCAATACTTTTAAGTAACAATTCATTGTAGATGACTCAATCAACCAATTCAAACATTAAATTCATAGAAATTCAAATATTTGCAAATTAAAAATACATAAGCATATACCTCCTTCACAATCCCTCTTCTTCTCCCTTTTTCTTCTTTTTCTTTGATCACTTGTTGATAATCTCACCTACTCTAACTAATTCTCTTAAAAAGATTATTGGAAAAGATATATTTTCCCTTGATTCTTTAATGAAAGGAAGAAGAAAATAGAGAAGAAGGTGATGGTGGAGGAAAATGGCGTGGGAGATGGAAGAAGAAATGAGAAGTTTCCACACACACACACATGTACATATATATATATATATAGTTTAATCAAGTGAGGGAATGCTCATAATAACTATGGTGCACCCTCATTCTTAACCATTGATTCTAAATTGAGTTTTAGTCCTGTAAAACCATAAAAATAATTTCTTCTGTAAATTTGAGATATACTATTCACTACTCTCTGCTTATAGTATTTATCCACATTACTTTTATCACTATACATTATCAATTATTAATATTAGTTAAAAAGTTCCATATTTAAAATCTTAACCATTACACAATCCCAGTACAAAAATGAGGATGAGAAAATCAAGTACTATATGCTCAAGAAAAAGACCCTTGAACCAACCAAAATGCTTACGGAAGGGATGCTTCTAACGTTAAACATCCAAGGTGAAATCTATAGCTACCTTGATAGAATTGGGTGGAGACAATTTGCATTTTCTAATTAGCTAGGTTACTCTAGCCTCTCAAAGAAATTCTTAATGTCTCTAAGGGTAGAGAAAAATCACGATGCACTTATAGGATTCTATGGAGTTTATTTGAGGCTTTTTGACCAAGATTTTGCTCTCTCTTTAGAAGAATTTAGTGAAGTTTGAGGATTCCAAACTCATGGAGCTTTCACCTACAATGATGTGAATTTTTCTTTAAAAAATTATTCATCATTTTAGAATGAACTATCTATTGAAACCCAGTAGAACAATAGGTCATCCAAAGCTATCTATTTTAGGACCCATCTCTTTTGGCTCTTGCATAGGATCATCACATACACCATTCACTAAAGAAGTGATGAAATGAAAAGGTTACTCAATGAGACTTTTTTTTGCATGCTATTATGCATAATGAGCCAATCCAAAGTACTAGGTTTCTCATTGACATCTTTATACATCATGGGAAGTTTAATGCAGGAACTTTCTTTCTATCCTCCCAAATTACTCAAATTGCTAGATACTTAGGACTCCTTACCCTGAAAATCTTGCAACCCTTAGTGATCTCCTTGATCCAGCTATAAACCCCATCAACCTAGACTACCTTGAACATGCTAGATGCATCCAAAAGGTTGATAATTACTATGAGTATAGTTTTGGTAGTAAGGGAGTTATCTAAAGGGAAGGGAAGAGACTTAGGCACTATATTATGGAAGAGGAAGATGAACCTATCCATGTGAAGTTGAGCAACCCCCAACCCCCCCCCCCCCCCCCCCCCCCCCTCCCTCAGACCTTCCAAATCCACTAAAGAAAAACTTGAATCATCCAAACTATCTTCTCTCCAAAAATAATTTAATCATTTTAAGAAGGATGTTACAAAGAGAATCACAAAACTCAACAAAAAGATTGATCTCATTTCCCACATTTATTATGATATATATGACTTACAAGGAAAATTTAATCTTCCTCAATGTGAGTTATAAGTGAATGGGATGTAAGTGAGCATATTGAAAGCCCTTATGAAGGATCCTTATCATCCTCACATGACTTGCAATACCCTTATACCCTATATATGTATAATACATATACTCAGTATATTAAAATATGCATACGCGGTATAAAAATATAATAACCCGGTTTAATAAAAAAATTTCACTTTTCTAATTTATAATCTTAAATACTTTAAAACGTATATTTAAATAACAAATATAATATTATTATAAATCATAGGTTCTAAAATAAGTATTTTTCATAAAAATCTCTGAAAAAATTTGTCAGAGTTTTTTCTGTAATTTAACCATTTCCAAATTTAACAAAGCCACAACCTGCACACAAAAGCACTCCTAATAATCAATTCATACATTTCTCCGATACTCCTCAATTTTTTCAAATTTCACAACACATTTATACTTATAAATATATATATATATATTTCAAAACACATATTAACCCATACTATAAAGTTTTTCAACACATTCTTTATATTTTACAATATATATACATCAAAAACATAATATAATATATGAAATATCAAAATATAATAAAAACATATACATGCTGGCAGTGTTTCTGATCTCGACGCTCAAAAATTAACTCTACACTGAAAATCTCAAATCTAGACCCAACCCGATCTAAACGGACTCTTCGACTTTATCGGATCTCCCCTGTCACCTGTGCGATGAATTACAATCGCACTAAGCCAAAAGCCTAGTGGTACAAACTTTGATAGAAATAAAATTGAAACATAATACCAATGTACAATGCTTATATATATCATGACACCATATGTCATATCATTTCATTTCAAACATCTTTTTCAATCATTTTAAATTTCACATAAAAAAAACACAAACATGGGCCCAAATAATCTAATATATTATTCAAATCCCAGAGTTACTGTTTTGGTCCATATTGACACCCAGTGTCTAGCCTAAAGGTAAGTTACGTCTAGCGTCTAGCCCGAAAGCAATTCATAGTGATGCCCATCATCTAGCCCAAAGGCAAGTGACGTCCAACGTCAAGCCCGAAGGCAAATCAAATAATTGCTCAAAAGCTAGCCCCAAAGGCAAATAATAAGGATAATCTCATAGGCATGCGGCCAAACACAGAACTCTGAAAATTAAATAACATACTAGGCACGCAATTATTTCATATTTCTCATTATCAATCTCTTTCTCATTTTCTCATAATTCATTAGGCACTTTGCCTCTTTTCTTATTATCAATTAGGCACATTGCCTTATTTTCTCATTTATTTCAATGTCATCTAACTTCATATCATCATATATCAACATATAAAAAATAATGTACCACATTTTACATTTACAACATATTACCCAATTATTTTAGGTATTTTCACATAATTCATATATGAATCACATTTTATGCACTTTAGCCATTAAAAATGGATTCTTAACAATGCCCTTAATGCATGCACAACAAATGGCATTACCTAAATATGTTGGGTCATTTTCACATAATACACATATTTCACATTTTACACAATTTAACCATTAATAATGGCTTTTCACAATGCATTTTATGCATATATGACATTACACATTTCATAGCACATGATTCATAAATAATCAAAATATCAAGTAGCTTTAACACATTTTTTATTTCAAAATGTGTTTAGCCCAATGTAATGCAAACATTTCCAATTCATCCAAAGTTTGTACTTATCTCTAAAAGCAACTAAAAATATGCTCAAACACCACCTTCAACCTTCTCTTCCAACTTGCCATTCAACACTTGGATTGAAAAAATTAATTCTCTTCAATGCCTAAACCAAATGTGATCATAAATAATCATTTAGTATCATATTCTAAGACATTTTCAATCTTAAACCATAATCAAACATCATTCAAACAAAAATTCCAAAGTTAAGGCTAACCTCACTTTAACTTTGGAATGCCATACTAGGCCATTCAATTTGATATTTTAAGTTTATTTATATTATTAAAAATATATTTTAACATGCATAAAATAATTACATTACAAAAATACACACTTATGACCAAAATCCTAAAATGGCGTAACCTTCCCTCATTAAAGGTTTTTCATTCCAACTCAATCCATTTATCATTTCAAGCTTATATTCATCACTTTTATTACTAAACAACATGCTTTAATCAATAAAATCAAATAATTCAACAACTTTGAAAAATCATTTTTCCAAAACCCTAAACCGCCACTTCTATTCTCAAACTCCATCCAAACATAACCAAATCAAATATTTGACTTTAAAATTCTTGTTTATGCATCAAAAAAACTCATTTAGAATCAATTTTCATAATTAAATCACATTCTTTCACAAATCCTAACATTCAATAACCCTAAATTCTCTCTCTTCACCAATCCTTACCCAAACTCAACCATTTCTTTAACCCAACCTTAAAATCATTGTTAATCACTTAAGATAACTTCATCCATACCCAAATAGACAATTAAATCTTAGAACTTCAAAAACTCAAAACACACATAATCACAATTTCTATGAAATACAAAGAAAGAAGTTGAAAACTTACTAATTTTGGTAGAAATCACAAATAATCCACTTTGAACACTTGAAATCCTTCAATTAATGGAGTATGGAAAAAGAAAATCTTCCCTCTTGAATGGCCATGGAGTTCGGCCTAGTGAATAAGAAGAAGAAGGTGAAGAACAAATAAATTTTCACTTTCTTTCCACTTTCAATTTAAACCATATAAATATTATTTAATTAATTAATAATTAATAATTTAATTAATTAAAAAATCCAAAAATACATCTTCCATTCAAAAATAAATTATTTTTGAATAATTTTAATCATTTTAAAATTTTTAAAGTTTATTTATAAAAATATCATTGGACTTTGACTTTGACTTTTAAAAAATTTGACTTTTATTGACTTTGTATATGTTATGTATATTTTTTGAATATATATCATATATATATTCCACTTTTCATTTAAAATTTCTTCATTTTTTATTTAAAAGCATTTATTTAATTTATCCCATTAAATTTTAAAATATTTTATTTAATTTTCAAAATTTAAAATTTTTCAAAAATTTGGGATATTACATGACTCCTCTCCAACTCCTTCTTTTAGTGATGATGATGAAAAAAATCCAACTCCACCCCCACCATTAAGAAAAGGAAAAGAAAAAAATTAGATTAATCATTTTCTTGTATTTTCTTTCAATTGGTATCAAATTTATTTTTCTCTTGTATTCACATTTATTGGTATCAATGGACTTCACCTTTCTTTTAACCTTAATTGTCATTTTGCCTTTATCAAAGGGGGAGAAACATGGCTTGAATTTAAATGATATGATTTAATTTAATCCTCGAAGGGGAGATAAATCTAATTATCTAAGAAAGAAAAGATAACAAAATTGGTTTCAAGAAAAGCATGCATCAAATGTGAAATATAGGGGGAGAAAATTTATTATTATTGCATCAATTGTCATGCAGTTGATTATGTTGAAATTCAATTTGATTGCTAAAATAAAAAAGGGGGAGATTATTGATTGAGGGACAAGCAAACTCTATTTTGATCATTGATAATCAAATTGATAAAGAACTAATGATTTAAAAGAAGTTTGTCAAGTTTGTTTTGCAGAAACCGAGCGCCTTTGTGCAACCACCAGAAGAGCCACCGCACAAATATAGCATAATTGAACAGGCATATGATATACAAACTTACCGAGCAGAAAGCATAGAACCAAACGGACATATAATATGCCGAGCCAAATATAGAACTGCCAAGCTAAGAAGTACCGAACTATCAATCCAAAAGTAGCCTGATGGGACAACCGACCTAAGCAAGAAGTGCAGCTCCATAGAAGAGTTCGTGTTGTCCATGAGCTGTGATGTAAGGATGCCCGGTAGGCGTACGACTATACGCAAGCACCGAGCAACCATACCAAATCAAGGTAAGAATTCATAAACTCACAGAAAGGATAGCGATCTCAGTGAGTGGTGATGTAACACCCTTATATCCTATATACATATAACATATACACCCAGTATATGTAAAATACGCATATACGATATAAAAATGTTACAACCTAATTTAATAAATATTTTCACACTTCTAATTTAAAATCTTAAATACTATAAAATATATAGTTAAGTCATAAATAAAATATTTATTATTAATTAAAGGTTCCAAAATAGTATTTTATATGAAAATCTCTGAAAAAAATTCATCAAAATTTTATCTGTAATTTGGATATTCTAAATTTTTAACAAAACACAACATGCACAAAATAGACTCCCAATAAAACAATAAAACCACATTTCATCCCAACTTCACAAATCTTCTATATTTTCTCAAAACATTTATACATATACATATATATTTATCAAAAATACATATAAAACCCACATTATACATTTTATCCAAAATATTCTTTATAATTTACAATATATACTCCAAAAAAAACATAACATAATATACATAATATCAAAATGTACTATAATATAAAATATATATATATGCTGAAAAATGTCTCTAATCTTAATGTACCCAAAAAAAACTTCAAGCTCAATAAACACAAGCCTAAACCCGACTAGGTCTAGTAGAACTCTCCGGCTCTACTGGATCACTCCTGCCACCTGTGCGATGAATTACAATCACGCTAAGCTAAAAGCCTAGCAGTACAAACTTTGATAATAACAACATTTTAATACAGTGCCAATGCATAATGCATTTGTCTGCTATGTCACAATGTAGCATACAAGTTTACTTTTAAAGCATAATCTTTCATTTTTTATAATTTACATAAAGAAAACTACAAGCATAGGCCCAGAAAAACTAATACATTATTCAAATCTCAGAGTTACTGTTTTAGTCTATGTTGACACCAAGTGTTTAGCCCCGAAGGCAAATCATATATCAGTGACGCCAAGCGTCTAGCCCGAAGGCAAAATCAAGTATTAGTGACGCCAAGCGTCTAGAAGGCAAAATCAAGTATCAGTAATGCATAACGTCTAGCCCCAAAGACAAATAATGAGGATAACCTCATAGGCATGTCGCCAAACACATAACTCTGAAAATTAAATAACATACTAGACACACAAATATTACATGCTAACCATCTTCAACTTTTTCTCATTTTCTCATATTCAACTAGGCAAATTGCCTCATTTTCACATTTTTCTTACATTTCTTCATTTTCACTTCTTCTTTTTTTTCACTTATATCAATGTCAATTCATCATATCTCATCATGTTTCATCAATTCATCACAATGCATCACATTTCACATTAAAAACACATTATCTAAATATTTTGGGTTATTTTCATATAATTCATATAAATCACATTTTATTCAATTTAGCCATTATTAATGGATTTTCACAATATATGTAATGCATACATAGCAAATCACATATCATAACGCAATTGTTATAAATGTTCAATGTATCAAGTAGTTTAACACATTCTCTAACTAAAATGTGTTAAGCCCAATTTAATGCAACTATATTTAAATTATCACAAGTTTGTACTTACCTTAATAAACACTCAAGAGTAGCTTAAAATCTCCCACAAACCTTCACTTTCAAGTTACCTTCAACACTAGGGTTAGGCAAATCACCTCTCCTTAATGCCCATACACAATGTAATCAAATACAATTATTTAATATCACATTTTAAGGCATTTTCAACCTTAAACCTTAATTAAACATCACTACAATCAAAACCCTAAAATAACGCCTAACATCATTTTAACATTGAACTTCCATATTAAGCCATTTAAATTTATTTTTTAAGTTTATTTATATCATTACAAACATATTTTGACATGTTTAAACCAATTACATTAATTAAACACATACTTTTGTTCAAAACACTAAAATGGCATAACCTTCCCCAATGAAGGTTCTTTATTCCAACTCAATCCAATTATTAATCCAAGCTTATTTTCATTACTAATATCATTAAAGAACATGTTTTAAATATTAAAACCAAACAATTGATCATTCTTTGAAAATTCACTTTCCAAAACCCTAAATCAACACTACCATTCCCAAACTCTAACCAAACTTAACCAAATCCATCATTTGGCTTTAAAATCCTTGTTTATGCATCAAAACAACACATTTGGAACCAAATTGCACAATTAAAACTTATGAATGCACAAACCCAAAAGTTCCATAACCCTAAATTCTCTCTCTTCATCAAACTTCGCTCAAACTTAACCATTTCTTCAATCCAACCTTAAAATCATTATTAACTAAGCAACATGACTTCATACATACCCAATTAAGCAATTAATTTTACTACTCCAAAATTTCAAAATCAACATATTCTCAATTTCATGAAAATCTAAGGAAAGAAGTTAGGGAACTTATTAATTCAAGAGGAAAACCCCAAAACTACACTTGAAACCTTGAAAATCTTTCAATTAATGGAGCTTGGAAGAAGAAAATCCTTGGCTTGTGCAACAATGGAGTTTCGGCTTTCAAAGGAAGAAGATGAAGATGAAGATCAATTTCCAATTTCTCTCTCTTTCCACTTTCATTGAAGACCTTATATATATATTATTTTATTATATTTTTAATTAATTAATTAATTAGTTATTTATTTATTTAATAAAAACCCACAAATTACCTTTTTCAACCAAAAATATTTTATTTTTAATTTATTTAAATAATTTTAATTTTTAAAGTATATTTATAAAAATACCACTTGACCTTTGATTTTTGACTTTTAAGAGTTGACTTTTATATATTTTATGTATATTTCATATATATATTCTATTTTTTATTTAAATCATTTATTTAATTTATTCAATTTAATTTTAATTTATTTTATTGAATTTTCAAAAATTAAGAATGTTACAGGTAAAGTTAGGACACTAGAACTTAGTGCAACTGCCCCCGACACCCGAGCGGCCATACGTAACAAAGAACTAAAATATTAAAAAGAACAAAAGAGATAGCAGTCAGCTCTCGCGGTGCTTCCTTGAAGCTCAAAATCTTGTGCAATCGTCAAGAAGAACCAAACGACCACACAAGACCCACAGATTTGAATCTTAGCGCCAAATACCTCGGACCAATGATAACCAAACATGTGAATGAAGACATTTGAATTCAATGGTAAATTTGTGCCGAGCGACTGCACGCCAAGTAGAGCAACCCCAAGACACAAAGGTATGGGCATGCAAGATTCTGTCAAACAATAAAATCCAACCATTGGAACTAGCCGTTACACAGAACTTTTAAGCCGAGCGACCACACGCCGAGCCGAGCGACCGTACCTGAGCTCTAGCCACCAATTTGGTGGAAGACAAGCACTAAATATGTGGAAACCACCTCAAACGGCTACTTTAAGCCAAATAGCTATAAATACCACATTAAACTTTATTTTTGAAGTAAGAGAATACTTTGATTGTTATTGTAATTTTATTGAACAATATTTTTCATTATATTGTCTAAAGATCAAAATCTAGAATCTTGGAGTGGTGGGTATGGTATTAAATACCATAAGAAGTTTGAGTGTGAGCCTAGAAACACTTAGGTTGTGAGAGTGAGGCTGAAAAACTCTTGTAAGGGTTATGAGGATTGATCTTAAACCATTGAAATAATTTAGTGTGAGCTAGAAAAAACACCAAGTTAGAGTTAAGCTTATAAAAATTAAAGACTAGTAGAACCTTAACAAATTGTTAAAGAAGTGGATGTAGGATTAAAATAAATTCAAACCACTATAACTCTTTGTGTTCTTTCTTCTTTACTCTACTCAATCTTCATCTCTTGCTTTGAAACTTTAAATTTACCATCACTCTTTATATCAACCAATTCACATCCCCCCTTCGTTGCTAGTTTGATGCAATAGAGGTCATGGTGGTTGTAGCCATGTGTGATTATTGTTAAAATGGGTAGCTGTGTTGTTTTCTTGAAAGAGATTTTGAAGTGGGTGTGCTTGTTAGGTGGGTAATTCATAAAATATTCTTAAAAATTATTATTTTAATGATTTTTAATATTGCAGTTGACGAGAATAACAGGACGTTACTCTTCCTGTTAAAATATGGTAAAAATACAATTTTTTTTTTTGAACATTTTGAGCATATATGAGATGAAAATTATTTTTGGTTTGTATTGTATCAATGGTGAAATATTAGGTTTGTATTTATACTTTTTCCCTTGTATAAAAGATACACAGCATGTTACTAAAATGATTTCAATATTGGATTTTTTTTATGACGAACTGTTGGCCAGTACATGTGTATTTTTGTACGATAAAGAGCTGAACAGTGTTTACTAATATGGCGGTAGATTTTAAAATAAATCAGTGCCCTAACAATTTCTTTCAAAAAATAATAATAATAATAGTAACACACCTCTTAATAAAAGAGAAAGGATTTATAAAGATTTAATTATGATTATTTTCCTAATTATTGGAGAACTATCAATTGTGCCGTGTGCTACATGTGTGTGTGTGTATTTATAATTTATAAGCTAATAAAATCGCTTTATCATTCTTGGTTTCAATTGGTTGAACGCTACAAGATTTATAAACAGGAATATTGTGTAATGAGTTATTAAATTAATAAGGGTTAAATTGGTAAGGTAAATTAAAATTGGTCTAATAAAAAGTTTAAGAAGAGAATTAAAATATATTAAGAGCTTAATTTGGAAGAAATATGGTCTTTAAGATGAAATATATATCTCATATATCTAACATATACGTGAAATATAATTTCATGGACTTTAATCGTAATTCATAAAATTGGTATAGATGGATAGAACTAATCAAGATGTGTCTGTCAAATTAAAATTACGTTTATAATGTATGAAATTAGAGATACAAACTTGGAAAGTTGGAATCTTTATTAGTTTAAAGTAGGGCAAAGTTGGTTTCATTCTTGTTATATATATTAAAATGCATGTAATGTTTATGCATGTGATGGTTGATGCAACTGAAGCAAATTTTAAATGTATATGTGTTGCACCATGAGATAATTTGGAATTAATCTATTCATATAAATTAGCTTAATTCTAGGTAATTAAAAAGATAAAAAAAAATATTGAACCATGACTTGATATTTAAAATTCGAAGAACATGCTAAGGCATAAAATTACTTTTTAAGAATAATATCATATCTATGAATTAAAAATTATAAAATTATGTTTTAAAGAATTTTATGATAATAAAAGAGAAGAGTTGATTCTAAACCCAAGTACACTGAAATTTTAAAACCTTCACTAAAGATAACTTAAAATTTATAAAAGTAATAAACTTAAGTTTTTTTTTTACGCATAAAATCACTTCATTCAAAATCAATAGAAAGCAAAACAAATAGAGGCAAGAACAAAGGATCACTAAACCCTAGGTGTAATATCCCAAAATTTTTGAAAATTTTTAATTTTTAAAAAATTTGATAAAATAAATTATAATTTAAAAGGATAAATTAAATTAATGGTTTTAAATGAAAAATGAAGGAATTTTAAATGAAAAAGTGAAATATATATGTGATATATATGTAAAATATACATAACATATAAAAGTCAACACTTTTTAAAAGAAAAGTCAAACTCCAATGGTATTTTTGTAAATAAATTTTAGAAATTTAAAATTAATAAAATAATTCAAAAATAAATTATTTTTGAATGAAAGAGGAAATTTAGGACTTTTAATTTATTAAATAAATAATTAAATAATTAATTATTAAATTATTTTAATATATATATATATATATGGTTTAAAATAAAGATGAAAGGAAAAAAAATTAAAAAAAAAAGTCTTCATCTTCTTCTTCTTTATCTAGGACGAAACTCCATAGCTAACAAGGAGAGATTTTTTTTTTCTTTCATACACCAAGGATTGAAAGAATTTTAAGGATTCAAGTAGAATTTTAGAAGTTTTTTCATCAATTGGTAAGTTTCTAACTCTTTTCTTTAAATTTCATGAAAAATTGAATCATGTGAGTTTTGAATTTTTGAAGTAGTATGTTATAATTATTGGAATTGGTGTGTATGATGTTATTTTGGGTAGTTAACAATGATTTTAAGGTTAGATTGAAGAGATGATGGAGTTTGGATAAAGAATGATGAAGAGAGAGAATTTAGGGTTATGGAACTTTTGGGTTTGTAAAAACATGAGCTTTAATTGTGCAAATTGATTCCAAATGAGTTGTTTTGATGCATAAACAAGTATTTTAAAGTCTATTGAATTTGGTTGTGTTTAGTTGGAGTTTGAGAATGGAAGTGGAGATTTATGGTTTTGGAAAAGTAATTTTTCAAAGTTGTTGAATTGTGTGATTTTATTTGTTTAAGCATGTTGTTTAGTGTAAAAAGTGATGAAAATAAGGTTGAAATGATTAATGAATTGTGTTGGAATGGAAAACCTTTAATTGGGGAAGGTTATGTCATTTTAGGATTTTGTGTATAAGAATGTATTTTTGCAATATAAATGGTTTAAATGTATTAAAATATGTTTTTAATAATATAAATAAACTTAAAATACTAATTTAAATGGAATAGAATGAAATTCTAAGGTTAAAGTAAGGAAAGGCTAAATTTTTAAAAATTTATAGGAGTGATATTTAATTATAGTTTAATATTGAAAATGTCATTAAATGTGATACTAAATGATTATTTGTTATCACATTTAGTTTAGGCATTGAGGGTGATTGATTTGCTTCATCCAAGTGGTGAAGGGCAAGTTGGAAAGATAGGGGTTGGAGGTTGTTTAAGCTTGCTTTGGGTTGCTATTTGAGGTATGTACAAACTTTGAATACATTGGTTATGTTTGCATGATATTTGAGCTTAACTTATTTTGGTTGAAAAATGTATTAAGCTACTTGGTACATTGGTTGTGCATGAATAATGTGCTATGACATTTGTAATGTCATATATGTGTTAAATGCATTGTGAAAAGCCATTGATAATGGCTAAATTGTGTAAATGTGATTAAAATGTGTATTATATGGAAATACCCAAAGTGATTGGGTAATGTGTTGTGAATGAAAAAAAAAAGTGATATAATGTGATGAGATATGTGAAAATATAATGAAATGAATTGATATTGAGATAAATGAGAAAAGTGAGAAAAAAATAAAAAAAATAAAAAAATTAGGCAATGTGCCTATATTGAATATGTGACAATGAGAAAGAGATTAATAATGAGAAATATGAATAAATTGTGTGTCTAGTATGTTATTCAATTTTCAGAGTTCTGTATATGGCGGCATGCCTATGATTGCCTACGGGCTAGACGCTGGGCGTCATTGTAAAAATATTTTTGAGGTGAAATGACAGGGCCGTAAAGCCTCAAAAATAAATATTTAAAGTTAGGCTGGGTGAAATGACAGGGTCGTAAGCTCAGTCCTAGTTGGATTATTATATTGATATATTGCCTACGGGGCTAGACACATGGTGTCATTATAGACCAAAACAGTAACTCTGAAATTTGAATAGCATATTAGTTATCTTTGGGCCCATGTTTGTATTTGTTTTTATGTGAAATATTTGAAAAGTATAAGAAAATAGAATGATGTGATATTCATAAGCATTGTGCATTGGCATTGCATTTGATTTTTGTTATTATCAAAGTTTGTACCACTAGGCTTCGGCTTAGCACGATTGTTTACATTGCGCAAGTGACAGGGTAGATTCAGCTTTGCCAGAGAGTTCTTCTAGACCAGGTCAGGTCTAGACTTATGGTTGAGCATGTAGAGTTGATATCGAGATCATAAACATTGTTAGCAGCATATATATATTTTATGTTATTGTATATTTTGAGTATTATGTGTAATATATTATGTTTTGAATTTTATGTATTGTAAACTATAAAGAAATTTAGGGTTAAGTTATTTGAAATGGGAGTAAATGTGTTCTAAATTATATATATATATATATTTGAGAAACTTGAGGAGTATGGTTGGGATGGTGAATTGAAATTATTTGGGAGTGTGTTCTTTTTCCAGGTTGTGTTTTGCTAAATTTTGAGAACATCCAAATTACAGATAAAACTCTGGCAAAATTTTTTCAGAGATTTTTATATAAAATATTTATTTTGGGTTCCTATAAGGAGCAAAGAATATTTATATACTATTTAATTTTATATATTTAGTATTTAAAATTTTAAATTTGAAATGTGAAAATTTTTATTAAACTGGTCGGTGATGTTTTTGTACCGTATATGTGTATTTTACATATGCTAAAAATATATATTGTACGTATATAGGGTATAAAGGTGTTACATTAGATCAATAGACCTACTCCATACATCCAAAACTATGATCCTTATTCCTCCCTTTGAATCAAATCAATATCCAAAATATGACAAAGAGCATTAGGAAACGATGACCATTTAATAAAATTTGGATAAAATTTAGTCACCCTTGCAAGTGTATGAGCGGCTAAATTTACAAATCTACTAACCTATTGGAAGGCTAGACCATTTGCCACACCTCAACTCTCCAAAGTTAGGATGGACTTATTCTACTATAAATCTTAAATTATAACTTATTTAGTTCATATTTCTCACAAGAATATAATCATATTTATTTCATCTTCTACATCATTAAATATAATCTATAAAAAATTTAATAATTTTCAAAATAAGATCAAATTGAAAATACTAGTGTGTTGGCCTAACATGTTCTATATGCAGAAGAATTTCAAATTTAAGAGTTTATGTTCTACTAGAGTCTACTAAATTGGTCTTCAAAAATATTTGAAAATGTTAATAATAAAAAAGTGAGTCCAACTACTCAGTGAATATATAAATATATAATAAGAGAGAGCAAATAAAGTTTAATAATACTTAATATATATATATATAATCAATAACTTCAATACACATGTACAGAGCAATTACTTCGGCCAAGGATAATTTATAGTATCATTAAATTTATATAAACATCTATCATCAAGGTGCGATCTTGCATGGCTATAATAAGAGTGTATATGAATTATTTATCCAGCAGAGTCTAATGATTCAGTCACATGTATGAAAAATTAAATTACCATTATTTATTCTCACTTTATAAGAAAATAAATATCATTCAAAAATCATTCATCATCTTGAATTCCGTAAATTATTGCGTAAATTCTTTTCTAAAATCTTGAATTCCGTAAATTATTTCGTAAATTCTTTTCTAAAATCATAAATATATATAATACTTTAGAAATATAATATTACATATTTATCCACTCACTTGGACGAAATATTGTATTTGCTTATTCAACAAGGTTCATTTGATACTTTACAATTGCAACTATATTTGTTTCTAAAATAATATAAGAATATTATTTAATTCAAATTATACCCTAGCTACTATATATGTATGCTATGAAAATGACATGTGGTCTCGATCCTTAAATTCAAACGATATCTCGATAAATCAATGTTCCTCAAGATTTCCAAAATAATACTTCAATAAGTATTATCTAATTTTTAAGTCAATTTTCTATCTACTTCTCCAATAAATATTTTTAACAACTCAGTATATTTTTAAACATAAAAAATTTACTAAGTATTTATATTATTTCTATTCACAATTTAATTATATTATTTTACATTATTTATTTTAATAATTTATTACTATTAATAATATTTATTCATTAACTAATTTATTCAATTCATATTAAATAGTATTAATTTAATTTACGATAATTATATATATTCCTAGCTTTAAAAATAGATTTGTATTAATAGTAATAATAATGCTAGTCTAAAGAAAATAAAAATAATACTTTTTACTTAAATTTTCTTATTTTATTATACTTTATACTATTTATAACACTAATAATAATAGTAACATTAATAATATTTACTTAAATATTAATATTATTTAATTAATTTTTATTACTTAAAATAATTACTTAATTTTCTTTAATTTAACTATAATAATCCATATTGATTTCAATACTAATACTAATACTAATAATAATAATAATATTTACTTAGATATTAATATTATTTAATTAATTTTTATTACTTAAAATAATTATTTAATTTTTATTAATTTAACTATAATAATCCATATTGATTTTAATAAAATAATACTAATAGCATAATATTTACTTAGATATTAATATTGTTTAATTAATTTTTATTACTTAAAATAATTACTTAATTTTCTTTAATTTAACTATAGTAATTCATATTGATTTCAATAATAATAATAGTATATAATTTATATACTTAATAATACTTTATTTTTATTTCTAACAATCACTTATAATAAAGTCACTAAAAAATAATATTATTATTTATGTAGTTAAAAATAAGTATTTAATTACCATTATTTTAAAATTAACAACTAATGTGAAATTTGTTATTCAATAATAATAATAATAATAATAATAATAATAATAATAATAATGTAACTATTTAAGTATGCATTTAGTGGACACCAACAAAAACAAAGGGACCGTTTACACGAGATAAAATAACTTTAAAAGAATTAATAAAAACAATAAAATAATTAAGCATAAATAACAAAGATATAAACAGGTAACAATAAAATAAGAAACAGAATATAAAAAATGATGAATTAAGGATATCGATTACATTCAGTATCACAGAACCGTTTCCGGCCTCAAGTGTTAAAGACTCCTTAATTATGCAATATGACAATATTAAGCAGAATATAAAAGAATATATTAAAAACATAAAATAATAAATAGTAATAAATAATAATAGTAAAATATAAACAGAATATAAATAAAATATAATCTTTTAAAAGGTACGGCGACGTTGTTTCATACCCGGTACAGAGGAGGACTTCAGACAAGTGCAAGTCTGACGTTGCTCCAATTTATATTTGGGTTTCCAGCCTTATATACCATTTTAAAGATTAAGTTAATTTTGTCTCTTAAGTCTAGAATATTTTAATCAATACACACTCTTACGTCTATAACTTTTAGTATACCTAATTATACTATATCTGGTATAGATATACGGATCCCGTATAAATATACAGCGCTGAATAGAGGGAGAAGAGAGACAGAAAAGGATAGAATTAGAGGTCCTTTTCAGTCTGTAAGTAGTGCAATAATATTTTCTGATGTTTTAGTTCCAGATCAAGCTCAACTTGCTCGTTTTTTGCTTGCAAGAACTAGAACAGAGCATACTTATATATGAATGAGAGAAGAGATATAAAAGTTTAAATTTATTTAAGTAAATGAAAACAAAATACAATACAGAATATAAACTTTAAAACAGAATACAAATTATAAAATATAATTTATAAAATATAAACTATAAACTACCTTATATATAAGGAGATCAATAGATGAGGGGTACAGAGATGGGAGAAGTCTATATTGAAGAGAGAAAGGGAAGAAGGAAGCTTAAGACTAAGGCTAAGGTTCTTCAATGGCTTCTGTGTTGAGAGAGAAGTGTTTCGGATCCCTCTTGCCTTCAGAATCAGCTTCAATAAATAGACAGAGGCTTTAAAATCTCACTGTTCTTGTCACATGCTTTGGCACTGTAGAGGAATAGTAACCTGTCGTTACTATTTGCTTTTACTGTACCTTCACGCGTCCGGAACTGTGGATGAATAGTACCTTGTCTGGTACTGTTGGCTTTACTGTGAGGAACTGTGGATGAACAGTTCTTCTGGCTTTACTGTTGGATTCCCTCTGGTGAATACTGTGGATGAACAGTATCTTGTCAGTGGGCACCGCCTTTATTGACTTTAAATAACCTGAGTGGAGAAATGAGGTTTCTCATGCCTTTAATCGGACGAACCAGATGAATTTGAATCAGATTCAACTTCTGATTCAATTATCTTTTTATTTTTCTTTTCTCTTTTCTTTTCTTTATTTTTCTTTTCTTTTTCTTTTCTTTTTTCTTTTTCTTTTCTTTTTTCTTTATCTTTTTTCTTTTCTTTCTTTTCTTTATTCTTTTTCTCTTTTTCTTTTTCTTTATTTTTCTCTTTTTCTTTTTCTTTATTCTTTTTCTCTTTTTCTTTTTTACCTTTACTTTTCACCCTGATGGGGGACAATATACCATAGCAATCATCTTCGTTACTGGGACAGTAATCCGAGTCAGATGTCTCGGTGGAGGATGATGTCATGGATGATGTAGAAGAATCCGAGGAAGAGGAAAGAGATTTCTTCCTTCTGGATTTAGCTTTAGAGACTTTAGAATGGGCTTTAGTTGAAGATCCAGCAGAGCAGGTTCTACTGGGCTTAACGGGCTCAGATGTTGAGGGAAGAGACCCAACCATCTGTTCCATTTAGACTTTATATTCTTCTGCAGTCTTTGCAGCTGCAAGAAGGGCAATATTCTGGGCTCTATGGGCACCAAAGGAGACCTGTAGTCTTGGGTCAAGACCATCATGGTTTCTCTTAAGGAGCCATGCTTTAACTGTTTCAATAGTGGTAGAGTTGCGAAAGGCAGACCACCACTTGACTTTAGATTTTCTCAATATAACAGGGATACTGGTACCTGACTGAAATGAATAGTTAAAATACCACTGATATACCCAAGGTATATTGAACTTTAAACAGAAAAGGAGTAGAGGAGGGAAATTCCTCTCATATGGTGAAGGGTTTAGGTTGGCTTTAAAATACTGGAATGCTGAAAGTACCTCTGGTGGAAGAGTTCTTTCATCATTTCCACAATAATGCCACCAATCAACGAACCAGGATGGAAGGTTATTGGTCTTTATGTTGTTCTCACAATAAATAAGCCAGGAATGTGTTTTACCAGGGTTCTGAAAAAATAAAGCTTTGGTCCAGGCTTCAATATAATCCCAATAGTTATAAGAAGAACAACAGGATAAGGAAGGAAGGGTTTTAAACTGCACAGGAATGTGCAAAGGTCTTCCCCATTCAGAAGGATGGAGAATTTTCTTTATTTTGAAGGAAGAATAGGCAATGACTGCCTTATCTTGCTGGTTATAGTTGTGCTTTAAGAACAAAGAACCTGAATCTACCAGAATATGTAGATAATATTCTTGGGGTTTTGAAGATTCTTTTGGTTTAAAAAACCATCCTTTAGGGTAAACAGATTCAATAATAGACCATGGGTTCTGCTGAGCAGTCCCAAAATCAGGAATTAACTCTGTAAACCAAAAATTTTTATTATACCAAAACGTTTTATATTTTAAAGGAAAATTTGCAGAAATAATTTGAGTTGAAGGTTTTGAAATATCCAACTCAGTTTTAGAAACATCCTGAGATAGGGTTTTTGGAGAGGAAGATTCTCCTATCTCAATTTTATTTTTTAAATAAGGGATCAAGGAATCACTACCTGGAACCCCTGGAGGAGGTTCATGTCCCATCTTTAGCAGTGCTTTAATTACCTCAGGAGATTGGGCCAGCTGGGAGACCCATTTTTCAATATTGGCTTTATCTTCCTCTTGGACAGCATCAGCCCAAGACTTTATGGGTTTAGGGTTTAGGATACTATCTGAATGGTCAGATAGAGCTTTAGGAGAGTCTTCTTTAAGGGTTTCTTTATTGGCATTTTTCTTCTTTTTCCCCATGATTCCTGAGAAGGAATTCACGAGTCAGGAAGTCAGGTAAACTGTTATTTTCTCCTTTAATAAACTCAATATCAAAATCAAAAATACTTAAAATAGCTTGCCATCTAGCAAAATTTTGTTTCGAGGCAAGGTTTTTAACATCTTTTTGTAAAACATCTTTAGCACTTTTACAATCAATTCTTAATAAAAACTTTTGATTCAATAAATCAGATTGAAATTTTGAAATGCATAAAACAATGCTCAAAATCTCTTTCTTTATAGTTGAATAATTTAATTGGGTTGGACTCCAATGTCCTGAATAAAATTGGACTATGGCTTCTTTACCCTCTTTAACCTGTTTTAAAATCCCACCAAAACCTATATCTGATGCATCAGTCTCAACTATTTTGGAGGCTAAGGGATCAGCTATATGCAGGCAAGGAATAGTTTTAACTAGGGTTTTAACCTGTCTAACTATGCCAGAGTGGACTTCAGTCCATGGGCCTGGGTTTTTCTTTAACCTATCATGCAAAGGTTTAATAGTCCTATTTAGGTTGGGAAAGAATTCTATGACGTAATTCAAACAACCTAAAAATCTTTGTAACTGGGCTTTATTAAATATTTGGTCAGGAAACTTATCTCCAAAAGCTAAGTTCCTTTCTATAGGTTCTATAATTCCCTGTTCTATATAGTGTCCTAAGAACCTAATCTTAGTCTGAAACAGAGACATCTTCGTTTTACTTAATACTAAACCATTATGTTTTATTACCATAAAAAATGTTTTTAAATGTTTAAAATGTTCTTCTATTGTTGTTGAATATATCAAAACATCATCAATATAAACAATACAAAATTTAGTGTAAGGGTTAAAAATGTCATTCATCACTCTCTGAAACTCAGAGGGTGCATTCTTTAAACCAAAAGGCATAACATTCCATTCATACTGTCCAAATGGAACAGTGAATGCAGTCTTATACCTATCTTTAGGGTTAATCTGAATTTGCCAAAAACCAGATTTCATATCAAATTTACTAAAAACATTTGCTTTATATAATCTTCCTAATAAATCTTTTTTATTTGGAATAGGATACCTAATCCATTTTAAAGCTTTATTTAGAGGTTTATAATTTATTACTAATCTAGGTGCACCTCTTTCTATTTCAGAAGCCTTGTTTACATAGAATGCAGCACAAGACCAAGGGCTTCTAGATTTAGTTATTAATCCTTTATTTTCTAAATCATTTATTTCTTTTTTACAAAATTCAATTAGATCAGGCGCCATCTGAATGGGCCTAGCTTTAGTTGTAATAGACTTTTCATCAAAGCCTATTTCATAAGGTAAATCAACCATGTGTTGCTTTCTGTTCCAAAATGCATTTGGAATATCAGCACACAAATCTTTTTCTATTTGAGATTTTAATTTATTAATTTTATCTTGTGTAAATTTATTGTTTAACTGTTCATTTATTTTTTGTAAATGATAGTTATTCTTTAAATTATAAAGTTGTTCAGACTTTGCTTTTATAAGTGCATTTATCTGTAACTCATTTATTGAATGTGCCTTTAAAAGATTTAAATTCCTCTTTTTGGGTTTTTCTAAAAATGGGAAGATTATCTTTTGTTTTCTTACTTTAAAACTTATACTATCATCATTTACTGAATAAGGTGTAATTAAATTCATAAATGGCGTTCCTAAGATCACCATATGATGAATATTAGTTAAAATGAATATATTCTTTATTTCTAAATTATTATCTATAATTGATGCTTCTGCTTTACCAAGTATATTTAATTTAGATTTATTTGCTGCAGATAAACTTTCATTAGTTTCATGCCAAAATCTTTTTGGTACTAAACTAGGTTTAATGCAGTTTAAATCAGCTCCTGTATCAAATAATGCAATAGTTTCTATATTATAATTAACTGAAAATTTTAACTTTATTTTTATTAAATATTTTCTAGATGTTATTTCATGCAACATAAAAATTAAATTATCTGGAATTTTATCTTTATTAATTAAACTAATTTCATTGTTAGTTTCTTTATCATTTATTTGCTCAATATCTTCATCAGCTTCTTCATCAGAAGAAGAAGTTGAATTCATTAAGGATTTTATTATCTGTGAATCATGTTCTTGTTTGTTTTTTAATTCTTTTAATTCTAATTTAATTTCTTTAATTTCTTTTTGTAAATCATTTATAGTTGGTTTGTTTTTTATTGTTTTATTTTTATTTAATATTGTAGTTAAATCATATGTTTGTTTACTAGTGCTGGGTAACATAGAATGTTTAGGTCTATCATCTTCTAAAATTTTATTTAACATTTTCTCTTGAATTTTAGGGTCACTTATAAATTTTATTGCTTCTAATATAGATTCTTGTTCTTTAGTTAATACATTTAATGATTTACTACTATATTCAGAACTTGATTCTGATCCTATATCATCTATTTGATTTATCTCTTCAGAATCTGAATATTCTTCAGAACCTGAATAATCTAAGTATAATTCATGAATTTTATTTATTACTGATTCTTCTAAATTTAATTCTTGTAATTTTTTATCAAATTTACAAAATCTTGATGTGTGACCTTTTCTTCCACATTTATAACATGTTAAATCTTTATATGATGTAAATTTTTTATCTTTTTGTTTATAAGGTTTTCTACTAGGTTTTCTATATTTATAAGGTTTATAAGGTTTTTGTTTTTTATAATAATCATCTTTATCAAGTTTTTTCTTATAACTCTTTTTGTGATATTTTTTATAAGGTTTTTTATATTTTCTTGTAGTAGAACACTGTCCATTACAATCTTTATGTTTCTGGGTTATACTATAATCAAATTGTTTACAGAAAGAACCTAGTTCTTGTTTAGTTTTTCTCATTTCATATTTTAATGATTTTTGAAGTTTTATGTCCTGACAAAGCTTTAATCCTTCTTTTTGAACTATACTAAACAGTTGTCCATAAGTTAAAAGATTATAAGGAATAGGGTTTCCAAATTCCTGTTTTATATGGTTCCTAACTTTCTCACCAAGGAAGAAGGGTAATCCTGCTAAGAATTTTTCCTTCCAGAAAGCCTGGTTGGAATCTTCTCTAAGCATTATCCTAGTTAAGAAAGTTGTTTTATAGAATTGAAAATCACTAAGTTTCTTGCATCTAAGGTTACTTAGTAATTCTGCATTTTTATCCTTTAAATGAGTAGGATCACCTATAAAATGAAGTGATATAGTCAAGATTAGTGATGCCACAGCATCTTGAATAGTATCACCAGACTCATCTAAAATAGGTATTCCATCCTCATAAGTTTTTACAGCATTTAGAATTTCTAAATGTTGTTCATCAGTGAGATGATTATCCCACCAACCTTTAAGTTGTCCTGTGAAGCCAGCTATAAGGAGTTCAGCTATAGTTCTATCTGAAGTTCCTGTTTGGGTTCTATAGGCATTGGCAGCCATAGTCATCTGTTGAAGAAGACTCAGGATATTATATTCTGATAGGGTATCTATGTTCCATTCATAAACTGAGGAGGCATTATATTTATACTGTGTTAACACATTTGGTCTATCTGCTATACCTAAGTCTGGGGCAGACATTCTAGGTACTATAGATTGATTATGTGTTAAACGATTTATCTGTGGTTCTAAAGCTTTACTAAAGGTTTCTATATCTTCAGATTCAGGTTGAGAATCCTCAACTGATTCTGATTCCTGTTCTTGGGTGACTATACTAATGGTTTTAGAATCTCTAGACTGGGGTGTTTCTGGTACTACCTGTTTTGACCCAGAAGAAGATTCAATTTTACTTAATTGTTCTTTAATTGCTTTAACAAAATCTGAATCTTTGGATTTTATTTCTTTTTGTCCTGTTTTAGAAACTTCGAAAGGTTTAAAAACATGTGATTTAAGTTTTTTATCTTTTACTTCCTTTTCAATTTTTACTATTTTACTTTCTTTAATAGTGTCTTCTATTCGGTTTAATTGTTGTCCTATACTTATTAGATGTGCATTACTATAATTATTTTGTTCTAAGATTTTCCTATTAGGATCATCTTCAGAAATTATTTTAAATGGTGTTATATTTATTTCTTTATCTCCATGTAAAAATACACTTGAAGTTTTAGGTGGATGTTCACTCTGTATGATTTTATCTTTTACTTTCCATTCTGTATTTTTATTCCTAATAGTTACTGGGTTTATAGATTTTTCTAATTTAAGTTTTCCTCTATAAATTCTTTTAAACCAATCAAAGAATTTCATATTAACTTCATAATATTTTATAAAGTCAACATATTCTTCTTTAACTGATTCAAAATCTTTTACCTTTTTTATTATATCTTCTAATTTATCTTTATTTTTAATTGCTGTCAATTCTTTATTTAATCTATCATAATTAAAAATAAATTCTTTATTAATTACATTTAATTCTCTATCTATGCTTTCTACATTTCCTGTCATGAAGGAAGCTGTAGGTGACATAGGTGGAGAAGGTGAATGTTCTATATTCTGAGGTTGATTATAATTAGGGTTTGGTTCCAGAGGGTTCATTGTTCCTGTTGGATTATAATATAAGTGTGGAACTGTTGTACTATAATCTACACTTTTTAACTTATTACTAGATTCAGGTATATCTGATGTAGAATACCTAGGCTTTACTACTGTTTGCAAAACAGGTTTAGGCTCATTTTCTTTATATGAAGCATATATTACAGAAGGTAACTGTGAGGCTCTACCTAAGTCTACTGTTGAGATAGATGAGGAAGAGTCCGAATATCTACTGCTTACACTATGTCTACTGAATTTTAATTTAACTTTACCGTCTTCATACTGTTCAATTTTACTAAGTTCTATATTAGGTTTAATTGTAGCTTTAGGTTCAGGAAGAGGAACAGCATCCTCTAAGACCCATTCATCAGGGAGACTAATATCTTTCCACTGAATAGTCCTAGGAATTACTGTATTAGCTTTACTTAAATCTGTTTGTAAAAATTTAGTTTCTCCTAGTTTTGGTTGCATTATATACTTTGTAGCAAAAGCAGACATCATAGCTTTATAATTTATTTTATACATTAATGCTACAGGAATAGATCCTTCAAGCATTTTATAATTATGTGTTTTAATTTCTAAAACTACACTTTTTAATATATTTGGATCATTTAATGAAATTGTAATATCTGGGAAGCAGTCAAATGAAATTGGACCGCTACTCAGACTGGTTTCTATAGTTCCTAAAAGTGAGTCATTAAAATTTACAAACCTAGCATCTCTGACCACAGCCAGTATACTAGTATTTAATCCTTCTCTAGTTAAAGGTTTTATACCTATTTGTACTAATCCTATATGTATATACTTGTATTTTTTAGCTTTATGATGTTTTATAGACTCTGCAGAAAGTAAAGTTATCTTTTCAAAAGGTTTACTTAACTGTACATCTCTTTCTTCAGCTTTAATTATATAATCATTTTTAAATATATTTAATTTTGGTATTTTATAAATCTGTTCTTTATCTATCTTTGGTATTACCCAATTATCAATTGCTTTATTAAAATCTTCCAAAATTACTTCATTTCTGTTAACTATCCTTTTAACTTCTGATGACTCAGAACTATCCGTTTTAGTTGTACTAGCAGATTTACACAGAAAAGGTTCCATCTTTAAATATTTGAAAAATAGATTTTTAAAGTTTATTAATGTTGGTTTTGGTAGCGACCACTGACTTACTGCCCTAAACGCCTGTCCGTCGGCTGACACGGGTCTTACTGCATATCCAATACCTAGACAACACTAAGTCCACTTCTAGATCTATAAGTCAAAGATTTAAATATGGAAACAGTTCTATATCTATCTACTACCACCCCTAAAAAAAAGATGGCTCTGATACCAACAAAAACAAAGGGACCGTTTACAGGGGATAAAATAACTTTAAAAGAATTAATAAAAACAATAAAATAATTAAGCATAAATAACAAAGATATAAACAGGTAACAATAAAATAAGAAACAGAATATAAAAAATGATGAATTAAGGATATCGATTACATTCAGTATCACAGAACCGTTTCCGGCCTCAAGTGTTAAAGACTCCTTAATTATGCAATATGACAATATTAAGCAGAATATAAAAGAATATATTAAAAACATAAAATAATAAATAGTAATAAATAATAATAGTAAAATATAAACAGAATATAAATAAAATATAATCTTTTAAAAGGTACGGCGGCGTTGTTTCATACCCGGTACAGAGGAGGACTTCAGACAAGTGCAAGTCTGACGTTGCTCCAATTTATATTTGGGTTTCCAGCCTTATATACCATTTTAAAGATTAAGTTAATTTTGTCTCTTAAGTCTAGAATATTTTAATCAATACACACTCTTACGTCTATAACTTTTAGTATACCTAATTATACTATGTCTGGTATAGATATACGGATCCCGTATAAATATACAGCGCTGAATAGAGGGAGAAGAGAGACAGAAAAGGATAGAATTAGAGGTCTTTTTCAGTCTGTAAGTAGTGCAATAATATTTTCTGATGTTTTAGTTCCAGATCAAGCTCAACTTGCTCGTTTTTTGCTTGCAAGAACTAGAACAGAGCATACTTATATATGAATGAGAGAAGAGATATAAAAGTTTAAATTTATTTAAGTAAATGAAAACAAAATACAATACAGAATATAAACTTTAAAACAGAATACAAATTATAAAATATAATTTATAAAATATAAACTATAAACTACCTTATATATAAGGAGATCAATAGATGAGGGGTACAGAGATGGGGGAAGTCTATATTGAAGAGAGAAAGGGAAGAAGGAAGCTTAAGACTAAGGCTAAGGTTCTTCAATGGCTTCTGTGTTGAGAGAGAAGTGTTTCGGATCCCTCTTGCCTTCAGAATCAGCTTCAATAAATAGACAGAGGCTTTAAAATCTCACTGTTCTTGTCACATGCTTTGGCACTGTAGAGGAATAGTAACCTGTCGTTACTATTTGCTTTTACTGTACCTTCACGCGTCCGGGACTGTGGATGAATAGTACCTTGTCTGGTACTGTTGGCTTTACTGTGAGGAACTGTGGATGAACAGTTCTTCTGGCTTTACTGTTGGATTCCCTCTGGTGAATACTGTGGATGAACAGTATCTTGTCAGTGGGCACCGCCTTTATTGACTTTAAATAACCTGAGTGGAGAAATGAGGTTTCTCCTGCCTTTAATCGGACGAACCAGATGAATTTGAATCAGATTCAACTTCTGATTCAATTATCTTTTTATTTTTCTTTTCTCTTTTCTTTTCTTTATTTTTCTTTTCTTTTTCTTTTCTTTTTTCTTTTTCTTTTCTTTTTTCTTTATCTTTTTTCTTTTCTTTCTTTTCTTTATTCTTTTTCTCTTTTTCTTTTTCTTTATTTTTCTCTTTTTCTTTTTCTTTATTCTTTTTCTCTTTTTCTTTTTTACCTTTACTTTTCACCCTGATGGGGGACAATATACCATAGCAATCATCTTCGTTACTGGGACAGTAATCCGAGTCAGATGTCTCGGTGGAGGATGATGTCATGGATGATGTAGAAGAATCCGAGGAAGAGGAAAGAGATTTCTTCCTTCTGGATTTAGCTTTAGAGACTTTAGAATGGGCTTTAGTTGAAGATCCAGCAGAGCAGGTTCTACTGGGCTTAACGGGCTCAGATGTTGAGGGAAGAGACCCAACCATCTGTTCCATTAAGACTTTATATTCTTCTGCAGTCTTTGCAGCTGCAAGAAGGGCAATATTCTGGGCTCTATGGGCACCAAAGGAGACCTGTAGTCTTGGGTCAAGACCATCATGGTTTCTCTTAAGGAGCCATGCTTTAACTGTTTCAATAGTGGTAGAGTTGCGAAAGGCAGACCACCACTTGACTTTAGATTTTCTCAATATAACAGGGATACTGGTACCTGACTGAAATGAATAGTTAAAATACCACTGATATACCCAAGGTATATTGAACTTTAAACAGAAAAGGAGTAGAGGAGGGAAATTCCTCTCATATGGTGAAGGGTTTAGGTTGGCTTTAAAATACTGGAATGCTGAAAGTACCTCTGGTGGAAGAGTTCTTTCATCATTTCCACAATAATGCCACCAATCAACGAACCAGGATGGAAGGTTATTGGTCTTTATGTTGTTCTCACAATAAATAAGCCAGGAATGTGTTTTACCAGGGTTCTGAAAAAACAAAGCTTTGGTCCAGGCTTCAATATAATCTCAATAGTTATAAGAAGAACAACAGGATAAGGAAGGAAGGGTTTTAAACTGCACAGGAATGTGCAAAGGTCTTCCCCATTCAGAAGGATGGAGAATTTTCTTTATTTTGAAGGAAGAATAGGCAATGACTGCCTTATCTTGCTGGTTATAGTTGTGCTTTAAGAACAAAGAACCTGAATCTACCAGAATATGTAGATAATATTCTTGGGGTTTTGAAGATTCTTTTGGTTTAAAAAACCATCCTTTAGGGTAAACAGATTCAATAATAGACCATGGGTTCTGCTGAGCAGTCCCAAAATCAGGAATTAACTCTGTAAACCAAAAATTTTTATTATACCAAAACGTTTTATATTTTAAAGGAAAATTTGCAGAAATAATTTGAGTTGAAGGTTTTGAAATATCCAACTCAGTTTTAGAAACATCCTGAGATAGGGTTTTTGGAGAGGAAGATTCTCCTATCTCAATTTTATTTTTTAAATAAGGGATCAAGGAATCACTACCTGGAACCCCTGGAGGAGGTTCGTGTCCCATCTTTAGCAGTGCTTTAATTACCTCAGGAGATTGGGCCAGCTGGGAGACCCATTTTTCAATATTGGCTTTATCTTCCTCTTGGACAGCATCAGCCCAAGACTTTATGGGTTTAGGGTTTAGGATACTATCTGAATGGTCAGATAGAGCTTTAGGAGAGTCTTCTTTAAGGGTTTCTTTATTGGCATTTTTCTTCTTTTTCCCCATGATTCCTGAGAAGGAATTCACGAGTAAGGAAGTCAGGTAAACTGTTATTTTCTCCTTTAATAAACTCAATATCAAAATCAAAAATACTTAAAATAGCTTGCCATCTAGCAAAAATTTGTTTTGAGGCAAGGTTTTTAACATCTTTTTGTAAAACATCTTTAGCACTTTTACAATCAATTCTTAATAAAAACTTTTGATTTAATAAATCAGATTGAAATTTTGAAATGCATAAAACAATGCTCAAAATCTCTTTCTTTATAGTTGAATAATTTAATTGGGTTGGACTCCAATGTCCTGAATAAAATTGGACTATGGCTTCTTTACCCTCTTTAACCTGTTTTAAAATCCCACCAAAACCTATATCTGATGCATCAGTCTCAACTATTTTGGAGGCTAAGGGATCAGCTATATGCAGGCAAGGAATAGTTTTAACTAGGGTTTTAACCTGTCTAACTATGCCAGAGTGGACTTCAGTCCATGGGCCTGGGTTTTTCTTTAACCTATCATGCAAAGGTTTAATAGTCCTATTTAGGTTGGGAAAGAATTCTATGACGTAATTCAAACAACCTAAAAATCTTTGTAACTGGGCTTTATTAACTATTTGGTCAGGAAACTTATCTCCAAAAGCTAAGTTCCTTTCTATAGGTTCTATAATTCCCTGTTCTATATAGTGTCCTAAGAACCTAATCTTAGTCTGAAACAGAGACATCTTCGTTTTACTTAATACTAAACCATTATGTTTTATTACCATAAAAAATGTTTTTAAATGTTTAAAATGTTCTTCTATTGTTGTTGAATATATCAAAACATCATCAATATAAACAATACAAAATTTAGTGTAAGGGTTAAAAATGTCATTCATCACTCTCTGAAACTCAGAGGGTGCATTCTTTAAACCAAAAGGCATAACATTCCATTCATACTGTCCAAATGGAACAGTGAATGCAGTCTTATACCTATCTTTAGGGTTAATCTGAATTTGCCAAAAACCAGATTTCATATCAAATTTACTAAAAACATTTGCTTTATATAATCTTCCTAATAAATCTTTTTTATTTGGAATAGGATACCTAATCCATTTTAAAGCTTTATTTAGAGGTTTATAATTTATTACTAATCTAGGTGCACCTCTTTCTATTTCAGAAGCCTTGTTTACATAGAATGCAGCACAAGACCAAGGGCTTCTAGATTTAGTTATTAATCCTTTATTTTCTAAATCATTTATTTCTTTTTTACAAAATTCAATTAGATCAGGCGCCATCTGAATGGGCCTAGCTTTAGTTGTAATAGACTTTTCATCAAAGCCTATTTCATAAGGTAAATCAACCATGTGTTGCTTTCTGTTCCAAAATGCATTTGGAATATCAGCACACAAATCTTTTTCTATTTGAGATTTTAATTTATTAATTTTATCTTGTGTAAATTTATTGTTTAACTGTTCATTTATTTTTTGTAAATGATAGTTATTCTTTAAATTACAAAGTTGTTCAGACTTTACTTTTATAAGTGCATTTATCTGTAACTCATTTATTGAATGTGCCTTTAAAAGATTTAAATTCCTCTTTTTGGGTTTTTCTAAAAATGGGAAGATTATCTTTTGTTTTCTTACTTTAAAACTTATACTATCATCATTTACTGAATAAGGTGTAATTAAATTCATAAATGGCGTTCCTAAGATCACCATATGATGAATATTAGTTAAAATGAATATATTCTTTATTTCTAAATTATTATCTATAATTGATGCTTCTGCTTTACCAAGTATATTTAATTTAGATTTATTTGCTGCAGATAAACTTTCATTAGTTTCATGCCAAAATCTTTTTGGTACTAAACTAGGTTTAATGCAGTTTAAATCAGCTCCTGTATCAAATAATGCAATAGTTTCTATATTATAATTATCTGAAAATTTTAACTTTATTTTTATTAAATATTTTCTAGATATTATTTCATGCAACATAAAAATTAAATTATCTGGAATTTTATCTTTATTAATTAAACTAATTTCATTGTTAGTTTCTTTATCATTTATTTGCTCAATATCTTCATCAGCTTCTTCATCAGAAGAAGAAGTTGAATTCATTAAGGATTTTATTATCTGTGAATCATGTTCTTGTTTGTTTTTTAATTCTTTTAATTCTAATTTAATTTCTTTAATTTCTTTTTGTAAATCATTTATAGTTGGTTTGTTTTTTATTGTTTTATTTTTATTTAATATTGTAGTTAAATCATATGTTTGTTTACTAGTGCTGGGTAACATAGAATGTTTAGGTCTATCATCTTCTAAAATTTTATTTAACATTTTCTCTTGAATTTTAGGGTCACTTATAAATTTTATTGCTTCTAATATAGATTCTTGTTCTTTAGTTAATACATTTAATGATTTACTACTATATTCAGAACTTGATTCTGATCCTATATCATCTATTTGATTTATCTCTTCAGAATCTGAATATTCTTCAGAACCTGAATAATCTAAGTATAATTCATGAATTTTATTTATTACTGATTCTTCTAAATTTAATTCTTGTAATTTTTTATCAAATTTACAAAATCTTGATGTGTGACCTTTTCTTCCACATTTATAACATGTTAAATCTTTATATGATGTAAATTTTTTATCTTTTTGTTTATAAGGTTTTCTACTAGGTTTTCTATATTTATAAGGTTTATAAGGTTTTTGTTTTTTATAATAATCATCTTTATCAAGTTTTTTCTTATAACTCTTTTTGTGATATTTTTTATAAGGTTTTTTATATTTTCTTGTAGTAGAACACTGTCCATTACAATCTTTATGTTTCTGGGTTATACTATAATCAAATTGTTTACAGAAAGAACCTAGTTCTTGTTTAGTTTTTCTCATTTCATATTTTAATGATTTTTGAAGTTTTATGTCCTGACAAAGCTTTAATCCTTCTTTTTGAACTATACTAAACAGTTGTCCATAAGTTAAAAGATTATAAGGAATAGGGTTTCCAAATTCCTGTTTTATATGGTTCCTAACTTTCTCACCAATGAAGAAGGGTAATCCTGCTAAGAATTTTTCCTTCCAGAAAGCCTGGTTGGAATCTTCTCTAAGCATTATCCTAGTTAAGAAAGTTGTTTTATAGAATTGAAAATCACTAAGTTTCTTGCATCTAAGGTTACTTAGTAATTCTGCATTTTTATCCTTTAAATGAGTAGGATCACCTATAAAATGAAGTGATATAGTCAAGATTAGTGATGCCACAGCATCTTGAATAGTATCACCAGACTCATCTAAAATAGGTATTCCATCCTCATAAGATTTTACAGCATTTAGAATTTCTAAATGTTGATCATCAGTGAGATGATTATCCCACCAACCTTTAAGTTGTCCTGTGAAGCCAGCTATAAGGAGTTCAGCTATAGTTCTATCTGAAGTTCCTGTTTGGGTTCTATAGGCATTGGCAGCCATAGTCATCTGTTGAAGAAGACTCAGGATATTATATTCTGATAGGGTATCTATGTTCCATTCATAAACTGAGGAGGCATTATATTTATACTGTGTTAACACATTTGGTCTATCTGCTATACCTAAGTCTGGGGCAGACATTCTAGGTACTATAGATTGATTATGTGTTAAACGATTTATCTGTGGTTCTAAAGCTTTACTAAAGGTTTCTATATCTTCAGATTCAGGTTGAGAATCCTCAACTGATTCTGATTCCTGTTCTTGGGTGACTATACTAATGGTTTTAGAATCTCTAGACTGGGGTGTTTCTGGTACTACCTGTTTTGACCCAGAAGAAGATTCAATTTTACTTAATTGTTCTTTAATTGCTTTAACAAAATCTGAATCTTTGGATTTTATTTCTTTTTGTCCTGTTTTAGAAACTTCGAAAGGTTTAAAAACATGTGATTTAAGTTTTTTATCTTTTACTTCCTTTTCAATTTTTACTATTTTACTTTCTTTAATAGTGTCTTCTATTCGGTTTAATTGTTGTCCTATACTTATTAGATGTGCATTACTATAATTATTTTGTTCTAAGATTTTCCTATTAGGATCATCTTCAGAAATTATTTTAAATGGTGTTATATTTATTTCTTTATCTCCATGTAAAAATACACTTGAAGTTTTAGGTGGATGTTCACTCTGTATGATTTTATCTTTTACTTTCCATTCTGTATTTTTATTCCTAATAGTTACTGGGTTTATAGATTTTTCTAATTTAAGTTTTCCTCTATAAATTCTTTTAAACCAATCAAAGAATTTCATATTAACTTCATAATATTTTATAAAGTCAACATATTCTTCTTTAACTGATTCAAAATCTTTTACCTTTTTTATTATATCTTCTAATTTATCTTTATTTTTAATTGCTGTCAATTCTTTATTTAATCTATCATAATTAAAAATAAATTCTTTATTAATTACATTTAATTCTCTATCTATGCTTTCTACATTTCCTGTCATGAAGGAAG
This sequence comes from Garcia nutans, assembly GCA_947685225.1. Lineage (NCBI taxonomy): Eukaryota > Viridiplantae > Streptophyta > Magnoliopsida > Malpighiales > Euphorbiaceae > Garcia > Garcia nutans. Next base: position 17,578,298 of record CANTUV010000032.1, read on the forward strand.
CTGTAGGTGACATAGGTGGAGAAGGTGAATGTTCTATATTCTGAGGTTGATTATAATTAGGGTTTGGTTCCAGAGGGTTCATTGTTCCTGTTGGATTATAATATAAGTGTGGAACTGTTGTACTATAATCTACACTTTTTAACTTATTACTAGATTCAGGTATATCTGATGTAGAATACCTAGGCTTTACTACTCTTTGCAAAACAGGTTTAGGCTCATTTTCTTTATATGAAGCATATATTACAGAAGGTAACTGTGAGGCTCTACCTAAGTCTACTGTTGAGATAGATGATGAAGAGTCCGAATATCTACTGCTTACACTATGTCTACTGAATTTTAATTTAACTTTACCGTCTTCATACTGTTCAATTTTACTAAGTTCTATATTAGGTTTAACTGTAGCTTTAGGTTCAGGAAGAGGAACAGCATCCTCTAAGACCCATTCATCAGGGAGACTAATATCTTTCCACTGAATAGTCCTAGGAATTACTGTATTAGCTTTACTTAAATCTGTTTGTAAAAATTTAGTTTCTCCTAGTTTTGGTTGCATTATATACTTTGTAGCAAAAGCAGACATCATAGCTTTATAATTTATTTTATACATTAATGCTACAGGAATAGATCCTTCAAGCATTTTATAATTATGTGTTTTAATTTCTAAAACTACACTTTTTAATATATTTGGATCATTTAATGAAATTGTAATATCTGGGAAGCAGTCAAATGAAATTGGACCGCTACTCAGACTGGTTTCTATAGTTCCTAAAAGTGAGTCATTAAAATTTACAAACCTAGCATCTCTGACCACAGCCAGTATACTAGTATTTAATCCTTCTCTAGTTAAAGGTTTTATACCTATTTGTACTAATCCTATATGTATATACTTGGTAAAGCAGAAGCATCAATTATAGATAATAATTTAGAAATAAAGAATATATTCATTTTAACTAATATTCATCATATGGTGATCTTAGGAACGCCATTTATGAATTTAATTACACCTTATTCAGTAAATGATGATAGTATAAGTTTTAAAGTAAGAAAACAAAAGATAATCTTCCCATTTTTAGAAAAACCCAAAAAGAGGAATTTAAATCTTTTAAAGGCACATTCAATAAATGAGTTACAGATAAATGCACTTATAAAAGCAAAGTCTGAACAACTTTGTAATTTAAAGAATAACTATCATTTACAAAAAATAAATGAACAGTTAAACAATAAATTTACACAAGATAAAATTAATAAATTAAAATCTCAAATAGAAAAAGATTTGTGTGCTGATATTCCAAATGCATTTTGGAACAGAAAGCAACACATGGTTGATTTACCTTATGAAATAGGCTTTGATGAAAAGTCTATTACAACTAAAGCTAGGCCCATTCAGATGGCGCCTGATCTAATTGAATTTTGTAAAAAAGAAATAAATGATTTAGAAAATAAAGGATTAATAACTAAATCTAGAAGCCCTTGGTCTTGTGCTGCATTCTATGTAAACAAGGCTTCTGAAATAGAAAGAGGTGCACCTAGATTAGTAATAAATTATAAACCTCTAAATAAAGCTTTAAAATGGATTAGGTATCCTATTCCAAATAAAAAAGATTTATTAGGAAGATTATATAAAGCAAATGTTTTTAGTAAATTTGATATGAAATCTGGTTTTTGGCAAATTCAGATTAACCCTAAAGATAGGTATAAGACTGCATTCACTGTTCCATTTGGACAGTATGAATGGAATGTTATGCCTTTTGGTTTAAAGAATGCACCCTCTGAGTTTCAGAGAGTGATGAATGACATTTTTAACCCTTACACTAAATTTTGTATTGTTTATATTGATGATGTTTTGATATATTCAACAACAATAGAAGAACATTTTAAACATTTAAAAACATTTTTTATGGTAATAAAACATAATGGTTTAGTATTAAGTAAAACGAAGATGTCTCTGTTTCAGACTAAGATTAGGTTCTTAGGACACTATATAGAACAGGGAATTATAGAACCTATAGAAAGGAACTTAGCTTTTGGAGATAAGTTTCCTGACCAAATAGTTAATAAAGCCCAGTTACAAAGATTTTTAGGTTGTTTGAATTACGTCATAGAATTCTTTCCCAACCTAAATAGGACTATTAAACCTTTGCATGATAGGTTAAAGAAAAACCCAGGCCCATGGACTGAAGTCCACTCTGGCATAGTTAGACAGGTTAAAACCCTAGTTAAAACTATTCCTTGCCTGCATATAGCTGATCCCTTAGCCTCCAAAATAGTTGAGACTGATGCATCAGATATAGGTTTTGGTGGGATTTTAAAACAGGTTAAAGAGGGTAAAGAAGCCATAGTCCAATTTTATTCAGGACATTGGAGTCCAACCCAATTAAATTATTCAACTATAAAGAAAGAGATTTTGAGCATTGTTTTATGCATTTCAAAATTTCAATCTGATTTATTGAATCAAAAGTTTTTATTAAGAATTGATTGTAAAAGTGCTAAAGATGTTTTACAAAAAGATGTTAAAAACCTTGCCTCAAAACAAATTTTTGCTAGATGGCAAGCTATTTTAAGTATTTTTGATTTTGATATTGAGTTTATTAAAGGAGAAAATAGCAGTTTACCTGACTTCCTTACTCGTGAATTCCTTCTCAGGAATCATGGGGAAAAAGAAGAAAAATGCCAATAAAGAAACCCTTAAAGAAGACTCTCCTAAAGCTCTATCTGACCATTCAGATAGTATCCTAAACCCTAAACCCATAAAGTCTTGGGCTGATGCTGTCCAAGAGGAAGATAAAGCCAATATTGAAAAATGGGTCTCCCAGCTGGCCCAATCTCCTGAGGTAATTAAAGCACTGCTAAAGATGGGACATGAACCTCCTCCAGGGGTTCCAGGTAGTGATTCCTTGATCCCTTATTTAAAAAATAAAATTGAGATAGGAGAATCTTCCTCTCCAAAAACCCTATCTCAGGATGTTTCTAAAACTGAGTTGGATATTTCAAAACCTTCAACTCAAATTATTTCTGCAAATTTTCCTTTAAAATATAAAACGTTTTGGTATAATAAAAATTTTTGGTTTACAGAGTTAATTCCTGATTTTGGGACTGCTCAGCAGAACCCATGGTCTATTATTGAATCTGTTTACCCTAAAGGATGGTTTTTTAAACCAAAAGAATCTTCAAAACCCCAAGAATATTATCTACATATTCTGGTAGATTCAGGTTCTTTGTTCTTAAAGCACAACTATAACCAGCAAGATAAGGCAGTCATTGCCTATTCTTCCTTCAAAATAAAGAAAATTCTCCATCCTTCTGAATGGGGAAGACCTTTGCACATTCCTGTGCAGTTTAAAACCCTTCCTTCCTTATCCTGTTGTTCTTCTTATAACTATTGGGATTATATTGAAGCCTGGACCAAAGCTTTGTTTTTTCAGAACCCTGGTAAAACACATTCCTGGCTTATTTATTGTGAGAACAACATAAAGACCAATAACCTTCCATCCTGGTTCGTTGATTGGTGGCATTATTGTGGAAATGATGAAAGAACTCTTCCACCAGAGGTACTTTCAGCATTCCAGTATTTTAAAGCCAACCTAAACCCTTCACCATATGAGAGGAATTTCCCTCCTCTACTCCTTTTCTGTTTAAAGTTCAATATACCTTGGGTATATCAGTGGTATTTTGACTATTCATTTCAGTCAGGTACCAGTATCCCTGTTATATTGAGAAAATCTAAAGTCAAGTGGTGGTCTGCCTTTCGCAACTCTACCACTATTGAAACAGTTAAAGCATGGCTCCTTAAGAGAAACCATGATGGTCTTGACCCAAGACTAGAGCCCAGAATATTGCCCTTCTTGCAGCTGCAAAGACTGCAGAAGAATATAAAGTCTTAATGGAACAGATGGTTGGGTCTCTTCCCTCAACATCTGAGCCAGTCTTAATGGAACAGATGGTTGGGTCTCTTCCCTCAACATCTGAGCCCGTTAAGCCCAGTAGAACCTGCTCTGCTGGATCTTCAACTAAAGCCCATTCTAAAGTCTCTAAAGCTAAATCCAGAAGGAAGAAATCTCTTTCCTCTTCCTCGGATTCTTCTACATCATCCATGACATCATCCTCCATTCCTGTTTGGGTTCTATAGGCATTGGCAGCCATAGTCATCTGTTGAAGAAGACTCAGGATATTATATTCTGATAGGGTATCTATGTTCCATTCATAAACTGAGGAGGCATTATATTTATACTGTGTTAACACATTTGGTCTATCTGCTATACCTAAGTCTGGGGCAGACATTCTAGGTACTATAGATTGATTATGTGTTAAACGATTTATCTGTGGTTCTAAAGCTTTACTAAAGGTTTCTATATCTTCAGATTCAGGTTGAGAATCCTCAACTGATTCTGATTCCTGTTCTTGGGTGACTATACTAATGGTTTTAGAATCTCTAGACTGGGGTGTTTCTGGTACTACCTGTTTTGACCCAGAAGAAGATTCAATTTTACTTAATTGTTCTTTAATTGCTTTAACAAAATCTGAATCTTTGGATTTTATTTCTTTTTGTCCTGTTTTAGAAACTTCGAAAGGTTTAAAAACATGTGATTTAAGTTTTTTATCTTTTACTTCCTTTTCAATTTTTACTATTTTACTTTCTTTAATAGTGTCTTCTATTCGGTTTAATTGTTGTCCTATACTTATTAGATGTGCATTACTATAATTATTTTGTTCTAAGATTTTTCTATTAGGATCATCTTCAGAAATTATTTTAAATGGTGTTATATTTATTTCTTTATCTCCATGTAAAAATACACTTGAAGTTTTAGGTGGATGTTCACTCTGTATGATTTTATCTTTTACTTTCCATTCTGTATTTTTATTCCTAATAGTTACTGGGTTTATAGATTTTTCTAATTTAAGTTTTCCTCTATAAATTCTTTTAAACCAATCAAAGAATTTCATATTAACTTCATAATATTTTATAAAGTCAACATATTCTTCTTTAACTGATTCAAAATCTTTTACCTTTTTTATTATATCTTCTAATTTATCTTTATTTTTAATTGTTGTCAATTCTTTATTTAATCTATCATAATTAAAAATAAATTCTTTATTAATTACATTTAATTCTCTATCTATGCTTTCTACATTTCCTGTCATGAAGGAAGCTGTAGGTGACATAGGTGGAGAAGGTGAATGTTCTATATTCTGAGGTTGATTATAATTAGGGTTTGGTTCCAGAGGGTTCATTGTTCCTGTTGGATTATAATATAAGTGTGGAACTGTTGTACTATAATCTACACTTTTTAACTTATTACTAGATTCAGGTATATCTGATGTAGAATACCTAGGCTTTACTACTGTTTGCAAAACAGGTTTAGGCTCATTTTCTTTATATGAAGCATATATTACAGAAGGTAACTGTGAGGCTCTACCTAAGTCTACTGTTGAGATAGATGAGGAAGAGTCCGAATATCTACTGCTTACACTATGTCTACTGAATTTTAATTTAACTTTACCGTCTTCATACTGTTCAATTTTACTAAGTTCTATATTAGGTTTAACTGTAGCTTTAGGTTCAGGAAGAGGAACAGCATCCTCTAAGACCCATTCATCAGGGAGACTAATATCTTTCCACTGAATAGTCCTAGGAATTACTGTATTAGCTTTACTTAAATCTGTTTGTAAAAATTTAGTTTCTCCTAGTTTTGGTTGCATTATATACTTTGTAGCAAAAGCAGACATCATAGCTTTATAATTTATTTTATACATTAATGCTACAGGAATAGATCCTTCAAGCATTTTATAATTATGTGTTTTAATTTCTAAAACTACACTTTTTAATATATTTGGATCATTTAATGAAATTGTAATATCTGGGAAGCAGTCAAATGAAATTGGACCACTACTCAGACTGGTTTCTATAGTTCCTAAAAGTGAGTCATTAAAATTTACAAACCTAGCATCTCTGACCACAGCCAGTATACTAGTATTTAATCCTTCTCTAGTTAAAGGTTTTATACCTATTTGTACTAATCCTATATGTATATACTTGTATTTTTTAGCTTTATGATGTTTTATAGACTCTGCAGAAAGTAAAGTTATCTTTTCAAAAGGTTTACTTAACTGTACATCTCTTTCTTCAGCTTTAATTATATAATCATTTTTAAATATATTTAATTTTGGTATTTTATAAATCTGTTCTTTATCTATCTTTGGTATTACCCAATTATCAATTGCTTTATTAAAATCTTCCAAAATTACTTCATTTCTGTTAACTATCCTTTTAACTTCTGATGACTCAGAACTATCCGTTTTAGTTGTACTAGCAGATTTACACAGAAAAGGTTCCATCTTTAAATATTTGAAAAATAGATTTTTAAAGTTTATTAATGTTGGTTTTGGTAGCGACCACTGACTTACTGCCCTAAACGCCTGTCCGTCGGCTGACACGGGTCTTACTGCATATCCAATACCGGTTCTATAATTCCCTGTTCTATATAGTGTCCTAAGAACCTAATCTTAGTCTGAAACAGAGACATCTTCGTTTTACTTAATACTAAACCATTATGTTTTATTACCATAAAAAATGTTTTTAAATGTTTAAAATGTTCTTCTATTGTTGTTGAATATATCAAAACATCATCAATATAAACAATACAAAATTTAGTGTAAGGGTTAAAAATGTCATTCATCACTCTCTGAAACTCAGAGGGTGCATTCTTTAAACCAAAAGGCATAACATTCCATTCATACTGTCCAAATGGAACAGTGAATGCAGTCTTATACCTATCTTTAGGGTTAATCTGAATTTGCCAAAAACCAGATTTCATATCAAATTTACTAAAAACATTTGCTTTATATAATCTTCCTAATAAATCTTTTTTATTTGGAATAGGATACCTAATCCATTTTAAAGCTTTATTTAGAGGTTTATAATTTATTACTAATCTAGGTGCACCTCTTTCTATTTCAGAAGCCTTGTTTACATAGAATGCAGCACAAGACCAAGGGCTTCTAGATTTAGTTATTAATCCTTTATTTTCTAAATCATTTATTTCTTTTTTACAAAATTCAATTAGATCAGGCGCCATCTGAATGGGCCTAGCTTTAGTTGTAATAGACTTTTCATCAAAGCCTATTTCATAAGGTAAATCAACCATGTGTTGCTTTCTGTTCCAAAATGCATTTGGAATATCAGCACACAAATCTTTTTCTATTTGAGATTTTAATTTATTAATTTTATCTTGTGTAAATTTATTGTTTAACTGTTCATTTATTTTTTGTAAATGATAGTTATTCTTTAAATTACAAAGTTGTTCAGACTTTGCTTTTATAAGTGCATTTATCTGTAACTCATTTATTGAATGTGCCTTTAAAAGATTTAAATTCCTCTTTTTGGGTTTTTCTAAAAATGGGAAGATTATCTTTTGTTTTCTTACTTTAAAACTTATACTATCATCATTTACTGAATAAGGTGTAATTAAATTCATAAATGGCGTTCCTAAGATCACCATATGATGAATATTAGTTAAAATGAATATATTCTTTATTTCTAAATTATTATCTATAATTGATGCTTCTGCTTTACCAAGTATATTTAATTTAGATTTATTTGCTGCAGATAAACTTTCATTAGTTTCATGCCAAAATCTTTTTGGTACTAAACTAGGTTTAATGCAGTTTAAATCAGCTCCTGTATCAAATAATGCAATAGTTTCTATATTATAATTATCTGAAAATTTTAACTTTATTTTTATTAAATATTTTCTAGATGTTATTTCATGCAACATAAAAATTAAATTATCTGGAATTTTATCTTTATTAATTAAACTAATTTCATTGTTAGTTTCTTTATCATTTATTTGCTCAATATCTTCATCAGCTTCTTCATCAGAAGAAGAAGTTGAATTCATTAAGGATTTTATTATCTGTGAATCATGTTCTTGTTTGTTTTTTAATTCTTTTAATTCTAATTTAATTTCTTTAATTTCTTTTTGTAAATCATTTATAGTTGGTTTGTTTTTTATTGTTTTATTTTTATTTAATATTGTAGTTAAATCATATGTTTGTTTACTAGTGCTGGGTAACATAGAATGTTTAGGTCTATCATCTTCTAAAATTTTATTTAACATTTTCTCTTGAATTTTAGGGTCACTTATAAATTTTATTGCTTCTAATATAGATTCTTGTTCTTTAGTTAATACATTTAATGATTTACTACTATATTCAGAACTTGATTCTGATCCTATATCATCTATTTGATTTATCTCTTCAGAATCTGAATATTCTTCAGAACCTGAATAATCTAAGTATAATTCATGAATTTTATTTATTACTGATTCTTCTAAATTTAATTCTTGTAATTTTTTATCAAATTTACAAAATCTTGATGTGTGACCTTTTCTTCCACATTTATAACATGTTAAATCTTTATATGATGTAAATTTTTTATCTTTTTGTTTATAAGGTTTTCTACTAGGTTTTCTATATTTATAAGGTTTATAAGGTTTTTGTTTTTTATAATAATCATCTTTATCAAGTTTTTTCTTATAACTCTTTTTGTGATATTTTTTATAAGGTTTTTTATATTTTCTTGTAGTAGAACACTGTCCATTACAATCTTTATGTTTCTGGGTTATACTATAATCAAATTGTTTACAGAAAGAACCTAGTTCTTGTTTAGTTTTTCTCATTTCATATTTTAATGATTTTTGAAGTTTTATGTCCTGACAAAGCTTTAATCCTTCTTTTTGAACTATACTAAACAGTTGTCCATAAGTTAAAAGATTATAAGGAATAGGGTTTCCAAATTCCTGTTTTATATGGTTCCTAACTTTCTCACCAAGGAAGAAGGGTAATCCTGCTAAGAATTTTTCCTTCCAGAAAGCCTGGTTGGAATCTTCTCTAAGCATTATCCTAGTTAAGAAAGTTGTTTTATAGAATTGAAAATCACTAAGTTTCTTGCATCTAAGGTTACTTAGTAATTCTGCATTTTTATCCTTTAAATGAGTAGGATCACCTATAAAATGAAGTGATATAGTCAAGATTAGTGATGCCACAGCATCTTGAATAGTATCACCAGACTCATCTAAAATAGGTATTCCATCCTCATAAGTTTTTACAGCATTTAGAATTTCTAAATGTTGTTCATCAGTGAGATGATTATCCCACCAACCTTTAAGTTGTCCTGTGAAGCCAGCTATAAGGAGTTCAGCTATAGTTCTATCTGAAGTTCCTGTTTGGGTTCTATAGGCATTGGCAGCCATAGTCATCTGTTGAAGAAGACTCAGGATATTATATTCTGATAGGGTATCTATGTTCCATTCATAAACTGAGGAGGCATTATATTTATACTGTGTTAACACATTTGGTCTATCTGCTATACCTAAGTCTGGGGCAGACATTCTAGGTACTATAGATTGATTATGTGTTAAACGATTTATCTGTGGTTCTAAAGCTTTACTAAAGGTTTCTATATCTTCAGATTCAGGTTGAGAATCCTCAACTGATTCTGATTCCTGTTCTTGGGTGACTATACTAATGGTTTTAGAATCTCTAGACTGGGGTGTTTCTGGTACTACCTGTTTTGACCCAGAAGAAGATTCAATTTTACTTAATTGTTCTTTAATTGCTTTAACAAAATCTGAATCTTTGGATTTTATTTCTTTTTGTCCTGTTTTAGAAACTTCGAAAGGTTTAAAAACATGTGATTTAAGTTTTTTATCTTTTACTTCCTTTTCAATTTTTACTATTTTACTTTCTTTAATAGTGTCTTCTATTCGGTTTAATTGTTGTCCTATACTTATTAGATGTGCATTACTATAATTATTTTGTTCTAAGATTTTCCTATTAGGATCATCTTCAGAAATTATTTTAAATGGTGTTATATTTATTTCTTTATCTCCATGTAAAAATACACTTGAAGTTTTAGGTGGATGTTCACTCTGTATGATTTTATCTTTTACTTTCCATTCTGTATTTTTATTCCTAATAGTTACTGGGTTTATAGATTTTTCTAATTTAAGTTTTCCTCTATAAATTCTTTTAAACCAATCAAAGAATTTCATATTAACTTCATAATATTTTATAAAGTCAACATATTCTTCTTTAACTGATTCAAAATCTTTTACCTTTTTTATTATATCTTCTAATTTATCTTTATTTTTAATTGCTGTCAATTCTTTATTTAATCTATCATAATTAAAAATAAATTCTTTATTAATTACATTTAATTCTCTATCTATGCTTTCTACATTTCCTGTCATGAAGGAAGCTGTAGGTGACATAGGTGGAGAAGGTGAATGTTCTATATTCTGAGGTTGATTATAATTAGGGTTTGGTTCCAGAGGGTTCATTGTTCCTGTTGGATTATAATATAAGTATGGAACTATTGTACTATAATCTACACTTTTTAACTTATTACTAGATTCAGGTATATCTGATGTAGAATACCTAGGCTTTACTACTGTTTGCAAAACAGGTTTAGGCTCATTTTCTTTATATGAAGCATATATTACAGAAGGTAACTGTGAGGCTCTACCTAAGTCTACTGTTGAGATAGATGAGGAAGAGTCCGAATATCTACTGCTTACACTATGTCTACTGAATTTTAATTTAACTTTACCGTCTTCATACTGTTCAATTTTACTAAGTTCTATATTAGGTTTAACTGTAGCTTTAGGTTCAGGAAGAGGAACAGCATCCTCTAAGACCCATTCATCAGGGAGACTAATATCTTTCCACTGAATAGTCCTAGGAATTACTGTATTAGCTTTACTTAAATCTGTTTGTAAAAATTTAGTTTCTCCTAGTTTTGGTTGCATTATATACTTTGTAGCAAAAGCAGACATCATAGCTTTATAATTTATTTTATACATTAATGCTACAGGAATAGATCCTTCAAGCATTTTATAATTATGTGTTTTAATTTCTAAAACTACACTTTTTAATATATTTGGATCATTTAATGAAATTGTAATATCTGGGAAGCAGTCAAATGAAATTGGACCGCTACTCAGACTGGTTTCTATAGTTCCTAAAAGTGAGTCATTAAAATTTACAAACCTAGCATCTCTGACCACAGCCAGTATACTAGTATTTAATCCTTCTCTAGTTAAAGGTTTTATACCTATTTGTACTAATCCTATATGTATATACTTGTATTTTTTAGCTTTATGATGTTTTATAGACTCTGCAGAAAGTAAAGTTATCTTTTCAAAAGGTTTACTTAACTGTACATCTCTTTCTTCAGCTTTAATTATATAATCATTTTTAAATATATTTAATTTTGGTATTTTATAAATCTGTTCTTTATCTATCTTTGGTATTACCCAATTATCAATTGCTTTATTAAAATCTTCCAAAATTACTTCATTTCTGTTAACTATCCTTTTAACTTCTGATGACTCAGAACTATCCGTTTTAGTTGTACTAGCAGATTTACACAGAAAAGGTTCAATCTTTAAATATTTGAAAAATAGATTTTTAAAGTTTATTAATGTTGGTTTTGGTAGCGACCACTGACTTACTGCCCTAAACGCCTGTCCGTCGGCTGACACGGGTCTTACTGCATATCCAATACCTAGACAACACTAAGTCCACTTCTAGATCTATAAGTCAAAGATTTAAATATGGAAACAGTTCTATATCTATCTACTACCACCCCTAAAAAAAAGATGGCTCTGATACCAACAAAAACAAAAACATATATATATATATATACATAAAGTTAATAGTAGTAGTCAAAATAACAATATTAATAATTATACTAATTTTGAAAATTACTAATATCTATAAAATTTTATTTATAAAACTTTTATTACTACAACACTAACAATATTACTAATTAATTGTTACTTAACATAATTTATTGTTACTAATTAATTGTCACTTAACATAATTTATACTTTAGCAATTATCATGATTTATGCTTTAAATAAAAATAATTGTAACATAATTATTTTAACTATAATAATGCAAATCTTTAATTAATAATTAGTTTTAAAATTTTCTATAAATTTGAAATTATATTTTATTTACCACCTAATTTAATCATTCAATAATTAATTAACTCAATTTAATTTATAAGTATTTTCAATTACCTTATTTTATTTTGCAAATAAAATTCTTATAAATAATAATTTAATATTTGTATTTAATATGTCTTAATTTAACAAACTATTTATTTATTGTACTTAATATTAATATTTTAATTTTAATTTAATACTTATTTATTTTTAGTTATCTTTTATTCTAAATTCTAATAATAATGAATCAATTCATTATAACTTTTGATTTACTACTTCATTAATTAAAACTAATTCCATTTTAGTCTAATAATTTATAAATTTTATTATTTATATTTCTATTAATTCAAAATTTATTTTTCTTTAATTATTTCTAATTTATCATAATATCTACATAAAAATTTAAATCCTAAATTCCTTATTAAATAAAAATTTAATTAATTAAAAATTATTTTAAATTTCTGTTTAAATAAACCTAAATACACACACATATATATAGTTTTTTTTTAAATATTCATCTATAATTTGCAAGTAATATACCAAATTAAATCTTAAGATAAGAGAAATTTAAAAATATCTGAGTCGCCGAAAAAAAGAGGTTGAAAAGTGGTCATAATCGGAGTTGGGAAGTAACGCCGACGAGAGCTCCGGTCACAATTTCGGACGGCACGTGTGGTGGTTCACGCTAGTAGTTCATGGCTTTTTTTATGGCGTTAGAAAGTTTGTCGAGTTGACTTTCTCAGTGGTAGGCTCATGTTGCTTGATGGTGGGATGCCGAACAAAGTTAATGAAGTTTACTGTTTCATGTTTTTCTCCCTGTCCCCCTTTTCTGTTTTTTGTTTCTCAATCTTTCTCTCTCCCAATTTCTTTTTTTTTTGTACACAATTTCAGTCTATCTCTCTTTGCTTCCCATTTCCTTTCCTTCTTGATTTAATAATCCAAAACAATAGCCAATATATCTCCACTATATCCACTGCAATCAATTTAAGTGATTTAAGTTTAAAATGCTCATTTTACTGAACTTTTAATTATTTTACTTATTTATTTATTTTTCATCATTTTTCACTAATTCTAATTTTTTCACTTAACTTATTTTATTATTATGATTATTATTTTTAAATAAATTTTTAAATAAAAAAGCCTTTAATCTAAATTTATTTTAATAATAATAATATTTTTTTAAAATTTTTACTTTAGCAATTTATTCAACTTTAACTGTATTATTATTATTTAAAAGTACATGGCATTACATTCTTTCCTCCTTAAAAAAAATTAGTCCCCAAATTTTTATTAACTTGTCTAACGAAAATAAATGAGAATATCTAGAAAACATATCTTGTTTTCTCTTCAAAATATTTTTCAATAAAATCAATATCTATCCTTAGTTCACTGTCTTATCTCTTAAATTACTGAATCAATTGAAGGAACAATTGAAAATTTACTATTATTTATTAAATATTCATTAAGAAATCTAAACCATTATATTTAAATATAGTTTTTCTCTTACTTCATTATTTCTATTAAAATCTTTAACCTAAAACTTCACAATTTAACTAAATAACTAAATCTATTTGTGTATTTCTTATATACAATATGTATATATTTACTCTTAAGCTTTTTTTTTATTTAGATTATATCTATATATATTAAATATCTCACACTAAAGAATATTCTCATTTCATATGTATCGATGTATAGCTTTGCCTTATTACTTTATCATTATATGTATAACTATAAATTAAAGATAATTAGTATCTCCGCTAATTTTTTTTTAATTAAGGACATCAACTTTTTATCCCTTTATATATATAACAAATGCATATGCTATGAATGAATGAGTACTCTATGAGCTCGACCAACATTCTCTAATTTAATGATTCTAATTTATCATCCATAATTACTACCACAGTCTCTAATACCTTATACTTTTGGTTGCATCTTCTTATAAGACAAATATGACTAAAATTATCACCTTGATCCTATCTGAAAAGTAAAAATCTAAAGAATCTATAATCTATACTCTGATATCATTAAATGTCACACCATAACTCTTCAAAGTTAGGATGAACATATTCTATTATAAATCTTAAATCATAATTTATTTAGTTTATATTTCTCACAAGTATATAATCATTTATAATATATATTTCATCTTCAATATAATTAAAGATAATCTACAAAAAATTTAATAATTTTCAAAATAAGATAAAACTAGAAATACTAGTTTGTTGGCTCAGTCTCTTCTATATGCAGAAGATTTTTAAATTTAAGGTTCTATGTTCTACTAGAGTCTACTAAGTTGGTCTTTAAAAATATCTGAAAATGTTAATAATAAATGGGTGAGTCCAACTACTCAGTGAATAGGTAAATATATAACAAGGGAGAACAAATAAAGTTTAATAATACCTAATATATACATAATCAATAATCGGCTGGATAATTAATTCTTAAAATCTTAAACATAGCTTTCAAACATTTCTTAGTTCTCAGAAAAATAAGAAATAATTCAATTAATGCATCTTTTGTATATATTCAAATATAATTCATACTGATCCAACTTCAATCCAAGGACACATGATGATTTTTTATCTTGCAACCCCAAGAAAAAATAACTTTAATACACATGTGCAGAGTAATTAACCTGGCCAAGGATAATTTATAGTATCATTAAATTTATATAAACATCTGTCATCAACGTGCGATCTCACATGATTATAATAAGATTGTATATGAATTATTTATCCAGCACAGTTTAATCATTCAATAACATATATAAAAAATCAAATTACCATTATTTGTTCTCACTTTATAAGCAAATAAATATCATTCAAAAATTAATCATAATCTTGAATTCCATAAATTCTTTTCTAAAATTATAAATATATATATAACATTTTAAAAATATAATATTACATATTTACCAACTCACCTGGGCGAAATACTGTATTTGCTTATTCAACAGGGTTCCTTTGATACTCTACAATTGCAGCTATATTTATTTCTAAAATAATATAAGAATATTATTTAATTTAAATTATACCCTAGCTACTATATATGTATACTATAAAAATGACGTGTGATCTCAATCCTTAAATTCTAACAATATATTGGTAAATCGGTATTTCTCAAGATTTCCACAATAATACTTCATTGAGTATTATCTAATTCATATGTCAATTGTCTGCCTACTTCTCCAATAAATATTTTCAACAACTCAATATAATTTTAAACGAAAAATTTACTAAGCATTTATATTATTTTTATACATAATTTAATTATATTATTTTAGTTTATTTATTTTAATACTTTATTATTATCAATAATATTTATTCATTAACTAATTTATTCAATTCATATTAAATAATATTAATTTAGTTTATGATAATTATGTATATTCCTAGCTTTAAAAATAGATTTATGCTAATAATAATAATAGTGCTAGTCTAAAGAAAATAACGATAATACTTTTTATTTAAATTTTTTTATTTTATTATACTTTATACTATTTATAACACCAATAATAATAGTAACATTAATAATATTTACTTATATATTAATATTATTTAATTAATTTTTATTACTTAAAATAATTACTTAATTTTCTTTAATTTAACTATAGTAATCCATATTGATTTCAATAATAATAATAGTATACAATTTATATACTCAATAATACTTATATTTTTATTTCTAACAATCACTTATAATAAAGTCACTAAAAAAATAATATTATTATTTGTATAGTTAAAAATAATTATTTAATTACTATTATTTTAAAATTAATAACTTATGTTAAATTTATTATTCAATTATATTAGTGATAATAATAATAATAATAATTTAACTATTTAAGTATACATTTAGTGTACATATATACATACATAAGGTTAATAATAGTAGTCAAAATAACAATATTAATATTTTTACTAGTTTTAAAAATTTCTAATATTTATAAAATTTTATTTATAATGCTTTTACTACTACAACACTAACAATATTACTTATTAATTGTTACTTAACATAATTTATATTTTAGTAATTATCATAATTTATGCATAAATAAAAATAATAGTAACCTAATTATTATAACTATATCAATACAAAACTTTAATTAATAATTAGTTTTAGGATTTTCTATACATTTTAAATTATATTTTATTTACCACCTAATTTAATTATTTAATAATTAATTAACCCAATTTAATTTATAAGTATTTTTAATTAACTTATTTTATTTTTCAAATAAAACTCTTATAAATAATAATCTAATATTTTTATTTAATATGTCTTAATTTAACAAACCATTTATTTATTATCTTTCAATTAATTTATTTATTTTATAATATTTTTATTTATAACTTTATATTTAAAATACCACCAATTTATTTTATAACAAAGTTTATAATTTAAAAATTAAACTCAATTTAACTATATATTTATTCTAAAGCTAATATATATATATATATGCTATTTTCATTCTAATTAATCAATTATTAAACAAGTATATATATTTATATATAGGTTAAAAAAATTCTTAAAAATAATCTTAATAATACCTTTAAATTTATTAACTAACTACTAATTTATAGTTTCATCAATTCAATATATACATATATATTTTATTCTACAATCTATTAATATTTAGGATTTAAATATTTAATTTATTTTTATTGTACTTAATATTAATATTTTTATTTTTATTTATTATTTATTTATTTTTAGTTATCTTTTACTCTAAATTCTCTTTTAATAATAATAATTAATAAATTCCTTATAACTTCTATTTACTACTTCATTAATTTTAACTAATTAATTTTAGTCTACTAATTTATAAATTTTATTATTTATATTTAAATTAATTTAAATTAATTTTCCTTTAATTATTTCTAATTTATCATAATATCTTCATAAAAATTTAAATCCTAAATTCCTTATTAAATCAAAATTTAATTAATTAAAAATTATTTTAAATTTCTATTTAATTAAACCTAAATACACATATATATAGTTTTTTAAAAAATATTCATCTATAATTTGCAAGTAATATATTAAATCGAAGCTTATGACGAGATAAATTTAAAAATACCTAAATCACCAAAAAAAAGTGGTCGAAGGGGGGTCTGCACCGGCGTTGGAAAGTAACGCCGATGAGAGCTCCGGTCATAACTTCGAACAGCACGTGCGGTGGTTCATGGTAGCGGTTCACGGCATTTTTATGGCGTTGAAAAGCTCGTCTAGTTGACTTTCTCGGTGGTTGGCTAGTGTTGCTTGATGGTGGCCGGAAGATGTCGAACAGAACTGATAAAGTTTACTACTCCATGTTTCTCTCCCCCTTCCCCTTTTCTATTTTCTGTTTCTCAATCTTTCTCGCTCCTAATTTCTTTTTTTTTTACACAATTTCAGCCTATCTCTCTTTGCCTCCTATTTCCTTTCCTTCTTCATTAAATAATCCAAAATAATAGCCACTATATCTCCACTACATCTACTATAATCAATTTTAGTGGTTTAAGTTTAAAATGCCCATTTTACCTAACTTTTAATCATTTTATTATTATTTTTCATCATCATTTCCCACTAATCCCAATTTTCCAACTTAACTTATTATTATTATTTAATAAATTTTTAAATAAATAAGTCTTTAATCTAAATTTATTTTAATAATAATTTTTTTAATTTTTACTTTAGCAATTTATTTAACTTTATCTATATTGTTATTATTTAAAAGTATAAGGAATTATATTCTTCCCTCCTTATAGAAAATTTGTCCCCAAATTTTCACCAACTTATCTAATGGAAATAAATGAGGATATCTAGAAAACATATCTTGTTTTTTCTTCAAAATATTTTTCAATAAAATTAATATCTATCCTTAGTCCACTGTCTTATCTCTTAAATTACTGAATCAATTCAAGGAACAACTCAAAATTTATTATTATTTCTTAAATATTCATTAAAAAAATCTAAACCATTATATTTAAATATAGTTTTGCTCTTACTTCATTATTTCTATTAAAATCTTTAATCTATAACTTCAAAATTTAACTAAATAACTAAATCTATTCTCCTTGCTTTACTAAATTCTTCATTTTTTATCTGACTGAATAATCAATTTATGTCATAATTTTAATTGACCAGCAAATAAAAAAATATTAGATCCATAAAATATATCTAAATCATATCTCCAATAATATATGTAATTTATCTCTTAGATATTCTAAATTCTTACTTCTCATTAAAATATTCATGATGCCACTTTTCATATATGTAAAACTACATATCCTAATAATAAAATATTATCAATAAATTTCTTTATTTTTCATTAACTAATTCATTTTTCTTTTGGCTACTGAATCTTAATTAATCCACCATAATTAGTATAGTTTTACTTAATTGTATTGACCTTATTTACTATCACTATCTTAGATGGTACACCACTAAATTTTAAATATTTTATCAATAGGTATAATTTCATTCTTAGTCTATAAATCATTCTTCTATATATTTCCAAATTCTTAATCATTTTCTCATTTTTCTAAAATTCAAAAATATTTTTATCTTATATTCCTCAAGAATTATTGATTTTCTCATATTACTCTTTTAATGATTTTTTAATATCTAACCCTTTATATTTCTAGAAAACCTTTTTAACTCAAATTGATTTACATATAAAAATTTCTTTAGGCTAGAAAATATTAAGTCTATAAAATTTCAATTAATCCTATTAAAATAGTTTTAACCATCAAAATATATACATATAATTTCGGCTTAAGTTCTAATAAATAATATTTATCATTTTCTTGTCTTAACACAATAAAAATTTCAAAGATAACATCAAGATTTGATATATCATCAACTCTTTTCCAAGAATATCCTCAAAATTTATATTTTAATGTTTCTCTTTAAATATTATAAGATAATACTTTATGACCCTTTTTATCTTACATTAAGAATACTTAAGTCAAACCTCATATGCATCATCTATCACATTTTTACCACATCAATGTATAAATAAAATATTTGAAATATTAATAAGTCTTTGCATCTTTTCACCTATATTTAACTAAATCTTCATATAAAAATTGATTTAAAACTTAGTATCTAAATTTAGCTTAATTAATTATACATATCCATATAAATTTTATAATTTATATTTAAAGTTTGAAAAAGAAAAATTGATTTCTATTGCATCTCTATTATACACATCATTGTTTGGATATATTTAAAATATACAACTTGTATATTCATATATACCTTAAGTATACCAACTATTTATATATTTCTTTATATACAATATGTATATAATTATTCTTTAAGCTTTTTTTTTAATCTAGATTATATATATTGACTAATCTCACACAAAAGAATATTCTCATTTTATATATATCAGTGTTTAGCTTTGACTTATTAATTTATATTTATATGTATAACTATAAATTAAAGATAATTAGCATCTCTGCTAAATTTTTTTTAAATTAAGGACATAAACTTTTTATCCACTTATATATATAACAAATGCATATGCTATGAATGAATCAGTACTCTATGAGGTCGCCCAACATCCTCTAATTTAATTATTCTAATTTCTCATCTATAATTACTACCATGGTCTCTAATACCTTGTACTTTTGGTGGCATCTTCTTATAAGAAAAATACGACACCTCATTCCTACCTAAAAAGTAAAAGTCTATAGAATCTATAACCTATGCTCTGATATCATTAAATGTCACACCTCAACTCTCAAAAGCTAGGATGAACTTATTCTACTATAAATCTTAAATCATAACTTATTTAGTTCATATTTCTCATAATTATATAATCATTTATAATATTTATTTTATTTTTTACATCATTAAAGATAATCTACAAAAAATTTAACAATTCAAAATAAGATCAAACTGGAAATACTAGTCTGTTGGCCTAACCTCTTTTATATGCAGAAGAATTTCAAATTTAAAAGTCAATATTCTACTGGAGTTTACCAAGTTAGTCTTCAAAAATATCTAAACATATTAATAATAAATGGGTGAGTCCAACTACTCGGTGAATATGTAAATATGAGATAAATAAGAACAAATAAGGTTTAATAATATTTAATATATATAATCAATAATCAGCTGCATAATTAATTCTTGAAATCTTAAACATAACTTTTAAACATTTCTTAGTTCTTAGAAAAATCAGAAATAATTCAATGAATGCATCTTTTGTATACACTAAAATATAATTCATATTGATCTAACTTCAATCCAAGGGCGCATAATGACCTATCTCTTAAGACCAAGGAGAAATAACTTCAATACATATGTGCAGAGTAATTACTCTGGCTAAGGATAATTTATACTATCATTAAATTTATATAAACACCTGTAATCGAGGTGCGATCTCGCATAATTATAATAAGAGTGTATATGAATTATTTATCCAACACAGTCTAATCATTCTGTCACATATATAAAAAAATCAAATTACCATTATTTGTTCTCACTTTATAAGAAAATAAATATCATTCAAAAATCAATCATCATCTTGAATTCCGTAAATTCTTTTCTAAAATCATAAATATGTATAATACTTTAGAAATATAATATTACATATTTACCTACTCATCTGGGCGAAATACTATATTTGCTTATTCAACAAGGTTCCTTTGATACTCTACAATCGTAACTATATTTGTTTCTAAAATAATATAAGAATATTATTTAATTTAAATTACACCCTAGCTACTATGTATGTATGCTATGAAAATGATAAATGGTCCCGGTCCTTAAATTCAAACGATATCTCGATAAATTAATATTTCTCAAGATTTCCAAAATAATACTTCAATGAGTATTATCTAATTCCTAAGTTAATTGTCTATCTACTTCTCCAATAAATATTTTTAACAACTCAATATAATTTTAAATCTAAAAATATACTAAGTATTTATATTATTTCTATACACAATTTAATTATATTATTTTAGTTTATTTATTTTAATAGTTTATTATTAATAATAATATTTATTCATTAAATAATTTATTCAATTCATATTAAATAGTATTAATTTAATTTACGATAATTATTGTTAGACAAATGATCTTAATTTTGATCCTTGACAACTCAAATGGATGATCTATTTAACTTGTGTTTGAAAGAATCTTGTTGCAGGATTAGGTTGCTTCAAATAAGGTGAACAGAACATTTCTAGCGGTCGCACCTCACCTAAAGACGACCGCTCCATGCAATTACAGAATGAAACCTTGTCACAGTAGGTTTCGCGGCCAGAAGTCCGACCTGAGTCGCGACCGCTCCTATATAATAGCGACCGTCCAACTATGTGCACGACCGCTACTCAAGGAACTTAAATCATTACAATCACAGTAAAGTTCGCGGTGACAAGAACGGTGAATGACTCAACCTCGCTTACCACTTTAGCGACCGCCCATTCAGAGTCGCGACCGCCCCACCATTCAAGAAGAAATTGCTTAAAGAGACAGTAGTGTTCGCGTCCTCAGGTGCGTCCAGAAGTTCGACGCGAGAATATGAGTTCGACCACGAAATTCCACCAAGGGCGACCGAGAGATTCAAATTATGGCGGACATCTCTTTTGCCCTGTCAGAGAATGACACATGACATGACCGTTGTAAACCCACTTAAATATTCAAAAAGGGCGACCGCACCTTTGCTTGGCGCGACCGTCCCGACAAACACAGCATGGGCAAGAACTGGTCCAACAAACACATCATGGGCAAGATTCCAGCTGTAGAGCACTAAAATTCGACCGTTGAAGATTTTTCAAAAGCAGCGACCGTCCCTGATTAAAAGGACGACCGCGTGAAGCATGAGCGCGACCATCCTTGTGTGAAGGGCGACCGCGAAGTGCTTCGGACAGTTTAAGTAAAAAAGGTCTAATCTGCCAAGACTTTATTCTCAACATCAATAACGGCTAGTAAGACCACATTGGCTATAAATACAATGTTTCTATGAGAAAATAAATATAGAGACAAATTGAGAAAGGATTTTCATAGCCAAGCAACAAATTTTCTTTTACTTAAACTTGCATTTGAATTGTAATGAATGTTAGGTGTTAGCATTGAAAACACCATTGTATAAGTTTGAGTGTGAGCTTGGGAAACACTTTGGTTGTGAGAGTAAGCCTTGTAAAACTCTTGTTTGGGTTGTAAGTGTGAGCCTAAGAAAAACACTTGTGAAGTTAGGTGTGAACTTGTGAAAACACCAAAGTTGGAAGTGAGCTTGTAAAAACTTCAAAGATTAGTGGAACCTTAACAAGTTGTTAAGGAAGTGGATGTAGGATTGAAGTAAATCCGAACCACTATAAATCTTGTGTGTTCCTTCTTTCTTCCATTACTCAACCAACTCTCTATTCCGCATTTCTTGTTTGTTGAGTTTTTTAAATTGTCATTACTTCTTGAGGAAACCAATTCACCCCCCCCCTCTTGGTTGCCATCTTGGGATAACAATTGGTATCAGAGCCCTGAGATTTCTTAAACTTAATTGTGAAATCTGATCCACTATGGCAACTTCTTCTTCATCAAGCTCTCATGGAAATCTTAACTCTATTCTTAGACCCTACTTTGATGGAACAGATTACTCATACTGGAAACACAAAATGTATTTGTTTCTAGATAGTGAAGGGATTGAACTATGGGATTTCGTGGAAAGTGAGTGGAAATCTCCCACTCATGAAGTTGACGGTATTCAAGTTCCACTTCCCAAAGCTCAATGGTCAACTAGCAATATCAGAGATCGATTCAAGAACAATAGAGCTGCTTCCATCTTGATGAACTCCATTTCAAGAGAAGAAGGTGGAAGAGTTCAACATTTAACTTGTGCACATTGCATTTGGAAAACACTTGAAAACTATCATGAAGGTACAACTCAAGTGAGATTCACCAAAAAACAAATGCATGTCCATGAGTATGAGCTATTCAAGATGAAACCAAATGAAAATGTCACCGACATGACAAATCGCTTGCTTGCTATTGTCAATGAACTAAAGAAGTATGGCAAGGTATATGATCAAGGTGATGTAAACAGTAAAATCTTGAGAGCCCTAAGAGCTAGAAAGAACTTTGAATCCAAAGTATCATCCATAGAAGAAGCTCATGATCTCAGCACATTAAGAACCGACGAGCTAGTTGGAAAGTTACTCACATTTGAGCTACATAGTGAGAAAGAAGAAGATCAAGGTGAGAAAGAAAAGAGAAAACCAATTGCACTCAAAGCAATCAAAGAAGCTGAGAGCTCAAGCAATGAAGGTACTGATGATGAAGATGAAATGGCAATGTTCTAAAAAAGAATCAATGAATGGAAAAGGAAGAAAAGATTACAAGCAAACAAAGGCACACCTCCAAAATTCTCCTTCAAAGAAAAAGAAAAGAAAAACGAGGTAAAGTGTTATGAATGTGGAAAAACTGGTCATATCAAATCGGATTGCTTCAAATTAAAAAACAAAAAGAAATGGGATAAAGAAAAGAAAAAGTCTCTCAAAGCCACATGGGATGACTCTTCCTCAAGTGAAGAAGAAGAAGAAGGAGGAATTGCAAATCTTTGTCTCATGGCTATTGAAGATGACTCCAATGAGGTAAGTACTCAATCCTTTGATCAAGTAGCACATGATGATATAAATGATATAGATGATAGTGATTTGATTGAGCACATGAATTTTAAAATAGAAAAATATTTCTCTAAAATGATGCTTTATAAAGAGAAAAACTCTAAGTTAGAAAAGGATTTTATATGCTTAAAGAACTCTACCTTAGAATTGAAAACCTCAAATGAACACTTAATGAATACAATAGGAGAGTTAAATAAAAGCTCACATGACTTAGAAAAGGTGATTAAAGAGAATGAGACATTGAAGCATGAACTAAAAGAACTAAAAGAATCAATTTCCAGATTTCATAAAGGAAAGGAAGCATTGAACATATTAATTAATAATCAAAGATCACCTTCCTTGAAATATGGATTAGGATTCAATGGCTCAACCAACATTGCACCTAGCAAACCAACATTTGTGAAAGCATCTACAACTGAAATTTCTGATGTTCATATCAAAGATGCTTGCACCAAGTCTAAAAGAACTTCTTATGGTTCACTAGGAGATAAAGCCAAAAATAACTATGCATTATTGTTCACTAAACTTGCACAAAAGAAATCACATACTTGTAGTTGTATGTATAATGCAAAAAGAAAAATACAGAAGCATAAAATGCCATGGCAATGCACATATTGCATGAAATTTGGACACAAAAACTTCTATTGTTATATAAGAAAGGCTCATCTCAAGTTAGAAGACTCTTTTTCTACTAACCATCAAGGACCCAACTTCATGTGGGTACCTAAAAGAAGATGATCACAATTATCTTGCAGGTCTGCCTAAAATCTACTATCAATGAAAGCACATGGCTTGTGGATAGTGGATGCTCAAGGCATATAACTGAAAATGCAAAGCTCTTTACTAGTATTACCTACAAACATGGAGGTAATGTAACTTTTGAAAAAAATGCTAAAGGCAAAATTCTTGGTGTTGGCTCCATTGGTTCTATTGGTAAGGATTTAATTGAAGATGTATGGCTTGTTGATGGTTTAAAATATAACTTGCTAAGTGTTAGTCAACTTTGTGATAAAGCATACTTTGTCAAGTTTGATTCCAAAGAATGCAAGATCACAAATTCAAATGATGTTATCATATTTAAGGGCACTAGAACAAACAACACTTATAATGTCAGCATACATTCAAATCATACATGTTTAATGTCCACTAATAATGATGCATGGTTATGGCATAGAAGACTAGGACATGCTGGTATGGATCAATTGAAATATATCTGCAATGAAAACTTAGTTGATGGCTTACCTAAGATAAAATATGATAAAGACAAAATTTGTGAACCTTGTCAACATGGTAAGCAACATAAAAGCTCATTTAAAACAAAGAATGTTATAAGCACCTCTAGACCTTTAGAGCTCATTCATTTAGATTTGTTTGGACCAAATAGAGTTACAAGCTTAGGAGGCAAATCATATGCATTTGTTCTTGTTGATGACTACTCTAGATTCACATGGGTTAATTTTTTAGCTCAAAAGAATGAAGCTTTTAATTACTTCAAAACTTTTGCAAAAAGAGTTCAAAATGAAAAAGGATATGTGATCACATCTATTAGAAGTGATCATGGCAAAGAATTTGAAAATGAAAACTTTGAAGACTTTTGCAATGAACTTGGCATTTCACATAATTTCTCTGCTCCTAGAACTCCACAGCAAAATGGTGTAGTCGAAAGGAAAAATAGAACTTTAATTGAAATGGCTAGGACAATGCTCAATGAATATGATTTACCATCTTATTTTTGGGCGGAAGCCGTTAATACAGCTTGTTACATTGCAAATCGTGTTTACAAAAGGCATTTAACTAATAAAACCTCTTATGAGCTATGGAATGGAAGAATACCCAGAATTGGATATTTTAGAGTATTCGGATGCAAATGCTTCATATTGAATACCAAGGATAATCTTGGAAAATTCTCATCCAAATCAGATGAAGGCATATTCTTAGGATATTCATCATATAGCAAAGCATATAGGGTATTTAACATGAAAACTCTAGTTATAGAAGAATCAATGCATGTTGTATTTGATGAATCATCTAAACTTGATCAAAAGAAAGGTATTACTTTCAATGACCCTGCAGGTACTCTTGAACCTCTTGAATCTATTGATGCTCCAAAGATCAATCAACTTGAAGAAAAGACTCAAGATCTACCTAAGGATTGGCAATACAAGAAAGATCATCCAAAGGAACTCATCATTGGAGAAACATCTAAGGGAGTAACTACTAGATCTAAAATTAATCATGTTGATGTTAATTTTGCTTTTGTTTCTCAAATTGAACCAAAAACTGTTGAGGAAGCTTTAAATGATGAAAATTGGATAACTGCTATGCAAGATGAACTTAATCAATTTGAAAGAAATAATGTTTGGCAACTTACTCCTAGACCTATAGATCATTCTATAATAGGATGCAAATGGGTTTATAGGAATAAGCTTGATGAAAATGGTCACATCATTAGAAATAAAGCAAGATTGGTAGCCAAAGGTTATAATCAAGAAGAAGGTATTGACTATGATGAAACCTTTGCCCCTGTAGCCAGATTAGAAGCTATTAGAATATTACTTGCCTTTGCATGTCATATGAACTTTAAGCTTTATCAAATTGATGTCAAAAGTGCATTTCTAAACAGACTTATAAATGAAGAAGTTTATGTAGAACAACCTCCTGGTTTTGAAAACTACAAATTTCCTGATCATGTTTTCAAACTTACCAAAGCCTTATATGGATTGAAACAAGCACCTAGAGCTTGGTATGATAAACTTAGTGCATATTTGCTTGAAAATGATTTTTCAAAAGGAAAAGTAGACACAACTCTTTTTGTTAAAAAGGATAAGCACAACATTTTGATTGTACAAATTTATGTGGATGACATAATATTTGGAGCTACTAATGAAGTCTTGTGCAAAGAATTTGCTTCTTGTATGACTAGGGAATTTGAAATGAGCATGATGGGTGAACTCAAGTTTTTTCTTGGACTGCAAGTCAAGTAATGTGAAGATGGGATCTTCATCAACCAATCCAAATATACAAAAGAACTCATCAAGAAATTTGGAATGGATGGCTGCAAAACTAGCAAAACTCCCATGAGCACATCATTGAAATTAGGTAAAGATGAAAATGGTAAAGCAGTAGATGAGAAGAAATATCGAGGTATCATCGGATTACTACTTTACTTAACCGCTTCTAGGCCTGATATAATGTATAGTGTATGTCTTTGTGCTAGATTTCAAACTTGTCCTAAAGAATCACACTTGAATACCACTAAGAGAATCTTGAAATATTTGAATGGTACAATGCATTTAGGACTTTGGTATCCTAAAAACACATCATTTCATATTATAAGATTTTCAGATGCAGATTATGCTGGTAGCATCTTAGATAGGAAAAGCACAACAGGAGCATGTCACTTTCTTGGTAATTGTCTAGTTTCTTGGCATAGTAAAAAACAAGCATCGGTTGCTTTATCCACAACGGAAGCTGAATATGTTGCAGCATGTTTTTGTTGCACACAAGTATTATGGATGAAACAACAATTGCTTGATTATGGTAAAGTGTTTAACAATATCTCCATTAAATGTGACAACACTAGTGCTATCAATTTGTCTAAAAATCCTATCCAACATTCTAGATCCAAGCATATAGATATTAGACATCATTTCTTGAGGGAAA
Source organism: Garcia nutans (assembly GCA_947685225.1). NCBI lineage: Eukaryota > Viridiplantae > Streptophyta > Magnoliopsida > Malpighiales > Euphorbiaceae > Garcia > Garcia nutans. The sequence continues at coordinate 17,605,590 of CANTUV010000032.1, forward strand.
ATGTACAAAATCAGAATATAATCCTAGAATTCATAGATACAGAAAATCAACTTGTTGATGTCTTTACAAAACCCTTGAATGAAGATAGACTTAACTTTATTAAACTCAATTTAGGAATGATTGATGGAATCACTTTGAGTTAATTAAAACTTTTGATAAAGTTTCTATGTGCATAAATTTAATTTTTCTTAACACACTTGGAATATCTTCCATCTTTCCTTGAACTTTTCATTTTAAGTCTGTCGCGGTCGCTCCAGTGTCCTTTAGCGATCGCTATCTCGTCTGCCAGTTTCATTCAATAAAAATCTCTGTGCGCGGTCGAGAAAATTTGTGCGCGGCCGCACCAATTTGAATAGTTTCGACCGTTACAGACAGTTTCTTCCCTCGTGAGTGTACCTATCTTACTAATGGTCGCTAGACCACATGTCGCGATCGCACCTTGTTGAATATGCGACCGCACCCTGTACACTCTGCTCGAAAATTTATAACCGTTGGCTGTGTGACAGGTCGCAACTCTTAACTTTCAACAGTCATAAACGGCTATTTCCTTAATTCCATCTATTTAAGAGTATGCTACAACAATTTATCTGATATTTTGCTTATTAAAACACACAAACTTCATTCTGAAACCCTAAAAACTTCTGTTTCTCAATCACTCTATGTTTTTCTGTTTACTTCTACTCCTTCTATTTTTAATGGCTCCTAAAAGAAAAACCACCTCTAAAATAAAAGGTCAAGCCAAAAGAGTTCCAGGAATCACCATTAGAGAACCCATTATTGATCCTCCATCTCCTCCACAGTCTAGAAGAGGTGAGAAAATTCACAAACCTCACCACCAAACCTCTGAGGAAGACATTAGGTATGCCATGCTAAAGAAAAAGAAAGTTGAAGGCACCAAATCTCCTTTTGGTGGGATGCTTTCTGCATTGGGCATCAAGGACGAAATTGAGAGATTGTTGGATGTCCTTGGATGGAGAAAATTTGTCTTTCCAGAAGAGGTAGGCTACTCTAGTCTAAGTAAAGAATTTCTAATGTCTCTTCAAATAGAGAAGAGTGCAAACTCTGCACTAGGATGGTATGGAGTTAGGTTTAAGCTATTTGACAACTACCACTCCTTAACCCTAGAAGATTTTGGCAGCATTTGGAACTTCCCTTCTGAAGGTATAACCTCTTACAATGACCAAATCTTCTCAAACCAAACCCTTTCTGATTTCTGGCAAGAAATTTCCATTGAAACTTCTTTTGAAAAAGAATCTAAAGCCAGACATATTAAAACTCTCACCCATTGGATGCTCCACAGGATCATCACCTACACCATCCATCAAAGAGCAGATGGAAATGAGAAAGTAACCAAGAGAGACCTTATATTTCTGTATGCTTTCACCCACAACATCAAAATAAACACAACCAAGTTCTTGATTGACACCCTTTATCATCATGCTATTACAAGAACTGGTACTTTCTTCCTATCCTCACAAATCACTCAAATAGCTAGGCACCTAAACCTTCTAAATGATCTAAATCTAGCTACCTTGAGAAACCCTTTCAATCTTACCTCTAGTGCTATCACAATAGATTACTTAGAGCATGCTGGATGTGTAAGGAAGATTGAAGGATCTTATGTATACTACTTTGGCAAGAAAGGAGTTATGGATAAACAAAAGAAAAGGCCAAGGTATACAATTGAGGAAGAGGGAGATTCTGTAGAAGTTGCAGTAGAATTACCTTCAAAAGCAACTTCATCAAAAGCTGCTCCAGAAACCACTTCATCCTCCACACAACTCATCCTCCAAGCTATCAAAACACTCTCAAGGAAACTCTCTAAGTTCAAGAAAAGTGTTTCCAACAGATTCCAGCACTTGAACAAGAGAATAGACCTTATATCTCATATGCACCATGATCTATATGATATGCAAGGCAAATTGGACTTGCCTCAATGCAACCTTGAAGATTGGGATATAAGTGATCACACCCAAAGCATTGCTGAAGAAGAAGAGTCCATTAGCACTAGCTCTGCCTCTATTGTTCCTCAAGATAAAGGAAAAGCTCCTTTAGTTGAAGAAGAGTTAGATGTAGATGATAACTCAGAATAGCTTAGATTTTTTCGTTGTTTGCATTTTCATATGTTTTATTTTCTGCTTTTGTACTTTTTCTATCCTTAATAAAGCTTAAATGTTTGTTGCAAATATTTTCTTTCATTCCTCATTTGTTTTGACTGTTGTTTTTAACATTTTGCCTATGACAATGGGGGAGAAAATAACAAAATGGAACATAGTATGCACAATGGGAGAAAAAGAGAAAATAGTACAATGGGGAGAAAGAGAAAATGGTATGGAGAAAATGGCATAACTTAATGAAATAATCTAATAAATACAATGCTCTTAACTATATTTTATGCATATGTTAAGGGGGAGCAATTTTAAAACTTATTTTTTTTCTCATCATTCCATTTGAATTGTCAAAGTCAAAATGGGGGAGATTGTTAGACAAATGATCTTAATTTTGATCCTTGACAACTCAAATGGATGATCTATTTAACTTGTGTTTGAAAGAATCTTGTTGCAGGATTAGGTTGCTTCAAATAAGGTGAACAGAACATTTCTAGCGGTCGCACCTCACCTAAAGACGACCGCTCCATGCAATTACAGAATGAAACCTTGTCACAGTAGGTTTCACGGCCAAAAGTCTGACCTGAGTCGCGACCGCTCCTATATAATAGCGACCATCCAACTATGTGCACGACCGCTACTCAAGGAACTTAAATCATTACAATCACAGTAAGGTTCACGGTGACAAGAACGGTGAATGACTCGACCTCGCTTACCACTTTAGCAACCGCCCATTCAGAGTCGCGACCGCCCCACCATTCAAGAAGAAATTGCTTAAAGAGACAGTAGTGTTCGCGTCCTCAGGTGCGTCCAGAAGTTCGACGCGAGAATATGAGTTCGACCGCGAAATTCCACCAAGGGCGACCGCGAGATTCAAATTATGGCGGACATCTCTTTTGCCCTGTCAGAGAATGACACGTGACATGACCATTGTAAACCCACTTAAATATTCAAAAAGGGCGACCGCACCTTTGCTTGGCGTGACCATCCCGACAAACACAGCATGGGCAAGAACTGGTCCGACAAACACATCATGGGCAAGATTCCAGCTGTAGAGCACTAAAATTCGACCGTTGAAGATTTTTCAAAAGCAGCGACCGTCCCTGATTAAAAGGACGACCGCGTGAAGCATGAGCGCGACCATCCTTGTGTGAAGGGCGACCGCGAAGTGCTTCAGACAGTTTAAGTAAAAAAGGTCTAATCTACCAAGACTTTATTCTCAACATCAATAACGGCTAGTAAGACCACATTGGCTATAAATACAATGTTTCTATGAGAAAATAAATATAGAGACAAATTGAGAAAGGATTTTCATAGCCAAACAACAAATTTTCTTTTACTTAAACTTGCATTTGAATTGTAATGAATGTTAGGTGTTAGCATTGAAAACACCATTGTATAAGTTTGAGTGTGAGCTTGGGAAACACTTTGGTTGTGAGAGTAAGCCTTGTAAAACTCTTGTTTGGGTTGTAAGTGTGAGCCTAAGAAAAACACTTGTGAAGTTAGGTGTGAACTTGTGAAAACACCAAAGTTGGAAGTGAGCTTGTAAAAACTTCAAAGATTAGTGGAACCTTAACAAGTTGTTAAGGAAGTGGATGTAGGATTGAAGTAAATCCGAACCACTATAAATCTTGTGTGTTCCTTCTTTCTTCCATTACTCAACCAACTCTCTATTCCGCATTTCTTGTTTGTTGAGTTTTTTAAATTGTCATTACTTCTTGAGAAAACCAATTCACCCCCCCCCCCCCCCTCTTGGTTGCCATCTTGGGATAACAATTATATATATATTCCTAGAATTAAAAATAGATTTGTGATATTAGTAATAATATTGTTAGTCTAAAGAAAATAACAATAATACTTTTTTACTTAAATTTTCTTATTTTATTATACTTTATACTATTTATAAAACCAATAATAATAGTAACATTAATAATATTTGTTTAGATATTAATATTATTTAATTAATTTTTATTACTTAAAATAATTACTTAATTTTTTTAATTTAACTATAGTAATCCATATTGATTTCAATAATAATAATAGTATACAATTTATATACTTAATAATACTTTATTTTTATTTCTAACAATCACTTATAATAAAGTTACTAAAAAATAATAATATTATTTATGTAGTTAAAAATAATTATTTAATTACCATTATTTTAAAATTAACAACTAATGTTAAATTTATTATTCAATTATATTAGTAATAATAATAATAATAACAACAAAAATAAAAATATAACTATTTAAGTATACATCTAGTGGACATATATATATACATAAGATTAATAGTAGTAGTCAAAATAACAATATTAATAATTATACTTAGTTTTGAAAATTACTAATATTTATAAAATTATATTTATAATACTTTTACTACTACAACAACAATATTACTAATTAATTGTTACTTAACATAATTTATATTTTAGTAATTATCATAATTCGTGCTTAAATAAAAATAATAGTAACCTAATTATTATAACTATGACAATACACATCTTTAATTAATAATTAGTTTGAGAATTTTCTATTAATTTTAAATTATATTTTACTTACCACCTAATTTAATCATTTAATAATTAATTAACTCAATTTAATTTATAAGTATTTTTAATTAACTTATTTTATTTTACAAATAAAACTATTATAAATAATAATTTAATATTTGTATTTAATATGTATTATTTTAACAAACTATTTATTTATTTTCTTTCAATTAATTTATTTATCTCATAATATTTTTATTTATAATTTTATATCTAAAATACCACCAATTTATTTTGTAATAAAATTTATAATTTAAAAATTGAGCTTAACTTAACTATATATTTATTCTAAAGCTAATATACATATATGTGCTACCTTCATTCTAATTAATCAATTATTAAATAATTATATATATTTATATATATTAACAAAAATTCTTAAACATAATCTTGATAATACATTTAAATTTATTAACTAACAACTTACAACTAATTCATAGTTTTATTAATTCAATATATATTATTATGTTCTATAATCTACTAATAATATTTAGGATTTAAATATTTAATTTATTTTTATCGTACTTAATATTAATATTTTTATTTCAATTTACTACCTATTTATTTTTTATTATCTTTTATTATAAATTCTCTTTTAATAATAATAACTAATTAATTCATTATAACTTTTAATTTACGACTTCATTAATTTTAACTAATTCCTTTTAGTCTAATAATTTATAAATTTTATTATTTATATTTGTATTAATTCAAAATTTATTTTCTTTAATTATTTTTAATTTATCATAATATCTACATAAGAATTTAAATCTAAATTCCTTATTAAATTAATATTTAATTAATTAAAAATTATTTTAAATTTTTGTTTAAATAAACCTAAATACACACATATATAGGTTTTTTTTTTTAAAATATTCATCTATAATTTGCAAGTAATATACCAAATCAAAACTTAAGAAGAGAGGAATTAAAAAAAAAACCCAAATCGCCAGAAAAAAAGGTCGAAAAGTGGTCAGAATTGGCATCGAAAAGTAATGCTGGCGAGAGCTCCAGTCACAACTTCGGAGGTACGTGCGGCAGTTCACGGTGTTTTTGTTGTCTTTGGAAAGCTTATCAAGTTGACTTCCTCGGTAGCCGGCGTGTGTTGCTTAATGGTGGCCTAAAGACATTGAACGGTGCTCATGAAGTTTAGTGCTCCATGTTTCTCTCTCTCTCCCCCTTTTCTGTTTTTTGTTTCTCAATCATTCTCTCTCCTAATTTTTTTTTTATTTTTTACACAATTTCAACCTATCTCTCTTTACCTTCCGTTTCCTTTCCTTGTTCATTTAATAAGCCAAAATAATGACCTATATATCTCTCCACTATATCCACTATAACCAATTTTAGTGGTTTAAGTTTAAAATGCCCATTTTACCTAACTTGTAATCATTTTATTTATTTATCTTCATCATTTCCCACTAATCCTAATTTTCCCATTTAACTTGTTTTATTATTATTAAATAAAATTTTAAATAAATAAGTCTTTTATCTAAATTTATTTTAATAATAATAATTTTTAAAAATTTTTTACTTTAGCAATTTATTTATCTTTAACAATATTGTTATTATTTAAAAGTACAAGGTATTGCACCATTAATCATATTATTAACTCATTTACAATCAAGCACAAATGCCATCAAATTCTGTAAGGCCAATTAACTCAGAATTAAGTGCATTAAACAATTCCAAACTATCCATCTTAATATCTATATTTACCAAGGACTCATCTTTTATAAGACAACCTCCCTTAAAGCAATGGCTATTTTAGGATCAAAAGAATTGTTGAAATGGCTGGAGACACCCACCATAAATCTACCACCACGATCTCGAATGACAACTCCAAAACTAGTCTTCCATTCAGTTCCAAAGATGGCAACATCTAAATTTCATTTAAGACACCCAACAATTGGTCTTCTCTAACTGGATTGACTTCTGATGGAGTTAGCTTGGACCAACAATTTTAGATCAACACATCTAACCATTTGATAAGTGCATATTAAACATATATTTTTCTGTTATTTTTTACATGAAATTGAGTTGAATTAATTTATTCTAAGCTTATTTATGTTTTCTAATTTCATTATTTTTTAGTAGAGCTTAGTTTGTATTAATTTTTTTAGGACTTTTGCAAGCAGATATTTTAGGCAAATTGAAACTTTAAAGCTTCAATGAAAATTTAAGTAATGATAGAGTTTGAGATTGGAAATGCTATCTTCATAAAGTTTGTAGAGGACATCTCAAAATTTTCAAAGAGGTATAGTTCATTAAAATCCAAGATTGTTTGGCCTCCAAATATTAAGTAGAAATTAGAACTGAGATATTGAAGCAGAATTTATGTATGAACCATTGAGAGTAATTGGGTCATATCTTGAGCTTTTAAAGTCCAATTGAAGTGATTCAAAAGTCTAAAGTTATCAAAACTTCGAGGGATACAACTTTGATAGAGGATTTAGATCTAGATAATGTTGTTATTTGATGATAAATTATCTTATAAAATACAACTTAAATTCTGGAGAAGTAGAATACAATTAGAAGTCTATTTTTAGATAGTTTGATATTGTTAAACAATTGGTATTTTATTTTAATGGGGAGAAGAGACTTAAAAGGTGGACAGAGAGATTTGAATTTTATTGTTGAAATGAAAAATACTAGAGAGGAGATTATGGAGAGACAAACCAAGAGATTGGAGTTGATCCACAATTAAATTAGAAAAGTTTTTCTTCACTTCCCTCTATTAATTTTTAGTTTTAATATGTATTTATTATGTTTAATTAAATTGAAACGATGTGTTTTCCTATTAGTATGAGTGGTTAAATTTTTTATATAAAATATTAATTAAATGTGATTGACTGTTTGATATATATTTGTGATCAATTTTTCTTTATTTATGTTAATTATATTATTGAGCCTAAAGTTTATAATTGTTTGGCCACCAATTACATGATTCTAGATTAGTGAATAAGCTCGAGAAGAATATTCGTTAATTAGAATTAGGTAATAGAATCACAATAAAATAATTGGTATAAGTATAAGAGTATTCAATTTGACTTGTATGGAATTATATGAATGATTGGCTCTTAATGATTTGATTATAGGTTGTTAAGGCTATTGAGAAATAGGTTAATGATTTATAATTAATATGTTATTATGCCTTAGGAAAGAATAATAATTATTTAAGAATCATTTGTCCATAACATGACTAATTAAAATTGGATTAATTGACACAAGAAATTATCATTCAATTATCACATGGATTTAATGTTCTAGGTTATTTGTTCGATTGTTATTTTTTTCAAATTAAATTACTATTAATTAATTTAGATTTATAATTACTTTTCTTAATTACATGCATTATTTGAGTGCCTAAATAGTGATTAAGTTGATTTCGGTTGTTAATTAGTAAACACTCTCTGTGGGAATGATATCTTATTTCATAACTATATTACTTGAATACGATCATGTGCACTTGCAAATTTTGCATATCACCATTTCCCATTTAGTGCAAATGGTATTGGTTATGGAAAAAATTTACACTGGTGTAGTGGTCACCTCCTTCCAAATCGATTGATTTCGATAATGCCATAAGCTCCAAGCTACGATTGACGCAATTACTGCCCTTGCTGGGTTATTTTCTTTTAAAAGTTCTAAGCAAAAATAACCAAAAGAACCAAAGTTAGTATGAAAAGACAATGCATGTCAACATTCTTCAACTTTTGGGCATGTAAATAGAATGTGATCAACATTTTCTGGTTGGTTACACTGCACATAGGTAGAAGAGATATCAACCCCTCTATTTATTAACTCCAAGCGAGTAGGAAGAATATTACGTAACGCCCTCCACAAAAAAATCTTAAGTTTTGGAGGAATGTTAAAGCTTGTTCCAACTCCCTGAGAATGCATGAGCATTTATGGAGAATGGATGATTCATAGCAAGCAAGTAAACATATTTTATGGAATACAGTCCATCTTTCGTGTAATGCCAAATGCAACTATTACTCAATGGAATAGACAAAATATTTGCAACAACCTGATCTCCGAATAACATAACAATCTTTCACTGATCCTATATTAACTGACCTAAAAGCATTAAATCATTGACAGTCATTTCAATAGGTAACTCAATAGGTACTAGGTGGAGATAACATTTGTTGTTTATCATTAACCAAGGATCATGCCTTACAATAATGAGAGATCTGTCCCCTATTCTCCAACAAGTTCCAATTTTTAACAAATCCTTATCATAAACAATACTCCTCCAAATAAAACTAGGGTTATTACCCAAATCAACATATACAAAATCCTTGTCACCAAAGTATTTAGCTTTGAAAATTTTTATTGGAAGAGAGTTACAATCAGAGATAAATCTCCACCCTTGTTTAGCAAGCATAGCTAAATTGAATCCATGAAGATTGAAACCTAAACCCCCAAATTTCTCAGCAACACAAAGATGATCCCATTCCAATCAACTAACATCTCTACGACTAATATTATGATTGCTCCACCAAAAGGAATTCATTATTTTTTGGAGTTCATCACAAGTAGAGAAAAGGAAGAAGAAACATACTGCAATAAGTAGGAGAATGGGACAATGTAACATCCCTAATTTTTAAAAAATTAAATTAAATAAATTAAAATTAAATTGGATAAATTAAATAGATAATTTAAATAGAAAATGAAAGGTTTAGAAGTGAAAAAGTGGAATGTATATGTGAAATATATACAAAGTCAACTAAAAGCCAATATTTTTTTTAAAAAAGTCAAAGTCAAGTGGCAATTTTGTAAATATACTTTAGAAAATTAAAATTATTTAAATAAATTAAAAATAAACTCTTTTTCAATGGAAGATGTAATTTATGATTTTTATTAAATAAATAATTAATTAATTAAAAATATAATAAAATAATATTATATATATGGTTAAAATTTAAGTGGAAAGAAAGAGAAAATTCATAAGTTATCATCATCATCTTCTTCTTCTTAGATGGCCGAACCACCATAGCTAAAAAACCCAAGTTTTTTCTTCTTTCAAACATCATATATTGAAGGAATTTTAAGGATTCAAGTAGAGTTTTTGAAAATTCTTCATCAATTGGTAAGTTTCATTACCAATTTTGCAAGCTCTTTAGAATTTCATGAAATTGAGAATATGTTGAGTTTGGGTTTTTGTCTTTGATTGATTTTATTGCTTAATTGAGTATATATGAAGTTATTTTGAGTAGTTATTAATGATTTTTTAAGTTGGATTGAAGAAATGATTGAGTTTGAATTGAGTTGGTTGAAGAGAGAGAATTTAGAGTTATGGAACATATGGACTTTTGAGTTCATGTGTTTTAATTGTGCAATTTGATTTCAAACGTGTTGTTTTGATGCATAAACAATGATTTTAAAGTCAAACAATGGATTTAGTTAAGTTTGGTTAGAGTTTGGAAATGGTAATGTTGAATTTAGGGTTTTGGAAGGGAATTTTCCAAGTATGATTGGTTGTTTGATTTTAATGTTTAAATCATGTTCTTTAATGATATAAGTGATGGAAATAAGCTTGGATTAATAATTGGAATGATTTGGAATGAAGAACCTTCATTGGTGAAGGTTATGCCATTTTAGGATTTTGTATAAGATTGTGTATTTAATTAATGTGATTGATTGAAACATGTTGTAATATATCTTTAATGATATAAATAAACTTAAAACACTAATTTAAATGGATTATAATGAAAGTTCAAAGTTAAGGTAAGGTTAGGCTTAATTTTAAAAATATTGTAAGTGAGAGATTTAATTATGGTCTAATGCTTGTAATGTCTTAAATTGAGATATTAAATGATGATATTTATTCACATTTTGGTTAGGCATTAAGGAGAGGGGAATTGTCCAACCCTGGTGTTGAAGGGCAACTTGAAAGTGAAGATTTGTGGGAGTTTCATAGCTTGCATTTGAGTGCTTATTGAGGTATGTACAAGCTTTTGATAAATGGGATATGTTTACCTTACATTTGAGCTTAACACATTTTGAATGGAAAATGTGTTAAGCTACATGATACATTGAACATTCATGAACAATGTGCAATGACATGTGTATTGTTAAGTATGCCTTATATGCATTATGAAAAGACATTATTAATGGCTAAATTGAATAATGTGTGAAATATGTGAAAATAACTCAAAACATTTCGATAATGTGATATTTATGTGAAATGAGATACATTGTGATGAAATGATGAATTGACATTGATATGAATGAGAAAAATGAGAAAATAAAGCAATGTGATGAGAAAAATAGAAAATGAGGCAATGTGCCTAGTTGATTATGAAAAAATGAGAAAAAATGATTATGAAAAATATGAATTATTTGTGTGCCTAGTATGTTATTCAATTTTTAGAGTTCTGTGTTTGGCGGCATGCCTATGAGGTTATCCTCATTATTTGCCTTTGGGGCTAAACGCTATGCGTCACTGATTTATGATTTGCCTTCAGGGCTAGACGTTTGGCGTCACTGATACATAATTTTTTCTTCGAGGCTAGACGTTTGGCATCACTGATATATGATTTGCCTTCGGGGCTAGACACTTGGTATCAACATAGACCAAAACAGTAACTCTAAGATTTGAATAATATATTAGTTTGTTTGGACCCATGCTTGCATATGTGTTTATGTGAATTATATAAATATGGAAGATTATGTTTAAAAGTGAAATTGAGTGCCATATTGAGGCATAACATACAAATGCATTATGCATTGGCATTGTATTTAAGTATTGTTATTATCAAAGTTTGTACCGCTAGGCTTGTAGCTTAGCGTGATTGTAATTCATCGTGCATGTGACAGTGGTGATCCGGTAGAGCCGAAGAGTTCTTCTAGACTGGGCCATGTCTAGATTTTAGATTGCTTGTTAAGTTGTTTTTGCTGCTTCTTCGAGATCAAAGCCATTCGCCAGCATGTATATATTTTATATTATTGTATATTTTGATATTATGTATATTATGTTCTGTTTTTGAAGTATATATATTGTAAATTATAAATAATATTTTGGATAATTTGTATGAAGTGAAATTTTATATATGTTATATATATATATATGTATATGTATAAATATTTTGAGAAAATATGGAGAAATTAAGAAGTTTTGGGGGAAATGTGTGATGCATTGTATATTGGGATTGTTTTTGTGCAGGTTGTGTAATTGTTGAATTTTGGGATTGTCCAAATTATAGACAAAACTCTGACAAATTTTTTTCAGAGATTTTTATATAAAATGCTTATTTTGTAATTTATAATTAAGAAATAATATTTTATTACTATTTAAATATACATTTTAATGTGTTTGAGATTTTAAATTGAAAATGTGAAAATTTTTATTAAACAGGATTGTGGTATCTTTATACTTTATATGCATATTTTACATATGCTAGGTGTATGTACGATATGTATATGGGGTATAAGGGTGTTACATACACCATCTTTAGGAAAATCTCCTTACCCGCATGAGATAAAAGTTTATTCTTCCAACTATAGATGCACAAGTGTAGTCTTTCTTTAAAATATGAGAACACATGTTTCTTCTTTTTACCAAATAGGGAAGAAAGCCCAAGATATCTCCCATGGTCAATAGAGGTATGAACTCCAAGTACCTCCATAACAATCCTCTTGGCCTCCACAAAAGAGTTAGGACTGAAAAAGATTCCTAACTTCTGAAAATTAATAGCCTACTATGATACTTTCTTATAAATCTCTAGAATATTTTTGACAATAATACTTTCCTCCCTTGAGGCTCTAAAAAAGAAGAAACTATCATCTGCAAATAATAAATGTGAAATACCAGGGCAAATGTTGCTTCTAATAACCTGACATCCATGTAGATCACCTCAGGCTTCTGCTATAGAAAACAACTTTGATAGACCTTCTACACAAAGAATAAAGAGGTATGGAGTGAGAGGATCTCCCTGTCTAAGACCACGGCTAGGGTTAATTGGACCAACCTTTAAACCATTAAAAGAAATCTAATAATGAACCGTAGTGACACAAAGCATAATCATATCCACCCAATGCTATCAAAGCCCAGGTTAAGCATGATATAAAATAGAAAATCTCAATTGCTATGTCATAAGCTTTGCTAATATCAACTTTTAAAGCCTCACACCTTTTACACTTAGTCTTTCTTTTCATGTGGTGAATTAGTTCAAAAGCAACCATTACATTATCTGCAATTAACCTACCAGGAACAAATGCATATTGAAAAGGACTAATAATTAAGGGTAAAAAAGTTTTTAATATGTTAGCTAGACCCTTGGCAAGGATTTTATAAACCACATTACAGAAGAAATGGGCCAAAAATCCCTCATAGTCATGGGGTAATTAATCTTTGGAATAAGCACCACACTTGTTTGAGTTAATTGAGTAGGAAAGTTACCCTGGTTAATCCAAGAGGTACAACTTCTGACCACCTCATCACCCACAATATACCAATCATTTTTGAAAAAATACAGAATTCATCCCATCTGACCTGGGAGCCTTATCAGGATGAATCTGAAAAATTTTCCTTTTAAATTAATCTGCACTAAATGGAGATAATAGGAATTCATTGTCCTCCTGAGAGGAGATTCTTTACTAGAACTACTGAAGGGAAATTTAGAATTTAACTTCTATATAGACAAATCGTAATAAAACAATAGTCTATAAAAGAAGGGTAGATTGATTTCTACAAGTAAAAGAAATTAAATTTCACTAAATTATTAGTAATAATAAACTAGTAGTTATGAATTATATAAACGTTTATGTGACATGCATTATACTATTCTCTTAAAAAGAAAGTAACTTTGTTTATTGAATGATACCTTCTAGGTGAGCCTTCTGATACTAACTTGATTGTCTAGCCTGATTTTCTAATATTCATATTGGCAAAGCTCAACTCTAATGGAGGTTAAACCATTAGATAGCATATACTGAGTTCTGATATACGCATAATGAGAAAGTTACCGCCCTAATTTATAGTATATAGATGTTTTATTCTATTAACAGTCTTTGGGCTATTTTATTTTGATTTGTCATATGGACCACTTTTTAAAATTGAATTCTTTGATATGCTCATATATGAGAAATATTATTTATGATATGTTCTGATTTACGCTTATCTTTAAATTGACCAAGGGTTAATTTTTTACTATTTGAATCCATGTTTTTGTTATAACCTATGTTATTGTTAAAATAATGAATCTGAATCTTTGAATTAAAAGACTTACATAAATGTCACCTAAGGAGTGAAAATTTAAGAAATAAATGACATGTAGTTACCTAAGTTAGATAAACATGAAATGGAACTATTAATAAAATAAGGATATTTGAAGCAATAAGAGAAATAGAAATAATAATAATAATAATAATAATAATAATAATAATAATAATAATAATAATAATAATAATAATAATAATAATAATAATAATAAATATGCTATGAGTTAAACTAAATCAAGTAAGATAACTAATGTTAGAACTAATCAATATATATATATATATATATATGTTAGAACCAATGTTAAAGTAATGAATCAAGTTTAACTAATGAGTTAAACTTTAAGAGCATAAAGATTTCGAATTTGTTGTTATTGAAATATTTTTAAATGTGCCATTAATTTTCTGATTGTATGTGTATATGCAATGAACTCCAAAGGACAAAGAAGCTACTTAAGCTTTAATAAGCTACTTAAACTATGAAAAAAAAGCGAAAATTAAAGCACACCTAATAAGAACACTCACTGAATTCACGACTCACCCCTTGCCCTTTTTTTCAGTATTTTTTATAGGAAAGGCAACTATAGCAATGGTAATAATAAAGGAAGATAACTTATACTATCCCTCCTTTAATCGAGCATGTTAACCAAGCTCCATGACTAATCGCCCATTGGACGGGCTCTCAAGAAGACTAGACCTCGACTCTATACACCCTCATCTTACCGAGCTTCCTCAACATCCTCTAACACAGCAGGCATACAGTCCCGATGTGATAGGCGCACTAACACAACTTTCCAAATATTCTCCGACACATACATGTTTGTTTTCCACACACCATCTATATATAGGGGTAGACCCCCACATGTAAAAGGGCTCTCCTCCTCTCTTCTCTATACTTACTCTCTTTATACAGATGAAGCTCTAACTTAGGCATCAGAGCCTCCCCCGGTAAAGCCCGATCTGTCTCTTTCTTGTCTTGTAGATTGAAGACCGAGTGCAGCCATCATCCGAGCCCGAGCTCGGAGAGCTAGGTGGACCCCTCCTGAGGTAACCCCATCATCAGTGGTGTGGTGAGCGTGGGCTGGCTATTCTTCAATATAAGTGATGGAACCTCAGGTATGTCCCACAACTCTTTCAAGAAGCACTCTGACTGAGCTCTATTTTATCATTTTGCCCAATGAACATTTCATGTCTTTCACAATGAATGTTTTAGTGCACCCACACACCAAAGTTGTAACATACTTTCATTCTAAGTTCTCAAACTACTCCAACAAGCATAAAAATATAGCATAAATTATACAACTCAATGTACTTTGCAATCCGAGCTTCGAAGTGCCTCAGTTGCACATCACTATAAGCACCCTAGCTGAGCCAGGTTATTTGCACTCTAACCATGCACTCTAATAGCTTCATTCATGCCCAATTAAATAATTATAACATACACACTCAAAATCTCAAACTTCACATATTCATACTTTCATGAAATACCAAAGAACAAAATAGAAAACTTACTATTTAAGAAGAAAAACACCAAAACTTCACTTGAAACCTTGAATTTTCTTCAATCTTTGGAAGCTTGGAAGATGAAGAAATCTCTCTTGGTCTCAAATGGAGGTGCGACCACTTGAAGAAGAAGAAAAAGATGATTTAATTTTTTTTTATTTTCTCTTTCTTTCCACTTAAATTAAGACAATATATATTATTATATTTTTAATATTTAATTATTTAATAAAAATCATATTTTACCTCTTCCATTCAAAATAATTAATTTTTAATTTATTTAAATAATTTTATATTTTATAAAGTATAATTATCATTTTGCCATTTGACTTTTTGACTTTTTATTCAAAAGTTGACTTTTGTATATGTTGTGTATATGCAGTATATATTTCATATATACTCTTGATTTTTTCACTTAAAATCCTTTAATTTTTTACTTAAATTATTTATTTAATTTAATTTAATTTATTTTATTTAATTTCAAAAATATTATGGATGTTATAATTCTCTCCCCCTAAAGAAAAATTTCATCCACGAAATTACATGATATCAACTCTGGAACAACTGAGGATACTGGCTTCGCATCGTCTACTCACTCTCTCGTGTCACATCCCTAGTGGCATGATTCCTCCAAAGGCCTTTAACAAGTGGCATATTCTTATTCCTCAACTATTTCACCTCTCGTGCCAAGATTGCCACTAGTTCTTCTTCATAAGTCAGATCCGAGCTCACCTCAATAGACTCCACTGATAGGATATGAGATGGGTTTGACCTGTACCTCTGAAGCATAGAGACATGGAAGACATTATGTATCCAGTCTGACTCAGGTGACAGAG
Source organism: Garcia nutans (assembly GCA_947685225.1). Classification (NCBI taxonomy): domain Eukaryota; kingdom Viridiplantae; phylum Streptophyta; class Magnoliopsida; order Malpighiales; family Euphorbiaceae; genus Garcia; species Garcia nutans. The sequence goes on from CANTUV010000032.1 coordinate 17,621,810, forward strand.
CCAATATGTAAGCCACTGGACCAACTCTCTCCAAAATCTCATATGGTCCTAAGAAACGATGACTCAACTTCCCTTTGCGACCGAATCTCAAAATCTTTTTAAACTGAGATACCTTCAGGAATACTTTATCTCCCATACTGAACTCTATATCCTTCCTCTTCAAATTTGTACAGGATTTCTATTAGTCTGAAGCTGCTTTCAGAGGACCCCGAATCAATTTCACCTTCTCTTCTATTTCTTTAATCAAATCAGGACCGACTAATTTATCTTCTCCAACCTCATTCCAACACAAAGGTGTCCTGCATCTCCTACCTTACAAGGTCTCATAAGGTGCCATCCCAATACTGGATTGATGATTATTGTTATACGCAAACTCAATCAGTGGTAAGACTACATCCCAGCTCCCAGTGAAATCAATGATACAACTTCTCAATATATCTTCTAGAATATGTATCACTCTCTCTAACTACCTATCTGTCTGAGGATGGAAAATAACACTAAAATGTAATCGAGAATCTAATGTATCCTACAAACTCCTCCAAAATCTCAATGTAAACTGAGGATCTTGATCTGACACTAAAGAAACTGAGACTCTATGTAACCTCACTATTTCACTGATATATAGCTCAACTAACCTCTCAAGTGAATAATCCATCCGAACTGAAAGAAAATGAGTTATCTTCATCATTCGATCAACTATCACCCAAATTGCATTATGCTTTCTCTGGGTCAAAAGGAATCTAGTCACAAAATCCATCGTCACTCGCTTCCATTTCCACTCTGGTACTGATAATGGCTGAAGCAACCTTGAAGGAACTTGGTACTCACCCTTCACTTTCTGGCAAGTGAGACATCTGGATACAAACTCTGCTATGCCCCTTTTCATACCTGATCACCAATAATACTATTGCAAATCTTGATACATCTTGGTACTACCGGGGTGCATAGCATAAATTGACTGATGTGCTTCCTCTAATATCATCCTCTTCAATCTTGTATCATCAAGAATGCACAACCAATCTCTGTATCATAGACTGTCATCATCTTTCACATGAAAGTCTCGACTCTCCCCTTTTTGGCAATCTAACACAATCTTCTGGATCTTCTCATCTTCCAATTAGGCTTCCTAACCTGATTCAATAATACTGGTCTCAACTGCAATTGGGCCATCAATGCACCATTATCACAAGACTCAAATCTGGCATGCAACGCTCTCAACTCAACAAGCAATTAGAGCAAATAAGCAGTCAAACCTTCCAAAGACTTTTGACTCAAGGCAACAACAATAATATTTGCCTTGTGAGGATGATAATTATTCAAACAATCATAGTCTTTTATCAACTCTAGCTATCATCTCTGCCGAAGATTCAGCTCTCTCTGAACACCCAAATACTTCAAACTCTTATGATTAGTATAGATGAAGCATTTCTCCCCATACAAGTAATGCCACTAAATCTTCAATTCAAAACTATATCTGCTAACTCCAAATCATGAGTCGGGTAATTCAACTCACGTGGCTTCAACTATTAAGATGTATAAGTAATGACTCTACCTTCCTACATCAGAACATAACCTAAACCACTATGTGAAGCATTACTGTATATCACATATAGTTTACCTTCCATAGGCAAGATAAGAACAGGAGCCTGAGTCAACATCTCCTTCAGTTGTTCAAAACTCGCCTGAAACTGATCTGTCCATACAAATCTAACTCCTTTTTGAAGTAATCTGGTGAGTAGTGTAGCTATTATAGAAAAACCCTTCAAAAACCGATGATAATAGCTTGCTAAACCCAAAAAAACTTCTAATCTCTGTCATAGTCTTCAGTGGACTCTAATTCAAGATAGCCTCAACTTTACTCGGATCAACTCTAATACCTTCTGCTAATACCACATGACCGAGAAAAGCCACATGATCGAGTCGGAACACACACTTAGATAGCTTGGCATGCAACTACTTCTCTCTCAAAGTTTGCAGTACAATCCGCAAACGCCTGGCATGATCTTCCTCATTACGCTAATACACCATAATATCATTAATGAAGACCACCACAAAATGATCTAAGTATGGTCTAAACACCCTATTCATCAAATCCATAAAATATTGTTGGTGCATTCATCAATCCAAAGGGCATTACCAGAAACTCATAATGCCCATACCTCTTGCGGAAGGCTGTCTTGGCTACATCCACATCTCTAACTCTCAACTGATGGTACCCTGATCTCTATTTTATTGGTTATTGTTATAGATTTGTGTCTTGTTTATTATGATAATTATTGTTTTATTTAGGTATTTTGTTAGCTTTTATCAGTTTGTTTAGTGTTTTCAGTAATTCTGTTAGTTTTAGTTTATTTCAGTGTTTATATCGTTTTTGATCTAGTTTTTAGTATGTGTTTATGTTTTGTTGGTTAATGTTTATTTACTTCTTATTTACAATTTGTTTGAGTTTTGTTTTAGGTTAAAAAAAAGCCAAGGAACCAAGACTGAAGGAAAAATGGACAGTAGCTGACACAGGCAGAGGACACGGCCAAGTCACTGGCCGTGTCCATATAAAGCTGAAAAGAAGCCACAAGACACAGTGATGGACACAGGCAAGGGACACGGCCAAGTCAGTGGCTGTGTCCCTCCAAAAATGCTCAAACACGGCCAAGTCACCATCAACTTGGCCGTGTCTCACCTAAATCCAAAGTAAAGAAGAGCAATTCTCACAGTAGGTGACACATGCAAGGGACATGGCCAAGTCACTGGCCGTGTCCCTCCAAAATGGTCCAACTTGGCCGTGTCACCATCAACTTGGCCGTGTCTCTCCCTCAAATTCACCTCCAACACGGCCAAGTTCACTCTAACTTGGCCGTGTCACTCAAGGATCATTAAAGACGAGCGGAGGTTTCATATAAATATAAAAGTTAGGGTTTTTCTTAAGAGGGTTGGCGATTTTGAGCTGAGATTGAGCCGTCAAAGAGATTAGGATTTTGATAACTTTGTTTTTCTTTGATTTTAATTATACTTTGGATTAAACTAGCTAGATTAGATTGTTCATGCCATTGATTCATCCTTCTTGCAAGATTTGAACAAGAGATTCTTCAGAAGCTTCAAGGAGTTTGTAACTTGGTTTTGTTCTCGAACTTATTCTCTTTATTTTCATTGAAATTGTATTAATGGATATTATCATGTCTAATTTGATTTCTTTGAACATTAATAAGATGAGTATGTTTGATAGCATGATGAACTAATTTGATCTAGTCTAAGGTTTGTATGGATCTGCTATGATTGTATGAATTGGTTGTTCTCTTAGCTAATAATTTCTTTTGCCTTGATTGAATGAAATATTGCTAATATATAATTGATTGGCCACCAATTATGTGTTTTAGGTATTAGATGATGGATTGAGAGATGAAGTCTAATACTGGAACAATTCAATTAGGGACTTAGGTGAATTAGAGATATAACCTATTAAAAAGATTATTTCAATTATAACGAGATTAGTTGTAAGAGGTTTGAATGCGAGAGCTTATTTCCTTGACTCAATTAATTAAGTTGTTTAAGATTTAATCTTTGAAATTAAATTAGTTAAGAGGAATAACCGTTCATACATATAAGTAGCAGAGAAGTGCAAACCCTAGACCTTTTTATCAAGTGAATCAAAACATCAACTTAGTTTACTTTTATTTGTTTTTAAACTTCAATCAATCTTTTTCATTAGTTAACAATTTAAATTTTCTTCTTTATTTGTTATTCATAATCTGATAATCAATTAGCCACTTTAGCTTCCTTGTGAGATGACCTTGGGGCAATCACCTTTGCTAAAGCTACCTCGTATACTTGCGAGTGACGCTTTGTGGTAGAGTTAATTTGAGCGCAACAAGTTTTTGGCGCCGCTGCCGGGGATGCTAATTGGCGTAATTGTTTATTAGAAAAAAAAATATTTTAGATTATTTTCCATTGTTTACTTTTGATTTTATTTTTCTTTTGTTTTTAATAATTTGTTTTTCTAGAAATTTTTATTTTTGCAAGGCAGGAGATCACTCGAAGGAGAGCTACATCCATTCATTCCAGAAATTCAGAGAGTGAAAAGGAGCAGAGAGGAGTTTGAGCTCTACACCGGATTTGATACAGAGGAGGACACTTCTGATTTGGAGTCGAAATCTGCACAATCTGTTAAAATGGCTAAAGAAAGGCAAAGAATGATGAGAGACTTTGCTAGACCTATCATTGGAACTTCCACCTCTTGCATAAGATTGACAGATGCAGCAAGAAATTATGAGTTGAAGAACATTCACTACAACATGCTGCCATCATTCTATGGAGTTCCAAATGAAGATCCTTTGAACTTTATTAGGGATTTCTACTCCACCCTCAACACTTTTCCATTGGGAGGATTAACAGAGGATCAGTTGAGGATGTGGTGTTTTCCATATACTTTGAAGGACAGGGCAAAGAGCTGGCTTATGATGTTGCCCGAAAATTCACTGACAACTTGGGAGCAAGTTTATAACAAATTTATGGGCAAGTTCTATTCACATCAAAAGAAAGCTGAGTTGAGAGGGAATATTGCTACATTCTCTCAATTTGAAGGAGAGCCATTTCATGAGGCTTGGGACAGATTTAAGATGCTATTGATCCAGTGTTCACATCATCACTACCCACTTCAACTCCTTAATTAGTTTTTCTATGATGGTCTAACCCAGCAATTTCAGAACACTGTTGACAATGCAGCTGGGGGAGCCATGGGAGAAAAGACAGCTGATGAAACATATGATATTTTTGAGATGTTGGGAGCTAATTCTCAATAGAAAAGTGTAAGAGGAAGAAGTAAAGGGGTGAACCAATTGGAAGCTAATATTGAGATGGTAAATAAGATAGCTGAGCTAACAAGGCAAGTGCAGATGCTGAACATGAAGAATAATATCTCTTTATCTACTCAAGAAGTGTGTGGAATCTGTGGAACTTTAGGGCATGGAGCAAACAGTTGCCCCTCTACATATGAATCATATGGGAATGAAGCTGAGCAAGTCAATGTTATGGGAGGATTTCAACCAAGAGCTCGGAATGATCCTTATTCAAATTCATACAATCCTGGTTGGAGGAATCACCCAAATTTTTCTTGGGCAACAAATAATTCTCAGCAGCCTTTCCATTTGCTTCAAAGACAGAACCAAGAGCAGGGCCAATCCTCAAATCAAGGGAGGTCTAAGGTAGAGAGTTTGGAGGAAAGTTTACAGGCTTTTATCCAGGTCAGTGCTAAGAATCAAGAGATAACAAACAAGAGGCTGGATTCCTTAGAAGCATCTTTTAAGAAAGTGGAGACACAAGTTGGACAACTTGCACAACAGATGCAGATTCAACAAAAGGGGAAATTCTCAAGTCAACCTGAGCAGGCACAATCAGTGACTGTTCTTAGAAGTGGTAAGGAAATTAACAATAATGTTGAAAATGATTCTGTGAATGCAGGTGACAAAGAGAACAAGGAGGAAGGAGAACCAGAGAACAAAGGTGCTGGAGATAGATCAATGAAGAAGTCCTCTTCAAGAGATTTACATAAGGCAAGCGATCCATACCGGCCACCTATACCATTCCCTAGCAGGTTGAAAGATGATAAAAAAGATAAGCAATTTTCTAATATCTTCAACATGCTGTCTAAGGTAAGTATTAACTTACCCTTACTTGAAGCAGTAAAGAATATGCCGGCTTATGCCAAGTTCTTCAAAGACCTGATCACCAAGAAAAAGAGGTATGAGCCAAAAGAAAAGGTGATAGTTTCCGAGGTAGCTAGTGCTGTTCTGCAGCATAAACTACCTCCCAAACTAAAGGATCCTGGTAGCTTTATAATTCAACTTTCTATGGGAAATGGAAAGGGGACTGAGGGCATGTGTGATCTAGGAGCTAGTGTGAATTTGATGCCTTATTCTGTGTATAAAGAATTAGAACTAGGGGCACTGAAACCGACAAAAATGGTGTTACAATTAGCTGATAGGTCTTTTAGATTCCCGAAAAGGGTTATAGAAGATGTGTTAGTTAAGGTTGGAGGGTTGATAGTACCTGTGGATTTCATAGTTCTTGACATGGAAGGGAGTAACCCTGCACCATCAGCACACACTATTTTGCTGGGTAGGCCTTTCATGGCTACTACCAATACCTTAATAGATGTTAAAAATGGTAAACTATCAATGACTGTCTTGGGTCAAACTGTTGATTTTTCTATTTTTAACACTTCTCCCATTCCTACAACTGCTTTATATGAGGAATGTTCTTTAACTAATTGTGTTGAAGCAGTTGTTTCAGATGCTTTCTTGCAGACAGGTTCATCAGATAAATTGGAGCTGCAACTGACCTTAGAAGAGGGGGCTAAACCAGTGGGGGAGACCCAAAGATGCCTTAACCCAAAGGCATATGAGAGCTCGAGGAATTATAAGGATCACACTAAAACGCTTCATGACAGATTTATTGGGCGACAGACATTGAGTCCAGGTATGAAAGCTTTACTTTTTAATTCTCGACTCAGTCTGTTTTCAGGTAAACTCAAATCTCGATGGAGTGGTCCTTTCGAGGTAACTAAGGTATGTCCTTCTGGTGCCATTGAATTGCTTAACTCTAGAACCAATAAGATTTTTAAAGCAAATAGACATAGAGTTAAACTATACAATGAAGGATTTCAGGAAGTGAGGATCATTGACAGCACTTTGATCCACGATTCCTAGTCTTGCATGATGTCCAGCTTTATGACATTAAAGAAGCGCTAAATGGGAGGCAACCCATTAGTTTGAATTCCTTTTTCATAGTTATAATTTTATATTTAGCAATTTTGATTTTATGTTTAAATAAATGGAAACCCTTAAGCTCTCTTGTATCTTGTTTTTGACCATTTGTGTTTGTGATGAAAAGTTAGGGTTTTGCCTCACCAGGGTATGATGGAAGACAGGTTGTCCTTTAACTCTTTTTCTTTATTATTCTTGTTTTCCATTGAGGACAATGTAAATTCTAAAGTGTGGGGTAATCTTTTAGCTTTCTTTTTGTTTTGTTTCCCTTGGTGTGTTTTATTGTTTGTTGTGCATGGCATAATTGTTGAAATCTTATTAATCTTTTCTGTGATTTTAGCATTTTAGTTGAGACTTTAGTATCAGCATAGAAATGAGCATTTGAATTCATTAAGGATCAATTTTCACATTCTGCAATTTATGACATATAAATCTTTGAGAACCCACCTGTGTGAGTTTTGAGCCTCATAATTTGATATTATTATCAGTTGATTTTCTTTTCTTAAGTGTACACCTTCATGATTTTGCATCTCTAGAGTTTGCTTTTGCATACTAATTGAACTCACATTATGATTTAAAAAGACAAATTAGGTTAGCCCTTTAGCTTAAAAAGACCTCCCTTAATATTAAATTCCTTAGTGAGCCAAGTTGAGCTTTTGACATTTTCTTGTTTTATCAACACAATTCTCAACTTAACATGTTCTTATTATCATCATACCTGCATTAAGGAATGGAGTTTTATGATATGACAATAGGGTGGTTTATTTCAAAGTGTGGGGTAAGCAATAAGTAAAAAAAAAGAAGAGAAAAATGGAATTGCTAATTGGGGGTTGAAATGCATACTTTGCACATTGTATTTGATTAAGAGTCATTATTCTTTTCCTCTACATTTTAAGCTAGATGTTCCATGCAATTCTTAATTTTGTATATATATATATATATATTAAAAAAATGATAAAAGTAAAAAAAAAAGAGAGAGAAAATAAAAGAAAAGTTATATATATATATACAAAATTCATATATGTTCTAGCATTGGTTATCAAAAGAGGAATGTTGACTCATGTATTTTTATGCAAGTATGTAAGATTAATAAGGGATGGTGAGTATGCCATTTGAGGGAGTTATGAATTTCTTAGCAAGAGTATTGTCTAATTTAGATACTCCATTTCTTGATGCTCCAGCTTAAATGTCTTTTCTCACACCTTTACCTTAGCCCCATTACATCCAAATGAAAGACCTTCAGATTATTTCTTGAGAAAATCAGTGAGAGAGATTGGATAATTAAGCAAGTTTATGGTAGTATGCAGTCATGAGTGGTTTGAGTGATTAACCTTTGAAATCGAGTGAAACACTTAGATGAGAGATGGGATTTGTATGTCTGGATTAATGAATGAGTTAAGAAAATCCTTGATTGAATTAAATTGCAAATATTTATGGTTGAGTCTTAAAGTATTTCATCTTATATGCTGGAATTATAGTTATGGTTGTTTGAGTTTTTAATTTATGCCATGTGAATTTGCTTGAGGACAAGCAAAGTTTTAAGTGTGGGGTAGTTGTTTTATTGGTTTTTGTTATAGATTTGTGTCTTGTTTATTATGATAATTATTGTTTTATTTAGGTATTTTGTTAGTTTTTATCGGTTTGTTTAGTGTTTTCAGTAATTCTGTTAGTTTTAGTTTATTTCAGTGTTTATATCATTTTTTATCTAGTTTTTAGTATGTGTTTATGTTTTGTTGGTTAATGTTTATTTACTTCTTATTTACAATTTGTTTGAGTTTTGTTTTAGGTTAAAAAAAAGCCAAGGAACCAAGACTGAAGGAAAAATGGATAGTAGCTGACACAGGCAGAGGACACGGCCAAGTCACTGGCCGTGTCCCATATCAAGCTGAAAAGAAGCCACAAGACACAGTGATGGACACAGGCAAGGGACACGGCCAAGTCAGTGGCCGTGTCCCTCCAAAAATGCTCAAACACGGCCAAGTCACCATCAACTTGGCCATGTCTCACCTAAATCCAAAGCAAAGAAGAGCAATTCTCACAGTAGGTGACACATGCAAGGGACATGGCTAAGTCACTGGCCGTGTCCCTCCAAAATGGTCCAACTTGGCCGTGTCACCATCAACTTGGCCGTGTCTCTCCCTCAAATTCACCTCCAACACGGCCAAGTTCACTCTAACTTGGCCGTGTCACTCAAGGATCAATAAAGACGCGCGGAGGTTTCATATAAATATAAAAGTTAGGGTTTTTCTTAAGAGGGTTGGCAATTTTGAGCTGAGATTGAGCCGTCAAAGAGATTAGGATTTTGATAACTTTGTTTTTCTTTGATTTTAATTATACTTTGGATTAAACTAGCTAGATTAGATTGTTCATGCCATTGATTCATCCTTCTTGCAAGATTTGAACAAGAGATTCTTCAGAAGCTTCAAGGAGTTTGTAACTTGGTTTTGTTCTCGAACTTATTCTCTTTATTTTCATTGAAATTGTATTAATGGATATTATCATGTCTAATTTGATTTCTTTGAACATTAATAAGATGAGTATGTTTGATAGCATGATGAACTAATTTGATCTAGTCTAAGGTTTGTATGGATCTGCTATGATTGTATGAATTGGTTATTCTCTTAGCTAATAATTTCTTTTGCCTTGATTGAATGAAATATTGCTAATATATAATTGATTGGCCACCAATTATGTGTTTTAGGTATTAGATGATGGATTGAGAGATGAAGTCTAATACTGGAACAATTCAATTAGGGACTTAGGTGAATTAGAGATATAACCTATTAAAAAGATTATTTCAATTATAACGAGATTAGTTGTAAGAGGTTTGAATGCGAGAGCTTATTTCCTTGATTCAATTAATTAAGTTGTTTGAGATTTAATCTTTGAAATTAAATTAGTTAAGAGGAATAACCGTTCATACATATAAGTAGCAGAGAAGTGCAAACCCTAGACCTTTTTATCAAGTGAATCAAAACATCAGCTTAGTTTACTTTTATTTGTTTTTAAACTTCAATCAATCTTTTTCATTAGTTAACAATTTAAATTTTCTTCTTTATTTGTTATTCATAATCTGATAATCAATTAGCCACTTTAGCTTCCTTGTGAGACGACCTTGGGGCGATCACCTTTGCTACAGCTACCTCGTATACTTGCGAGTGACGCTTTGTGGTAGAGTTAATTTGAGCGCAACAATCTCAAATCAATCTTAGAGAATACTGCTGCTCCCTTCAACTGATCAAAGAGATCATCTATCCAAGGTCATGGATACTTGTTCTTGATGGTCACCTTATTCAACTGCCTATAATCAATACATAATCTCAAGGTGTCATCCTTCTTCTTCACAAACAAAATAGATGCTCCCCATGGAGACACAATAGGGAGAATAAACCCTCTATCAAGCAACTCCTGCAACTGCACCATCAACTCTTTTAACTCTGCAGGTGCCATTCGATAGGGATAATGGAGATGGGAGTGGTACCAGGTAACAAATCAATACCAAACTCCACTTCTCTCTCAGGAGGTACCCCTGGCAACTCATCAGGGAAAACATCTAGAAACTCGACAACTGTAGGTATGTTATCAAGCTGGAAACCCACTACTCTGGTATCTACCCATATGAGCAAGATATGCCTCACATCCCTTTCGAATCATCCTCTTAGCTGAAATAGCTAAAATAAACTTGGATGAAAGATCTCTTTACTCACTAGATACCACCACATAACTACCATCACGTGTTCTCAGGGTAACACATTTTCGCTGACAGTCTATCACAACTCCATGCCTGAATAACCAATCCCTGCCCAAAATCAGATCATACTCCTTGAAAGGCATCTCAATCAGGTCACATAGAAACTCCTCGTCCTGAATAACAACTGGACTATCCCGGTGCACCCTGCTAACTACAACCCTATGCCTTAAAGGATTTGTAACCAAAATATCAAATCCTAAGGACTCAGAATGCAAATCACTTATAGGCAGTGTGGATGAACTGATGTAAGAATGAGTCGATCCAGGATCTATCAATGCAAGAACTGAAGTACCAAATAAAGTAAAAGTACCGGCTATAACAATGATGTATCTAGCTGCCCCTACATCACATAAACCCGTTGTGATGGCACTGTATTCTTTGCTCTACTACCTACTGTAGAACCTCCACTCTGACCAAACCCTGATTGACTCCCTCTGCCAAAACCTTTGCCACCACGACCCCTCTAACACTGGGTCCAAAAGCTGCTGTATCAGTTTGTCTATCCTCTGGTGGCTCTGGAATGGTCTGGTGATCCATATCTATAGCACACTACTGATGCACCTGTCCTCCAGCAAACACCTCCATGTGCCCTACCACAATGAACACAGGTTGGCCTCTGAGTCACTGGGGTTGGGGCATTAGCCACTGAGGCTGGAGGTCTCTATCTCTGCCTCTGCTACTGTGATGACCTGTCAGACTACCCCTGGCTCCTACTGAACCTCTGAGGATAATCCCCTTGACCTCCATTCACTGATGAAGACCTTGCCTCACCCTAGGGTCTCCTAGCTCTTCTCTCCTCTACTTTGGTGGCTGCTGCAAGACCCTGTGCCCTCTCTACACTCCTGGCAGCTGCAACCAACTGAGAAAAATCTTGATATCGAGATCCTGCCACCAAACACATAATAGAGGGTCTCAATCCCTCCTCAAACCTCTGGTATTGATCAAACTCATAAGATATGATCCCTCCAGCATACTGGCTCAGCCAAATAAACTCAATCTCATACTCTGTCACTGTCCTGGTGTCCTGCCTCAAACTCAAGAATTCCATCTTCTTTGCATCCTTATACCCCCTCGAAGTATACTTCTTCTCAAATTCCCGTAGAGACTCAGCATATGTTAGGACTAGTGGATCAGTTGTACCATGGGAACTGTCTTCCACCACTCATACATGTCCCCTAAAGAAGAGATCTAGCATAATCAAACTTCTCTTTTGGACTAGCCTGCAACTGAATGAACACTCTCTGGACCTTGTCGAGGCATAAAGTGCCCTAGCAATGCTAAGTTATTTACACTCGAACCGTGCATAAAGTGCTTTAGTATTACACTGAGCTTATAGCAATTCAATTGTGCATTTGATAACTCCTTGATCATGTAAAAATTTCATTGCATCTATAATAATGAACTTTATTAATGACTGTATGTAATAGTGCTCTTGCACACATCGAACTTTGCCTAATAACATGTATGCTATACTGCCCTTGTGCACACAGAGCTTGTCACTTGTAGCACCTTTGTGCACACTATTATTGTAGTCCCATGTCAAGGGCTAAGCCCTTACGCTCTAGCCAAGTATCAGTGCTCTTATGTAAAGATTTATATTCATTTTTCTCACTTGTAAATTGGGGGGCCTATGTAATTGCATTTTTTATAGTTATGTCTGAACCCCCCCATTTTTCTGTAAAAGTAAGCCTCTAGATTTGTACAAGACAAACATATGTATATAGCTAGGTAGTTTTCCAGTCCTCTAGAAGCATGCCCAAGAGACTAATGGACATAAATGTCAAGGTATAGACGGGAGGCACTAACACCTCTAACTTCCGAGCAATGGAATCAACATCAAGCACTTGCACCCCTAAATGCCCATCACAGAAACTTAAGCTCAACTGAGCCACGGTTAATCCAATAGCATAGCTGAAGGATTTACATCGAAATGAGAAGCTAAGAATCTGTTCAAAGCAGAAGAGCTCGTTCAGCTCCATCAGAGCCAAGAATATGAATAGGGCAAGAAAGCTTGATCAGCTCCCACCCAAACCATAAAAGCAAAAAAGGCTCTTCTAGTAGTCGAACTTCAAAGCAGGTCATCTAATCGACCACTGTGGATAATACCTCGGGCAGATAATTGCTTTACAGCTTTCAATTTATTTTTATTTTATAAGTTCTCAGAGTGCATGTACAAATTCATATTATAGCATAGCATGATGTAAAGTTCAGCTTAATCACCCTGCCATACATAACAGACCACTTGATACACGACTCCAGAATGCCTAGTGTAACCCGAGCATCCTATATAACTATGCCCAAGGCACTATTAATTGAACTCTCTAATGCACCCCGTGCTTGAGCAGATTGAACATATGTCATAAACATGCTAACATCACACATAATGTCTAATGCTCAGTTAAAGATTGAGCCACATATGTAATTTACATAGCATATCACACAGCAAATCAAACACAAGTATTAAATGCAAGTTTCAAAAGAAAGACTTCATTAATCAGAAAATAGTTCATTATATATAGAGCTCGGTCTTTACAATTTGTTAACAGACCAAGCCCAAACAAATCCTACGCTAAACTTTTACAAGTTTGGAACATCGTCCCCTTCATCTCCTTCGCCCTCCTCATACTCTTCATCTTCTTCTTCTTCTGCCTCGGCCTCAGCTGCTAGTTGGTCGATATCTATGTCCATCATTCAAGACAGGTCCATGTCCGGGTTCTCTTTCTTCAACCGATCAGACACAGCCTTCTGATAGGCATAAATACCCTGAGCATAGTGCTTGTCGCACCTCGCAGACTCTGCCACTAATCTTTGATGGATAGCTTCCAGAGCTTCCTCTGCCAGGTGTAGTTCCTCATCTTTGGATTTTAAAGCTTCGTTGATATAGTGAAACTCTTCATTTTTGGCATCGAGTTGTTCTGTCTTTCTTCTTAGAGCTTCATGCTCTCCCTGAAGCTCTTCATCTTTGGCCTTCAAATATTTCTCTACTTTGAGCCTCTTAGCCCACTCCTCGTCCATGTCCTTAACGGCTCGGGCAAAGTTAGCTGTCATACCCTTTGATCCTCCATCATATGGGCAAGCTGGGTGATCTGCAATATTTCTTTCCTTTAGCATCTATGCCAAATTTAACTCAAGTCCAGCATTTGGATTTACACTTACCGCATGAGACATTGTCAACATCTCCCTCGCTATGTCTTCCGAGATCTTTGGTGCATCCTCGCGCCTCTCCTTAGGAATGGCTTGGTATATTTGCCCGAGCATCTTTTGGACACCCGCATCCTGTACCGAGTATGGGGTGTTGTGTGGGCCCGCTAGCTTCTTATTTACTGCCCCCACCAACTGAAGCATGCTGAACCGATGGGCTAGCGATTCTTCCACCTCTACCCGGGGTAAGTCCTCACCCACTCCTCTATGAGGCAATTGTTATTCAACCTCCCTATGTGGCTTAGGCTCTGACAGCATCTCGATGGGGAGAGCCAAGTCCATTGCAGGCTCCTGCTCTTGAGCTGGACTGGTCCCAGTAAGCTCTCTCCAGTGCTCATGAGCAAAACTGCTCCTGGCTGCTTGCTCAGCCATCTTAGCCTTCTTCCGAGCCTCCCTTCTTGCCTCCTTCTCCGCCAGGCATTTTAATTCTTTGCTCATTGACCCCGAGCCCGTCTCTAATCAACCGAGCCACAAGTTAACCAAACACTTAAAAAAATAAACACTTCACATGTTAATCTTAAGCAAAAAACCAAGTACTGAAGCATGGAGCATACCTATCTGGTTTGCTGGCCGAATTTCCTTCGGAGCTCTCCCAAGAGGGAAGTACTCCCTTATCAGTGTTAAGACATTCCTCTTCTCTCTTATGATGTCTCGCTCCACTGTATCGAACACAACAAGCTCATTTTCGTCTAGCCCCCCTCTCCCAAGTCACCTATTCGCCACTAGGATTGACCCACTAAATGTTTTGGTAGCCGAACCCCTGGCTATTCTCTAGAATGAAAAACTAGTCCTTCCATGCCTTTGTGGAGTTTGAATTTTTTGTAAACATTTTGAGCCCTGACCTTCCTTGCATGTACAGAAAGTCTTCTTCAGCTCATGGGCATATCTTGAGCAGGCTGAAAGCACTCAGCACACGTGGAGTGGGCACAACCTCAAACAACCTACATAGTATCTCGAAGCCCGTGATCATTCACCATGCATTTGGACTTAGCTGACTAGGGGCGATCCTATGATAGTTTAGGAAGGCCAAAGGGAAGGGTCAAAGAGGAAACCGCACCCCGATCTAAGATCCTCCTCATAGATGGTCAATTGGTGGTCTGGCAGTGTATCATAGGCTCAGACATCTTCTTGCGGGACAAGCATCTTGTACTCCTCCGATATCTGGTACTTCTTTCGTATTCCATCCAGGTCTATCTTTGTCAGAGTGGATTTGATGTCTCTCACTAGAGCCTTCTCCGAGCTCGGTGTACCCCCTGAACTTAACCTATTTCTTCCTCTTCATCCACCAGTTGAAGACGTCTTTGTGTCTCCAGCTCGATCATTTAAGTCACCATCGGCCTAGTTTCTGCGTTGTCTCCCTCCCCCAGCACACTTAGAGAGCCCACCTCTCCTCCCTCCTCTAACGCAACCATGTCAATAACTGTTCGCACCATTTTGCCACTAGAATTCTAAATGCAAAGCATAAACTTAACACTAATCTCTGAAAATTGAGCTTTTGAGCCTTTGTTAGTCAAACGAACTGACCTTCTTTCTTTTGAATTGTGTATCGAATGTTGTCCCACTATTCTTTATTTATAGAGACTTCTTTGGCCATGTGAACAGATGTCCCCCTTTAAATGCAGTAGGCATAACGTCTTTTCAATTTTTGCCCAACTGTTACCTCAATTTTTGAAGTGTTGCCTCACTTCTTTTTTGACATGTGTCCTTCTAAATATTCATCGACTCTCCTTGCCATAGAATCCAAGACTTCTCAGATGGGCCGATGGTACTACTACTCTTGGGAGACCGAGCCCTGTCCCTATAGCCTTGCCCCTCTAGTGATACGAACTCTACTTTATATGTCTCAGCCTCTCTGTAGCCCTGACCGAGCTGTAGCCCTGACCGAGACTTGATTTGACCTCTACAAGTAATACACTTGGGTTTGAAATAAATGTCAAATGACCAAGGGGAGACTAGTGATAGTACTCACCCTAGCTTGTGCACCGAGTACTCTTCTTAGCTCATTAACTGAGTCGCTCACTTGTTCAGCGTGAAGCGTACAACCTCTTTATATCATGATCAACATAGTTACTCGGAGCTCGCCCAAGCTCCCTTGTATGGCACATTTGCAACTAACATAAATTTCAGATAACTTGAGAGGGTCTAGTAATACTACCCCTCCTTTAACCGAGCATGTTAACCGAGTTCTATGAATAATCGCCCTTTGGACGGGCTCTCAAGAAGACTGGACCTCGGCTCTGTACACCCTCGTCCTACCGATCTTCCTCGATATCCTCTGATACAGCAGGCATGCAGTCCCGATGTGACAGGCGCACCAACACAACTTCCCAAATATTCTTCGACACATACATGTTTGTCCACCACACACCATCTATATATAGGGGCAGACCCCCACAGATAAAAGGGCTCTCCTCCTCTCTTCTCTCTACGTACTCTCTTTATACAGACCAAGCTCTGACTTAGGCATCGGAACTTTCCCCGGCGGAGCCCAATCCGCTTCTTTCTTATCTTGCAGATTGGAGACCGAGCACAATCATCATCCGAGCCTGAGCTCAGGGAGCTAGGCGGACCCCCCTGAGGTAACCCCGTCATCAATAACTAAAGAGGAAATTGAGTTATAAGTTGTGTTTGATAGGAGAAATTGTGTGTAAAATATTAAAAATAATTAATGAAATTTCATTTTCTATTATGTTATGATCCAAGTTCTACAAGGTTCTAGAGTGTTATAATGACTCGAATTCTAAGATCGTCGCACTCCAATGACAAAAATATAGCATTGAATTTAATTATACTTTTTATTGTCTAACATTAAATCTATTACTAAATGTGGGCGCCAAAATTTGACGTTAGAACTTAATTAGATTGAGATGATTTTGTCCATCACAATGTTACCTCGATTAATAAACGTTATTAGACTTTTGAAAATAGCAAAATGTTTATTATTCAGCGATTGGGTCGTGAAGTCATTGCTATGTAGCGATGGTTTCAACGTTACTATTGCTATTCAGCGACATGTTTATGAGGCCGTCCTTGGTTTACATCAAGTTAGAGACTTCTATTGCTATATTCATTTTGAGATAGTGTGGCGACAATGCCATGTCCATTCACTAAACTATTATAATATAAACAAACAGCCTATTTTCTTTTTCATTTTTTTTTCATTCCTGCTCTATGTTGTCCCTTTCCTTTGCCTCTCTCCGTTTTTTTCTTACTTCTCACTGCCAACGAAGAGGCTTATCAGCAAATGACATTTTCTCATGAGTTTTTATGGGTTCTATTTTTTTTTTTCTTTTGTTTCGAATTTGAGTTATTTTTCTTTTGTATTCATAGGTCATTTTTTCTGTATATTTCGAATTTGGGAGGAAGATTTGAAGATTTCTTTCTCCTTTCTATTGTTTGAATCTGCCACAATTACGGTTAGTTTTTTTTTTTTTTTATTTTGTCTGTAATTTAATGTTTGAATATATATATATATGATTTTTTGTTGAATTTGCATAATCTGTGAATTTGGGTTTTATTTTGTTGAATTTTATTTTTGGTTTTGTTCACTGTGTAAATTAGGACTTTTTATCTGAAATTATGTTAAATTTTTTTTCCTATATTTTTTAGATTATTTTTTGTTCAATTATATATATATATATATATATATATAAAGTGTACGTTAATATTGTATTTATAAAATATGCACCTCAATTAACAATAATTTATAATAGAAACTTTTGAAGGGCCAAAAATTATATAATAAATTATATATACATGTAATTAGACAACATACAATTGTATTTTATTTAAATAATTTTGCTAAAAGTAAAAAAAAAATTGAGGAAGTATCTTTAATTTAACTGAATAAATCTAAGGTAAAATATAGAAAAACATGCATCTCATAAATAAGCTGTTCATAAAGCAAGGTTTGAATCAAAATCCACTAATCCAGAATTTTTTTAAATAAAAAGGTAACATATGCAAAATGGAAGAAGTTAGAATTAATTCTGATACTTATTATATTGAAAAATCTAACTGAAATTAAAAAATTTTTAAATGGTAATTATAAAACCCAAATATCATATGCTGAAATCTGAAATGGCGATGTTGATCATGTATCTTTTCTAATACTTTGAATCTCTATTATGTATCAAAGAGTTTTGGGCCTTCAAATTGGATTTATTTCAACTATATGTTATGGAATAATGGGATGTGCATTTTTTTTTAAAATTTTATATGTTTAAATGTTGTAAATTCACAATTACTAATTATATGCAAAATAAATAAAATTTAAATACATCTTGTATTGTTTTGCTTTCTTGCGCAAAATATGGAATTAATATTAATTGAGTAACTTCGATTTGCTTTCTTGTGGGAAATGAACTGAGAATGGAGTTATTTAAAAAACAAATAGGTGTAAAATTATATACATTTGGAAATTAGGTTAGGTCTGTTAGAAAATTAAGATTTTTCTAGATACTCCAACATACTCGGCATATATTTTGGTTAATTTTGGTATTTTGTATTAAACAATTTTTTGGGTTAAAATGAATGGTGCCACACATGCTGTAATATCCAAAATTTTTTAAAATTTTAAAATTTTAAAAATTTGATAAAATAAATTATAATTTAAATGGATAAATTAAATTAATGGTTTTTAATGAAAAATAAAGAGATTTTAAATGGAAGAAATGGAATATATATATACAACATATATACAACATATAAAAGTCAACAAAAAAGTCAACATTTTAAAAGAAAAGTCTAAAGTCAAAGTAAAAAGATATTTTGATAATTAAATCTTAAAAAATTTAAAATTATTAAATTAATAAAATAAATAATTTTTGAATGGAAGATGAATTTTTGGACTTTTAATTTATTAAATAATTAATTAAATAATTAATTATTAAAATATTATAATATATATGGTTTAAAATAAAAGAAGAAAGAAAAGAGAAATTAAAAAGTTGTCTTCATTTCTTCTTCTTCTTCATCAAGGCCGAAACCACAATGGGAGCATATACCAAGGTTTTAATTTTTTCATACTCCACAAATTGAAGGATTTAACAAGTTTAAAGTGGATTTTTGGTGATTTCCACCAAATTTGGTAAGTTTCCAACTGCTTTATTTGAATTCCATAGAAATTTTAATTATGTGTGAATTTGAATTTTTAAGTAGTATGTAATAATTATTGGAATTGGTGTGTATGATGTTATTTTGGGTAGTCAACAATGATTTTAAGGTTGGATTGAAGAGATGATGGAGTTTAGATAAAGAATGGTGAAGAGAGAGAATTTAGGGTTATGGATTTTTAGAGTTCGAGAAATCATGATTTTTAATTGTGAAAATTGGTTCTAAATGAGTCGTTTTGGTGCATAAACAAGTATTTTAAAGTCAAATATTGGATTTGGTTGTGTTTGGTTGGAGTTTGAGTATGGAAGTGGAGATTTAGGGTTTAGGAAAAGTGATTTTCCAAAGTTGTTGGATTATTTGATTTTATTTGTTTAAGCATATTGTTTAGTGTTAAAAGTGATGAATATAAGCTTGAAATGATTAATGGATTGTGTTGGAATGGAAAACCTTCAATGGGGGAAGGTTATGTCATTTTAGTGTTTTGTATATAAGAGTGCGTTTTTGTAATGTAAATGGTTTAAATATATTAAAATATGTTTTTAATAATATAAATAAACTTAAAACACTAATTTAAATGGGATAGAATGAAATTCTAATGTTAAAGTAAGGAAAGGCTAAATTTGTTTTGAAATTTGTAGGGATGATGTTTAATTATGGTTTAACATTGGTAATGCCATTAAATGTGATACTAAATGATTATTTGCTATCACATTTGGTTTAGGAATTGAGGGAGGTTGATTTGCTTCATCCAAGTGGTGAAGGGCGAGTTGGAAGGATATGATTGGAGGTTGTTTTAAGCTTGTTTTGGTTGCTATTTGAGGTAAGTACAAACTTTGAATACATTGGATATATTTGCATGACATTTGGGCTTAACACATTTTGGTTGAAAAATGTGTTAAGCTACTTGATACATTGGTTATGTATGAATTATGTGCTATGACATTTGAAATGTCATATATGTGTTAAATGCATTGTGAAAAGCCATTGATAATGGCTAAATTGTGTAAAATGTGAAATATGTGTATTATGTGGATATGACCCAACGTATTTGGGTAAAGCCATTTGTTGTGTATGCATTAAGTGCATTGTTAAAAAGCCATTGGTATTGGCTAAATTACATTAAATGTGATTAATATGTGAATTATGTTGAAATACCCAAGGTAATTGGGTAATGTGGAGTAAATGCAAAAATGTGGTATAATGTAATGAGGTATATGAAAACATAATGAAATGAATTGATATCGATATAAATGAGAAATATGAATAAATTGTGTGCCTAGTATGTTATTCAATTTTCAGAGTTTTGTGTTTGGCGGCATGCCTATGATTTGCCTACGGGCTAGATGCTAGGTGTCACTGTAAAAATATTTTTGAGATGAAATGACCGGGTCGTAAGCCTCAAAAATAAGTCCTTAAAGCTAGGCTGGGTGAAATGACCGGTTCGTAAGCTTAGACCTAGTTGGATTATTACATTGATATAATGCCTACGGGGCTAGACACATGGTGTCATTATAGACCAAAACAGTAACTCTGAAATTTAAATATCATATTAGTTATCTTTGGGCCCATGTTTGTGTTTGTTTTATGAGAATTGTAGATTGTGAAATATTTGAAAAGTATGAGAAAATGGAATAATGTGATATCCATATGCATTGTGCATTGGCATTGCATTTGATTTTATTATTATCAAAGTTTGTATTACTAGGCTTTTGGCTTAGCGTGATTGTTTACATTGCGCAGGTGACAGGGTAGATTTGGCTGAGCCAGAGAGTTTTTCTAGACCAGGTTGGGTCTAGACTTGTGTTTGTTCTTGTAGAGTTGATATCAAGATCAGAAATACTGTCAGTAGCATGTATATTTTTTATGTTATTGTATATTTTTTGTATTATGCATAGTATATTATGTTTTTGGATTTTATGTATTGTAAACTATAAAGAATGTTTGGGTTAAGTTATTTGAAATGGGAGTATAAATGTGTTCTAAATTATATATATATATATATATATAAATGTTTGAGAAACTTGGTGAAATTGAGGAGTATGGTTGAGATGGTGATATGAAATTATTTGGGAGTGTTTTCTTTTTGCAGGTTGTGTAATTGATAAATTTTGGGATGTCCAAATTACAGACAAAACTCTGACAAATTTTTTTCAGAGATTTTCATATAAAATATTTATTTTGGTTTTCTATAACAAGTAAAGAATATTTATATATTATTTAATTTTATATATTTAGTATTTGAAATTTTAAATTAGAAATGTGAAATTTTTTTTATCAAACCAGCCTGTGATATTTTTGTACCGTATATGCATATTTTACATATGCTGAAAATATATATTGTACATATTGAGGGTATAAGGGTGTTACATTTATTTTGGTATCAGAGCCTAAGTTTGAGGTTCTTAACCTAGGTGGGTTGATAGAGAGAAAAAATGGGGGATTTGAAAATGGTTTTTAATTGTAATACATGTATTGGCACTGGAAGTTTCTGATATCTGATATAGTAATTTTTGTTGTGTTTGTAGATATAGATAATTATTGTGTCTCGGACGCATCAGGCTGCTGAGGGTAGTGTAGAGAGTGTGGCTTCGAATGAGGGTAGAGATGGAGCTAGAGTTGTGTCTACTGGTGAGGCGTCTATTTTTATGCCAGTGAGACTAGTAGCTGATGAGATTTCGCCTGGCCAAGTACGACATATAATAGAGTTGTTGAGGCAGGCTCCAGTTCAGCAGCCGTTGCCGCCACAGCCGCAGCCGCAGTTGCCGATGAGGAAGTATGATAAGCTGAGAAAGTTTGGAGTTGAGGACTACGTTGGTACTACATACCCTGCTGTAGTAGAGCAGTGACTAGGCAGGGTTTAGAAAGTGTTCATTTAGCTGCAGGCTAGTCTGGAAGAGAAGTTTAATTATGCCAGATCTCTTCTGTAGAGGGATGCATATGATTGGTGGAAGACAATTCCACATGCTTTGGCTGATCCTCCAGTCCTGACTTATGATGATTTTCTATGAAAATTTGAGCAGAAGTATACTCCGAGGGAGTATAAGGATGCAAAGAAGATGGAGTTCCTGAGTCTGAGATAGGATACCAGGACAGTGACAGAGTATGAGATCGAGTTTATCCGGCTGAGTCATTATGCCAGTAGGATCATTTTTGACGAGTTTGACAGGTGCAGGAGATTTGAGGAGGGACTAGGACCATCTATCATGCGTAACATAGCAGGCTCTCGGTATCTAGATTTTTCTTAGTTAGTTGCAGCTGCTAGGAGTAGAGAGAGCACAGAGTCATGCAGCAGCTGCCAGGGTTGAGGAGACCAAAGCTAGGAGACCCTAGAGTGAGGCAGGATCTTCATCAGTGAAGAGAGGCTGAGGGGGATATTTTCAGAGGTTCAGTAGGAGCCAGGGGAAGTTTGGCAGATCAGTACAGTAGCAGAGACAGAGACAGAGACATATAGTTTTAGTGGCTAGTGCACCGATCCCAGTGGCTCAGAGACTTGCTCCACCTACTTGTGTTCATTATGGTAAAGCACACTGAGGTGTCTGTTGGTGGAGAGGTGCTTTGGGAGTACGTTTTAGATGTGGGTCATCAGACCATTTTATCAGAGATTATTTAGAGCTACCAGAGGATAGATAGGTAGATACTGCAGCTTCTCAAACCATTGTCAGAGGGGGTCGTGGTGGCAGAGGTTTTGATAGAGGTGGTCGATCTGGGACTAGTCAGAGAGGAGGTTCTACAGACAAAGGCAGTAGACCAGATGATGCAGGACCATCACAGCTGGTTTATGTGATGCAGAGGCAGCAGGATGCTTCAGCTGTTATTGCTAGTACTTTTACTTTATTTGGTACTTCAGTTCTTGCATTATTAGACCCTGGGTTGACTCATTCTTATATCAGTGCATCCATCTTGTCTGTGAGTGATTTGCATTCTGAGTCCTTAGGATTTGATGTCTTGGTCACAAATCCTTTAGGGTATAGTGTTGTGGTGAGCAGGGTGTACCGAGATAGTCCAGTTGTTGTTCAGCATGAGGAGTTTCTCGGTGACCTGATTGAGATGCCTTTCAGGGAGTATGATTTGATTTTAGGCATGGATTGGTTATCCAAGCATGAGGCTTTGGTAGACTGTCAGAAGAAATGTGTTACTTTGAGAACACGTGATGGTAGGGATGTGATGGTATCTAGTGAGCAGAGGTATCTTTCATCCATATTTGTTTCAGCTATTTTAGCTAGAAGAATGATTCGAAAGGGATGTGAGGCTTATCTTCCTCATGTTGTAGATACTAAAGTAGTGCGGTCCAAGCTTGACAGTATACCCACAGTTGCCGAGTTTCCAGATATTTTCCCTGATGAGTTGCCAGGGGTACCTCCTGAGAGAGAAGTGGAGTTTGGTATCGATTTGTTTCTTGGTACCACTCCTATCTCTATTACCCCTTATCGGATGGCACTTGCTTAGTTGAGAGAGTTGAAGGTGCAGTTGCAGGAGTTTTTGGATAAAGGGTTCATCCGCTCTAGTGTGTCCCCATGGGGAGCGCCTGTGTTGTTTGTGAAGAAGAAGGATGGCACCATGAGATTATGTATTGATTATAGATAGTTGAATAAGGTGACAATCAAGAATAAGTATCCTTTGCCCCAAATAGATAATCTCTTTGATCAGTTGAAGGGAGCAGCAGTATTCTCTAAGATTGGTCTGAGATCATAATACCATCAGTCAAGAGTCACAGATGTGGATGTACCCAAGACAGCTTTTCGCATGAGGTATGGATATTATGAGTTTCTTGTGATTCCCTTTGGATTGACGAATGCACCAGCAACTTTTATGGATTTGATGAACAGGGTGTTCAGACCATATTTAGATCAGTTTTTGGTGGTCTTCATTGATGACATTTTGGTGTATTCGCATAATGAGGAGGATCATAATAGGCATTTGCAGATTGTATTGCAGACAGTGATAGAGGTTAGAAGTTTTTTGGGATTGACAGGCTATTATTGTCAGTTTGTGAAGGATTTTTCTATGATAGCTACACCACTCACCAGATTGCTACGGAAAGAAGTTAGATTTGTGTGGACAGATCGGTGTTAGGCGAGTTTTGAGCAGCTGAGTGAGATGTTGACTCATGCTCCTGTTCTTCCCTGCCTGTGGAAGGTAAACCATATGTGATATATAGTGATACTTCACATAGTGGTTTAGGTTGTGTTCTGATGCAGGAGGGTAGAGTCATTGCTTATGCCTCTCGACAGTTGAAGCCACATGAGCTGAATTACCCGACGCATGATGGAAGCAAGAACCTATGCTATTGCAATACCGCAAGTGCACGGGTCGCTCAAGTAATAAAGTAGTGAGTGAGTTATCATTCCACTGAGGACAAGGCCAAGTACTAGTGCAAATTTTAACCGCTGTTTAGCAAATCAATAGTTTTGTGAAGTTTTGTATTTAAAGATAATTAAAAGATAATTAACTTAATAAATGAAAATAGAGAGAAATTGAGAATTGAATAAATTGATTTATGATGATGATACTATCCAGATATTGAATCCCCCTAGCCACAATTATATTTATGAAAATCAATTCAATTAAACCAAATGATAGAGTTGAATTGGTATTCCTCTAAATTAGACTAAAACCTTTCTCAAGCGAATTAATCCTTAATCACTAAGTAGAATGCTGGAATATCTTCTCAAATATAATTAAATAGATATTGCATTAAGAATAAGGAATTATAAACCAAAGGATCTTGTAAGTCTATCTCTAGTACCCCAATCAATCCTCAATTCTTATGAATATTCAATTCATATCAAGCTTTCTCAAGTCAATAATATGAAAATTGCAACCAATCAATAAGCATGCTATTATTAATTGGAAATAAATCATTAAGAATCATAAGAATAAAACAACTCAATCAAATGATTCAATTTAATAAAATTATTCAATCCATATAATAAAGCTAGGGTTCATCAATATCTAGATAGAGAATAAATTAGTTCATATTCAAAATCAGAAAACTAGAACAAGATAAATAAGAAAAAGAATCCAAACAATCCATTGCGAGTAATTCATATATCTTCTCTTGAATCCTTGAATCTTGGTTTAGATCTTATTTAAAATATGTCTTCACCCTCAATCTCAGCTCCAAAACTCTCCTCCTTGCTTTAGAATCGGCTCTAGGTTATAAAATATGAAATTCAGATCCTTAATTCATGCTTCAGCGCAGCTTTTATAGTGCAGATAATTTCGCCTGACACGCCCATTGACACGCCCATGTCACTGGGCGTGTCATTGCCACTGAGATTTTGAACATAAGGCATGTCCAGTGACACGCCCATGTCACTGGGCGTGTCACAGCTACTGTGAAACATTGCAAAAGGCACGGTTGGTGACATGCCCATGTCACTGGGCCTGTCAATGCTTCTGTATGCAACATTAAGGGCACGTCCTTTGACACGCCCATGTCCATGGGCGTGTTCTTCTACTTTCATCCGTAATTCCTCCGAAATGACCATAAGCCTCAAAATACAGAGAATTCCTGAAATTAACCCTAAAATACACTTGAACAAATAAATTAAACTTAATTGGATAATAATCATATTAAGAAATAGGAATAAAATATCATCAATTGTGCACTTATCAAATTCCCCCACACTTGAGTTTTTGCTTGTCCTCAAGCAAACTAAATCACTGTAATAAGCAGAAATGATGGACCCCCTCTATATTCAAAAAGAAAAGAAAAGTTTTGACAATACTCGAATCAGAAAACTCCACTTTCTCAACCAAAAACTAATTCACAATCATAACAGTTGAATCAAGAAGTTTCAAAGCAAAAATATCACAGACCTAAAACCTAAAAATCCAGAGTTAAAAGATTGAGCATAAAATTTCAGAAAATCCGAAAGCCACGAGCAAAGTATAAAAAATGTAAATTTTCACTTAAGTTTTCTAACCCTCAATTTTTTTTGAATATTTTAAATGTATATACACATATATATACATTTTAAGGAGCCCGACTTGTTTGAACTGATACTAACCTTTTGACATGAAAGTAAACATTTGTGATGCCGACCCCCGGTTACTCAGCTAGAATCACCGTTCAAATGGCTACTAGCACTATTTATGATTCCAACTCATTTGTTTTAATTCAAGAGTAAAAATCAGCGGAATAAGGATAAATTTTCAAAGATCCTTTAATTAGAATTATTTATTTATTTTTATTTTCATTTATATATATATTTTTTTTATTTTTTTAAACAACTTAAGGGTCAGAAACTTAAGGATCATACTAAGTCTGACTCAAGAATCTAAGGAATTATAACATGCTCAAAAATGTAACTAAGATTTTAAACTTTAGATGTGTCTAATTTCCATCAATCCACAACCCAACTATAGCTATTACAATCAATCCTCAACAATTGATCAAGATCACTAAGTTAACCTTAACAAGAAATTATCATTTAGGAAATCTCAAATTAGTTCGACATATAAAGGGAAACCATATCAATTCACACTTATTACAGCAATCTAGCTTACTTAAATCCAAAAAAAATAATTTGCAAAAATTAATTGAGACAAATGAATCAAATAGAAAGAATGAAATAGTAAAAATTCAATCAAGAAAGTATACCTCTCCCCCACACTTAAGACGCACATTGTCCCCAATGTGTGTGCAAAACAAGAAATAATGAAGAGAGAGAAAAAAACTACCCTTTCATGTCCATGAATGGATAAAATGAGTACGGTGCCAAGAGTATGGTGAAGGCGAATTTGCTTCAAAACAAAAATCTAAAATGTAAAAAACAAGGTTAAGACATAAATAAATAAAATAAAAAAACAAAAGAAACAGTTCGTAAAGAAAATAACAATTGTCCAAAAGGAATAAAAATAAAGAAACATAAAAAGGATATTAAATAAGCAAAGAAATGAAAATAAAATAAATTAAAAGAAAAATGTGGGCTAGTCAAAATTGGGCGCATCGCCGGAATCGTCACTGCTGGTCTCATCATCGGAGACATCAACTTGAGGTGCAGGGGCAGGTGGCTGGTATGGTAATTTCTTCTTCTTCACCAGAAATCCATATTCAAGGTGATTTGGAAGGGGTTTTAGTTCCAAGTTGGGTGGATCAGTCACCGATCATTTTGGCTTCTCTTCCTTTGGCATCTCAATAGTCTCATATGTCCTGCATTTGAATGATTTGCTTGCTTCAAGAAAAGCAAGCTGCTCCATTGCTTCTTGATCCTCAACATTTTCCTGCAATAAACACAACTCAAGAGGATCCTTGGAAATAATGTTAGTAACATAATTTACGGTCTCATGCTCAATAACATCATTGCATGATTTCACCTCATCAAATGAAAGTGAATGTTTCATAGCATCATATATCCTAAAAATAACCTTATCACCACCCACTCTCAAAGTTAGGGTGCCATCATGAACATCGATAAGGGCACGGGCTGTATTTAAAAATGGCCTACCAAGAATAAGTGAAACATCTACATCCTCATCAATATCAATGACAACAAAATCATTGGGGAAAATGAAATCCCCAACTTTTACCAACACATCTTCTATAATGCCACGAGGGTGGACTACTGACTTATCAGCAAGTTGGATGGTCATTAGTGTTCGTTTAGACCAATGCCTAACTCTTTAAACATTTTATAGGGCATAACACTTATGCTAGCCCCCAAATAAGCTAATGCACTTTTAACCTCAAGGTTACCTATCAAACATGGAATGGTGAAACAACCTGGATCTTTTAACTTCTTAGGTAACCTCCTTTGCAAAATTGCCGAGCTCTTTTCAGAAAAATGCACTAAAGACACTTCCTCGAGTTTTCTTTTATTAGAAAGGATATCTTTCAAAAATTTAGCATATTTAGGCATCTGTGACAAAGCCTCAGCAAATGGAATGTTAATGTGCAATTGTTTGAAAAATTCAAGAAACTTACCGAACTGAGCATCAATCTTGTCCTTGTTCAGCCTCGTTGGATATGGTACTCTAGGTCGGTATTCCTTCATTATGGAGCTGCTGTCTTGTGGCTGCTTCTCTTTCTCACTTTCTCGTGCAGCTTGTTTTTCCAAAGTGACAGGAGGATCGTCTTCTTTTTCATTTTCTTGTACTTCAGTCCTTTTCTCTGCCACTTCTCCTTTCTTCTCATCCACATTACACTTGATCTCTTTTCCACTCCTTAGTGTAATTGCCTTAAGTTGCTCTTTAGGATTTGCCTTAGTGTTGCTAGGCAAACTTCCTTGTGGTCTCTCACTGAGCAACTTGGCAGTTTGCCCCACCTGATTCTCCAAGTTAAGAATAGAGACTTGCTAATTTCTTAAGGAGGTTTCAGTTGATTGGAACCTGGTTTCAGAAGTTGTTATAAATTTCTCCATCATGTCCTCCAAATTACTCTTTCTTGGAGGGGCAGCTTGTTAATGTTGGGGCTACTAGAATCTAGGGGGAGGTCGTGGATTATTCTGATTATTCCATGAGAAATTAGGATGATTTCTCCACCCCTGATTGTACGTGTTGCTGTAGGGATTATTCTGCTGTTGCCTTGGCATGTTTCCAACATAATCTACTTGCTCTTGCCTAACAAACATATTGCCACTTAGGCAATCTTGACTTTGATGTCCACCCCTACACCATTCACAAGACATCACCTGCATCACTTTCCCTGAAGAAGAAGAAGAAGCTAAAGAATCGATCTTTTTGTTCATTGCTTCCAACTGTGCTGAAAGAGCAACTACGGGATCCAATTGATGTGAACCACCAGCCCTTAATCTTCCTTGTTCCCTTGGGGTTTGCCACTGATAATTTGTAAGGGCCATGTCTTCAATCAAATCCCTTGCTTCTTCAAGTGTTTTATTGTTTATGGTACCTCCTCCAGCTACATTGATGGACTGCTTACTTGAGTAACTCAATTCGTTATAGAAATTTGGATGACACCACAGCGGAAGCCCATGGTGAGGACATCTTCTCAATAAATCCTTCAATCTCTCCTAAATATCATATAGGGTTTCACCATCTAGCTGGAGAAAAGAAGAAATATCATTCCTCAACTTAGCAGTCTTGGATGGTGGAAAATACTTCTTTAAAAATTTTTCTGCTAGTTGGTCCCATGTAGTGAAAGTGTTAGGAGGAAAAGACTTCAGCCACTTCTTTGGTCGGTCTCTGAGTGTGAATGGAAACAACCTCAGCCTGATTGCATCTTCAGAGACATTCTGTATCTTAAATGTGTCACATATTTCCAGAAAAGTTTCAATGTGTGCATTAGGATCTTCATTCAAAAATCCATCAAACTAACAGGTCTGCTGCACCATTTGAATGACATTTGTTTTTATCTCTAATTTATTGGTAGCAATAACTGGTCTTTGTATACTTGATTCAGCCCCATTAAGAGTAGGCCTAGCAAACTCTTACATTGTTCTTGGCTCATTTTCTGCCATTTCTTCTTCTAGGATGAGATCTTCAAAGTTTGGTTCCGTCTCTGCCAGAACTATTTCCTCTTCTTCCTTTCGCCTTCTTCTCAATGTTCTCTCTAACTCTTGATCTAATTCAAAAAGTTGGAAAGAGCTAGCTAGGGTCATAAACAGGAAGAAGTACCTAGAATGACAGTCAAAAAGCAAGAACAAATGTTAAAACAAAATAAAATAAAAACTAAATCAACAGTCTTAATTATATTACTAATACTGAAAACCATTGTCCCCAGCAGCGGTGCCAAAAACTTGGAAGCAAGAACCTATGCTATTGCAATACTGCAAGTGCACGGGTCGCTCAAGTAATAAAGTAGTGAGTGAGTCATCGTTCCACTGAGGACAAGGCCAAGTACTAGTGTAAATTTTAACTATTGTTTAGCGAATCAATAGTTTTGTGCAGTTTTATATTTAAAGATAATTAACTTAATAAATGAAAATAGAGAGAAATTGAGAATTGAATAAATTGATTTATGATGATGATACTATCCAAATATTGAATCCCCCTAGCCACAATTATATTTATGAAAATAAATTCAATTAAACCAAATGATAGAGTTGAATTGGTATTCCTCTAAATTAGACTAAAACATTTCTCAAGTGAATTAATCCCTAATAACTAAGTAGAATGCTGGAATCTCTTCTCAAACATAATTAAATAGATCTTGCATTAAGAATAAGGAATTATAAACCAAAGGATCTTGTAAGTCTATCTCTAGTACCCCAATCAATCCTCAATTCTTATGAATATTCAATTCATATCAAGCTTTCTCAAGTCAATAATATGAAAATTGCAACCAATCAATAAGCATGCTATTATTAATTAGAAATAAATCATTAAGCATCATAAGAATAAAACAACTCAATCAAATGATTCAATTTAATAAAATTATTCAATCCATACAATAAAGCTAAGGTTCATCAATATCTAGATAGAGAATAAATTAGTTCATGTTCAAAATCAGAAAACTAGAACAAGAGAAATAAGAAAAAGAATCCAAACAATCCATTGTGAATAATTCGTATATCCTCTCTTGAATCCTTGAATCTTGGTCTGGATCTTGTTTAAAATATGTCTTCACCCTCAATCTCAGCTCCAAAACTCTCCTCCTTGCTTTAGAAGTCGGCTCTAGGTTATATAATATGAAATTTGGATCCTTAATTTGTGCTTCAGTGCAGCTTTTATAGTGCAGATAATTTCGCCTGACACGCCCATTGACACGCCCATGTCACTGGGCGTGTCATTGCCACTGAGATTTTGAACATAAAGCACGTCCAGTGACACGCCCATGTCACTGGGCGTGTCAATGCTTCTTTATGCAGCATCAAGGGCACGGCCTTTGACACCCCCATGTCCATGGGCATGTCCATTGATGAATTTTGCTCTTTTCTTCTACTTTCATCCGTAATTCCTTCAAAATGACCATAAGCCTCAAAATATAGAGAATTCCTGAAATTAACCCTAAAATACACTTGAACAAACAAATTAAACTCAATTGGATAATAATCATATTAAGAAATAGGAATAAAATAAATTGTGCACTTATCACATGATTTGGAATTAGCAGCCATAGTTTTTGCCTTGAAGATTTGGCGGCATTAGTTGTATAGGAAAAAGTGTTTCATTTATAAAGATCACAAGAGTTTGAAATACCTGGGTGTTCAAAGAGAGCTGAATCTTCAGCAGAGATGATGGTTAGAGTTGATTAAAGACTATGACTGTTTGATTGATTATCATCCTGGTAAGGCAAATGTTGTTGTTGATGCCTTGAGTCAAAAGTCTTTGGCAGGTTTGACTGCTTATTTGCTCTCATTGCTTATTGAGTTGAGAGCGTTGTATGCTAGATTTAAGTCTTGTGATGATGGTACTTTGATGGCTCAGTTGCAATTGAGGCCTATCTTGTTGGATCATACTAGGGAGGCTTATTTGGCAGATGAGAGAATCCAAAAAATTATGTTGGTTTGTCAGAAGGGCAAGAGTCGAGACTTTTATGCGAGGGATGATGGCAATCTATGGTACAGAGATAGGTTGTGTATTCTTGATAATGTAGAATTGAAAAGGATGATATTAGAGGAAGCACATCAGTCACTTTATGCTATGCACCCTAGGAGTACCAAGATGTATCAGGACTTGAAATGACATTATTGGTAGTCGGGTATGAAGAGGGACATAGCAGAGTTTGTATCCAAATGTCTCACTTGCCAGAGAGTGAAAGTTGAGCATCAAGTTCCTTCAGGATTGCTCCAACCTTTATCAGTGCCAGAGTGAAAATAGGAGAAAGTGATAATGAATTTTGTGACTGGACTGCCTTTGACCCAGAAGAAGCATGATGCAACCTGGGTGATAGTTGATCAAATGATGAAGACAACTCATTTTCTTCCATTTTAGATGGATTTTTCTCTTGAGAGGTTGGTTGAGCTGTATATCAGTGAGATAGTGAGGTTGCATGGAGTCCCAATTTCTTTGGTGTCGGATCGAGATCTCCGGTTTACTTCAAGATTTTGGAAGAGTTTGCATGATGCTTTAGGTTCTCGGTTGTATTTTAGTACTGGTTTTCATCCTCAGATAGATGGGCAATCAGAGAGAGTGATACAGATTCTAGAGGATATGTTGAGGAGCTGTATCATTGATTTTACCGGGAATTGGGACAGATTTTTTTCACTAATTGAGTTTGCTTATAACAACAGTCATCAGTCCAGTATTGGGATGGCTCCTCATGAGGCCTTGTATGGTAGGAGATGTAGGACACCTTTGTGTTGGGATGAGGTTGGAGAAGGTAAACTGGTTAGTCCCGATTTGATTAAGGAAACAGAAAAGAAAGTGAAGGTGATTTGGGGTCATTTGAAAGCAGCTTTAGACCGACAGAAATCCTATTCAGATTTGAAGAGAAGAGCCATAGAGTTTAGTGTGGCAGATAAAGTATTTTTGAAGGTGTCCCCATGGAAGAAGATTTTGAGGTTCGGTCGAAAAGGAAAGTTGAATCCTCATTTCATAGGACCATATGAGGTGTTGGAGAGAGTTAGTCTAGTGGCTTATATACTAGCTTTGCCACCTGAGTTGGTTTGAATTCATAATGTCTTCCATGTCTCGATGCTTCAGAGATATAGGTATGACCCATCTCTTATCATATCAGTGGAGTCTATTGAGGTGAGTCCATATCTGACTTACGAGGAAGAACCAGTAGCGATTTTGGCATGAGAGGTTAAGGAATTGAGGAATAAGTGGGTGCCACTTGTGAAAGTCCTTTGGAGGAATCATACCACTGAGGAGGCGACATGGGAGAGTGAGTAGGCAATGCAGAGTCAGTTTCTCCAATTATTCCAGACTTGAGAACAGGTAATTTTGAGAACGAAATTTTTTTTAGGGGGAGAGAATTGTAATATCCCAAATTTTAAAAATTTTTAATTTTTAAAAATTTGATAAAATAAATTATAATTTAAATGGATAAATTAAATTAATAGTTTTAAATAAAAAATAAATGGATTTTAAATGGAAAAAGTGGAATATATATGTGATATATATATACAACATATAAAAGTCAACAAAAAAGTCAACATTTTAAAAGAAAAGTCAAAAGTTAAAGTAAAAAGGTATTTTGATAATTAAATTTTAAAATTCAACATTATTAAATTAATTTAAAAATAAATAATTTTTGAATGGAAGAGGAATTTTTGGACTTTTAATTTATTAAATAAATATTTAAATAATTAATTATTAAAATATTATAATATATATATAGTTTAAAATAAAAGATGAAAGGAAAGAGAAATTAAAAAGTTGTCTTCATTTCTTCTTCTTCATCGAGGCCGAAACCACCATGGAAGTATAGACCAAGGTTTTGATTTTTCCATACTCTACAAATTGAAGGATTTAACAAGTTTAAAGTAGATTCTTGGTGATTTCCACCAAATTTGGTAAGTTTCCAACTCCTTTCTTTGAATTCCATGGAAATTTTATTATGTGTGAATTTGGATTTTTAAGTAGTATGTTATAATTATTGGAATTGGTGTGTATGATGTTATTTTGGATAGTTAACAATGATTTTAAGGTTGGATTGAAGAGATGATGGAGTTTGGATAAAGAATGGTGAAGAGAGAGAATTTAGGGTTATGGATTTTTAGGGTTTGAGAAATCATGATTTTTAATAGTGAAAATTGGTTCTAAATGAGTTGTTTTGGTGCATAAATAAGTATTTTAAAGTTAAATATTGGATTTGGTTGTGTTTGATTAGAGTTTGAGTATGTAAGTGGAGATTTAGGGTTTTGGAAAAGTGATTTTCCAAAGTTGTTGGATTGTTTAATTTTATTTGTTTAAGCATGTTGTTTAGTGTTAAAAGTGATGAATATAAGCTTGAAATGATTAATGGATTGTGTTAAAATGGAAAACCTTCAATGGGGGAAGGTTATGCTATTTTAGGGTTTTGTGTATAATAGTGTGTTTTTATAATGTAAATGGTTTAAATGTATTAAAATATGTTTTTAATAATATAAATAAACTTAAAACACTAATTTAAATGGGATAGAATGAAATTCTAATGTTAAAGTAAGGAAAGGCTAATTTTTTTTTTTTGGAATTTATAGGGGTGATGTTTAATTATGGTTTAATATTAGAAATGCCATTAAATGTGATACTAAATGATTATTTGCTATTACATTTGGTTTAGGCATTGAGGGAAGTTGATTTGCTTCATCCAAGTGGTGAAGGGAAAGTTGGAAGGATAGGATTGGAGGTTGTTTTAAGCTTGTTTTGGTTGCTATTTGAGGTAAGTACAAACTTTGAATACATTGGTTATGTTTGCATGACATTTGGGCTTAACACATTTTAGTTGAAAAATGTGTTAAGCTACTTGATACATTGGTTATGTATGAATAATGTGCTATGACATTTGTAATGTCATATATGTGTTAAATGCATTATGAAAAGCCATTGATAATGGCTAAATTATGTAAAATGTGAAATATATGTATTATGTGAAAATGACCCGAAGTGTTTGGATAATGCCATGTGTTGTGTATGCATTAAGTGCATTTGTTAAAAAGCCATTGGTATTGGCTAGATTACATTAAATGTGATTAATATGTGAATTATGTATAAATACCCAAGATAATAGGGTAATGTGGTGTAAATACAAAAATGTGGTATAATGTAATGAGATATATGGAAACATAATGAAATGAATTGATATCGATATAAATGAGAAATATGAATAAATTGTATGCCTAGTATGTTATTCAATTTTCAGAGTTTTGTGTTTGGCGGCATGCCTATTATTTGCCTACGGGCTAGAAGCTGGGCATCACTGTTAAAATATTTTTGAGGTGAAATGACCTGGTCGTAAGCCTCAAAAATAAGTCCTTAAAGCTAGGCTGGGTGAAATGACCAGGTCATAAGCTCAGACCTAGTTGGATTATTACATTAATATATTGCCTACGGGGCTAGACACATGGTGTCATTATAGACCAAAATAGTAACTCCAGAATTTGAATAGCATAGTAGTTATCTTTGGGCCCATGTTTGTGTTTGTTTTATGAGAATTGTGGATTGTGAAATATTTGAAAAGTATGAGAAAATGGAATGATATGATATCCATATGC
Source organism: Garcia nutans (assembly GCA_947685225.1). NCBI lineage: Eukaryota > Viridiplantae > Streptophyta > Magnoliopsida > Malpighiales > Euphorbiaceae > Garcia > Garcia nutans. The sequence goes on from CANTUV010000032.1 coordinate 17,656,675, forward strand.
ATTGTGCATTGGCATTGCATTTGATTTTATTATTATCAAAGTTTGTATTACTAGTCTTTTGGCTTAGCGTGATTGTTTACACACGCAGGTGACAGGGTAGATTCGGCTGAGCCGGAGAGTTCTTCTAGACCAGGTCGGGTCTAGACTTGTGTTTGTGCTTATACAGCTGATATCAAGATCAGAAATACTATCAGCAGTATGTACATATTTTATGTTATTGTATATTTTGGGTATTATGTATAATATATTATGTTTTTGAATTTTATGTATTATAAACTATAAAGAATATTTGGGTTAAGTTATTTGAAATGGGAGTATAAATGTGTTCTATATTATATATATATATCTATATATAAATGTTTGAGAAACTTGGTGAAATTGAGAAGCATGGTTGAGATGGTGATATAAAATTATTTGGGAGTGTTTTCTTTTTGCGGGTTGTGTAATTGATAAATTTTAGAATGTTCAAATTACAGACAAAACTCTGGCAAATTTTTTCCAGAGATTTTCATATAAAATGTTTATTTTGAGTTCCTATAACAAGTAAAGAATATTTATATACTATTGAATTTTATATATTTAGTATTTAAAATTTTAAATCAGAAATGTAAAAAAATATTTTATCAAACCAGTCTGTGATATTTTTGTACCGTATATACATATTTTACATATGATGAAAATATGTATTGTACATATTTAGGGTATAAGAGTGTTACACACACTACTTAGTTTAATGTGAGATCTTTTGCTAATTGTATGGTTGTAACTCAGACATATACATATATATCTATATATATATTGTAAAAAACTTTTGTAAAAATATAAAAAAAGAAAAAAAAAGTTTATGTAACACCTTTATATTTTATATACATATAATACATATATTTAATATATACAAAATACACATATATAGTATAAAAATATCACAATCCGGTTTAATAAAAATTTTTGTATTTCTAATTTAAAATCCAAAATACTTAAAAATATATATTTACATAATATATAAAATATTCTTTATTAATTATAGGTTACAAAATAAGCATTTTACATAAAAATCTTTGTAAAAAATTTGCTAGAATTTTATCTATAAATAGAATATCCCAAAAATTTAACATTTACACAACCTGTATAAAAATGCACTCCCAATTAAAAACAAATCACCATTTCATCCATACTTCTCAATTTCTCCATATTTTCTCAAAACATTTAAATATATACATATATAAATATATCAAAACACACATATAAAATCTCATATTATACAATTTATCCAAAGTGTCTTTATAATTTACAGTATATACTTCAAAAATATAAATATAATATATATAATAACAAAATATACTATAGCATAAAATATATACATGATGGCAACTGGTTTGATCTTGTAGTAGCAAAATCACCTCAAAGCTAGACCCTACAAGGTTTAGAAGAACTCTCTGAATCTGCAAGATCACCCCTATCACCTTTTTTGATGAAGTACAATCGCGCTAAGCTAAAAGCCTAGTGGTACAAATCTAGATAATAATAAAACTTTAATATAATGTCAATACATAATGTTTTTGCATATCACAATGTGACATACATTTTCACTTAAAACTTAATCTTTAACCTTTTTACAATTCACATAAACACATACACAAGAATGAGCCCAAACAAACTAATATATTATTCAAATCTCAGAGTTACTGTTTTAGTCCATATTGACACCCAGTGTCTAGCCTCGAAGGCAAATCATAGTGATGCTCAACATCTAGCCTAAAGACAAATCATATATCAGTGACGTCTAATGTCTAACACCGAAGGCAAATAATGAGGACAACCTCATAGGCATGCCGCCAAACATAGAACTCTAAAAATTGAATAACATACTAGGCACACAATTAATTCATATTTTCATAACCAACTTTTATTATCACATTGCTTCAATTCCTCATTTTTCTCATTACATTGCCTTAGTTTCTCATTTTTCTCATTTATATCAATGTCAATTCATTTTAATTCATCATATCTTATCATTTCATCATAATGTATCTCATTACATATTAAAATCACATTACGTAAATATTTTTGGGTCATTCTCGCATAATGCATATAGATCATATTTTATTTAATTTATCCATTAATAATGGCTTTACATAATGCACATAATGCATACATAACAATTCACATTTTATAACATAATGTTCATGAATATTCAAGCTACCAAGTAGCTTAACATTAGGCCAAACACATCTAATTTATCAAAAGTTTGTACTTATCTCAATAAGCACTCAAATGCAAGCTAAAAATCTCCTTCCAACCTTCACTTCCAACTTGCCCTTCAACTCCTCTTAATGCCTATTCCAAATGTGAACAAATACTATCATTTAGAATCACATTTTAAGGTATTACAAGCATTAAACCTAATTAAATCTCACTCTAAGCAACACCCCAAAATTTAGCCTAACCTTACTTTAACATTGGAAACCATGTTAATCTATTTAAATTAGTGTTTTAAGTTTATTTATGTCATTACAAACATATTATAACATGTTTTAACCAATTATATTAAATAAACACATACTCTTTAAACAAAACTGTAAAATGCCATAACCTTCATAATTTAAGGTTCTTCATTCCAACTCATTCCAATTATTAATCCAAGCTTATTTACATTATTTATATCATTAAATAACCTGATTTAAACATAAAAAATCAAACAATCAACCATTCTTTAAAAATTTCCTTCCAAAATCATAAATTCAATACTACTTTATCCAATCTCTAACCAAACTTGGTTAAATCCATATTGGCTTTAAAATCCTTATTTATGCATCAAAACAACACATTAGAAATCAATTTACACAATTAAAATACAAGATTTCCGAAATCCAAATTTTACATAACCCTAAATCAAGTTCTTTCTCCAAACCCCACTAAAACTTAATCATTCCTTCAATCCAACTTAAGAATCATTAATAACTAATCAAAATAACTTCATACATACCCATTCAAGAAATTAAATCATGCTAATACAAAATCTCAAAATTTACATATTCACAATTGCATGGAATTCCAAAGAACTTGCAAAATTGGTAAAGAACTTACCAATTGATGAAGAATTCCTAAAAACTCCACTTGAATCCTTAAAATTTTTTCAATCATTGGTGTATGGAAGAAGAAGAAAGCTCTCTTGGTTGGCTATGGAGGTTTGGCCCCCTCTTGAAGAAGAAGAAGATAAAGATTAGTTTAGTTTTTTTTTTTTTTAATTTTTCTCTTACTTTTCACTAAAAATATGACCATATATATTATTTATTATATTTTTAATTAATTGATTATTTATTTATTTAAAAAAACCAAAAATTACCTCTTCCAACTAAAAATAATTTTTTTAAATTATTTAATTAATTTTAATTTTACAAAGTATAATTACCATTTTGCCATTTGACTTTTCTTTAATAAATATTGACTTTTGTATATGTTGTATATATTTAATATATATTTCACATATACTCTTCACTTTTTCACTTAAAATTCTTTAATTTTTCATTTAAATTATTTATTTAATTAATTTAATTTAATTTTAATTAATTTTATTTAGTTTTTAAAAAATTTCTGATGTTATAATTCTCTCCCCCTAAAGAAAATTTTATCTGCGAAATTACCTGATATCAACTCTGGAACAACTGAGAATACTGTCTCTGCATGCCTTCTTAGTGGCATGATTCATCTAAAGGACTTTAACAAGTGGCACCTTTTTATTTCTCAACTTTTCACCTCTCATGCCAAGATCGCCACTAGTTCTTTTTAAGTCATATTCGGACTCACCTTAATAGACTCAACTGACAAGATATGAGATGTGTCTGACCTATATCCCAAAAACATAGAGACATGGAAGAGATTGTGTATCCAGTCTAACTCGGGCGGCAGAGCCAATTTATAAACCAATGGACCAACTCTCTCCAATACCTCATATGGTCCTATGAAACGAGGGCTCAACTTCTCTTTCCAAACAAATCTCAAAATCCTCTTCCATGGACACACCTTCAAGAACACCTTATCTCCCACACTGAACTCTATGTCTTTCTTCTTCAAATCTTTATAGAATTTTTGTCGGTCAGAAGCTACTTTCAAATGACCCCGAATTACCTTTACTTTCTCTTCTGTTTTCTTAATCAAATCGGGACCGACCAGTTTACCTTCTCTAACCTCATCCCAACATAAAGGTGTCCTACACTTCCTGCCATACAAGGCCTCATAAGGTGCCATTCCAATACTAGACTGATGACTGTTGTTGTTGGTGAACTTAATCAGTGGAAAAAATCTGTCCCAACTCCCAGAGAAATCAATGATACAACTTCTCAATATATCTTCTAGAATCTGTATCACTCTCTCTGACTGCCCATCTGTCTGAGGATGAAAAGCAATACTAAAGTATAACCGATAACCCAAAGCATCCTGCAAACTCTTCCAAAATCTTAATGTAAAATGGAGATCTTGGTTCGACACTAAAGAGACTGGGACTCCATGCAATCTCACTATCTCACTGATATACAGCTCAACTAACCTCTCAAGTGAGTAGTCCATCCAAACTGGAAGAAAATGAGCTATCTTCATCATCTGATCAACTATCACCCAAATTACATCATGCTTTTTCTGGGTCAAAGGCAGTCCAGTCACAAATTCATTGTCACTCTCTCCCATTTTCACTCTGGTATTGACAATGGTAGAAGCAACCCTAAAGGAACTTGGTGCTTAGCCTTCACTCTCTGGTAAGTGAGACATCTGGATACAAATTCTGCTATGTCTCTCTTTATACCTGACCACCAATAATGCTACTTCAAATCTTGATATATCTTGGTACTTCCATGGTGCATAACATAGAATGACCGATGTGCTTCTTCCAAAATCTTCTTCTTCAATCCTGTATCATCAGTAATGCACATTCTATCTCTGTACCATAAACTACCATCATCTCTCACTTGAAAGTCTTGACTCTCCCCCTTTTTCCAATCTATCACAATCTTCTGGATTTTCTCATCTGTCAACTGGGCTTCCCTAATCTGGTCCAACAACACTAGCCTCAACTGCAACTGAGCCATCAATGCACCATCATCACAAGACTCAAATCTGGCATGCAACGCTCTAACAAGCAATAAGACTGAATAAGTAGTCAAACCTGCCATAGACTTCCAACTCAAAGCATCTACAATAACATTTGCCTTAACCATGATGATAATCAATCATACAATCATAGTCTTTAATCAACTCCAACCACCATCTCTATCTCAAATTCAATTCTCTCTAAACACCCAGGTACTTTAAACTCTTGTGATCTGTATAAATGAAGCATTTCTCCCCATACAAGTAATGTTGCCAAATCTTCAATGCAAAAACTATAGCTGCTAGCTCCAAATCATAAGTCTGGCAATTCAACTCATGAGGCTTTAACTATCAAGATGCATAAACAACTGTAGACCCTAAATTTTTGCCATAATTTGATATGGTCCTAATTAAAGGATGCCAAAATAAATTTGATCCGACTTTAAATATTTAAACCTAGTTTATAATTTTTAAAGGAGTTGATTTGGATTAAAGAGGCATATATTTAATTGTAAAACCCTAAAATCAAGTGGAATTGGCCCAAATTAAATTTTTTTCGGTCTAAAGTTAAAAAAGGCGAGAATAATTTAAGTGAGGCTGGCCTAGGAGACATTAGCATGCCTCATGTCAATCTGGCAGCCCAGATCAACATGAGGTTGGACTCATGTCGACCTGGGCAAGCTAGGTCGACATGACCATGCTTCATGTTGACCTTGGCAGGCTAAGTTGACATGAACATGCTTCATGTCGACCTTGGCAGCCCAAGATGGACATGAGCATGCCTCATGTCGACTTCTCATGTCGACCTAGGGCAACCAGGTTGACATGGGTTCAATACGTTTCCTAATTCAACTAGAATTTTTTTTAGGGACTAATTTATATAAGGTTAAGGATTCTGAGCGAGGTTCAGCTATAAAGATTAACGTTTCAGAATTCAGAAAGGGGGAGAGAAAACATTAACAAGGGAGAATTAACAGGAACAAGGGTCGGTAATTGAGATTAATAGAGGATTAAACCACAAAGAAGAAGAGACAGCAACAAGGAGAGAAGAACAACAGCAACTTTTGGAGAACGAAGGAAACCACAAATAGAAATATCAAGACAACCAAAGAAGAAGGCAGATTACATACTGTCTTCACATTATTCATCCAAAAATCAATTTGGAGGAACTAACAAACGGAGGTTTGATCTTTAATTATAAATTACTCATGATCACGGTAGCTTCATTTCTTTGATTAATAAAAACATGCATGCAGTAACTTTATCTTTGAAACATGCAGTACCTTGATCTTTAAACATGCAGTAAATTGATTTTTATTTCAATAACTTTAATCGTTTGCTTTAATTAACACATGGATCAATTGATATTCATAGCCCCACTTGCATGTTTCATAAAAAACATATAACTATCTAGTAGCCTTGAGGATTTAAATTAATTGTTAGAATTTATTTTGTTTACTTTAACTTCAAAAACCGTAGGTTATTTTATTAAAACTCAAAAAGCCTAAACTATTTCATTATTAAAAACCGTAGATCAATTGATATTCTATTTTTATCCAAAAGCCTAAACCATTTCATTATTAAACTCCAAAATATTGACTATTTTTCTAAAATCTTAATTTATTTCTCCAAATCCAAAATTATGTTTTTTTTTAGGCAGTAAGTTAAATCCAAAAACCCTAATTCCAAAACCCTAGTTTCAAAAACCCTAACTATCCAAAAACCCTAATTCCAAAACCCTAGTTTTAAAAAAAACCCTAACTATCCAAAAACCCTAGTTTCCCTAATTCCAAAACCCTAATTCCAAAACCCCCGAAACCCTAGTTTTCAAAACCCTAGTTTCAAAAACCCTAAAAATCCTAATTTCAATACCCTAATTATAAAACTTTAGTTTCTAAAACCCTAAGTTTCGAAACCCTAAATTCAACTGATAATTCTTTAAAACCCTAAATTTATATATTTATTGCTTTATTTAATTTTAGATTTGATTATATAGTTTATTATATTTTTTGATGGTTGATTTATTTAATTTTAATACTTGATTTATTTAATTTATCATGGATGGATAATTTCTTTATTATTATGTTTATTATTTGTTTGTTTTAGTATTAAAATTGTAAGAAGTATGTTTCCACCTTGTAGGTACCTCATTAGTTAAGTATTATGTAATTTAAATTACTTTTATATTTTGGACCAGTGTAAAGGACATGTTTCCACCTTTCGGTGGGTGTCCTATTTAGTTTGGACATGAGCGATGTAAGGACATGTTTCCATCCTCGGATGGGTGTCCATTTATTTGCTTTGTTTGGATATTGCTTTAATTTTAATATAATGATGCTTTATTTTAATTGTTGCATGTAGTATGGATAATATTGTTATATTTAAGAATTTTATAATATTAAGACCTATAAATGAGGCCGGTTCCAATGAACCGGGCGTTGTGGGGGTGCTGGGCCATTTCTCACCTTTCCCATACGTACCCAACTTTCCGAAGCCATTAGGGGGTTGGGGATTCCTTAGGAATTGAGTCATCCACCCCTTTATTTTTCCCTGTCCGTCTGGGTGGCAACTCCATTTTCTCCGGGCTTAGGCCCATATCTTTAAGGCCCTGAGCCTAAACAGTGCCGAAGTCGCAAGAACTATTCCACCGAGAGTGGGGCAAAAATCCCCATTCACAGTGGTGACTCCACGGGGGGATAAGAGAAGTTGATTCCTTTGGTATTTATGTTATTCTATTCTTTCTTATAATGATATTATCCATTGCATCATATTATATTGCATCGTGTGCGTGAGTTAGGACGCCCGTGTTATTCGTGTTGTGTTATGTAAGGGATACCATACTTTCACTCAAGGTATGGAGATCGAGCATGGCATAACCACTCATAGCCTCGTACCATTTGGTATATACTTGCTATAGGAACCTAAACCTTTTAACCCAAAGACTAAAGCTCATGTAACTGACCTAGTTACTTTCCTTAGGTTTTTACCCCAAATGCATGTTGTTTGACTATGGTTAATTTATCTTGGCTTAAATCATGGCTTATTTGGTTTGTTCTTTTTTCTAATATGACCTAAGTACATTGTAAGCTCAAAATAAATTTTTCTTTAAAGTCCAAAAGACCAAAGCTATTTTCAAAACTTTTCAAGATGGTCTCTGGGTATAAAACTTTTCTAAAAACAAATCAAAAATTCTTTTGCTCATAACCCAAATACTAAGCCCAAAATCTATTTTTCTAAATCTTTTTACAATGGGCTTAGAAACAAAAGTATTTTTACCAACCTTTTCTTACAAAGAGCTTACAAGAATTTAGGTTAATTATGAAATATCAAAAATCAATTGTGAGCCTAGTTTATACTAAGAATAATTAATCATGGGCTTGTTTTTGGTATGAATCATTAGTTACTTTTTCAAGTGAGAAATCTATCTATAATAAACCTATTAATTTAGTTTTAATCCAATATATCTGATTTTCATTTTCAAAAATATAACTATTGGTTGAAACGTCCGAGGGAAATCTTTGAAAACAAGGTACCCCATGTTGGTATTTTATTAACCATGTATCTAGGAAAAGAGACTCACCATTCGTGTGTGGATGTTATATGGTTGGAAGGAACATCCTATTTGTCCTTGTTTGTTGACTGTTTATGCATACATGCATACATTTGCATCTCATATCATTGATCCTTTCTAGCTCGCAGCCCTTGATTACGATAGTTCAAAAGCTTACGACAATTCGACCTACGCCGGAGACAAAGAATCTAGCAACGACTCAATCACTTGCTCACCAAAAGTAATAGAGCCCGAACAAATTCAAAGAATGGTGGATGATTCCCTCAATGCCAAGATGGAAGAAATAAAAAAGGCCATTGCCGAGACTGTGAAGAACTAATTGGCTGCAATTTTAGGAAATAATGCCAAAGTGTCTGCTAGCTCCAAGAAGCCAAAGGACAAAGGGAAGGATAAAGTTGGTGAAGAAGCTTTTGATGATGATAAGGTGATCATTGATGATGATCATTGGGCTCAATATTTCTAAGATCCTCAAGATAAAAAAGAGCCAAAGGTTGTTGAGAAGACAACTTTTGAAAAGATTGAAAATTTTGACGTTGAAAAGATGATTGCAGATTTAGAAAAGCAATTTGAGAAGAACCTGAAAACTGAAGAAATGTCCGAAGTTGACAAATTATTTGAGCTAGACGAAGAAGTGCCATACAAATTTAAGATGCCATCTTTTGCAAAGTTTGATCGAACCAAAAATCCTCACCTCCATGTGAAGCAGTATATCACTACTATGCAGTCTGCCCGAGCTACTAAGGTTCAAACTCTAAGGTACTTCATGCTCTCATTGGACCCTGTTGTCCAAAATTGGTTTAACACCTTAGAGGAAAGTACTCAAAAAGATTGGAACATGTTGTACAAGGCTTTCATTCAACAATATGGGTATAATGTCGAGCTCGAAGTTACCTTAATGGAAGTTGAGTCCATAAGACAAAGGCCGAATGAAAATACTATGTGAAAAGATGGAGAAATAAGGCTGCACTGCTTAAGAAGAGGCCTGATGAGTCGGACCAAATAAGGATGATTGTGAGAGGCGTCCTACCCAATCTTCGTGATAGGATATCTCACACCCTTATAAGGGATCTTCTCCAAGTTGGTCTACAAATTGAAGAGTGGGAAAGGGAGAAGAACCGCTTTTTGGCAAGAAGAAATGAGAAAGGAAATTATCAGCCTAGCAATCAAAGCACACAAAAAGAAGTTGATGTTAATACAACTAGTCAAGCAAATAGAAGACAATTTTCAGATCTAGGGAAGCCTTTGTCTTGGGTCTTCAACAAGCTACAAAAGAAAGGATTATTACAACCATTGGCCCCTCGATCTTTGCCAAATCCTTTACCCCTAAAATTTGATACTAAGACTTTTTGTCAATTTCATCAGACTCAAGGACATGAGACTAATAGATGTACCCGACTGAAGCATGAGATCCAAGATCTAATCGATAGTGGTAAGCTACCGGAGCCGGACAAGCCCAATACCAAGAATAATCCTTTGCCTAAGTTTGGAAGAGTACCTCCACCGGCAACCTTCATGGTGGGAAAACGATTGGAAGAAGATTTTGTTTTATCATCCTTTCAAGATGGAAATATTGAAGATGTGAAAGGAAAAGAAGCTTAAACTCAACGAACTTTCCTTAGGTTGAATGTTGCTTTTCAATTTTACTTTCTTTAATATTTTGGAACTATTGTGTTTTTCAAATTTAAGGTTGCTTGAAATAAATTACTTTCATTAAAATTTTTGTTGGTCTTTGTTCATTTTGGTGCTCAACCAATGAGGAATCTAGCTTGATTTTATAAATTAGCATATCTAGGCATCATGATTCGAATGACTTTACTAGATAAGGGAATTGCTCTATAGCATTGAGTTGTGTATGCTTACTTAGAGAGGGCTCCGGCATAATGACCTTTGTCTAGGTCCTAGTCAGTCTTAGAATATGCTTTGACAAACTTTCGAGGTGAAATTGAACTCTGCTTATTTAAGGGAGAGATGATCTAGGCATTGTTTGGTTAGCCAACAACTAGTATCCACCCTATTAAATATCAATCCCTAGTTGTCCCTTTGAGCCTTCATAAAATTTTAGCTTTCTTTTCATTAGCTTACAAACCCCGATAACCTACCTTGAGCTGTTATGATACTTTTGACAAGTCTTATGGTCACTAAGATGAAGAGGCAAGAAGATCAAAGAAAGGAATGAATAGTCAAGATCATAAGGATATTTGATGTTCTTAAGACCATAAGGATAGTTGAAGTTTACCTAGTATCTCCAATCTATCAAGACAACATCAGAGTAACAGATGATTTATCCTTGTTAAAGGAGATTTATGTCACTCCACTCATCCATTATTAGAAACCCAAGTTGGCACAAATAAGACAACTCTTTTAGAGCTAGAACCAAAAAAAAAAAGAAAGAAGAAACGAAAAGAAGAAGAAAAAAAAAACAAAAAACAAAAAACAAAAAAGGAAAAAAGAAAGAAAAAACCTAAAAAGAAGGTTCAGAAAGCCAACTGAGTTCTCTTTTACCTAAAGCAACAAAAGGCTTCCATTTGGTTTATAAGGACATTTTGACTTGAATTGGTCTAACCCAACCAAAGTTTCAAAGGAGAAAAATTCATACAATTTTTGAAAGTTCTGTACTTGACAGTCCTACAAGGAAGAAGGACAAAATGATAAAATGCTCAAAGAAAGGGAGGAGTAAGAAAAATAAAAAGAAAAGAAAATGGAGAAGAAGAAAAGAAACAAATTTGGGCACCAAACTTTATGCAAAGAAACAAAGATTGCTCCAATCAAGATCCAGATTAATGCCAAAAGATAGAAGGAATTTTGAGTATAGCAAGATTGCCTCCAAGCTACCTTAAGTTCAAATAAGAAGTTTGTAGTGTGAAGGTTTGTCCATTGTGTCACATCGGCTCCAACTTACAAATGGCCTTCATTTAACCCATGTCCCTTATAGACCCCATTTCAAGCCTATCAAAGACCTGTTGATCTCTCTTGGTAGGTAGAGTCTATTAGTGGAGATAGTTTGGATAAGCATGCATATGAGATAGATAATATTTAAACAAAATAAGACTATTGGCCAAGTAATGTGTATGTGCCTATCTGAAGTGCAACAGTTCTTGCTTAAATAGAAATGATTCCTAAGTTTAGTACGATAACTAGGGCTGTCATGTTATAGATATGTTAATTTGGAAACATCAAGTCCTAAGGTACATTGACATTGATTTGGCAAAGCCAACATTTGATTTCAAAATCAAAAGTCAAAAAATAAAAAATGTTTTTGTCACACAAAGCCTTCAAGTTAAGAGAAGCTTGTTGCATCATCAAAACTCGAAGGACACATTGGTCAAAGGAAATGATTACTGACAAGGTTATGAAGAAGCTACCAATTGACATACTGAATCATAATTTAAAATGGATGTATCGCTGCTGTTTAGGGCCTCCATTATTCATATTTTCAACATCTTAAAGATAAAAGCCATAAATGTGGAGCATTGTGTCATTCTAATGCAAGACCTAAATAAGCAACTGAAAGGAACCAATGAGAATACTTCTGCTGATAACCTCGGTCTGTGAGTCGATGGAATGACTGTAAGTATTATTCATACATATCATGCATATATGAGCATATCACATCGCACTTTCTTGTCTTGTATTGTCTATTCTTTATCAAAGTTAACAACAAACACCCTGTGAAGTAAATAATCAAAAGAAGATATCAAATCAGGGGGGCATGGAAAGCCCATTGCTTGAGAAAGTTTCAGTAAATTTGTAAAAAGAAGAAATGTGTGCTTGTGCGAAGAACTAGACAATAAAAACATCAATCAAAGCTTGCATGAAAAAAATCTTTGTTTTGAGCCTACACAGGGGGCAAAGTTTCTCCTTTTTAATTTTTTGAGTTTATATACAAAATATTTTCAAACTCACTTACAAATATTTCGCCACGCAGGGGGCAGGAGAAGATATGAGGGCCAACTAAAAATAGATGAATTTTTGCAAAAAGGAAGAACAAAAGAATGGAACATTAGAACTATCAAAAGAATGAAGTCACAAATGACAAAAGATCAGTCCAGCTAGAAGAGCTGAAGCCAATATAGGACAAATCTCTAAGGATGAAGATCCACTTTCAAGGGTGAAGACCCGATTTCCAAGGATGAAGATCCAGCTTAAAGGATGGAGATCCATTTTCAAAGGTCACCATTATCCAACTCATTCTCATTAAAATTCCATTAAAAGTATAAATGCACCACTTACTACTTTATCCAAACTTTAACTAACTCAACTCATATCCAACACTTAACCCAAAAATCATAATTTACATATTAAAATAACATTAAAACAACTTATTACAACAATTCCAAACACCATTTCCAAAAAGCCTAATTTCACATAATATGTCTATAAATACTAACCTTCCCAAAACTTATATCACATTTTTCAACCATAAATTCATAGTATTTACATTAAAACAACATCAATTCATCTCATTTCAACAATTGGAGCCACCCTTAGATGAAACCCTAATTGCCCATAATCTTCCATAACCCTAAACTCATCCAATCTTACCCATATCCAATTTCTAATCATAAAATCATCATATATATAAACCACATTAAATTTATCCATTAAAAGAATTATATCCACCCATAGTAAAATTTCTATTAACACATATTTACTACAAAACCCAACTTCCCTTATATGAGCTCATTTCAAATAACTAACCAATATTTCATCATATACTCATCATTTAAACATCATTCCTATCCATTTTAGCAATTAACACCACTTCCTCTCTCTAACTATAGCAAGCATATTCATAAAACTAAATAATTAAAGCTTTAAAGAGAGAAAACTTACTTGTTTTCTTAATTTCTCTTCAAAATCTCCTTAATTCTCTTTAATTTCTTGTAAAATTGGATGGTTCCAAAGCAAGTTCTCTCTCTCTCTCTCTCTCTCTCTCTCTCAGTAATATCTTAATTTTTAAAAATTTCTAATTTTTAAAAATTAAATAAAATAAATTATAATTTAATTGGATAAATTAAATAAATAATTTTAAATAAAAAAATGGAAGAATTTTAAATGAAAAAGTGAAATGTGTATTTGATATATATGAAAAAAATAAATAATATATAAAAGTCAACAAAAAAGCCAACTCTTTTAAAGAAAAAAGTCAAAGTCAAGGGGTATTTTGATAATTAAACTTTACAATTTTAAAATTATTTAAATACTTCAAAAATAAATTATTTTTAATGGAAGATAATATTTTGGAGTTTTAATTAAATAAATAATTAAAAATATATTAAAATAATAATATATATAAGGCTGAAAATGTGAGTGGGAGGAAAGAGAAATCACTTTGTTCATGTTCTTCTTCTTCTTCCTTGCCAAGGCCGAACCTCCATTGTTGTGAAGCCAAGGATTTTTTTTCTTTCATGCTTCAAGAATTGAAGAATTTTAAGAGTTTCAAGTGGATTTTTAGGGATTTCCTCCATATTTAGTAAGTTTCCAACTTCTTTTCTTGAAATTTCATGAAAGAGTGAATATGTGTGATCTGGGTTTTTGAAGTACTATGATTTAATTGTCTATTTGGGTATGAATAAAGTTATTTTAAGTAGTTAACAATGATTTTAAGGTTGGATTAAAGAAATGATTGAATTTGAGTAAAGATTGGTGAAGAGAGAGAATTTAGGGTTATGAAATTTTTGGATTTGTGAAATCATGTGATTTAATTGTGCAATTTGATTCTAAATGGGTTATTTTGATGCATAAATAAGTATTTTAAGGTTAAATGGTGGGTTGGATAATTTTGGATAGAGTTTGAGAATGAAAGTGTTTAAGGTTTTAGAAAAGTAATTTTTCAAAGTTGGTGAACTGATTGGTCTTATTGTTTAAAACATGTTCTTTAGTAATAAAAGTGATGAATATAAGCCAGAAATAATAATTGGATTGAGTTGGAATGGAAAATCTTCAATGGTGAAGGTTATGCCATTTTAGGATTTTGGACATAAGTGTGTATTTAATTAATGTATTTAGTTTAAACATATTATAATATATTTTTAATAATATAAATAAACTTAAAACACCAAATTGTATGGCTTAATATGATTTTTCAAAGTTAAAGTGATGTTAGCCTTAACTTTGAAATTTTAGTTTGAATGATGTTTTATTATGGTTTAAGATTGAAAGTGCCTTTATATACGATACTAAATGATTATTTATGATCACATTTGGTATAGTCATTGAGGAGAATTGATTTTCCAATCCAAGTGTTGTAGGAAAAGTTAGAAGAGAAGGTTGGAGGTGGTATTTGAGCTTGCTTTTGGTTGCTTTTAGAGGTAATTACAAACTTTGAATAAATTGGGTATATTTGCATGGCATTTGGGCTTAACACATTTTGGTTGAAAAATGTGATAAGTTACTTGATGCATTGAATACGCATGAATATTATACTATGTTATGTAATTTGTTATGAATGTATTATATACATTATGAAAAGCCATTGTTAATGACTAAATTAATTAAAATGTGAAATATGTGTATTATATGAAAATGACCCAAAGTGGTTGGGCAATGTCATTGGTTGTGTATGCATTAAAGTCATTGTGATAAGCCATTGTTAATGGCTAAAGTGCATAAAAAATGTGATATATTGTAATAATATATTGAGATATGAGGAAATATGATGTATTGAAATCAAATGATGCTGATATGAATGAGAAAAATGAGAAAGTAAGGTAATGTGCCTAATAGACAATGAGAAATAAGGCAGTATGCTTAGTTTGATTATGGAAATGTAACACCCCATCTTAGCCTACGTTTATAAACCAAGATGGACTGTTATCTCATGGTGGTTGTGTCTTAATATTTTACTTAGCCAATTTTAAGTACAGATTTTAAAAATTTTTTGCCATAACCTCCCCTAAAAATGGAGGTCCCAAGTGTCGACAAAACTGATTTTTCTTATTTTTGAAAAAAATATTTTATTTCACAATTCAACTCAAGCACACTCCCAATAATCCACCCTTATAACCTCAACTACAATCCTGCAAGAAAAGTTCACACTTCTATATCATTTCTCAAGATTACATATCATTTGCTAAGTTTCATTACCATACCACTGTTTATTCTCTTGTTACATACACCATAATACTTAATATGTTAACAAACCTTTACAATAGATATAACGTACATGCCATACTACTATTTTATGTCAAAAGTCCTATCCTAATCACCGTCGAGCTGATGCGAGCCGCTGCAGAAATGCTGATCTTCTATACACTACCTGCGAGTTAGACATATAACTCGCTGAGCAACTTATTGCCCAGTGGGTACTTTAACCATTGCCATACAATGTCTACTCGATATCACATATAAAAGTAGAATACTGCATAATTAAACTATTTTCATGCAATCAACATATTTATATTTTCTAATTAAATTAAGATTCACATTCTGTATGTAAACAACATGTAATATAACTTCATTATAAGTACGAGTTAATCTGCTCCACTCAGTAATTATGAATACACCGATCTCGAAATGAGGCCTCATATAGAGTTACGCGTGGTCTTGACCTCACACGAATAATTGTCATGGTCTTGGTCTCACACGATATAGAATAACTGCGTGGTCTTGGTTTCACACGACTAGTTGCCATGATCTTGACCTCACACGATATAACCGCGCGCGCGTAAGTAATATCCCGACCGAAGCCGTTAAGACAGTACTGCCGGTAGGATGGCATGCCAAACCCCCATTCTAGACCGGTTTTACCCATTTACCGAGTAGAGCATATATAACATTTCATATATACCCATTCACTTCGTATATATACCACATATTCTCCATGTATATACAATATATATTTACACAAATATCACATATACTCACATATGTATCATATGTATTCACATATTTTCCATCTTAATTTATTCTTCATATCATAATTAAACTCAATACTAAAAATAAAATGATAAAACACCCACACCAAGTTTTTGACCAAGTTAATAATGAAAAATTTCCATATGAACAATAAACTCTGGTTCTTGACCCAACTTGATCCTTGTTTAGAAAATTTGTATAAAATAATCCACTTGGCTAAAAACTCTAAAATTTTTACAGAATTTAGTTTTGCATCTTAAAATTATTCCTTTAAAATTTCAGATCAAACTGGACACAAAATCTTGGTCAAGTAGTTCACCCAACCAGACTGCTCCAGTTGCCCTGCATCCTGGCAGCAGTTCTGAATTTTATAAATTCCGTAAATTAAATTCAATCAATGTGGTTCCAAATTATTTTTCTCAAATACTAGACTTATTAAAGAACAACATATCCAAATTTCAACTCAAGATAATTTTTATATATTTAATTAAAAATCATACAAGTCACAGCATTTACTAATTGTAAAACAGAAAAATTTCAAAAAGAGTTCAATGGTTAAAGTACCAAACCTTGCTTTTCCTTAGTCCTTATTCTATATCACTTCCTTTCCTTCCTTGTCTCCTTGATTTCCTTATAATCTTGTTTGTCACCAAACTCTTTAAATCAAAAGCCTTAAACTTAGGAAAAATACCTCCTTCTTCCTTCTCTTATGGTTTGGACGAATTCACCATGCAAGAGGGGGCTTTTATACTTTCTTTCCTTAGCTTATTTTGATCCAAATGGAAGCCATAAGTGGTGAATAGATGTTGAATTCCAATTGGTACACCTTATAGCAAAAATGTCCACTTTTAATTGGTCCATTTGCCTTCTTCCAATTGGTACACCTTATAGCAGAAATGACTACCTTTAATTGGTCCATTTGTCTTCTTCTAATTGGTACACCTTATAGCAAAAATGGCCATTTTTAATTGGTCCATTTGTCTTCTTCTAATTGGTACACCTTATAGTAAAAATGGCCACTTTTAATTGGTCCACTTGCCTTCTTCTTTTAATAAATGCTATATGGCTAATTATGATCCACTTTTGGGGTGGATGAATGCCTTAGGGCCATTTGTCCATCTCTTTTTCTTTTCTTCTTTTAATAAATGCTATATGGCTAATTATGATCCACTTTTGGGGTGGATGAATGCCTTAGGGCCATTTGGCCATCTCTTTTTCTTTTCTTCTTTTACTAAATGCTATATGGCTAATTATGTTCCACTTTTGGGGTGGATGAATGCCTTAGGGCCATTTGTCCATCCCTTTTTCTTTTCTTCTTTTAATTATTGCTAAATGGCTACTTATGATTGGCCCACTTGCCTCCTTCTTTTATCTATTTATTTGGCAAGCCCTTAGGCTTCCTTTTATTCATATTTTGACCCCCCTCAACTTTCTTGTGCCGTAATTTTATAGTCTAGGGTGTGAAAATATCAAAATACCCTCCAACGATTAATTGATTGTAACTTTTAAACCGTGCGTTTTCGGGAAAAATTGAAACCCACTGTTATGACCCAATTAATCTCGAGAATATTCTTATGGGGTCAGATATGGGCACTATTAAGAACTTCCGACACTTAATTTTTAAGTTTACATAGTTGCCCCTAACTTTTGAGAAATTCTCACTTAGGTCCTTTTGATATCCCTTCCTGACCTTGCTGTCTTTCTTTATTAATATCTTTTTACTCACAACTCCAAATTAAGTAATTATTATTCCCACTGAAACTAGACATCCGGGGCTATATTTTGTCAAAATTTCAGGTCGATCCGAGCTATATCTGATTTTTGACGGTCCTTTGAAGTCAAGCCTACTATGCTGTCCTGAGGCAGCTTGCACATTGTCTACTAAATCCATCATATCTTATTCTGTACAACTAGAAATTGGGTAATTTAAAGTTATACGTCTATCTAAGACACAAGTAAACAATTAAGTCTTCTTTGAGACTCTCTAATTCTGTCATTAACTTGGATGAAATTCGAGCTCAAGTTATAGGTCATGTTCTAAGTTCCTTTGTTCTAAGCCTAAATCATATCCTCTACGTCTGTTTCTTACCAATCTGGAATTCGGGATGTTACAGGAAAAATGAAAAATAAATTGATAATGAAAAATATGAAATAATTGTGTGCCTAATATGTTATTCAGTTTTCAGAGTTTTGTGTTTCGCGGCATGCCTATGAGGTTATCCTCATTATTTGCCTTCGGGGCTAGTTTTTGAGCAATTATTATGATTTGGCTTCAGGGCTAAACACTTAGCATTACTGTGATATAATTTGCCTCCGAGGCTAGCTTTTGAGCAATTATTATAATCTGCCTTCGGGGCTAGCTTTTGAGCAATTACTTAATTTGCCTTCAGGGCTAAACACGTAGTGTCAACTTGGATCAAAATAATAACTCTGAAATTTGAATAACATATTAGATCTTTTGAGCCCATGCTTGTGTTTGTTGTTATATAAATTGTAAAATAATAAAAAATATATTTAAAATGAAATGGTATGTCACATGGTGACATGATATACATAAGCCTTATGCATTGACATTGTTTCATAATTTTATTATTATCAAAGTTTGTATTGCTAGGCTTTTAGCTTAACGCAATTGTAATTCATCACGCAGGTGACATGGGAGATCCGGTTGAGCCGGAGAGTTTGTCTAGATCAGGTCGAGTCTAGATTTGAGATTTTCATTATAGAGTTAATAGTGGACATCAAGATCAGAGACACAACCAGCATGTATATGTTTTATATTATATTTTGTTATTACCTATATTATATTATGTTTTTGGTGTATATATTATAAATTAAAAAGAATGTTTTAGATAAGGTTTGAGATGTGTTTTTGATATATATATATATGTATAATTATTTTGTGAAACTTGGAGAAATTGAGGAGTATGAGTGAAATGTATGATTGGTTTTTTTGTTGGGATTGTTTTTCTTTTGCAGGTTATGGTTTGTTGTAATTTGAAGATGTCCAAATTATAGATAAAACTCTGGCTAATTTTTATCAGAGATTTTATGAAAAATATTATTTTGAAACATATAGTTAATAATAAATATTTTATTTGTTATTTAAATATATATTTTAAAGTATTTAAGATTTTAAATTTAAATGTTAAAATTTTTTATTAAACTGGGTTACGATATTTTTATACCGTATATGCGTATTTTATATATATTGAGTATATGTATTATATATATATATAGGGTATAAGGGTGTTACACTCTCTTTATTACACTCTCTTTATCTCTCCCTATACGTCCCTGGCTATGGAGAAAAGAGGAAGAAGACATTGGTTTTTAATTCTTTTTTGTTTTCCATAGAAAAATATAATTATATTAATTATTCATTTAATTAATTAATAAATTAATTAATTTTACTTTAATTCTCCACCACAAATCCCATTCTTCCTTTGACTTTTCTTTTTCTTTCTTTTTTTAATTATTATAATTATCTCTTTCTTATCCATAATTATTCACTACCTACTTATACTTCCTTTATATGTTACATATATTTAATGTATATGTATATATCTTATATATGTTACTTATATTTTACATATATTATTATGTATATATTTATGTAATGTATACACTATGTATATGTAACCTATATTTAATGTATATTTTACTCATATATGCATATAATGTGTATCATATGTATACATCAAGTATACTTTATATGTACATTATATATATTAAATATAATATATATCCAACATATATAATAATTATATGCTATGTATATGCTATATATACACTAAGTATACATTAGATTTATACAACACTTATACCTCCAAATTTTTATTACTTATTTAATTACTTCAAGATCACGGATATTACAGCTTATTTGAAGGCTCTTGACTTATGGGAAGTTGTAGAGAGAGGAGCACTTGATATACAACCTTTGAGAGCAAATGCAACTCTCAATAAGATTAAAAAGCATGATGAGCTAGCGACTAAGGCTCCAAAAGCTCTAACGTGTATACATTCAATAGTTACGAAAGTGATCTTTACAAGGATTATGGCTTGTTGAAACAACTAAAGAGGCTTGGGATAAGTTAAAAGATGAGTTTGAAGGGAGCCATAGAGTAAAGATTGTTAAGGTCTTAAATTTGAAGAGGGAGTTTGAGCTTTTGAAGGTGAAGGATTCATATAGTGTGAAGGAGTATTCTTCCAAGCTAATGGAGATTGTAAAACAGATAAGAATTCTTAGTGAAAACTTTTTAGATGAGAAAGTTGTAGAGAAAATCTTGGTTAGGCTTCTAGAAAAGTTTGAACAAAAAATCTCAACTATTCAAGAATCTTGCAACTTAACTACTCTTACAATAGTAGAATTAATCTCCAAGTGGCAAGCCCAAGAGCAAAGGATGACAAAGAGGAGTGAAGGGATAGTTGAAGAAGCCTTTCAAGTAAAGCATGAATTCAAGCAAGGGAAGGAAGTCTATGGAGGGCCAAGAAGAAGCTAGAGTTAGTCCATGCAGATTTATATGGACCAATGAGGACATCTTCTTTGAGTAGAAATAAATATATTCTGCTCTTTGTGGATTATATTACAAGAATGACATGTGTTTACTTCCTTAGCAGCAAATCTCAAGTCTTTTAGTTTTTCAAAGAGTTCAAGGCTATGGTTGAAAGGGAGAGTAACTGCAAGTTGAAGTATATCATATCAGATAATGGAGCTGAATATACATCATTTTAGTTCAGCAAGCATTGCAAAGATTTGGGAATTCAACAACAACTTACTGTTAGTTACACTCCAGAGTAGAATAGAGTATCCGAGAGGAGGAATAGAACATTAATGGAAATAACAAGATGCATGTTGGTAGGACATAAGATGCCTAATTATTTTTTTGTTGAAGTGATTAATACTGCTATCTATTTGTTGAACAGATTACCTACTAGAGAAGTTCAAGGCATGATGCCATTTGAAGAATAGAAAGGTATAAAGCCATCCACAAGACACTTAAAGGTGTTTGGTTTGGTATGCTATACATATGTTTCTAATGTTAAAAGAGGCAAGTTAGATAAGAAGGCCAAAGTGTATGTTCTAATGGGTTATAGCATAATTGTGAAAAGGATACAAAGTGTACAATGTTAGAAGTAAAAAAGATGTTTGTGAGTAGAGATATTGGAGTGGACGAGTCTAGCCATTATGATTGGGATCAAAATGTTGTTGTGAAGAAACAAGATGGGAGTACTAATTGCAACTCCAAATATATAGAAGAGTGATGCTTCCTCCAGTTCTTCTGCTGGAACTAATCATAATGCATATGTTGACCTTATTATAGACTCTCCTACTTTGAAGACCAAATTATTAGCAGAAATTTATGAGCAATGCAATTTTTCTCTTTTTGAACCATCCTCTTATGAAAATGCAGCAAGTTAGCAAGTTTGGATTTCAATAATGGGGGAGGAGCTTGCTATGATAAACAAAAATGACCCCTGGAAATTGGTTGACAGGCTAAAAAAAAAAAAATATTAGTGTGAAATAGGTATACATAACAAAGTTCAATCCGGATGGCTCCATTTTTAAACATAAAGCTATACTTATAGTTAAAGGCTATTCTTCACAACCTAAAGTGTATTTTTGAGATATATTTGCTCCTATTACCAGACATGAGATAGTTAGCTTTTTGTTGGCTCTTGCAGCATAATATAATGAAAAATTTTCCATTTGCATGTCAAATATGCATTTCTTAAAGGAGTGCTTGAAGAGGATATTTATATAGAACAACCTAAAGGTTTTACAATTGCAGGTGAAGAGGATAAGGCACACAAGCCAAAGAAGGCTCTCTATGGCCGAGCTTGGTATAATAGATTGGATGCTCATTTATTGTCTCAAGGCTTTCAAGAGAAGCTTGAATGAGCCTACTTTGTATCTTAAAAGACAAGATGAAAGGAATTTGATTGTAATATTAGTTTGTATTGATGATTTGATGATCATAGGTGACGATCCTCTTGTTGTTCAAGAAACTAAAACTGAAATGTTAAAAGTTTTTGATATGTCTGATTTAGGAGAGATGAAATTTTTCTTGGGTTTGTAGATTGTTCAATCTTCTGAAGGAATTTTTCTATCTCAAAATAAATGTGCTTTGAATTTTTTAAAGAAATTCAAGCTTAATAAGTGCAACATGTTTTAACTCCACTTATTACGAATGAAAAGTAGGATGACGGTGAAGAGAAGGTAGACCCAAAATTTTATAGAAGTTTAGTTGGAAGTTTATTATATCTTACAGCTTCCAAATTGGATTTGATGTACTCTGCAAGTTTTTTGTTCCATTATATGCAAAATCCAAGTATTAAGCATTTTTGAGCTACTAAAAGAGTGCTAAGGTATGTCAGATGGATAATTGATTATGGAATCTGGTATAAAAGTATGGAGAATGGAGTCCTTGTTGGTTATTTAGATAGTGATTGGGGTGGATGCATGGATGATTATAAAAGCACATCTGGTTACTCATTCTCCTTTGGCATTTTCTCATGAAGCATAAAGAAGCAAGATATTGTAGCATAATCTTCAGCAGAGGGGAAGTATCCGACTGCTGCATCTACAACAAATCAAAGGGTTTGGTTGAGGAAAATCTTATTTGAATTAGATTTGTTGCCAAAAGAACCTACATTGATCTATGTAGACAACAAGTCAGCCATTGCAATTATTGGAAATCCAGTTCAGCATAGAAGAATGAAGCACATCAACAACATATTTCATGCTTTGAGAGATGTGAAGCTGATGAATTGTAGCAGCGAAGAACAATGTGCTGATATTCTAACCAAGGCTCTTGTCAATAATAAGTTTTGAGTTTCAAAAAATGTTACAAAGGGTCTCAAAGAAAAATCTTAAGGAGGAGTGTTAGAAAATTAAGATTTTTCTAGAAACTCCAACGTACTTAGCAGATATTTTTGTACTTTGTATTAAACAATTTTTTTTTTGTGTTACAATGAATGGTGGTTATTAAGCCACACATGCTACTTAGTTTAATGTGAGATCTTTTGCTAATTGTATTGTTGTAACTCAAACATATGTATATATTGTAAAAAGTTTTTGTAAAAATATAGAAAAAGGAAAAAAAAAAGGTTTACTTCTAAACTCTTTAACACTCCTTCATCTTCATCTTTAGTTTCTTGTAGCAATTTATAGATGCAACTTTGTGTTATTCAAGTTATTACTATATTTTCAAGATTTTTGCTTTGCTCTTTTTCTCTCTTTAGGTTTCAAGCAACATTGTTAAGCAAGTCAATTAATTGCATTTAAATTATCCTTAGAACTAACCATTCTGTACTCTTTAGTCTTTTCAAATGTCATCTCCCCAATTATGGGTCCAATTTAAGTGTTTACATTATTAATTTACAAGTTATGACAAATGAAAATCAATATGTAAGGCTTCCAAATGAAAATTCAATGCTTATAATGAAAATTCATTAATTTTTATGAATTTAATTTATACATGCTCTCAATATTAACTTTTTTTTTATTTTTAATCAAAAAATAAGACGTCTTTTTTTTAATTTGTTTTCTTAAAATTTCCTTGTAGGGTACACTTTTATTTTATTTTGAGATGTATATTCAAATATTATAATTAATTAGATGAAAATAAACTCTTTTTGTCAGTCAAATTAACTCTTAAAACTATTATTAATTAACTTCTATTAATAAACTCTTTTTTAAGTGTTTAAAGAGTATCAATGGTCTCACATTGAGGTTTATATATATATATATGTTGAAAATAAAATTCATATAAGTAGAGTTTCAGATCTTATTTCTGACGATGCCCATGGATAATTTACTTTGTACTTTTACTATCAGTTTTGAAAAAAAAAATTACCAAAGAGAAAAATGTTCTTGCTTCCACAGTCTAAGAATCAAGCCTTCTCACAATCTCGACCTCTCAATTTCACTCACTTGGTGTATGGAGTTAGGGAGAGAAAATAGAAAGAGCAAAAAGAAAACATACACAAGTTTTCTGCTCAATTTCACTCACTTGGTGTATAGAGTTAGGGAGAGAAAATAGAAAGAACAAAAAGAAAACATACACAAGTTTTTTGTACTCTTGATAAATATTATGATACTAATAATAATAATTGATAATATCTTTTTCCAAAAAGGATATTAAGTTTGTGTGAGCAGGGCTTTTCGCCCCCACTCCTGGTAGAATGATTCTTGAGATTTTGACACTGTTAGGCTATGGGCCTTAAAAAATATGAACTTACATCCTAAGAATAAGAGTCGCTACTCGGATGGGCTGGCAAGGTAGAAAGGGGTGGATGACTTGATTTCTAAAGAATTTTCAATTCCTACTGGATTCAAAAAATTAGGTACGCATAAGGAAGATGAGAAATGATCTAGTACCCCCATAATACCTGGTTCATTAGAATTGATATCCTTTTTAGATATAAAAATTGTTAGATTCTTAATTATCATGACATGCAATATCCCAAAGTGTACCCTAGAAGTTTGGTATAATTATTGTTGTAATTGAATTAAGTGTATTTATGTTTTATTGGAAAGAGAAAGGAAGTGAAGAGAGAGTTTATATGTTGTACATATGTAAATATATACAACATATACACAAGTCAAAGAGGAAGTCAAAGGAAGAGATTAATTATTGATTAATTGTGTTTAAGGGATTATTTAATTAATTGTTTTTGGGTTAGAGTAAGTGGAAGAAGATATTTGTAATTGTTTATATTAAAAATACTTGGATGGGAGGATTTTAAGGAAAAAGTGGATTTGACTTTGGTTTTCTTCTTTCTTTCTTTCCTTGCCGTGGATCACTTCTCTCCTTCTCTTTGATTTTCTGTGTTGTCCGGCCATCAAGAAGAAAGAGAGCAAGATAGAGATTTGTTCTTCCAAGTTCAAGATTGAAGATAGTTTTCAAGAGATCAAGTTGGAGGTTTAAGAGTTCTTCATCTTTGGTAAGTTCTCTCTTGATTTCTTGTGTTGTTTTTGAAGTTATGTGGATTTGTGAGTTGAAGTTGTGTTTGAGAATGTGTTTGGGTTGATTATGTTGTGTTTTAGAGTATTTGGTTTAAGTGGTTTTGGATTTGGGGTTGGATTGAAGAAAAGAGTAAGTTGATTTGTATAGATTAAGTTGTGGTTGTGTTTAGAGTTTTGATGAAGTTTGTGATTTGTGTTTGACGTGTGTTTTGGCTTGTTTTTGGTGTTGTTGTAAGTTTGAGATGGTTTTTGGGTATGTTTTGTTAAGGTTGTTTGAAGTGGATGTTGATGGATAGAAGTGATTTGTTGGTTGTGGTGTTGTCTTGGCCGGAATCTGGGTTTTTGGCCTGACACGCCCAGGAGCACGTCCAGGTCCGTAGGCGTGTCAATTGTTCTGTATGGCAGTAGATGTGACACGGCCATTAACACGCCCGTGTTGTTGAGCGTGTCATAGCTACTGTGATTTTGGAGGATTTACACGGCCATGAGCACGCTCTTGATGTTGGACGTGTCGATATTTCTGAGAGACAGAATGTATTACAAGCTCAGTGACACGCCCGTGGTGCTGAGCGTGTAAATGCTTCTGTGTTGTGGAGTTAGGGCACGGTCAGGAGCACGCCCGTGTGTGTGAGCGTGTCAAGTTTGGAGTTTACCCTAGTTGGTTCTTAACCTTATGATCTCATGTGAGTTTCCTTATTCTTTTGGAATAGGTTGTGAAGAAGGTGAATTACCCTAACTCAAGTGGTGATAGATTCTTGAAAGGTAAGTGTTTAGAGTTGTGTGAGTTCTTTTGAAGTAAGTCCAAACCACATTATTGCATACATTCATATGATATTGTGAATTGAGATATAATTGGCTATAATGGGAATGTTTTGAAGAGCATGTAGAATATGTGTTAATACCATTGATTATATCCATGTGAATAATGAATTGATTAATGAGATGATGAAATATAATGTGAAAGATATGAAGCCATGAGTGTTGGCTATGATTATGGAAATGAAATGTAAAGTCAATTGAGAAAGAGATTGATAAAGAGATAAATGAAATAATTATATGTCTAATATGTTTATTCAATTTTCAGAGTTCTGAGTTTGGCGACATGCCTATGAATAACTGGATAGGTGAAATGACCGGGTCGTAAGCCGAATCCAGTTGATAAATGTGAAATGTGATGTTTTTGGGGTGAAATGACTGGGTCGTAAACCTCAAAAATAAATTATTAGAACTAGATTGAGTGAAATGACCGGGTCGTAAACTCAAATCTAGTTGATTATCCATGGATAGATATTGCCTACTGGGCTAGACACAAGGTGTCAATATGGACCAAAGCAGTAACTCTGAACTTTGAATAACATATTAGTATTTTTTGGGCCCGTGTCTGTCTTAATTGTCAATGTAAATTATGAATGATGAATAATAAGATTTAATGTACAATTATGAGATGTGATATGCTTATGTATGGTTTATGAAATGTAGAATTGTGACATTGCATCGCATTAAAGCATAATGTTGGTATGAGTTGTACTACTGAGCTATTAGCTCAGCGCGATTGTGGTTCATCGCGCAGGTAACAGAGTTGAACCCGAGATTTCTTCGAGACCGAGTGAGTCTAGACATTGAAGAGTTGAGTTTGGACTTAAAATCAGAGAAAAGCTACCAATCATGTATAACTTCTTTATATTTTGCAAAGTATTGATTTTGATGTAAACATATGTATAAATGTAAATATTTTATAAATTTCGCTGCGTATTAAACAAACTTTCATATCTAATTTGTTTTATAATACAAGTCTAATTACTATATTTTCTATATTGAGTGATGAAAAAGAATATTTTATTTATGGAACTTTATAATATAGCTGGAATATTTTAAGATGTTTAATATATATATTACTATTTAAAAGAACCGTTTTGCTTGTAAGGAAAACCGTAGCATTACTACATTCGGTATACGTATATTACATTGAGGTGGTATGTAGTGTGCGTGTACGGGGTATAGGGGTGTTACAATTGTTTTGGTATCAGAGCCTAGGTTTGAGATTCTCAACCTAGGTAAAATGTAAGAAAAAGAATATTTTGAGTCTAAAAATGATTTTTGGAATAAAATACATGTTTGGTATTGGCAGTCTCTGATCTTTAATGACATGTATTCTGCTTTGTTTGCAGATATAGGTTGTGATGGATTCTCAATTACGTCAGTCACTTGAGGGTAGTGCGAAGAGTGTAGCTCAGGATGAGGTTAGAGAGGGAGCTAGAGTGGTTAGTGCTGGAGAGATACCTGCTTCTGTGTTAGGGAGACCAGCTGGTGAGGAGGTTCCGCCAGTTTGGCTTAGGCATATGGTAGAATTGATGAGGCAAGCCCCAGTACAGCAGCCACCACCACCACCCCAGCCTTTGGTATCAGTGAGACACTATGATAAATTAAGGAAATATGGAGCAGAAGATTTCTTGGGTACTATTGATCCAGCTGTAGCTGAGCAGTGGCTAGATAAGATACAGAGGATATTTGTTCAGTTACAGGCCACTCCAGAAGAAAAATTTGACTATGCTAGATCACTGTTACAGAAAGATGCATATGACTGGTGGAAGACAGTGCCCCATGCCATGGATGATCCACCTACCTTGTCCTATGCTGATTTTCTCAGGGAGTTTGAATTGAAGTATACTCCGAGGGAGTATAAAGATGTGAAGAAGATGGAGTTTTTGAGTTTGAAGCAAGACTACAGGACAGTAACCGAGTATGAAGTTGAATTCATCCGGTTGAGCCATTATGCTGGGGGTATCATATCTGATGAGATTGATAGATGCAGGAGATTTGAGGAGGGATTGAGGCCCTCTCTTATGTGTCATGTGGCTGGTTCTAGATATCATGATTTTTCCCAGCTTGTTGCAGCTGCTAGGAGTGTGGAGAGAGCTCAGGGTATTGCAGCAGTTGCTACAGAAGAAGAGACCAGGGTTAGGAGACCCCAGTTTGAGGCAGGGTCTGCATCTGTGAAGAGAGGCAGGGGAAGTTTTGTTCCTTGGATTAGTAGGAGTCAGAGGCCAGCTGGTAGGTCAGTACAGTTTCAGAGGCAGAGATCGAGACCTACAGTTTCCGTGGCAAGTGCTCCGACCCCAAGAATTCAGAGATCTACTCCTCTGGTATGTGAGTATTGTGGTAAGACCCATTGGGGTGTTTGTTGGAGGATTAGAGGATCAGCTGGATGCTTTAGATGTGGATCGCCTGATCATTTTGTTACAGAGTGTCCTGAGTTGCAAGAGCAGAGGTCGATAGATTCTGCAGTTTCTCGACCTAGTATGAGGGGAGGTAGAGGAGGCAGAAGTTTCAGCAGAGGAGGTAGATCTGGGTTCAGTCCTAGAGGAGGTTCTACATCCAGGGAGAATAGACCAGAGGAGGCTGGATCTTCCCAGAGGATGTATGTGATGCAGAGGCAGCCATATGCTTCAGCAGTCATAGCGGGTACTTTCTCTTTATTTGGTATTTCAGTACTTTCTTTGATTGATCCAGGATCTACTCATTCATATATAAGTGCATCCATATTGCCTGTGTCTGAACTGCATGCTGAATCCCTAGGATTTGATGTGTTGGTGACAAATCCGTTAGGGCATAGTGTGATTGTTAGCAAGGTGCACCGAGATAGTGCAGTAGTGGTTCAAGGTGTAGAGTTCTTGGGTGATCTGATTGAAATGCCATTTAATGAGTATGATTTGATATTAGGCATGGACTGGTTATCTAAACATGGAGCTGTGGTAGACTGTCAAAAGAAATGTGTTACCTTGAGAACCGATGATGGTAGAATTGTGATGGTATCTGGTGAGCAGAGACAGCTTGCATCCTTGTTTATTTCAGCTGTTTCAGCTAGGAGGTTGATTAGAAAAGGGTGTGATGCTTATCTTGCTCATGTCTTAGATACTAGAGTAGTGGGTTCTCAACTTGATAGTGTACCCACAGTTGCAGATTTTTCAGATGTGTTTCCAGAGGAGTTGCCAGGGTTGCCTCCTGAGAGAGAGAGGTGGAGTTTGGTATTGAATTGTTGCCTGGTACCACTCCTATCTCGATTACTCCTTATAGAATGGCACTTGCTGAATTGAGAGAGTTGAAGGTGCAGTTGCAGGAGTTGTTAGATAAAGGGTTTGTTCGCCCTAGTGTTTCACCGTGGGGAGCTCCTGTGTTGTTTGTGAAAAAGAAGGATGGTACTATGAGATTGTGCATCGATTATAGGCAATTGAACAAGGTGACTATCAAGAATAAATATCCTTTGCCTAGAATTGATGATCTCTTTGATCAATTGAAGGAAGCAGCAGTGTTTTCCAAGATTGATTTGAGATCAGGGTACCACCAGTTGAGAGTTAGGGAGGAAGATGTTCCTAAGACAGCCTTTCGTACAAGGTATGGGCATTATGAGTTTCTAGTGATGCCTTTTGGGTTGACGAATGCACCTGCAGCTTTCATGGATTTGATGAATAGGGTGTTTAGACCCTATCTGGATCAGTTTGTAGTGGTTTTTATTGATGATATTTTGGTGTATTCGCGTAATGAGGAGGAGCATGACAAGCATCTGCGGATTGTGTTGCAGATTTTGAGAGAGAAGCAATTGTATGCTAAGTTGTCGAAGTGTGAGTTTTGGCTTGATCATGTGACTTTTCTCGGTCATATAGTTTCAGCAGATGGTATAAGAGTTGATCCAAGTAAAGTTGAGGCTATTTTGAATTGGAGTCCACCAAAGTTTGTGACAGAAGTTAGAAGTTTTCTGGGTTTGGCAGGCTATTATCGACGCTTTGTGAAAGGATTTTCTTTGATAGCTACTCCACTTACTAGATTACTTCGAAAGGGAGTTAGATTTGTGTGGACAGATCGATGTCAGGCTAGCTTTGAACAGTTGAGAGAGATGTTGACTCAAGCACCTGTTCTTACTTTGCCTGTGGAAGATAAACCATATGTGATTTACAGTGATGCTTCACATAGTGGTTTGGGTTGTGTCTTGATGCAAGAAGGTAAAGTAATAGCTTATGCTTCTCGACAGTTGAAGCCTCATGAACTCAATTATCCGACCCATGATTTGGAGTTGGCGGCTATAGTGTTTGCTTTGAAGATTTGGCGACATTATCTGTATGGGGAGAAGTGTTTTATTTATACTGATCATAAAAGTTTGAAATATTTGGGGGTTCAGAGAGAGCTTAATCTTCGGCAAAGACGTTGGTTGGAGTTGATTAAAGACTATGACTGTTTGATTGATTATCATCCTTGTAAGGCAAATGTTGTTGCCGATGCCTTAAGTCGGAAGTCTTTAGCAGGTTTGACTGTTTATTCGCTCTCGTTGCTTGTTGAGTTGAGAGCGTTGCATGTTAACTTTGTATCTTGTGATGATGGTGCATTGTTGGCACAATTGCAGTTGAGACCGGTATTGTTAGATCAGATTAGAGAGGTTTAGTTGGTTGATGAGAAAGTTTAGAATATTGTTTCAGATTGCAAGAATGGAAAGAGTCGAGATTTTATTGTGAGAAGTGATGGGAGCCTTTGGTTCAAGAACAGATTATATGTACCTGATGATGCTAAATTGAGAAGGATTATTTTGGAAGAAGCGCACCGATCAGTTTTTGCTATTCATCCGGGCAATACGAAGATGTATCATGACTTGAGACAGTATTACTGGTGGTCCAGTATGAAGAGAGACATAGCAGAGTTTGTGTCCAAATGTCTCACATGTCAGAGGGTAAAGGCTGAGCATCAAGTTCCAACCGGGTTGCTTCAACCGTTGTCAGTGCCTGAATGGAAATGGGATAGAGTGACCATGGATTTTGTGTCTGGTTTACCATTGACACAAAGGAAACATGATGCTATTTGGGTGATTATTGATAGGTTGTCTAAGACAGCTCATTTTCTTCCAGTTCGGATGGATTTTTCTCTCGAGAAGTTGGCTGAACTGTATATCCATGAGATTGTGAAGTTGCATGGAGTCCCAATTTCTTTAGTGTCTGATCGAGATCCCCGATTTACTTCTAGATTTTGGAAGATTTTACATGGTGCTTTGGGTTCTCGATTACACTTTAGTACTGCTTTTCATCCGCAGATAGATGGGCAGTCAGAGAGAGTGATACAGATTATAGAGGATATGTTAAGAAGCTGTGTCATTGATTTCTCTGGTAGTTGGGACAGATTTTTGCCACTTGTGGAATTTGCATACAACAACAGTCATCAGTCCAGCATTGGAATGGCACCATTTGAAGCATTGTATGGTAGACGGTGTAGGACGCCTCTATGTTGGAATGAAATTGGAGAAGGTAAGTTAATTGGTCCTGATTTGGTTAAAGAAACAGAAGATAAAGTGAAGTTGATTTGGAATCGATTGAAAGCAGCTTCAGATCGACATAAGTCTTATTCGGATTTGAAGCGGAGAGACATAGAGTATAATGTGGGAGATAAAGTATTTTTGAAAGTGTCTCCTTGGAAAAAGATTCTGAGATTTGGTCGAAAAGGGAAGCTGAGTCCGCGTTTCATTGGACCGTATGAAGTTTTAGAGAGAATTGGGCCAGTTGCTTATCGGCTTGCTTTACCACCGGATTTGGATAGGATTCATAATGTTTTCCATGTTTCTATGTTGAGGAGATACAGATCAGATCCATCTCATGTGTTGTCAGTCGAATCTATTGAGGTGAATCCGGATCTGACAATTGAAGAGGAACCAGTTGCTATCTTGGCACATGAAGTAAAAGAATTGAGAAATAAGGAAGTGCCACTTGTTAAGGTTTTGTGGAAGAATCATGGAAAAGAAGAAGCAACTTGGGAGAGTGAACAAGCAATGCGAGACCAGTATCCCCAGTTGTTTCAGACTTGATGGCAGGTAATTTCGGGGATGAAATTTCTTTTTAGAGGGGGAGAATTGTAATATCCCAAAGTGTACCCTAGAAGTTTGGTATAATTATTGTTGTAATTGAATTAAGTGTATTTGTGTTTTATTGGAAAGAGAAAGGAAGTGAAGAGAGAGTTTATATGTTGTACATATGTAAATATATACAACATATACACAAGTCAAAGAGGAAGTCAAAGGAAGAGATTAATTATTGATTAATTGTGTTTAAGGGATTATTTAATTAATTGTTTTTGGGTTAGAGTAAGTGGAAGAAGATATTTGTAATTGTTTATATTAAAAATACTTGGATGGGAGGATTTTAAGGAAAAAGTGGATTTGACTTTGGTTTTCTTCTTTCTTTCTTTCCTTGCCGTAGATCACTTCTCTCCTTCTCTTTGTTTTTCTGTGTTGTCCGGCCATCAAGAAGAAAGAGAGCAAGATAGAGATTTGTTCTTCCAAGTTCAAGATTGAAGATAGTTTTCAAGAGATCAAGTTGGAGGTTTAAGAGTTCTTCATCTTTGGTAAGTTCTCTCTTGATTTCTTGTGTTGTTTTTGAAGTTATGTGGATTTGTAAGTTGAAGTTGTGTTTGAGAATGTGTTTGGGTTGATTATGTTGTGTTTTAGAGTATTTGGTTTAAGTGGTTTGGGATTTGGGGTTGGATTGAAGAAAAGAGTAAGTTGATTTGTATAGATTGAGTTGTGGTTGTGTTTAGAGTTTTGATGAAGTTTGTGATTTGTGTTTGACGTGTGTTTTGGCTTGTTTTTGGTGTTGTTGTAAGTTTGAGATGGTTTTTGGGTATGTTTTGCTAAGGTTCTTTGAAGTGGATGTTGATGGATAGAAGTGATTTGTTGGTTGTGGTGTTGTCTTGGCCAGAATCTGGGTTTTTGGCCTGACACGCCCAGGAGCACGTCCAGGTCCTTAGGCGTGTCAATTGTTCTGTATGGCAGTAGATGTGACACAGCCATTAACACGCCCGTGTTGTTGAGCGTGTCATAGCTACTGTGATTTTGGAGGATTTACACGGCCATGAGCACGCTCTTGATGTTGGACGTGTCGATATTTCTCAGAGACAGAATGTATTACACGCTCAGTGACACGCCCGTGGTGCTGAGCGTGTAAATGCTTCTGTGTTGTGGAGTTAGGGCACGGTCAGGAGCACGCCCGTGTGTGTGAACGTGTCAAGTTTGGAGTTTACCCTAGTTGGTTCTTAACCTTATGATCTCATGTGAGTTTCCTTATTCTTTTGGAATAGGTTGTGAAGAAGGTGAATTACCCTAACTCAAGTGGTGATAGATTCTTGAAAGGTAAGTGTTTAGAGTTGTGTGAGTTCTTTTGAATTAAGTCCAAACCACATTATTGCATACATTCATATGATATTGTGAATTGAGATATAATTGGCTATAATGGGAATGTTTTGAAGAGCATGTAGAATATGTGTTAATGCCATTGATTATATCCATGTGAATAATGAATTGATTAATGAGATGATGAAATATAATGTGAAAGATATGAAGCCATGAGTGTTGGCTATGATTATGGAAATGAAATGTAAAGTGAATTGAGAAAGAGATTGATAAAGAGATAAATGAAATAATTATATGTCTAATATGTTTATTCAATTTTCAGAGTTCTGAGTTTGGCGGCATGCCTATGAATAACTGGATAGGTGAAATGACCGGGTCGTAAGCCGAATCCAGTTGATAAATGTGAAATGTGATGTTTTTGGGGTGAAATGACTGGGTCGTAAACCTCAAAAATAAATTATTGAAACTAGATTGAGTGAAATGACCGGGTCGTAAACTCAAATCTAGTTGATTATCCATGGATAGATATTGCCTACAGGGCTAGACACAAGGTGTCAATATGGACCAAAGCAGTAACTCTAAACTTTGAATAACATATTAGTGTGTTTTGGGCCCGTGTCTGTCTTAATTGTCAATGTAAATTATGAATGATGAATAATAAGATTTAATGTACAATTATGAGATGTGATATGCTTATGTATGGTTTATGAAATGTAGAATTGTGACATTGCATCGCATTAAAGCATAATGTTAGTATGAGTTGTACTACTGAGCTATTAGCTCAGCGCGATTGTGGTTCATCGTGCAGGTAACAGAGTTGAACCCGAGAGTTCTTCGAGACCAAATGAGTCTAGACATTGAAGAGTTGAGTTTGGACTTAAAATCAGAGAAAAGCTGCCAATCATGTATAACTTCTTTATATTTTGCAAAGTATTGATTTTGATGTAAACATATGTATAAATGTAAATATTTTATAAATTCCGCTGCGTATTAAACAAACTTTCATATCTAATTTGTTTTATAATACAAGTCTAATTACTATATTTTCTATATTGAGTGATGAAAAAGAATATTTTATTTATGGAACTTTATAATATAGCTGGAATATTTTAAGATGTTTAATATATATATTACTATTTAAAAGAACCGTTTTGCTTGTAAGAAAAACCGTAGCATTCCTACATTCGGTATACGTATATTACATTGAGGTGGTATGTAGTGTGCGTGTACGGGGTATAGGGGTGTTACATGACATCATCTATATTACAAACATTATTAAAATGAAGAATCAAAACAAATCGAACAAAAATAGATACCCATAAGAGATGAAAACATGCCCTTATAATGTCCAAATATTCATAAAAATAAAAAATAGGACAGCTACCAATAAATCTATGGTCCAACATTCAAGATTAGAGTTTTAGAGAGTTTGGGCATGCAATTAGGATTTTTAATGGCAATTAAGGTTTTCAATATAAATTAGGGCTTTGAATTAAAAATAATAAATTAAAACAAAATAAATTAAATGAAGATGATACTATATTGAATTAAATGGTAGATTTGGTTGATGAAGGCTATACCTACGTTGTTGGCTCCACCAAGGATTTTATTGATCCACACTTACTGCTTGAATTGTAGGAAAGCTTGGATCAATTAAGGTTTCTTGGCTGCTATTCAAAAACAATCCATAGATCGTTTGTTAATTCTCACAATATTGGCTATTGTTTGCTCTCAGTCTCTCTTTCTTTTTGTTTTGAATTTCTGTTTCAATTGCTAAAGGTGGTTTCTAATTATTGTGGCTCTAATTCCTGCTCTCTCAATTAAAGGTGGCTCTTATTTTCTTATTAATTATGGCATCCTCTTTTATCCTTGTTAATTGCCTTTATATAAGCAACACATTAGAGCAACTAGTGTTAACCAATTCTAATCGACTTAGGAAAGCCCAAACCATTTGAGTTTTAGTAGAACTAAAACTGTCTGATTATGGGGTCGGCCAATTGCTCATGGAGAATTGTCATGAGCAAAGCTTAGCCAATTCGTCATGAATTTTGGGCATGTCCAAATATTTTAGCTTTTGGGTTGGACCAAAGTTGATTTGAGCCTTTTTAATTGGATTTGAATTTGATTAGGGCCTTTTAATTAGAACCAAATTTGATTTGGACCTTTTAATTGGAACTAAATTTATATCGGGCTAAAATTAAGGATCTACAGTTTAATTTTATAAATAAAATCAAACTCCTTGGATTATCCTAATTATCAAAGTATTATTTATCCTTTCCTATTTAAATAATATATTCTTAATAATATTAGTAATAATAAATGTTATAATTAAATAATATTTATAATAATATTAGTTCATGGGTCTATCCACTCGTCAGGGGCAGCCTCAACTAAAAACCAAAACTCCTACTTATACATAACGTGACACATGCTTAAATGAGGTCATGGTTGAGGGAAACTCATACTAGATTAATAGACCATACGATCGGCATATTACGAGAGCTCTAAGCTAGACACCTATTAAGGATATATAGCGTCTCGTTTCTCGAAAAAGGCTTCAGAGTAGATATAGTATGCTTTACCCTAGATTACTTATCACATTTTCACTGTCTTTATAAGATCTTAGGATAATTTATACCCATAATCGTGTAAGCTTATAAACATAATTGGTAGACCTGTGGATACAAAAATAAAAAGAAAATAATAATCCAATAATCATCCTCTTAGTTCACTTTCCTTGATTATAACCAGACTTGTTTTCCTAGAAATGTCCCATTATATCGAATCATACATCAGCCTTTGGTGTTACTGTAACATAGCAAACATCTAATTAAACCTCAAAAATCAACCAAAAGTTATAAGGGTAACAATGCTAAGAACCTAAATTCTCTAAGGGTCCACTTTAATAAATTAGAGATTGTATACTTTATCCCCTCTTATTGGTCGAGAAATGCACATGTGATATGATTTAGGCAACTGGTGCGCCTAGAGCACTAGGCTGACATGCCAGGGGTGCCATCTTGGCTTGTTGTTTCGTGCTACAGTCATTTCATATTGGGCTAGCGCGACCTAAGGGAAGTGGGTCATGTGTAAGGCCAGGAAACCCAGCCACCATACACTACACGTGGGGCCTTACTAGCAGATTTGGCTAGACAGGCTTTTTGTGGTGGGGGAAAGGGGGTTAGGGTTGGGGATTCCAATGGTATGGTCAAAACAACTTTAGAACACCCTAACCTATCATTCTAACATAACAATAGATCAATCCTTAATTGAAAAATTAATCACAGTAGATTAATAATTTTCATATTTGAGTACCCAACTTTAAGAGGCTATATCTTGCTCAATTTAACTTTGATTTTTGCAAATAATATATTGAATTGATGTCTACATGCATACTTTCATTTGAAATTATAAAATTTCATATACATAAGTAATAAATCAATCTTTTTTTATGCCTAAACATGTTCATACGAGTTGATTAACAAATTTCACAAATAATTCACCAAAAAAATATTTTTAAACAATTAATCAACCTAATTATTCATAAAAATTAGAGCACAAATAACTAATGCTCTGATACTAATGTTGAAAATAAAATCCATATAAGTAGAGATTTAGATCTTACCTCTGACAATGCCTATGGATAATTTAACTTGTGCTTGTACTATCGATCTTGAAAAATAATCACCAAAGAGGGAAGGTTCTTGCTTTCCATAGTCTAAGAATCAAGCCTTCTCGCAATCTTGACCTCTCAATCTCACTCACTTGTTGTATGGACTCGGGGATAGAAAATAGAAAGAGCACAAAGAAAACTTACGCACATTTTTTGTAACTCTTGATAAATATTATGATAACAATAATTAATAATACCCTTTTCCCAAAAGGATATTAAGTTTGATTTTACAAGTGAAATCAAACTCCTTAGATTATTTTAATTATCCAAAGATTATTTATCCTTTCCCATTTAAATAATATTATCTGAATAATATTAATAATAATAAATATTATAATTAAATAATATTTATAATAATTTTGGCCCATGGGTCTATCCACCCGTTATGGGCGGACTCGACCCAAAAGCAATGATCTTTGTGACACATAAAGATGAGGTCATTCCAACAATATTATCTCGGTAGTGATAAGCTCATGTTTGAAGTAAGATGGTCGTCTCATTTATTGAGACTCACAAAGCTAGTTTATCGTGATTATGCCTAATCTTATCTATATCATTAGACATGAGTTCTAAAAAAATTTGGGTAGATACGAGAACTCAAGGTCTTATACGAAGTGTGATTAACCTATCATCTCTCCATGGGAAGAAAAAAAATACTACAGCATGTGACTCATACCACGTGTGCATTTTCTCGACCAAGAAAGGGGAACAAAAGAGTACGATCTCTATTTTTTCATAGTGAGGCCTTTAGAGAATTTAGGTTCTCAGCGTTGTTATCTTTATAACTTTTGATCGAGGTTTGATCAAATGTTTGCTATCTAAGGGTGTTATCAGAGGGTTATGCATGATTTGATCTAATGGGACATTTTTAAATAATTAAATCTAGTTACAATCAAGGAAACTGAAATAAAAGAAAGATTACTGAATAGTTACTTCCCTTTTTATATTGACAGGTCAACTAATTATGTTTGTAACTTACATAATTATGAGTGCAAATTGTCCTAAAATCTTATGAAGATAGTGAAAATGTGATAAGTAATATGGGATAAAGCATACTATATCTACTCCGAAGTAGTTTCAGAAAACGGGATGTTATATATCTCTAACGGGTGAATAATTTGGAGCTCTTGTAGTATGCCGATTAAAAAATCTATTAGTCTAGTATGAGTTGCTTTGAATTATGACCTCTTTTAGGTATGTATCATGTCATGTACGAGTGGGAGCAATTGATTTTGGGTTAGGTCTACCAATGATGGGTGAATAGACCCATGTACCAACATTATTATAAATATTATTTACTTATAATATTCATAAAATATAATTAATTAAATGAACAAAAACTCTGTTTTATCAGTTAAATTAACTCTTAAAGCTATTATTAATTAACTTACGTTAATAAACTCTTTTTTAAGTATTTAGAGAGTATCAATGGTCTCGTGTTGAGGTATATATATATATATATTAATGTGTTAAGGGTGTATTAATAAAGGCATTAAGAATGGAAGCCAAATTGGTAGAGAGGACATATCCATAGGGTATTAAAATTTCTTTAATAATAATATAAATTGGAAGAGTGACATTTCCATAGGGTATTAAAAATAAATTTGAGAAGGTCAAACTATATATTTGGCTTACCCGATTGCATGAATTTGAGAACTAGTATTACTTGTTCAAATTTTAAATTCTAACAAATACAAGAAAATGTATTAATAAATCTATTCTTGTTTTATATTCTATAATATAATTTGATCCATTATAAGAAAATACATAATAATAACTTGTAGCTCTAGAGTGGAATAAATCCGCAGAAGCTTTTTCTGTATACTCATTCTCGAAATAATGATGGTTAGATATTTGTCGACTAGAGATCCAAAAATATTAATATAAGTTACTGAAATTTATGTTACACATTTAAAATAATTTTATAGATATATTTTTTTAATTATTAATTGCTTAATTTGTAATTTTGTTTACAAGAATTACTTGTTTCCATGCTAGAGCAGCTCCCTAGAATAATGAGAGTATATACGAGTCACGTCTATTCTTTGATGTTGTTGGTGAATCTTCAAATATGCAGATTGGAATTCCAAACATCTATTTATTATGGATCTAGCACCTCCACTTCCACTGGAACTTCATCTTTCAACTAGCATATGCAACAAATTGATGCAATTAGATATGAGTTGCAGTCTTAGTTCGATCAACAAATGGATCAAATGCCACCACAATGCAAGATAAGATGAGGCAACAAATAAAGCAAATGGAAGAACACTTCAACAGCAAAGTAGCACTGCTCCAATAATAGCAACATTAATGGACCCAGATCCAACTTATTAATGACTCATCGTCTATTCCTCCCACACCTCCTGACAGTGAAAAACAATTTCCAAAATTTATTTAGATTTGTGGAACAATAGTTGATAGGTATTTGGTATTTAAATATTTCATTGATTTGTCTTTTTGCATTTGATATATTTTATTATATATGATATTAAATTTGCAATGAATTTAATATTTTAGTATTAATCATATTTGTATAAAATCTTTAT
This sequence comes from Garcia nutans, assembly GCA_947685225.1. Lineage (NCBI taxonomy): Eukaryota > Viridiplantae > Streptophyta > Magnoliopsida > Malpighiales > Euphorbiaceae > Garcia > Garcia nutans. The sequence goes on from CANTUV010000032.1 coordinate 17,696,536, forward strand.
TACAACTTAAAAAATTTATTAATTTTTTTTAAAAATTGCATAACAATAATTAGCAATTCGTCGCTAACTGTTTTCATATTATTAATTATGCTACACCTACAAATGACTTGATTTGCCCATCACAATTTTACAAGCAAACTTTAATGACGGTTCTGAACCATTGTGACATCTAGCGACGGATTTTTATTGCTAACCTATCGTAGATTTTATCATCAAATACCAAAATTTATTCTTCTTTCAGCATCGGTTGGGAGGCTTTGACGGCTGTTCCATCTATCGTTGCATTAGTAATAGACTGAAATACTGATTGCTACGTCCTTAGTGACTAGTGATACGATGAACAAGATCAAGACTGTAAAATTGCAGGCTAAGTATATATTGGAGATGATCAGTGGGTAGCTTCTTAAACACACAGGACTTCTCCCAAGGGCATTGCGAATTCAACAGCAGAAGCACAAAGGAAAGAAATGCAAGACCGAGAGTAGGCTCATAGGGAGGAAATGGTGCAAGATGTCTACACACAAATGTTAAAGGTTTTTTCAGCTGAGATTCAACTAGTTCTCTACTTCCTCCACCTCCATCTCCACCTCTACCTCCACCTTCACCTTCCACTTAGTAGTTATATATATGTGAGTGTGTAGTTTATAGACATTTATTTATTTATTTATTTTTATTGGTACTTTGCATAAATTTTATTACTTTTTTTGTATTTTTATGTGCATTTTAATATTATTTACATTCATATTAATGTATTATGTATAGTTTCTTTTATATATATTCTTAACTATTAACTCAATTATAATGTTGTTTCCAAATTTTAATGAAATTGAAAATTATAAAATTTGTTTTTGTTTGTCTGCAGATAAATTCTGTCTTTACTTATTCCAATGACAACTTCCCAAAAAAATAAAATTACTCAAAATGTTTTTGTTTGTCAGCAGATAAATTCTGTCTTTTATACTTCTTTTTGCAGAAATACTTCTAGTGGAAGGAGACGACTAACGCATTGGTGAGAGCTAGTACTTTTGAGAAGAAAGTTGTTGTTTACTACAAGAATATGATGAATAAGATCAAGGGTGTATATGAACGTAGCCTAAGTATATTAGATATGATCTGTAGGTGGCTTTGTAGATGCAAAAGACTTCTTTTATGGCATTGTTCATTTAGCTATGGAAGCACAGGGGTGGAGACAAGGGGGTCTAGGTTGGGCAATGGACTCCACTCCCCCAGCCCACCCCACCCATATATATATATATATATATATTTATAATTATATATATTTATATATTTATAATTACATAAATAATATATTTTTATAAATAAATATGTAAAAATTATTAGCTTTTTGCAATATATTTTTTTTAATTAGTGAATTTTTAGAGTTTTGTCATTAAGTATTCATTTTAATGCTAAATTTTTTCAATTTGATTATGAATTTGATAAAATTAATATTTTTATTTGAAATAATATTTTTATAAAATTAAATTTATTAAAATTCTACAGATAAATTAATAGATCAAAACATAAAAATTAAAAAATAAATGTAAAATATTTAATATATTTTTATAATTTAATAAATAATATAAAATTTTGATAGAGAAATATTTTTCTATAGAAATTTATAATAAAAATTTAAATTTTACTAGAATATTAAATGTTTAATTTTATTTTCAATTCGTCTGTAATTTTTTTAGCTTAAAAAATTTGTCTCTCCTTTATACTGGTTGTGCCATGGTGCGCGCGAGGCTAATGCTATAGCAATACCGCAAGTGCACGGGTCGCCCAAGTAATAAAGTAGTGAGTGAGTTATCGTTCCACTGAGGACAATGTCAAGTACTAGTGCAAATCTTAACCGTTGTTTAGCAAATCAATAGTTTTGTGATGTTTTGTAATTAAAAACAACTAATTTAATAACTGAAAGTAAAGGAAAATTAAATGTTGTGCAAAAAGGATTGATGATAATAATATTATCCAGATATTGAATTCCCCTAGCCACAATTATATTTATGAAAATCAATTCAATTAAATCACATAATAGAGTTGAATTGGCATTCCTCTAACTTAGGCTAAAACCTCTCTCGAGTGAATTAATCTCTAATCACTAAGTAGAGTGCCAGAATCTCTTATCAAACACAATTAAATAGATCTTGCATTAAGAACAAGGAACTATAAACCAAAGGATCTTGTAAGTCTATCTCTAGCACTCCAATCAATCCTCAACCCTTATGAGTATTCAATTCATATCAAGCATTCTCAAGTCAATAAAATGAAAATTGCAACCAATCAATAAGCATGCTTTTATCAATTGGAAATAAATCATTAAGCATCATAAGAATAAAACAACTCAATCAAACGATTCAATTAAATGAGATTATTCAATCCATACAAATAAGCTAGGGTTCATCAATATCTAGATAGAAAATGAATTAGTTCATGTTCAAAACCAGAAAAACAGAATAAGAGAAATGAGTAAAAGAAACCAAACAATCCATGGCGAATAATTTGTATTTCTTCACTTCAATCCTTGATTCTTGGTTTAGGTCTTGTATAGGATGTATCTCCTTCTTCAAACTCAGCTCAAGACTCTCCTCTTTGCTTCAGCAGTTGGCTCCTTCTCCCTTGTTCCACGTCTCTCTTTCTTCTTCATTTTCTTCTCCTTTTAACTCCCTTCAAAGCTCATAACCCATACCTACCAGCTCACAGCCCATACCTTCCAACTCATACCACTCTCCCTTGTCTCCCATATTCCCTTTGTTTTATCTTTCTTTTCCTCAAATTAGGCAAGCTTTTCTTTTGTTTAATATTACTTTTGGCAAAAGCTAGTCTTTGTTCCCCACTTGTCTGCAAAAGAATTTAATTATTCAAGGTTGCCCTAGGTGACATGGCCAAGCTTGCTGGCCGTGTCTCTCACTTTGTTTGGGACACGGCCAAGCTTGCTGTCCGTGTCTCCTTCTGCCATTTCTTTCCTTCTTTTATACTAGGTGACACGGCCAAGCCCTTGGCCATGTCATGTGACACAGCCAGTGGCTTGGCCGTGTCATGTGGGTGTGTCACCTTCTGCTCCTAGCTTTGTCAATTTGTTTTCTTTGTTTCCAAGGGTGACACGGCCAGTGGCTTGGCCGTGTCATGTGATGGTGTCAGCTTCTGCTTTCATTTCTTTAGTTTCTTGGTTTTGCTTTTTAGGTGAGACACGGCCAGTGGCTTGGCCGTGTCTCTTGGGCGTGTCAGCTACTGTCTTGGAATTCTTTTGAGGGACACGGCCAAGCTTGCTTTGGCTTGGCCATATCTTGTTTGATTTATGCTCTTCCTTCATTGTTTTGATAATCCAAGTGAGTTTTTTGCACTTTAACCTAAAACAAACACTTAAAACAAACTTTAAACAAAAATTAAATGAAACATTAACTAAAAACACATAAAAATCATACTAAAAACAAGTACAAAAATGCTCTTATCAAATACCCCACACTTAATTCCCTTCTTGTCCCCAAGCAAGGTTAAAATTAAAATAAACTAAACAAGATAAATTTTGTTAAGTTCATGAGTTATAAAAATGTTTCAAGACTTCCCTATCCCTAAATCCGCAATCAATATCAAATCGAACAAAACCGATACCCAAGCAATTAAGTGGCTTTCCAAGCATAACCTATGCTTGTCACTCCCTCACCAACTCTTAGAAAGTGTTTGATCAAGGTGGTGTTTACACTCATAACAATCAATGAAAGATTATTGCCATAGGCTTGCTTTTCGATCAAATCTCCACTACCTAATTACAATCAAGCATCAATCAAAAGGTCTTTTATTGGGTTGTAATGGGGGTTAAGGTAGAGGCATGACATTTAGGAAATGTGAGCTTAATCATTAAGTTCAAGAGCACTTCAAGAATGAAGTAACTGATCATATGTATAACCCAACGATCCCAAAACACCTTTTCAAGGGAACTCACTTATTACATCTTGCAATGATTATTCCAAACATATTCCAACCCTTTCAACAAGAACAACAATTATTCTTATTATTTTTCTTCTTTTTACTTGATTTTTTTTTCATTTTTTTATATATATTTTTTATATTTTTCTTTGCAATCTTAAACTTACTAAATTTAACCCCACACTTAATTCAACACAACACTCGGTCATAAACGCTCTTAAAATGCTCTTGACCTAATGAAAGGGTAAGAGACAAAATAGCATGATTCAAAGTTAGTAGTGTTGCGAAAAAGAAAGAAAAGGATAAACGGAATAGGCTCAAAATTGGCTAACTAAGGTTAAAAATAGGGTTGGTCTTTTTAAGCCAAAGTGGGTTCACCTAATTACCTTAATCATCTTGATGCCAAATTGAAATTTTTATGTAATCTTAAAATTCATGTCAAAGCAAGTTCTAGCAAGTCATCAATCAAAGATGTTCACCCACAATAAGAATGATAAGTTGATGGCTCAATTTCTCACTAGATTAAAGGCAATGCAAGGAAAAACCAACAAAATTGACAATAAGTATCAATTCTACTCAATTCTCAAATTCATGCTTCAAAAATTCAAAAGTCATCTATCAATAATATTGATAACAATTGAACTTTTTAAAATTTATTTATTCAAAGAAAAACAAGAAAAACATTAACTAAGCTTGAACTAAAACAAGTAAAAGTAAAAACACAAAATGCACCCACACTTAAAGATTCACATTGTCCTCAATGTGAGCATGCATAAACTAAGAGAGAGTTTAGATGAAACCTATTTTCATATTTAACTAAACTTAAATATGCTCAATTTACCCTTCAAATTCAAATGAATGCACAATGAACAAACCACCAACCAACATCACAAACCAAAAATACAGGAATTAAAGACACAAAAATTAATGAACGAATCAAATGGTGGGTTGTCCCCCACCCAACACTTCTTTAACATCGTATTAGTTGGACGTTCAGGGCAACTTTCTCTAGTTTGGAGGTGTAAAACCTCCTTTAAGTCCTGTATTTCCCCTCCAAAGTAAAATTTGAGCCTGTGCCCATTGACTTTAAAATCTCCTTTTTCAAGGTGAGTTATTTTAACCACTCCGTAGGGGAAAACTTCCTTAACAGTAGAAGGACCGGACCATCGAGATTTCAACTTACCTGAAAAGAGTCGAAGCCTTGAATTGTACAATAATAACTGATCTCCTGCTTGAAACGCTTTTCGTTCCTTAATGTGAGCATCATGCCATCTCTTGGTACGTTCCTTATACATTCTCGCATTGTCATAAGCTTGCAATCTCCACTCGTCCAACTCGTTTACCTGTAAATTTTGCCTTTCATCTGCACAAGCTAGATCAAGGTTAATCTGTTTTATAGCCCAATATGCAATATGTTCAATTTCAATAGGTAAATGGCAAGCTTTTCCATATACCAACCTAAATGGCGTAGTGCCCAAGGGAGTTTTGAATGCAGTCCTAAAATCCCATAGAGCATTGTCCAATTTCTCAGACCAATCCTTTCGGGATCGCTCTACAGTTTTTTCAGAATTCTTTTAATTTTCCTATTCATGTTCTCAACTTGGCCACTAGTTTGGGGATGATAAGGAGTAGCAAACCTATGTGTAACTCCTAATCTTTTGAAAACTTTCGCAAGCTAAAAGTTACAAAAGTGAGTACCCCTATCACTTATAATTGCTTTTGGTGTACCAAATCGAGAAAATAACTTCTTCAAAAACTTCACCACAACCCTAGCATCATTGGTTGCCAAGGCTTGGGCTTCAGGCCATTTAGATACATAGTCTATAGCTATAAGAATATATTTGTTACCAAGGGAATTTGGAAAGGGTCTCATAAGATCGATCCCCCATACATCAAAGATTTCACAAACTAAAATCCCATTTTGGGGCATCTCATCACGAGATGAAATGTTTCCAGTCCTTTGGCATCGATCACAGTGGTTCACAAATTCGTAGCTATCCCTAAACAAAGTGGGCCAATAAAATCCTGATTCTAGTACCTTTTGAGCAGTCCTATTGGCTCCCATATGACCACCAGCTGGTCCAGCATGGCATTGACTAAGAATGTTCATTGTTTCGGACCATGCCACACATCGTCGAATCATGTGATCCTTACATAAAGTAAACAAAAAGGGATCCTCCCAAAAATAATACTTTAAATCAGAAAAGAATTTCTTCTTTGCTTGATAAGTTAAGTCCTTAGGAAGTTCCCTAACAGCTAAATAGTTAGCAAAATCTGCAAACCAAGGCATTTCAAAATTTAAATTACTTACCTCACTTACCATGGCATACAGATGCTCATCGGGGAAGTGATCATCAATATCCCCTTCTTCAAACCTCTCTAAGGTTGGATTCTCCAAGCAAGAAAGGTGATCGGCTATAAGATTTTCAACTCCCTTCTTATATTGAATCGTCAAGTCAAATTCCTGCAACAACAAAACCCAACGGATTAGCCTAGGCTTAGCATCAATTTTCGCAAATAAATACCTTAAAGCCGAATGGTCTGTATAAACAATCACTTTTGACAAGATTAGATATGATCTAAACTTGTCAAAAACAAAAAACCACAACTAGTAGCTCTTTCTCTATAGTTGTGTAATTAGCTTGAGCTATGTTCAAGGTCTTGCTTGCATAGTAAATAGGCTGGAAGTATTTCTCCTTGCGTTGACCCAAGACTACTCCTACTGCAAAGTCACTTGCATCGCACATTAGTTCAAACGGTAGACTCCAATTGGGAGCTACCATGATTGGAGCATGGGTCAATTTCTCCTTAAGAGTTGTAAATGCTCTCAAGCATTCCTCATCAAAAACAAAATTCACATCCTTCTCAAGGAGTCTTGTCAATGGATGGGCTATCTTAGAAAATCTCGAATGAACCTCCGATAAAAATCCGCATGTCCTAGAAAACTTCTGATGGCCTTTACAGATGTGGGTGGTGGTAACTTCTCATTGGTGTCTACCTTAGCCCGATCCACCTCAATGCCCTTGCTTGAAATTTTGTGTCCCAACACAATTCCCTCTTGAACCATGAAATGACACTTTTCCCAATTAAGCACTAAGTTGGTTTCCTCACATCTCATCATGACTCTTTCAAGATTTTCCAAACATCTGTCAAATGAGCTGCCATAGACCGAGAAATCATCCATAAATACCTCCATAATATCATCAACAAGTTCATCAAAGATTGCCACCATGCACCTTTGAAAAGTCGCAGGTGCATTGCACAACTCGAATGGCATTCTTCGATATGCGAATGTCTCATATGGGCAGGTGAATGTAGTTTTCTCTTGGTCTTTCGGGGTGATCGGAATTTGGAAATAGCCTGAAAGACAATCCAAAAAATAGTAATACTCATGCCTGGATAACCTCTCCAACATCTGATCAATGAAGGGTAAAGGAAAATGATCTTTCCTAGTTGCATCATTCAATTTCCTGTAGTCTATGCAAACCCTCCAACCGGTAATTGTTCTTGTTGGAATCAGCTCATCATTTTCATTAGGGACCACCGTCACCCCTCCTTTCTTTGGTACTACCTGGACCGGGCTCTCCCAATAACTATCCAAAATCGGATATATAATCCCTACATCAAGTAGTTTTATCACTTCAGCCTTCACTACATCTTTCATCTTTGGGATTAGTCTCCGTTGTGGTTGCACTACCAGCTTGAATTCATCCTCCATCAGTATCTTGTGAGTGCAATAGGATGGACTGATACCCTTGATGTCTGCTATCTTCCAAGCTATCACTTTCTTATGTTTCTGCAACAACTGGATAAGCTTTTCCTTCTGCTCAGAAGATAGGTGGGAAATCAGAATTATTGGTAATTTCTTCTTCTCCGCCAGAAATCCATACTCAAGGTGATCTGGAAGGGGCTTTAGTTCCAAGTTGGGTGGATCAATCACCGATGGTTTTGGCTTCTCTTTTTTTGGCATCTCAATAGTCTCATATGCCCTGCATTTGAACGATTTGCTTGCCTCAAGAAAAGCAAGCTGCTCCATTGCTTCTTGATCCTCAACATTTTCCTGCAATAAACACAACTCAAGGGGATCCTTGGAAACAATGTTAGTAACACAATTTACGGTCTCATGCTCAACAACATCATTGCATGATTCTGCCTCATTAAGTGAAAGTGAATGTTTCATGGCATCATGTATCCTAAAAATAACTTTCTCATCACCCACTCTCAAAGTTAATGTGCCATCATGAACATCGATAAGGGCATGGGCTGTATTTAAAAATGGCCTACCAAGAATAAGTGAAACATCCGCTTCCTCATCAATATCAATGACAACAAAATCATTAGGGAAAATAAAATCCCTGACTTTTACAAATACATCTTCTATAATGCCACGAAGGTGGACTACTGACTTATCAACAAGTTGGATGGTCATAAGTGTTGGTTTAGGTTTACCAATGCCTAACTCTTTAAACATTTTATAGGGCATAACATTTATGATAGCCCCCAAATCAGCTAATGCACTTTTAACCTCAAGGTTACCTATCAAACATGGAATGGTAAAACTACCTGGATCTTTTAACTTCTTAGGTAACCTCCTTTGTAAAATAGCCGAACTCTTTTTAGATAAATGCACTAAAGACACTTCCTCAAGTTTCCTTTTGTTAGAAAGGATATCTTTAAAAAATTTAGCATATTTAGGCATCTGTGATAAAGCTTCAGCAATGGAATATTAATGTGCAATTGTTTAAAAAGTTTAAGAAACTTACCGAACTGAGCATCAATCTTGTCCTTGTTCAATCTTGCGGATAGGGTACTCTAGGTCTGTATTCCTTCAGTATGGGGCTGCTTTCTTGCGACTGCTTCTCTTTCTCACTTTTTAGTGCAGCTTTCTCTCCCAAAGTGACTGGAGGATCGTTGTCTTTTTCTTTTTCTTGTACTTCAGCCCTTTTCTCTGCCACTTCTCCTCTTTTCTCATCCACATTACCCTTGATCTCTTTTTCACTCCTTAGTGTAATTGCCTTAAGCTTCTCTTTAGGATTTGCCTCAGTGTTGCTAGGAGAACTTCCTTGTGGTCTCTCACTAAGCAACTTGGCAATTTGCCCCACCTGATTCTCCAAATTATGAATAGAGGCTTGCTAATTTCTTAGGGTGGTTTCAGTTGATTGGAACCTAGTTTCAGAAGCTGCTATAAATTTCTCCATCATGTCCTCCAAACTACTCTTTCTTGGAGGGGCAACTTGTTGATGTTGGGGCTGTTGGAATCCAAGGGGAGGTCTTGGACTATTTTGATTATTCCATGAGAAATTTGGATGATTTCTCCACCCCCGGATTGTATGTGTTGCTGTAGGGGTTATTCTGTTGTTGCCTTAGCATATTTCCCACATAATCTACTTGTTCTTGCCTAGCAAACATGTTGCCACTTTGGCAATCTTGATTTTGATGTCCACCCCCACACCAATCACAAGACATCACTTGCATTACTTTCCCAGAAGAAGAGGCCAAAGAATCAAATTTTTTATTCAATGCTTCCAATTGGCTGTCAATGCCACCACATGATCTAATTAGTGTGAACCCATGACCTTCAGCTTTCCTTGCTCCCTTGGGGCTTGCCACTAATAATTGGTGATAGCCATGTCTTCAATTAAATCCCTTGCTTGTTCAGGTGTCTTGTTGTTTATGGTACCACCAGCTGCTGTATTAATGGATTGCTTACTTACGTAATTCAACCCATTGTAAAATGTTTGAATTTGAAGCCATAGTGGAAGTCCATGATGAGGACACCTTCTCAACAAATCTTTAAATCTTTCCCAAGCATCATAAAGGGTCTCACCATCTTGCTGCAGAAAGGATGAGATATCAGTTCTCAACTTAGCAGTTTTGGACGGTGGGAAGTATTTTTCTAGGAATTTCTCTGCCAACTGACCCCATGTGGTGAAGGTTCCTGGAGGAAAAGATTTCAGAAACTTCTTTGGTCTATCTCTAAGGGAAAATGGGAACAACCTCAGCCTAATTGCATCATCTGAGACATTATTTATCTTGAATGTGTCACATATCTCTAGAAAATTCTCAATATGTGCATTAGAATCTTCATTAGGAAACCCATCGAACTGACAGGTCTGCTGCACCATTTGAATTACATTTGCCTTTATTTCGAAGTTGTTCGCAGCAACTGTCGGCCTCCGGATACTAGAATAAGCTCCATTGAGATTGGACTTAGCAAACTCCTGCATTGTTCTTGGCCCAGCTCCTTCCATCACTTCAAACTCTTCTTCTTCTTCTATTTCCAGATTTATTTCTGTTTCTGCGTCTTCCAAAACTACCTCCTCTTTTTCCTTTCTCTTTCTCCTCAATGTTCTTTCTAGCTCTGGGTCTAATTCAAATAGTTGGGATGAGCTACCTCTGGTCATAAATAGGAAGAAATACCTAAAATGATAGTCAACAAGCAAGAACCAATGTCAAAAACAAATGAAAATAAAACTAAATCAATAGTCTTAATTATATTACTAATATTGAAATCGTTGTCCCCAGCAGCAGCGCCAAAAACTTGGTGGCACAAGGCTAATGCTATAGCAATACCACAAGTGCAAGGGTCATCCAAGTAATAAAGTAGTGAGTGAGTTATAGTTCCACTAAGGACAAGGTCAAGTACTAGTGCAAATCTTAACCGTTGTTTAGCAAATCAATAATTTTGTGATGTTTTGTAATTAAAAACAACTAATTTAATAACTGAAAGTAAAGGGAAATTAAATGTTGTGCAAAAAGGATTGATGATAATAATACTATCTAGATATTGAATCCCCTAGCCACAATTATATTTATGAAAAGCAATTCAATTAAATCACATAATAGAGTTGAATTGGCATTCCTCTAACTTAGACTAAAACCTCTCTCAAGTGAATTAATCCCTAATCACTAAGTAGAGTGCCGAAATCTCTTCTCAAACACAATTAAATAGATCTTGCATTAAGAACAAGGAACTATAAACCAAAGGATCTTGTAAGTCTATCTCTAGCACTCCAATCAATCCTCAATCCTTATGAGTATTCAATTCATATCAAGCTTTTTCAAGTTAATAATATGAAAATTGCAACCAATCAATAAGCATGCTATTATCAATTGGAAATAAATCATCAAGCATCATAAGAATAAAACAACTCAATCAAGTGATTCAATTAAATGAGATTATTCAATCCATACAAATAAGCTAGGTTTTATCAATATCTAGATAGAAAATGAATTAGTTCATGTTCAAAACCAGAAAAACAGAACGATAGAAATGAGTAAAAGAAACCAAACAATCTATGGCGAATAATTTGTATTTCTTCACTTCAATCCTTGATTCTTGGTTTAGGTCTTGTATAGGATGTATCTCCTTCTTCAAACTCAGCTCAAGACTCTCCTCTTTGCTTCAGCAGTTGGCCCCTTCTCCCTTGTTCCACGTCTCTCTTTCTTCTTCATTTTCTTCTCCTTTTAACTCCCTTCAAAGCTCACAACCCATACCTTCCAGCTCACAGCCCATACCTTCCAACTCACACCACTCTCCCTTGTCTCCCACATTCCCTTTGTTTTATCTTTATTTTCCTCAAATTAGGGAAGCTTTTATTTTGTTTAATATTACTTTTGGCAAAAGCTAGTCTTTGTTCCTCACTTGTCTGCAAAAGAATTTAATTATTCAAGGTTGCCCTAGGTGACACGGCCAAGCTTGTTGTCCGTGTCTCCTTCTGCCATTTCTTTCCTTCTTTTCTTCTATGTGGCACGACCAAGTTCCTGGCCATGTCATGTGACACGGCCAGTGGCTTGGCCGTGTCATGTGGGTGTGTCACCTTCTGCTCCTACTTTGTCAATTTATTTTCTTTGTTTCCAAGGGTGACACGGCCAAGCTCCTGGCCGCGTCATGTGACACGACCAGTGGCTTGGCCGTGTTATGTGATGGTGTCACCTTCTGCCTTCATTTCTTTGGTTTCTTGGTTTTGCTCTTTAGGTGAGACACGGCCATTGGCTTGGCCGTGTCTATTGGGCGTGTCAGCTACTGTCTTGGAATTCTTTTGAGAGACATGGCCAAGCTTGCTTTGGGTTGGCCATGTCTTGCTTGATTCATGCTCTTCCTTCATTGTTTTGATCATCCAAGGGAATTTTTTGCACTTTAACGTAAAACAAACTTTAAACAAAAATTAAATGAAACATTAACTAAAAACACATAAAAATCATACTAAAAACAAGTACAAAAATGCTCTTATCATGTCGCATTGGAAGCACAATAAAAAGAAATACAAGACTGAGAGCAGATGAAGGAGATGCAGTAAGATGTCTAGGCATAGTTGTAAAAGTTTTTTTTTTTTTATCAATACCTCCTGCTCCTTTCGACACCAAGATTCAACTGGTTCTCCACTACCTCCACATCTACCTTCCATTGAGTAGTTATATATAGAGTTTATAGACATTTATTTATTTCCTTTTTTATTTTTGGTAATTTACATAAATTTTATTACTTTTTTTTGTATTTACATGCATTTTATTATTTGTTATTTTTAAAATTCATATTAATTTATTATGTATGGTATTTATATATATTCTTAAGTCTTAATTCAAATATAATGCTATAATTATTTTCTTCAATAATTTAAATTTTTTTATCAAATAAAAAATTATTAAAAAAAAATTTGGCAACAGATATATTCTGTCTCTACTAATGTTACTGATGACTTCCCAAAAAAAGTTACTAAAAATGTTATAGAAAATGAATTCGTTGGTATTTACCAAAGTCAAAAGAGGGAAAAAAACTTCTATTTCTAGGAATTTAAGATTTATAATAAAACTAATTAGTAATAACAATTTTTATAACTAATATGTGTATTTTGTATAGAATTATTAAATATTTTAGCACTTCTTTTTGCAGAAATATTTCCAGTGGGAAGAGGCAATTGATGCCTTGGTGAGAGCTACTTTTGAGAAGAAGGTTGTAGTTAATTACAGTGATATAATAAACAAGATCAAAATTGTAAGAATGCAGCCTAATTATATTGGAGATGATTTGTGGGTGGCTTCGTAGACGAACAAGACTTCTCTTGAGGTCATTGCTTGTTCAACAATGGAAGCACCACAAAAAGAAATGCAAGACCGAGAGCAGGTTCAGGAAGGAGATGCAGTATGTCTAGGCACAACTGTAATTGTTTTTTAGTAATATCACTCCCTCTCCCTCTCTAAGATTCAGCTAGTTCTCCACTACCTACACCCCCATCTCACTTAGTAGTCATATATATATATATATATATATTATTTAAAAGAGAAGCAAAATCACTGTAAATGAACAATGATTTTGATCCTTATTTATCAATTTTACCTTTACCCTTATATATATAAAATAAAAAATCTATTATAATATTAATATATCATCTTTTACCAATTTTACCCTTACTGATGCGGAATCCCAAGATTATAAGAATTTCAAATCCCAAAATACAAATTCAGTATACTAAGAACCTTAGACAATTGTTTGTCCTACTAAACCCCTAATTGACACGCAATTAGAAATGTAAATAATTGGACAGAATAAAGAAGAACTAGAAAGAACGCCACAAGTATTACCTTGATAAGTTAATTTCAATTCTTGATGCAACAAGAAGAAGAAGAACCCTTTCTTCATAAAAAAAATTCGGCCAAGCCAAAATAATTGAATAATATAATAAAAAAAATGTTGCCTTACAATCCTAAATAAGCCATAAATAGCTAAACAATAATTAGGGTTATTAAGTAGCATTTGGTTAGTTAATCAAAATTTCAAGAACTAATAAAATAAATAAAGTTTAAATTTAACACAAAAAAAATAAGGCCCTTACTTTTTAAATAAGTACAACTAGTGGGCCTTAATACATATTAAATAATAGGCACATATACTTGGATTAAATTTATAGGCTGCTTCTCCTCTATATCCTTGGCGTTAAAAGCCTGTTCACCAAGCCTTTCTTCCATGAATCACCTTATAAAGCTTTGGAAGGTAGATTTGAGCTTTTTGGCCTGCGATATTATAATTGACCCACTTGGTATAACGAGCACCATGCCATATTGGCCTTCTTTGCTTGCTTCGCTAGACTTGCTCACACTGTCATCTTTGTTCGCATCACTTACCCTTATAAAATCTACTTTAATATTAATATATCACCTTTACCAATTGTAGTCTTACTCTTATATATTAAAAAAATCTATTATAATATTAATATATCATCTGTTACCAATTTTACCCTTTACCCTCATAAAATCTATTTTAATATTAATATATCATCTTTCACCAATTATACCCTTACTCTTATATATATATATATATATATATTAAAAAATCTATTCTAATATTAATATAAATATATATATTAAATTTTTTTACATTTAATATAAAATATTAGTCTCTATCATCAATTTTAATTACCCTTATATATATATATTAAAAAAATCTATTCTAATATTTAATATATACAAATATTGAAAAATAAAAATCTTTTACATTTCATATAAAATATTAGTCTCTATCATTAACTTTAATTTCTACTAGAATGACGTCATCGCGTTGCTTCGAGTATATACATATTTTAGTTTTTTTTATAAATAATACAAAAAAATGATTAATATTTTTTAAAATAATGAGAAAAAGTAAATCAAAAATTAAGAATAAGATATTATCAATTAAGTGAAAATAGGTAAAACATTGGTATAATTATTATAAAATATTATCAATTAAGTACAAATAAGTAAATGGTGTAATTTAAAGAAGAACTTGAGATCATTGTAGATGAACAATGATTTCAGATTCTTTTACTCATTTTGCTCTTCATTTTTATTATTGTTTTCCCCTTTTAGTCATTACTCTTACAATTAATTACTATTTTATTTTAATTAATGTTATTTTTTTAGCTCTTACTTTTAATATTAATTACTATTTTTTAATTAGTGTTATTCATTTTTATCTCGTGCTCTTATTATTAATTACTATTTTATTTTAATTAGTCTTATTCCTTTTTAGTGTTTACTTACTATTAATTACTTTTTTTAATCTACTTTTGTTAAATGTATTTGTACTCTATTATTATGTATTTTTTTAAGAATTTATGTATATAAATGCCCTTCACATAATGCTAGAATTACATATAACTTTGACACTTGCTTTTTGCATATTTTATTTATATTTTAATTTTACTATTAACTGTTGTATTATATTTTAAATATTTTTTCTTCGTAACTAAATAACTAAGATTATTTTATAAAAAAATAAAATAAGTATATTTTCAAAGCAATGCGAGGGCGTCATTCTAGTATATATATATTGTTTATAGAAATTTATTTATTTATTTTTATTGGTGCTTTACATAAATTTTATTACTTGTTCTTTGTTGTATTTTGCATGCATTTTATTATCTGTTATTTTTTTTACATTCATATTAATTTATTATGTATAGTTCTTTTATATATTAATAACCTTAACTCAAATATAATGTTATAATTATTTTCTTTGATAATTTAAAATTTTTCTATCAAACTGAAAAATTATAAAAAAAAAAAATTCATTTGCCAATGGATTTACTTTATCTCTACTAATTTCACTGATAACTTTCCAAAAAAATTAAAAACATTACCAATAACAAATCTATTGTTATTTATTAAAAGAGAGATAAATTTTTATATTTAGCGACAAATTACTAATGATTTTTTAAAACTAAATAGATATTAAAAATATTTACTCTGTAGGTATATACCAATGATTAGTAATACATTGGCATTTGGGGATATTATTTTCCCTCATCAACATAGTCGGTAAGTGTCGAGGGATCCTGATTTACTGACAAACACACTGTGAATTATTATTATTATTATTTTAAAGCTATCAATAAATATATTTACCAATATAATTTTTGATTTATTGATAAAATTTCATGTCGGTAAATCCGTTGATTCTTATTAAGTTAAGTCGTCACATTGAACAAGTTGACCAACAAATTGGAGTCAAGCGAATTCGAATTATATGGATCTAGTCATTCAAAGTTATGTGCTCTTTCCAACGGTTATGAATCAATTTAGGAAAGACAACTTAATTCGAACTATCGAGTAAGATCATGACTTAAGACCTTTAAATTAAATGGTTTTATTCTTTCTTTACTTATTACTCTTCCCATCCATTAGTAATTATAAATTATATGACAAAGAACAAAAATTTATATTTATTTTGATAAAAAAGCATTAATAATTTCATTTGTAATTTTATATTTTTTTAATTTTATTATGATGATTTGCAGCATTAAGTATTTTAAAATAACTATAATAGAACTCCACACAATGATGTAGGTATTTTTATTTTTTTTTAAATCCTATGATAATTTTAAATAAATAATTATTTATCTGCAGCTATAAAAAATAAAATTAGTAAATATATTGATAACAAATACTTACATCAAAAATCATAAGAGCAACATCAACGGGTCTAAAATATTAATTTGATAATAATTGAAATTATACCTTAAGCAACTTTGAGTTAACTGAAAAATAAACTTTAACTACTTGATTTATTATTATATTAAATGTAATATTGATATCCTAGAAAAGTTGCATCAGTAAAAGCATACTTTAATTTATGAATAATGTACAATGTAATTATATAAGTGACTTTATTTGTATATTAACTACTTGATTTATGAATTATGTATGATACACCACTTATTATATATATAGTGGTATAAGTAGACTTTAGATAGTAATAAATATTTAGAAGATCATAACTACATCATTTAGATTAAATGAAGTTAATCATAATTTGAATAGGATATGTAAGTTTTGGATCAGGTTCGCCCATGACTGGTGGATAGACACATGAGCCAATATAGTTATAAATGTTAATTAATTATAATATTTATTATAATTAAAATTATTAAGATAATATTAAGTTATTTGAAGATGATAAATATCTTTGGATAATTAAGATAATCCATGGAGTTTGATTTTATCTCTAAAATAAAACATTGATCATTCTAGGAAAATGATATTATCACTATAAATACATAAGTTCTCTAAACTCCAAAAAAAATGGAAGCTAGGGTTTGTTCTCCCACAACCCCATACATCAAAAGAGTGATTGAGAATTTAAGGCTTGATTATTAGACTGCGGAACGCAAGAACTGTTCCCTTTTGGTGATTATTTTTTAAGACTATTAGCACAAGTATAAAGTTAATCTTCCGTAGGCATTGTCAGAGATAAGATCTAAACTTCTTTTTACATGGATTTAATTTTTAACACTGGTGTCAGAGCCTTAGTTGTTTGTGCTCCAGATTTTATAATGATTAGGTTGATTAGTTGTTTAAAAACAAATTTTAGAGAATTATTTATGAACTTTGATAATCAACTTATATGGGCATGTTTAGGCACGAAAAATACTATTTATTTGCTATTGTATATGTGATTTTATGATTTCATATGAAAGTCATGGAGATCTTTGATTTAGTATATTATTTGTAAAATTCAGAGTTAAATTGAGAGAGTTATGGCCTCTCAAAATTAGTCCATCTAATCTGAAATTTTTGGGTTTTCTAACAAATTTTAAATATTCTTCACTCTCCTTAAAGGCCACTATGTATGCCACCTCTTATCATAGAGCGTCAATTAATTTTGAATAACCATCTAGTTGTGATCGGGGATCCTTAAAATCCCTCATCAGAAAAAGTCCGATTGTCCAAAATGACCGACAAGGCTACTAGTGAGGCTGGGATTCCCAGCCTCCACGGCCACATGTGAGGCATGTCACCCATGCCTCTAAGCTACTCTAGCCTAATGTGAAACGGCATGTCATTCTGTCATGCCTCTGAGCCGTGCTAGCCTAGTGTGAAACTACATGTTATTTCCACAACATGAAATGGCATGCCATAGTGTGAAACTGTAATATCCCAAGTTATGCCCTAGAAGTTTTAATACAATTGTTGTGTGATTTGAATTAAAGGTATATATGTTTTTGCAAAAGAAATGATTGTGTAAATGGAATGTATATGTTGTATATATGTTAATATATAATACATATAAGTTGGTCAAAAGAAAAGTCAAGAGAAGAAAGGGTGTGGTGGAGGATTTTTGGAAATAAGTAATTATTATTATTATTATTATTATTATTATTATTATTATTATTATTATATGGCTATCGTGAGAAGAGGAGAAAGATATTTTCTTTCTTCTTCTTCTTCTCCTTTTTGGTTCTTGCACGAGAGAGAGAGAGAGAGATAGGGAGATGTGATGATTTTCATCAAATTTCTTAAGGATTTGAAGAGTATTGAAGATGGAGATGAAGATTTGGCAACATATTCAAGTAAGTACTCTCTCTTGAGTTGATTTTATTGATTATATAGATATATGTAAGTTTTTATATTCTTGTTTTCATTTCTTTTGATTGAGGTGATGGTTGGTGTGTAAGATGATTATAAGGAAAGATTGAAGTGTGTAAATGTGTTGAATTAGTATTTAAGTGATGATAAGTTGAGAAATTGTGAGGATGATGATGAATTGTTGAGTTAGGGTTTAGTATGAATGAATTGGTACTTTGAGTAATTGGTTATAGTGATATATATATATTGATTGTTATGATGATATAATGAAGTTATATAAATGCTAAAGTGATAGGAAATTGATAAGCATAAACAAAGATAATAATTTAGAGGGTGGTGGTGTGAATTTGGAAGGGTTTGGATGGATTTTGAAGTATTTGGTCTTTGAATCTTTGAAGAACACGGCCAAGTTATGAGAGACATGGCCAAGTTAGGGCAAACTTGGCCGTGTTGGATGAGTTTTGGAGAGACACGGCCACTGGCTTGGCCGTGTCCCTTGCCTGTGTTTGTCACTGTGGGATTTTTGTTGAGAGACACGGCCGTGTCCCTTGCCCGTGTCTGCCTCGGATGATTTGGTGTTGAGTGACACGGCCACAAGCTTGGCCGTGTCCCTTGAGTGTGTTTGCTACTGGATGTTTGTGTTGAGAGACACGGCCACAAGCTTGGCCGTGTCCCATGAGAGTGTTTGATATTGTGTTTGTTATTTGCTCTTACATGGTTGGATCCTCCAAATGTCTTCTTGTATCTACAATTTAAATATACTTAAAATAAAGATGACCTAAATAAATGTGTATTGAGGATTCCGAATCTAAGAATAAGGTAAATTATATATGTGTACATCAATGATGATATTATATGAACAATGTTATGTCTTATGCATTGTGAACCTTGAGAATTGTAATGTTTGATATGAATAATGTAGTTTGTGGTGTTATATCAATGATATTATATATACAATGTGAAGGATATGATGAAGTATGTGGTTATGTACAATTGAATAATGAAATATTATAATATGATTTGAGACATAATATGAAATGAAGCCATTGTTATTGACTATGAGGATTCAAATGAAAGGTGAAGCCATTGTGATTGGCTATGATAAAACAAATGTAAAGTGAAGCCATTGTGATTGGCTCTGATGATTTAATTGAAAGAAAGAAGGCATGCCTATAAAATGAAAAAGGTAACAGTCTTGCCGGGTTGAGGATCTCCTCATGTTGAGTTGATGGTCCAAGAGACTGGGTCTGTTACACTATGATAATTATGATTATGAGATATATGATTGGTAACAGTCTTGCCGGGTTGAGGATCTCCTCGAGGTTAGTCGAGTTGATGGTCCAAGAGACTGGGTCTGTTACAGGTAACAGTCTTGCCGGGTTGAGGATCTCCTCATGTCGAGTTGATGGTCCAAGAGACTGGGTCTGTTACACTATCCATGGATAGAGTTATTGATATATGATGCCTACGGGCTTGATTATTGTGATTATGAACCAAAGCAGTAACTCTGAACTTTGAATAACATATTAGTGTCTGTTGGGCCCGAGTCTATCTTTGTTGTCAATGTGATATCCAAATGTTGAAATAAATGAATAATGAGATCTATGAATGCTTTTGATGAAAATATGATTTATGTTTAATGATTTGTGAATAATACAATGTTATGAAGTATGATTTTGTAATGTGTGTATTGATATATTGAAAGTGAATATGGCTTGAGGAGCTTTGTTGAGATATGAGTTTATGAAAATATAGTATGTTGTGTACAATGTATATGAATGTGGAATTTGTAAGAATTGTTTTCATGAAGGTTTGGATAGGCCATGGAAAGGTGATTTGTTGAAATGATGTATATGTATATGTATATGAGATAGAAATGGTAAGTATTGTATTGTGAATGTTCTATGTAAATTTGTCTATAATTTTATGAGATTAGTGGAAATATATGAAGAATGCATTGAGAAAGGAAAAACGGGGTAAGCGAACAATAGAACATAATGCTAAAAACATGAGGTATGATTATTTTGTAAAGTATATTTTAATATTTATTTATATTACTAAGCTCTCGGGCTTAGCGCGGATAATTAATCGCGCAGGTATTTATGCGGATGATCTGGAAGTCTAGCTGTTATGCCACGAAAAGGGTAAGAGTATCTCGAGACCAACTAGAAGGTGATGCATACATATGTAATATTAATTATGTTGTAGTTTTGATAAGAATAATGACTTTTGTAAATGTTCTTTAAACTAATATAATATTGCTTGTACTTGGATAAAGGTTTTTAAATTGAAACGAAAAGTAACATTCTTATACTTTATACACGCATTGTATGTATACCAGGTATATGTATAGTGCTTATATAGAGTATGGGGGCGTTACAATTATTTTGGTATCAGAGCTTAGGTTCGAGATTCTTGGCCTAAGTGAAATTAAAAAGAAAATTTTTGAAGAGTTTAAATAAGAATTTAAAAGAAGAGTTTGAAAATGCAGTTGGTAATACATGCATATGTATTCACATCTAGGTTGGTCTCGAACGTGGCATTATGTGAATTGTGATGTATTTGAATTACATGAAATAAATGATAGTATGTAAATGAGGTTTCATATGAAAGCAAATTTTAAAATGTTGATAATTGAGAGGTGATTGTGGTATAAAGAAATGATGTGGAGTTTATAAGTAAAAAAAAAAAGTTTGATTATTGATATGTGTATGACATATAAAGAAATGGCTAGAAAAATAAAGTTGGAAATGAGTTAAAAATTAAATTAAGATTAAAGTATGTAATCTTTCCTCTATTATTTGAATCTCTTTCTAATAAACTTTATGTTTGGATTTCTAGAAAGAGGGAATATTGTTGAATGGGTAATATGGAAAGATATATCATTTAAATGAAAAGAGTAAAGTGAATTATTCAACAAGTTGATTGGTATAGATTAAGTGTGATAAATTAAGGCGTAGATATGTAAAGTTGAGGTTTTGTTTAAAAGAAAAAGAGATGATGTTGGTTAAGTACGAAATGATATGGATGTTGTTTGTATTGATATTTTAATGCAAACATGGTGATTTCAATGTTAGAAATGTGATATGATTGAATATTGTGAAAGCTCATGTAAATGGAGGTAATATGTGATAATTAGATTTTTGGAATGAGCTTAGTAATTGTGAAACATATATGTTTTGATGTTGCTTTGTGGTATATACATATAAGATGTATTAAAGTGATATTAAGAGAATGAGATGAATAAATTGAAGTTTAAGTAAATTAGTAAGTTGAGAATATATAGTTTTAATGGAATGTGGATAAAGATCAATTAAATATTGATAGTTTAATGTATTTAATACATGAGATATATGAAATGAATATTAGTGCACATGAAGGTATTAGGATTTGGGGGGATGTGATTGATAGTAGGAAAATTTGGTTTGAAAGTAAAGAAAAGGAATTGAGCAAGTGAAAATGAGTACTTTAAGTAATTTGATTGGAAAGGATGAAAATGACTATGAAAGATGTGTTAAAGATATTTATAAACAAATGTGAGAGAGATATCACATTGGAAATGTGATTAAGCTCTTTGTGAAATAAGATTATAAGTAGAGTGTATATAGTTATTGAAGTTAAAGAATAATTTAAGTTATGATAAACAAATGAGAATGATAATAGTCAAAGGAAAGTGAAAAATATTAAATTTGTATAAACTATATGCAAAAGAGAAATTTAATAAATTGTATAATTATGTGTATATATATATATAAAGAGGATATATGAAATGAAGTTTTTGACATGAATGAGATGGTTATATGTAAGAAAGGTGGGAAGTGAATCACATTATAAATGTGATCTATGAATGTGTATATAATATGTTTATTATTTTATACCATTATATGTTTAATGGTATTAGAAATGAGATTACATATAGTAGTAGACCTAATAGAGATTAAATCTTAATTTATGTTATAGATTATGTGATGAAATAAAAGATGAAAATGGATTTGGGTAATATTGAATAGTGAGATTGTGATGGTAAAACTAAATGAGGTTATTATAAGAAGTTTTGGAATTCAAAGTATTTATGTGTGGAAATGTTTTATGTATAAGTGTATAATAAGAAGTTGTAAGGAAAGAATTATGTATTTGAAATTTCTAGAGGAGATGGGTTAGAAATGGAGTAATGAATGAAACTTGTGTAAGATTTGTATTTGATTAAAGGTTGGGCGTAGAAAATGTTATAGATAATATTCTTAAACATGAGTTAGGTTAATGATGATCAAATAACCAAAAGCAAACTGTTTTGAGATGGAATTAAAATGTTTTGATTCTTGGTGTAATAAAAATTTGGAGAATATATATAATTTTTGTGATACAATCTAGCATTGTAATTGTAAAAGTTGTAATCAAATAATAGAAGATTAATATTGATTTATAAACCCCAAGCATGATTGTTAGAATATCATGGTCATATGATTTGGTTAGTGTGATTATTTGGTTAGTTTTATTTTCTTCGGAGTTAGAGCTGTAATGATATAACTATAGTACAGTTTTGATGAAATTGATAACTATGCTTCTAGGAACATGGTTAAAAGATATGATTGAAGCATGTTTAGATGATATGATTGAATAATGAGATGTTCAATATAGTTAATGATATATGTGTATACTATTTTGATGTGATGAGAAACTATGATTATTGACAATGATGTTGGAAATGAATATTAATTGAGATATAGTGTTTAATTGATTATGAGGAATGAATTGTGAAAAGTTAAACGAACGGACTTGTCTGCCTCCTGCGGAACCATGCGGACCCATTGTGTTGGGCAACCGAACTTGGACTACCGACCTGGTTGGGGAAAAGTTCGTTTATAAAACCATAGCTGTTTGCTATATTGATAAACTTTGAATGGGTATGAGAGATGATGATATAATTACTGAAATAATGGAATGTATATTTATAAGCATGATTCTTATTGATTGAATATATGAATATGAAAAGACTAAAATTTGAATATAAGTTCGACCTAATGGAATTAGGTTATATATATGTGTATATATTGTGAGATCCAATGATAAATTTTTATAAGTTAGTTGTTGATTTGAATTGGATAAGATTGAAATGTTAGTATATTGTGATAGAGAGATCGATTGATCTAGATTTCGCTAAAGTTGCGCGTTAATCTTGAGATTTAATATGTGCAGTTGTATTGGTAGTGTGAAATTTAAATGGTTATATGTATGATGTAATATTCTGACCTATGAATGAACATAAATAAATTGAAGTATATCAGTTGTAAATGGTGACAAAAAGTTGATTATCTGTTAAGAGAGTTTAAAGAGGTGGTATCAATATTAATGTTGAGTGAAAAACATGATAAAGAAGGACTTAAGTGTAAACAAAATGAGAAGATTGTTAGTAATCAAGGGTTGATAAGTGGCTATTTTCCAAAGTGATTGTAATGTCAAGATAAGCAATAGTACTAAATAATTCAATAATTTTCAAGGTTAAGGTTAAGAGATTATCTATAAAGAGATGAAGTGATAAATATTTTGAATGTAATAGATGAATGGTATATATAGATTATAAGATGATTTGATTATTGTATAAAAAAAAAAATTTCATTGGGAATATAATGAGTTATCTTGGTTGCTTCGCTGGAAAAGTAATAAGATATAAAGATATATATATATATATATCTATACAATGATGAGTTATGAAATTTAGAGAAGATGATTATTTTAAGGGGGAGAGTAGAAGTTATGTGATTTGATAAAATTATAATGTAAGATATGATTGTCTATATATGAAAGTTAAGATGGTGATTTGTCTAAATGGATTGTTATTATGCTGGATAATTTCGAGGACGAAATTATTTAAGGGGGAGAGAATTGTAATATCCCAAGATATGCCCTAGAAGTTTTAATACAATTGTTGTGTGATTTGAATTAAAGGTATATATGTTTTTGCAAAAGAAATGATTGTGTAAATGGAATGTATATGTTGTATATATGTTAATATATAATACATATAAGTTGGTCAAAAGAAAAGTCAAGAGAAGAAAGGGTGTGGTGGAGGATTTTTGGAAATAAGTAATTATTATTATTATTATTATTATTATTATTATATATATATATATGGCTATCGTGAGAAGAGGAGAAAGATATTTTCTTTCTTCTTCTTCTTCTCCTTTTTGGTTCTTGCACGAGAGAGAGAGAGAGAGAGAGAGAGATAGGGAGATGTGATGATTTTCATCAAATTTCTTAAGGATTTGAAGAGTATTGAAGATGGAGATGAAGATTTGGCAACATATTCAAGTAAGTACTCTCTCTTGAGTTGATTTTATTGATTATATAGATATATGTAAGTTTTTATATTCTTGTTTTCATTTCTTTTGATTGAGGTGATGGTTGGTGTGTAAGATGATTATAAGGAAAGATTGAATGTGTTGAATTAGTATTTAAGTGATGATAAGTTGAGAAATTGTGAGGATGATGATGAATTGTTGAGTTAGGGTTTAGTATGAATGAATTGGTACTTTGAGTAATTGGTTATAGTGATATATATATATATTGATTGTTATGATGATATAATGAAGTTTTATAAATGCTAAAGTGATAGGAAATTGATAAGCATAAACAAAGATAATAATTTAGAGGGTGGTGGTGTGAATTTGGAAGGGTTTGGATGGATTTTGAAGTATTTGGTCTTTGAATCTTTGAAGAACACGGCCAAGTTATGAGAGACACGGCCAAGTTAGGGCAAACTTGGCCGTGTTGGATGAGTTTTGGAGAGACACGGCCACTGGCTTGGCCGTGTCCCTTGCCTGTGTTTGTCACTATGGGATTTTTGTTGAGAGACACGGCCGTGTCCCTTGCCCGTGTCTGCCTCGGATGATTTGGTGTTGAGTGACACGGCCACAAGCTTGGCCGTGTCCCTTGAGTGTGTTTGCTACTGGATGTTTGTGTTGAGAGACACGGCCACAAGCTTGGCCGTGTCCCATGAGAGTGTTTGATATTGTGTTTGTTATTTGCTCTTACATGGTTGGATCCTCCAAATGTCTTCTTGTATCTACAATTTAAATATACTTAAAATAAAGATGACCTAAATAAATGTGTATTGAGGATTCCGAATCTAAGAATAAGGTAAATTATATATGTGTACATCAATGATGATATTATATGAACAATGTTATGTCTTATGCATTATGAACCTTGAGAATTGTAATGTTTGATATGAATAATGTAGTTTGTGGTGTTATATCAATGATATTATATATACAATGTGAAGGATATGATGAAGTATGTGGTTATGTACAATTGAATAATGAAATATTATAATATGATTTGAGACATAATATGAAATGAAGCCATTGTTATTGACTATGAGGATTCAAATGAAATGTGAAGCCATTGTGATTGGCTATGATAAAACAAATGTAAAGTGAAGCCATTGTGATTGGCTCTGATGATTTAATTGAAAGAAAGAAGGCATGCCTATAAAATGAAAAAGGTAACAGTCTTGCCGGGTTGAGGATCTCCTCATGTTGAGTTGATGGTCCAAGAGACTGGGTCTGTTACACTATGATAATTATGATTATGAGATATATGATTGGTAACAGTCTTGCCGGGTTGAGGATCTCCTCGAGGTTAGTCGAGTTGATGGTCCAAGAGACTGGGTCTGTTACAGGTAACAGTCTTGCCGGGTTGAGGATCTCCTCATGTCGAGTTGATGGTCCAAGAGACTGGGTCTGTTACACTATCCATGGATAGAGTTATTGATATATGATGCCTACGGGCTTGATTATTGTGATTATGAACCAAAGCAGTAACTCTGAACTTTGAATAACATATTAGTGTCTGTTGGGCCCGAGTCTATCTTTGTTGTCAATGTGATATCCAAATGTTGAAATAAATGAATAATGAGATCTATGAATGCTTTTGATGAAAATATGATTTATGTTTAATGATTTGTGAATAATACAATGTTATGAAGTATGATTTTGTAATGTGTGTATTGATATATTGAAAGTGAATATGGCTTGAGGAGCTTTGTTGAGATATGAGTTTATGAAAATATAGTATGTTGTGTACAATGTATATGAATGTGGAATTTGTAAGAATTGTTTTCATGAAGGTTTGGATAGGCCATGGAAAGGTGATTTGTTGAAATGATGTATATGTATATGTATATGAGATAGAAATGGTAAGTATTGTATTGTGAATGTTCTATGTAAATTTGTGTATAATTTTATGAGATTAGTGGAAATATATGAAGAATGCATTGAGAAAGGAAAAACGGGGTAAGAGAACAATAGAACATAATGCTAAAAACATGAGGTATGATTATTTTGTAAAGTATATTTTAATATTTATTTATATTACTAAGCTCTCGGGCTTAGCGCGGATAATTAATCGCGCAGGTATTTATGCGGATGATCTGGAAGTCTAGCTGTTATGCCACGAAAAGGGTAAGAGTATCTCGAGACCAACTAGAAGGTGATGCATACATATGTAATATTAATTATGTTGTAGTTTTGATAAGAATAATGACTTTTGTAAATGTTCTTTAAACTAATATAATATTGCTTGTACTTGGATAAAGGTTTTTAAATTGAAACGAAAAGTAACATTCTTATACTTTATACACGCATTGTATGTATACCAGGTATATGTATAGTGCTTATATAGAGTATGGGGGCGTTACAGAAACCACATGTCATTTTGTATAGAGCCAGCTTGCTCCTCTAGATAAACACACGGCAGCACATGATTAGCCAGATTTTAATTTTTGTGTAGAATTTATTTTTGAACAAATTTTTCACCTTTTTCACTCTACTTAAGTTAAAATAATTTTTTAAATTTAATCATAAATTTTAAATAATTTTTTGGGATATTAAAAAAATATTTTCTAATTTAAAATATTATTTTTTATATAGAAAATTCAATTTTAATTAAAAATATATTTTCTTCGCCTAAAAAATTGACAAAAATTTCAGAGATTATATTCTATTTTTTGAAAAATTATTTTCAGTATTTTTATCATAATTTAAATTGTTTTTATGACACACAAATATTTTAGTTGCCTAATTGGAACTAAAAATGCATTTGTAATGCATGTTATTATACAATATATGTACACTACTATTATATATTATTGTTATATATTTTTTCTAGTAATAATTTTCTGTAATGAATTATAGAAAATAGTTAAGTATAAACTTCAACTGGTGGCATAAAAAGTTGAGCTTAAATTATATATATAAATATATTTTTTAAAAAGCAAAAATAAAAGTTTTCAAAAACCAGCTGTTACCAAAAAATCGAGATACATCCAAGAGACTGCATTTTATGACCTATTTTTGGTTGTATTATATATCTTGTATGTCCACACTGATTGTTAGTCAATTATTGAATTGAATTGTCTAAAAATTAAATAATCTCCATTGTTGACTTTGAAAAACTTGATTATGTATCTTGAATTTTATAAAGTTGTTCATTGTTCAATGGGGGTATTGGCATCAGGCATAATAGATGGTCATTAAATAATTTCTCAAAACAACATGTGTTAGAGGATTAATTAGACTTGGACTTGAAAAGAGATTTAAGTATGACACTAAGAAGTGGGAGAGCATGAATACCAAATACAACCATAACTTGAAATACAGCAACGTGCCATAAGACTTATTTGCAAAAATTAAAAAAAGTCATTTTCTGCAATATGTGAATGCATGAAATATGCATAAATTAATAATTATGGATTTATCTTTAGTTTCTTTTAGTATGCCTAAAAAAATTAGTAGATATTTTCTTGCCATAATTATTATAAGTATATAGTTTGTAAAATATTTATTTTATCTTAATTAATAGAATATGTAATTTTTATATTATTAATTATTTTGAATAATTAAAAAAATGCATGAATTGTCAAAATCCTAAATTATTTAAAATATAGTTATAACACTTGGTTTGAATAATTTTACTTGAACATTTTCACATATATATTTTATGTTGATATTAATTTTACATATGGTCAAGAAGATTGGAAACGTATTTACCTTTTGACCTGAGATTATATATATGTTATTATCAATGTATAATTGGTTGCGAAAATATTGATATGTAAACTAGCATATTAATAAGATGTGTATATATTGTCTCTTGAAAATTATGCATTTACTTAATATTGCTTCGGCTATTTTTGAATTTCATTTATTAAATTTAACAAAGTGATATGTTGCATGGTACAACTATGTGTTAGAAATGTTGAAACTTTTTAAACCTTTAAACATTATAATGGAGTGTTTGCCCAAGGGTCATTTGGTCTAGCATATGTGAGACCATAAGGCACACATTGTTTGGAAGTAAAGGACCCTTAAGCTCATATCATATTACCTAGTGAAAGAGGGAGTTTTGTAACTATAAATATGCTAAAAGCATATAAATATTTCCTTTAAGAAAATTAGTGAAATTTCTTTTGACAAAACTTCTATCTCTCACTACTAAGATTGATGCTTACAAGAAGCGTCTAGAACACTCAATAAAGATACATCTAGCAGAGATGTCAAACAAGTTTAGTAAGTTATGTAATGATGGCCACAAGTTAACCTAAGAGCAAAAGATCTAAGCATTTCTTCGTTCCATGCCTAAAAGTTGGAAGCATATGAGAGTGAACCTAATACACTATCGATAATAAAGAGCTTCGTATATACTTATCTGGAGATAGTAGCTAATTAATTAGCTCAATGCAACTATAAGATCCAGTATATATGAATAAGTACAACTCAAATGGAGTTTTAGGTAGAAAATGTGAATATAGCAAGTTAAAAGCAACAATAAAGATGACTAGGCTTAAGAAAATAAAAGTGTAAGATAACCAACTTAAGGGATAGCACCTCAAAAAGAGGAATGTACTAAAAGTCAAATGTTTTCAATTGTAGGAGCAAAGGCTATTAGATGAAGGACTATACCACATCTAATAAGGTATAGCAAGACAATATAACATGACAACTCACATGTAAGTAATTCTTATTTTTAATTTAGTTATATTAATTGAGGCATATCCTCTGTGGATTGAAAACCTAAGGGCAACCAACCATGTAATGAAGGATTCTAAAGTCTGCATACAATTCCTTTAGTAAATCCAACTAGGTACAATGCATCTTTATAAGAAATAACACATGTGTTGAAGGAAACGCCAATTGCAAACAAGTTTTACATGATGGCCAAACCTTGTTGCTCCATTACATCCTTTATGTTCCACAAATATGGGAAAATTTGACTTCTATATTTGTTTTGACTTGTACTTATTTTTTCTAGTGTTTTCTATGATAGTAAAGTACATTTATATTTAGGGTAGGTAAATACTTTTCTTTGAGGTTGTGGATATGTTTCTGAGTAATTTTCTTGCTATAGATATTATAAGAACCAAGATTTCTAATATCATTTTTTTCCTTATTTACAACTTCACAAAATTATAAGAATGATGTGGATGTGCTAGACTTGGTTCTATTAAAATCCAACAAAGATTGGATTGATTAGTAAAGACTGGTCTCCTATCAGATTATGATCAAGTGGAATCATCTACTTGTGATTTATGTCTAGCTAGAAAAACTATGAGAAAACCTTTTGAAAAGGGCACAAGAGCCTATGTTCCATTGAAACTTATTCATTCAGACATCTATGGTCTAATGAATGTGAAGGTAAGACATAATGCTCATTTTTTCATCATTTTTATTAATAATTGTACTTGGTATGGTCATGTCTATTTGATAATACTTTAATATGAAATCTTAAGTTGCTTCAAGATTTATTTCAACTCAGTTGAAAAATCAATTAGACAAGGAAAAAAAGCACTTCAAACCAATAGAGGTCTTGAATATTTGTCTAATAAGCTCAAGCAAACGTATGATGGATAGAGCAATAGTTGACTATTCCATGAATGACACAACAAAATGGTGTTCTTTTTTAAGGAGAAATATAACTCTCCTTCAAACGATTAGGTTGTTTATGGCTCAAACTAGCCATTGCCTATTAAGGTGATGCATTACTAAGCACATATGTACTTAATCTATTGCCCTCTTGTAGACCCTTAATTCGGTCCGGCCTTAATTAAAAGGAGGTTAGATAAAGTGTAAATGTTTAAACTAGTCTGGAATAATTTTAAAAGCCTAAAATGGATCCGATGCAATCTTATAATTCCAAGACAAATTGGTCCAAGCCCAAAAGTATAAATTTTGCAAAATCGGCATGCCCAATTCGCCACAGGCCCTTGCCTAGGGCAAATTGGCCACAAGCCATGCCTGTGGTGAATTGCCCATGCCTATTTGCCACGGGAGCCATGGGTTTTGAGTTAGGATTTTAATTCTGAATTTTAATCCTATTTGCATCTAGATTCAATTTGAATTAACTTCCAATTCTAATTGTAATCTGATTAGCTTGGGGAGTTTTTAATTAAGGTGAAGTGAGCCCGAAGGATTTAACCTAACATATTTTCTTATAAATACAGGATTAAAAGCTTCAAAAAAGTGGCAGAAATTAGCATGGGAGCACAGATTAGCAATTAAGCAAGAAAACCTAGAGCAATCAACAAAGCAACAACAATCAACACAACAAAGGCAACAATCACTGTCTTTATTTATCTTAGCCATAATTCTAAATTAGTGAAAGTAGTAGCTTGGATCAACATATAATTTGGTGGAGCCTTCAATGCAGGTTTTGTTTTCTAAACCCTTTAAAATCAAAGCAAATCCCTTTTATTAAATGAAGTTCATACTTACTGTGGTTTTGCTTAAATATGTTCAGTGAATCTTATTTGATAATGTCATCAATTTATGTTTATTATATCTTCATATAAACACATCCACTAGCCATGTCCCATGCAGTTATTTACTAAGAATCAATGTTTAAGTGGCCTTAAAGTTTTTTTTTTATATAGTAAGCAAACTTTTATCAAAATTAAAATCAAAACCCTAATCTATTTTTCAAAATACCAAAACCCTAATCTGTTTTCTAAAATACCAAAACCCTAATTCCATTTTTCTAAAACTAAAATCCTAATTATATTTTCTAAAACCAAAACCCTAAATTTGTTTTTCAAATACCAAAATCCCAATTTTGTTTCCTATAAAACCAAAACCCTAGCCTTTATCCCAAAAATCTAAAGTTATTTTCTAAACCCTAATCCATCAGATCAATTTCCAAAACTCTAATCTGTAACTATTTAGCCTTAAACACCTAAACCCTAATTTCCTCAATCTTAGTATCCAGAACCTTAATATCAAAATCCTAATTCATAAAAAATCCTAAATTTCTCATCCAAAACCCTAAAACCATATTTTTAACTTTACAAACACTAAGTTCAATATTTAAATCCTAATTTTGTATATTTAATGCTTTAAATCCTAATTTTAATCATTTAGTTTGTTATATGCTTTTATGGTGGATAATTTATTTTATTTGGTTTATAATGGATGTTTCATTTTTAATTTTTATGTTTAGATGGTTTAATTGGTTACTTGTTTATTTGGAATTGTAAAAGGCATGTTTTCACTTTGTGAGTGTTTTATTTATGTAATTTGTTCCTTTTATTTTTTTTTTTTTGAGGATTAATGTAAGGGACACATTTCCACTATATGGTGGGTGTCCTATTGTATTTATTTTTATGGACTTGGACATTGTAAAGTCATATTTCAATCCTTGGATGGGTGCCTATTTTTTATTTATTTTTATTTTAATAAAGTGGTGAATGTTTATTTATTTTAAATCTCGTGTGCAGTATGGATAATATCGTAATAACTAAGAATTTAATAATATATAGACCTGAAAAGGAGGCAAATTCCAATTAACATGGTGTTATGGGGTGCTATGTCATTCTCACCTTCCCCATACTATCCAACTTTCTAAGCCAATCAGGGGGTTAGAAATTCCTTAGGAATTGAGTCATTCATCTCTTTTTTTTTCTTGGCCCGTCCGGGTGGCGACTCCATTTTCTCCTGGTTTAGGCCTATATTCTCTAAGGCCCTGAGCCTAACAGTGCCAAAGTCACAAGAACCATTCTATATGAGAGTGAGGGCAAAAATTTCCGCTCATAATAGAGTACATAGGTACCTATATTGTTGGATGAAGGCTTTGTACAAAGAATCCTAGCTCTTCTGAGTACTGTCCTCTAAGGTATTGAACCAATTCTGCACAACATGATCCAATAAGAGCATAAAGTATCTTAAAGTTTGAGCCTTGGTAGCTCAAGTAGATTGCATAGCAGTGATATATTGCTTCACATAGAGATGAAGATTTTTAGTTCCATCAAACTTGGCAAAGGAAGGCATTTTGAACTTATAAGGGACTTCCTCATCTTGTTCAAACAACTTATCATCCTCCGACATCTCTTCTGTTTTCAGCTTCTTTTCAAACTTCTTCTCTAAATCAGCAATTATTTTCTCCACATATGAAGTTTTAGTCTTTTCAACAGTTGATTTCTCCATAATCTTCGGCTCTTTCTTCTTATCTTGAGGATCTTGGAAATACTAAGCCCAGTTATCATCATCATCAACTACTACTCTGTCATCATCAATAACTACTTCACCAGCCTTAGCCTTTCCTTTGTCTTTCGGCTTCTTAGTACTAGCAGTTGCTTTAGCAGTGTTCCCTAATAGTGCGGCTAGTTGGTTTTTCATAGTCTCAGCTAGGACCCACTTTAGTTATTCCATTTTGGAGTTGAGTGTGTCGTCTACCATCTTTTGAACTTGCTCAGGATTCATTACTTTTAGTGAGAAGCTGACTGAGTCGTTGTTGGATTCTACGTCGTAGGCATAGGTTAGATTGTTGTAAGCTCATGAATTACTGTACTTCAGGGCTGTTAGCTAGAAAAGATCAATGATATGTAATGTAATACATGTATGCATGTATGCGTGGATGCACAAGTGACAAATAAACAAAGGTACCAAAGGAGTAAGAATGAACTTTCCAACCTTATATCTTCCACACACGAATGATGAGTCTCTTTTCCTAGGTATATGGATAACAAAATATCAACATGGGTTATCTTGTTTTTTGAACAATTCACTCGGATGAACCAATAGTTGTATTTTCAAACTTAGAAGTCAGTCCATGATAATTTTCATTAATTAAGTCCTCATCCATTGGTCCAACAAAAAAGACAGCTTTTATGTTATATTTGATTAAAACTAAATTAAAAGGTTTATCATAAATAGATTTCTCATTTGAAAAAGCAACGAATAATTCATGCCAAAAATAAACCCATGATTAACAAGTCTTGTTATAAATTAGGCCCACAATTGATTATAATATTCTATAATTGACCTAGCTAGTTATAATCCCTTTTACAAAAAAGATTTTGTAACAAAAATCTGAATTTTGGGTCATGAAGTGAAAAGTACTTTTGAGCCTATTTAAAAAGTATCTTAAAGCCCATAAAAAAGGTTTGTTTGAAAAGTAATTTTGTATCAAAGCCCATTGTAAAAAGATTTATTTGAAAAAAATGGATTTTGGGCTTTAAGCTTGGGCTATGAGGTGAAAACAATTTTTTGACTCATCTTTAAAAAGTTTTATGTCCAAGGATCATCTTGAAAAGTTTTAAAAATAATTTTGGTCTTTTGGGCTTGAAGGAATAAATCTCATTTTGAGCCTACAACATAATTAGGTCATATTAGAAGATGCACAAACCAAATAGGTCATAGTTCAAACCAAGATATATCAATCATAGTCAAACAACAACCATTTAGGTAAAAACCTAAGTAAAGTAACTAGGTCTGGGCTTTAGTATTTGGGTTGAAACATTTAGGCTCTGATAGCAAGTATATACCCAAAAGTACGAGGCTATGAGTGGTTATGCCATGCTCGATCTCCATACCTTGAGTGAAAGTATGGTATCTTTTACATAACATAACTCGAGTAACACATGCATTCTAACTCGCACACAATGCAATTTAAATGATGCAATGGACAGTATCATAATACGAAAGAATAAAATAATATAAAGACCAATGGAATCAACTTCTCTTATCCCTAGTGAAGTTACCACTGTGAGCGAAAAATTTTGCTCCCACTCTCATATGGAATGCTTCTTGCGACTTCGGCACTGTTAGGCTAAGAGCCATAAAAAACATAGGCCTAAACTCGGAGAAAATGGAATCACCACTCGGACGGGCTGAAAAAAAGAAAGGGGTGGATGACTCGATTCCTAATGAATCCCTAACCCCTTAATGAGTTTTAAAAGTTGGATATGTATGGGGAAGTTGAGAATGACCCAGCACTCCCATAACACTAGGTTCAATGGAACTAGCCTCCTTTTTAGGTCTATGTATTATTAAATTCATAGTTATTATGATATTATCCATACTATAAAAAATTTAAAAGAAATAAACATCCATCACTTTATTGAAATAAAAACAAACAAAAAAATAGGCACCCATCAAAGGATGAAAATATGCCTTTACAATGTCCAAGTCCATAGAAATAAATACAATGGGACACCCACCAATTAGTGAAAATGTGTCCCTTACATTAGTCCTCAAAAATAAAATAAAAGGAACAAATTAAATAACTAAGGCACCCACAAAGTGAAAACATACCTTTTATAACTCCAAATAAACTATTAACCAATTAAACAATCCAAACATAATAATTAAAAATGAAACATCCAATATAAACCAAATAAAATAAATCATCCATCAAAAAAGCATATACCAAACTAAATGATTAAAATTAGGATTTAAAGCATTAAATCTACAAAATTAGGATTTAAATATTGAACTTAGGGTTTGTAAAGCTAAAAAATATGGTTTAGGTTTTAGATATGAAAATTAGAGTTATGAATTAGAGTTTTGATATTAAGGTTCTGTATACTAAGATTTAGGAAATTAGGATTTAGGTGTTTAAGGCTTAAGAGTTACATATTAGGGTTTTGGAAATTGGTTTTATAGATTAGTGTTTAGAAAATAACTTTAGTTTTTTTGGATAAAGGCTAGGGTTTTTTGTTTTATAGGAAACATAATTGGGATTTTGGTATTTGAAAAACAAATTTAGAGTTTTGGTTTTAGAAAATAGAATTAGGGTTTTAGTTTTAGAAAATTGGAATTTGGGTTTTGGTATTTTAGAAAACAAATTAGGGTTTTGGTATTTTGAAAAATAGATTAGGCTATTGATTTTTATAAAAGTTTACTTACTATAAAAAAAACTTTTAAGGCCACTTAGACATTGATTCTTGATAAAAAAAACTACATGGGATATGGATATGAAGATATAATAAACATAAATTGATGACATTATCAAATAAGATTCACTGAACATATTTAAGCAAAACCACAGTGAGTATGAGCTTCATTTAATAAACAAGATTTGCTATGATTTTAAAGGGTTCAGAAAATAAAACTTGCGTTGAAGGCTCCACCAAATTATATGTTGATCCAAGCTACTACATGCACCAATTTAGAATTCTAGCTGAGCAAAATAAAGACAGTGATTCCTGCCTTTAGTGTGTTGATGGTTGTTGCTTTGTTGATTGCTCTGTGTTTTCTTACTTAATAGTTAATCTGTGCTCCCGTGCTAATTACTGCCCATGCCAATTCGCCACTAGGGCCATGGGTTTTGAGTTAGGATTTTAATTTTTAATTTTAAGCCTATTTGCATCCAGATTTAGTTTGAATTAACTTCCAATTCTAATTGTAATATGATTAGCTTGGGTAGTTTTTAATTAAGGTGAAATGAGCCCGAAGGATTTATTCTAACATATTTTCTTATAAATACAAGATTAAAAGCTTTAGAAAAGAGGCAGCAATTAGCATGGGAGCACAGATTAGCAATTGAGCAAGAAAACACAGAGCAATCAGCAAAGCAACAACCATCAACACCCCAAAGGCAGCAATCACTGTCTTTATTTTGCTAAGCTAGAATTCTAAATTGGTACAGGCAGTAGGTTGGATAAACATATAATTTGGTGGAGTCTTCAACGCAGGTTTTATTTTCTAAACTCTTTAAAATCATAGCAAATCTCGTTTATTAAATGAAGTTCATACTGACTATGGTTTTGCTTAAATATGTTCAATGAATCTTATTTGATAATGTCATCAATTTATGTTTATTATATCTTCATATAAACATGTTAGCCATGTCCCATGCAGTTATTTATCAAGAATCAATGTTTAAGTGGCCTTAAATTTTTTTTATAGTAAGTAAACATTTATCAAAATCAAAGCCCTAATCGGTTTTTCAAAATACCAAAACCCTAATCTATTTTCTAAAATACCAAAACCCTAATTCCATTTTTCTAAAACTAAAACCCTAATTATATTTTCTAAAACTAAAACCTAAATTTGTTTTTCAAATACCATGATCCCAATTTTGTTTCCTATAAAACCAAAATCTTAGTCTTTATCCTAAAAACCTAAAGTTATTTTCTAACCCTAATCCATAAAACCAATTTCCAAAACCCTAATTGGTAACTCTTAAGCCTTAAACACCTAAACCCTAATTTCCTAAATCTTAGTATCCAAAACCTTATTATCAAAACCCTAATTCATAAAAAAAAACCCTAAATTTTATATCCAAAACCCTAAAACCATATTTTTTAACTTTACAAACCCTAAGTTCAATATAATTTTGTATATTTAATGCTTTAAATCCTAATTTTAATCATTTTGTTTGTTATATGCTTTTATGGTGGATGATTTATTTTATTTGATTTATAATATATGTTTCATTTTTAATTATTATGTTTGGATGGTTTAATTGGTTAATTGTTTATTTGGAGTTGTAAAACGCATGTTTCCACTTTATGGGTGCCTTGTTTATTTAATTTTTTCCTTTTATTTTATCTTTGAGGATTAATGTAAGGGACACATTTCCACTAATTGGTGGGTATCCTATTGTATTTATTTTTATGGACTTGGATATTGTAAAGACATGTTTTCATCCTTGGATGTGTGCCTATTTTTTTATTTGTTTTTATTTCAGTAAAGTGATGGATGTTTATTTCTTTTAAATCGTGTGTAGGATGGATAATATCATAATAACAAAGAATTTAATAATATATAAACCTAAAAAGGAGGTTGATTCTAATGAACCAGGTATTATAGGAGTGCTGAGTCATTCTCATATTTCCCATACCCAACTTTCAGAACCCATTAGGCGGTTGGGGATTCCTTAGGAATCAAGTCATCCACCCCTTTATTTTCCCGGCTCATCCGAGTGGTGACTCTATTTTTTCTAAATTTAGGGTCGTGTTCTATAAGGCCCTGAGCCAAACAGTGCCAAAGTCGCAAAAACCATTCCACGTGGGAGTAGGGGCAAAAATTCCTGCTCACACCTCCATGTCATTTATTTTCACTCCATATGAGTTATGGATAGGTCGACAGCCTAACTTAAGTGTCCCAAAATCATAGGAACACACTGCTTACGAACATAATACCTCTCACAAACATGGAAAATTAGGTCTAAGAGGTAAAAAGAGTATCTTTATGAGATATTCTAAACTATCTAATGGATTTTTTTTTTCATGGGAAAGTAAAACAGTGAGAGAATAACTTAAGTTGAATCAGATGTCACATTCTTATAAAATAAATTTTCTAAGCAATGTAAATTAAACCAAGAGCTCTCCTTATATAAGACCTTAGATCAAAGTACACAAGGATCATTTCATCCGAGTAAGAGAATTTGGTGGGTTAGTCTGCACCAACAAGTCTGAATGAGAGTGATCCTAGTTTGAGTGAGAGTACCAATCCTAGCTCTAGTGGGAGCCATATGGATCTTGATATAATACATATATCAATATAACTTGATGAGACTACTTCTTAAGATTTTGATTTGGTATGAAGCAACCTTGAAATCATACCTCATCGACGGTTTAAAATCAAAGGTAATAGGGAAGTGTTCATGGTTGTAGTTTTGTCTCAAGGCAAGGATGAGCCAAAGAATATCTTAGAGGCTCTATCGTGTCTTACTAAGGACTAAATGAATAAAAGAAATAGAAGAAGAATTAGTTTCTTTAAGATCAAACCAACTATAAGAATTGGTAGATCTTCCACAACAATTCCAAGCCATTGGGAATAAATGGATCAAGCAAAAATGATGGCAATTTTTTGAGACATACATGGCTCTTCTCTTCTGTGAACCTCGGTTTTTTCACCCGAAAAGGATTCGGGCGAAAGTTCACTCGTTGTCAGGAGTCGCCACTCAGTTTATTTTGTCCGAAGGGAAAAGCTGAGAAAACCCTTGTCTGACTCCAATTAACGTATCCAATGTAAAGGCTTCTAATCTACGAACCCAAGGAGGATTCGGGGACTATGTCATGTATTTGATTAATTTGTCAAATAAGAAATGAATCCAAAAGAAAAATAGAAAGGAAGAAGAAGAGATGGTTGATAAATTGTGGACTTGTTATTTGAGGTGAATCTCAAATATGCCTACATACTCCCGTTTGAATGGGAGATCAAAGCCCATGTAGTTCGGAAAAGCCTATTTAAAGGCGATGAAATTTATGCTTCATGCATGTGTGTGTATGCTTCGTGCATTTTTCAGGCATTTTGCCAGAGTTGTGAGTTTTAGCACTTAGTGCAAAAATTGTATAATTTCGGGTACTTGGTACCAAAAGAGTTCGATTTAGGCTTCATGCCAAATTTTGATCTTAATTGTAATATTTAAATACTTCGTATTTAAAGGATGTAATTTAGGCTCCGTGCCAAAAGGTTGATTTTATTCACGGCTTGATGACGAAAGGTTGATTGATTAATCCATTAGGCTTCTAGATCTAAAAGGATTAGATCTTTAACCAAGAAGAAATTAAGAAGAAGATTAGAATGCTTATGATATGCTCGAATTGACCAAAGATGAATTATGATATTACCTTGATTAGAATTTTTCCACTTCTAAGTTCCAGATCTTGTTTCCTTACACTTTTGAGTATGATTCTTGCTTTCTACAACACAATATTAGAAATTCTTAAGCATAAAAATTTCGTCAGCACCTGGGCGTAGGATGTCCAAAAGCTCCTTTTTTTTTGAAAATCTGAAGCCTATTTATAGGCAAAAAACCAAACTGTACAGCCGCCGGGCCGCGGGGCCATGGCGGCTGGGCCGCCGGCTCTGGCCCCAAAAAAAGTGCCCGACTCGCGCTACTGGTGTCAAAACTGATTTTTCTGCAGCCACGAGCCTCTGAAAAATATTCCGGGACCATATCCGTGATCCTCACGCCGTCCCAGACATTTCAAGTACCATATTGATATATTTCCGGTGAACTTTACCGTGGACCTCTGGTCCGGTCCGATCGTCAGCAGTCTGAGAAAATCGGCTTTCCGAGCCTCAAAATTCGAGTGTTAACAATTGCCCCCCACTGGGGTCCATAAAAATGATTTATGGGGCCCAGTGGCCTTATGAAGAGCGAATTTTGAGCGAGTGGTAGAAAGACCCGCATTTTTTACCTTTTCCCTATAAATAGGCTCATTTCCATTCAATTTTCATTTGCTTTCATTCATTCTTCTTCTTTCAAATTTTCTTTTGACGATGGATTTCACTGGCTTTGAAGATTTCGAAATCTCACTCCCTCCCTGCAATCATTTACTTGAGGAGGAGAAGCACAGTTCTCGGACAGGCTGCTATGAGGTGAGTACTCTCCCATTTGTCCATCTATTATGCATGCTTAGGAATTTTATTTATTTCCAGTAAGGAACTTAGAAATAAATTTTAGGAACATTTCCTTTACATGTACTAGTAATGAATTAGGATTAGTACTAGGCTTCATTATGTTCTGCCATCAGTAATTATTTCTAGTAAAGAACTTAGAAATAATCCGTTAGGAATCCACACCCGGCTGGGGAAAGAACTTAAATCTTTTCTGAATTTGTCCAACTTTTCTGAATTTGAAAAATTTTTTTTTTAGGACTCTACGATCAAGATATCTATAGCTGAGCGTCCGATGGTCACTATTCCGGCTTACATCTTTGATGCCGGGCACCCAGTGGGGGATCTTATCAGACCTACTTTCCTCCACCATTTGAGGGCTATAGATGTGGGTAGAGATATTCACAGGGAGTTGATCTGTGCGTTGGCCGAATGCTGGTGGCCTACTACTGACACTTTCCATTTTTCTTGGGGGGAAATGACAATGACGCCTACCGACTTTTCCATCATTTCTGGGATTCCCTTTGGTGTTGAGATGGTGGAATCCTATGATGACTGGCGGCAGGACATTTCTTCAGCCAACATGATTACTTTGATCGGGGTTGACTATCCTCGATATCAGGCGCCTCGCTGCATTCAGCGGAGGTGGCTTGTGGAGCAGGCGCCAGGTATCTACACTGGTTACGAGATGGGCAATCTTACTGCTGACCAGGTGGCCAGGTTTACCTTGCTTCTCCTGTTTGCTAGCTCCTTCTTATCAAATAGGAAGGATGCAGTGAGTCTCAATGTGCTGAAGAGCCTACTTGACCTAACACGACTTCATACGTACGATTGGGCTAGCATGATGCTGTGTAGGTTGTATGATGACATGTCAGACCTCTGCTATACCCGCATTACTCCATGTGGCCTGTATTACTTCTGGGAGGTAATGTAAAGAACATTCCCCTTATCTTATATATGTTGACATACACCCACTTTGATATATCTTCTTTTTTTTTTTTCAGACTTGGGCTTACGAGTACTTTCCTGACATCGCCCCTTTTCTTCGTGAGATACCTGCCCCTGCAGATCCTCTTTCCCCCATTGCTTGGAGGTGGTATAGAGAGAGGGTAGAAGTACCAAAGAGGAAACTTCCCATCAGAGAGCTGAGATCATTCTTCGACAGCTGCTCATTGAACTCTGTAAATGCTTTATCATCATCCTTTTTTATTATATTAAAGAAAATGATTCACTAATATAACAAATTTTTTACAGGTTTCATCTAAAGTGATGTCTAGCCGACTGGCAGAGTGGATAGCTCAAGATTACAGCTTTCAGCGATCAGAGTTTCTGACTCGACGACGATTCATACTTCCCCATCCAGAGTTTCAACGGTATTATCTCACTGAGAGGGTGACTTTCCAGATTGCCAGTTTCTGTGCAGTTCCTGTGGATCCCCCTGATGATATGCTATCTTCAACACTTCTGCCTGTTACTGTGTCCCAGTATGAGGGCGACCCTTTCGAGTCGGCTTATGCCCCGGATGAGGATGATTATGATTTCTACTATCTTCAGCGACTGATGCCACGCATTGGGACACGATTTGACTCTGTACTCTCTTATTGGTCTTCCCATTCTTCGGCCCCCACTTCTAGCACTCTGAGAAACCATCCCTTTCCCAACTGGTGAGCTGATAGACCCTCTTCCTCTAGGGCTGAGGCTTCCGCTTTCAGGGCCGGACCATCACACACTGGAGCAAGTAGCAGCTCATCTCATTTGAGGCCTCTCGCATCCGTCCTCACAGCTACCGGCCAATTTGACCCTATTTTAGCCGACTTGAGGCTGCCTTATGCTGTTCGTCATCATGCACCTGGTGGTTGGGTGACCCGACCAATTAGTGCAGAGGGTGCATTATATCAGAGCTTTGCTCATGTCACTCAGGTATATTCTCATAGAACTTTTCATGAAAAGGATTCATAAAATTCTCTTGAAATTGATTGTGATTCTGTCTCTTCTTACAGGTACCTGAGGGCCTGATTACGGAAATGGCGGCGCTGATTACTGCTTTCTCGGATGAGCTGTCTGGTGCTTGGACTGATGCTGCTTATGAGAGGCAGAGCAGGCCGCAAAGACGGAGAGGCCGGCACTGATCTTTTTTTCATACTTGTCTTAAACTATGCTTGCTGTATTTGAATCATTTTCCTTCTGTACTTTGTACCTTTCATGTTTTTCAGCTGTCATCTGAACTTATCTGTAAACCTGCACTTATTTGTTAGTATTAATAGCACATATGTATGCATGATGCTTTTTCTTTTAGAAATCTATTTTCAAAATAAGTCCCTGACATAACCCCAAAAATAGCACATAACAGATCCTAAATAGGGCCAACACACGAGAATTTTTCAAAACATCAGGAGTCAGGATGGGTCGGCGGCGGCTGAGCCACCCGAGGTGGCGGCTGAGCCGCCGTGTTCAGCGGCCGAGCCGCTACCGGGACCAGACCAGTATAAAATTTGAAGTTGTCTTACATCTGTGGGCCAGAAAGCAATCTTCTTATTGCAAGATCTTATTATTATTTTTTTCAAATAACAATGAACCCCCTTTTCAATCACGTGATGCATAATTGGACCAAAAGTCTCCATAATGTTGAAAGGATCAACATGGGGAGATACGGGTTGAAAGCTGTCGCCACCCTTAGAGGTGTAGCTGTGGACTGGGATTTCTTGCATGCTTGCATCAGGTTTTGGGATCCCCAAGCCCATGTTTTCAGATTTGGGGCTCAGATGGAGGAGATGTGTCCTCTTTTTGAGGAATTCTGCTCGATCATCGGATGCGACCCAAATGCCCCTCTTTTAAGGCATGAGGTTCAAATCGGCTATGTGGGATTTTTTCAGAGACTTTTTAGCTTCACAAAACCCCAAGCCCAAGCTATGATTGTAGACGGGGATAAGGCGATGCTGCTTCCTCTAATTGATGAATTCTTGACTGCCGATTTTGAAGATGATATTCAATTGAGCATAGAATGCGAGCCTTCATCTTTTGTCTGTTAGCTGGGTTTCTCTTCAACCGTGACCCCGGCTTTGGAGATTTGAAACTTTGTCCAATGGTTAGGCAAATGGAAGAGCTCAACTGTATCGGGGGCATGATTCTGGCTGAGACTATTCAGAGTCTCGACAGATGTGCACTCGGATTTGAACGTTGGACTGTTACCCCGATCATCCTTCAGGTAATTTTGTCATACCTTTTGTTTTTTTCTTATTCCATCATCTCTCTTTTCCTTTGTAAAATAGAAAGGATCAATTTTTTTCAGGTTTGGCTGAGAGACCATCTTCGAGTGGTTGCTGCCCCCCAGACTTTGACCTACAACCCTTCGCAGTACCACACCAGGAAAATTCAGATTTCTTTTCCTTCCATGGCCAAGTGGACTATCTGGCTATTTGAGCTTGGGCCGGAAGAATTATTATAGTTCATCCCTTGGTATAGGATTCCTCAATTCATGGAGGCAAATGCAATGCACAACCATGTATACCTTCTTGGGTTCACTCACAGTACATGGTACAGCGCTTCCCGAGTCCTCAGGCAAATGGGTATTGATCAGAGGGTTTCCCTTCCTGTCGGGCTTACCATTGCTTCTCCTATTACTCCCGGAGTTACTCGGGCTATTCTGCAGACTTGGGTCAGAGACCATCAGATGATCAGGCCTCTTGCAGGGCCTTCCCTTGTTCAGCCCACTCCAGAGTACAGGACTTGGTTTATAGCTGAGGTTTGGCCTGTTGAAAAACCGAGGATGTGTGCATTGCTGCAGGAGTTGGAGGGAGAGGAGGTGGTTCCTCTTAGCGAGGAAAAGGTAGATATTGCGGAGAGTTCCGGGACTAAGGAAGCCGCCGAAGATTCCGCCCCCCGTAGGAGGCGTAGGATTTAGATCTCAGGGCGACTCCATTGTCTTTTCTGTTTTTTGGGTTGTCTTTTTACCTTTTTGGTTTTTTGGGAATATGACTTGACCTTTTTGATTAGTTGTGTATTTTATAGGATGAATGACTCTTTCTGAATGACTCTTTTTTGTAACAGAGGATTCTTTTTGTAATGAATGACTCTTAATGATTGACTCTTTTGTTTGCTTTCCAAGCATTATCTACTTTACTTATTTGCTCTAATTTTTGCCTAAGTCGTCCTTTAGGATTTTCAACTTAGCGAGCTCTTACCCATTCTTGTCTAAGCCGCCCTTTATGGGTTTTCGACTTAGCGGGCCCCACTATTGCCTAAGCCGCCCTTTGTGGGTTTTC
Organism: Garcia nutans; assembly: GCA_947685225.1. Classification (NCBI taxonomy): domain Eukaryota; kingdom Viridiplantae; phylum Streptophyta; class Magnoliopsida; order Malpighiales; family Euphorbiaceae; genus Garcia; species Garcia nutans. Next base: position 17,740,691 of record CANTUV010000032.1, read on the forward strand.
GGCTTAGCGGGATTTTTTGTTTCTTTTTGTTTTTTTTTATGTAATATTAGCAAAAGAAAAATGAATGGATGATTTTTATTAATATTTAGACCGTGCTCAAGGAGAGCTGCCTACATATCTCGAATTAGTTTGCGAGAATCAGGTCTAATGTAGTTCCTTACAATGCAAGATCATACATAATATTTTTTTAGTTGATCCAGATTGCATGGGTTTGTGAACTCCAGACCATCCAAATTAGACAAGATGACGGCTCCGCCGGAAAGTATTTTCTTCAAAATGTAGGGTCCCGCCCAATGAGGACGAAACTTCCCACGAGGATCTGTAACAGGTGTTCTGATCTCTTTCAGGACCAAACAACCTTCTTCCAACTTTCGATCTTTGACCTTTTTGTTGAAATGTCTGGCCATTCGCCTCTGATATCCTTGAATCCGATGTAGAGCTTGAAGTCTTTTTTCATCCAAACCCAACAACTGATGATGATAATTGCTGATCCATTCAGCTTCATTTATCTGACTTTCTTGAATTATCCTCGCCGATTGAACTTCCAGTTCAATGGGGAGTACAGCTTCCATTCCGTACACCAGGGAATACGGGGTTGCCCCAGTAGGAGTTCTAATCGATGTTCTATATCCCCACAAGGCCAGTGGTAATTTCTCATGCCAACGCCTATGTTCCTTGATCATTTTTTGTATGATCACCTTTATAGACTTGTTCGCTGCTTCTACAGCTCCATTTGTTTGAGGTCTATAAGGAGAGGACTTATGGTGCTGGACATTCTTATCCTTCAAGAGCTTAGCAAATTCTGCTTGGAAATGAGTTCCATTATCAGTGATAATCTCAAATGGCGTTCCGTACCGACAAAGGATGTTGGTTCGGACAAACTGTGCTGCCTTTTTGGCGTCTAATTCTGCATAGGAAGCTGCTTCAACCCACTTTGTGAAGTAATCCACTGCTACCAAGATAAACTGATGTCCATTTGATGCTTTTGGATGTATTTTGCCAATTATATCTATTCCCCAAGTAGCGAAGGGCCATGGAGAAGTGATCGGGTTCAGGGCAACGGGAGGTTGCTTCTGCATCTTGGCAAATATCTGACACTGATGGCATTCTTGCACAAATGCCACGCAGTCAGCATTCATGGTAGACCAATAATATCCTAGATTGGCAATTTTTCGAGCCAAGGCGATCCCATACATGTGTGGTCCTGATTCGCCACCATGTACCATTTCCATTATCTGCTTAGCCTCTGCTTCATTCACACATCTTAGGTGCATTCCATTCCAACTCCTCTTGTAGAGGATACCTTCAGTAAGAGTGTAACCTATGGCTAGCTGCCTTATTGCCCTCTGATCAACCTTTGATGATCCCTCCGGATAACTTCCATCCTTGAGATAGGTCTTGATATCCCAAAACCATGGTTTACCATCGGCCAAGTGCATTACATGGGCGGGTTGCTTTTGAAGCTGAACTTTCAATGGACGAATGACTTTCCCCTCCCTGATATTGATCATGGAAGCTAAAGTAGCCAAGGCATCAGCAAACTGATTCTTTGCTCTTGGGAGATATTCGAAGGACAGATCATTGAACTGTTGTGCCAAATGATCAAGGCGTTGTAGGTAAGGAACCAAATGCTCTTCTCTTATCTTCCATTTCCTTAAAGCTTGTGATACTATTAAAATAGAATCACCATAGACCTTTAGGTCCTTAATCCCCAATTTCAGGGCGGCTTCAAGCCCATTAATGCAAGCTTCATATTCTGCTTCGTTGTTTGTGCAGCTAAAGTCAAGTTTAACTGCGAATGGAATGTATTCTCCACAAGGAGTTTTGAACACAATTTTAATTCCGTTTCCATGATAATTGGATGCTCCATCAAAATACATCTCCCAAACACTTCCTTCCACATTCAAGAGGTCTTCGTCGGGGAAACCCATTTCTCGCATCTCGTCTTTTACAGGTAATTCTGCTAATTGGTCAGCTATTGCCCCGCCTTTCACAGCTTTCCTTTGAACAAATTTCAAGTCAAAGGCTGCCAATGTTGACACCCACTTAGCCATTTTGCTGTCCAAAATAGGCCTCTCCATAAGGAATTTCAAGGGACTCTGTTCTGCAATGACATAAGTAGTGCAAGAAGACAAGTAGTGTTGTAACTTCGTGCAAGCCCAATACAATGCTAAACACAACTTCTCAATCCTGTTATACTTTAACTCATAGTCCAGCATCCTTTTGCTGAGGTAGTAAATTGCATTTTCCACCTTTGTATCTTCAGCCTCTTGAGCTAGCATTGCCCCCATGGCTTCATCTGTTACCGACAAATACAAGAGCCGAGGTTTTCCCATTCTGGGAGGTTGTAGAATTGGCGGACTTAACAAGTATTCTTTGATCTTGTCGAAGGCCTTCTGACAGTCTTCATTCCATTCTTGTGAAGCACCTTTCCTTAGTAGCTTAAAGATAGGACCACAAGTCTCAGCCAACTGTGATATGAATCGACTGATATACTGTAATCTACCTAGCAAGCCTCGAACCTCTTTCTCTGTTCTTGGTGGAGGCATTTTCAGAATAGCCTTTGACTTTGCTGGATCAACTTCTATTCCTTTTTTGCTGACCAGATATCCCAAAAATAAGCCCGAGGTCGCACCAAAGAGGCATTTTGCAGGATTAAGCTTCAAATTGTACTTGCGAAGTCTAAGGAAGAACTTCTCAAGTGCTTCAACGTGTTCTTCTGGAGATTTTGACTTAACAATCATATCATCAACATACACCTCTACTTCTTTGTGAATCATGTCATGAAAGACTGTTGTCGCCATCCTTTGGTATGTAGCCCCTGCATTTATCAACCCAAAAGGCATAACCCTGTAGCAGAAAGTGCCCCATTCTGTGATGAAAGCTGTCTTTTCTTTGTCTGGTGGGTGAACTAGGATCTGATTGTACCCAACCACGAGGTCAGTCATGGAAACCATCACATGCCCAGCCATCCTGTCTATCAGCAAATCGATGTGTGGTAGCGGGAAATCATCCTTGGGACAAGCCTTATTCAGATCTCTATAATCAACACACATCCTGACCTTTCCGTCTTTCTTCGGGACCGGTACGATGTTTGCTAACCATGAAGGGTAGGCAATTGGTTCTATGAACTTAATGTCCAGTTGCTTGGTGTAACACCCTCATACCCTATATAAGTACTATACATATACCTCGTATACATACAGTAAGTATATAAAGTATAAGAATGTCACTGTTCATTATAATTAAAAAAAATCCTTACTTCTCAAAACAATCCAAATATATGGTAACAAAACATTTTAGTCAATATACAATATTAAAAAATTTTACATGCATGCATCACCTTCTAGTTGGTCTCGACAAACTCTTACTCTTCTTGTGGTAAAATGAAAGACTTCAGATCTACCATCTACTCACCTGCGCGATTAACACATCCGCGCTATGCCCGAGAGCTTAGTAGTACAAATGAATAATATAAACATACAATACAGAAATTCTAACGTATATCCATATACTAACTTTAAGTACTGTTAGTTTCTTATCGTAGTTTCCCTTTTCAATTACACTTTACACATATCTCAACTAATCTCATATATTACATACATGCATACATATCAATAACACCAACCACAATTCCATCACTACTACTCACAAGGAACATATCAATATACATATTACATAACATATTTCATAACATTTCATTTCCAATTAAGGCAACTATAGATTTCATTATTCACTCATTTCACGTTTCATAAACTACATCGAAAATCAAGACAGACCTGGGCCCAGAACACACTAATATGTTATTCAAAGTTCAGAGTTACTGCTTTGATCCATAATCACAATAATCAAGCCCGTAGGCAACATATATCATATCTCTATCCATGGATAGTGTAATAGACCCAGTCTCTTGGACCATCAACCCGACTAATCGAGAAGATCCTCAACCCGGCAAGACTTGTAACACCCCGATACCCTATATAAGTACTATACGTATACCTAGTATACATACAGTGAATATATAAAGTATAAGGATGTCACTTTTCGTTACCTTTTAAAAACCTGTAACAGAGTTCAAACCATAATACATTAATTTAAATAACATTTACAAACTCATTATCTTTATCAAAACTTCATTTATACATATAAATACTCTCTCGTCAGAAATACATGATAATTAAAAATTTATACATGTATGCATTACCCTCTAGTTGGTCTCGACAAACTTTACTCTTCTTGTGGCATAATAAAAGACTTCATATCTTCCATCTATAAACCTGCGCGAATAAACACCCGCGCTAAGCCCGAGAGCTTAGTAGTCCAACTATAAAGATATAAACATATAGTATAGAAGTATTGACATATAATGATACATCAATTCAATATATAATTAGTTCTTATCATATCTTCTTTTCTTTTTAATTTCATCTTTAATATATCATAGCTAATTTCATATATGATGTACATATATACATAATATTATCACCAACCCCAATGCATCACCAATACTCAAAAACCAATATATTAATACCCCTACATTATATATATACCATACCAATCATTATTGCAATACACACTTTACCTATCATACCACTCATTATTGCAATACACACATTACACATCATATCACTCATTATTGCAATACACAAATTACATATCATACAAATCATAAATCACAATTCATTTACATATTACACTTAATAACATTATATTATTCACAATTCACCAAGCATAATTCAGTATTAATACTCACAATCAATATTTCAATACTTGCATTTCACATTGACAATAAAGACAGACTCGGGCCCAAAACACTAATATGTTATTCAAAGTTCAGAGTTACTGCTTTGGCCTATAATCATAATTATCAAGCCCGTAGGCATCATATATCAATATCTCTATCCATGGATAGCGTAACAGACCCAGTCTCTTGGATCATCAACTCGGCTAAACTCGAGGTGATCCTCAACCCGGCAAGACTGTTACCAATCATATATCTCATAATTACAATTTCTCATAGTGTAACAGACCCAGTCTCTTGGATCTCAATTCAGCTCAAAACGAAGAGATCCTCAACCCAGCAAGACTGTTACCTTTTTCATTTTATAGGCATGCCTCCAAACCCAGAACTCTGAAATCGAATAACACATTAGTTACACAATTCATTTATTATTTCATTATCAATCTCATCATCAATTAGGCAAACATGCCTTATCTCTTTCAATTGAATCATCATAGCCAATCACAATGGCTTCACATCTCATTTGAATCATCATTGCCAATCACAATGGCTTCACATCTCATTTGAATCATCATTGCCAATCACAATGGCTTCACATCATACACATCATCATTGATATATATATATATATATACAACACCAATTACATTAACTACACGAACATGACATTATTCGAACATACATCATTAATTTCATTGCATATGTATCTTAAATTCATCGTCATATAAACAATATGTCTATTTATTTCATTTCAATCATTTCTCAAGACACATTAACATCATTCATTATTAAAACGTTTATCATAACAAATTACATTGTACGTACCTTTTTGAATGATCATCGCCTCTTTCGCGCTATTTAAGTCATAACACTAGTCACGTTATGCAAACAATATAATACATTACCATTCACAATACATAATATAACATTGTTCAATCTCAACAATGATGTTAGACAAATGATCTCTATTTTGATCCTTGACAACTCATATGGATGATCTATTTAACATGTATTTGAGAATCTTGTTACAAAAATTAAATTGCTTCAAATAAAGCAGAACAGAACACTTCTAGCGGTCGCGCCTCACCTGAATACGACCGCGCCATACAGTTACACGATGAAACCTTATCACAGTAGATTTCGCGGTCAGAAGCCCGACCTAAGTCGCGACCGCACTTCACAATCAAAAGATGAAACCCTAACACAGTAGGTTTCGCGGTCAGAAGTCCGACCTAAGTCGCGACCGCACATGACTAAATAGCGACCGCCCATGACTAATAGCGACCGTCCCAAATTACGTCTCTCATACATAAACCCTAAATGTAGCCAAACTTCTTTTGGTTAACTTAAAACACATTGTACACAACATAACCTCATTCAAATGGACATAATCAACATCATTAGCAATTATTTTACATACTCATCACAACATTTTCATCACCACATATAACAATCAAACTTTCAAACAACTTCAATTAGCAAGAGAAACAAGTGTGTACTTACCTTAAGCACCACTTCTAAACACCTCCTTTTCCAAGACTTCTTCACTTCCCAAAACAATGACAATTCACTTCCTTCAAAACTTAATACTTAAAAACACATCACAAACACACTTAATCAACCATCCATATCAACTCACCAATCCCAAACACAATTTCAAAAGAACAAAGGAAAATCAAGAGAAAGAACTTACCTAAGTTGTTGAATTCCACAAATCTTCAATTAAATCCTTTGATTCTCCCTTCAATTTGATGTTAGAATTAAACAAATCTCACTTTGCTCTCTCTTGTCTAAGGAGGAGCCAACCAACGTGGAGAAGAGAAGAAGAAGAAGAAGAAGGAAATGAAGAAAAGACAAAATATCACCTCTTTAAATCTCCACCAAGTGATTCAACAAGAGTAATTACCTAAACACCCTTATACCATTTGTCTTGATTACCATTCATTACATGCCCTTTATAGTAACTTCACACTTAACAAAATAAATATCTTCTTTCCTTGACTCTTCATTTTGACCAACTTATATGTTATATATATCATCATATACACAACATATACCATTCTCTCTAAACCCTAAATTCTTTCCCAAATCACATATACATAAACATTCTTTTCTCTATTTCTTTTCTCTTGTAATTTAACACATATATTCAATCCAATTATATAACAACAACAACAACATAATCACAACTTCTAGGGCATATATGAGGATATTACAAGACTGTTACTTTTCCTATATTTCACATTTATAATTCATATAGTGTAACAGACCCAGTCTCTTGGACCATCAACTCAACAACTTGAGGAGATCCTCAACCCGGCTAGACTGTTAACACTTGTAACAGACCCAGTCTCTTGGACCATCAACTCAACAACTTGAGGAGATCCTCAACCCGGCTAGACTGTTACATTTCATATGTTATAGGCATGCCGTCAAATCCAGAACTCTGAAAGTTGAATTAACATATTAGACACAACTCTTTTCATTTATATCTTTGTACATTTCTTTCTCAATTCATTTCATATTCAAAACAGGCAACCATGCCTCAATTATAATTCATTTACATTCTCATAGCCAACACAATGGCTTCACATCTCATTTGATTCATCATAGCCAATCACAATGGCTTCACCTCTTATCATATTTCAATTCACATTATAGCACTTCATCATTCAAGTATACATAAACACTTATATTGAGCATATATCTTAAATTCATCATCATATAATCAACATGTCTATTTATTTCATTTCAATCATTATTACCAACCACAATTACAATACATTTCATCATTTCTCAAAACACATTAGCACAATTCATCATTACAATATTTATCATAACAAATTGCATTGTACATACCTATTTGAATGATCTTCATATCTTTCACATCATCCAATCATAACCTTAATCAAATTATATTGACAATATAGTAATTCACTTAACACATTTACAAACAAATGTGTTAAGTCTTAATTCATGTAAATAAGTGCAATCATATAAACTTTGTACTTACCTTAAAACCAACTTACACCACTCTATACACCTACTCTTCCAAGAATCCTCAACACTTAGATTAGGGCAATTCAACCTCTTCACAACCTAATCCAAAAGGAATATTAGCAAAATGACCATATGAATAGTAAATTCTGGTTTTAGACTAAATTTTATCCTTATTTTGAAAATTTGTATAAAATAATATACTTGACTAAAAACTCTAAAATTTTTACAGAACTTAATTTTACATCTTAAAATCATTCCTTTAAAATTTCAGATCAAACTGAACACAAAATCTTGGTCAAATAGTTCACCCAAACAGACTGCCCCAATTGCCCTGCATCCTGGCAGCAGTTCTAAACTTTGTGAATTCCATAAATTAAATTCAATCAACTTGGTTCCAAATTATTTTTCTCAAATACTAGACTCATTAAGCAACAACATATCCAAAATTCAATTGAATATAATTTTTCTACATTTTATTAAAAATCCCGAAATATAGCTGTCTCAGTTAAGGTACCTGCTGGAACAGGTCTAATAAAAATAATCTTTCCAAAATCATAACCATTCCAAAATCGAATCAACATATTTTTCAGTCATTCTAGACTCATATAGGCACAACATATCAAAAATTCACTTCAGGAACATTTTTCTATATTTAATTAAAAATCATACAAGTCACAGCCTTTACTAGTTGTAAAACAGAAAGAAATTCCACTAAACACAACTCTTGCTCTTCAATCACCAACACCAACCTAATTAAATCAAACATACTCCAACATACTACAATAATACAACCCTAATTTCAATTATCAACAATCAAACCTTCATACAACTTCAAATAAACCAAAGAAATCAAGAAAGAGAACTTACTTGGATTCTTAGCCAAATCTTCACTATCCACTTGAAATCCTTAAGTATTTGGTGTAAATAAAAGCAAAATCACCTCCTTCTCTCTCTAGCTTCTCTCTCTCTCTCTCTCCCTCGACCAAAAAGAAGAAGAAGAAGAAGAACACGTTTTTCCTTTTCTTCTCTTCTTATTCTTATCTCCAATATATAATAATAATAATAATAATAATAATAACAACAATAATAATAAAAACAATAAATCTCCACCACACACTCTCTTCCAACCTTTGACTTTCTTTTCTCTTTTTCTTTTTGTCCTTATCATCATAATTATTAATTAATTAATTATAAAAATATATACATAACTCACTTTCCCTACACCACTTTATATCCCATGTATATGTGATGTATATGTATATATCTTTTATATGGTATTTATATTCCCATATTTCCTTATATATATATCATCTTATAATATTTCCCCTTTTTACTTCCATTAAACATATACATTAACTCCAAATATAACAATAACTCCAAAACTTTTAGGGTATATTTTGGGATATTACAATTCTCTCCCCCTTAAATAATTTCGTCCTCGAAATTATCCAGCACAATAACAATTCATTTATAACAAAACACCATCTTAATTCATATGAAGATAATCGTATTCTTACATTATGATTTCATCAAATTACATAACTTTTACTCTTCCACTTTTAGTCAATCATCTTTTCCCAATTCACAACTCATCATTATATAGCTATATTTATCTTATTACTTTTTCAACAAAACACCCAAAATAACTCATTACATTTCAAAGAAATTTTCTTTTATACAATAATCAAATCATCTTATAATCTATAAATATACCATTCATCTATTACATTCAAGATATTTATCACTTCATCTTTTTATAGGCAATCTCTTAACTTTAATCTTGGAAATTATTGAATTAAATCTTACTATAGATTATCCTGTTATTACAATCACTTTTGAAAATAACCACTTATCAAACCTTGATTGATAACAATATTTTCATTTCTTATACTTAAATCCCTCTTTACCATGTTTTTCACTTAATATAATATCGATACAATCTTTATAAACTTACTTTACAGATAATCAACCTTTTTCCTTTCATTATCTTTAATAACTGATATATCATAATTCATTCATGTATCAGCATATCACTTCATATATACATTATCATATATATCTTATACTCTTAGCATAACTATACATATTAAATCTCGATAATAATTCACAATCTTAATGAATTCTAGATCAATTGATCTAGCTGTCATAAAATAACAACATTTCAATCTTATTCCATTCAAACCAACCATTAACTTATTTAAGCTTATCATCACATATCAATATACATAACACAATTCTATTAGGTCAAACTCATTCTCAACTTCTAATCCCTTAGGATCCATCTGTTCGACTCCTTACTAACAAATCACTTCAAATTATCTTTCAATATTCATATATATCTTCTGCTTTCAATAATAGCAGTGCAATCTCCCAGAATTCTCATAATTCTCTCAAACTATAATTATTACCCATAGTTCATTCACTTAACATTGTTTCCATCAATTAATTCATCTTATAACAAAAATATATTCAGTATCATTTTCAATCACATTTCATAAATTTCTCCCATTTATCATATTCTTACATTATCATACCATTACTATGTTTACATAATCACTTTTTATTCATTCTTCACAATTCAAGACATTTACACGGTTCTCTTCTCTATCCATATTTTTCATAATTATAAACAAATTTCTAACATAGAATTGATAAGATACCACTTTACCAATCACAACTCCTAACCATATCTCTTGAAACAAAATTATCAATCTCACCCACATAATACTACAATCATATCACCTTAGGCCCAAATCTGCTGATAACAAAATTAACCAGCCAATTACACTAAACAAATTATATAGCCAGAGTATATTAATAGTCACATATGTAGTTTATAAATCAATATTGTTCCTCTATTATTCTTCTTCAAACATTTCCAACTATCTCAAAAGTTGACATAATTCAACTTTGTCTCCAAAACAATTTGTTCTTGATCATATGATTATCATTAGCCTAACTCACATCAACAATATTACTTATAACACTTATGTGTACAACATTCAATCATATACAAACTTTATACAACTTCCATTTCTAACCTATCTCTTATAAAACTTTTCATACATTATACTTTCCATCTTTATTAAACACATATACATATAATATATTTCCACAAGCATAATCCTTCAACCAGAAAGCATTATATGATAGTCTAGCTCAGTTATTATCATAACAATTTCATCGTCCAGTGTTACTCGAGTCCTTTTTCACTTTCCATTTCAATCCATAGTCTAACTCTTCACAAATCAAAACTTAATTTCTCATAGATCCACTAATACATGCCATATCATTCTTCATACCACTATACAAATAATTATACCACATTCACATTCATAGGTCACGTTCACAATGTGACTTGCTTTCATATTTCTTACACTTTACAATTATATTCATATCAAATAGCACATTCCACACTTTCTATACATGTATACATATAATCATGCAATTATATTTAATTCCTCTTTTTCATACCATCAATACACATTTAACATTTATTACTTTTCATTGAACAACACCATTTTCATCCCTTTTTACATGACTTAAATTATTTATCAACTCAACACATATATATACTCTAACCATGATAATACTTCACAAAATCTTAATCACATTACTAAGGTGACATCTCTCTCACATTTATTTTTAAATGCAGTTAGTATACCATCTTTATATCCATTTGTTTACCATTCAATATTTATATATATCTCACATATTTATACATATGTCCCTTACATCCAATCATATACACATCGCCCATTAATCCCTATAAAATTTCCAAATTTCGTTATCACAAATCTCAATTTCTTGAACTAACATTGCTCAATCCAATTCTCACTATTAATATTATCACATGACCTAACTTTGCACAAGTTTATCAATGCAAGAGTACTCATTCTCAACACTAATAGATATGTAGTTGTATAGGTTACAAACACGCAATACTATGCGTACATTACACTTTCAAGTGATCAACTCAATCCTTGATCACTAGCATCTTACATCCCATTATCACCTTCCAAGTAGTCAACCTTATCATGATTACTTCATCACTTGCCAACTTTTAGTTCATCAAATTACATATCTGTAAGTCATTCTTAATATGCAAAAATTTTCATTCCACATAACTCATATACGTACTATACATTAAACTTTCGATATTTAAATAATCTTTATCCAAATTCCGTTAACATTATAAATTCTCCTCTTACTACTTTGCTTAAACTTCAATTTACTCATCTCGTTTTATTAATATAAACTTAAGAAAACATCTTATATATACATACTACAAAGCAACATCAAAATATATCCTTTTTACAATCATTAAAGCTCATTTCAAAAATCCAAATGTTACACATTATCACCATTAACATGAGCTTTAACAATACTCAAGCATATTATATTCCTACCATTCAAACCACAATGTTTACATTAAATTAACAATACTAACAACACCATTTTATCTCCTTGCTTAACCCCTATCATCTTCTTTTTTTTTTTTTTTTAAATCTTAACTTTACATATTCAAACCTTAAGTTATCACACTTTGACTATATCAATCAACTCATTCAATATTCCACCATACTCTCTTCATTATAATTACATATCCATCCATATTATCCATCAACAATATTTCCTCTCCCTTGCAATCCAAACATAAGCTTTATTAGAAAGAGATTCAAATAGTAGAGGAAAGATTACATACTTTGATTTTGATTTTGTTTTTAATTCATTTTTAACTTTATTTTCCTGATCATTTCTTTATATTATAATCATATTTCAAAATTTTCTTTCCTCAAGGAAACTACCATTCTTTAATTTATCACTTAAACTTACATAAATTTTTCCATCTCATTGCTTTCTTTAAATTTCCATTCATATAGAACTTCATCCACACATTATTATCCATTTCATACAATTCAATACATTTCAATTCATATAATACCACATTCGAGACCAACCTAGATGTTAATGCATATGCATGTATCAAAAATTTCATTCTTTTCATTTTCATTCATCATCATTTTTCTTTTTAAAACATTTCTTTTTAAATTTACTTAGGCCGAGAATCTCGAACCTAAGCTGTGATACCAAAATAATTGTAACACCCTCATACCCTATATAAGTACTATACATATACCTCGTATACATACAGTAAGTATATAAAGTATAAGAATGTCACTGTTCATTATAATTAAAAAAAATCCTTACTTCTCAAAACAATCCAAATATATGGTAACAAAACATTTTAGTCAATATACAATATTAAAAAATTTTACATGCATGCATCACCTTCTAGTTGGTCTCGACAAACTCTTACTCTTCTTGTGGTAAAACGAAAGACTTCAGATCTACCATCTACTCACCTGCGCGATTAACACATCCGCGCTATGCCCGAGAGCTTAGTAGTACAAATGAATAATATAAACATACAATACAGAAATTCTAACGTATATCCATATACTAACTTTAAGTACTGTTAGTTTCTTATCGTAGTTTCCCTTTTCAATTACACTTTACACATATCTCAACTAATCTCATATATTACATACATGCATACATATCAATAACACCAACCACAATTCCATCACTACTACTCACAAGGAACATATCAATATACATATTACATAACATATTTCATAACATTTCATTTCCAATTAAGGCAACTATAGATTTCATTATTCACTCATTTCACGTTTCATAAACTACATCGAAAATCAAGACAGACCTGGGCCCAGAACACACTAATATGTTATTCAAAGTTCAGAGTTACTGCTTTGATCCATAATCACAATAATCAAGCCCGTAGGCAACATATATCATATCTCTATCCATGGATAGTGTAATAGACCCAGTCTCTTGGACCATCAACCCGACTAATCGAGAAGATCCTCAACCCGGCAAGACTGTTACTTTTCATATATTTCACATTTATAATTCATATAGTGTAACAGACCCAGTCTCTTGGACCATCAACTCAACAACTTGAGGAGATCCTCAACCCAGCTAGACTGTTAACACTTGTAACAGACCCAGTCTCTTGGACCATCAACTCAACAACTTGAGGAGATCCTCAACCCGGCTAGACTGTTACATTTCATATGTTATAGGCATGCCATCAAATCCAGAACTCTGAAAGTTGAATTAACATATTAGACACAACTCTTTTCATTTATATCTTTGTACATTTCTTTCTCAATTCATTTCATATTCAAAACAGGCAACCATGCCTCAATTATAATTCATTTACATTCTCATAGCCAACACAATGGCTTCACATCTCATTTGATTCATCATAGCCAATCACAATGGCTTCACCTCTTATCATATTTCAATTCACATTATAGCACTTCATCATTCAAGTATACATAAACACTTATATTGAGCATATATCTTAAATTCATCATCATATAATCAACATGTCTATTTATTTCATTTCAATCATTATTACCAACCACAATTACAATACATTTCATCATTTCTCAAAACACATTAGCACAATTCATCATTACAATATTTATCATAACAAATTGCATTGTACATACCTATTTGAATGATCTTCATATCTTTCACATCATCCAATCATAACCTTAATCAAATTATATTGACAATATAGTAATTCACTTAACACATTTACAAACAAATGTGTTAAGTCTTAATTCATGTAAATAAGTGCAATCATATAAACTTTGTACTTACCTTAAAACCAACTTACACCACTCTATACACCTACTCTTCCAAGAATCCTCAACACTTAGATTAGGGCAATTCAACCTCTTCACAACCTAATCCAAAAGGAATATTAGCAAAATGACCATATGAATAGTAAATTCTGGTTTTAGACTAAATTTTATCCTTATTTTGAAAATTTGTATAAAATAATATACTTGACTAAAAACTCTAAAATTTTTACAGAACTTAATTTTACATCTTAAAATCATTCCTTTAAAATTTCAGATCAAACTGAATACAAAATCTTGGTCAAATAGTTCACCCAAACAGACTGCCCCAATTGCCCTGCATCCTGGCAGCAGTTCTAAACTTTGTGAATTCCATAAATTAAATTCAATCAACTTGGTTCCAAATTATTTTTCTCAAATACTAGACTCATTAAGCAACAACATATCCAAAATTCAATTGAATATAATTTTTCTACATTTTATTAAAAATCCCGAAATATAACTGTCTCAGTTAAGGTACCTGCTGGAACAGGTCTAATAAAAATAATCTTTCCAAAATCATAACCATTCCAAAATCGAATCAACATATTTTTCAGTCATTCTAGACTCATATAGGCACAACATATCAAAAATTCACTTCAGGAACATTTTTTTATATTTAATTAAAAATCATACAAGTCACAGCCTTTACTAGTTGTAAAACAGAAAGAAATTCCACTAAACACAACTCTTGCTCTTCAATCACCAACACCAACCTAATTAAATCAAACATACTCCAACATACTACAATAATACAACCCTAATTTCAATTATCAACAATCAAACTTTCATACAACTTCAAATAAACCAAAGAAATCAAGAAAGAGAACTTACTTGGATTCTTAGCCAAATCTTCACTATCCACTTGAAATCCTTAAGTATTTGGTGTAAATAAAAGCAAAATCACCTCCTTCTCTCTCTAGCTTCTCTCTCTCTCTCTCTCCCTCGACCAAAAAGAAGAAGAAGAAGAAGAACACGTTTTTCCTTTTCTTCTCTTCTTATTCTTATCTCCAATATATATATAATAATAATAATAATAATAACAATAATAATAAAAACAATAAATCTCCACCACACACTCTCTTCCAACCTTTGACTTTCTTTTCTCTTTTTCTTTTTGTCCTTATCATCATAATTATTAATTAATTAATTATAAAAATATATACATAACTCACTTTCCCTACACCACTTTATATCCCATGTATATGTGATGTATATGTATATATCTTTTATATGGTATTTATATTCCCATATTTCCTTATATATATATCATCTTATAATATTTCCCCTTTTTACTTCCATTAAACATATACATTAACTCCAAATATAACAATAACTCCAAAACTTTTAGGGTATATTTTGGGATATTACACTTGGCAACCTCCTCTTTAATTTTCAAAGACCATTCCAGCTTCATTCTTCTCAATTTCTGCTTAACCGGCTTTGCACCAGGGTATAGCGGAATCTTATGAACTGCTATTGCTGGGTCTATTCCCGTGACATCACTTGCCTTCCACATGAAGCAGTCGACATATCTTCTGATGCAATCAACAACCTGTTCCTTATTCGCACAATCATATGCAATGTATGTATGTTCATTTTCTTTGCCAATTATTATCTTTTCATTTATTTCTTTTATTTCATTTATTTCATTTTTGCTAGATAATACTTGAAAAGCAAAAGACACAGGGTAACCGAGAATTTGAAGAGTTTCATTGATAATGGTGGAGTCATTCTCCAAGATTACATTAGATTTGACATTGGGGTTTTCTAAATCTAAAACTACAGAAGACTCAGAATTAGACTCTGACTTGGTGTTTGACTCAGAATTTGACTCGGTACAAGACTCGGGTTCAAGGTGTGACACTGGACTAGTTTTGTCTACAGCAGCTTGTCCCTCCTCGGCATACCAGTTCATCAGTGGTCCATCTGTGGTCTTGATCAGCTTGGTGAGGTCCCTTTTGTTTTCAAAATTGGTTATCATAGCAACCTCATCAAAGAGACTAGGCCGCATGAAATCTTCCATTTGGGAGTCAGTTTCAGGTTCTGGCTCTTCTTCTTTTATTGCCACAACATCAGCAAACATTTCAAAACCCGGTAGCTTCTTTCCGGTCATAGGAGAATAGAATGGTTCCTGAAAACCACGGTGATGAACCGCCTTTCCAGGTTTGCAAAAGTGACAATTCAGAGTTCTAAAGTAAGGGCGCATTTTGAGGCTTCTTGCCCCCCAATTTCCCTTTTTCTTCCTTCCACGCTCAAACTCTTCTATTTCATCGTCTGTAGGTTTGTACCCCAAGCCAAAAGTTCCCTTATTCTCAGGCTCTTCCCATGGCCGTACTACGAGTGTTTTTCTCCCAGACTTCATCATTTCCATTCCGGGCAATAGACCTACCCTCAACATCATTCCCACTAGGCAATTGATTTGGACCTCCCCAAAGTCATATGAGACAAATTGCCCTTTTGGTTTTTCACCTTCAATGCATTGAACTGTGTCGTAATGAAACCCAGTCAAGGTCATGGCGGTTTCACCAGGGACAACCTCAAAGAGAGACTGATCCATGGTTTTCTTGTTGATTTCACAGGTATCCCCTTTGATAGTGATGATTTTTCCTTCAAAAGGGAATTTAAGTTTTTGGTGTAATGAAGAAGGTACAGCATTAATTTGATGAATCCACGGCCTTCCAAGGAGGAGATTAAAGCTCGCGGGTACATCAATGACCTGGAAGGGCACTTTCATTTTCACCGGCCCAATAGCAATTTCTAGAGTGGCAACACCCAAAATTTCTCTTCGAGTGTTATCATATGCTCTCACAATCTGATCAGAAGGTGTAAGATCTGTAGTCTCCAACCCCAAATAGCTTGCTACTTTCAACGGACACACATTTAAGGCTGACCCATTATCAATGAGAACCATGGGCACAGTCTTTCCCCCAGTCTGTATGGTGATTTATAGAGCATCATTGTGTTTCTTACCATCTTCTGGTAAATCTACATCAGAAAATCTAATACTCAATGCCTTGGTTGATTGGGTCAAAGTGGCCACCAAAGCTTCTGGGCTTGTGTCCACTGGTGTATCAAGTTGACTCAAAGCTTCGCTGAGAGCCTGGCGGTGTGGGAATGAGGAAGCAAGGAGCTCCCAAATTGACACCTTAGCTTGGGTTTGCTTAAGTTGAGTAAGGATAGGGTCTTCTTTTGGCTCTGGAGTCTTCTTATGGAGGTGATTTGAGGTTGTAGGGGTTTTTCCCAAGTCAAGTGGCTGATATTGTCTTCCACTTCTCGTCAGAGCACTAACCTCTTCAGCAAGGTCGTTCAAATCTAACACACACACTTCATTCATTTCTGAGAGAAGTTCGAAAGGATCAAACAGCTCTTCTCCCACAGTAATGGCATGGATGGAGTGATTGGGCAAAGGATTAGTGTTAATGTTTGGTTGCCTCCTGAGAGGAATGATGTCACCACTATCTACCAGATCCTGGATGCGGTTTTTCAGTGTCCAGCAAGCATCTGTTTTATGCCCATTCCCTTGATGGTATTCACAATATTCATTGACTTTATAACTGGAAGGTAATGGGTTTGGAGGAGGTCTTGGGTCCAAAGGCTTCAAATATTTCCCTTCCATAGCCTTTTTAAACACCAAATGAAGGGGCACTCCAAGGTCAGTATATTGCCTTCTCGGCTGATTTCTCGGCCCAAGATTGCCCACACGTAAAGGATTCGCAGGGGCAATATTGGCCACTTGATTGACCTTGCTTGAGGAAGGAGTTTGGCTTTGTTTCTTATATTTCGAAGCAGCCCCCTCATCCACTATTTTACCCAACTGTATCAAATCTTCTACCTTGGTTGCAGTCGCAATGAGAGATTTGAAAGTAGGTAGATATTGGGTTTGCAGTTGAGCCTGATATGTAGGTCTTAAATTCCTGATTATGATATCAATCTGCTCTTGTTCTGAAGGGCAATTGATCATCTGGGCGGCTTTTGCCCTCCACCTCGTAAGGAACGAGGAGAAGGGTTCATTGTTGTTTTGTTTGGTGGTCTCAAGTTCTCTTCTAGTGACATCCACCTCAATATTGTAGTGGTATTGAGAGTTAAATGCATTGCAGATGTCTTCCCATGTCTTGATCTTGGAACGGTCTAGACTCACGAACCATTTAAGGGCAGCACCAGTCAGGGATTGTTGGAATAACTGAGCAAAGAGCTCATCATTTAAACCCCAAGGACTTAAGGCTCCCACATACATTTTCAGGTGAGTTTTAGGGCTAGTAGTCCCATCAAATCTATCCATCCCAGGCATCTTGAATTTTGGAGGCAATCTAGCTTGGGGAAACAAGGATAAGGAATCCATGTCTACCACCTCTTTATGAGTTTTCATGGCAGTGATTGACCTTTCAAGCAATTCAAGTTTCTTTTTTAGTTCATCAGTCTCAGTCTTAGAGGGTGAATCCTCCAAATTGATGACAGAGGCATTATTCTGAGCAGTAACGGGGGTACTAGTTTGTCCCACAATAGGTTCTTTCCCTAAATTTCCAGAAGTAGTGGCTGTCTTTGGTACTCCTCCCAATTCAGCCAGGATGGCTACCCTTTGGGCAGCTAAAGCTTCATCAATTCTCTCTTGCATTCTAGCTTAAATTTCCTTAACCTGTCCATCCAGCAATGCCTTAATCTGTTCAATAGTAGCCATTCCAGTAATTGGAGCAGTTGGTGAAGTTGGGGTAGTAGAATTTGTAGGGGATAGCACAGTTGGTATTGGTGTGTCTGGTGTAGGTGAAGGCACACGGACAGTGGGTACCTGCAAAGGTTAAGGGCAAGAGATCAGGATTGTGTGTAGGGTAGGAAAAACTCTTGTTCCACTTATATACATCAAAAATTTTCCCCAAAACAATGTTGTTATGTTGCGTGAATGCACCTCATCACATCATAATTCATTTTAATGGAATGCAGCACTATCATTGGGTACATACAACCTAAAGGAAGGTTCTATTGTTATGTGAAAAATAGAGAATCGGCTTATCATAGGGACCCTTGAGTCTTGAGTAAGATATACCTAACCACATGTGAAACAAGGAGTTTCACGTGGGTCCAACAGTACGATTACTCATGGGCCACTCCAAAAGGATTGGAATGGTTTGCGACAACAAGGAGGACGCTTTGGCTGTCCGCCGGCATAATCAAGGAGACCTGCCGGTCAGCGCTACTTGCTATCCAGACTCAGAACTTTGAACAGAAAGAGAAAAAATTCATTTGAAAATAATTTTTTATGCAATGGAGGAAAATGATTCCCCCATATATGCAAGAGAAAAAGATTCTCTGAATGACAAAATAAATGCACAAGTAGTCAAACAATAGATCCATCAAAGGAAAAAGATTCCTTTCTTCAATCTTCAGTCCAATATTCTTAAAGGAAGGATATATATTGCTAAGGTATCCTGCAAAAATAAACAAAAATACCCTAAAGAAGGGCAAATCAGTTAAACAAATAATAACAATCTACTAGGATCCCATAAATCATTTTTATGGTCCCTAGTGTCAAATTAATCAAATAAGCAATAGTAGTCCACTTAGAATCCCATAAATCATTTTTATGGTTCCCAAGTGGAGTCGCCAATTTGTGAACCTCGGTTTTTTCACCCGAAAAGGATTCGGGCGAAAGTTCACTCGTTGTGAGGAGTCGCCACTCAGTTTATTTTGTCCGAAGGGAAAAGCTGAGAAAACCCTTGTCTGACTCCAATTAACGTATCCAATGTAAAGGCTTCTAATCTACGAACCCAAGGAGGATTCGGGGACTATGTCATGTATTTGATTAATTTGTCAAATAAGAAATGAATCCAAAAGAAAAATAGAAAGGAAGAAGAAGAGATGGTTGATAAATTGTGGACTTGTTATTTGAGGTGAATCTCAAATATGCCTACATACTCCCGTTTGAATGGGAGATCAAAGCCCATGTAGTTCGGAAAAGCCTATTTAAAGGCGATGAAATTTATGCTTCATGCATGTGTGTGTATGCTTCGTGCATTTTTCAGGCATTTTGCCAGAGTTGTGAGTTTTAGCACTTAGTGCAAAAATTGTATAATTTCGGGTACTTGGTACCAAAAGAGTTCGATTTATGCTTCATGCCAAATTTTGATCTTAATTGTAATATTTAAATACTTCGTATTTAAAGGATGTAATTTAGGCTCCGTGCCAAAAGGTTGATTTTATTCACGGCTTGATGACGAAAGGTTGATTGATTAATCCATTAGGCTTCTAGATCTAAAAGGATTAGATCTTTGACCAAGAAGAAATTAAGAAGAAGATTAGAATGCTTATGATATGCTCGAATTGACCAAAGATGAATTATGATATTACCTTGATTAGAATTTTTCCACTTCTAAGTTCCAGATCTTGTTTCCTTACACTTTTGAGTATGATTCTTGCTTTCTACAACACAATATTAGAAATTCTTAAGCATAAAAATTTCGTCAGCACCTGGGCGTAGGATGTCCAAAAGCTCCTTTTTTCTGAAAATCTGAAGCCTATTTATAGGCAAAAAACCGAACTGTACAGCGGCCGGGCCGCCGGTCACGGCGGCTGAGCCGCCAGGGATGGCGGCCGGGCCGCCGGCTCTGGCCCCAAAAAAAGTGCCCGACTCGCGCTACTGGTGTCAAAACTAATTTTTCTGCAGCCACGAGCCTCTGAAAAATATTCCGGGACCATATCCGTGATCCTCACGCCGTCCCGGACATTTCAAGTACCATATTGATATATTTCCGGTGAACTTTACCGTGGACCTCCTGTCCAGTCCGATCGTCAGCAGTCTGAGAAAATCGGCTTTCCAAGCCTCAAAATTCGAGTGTTCACATCTTCATAAAAGGATATATGCAAAAAAAAAAAAAGAACAAACTATCGAGATATGATTTCCTCTATTGCAACTTCATATCTATAAGGTTGATTATAGCAAATTATGGCAAACATTAATCTTGAATTGCATCAAATGAATGCAATATGACTGCCTTTTCTTAATAGAGAATTAGATGAAGAAGTCTACAGGGAATAACTAGTAAGTTTCATCAAATAAGGTCAAGCAAAAGTTTGAAGGTTGAAATATCAATCTATGACCTTTAGCAGTTTTCAAAATAATGGTGCATTTGCTTACATAATGCTTACCATGATAGATGAGGACTATTGTATCTACATTAAATGACTGAACGCATAGTTTGCCATAAGGTCATTATATGTTGATGATATTCTAATTACTAGAAATAATAAAGTGTTTCTGAACCACATTAAAGAGTGGTTATCAACCAATTTTAAGATAAAAGAAGTGAGAAAAGTCATATATACTCTTGAAGTAAAGGCTTCAAGATCATTTAAGGTAATTGTTATCTCTTTCAAAAGAGACATGTATTTAGAAAGTACTTGAACGATTTAATATGTGTAATTATAAACTTATGGATACCCCAGTTGCCAAAGGCAAAGGCATGAGTCATAAACTATGCTCCAAATCTTCAAGAGGATATAGAGTATATGAAGCAAGATGATCGTCTCATTTACTTAATAAGATTTGTTATTTACTTTTTGGGTTGGTTACATATGATTATGCCTAATTCTATCTAAGTAGCCATATGTTAGTTCTAGATAAAATTGAGTAAATATGTGAACTCCAGTTAGACATTGAGTATGTCTAAATTGTCATCTGCAAGGTGTCTTAAATAAAAAAAAATTATGTTTTCTTATAGACATGTGCCCCATTGTTGTAATATCCTCATGTATGCCCTAGAAGTCTTGGTTATATTGTTGTTGTTGTTATTGTTATAAATTGGATTGAATGTATATGATGTGTTAAGAAAAGAAATTGGGAGGAGAATGCTTGTGTATATGTGTTTTGGAAAGAAAATAGGGTTTAGAGAGAATGGTATATGTTGTGTATATGATGATATATATAACATATAAATGGGTCAAAGGAAGAGTCAAAGGAAGAGAGATATTTTTGTGTTAAGTGTGTAATTACATATAAGGGCTTATATGAGACAAAAAGTTAGTTATATGATTGAGGGCATTTTGGTAATTGCTTGGATAAGATCACTTGGTGGAGATTAAAAGCAAAATTTGACTTTGTTTCTTCATCATTTTCTTCTTTATTTCATGAAGTGGCCGGCTCCTCCATAGACAAAGGGAAGCAAGAGGTGAAGAGAGGTTCTTGATGAGTTGAGTTCAAAATTGAAGGAAGATTAAGTGTTCAAGTGTTGATTCAAGAAGTTTTTAACTAAGGTAAGATCTTCCCTTTGATTTCTTTCATTCTTTTGAAGTGGTATGGGAAGTTAATTAGGGTTTGATGATTTGATGATGAGATGTGTTTATGATTTGTTCTCAAGTGTTAAATTGGTTTTAAGTTAATAGTTTAAATAGGTGTAGTTGTTGGAAGTGGTAAATGTTGATTTTGAAAGGTGGAGAAGGATGGTGATTTTAGTGTTTTGAGATGATGTGTG
The DNA here is from genome assembly GCA_947685225.1 of Garcia nutans. Lineage (NCBI taxonomy): Eukaryota > Viridiplantae > Streptophyta > Magnoliopsida > Malpighiales > Euphorbiaceae > Garcia > Garcia nutans. Next base: position 17,763,613 of record CANTUV010000032.1, read on the forward strand.
TTTAATTGTTATATTAATGTGTTGTGAAGTAATTCTTGTGGTGAATATGTGTTTAGAACATTGATTATGTTCATTTGAAACATGTTATATGATGAATATTGTGTTTGAGTGCAATTGAGAAAGTGTTGGTTTTAGTTAAGGTTATGTGCATGGGTGACACGGCCAGAAGCTATGAAGAGACACGCCCGTGTCATTTATTTGTGTTGGCTACTGCCTCTTTTATTTTTTTTGAGACACGGCCGTGTTCCTCAAGTGGGCTGGGCGTGTCCCTCAAATGAGTTGGATATTGTTTGATTTCTTGGTTCTCTTTTTGCATGGTTTGGGTTCTTCAAAGGTAGTTTGGTCTCTAAACCTAAACATAAACATTTTAAACATACTTAAACCAAGGAATGACTTAATCAAACACTTGTGGATGATCCTAAAGCTATGAATAATATAAATTGTTCTTGCATTGTTGAGATTGAACAATGTTATGTTATGCATTGTGAATGGTAATGTGTTTCATGAGTAATGTGGAATGAAATGTTGATATTTATGAATGATGCTATGTGAGATATAATGTGATCATGGATGAGATAAATATACACTTGAATAATGAAGTGTTATATTGTGAAATGAAATGTGAAGCCATTGTTATTGGCTATGATGATGTGATTGAAAGAAATAAGGCATGTTTGCCTAAATGATGTTAAGAATTGAGAATGAAAATGATAATTGAATAATAAATGAATTGTGTGGCTAATGTGTTATTCCATTTTCAGAGTTGGTTGTTGGTGGCATGCCTAATAAGTGTAACAATCTCTTGAAGTTAGGTTGGATTGAATCCTTGAAGCCTAATTGAGATGTTACCACCCTTGAAGCTAGGTTGGGTTAGTTCTTGAAGCCAAGTTGGGTTGAAGCTTAGCATGCTTTGCTCCCCTTGAAGCTTGGTTGAACTTAATCCTTGAAGCCTAGTTGGGTATATGATATTGATAAATGTGATAACAAACCAAAGCATTAACTCTGAAAATTGAATGACATATTAGTGTGTCTTGGGCCCATGCTTGTCTTTGTTTAGTGTTGATTATGAATGGTTAAATGAATACTAATGAGGTATATGAAAAGATATTGAAATGTGATATGTAATGCGAAAGTATGTTGTTAGTTTTGCATATATGATGTTACATGTATAATATGGATTGAGAAATGACATTGCATTGCACTAAGTCATATCATTTGCATGATTATCTTACTAAGCCGTTGGCTTAGCGCGATAGTGTTTAATCGCGCAGGTAATAGAGTTGATAGAGTTGAACCCGAGAGTTCATCAAGACCAAGTGAGAGTAGACCTTGAAGAATCCATTTTGGGAGTTTAAAGATCAGAGCAAACTTGCCAATCATGTATATTTCTTTATATTTTGTAAAGAAATGTTTAATACGTAAATATGTATATATTTTATAACTTCCGCTGTGTAATATTTAAGTGTATATATATATAACTAATATGTTTTGTTTTATAAGTAAATGATCTACTTTTCTATAATGTATAATGATAAGGGTATTGTATCAAGTTTTAAAGTGTTTTGAATGTTAAGAGAACCGTAGCATCCCTATGTTTGGTGCACTTATGCTACATTGTTGTGGTTGTAGTGTGTGTGCATTGGATATGGGGGTGTTACAATTGTAATGGGAAAAATACTATGGCATGTGTTTCATACCACATTTGTGGAGTAATGATAACCGGGTGGATAAAAGCATATGATCTCAACTTTTGTCAATGTGAGACCCTTGAGAATTCTGATTCTCAAAGTTACCCTTATGACTTTTGGTTGGTTCTTGAGATATGGTCAGATGTTTGATATCTTAAGGTGTTACTAAAAGGTTATGAATGATTTGACATGATGGGACATTTCTAGAAAAATGAGTTTAACCATGATCAAAGGAACGGAGCTGGAAGGAAGATCATTTGACACTCACTTTCTATTTGTATCCACAAGTCGACTAACTATGTTAGTCAACTATCTTAATTATAGATGCAAAATTGTCTTGAGATCAGTCACATACATTGGAAATGTGATAAATGATCTGGGGTAAAGCAAACTATATATACTCCGAAGTCATTTCAGCAAATTAGACAATATATATCATTAACAGGTTTATAGCTTAGAGCTCTCGTAGTATGATAGTTGCATGGTCTATCAATCTAGTACGAGTTACTTTAAATTATGACCTCTTTTAAGTATGTGTGATGTTATGTGTGAGTGGAAAATATTAGTTTTAGGTTGAGTCTACCCATAACGGGTAGATAGAATCATGGACCATTATAGTTGTAAAAATTATTTAATTACAATTGTAATGGCCTAACTTTGATAAACATAATTAAACACATTAATTTGAAGGGTTAAGAGAGGTTAGGATGAGGAAGATGCTAAAGATATAAATGAAATATACTTCACATATAAATGTTAAAAAAATAAAAGGTAAAAGAGGTAAAAAGTCAAAAGTAGAAAAGTTAAAAATATAAAATAATAATATTTTTATAAATATCTATATTAGCTAATTAATTATATATTTATATATATGTTATTAATGAATAAAGATTAAAAAGTCAACACTCTAGAATTTGCTCTTCTTATTCTTCTCCTATCCTCTTGGCTGACTTCCATGGTGGAGTTGGGGAGTTAATTTTAATCATTCCATACATCAAGTTTTAACAAGATTTAACAAGAATTGAAGATAGCTTTGGTTATAATGGAAGTGCTAAGTAGGTTTTCTTTAATTTTTAAAGAGTTTCTTTTGAGTAGGATTTCAATGAATTGTTGGATAAGGGTTTAAAATGTGATAGAATGAAGTTATTTAATATGGAAGTGATCATTTTAAACTTGGACTATTGATGAAAAGTGGTTGGTTAGGGTTGGAGAAGTGATATTGGAATTAGGGTATTGGCAAGAGTTATGGCTAACTTAGGTTTAGGTGTAGTTTAATGAGTTAAAGTATGTTCATATGAGTTTCTAATATTGTGTCTACAATTATAATTTGAATAGGTGTTGAGTGAGTTTGATTTTGTGTATTCAAAGAGGGAAGACCATTTTGAGGAAGTGGGGAGCTTGGTGGAGTAGGCTTGGAAAAGAGCTTATCCTTTCATTTTGAGCTTCAAAAAGGTTAGTGCATACATTGATAATATTGTTATTTGTGATTTGTATTTTTTTGAGTTGAATTGTCTGTGTTGGTGTGGACTTGGTAAGCCACATGCATGGCCTTAAGGGAGATTACGGCCGTGGACTTTGAGTTGGTTTTATTTGTGTGAAAATTGTGGAAAGGCAGTGCTGGATTGATGTGACACGGCCATGGGATTGTTTACGTAGTATTGGTAGTAGCATTTCATAAGCCATGGGTGTGGCCTTCAGAATGCCACTGTCGTGGCCTTGTATCATTGGTTGGACAAAAGTGTTCTTGAGAACATGGGCGTGACCTTCAGGTAGGCATGACCATAACACATGGTTATGATGGAAAAGTGTTTGTAATGTTGATAACTATGGAAATATTTTGACAAGATATAATTGTTTTATAGGTTGCATTATTTAATTTTGGATAATGCTAATTATAGATAAAACTCAAGTGAAATTTTCAGAGAATTTTTCTATATATATATATATATTACAAACTATGAGTTAAGCTATTTTCATAAAAAGGTAATAGGATTATAAATATATATATATATAATAAGTTAGTGATACATTTGTGTCCTATTTAAATATTCTACATATTTAAGGGAATGTGCATTATATTTAGATACGATATAAAGATGTTACAATAATATTTATTATAACTAATATTATTAAGATAATATTAAGTTATTTAGAGAGGATAAATATCATTGGATAATTAGGATAATCTAAAGAGTTTGATCTTATCTCTAAAATTAAACATAAATCTTTTTAGGAGAAGGACAATATCACTATAAATACATAAGTATTTCTAAGCTCTAAAAAAAGTTTTATAACCTAGGGTTTTCTCTCCCATAACCTCATTCATTAAAAGAGTGATTGAGAGTTTAAGGCTTGATTCTTAGATTGCGAAAATCGAACCATCCCTCTTTAGTGATTGTTCTTCAAGACTGGTATTATAAGCACAAAGTTAATCTTTCACGGACATCGTTAGAGGTAAGATCCAAACTTCTTCTTATATGGATTTAGTTTCTCATAATATTGATAGCATCATAACCTTGTTGAACTATTCAAATAAATATAAATTAATATAATATCCTAATTATATTTAAACTACAAATAAATATCAAATAAATATTTATTACTATAATAAGATAAAATTATTATTTATCCTAAATAGGATAAAGTTTACCTTATTTTATCTTATAATAAATAAGTATCTATTTGAAATTGTGCAATATTATATTAACCATAAAATTTATCATTAAATTTAGGTTAAGCTGTGGCCATATATTTGAGAGATAAATATTAAAATTATTATTTATTATAATAGATAATTAATGTGTTATTAGGTGTATTTATTTAGAGAGTATAAGTATAATTATAATATTATATATATTTAATATTAATAATAAATAGTTATTATCCAAAAAGATAACAAACTATTAAAAATTTATTTCTTATCTCTTTAAATATTTATATTTAAATTAATAAATATCTATTATAAAAATGATAAATTAATTTAATAAATTAATTAAAAATAAATGATAAATTAATTTTTAAAAAAATTAATTAGAACATATGGTATAATATTGTGGTATAATATATCAGTGGCTGTTATTTTAGTATTATATGAATATCGTTTTTTATATATATAGATGTTACTAATTAGATTGTACAAAAACATTTTGATAAACAAAAAAAAACTTTTTGTGGTCATTATGCTTTTCGTCATTGTTCTTTCTTAGAAGATATCATCATTGCTAGTTTAAAAAAAAAGATATCATCATTGCTTACGTTGCCCAACTTATTATATTGATTGATTTTTTAATTACAGATTCAATAATTCAGTTTGTTCGCATATTCTGTTTAAGATTCAAAATGTTTGCTTTTTGTTTTCTTGCTCTTCTTCTTGTCTCATATACTAGCTGACTATGCATGAAAGCTACTGCCCTCAAACGCTTTCATTCTTATATATGACCATTCTCTTCCTTGCAACAAAAATCTATCTTCCATATCCAATCTTTATTCATTTCTCTAAGTTTATGGATTCAGCAAAGCCTGAGATTGTCCTTGATTTATCTCCTTTTCTTCGAACATACAAAGATGGGACCGTAGAGAGACTAATGGGCATCGACACTATCCCATCTTCTCTAGATCTTAAAACCAACGTTCAATCTAAAGATGTTGTCTATTCTCAGCAATTCAATTTATCCTCCAGGCTTTACCTCCCAAAAAACACTAATCCTAACCAAAAACTTCCTCTCCTAGTTTACTACCATGGCGGTGGCTTTTGTATTGAGACACCCTTTTCTCCTAATTACCATAATTTCTGCAACACATTAGCCGCAGAGGCTAATATCATAATAATTTCTGTTGACTATAGAAGAGCTCCAGAGCATCATCTCCCAGCTGCATATGAAGATTCATGGACTGTCCTAAACTGGATCGCTTCCCATTTTAATGGAGATGGTCCGGAAGAATGGATCAATTGCCATGTTGATTTTGACAAAGTGTTTTTGGGTGGAGACAGTGCTGGTGGCAATATTTCTCACCACATAGCTATGAAATATGGCAAAGAGAAATTATCTGGGATTAATGTTATAGGGATTGTTTTAATACATCCATATTTTTGGGGTAAAGAACCCATTGGTAATGAGGTTAAAGAATCAGAAATAAGAGCAAAGATTGATGGGATGTGGTTTTTTGCATATCCTGAAACAAGTGGGTGTGATGATCCTTTAGTTAATCCAGCAAATGATCCAAATTTAGGCTGCTTAGGGTGCAGCAGAGTGCTCATTTTTGTTGCTGAAAAGGACTTTTTGAGAGATAGAGGATGGTTTCATTATGAGAATTTGAGAAAGAGTGATTGGAAAGGAGTAGTGGACATAATTGAAGCTAAAGAAGAGAATCATGTGTTTTATTTGTCCAATCCTGAGTGTGAAAATGCAAAGGATATGGTTAAAAATATTGTATCTTTCATAAATCAATAAGGTAATGTCCGATTACCTATTTGTGGCTATTAGCTAGCTCACGGGTTTCAATTTTCGAACACATCAATTATGAAGATAGAATCTTATTACATAGCGTTCTATTTAAGTTTCTTATCATGGTTTTGTCTACGATCTTTTGTAATTTATTATGGTTTTCTATTTATCTTGAATATTTTTTTCTTAAAAAAAAAGAAATTCATTACTTTAAAAATAGTAAGTATCAAAATCACGCAAAATTAACCTACTCCAGAATTTTGACTTGATTGTTGGGTTCCAGGAGAGGATGTTGTAGCTGCCTCTGGGGATCAACGTAATATAAATATTTATAATGCTAGGGTTTGTGATTTTGTTTGGACTTTAGATGGCCAAATCAACTGTGAGATATTGTCCACTTGTCTTTCACCTGAAGTAGTTGATAAAATTATGGACAATGCTCCTCTTTCCCCTCCGCTCCGGAAGATCAATTGTGTGGACTATGAGTTCACAATCTCCTTGGCTATCCTAGGGACTTTTACGAAAATATGGGATCAATTATATATATTTATTTAAATATGAAATTTGCTTCTAAATTTACTTTTAAATATAAGATTATTTAGGACTTAGAATTAATCTTATAATTTTTCTATGAATTCGTAAAAAAATTTTATGTTGCATTTTATTATTGTCATGTTAATTATGTTCTTAATTATTGTCTCTATCCTTGAATCCCAAAATATTAGACAAGAGATGGTTTTTAAATTTATTATTCAAAAAAAAATTAACCGATGATCTAATCTTAAAAGTTGTTATGTCAATCTATTATATATACGATTAATTTCTTTTCAATTTTGCATTGGATTATAAAAAAATTATTAAATAATAAAATAATTATCAAGACTGGAAATTGTAATTTTTTGTAAACTGCTAAGTTAATAATATCAAGCTCATGCACTCATTAGTTCTATGCCTACCCCCTAGGTGGTATGCATAATATTCAATGATCTTGTAGCTTTTAGGTAAAAGGCAAGGATGCTTACTTAGTTCTAGAGGTGTCACTAGTCGAGCTTCCAAGGCTTTCACATAGACCAGGCCTAATGGTATCTCCAAGTCTATCAATTCCCTTTTGGTGTTTCTCTTCTCGAAATGTTTCCCATCTTAGGGGGATCCATTATTGTTGTGTCATGCTCCATGAGTTTCTAATAGTTGGAGCTATCTCCTCCACCTTGAAAATGATTCAAGGAGGAAGGAAGGTTAATGTTTGCTTGGGATCCTTTTGGGTGGCTTCCTCATTACTTGCTAGATTATTTGCTAAATTGGTTTGATCTAATTTATTTGAAGATTGGTAAGTAACCAGATTTTGAAATGCATGGGTCTATTGGATACTCAAAGTAGTGGTAACTTCAACATGTTCGCTAACTTTTTACAGAGCTTAGTAACACAAGCATGTTGTGAGATGAGTGCTGCCTAAAAATTCTCCCGTTGTTCCTTAAGGAGGCCGGTGCAATAAGCTTGATAGGTTGTGAGGATTATTTGGAAATTTTCATCTTGCTTTTTGAGGAGTTTGGTAAAGTAATCCTACTGGAAACTGAGAACCATCTGAAAGTTGTCTTCTTATTTCCTGAGGAAAGCTTCCAAGTAAAGGGGCATCTCAGCATTGTCTTATTGTTAGGCATGAGTACCTTTACATGAGAGTGCTAGATTAGTATGGGCCTTAAGAAAGACTACTCAATAGGGGTAAAAGGGAAATAGATGATGCATAAAGACCCACACAAACAAGCCCAATTAATAGTGATAACTAGTTCATAGCATGTGGCCCATATGTAGGCTAAGGCAGATGGTAGTATGGTCCATATATTATAGTTATCTTTTGAGACTAAATAGTTAGGGGGCATGAATGAGTGTGGTCAAGCAATTATATGGATGGACTAGGATTCATGCCTTAAGATGGCTCACATGGGTATGGTTCATGTGGTAGGTGATTATGTGTATAGGTTATAGTAGGGGTGTACTCGAGCCAGGCTGGGCAGGGTTTAACCCATGCCCGAAGCCTAGCCCGAGCTTAATTTAGGCCTCATTTTATGACCCTAAGCCCCGCCCATCACTTATGGCAGAAACAAATTTGGGCCTCAGGCTAACCCGGTTGGGTTGGGCAGGGCCTCTAGGGCCAACAAGTAATTTAACTTTTTTTTTAAAAAAAATTATTATTGTTATTGAATCCAACTATTATTATTATTATTATTATTATTATTATTATTATTATTATTATTATTATTATTATTATTATTATTATTATAACGAAAAAAAAAGCCAACTAGTAGATTTGAGAATTGAAATGAGATCTCAAACCAAAATAAAAAAAAAGGCAAAACAAATCTTAGAATTCTCATATTAAATCATCAACCACAACAAAAATAAAAAAATTACAATTAAATATACAAACAAACCATAAATATCAAAAGATAAATCAAATGGAACAAATCACAGAAAAAAGATATTTCTCAGTTTGAAGTTTCTAATTTCTATACAATCAGTGAATCAATAACAAAAAGAAAAATATAATACAATCACAAACAAATTACAAAACACCAAAAATTTCCAAGTGACAGAGGCATAGAGAGATCAAAGCTTGGGAGATCAAAATAGAGGTGTGATGGTTTTAGCTTTCATGCTTATCATTTTGAGAGGGTCCATGAAGCTGCACATGGAGAGGGAGACTATAAGAGAAAGAAAGAGAGGAGAAGGGGTGACTGATTATAGGAGAGGAGTTGCTGTCGTTGTTGCCTGCTATTGCTACCTACTGTTGCAAAGAATGAGAGAGGGAAGAATGAGCTGTCTACAGCTGCTGCGAAGAATGATCTGCCTACTGCTGCTTGCTGCTATTGTTGCTACTACTACTACTATTGCCGTTGTTGCTGCTTGCTGCTACTGCTACTGCTGTGATAGAAATAGAAAGAGAAGGAAATGAGAGGGTGAGATTAGGCCGATATGGTGAGCTACTACTTCTGCTGCGTGTGATTGGAGAGTCAGAGAGGCACAACATCGAGATAAAAAGAGAGATAATGAAAGGGAGATAGTGAGGTGAGGTGAGGTGAGAGAGAATGAAGGCAGATTGAGAGAAAGAGAGAGGCGGTGGTTGGTGAGCTACTGATGAAAACTGCCATATTTATAGTATATATAATTAAGGTCAATATTAAAAAAATAATTAATTAAAATTTCGAGCCGTGTTGGGCCAGCGCAAAAATTTTTTTAGGCCGATGTCCAACCCTATTTCATTTCAAGCATGCCCAACCAGTCCCAAATATCTCAGGCAGGTAGAGTTTATCGGGTTTGCGGGCCATATGAACATCCCTAGGTTATAGTCCATGATTTGGAATCATGGATTATGGTCCATGACTTAGGATGATTCATATGGGTATTGTTCACATGGCTAGGTTATTATGGACACGTTGATTGGATGTGTTTTCAAAGGGTGAGTCACGGGGTTTTGTTGTATGGTGAGGCAAACTGATAGGTATGTTCCCCAAAGAGGTAAGTCATATTGGATGGGTGTGTTTGCAAAAAGGAGAGCCATGGGGCTTAGTCAGGTAATGGCAAGGGTGGATAGGTCATGTGGTTAGATTAGATGGCTATTATGACTAAATTGGATGTTGAACCTATTATGGAAATTATGGATAGGTTGGATGGTGAAGCCATTAAAGCAAGGTTTGTTAGCTAAATCCTTAGCTTAATTCACTCCATTTTGATCTTAGGCAATCAAATTGAATACATATTAATATTTATATCAAGTTTATTTTTACAAGAAATTTAAAATCAAAGGATTTAAGGTTGGCCCAACAGGACCTTAGAAAAGTCCGATTAAATCTCAACTCAAATAATGAAGGATTTTGTCCAATAGAGATTGCAGTCTTTAGTGCTCCCATATTCTTAGAGTACTGCACTTCATCTGACTGAACCGTTAGGAGCCCAGCTGAGCCATGACTAAAATAAAAATCCAAAAGTTCCAATAGCCTTCATGACTAGAGGTACTCCCAATTTTTCAGCATACCACATAAAATCTTACTAGACCATATAACAACCTACCGGGCCCACCAAACAAAATTCAAAATTTTTAGTCGTTACCTATCTAGTTAATTATTGGATGCCATGTGTACTAGTCATTGGAAAAATGTTATGAACAAATGACTCAGTCCAATTAGACTAGAGAGAAGTCCAAGCATACCATAGGTATTCCAACCGGACTAATACAAACCCGACCATGAATTAACTCTGTTCAATAATTAACTAATTTATAATTTTTAAAGAAGTCGGTTCAGATTTAAAACGCATAAATTCAATTGTAAAACCCTAAAATCAAGTTGAATCGGCCCAAATTAAACCTTTCGGTCCATAAGTTAAAAAAAAGGCAACACTAATTCGAATTAGGCTGGCCGGGGAGACATGAGCATGTCTCATGTTGATCTGGCAGCCCAAATCGACATGAGGTTGGACTCATGTCGACCTGGGTAGGCTAGGTCGACATGAGCATGCTTCATGTCTACCTTGGTAGGCTAGGTCGGCATGAGCATGCCTCATGTCGACCTGGGTAGCCCAAGGTCGACTTGAGGTTGGTCTCATGTCGACCTAGGGCAACCAGGTTGACATGAGGTTGGATAACTTTCCTAATTCAACTAGAATTTGTTTTAGGGACTGATTTATATTAGGTTAAAGATTCTGAGTGAGGTTCGGCTATAAATATTAACGTTTCAGAATTCAGAAAGTGGGGGAAAACATTAACAAGGGAGAATTAACAGGAACAAGGGTCGGCATTTGAAATTAACAAAGGATTAAACCACAAAGCAGAAGAGACGGCAACAAGGAGAGAATAACAAAAGCAGCATTTTGGAGGACGAAGGAAACCACAAACAGAAATATCAAGACAACCAAAGAAGAAGGCAGATTATAAGCTGTCTTCACATTGTTCATCCAGAAATCAATTTGGAGGAACCAACGAACAGAGGTTTGATCTTTAATTATAAATTACTCATGATCACAGTAGCTTCATTTCTTTGATTAATAAAAACATGCATGCAGTAACTTTATCTTTGAAACATGCAGTACCCTAATCTTTAAACATGCAGTAAATTGATTTTTGTTTTAATAAATTTAATTGTTTGCTTTAATTAACACATGGATTAGTTGATATTCGTAGCCCCACTTGCATGTTTCATAAAAAAACATATAACTATCCAGTAGCCTTGAGGATTTAAATTAATTGTTAGAATTTATTTTGCTTACTTTAGCTTTAAGAACCGTAGGTTATTTTATTAAAACTCAAAACCTCAAACTATTTTTATCCAAAAGCCTAAACCATTTCATTATTAAACTCCAAAATATTAACTATTTTTTCAAAACCTTAATTTATTTTTCCAAATCCAAAATTATATTTATTTTAGACAGTAAGTTAAATCCAAAAAACCCTAATTCCAAAACCCTAACTATCCAAAAACCCTAATTCCAAAACCCTAACTATCCAAAAACCCTAATTCCAAAACCCTAGTTTCCAAAACTCTAGTTTCAAAAAACCCTAAAAATCCTAATTTCAAAACTCTAATTATAAAACTTTAGTTTCTAAAACCCTAAGTTTCGAAACCCTAAATTCAATTGATAATTCTTTAAAATCCTAAATTTATATATTTATTGCTTTATTTAATTTTAGATTTGATTATATAGTTTATCATATTTTTTTTATGGTTGATTTATTTAATTTCAGTACTTGATTTATTTAATTTATGATGGATGGATATTTTTCTTTATTATTATGATTATTATTTATTTATTTTGGTATTAAAAGTGTAAGAGGTATGTTTCCACTTTGTGGGTACCTCATTAGCTAAATATCATGTAATTTAAATTGCTTTTATATTTTGAACTAATGTAAAGGACATGTTTTCATCTTCGGATGGGTGTCCATTTATTTTCTTTGTATTGGACATTGCTTGGATTTTAATATAATGATGCTTTATTTTAATTGTTGTATATAATATGGATAATATTGTTATACTTAAGAATTTTATAATATTAAGACCTGCAAATGAGGCCGGTTCCAATGAACCGGATGTTGTGCGGTTGCTGGGCCATTTCTCACCTTCCCCACACGTACCCAACTTTTCGAACCCATTAGGGGGTTGGGGATTCCTTAGGAATCAAGTCATCCACCCCTTTCTTTTTCCCGGCCCGTCCGGGTGGCGACTCCATTTTCTCCAGACTTAGGTCTGTGTTCTCTAAGGCCCCCAGCCTAAACAATGTCGAAGTCGCAAGAACCATTCCACTGGAAGTGGGGGCGAAAATCCTCGCTCACAGTGGTGACTCCACTGGGGATAAGAAAAGTTGATTCCGTTGGTCTTTATATTATTCTGTTCTTTCTTATCATGATATTATCCATTGCATCATATTAGATTGCATCATGTGCGTGAGTTAGGACGCTCGTGTTACCCGTGTTGTGTTATGTAAGGCATACCATACTTTCACTCAAGGTATGGAGATCGAGCATGGCATAACCACTCATAGCCTCGTACCATTTGGTATATACTTACTATGGGAACCTAAGCCTTTTACCCTAAAGACTAAAGCTCATGTAATTGGCCTAGTTACTTTCCTTAGGTTTTACCCCCAAATGCTTGTTGGTTGACTATGATTAATTTATCTTCACTCAAATCATGGCTTATTTGGTTTGTTCTTTTTCTAATATGACCCAAGTACATTTGTAAGCTCCAATAAATTTTTCTTTAAAATCTAAAAGACCAAAGCTATTTTCAAAATATTTCAAAATGGTCTTTGGATATAAAACTTTTCTAAAAACGAATCAAAAATTATTTTTTTCATGACTCAAATACAAAACCTAAAATCCATTTTTTCTAAAATCTTTTTACAATGGGCTTAGAAACAAAAGTGTTTTTATCCAACCTTTTCTTACAAAGAGCTTGCAAATTATTTCAGTCAATTACAAAATACCAAAAATCAATTGTGAGCCTAGTTTATACTAAGAGTTATTAATCATGGGCTTGTTTTTGGCATGAATCATTAGTTACTTTTTTCAAGTGAGAAATCTATTTATAATAAACCTCTTAATTTAATTTTAATCCAATATAGCATAAAAGTTACTATTAGTTGGTTGAATGGATTAAAACCTAATTAATGGGAATTATCATGGACTGATTTCCATTTTTGAAAATATAACTATTGGTTGAAAAGTCCGAGAGAATTATTCGAAAACAAGATACCCCATGTTGGTATTTTGTTAACCATATACCTAGGAAAAGAGACTTGCCATTCCTGTGTGGATGTTATAAGGTTGGAAGGGATGTTCTACTTATCTTTGTTGATTGTTTATGCATACATGCATACATACATTTGCATCTCATATCATTAATCCTCTCTGGCTTACAGCCCTAGATTATAATAGTTCAAAAGCTTACGACAATCCAACTTATGCCGGAGATGAAGAATCTAGTAGCAACTCAATCACTTGCTCACCAAAAGCAATGGAGCCTGAACAAATTCAAAGAATGGTAGACAATGCCCTCAATGACAAGATGGAAGAAATAAAAGAGGCCCTGGCTGAGACAATGAAGAACCAATTGGTTGCAATTTTAGAAAATCAGGCCGAGGCATCTGCTAGCACTAAGAAGCCAAAGGACAAAGGGAATGTTAAAATTGGTGAAGTGGTTTTTGATGATAATAAGGTGATCATTGATGATGATGATGATTGGGCTCAATACTTCCAAGATCCTCAAGATAAGAAGAAGGAGCCGAAGGTTGTTGAGAAGACAACTGTTGAAAAGATCGAGACATCTGATGTTGAGAAGATGATTGCAGACGTGGAAATGAAATTTGAGAAGAAGCTAAAAACCGAAGAAATGTCTGAGATCGACAAACTATTTGAATAAGATGAGGAGGTCCCTTATAAGTTCAAGATGCCTTCCTTCGCTAGGTACAATGGTACTGGAAACCCCCATCTCCATGTAAAGCAGTATATAACTGATATGCAGTCTGCCCAAGCTACTAAGGCGCAAACTCTAAGGTATTTCATGCTCTCATTGGACCCTGTTGTCCAAAATTGGTTTAACACCTTAGAAGAAAGTACTCAAAAAGATTGGGACATGTTATACAAGGCTTTCATTCAGCAATATGGGTACAATGTCGAGCTGGAAGTTACCTTAATGGAAGTGGAGTCCATTAGACAAAGGCCAAATGAAAATTTTGTGGACTATGTGAAAAGATGGAGGAATAAGGCTGCCTTGCTCAAGAAAAGGCCCGATGAATCTAATCAAATAAGGATGATTGTGAGAGGGGTGCTGTAACACCCCTATACCCCGTATACGCACACTACTACCATCGTAATATACGTATACTGAATATAGGAATGCCACAGTTTACCAAAACAAACAAATCATTCCTTTATACAATAATATAAGCAAACTTAAACATTTAAGTTATATCATATAATACAATAGATAAAATGTTCATTCGATACGCAGCGGAAAATGTAGCTATATTTACAAATACATAAACATTAAAATCAAATTTTACAAAACATAACATTTATACATGTTTGGCAGTTCGTCTCTGATCTTTAAGCCCACACTCAACACTCCAGAATCTAGACTCAACTCGGCCTAAAAGAACTCTCTGGCTCTACCCTGTCACCTGCGCTATGAACTACAGTCGCGAAAAGCCAACGGCTTAGTGGTACAAACTATAAACAATATGCTTCAATGCCATGCCAATGTCACACATTTCAACAATTAAGACAATATTCATAAATGATATATTAAAGTTTTTCATAACACTACATTCCATTATTTTATTCAATTGTTTCACCATTCATGAATTACATTGAAACAAAGACAAGCATGGGCCCAAAAGACACTAATATGCCATTCAACTTTCAGAGTTAATGTTTTGGTTCAATTATCACATTTATCATTATCATTATCCCAACTAGGCTTCAAGGATTAGGCTCAACCAAGCTTCAAGGGGAACAAAGCATGCTAAGTATCAACCCAACTTGGCTTTAAGAACCAAACCCAACCTAGCTTCAAGGGTTGTAACATCTCAACTAGGCTTCAAGGACTAGACCCAACCAAGCTTCAAGGGGAGTTAAGCATGCTAAACTTCAACCCAACTTGGCTTCAAGGATCAAGCCCAACCTAGCTTCAAGAGATTGTTACCATTAGGCATGCCACCAACAACAAAACTTTGAAAATGGAATAACATATTAGACACACAATTCATTCATTATTTCATTACCAATTTCATTCTCATTTTCTCATTATCATTTAGGCAACCATGCCTCAATTATCTCATTTTCATCATTATAGCCAACAACAATGGCTTCACATCTCATCAAATGAGTACACATAACCAATTGCATTGGACATATATTTTAAATTCATCATCATCTAGGCAAACATGCCCCACTTATTTCATTTGAATCATTATAGCCAACCACAATGGTATCACATCTTATTTTATCTCAATTCACATTAAAGCAATTCATCATTAAAGTATTCATCATAACCAATTACATTGCACATACATTTTGAATGATCATCATATATGTCACATCATGCAATTCATAGCATAAATCAAATGTATCAACAATATAATACATTACTTAACACATTTACCACCAAATGTGTTAAGTCTTAAAATCATGTAAATGTATGCAACCATGTAAGTTTGTACTTACCTCAAGAGCAACTCACACCAATCTATACACTTCCTCTTCCAAGAATTCTCAACACTTAGGTTAGGGCAACCCAACCGCTTCACAACCTAATCCAAAAGGAATAATACACACTTATTTACAAATACATGAATTCCAATGCAATTATTCACCTATTAATCTCATAATAGACCCATAGATCACAATCAATTAAACCCAACACTCTCAAACACACCACAATCAAACATATTCATGCTCTTAATAATCCAACATCAAATTCAAACACAACTTAAAATTAAACAAGAGAATCAAGAGAAAACTTACCAATGTTAATGAAATTTCTTAAATTTCCCACTTGATTACTTGAAATCTCCTTCAATTTTAAGCTTGGAATATCAAATCTCTCTCTTGCTCTCTTGCTTCTTTTCTCTTTCCATTAAACATATACATTAAATCCAAATACAACAATAAATTCCAAAACTTTTAGGGTATACTTTGGGATATTACAATCCTCCCCCTCTAAAAAGAAATTTCGTCCTCGAAATTACCTGATCTCAAGGCTGAAACAGCTGGGGATACCGATCTCGCATCGCTTGCTCACTCTCCCAAGTTGCCTCTTTCTTTGCATGATTCTTCCAAAGAACTTTCACCAGTGGCACTTTCTTATTTCTTAACTCTTTCACTTCATGTGCCAAAATAGCAATTGGTTCTTCTTCAAATGTCAGATCCGAACTCACCTCAATAGATTTAACTAGTAAAATATGAGATGGGTCCGATCTGTACCTCCGTAACATAGAAACATGGAAGAAATATGGATTCTATCCAACTCAAGTGGCAAAGCAAGTCGATTAGCAACTGGTCCCACTCTTTCTAATATCTCATAAGGTCCAATAAAACGAGGACTTAGCTTTCCTTTACGACCAAATCTCAAAATCTTTTTCCAAGGAGACACTTTCAGAAAAACTTTATCTCCAACATCAAACTCTATGTCTCTCCTCTTCAAATCTAAATACGATTTCTGTCGATCTGAAGCTGCTTTCAACCGATCCCGAATTATTTTCACTTTCTCTTCCGTTTCTTTAATCAAATTAGGACCAACCAATTTGCCATCTCCAACTTCATTCCAACATAGAGGCGTTCTACATCTTCTACCATACAATGCCTCATATGGTGCCATTCCAATACTGGATTGATGACTGTTGTTATAAGCAAATTCCACAAGTGGCAAAAATCTATCCCAACTTCCAGAGAAATCAATGACAGCTTCTCAACATATCCTCTATAATCTGTATCACTCTCTCTGACTGCCCATCTGTCTGCGGATGAAAAGCAGTGCTAAAGTGCAATCGGGAACCCAAAGCACCATGTAAACTCTTCCAAAATCTTGAAGTAAACCGAGGATCTCGATCAGACACCAATGAAATTGGGACTCCATGCAACTTCACTATCTCATTGATATACAGCTCAGCTAACTTCTCCAAAGAGTAGTCCATTTGAACTGGAATAAAATGAGCTGTCTTTGTCAACCGATCAACAATCACCTAGATAACATCATGCTTCTTCTGAGTCAACGGAAAACCAGATACAAAATCCATTGTCACACGTTCCCATTTCCATTCAGGCACTGATAAAGGTTGAAGCAACCCTGTTGGAACTTGATGCTCAGCTTTCACCATCTGACAAGTGAGACACTTGGATACAAACTCCGTTATGTCTCTTTTCATACCTGACCACCAATAATGCTGCTTTAAATCATGATACATTTTAGTACTCCCAAGGTGCATAGCAAAAACCGATTGATGTGCTTCTTCCAAAATAGTCTTTCTTAAACTAGCATCATCAGGAACACACAATCTATCTTTAACCAAAGGCTACCATCACTTTTCATATGAAAATCTTGGTTCTCCCCATTTTGACAATCTGACACAACTTTCTGAATTTTCTCATCAGCCAATTGAGCCTCTTTAATCTGATCCAACAACACCGGTCTCAAATGCAATTGAACCAACAATGCACCATCATCACATGATTCAAAACTAGCATCCAATGCTCTCAACTCAACAAGCAACGAGAGCGAATAAGCAGTCAAACCTGTCAAAGACTTCCGACTTAAGGCAAGCAACAACATTTGCCTTACCAGGATGATAATCAATCAAACAATCATAGTCTTTGATCTGCTCCAACCATCATCTTTGCCGAAGATTAAGCTCTTTCTGAACACCCAAATATTTCAAACTCTTATGATCTGTGTAAATGAAACACTTCTCTCCATACAAATAATGTCGCCAAATCTTCAAAGAAAAAACTATGGCTGCTAACTCCAAATCATGCGTTGGATAATTAAGCTCATGCGACTTCAACTGCCGAGAAGCATAAGCTATAACTTTACCCTCTTGCATCAAAACACATCCTAAACCATTATGTGAAGCATCACTGTAAATCACATATGGTTTATCTTCCACAGGCAAAGTAAGAACAGGCGCTTGAGTCAATATTTCCTTCAACTGTTCAAAACTAGCTTGACACTGATCTGTCCACACAAATCTAACTCCTTTTCGAAGTAATCTGGTGAGTGGAGTAGCTATCAAAGAAAAACCATTCACAAAGCGTCGATAATAGCCTGCCAAACCCATAAAACTTCTAACTTCAGTTACAGACTTTGGTGGACTCCAATTCAAAATGGCCTCAACTTTACTCGGATCAACTCTTATACCATCTGCTGAAACTATATGACCCAGAAAAGTCACTTGATCAAGCCAAAACTCACACTTCGACAGCTTAGCATATAATTGCTTCTCTCTCAAGGTCTGCAACACAATCCGCAAATGCTTGTCATGCTCCTCTTCATTACACGAATACACCAAAATATCGTCAATGAAGACCACCACAAACTGATCCAGATAGGGCCTAAACACCCTATTCATCAAATCCATGAAAGCTGCAGGTGCATTCGTCAATCCAAAAGGCATCACCAAGAACTCATAATGCCCATATCTTGTGCGAAAAGTTGTCTTAGGAACATCTTCAACTCTGACTCTCAATTGATGGTACCTTGATCTCAAATCAATCTTGGAAAACACTGCTGTTCCCTTCAATTGATCGAAGAGATCATCAATCCTAGGCAAAGGATACTTATTCTTGATAGTCACCTTATTCAATTGCCTATAATCGATGTACAACCTCCAAGTACCATCCTTCTTTTTCACAAACAAAACAGGAGCTCCCCACGGAGAAACACTAGGGCGAACAAACCCTTTATCCAACAACTCCTGCAACTACACCTTCAACTCTCTCAACTTAGCAGGTGTTATTCGATAAGGAGTAATAGAGATGGGAGTGGTACCAGGCAACAAATTGATACCAAACTCAACCTCTCTCTCAGGGGGTAACCCTGGCAACTCCTCTGGAAACACATCTGGAAATTCCGCAACTGTGGGTATACTATCAAGTTGAGAACCCACTATTCTGGTATCCACAACATGAGCAAGATAAGCATCACACCCTTTTCTAATCAACTTCCTAGCTGCTACAGCTGAAACAAACAAGGATGCAAGTTGTCTCTGCTCACTAGATACCATCACACTTCTACCATCACCAGTTCTCAAAGTAACACACTTCTTTTGACAGTCTACCACAGCTCCATGTTTAGACAACCAATCCATACCTAAAATCAGATCATACTCCTTAAAAGGCATTTCAATCAAATCACCCAAAAATTCCTCTCCTTGCACCACAACTGAACTATCACGATGCACCTTACTCACTACAACACTATGTCCTAAAGGATTTGTCACCAAGACATCAAATCCTAAGGACTCTGAATGCGATTCAGACACAGGCAAGATAGATGCACTTATATATGAATGAGTAGACCTTGGATCAATAAGCAAGAACTAAAATGCCAAATAAAGAAAATGTACCCGCAATAACTATTGAAGCATCCGGCTGCCTCTGCATCACATACACTCGCTGAGAAGACCCAGCCTCAAACTGGGATCTCCTAACTCTGGTCTCCTCCTCGGTAGCAGTTGCTGCAATAGCTTGTGCTCTCTCAACACTTCTGGCTGCTGCAACCAATTGAGAAAAATCCTGATACCGAGAACCAGCAACAATGCACATAATAGAGGGTCTCAACCCCTCCTCAAATCTACTACACCGGTCAATCTCATATGCAATAATCCCCTCGGCATAGTGACTCAACCAGATAAACTCTATCTCATACTCTGTTACAGTCCGGTTATCTTGTCTCAAATTCAGCTCGGAGTATATTTCTGCTCAATCTCCCTCAGAAAATCACTATAAGACAAAGTAGGTGGATCATCCATGGTATGAGGAATCGTCTTCCACCAATCATAAGCATCTTTCTGCAGAAGGGATCTAGCATAATCAAATTTCTCTTCAGGAGTGGCTTGCGACTGAATAAATACCCTCTACACTCTATCCAACCACTGTTCAGCTACTGCAGGATCTGTAGTGCCAAAGAAATCCTCAGCCCCATACTTCCTCAATTTATCATAATGTCTCACCGGCACTTGAGGCTGTGGTGGTGGTGGCGGCTGCTGCACTGGAGCTTGCCTCAACAATTCTACCACATGCCTTAACCAAACCGGCAGAACCTCATCAGCAGCTGATCTCTCTGGCACAGGAGCAGGTGCCTCTCCAGCTCTATCAACCCTAGCTCCATCTCTACCCTCTTCAGGAGCTACACTCTCAACACTACCTTCTACGGACTGACGTGACTGAGATGCCATCACTACCTATGTCTGCAAACATAGCAGAAAATACCTCATCAAAGATCAGAGACTGCCAATACCAAAACATGTATCTTATTCAAAAATCATATTTTAAAATCAAAATTTTCTTTTTCCTTACAATTTACCTAGGTTGAGAATCTCAAACCTAGGCTCTGATACCAAAACAATTGTAACACCCCTATACCCCGTATATGCACACTACTACCATCGTAATATACGTATACTGAATATAGGAATGCCACAGTTTACCAAAACAAACAAATCATTCCTTTATACAATAATATAAGCAAACTTAAACATTTAAGTTATATCATATAATACAATAGATAAAACGTTCATTCGATACGCGGCGGAAAATGTAGCTATATTTACAAATACATAAACATTAAAATCAAATTTTACAAAACATAACATTTAAACATGTTTGGTAGTTCGTCTCTGATCTTTAAGCCCACACTCAACACTCCAGAATCTAGACTTAACTCGGTCTAGAAGAACTCTCTGGCTCTACCCTGTCACCTGCGCGATGAACCACAATCGCGCTAAGCCAACGGCTTAGTGGTACAAACTACAAACAATATGCTTCAATGCCATGCCAATGTCACACATTTCAACAATTAAGACAATATTCATAAATGATATATTAAAGTTTTTCATAACACTACATTCCATTATTTTATTCAATTGTTTCACCATTCATGAATCACATTGAAACAAAGACAAGCATGGGCCCAAAAGACACTAATATTCCATTCAACTTTCAGAGTTAATGTTTTGGTTCAATTATCACATTTATCATTATCATTATCCCAACTAGGCTTCAAGGATTAGGCTCAACCAAGCTTCAAGAGGAACAAAGCATGCTAAGTATCAACCCAACTTGGCTTCAAGAACCAAACCCAACCTAGCTTCAAGGGTTGTAACATCTCAACTAGGCTTCAAGGACTAGACCCAACCAAGCTTCAAGGGGAGTTAAGCATGATAAACTTCATCCTAACTTGGCTTCAAGGATCAAGCCCAACCTAGCTTCAAGAGATTGTTACCATTAGGCATGCCACCAACAATAAAACTCTGAAAATGGAATAACATATTAGACACACAATTCATTCATTATTTCATTACCAATTTCATTCTCATTTTCTCATTATCATTTAGGCAACCATGCCTCAATTATCTCATTTTCATCATTATAGCCAACAACAATGGCTTCACATCTCATCAAATGAGTACACATAACCAATTGCATTGGACATATATTTTAAATTCATCATCATCTAGGCAAACATGCCCCACTTATTTCATTTGAATCATTATAGCCAACCACAATGGTATCACATCTCATTATATCTCAATTCACAATAAAGCAATTCATCATTAAAGTATTCATCATAACCAATTACATTGCACATACATTTTGAATGATCATCATATATTTCACATCATGCAATTCATAGCATAAATCAAATGTATCAACAATATAATAGATTACTTAACACATTTACCACCAAATGTGTTAAGTCTCAAAATCATGTAAATGTATGCAACCATGTAAGTTTGTACTTACCGCAAGAGCAACTCACACCAATCTATACACTTCCTCTTCCAAGAATTCTCAACACTTAGGTTAGGGCAACTCAACCTCTTCACAACCTAATCCAAAAGGAGTAATACACACTTATTTACAAATACATGAATTCCAATGCAATTATTCACCTATTAATCTCATAATAGACCCATAGATCACAATCAATTAAACCCAACACTCTCAAACACACCACAATCAAACATATTCATGCTCTTAATAATCCAACACCAAATTCAAACACAACTTAAAATTAAACAAGAGAATCAAGAGAAAACTTACCAAAGTTAATGAAATTTCTTAAATTTCCCACTTGATTACTTGAAATCTCCTTCAATTTTAAGCTTGGAATATCAAATCTCTCTCTTGCTCTCTTGCTTCTTTTCTCTTTCCATTAAACATATACATTAAATCCAAATACAACAATAAATTCCAAAACTTTTAGGGTATACTTTGGGATATTACAGGTGTTGCCTAGTCTTCGTGAAAGGCTGTCTCATACACTCATCTGTGATTTCAAAGATCTTCTCCAAGCCGGTCTGCAAATTGAAGAATGGGAAAGGAAGAAGAATCGCTTTTCATTAAGAAGGAATGAGAAAGGGAACTACCAGTCTGGAAATCAAAGCACACAAAAAGAAGTTGATGTTAATACAATTGGTCAAGCAAAAAGAAGGCATTTTTTAGATCTGGGGAAGCCTTTGTCTTGGGTCTTCAACAAGCTACAAAAGAAGGGACTATTACAGCCATTAGCCCCTCGACCTTTGCTAAATCCTTTACCCTCAAAATTTGATACTAAGGCTTTTTGTCAATTTCATCAGACTCAAGGACATGAGACTGATAGATGTACCCGATTGAAGCATGAGATCCAAGATCTAATTGATAGTGGTAAGCTACCGGAGCTGGACAAGCCCAATACCAAGAACAATCCTTTGCCAAAGTTTGGAAGAGTACCTCCACCGGCAACCTTCATGGTGGGAAAAGGATTGGAAGAAGATTTTGTTTTATCATCCTTTCAAGATGGAAATATTGATTATGTGAAAGGAAAAGAAGCTTAAACTCAACAAACTTTCCTTAGCTTGAATGTTGCTTTTCAATTTTACTTTCTTTAATATTTTGGAACTATTGTGTTTTTCAAATTTAAAGTTGCTTGAAATAAATTACTTTCATCAAAATTTTTGTTGGTCTTTGTTCATTTTAGTGCTCAACCAATGAGGAATCTAGCTTGATGATTCATGAATTAATATATCTAGGCATCATGACTCGAATGACTTTACTAGGTGAGGGAATTGCTCTATAGCATTGAGTTGTGTATGCTTACTTAGAGAAGGCTCCTGCATAATTACCTTTGTCTAGGTCCTCGTCAGTCTTAGAACATGCTTTGACAAACTTTCAAGGTGAAATTGAACTCTGCTTATTTAAGAGAGAGGTGATCTAGGCATTATTTGGTTAGCCAACAACTAGTATCCACCCAATTAAATATCAACCCCTAGTTGTCCCTTTGGGCCTTCATAAAATTTTAGCTTTCTTTTCATTGGCATATAACCCCAACAACCTACCCTGAGCTGTTGTGATACTTTTGACAAGTCTTATGACCATTAAGGTGAAGAGGCAAGAAGATCAAAGAAAGGAATGAATAGTCAAGACCATAAGGATAGTTGATGTTCTCAAGACCATAAGGGTAGTTGAAGTTCTCCTAATATCTCCAATATATCAAGACAACATCAGAGTAACAAATGATTTATCCCTGTCACTCCACTCATCCATTATTAGGAACCCAAGTTGGTACAAACAAGACAACTCTT
Organism: Garcia nutans; assembly: GCA_947685225.1. Taxonomy (NCBI): domain Eukaryota; kingdom Viridiplantae; phylum Streptophyta; class Magnoliopsida; order Malpighiales; family Euphorbiaceae; genus Garcia; species Garcia nutans. The sequence continues at coordinate 17,787,575 of CANTUV010000032.1, forward strand.
TTAGAGCTAGAACCAAAAAAAAAGAGAGAAAAGAAAAAGAAAAGAAAAGGAAAAGGATAAAAGAAAGAAAAAGAAAAGAAAAGAAAAAAGGGACAAAAGAAAAAAAAAAGAGAAAAAGAAAAAGAAAGAAAAAAAAATATAAAACCCAAAACAATTCAGAAAGCCAACTGAGTTTTCTTTTACCTAAAGCAGCAAAAGGCTTCCATTTGGTTTATAAGGACGGTTTGACTTGAATTGGTCCAACCTAACCAAAGATTCGATCAAAATCAAAGAAAAAGGAGAAAGACCATCAAGTTCTTGAAAGTTCTGTACTTGACAATCCTACAAGGAAGAAGGACAAAATGATAAAATACTCAAAGAAAGGAAAGAGTAAGAAAAATAAAAAGAAAGAAAAGGGAGAAGAATAAAAGAAATGAATTTAGGTACCAAACTTTTTGCAAGGGCAAAGACTATCCCAATCAAGATTCAGACTAATGCCAAAAAGAAAAAAGAATGTTCAAAGCTCTATCTTTTCATGCTCCCAACTCTCTAAAGTTCCAACAAGCAGTTTGTTGTGTGAAGGTTTGTCCATTGTGTCACATCAGCTCCTATCTCTAAATGGCCTTCATTTAACCCATGTCCCTTATAGACCCAATTTCAAGTCTATCAAAGACCTGTTGATCTCTCTTGGTAGGTAGAGTCTATTAGGAGAGATAGTTTGAATAAGCATGCATATGAGATAGACAATAATTAAACTCAATGAGACCTTTGGCCAAGTAATGTGTATGTGCCTATCTAAAGTGCAACAATTCTTGCTTAAATAGAAATGATTCCTGAGTTTAGTACGGTAACTAGGGTTGTCATGTTATAGATATGTTAATTTAGAAAAATCAAGTCCTGAGGTACATTGGCATTAATTTGGCAAAGCCAACATTTGATTTCAAAATCAAAATTCAAAATTCAAAATTCAAAAAAAAATTTACAAAGTCTTCAAGTTAAGGGAAGTATGTCGAATCATTTAACATCGAAGAACACATTGGGAAAGTAAATGATTATTGGCAAGGTCATGAAGAAGCTACCAACTGACATGCTGAAACATAGTTTGAAATGGATGTATCCCTGACTATGCAAGCTTGGGGTCTCCACCACTCATATTTTCAATATCCCAAAGATAAAAGCCATAAATGTGAAGCATCCTGTCATTCTGAAGCAAGGACTGAACAAGCATCTAGAAGGAGTCAATGAGAACACTTCAGCTAATCACTTCGGTCTGTGAGTCGATTGAACCATTGTAAGTATAATTCATGCATATCATGCATACATGAGATATCATATCGCACATTCTTGTCTTGTATTGTCTATTCTTTATTAAAGTGAACAGCAAATACCTTATGAAGTAAACAATCAAAAGAAGATATCAAATCAGGGGGGCATGGAAAGCCCATTTCTTAAGAAAGTTCCAGTAATTTTGCAAAGAGAAGAAATGCATGCTTTTGCGAAGAACTAGACAACAAAAACATCAATCAGAGCCTGCATAAAAAAAATTGGTTTGAGCCTACACAGGGGGCAAAGTATCTCCTTTTCAATTTTTTGAGCTTATATACCAAACATTTTCAAACTCACTTGCAAATATTTCACCATGCAGGGGGCAAGGAGAAGATATGAGGGCCAACTAAAAATAGCTAAATTTTTGCGAAAGGAAATACAAAAGAATGGAACAACCAGTTAAGCCAGAATCCTCAACAGATAAATGGTCAATCAAATCAAATTCAGTCTCGGGTCCAAGTATCCAATCTTGGGTCCAAGTACCCAAACCAAATTCAATCTCGGGGCCAAGTGCCCAATCTCGGGTCCAAGTACCCAAATCAAATTCAATCCCGGGTCTAAGTACCAAATCTCGGGTCCAAGTACCCAACCAAATTCAATCTCGGGGCCAAGTACCCAATCTCGGGTCCAAGTACCCAAATCAAATTCAATCTCGGGGTCCAAGAATCCAATTTTGGGTCCAAGTACCCAAATTCATTCCAGTCTCGGGTCCAAGTACCCAAATCAAATTTAATTTTGGGTCCAAGTATCCAAATCAAATTCAATCTCGGGTCCAAGTACCTAAATCAAATTCAGTCTAGGGTCCAAATCCCCAATCTCGGGTCCAAGTACCTAAATCAAATTCAACCTCGGGTCCAAGTACCCAAATCAAATTCAACCTCTAGTCCAAGCACCCAAATCAAATTCAATCTCGGGTCCAATTACCCAATCTCTGGTCTAAGTACCCAAATCAAATTCAATCTCGGGTCCAAGTACCCAAATCAAATTCAATCTCGGGTCCAAGTACTTAAATCAAATAAATCTCGGGTCCAGGTATCCAATCTCGGGTCCAAGTACCTGATCTCGGGTCCAAGTATCCAAATTCAATCTAATCTCGGGTCCAAGTACCCAAATCAAGTTCAGCCTCGGGTCCAACTACCAAATCAAATTCAAGTAACCATCTCATCAAAATTAAATCATGTTGCTTTTCACTCTCTTCTATTGAAAGTCTTAGATCACTCAAGCAGGGGGCAAACTGTAAACCCTTAATTTTGATCCCAATTTGATATGGTCCTAATTAAAGGATATCAAAATAAATTTGATCCAACTTTAAAATATTTAAACCTAATTTATAATTTTTAAAGAAGTCGGTTCAGATTTAAAACGCATAAATTTAATTGTAAAACCCTAAAATCAAGTTTAATTGGCTCAAATTAAATCTTTCAGTCTATAAGTTAAAAAAAAAAGGCAATACTAATTCGAATTAGGTTGGCCGGGGAGACAGGAGCATGCCTCAGGTCGATCTGGCAGCCCGAATCGACATGAGGTTGGACTCATGTCGACCTGGGCAGGCTAGGTCGACATGAGCATGCTTCATGTCGACCTTGGTAGGCTAGGTCGACATGAGCATGCTTCATGTCGACCTTGTCAGCCCAAGGTCGACATGAGCATGCTTCATGTCAACCTTGTCAGCCCAAGGTCGACATGAGCATGCCTCATGTCGACCTGGGCAGCCCAAGGTCGACATGAGGTTGGTCTCATGTCAACCTAGGGCAATCAGGTCGACATGAGGTTGGATAAGTTTTCTAATTCAACTAGAATTCATTTTAGGGACTGATTTATATTAGGTTAAGGATTCTGAGTGAGGTTCGGCTATAAATATTAACGTTTCAGAATTCAGAAAGTGGGGAAAACATTAACAAGGGAGAATTAACAGGAACAAGGGTCGGCAATTGATATTAACAAAGGATTAAACCACAAAGCAGAAGAGACGGCAACAAGGAGAGAAGAACAACAGCAGCTTTTTGGAGGACGAAGGAAACCACAAACAGAAATATCAAGACAGCCAAAGAAGAAGGCAGATTACATACTGTCTTCACATTATTCATCCAGAAATAAATTTGGAGGAACCAATGAACAGAGGTTTGATCTTTAATTATAAATTACTCATGATCACAGTAGCTTCATTTCTTTGATTAATAAAAACATGCATGCAATAACTTTATCTTTGAAACATGCAGTACCCTGATCTTTAAACATGCAGTAAATTGATTTTTGTTTTAATAAATTTAATCGTTTGCTTTAATTAACACATGGATTAGTTGATATTCGTAGCCCCACTTGCATGTTTCATAAAAAACATTTAACTATCCAGTAGCCTTGAGGATTTAAATTAATTGTTAGAATTTATTTTGTTTACTTTAACTTCAAGAACCGTAGGTTATTTTATTAAAACTCAAAACCTCAAACTATTTTTATCCAAAAGCCTAAACCATTTCATTATTAAACTCCAAAATATTGACTATTTTTCCAAAACCTTAATTTATTTCTCCAAATCCAAAATTATTTTTTTTAGGCAGTAAGTTAAATCCAAAAAACCCTAATTCCAAAACCCTAGTTTCAAAACCCTAACTATCCAAAAACCCTAATTCCAAAACCCTAGTTTCAAAAAACCCTAAAAATCCTAATTTTAAAACCCTAATTATAAAACTTTAGTTTCTAAAACCCTAAGTTCTGAAACCCTAAATTCAATTGATAATTCTTTAAAACCCTAAATTTATATATTTATTGCTTTATTTAATTTTAGATTTGATTATATAGTTTATTATATTTTTTGATGGTTTATTTATTTAATTTCAATACTTGATTTATTTAATTTATCATGGATGGATATTTTCTTTATTATTACAATTATTATTTATTTATTTTGGTATTAAAAGTGTAAGAGGTATGTTTTCACTTTATGGGTACCTCATTAGCTAAATATCATGTAATTTAAATTGCTTTTATATTCTGAACCATTGTAAAGGACATGTTTCCATCTTCGGTGGGTGTCCATTTATTTGCTTTGTATTGGACATTGCTTGGATTTAATATAATGATGCTTTATTTTAATTGTTGCATGTAATATGGATAATATTGTTATACTTAAGAATTTTATAGTATTAAGACCTATAAAGGAGGCCAGTTCCAATGAACCTGGCGTTGTGGGGATGCTGAGCCATTTCTCACCTTCCCCACACGTACCCAACTTTCCGAACCCATTAGGGGATTTGGGATTCCTTAGGAATCGAGTCATCTACTCCTTTCTTTTTCCCGGCCTGTCCGGGTGGAGACTCCATTTTCTTCGGACTAAGATCTGTGTTCTCTAAGGCCCTGAGCCTAAACAGTGCCGAAGTCTCAAGAACCATTCCACTGGGAGTGGGGGCGAAAATCCCCGCTCACACACTTCAAATGGCTATATGAAGACCTGAAGACTATAAGTAGCATAAGAAACTTCATTTCCCAAAAAGGATTGTGATTAATATAGCCTACATAAACAACTTTCATCTCTTTATATCAAAATTTCTATTTGTATTCTTTGAGTGTTGAGTGTGAGTATTAAATACCATTGTATAAACTTGAGTGTGATCTTTGAAACACTTAGAATTTCTAGTGAACCCGGGAAAACTCTTATTGTATTGTGTGGAAAATACTCAAACCTTGTAAAAGTTTGGTGTGAGCTTGTAAAAGTCTTTGACAGGTTTGACTGCTTATTCGCTCTTGTTGCTTGTTGAGTTGAGAGTGTTGCATGACATATTTGAGTCTTGTGATGATGGTGCATTATTGGCTCAGTTTTAGTTGAGGCCAGTTTTATTGGATAAGGTTAGGGAGGATCAGTTGGTAGATGAGAAAATCCAGAAGATTGTGTTGGATTGCCAAAAGGAGGAGAGTCGAGACTTTCATGTGAGAGATGATGGTAGTCTTTGGTACAAATATAGATTGTGTAATCCTGATGATGCAGGATTGGAGAGGATGATTTTGAAGGGAGCACATCAGTCACTTTATGTTATGCACCCTGGTAGTACCAAGATGTATCAAGATTTGAAGTAGTATTATTAGTGGTCAGGTATGAAGAAGGATATAGTAGAGTTTGTATCCAGATGTCTCACTTTCCAGAGAGTGAATGCTGAGGTCCAAGTTCCTTCAAGGTTGCTTCAGCCATTATCAGTGTCAGAGTGGAAATGGGAACGAGTGACTATGGATTTTGTGACTAGACTGCCTTTGACCTAGAAGAAGCATGATGCAATCTGATTGATAGTTGATCCAATGATGAAGACAGATCATTTTTATCCAGTTTGGATGGATTATTCTATTCAGAAGTTGGATGAGTTGTATATTAGTAAGATAGTGAGGCTACATGGAATCCTAGTTTCTTTGATGTTGGACCGAGATCCCCAGTTTACATCGAGATTTTGGAGGATGTTGCAGGATGCTTTAGGTTCTCGGTTGCATTTTAGCACTGTTTTCTATCCTTAGATAGATGGGCATTCAGAGAGAGTGATATAAATTCTAGAGGATATGTTGAGGAGCTGTATCATTGATTTCACTGGGAGCTGGGACAGATTCTTGCCACTGATTGAGTTTGCATATAACAATAGTCATTAGTCTAGTTTTGGGATGGCACCTTATGAGGCCTTGTATGGCGGGAAATGCAGGACACCTTTGTGTTAGGATAAGGTTGGAGAAGATAAATTAGTCAGTCTCGATTTGATTAAGAAAATATAAGAGAAAGTAAAGGTGATTCGGGGTCATTTGAAAGCAGCCTCAGACTGACAGAAATTCTATACAGATTTGAAGAGGAAGGATATAGAGTTCAGTGTGGGAGATAAAGTATTCCTGAAAGTATCTCCATGGAAGTAGATTTTTGAGATTCGGCCACAAAGGAAAGTTGAGTCCTTATTTCATAGGACCATATGAGATACTGGAGAGAGCAGGTCCAGTAGCTTATAGACTGGCTTTGTCGCCTGAGTTGGATTGGATTCATAATGTCTTTCATGTCTCTATGCTTCAGAGATACAGGTCAGACCCATCTCATATCTTGTCAGTGGAGTCCATTGAGGTGAGTCTGGATCTGACTTATGAGAAAGAACCAGCGGCGAACTTGACACGATAAGTGAAAGAGTTAAGGAATAAGAATGTGCCACTTGTGAAAGTCATTTGGAGGAATCATGCCACTGAGGAGGCCATATGGGAGAGTGAGCAGACGATGTGGAGCCAATATCCCCAGTTATTTCAAAGTTGACATCAGGTAATTTCGAGAAAAAATTTATTTCAGGGGAGAGAATTGTAATATCCCAAATTCTTGAAAATTTCTAATTTTTGGAAATTTAATAAAATAAATTATAATTTAATTGATTAAATTAAATAAATAATTTTAAATAAAAATGAAGGGATTTTAAATGAAAAAGTGGAATATATATGTGACATATATGCAAAATATACCTAACATAGACAAAGTCAACAAAGTCAAATTTTAAAAAGTCAAAATCAAAGTCCAATGGCATTTTTATAAATAAACTTTAGAAATTTAAAATTATTAAAATAAATTTATCATCACTTCTTCAAATCAACCAATTCATGCCCCCTCCTCTTAGTTGCTATCTTAGAACAACAAGGTTGGATGTTGAGCCTATTGAGACAAAGTTGGATATTGAGACCATTATGGCTTGGTTGGAAGGGCTAGCAGTTATGGCTTAGATTTTATTGGGTTAGCTCTTATGGCTATGATCCATATGGATGAGTTTGACTCTTATGGTTAAGGTATATGTGGATGAGTTTGGTTTTCGATGTTAAGCCATGTGACTAAGGTTTACAATGGTGAGCCATTGTGGCCAAATTGGATGGTTGTGTTCCCAAAAGGTGAGCCATATGGCTAAGTTAGATTGTGAGACATTGTGGTTAGGTTAAAGAGCAAGTCACTGTGAATAGCTAGGATATGATTCAAATGGTTGAAGCCATGTGGCTCAATGAGATTGGGTACAGTTCCCAATGATTGGAGCCATTATGGCTTGGTGAGGTTGGATATAGTCCCTAATGGTTGAGCCAAGTGGCTAGGTAAGGTATGGTTCCTAAGGGCCAAGCCATATAACTAGATAAGATATAGTCTCTGTAACACCCCTTCCTGGCCTACATGTGTAAGCCGAGTAGAGGCGCCACACTATCCTAATGTTGCTACCAATTTTACTTAGTCAAATTTTAGTTCTGATTTTATAGAAATTTTGCTAGAGGTTCGCCTAGAAATTTGGGTCCCAAGTGTCAACAAAACTGATTTTTCTTATTTTAGAAAAATATTTTATTTCACAATTCAACTCAAGCACACTCCCAATAATCCACCCTTATAACCTCAACTACAATCCTGCAAGAAAAGTTCACACTTCTATATCATTTCTCAAGATTACATATCATTTGCTAAGTTTCATTACCATACCACCGTTGATTCTCTTGTTACATACACCATAAGACTTAATATGTAAACAAACCTTTACAATAGATATAACGTATATGCCATACTACTATTTTATGTCAAAAGTCCTATCCTAATCACCGTCGAGCTGATGCGAGCCGCTGCAGAAATGCTGATCTTCTATACACTACTTGCGAGTTAGACATATAACTCGCTGAGCAACTTATTGCCCAGTGGGTACTTTAACCATTGCCATACAATGTCTACTCGATATCACATATAAAAGTAGAATACTACATAATTAAACTATTTTCATACAATCATCATATTTATATTTTCTAATTAAGTTAAGATTCACATTATGTATGTAAACAACATGTAATATAACTTCATTATAATTACGAGTTAATATGCTCCACTAGGTAATTATGAATACACCGATCTCAAAATGAGGCCTCATATAGAGTTACGCATGGTCTTGACCTCACACTAATAATTGTCATGGTCTTGGTCTCACACGATATAGAATAACTGCGTGGTCTTGGTCTCACACGACTAGTTGCCATGATCTTGACCTCACACGATATAACCGCGCGCGCGTAAGTAATATCTTGACCGAAGCCGTTAAGACAATACTGCCGGTAGGATGGCATGCCAAACCCCCATTCCAGACCGGTTTTACCCATTTACCGAGTAGAGCATATATAACATTTCATATATACCCATTCACTTCGTATATATACCACATATTCTCCATGTATATACAATATATATTTACACAAATATCACATATACTCACATATGTATCATATGTATTCACATATTTTCCATCTTAATTTATTCTTCATATCATAATTAAACTCAATACCAAAAATAAAATGATAAAACACCCACACCAAGTTTTTGACCAAGTTAATAATGAAAAATTACCATATGACAATAAACTCTGGTTCTTGACCCAACTTGATCCTTGTTTTAGAAAATCTATATAAAATAATCCACTTGGCTAAAAACTCTAAAATTTTTACAGAATTTAGTTTTACATCTTAAAATCATTCCTTTAAAATTTCAGATCAAACTGGACACAAAAGCTTGGTCAAGTAGTTCACCCAACCAGACTGCTCCAGTTGCCCTGCATCCTGGCAGCAGTTCTGAATTTTATAAATTCCATAAATTAAATTCAATCAATGTGGTTCCAAATTATTTTTCTCAAATACTAGACTTATTAAACAACAACATATCCAAATTTCAACTCAAGATAATGTTTCTATATTTAATTAAAAATCATATAAGTCACAACATTTTACTAATTGTAAAACAGAAAAATTTCAAAAGGAGTTCCATGGTTAAAGTACCAAACCTTGCTCTTTTAATTCCCTTTTAGTTTTCCTTCTTCTCCTTCCTTAATCTTTGTTTTTCCTTCAAGATATTCAACAGCACAATCTTAAATATAAACCTTAGAAATTTAAAATAATTAGTTATCCTCCATTTCTTTTCAACCGAAACCTTAATCCAACCTTATTAAACTTTATACATCTTGATTCTTCCATTTAATCAATTAATCTCATCACTTACTTAAATTTTTTTTCCAATTCCACATAAAGACTCTAATCTCCAATCTCCCAATAAATATATAAATACCTAAAATTGATACTAAAATTAAAGTCTACATACTTGAAAACCTTAAAACTTACCTTGAAAAATCAAACTTGGAAAAAGCTTGGAAGTCCTTTGGTATTTTCTTATTGTGGCCGAAATTTGCAAGTGGAAAAGAGAGAGTTTGTTCTTCATTTTATGATATATATATATATATAAGGAAAATGATGATCACCATATGTGTTGGATAAATCTTTTAAGACCGCTTGTCCACCTTTCTCTTTCTTCTTTTAATACTCATGCTAAATGGTTACTTTTGATTGGCCAACAAGAGATTTTTATAGTTTTCTTTCCCATTACTTCTTCCCACTTGTCCCTCTTCTCATTGGATACCCTAAAGTTGTCCCGTGTTATCCATACGGTCCCGACACGAAACCGGGCCCACTTTACGTTCCGGCGATTAATCGATCATATCTCTTAAACCATACAGTTTCACGAGTCAAACTACATATAGTTTTGATCCTCTCGACCTCTACTTTCTATTTGTAAGGTCTATTTTAGGTTTCCAAGTCATTTTGAAAAATTACCAATAAGCCCTCAACTTTTTACAAAATTCTCTTTAGGTCCTTTCTTTGCTCGGGTTTTGCCCGGGTTTCGTTTCAACTGACGATCGTTTCATATTCAACCCCTCGACGTCCTCTACTTACTCTTATGTTTATTTTCTACTTTGGATTCATGTATAAATCTTAATAAAAATGACCAAAATGCCCCTAGTCTACATGTCTTCATTTCTCTTTAACGGGGCATTTTCTGGAAAAACCGTTACGCGTAGTTGTGACCCGATTTTTCTCTACTTTCCATTTTTAGAATCTGTTATGTGCACTATTAAGAACATCCAGTACGAATTTTGGAAATTACTCTTAGATCCTTAGCCTTTTGAAAAATTACCTTTAGGTCCCGTCGACTTCACGGGCCTCCTTTGCACACCGATTTTTGTTTTTGACTATCTCGAGCCTCTATTTGACCACTTATTTATGTCCTTCTGGCCTAATACTCGACTACCTAAACTTTGGGATGTGACAGTTCTACCTCCCTTAATTTAAGTTTCGCCCCGAAACTTGCTTGTTCATACATGTAAATACATTGTTCATATAACTAATAACAGTCATACATATATATATATACTTAAAACACAAATTTTAAATTTAAATACCTTCCTTTTCTTCTCTTGTTTTATTCTCCTCTACCCTCATGCAATATACTCTAGCTGGTGCTCTTGGTTCGGGGTGATCTACTAATTCCGAGTACGTTCCTGCTTGGTTGTTACTACTTGCTCTACCTCTGCCTCTGCCTGTAACTCTACTTCCAATTACAGATGGTTGTTCCTGTGCACTAGGTACTGTTATAACTTTCTTTGGGCAATCCTTTCTTAAATGGCCCCTTTCACCACAGCCCCAACATACTCCATCTATTGCAAACCAATAATTTCCAAGATGTTTCTTTCCACAAATTTCACAGGTTGGATATTCCACTCTATTAGTTCCTGCCGAACTCACCATTGGTGAAGTTGAATAACCAGACCTCTGTACTGTTCCCTGGCTTTGTATTTGTCTTAGGGGTCCAGAAAATCCACTCCTAGATTTCTTACTATCAGGCTGATAACTACTTGGGGTGCTCTGAACCTGTTCCCTTTTTTGCTGGATTTTCTGTTGACTACTCTTCAGATTCACTTGTACCTTCTCAACATCTAGTGCTTTTGCTACTAATCTTGAAAATTCAGTATTCTCCAGCACTACTAATTGGATCTTAATTTCATCATTAAGTCCTTCCAAAAATTTCTCACATCGTTCAACTTCAGTTTCTATTAAATTCCTCCCATACTTACTGAGGCGCGTAAATTCTTTCTCATACTCTAATACCGTCATTCTACCTTGCTTCAAATGGATGAACTCATTGTGCCTTGCAGTTAAATATGCATCAGTGATATATCTCTTTTTGAACTCGCTCCCAAAAATTCCCAAGTCCGTTGTTCCAGTGGAACCCGATGCTGAGTGGTATCCCACCATATGTATGCCTCCTCCGTCAGGAGTGACGTAGCACAAATTACTCTTTCTTCCGGAGTGCATCGAAGCTGGTCAAGAACTCTAATGATACTATCTAACCAATATTCCGCTTCCTCAGATCCCTCTTCATGACCAGCCTTAAATTCTTTTGCACCATATTTCCTCAGCTTCTCAATCGGGGGTTTCCTATCCCCCTCAGCAGCAGGGCCCCTTCCGGCCATTTGTTGGAATGCTGCTGCTATCTACCTAAGGTAAGTTTTCGGACCGGGTACTTCGGCTGCTGCTGGCCCTAGTCCTAGTCCATGGGCTTCCGCAACACCTATTGGTGCGGAGTCTTGGGATTCTGTCTCCTGTTCCATAGCTTGTTGCGTGTCTAGAGACATCCTACAATATAAAAATAATCAGCAGTCTGCACAGCTCGACATATAGCCTTTTTCCTATATGGCATGTACATTAGACTCAATAACTCATGCTTAATTATTCTCGACTCTTTCTTTTCATATATAATTGTTTTACAAATACCATAACTACTACAGGGTATCTCGTTTTACGTTGGTAATGGCCACTCCCAACATAAAACGTATATCCTTCTATATTTTCCTCTTCCTATCTAAAGTCTTTCTAACTCACTTCGTTTACTATCTCTCGATATCTGATTATCATACACTTTCCTAAGTCTAACCGCCCAGGAACGGCTAAACCAATGCTCTGATACCATAAATTGTAACACCCCTTCCTGGCCTACATGTGTAAGCCGAGTAGAGGCGCCACACTATCCTAATGTTGCTACCAATTTTACTTAGTCAAATTTTAGTTCCGATTTTACAGAAATTTTGCAAGAGGTTTGCCTAGAAATTTGGGTTCCAAGTGTCGACAAAACTGATTTTTCTTATTTTAGAAAAATATTTTATTTCGCAATTCAACTCAAGCACACTCCCAATAATCCACCCTTATAACCTCAACTACAATCCTGCAAGAAAAGTTCACACTTCTATATCATTTCTCAAGATTACATATCATTTGCTAAGTTTCATTACCATACCACTGTTTATTCTCTTGTTACATACACCATAAGACTTAATATGTTAACAAACCTTTACAATAGATATAACGTACATGCCATACTACTATTTTATGTCAAAAGTCCTATCCTAATCACCGTCGAGCTGATGCGAGCCGCTGCAGAAATGTTGATCTTCTATACACTACCTGCGAGTTAGACATATAACTCGCTGAGCAACTTATTGCCCAGTGGGTACTTTAACCATTGCCATACAATGTCTACTCGATATCACATATAAAAGTAGAATACTGCATAATTAAACTATTTTCATACAATCATCATATTTATATTTTCTAATTAAGTTAAGATTCACATTATGTATGTAAACAACATGTAATATAACTTCATTATAATTACGAGTTAATCTGCTCCACTAGGTAATTATGAATACACCGATCTCGAAATGAGGTCTCATATAGAGTTACGCATGGTCTTGACCTCACACGAATAATTGTCATGGTCTTGGTCTCACACGATATAGAATAACTGCGTGGTCTTGGTCTCACACGACTAGTTGCCATGATCTTGACCTCACACGATATAACCGCGCGCGCGTAAGTAATATCCCGACCGAAGCCGTTAAGTCAGTATTGCCGGTAGGATGGCATGCCAAACCCCCATTCCAGACCGATTTTGCCCATTTACCGAGTAGAGCATATATAACATTTCATAACTACCCATTCACTTCGTATATATACCACATATTCTCCATGTATATACAATATATATTTACACAAATATCACATATACTCACATATGTATCATATGTATTCACATATTTTCCATCTTAATTTATTCTTCATATCATAATTAAACTCAATACCAAAAATAATAAAACACCCACACCAAGTTTTTGACCAAGTTAATAATGAAAAATTACCATATGACAATAAACTCTGGTTCTTGACCCAACTTGATCCTTGTATTAGAAAATCTATATAAAATAATCCACTAGGATAAAAACTCTAAACTTTTTACAAAATTTAGTTTTACATCTTAAAATCTTTCCTTTAAAATTTCAGATCAAACTGGACACAAAAGCTTGGTCAAGTAGGTCACCCAACCAGACTGCTCCAGTTGCCCTGCATCCTGGCAGCAGTTCTGAATTTTATAAATTCCGTAAATTAAATTCAATCAATGTGGTTCCAAATTATTTTTATCAAATAATAGACTTATTAAACAACAACATATCCAAATTTCAACTCAAGATAATGTTTCTATATTTAATTAAAAATCATACAAGTCACAGCATTTTACTAATTGTAAAACAGAAAAATTTCAAAAGGAGTTCCATGGTTAAAGTACCAAACCTTGCTCTTTTAATTCCCTTTTAGTTTTCCTTCTTCTCCTTCCTTAATCTTTGTTTTTCCTTCAAGATATTCAAGAGCACAATCTTAAATATAAACCTTAGAAATTTAAAATAATAAGTTATCCTCCATTTCTTTTCAACCGAAACCTTAATCCAACCTTATTAAACTTTATACATCTTGATTCTTCCATTTAATCAATTAATCTCATAACTTACTTAAATTTTTTTTCCAATTCCACATAAAGACTCTAATCTCCAATCTCCCAATAAATATATAAATACCTAAAATTGATACTAAAATTAAAGTCTACATACTTGAAAACCTTAAAACTTACCTTGAAAAATCAAACTTGGAAAAAGCTTGGAAGTCCTTTGGTATTTTCTTATTATGGCCGAAATTTGCAAGTGGAAAAGAGAGAGTTTGTTCTTCATTTTATGATATATATATATATAAGGAAAATGATGATCACCATATGTGTTGGATAAATCCTTTAAGACCGCTTGTCCACCTTTCTCTTTCTTCTTTTAATACTCATGCTAAATGGTTACTTTTGATTGGCCAACAAGAGATTTTTATAGTTTTCTTTCCCATTACTTCTTCCCACTTGTCCCTCTTCTCATTGGATACCCTAAAGTTATCCCGTGTTACCCATACGGTCCCGACACGAAACCAGGCCCACTTTACATTCCGGCGATTAATCGATCATATCTCTTAAACCGTACATTTCCACGAGTCAAACTACATATAGTTTTGATCCTCTCAACCTCTACTTTCTATTTGTAAGGTCTATTTTAGGTTTCCAAGTCATTTTGAAAAATTACCAATAAGCCCTCAACTTTTTACAAAATTCCCTTTAGGTCCTTTCTGTACTCGGGTTTTGCCCGGGTTTCGTTTATACTGACGATCATTTCATATTCAACCCCTCGACGTCCTCTACTTACTCTTATGTTTATTTTCTACTTTGGATTCATGTATAAATCTTAATAAAAATGACCAAAATGCCCCTAGTCTACATGTCTTCATTTCTCTTTAACGGGGCGTTTTCTGGAAAAACCGTTACGCGTAGTTGTGACCCGATTTTTCTCTACTTTCCATTTTTAGAATCTGTTATGTGCACTATTAAGAACATCCAGTATGACTTTTGGAAATTACTCTTAGGTCCTTAGCCTTTTGAAAAATTACCTTTAGGTCCCGTCGACTTCACGGGCCTCCTTTGCACACCGATTTTTGTTTTTGACTATCTCGAGCCTCTATTTGACCACTTATTTATGTCCTTCTGGCCTAATACTCGACTACCTAAACTTTAGGATGTGACAGTCCCTAAGGGTTGAGCCATGCGACTAGGTAGGGTATGGTTCCTAATGGTAAAACCATGTAGCTAGATAGGGTATGGTCCCTAAAGATTAGGCCATAGGTTTGAGCCATGCAGCTAGATAGGGTATAGTCCCTAATGGGTCAAGCCATTGCGGTTCAGGTGTTTTAGCTGTTTTAAGCTTTGTTTGAGTGTTCCAGGTCTACTTGGTTTAGCCTTTATGGCCTTAGTTTGGGCATAAGGGTTAATCCATCTTAGGTTCATGTATAAAAGGCTAAACCATTGTGGTTTAGGCTTATAAATGATGGTTAGGTTTATACTTATAAGATAAACTAATGTGGCTTTATGTTTGATTTCTGATGGTTGAGTCAATATAACTCGAGCTTGTGTTTATGGATTAAACTAATGTAGCATAGGTCCAACTAGTTCAACTTGGATTTTGATGGATAAGCCAATGTGGCTTAGTTTTAATGTGTTAAGCGTATGACAAGGCTTGAGCCAATGTGGCTTAGGTTGGATGGCTAAGCTGGTCCGGCTTAGTCTTGAAGATTAAGGGTTAAGCCAATTGTGGCCTTATTTTGAAGGGTCAAGCCTATGGGGCTTAGATTTTATGTGATATGTCAACAAAATGTAGCTTAAGCTTATGTTTGATGGTTCAGTCAAAGTAGCCTAAATTTGATTTTTAATGGTAAACCATTATGGTTCACATTTGTGCTCTATGGGCCAAGCCAATGTGGTTTGGGTTCATGATTAAAGAACTAAGTCAATGTAACATAGGTTTATAAGGTAAACCAATGTGGTGTAGGTTTATATTTAGGGGATAAGCCACTATAGCTTAGGTTTATGCTAATTTTGTCTAGGTTTAATGTGGTTTCAAGTCTATAGCTTAACTTAGGCTAATTTTTAAGAGAATGACACCTTAAAATTGTTGGGATAATGTCAATGAAATACGTGCATGTATGCATGAATGGAAATAATTTCATGAGCGTAGCATAGGATTATGGTGTATACCACTTAAGGGTAGGGTTTATGGCCTTTACATGCAAAGGGTGATTTAGTCTAAAAAGTCCTGTCACACTAGGATAACTATATGCCTAAGCACATATCAGATAATGAATTTGGTATAAGAATAGCAGTACTTGTGTGTTTTCTATGCCCCAAAAGTATTGAGAATTATCATGGATTGGATTTTTTGCTATCCCTCAATATAACTAATGAAGGTTGCTAAGTAAATGCTATTTGCTACCTACATGTTTCCTATACTAAAGGGGAAAGGGAGGGGGGGGGGGGGGTAATGAACCCTTATGCATAATGAAGGAAAGGCAAATTAAACAGACATAAGGTTTATTTGAAAACAGCCCATTAAAATTTTATTTTGAAACATCTCTAGTGGAGTCACCAACTGTGAAGTGTCGTCCAAGTACTGATCCAACCCCCTTAAAAAATGAAGCCGAAATGCTCATGTGGGCTTAGTCTCATTCGACATCACCGTGTACGGTCTCTACTCAGTTTGATAAGCACGAATTTAAAAATTATCTTATATTTTGAAAAGATTTTTTTTTATTTAAAAAAACTCTTCTTTTATTTTGAAAATTGATGATGGCTTTTATTTTGAAAAGTGTAATTGGAGAGTAACCACTTTAAATTATTTATTTTGAAATTTTTAAGAAAAAACTCATCTTATTTAACTCCATGAAAATTTATTAAATTAAACTTAAGAGGTACTAGCCCGAGACCATTCATGATGTGTTCCGAGCTAAGTTTTTAAGTAAATTTAATGAAAAATGATTTCTCTTTGATTGGTTTTAACCTTTGTGATTAAAAAAAATTATGTTGATGACAATAATTATTATGAATGAAAATTAATTATGCATAAATAAATTAATAAGATCACATCTACAGTAGCAATAAAAATAAATTATTACAACTCCAGAAATTTTTTATATAGAGGAGCTTTAACTTTAGCCCTTATGAGTACTAGGTCAAGTATAAATCTGCAACAATGCTAATTTTAACAAGTAATTTAATTGAAATCTCATTCATCCATGAAAATAAAATTGCAAAAAATAAAGAAAATTAATTGAAATTAACTAATTGAGCCAATACTATAGTTTTTTAGTGAGGGCTCGCCACCTATAGTGCTATTCTAAGTATGCCTTCTTATCTTATTTTAATGAGAATCAAAGTCATAAGTAGTTCATGCTTTTGATTGTAAATGACTTAATTAATTAATTTTTGGTTGGTTTTATTACTGATTTGAAAAGAGAAAAGGTTAGGGAATTTACCTCTTTAGAGATCTCATCCTGTTTGACTTGAAACTTGAAGTGTTTTTCTACTCCTTTGTGCAGACTTGGGCTTGATAAAATTTCTCGACTTATTTTGAAGAAAAGAAATTTATGAAACAAAATTTATCTGGGAGAAATTAATTTTGTTGATGACAAATTAAAAAAATAATTTTTGTTGAATGTTTCGGATTTTTTTGGAGAAATTGGATAAAATTTCAGTATTTTTTTAGAGTAAATTTGAGAGAAATTGGCTCATCCATTATCAAACCCTTAAACGGAAAAGGAGACCACTATTTATAACATAAAAAGACGGAGAAATGCAACAACAAAATTGTCAGACTGTGCATGCTGCGAACTTTCACAGGCTGCGCAGAGTGTTCGATAGCTCCACGGACGGTTTGCGTAAGTCACAAATCATTTTTGCCATTTCGGGCCCGTTTGACATCCGATTCGTGTGATTCAAGTTGTGTTGGATTCATTATCATATGAGATTTTATTTAAAGGCAAAACTAAGAATTTTTTCTGAAGTTCAAAAATCTCAGGGCCATTTTAAAATTGTTTAGGCCCATCTGAACTCCGATTTGTGCAATTCAAATTTTGTTGGAATCATGATCATATACACTCTAATTTGGCTGAACAATTAGGGGTTCATATATATATTAATGATTTTTTTGCATTATATATATTTTCCTTTTTTTAAAACAGTAGGTATTTAGGGCTTTGTGATTAGGTATTTAAGTCAATACTAGAATTTTTCAATTTGATTATAAATTGGGTAAAATTAAAATTCTCAATTAAAATAATATTTTTATGAAATATAATTTAATAAAATTCTATAAATAAATTAGTATATTCAAGAATTAAAATGAATAAGCATATAAAAATTCAATAAACTTTTAGAATTTAATATATAATATAAAATTTTGATAAAGAATTTTGTTTAGAGAAATTTATAACAAAAATCTAAATTTTATTATAGTATTAAATGTTTAATTTTATTTTTAATTTGTCTGTAATTTTTTTTTGTTTAGAAAATTTGTCCTCTTCTCATCTAATTTCTAGTTCCGCCATTAAATATATACCCAATATATGCAATATATAATGTTATTCTTTTACAGACATATATCTTGCAGATATATATCCATATGTATTGTTATTCTTTAGTTATTTATATATAATACATACCTACATATAAGTTGATATAATCTATTAAAATTAATGGAAAACTAAAAATTAAAAAATTATTTCTTTGAAAATTTTGTTAAACATGTGGAGTGCATTATATTAGAAGAGCAAAAAAAATTCTCAATAAATACATTTGAAACTCAAAAAACAAATCAGAAAAAAAAATATTTACAAGCAACAAAATAAAAATTAGAATTCTAATAAAAAAAACTAAAAGTTTGAATAAAAATCATTAAAATTATTTGCAATTGTTCTCAATTATTTGACTTCCAAAAGACCTCCATGAAATTCTTAAATCCATGTCTAGTTTAGGAACTACATGCATGCACCATTCAAATTTCAGTAAGCTTAGATATCATAGCAAAGATTGAAGCAATCGATTTTTAGTAGATTGAAGAAAAATATTTTGAGATGTTTTTTATCCAATAGATCTTATAACAACGTATTATTAATACTATTTCATTTACCTACTAAACATGCATAAGTCTAGCCTCTAATCAATATTAATTTAACAAAAATACGCTGGATTTTTTAAAAATTTTAGTATATCTACGCATGTATAACAACATTATAGATAAAGCTATGAGAAATCAAACTCCCTCTCTTCCTTCTCTCCCGCCATCTATCCAAGTTTTCTTCTTCTTTTTTTTTTTTCAAAAAGTAGAAGCCTTTAGTAAAAATCCAAAAATAAGACAAAATAAATTTTTTGTGGAATTAATCTACCATCCTAGACCATTGTTGAGTTCAATGACAGAAAAAAAGAAGAAGATAATAATGGGAAAGAAGGAGAGGAAGAGAAGAAGATAAGGGAGAAAAAAAGTGTGATCAGATTTTTGAAAATTAAAACATAAAGAGCTAAAAATGAAAAAATAAAAAGATAAAACATGAAAAATAATTTGACCAAAGGGAGGTTGATGGTTTAAGCAAGACATGAAAAATAATTTAATGTTAAATAATGACTCATAAATCACATCAGTAGTAGGAGTTCCATTAAAGAGGAAGATTATCAATTTTATAATAGAGTTTCAATAGAAAAAAGAGGTTAGAATAAGAAAAAGATTTTCTTAAGGAAAATGATTTCCTTATATATCTAGGGTAAAGTAAACATTATATATAGAGCACCTTAGATGTTAAACAATACATTGAATTGTGAGAAAAAGAAAAACCTCAGTTGTATTCTCTCTCTAAGAAATAAAAGTGAGAAACTTCCCATGGATGTAGGCAAATTGCATAACCACGTAAATCTTTGTGTCTTGTATAATTACTTCTCTTATTCTTCTCCTTAATTTTTTTGTTCATAGATTGGTCCCTTATTTTGCATGTTCTAAAAATGCAAGAGTTTTCTAATAATTGGTATCAGAGCTTCTAGCTAGGATGAGTGGGTTTGAACACATGCTAAGTTCAACAAGTGCAATGGAAAGGGGAATTTCTCTCTATGGTAGATGAAAAAGTGAATGATCTATTGACATAGATGAAGGTTCACAAGGTGGTAAGGGGAATGAAGCCGACAAACATAGATGAAGAATATTGGCAATATATTGAGTCAATGGCTTTCAGTACAATCCGAATGTGTTTGACAGATTCAGTAGTGTATGACGTAATCGATGAGAAGATAGCCAAAGGTTTATGGACAAAGTTGGAGAGTTTGTTTGTATCCAAGAACATCACCAACAAATTATTCATGAAGCACGATCTATTCTAGTTTAGAATGGATAAAGGTGTTGACCTAGGAAATCATATAGCGTGGTTCAATCAAAAGGTTAGTGTTTTATTGCGTGTGAACATTAAATTGGATGATGAGGACAATGCATTGATGCTCTTATGTTCATTTCCACCATTTTTCAATCAATTCAATACGACATTGCTATATGGGAAGGAGATGCTAGACTACAAGGAAGTGGTGATAGCTCTAAGGTCTCATATTTCAATGCAGAAGTTTGAGATGGGAAATTCGCAAGATGAGGGTTCTTTAGTTAGTTTAGAATGCGAAAGTGGCAATGTAATGAACAAGGAGTAGAAGTGAGGGAGATCAAGAGGAAAGTCAAAGTCAAGAGTGTCAAAGGAAGAATGTTTCAAGTGTCGTCAAAGGTCCACTAGAAGAAAGATTGTCCATTATTAAAAAATCAAGAGGCTGATAAGAAAGAAGAAACTTCAAGTTCGACCAGTCTAGCTGTTGATACTTCAGAAGAGGAAGATCTCTTAGTAGCCTCGATGACAAGTAATGATTCAAAGTTAGGCATGTGGACTTTGAATTCAGCATGCTCATCATATTATACTTCTCACAGAGATTGGTTCCACAGTTACAAGGCATGTAATGCTGGCAATGTAACCTTGGGTGACAATTATACTTGCAAAGCAACGGGGATTGGAGCTATTAAAATTAAAATGTTTGATGGCATAATCAGAACATTGAAGAATGTCAAACATGTTCCTGAATTGAAGAAGAATCTAATTTCTTTAGGCTTATTAGAGAAAAAATTGTGTGAATTTTTAGCAGCTCCAAGTAGTAGAGTTTTTAAAGTATCCATAGGAGCTATGACTTTGATGAAGGGGAGGCGAATAGGAAACAATACATGCTAGAAGGTTGTACAGTTGTAAACAATAATTCTACATATTCATCAATAGAAGATAGTTTGGATGCATCAAAGCTCTAGCATATGCAATTAGGACATATAAGTAAGTAAGGTTTGTAAGAACTTCATAAAAGGAAATTGTTGAATGGGATAACACGGTGTGAAGTTAGATTCTGTGAGTTTTGTGTCCATGGAAAATATCAAAAAGAGTTCAATTCAAGACTTCCTCATAGAAAAGCAAGCAAGTATTGAAATATGTTCACTCAGATGTTTGGAGTCTAGCACAAGTTGCAGCAAAAGGTGGAGCCAAGTATTTTGTAACATTCATTGATGACTTCTCCCTAAAAGTTTGGATATATTTCATAAAGGAGAAGGGTGAAGTATTCTCAAGGTTCAAGGAGTGGAAAACCAATGTTGAGAAATAGACAGGAAAAATCATGAAGTGCTTAAGGTCTGATAATGTAGGTGAGTACACATCTAAGGAGTTCATAGATTTCTATAAGAAAGAAGAAATTGAGTGATACTTCACAGTTCCTAAAATACCTCAATAGAATGGGGTAGCAGAAATGATGAATAGGACATTACTAGAAAGAGTCAGAGCAATAAGATTACAAGTAGGGTTACCCAAATAGTTTTGGGTAGAAGCAATAAATATTGCTTGTTTCATCATAAACAGGTCACCTTCAAGTAATTTAGAGGGTAAGTCCACACAACAGGCTTGGACAGGTAAAGATGTCGACTACTCTATACTCAAAATATTTGGATGTATAGCCTATGCATTAATCCCCAGTGATGAAAGATCAAAACTTGATTCAAAGACAAGAAAATGCATCTTTATTGGATATGGAAAAGGGGTAAAAGGATATAGACTATGGGATCCTAAGGCGAAGAAGGTGATAGTAAGTAGAGATGTAATCTTTGATGAGCGGGAAATAATAAACAAGCAAGAATTATCTCAAGAAGTTGTAGAATCAACCTCCAAGGTAGATGTGGACCTTAGGTTGGATAGTCCTTCAAAACCAATTCAACCAGTAGTTGAATTTGAAAGCAAGGATGATGATTCAAAGAGTACAAAAGTGTAAAATCATCAACATGATCATAGTATTTCCATAGATAGACCTAGATGCATAATTAGACCTCCAGCTAGATATCACAAAGATGATTATTCAGCCTCCTTTTACTTACTAATAAGTGAAGGAGAACCAAGTTCTTTTCTAGAAGAAGCAGTGTCAGTTCTAGAAAAAGAAAGATGGTTAGAAGCTATGGCTGAAGAAATGGAGTCACTGCATAAGAATCAAACTTGGGAGTTGGCAAAACTTTCTAAGGGGAAGAAGCTAGTTGGATACAAGTGGGTCTATAGAAAGAAGGAAGGAGCTTCAAAGAAAGAAGATGTAAGATACAAGACAAGTTTAGCTACAAAAGGATGCTTAAAGAAGAAGGGGATTGATCACAATGAAGTGTTCTCACCAGTAGTTAGACATACAACTATTAGAATATTATTGGCATTAACAACTCAGTTAATCTTAGAGTTTGAGCAGTTAGATGTAAAAATAACTTTTCTTCATTAGAATATTTTAGCTTTAATAGCTCAGTTAAAATTAGAGTTGCAGCAGTTAGATGTAAAAACAGCTTTTCTTCATGGTGAATTAGAGGAGTAGATTTACATGGAACAACTAGAAGGGTTTTGTCATGACCCAACTTATACATATGTACAGTACGTCCATGTACAGTAAGAGGAACCATCCCGAGAAGCTACTCAAGAGCGCGAAGTGAAGGGAAGTTCTGTAGAACTGAAAGGACCTATTTGAAAAGATTGCAAAGTTTTGTGGAGGTGACTGTAATTACCAAAAGTTATTCCGGAGGTCCTTAATAGTGCATATAACAGACTCCTGAAATGGAAAGTAGAGAAAAATCGGGTAGCAACGGCGCAACACGGTTTTTTTCAAAAATGCACGGTTTGGAAGATATAGGGGATTTTGACCAGGGGCATTATGGTCATTTTCAAAAGTGTCTCGAAAGTAATAATGGATCTCAAAAATGAAAAGTAGAGGAAAAACTGAGTCAAAAATGTACCACAACATTCGGTGCAAGTGCGCAGTTTAAAAGTTACGAACGAGTAATTGCCGGAGTGTATTTTGGTCTTTTCACACCTTAGACCATAAAATTACAGCACAAGGAGGTTGAGGAGCCAAAATATAATTAAAAGAAAGTCCAAGGGCTTGGGTTTTAAATAAATAAAAGAAAGAGACATTTGGACCAATGAAAATTAGCCATTTTCCCACTTAAGTGTACCAATGGGAAACCAACACTTACACCAACACATCTTAACCTCTCTTAGCTGCCATTTGGAGGAGAGAATAGCAAAAAAATAAAAGCCAAAAGCTCTCCTTTGTTCTTGCTTTGGCCGAATAGAAGGGAAAGGGAAAAGAGAGAGAGATTTTTTTCAAGTAGTTATTTTTGGTTGCAAACTTTGGTGGAGAATAAGACTTTAAGGTAAAGGGTTTTATTTGTAGCATTAATTTCATAAATTGTTGGCTATTTTAAGAGATCTAAGTTAAGGTTCATAAAGGTTGACTTTGGGGAAAGTTTGTAGGATGGTTAGAAAATGAATTTAATGGAAAAATATGTTGATTAATGATGAGAGATGGTTAATTTAGGTAGAAATTCATATGAAATTGGAGGGTATCTTATTGTTCTAAATTTCTAAGGTTTATGTTTAAGGTTGTGTTCTTAAATTTCTTGAAGGAGAAACAAAGATTAAGGAAGGAGAAGAAGGAAAAGCAAAGGTGAATTAAAAGAATTAAGGTTTGGTACTTAAATCATTGCTCTTTTCAATTAATTTACATATTTTGCATTATGGGACTTTTGAAATGGCTTTGAAATGATGTTATTATGTGTGGTAAATATGTGGGAAAGTGCCTTCTAGTCATTTGTAGTTAATTGATGGTGAAGAGAATAAAAAAAAAAAAACAAACTAGCCCAATTTGTGTTAATTGTCCATAAACTTTGACTAACTTTTAGTAATCTCTTTGGTTTGATTTTTGAAAGAGGGACCTTTAGTCCTTCCATGGTATCACAAAAGGAGTCTAAAACTCAATTTTTCAAGAAAAAAATGAATTCCCCTCAAGTTTTGAAAGTTGGGCCGAATGGTCCCTTTTGGGCACCCTTCTGTAGCTTTCACTTTGGGCAGTCCGTTGAGGGGGCAAACGAAGGAATTTTTAGACGAAATTTTATATGCATTTAGTTAACTTATGAAGGGGTTTTCCTGCAAAATTTCAGCCAAAAATAAGTTTGTTTACTTGGTGGTCAAAACTGTTGCTAAAGTTGACTGATTTTCAGCAGTAAAAATAGATTTTATCATGTAGTAGTCGCGCGCCATTGCGTCGCCGATTTTACGCGCCGCGCTACTATTTATTTGGTCATTTTCCTAAATGTGTTAAAACTTGAATATTATGATATAGATTGATGTTATATCATTTAAAATGACATGAAAGGGGTTTGGAATAATCAGAAAGGCATCATGAGAAGTTATCCTAGTAATATATGCATTATGGAAAAATCATGACTTATTGAATATCATGACCAAAGTAATTAATAAATTATTTATGCTCTACTTGGTATGTCAGAACCTTTGAGATAAGGATATGATGCATCATATTATTACTGTAGTACTGCTTATAACATGATATGATATTTCGGCTGAAGGCCGATGATTACAATGACATGATCAATGATTCAATGATAATGGCCATTGGCACATGTGCAAGAATTATGATGAAAGATAATGAAATATGATCATGAAGAGATATGTTTATCATGACCCTTCCTTATCCGCTGACGTTCTGTTAAACCAGTAGAGCACCTAAATTGATAAAAGCAAAATGAGTAATTTCTAAATTCAGAATATGGGATTTAATCTTTTATCATTATGTTTAGATCTTATTCATTTATTTAAAGTATTCAAATGCATGTTTTTAATTACTCTTTTAATTTATTTATTTAATGCAATGATTTAAGTACCCACTAAGCAAATGCTTAGTGAGTTTAATTTTCTTTTCTAAACTCGTAGGTTGAGAGAGAAGCTTTTTTCTACAGTGTCCCGAGCAGCTGGTGTTGGCAACTTTTGGGTAGAAATTTATTATAAGTAATATAACTAGAATGGCATGTACATATGTTAGCGTAAACTAAGAATTGTATGTATGACTAGTAAAAGACCAAAGTATGTGTGCTAAGTATATTAATTACTGTATGTTGGTATGAATTAGTATGTATGGATGTGTGTGTAGAAGTGAGAAATTTTAATGCAAGTTTGGTGGAGGATATAAGGAGGTTGACTATAGAAGTGTTTGAGACTGATTGAGATTGATTGGTTGAGATAAAAAAAAATGTTTTCAAAAAAAATAACAAAAATCAGTTTTGGCGACACTTGGGACCACCAATTATAGGGGAAACTCTGGCAAAATTTTTGTAAAATGTGTATTATAAATTGACTAAGTATAGAACCAAGACTCGAATATTACAAAATAACATTCCATCTTGGTCTATGAACATAAGCTAAGATGGGGTGTTACATTTAGTGGTATCAGAGCATTAGTTTAGTCGATTCTAGGTAGTTAGTTGAATCAAACTGTGAATGCATGACACATAGGTTTAGGAAGGGAATTTTAATAAGCTGATGTGTATGTTTATGATGCTTATTAGTGATATTGTGGTGTTGAGAATAGGAGTGAGGATGAGTGATTCGAAGCAACCAGCTAAATTGGCTTTAGGTCCTAAACCTTATTCTCGGGCCAGCACAAGTGAGAAACAAACAAGCCATAGATAAGAAGATTTTTGAATTGGGGAAGGAGAATCTGCGCCAGAAAATTAAAATGGAAGCCAGAGAGCGAGAAATAGCAGAGTTAAAAGAAGAATTATTTAGAATGAAAGGGAAATAGGAGGAGTAAGAGGAAGTAATAGATCAGTTGAGAGACTGGAGAGTCCAGGACCGGGAAGACTTAGTGTTAGCCCTGGATAATAGTGTGCTCTTGATGGAAGATGTTAGGGCGTTACAAGTGGATAAGAGGCAAACTACAGTAGAGCTTAAGAATGTGAATCGTTTGGCTAGGACCTTACAAGGAAGGGTAGAGATGTTACAGGATAGAATGGAAGAACTCCCTCGTAACCTTCCTAGAGTTCAGTCTAACGAGGTAGATCCGGATCCAATGGAGCATGCTTCAGATAGTGCTACCTCTCCCCGAGCTCCTACTTATTGAGCTGTGATGGGCTGATGATTTTGCTACCCCTTTGGTTATGTATATAGGTGGATAAAAATGCAACAGTAGATAGGCCATTTTGTTGTAAATAGATATAAATAGGCCGGACAAGTAACAAACTAATATAGGCCATTTTGCTGTACATAGATGTAAAATAGGCCATAAGTAGGAGTATGTGATGATGTATGTTAAATATGTATGAAAACGCGATTATGTGAATAAATAATGTTATGTTTATATTAAGTGTATGATCTGAAATTATGATTGGAATTTATCGATGTACATGCCATATAGGAAATTTAATATGCCAAGCCAAACCAGCTGCTACTTTATTATGATATACACGTACATGATTGTAGAATGTCGCAAGAAGTTGAATCACAGAGAGCCGTAGACGAGGAGGTCGAGTCACGTGCCTCCGTGCCTACGAATGTAGAGGAGAGTCTTGGAACTATGCCACAACCAGCAGCGGCGGCCGCGGAAGGCCCCGATGCTTATTTACGACAGATGGCAGCAGCATTTCAACAAATGGCAGGAATGGTACCTGCTGCTGCCGAAAGAGAGAGAAAACCCCCAATTGAGAAATTAAGGAAGTATGGGGCTAAGGAATTTAAAGCCAGTAGGGAAGAAGGATCTGAGGAAGCGGAATACTGGTTAGATAGTACCATTAGAGCATTGGATCAATTAAGGTGTACGCCAGAGAAAAGATTTATTTGTGCCACGTCTATTTTGGTTGAAGAAGCGTACATTTGGTGGGAGACTACACAGCAGCGCGTGCCACCAGAACAGCAGACATGGGAATTTTTCCAAACCGAGTTTAAGAAGAGATATATCACCGAGGCGTACTTAAACGCAAAAAGGAATGAATTCACGTACTTAAAGCAAGGAAGAATGACGGTATCCGAGTATGAAAAAGAGTTCACTCGTCTTAGTAAGTACGCGAGGAGAATGATAGAAACAGAACAGGAAAGATGCCAGAGATTCTTAAAAGGATTAAACAATGAAATCAAAGTGCAATTGGTAGCCATAGATATATCAGAATTTTCAAAGCTTGTTGCAAAGGCTTTGGACGTTGAGAAAGTACAAGTGGATGAGAGGAATAGGCATCAGCGCATGCAGCAAAAAAAGGACGCAAACTCGAGGCCCGGGAGGACCTCAGCAAGCCCGAAAGAGATTCAGGGGAGGAAGTAGTTCTATGCAACAAGGCTGGCGATTTCAGAATCAGAGGACAGGTCGAGGTATGAGTTATCAAACATCTATAGCCAGTGCACCGGGGTCATTTGGAAGAGGCTTCGGAAGAAAATTAAGTAGAGGCAAAGGAAGAAGTAACAATCCACGAATTAGTGGAGGATTTGAAAGAAACACGGGTTTTGAAGGATATACTTTTCCTCTATGTGAGCATTGTGGACGAAGACATGGAGGCGAATGTTGGTATTTAACCAAAGGATGCTGGGAATGTGGAGCACCAGACCATATAAAGGTGAACTGCCCTAAAATACAGATGAATACTCCTGCACCAATGGAGAGGTCACAGCCTATCTTTGGCAGAGGCCGAGGCAGAGGAAGAGGAGGTAATCCAAACTTTCAAAGGGCACAATCAGATACTGTTAACCAGCCTAGTACTAGTGCACCAGCAAGGGTATATGCGATGAGAAACTGAGAAGAAGAAGAAGCACCGGACGTCATTGTTGGTACGTTTTATATGTTCAGCAAACCTATACATGCTTTAATTGATCCCGGATCCACACATTCATACATATACATGCATAGTGAGAATTTAGAAGGATTACTAGTAGAATATGTCAAGTCCGGTATACTAGTTACAAACCCTATAGGAGATGAAGTAGTTACGAACAAAGTAATCAAAGAATGCCCTATAGAGATACACGGAAACGTATTTCCTGGAAATTTGATGGAATTACCATTTCGGGAATTTGACATAATTTTAGGAATGAACTGGTTAGCAAAGCATAAAGCAATAGTTGACTGTGAGAAGAAAAGAGTGACGCTCCATACCCCTCGCAGAGAGGAAGTGACAGTAGTCGGAAAAAGAGGCGACTATTTGAACAACGTAATATCGGCAGTGACGGCAAGGAAGCTAATACAAAAAGGATGCGAGGCATATCTAGTAAGCGCCATGGAAGCAAAGAAAGACGCTACTAAGATCCAAGACATACCGACGGTGCGTGATTTTCTGATGTTTTCCCAGATGAGCTACCCGGAGTACCACCTAAGAGAGAAGTGGAATTCACCATAGATGTTTATCCAGGAGCTGCACCAGTGTAGATTGCCCCATACCGAATGGCGCCAGTGGAACTCAAGGAATTGAAGATGCAATTACAAGAGCTATTCGACAAAGGCTTTATACGACCAAGCGTTTCCCCATGGGGCACACCGGTACTTTTCGTCAAAAAGAAGGATGGATCCTTAAGGCTATGCGTGGATTATCGACAGTTGAACAAGCTCACAATCAAGAACAAGTATCCACTACCATGCATTGACGATTTATTCGATCAACTCAAAGGAGCCAGTGTATTTTCAAAGATAGATCTCCGATCGGGATACCATCAGCTGCCAATTAAGGAGGAGGACATTCCAAAGACTGCTTTCAGAACTCGGTACGGACATTATGAGTTTCTTGTAATACCTTTTGGGCTTACAAACGCACCAGCAGTATTTATGGATTTGATGAATAGAATTTTCCATCCGTACCTCGACCAATTCGTAGTGGTTTTTATAGACGACATTCTTGTTTATTCAAAGAACAAAGAAGAGCACGATCGACACCTCCGCATTGTATTGCAAACATTGAGAGAAAAACAACTATATGCCAAGCTCAGTAAGTGTGAATTTTGGCTGGAAGAAGTGACATTCTTGGGACACATTGTATCTGCTGAGGGCATCTGAGTGGATCCTAAGAAAATAGAAGCTATTTTGGATTGGAAACCGCCAAGGACAGTAACAGAAGTGAGAAGTTTCCTAGGATTGGCAGGATACTATCGACGATTTGTGAAAGGATTTTCCATTATCGCCGCCCCAATGACCAAGTTGCTTCAGAAGAATGCTAGATTTCAGTGGACAGATGAATGTCAAAGAAGCTTCGAGAAACTGAAAGAAAAGCTAACAAATGCCCCGATACTCACACAACCAGTGTCCGGTAAGGACTTTGTGATATACAGCGATGCATCGCACATTGGCCTAGGTTGTGTACTCATGCAAGAAGGTAAAGTGGTCGCGTATGTTTCCCAGCAACTTAAACCATACGAGAAGAATTATCCAACACACGATTTAGAATTGGCGGCTATTGTATTGGCATTCAAGACGTGGAGACATTACCTATATGGAGAAAAATGCTACATTTATACGGATCACAAAAGCTTGAAGTATCTGCCAACACAAAAGGACCTCAATTTGCGACAAAGGAAATGGATCCAAATTTTGGAGAATTATGACTATGTCATAAACTATCATCCAGGATGCACTTAGTAGGAAATCAATGCAAGCCTTAAGTGCTATGAGGATCAGTTTGAGACCAACAGAAGAAGGAGCACTGCTAGCAGAAATGCAAACATGACCCACGCTTTTTCAGGAAATCCACCAAGCACAAAAAAAAGATAGCCAAGTCCAAAAATGGATCAAGCAAGTACAAGAAGGAAAAAGTACAAAATTTCAAATTTCAAGAGACGGCAGTTTATATTACGAAAGTCGGACAGTAATACCAGCAACAGGAGCTATAAAGAAGAAGATTCTTCAGGAATCCACAATAGTCCTTATGCAATGCACCCAGGGGCTACAAAAATGTACCAAGACTTGAAGAAATTCTATTGGTGGCCAGGAATGAAGAGAGACATCGTAGATTTCGTAACCAAGTGTTTGACATGCCAGCAAGTGAAAGCAGAACATCAAGTGCCATCAGGACTATTACAGCCAATTACAATTCCGACATGGAAATGGGATCGCATCACTATGGATTTCGTCACAGGACTGCCAATGACGAGAGATAAACATGATACTGTATGGGTAATTGTCAATCGATTAACTAAGTCAGCTCATTTTCTGCCTGTGCGAATGGACTACTCAATGGATAAGTTGGCAGAAATATACGTCAAAGAGATTGTACGATTGCATGGAGTCCCGACATCTATTATTTCGGACAAAGATCCACGGTTCACTTCGAACTTTTAGAGAAAACTCCACACAGCTCTCGGAACCCAAGCAAGCTATAGCACTGCTTTCCATCCTCAAACAGATAGGCAATCTGAAAGAGTAATTAAGATTTTGGAGGACATGTTGAGAGCGTGTGTTATGGAGTTTAAAGGCAGCTGGGATAAGTACCTAAGCCTAATGGAATTCGCATATAACAACAGCTACCAATCCAGCATACAGATGGCACCCTATGAAGCATTGTACGGAAGAAAGTGCAGAACGCCAGTATGTTGGACAGAACTAAGTGAGGAAAAAGTTCTTGGACCCGACATTGTGAAGGAGACTCAGGAGAAAGTTGACATCATTCGAGACAGACTAAAGGTTGCATCAGATAGACAGAAGTCGTATGCAGACCTGAAATGAAAAGACATAGAATTTGCAGTAGGGGACAAAGTTTTCCTTAAAGTTTCTCCATGGAAGAAAGTATTGAGATTTAAGCAGAAAGGCAAGTTAAGTCCCAGATTCATTGGACCGTACAAAGTCATCAAACGTATAGGCCCAGTAGCTTATCGGCTAGCCCTACCACCCGAACTGGACAGGATACATAATATTTTTCATGTTTCGATGTTGCGACGATATCGTTCAGACCCTGCAAACGTCATCAAGACACAAGATATAGAGGTCCAGCCCGACTTGACTTATGAAGAGGAGCCAGTGAAGATTTTGGCACGAGAGGTTAAAGAATTGAGAAATAAGAAAATTCCTCTGGTTAAGGTATTGTGGAGAAATCATAAGGTAGAAGAGGCAACCTGGGAAAGAGAAGAAACTATGAAGCAGCAATACCCGCACTTGTTTACAACTGACCAGCTTCGGGATGAAGCCTAAATTTTAGAGGGGAAGAAATGTCACGACCCAACTTATACATATGTATAGTACGTCCATGTAAAGTAAGAGGAACCATCCTGAGAAGCTACTCAAGAGCGCGAAGTGAAGGGAAGTTTTGTAGAACTGAAAGAACCTATTTGAAAAGATTGTAAAGTTTTGTGGAGGTGACTGTAATTACCAAAAGTTGTTCCGGAGGTCCTTAATAGTGCATATAATAGACTCCTGAAATGGAAAGTAGAGAAAAATCGGGTAGCAACGGCGGCACACGGTTTTTCCCGAAAACGCACGGTTTGGAAGATATAGGGGATTTTGACCAGGGGCATTATGGTCATTTTCAAAAGTGTCTCGAAAGTAATAATGGATCTCAAAAATGAAAAGTAGAGGAAAAACTGAGTCAAAAAGTGTACCACAGCATTCGGCGGAAGTGCGCTGTTTAAAAGTTACGAACGAGTAATCACCGGAGGGTATTTTGGTCTTTTCACACCTTAGACCATAAAATTACAGTACAAGGAGGTTGAGGGGCCAAAATATAATTAAAAGAAAGTCCAAGGGCTTGGGTTTTAAATAAATAAAAGAAAGAGACATTTGGACCAATGAAAATTAGCCATTTTCCCACTTAAGTGTACCAATGGAAAACCAACACTTACACTAACACATCTTAACCTCTCTTAGCTGCAATTTGGAGGAGAGAATAGCAAAAAAATAAAAGCCAAAAGCTCTCCTATGTTCTTGCTTTGACCGAATAGAAGAGAAAGGGAAAGGAGAGAGAGATTTTTTTTCAAGTAGCTATTTTTGGTTGCAAACTTTGGTGGAGAATAAGACTTTAAGGTAAGGGGTTTTATTTGTAGCTTTAATTTCATAAATTGTTGGCTATTTTAAGAGATCTAAGTTAAGGTTCATAAAGGTTGAATTTGGGGAAAGTTTGTAGGATGGTTAGAAAATGAATTTAATGGAAAAATATGTTGATTAATGATGAGAGATGGTTAATTTAGGTAGAAATTCATATGAATTTGGAGGGTAGCTTATTGTTCTAAATTTCTAAGATTTATGTTTAAGGTTGTGTTTTTAAATTTCTTGAAGGAGAAACAAAGATTAAGGAAGGAGAAGAAGGAAAAGCAAAGGTGAATTAAAAGAAATAAAGGTTTGGTACTTAAATCATTGCTCTTTTCAATTAATTCACATATTTTGCATTATGGGACTTTTGAAATGGCTTTGAAATGATGTTATTATGTGTGGTAAATATGTGGGAAAGTGCCTTCTAGTCATTTGTAGTTAATTGATGGTGAAGAGAATAAAAAAATAAAACAAACTAGCCCAATTTGTGTTAATTGTCTATAAACTTTGACTAACTTTTAGTCATCTCTTTGGTTTGATTTTTGAAAGAGAGACCTTTAGTCCTTCCATGGTATCACAAAAGGAGTCTAAAACTCAATTTTGCAAGAAAAAAATGAATTCCCCTCAAGTTTTGAAAGTTGTGCCGAATGGTCCCTTTTGGGCACCCTTCTGCAGCTTTCATTTTGGGCAATCCGTTGAGGGGGAAAACGAAGGAATTTTTCGACGAAATTTTACATGCATTTAGTTAACTTATGAAGGGGTTTTCCTGAAAACTTTCAGCCAAAAATAAGTTTGTTTACTTGGTCAAAACTGTTGCTAAATTTGACTGATTTTCAGTAGTAAAAACATATTTTATCATGTAATAGTCGCGCGCCATTACTTATCCGATTTTACGCGCCGCGATACTATTCATTTGGTCATTTTCCTAAATGTGTTAAAACTTGAATATTATGATATAGATTGATGTTATATCATTTAAAATGACACGAAAGGGGTTTGGAATAATCAGAAAGGCATCATGAGAAGTTATCCTAGTAATATATGCATTATGGAAAAATCATGACTTATTGAATATCATGGCCAAAGTAATTAATAAATTGTTTATGCTCTACTTGGTATGTCAGAACCTTTGAGATAAGGATATGATGCATCATATTATTACTGCAGTACTGCTTATGACATGATATGATATTTCGGCTGAAGGCCGATGATTACAATGACATGATCAATGATTCAATGATAATGGCCATTGGCACATGTGCAAGAATTATGATGAAAGATAATGAAATATGATCATGACGAGATATGTTTATCATGACCCTTCCTTATCCGCTGACGTTCTGTTAAACCAGTAGAGCACCTAAATTGATAAAAGCAAAATGAGTAATTTCTAAATTCAGAATATGGGATTTAATCTTTTATCATTATGTTTAGATCTTATTCATTTATTTAAAGTATTCAAATGCATGTTTTTAATTACTCTTTTAATTTATTTATTTAATGCAATGATTTAAGTACCCACTAAGCAAACGCTTAGCGAGTTTAGTTTTCTTTTCTAAACTCGTAGGTTGAGCGAGAAGCTGTTTTCTGCAGTGTCCTGAGCAGCTGGTGTTGGCAACTTTTGGGTAGAAATTTATTATAAGTAATATAACTAGAATGGCATGTACATATGTTAGCGTAAACTAAGAATTGTATGTATGACTAGTAAAAGACCAAAGTACGTGTGCTAAGTATATTAATTACTGTATGTTGGTATGAATTAGTATGTATGGATGTGTGTGTAGAAGTGTGAAATTTTAATGCAGGTTTGGTGAAGGATATAAGGAGGTCGACTATAGAAGTGTTTGAGACTGATTGAGATTGATTGGTTGAGATAAAAAAATGTTTTCAAAAAAAATAACAAAAATCAGTTTTGGCGACACTTGGGACCACCAATTATAGGGGAAACTCTTGCAAAATTTTTGTAAAATGTGTATTATAAATTGACTAAGTATAGAACCAAGACTCGAATATTACAAAATAACATTCCATCTTGGTCTATGAACATAAGCTAAGATGGGGTGTTACAGGTTTGAGGAGCAAGGTAAAGAGCATCTAGTATGTAAGCTCAAGAAATCTCTTTATGGGTTGAAGCAATCCCCAAGGCATGGTACAAGTAGTTCGATTCTTACATGATAAGTATTAGTTTTACTCGTTGTGAGTATGATTGTTGTCTATATCTTAAATCTTTAAAGAATGGATCCTTCATCTACTTGTTGATTTGTGTTGATGATATGTTAATTGCTACAAGAGACATAAAAGATGTGTGTGACCTTAAATCCTTATTAAGTCAAGAGTTTGATATGAAGGACTTAGGTGCTGCGAAAAAAATTCTTAGCATGGAGATCAATAGGGATAGGAAAAATAGGAAACTATAGCTCTCACTGAAGAATTATATTAAAAGAGTATTATAGAGATTCAATATGGACAAGGCAAAACTAGTTACTACTCCTCTGGCTAATCACTTCAAATTGTCTAGCCAACAATGTCCCATAACAAAAGAAGAAATGTAGTACATGGCAAAGATTATGTATGCTAGTGCAGTGGGGAATTTGGTGCATGCAAGGTGTGTACAAGACCAGACTTAGCACATGCAGTTAGTATGGCTAACAGGTTTATGGCTAATCTAGGCAAGGAACACCGGTAGGTTGTAAAGTAGATTCTTCGATACTTGAGAGGTACCTTTGATTATGAGATTTGCTATGGTGCAGTAAATGATTCGGTCTCCGTTATTGGATATGTTGATTCAGACTATGCTAGAGATGTGGATGATAGGAAGTCTATTACAGGCTATATTTTCACACTTACAAATAGTCCAATCAGTTAGAGGTCAACCTTACAAAGTGTGATTGCTTTATCTACCATAGAGGTAGAATACATGGCAATAATGAAAGGAGCTAACGAAGCATTGTGGTTGAAAGGGCTTGTCTCGAAATTAGGCTTCAAGCAGCAGGCACTTGGTATATATTGCGGTAGTCAAAGTGCCATAGAATTATCCAAGAATCAAGTCTACCATGCTAGAAAAAAGCATATTGATGTAAGATATCATAAAATCAAAGAGTTAATTTCTTCATGTGAGATTCTGTTGATGAAGGTACACACAAAGAAAAATACAGTAGATATGTTGACAAAGATGCTACCTTTAGAGAAGTTCAAATATTGTTTGGATTTGCTCCAAGTCACAAATTGTGAATTTGTGAAGATGTTGAAACTCCAGGTGGAGGTACAGATTTCAAGATTGAGCAAGTCTTCTAAAGGGATTGATTATTCGCTAAGGTGGAGATTGTTAAATATTGACTCATAAACCAAACCAGTTTTGTACTAGGAGTGTAATATCCCAAAATTTTAAAAATATTAATTTTTAAAAATTAATTAAATAATTTAAAAGTATATATATGTAATTAAGTGCAAAAGGATAATGTGTATATGATATATATATATATGTAGATATACATAATATATACAAGTCAACATTTTAATATGGGTCAAATGTTATTTTAATTATTAAAATATTAATTAAGTAGTTAGTGGAAGATGATTTTTTTTTATGTATTAATTAAGTAATTTGTTTTTACTTGGTGGAGAGTGAAAGTGGGATATTTGTGTGGTTAAAAGGAGATTAGTTGGATTGAGTTGAGTGGATCTTTATCTTCATCTTCTTCTTTCTCCATTGAAGCCGGCTACCTCCATCAATGGAAAAGAGAAATTTGCTTCTTGCTAACTCAAGTAATTGAAGGATTTCAATTGTTCAAATGGAATTTTGAGGATTTTCTCCATAATTGGTAAGTTTCCAACTTGTTTCCTTTATTTTTCTATGGAAGTTTGTATATGTGTTAATTGGATGTTTGGTGTAGTATGTGTTAATGGTTGATATTGGTATGTTTGAAGTTCTTTTGATTAGTTAACTATGAAATTAGGGTTGGATTGAGGATATGGTTAAGTTTGGAGAAGAGAATAAGAGTTTTGGGTTGTGTAACTTTTGAGTTGTAAAGTCATGGTTGTAATTGTGTATTTTTGCTTTTAATTGAGTTGTTTTGATGCTTATACAAGTATTCTGTGGTATAATGATGAATTTAGTTGAGTTTGAATAGAGTTGAAAAGGGTAAAGAAAGATAATTTTGGATGTCACAATTATGTGTTCATATTAGAATTTTTTGGCTTGACACACCCGGTGACACGGCCATGTCTTTGGGCATGTCGATGATTTTATTTTCAATATTGGCAACACGTGCAGTGACACGCCCATGTCACTGAGCGTGTCACAGCTTCTGTAATGTTGTAGTATTGACACATGCAGTGACACACCCATGTCACTGAGCATGTCATAGCTACTGTGTTATAGGAGTTTTGGCACGGGCAGAGACATGCCCATGTCTCTGAATGTGTCTTATCTATTGTAATACAGAGCTTAAGACATTGTCATTGACACGCCCATGTCACTGAGTGTGTCAAAGCTTCTATGTTGTGGGTTTAGGGCACGGTCATTGACACGCCCGTGTTGTTGAGCGTGTCATGTGTAGAGTTTTTCCTAGATAGTTCTTTTCCTTATTTTTCTTTATGTATCTTATCCTTGTGTTGAGAGGTTTTGTTTATACCTATAAGTGTATTACTAAGTGATTATTTATAATTGCATTTGGTTTAGGCTTTGAAGAGACTTGAGTTACCCCAATCCAATTGTTGAGGGATATCTTGGAAGAGGAGGTTAAAAGTGGTGTTTGTTGCTTTTAGAGGTAAGTATAAACTTTGAATAATTGCTTATATTTACTTGACGTTGTGACTTAACACATTTGGTTGGAAAATATGTTAAGTTACTTACCACATTGTTGGTGCATGAGTAATATGCTATGATTTGTGTTTATAATTTTTGAAAGGGTGATATTGGCATTACATTTAAAGCATATTGTCATCATGGTTGTACCACTAAGCCTATGGCTTAGCGCGATTGTGATTCATCGCGCAGGAGACAGGGTAGAACCGGAGAGTTCAGCTAGACCGAGTCAAGTTTAGGCTTGTGAAGAGTTGATTGTTGAACTTCAAGATCAGAAACAAACTGTCAAGCATGTATAAACTCCATATTTTTGCAAATATTGAATTTGATATATATACACATAAGTATAATCCACTACATTTTTCTGTTGCTTATTAAACAACCGTTTTAGATAAATTTTTGGATACTATTGTCACATATATATATATGTGTGTGTGTGTGTGTGTGTGTTTTAATAAGAAATATTTTATCTATTACTACCTATTATGATTATTTGATTAAAGGTTAGTTGTTTCAAATAGATTGTGATATTCCTGTATCTGGTATACGTATATTACAGATGTGGGTGTATGTGATGTACGTATATTGGATAT
This sequence comes from Garcia nutans, assembly GCA_947685225.1. NCBI lineage: Eukaryota > Viridiplantae > Streptophyta > Magnoliopsida > Malpighiales > Euphorbiaceae > Garcia > Garcia nutans. The sequence goes on from CANTUV010000032.1 coordinate 17,825,211, forward strand.
AAGGGTGTTACAAGTAAAATTAAAAATTAAAATTAAAATATAGTATATTGTATAATTTCTTCTATTTTTCTTCTCCTTTTCCAAAATGGGATTCTTTCACTAGGCCACTTCCAACAATACTGCTCATCTGACATCGTTGGTTGAATGGTTGTACTTGTGCAGTAACACTTCGTAATAAACCAGCTTTTTTCATTTAACTTGAGCATATGTTTGAGTCTAGTTTTTTTTTTTTTAATATATAAACTTGTGGTTTGACATGGAAATGCCCAAAACATCAATATATGGTGCAAGAATTGTCACCAGGCACAAGATATTCACTGGAATTTTGCTTGGGACTGTGATTCAGCCAAACTTGAAGCAGTTAAAAAGAATTCATAGTACAACACGAGGCAAATATCTAAATAAATAAAAGGGTATTATTCTACTATATTTACGTTTTTTTTTTTTTTTTGAGTGTTATTTGCAAATGAGAATTCCTTATTAAATGAGGAGAGAGAATAGCAAATGTTGAAATGATGAGATAATGTCAAGTGAGACTTCATTAGAAAATTGAAGTTAACTAAGCTTGTCTTGTATTCTCATTAGACTTCATTAGAAAATTTAATGATTTGGTGAAAGCTTTTCGACTGGTGAGTTATAGTCATGTTTCCAGAGAATCCAACTATGTTGCCGACCACCTGGCCAAGGCAGGTGTAACGAGGAACAATGATCTTATAGCATGGCTATAATATCTACCCTGAGACATGATATTTGGTAAATACGAGAATTGATATGCTGAATCTGGTATAATCATAATTCTTGTTGATCAGGTATGTTGCTGGGTTGCTAATCATTGCGTTGAGCTTATCATTTTGCACAGTTAGCCGCACTGCTAGTGGTATATGTTCCTTACTGCTGTAATATTCAGTAGAGTATAGCACAGTAGCATTCACTCCCATGTGTCGTTGGATTGTATCTGACTGTAGCATTCACTCCCATTTGTCGTTGGATTGTAACTGACTGTAATTGATAAATTTATTCTTTGAGTTGTAAATGAGGTTTTGCATTTAAACCAAAGGGTCTTTCAGGAGCAAGAAAAATTATGTTTGAGTGGATTGCAAATTCTTTAAGGTGTATTCAAATGGAGCATTCTCTGAATAAAATACATTAGTAAATATGTATACTAATAATAATAATAATAAAAAAAAGAAATTGAATAAACAATAACAAAACTATTGGAGCAGAGTAGGCATGAAAACAAAACCACACAACAAATTTCTAGATAAATCCAAGGTTGTAAAATTTGTTAACCTGGAAAGTGATCCAGAAAGCATGTTATTGTTAAATTGTTTGAGATTCTCCAATTTCTTGGGTATCGATCCGGACAACAAATTATGTGACAGAATCAAACATTTCCATGGCGATTAGGATTTAATTTTAACTATAAATAATGATAAATCAATCAAATTAATTCGAAAACAATCCTTTCCTAAGCAGATAAAGGATTTCATTATTATATCTTTTCCTAAGCAGATTAGGATTTAATATTAAACTATAAATAATAGTCAGGCAATCAAATTAAAGCCAAAAAAAAACTTCCAGTCAAGATCAGAGATATCAGTTATGTCGCTGTCTCCAAATAGAGTAGTAAATCTCAACTTAATAGGTTCTTCAGCAATACTGCCAAGCAAAGTGGTCAGTTCCAATATGCTCAATCAAGTAGTAACTAAACAAGAACCCGTTATCTATCTTGAGCTTTGCTTCTCTTACAAATTCAAAAAATGGTTACTTTTAAATGGGGATTGGAGTCTAATTGAATCATACCCAATTGCTCCTGCTTCCTCTCACACCCTCAAAATTTATCCTGAGTGCCTCACTTCCTCCGATTTTTTTCTTGAGTGGGTTCTTTCTAATTTAAATTTCAATGCCTTTCTGCGCTCTGTTTTTGCTCATAGAATTGCTTCTTTTCTGGTTTCTCTGGCAACCCAACAGAGTTTTCTGGGGTTTTATGCGGTGGCTGAAATTGAGACTGCCAATCAACAGTTGGTTAATGCAGATGAGTATCTGAATGTGATAAGGGCTGCTGGACTAGGTCGAGATTTGGTGGAGCCGCTCTGTAGCAGTGATTGTGTGATTTGTTTGGAAGAATTATCTGGCGCGGTTAAGGATGTCATCAGGATGCCTTGTGATCACTTGTTTCATTAACAGTGTATCTTTAAGTGGTTGAACGATCACGACGAGTGTCCAATTTGTCGATATGAAGTTTAGGATTTTTTTTCCTCGAATTTTAGTTAATTTTTAATTATGTTGAGTTCTTGCAAATATTAATTAATTTGAATTTTGCCATGTAATTTTGTTTTTATATATGATAGAAGGATTTGTTTTCTTGCCAAAAAGGCCTGGAATATCAGTTGGATTGTTGTTCACTTTGCTGTCAAAGTTAGGGTTAAATTTTACATTTACAGAGAATTAAGTTGAACAGCTCAATGATTTGATACTGTTAGCTAACTTTTAAATGATTAAATTGATTTTTAAGCATAAATGTGCTTACATAGAATGCATTTCTTTCTATATTTGATCTTCCTCAAAACCATACTTGTGGCCTTGTGAATTAGCAGAATTAAAGGCCTAGAAGCGGAAATAGATTCGGTATGACCCAGAAAATTTAATTTGTTACAAATCCTCTTAATAGCCACTTCTGTCAAGTTTGAGAACAACTCGGTTGTGAATAGAAACAAGTCCTCTCCCGTGTTTCCTCAAGGATCTTGATCTGGAACCACATTGACCACATTTGGCCTCAATTATGATAACACTCCTGTTCCTCAACTTCAAAATCAAAAACCATAAAAAAAAAAAAATTGAACTCAATTGAACTAAATGCAGCCCAAATACGTAAAAAGCAACCATATTGTAAGGACCAAGTTTAGTAGCTATAAATATCTCTGCATCAGCACTGAATAGTGATACTGTTTTAAGGAAATGTAGAGTAAAAAATATTCTCTTCAGTTCATTATTATCAAGTAACAGAAACACAGAGTGAACACATAATTAAGACGTGGAAAAGTTTAGGCTAACAAGACGAATATATCATGGGACACAAATTCAAAGCAACAGTGGAGAAGATATGGGACACAAATCAAAAACAAGTAAAATAAAGCACAAATTGAAACTTAACAACATTGCTGGATTACTGTATGTCTATGTGTGAGCGGGATTTTCACCTCCACTCCCGGTGGAATGGTTCTTGCGACTTCGGCACTATTTAGGCTCGGTACCTTAGAAAACACGGACCTAAATCCGGAGGAAATAGAGTTGCCACCTGGATGGGCCGGGAAAAAAGAAAGGGATGTGTGAGCGGGGATTTTCGCCCCCACTCCCGGTGGAATGGTTCTTGCGACTTCGACACTGTTTAGGCTCGAGACCTTAGAGAACACGGACCTAAGTCCGGAGAAAATTGAGTCGCCACCTGGATGGGCCGGGAAAAAGAAAGGGGTGGATGACTCGATTCCTATAGAATCCCCAACCCCTTAATGGGTTCGAAAAGTTGGGTACGTGTGGGAAATGTGAGAAATGTCCCAGCACCCCCCACAACGTCTGGTTCTTTAGAACCGGCCTCCTTTACAGGTCTTAATATTATAAAATTCTTAAATATAACAACATTATCCATATTACACACAATAATTAAAAGAAAACATCAATATATTAAAATCAAAGCAAGGTCCAAACAAAACAAAACAAATAAATGGACACCCATCCGAAGATGGAAACATGTCCTTAATCACATGCCTAGATAGGACACCCACCGAAAGGTAGAAACATGCCCTTTACATAAGTTCTAAGATAGAAAAGCAAATTAAATTACATGATATTTAACTAATGAGGTACCCACCAAGTGGAAACATACCTCTTACAACATTTAGAAATCTAAATAAATTGATAAAAGTAAATAACCATTCATAATAAATAAATATTCATCAAAGGTACCAAATATCAATAAAAAGTAAACATCCATCCATGATAAATAAAATAAACCAAGCATTGAATTTAAATAAATTAAAGCATAAGAAATAAAACCAAGCATGATCAAATATGGAATTGAATAAGGTAAATAAAAATTCAAATTATAGCTATTGTTTCCATTTAGGGTTCTTTATCTCATGTGTTAAGGTTTTGGAATTCATAAAATTAAGCTACTATGACTTTTTTATGGAATTAAAATAGATTAAGGTTTTATATTTTAAAAGGTTGGTAAGACTCTTTGATTAACTAATTTAATATTTGAATGGTGAAATCATGAAATTAGGGTTTGAACACTTTGAAATACTTTTGATTTGTGGGTTACGATTATTCATTGTGTTTTTAAGCTACTGTGTAAAATTAAAGTATTTATGGTTTTTAAAATTTTAAAGGATTAGAGTTTAGAAAAAATTAAGGTTTAAAGTTTTAAAGGAGGTTAGGGTTCATTATTTTGAGTTTTGGGATTGAATTAGGTTTTTAGGCTTTTGATTTTAGGGTTTCGGGTGATTTGTTGATTTTAGGATTTGGAAAAACAATTTGATGATTTCATGAGATTTTATAAGTTTAAACAAAGTGATTTGAAGTTTACATAAATAAAAATATATTTTTAAAGCTTCTGGAAGGAAACAGAATCACAATTATGGTTTTGTTGAAAAACATATTCAATTTGAGTCTTAAGATTTTGAAGGAGTAAAAATAACAATTTTAAGTCTTTTTGGAAAATAAAACAATGAATTAGTATTTTTAAACTTTGAACAAAGGGAATTAAGGTTTTTGAATTAAAAGATATCATGTATTAGTTTATGCTACTATGTAAAATATAAAGAAATTAGAATTGCATACCTTATTTTGTAAGTTGCACCAAAATTGCTTCTTGGATGAACAAGCTCCAAAGACAAGCCTTTTTGCCTTTTGAATTCCTTAAATAGTATTTCTGCTACTTTAAAAATCAATTGAATTCAAGCTTTTCCTTCACGGATTTGGATTTCCCTCCTACTGTCCAATTTTCGTCGCCCTTTATTTGATTGCCTTTGGTCCTTATTTATAGAGGTTTCATATGGTTTATTCCTAATTAATCATAGCAAGTAACATTGATAAGAAAAGAAAACTGAAACCTAATTAAATTAGGTTTCAAAAAATTTGCGTCGGAAAAATTGCGTTGCCGAAAAAAATTGCCGCAGGAAAAAATGTGCTGGCAAAAAAATCTGCCGCAGTCAACTGCGGCAGTGGGCGAGGAGAGGGCGTCGCCCACAGGAAAATCCTGCGGGTGAGGTGTGTGCCATTTCGCTTGCAGGGAAATCCTGCATGCGAAATGGCCCACGCCCTCGCCCGCAGCTGCCCCGCACTTTCGTCGCCGATTTTTATTTTTATTTTTTTTTATTTTTATTTGTTTATTTTTATTTTTTATTAATAATATTAAATAATAAAGCAAAAAATTATTTAATTAAGATAACAAAAATTATTTTGGACCAAAAAAATATATTAGGCAACACAAAAATTATTTTGGACTAAATAAAATATATTGGACCGGACCGGGTCAAAAATTAAGGGAAAAGCAACAGGACTTAATTTTTGAGATGGTGGAGGTTTTGGGTTCTGGGTTCGGTTCGAGTTCTGGACTCAAAGATAATTCTAGGCTATGGACTTAAGGAAAATTTGAGTTCTAGACCCGGTTCGAGTTCTGGACTCAAGAATAATTATAGGTTCTGGACCTAAGGAAAATTTGGGTTCTGGACCAGAGCTAAGTTATGGACTTAGAAATAATTCTAGGTTCTGGACCTAATCGTAAATTTGAGTTCTGGACCTGGTTCGAGTTCTGGACTCAAAAATAATTCTAGGTTTTGGACCTAAGAAAAACTTGAGTTCTAGACCCGGTTTGAGTTCTGGACTCAAGGATAATTCTAGGTTCTGGACCTAATGGTAAACTTGGGTTCTGGACCCGGTTCAAGTTCTGGACTCAAGGATAATTCTAGGTTCTGGACCTAAGAAAAATTTGGGTTCTGGACCCGGTTCGAGTTCTGGACTCAAGGATAATTCTAGGTTCTGGACCTAAGGAAAATTTGGATTCTGGACCCGGGCTAATAAAAAAAGTTTGGCTAATTTTTAGGTATATGTCTTCTTATTGCCCCCTGGGTGTAAAAATATTTATATACCTGCAATTATTTGAATGATTAAAGTGAATAATTGAATTTACTGTTTATTTACTGCGCAAATACTGTTTATGTACTATTTACTATTCATAAATAGTAAATTTACTATTCGTAAATAGTATATTACTATTGAAAATAGTAATTTTACTATTTATCAATAGTAATACTATTCATAAATAGTAAAATTCACTATTTATCAATAGTGACACTATTCATGAATAGTAAAATTCACTATTCATCAATAGTAAAATTTACTATTCATGAATAGTTTTGAATTTTGTTTTTTTTTTCTTACCGTTTCTCTATAAAAAGAAGCTGATATTTCATTTCATTTTATAGCAAAAATTTTCACATTCTAATCCTCTCAAATTTCTTTCAATTTTAGCATATATTCTAAAAACAATACATGCTTCGAGGTCAGAGACTCATTCTAATGCCGAGTTATTGGAGTTTATTCGGCATCATGAAGACGGAAATTTAGATATACTGGCCGGGATGCCGCTTCACCGCAGTTCCAACGAAAAGAGAGCGGTAATTATTTTTCCTTTTTTATTGCTCTTGATTTTTCCGTTGTGTGTGTTTTTTCCTCTCTTTTTTTTATATATATTTTATATTTTGTTGTTATTATTTGTTATTGTGAAAAATAAATTAATTTAAGTAGATAGAATAATATGTACTTACCTAGTATTAACTTACCTAGGTCTGTGTTAGCATGATCGTTGCGTTGTTCGGGCTGGAGGGTGTATTTACAAAGCCCGACAATGGTATGATGTAGTGCCTTCTTGGGTAAGGCGGATTATCTGAGATTGCGGTTTTGAGCAGTTCATCTTACAATTGCCATCCGAGGAATATCATATAGACCGAAGCGTAGTTCAGGCGCTTGTAGAGCGATGGCTGGATACAACTCACACTTTTCACTTGCCCATTGGGGAGATGACAATTGGTCCAGTCGATTTTACTACCATAACCGGCCTTCGATATGATGGTGCTCCAATTCCTCTAACCAATGAAATTTTAACATTTGAAGAAATTCAGGAATTAATTGGTATGGAACCATCATATAAAGGGCCTTTTAAGATAAAAATCGAGCCAATTCGTAGTTATTGGATTAACTACGAAGGTCAGGTTGGCAGAGAGAGGGCCGAACAGTATGCTCGAGGATTTTTGTTATATCTGCTCGGGTTGACCATCTTAGGCAGCACTGAATCGTCCATTCATTTGTCAATGTTGAGTGCCCTTTCTTATCTCAGAATGGTACCATCTTTTGGCTGGGGTGAAGCTGGTCTCGCATGTCTTTACCATGGTCTCAATAAGCTTTGCTGAAACAAGAATTCTTTTGTCGGCTTGATGGCGGTTGTCGAGGTATTCTTTCTTCCATCAATGTCTTTTCCACTCTTTTCTTGCATGAATATTATCTTTATTGTTATTGTAGATATGGGCATATGAACACAACCTCGTGAGGGTACCCGGCATTTTTCGAGAGAGAATCGGGTATCCGAGATTAAATTACTGGTTGTCCGATCGTGTGGATGTTCCCGACTCTCATCATGTGCATACTCATCGCTTTGTGTTGAGCCGCTTAACCTGGGATCAGGTAAAAAAATGTTAGTATGCTTTAAATTTTATGTAAAAGTTTTACTTACCTTATGTTATTTTGCAGGTGAATTTGCCCTGGTGGAGCCCAGAAGAGCGAGCAAACTGGTCTCCTTTGATGAGGGCTGCACTATCTTTCCAAGACTCTCGCCGAATTATTGTTGGCCCAGTATCTAGTGGCTGGTTTCTCGGGGAGAGAGTTTATGAATAGTTTCTCGGTCCAGAGCAGCGGAGGTTTCCGATGCAAATCCCAGAATATACTTTAAATATTATGTTGATGCCGGAGGATACATGGTGGTTGGCCTGGTATGGTTATGATGCCGAGTCATTTCTCCATTTACCGGGTCCATTTTATGCCCGTTTTATTCAAATGAGACTCTTGAACTTTGATGTATCTCCTGTCGGTGTGCGATAGAATTTCGATGAAAATGAGGGTTGAGATGAGGAGGAACATCACGGAGATGCAGGAGAGTCTATTCCACATCTCGGGGCCAGTACTTCTCAGGTAAAACTTTTACCACTTTTCCATTGCAACTGCTTTTTCTTTCTTTGATTCTTTAATGAATCTTGCAGGCTGTTGGCTCGTTTGATCATGAGGCTAGACCTTCTTTTACTGCCCCTTCATTTGCTCATTCTAGCCCGCCAGATATGTCATCTCATCCACAAGGCATTGATATGAACAACCTGGTACGTTTCTTATTTCGTAATAGTTTATGCTATATGTATGCATGATTATGTATGCTCTTACCTTTTCCTTCTTGGCTCAAAGCGGATGCTCAAAGAACAAAATAAGAAACTTCAAGAAGAGTTAGCTGCAAGTCGCCAGCGGGCTTCTCATTTTGAAAGTTTATATCATCAATCCGAACAAAATTTCCGTAACTTTCGATTTCGGGGGATCAGGGATCTCGGCGCTTCTTCATTGAGAGGCCCCCAGACTAATGACCATGAGATCCTTTCGTCTGCTTCTGATGAGGACCATGACGGATCAGAACCTCAAGGTAATAGGAATTTTGGTGCTTCTGCTTCAGGTGATCCCGGGACGAGTGATTTGCCCCCTCTTTGAACAGGCGACGATTTTTTCAAGTCTTTATTTGGTGACCTACCACCACCCTCTTAGTGATATGTAAATATCGTAGTAAATATAAAACATTGTACAATAATATACAATTTTCCTCTTTACTGTGAACCTTCTTTTTTTTTTAATTTACTGCACCACGTTTTTTTTGTTACGGTACACCATTAATTTACATCCACTTCTTTTGTTAAACCAAATCCAACGTGGTAAAGGAAATTCATTGCTACTTCCTTTCCTTATGCCATATGGACTTATTCTTTCCCATCATCTTTTCCTTTTCACTTTTGGAAAATGTTTGTTTCTTCTATATAAATCACCCTTCATGCCATATTTTAATACATAAACCAAAATTCTTTCTCTTTCAACGTGAAGACTCCCTTTAACAATTTTAACTTTTCCTTCATTCATTCATCATGACCGAGCATCATTTAAAGAGAATAAAAATTTTATTTAAAAATATGGATGCCATTCATTGGAAGCAAATTTCATGGTCAAAACTTGATGTTTTAAAATGTTTTCAAAATGTCAAATTGGACCACTCCTTCTTACATGCCGTAGCTTCCTTTTAGGATACGGATTCTAGGGTATTTAGAATTAATGGCTTTGAAATATGTCCCTTGTTGAAGAATTTGAGGCCGTCCTTGGATATCCAAATAATCAACAAATAGCGTTACCCACATTGATTTCCAAGACTCAACAGAAGATGCAGATGTTATTTCAAATTCCAAAACCCGAAGTTCTTCGGTTGATGAGAGGTGAAAAAATTCTACTTGCTCATTTGATTGACTTTTGTTTCTCTCATTTGGCTCCTACTAAGGCATGGGGACTCATGCTTTGTCTTTGCTTGCTCAGCCAATTCTTGCTTATTTCTTCCGATGGCGATGTTGATCCACGAGTATTGGATATTATAGACCAAATGGAAGGAGGCTTGTCCCTGGTACCTGTGATCTTAGCCGAGACCTTAGTTGGATTAGACCGATTTAAATCAGGATTGTCAAAGAGACTGACTGGGAGTCCGTTGCTGCTTCAGGTAATTACCTAAACTGCCCTTTCGGGTTTTCAATTTAGGTTTTCTTTTTTCTTTTTATTCCTCTAACTTTTGCCTAGTCTGCCCATGTGGGTTTTCGGAACTAGCGAGTTGTCCTAACTTTTGCCTAAGCTGCCCTTGTGGGTTTTCAACTTAGCGGACTCTTTTTTCTTTTTTCTTCTTTTTTTTTCACAGATTTGGCTTCAAGAGCATCTTGGCTTGCTTGATACTCCATCCATGGATTTTGCCAGATACATGCCACATCATCATTCTGCTAAGAAGCTACTCCATCCTGCTTCTTCATATGCTGACTAGGTTGACTGGATCCACTCACGCTCTGAAGTCAATATCCGTTGGTTGGTACCTTGGTGGAAGATTTCTCGTATCATCATGTGGACATACTTGATGTACGTTCCCCTTTCTGCTCTTCGTCAAGGTACATGCTATGATCCTCGCCGACTTGGGCATCAATATGGAGCTGACCCTCGTGATTCTGACTTCTCTCCCAACTTAGACATGCCTTGCTTGACTAAAGCCTACTTGGATCGGTTAAGGCAAAGCTGGCCTGTACGTTACACTTATCGACTGCCATAGATTTTACATTTGTCAATTCAGAAAGTGTATTGTTAGGATGAAAAAATAATTAAAGCAATAAAAGATGCTTCTTTTCCATTTATAATTTGTCATCACCTTTTGCAATTATGATTATTTATTTCATCCATATCTAGTCAAATACTTACAACAGTACACATAGAACAATTTTATCATCAATTCTGTTTTATTAAATTGGGGGAAAAACTAAACATAAAGCCATCATACACATGATCACTCCTATTGCCAACTAGCCCTTTCGGGTTTTCTAATTGACTATTTTCTCTCTTTTAGCCCTAATTGCTGCCTAGCCCGCCCTTTTGGGTTTTCGAGACTAGTGGACTGCTCTAACTTTTGCCTAGGCCGCCCTTTTTGGGTTTTCAACCTAACAAGCTCTTTCTTTTTTATTTTTCATACATAAAACTTCTTTAACCTGTCAATGTTTACTGGCTCACTAAATTCATTCCCATCCATGTCTGACAACTTTACCGCACCTTCGTTCATGACTTGTTTCATGACATATGGCCCCTCCCAGCTAGGTCTGAACTTCCCTCTTGGATCAGATACATTAGGCTTACATTGCTTCAACATCAAATCCCCAACTCTGAATTTTCTAACCTTAACCATTCTATTGTAGGCCCGAGCTATCTTCTTTTGATACAGTTGGTGATGATACAACGCCTTTAATCTTCTCTCTTCTAATAGAGCTAATTATGTGTATCTGCTTGCTACCCATTCCGTTTCAGGCAGTTCAGCTTCCAAGACTACTCTCAGTGACTTGATCTCAATTTCAATTGGCAATACCGCTTCCATCCCATAAACCAAAGAGAACGGTGTTGTGAGTGGGGATTTTCGCCCCCACTCCCGGTGGAATGGTTCTTCCGACTTCGGCACTGTTTAGGCTCGAGGCCTTAGAGAACACGAACCTAAGTCCGGAGAAAATGGAGTCGCCACCCGGACGGGCCGGGAAAAAGAAAGGGGTGGATGACTCGATTCCTAAGGAATCCCTAACCCCTTAATGGGTTCGGAAAGTTGGGTACGTGTGGGGAAGGTGAGAAATGGCCCAGCACCCCCACAACGCCCGGTTCATTGAAATCGGCCTCCTTTACAGGTCTTAATATTATAAAATTCTTAAGTATAATAACATTATTCATACTACACACAATAAAAAGAAAGCATCATTGTATTAAAATCAAAGCAATGTCCAAACAAAACAAAACAAATAAATGGACACCCATCCAAGGATGGAAACATATCCTTACATCACATGCCTAAGTAGGACACCCACCAAAAAGTAGAAACATGCCCTTTACATAAGTTCTAAAATAGAAGAGAAAATTAAAGTACATGATGTTTAACTAATGAGGTACCCACCAAGTGGAAACATACCTCTTACAACTTTTAGAAGTCTAAATTAATTAATAAAGGTAAATAATCATCCATAATAAATAAATCATTCATTAAAAGTATTAACCAAAATATAAAACAAACATCCATCCATGATAAATTAAATAAATCAAGTATTAAAATTAAATAAATTAAAGCATAAGAAATAAATCAAGGTATAAATAAATATGGAATTGAATAAAACAAATAAAAGTTCAAGTATAGCTACTATTTCTATTTAGGATTCTTTATCTCATGTGTTAAGGCTTTGGAAATTCTAAAGTTTAAGTTATGTGACTTTTTAGGTAATTAAAATAGATTAGGTTTTATGTTTTTTTTAAGGTTAGCAAGACACTTTGATTAAACAAATTAAGATTTGAATGATGAAATAATAAAACTTGAGTTTTAGATACTTTTGAAATATTTTTTAATTCATGTTTTTAAAATAGTAAATTGAGCTACTGTAGCTTTTTTTTTTGAGTTTTTATGTTTTTATGTTTTTTATGTTTTAAAGGGTTTAAAGTTCATAAAAATTAGGGTTTAAGGTTTTAAAAGGGTTAGGGTTTATTACTTTAGGTTTAAAAGATGATTTTTGGATTTTAGGCTTTGAAATTTAGGATTCTCGGCCAAAGGTTTAAATTAGAGTTTTAAATAGCAATTTGATATTTTATGAGATTTTATGAATTTAAACACATGAATTGAAGTTTTTATAAGTAGAAAAGATGTTTTTTAAGGTTTTTTGAATGAAAAAGAACCTAATTTAAAATTTTAATAGAAACAGAATTTTATTTTGGTTTTGTAGAAAAATATGTTAAATGAGTGTTTTAAGGTTTTTAAGAAGAAAAAATAACAATTTTAAATCTTGTTAGAGAAGAAAGTCACGTTTTTAATGTTCTAAACTTGGAAAAATTAAATTAAAACTCTAAGATTTTTTATTTAAAAAACTTAAATTTTATAGATTTGGCTATTGTAAAACATAAATCAAAAGAATTAAAACATATCTTCTTTTGTTGATTCTCCAAAAAATAACTCTTCTTGGATGAACTAGCTCCAAAGACAAGCTTTGATTGCCTCTTTTCTTCTCCCTTTTTCGTGCTACTGCTGCTATAAATATCAATTGAATTGAGTTTTCCCTTTCCTTCCTTGATTTGGTTTCAAAACCTAAAGCTATCATGAAAAGTTTTTTCCTCCTTTGATTTGGTTTAATTGGTCCTTATTTATAGTGGTTTTTAGGTTGTTTATTCCTAATTAATTAAGGTAAGTAATAATAATAAAAAAAAGAAATTAAAACCTAATTGGATTAGAATTCTAAAAATTGCAGCTGAAAAATTTGCGCTGGCAAAAATTCTGGCGACGGGCCCGTGGGCGTGCCAGCCCGCAGGAGCCTGCGGGCGAAACGCCGGCAGGCCTGCGGGCGAGCCACTGTTGGCCCGACGGGCCGGCGCGACCACTTTTTATTGCCGATTTTTTTTCGACTCTGATTTTTATTTTTATTTTTATTTTTATTTTTTATTTGTTTATTTTCATTTTTTACTACTAAAAATTAGATACTAAGGTAAAAATTATTTAATTAAAATTATTTTGGACCAATTAAACAACAAAAATCATTTTGGACTAAATAAAGCATGTTGGATCGGATTGGGTAAAAAATTAAGGGTCTACAGGTGTCATCTCAGTAGGCGTTCGCACAATTGTCCTATATCCCTATAAAGCAAAGGGAAGCATCTCTGACCAATCCCTATAAGTCTTGGTCATTTTGGACAGGATTTGCTTAATTGTCTTATTTGTTGCTTCCACGGCACCATTAGCCTTTGGTCTATAAGGAGAGGACTGATGATGATGGATTTAGTACTTCCAGAATAAATCCTTAACTGCTCCTTGAAACTGTACCCCATTGTCTAATATCACACTATGTGGGACCCCATATCTGCAGATGAGGTTCTTTTCGATAAACCTAGCCATTTGGCTTGCACCCAGTTTATTGAAGGATTCTGCTTTGACCCATTTTGAAAAATAATCTACTGCTACTACAATGAATCGATAACCATTTGAAGATGTAGGATGTATCTCTCCTATAATGTCGATACCCCAGGTGGCAAATGGCCAGGGTAAAGACATTGAATGCAGTTCTTCAGGAGGCATGTGATTCAAGTTACCATACATCTGACATTGTTGGCACTTCTTGACAAACTCAATACAGTCTCTCTCCATGGTCAACAATAGTAACCTTGTCGAATAACCTTCTTAACTAGGACCAAATCACTCATGTGCGAACCTCAACTTCCCGCATGTATTTCTGACATGATGCGCTCCACTTCAGGTTTTCTTAAACATCTTAAATGCACTCCATCAGGCATCTTCGATATAACTCTCCATGGAAGGTGATGTATTGTAATGACCAACGCCTTACGGCTCTTCTTTCTTTCTTTGTTACCCCCGGCGGGTATTCTCTTTCCTCCAAAAATCACCTTATAGTATCATACCACGTATCATAGTCTGTATCAATTTCCATGATTGTTTCATATTCATAGCAAGGAGTTGACGAACTGGTCAAGATCAGAGGCTTAAGGAATAGGCTAACAGGGTTTTCCCATACCGAAGACAATGTGGCTAGGGCATCAGCCATCTAATTTTCTTCTCTCGATAGGTGTATAAACCTACACTCCTTAAAGTTCTTCTTCATCAAGGTGAGGCAATGGTGGTATGGTTTTAATTTTTCTTATTTCAACTCCCATTCTCCATTTACTTAGGATACAACTAGCAATGAATCGCCATAAACTTCCACCTTATCCACCTTCATAATCATTAGGGTTTCCAAACCGAAAATACAAGCTTCGTACTCCACCATATTATTGGTTGCCCTAAATTTCAATTTTTTGGCTAAAGGGATGAGTTCCCCTTCGGGCGATTCTAGTATAACTCCCAAACCTGCTCCTTTCCAATTTACCGCTCCATCAAAATACATTTTCCACCCTTGTACTTTAATTACTTCTAAATGTTCATTTGGAAATTCCAAGATTACCTCTTCACTTTATGGTAATGGTTGTTGAGCCAGGAATTCTGCCATCGCTCTTCCTTTGATTGTTTTCCAGGTTACATACTCGATCTCAAATTCTTCTAATATTATCAACCATCGACCATATTTCCCAATTAAAGAGGGTGTCTCCCTTAAGTACTTCATTGGGTCCAACCTGATAATTGCTTGCACACTATATGATTGAAAGTAATGCCGCAACTTCTTAGAAGACCAAACCATGGCTATACATGTCTTTTTGATGATACTATACTTAATTTCATAAGGTAGGAGCTTTCTACTCAAATAGTAAACGCATGCTCAATCCCCGACTCATCTGCTTGGGCTAGCATGGCTCCTATCGACTCTTCTTCTACTGCTAAGTATAGTAATAGAGGTTTTCCGGGTTTAGGTGGTTTTAAAATAGGTGAATTTAACAAATACTCTTTTATTCGATCAAAGGCCTTTTGAGATTCTTCATTCCATACGATCGGCTGATTCTTTCTAAGCAACTTGAAGATAAGCTCACAGATTGTTGTGAGCTGCTATAAATCTACTAATGTACTGCAGTTTACCAATGAATCCTCGAACTTCTCTCTCCGTCTTTGTGGCTAGCATATCCCTGATTGCTTTGACTTTGTCAGGATCTATCTCAATACCATTCGGACCAATTACATGTCCCAATAATTTGCTTGAAGTAACACCGAATACACACTTCTTCGGGTTTAATCTTAGCTTATATTTTAAAACTCTATCGAAGAATAATTCTAAGTTTTAGAAGTGTTGCTCCCTTGTATCCGACTTCACCATCATATCATCAACATATACTTCAACTTCTTTGTGCATCATGTCATGAAATAGTGTGGTGGCCATCCTTTGGTAGGTTACTCCAGCATTCTTTAAGCCGAAAGGCATCACCCTATAACAAAATATACTCCATGTAGTAATGAAAGCAGTTTTGGCTTTATCCTCTTGGGCCATTAACAGTTGATTGTATCCGAAAAATCCATCTACAAATGAGTGTAGCACGCTAGAGGCTGCATTATCAATGAGAACATCTATATGAGGTAAAGGAAAATCATCCTTAGGGAAAGCCTTGTTTAAATCTCTATAGTCCACGCAGACCCTTATCCTCCCATCTTTCTTTGGCATGGGTATTATGTTGGCTAGCCAATCTGGGTATTCTATCACTTCAAGGAACTTCACTTGTTTTTGCTTAGTGACTTCTTCTTTAACTAATTCAGCCCACTCATGTCTTAGTCGCCTAAGCTTTTGTTTGACAGGCTTAATGTGAGTGTAAGTAGGAATGTGATGCTCGGCTATGTCTCGATCTATCCCCGGCATATCTTCATAAGACCAAGAAAACACTTCTTCATATTTTTTGAATATTTTTTCAAATCTCTCTCTCATCAGGAGTAAGGTCGGATGCTATGCTAATGTTTTTAGGATTTTCAATTGTTCCCAAATTTAATGATTGCGTGTTAACAGAATTAATATTAAAGATGCTCATGTAACTGCTATTTGAATGTATGCAACCATCAGGAGAAACATCAGACAAGTAAGCAAAATCAGACTTTATTGCATTCATTTTGGAAAAGAAAACATCATCATCCTCAGACAAAGCAGACAAATTAAAATCAAAATCAAAATCATTGTTCTCAGAATCATAAAGTAGGATGTCTTCAAACTTTTCTTCAACCAGGGTGGCAATCTCTTCCGGAGTCTTCTCGGCTTTCAGGGCAGCTTCATTCTTCTATTTTGGATTGGATTCTTTGTTGGTTGACAAGGTGAGCTCTTTCTTCACTTACTCCAATAGCTCAGTAACATCTGCAAAAATTTCAAAACCTGGGATTAACTTACCCATGAACATGATTGGCTCAGGCCTTCCTTGGAGTGGTCCCATATCTGGAGCTTTAACAAAGATCTCTTCAAGTGGTGGGATGCTCATCTTCTGACTCTTCTTTGGCTGGACATCGTTGTCTTCATCATATCCCAACCCTTTCTTGGAAGTTTCAGTTTTAAAATCTGGTAACTTTGCTAAACCGGCCTTACCCTTTCCAAGACCAGCTCCGGGAAGGTAGTTCATGTTCTTCATCATATTCAAGACTTTGGAGTCCACTACTTTATCATCAGAAATTGCAGCCACTTGAAAACCAATGAGAGGCCTCTCAACCATTAGAGCGTTAACAATATCATTATCTTCAGTTTCAATGACCACTGTCTCATTTCCGTTGGGGAATTTGATCTTTTGATGAAGGGTGGAAGGAACTCCACCAAGAGGGTGAAACCATGGTCGCCAAAAAGAGCAAGGCGAAGGTAACTGGCATGTCTAAAACAACAAATTCAACAATAGATTCAATTGGCCCAACCTTGACGGCCGCTTTGAAAGTCCCTTCGGCATGCCTCTTAGTGTTGTCATAAGCACGAATTGTCACCTAGGTTGGGTTTAGTCTCTTGTTGACATGGCTAGCTTTGGCAATATCTTAAGTGGACAAACATTTATGGCGGACCCATCATCGACCATTACACATGGACTCCTCTTCCCCTTGACTTCTATTTTGATAAAGAGAAGGCGGATGTGGTCTCTCCCCTCCTCCGTTAAGTCCGCATCTGAAAAAGAAACTGCTCCCATATTAACTTCACTCTTTTCTTGGACCTCTTCACATTTCATTACTTCCCCAATTTTTATGAAGTTGATCAACTCCTCTGGTGTTATGGAGGTAGAAATTGGCATGCTAGCTAAGGCTTTGGCCATAGTTTCTCAGTGCTTTTTAGAAGTAGCTAACAAGTCCCAAATGCTAACACTTGCTTGGGTTCTTTTCAATTGCTTGAGCACAGCATCATCTTCTTCTATTTCAATTTCCTTCTCCTTATTAGTTTCTATCTCCTTAGGTGGTGGCCTTGCGTAAGGCTTACCGGATCTAGTATTCATCACCTCATCTTCTTCGGACTCGGACCAAGTCCACTCCTCCTTCTTGGGTATAATATCATCATCACTATCACTTGAATCCCAAAACTTGTTGACAACACAAATTGTTACTTCTCCACCCCTCATAGCTTGTTTAATTTCACCAAATACCTCTTCCTCTTTGGTTGCTTCTCCATCCACATCTTGAAAAGAAGACATGACAAAATCCTAGGCAAACCTCCTCCAATCATGAAGGTTGCTGGTGGTGGTACCCTATTGAACTTTGGTAATGGGTTGTCTTTGGTATTTGGCTTATTGGGCTCGGGTAGCTTCCCATTATCAATTAAGTTTTGGATCTTATGTCTCAACCTCACACATCTATCTGTGTCATGTCCTTGCATTTGGTGAAATTGACAAAATGATTTGGTGTCAAAATTAGGTGGGAGAGGGTTAGGCAAAGGACGAGGATTTAAGGGTTGTAGCAATCCTTTTCTTTGAAGCTTGATGAGAACCCAAGACATCAGTTTTTCCAATTCCAAAAAATGTCTCCTTGTTCCTTGATTAGTAGCATTAAGACCGACGGCCTTTTGCATGCTTTGGCTACCAGGTTGATAGCTCCCTTTCTCGTTCCTTTTTATTGCAAAGCGACTCTTCTCCCTTTCCCATTCTTCAATTTGCAAACTAGCTTGGAGAAGGTCTTTGAAATCATGGATGAGTGTATGAGACATCCTCTCACGAAGATTAGGCAACACCCCTCTCACAATCATCCTTATTTGATTGGATTCATCGGGCCTCTTCTTGAGTAAAGCGGCCTTGTTTCTCCATCTCTTGACATAATCTACAAAATTCTCATTTGGCCTTTGCCTAATGGACTCCACTTCCATCAAGGTAACTTCTAACTCAACATTATATCCATATTGTTGGATGAAGGCTTTGTAAAGTAGATCCCAACTCTTTTGTGTTCCATCATCTAAGGTATTGAACCAATTTTGGACAACAGGGTCCAATGAGAGCATAAAGTACCTTAGGGTTTGAGCCTTAGTAGCTCGGGCAGACTGCATGGCAGTGATGTATTACTTCATGTAAAGATGAGGATTTTCAGTGCCATTGTACTTAGCAAAGGAAGGCATCTTGAATTTATAAGGGACCTCTTCATCTTGTTCAAATAGTTTGTTGATCTTAGACATCTCTTTAGTTTTCAGCTTCTTCTCAAATTTCTTTTCTAAATCAGCAATCATCTTTTCAACATCGGATGTCTCGGTCTTTTCAATAGTTGCTTTCTCAGCAACCTTCGGTTCTTTCTTCTTCTCTTGAACATCTTGGTAGTATTGAGCCCAATCATCATCATCATCAATGATCACCTTTTCATCATCAAAAACCACTTCACTAACTTTGGTCTTCCCTTTGTCCTTTGGTTTCTTAGTGCTAGCAGATGCCTCGGCATGGTTCTCTAAAATTGCAGTCAATTGGTTCTTCATGGTCTCAGCTAGGGCCTCTTTGATTTCTTCCATCTTGGCATTGAGGGCCTCATCCACCATCCTTTGAATTTATTCTGGCTCCATTGTTTTAGGTGAGCAAGTGATTGAGTCATTGCTAGATACTTCGTCTCCAGCGTAGGTCGGATTGTTGTTAGCTTTAGAACTATCGTAATCCAGGGCTGTGAGCCAGAGAGGATCAATGATATGAGATGCAAATGTATGCATGTATGCACAAACAATCAACAAATAAGGATAAATAGGATGTTCCTTCCAACCTTATAACATCCACACACGAATGGCGAGTCCCTTTTCCTAGGTATATGGTTAACAAAATACCAACATGGGGTATCTTGCTTTCGAATAATTCCCTCGGACATTTCAACCAATAGTTATATTTTCGAAAATGAAAATCAATCCATGATAATTCCTATTAATTAGTTTTTAATCCATTCAAGTAGCTTTTTGGATTAAAACGAAATTAAGAGGTTTATTATAGCTAGATTTCTCACTTGAAAAAAGGTAACTAATGGTTCATGCCAAAAACAAGCCCATGGTTAATTTATTCTTAGTGTAAACTAGGCCCACAATTGATTTTTGGTATCTCATAATTGACCTAAATATTTTTGCAAGCTCTTTGTAAGAAAAGGTTGGGTGAAAATAGTTTTGTTTCTAAGCCCATTGTAAAAGATTTTAGAAAAATGGATTTTGGGCTTAGTATGTGGGCCATGGGCCAAAGAATTTTTGATTTATTTTTAGAAAAGTCTTATGTCCAAAGACCAACTTAAAAAAATTTTGAAAATAGCTTTGGTCTTTTGGACTTTAAAGAAAAGTTTATTTTGAGCTTACAATATACTTAGGTCATTTTAGAAAAAGAACAAACCAAATAAGCCATGATTTAGACTAAGAAAAACTAACCATAGTCAAACAACATTCATTTGGGGTAAAACCTAAGGAAAGTAACTAGGCCAATTACATGAGCTTTAGTCTTTGGGTTAAAAGGCTTAGGTTCCCATAGCAAGTATATACCAAACCTTGAGTGGTTATGCCATGCTCGATCTCCATACCTTGAGTGAAAGTATGGTAT
Source organism: Garcia nutans (assembly GCA_947685225.1). NCBI lineage: Eukaryota > Viridiplantae > Streptophyta > Magnoliopsida > Malpighiales > Euphorbiaceae > Garcia > Garcia nutans. Next base: position 17,845,512 of record CANTUV010000032.1, read on the forward strand.
CCCTTACATAACATAACACGGGTAACACGAGCTTCTTAACTCACGCACACAATGCAATCTAAGATGATGCAATGGATAATATCATTATAAGAAAGAATTGAATAATATAAAGACCAACGGAATCAATTTCTCTTATCCCCAGTGGAGTCGCCACTGTGAGCGGGGATTTTCGCCCCCACTCCTGGTGGAATGGTTCTTGCAACTTCGGCACTGTTTAGGCTTGGGGCCTTAGAGAATACGAACCTAAGTCCGGAGAAAATGGAGTCGCCACCCGGATGGGCCAAGAAAAAGAAAGGGGTGGATGACTCGATTCCTAAGGAATCCCCAACCCCTTAATGGGTTCAAAAAGTTAGGTACGTGTGGGGAAGATGAGAAATAGCCCAGCACCCCCACAACACCCTGTTCATTGGAACCGGCCTCCTTTATAGGTCTTAATATTATAAAACTCTTAAATATAACAACATTATCCATATTACACACAATAACTAAAAGAAAGCATCAATATATTAAAATCAAAGCAAGGTCCAAACAAAACAAAACAAATAAATGGACACCCATCCGAAGATGGAAACATGTCCTTACATCACATGCCTAGATAGGACACCCACCGAAAGGTAGAAACATGCCTTTACATAAGTTCTAAGATAGAAAAGCAAATTAAATTACATGATATTTAACTAATAAGGTACCCACCAAGTGGAAACATACCTCTTACAACATTTAGAAATCTAAATAAATTGATAAAAGTAAATAACCATTCATAATAAATAAATCATTCATCAAAGATACCTAATATCAATAAAAAGTAAACATCCATCCATGATAAATAAAATAAACCAAGCATTGAATTTAAATAAATTAAATCATAAGAAATAAAACCAAGCATGATCAAATGTGGAATTGAATAAGGTAAATAAAAATCCAAATTATAGCTACTGTTTCCATTTAGGGTTCTTTATCTCATGTGTTAAGGTATTGGAATTCATAAAATTAAGCTACTGCGACTTTTTTTATGGAATTAAAATAGATTAAGGTTTTATGTTTTAAAAGGTTGGTAAGACTCTTTGATTAACTAATTTAATATTTGAATGGTGAAATCATGAAACTAGGGTTTGAACACTTTGAAATACTTTTGATTTGTGGGTTACCGTTATTCATTGTGTTTTTAAGCTACTGTGTAAAATTAAAGTATTTATGTTTTCTGGTTTTTAAAATTTTAAAGGATTAGGGTTTAGAAAAAATTAAGGTTTAAAGTTTTAAAGGAGGTTAGGGTTCATTATTTTGAGTTTTGGGATTGAATTAGGTTTTTAGGCTTTTGATTTTAGGGTTTCGGGTGATTTATTGATTTTAGGATTTGGAAAAACAATTTGATGATTTCATGAGGTTTTATAAGTTTAAACAAAGTGATTTGAAGTTTACATAAATAGAAAAGATATTTTTAAAGCTTTTGGAAGGAAATAGAATCACAATTATGGTTTTGTTGAAAAACATGTTCAATTAGGGTCTTAAGATTTTGAAGGAGTAAAAATAACAATTTTAAGTCTTTTTGGAAAATAAAACAATGAATTAGTGTTTTTAAACTTTGAACAAAGGGAATTAAGGTTTTAGAATTAAAAGACATCATTTATTAGTTTATGCTACTGTGTAAAATATAAAGAAATTAGAATTGCATACCTTATTTTGTAAGTTGCACCAAAATTGCTTCTTGGATGAACAAGCTCCAAAGACAAGCCTTTTTGCCTTTTGAATTCCTTAAATCGTGTTTCTGCTACTTTAAAAATCAATTGAATTATAGTTTTTCCTTCACAGATTTGGATTTCCCTCCTACTGTCCAATTTTCGTCCCCCTTTATTTGATTGCCTTTGGTCCTTATTTATAGAGGTTTCATATAATTTATTTCTAATTAATCACGGAAACTAATATTGATAAGAAAAGAAAATCGAAACCTAATTGAATTAGGTTTAAAAAAATTTGCGTCGAAAAAATTACGCTGCCGAAAAAAATTACCCAGGAAAAAATGCGCTGGCAAAAAAATCTGCCGCAGTCAACTGCGGCAATGGGCGAGGAGCGGGCTTCTCCCGCAGGATTTTCTTGTGGGAGAAATGGCGTGTGCCATTTCACTCGCAGGAAAATCCTGCCTGCGAAATGGCCCACGGCTCTCGCCCGCAGCTGCCTCGCACTTATTTTTGGCAATGAATTTTTCGTGGCCGATTTTTATTTTTATTTTCATTTGTTTATTTTTATTTTTTATTAATAAAATTAAATACTAAAGCAAAAAATTATTTAATTAAGATAAAAATTATTTTGTACCAAAAAATATATTAGGCAACACAAAATTATTTTGGACTAAATAAAATATATTGGACCGGACCGGGCCAAAAATTAAGGATCTACAGGATGGATGACTCTGTTCCTAAGGAATCCCCAACCCCCTAATGGGTTTGGAAAGTTGGGTACGTGTGGGGAAGGTGAGAAATGGCCCAGCACCCCCACAACGCCCGGTTCATTGGAAGCGGCCTCCTTTACAGGTCTTAATATTATAAAATTCTTAAATATAATAATATTATCCATATTACACACAATAATTGAAATCAAGCATCGTTATATTAAAATCAAAGTAATGTCCGAGCAAAACAAATAAATGGGCACTCATCCGAAGATGGAAACATGCCCTTACTTCATCCATGTCTAAGTTAAATAGGACACCCACCATGAGGCAGAAACATGTCCTTTACATTGGTCTAAAATATAAAAGCAATTTAAATTACATAGAACTTAATTAATGAGGTACCCACAAAGTAGAAACATACCTCTTACAATATTTGGAAATAAAAAATAAATTGATAAAAGTAAATAACCATTCATAATAAATAAATCATTATCAATGATATTAAACATCAATCAAAATATATAATAAACATTCATCCATGATAAATTAAATAAATCAAGTATTGAAATTAAATAAATCAACCATAAAAAAAATATAATAAACTATATAATCAAATCTAAAATTAAATAAAGTAATAAATATATAAATTTAGGGTTTTAAAGAATTATCAATTGAATTTAGGGTTTCGGAACTTAGGGTTTTAGAAACTAAAGTTTTATAATTAGGGTTTGAAATTAGGATTTTTAGGGTTTTTGAATATAGGGTTTTGGAAACTAGGGTTTTGGAATTAGGATTTTTAAAACTAGGGTTTTGGATAGTTAGGGTTTTTGGAATTAGGGTTTTGGATAGTTATGGTTTTTGGAATTAGGGTTTTGGATAGTTAGGGTTTTTGGATTTGACTTACTGCCTAAAAAAAAACATAATTTGGGATTTGGAAAAATAAATTAAGGTTTTGGAAAAATAATCAATATTTTGGAGTTTAATAATGAAATGGTTTAGGCTTTTGATTAAAAATAGTTTGAGGTTTTGAGTTTTAATGAAATAACATACGGTTCTTGAAGTTAAAGTAAACAAGATAGATTTTAACAATTAATTGTTGACTACTGGATATTTTTATGTTTTATGAAATATGCCAGTGGGATTACGAATACCAATTGATCAATGTGATAATTAAAGCAAACAATTAAAGTTATTAAAACAAAAACCAATTTACTGCATGTTCAAAGATCAAGATATTGTGTGTTCAAAGATCAAGTTACTGCATGCATGTTCTTATTAATAAAAGAAACAAAACTACTGTAAACATAAAACAATTCATGATTAGAGATCAAACCTCCGCTCGTTGGTTCCTCCACAATTAACTTTTGGATGAACAATTAACAAAGACAGCGTTGCTGTCTTTGATGGATTAATTACTGATGAATGTTTGCTGCCGTCTCTCTTTAATGTTCCTTGCTATCTTGTTAATGTTCCCTATCGTCCCCTCTTAATGTTCCCTTGTTATTGTTTTCTCCTCCCTTCTAAATTCTAAAAAGTTAATATTTATAGCCGAACCTCACTCATAATCCTTAACCTAATATAAATCAGTCCCTAAAACAAATTCTAGTTGAATTAGGAAACGTATTGAACCCATGTTGGCCTAGGTTCCCTAGGTTGACATGAGACCAACCTCATGTCGACCTTGGGCTACCCAAGTCGACATGAGGCATGCTCATTTTGATCTTGGGCTGCCAAGGTCGACATGAAGCATGCTCATGTCTACCTAGCCTCCCAAGGTCGACATGAACCATGCTCATGTCAACCTAGCTTGCCCAAGTCGACATGAGTCCAACCTCATGTCGATCTGGGCTGCCAAATCGACATGAGGCATGCTAATGTCTCCCAGGCCGGCCTCACTTAAATTATTCTGGCCTTTTTTAACTTATAGACCGAAAAATTTTAATTTGGGCCAATTCCACTTGATTTTAGGGTTTTACAATTAAATATATGCATCTTTAATCCGAACCGACTCCTTTAAAAATTACAAACTAGTTTTAAATATTTAAAGTTGGATTAAATTTATTTTGGCATCCTTTAATTAGGACCATATCACATTGGAGTCAAAATTTTGCCCACTGCTTGAACGATGTTGAATTGATTCAGAGAGTGAAAAGCAATATAATTTTTGACTGATTGTTTATGAGGATGGGTACTTGAATTTTATTTGGGTACTTAGACCCGAGATTGAATTTGATTTGACTGACCTTTTATCAGTTGAGAATTCTGGAATAACTGGTTGTTCCATTTTTATGGCTTGTGGATCTTTGTCCACCAAAAATAGATCTTTATCTATTGGTAATTGGGTCTTCAACCTAGGAACATGGATCTTTATCCATTGGAGATTGGGTCTTTACCCATGAAACATGGATCATTATCCATTGGAAATCAGGCCTTTACCCTTGAAATATGGATCTTTATTCATTGAAAATCGGGTCTTTACCCTTGAAACAAGGATCTTTATCCATTGAAAATTGGGTCTTTACCCTTGAAACAAGGATCTTTATCCTTTGGACTTTGGGTCTGAAATATGGATCTTTATCCATTGGAAATCGGGTCTTTACCCTTGAAATGTGGATCTTTATCCATTAAAAATTGGGTCTTTACCCTTCAAACAAGGATCTTTATCCAATAGAGATCGAGTCTTTACCTTTGAAATATGGATCTTTATCCATTGGAAATTGGGTCTTTACCCTTGAACAATGGATCTTTATCCATTAGAAATCGGGTTTTTACCCTTGAAAAATGGATCTTTATCCATTAGAAATTGGGTCTTTTCCCTTGAAACATGGATCTTTATCCATTGGAAATTGGGTCTTTACCCTTGAAAAATGGATCTTTATCAATTAGAAATCGGATCTTTACCCTTGAAACATGGATCTTTATCCATTGAAAATCGGGTCATTACCCTTGAAACATGGATCTTTATCCATTGGAAATCATGTCTTTACCCTTGAAACATGGATCTTTATCCATTAGAAATCGGGTCTTTACCCTTGAAAAATGGATCTTTATCCATTAGAAATCAGGTCTTTAACCTTGAAACATGGATCTTTATCTATTGGAAATCGGGTCTTTACCCTGGCTTCAGCTCTTTTAGCTGGATTGACCTTTTTGTCTTTTGCATTTTCATTCTTTTGAGAATTCTAATTTTCTTCTTTTTTTATTCTTTTTCATTCTTCCTTTGCACTTTTGCAAAAAAAAAAAATTCAACCCTTTTTAGTTAGCCTTCATATCCTCTCCTTGCCCCCCTGCGTGGTAAAATATTAGAAAATATTTTGTTCATGTATAAACTCAAAAATTGAAAAGGAAAAACTTTGCCCCCTGTGTAGGCCCAAACCCATGATTTTTCTATGCGGGCTCTAATTGATGTTTTTGTTGTTTAGTTCTTCACAAAAGAACGCATTTCTTCTCTTTGCAAAATTACTAAAACTTTCTCTAGCAATGGGCTTTCCATGCCCCCCTGATTTGATATCTTCTTTTGATTGTTTACTTCACAAGGTATTTGCTGTTCATTTTGACAAGGAATAGACAATACAAGACAAGAAAGTGCAATGTGATATGCTCATGTATGCATGATATGCATGAATAATACTTACAGTCATTCCATCGACTCACAGACCGAGGTGATCAGCAGAAGTGTTCTCATTGACTCCTTTGAGATGCTCGTTCAAGTGTTGTATTGGAATGATCAAAAGCTTTGCATTTGTGGCTTTTATCTTCAAGATGTTGAAAACACGAGTGGTGGAGACTCCAAGCAGCAGATTCAAGGATACATCCATTTCAAACTATGTTTCAACATGCCAGTTGGTAACTTCTTCTTGACCTTGCTAATAATCATTTACTTTGCCCAATGTGTCTTTCAAGATTCGACAGTTCAACATACTTCCCTTAACTTGAAGGCTTTGTAAGACAAAAACATTTTTTATTTTTGATTTTGAAATCAAATGTTGGCTTTGCCAAATCAATGTCAATGTGCCTCAGGACTTGATTTTTCCAAATTAACATATCTATAACATGACAACCCTAGTTACCGTATTAAACTCGGGAATCATTTCTATTTAAGCAATAATTATTGCACTTCAGATAGGCACATACACATTACTTGGCCAAAGGTCTCATTGTGTTTGAATATAGTCTATCTCATATGCATGCTTATCCAAACTATCTCCACTAATAGACTCTACCTACCAAGAGAGATCAACAAGTCTTTGATAGGCTTGAAATGGGGTCTGTAAGAGACATGGGTTAAATGAAGGCCATTTGTAAGTGGGAGCTATTGTGACACAATGGACAAACCCTCATACTACAATTTTTTTGTTTGAACTTTAGGCAGTTGGGAGCAATCTTGCTAGACTCTAAATTCTTTATATCTTCTTGGCATTAATCTGGATCTTGATTAGGATATTTTTTTGCCCTTGCAAAAAGTTTGGTACCCAAATTCACTTCTTTTCTTCTTCTCCCTTTTCTTTCCTTTTATTTTTCTTACTCTTCCCTTTCTTTGAGCATTTTATCATTTTGTCCTTCTTCCTTGTAGGATTGTCAAGTACATAACTTTCAAGAACTGGATGGTCTTCCTCTTTTTTTCTCCAATTTTGATTGAATCTTTGGTTGGGTTGGACCAATTCAAGTCAAACTGTCCTTATAAACCAAATGGAAGCTTTTTGCTGTCTTAGGTAACAGAGAACTCAGTTGGCTTTTTGAGTCGCCTTTTTGGGTTTTATTTCTTCTCTTTTTTTTATTTTTATTCTTGGTTCTAGCTCTAAAAGAGTTGTCTTGTTTGTACCAACTTGGGTTTCTTATAATGGATAAGTGGAGTGACATAAATCTTCTTTAACAGGGATAAATCATTTGTTACTCTGATGTTGTCTTGATATATTGGAGATATTAGGTGAACTTCAACTATCCTTATGGTCTTAAGAGCATCAACTATCCTTATGATTTTGACTATTCATTCCTTTCTTTGATCTTCTTGCCTCTTCACCTTAGTGATCATAAGACTTGTCAAAAGTATCACAACAGCTCAGGTTAGGTTGTTAGGGTTTGTAAGCCAATGAAAAGAAAGCTAAAAAATTTTATGAAGGCTCAAAGAGACAACTAGGGATTGATATTTAATAGGGTGGATACAAGTTGTTGGCTAACCAAACAATGCCTAGATCATCTCTCCCTTAAATAAGCAGAGTTCAATTTCGCCTCGAAAGTTTGTCAAAGTATGTTCTAAGACTGACTAGGACCTAGACAAAGATAATTATGCAAGAGCCCTCTCTAAGTAAGCATACACAACTCAATGCTATAGAGCAATTCCCTCACCTAGTAAAGTCATTCAAGTCATGATGCCTAGATATGCTAATTTATAAACATCAAGCTAGATTCCTCATTGGTTGAGCACCAAAATGAATAAAGACCAACAAAAATTTTGATGAAAGTAATTTATTTCAAGCACCTTTAAATTTGAAAAACACAATAGTTCCAAAATATTAAAGAAAGTAAAATTGAAAAGCAACATTCAAACTAAGGAAAGTTCATTGAGTTTAAGCTTCTTTTCCTTTCACATCTTCAATATTTCCATCTTGAAAGGATGATAAAACAAAATCTTCTTCCAATCCTTTTCCCACCATGAAGGTTGCTGGTGGAGGTACTCTTCCAAACTTAGGCAAAGGATTGTCTTTTGTGCTGGTCTTATCAGGCTCAGGCAGCTTACCGCTGTCAATTAAATTTTGGATCTCATGTTTTAATCACAAGCATTTATCTGTCTCATGTCCTTGTGTTTGATGAAACACACAAAAGGCTTTAGTATTAAATTTTGGGGGTAAAGGATTCGGCAAAGGTCGAGGGGCCAATGGCTATAATAGTCCCTTCTTTTGTAGTTTGTTGAAGACCCAAGACAAAGGCTTCCCCAGATTTGAAAACTGCCTTCTATTTGCTTGACCAGTTGTATTGACATCAACTTCTTTTTGTGTGCTTTGATGCTAGGCTGATAATTTCCTTTCTTATTCCTTCTTATTGAAAAGAGATTCTTCTCCCTTTCCCATTCTTCAATTTGCAGACCAGCTTGGAGAAGATCTTTGAAATTACGGATGAGTGTATGAGGCATCTTTTCATGAAGACTAGGCAACACCCCTTTCACAATCATCCTTATTTGATCAGATTCATCGGGCCTCTTCTTGAGCAAAGCGGCCTTATTTCTCCATCTCTTCACATAGTCCACAAAATTCTTATTTGGCCTTTGCCTAATGGACTCAACTTCCATTAAGGTAACTTCCATCTTGACATTATACCCATATTGCTGGATGAAGGCCTTGTATAGCAAATCCCAATTCTTTTGTGTTCCATCATCTAAGGTATTGAACTAATTTTGGATAACAACATCCAATGAGAGCATAAAGTACCTTAGAGTTTGAGCCTTAGTAGCTCTAGTAGACTGCATAGCAGTGATATATTGCTTCACATGGAGGTGAGGACTTTCGGTTCCATCAAACTTCGTAAAAGATGGCATCTTGAACTTGTACGGAACTTCTTCATCTAGCTCAAATAGTTTGTCAACTTCGAACATTTCTTCAGTTTTCAATTTCTTCTCAAATTTCTTTTTTAAATCATCAATCATCTTTTCAACATCAGAAACTTTGGTCTTTTCAAAAGTTTCCTTCTCAACAACCTTTGGCTCCTTTTTATCTTGAGGTTCTTAGAAGTATTGAGCCCAATCATTATCATCAATGATCACCTTATCATCATCAAAAGCTACTTCACCAACTTTAGTCTTCCCTTTATCCTTTGGCTTCTTAGTGCTAGCAGATGCTTCGGCGTGATTTTCTAAAATTGCAGCCAATTGGTTTTTCATGGTCTCAGCTAGGGGCTCTTTTATTTCTTCCATTTTGGCATTAAGGGCTTCATCCACCATTCTTTGCATTTGTTCAGGCTCCATTGCTTTTGGTGAAAAAGAGATTGAGTCGTTGCTAGATACATTGTCTCTGGCATAGGTCGGATTTTCGTAAGCTTTTGAACTATCGTAATCCAGGGCTGTGAGCCAGAAAGGATTAATGATATGATATGCAAATGTATGCATGTATGCATGCATGCACAAACAATAGACAAAGATAAGTAGGACGTTCCTTCCAACTTTATAACATCCACACACAAATGGCGAGTCTCTTTTCCTAGGTATATGGTTAATAAAATACCAACATGGGATATCTTATTTTCAAATATTTCCCTCGAACGTTTCAACCAATAGTTATATTTTCAAAAATGGAAATCAGTTCATGATAACTCCCATTAATTAGGTTTTAATCCATTCAACCAATTAAAGTAGCTTTTATGCTTATATTGGATTAAAACTAAATTAAGAGGTTTATTATAAATAGATTTCACACTTGAAAAAGTAACTAATGATTCATGCCAAAAAAAAAGCCCATGATTAATTATTTCTTAGTATAAACTAGGCTCGCAATTGATTTTTGGTATTTCGTAATTGACCTAAATAATTTGCAAACCCTTTGTAAGAAAGGTTGGATGAAAATAATTTTGTTTTTAAGCCCATTGTAAAAAGATTTTAGAAAAAATGTATTTTGGGCTTTGCATTTGGGTTATGAGCAAAAGAATTTTTAACTTGTTTTGGAAAAATTTTATGTCCAAAGACCATTTTGAAAACGTTTTGAAAATAGCTTTGGTCTTTTGGATTTAGAGAAAAATTTATTTTGAGCTTACAAATGTACTTAGGTCATATTAGAAGAAGAACAAACTAAATAAGCCATGATTTAAGCCAAGATAAATTAACCATAGTCAAACAACATGCATTTGGGGTAAAAACCTAAGGAAAGTAACTAGGCCAATTACATGAGCTTTAGTCTTTGGGTAAAAAGGCTTAGGTTCCCATAGCAAGTATATACCAAATGGTACGAGACTATGAATGGTTATGCCATGCTCGATCTCCAAACATTGAGTGAAAGTATGGTATCCCTTACATAACACAACACGGGTAACACGGACGTCCTAATTCATGCACACGATGCAATCTAGTATGATGCAATGGATAATATCATTATAAGAAAGAATAGAATAATAAAAAGACCAATGAAATCAACTTCTCTTATCCCTAGTGCAGTCACCACTATGAGCGGGGATTTCACCCCCACTCCAGGTGGAATGGTTCTTGCGACTTTGGCACTGTTTAGGCTCGAGGCCTTAGAGAACACGGACCTAAGTCCGGAGAAAATGGAGTCACCACCCGGACGAGCCAGGAAAAAGAAAGGGGTGGATGACTCGGGTCCTAAGGAATCCCCAACCCCCTAATGGGTTCGAAAAGTTGGGTACGTGTGAGGAAGGTGAGAAATGGCCCAACACCCTCACAACGCCCGGTTCATTAGAACCGGCCTCCTTTACAGGTCTTAATATTATAAAATTCTTAAATATAACAATATTATCCATATTACACACAACAATTGAAATAAAGCATCGTTATATTAAAATCAAAGCAATGTCCAAGCAAAACAAATAAATGGACACCCATCCGAAGATGGAAACATGCCCTTACATCATCTATGTCTAAGCTAAATAGGACACCCACCATGAGGTAGAAACATGTCTTTTACATTGGTCTAAAATATAAAAGCAATTTAAATTACATAGAACTTAATTAATGAGGTACCCACAAAGTGGAAACATACCTCTTACAATATTTGGAAATCAAAAATAAAATAAAAGTAAATAACCATTCATAATAAATAAATCATTATCAAATATATTAAACATCAATCAAAATATATAATAAACATTTATCCATGATAAATTAAATAAATCAAGTATTAAAATTAAATAATCAACCACCAAAAAAATATAATAAACTATATAATCAAATCTAAAATTAAATAAAGCAATAAATATATAAATTTAGGATTTTAAAGAATTATCAATTGAATTTAGGGTTTCAGAACTTAGGGTTTTAGAATATAAAGTTTTATAATTGGGGTTTTGAAATTATGATTTTTAGGGTTTTTAAAAATAGGGTTTTGGAAACTAGGGTTTTGGAATTAGGATTTTTAAAACTAGGGTTTTGGAATTAGGGTTTTGGATAGTTAGGGTTTTTGGATTTGACTTACTGCCTAAAAAAAACATAATTTTGGATTTGGAAAAATAAATTAAGGTTTTGGAAAAATAATCAATATTTTGGAGTTTAATAATGAAATGGTTTAGGCTTTTGGATAAAAATAGTTTGAGGTTTTGAGTTTTAATGAAATAACATACGGTTCTTGAAGTTAAAGTAAACAAGATAGATTTTAACAATTAATTGTTGACTACTAGAAAGTTTTATGTTTTATGAATATGCCAGTGGGATTACGAATACAAATTGATCAATGTGATAATTAAAGCAAACGATTAAAGTTATTAAAATAAAAACCAAAGAAAACGATTAAAGTTATTAAAACAAAAACTAATTTACTGCATGTTCAAAAATCAAGATATTGTCTATTGAAAGATCAAGTTACTACATGCATGTTTTTATTAATCAAAGAAACTAAACTACTGTAAACATAAATAATTCATGATTAAAGATCAAACCTCCACTCGTTGGTTCCTCCACAATTAACTTCTGGATGAACAATTAACAAAGACAGCGTTGCTATCTTTGATGGATTGATTACTGATGAATGTTTGCTGCTAATCTTTTCTGTTTGTTGCCATCTCTCTTTAATGTTCCTTGCTATCTTGTTAATGTTCCTTGTCGTCCCCTCTTAATGTTCCCTTGTTAATGTTTTCTCCTCCCTTCTGAATTCTGAAAAGTTAATATTTATAGCCGAACCTCACTCAGAATCCTTAACCTAAAATAAATTCTAGTTGAATTAGGAAACATATTGAACCCATGTTGGCCAACCTCGTGTCTGCCCAAGTCGACATGAGGCATGCTCATGTCGATCTTGGGCTGTCAAGGTCGACATGAAGCATGCTCATGTCGACCTAGCCTCCCAAGGTCGACATGAAGCATGCTCATGTCGACCTAGCTTGCCCAGGTCAACATGAGTCCAACCTCATGTCGATCTGGGCTGCCAGATCGACATGAGGAATGCTAATGTCACCCAAGCCGTTAAATTATTCTGGCCTTTTTTAACTTATGGGCCGAAAAATTTTAATTTGGGCCTATTCCACTTGATTTTAGGGTTTTACAATTAAATATATGCCTCTTTAATCCGGACCGACTCCTTTAAAAATTATAAACTAGGTTTAAACATTTAAAGTTGGATCAAATTTATTTTGGCATCCTTTAATTAGGACCATATCAAATTGGAGTCAAAATTAAGGGTCTACACTATGGTTGCTCTAAAACTTCCTTTAACCGTTTTTTTTTTTTTTTGGTGCCAATTCAAACATTGAAAATTATTTTAGAGTTTGAAAAAGAATTTTTTAGAATTTGAAAAGGAATTTTTTTCCTTTTTTGTTCTTTGGAAAGGAAATTAATTTAAAGAGATGTACATTTAATTTTGAGACAAATTAGCCAATTGATTTTGTTGCATGAGCAATATCTAAAGTATATAGAATAACTAAATGATAAATCAGCGAGTATGATAGGATGAGCATATGATATTTTAATTGTAATATTCACAATCAAATAACAAGCAAAAGGAAACCTGCAATTAGAAACATAAGAGGCATTGGGCATCCTCGAATCGGTATTTCAGCCCGCAAGTGGTGCAAATATATGGCTTACCTCCTCTTTCTCTTCTTAATGATTCGTACTTTTTCTAAAGGTCAATTTTGTTGTTTCAAATAAAGGTATTTACCCTTACTTTCAGCAGTACAAAGCAAGCTTCTAAATAAACAGTATCAGCCCTGAATTATAGATGGAAGCCTTTATATCGCAGTAACTCTGTCACCTACGTGATAAAACTATATCGCACTAAGCTCGAAGCTTAATGGTACACACTTTGATAACACAATATATTTTAACCAATCAATACATGCTTTATGCAATCATGGCAATGCAATGCTCATTTACTCATAAAATTCAATAACATATCACAATCACACACATTGGGCTCAATAAGTCCCTACACAATATTCAAGTTTCAGAACAATTGATTTTGCCTAATGCAACCTGAAGGTCTGACACAGGAGATCTAAGTATCATATATCACTACAAGGAAAACTGAATCAGACAACGCTTTCTGGCCGTTGTCTGATGAAGACAAAAACGGTTGTCTATTGAAGCGATGTCTGATAGCATTTCAGACAACGGTTTTAAAACCGTTGTCTGATTTTCGTTTGCACAACGGTTTTTAATTTTATCAGACAACGATTTTTGGCCGTTGTCTGATTATAGTTCAGACAACGGTTTCTAATTTTTCAGACAACGGTTTTTAACCGTTGTATGATGGTTTCAACAACGGTTTGTAAATTTTTAGACAACGGTTTCTAAATTTTTAGACAACGGTTTTTAACCGTTGTCTGATGATTGTTTAGACAACGCTTTTTGACCGTTGTCTGATGAAGAAAAAAACCGTTGTCTATTGAGGCGATGTCTGATAGCATTTCAGACAATGGTTTATAACCGTTGTCTGAAGATGGTTTCCACGACGGTTTTTAGTTTTATCAGACAATGGTTTTTAACCGTTGTCTGATGAAGGTTTAGACAACGCTTTTTGACCGTTGTCTGATGAAGACAAAAATCGTTGTCTATTGAGGCGATGTCTGATAGCATTTCAGACAATGGTTTATAACCGTTGTCTGAAGATTGTTTCCACAACGGTTTTTAGTTTTATCAGACAACGGTTTTTAACCGTTGTCTGATGAAGGATTAGACAACGCTTTTTGACCGTTGTCTGATGAAGACAAAAACGGTTGTCTATTGAGGCGATGTCTGATTAAGGTTTATACAATGCTTTCTTATTAAAAACCGTTGTCTGCTTAATATGTGCACACTGAATATTAGACAATAGTTTCAATGTTCATTTTCATTTCACCACCATTGTCTGTTAAACTGTACATTATACATATAAAACAACACTTTACAATGGAGGATTGCAAATTTGGGAATAAAAAAACCTCCACAAATTCAACCATTCAACATATTAAAAAACTAAAATAAAATCAACACTATACATATATCACTGAATTATACTATTAACTTCAACTTGAATGACGCTTCATGAAATATTTGGCGAAGTCAATCCTAATCTCGTTGATGTCGGCATCACTATACTCCAAGTTGCCTCTGCGCAGCCACTGAAAAATGAATCAAATTTTGGTTAGCCACATGTGGTAAATACAAAACTATTATATAAAAAATGAAAATAATTAAAATTCTCACCTTAGCTGCAAACTGAAGCTCCTTGTCATAACAGATTTCCTTCATGTACCTCATGACAAAGAGGCCGCAGTCCGTGGCCTCTTTCTGCACAGGAACCCCCTGAAATAGCAAATAAAAACAAAAATGAAGTACCACATGTTACATCCATATGTAAACCCATATGCAAACCAACACATCAACCTAATCACACAATCTAACCTGAAAAAATGCAATCCAAATATATACGAGCAAGTATACAAGTAATGCCAGCAATGCTGCAATTGGAAATGAAAATGCAGACCAACTTAAAATGCTTTGTGGACTCCAAGTTTGTACTCAAATGAAAAAATGCAGTCCAAATTTTGCAATATTTCTTTCATAGAACAAGCAATTAACATATTGTATAAATTGTATAAATCAGAAATGATGAGAAAAACAATACCGCCATGTTCTCCCATAAAATTTTCCTCCTCACATTCTTGTTGACACTCTCTTTGTATAACTTTATGGCACTACAAGAAACACAATATAAGTTAACAAAATTGCATTTTCCCCAAATTTAACAACTTAAGACTAAATAGGCAGACTCGCAACTTACTTGTCAACAACCTCTATCCATTCCTGGCTAGCAATGCGACGTTTAAGAGGGTCCATGTGGTAGACTACCTCTCTCGTCGGATTTACAACAGTCAATACCCAGTGATTCCTACGAAATAACAAAATAAAATACAAGAAATTCTTCATATTTGGAAGAATATAACGCCAAACAATTCATTGAACAAAAAGATCTGAATAAATACAGAACCGACAATGAAACAGTGATTTGAATCACCAAAATAGCAATCACAAAGGCTCAATTCATAACATCAATCACAATCACATACAGAAGCAGCATTATTTAGCTACTAACTCTCATTAGCTACAATAGCAGATAAAAAAGAAAGGTAAAGAAATACTCACACATCGTTGAAAGGCAAGAGAAAGTATTGCCCTTCTTTAGCCCCCTTAAATCGACTCGCAAGTATACGTGACCTCCCCCCTGAATTACCACATCCAATGGCACCAATCATGCTGGGATCCACAAAGCCAATCATATCAACCATTTTATGCCTTTTGACATATTCATACAAGTAGCTGCATACAAAATGAAGTAATAGTTGGTACATATTATCAGTTTAATTCCAGCACAATTAACAAATAAAATAAAAAGCTATTGTACTTGGAAACTTACTGAATAAATATGGTAAGTATGGATCCGGACATTTCACCTCCGGTGCACACAGCATGTAGATCTTGTAAGAACACAACTTGCTTTTTGCTCACACCAAATGCTTCTTCACTTAGGGCAAAACTAACTGTTCGATCATCGCTTAAGGCATCCTTCGCCCACAGCCACAAACGTTTCAAAGACGCTGGATAATCAGCACCCATCTGAACATGCAGCTCCTCCTCAAACATATCAGCTTCTATAACAACAGGCTTCTTTAATTTCTTGGAGGCTTTTTTCTTCACACAAGCTTTTTTAAAACTCTGAAAATAAAGGGGGGCATGTGAACACAGTAAATAGCAAAAAAAAAAAGCAATTATGCAAAGTTTCATTTCTCAAAACTTAACCTTTGGATTAGACACCCCATCCAGCACAATCAAATTTCTCGGCCATGCTATAAAAGTACCCACGACTTGGTCCACAGTAACAATTTCATCGCCGACTGGGAATGGGATATTGACGTCTGTAAATATAAAAAACATGGAAAAATTGCATTTAATTATATGTTTGAATATAATCATTATAAGTTTGAATAAATATTAAGTAGTATCCTCAAACCTTGAATTGTACGAGTGATCGACACTCTTGCATTCTCTTGTGCAATCTTAACTCCATGGAGAGATGGCTCATGTCCTTCAACAACCGGGACTTCAACAACCTTTGCATAAGCAACAATATTGCTCGGTGATCCTATGGCCAGCTTCGCCAATTTCACTTGATTATCAAACCCATCATCATCATTTTTTTTAACAATGTCATCATTTTTTATTTCAACCTCCTCATTATTGGGACCTTTGACATCAGCAGAAACCTCAATACCTTCTACCTCCTCAGCATCAGCAACCATAGCAACAACCTCGATACGTTCTGCCTCCTCAGCAGCAGCAACCTCATCAACATCTGCAACAATCTCAGCAGCAACCTCATGAACATCATCCTTATCAAGCACCTCCAGTTTCTCCAAAGCAAGGACCTTCTCATCATCAACAGAATTGGGGCTCCTTTTTGCTTCATCTGAATTGAGACTCCTTTTTGCTTCAACAGAATTTGCATCAAATTCAGTACTCAAATTCTTCCTCACAACCGGCACTTGCGCCTCTTGATCCTTCACAATAGGAATGGAATTGGAGCAACTTGCTTGTTGGGAAGGCATGTTTGGACTAGACACAGGCTTTGACAAAAATTCTGCTCTAAGCTTGGCAATTTCAGCAGCCCAAAATGCATCTCTCTGTGCTATAATTTTCTTGGTCTCCTCCTCCATGACCATTTGAACCCCCTCCCGTATCTTTTCATCAAAATTCTTTGCTTTTCTCTGTCTTGGGAGACCAAAATAGACAGATTGCTTCACGTGCCTTCCCTGGCCACGTACTCTTCCAGAATGCTCCGATTTACCAAGCGCCTTCGATAACACATCATCAGCGCCTTGTTCAACTACTTCACCTGAACTAACTTGCTCCTTTAATGACTCCTAAAAAAATAGACCCAAAATGGATGTAGTTAATAAATTAGTAAACAATAAAAGCTGATGAATTGAGTTGAAACTTGAATCGAAAATCAGAACTTACGATTTCCTCAGCTTTGTGCTTCACTCTCTCATCTTTAAACTTTCCTTGTCTGTCCTGCCTTGCAAGGATCCAAGCCTTCGATCGATCGATCTCTGAAATCCCTTCAGGATGGGATTCAGTCTGCATGTATATATATAGAGGATGACCTTATTAGTAATATAAACATGTTTTAAGAAGCATTATAAATAGATATTGACGATACACAAGTCATAGAAAGCAAAATTAAATACACAAGTCAACACTAACCCATTCACTTTCCAAGTTCGCGTATCCTTTTCGAGACAAACGATGAGGATACTCGTTCTGCATACTTCTCTTGTGTTGTTCTTCATGAATTTTCTAAGACAAAAAGGAACAAAACATCATAAGTATGAAAAAGGAATCCAGATTACCATTTGGAACTAAATTAAGAAACAAGAAAATTGAAGATTTCCTTACGCTAAACTCGACTCCCAGACGATCAGCAACGAAAATGTCCCAGTGCGACTGCTCAATGAATGTGAAGTCAGCTGGAGGAAACCGCAGCTTCTCTGGTTCATCACGGTGTGGAAGAACATAGAGTCTCGTCAACCGACATTTGAATTCCCTCCATTTTTGACCAGCAGACTGCAGTACCATTTTCTGGGAAGTCGGTGGTACAACGAAAGCCATCTACATACATAAACCACAAAAATAAAATTAGATGAATAAGTTACTGAAAACCCAACGTGTATAAAGCAATTGAAAAACTAATGTATATAAATTAATTGTGTGGGAAGGATTTTGCATAACCTGGACACAATCCCAAATCTTTGTTTTGACGTCTTCAGCAACTTCCTTCCAGGAATCATGCCATATCGGGGCTTTAGACCTTGCTAAAACTCCGATATATGATTGCATCTCTGAAGCAGCCCTGCCAAATGGTGCTCCCTTTGCATTAAATGAAACTGTAGGCTTTTGGCTACTGATCTTCCGTCTAACAATTCGGTGCATGGAGACACACCCTCGTTTCAGCAGTTTTAATCCTGCAACATCGTCCTCGTTTGATTTCGGCTTAACCTTATCCACTCGCTTTCTTTTCTTGGACAGTTTTTTTTCTAAGTTTTCAGAGATGGACTTCCTCTTCGAAGATACAGGGGAAGAAGTCGATGGCTTTTCTGGGTGCATTGTCCGTGTCCTGGAGATAGCCTTCACCACTCTCATTGTGGCTGGATTTGGGGAAGACCGGGCTTGTTGTTTACATACACGGGGAGAAGAACGGGTGGGTAGTTGATACGATTGTTTCTTCTTCGAAGGAGCCATAATCAGCACCTGCATTCACAAATTTAAAGTTACATTTTGTACGAAATCATCCAGTTATATGTGAAAATTTGTTTTTGTAGAATGTTGATGTAAGCCTGCATTGTATCACGTTGCTAAGCAAATAACTCATAATTTAATTGGGACACGGCTAAACTAAAATCCTACTACGATACTAACACAAAACAGAAAGTGGTTAAGGACTTATTTCAGGTGCATTTGAAATGACACCTATTCTAAAGCCACATTCAACAAGACCTGTGTCCACAACCATGAACCTGAACTGTATCAAATCAAAGAAAACCTATGCATTATTTAAGTCAAATCTCAATATTTCAAATTCCTGTGTCCAAACCAGTGAAAGGCTTATCTATCTCTTCCAGTAAAAAAATATTCACATGGCTAAAATTTAGTCAAAGATTAACAAACAGGACATGGGCTGTATTTCGGAGCAGGAAAAAATATTAACAGCGACATTTGCAGTATTCTACTCATTGCAGCCGGAAACAAAAAGAAGCAGAAAATACAACAGCAACTAAGTCTCATGAAAATGGTTTATAAAAAAAACTTCTAAGAACTAAGAAGAGGAAGAAAATATTATACAATAACATAATAACAGATAAAATTAAAAAAAAATTGCAGAGCGACAAAAGTATATAACGAACCTCAAAGGCTGGAACTGAGGGAGTGAATGCAGAGCCGCAGTGAGTGGCGGGCGGGTTAGAGAGAAAGGCATAAGAGGAAGAAGAAATATGGATGTGCCGTGCGTTTTTAGGTCAAGACTGAAGATTTCGAAAGAGGGAAGGAAGAGAACAAAGTTAGGTCTAGCAATCGAAAGAGGGAAGGAGGAGAACAAATTTGGGTTTAGTTTCTGAATCTTTCTACCCGTGAGAATGGAAACAAATTAGGTATACACAGAGAAATCGAAAGAGGGAAGGAGGAGATAGGAGAGAGAAATCGAAAGAGGGTCTGTTTAGGTTTATTATTAATTTTCAAAACGGCCGTGTTTTTAAATTAAAATGGGGGCAAATGAAAATTTTTTTGGGAAATAAAGGGGGTTCAAAATATTGCTCAAGTTTTGACATCCCTCTTTTGAAACAAAATGAATTTTTCAAATTTTTGTTAAATTAACTTTACAAATTCACTTATATAGATGCCTCATAAAAATCAATTTATAATTCATCCATAAGTGCTTAAGGCAATACAATTTAAATAATTAGTAGTGATAAATTTCTATGGAACCCTATATAATTATAAAATTTAGTGTTGATGTAAATTAGATTGAGCAAAAACTGAATAAGTCTAACATTGAAAAATTTTAACGAATACTTGTATATACTAATATATACTAATATATATATATTATATACTAATATAATATATACTTATATATACTTGTATATATACTAACATATACTAATATATATATATTATATACTAATATACTAACGTATACTAATATATACTAACATATACTAACATATACTAATATACTAACATATACTAACATATACTAATATACTAATATATATATATTATATACTAATATACTAACATATACTAACATATACTAACATATACTAATATACTAACATATACTAACATATACTAATATACTAATATATATTTATTATATACTAATATACTAACATATACTAACATATACTAATATACTAACATATACTAATATACTAACATATACTAACATATACTAATATACTAACATATATATATTATATACTAATATACTAACATATACTAACATATACTAACATATACTTGTATTTTAACATATACTAACATATACTAACATATACTAATATACTAACATATACTAACATATACTAATATACTAATATATATATATATTATATACTAATATACTAACATATACTAACATATACTAACATATACTAATATACTAACATATACTAACATATACTAATATACTAACATATACTAACATATACTAATATACTAATATATATATATATTATATACTAATATACTAACATATACTAATATACTAACATATACTAACATATACTAATATACTAATATATATATATTATATACTAATATACTAACATATACTAACATATACTTGTATTTTAACGAATACTTATATATACTAACATATACTAACATATACTAACATATACTAACATATACTAATATACTAACATATACTAACATATACTAACATATACTTGTATTTTAACATATACTAACATATACTAACATATACTAATATACTAACATATACTAACATATACTAATATACTAATATATATATATTATATACTAATATACTAACATATACTAACATATACTTGTATTTTAACATATACTAACATATACTAACATATACTAATATACTAACATATTCTAACATATACTAATATACTAATATATATATATTATATACTAATATACTAACATATACTAACATATACTAATATATATGTACTTGTATATATACTAATATATACTTATATATATTTATATATATACTTCTATATACATGTATATACTTATATATATTTATAATATATACTTGTATTCCTACTTATATTATATCATATTTTTATCTAAATCATTATACTAACATATACTAATATATATATATATATATTATATACTAATATAATATATACTTATATATACTTGTATATATACTAATATAAACTTGTATATATTATATCTAAATCATATTATATCATATTATATCTAAATCATTATTTAACATATACTAATATATATATATATATTATATACTTGTATATATACTAATATAAACTTGTATATATTTGTATATACTAATATATATACTTGTATATACTTGTATATTTACAAGTATATATATTTGTATATACTAATATACATACTTGTATATACTAATATATAATTGTATATACTTGTATATATACTAACATATACTAATATATATACTTGTAAATATACTAATATATACTTGTATATATTTATATATATACTTCTATATACATGTATATACGTATATATATTTATAATATATACTTGTATTGCTACTTATATAATATCATATTATATCTAAATCATTATTTAACGGTGGACTTTAAAATTTTTAATGGGTAAATGAAATATTTATAAATCCAAACCTTAGCTTTTAATACTTAGTCAAGTTTATTTGGCTTAAGAAAGCCTAACTTCCATACATTGCAAATAGCCACCGGATCCTTAACGAAGTGAAAATGGAAGAAAATCTAACTTCCATTAAACGTCCAAGCTTCTATTTCTGCTTCATCTCCCATTCCTCTTTCAGCTTCATTAGTCGTGGTTCTCTCGCTGCCAAACCCTAAGCACCACTCTCCTTGCTGCGGTCTTCATTAATGTCGACCGTCTCCTTGCTACTGGCCGTCTCCTTGCTGCCGGCTGTCTCATTTGTCAGTAACTGCATTGTCCCAATTAAGTCGAAAGAAGATTATTTTTTTACTTATGAGTCGTAAGTAATCGTCCCATATAGATCGTCCCATAGAATTCATTCCTCTGTTTAATCTAATTGAATTATTGCATTGTATTTTCAGATTACTATAATGTTGCATTGATATTTTCAGGTTACTATAATGTTGTTCTGTCCCTTCAATTTTCTGCTTAAATTTCAAGATCTACAGTATGTGTCCATGCTTCTGATTTCTCTGCTTGTTTATAAGTCTTTGGCTAAAATTTGATGCCTATCAGTTGAAATGGTATGTTGAGTTGTGTCAGTGAATTGAGGATTATTTGTGGATTCAGGTTGTTCTGAATGAAGTTGAATGTCTGTTAAAACGTCTCTCAAAATTTATTTTGTTGTGAGATCTATAAACAAAAAACCTTTCACTCCTGACTTGTAACCAAGAAATACCCCTTTCCTTGCTCTTGGTGCTTGCTTTTCTTTTCAATGACAACTTTTAAGTTCTATATGTGAACCCTTTTTCTTTCTCCTTCAGGTTGAACAATTACATAACAGTCCAAGCTTCGTCATGCAACTTTATTCAAACCACAACAACCATATGATAGCTGTCCTCGAGAAACCTTCATAGAAGTTAGCTGCAACATCTGCTCTCGCATCTGAGGTGAATATACTTCCCTTCCAGGTTCTATTTGACTTTTGGGCATAATTCAGTGGTCCAACTAACTGAATTATTGCTAAAATTGCAGAACTGGTCCAACTCAAAGATGGATAGATCTTGGTTGAAGGCTGATAGAAGAACAAGAGAGTTTCAAATAGGTGTGGAAGAGTTGTTAATGTTTGCATTTGAGAATGGGTTTGATGAAACAAAAATTAGTTGTCCATGCTTAAGATGCGCTCACAGTAAATCGTGGAAGGCTCAAACTGTTAGGGATCATCTTTTCCAATATGGTATTGATCAAACCTATACTTGCTGGATATGGCACGGAGAGTCAAATCCAGAAGGGAGTCCTTTAGTTGCTGAAACCGATTGTTTCTCAGAATCAGTTGATCAAACTAACATAAGAACGGGGCATGATAATGTCGACGATGATGATATTTCATTAGATTCCTCTGATTTCATTAACCATGTTGAAGGTGAACATGAACCCCTTTATCTGGGATGCAAGGGTTATACTAAGATGAAAGCTTTAGTCAAGTTATATAACTTGAAAGCAAAGCATGGCATTTCTGATACATGCTTCTCTGATATTCTTCTTTTGCTTGGGTCAATGCTTCCAGAAGGCAATAGTATCCCTTCTTCATTCAGTGAAGCCAAGAAAACCTTATGTGCTATGGGTATGGAGTATGAAAAAATACACGTGTGTCCGAATGATTGTCTCTTATATCGTGGTGAGAGAGATGAAGATGAGACAATTTGCCGCATATGTGGAGCCTCTAGATGGAAGCTGGACAAGAAAGGAAAAGAATTGGAAGGGGTCCCTGCTAAGGTTCTATGGTATTTTCCATTAATACCAAGGTTGAGGAATTTGTTCAATACAGCTCAAATTGCAAAGGAAATGACTTGGCATGACACCGGGCGACAAAAGGATGGTAAAATTAGACATCCGGCAGACTCACAGACATGGAAGGTTGTCGACCAAAAGTGGCCTGAGTTCGCTTCGGAGACAAGAAACCTTCGGTTAGCTTTATCTACCGATGGATTCAATCCCTTCCGTGGATTATCAACTGATTACTCATGTTGGCCTGTTTTGCTATGTATTTACAACTTACCACCTTGGCTTTGTATGAAGAGATAGTATATTATGTTAAGTTTGTTGATATCCGGACCGAATCAACCCGGAAATGATATTGATGTGTTCCTTCAGCCACTTATAGAAGATCTTCAAGTGTTATGGAATGGGAAACAAGTGTATGATGCATATAAGAAAGAGTTCTTCATGCTAAGGGGAATTTTGTTGTGGACAATTAGTGATTATCCAGCCTTAGGCAACTTGTCGGGCAATATCATTAAAGGGTATAATGCTTGTACTGTCTATGTTGATAAAACAAAAGCTACCAGGTTGGCAAATTATCGTAAGACGGTGGTTATGAGGCATCGTAGGTGGTTGCCCCGTTATCATCCATATCGAAGGCAAAAATTAGCCTTTGATAACACCGTGGAGAAGTTGTCGGCTCCTATTCCGTTAACTGGAGAGGAGGTCTTTGAAAGGTTACAACCACTAAGGGGCCATGTCTATGGTAAGACACAACGCCAACCTCGATTGAATAAATGTGAACCTCGACCTATTTGGAAGAAGATGTCTATATTTTTCCAACTTGAGTATTGGAAATTTTTGCCGGTTAGGCATGTCCTTGATGTGATGCATATCGAGAAAAATATATGTGAAGCTTTGACTGGTACCTTGCTAAATATACCAGGGAAGTCAAAAGATAAGGAGTCTGTCCGTCTTGATATGGCTGAAATGGGAATAAGAACGGAGCTGAGGCCAAAAACTCCCGGAAAAAAAGAGAAGTTGCCGACGGCATCTTGGAACTTATTGCATAAAGAAAAGAAGATTGTCTGCTCCTCCTTGGTTGGCATGAAGTTACCTGATGGTTTTTGTTCAAACATTAAGGGTCTAGTATCAATGGAAAATCTTCGACTTGTTGGAATGAAATCTCATGACTGCCATACAATGTTGCATCACTTACTCCCCATCACAATTCGATCAGTACTACAAAAATAGGTTAGGTGCACTATTATTAGGTTTTGCCTCTTCTTCAAGGCAATTTGCAGTAAAGTCATCGAGGTGGATAAACTGGAAAAAATGCAAGCTCAGTTGGTGGAGACCATATGCTTGCTAGAAAAGTACTTCCCCCCTTCCTTCTTTGATATAATGATCCATCTCTCAATTCATCTTGTGAGAGAGGTTGAGCTCTGTGGGCCAATCTTCCTTCGCTGGATGTACCCTTTCGAGAGATATATGAAGACTTTCAAGGGTTATGTACGAAATCGGGCTCGTCCGGAAGGGTGCATTGCTGAGGCCTATGTTGCAGAAGAGGCCGTTGAGTGTTTGGTCAACTTTGAAGAAGCAACTGTTGGATTGCCGAAAAATAGTAGGGATAAGAACAACGCAAAATACAGACCCTTATCTGGTGCAACAATGATAACGCCAAGTAAGAAGGACTTGCACCTAGCACATTTGTGTCTTCTCCAAAATTGTAATGACGTCCGACCATATTTTGAGTAAGTTACTTCAATTTGTTTTTGTTATTTCCTTATTTTCTGCATTTTGTTTCAAAAATTAATAAAGTTGATTTTACTTGCAGTGAACATATGGCTTCTTTGGTGAAAATATATCCACAACATGAAAATGATGAAGAGTGGCTAAAGAACATGCAAAATGAAACATTCCCTAAGTGGTTTCATAAAAAGGTTAAATCTTATAGCCCAAGAATTTACCTGCAATTTGCATCAAAAATAGGCCTGTTTCTTTATATATTTTACTGAAAAATAATGAATGCCCTGTACTTGTGAATTCTTTTGAAATACTACAATATTTATCTTCTCTCAAAGGCTATATCATACTTATGGCCAATTTAATTTTTTGGACAGATTGCATCAGAATTACTTGATGAGAAGAATACAGTAACTAAGGATATAATGTGGATTGCAGCAGGGCCTAACAAGGATGTAGCTACATTCAGTGGCTATAGAATCAACGGTGTTACCTTCAGCACCAAAGAACGTGATGATACTCGGCAAGTTCAGTGCAGCGGTGTTTGTGTAGATGCCGATACAATGCTTGTGAAGGGTAAGGATAAAAATATTGAGCATACTTCACATACATTTTATGGAGTTATTACAAGTATTTGGGAGTTGGACTATAACCACTTTAGGGTTCCTATCTTTCGTTGTAATTGGGTAGATATGAACAAAGGGGTTAAAGTAGATGACTTGGGATATACATTGGTTAATTTGAACAAATTAGGTTTTCTAAACGATCCTTTTGTGTTAGGAAAACATGTCAAGCAAGTTTGTTACATAGATGACCCTCTTGAAAAATTGTGGTCAGTTGTCTTAAAATTACCTGACAAGTACTATGATGAAAGTGATGATGAAAATGAGGGATCTGTAGAAATAGAACTTGAGAATGAGCTACATTTGCCAACGTTCCCATATGTTGATGAACTCGATGAAGAAAACAGTAGTTACATGCGGGAGGAAGAAGAATTGATTCAGCTGTCATGATGGTAATAATTTCATTTGTTTTAAGTTCTATTTTGAAATTATGTCCTGCCATTAATTTTTCCATCGTTTATACTTGCAGGTCCAACATCCTTAATGCCTGTCACAACTCCCTGCTGCCTGTAGAATAAATTGTTTATATCATTCACAATTTAATGAAAGATTGTTTGGACGCTTTGTTGAAAGTTTTATGTTTCTTATTTAAATTTGTTGAAAGTTTCATTTGTACCTATCATTCGATTTGTATCTTTATTTGACACTTTGTTCAAAGATTTGGTTATATAATTTATTGAATCATATGGTTTTTGCTCTGACACCATGCTGGTGGATTTGGTTTAACACTTGTCCGTGGAGGATTTCATTTGATTTGTGTTTTTGGATTCATTTGTGTATAGGGATTACCCTCTTGAATGAAGGCATTTTTTTTTCACACTCAGTTAATCAGACAACGGTTTCTTACGAAAAACCGTTGTCTGAACATATATTATACAATGGTATGAACTGTTAATCAGACAACTTTTTAAAAAAACATTGTCTGAAACATCTTATCAGACAACGGTTTTTTTTGATAAAAAAAACTTGTCTGAACGTATATTACACAACGGTTTTAAAACCGTTGTCTGTATGCTTAATTCAGACAACGGTTTTTTAAAACCGTTGTCTGAAACGCTGAATTATACAACACATTCGAAATAACCGTTGTCTGAAATATCATATCAGACAACGGTTTTGTATTACCAGAAAAATAGTTGTCTGAACATATATTACACAACGGTCCCTAAAAAACCGTTGTCTGGTGTGACCAAAATGACAGCTAATAGACAACGCTTAAAAAAAAAACCAAAAACAGTTGTCTGAAAACTAATCAGACAACGCTTTTTTGGAAAAAAAAACCGTTGTCTGTTTTTTTCAGACAATGGTTTTTTCCTTAACCGTTGTCTGATGACCGTTGTCTGATTCAGTTTTTCTTGTAGTGTATATAACCCGAAAGTCATCCCTTGACACCAAAGTTTCTAACACCAGTGTCTCTCCCCCAAAAATGTAATAATAAATATGATACCAGTTTATCTCATCCAAAGACATATAAAATATTATGACGCATCATTGGCATACCAACTTGATAGTACCAAATGTAATTCTCTGGAATAGGTAATTATGCAGGGCAAAACAAACATCACACATCTAACCACATTATCATATTCTCATTCCATATCATCATGTTTCCACATTTTTAAATCACATTGTGCATAACCCTCAGTTACATTCACAATGTGACTCTTTTCCCATATTATCAATACATTTTCCACATTTTCAATACATTGATTTAACAATATTATTTTTCATTAAATAATGGTTTATAATTTAAAACACAATGCACCAAACATATTTTTGACAATAATGCTTAAATTATACGAACAATCACATTTCAATGCTGCTTAACATATTTTTAAAGTATTAAAGTACTTAAGCCAAATCATCCATAAATAAAACACAAATTATCAAAATATGTACTAACCTTAAAAATCTCTAAAATCAATTCCAATTGACTCTCCGGCCTTTACTTTCGCCAAACAATAAACTTCTTCACTTGGACAACTTTGGCCAAAACACTCATAAACCAAATAATAAGTAAAATTATCCAATTAGAATAATTTATATACTCATTGTGAGTGGGGATTTATGCTTCCCTCTCCTGGTGGAATGGTTCTTGCAACTTCGGTGCTGTTAGATTTTAGGCCTTAGAGAACACGAACTTAAACCCAGATAATAGGAGTCATCACCCGAACGGGTTGGGAAGATAGAAAGGGGTGGATGACTAAATTCCTAAAAAATTTTGAACCCCTACTTAGTTTGAAAAGTTGAGTACGCATGGTCAATGTGAGAAATGGTCAGCACCCCCATAGCACCCGGTTTATTAAAATTAGCTTTCTTTTTAGGTCTAAATATTATTAAATTCTTAATTATCACAATATCATACATATTACAAACATTATTAAAATAAAAAGAATGTATCATATTATAAATTAAATAAATCAAACAAAATGAGCACTCATACAAGATGAAAACATACTCTTACAATGTCCAAATATCCATAAAAGTAAATAAAAATAGGACACCCATCAAAAGATAGAAATGTGTCCCTTACAATTGTCCCAAATTTCTTAGATAAATTAAATTACATAAGCTAAATAAATAAGACACCTACAAGTGAAAATATGTCTTTTACATCTTAAAATCCAAATAACAAAAAAATACAAATTTGTAAACATATAATTAATCATTATACAAATAATCATAAAATTAAGGCTTAATTAAATGGAAATAAAGATTCATAACAAAAATTGTAATTTATAAACATTTCTTAATATTGACCAGTCAACGAAATATTAGGCGCAATACATACAGAAGTCTCGCTAGCTGGTTAGTGGGCAAGGGTCAAGGGAGTAGCACCCCTTACAGGAGATTGGGGGAGCACCCCCCGAAAGATAAATGATTTACAAAATATATTTTGAGCATGCAGTTAGGGTTTTAGTATCTAATTAGGGTTTTATCATACAAATTAGGATTTTATTGTAAAATTAGAGTTTTATCATGCAATTTAGGCCTTAATCATACAAATTAGGGTTTAATCATGCAATATTAGGTTTTTATCCTAAACTAGGGGTAAAACATGTAATTTAGGATTCTAATTAAACTTAAACCTAAAGCTATAGTTTCTTGGATGGGAATTCAAAATAAAATAAATAATAATAAATTCTTTAATATTAAATAATGAGGATGATCAATAGAACTTAAATAAAATTGGTTAATAGAATCATACCTACATTGTTGGCTCCACCAAGAGGGTTTTGTTGAATTAAACTCTTTGTTTGAATTGTTGGAAGGCCTAGACCAAATGGAATTCTTGGCTGATATTCAATCAATTCGGAGACTATTTGTAAATTCTCATAATATGAGCTACTATCTGCTTATTCACTCTCTGCCTCTCTTTTCTTTTGTTTTTGGATTGTGGTTTAATGGCTACTGCTTGCTTTTTTCATTGTCAAAGGTGGCTACTGCTTGATTCATAAAACCTTGCCATCCAATCACTAATTGTGGCTCTCAATTATTAAAAGAGGCTCTCCTCCCTCTTTCTTCTTTATTAATTGCCTTTTTATAAGTAATATTAGGGCACCAGTTTAAAGAATCCTAATTGACTTGGGAAACCATTAGAATCCTAGTAGAATAAAATTACTTGAATTGGGGTTGGCCATAAGAGCTCATGGTGAATTGGCTCATGCTCATGGCTCATGGCTAATTGGCCATGAGCCTTAGCTTTCGTTGTGAATTTTGGGTTGGTCCACTTGTTTTAGCTTTTGGATCGGACAAGAATCAATTTGGGCCTTGTTAATTGGATTTGAATTTGATTGGGCCTTTTTAAATTGGATCCAGGTTTGATTGGGGCCATTAAATTGGAACTAGATTTGATTTGGGCTTTTTAATTAGAACCGAATTCATTCCAAGCCAAAATTAAGGGTCTAAACTCATTTTATACAAAGTAACCATTAGTTATACAATTTCTACCCAAACTTCCATTAAAACCCTAATTTTCCTTACTACATTCCTCAAACTTCACTAAAACATACTCATTTCCACCATCCAGTCATAAAATCATCACATACACATTAAAATAACTTCAAAATAATCCATTACAACAATTATAGTTACCTTCATTAAAAATTCAAATTTCACATATTTACCTACAAACCCTTATTTGACCAATCAATCTCACCTTAACCAATTAATAATTAAAATCATCATATTAGTTTTATAACTATCTATTTTAGCAATTAAAACAAATTCTCTCTCTAACCCAATAGTTACATAATCTAAAAATCTAAAGAAAACAAAGCTTAAAAGGAAAATACTTACTCTATTCCTTGATTTCTCTTCAAAACCAACTTAATTTACTATGATTTTTAGTGAAATTTTGAGTGTTTAAAGGAAAGTCTTTCTCTCTCTCTCTTATGAAGGTTCAATCACCATATGAGTAGGAAGAAGAAGATGAGTTTTTCAATTTTCTTCTTTCTTTCCAACCATATATATATACTAATTAATTAATTAATTAATTAATTAATTTATTAATTTAATATTTGTCTCTTTTTTTCCTATCCATATATTTTTATTTTCTTTCTTTGACTTCTCTGGTTTATTTATTTATTTATTATAATTATTATTAACTTTCCAACCATAAATATGTATGTATATGTATACATCATGTATACTTTATGTAAATGTTATTTATATCTTTATATATGTGTATATGTCATATATATTTTAGTTATACAATGTGTATCCAGTATTTATAGTAAGTATACATTAGGTATATGCTATGTATCCAAAGTATACATTATGTATATATAGTATATATATATATATTATGTATCCACGGTATACATTATGTATATCTAGTGTGTATATTAAGTATAATTTGTGCATACCCATCTTTCATCACACTAATTGACCCTCCATATTACTTATTTTAATGAGTATTAAAAATGTGAATGTTACACTATAGGTTATATAACTTGAGGAAAAATATAATCATTGTAAGTAGAGATGTGATGTTTGATGAAAAAGGATTACGGAAATGTTTTAATTGAGCGATATGGGGTTTTTACATCATTTTCTTGGCATTGCAATTTATAATAGGATTACGGAGTGTTTATTTGTCAACAAAATTATGCTAAACTTATGTTGAAAAAGTTTCATATGTTTGGTTGAAAAATAATAGCAATACCATTTATTGCAAATGAGAAGTTAATGAAAGATGGAGGCAATGAAGTTGATAACACTCTATATAGAAGTATTGTGGGAAGTTTGTTGCATCTTATAATGACAAGGCCAGATATCATGTTTGCTTCAAGCTCATTGTCTAGATTCATGTAAAACCCAAGCCATTTTCATCATGGAGTTGCTAAACAAGTTCTTTGGTATATAAGAGGAACCTTAACTTATGAATCAAATATTGAAAGGGTGAAGAGCTAAAACTAATTGGCTTTTGTGATAGTGATTAGGCTAGTTCTCAAGATAACATGAAGAGCATAACAGGTTTTGTTTTTTTCACTTGGCTTTGGAGTATATTCTTTGCAATCAAAGAACTAAGATGTGAGCGGGGATTTTCACCCCCACTCCCGGTGGAATGGTTCTTGCGACTTTGGCACTGTTTAGGCTTGGGACCTTAGAGAACATGGGCCTAAGGCTGGAGAAAATAAAGTCGCCACCCGGAGGGGCCGAAAAAAAAAGAAAGGGGTGAATGACTCTATTCCTAAGGAATCCCCAACCCCCTAATGGGTTTGGAAAGTTGCGTATATGTGGGGAAGGTGAGAAATGGCCCAGCACCCCCCACAACGCCCGGTTCATTGGAATCGGCCTCCTTTTCAGGTCTTAATATTATAAAATTCTTAAGTATAATAATATTATCCATACTACATGCAACAATTAAAATAAAGCATCATTATATTAAAATCAAAGCAATGTCCAAAAAAATAAATAAATGGACACCCATCCGAGGATGAAAATATGTCCTTACATTGTCCATGTCTAAACTAAATAGGACACCCACCAAAAGGTGGAAAACATGTCCTTTACATTGGTCCAAAATATAAAAGTAATTTAAATTACATGAAAATTGATTAATGAGATACCCAATAATGGAAACATACCTCTTACAATTTTAATACCAAAATAAATAAATAATAATTATAATAATAATAAAAAATATCCATCCATGATAAATTAAATAAATCAAGCATTGAAATTAAATAAATCAACCATCAAAGCATATAATAAACTACATAATCAAATCTAAAATTAAATAAAGCAATAAATTTATAAATTTAGGGTTTATATCTTAAAATAGGGTTTTAGAATTTTAATTACTAAATTAGGGCTTTGGAAAAAAGGACAGTTAAATACATGGACTCATAATACACAAATAAATACTGACCCCTTCGACGAGCCCATACAGCGGTCCCGCTAGCCGATTAGTGGGCGGGGGTCAATGGGGCAGCGCCCCTTGTGTGGTCGGGGGCAGCACCACAGAAAATTTTGGAAACTGGCTTTTAGAATTGTAGGTTTTGGTGTTGAAAATTGAGATTTTAGGGTTTAGGATTTAGAAAATAAGGTTTTGGAATTTTGAGGAACTAATATTATTTTTAAAAGAATAATGCTACTGGATGTTTTAAAGATTTAGGGTTTTAGATGTTTTATGAAAATAATACTACTGTGATTTAAAAAAATAGGTTTGGTTAGGGTTTTAAGCAAACAGATTGTTGTTTTGGTTTTTAGGGTTTTGGAATTTAGGTTTTGGAATTAGGGTTTGGAATTATGGTTTAGGAAAACTAGGAAATAAAGACACTGGGGTTAGGGTTTGATATTTTGAAAAACATTTTCGATCTTAGGATTTAAGAAAACAGTTTAAGGTTTTATAGAAATAGTTAAGATTAAAGTTTTTAGAAACAGTAAAAGAAGATTAGGGTTTGGAGAATTAAGAAGACATTTTGAAGTTTCGAAAAAATAAGTTAGGGTTTAGATGATTAAGAAATTTAGGGTTTAAAAGTTTTGAAAATAGAAGAACAATTTAGGGTTTTTGATAATTCAATGATTTAGGCTACTGGACGGTTTTAAGTTTTTTAGTTTTTATAAAACACGCAAGTGGAGTTTTGAAAATTAATTGATTAATGTATTAACTAAAGTAAACAATTAAGGTTATTAAAACAAAGATTAAATTACTACATATTCTTATTAATCAAAGAAAACAAAGCTACCGTGAATATATAATTTATGATTAAAGATCAATCCTGCGTAGTCAGTTCCACCAAAAAAATTAATCTATGATACTTGTTGCTAATTTCTTTTTGCCATCTCTTGCTCCTAGGGTTTTTTGTCTCCTTTTTCCTCTTAAGTCCAAAGTCTAAAGTCTCCATCCCTAATTCTGTGTTTTAATATGGTATTTATAGGAAAAAATCCAAACCTAATTCTAATTGTCTAAGGAAATTAAAATCATTTAGGAAAAGAAATTAAAACCAAATAGAATTAGGTTTCAAAAAAAAACTGTGCTGGAAAAAATTGCGCTGGAAAAAATTTACTGCGGGCTACAAAAATTGTGAGCGAGAATTCCTGCGGCGAATTGGCCCAAGCCAATTCACTTTCAGCGACGAAATTTTTAGTCGCCGATTTTTCCGTCGTCGATTTTTATTTATTTATTATTTAACTTTACTAATAAATATTAA
Organism: Garcia nutans; assembly: GCA_947685225.1. Classification (NCBI taxonomy): domain Eukaryota; kingdom Viridiplantae; phylum Streptophyta; class Magnoliopsida; order Malpighiales; family Euphorbiaceae; genus Garcia; species Garcia nutans. The sequence goes on from CANTUV010000032.1 coordinate 17,879,259, forward strand.
AATAAATATTATTTAATTAAAATATCACAAAATTTATTTTGGACTATATAAAAAATATTAGACCAGACTGGGTCAAAAATTAAGGATCTACATAAGAACCAATTACATAATCCTCCACTAAAGCTAAATATATATCAGCCACAGTGGAAACTTCATAAGTTATTTATCTAAGAAGAATTTTAGAACATATGGGTAAAAAGCAAGGCAAAGCAATAAAGATGTATTTTGATGGGGCGGCCAACCATAGAGGCTTGCATAACTGGTCTTACGTTCTAGTGTGTTTTGGAAGCGCAAAGAGACCTTTTACTTATAAAAGTCGAGGGGAGTAAAAAGGACAAAATTCCAATGTCGGAACAGGAATCTGACATGACTATCGTGCAGAACACGGTGTGTTAGCTATCCTGTGAGCAAAAAGTTTTGCCCCCACTCTCGGTGGAATGGTTCTTATGACTTCGGCATTGTTAGGCTTAGGGCCTTAGAGAATACGGGCCTAAATCTGGAGAAAATAGAGTCGCCACCCGGACGGACAGAAAAAAAAAGGGGTGGATGACTTTATTCCTGAAGAATCTCCAACCCTCTATTGGGTTTGAAAAGTTAGGTACACATGGGGAAGATGAGAAGTGGCCCAGCACTCCCATAAAGCCGGATTTATTAGAACCGGCCTTCTTTTTAGGTCTAGATATTATAAATTATTAAATATTATGATATTATCCATATTACATGTGAAAAATAAAATAAAGAATTATTGCATTAAAATAAAATAAGTCCAAACAAAATAAAAAAATAGGCATCCATCCATAGATGGAAACATACTTTTACAATGTCCAATGCAATGCCCAAAAAAATAAAGTAAATAAAAATGAGACACTCATCATAGATGTAAACGTGTCTCTTACAACAGTCTCAAAATCTTTAAAAGTTAAATTAAATTACATAATAAAACTGAGGCACCCACAAAGTGAAAACATGCCTTTTACATCCTTGAAGTCCAAACAAAATAAATGTAAACTCATAAATACATAAATAATCATCATATAAAGAGTAATAAAATTAGGACTTAATTAAAAAATGAAATAAGATAAATATCAAAGAATACAATCCACAAATAAATATTGACCCCAATGATGAAGGATCGCGTACGGCAGTCCCGCTAGCCGATTAGGCAGGGGTCAAGAGGAATGCGCCCCCGAAAGGTAAACAATTTATAAAATAAGTTTTATTGGGAAATTACATTTTCTATGTAAGGTAGGGTTTTATATTTATAGAAATTAGGATTTTTTCTGAACTATGTTTTAAGATAAAAAAATTAGGGTTAAGGAATTAAGGTTTGGATTTAGGGCTTTAAGATATTATTGAATAGGATATTAGGGTTTAGGGAAATCAAGAGGTTCTGGAGCTTGGGTTTTAGGAGGCTTAGGATTCTTGAGCTTGGGTTTGGTGTTAAGGAATTAGGGTTTTGGTGTTTAGGGTTTTGATTGTTAAAACGTGCAAATAAAATTTGGTTGGTTCAACTACAGAACACTTAAACTCTAAGGATATAAGTTAGACAATTTACTTAAACAAGCTACTATGAATTTAAATGCAAGCTAAATAAGTTTTTGAAAGAAACCAAGTTGAATGAATAATCTACTTGTGACTTTAAAACCAATTAAAATAAGTTGCTGGATGTAAATAATAAATAATGCCTAAGACCATAATCGAAGCAGTTTATGTTAAATTCAAAAGGATGAAAACATACTTTTGTTTGTTGGCTCCACCAAAATTGTACGTTGATCCAAGCTTTTCTTGTAACAATTTGGAATTCTGGCCAAAGCAAAGGTAAAGACACTGTGGTACTGCCTTTGTGTGGTATAGTGTTTGTGTTGCTAACTCTTTGTCTTTTGATTTATTATGGCTGCTGATTGATTGCTTTCTCTGGATCGTTGTTGCTTCCTCAATGGTCTTTTAAACCTATATTTATAAGAAAATATTAGGTTAAACGTCATAAATCAATATCAGTTTCCTGATTAAATATGGTTTTTCTGAGGCATATCAAATTAAAATAATTTAAATTTGAAGCAAAATCTGACCATATCAACCTAAAAACATCTTAATCCGTCATGGACTAGTGCTCATATCGAACTAGGCATGTCCCAGTTCGATATGGGCATGTCCATATCGAACGAGAACTCTCCCAATTCGATATGGATGTCCATATTGAACTGGGCATGCCAAATCCTAGTTCGATATGGATGCCCATATCGATCTGGGCATCCCCTAGTTCGATATAGACATGTCCATATTGAATTGGGCAAGTCCCAATTCAACATGCATGATCCATTATTGAAGCAAAATGACTTTCAAATTATTTTTAGGTTTAAAAACTCTCTTTCGGACCGTTTTAAAGTTTTAAAAACTAAACCGGACTCATTTAGGCCTTTATAAAAATTGGACCAATTAAGATAAAAGCTTAAAATATATTTAAGCCATTAAGAATAAACCGATAATTACTTAGGCCATCTTTAATTAGGACTAAACTAGCTTAGGGCCATAATCAAGGATCTACATACCCTCAGGCAAACTACCTTCTTTTTGCCTATTCTGTAACACCTCTATACTCCATATACGCACACTACATACAACCACATCTGCAATATACGTATACCAGATACAGGAGTGTCACGGTTTATTTTAAACAAATCAATCTTTCAATTTAACAATATAAGAAAACTTAAAACATTTAAAATATATTATAAAACATAATAGATAAAATATTTATTTATTAAGCAGCGGAATATATAGCGGTATTACATACATATACATCAAAATCAATATTTACAAAATATAAAGTTTATACATGTTTGGCAGTTCGTCTCTGATCTTGAAAACCACAATCAACACTTTACAAGCCTAGACTCGACTCGGTCTAGCTGAACTCTCCGGTTCAACCGGATCTACCCTGTCACCTGTGCGATAAACCACAATAGCACTAAGCCAACGGGTTAGTGGTATAAACCATGATAACAATATGCTTTAATGTAATGCAAATGTCATACTTTCAAATATTATAAACAATTCACAAGAACATCATATTTCATAACATTACGTTTCATTATATTATTCAATTGTTTCATCATTCATGATTCACATTTAAGCAAAGACAAGCATGGGCCTAAAAAGGATCTAATATGATTTTCAAAGTTTAGAGTTACTGCTTTGGTCCATAATCACATTCATCAAGCCCGTAGGTGATATATATTTATCCATGGATAATGTAACAGACCCAGTCTCTTGGACCTCAACCCGGCTAGACCCTAGGGCCCCAGTATCTTGGTCCTCAACCCGGCTAGACTGTTACAGTTTTTGAGGCTTATGACCCAGTCTTTTCACCTCAAAAACATCACATTTCACATTTTTTAGTTGGGCTCGGCTTACGACCCGGTCTTTTCACCTACCCAGCGATTCATAGGCATGCCGCCAAACCCAGAACTCTAAAAATTGAATAACATACTAGGCACACAATTAATTCATTTATCTCATTATCAATCTCTTTCACAATCCATTTCTCATTTCATTTCTCATAATCAAACTAGGCTCATTGCCTTATTATATCAACATTATGCATATCATAACATATATCTCATTCATCAATAATATATCAAGTAACTTAACACATTTCTCAATTAAATGTGTTAAGTCTCAATGTCATGTAAATGTATGCAATCATTCAAGTTTTGTACTTACCTCAAAAGCAACTCACACTAATCTAAACACTTCCTCTTCCAAGAATCCTCCAACACTTGGATTAGGGCAACTCAATCTCTTCAAAACCTAATCCAAAAGTGATCATACACACTCATTTAGAGATACACATGAGATGATATAGATAAGAACCAACTAGGGCAAACTCTACACATGACACGCTCAATAACACGGGCGTGTCCCTGACTGTGCCCTAAACTCACAACACAAAAGCTTTGACACAGCCAATGACATGGGCGTGTCACTGGCCGTGTCAATCCTCCCTCAACACAGTGGCTATGACGTGCTCAGTGACATGGGCGTGTCACTGGTCGTGTCAATCCACCAACAACACAGTAGCCATGACATGCTCAGTGACATGGGCGTGTCACTGGACGTGTCAATACTACTCCAACACAGAAGCTGTGACATGCTCAATGACATGGGCGTGTCACTGGTTGTGTCACCCATCCAGAAAATAGAACCATTGACACGGCCAAAGACTTCGTCATGTTCATGGAAGTGTCAGGCCAAAAATTCTGATTCCGACACCCACAACACCACATCCAACAAATAACATACTTTACCCTTTTCCACACCAAACAATCTTACCCAAAACCATTAATAAACCATACTAAACTTGCATAAACACCAAAACAAGCATCAAACACCAATCACAACTCAACACATACACAATACACAACACTTGCTTTCCATCACCAAGCTTAACCTTTCCTTCAAACCAGCCCCAAAATCAAAGCCAATAAGACCAAACACTCTTAAACACACCACAATCAAACATACACATATCAACAACAACCAATCAACAACCTCAATTCACAAACTCAAAAGAAAAACCAAAGAATCAAGATGAAAACTTACCAAAAGTGATGAAAACCCTTAGAATTCCAACTTGATCACTTGAAACACCCTTCAATCTTGAGTTAGGAAGAGCAAAATCTCTCTTTCCCTCTTGCTATGGTGATGGCCAGCCAAAGAGAAGAGAAAAGAAGAAGAAAATGAAAGTCAACCCACTCAACTCTTCTCTTACCCACTAAAGCTTTCTTTAAATCTCAACCAAGCAATTTTAATAATATAATATATAAATATCATCTTCCACTTAACTCAATTTCCATTTCAATTAGTCAAATAAAATTAAATATTTCTTTTGACCCATTCATTAGTTGACTTGTATATGTTGTATATATCTCTATATATACAACATATACACACTTCTCTTCTCCTCTCTTACTACTTAAACATAAATATACTTTATATCATTTAATCCAATTTCAACAATAATCATTCCAAAATTTTTAGGGTATAGTTTGGGATATTACATATCCAAGCCCATTTAGTGTCCAAATTGCTTAATTCCAATTGCATAGAAACTATTGTCTCGTGAGTTTCAATCCATGTGAAAAATTAGGGGGTTTACAATATTTAAAAATAGGAAAATACAAGACATCAACCATTAAATTTATACTTGAAGACTCTAAAGATTCTACTAAATTTTGATAGAGTATCCCTTGTAACTAGGATAATTCTCCCTAAAACAAAAATAAAAAAAATGAATACTTCTAAAAAATTTATATGACTCGCAACAATTTTTGTCTTCACATGCGGAAATAATGATAAAAAACTATAAATTATTCATTTGGATTAAATTTGAAAGTAAAAATTGATGATAATCTAACTTGATAGCAAAAAGAGAAAGGTTTATGCTTTGTATATTTTATACTAAGTACGCTCGTTACATAGTATGTCGTCATTGTTCCTACTCAAATATCTAAGAACAAAGACAAATATACAAATCTCATGCCATACTCATTGTGGAATGACTAAAACAAATGCTTCAGTTCAAATTGAAGGAAATCCCATGATTATATACAATCATAAGCAACCATTCTGCATAATAAAGAGTTATGCCAACACAAGTAAAGGCAAATTCCATAATTGTTCTATTTGAAGTATGACCATGCACTAATATTGAATACATAACACCTAGATAAAAAGCAAATTCTTAGATTGTTCCTTTCATAAGAACCACCATACCAAGAATATTTACATTTGAACAAGAATCATAAGCACTCCACAAGACCGTTCCAACTTCAGTATGGCCATCCCAAATATGAAGATATCTAATACTCCCTCGCACCAAAATTTGAAATCCATAAGTCAATAGGAAGCCTGTTAATGCACTAGTCCATGATTGTGCAAAATAAAAAGCCTTGGTTAGGATTGGACCACTTCTTTCTTTGATTCCAATGACTCCCAACTTCTTCACTAGTTAGGATTGGTGTCAAAATATTCTTAGGCTCATAAGCTTCAAAATAATGTTAAGCTTGCCCTAAAACGTGATCGAAATCGACTAATATTGCTGCTACAGCTCTGATTGGCATAAACACTCCAATTGCTCCTAGTGGAGTGCACAATGATTTTCATTAAAAATTTTAGAAATGGTTGGCGGTTCTGACTTATTGGAGGATGAGCAACATGATGGTGGCAATGGTAATACTAAGGTGGCATTTAGTTCGAATTTCAAAATAAAAAACGAAATCAGAATCAGAATGAAATAGAATCGGAATGACTATTTATTTATTTTTATTTAGTTGAGTCTGAAATTAGAATTCTATTCTCTATGAAATTATTTGGATTACAATGGATTTGAAATCAAAAATCAGATACTATTGAAAATGAGTCATCATCGTTTTATTTAAATTGTCTAAAAAAATGGTTTAGTTATGTAAATAAATAAATTTATTTAGTTTAAAAATTCAAAAATATTATGTTTTAAAAAATGAAAAAAAAATTACCACATTTTATTTTAAAAATTCAAAAAATTAGTTTAATTTTGTTGAGAAAAATTAAATTTATTTTATTTAAAAAATTCAATGATTTATAACTAGAAAAAATATAAGAATAGACTAAATTAATTATATTTTATTTTAAAAATCTAATTTAATTTTATTAAGAAAAAGAAAATTTTATTTTATTTTATTTAAAAAAATAAGAAATATTTATAATTAGAAAAAATTAAATTAATTCTATTTAAGGGGAAAATCAAATCTTAATCTGTATAGGAGATGTGCACTTGTCATTAGACTATGTCTTCGGATACATATTTATTTTATTTTTAAAATATAAAAATAAATTTTAATTCCATTCTATTCTAAAAAATATTTTTTATTTTTAATTTCAGTCGAAAATCAAAATTGATTAATAAGAAAAAGGTAGGGAATAACTTATTTTCTTTCTTGGGATAATGATATTTCCATTCTCCTATCTATTTTATCAATCGAATAGCAATAATAAAATAATTCATTCCCATTTCGATTCTTACACGCAATCAAATGTCCTCTAAATTTATATTAAATTAGAGAAATAATATAAGTTAAAAAGAAAATGACTCGATGATTAATATAAAACTCAACCAAATTCAAATTTTTTATAATACCTATGGATATGTACTTTATCATAGTTAAAGAAGTCCAACAAAAGCCACTAAATAATACCACCAAGGGTGGAACCAAGGGGTCATAGGACCTCCTTTTGTGCATGGATATATAAATATATATATATATATATATATATATACACATCACCTTTAAATAAAAATATATATATATACACATGTATATAAGAAAAATATTAATTACAGTCATTTTAGAAAGTGATTGTTGGATAATCTCTCTCATATATAATAATTATTTTTTAACAAATAGGAGAGAGATTATCTAATAATTATTCTTCAAAGTGACTATAATTAATATTTCTTAATACATAAATATATATATGTATATGTATAAATATATATGTATATAATTTTAGTTATTTTAACAAATTAGTCCCTCTATTTTTGAACCTTTTTACTATGGATCTTTTATATTTAGATTTATTTTTTCTAATAATAATAGTTGGCAATTATTATTATTATTATTATTATTATTATTATTATCAAATGTAACCCCTCATTCTAGCCTTAATTTTTTTAAAATAATTATTACTATTTTAATTATTATTATTTAATCATACCTTCAATTGAGATATAATTTTAATTTGTTCATTATCTGTAAAAACTTTTAACTAATAATTTTGAGAAAAATTTAAAATTAAGGGATTTGAAATATTAAATTTCATGATAAATTAACAAAGAAATTAAAAATCATCAGTTGATAACAGAAAAAGTGTATTTAAAGTTTTCCAACCTTACAAGTTACAACTTCAAGTACAATAGGAAATATTTACTCGATAACATTGACATATATAAATTTATATTCCCTTCAATTTAATATATATGTTTATATATTTTAAATTGATAAATCTACTCCACCTATTTATTACTTTTAATTAATTCTAATTTGTATCATAAAATTAATATTAATAATAATAGATTTAGCAATATTATATGTATTCATAATAAATAATTAAAGAGTATATTTTATAAACTATACAATCTTATCATTTAAATGTGATTTTTTTTATTTTAAGAGAATATCATAATATATTTAATAATATTATTCATATTTTATTTAATTTTAATTTTAATTTATTCGTAATAAATTTTCATACTCAATGAACTTTTAAATGGAATCCTAGTTCAGAGCACCATAACTTGAAAAGTTGATTTTTTTTTTTGTTGATCACGTAGATGTTCTTTTTCTTTTTAATCTACAAACTACAACCTAAATAAATAAACGCAGATCCAACGCATCCAATAACTTCAATCTCATGACAATTTTATTTTATCTCCTGCTAGTAACAGTTAAATTATATTTATTTTTTCTAAATTTATCACTAATATTTATCATTGCATAAATTTTAATTTTTAGCAACCAAAAAAAGCTATTTTCACATATTAATTTTTTGACTTTAGTGGGTGAAGAGCAGGAGAAGGAAGAGGAAATTGAAATTGATGGATGTGGTGGTGCGGCGGCGAAAGTTTTGGCGGATCGTATTGTGATAAATTGAAATTTAAAAGCGACGGTGAATTAGATGAAATTCAATCACAGCAACTGCTGTAATTTAATCCACTAGGTACCGACACATTTTTCAGTTTCTCGCTTTATGCCGAGACATGCGCTTTTGTCACGTGTTTCACGTCACCATACTAAAGAAACAGAGCAGAGTAAACCAACTTTCTTAGCAAACCAAGACAGTTCGTGCAGTTTCCCATGCTATAAATCTTAAAATAATCAAGATACATACAGCAATACTAAAGTTACGGCCTGTCTTGTCTCCCACCTCTAGTTTACCTCACCGACACAAATTCTTTGCTCTTTTTTTTAAACCGATTTCTTTGGACCACAAATCATTCTTTTTCTTTGTAAGGATAAAAATTTGTTATTAAGGAAATATAAAAGGCAATTAGATTTGTTGTTTCTGTATTATTTGCCGTTTTAGGTTTAATTACTTGGACTAAGTTAAATTAAGGGGCCTATTATGAATTCTTTAAAAAAATTTCCCACCTTTTCTCAGCAACCATGCAGGATTAAACAATAAAAGTAAAATTTGACAGAAAATTCATATTTGATTTTTCATCGTTCCCTCGGACACACCTTTAGAGGGTTTACTTTAGACCTATAAAAATTAGGTCTCTATATTTAAAAAAAATCAGAAAGTAAAAAAAAATATGTAATGATACAAGCAATTATCAAGACCCAGTTCAATCATCATCACCGTCATCATCTCCAGATGATAATGATATAATTTTTGCAGTTGATAATGGCGAAGACGATGAAGACGATGATGTTGACTTTTCACAAAATTTAAAGCTATTAGCTTCCATTTTCTCCACCACAAAATGCCCCAATGAATCCAGTCTCCACCAAATTCTCTTCACACAAGAACTCATCACTGAAAATTCTCTCTACTTCTCTATCAATCTCATGAACAAATACATGGGTCTCCTTGTCACCTGCTCTCTTGCTTCTCGCCATCACAACCGCTGTAAATATCGGCGACATTCTCCCCGGCGCTGCTGCAAAATACCCACGTGGGCCATCGATCAGAATCACATCCCATGAAATTTCATATATGTGATTTGGCATATCGTTTATGCCCAATTTGCAATCTGAGAATAACAAATTCTGCACAGGCCGACACTCGTCTTTAATTTGTGATTTCGTAACAGAGAGAAGCTCTGCCATTTCGTTTACTTTGGTCGTGTATTGTATGTCATAGGCTTCAATTTCTGGGTGGTGCTTCTCAAAATTCGAAACGTAATACTCACTTTCGTCGAGAAAAATTGTCCGGCCATGGAAATTGAGAGATTTCCATAAAAGGGTCTCGTGGGGGTAAGGCTGAAAATGAGAAAGTTGCAAGGAGAGCAGTCGTGGAGAGCAGTGGCAATAGCAGAGAGCTCGTTGGAAGACATATGAGGAGTAGTGGAGTTAGAGGTAGAAGTATAGTGGAGTAAAGCAGTTGTGACAGATAGTGGGAGGGAGGAAGTGGAAATGGCGGAAGTAGAACTACCGGCGGTGGTGACGCTGGAGATGGTGGAGGAGAAGAGAGTGAAAGTGAAAACTAAAGTAAAGAAAGAAACTACAAATACGAACCAGAGGCGGTGTGAAGAAGGGGATTTTTGGATTGAAGGGATGGAGGAGAATAAGCTTCGTGTTTGTGTTGCTCTTCATCTTTGGTTCCTGTTTTTGGATAGAAATTTTGATTTTTTTTTTTAAAGCAAGATCCTTTGTTTTTCTTTCTCCTGTGAAGTGTGACAATTGTTTGAAATTATCAGTGGCAGTGGCAGAGAGAGAGAGAGAGAGAGAGAGAGAGAGAGAGGAATCTACGGAGGAAATTGAGAGAGTGATATGGGAATCCCAAGGGGAAAGAGACGGTTGTTGGGCCACAGAGATTGGTTTGTAGGGTATGAAGAGATTGGGTGGGAGTTTCATTTTTGTAAGAGAGGCAACTTAATGTTTGCTAGTTGCAGCAATTGTGCCACTTTGATCATAATTAGGATTTGTTATGACAAATTTATTAATTTAGTGCACGATTCCTCTTCAATATAAAAATAATAATCATGCCAAAGAAAATGATTTTGGACCAAAACTACTATATAATAAGAGCAAAGAGGATGGGAAATGCCAAAGTAGAAGCATTAGCCAAATGGCCTTGTTCATAACTTATCAATAATAATAATAGTGAAGTTATTCAACAAATTCAGTATTCTATTCAACAAATGATTTGGTACATCCAAATTCCAAACCTCTTAGACATATTAATACAAAATGCTATTCGATAAATTCGGTATAGCAACAGTCTGATGTTATAACTATCATACTTCTTTTTCAGCTTTTAAAAATAAAATTTTTTTAGCATAATTTAAAAATAAAAAATTAGTGACGCTATAATTAGAAAAATTCTATCATAAACTGAATTTATACTTCACAAATAAACTCAACCAATCACAACTTTTGAAATAAATTATAATATCATAAATTAAGTTTATTTTTAAAAATAAAAATTAATTTTTATTTTTAAATTATAAATTGTGATTAATTGGATTTATGTGTGAGATTATGGATTGATTCATAATAAAATTTTCCTTGTAACTATCATTTTTTTTATGGTGATGTTAGAAATTAAAATAGCGATGGTATATCTGTCATATCTTTAAAAATTCTAAGACAGTGATGTTATAACTGTCATGCTTTTTTTTTCAGTTTTCAAAATAAAAAAAAATAGTGAATTTTTTATTAACTTTTTGATGTTTAATATATTGTAAAGAGAGAAAAATTAATTATGAATATATTGCCAAAAAAATATATACACTTAAAATTATTAAATTATATCTCAGTGCATAATATTTTTTTATTAATTAAATATGCTAATTCACTTTTTTTTATTAATTAAATTTAGTTCTTGCCATCATAAATTATAGTTGATATTTTTAAAATGACAAAAAACAGTCTAATTTCCTTTTTAAATTAATTTCATCATTATGTTTTTAATATATCTTTTAATATATTTATAATTAATCATATTAGTTTTCATATCTCATACTGTTCATTATAATAAAATAAATATATATAATTCTAGGAAATTGTAAGATTTTTAAGATGTCACATCATACATAATATATAAAAAAGAAAAAAAATTATTTATTGATATATATTTATTAAGAGAAAAAATAATATATTTTTGTGCTTTTATTTATTAAATTAGGAATTCAAAATGAAAATAATGTAAAAAGACATTATAAATTACTAATTGTCCATATTAAATGTTATTTGAAATTTATTTTAAAAAAATATGTAACTTGTTTTTATAGGTTTATATAAATAAGGAATCTTTTTTATTTAATTCATCAATCAAATATTATATTTCTTCATATTCTTATTATATCTATTATATATCAATTATATATATATATACATATATATATAAACTAAGAAAAATATGAGAAATGTAGGTTGATACGTAATTTATACATTATATTAAAATATAATGTGCAGGCTCAGTCAGGTTATGCTACTAGTGACTGTGTTTCTAAAATTGCAGAAGTACTTGCTTTTCACTCACGTCTTCACTAGTTGCATTCATTTAATAATGCTAGTTTCATTTTTTCATATTGTCAAGAAATAATCTCTGCTTTATATTCGTCTAATGAATTAATCTGACTTTGGCGTTATTATTAAAGATTGCAAATCTTTGTTAGCTTTAAAATTTAATATTTCTGTTAGATGAATTAAAAGATAAGCAAACATAGAGGCTCATAAGTTAGCTCGAGCTTTACATCTATATGTTGGTCTCAAGGTTTAGAATTCATACCCTCATATATTATCTATTGATTGATTTCAGTAATATAAATCAAGTTATCAATATATATATATAATGCGCTATAGATATTTATCTCAAAATAACTATTAATATATAAAATGAAAGGTCATATATATTTAATAAATTTAATAAATTATTAATAAATATTTATTAATTAAAAATATTAATATAAATAAAGATTAAAGGTCATAAATTTAATAAATTATTAAAATTAATAATTATTAATATATCTTTTTAACTAAAATCGTTAATATATAAAAATTAAAATTTATATATTTATAAATTATTAATATATGAAACTATTAATATATGATAATAAACTATCATATATTTATTAAATTTAATAAATTACCAATAAAATTTATTAATTGAAAATATTAATATGAAGATTATAGGTGATGTGTTTGACAAATTTAATAAATTATTAATGCATTAAAAGTTATTATAGATTTTTTAACTAAAATTATCAATATATAACAATAAAATATCTTATACATAATAAATTTATTAACTAAAATTAGAAAATAAAAAAAATATAAACTATCACATAATGTATATATGCAACACAAAAATATTAATTGTTATAGTTATTTACTCATATTGTTTGTATACTTCATAATTTATTCACTAAAATTATTAATATATAAAGATAAAAAATTAATTTTGATTTCAATTTATTTTTTTATAACTATATTAATGATTGTTAATTATAATAAATTTAAAATTTATCAACTAAAACTATTAATACGTGAATATAAATTATTATAAATTATTATGTATTTAATAAATTATTAATATATGCATGTAAACGATCATATATGTGATAAATTTGCTATTTAAAATTATTAACTAGTATAAATAATTGAAATTAATTATTTTAAAATTTAATATTTTATAGTAGGATTATATATTTGATTAAACCTTTCATCATTGTATTTTTTTATAATGTAATATAATATTATATTCGGGCATTGCGTGGATCTATGATTAGTTGATTATAGAATACACAAACTGATCTATGATTTATGTTACATTGTTGCAGGAATTATTATTGTTATATGAATAATGAGAAAAATAAATAATAATGCTTGCTAAATAATATATACATATATATAATAGATATAAAAAATAAAAAAATTTTTTGTTTGCATGTAACATATTTAAAATATATAACAATATACAAAATATTTATATAAATAGAAAACTATTCAAAATATAGCAGTAATATATTTAAAAATATATATTCAAAATCCAAAAATGAAATATTAAATACAAAATACAAATGTAAAAAAATAATTTATTTGAAAAACAAAAGTGATTTTAATTAAAATTAAATGGTGTTCACTTTTGAGATATCATATATACAATATAGTATATACACAATTAGCAAAAATAATATCCAATTTAAGAAGAAAATAAATAATTAAATATGTAAATTTTAAATTCATAATTTTATTTTTATCATTAAAACGATGAATTATTAACACATATTTAATAAATCAAAACTTTTAAATTAAATAATTTTTAATCTTGAAATTTATCTGTGCTAATCAAAAGATTAAAACTTAAAATTTATACTATATATTGATTAAATTATAATTTTTAAAAACTTCATCTTATATATATATATATATATATATATATATAAACCCTTCATCTCACATTTTAGTGGCAAATACATTTCCTTTAGATAGATCTAGATTTGATTCTTCCTTCTCATATTATAATATTAAAAAAAACTTCATTTTATAAATTTAATTTTTTAATTTTTTCAAGAATTAAAAATAAAAAAAATTAACATGGAGATATTTGAATCACAATATTTATTTCTAAATAAGTTCAAATTATGAATGAGTTTAAATATAAAATTTCACTTAAAAATGGATAAAAAATTTATTAAAAAATTAAAAAATATAAAATTTTAAATTTAAATTTAATTAATAACATGTTAATTTTGAATTATTTTAAGATAAAAATAATTTAAAATTATCATTCACAAAATGTATTAAAAATTAAAATTTTAAAAAAAATTAAAAGTTTAAAGAGTAAAATTATAAAAAAGAAGGAAAAAAATGTAAAAGGGAAAAGAGTTCACCACAAAAATAATAAATGATGGCCATATTTTTGTTTAGGTAGTATATTTTTCATTATTTTCAGCATCACACACACACACACACACACACACACACACACATATATATATATATATATATATATATATATATAATATACCCTAAAAAGGGGCAGAACAAAAAAAAAACGATAGAAGAAAGTGAAAAAAGGAAAAAGACAAACATGTATAAAATGGGAAAGATAAAAAAGACTTTTAATTGAAAATTCACTGAGACAAAACAGTAATAGTTAGCTTTTAACTTATTAGATGGAAATGCTTTTTCATTTCATCACATGATAATAAAACGTGTATGATATAAAATGATTTGTTTTTCCTTTTTTCCTTTTTAAATAAAATCAGATATTTGTTAATTAATAAAATAATATGATTTTATTATGAATAATTAAAAATAGTGAGTAAATAATTTTTATTATCTCTTTAATCATCTTATCTCCTTAATTATCTTATTATATCTCTTTAATTATTTTATCACTTTATTTATTTTTTATTATCTTAATAATTAATATATAATATTTTATTTAATTTTTAACTCTATAAATATAGGAGGTTGTAAGGCTTTTGATGTAAGAATAACGAATGAGAAAATATAAATGTTCATCCTCTCTAAATTGCTTCTCAAGTTAATTAGTCTTTATTCTTCATTTTTTTATTTATCTATAATTTTATTATTAATTTTATAATACGTTATCTGTATGAGACTCTACTAATTTATTCATTTTAAGTATTCAAATTTAAACTTAATTTGTGATGTGCTTTTGCTAAGAATTCTACGGTAAATTTCATATTTTTATCATTTTTTTTCTTCTAAGAATTCTAAGGTAATTATCATAATGTCTGATCTTTATATATTATAATATATAAAAATTTTAAAAAAATAATATAAATTGAACCTCACTTAATAATTAAGATTTATGTTTGATTTAATTGATAAATAAATTAAATTAAAGAATTAATTTGAAATATGAAAATAAAAATATGAAATGTGAGCATAATAGTTGCTGAAATTTCTATTTATGTTTCTACAAAGTGATTTTATTTGAATTTTTAGATTAATCTAGAGAAGTTCTATGTGTAATATCTGTGATTTTAGAGAAATTAAATAAATATTTGGAGATACAGATATTATATATACCTAATGTATACTTAATGTATACATAGTATATACATATTATATATATTATGTATGTTGGTTATATGTATAAATATATTATACTTGATATATATATATATATATATATCATACTTGATATTTATTAAATATACAATATACATATATATATACATAATATAAGCACATTATATAAATATGTACATAAGAGTATTATAACATATAAGTAACATATATATGATAACATATACATAAAATATATGTAACATATAAATGATTATTTATGGATGGAACGATTGGAAGATGAGAAATTAGTAAATAAATAAATAAACAGAAAAAAAAAGAAAGTCAAACTAAGAAAGAAATACTTGGTGGAGATTAAAAGTTATTTAAAAAAAGAATAAAATAAATCAAAACTAAAAATAATTTTTGATAGTGGAAAATGATGGAAATATGAAAATTTATTAAATATTAATTAATTATATATGGTTGAAAGAAAAAGAAAAATAAAAAAAATTAAAATTAAATTAAAATTCATTTATTGATAGGAAGAAGATTATAAATATCTTAATATTATATTAATTAATTATATATATATAAGTGATGGGAAAAGAAAAAAATTAAAAATTAAAAAGAAAACTATTATCTTCCTCTTCTTCCTTGACAAAAATGAGCCACCATAGCCAAGAGAGGAAAAAAAATTATTTTTTCATCATCTAACCCAAATTTTCTAAAGAAATCAAAGAAATTAAAGAGATTTTGAAGAAAAGTAAGAAATCAAGTAAGTCTCTTTTCCTTAAAGTTTTAATTTCTTGGTTGTATATTTATGTTTAGAATTTCTAGAGATAGAAAAGGAAGGTAAATTGTTTAAATAGATAGAAATGATGTTAATATGATAAGTATTTAGTAAATTGTTAATTGAATATTGGAAATAAGCATAAATGATGGAAGTAGAGTTTGATGATGAATATATATAATTAGGGTTTCTAATATGGTTGATGATAATTATTATAATGGATGAATTTAATGTCGTTTTCATGTATATGTGATGAAGTTATGGTTATAAATTGATTATGGTTAAGTTTGGATGAAGTTAAGGTTATGTCCATATTATGTGAAATTAAGGTTTATGGAGAAGGTGTTTTTAACTATGGTAATGCATTGTTTTGATATTATATAGATGTATTATAGATGATTATATAGTTGAATGATGGAAATGAGATTGATATGTTGAATTTTGAATAAGGTAGTAATGGTGAAAATTGTATCATAAGTCAGTACTAGTGGATCGGCTTTAGCATGGGGGACCGTTTTCCACCACTTATAGGCATCTCTCTGCAGAAGAGATCGAGCATAATCAAACTTCTCCTCTGGACTAGCCTACAGCTGGATGAACACCCTTTGGACCTTGTCCAGCCGCTGCTCTGCTACAACATGGTCTGTAGTGCTAACAAAATTTTTAGCTCCAAACTTTCTCAACTTGTAATACTTCAGTATCGGCAACTGCGGCTATGGCTACGGCTATTGTAATATCCCAAAGTATACCCTAAAATTTTTGGAATATTTATTGTTGTATTTGGATTAAGTGTATATGTTTTATGGAAAGAGAAAAGAGGTAGAGAGAGAGAGTGTATATGTTGTATATATAGAAATATATACAACATATACAAGTCAAGGTGATGAAAGTCAAAAGAAGATATTTGTTGATTTTAAATTAGTGAAATTAATTAAAAGGAAAATAAATGAGTGGAAGAGAAAATATTAGAATATTTTAATGATTTATTGCTTGGTGGAGGTTTAAGTGGAGAATAAAAGTTGACTTTGTCTCTTTTTCTTCTTCATTTTCTTCTTCTTTCTTTGGTTGGCCGGGCATCACAAAGCTAAAGAGGGAAAGAGAGTTTTGTTTTCCTAAGCTCAAAATTGAAGGAGAATTCAAGTGATTAAGTTGGAGATTTGAGAAATTTCATTAACTTTGGTAAGTTTCTTCTTGATTTCCTTGTTTTATTTTGAGTTGTATTTGAGTTTGATGTTTGATTGTGGATAGTACGAGTATGTTTGATTGTGGTGTGTTTGAGAGTGTTGGGTTTAATTGATTTTGATTTTGGGATTGAATTGAAGAAAAGGAATTAGGTTGGTGTTGAAAGAGTAAGAGTTGTGATTTGGAATTGATGTCAATATTGTGTTTGATCAATTATTTTTGGTAGATTTTCATTGTGTTTGTGTTTGATGGAATTGAAAGCATAGAATACATGAGTTTGGTCCGAAACAGAAGCATTTTGGATGCCACGACCGTGGGGGTGTTAAGCAATCGGACAGATTCGTTTTCTAACCCATGCCCGTGGGGGTTTGTGAGGCCACGACCGTGGGGTTGTGAGGCCACGACCGTAGGCCTTAGATAGTGGTTTTAGTTTGTAATTTGTGATCTATGGGTCTAGTATGAGGCTAATACGTGAATAATTTTATTGGATTTCATGTGAATTTGTAATTAAGTGTGCATTATTCTTTTTGGATTAGGTTGTGAAGAGGTTGAGTTGCCCTAATCTAAGTGTTGAGAATTCTTAAAAGAGGAAGTGTATAGATTGGTGTGAGTTGTTCTTGAGGTAAGTACAAACCCTACATTATTGCATATATTTACATGATATTGGGACTTAACACATTTGGTTGTAAATGTGTTAAGTAATCTATTATATTGTTGATACATTTGATTAATGCTATGAATTGTATAATGTGAAATATATGATGATCATTCAAAATGTATGTGCAATGTAATTGGTCATGATGAATACTTTAATGATGAATTGTTTTAATGTGAATTGAGATATGATGAAATGTGAAGCCATTGTTGTTGGCTATGATAGTGCAGATGAAATAATTGGGGCATAGTTGCCTATTTGATTATGGAATATGAAATGAGAAATGAATTGAGAAAGAGATTGGTAAAGAGATAAATGAAATAATTGTGTGCTTAATATGTTATTTAATTTTCAGAGTTCTGGGTTTGGCGGCATGCCTATGAATCGCTGGATAGGTGAAAAGACCGGGTCGTAAGTCGAGTCCAGCTGAAAAATGTTTTATCTATTATACTTTATAATATGATTTGAATGTTTTCAAGTTTTCTCATATTATTGTTAAAAGGAATGAGTGGTTTGTTTAGTAAACCATAGCATTCCTATATTCAGTATACGTATATTACATATATGGTGGTGTGTAGTGTGCGTATACAGGGTATAGGGGTGTTACAGCATGGTGGCGGCTGCGGCTGCTGAATCGGAGCTCATCTCAACAACTCCACCATTTTGTCATATCTAGCCCAGTGGAACCTCATAAGCTGCTGGTCTAACAGGCACAAAAGTAGATGCCTATCCAGCAGACATAGCACCAGCTCCAACTCTACTCTCATCAGGAGCTACATTCTCTGCACTACCCTCTGCATACTAGTGCGTCCTAGATGCCATAACTACCTATATCTATAAACACAATAGAAATTGCCATATCAGAGATCAGATATGCCAGTGCCAAAGCATGTATCATAATTGAAAATCATATTTAAAAATCCTCATTTTCTCTCTCTAGCAACTCACCTAGGTCGAGAACCTCAAACCTAGGCTCTGATACCAAAATAAATGTGACACACTTATATTCTATATACGTATAATACATACACTCGTTATATGTAAAATATGCACGTATGGTACAAAAATATCACAACTCGATTTAATAAAAATTTTCACATTCAAATTTAATATCTCAAATACTTTATAATGTATATTTAAATAACAAATAAAATATTCTTTATCATTCATAGATTCCAAAATAAGTATTTTTCATAAAAATCTCTGAAAAAAATTCTCTAGAGTTTTATCTGTAATTTGGACATCTCTAGATTTTCAACCAAACATAACCTGCATAAGAAAAATACTCTTAATAACACCAATCATACATTTCATCTATACTCCTCAATTTCTTCAAGTTTCTCATAACATTTATATATATATATATACCAAAACACATATAAACCTCATATTATCTAACTCATCCAAAAATTCTTTATAATTTACATCATATACTTCAAAAATATAAACATAATATACACAACAATAAAATGTATTATATTATAAAATATATATACATGCTGATAGATAGCTCTGATCTTGACATACTCAAAAAATTAACTCTATAAGCAAAATCTCAAATCTAGACCCGACCCAGTCTAGAAGAACTCTCTAGCTCAATCGGATCACCCCTGTCACCTGCATGATGAATTACAATCGCGCTAAGCTAAAAGCCTAGCATACAAACTTTGATAACAAAAACTTAAATACAATGCCAATGTTGAATGCTTTTATGCTATGTCACAATGTGGCATCCAAGCTCACTTTTAAACATATTTTTACATCATTCAATAATTTACATAAGAACAAACACAAGCATGGGCCCAATTAAACTAATACATTATTCAAATTCCAGAGTTACTGTTTTAGTCCAAATTGACACCAGTGTCTAGCTCCGAAGGCAAATCATAGTAATGCTCAAAAGCTAGCTCCGAAGGCAAATCATATCACAATGACTCCAAGCGTCTAGCTCCGAAGGCAAATCAAAGTAATTGTTCAAAAGCTATCCCCGAAGGCAATAATGAGGATAACCTCATAAGCATGCCGCAAAACAAAGAACTCTGAAAATTGAATAATATACTAGGCACACAATTATTTCATATTTTTCATTATCAATTTCTTTCTCATTTTCCATAATTAACTAGGCACATTGCCTCATTTTCTCATTTATCTCATTCATATCAATATCAATTCACTTTAGTTCATCTTATTTCACCATTTTATCACAATGTATACACATTTCTCATTAAAAAACACATCACCCAAATATTTTGGGTTATTTTTACATAATTCATATAATTCACATTTTATGCAATTTAGCCATTAACAATGGCTTTTCATAATGCATATAATGCATACACAACATTACACATGTCATAGCACATTGTTCATGAATGTTCAATGTATCAAGTAGCTTAACACATTTTTGAATCCAAATGTGTTAAGCCCAATGTAATAATGCAAACATATCCAATTTATCCAAAGTTTATATTTACCTCTAAAAGCTTTTAAATGCAAGCTCAAAACTCTCACCAACCTTCTCTTCCAAGTTGCCCTTCAATACTAGGGTTGGGCAAACTACTACCTCTCAATACCTATACCAAATGTGATCATAAACAACCATTTAGTATCACATTTAAAGGTATTTTCAAACTAAAACCATAATTAAACATCATTCTAGACAAAACCCCAAAATTAAGCCTTACCTCACTTTAATTTTGAAAAACCATATTAATCCATTCAAATTAGTGTTATAAGTTTATTTATATTATTACAAACATATTTTAACATGTTTAAACCAATTACATTAGTTAAACACATGCTCAAGTACAAAACCCTAAAAATGGCATAACCTTCACCATTGAAGGTTCTCCATTCCAACTCAATCCAATTATCAAATCAAGCTTATTTTCATCACTAATATCATTAAACAACATTCTTTAAACATTAAAATCAAATAATTCACTATACTTTGATAATTCACTTTTTCATAACCCTAAATCAACACTACTTCATCCAAACTCTATCCAAACTTAACCAAATCCATCATTTGACTTTAAAATCCTTGTTTATGCCATAAAAAAAATACATTTAGAATCAAATTGCACAATTAAAACCCATGATTTCACAAACCCAAAAGTTCCATAACCCTAAATTCTCTCTTTTCACCAAACTCAACTTAAATTCAACCATCTCTTCCATCCAACCTTGAAATCATTATTAGATACTCAAAACAACTTCATTCATACCCAATTAAGAAATTAAAACATATTACTTCAAAAGTCTAAAATCAACATAATCATAAAATCATGGATTTCCAAAGAAAAAGTTGGAAAACTTACTATTTATGGTGGAAAACCTCAAAATTTCACTTAAAACCTTGAAAATCCTTCAATTATTGAAGCATGAAAGAAGAAAAATCTTGAGCTTTGAATAACAATGGTGTTTGGCTAGAAGGAAGAAGAAGAAGAATAAGATAACTTTTTATTTTCTGTCTCCATCCACTTTCTTAAAGACCATATATATAATATTTAATTATATTTTTGATTAATTAATTATTTATTTATCAAATAAAAACTCCAAAATTATATCTTCCATTAAACATAATTTATTTTAAAATTATTTAAATAATTTTTAATTTTCAAAGTGTATTTATAAAAATGCCATTTGGCCTTTGACTTTTCTTTTAAAAGAGTTGAATTTTGTTGACTTTTATATACTTTATGTATATTTCACATATACATTCTAATTTTTTACTTAAAATCCTTTCATTTTCTATTTAAATAATTTAAATAATTTATCTAATTTAATTTAATTTTAAAAATTTCGGATGTTATAATTTTTTGCCCCTAAAGAAAATTTCGTCCTCGAATTTATCTGCTATTAACTCTGAAACAACAGAGGATACTGACTCCCCATCATCTGCTCACTCTCCCATACTAACTCCCCATCGTCTGCTTACTCTCCCATGTTGCCTCCTCAGTGGCATGATTCCTCTAAAGAACTTTCACAAGTGGCACCTTCTTGTTCCTCAACGTTTTCACCTCTCGTGCCAAGATTGCCACTGGTTCTTCCTCGTAAGTCAGATTCGGACTCACCTCAATGGATTTCACTGATAAGACATGAGATGGGTTAGACATGTATTTCTAAAGCATAGAGATATCAAAAATATTATGTATCCAGTTTAACTTGGGCAGTAGAGCCAATTTGTAAGCCACTGGACCAACTCTCTCTAGTACCTCATATGGTCCTATGAAACGAGAACTCAACTTTTCTTTACGACCGAATCTCAAAATCTTCTTCCATAGTGACACCTTCAGGAATACTTTATCTTTCACACTGAACTCTATGTCTTCCCTCTTCAAATCTATATAGGATTTCTGTTAGTCTGAAGCTACTTTCAGACGATCCTGAATCAATTTCACTTTCTCTTCCATTTCCTTAATCAAATAGGGACCAACCAATTTACCTTCTCCAACCTCATCCCAACACAAAGGTGTCCTGTACTTCCTTCCATATAATGCCTTATAAGGTACCATCCCAATACTGGTTTGATGACTATTATTATATGCAAACTCAATCAGTGGCAAGAATCTGTCCCAACTCTCAGTGAAATTAATGATACAACTCCTCAACATATCCTCTAGAATCTGTATCACTCTCTCTGACTGTCCATCTATCTGAGGATGGAAAGCAATACTAAAATGCAATTAAGAACCCAAAGCATCCTGTAAACTCCTCTAAAATCTCGATGTAAATCAGGGATCTCTGCCCGACACCAGAGAAACTGAGACTCCATGCAACCTCACTATCTCATTGATATATAGTTCAACCAACTTCTCCAGTGAATAATCCATCCGAACTGGAAGAAAATGAGTTATCTTTATCTGATCAACTATCACCTAGATTGCATCATGCTTCTACTGGGTCAAAGGTAGTATAATCACAAAATCTATCGTTAATCGCTCCAATTTCCACTTAGGCACTGATAATGGCTGAAGTAACCCTGAAAGAATCTAGTGCTCAACCTTCACTCTCTGGCAAGTGAGATATCTAGATACAAATTTTTCTATGTCCCTCTTCATACCTGACCATCAATAATGCTGCTTCAAAACTTGGTACATATTGGTACTACCAGGATGTATAGCATAGGGTGACTGATGTTCTTCCTCTAATATCATCCTCTTCAATCCTACATCACCATGAATACACAACCTATCTTTATACCATAAATTGCCATCATCTCTCACATAAAAGTCTTGACTCTTCCCCTTTTGACAATCCATATCAATCTTCTGGATTTTCTCATCTGCCAACTAGGCCTCCCTAATATGATCCAACAAACTGGCCTTAACTGTAATTGAGCCATCAATGCACCATCATCATAAAACTCAAATCTGCCATGCAACACTCTCAACTCAACAAGCAACGAGAGGGAATAAGCAGTCAAACATGCTAAAGATTTCTGACTTAAGGCATCAGCAACAACATTTGCCTTGCTAGAATGATAATCAATCAAACAGTCGCAGTCTTTAATCAACTCTAACCATCACCTCTGTCTCAAATTTTTCTTTCTCTGAACACCCAGGTACTTCAAATTCTTGTGATCTGTATAAAAAAAATTTTCTCCCCATACAAGTAATGCCGCCAAATCTTCAATGCAAAAACTATGGCTGCTAGCTCCAAATTATGAGTTGAGTGATTCAACTCATGAGGCTTCAACTGTCGAGAGATATAAGCAATGACTCTACCCTCCTGCATCAGAACACAACCTAAACCACTATGTGAAGCATCACTGAATATCACATAAGATTTACCTTCCACAGGTAGGGTAAAGATAGGAGCCTGAGTCAACATCTCCCTTTACTGCTCAAAACTCATCTGACATCGATCTGTCCACATAAATCTAACCTCTTTTCGAAGCAATATGGTGAGTGGTGTAGCTGTCATAGAAAAACCTTTCACAAACCAATGATAATAGCCTGCCAATCCTAGAAAACTTCTCACCTCTATCACAGTCTTTGGTGGACTCCAATTTAAGATAGTCTCAACTTTACTCGGATCAACTTTAATACCCTTTGCTGAAACCACATGACTGAGAAAATTTATCTGATCGAGCCAGAACTCATGCTTAGAAAGATTAGCATAACTGCTTCTCTCTCAAAGTCTGTAGTACAATCCGCAAATGCCTGTCATGATCCTCCTCATTATGCGAATACACCAGAATGTCATCAATGAAGATCACTACAAACTGATCTAAGTATGATCTAAACACCCTATTCATTAAATCTAAAAATGCTGCTGGTGCATTCGTCAATCCAAAAGCCATCACCAAAAACTCATAATGCCCATACCTCGTGCAAAAAGCTGTCTTGGGTACATTCACATCTCTAACTCTCAACTGATGGTACCGTAGACCCTTAATTTTTGATCCAGTCCAGTTCAAAGATTTTAAAACAATTTGAAATAATTTTTGTGGTATATATTATTTATTTATAACATTTATTTATTTATTATTTATTTATAATATTTTATTTATTATTTATTTATAATATTTATTTATTTTTTATTAATTATATTAATTATTTATTATTGATTATTTATTTTAATATAATTTTTATTTTACTTATTTATTATTTATTTATTTTATTAATATTTATTATTAAAAATATATAAATAAAAATAAAAAAGAAATTGGCAACTGTAGAATCGATGACGAAAGCTGCGGCGATGAATTGGCCACAGGCCAATTCGCCGCAGGTTTTGCCTACGGTGAAATGAGCTCCAATCCTTGCAGCAAGCATGTCTTGCTAGCCAGCCCGCAGCGCCCGCACGCCAAGCAGCCTTGCTAGCCAGCGGCAATTATCACAGGCCCAGTAGCACAGCCCACACGATAGTCTCGCCCAACGGCCCTCGCGCGTTGCTGATTTTTGCCAAAACCTTATTTTACTCAGTTTGAATTTTATTTCCTTAATAGTTTTTAATTTTCTTAACTTACTAGATTTTTTTCTTTTATTTTCCTATAAATACCACAGTAAAAACACAGAGAGGGAGGAGTTTTAGTTTTTGACTCAAGAATTATTCTGATTTTTTCTTAGCAATTGATTCAGGGACTAGACTTTAGAAATTTAAAAGGAGACAAGCAACAATAAAGCAACAAGAAGTAATCAAGGCAGCAAGCAAGCATTCTGTCTTGGTGTTAAGCTTGGCCAAGAATTTCATTAATAATTTTTGGTGAAGCCTTCAAACATAGGTATGTCTATTTAAATTTTATTTGTCAAAATTAATTCTCATCCAGTAGCATTTGATACATCAAAATTGATAATTGCAATTGGATAGTGGTTTTTAATTTTTTTTTAAATTCATAGTAGTTAACTTAAAAGCTTTAATCTATTTAATTCAAACCCTAATCACTCTTTAAAACCTAAATCTCAAGTTTTGCTTTCTTAAAACTTAAATTTTGTTCCCTTAAAATAAAAAATCCTAATTAGTTCTCTTTTTACTTAATTATTACAGTAGCTTAAGCTTTCATTAAATAGTAATAATAATTATGTTTTTTCCAAATTATCACAGTAGCCTATTCTTTCCAAATACTTAACTTTTAATCCTATTTTCATAAGCTTTAATTTTATTTACTTAAACCCTAAACCTTAATATTATTTTTATAAAACTTTCAAAACCCTAAATCATAAGTTTTAAAACAAGAACTCTGTAAACCCTAAATTTCCTCAAAAAACCCTAGTTGAAATCTAAAACCCTAATTTCTATGTTTATTAATTAGATGTATATTTATGATATATGTTGATGGATGATTTATTCTTTCTTGATTTTATAATGAATATTGGAATGCTTTGATTTATTTTTATTTCAAGAAATTGTAAGAGGTATGTTTCCATAATTGGGTACCTCAAATTGCTAAATATCATGTAATTCGATTTATCTTTAAGCTTTGGACCTATGTAAAGGATACGTTTTCACCAATTGGAGGGTATCCTATTTTCTTTTTTTTCTTTTGAACATCGGACAATTATAAAGGCATGCTTCTATCTTTGGATGGGTGCCTATTTATTTGTTTTTTTAACCTTGCCATGATTTTTAATAAAGTATTTATTTATTCTATTGATCACATGTAGTATGGATAATATCATGTTAATTAAGATTTTTATAATATTAAGACCTAAAAAGGAGGCCGGTTCCAATGAAACGGGCGTTGTGGGGGTGCTGGGTCATTCTCACCTTCCCCACACGTATCCAACTTTTCCAACCCATTAGGGGGTTAGGGATTCCTTAGGAATCGAGTCGTCCACCCCTTTCTTTTTCCCGGCCAGTCCGGGTGGCGACTTCATTTTCTTCAGACTCAGGTCTGTGTTCTCTAAGGCTTCGAGCCTAATAGTGCTAAAGTCACAAGAACTATTCCACGTGGGAGTGGGGGCAAAAATTCTTGCTCACAGTTACAGCTCCACTGGGGATAAGAGAAGTTGATTCTATTGTTCTTTTTATTATTCTATTCTTTCTTACCATGATATTATCCATTGCATCATTTAGATTGCATCGTGTGAGTGAGTTAGGATGCCCGTGTTACCTGTGTTGTGTCATGTAAGGGATACCATACTTTCACTCAAGGTATGGAGATCAAGCATGGCACAACCACTCATAGCCTTGTACCATTTGGTATATACTTGCTATGGGAACCTAAGCCTTTAACCTAAAGACTTAAGCTCATGTAATTGGCCTAGTTACTTTCCTTAAGTTTTTACCCCAAATGTTGTTTGACTATAGTTAATTTATCTTGATTTAAATCATGGCTTATTTTGTAACACCCCATCTCAGCCTACGTTTATAGACCAAGATGGACTGTTATCTCATAATGATTGTGTCTTAATATTTTACTTAGCCAATTTTAAGTGTAGATTTTTAAAAAATTTTGCCAGAGTTTCCCCTATATTTAGGGGTCCCAAGTGTCGCCAAAACTGATTTTTTTTTAAAACAATTTTGTTCTCAATCCAACAATCTCAATCAATCTCAAACACTTCCATAGTCGAACTCCTTATACCCTCCACTACAACCTGCATTAAAGTTTCACACTTCTATACACACATCCATACACACTAATTCATACAACATACATTAGTTAATATACTTAGCACACATACTTTGGTCTTTTACTAGTCATACATACAATTCTTAGTTACACTAACATATGTACATGCCATTCTAATTACATTACTTATAATATCTTTCTATCCGAAGAGTTGCCAACACCAGCTGCTCGGAACACTGTAGAAACCAGCTTCTTGCTCAACCTACGAGTTTAGAAAGGAAACTAAACTCGCTAAGCATTTGCTTAGTGGGTACATAAATCATTGCATTTCATAAATAAAATAAATGAGTAATTCAAAACATGCATTTGAATACTTTAATTAAATGAATAAGATATAAACATAATGATAAAAGATTAAATTCCATATTCTGAATTTATAAATTACTCATTTTGCTTTTATCAATTTAGGTGCTCTACTGGTCTAACAGAACATCAGCGGATAAGGAAGAGTCGTGATAAACATATCTCATCATGATCATATTTCATTATCTTTCATCATAATTCTTGCACATGTGCCAATGGCCATTATCATTGCATCATTGATCATATCATTGTAATCATCGGCCTTCAGCCGGTATATCATATCATGTCATAAGCAGTACTGCAATAATAGTATGATGCATCATACCCTTATCTCAAGGGTTCTGTCATAACCAAGTAGAGCATAAATAATTTATTAAATTACTTTGATCATGATATTCAATAAGCCATGATTTGTCCATAATGCATGTATTGTCGGAATAGCTTGTCATAATGCCTTTCTGATCATTTCCAATTCTCCTTCATGTCATTTTATATGATTTAACATCAATCCATATCATAATATTCAAGTTTTAACACATTTAGAAAAATGACCAAAGGAATAGTAGCGCGGCGCGTAAAATCGGCAACGCAATGGCACGCAACCACTAAATGGTAAAATCTGTTTTTACTGCTGAAAATCAGTCAAATTTGGCAACGGTTTTGACCAAGTAAACAAACTTATTTTTGGCTGAATTTTTGCAGGAAAACACTTTCATAAGTTGACTAAATGCATGTAAAATTTTGTCAAAAAATTCTTTCGTTTGCCCCTTCAACGGACTGCCCAAAATGAAAGCTGCAGAATGGTGCCCAAAAGGGACCATTCGGCCCAATTTTCCAAACTTGAGGGAAATTCATTTTTTTCTTGCAAAATTGATTTTTAGAATCCTTTTGTGATACCATTGAAGGACTAAGGGTCCCTCTTCCAAAAATCAAACCAAAGGAGTGATTAAAAACTCATCAAAGTTTATGAATAATTGCATAAATTTAGCTAGTTTGTTTTGTTTTCATTCTTTTCACAATCAATTGATTACAAATGGTTCAAGAGCACTTTCCCACATATTTACCACACATAATAACATCATTTCAAAACCATTTCAAAAATCCCATAATGCAAAATATGTGAATTAATTGAAAAGGCAATGATTTAAGTACCAAACCTTAATTCTTTTCACTTGTTTCTAGTTCTTTTATGTCTTCTTTGCTTCCTTCTCTCTCACTTCTTGATTTCCTATAATTTTCATAAAATCCATGTCAAGAACATAATAAAATTTAAGTGCTTCATGCCTTCTTTTGCTAACTAAACTACTAGTCATCCTTTTTATCCTTAATCTTATATGTGCAAATCACCTCTTTCACTTTTCTTCAACTTCTTAAATTTTCTATAATCATCATATTTATTCTTTCATTTTTATCTTACAAATACTATAACCAATGAAAGAAATAGAACCATAGATGAATTTCCTTACCTCAAAATCTTATTCTCCACCAAAGTTTGCAATCTCTCCCAATTCTCCAAATTTGGCTACGTGAAAAGAAAAACAATCTCTCTCTCTTTTCCCTTCCTCCTATTTTCGGCCAAGCAAGAACAAAGAGAGTTCTTGGCTTTATTTTTGTGGTTTTCTCTCCTCCAAATGGCAGCCAAGAGAGGTTGATAGGTCATGGTGTAGATGTTGATTTCCCATTGGTACACATATGTGAGAAAATGGCCAATTCTCATTGGTCCAAATGTCTCCTTCTTTAATTTATTTACAACCCAAGCCCTTGGACTTCATCTTAATTATATTTTGGCCCCTCAACCTCATTGTGCTGTAATTTTATGCTCTAAGGTGTGAAAAGACCAAAATACCCTCCGGCGGTTACTCGTTCGTAACTTTTAAACCGCGCACTTTCGCCGAATGCTGTGGTACACTTCTTGACTCAGTTTTTCCTCTACTTTTCATTTTTGAGATCCTTTATTACTTTCGAGACACTTTTAAAAATGACCATGATGCCCCTGGTCAAAATCCCCTATATCTTCCAAACCGTACTTTTTCGGGAAAAACCGTGTCGCACAGTTACTGTCCGATTTTTCTCTACTTTCCATTTATGGAGTCTGTTATGTGCACTATTAAGGACCTCCGGAACAACTTTTGGTAATTACGGTCACCTCCCCAAAACTTTACAATCTTTTCAAATAGGTCCTTTCAATTTTACAGAACTTCCCTTCACTTCGTGCTTTTGAGTAGCTTCTCGGGAGGGTTCCTCTTACTGTACATGGACGTACTGTACATATGTACAAATTGGGTCGTGACATTTCTTCCCCTCTAAAATTTAAGCTTCGTCCCGAAGCTAGTCAGTTGTAAACAAATGCGGGTATTGCTGCTTCATAGTTTCTTCTCTTTCCCAGGTTGCCTCTTCTATCTTATGATTTCTCCACAATACTTTAACCAGAGGAATTTTCTTATTTCTCAATTCTTTAACCTCTCGTGCCAAAATCTTCACTGGCTCCTCTTCATAAGTCAAGTCGGGCTGGACCTCGATATCTTGTGTCTTGATGATGTGTGCAGGGTCTGAACGATATCGTCGTAACATTGAAACATGAAAAACATTATGTATCCTATCCAGTTCGGGTGGTAGGGCTAACCGATAAGCTACTGGGCCTATACGTTCGATGACTTCGTATGGTCCAATGAATCTGGGACTTAACTTGCCTTTCTGCTTAAATCTCAGTACTTTCTTCCATGGAGAAACTTTAAGGAAAACTTTGTTCCCTACTGCAAATTCTATGTCTTTTCGTTTCAGGTCTGCGTACGACTTCTGTCTATCTGATGCAACCTTTAGTCTGTCTCGAATGATGTTAACTTTCTCCTGAGTCTCCTTTACAATGTCGGGTCCAAGAACTTTTTCCTCACTTAGTTCTGTCCAACATACTGGCGTTCTACACTTTCTTCCGTACAATGCTTCAAAGGGTGCCATCTGTATGCTGGATTGGTAGCTGTTGTTATATGCGAATTCCATTAGGCTTAGGTACTTATCCCAGCTGCCTTTAAAATCCATAACACACGCTCTCATCATGTCTTCCAAAATCTGAATTACTCTTTCAGATTGCCCATCCGTTTGAGGATGAAAAGCAGTGCTATAGCTTGCTTGGGTTCCGAGGGCTGTTTGGAGCTTTCTCCAAAAGTTCGAAGTGAACCGTGGATCTCTGTCCGAAATAATGGATGTCGGGACTCCATGCAATCGTACAATCTCTTTGACGTATATTTCTGCCAATTTATCCATTGAATAGTCCATTCGCACAGGCAGAAAATGAGCTGACTTAGTTAATCGATCGACAATTACCCATACAGCGTCATGTTTATCTCTCGTCATTGGCAATCCTGTGACGAAATCCATAGTGATGCGATCCCATTTCCATGTCGGAATTGTAATTGGCTGTAATAGTCCTGATGGCACTTGATGTTCTGCTTTCACTTGTTGGCATGTCAAACACTTAGTTACGAAATCTACGATGTCTCCCTTCATTCCTGGCCACCAATAGAATTTCTTCAAGTCTTGGTACATTTTTGTAGCCCCTGGGTGCATTGCGTAAGAACTACTGTGGGCTTCATGAAGAATCTTCTTTTTTATATCTCCTGTTGCTGGTATTATTGTCCGACTTTCGTAATATAAACTGCCGTCTCTTGAAATTTGAAACTTTGTACTTTTTCCTTCTTGTACTTGCTTGATCCATTTTTGGACTTGTTTATCTTTTTGTTGTGCTTGGTGGATTTCCTGAAAAAATGTGGGTCGTGTTTGCATTTCTGCTAGCAGTGCTCCTTCTTTGGTTGGTCTCAAACTGATCCTCATAGCCCTTAAAGCTTGCATTGATTTCCTACTAAGTGCGTCAGCAACGACGTTCGCCTTTCCTGGATGATAGTTTATGATATAGTCATAGTTTGCCAAAATTTGGATCCATTTCCTTTGTCGCAAATTGAGGTCCTTTTGTGTTGGCAGATACTTCAAGCTTTTGTGATCTGTATAAATGTAGCAT
Organism: Garcia nutans; assembly: GCA_947685225.1. Taxonomy (NCBI): domain Eukaryota; kingdom Viridiplantae; phylum Streptophyta; class Magnoliopsida; order Malpighiales; family Euphorbiaceae; genus Garcia; species Garcia nutans. The sequence continues at coordinate 17,911,032 of CANTUV010000032.1, forward strand.
TTTTCTCCATACAGGTAATGTTTCCATGTCTTGAATGCCAATACAATAGCTGCCAATTCTAAATCGTGTGTTGGATAATTCTTCTCGTATGGTTTAAGTTGCCGGGAAACATACGCGACCACTTTACCTTCTTGCATGAGTACACAACCTAAGCCAATGTGCGATGCATCGCTATATATCACAAAGTCCTTACCGGACACTGGTTGCGTGAGTATCGGGGCATTTGTTAGCTTTCCTTTTAGTTTCTCAAAGCTTCTTTGACATTCATCTGTCCACTGAAATCTAGCATTCTTCCGAAGCAACTTGGTCATTGGGGCGGCGATAATGGAAAATCCTTTCACGAATCGTCGATAGTATCCTGCCAATCCTAGGAAACTTCTCACTTCTTTTACTGTCCTTGGCGGTTTCCAGTCCAAAATAGCTTCTATTTTCTTAGGATCCACTCTGATGCCCTCAGCAGTTACAATGTGTCCCAAGAATGTCACTTCTTCCAGCCAAAATTCACACTTATTGAGCTTGGCATATAGTTGTTTTTCTCTCAATGTTTGCAATACAATGTGAAGGTGTCGATCATGCTCTTCTTTGTTCTTTGAATACACAAGAATGTCATCTATAAACACCATTACGAATTGGTCAAGGTACGGATGGAAAATTCGATTCATCAAATCCATAAATACCGCTGGTGCATTTGTAAGCCCAAAAGGCATTACAAGAAACTCATAATGTCCGTACCGAGTTCTGAAAGCAGTCTTTGAAATGTCCCCCTCCTTAATTGGCAGCTGATGGTATCCCGATCGGAGATCTATCTTTGAAAATACACTGGCTCCTTTGAGTTGATCGAATAAATCATCAATGCGTGGTAGTGGATACTTGTTCTTGATTGTGAGTTTGTTCAACTGTCGATAATCCACGCATAGCCTTAAAGATCCATCTTTCTTTTTGACGAAAAGTACTGGTGCACCCCATGGGGAAACGCTTGGTCGTATAAAGCCTTTGTCGAGTAACTCTTGTAATTGCGTCTTCAATTCCTTGAGTTCCGCTGGCGCCATTCGGTATGGGGCAATCGACACTGGTGCAGCTCCCGGATAAACATCTATGGTGAATTCCACTTCTCTCTTAGGTGGTAATCCGGGTAGCTCATCTGGGAAAACATCGGGAAAATCACGCACCGATGGTATGTCTTGGATCCTAGTAGCGTCTTTCTTTGCTTCCATGGCGCTTACTAGATATGCCTCGCATCCTTTTTGTATTAGCTTCCTTGCCGTCACTGCCGATATTATGTTGTTCAAATAGTCGCCTCTTTTTCCGACTACCGTCACTTCCTCTCCGCAAGGGGTATGGAGCGTCACTCTTTTCTTCTCACAGTCAACTATTGCTTTATGCTTTGCTAACCAGTTCATTCCTAAAATTATGTCAAATTCCCGAAATGGTAATTCCATCAAATTTCCAGGAAATACCCTTCCGTGTATCCCTATAGGGCATTCTTTGATTACTTTGTTCGTAACTATTTCATCTCCTATAGGGTTTGTAACTAGTATACCGGACTTGACATATTCTACTGGTAATCCTTCTAAATTCTCACTATGCATGCATATGTACGAATGTGTGGATCCGGGATCAATTAAAGCATGTACAGGTTTGTTGAACATATAAAACGTACCAACAATGACGTCCGGTGCTTCTTCTTCTTCTCGGGTTCTCATCGCATATACCCTTGCTGGTGCACTTGTACTAGGCTGGTTAATAGTCTCTGATTGTGCCTTTTGAAAATTTGGATTACCTCCTCTTCCTCTACCTCGACCTCTGCCAAAGATAAGCTGTGACCTCTTTGTTGGTGCAGGAGTAGTCATCTGTATTTTAGGGCAGTTCACCTTTATATGGTCTAGTGCTCCACACTCCCAGCATCCTTCAGTTAAATACCAACATTCGCCTCCATGTTTCCGTCCACAATGTTCACATAGAGGAAAAGTATATCTTTCAAAACTCGTGTTTCTTCCAAATCCTTCACTAATTCCTGGATTGTTACTTCTTCCTCGGCCTCTACTTAATCCTCTTCCGAAGCCTCTTCCAAACGACCCCGGTGCACTGGCTACAGATGTTTGATAACTCATACCTCGGCCTGACCTCTGATTCTGAAATCGCCCGCCTTGTTGCATAGAACTACCTCCTCCCCTGAATCTCTTTCGGGCTTGCTGAGGTCCCCCTAGGCCTCGAGTTTGTGTTCTTTTTTGCTGCATGCGCTGGTGCCTATTCCTCTCATCCACTTGTACTTTCTCAACGTCCAAAGCCTTTGCAACAAGCTTGGAAAATTCTGATATATCTATGACTACCAATTGCACTTTGATTTCATTGTTTAATCCTTCTAAGAATCTCTGGCATCTTTCCTGTTCTGTTTCTATCATTCTCCTCGCGTACTTACTAAGACGAGTGAACTCTTTTTCATACTCGGATACCGTCATTCTTCCTTGCTTTAAGTACGTGAATTCATTTCTTTTTGCATTTAAGTATGCCTCGGTGATATATCTCTTCTTAAACTCGGTTTGGAAAAATTTCCATGTCTGCTGTTCTGGTGGCACTCGCTGCTGCGTAGTCTCCCACCAAATGTACGCTTCTTCAACCAAAAGAGATGTGGCACAAATAAATCTTTCCTCTGGCGTGCACCTTAATTGATCCAATGCTCTAATAGTACTATCTAACCAGTATTCCGCTTCTTCAGATCCTTCTTCCCTACTAGCTTTAAATTCCTTAGCTCCATATCTCCTTAATTTCTCGATTGGGGCTTTTTCTCTCTTTCGGCAGCAGCAGGTACCATTCCTGCCATTCGTTGAAATGCTGCTGCCATTTGTCGTAAATAAGCATCGGGGCCTTCCGCGGCCGCCGCTGCTGGTTGTGGCATATTTTCAAAATTCTCCTCTACATTTATAGGCACGGAGGCACGTGACTCGCCCTCCTCGTCTACGGCTCTCTGTGATTCAACTTCTTGTGACATTCTACAATCATATACATGTATATCATAATAAAGTTAGCAGCTGGTTTGGCTTGACCTATAAAATTTCCTATATGGCATGTACATAGATAAATTCCAATCGTAATTTCAGATCATACACTTAATATAAACATAACCTTATTTATTCACATAATCGCGTTTCATACATATTTAACATACATCATCACATACTCCTACTTATGGCCTATTTATATCTATTTACAACAAAATGGCCTATCTACTGTTGCATTTTTATCCGCTTATATACATAACCCAAAGGGGTAGCAAAATCATCAGCCCATCACAGCTCAATAAGTAGGAGCTAGGGGAAAGGTAGCACTATCTGAAGCAAACTCCATCGGATCTGGATCTACCTCGTTAGACTGAACTCTAGGAAGGTTACGAGGGAGTTCGTCCATTCTATCCTGTAACATCTCTACCCTTCCTTGCAAGGTCCTAGCCAAACGATTCACATTCTCAAGCTCTACTGTAGTTTGCCTCTTATCCACTTGTAACGCCCTAACATCTTCTATCAAGAGCCTAACATTATCCAGGGCTAACAGTAAGTCTTCCTGGTCCTGAAGTCTCAAGTCTCTCAGCTGATCTATTACTTCCTCTTGCTCCTCCTGTTTCCTCTTCATTCTAAATATTTCCATTTTCAACTCTGCTATTTCCCGCTCTCTGGCTTCTATTTTAATTTTCTGGCGCAGATTCTCCTTTCCCAATTCAAAAAGCTTCTATCTATGGCTTGTTCCTCACTTGTGCTGGCCCGAGAATAAGGTTTAGGACCTAAAACCAATTTAGCTGGTTGCTTCGAATCACTCATCTTCACTCCTGTTCTCAATAACACAATACCACTAATAAGTATCATAAACATAAACATCAGCTTATTAAAATTCCCTTCCTAAGCCTATGTGTCATGCATTCACAGTTTGATTCAACTAACTATCCAGAATCGACTAAACCTATGCTCTGATACCACTAAATGTAACACCCCATCTCAGCCTACGCTTATAGACCAAGATGGACTGTTATCTCATAATGATTGTGTCTTAATATTTTACTTAGCCAATTTTAAGTGTAGATTTTTAAAAAATTTTGCCAGAGTTTCCCCTATATTTAGGGGTCCCAAGTGTCGCCAAAACTGATTTTTTTTTTAAAACAATTTTGTTCTCAATCCAACAATCTCAATCAATCTCAAACACTTCCATAGTCGAACTCCTTATACCCTCCACTACAACCTGCATTAAAGTTTCACACTTCTATACACACATCCATACACACTAATTCATACAACATACATTAGTTAATATACTTAGCAAACGTACTTTGGTCTTTTACTAGTCATACATACAATTCTTAGTTACACTAACATATGTACATGCCATTCTAATTACATTACTTATAATATCTTTTTATCCGAAGAGTTGCCAACACCAGCTGCTCGGAACACTGTAGAAACCAGCTTCTTGCTCAACCTACGAGTTTAGAAAGGAAACTAAACTCGCTAAGCATTTGCTTAGTGGGTACATAAATCATTGCATTTCATAAATAAAATAAATGAGTAATTCAAAACATGCATTTGAATACTTTAATTAAATGAATAAGATATAAACATAATGATAAAAGATTAAATTCCATATTCTGAATTTATAAATTACTCATTTTGCTTTTATCAATTTAGGTGCTCTACTGGTCTAACAGAACATCAGCGGATAAGGAAGAGTCGTGATAAACATATCTCATCATGATCATATTTCATTATCTTTCATCATAATTCTTGCACATGTGCCAATGGCCATTATCATTGCATCATTGATCATATCATTGTAATCATCGGCCTTCAGCCGGTATATCATATCATGTCATAAGCAGTACTGCAATAATAGTATGATGCATCATACCCTTATCTCAAGGGTTTTGTCATAACCAAGTAGAGCATAAATAATTTATTAAATTACTTTGATCATGATATTCAATAAGCCATGATTTGTCCATAATGCATGTATTGTCGGAATAGCTTGTCATAATGCCTTTCTGATCATTTCCAATTCTCCTTCATGTCATTTTATATGATTTAACATCAATCCATATCATAATATTCAAGTTTTAACACATTTAGAAAAATGACCAAAGGAATAGTAGCGCGGTGCGTAAAATCGGCAACGCAATGGCACGCGACCACTAAATGGTAAAATCTGTTTTTACTGCTGAAAATCAGTCAACTTTGGCAACGGTTTTGACCAAGTAAACAAACTTAGTTTTGGCTGAATTTTTGCAGGAAAACACTTTCATAAGTTGACTAAATGCATGTAAAATTTTGTCGAAAAATTCTTTCGTTTGCCCCTTCAACGGACTGCCCAAAATGAAAGCTGCAGAATGGTGCCCAAAAGGGACCATTCGGCCCAATTTTCCAAACTTGAGGGAAATTCATTTTTTTCTTGCAAAATTGATTTTTAGAATCCTTTTGTGATACCATTGAAGGACTAAGGGTCCCTCTTCCAAAAATCAAACCAAAGGAGTGATTAAAAACTCATCAAAGTTTATGAATAATTGCATAAATTTAGCTAGTTTGTTTTGTTTTCATTCTTTTCACAATCAATTGATTACAAATGGTTCAAGAGCACTTTCCCACATATTTACCACACATAATAACATCATTTCAAAACCATTTCAAAAATCCCATAATGCAAAATATGTGAATTAATTGAAAAGGCAATGATTTAAGTACCAAACCTTAATTCTTTTCACTTGTTTCTAGTTCTTTTATGTCTTCTTTGCTTCCTTCTCTCTCACTTCTTGATTTCCTATAATTTTCATAAAATCCATGTCAAGAACATAATAAAATTTAAGTGCTTCATGCCTTCTTTTGCTAACTAAACTACTAGTCATCCTTTTTATCCTTAATCTTATATGTGCAAATCACCTCTTTCACTTTTCTTCAACTTCTTAAATTTTCTATAATCATCATATTTATTCTTTCATTTTTATCTTACAAATACTATAACCAATGAAAGAAATAGAACCATAGATGAATTTCCTTACCTCAAAATCTTATTCTCCACCAAAGTTTGCAATCTCTCCCAATTCTCCAAATTTGGCTACGTGAAAAGAAAAACAATCTCTCTCTCTTTTCCCTTCCTCCTATTTTCGGCCAAGCAAGAACAAAGAGAGTTCTTGGCTTTATTTTTGTGGTGTTCTCTCCTCCAAATGGCAGCCAAGAGAGGTTGATAGGTCATGGTGTAGATGTTGATTTCCCATTGGTACACATATGTGAGAAAATGGCCAATTCTCATTGGTCCAAATGTCTCCTTCTTTAATTTATTTACAACCCAAGCCCTTGGACTTCATCTTAATTATATTTTGGCCCCTCAACCTCATTGTGCTGTAATTTTATGCTCTAAGGTGTGAAAAGACCAAAATACCCTCCGGCGGTTACTCGTTCGTAACTTTTAAACCGCGCACTTTCGCCGAATGCTGTGGTACACTTCTTGACTCAGTTTTTCCTCTACTTTTCATTTTTGAGATCCTTTATTACTTTCGAGACACTTTTAAAAATGACCATGATGCCCCTGGTCAAAATCCCCTATATCTTCCAAACCGTACTTTTTCGGGAAAAACCGTGTCGCACCGTTATTGTCCGATTTTTCTCTACTTTCCATTTATGGAGTCTGTTATGTGCACTATTAAGGACCTCCGGAACAACTTTTGGTAATTACGGTCACCTCCCCAAAACTTTACAATCTTTTCAAATAGGTCTTTTCAATTTTACAGAACTTCCCTTCACTTCGTGCTTTTGAGTAGCTTCTCGGGAGGGTTCCTCTTACTGTACATGGACGTACTGTACATATGTACAAATTGGGTCGTGACATATTTGGTTTGTTCTTTTTCTAATATGACCTAATTACATTGTAAGCTCAAATAATTTTTTTCCTCTAAATCCAAAAGACCAAAACTATTTTCAACATTTTAAAAATGGCCTTTGGACATAAAACTTTTCCAAAAGGAGTCAAAAATTCTTTTTCTCATAACCCAAATACAAAGCCTAAAAATCATTTTTTCTAAAATCTTTTTATGGGCTTTGAAACAAAACTATTTTTCACTTCATTACGACATTTTGAAAGAGCTTATAAATTATTTAGGTCAATTATGGAATATCAAAAATTAATTGTGAGCCTAGTTTATACTAAGAATTATTAATCATGGGCTTATTTTTGGCATGAATCATTATTTACTTTTTTTAAGTGAGAAATCTGTTTATAATAAACCTCTTAATTTAGTTTTAATCCAATGTAGCATAAAATCTACTTTAGTTGATTAGATGAATTAAAACCTAATTAACAGGAATTATTATGAGCTAATTTTCATATTCGAAAATATAACTATTGGTTGAAACGTCCGAGAAAATTATTCGAAAATAAGATACCCCATGTTGGTATTTTGTTAACTATATACTTAGGAAAAGAGACTCGCCATTCGTGTGTAGAAGTTATAAGGTTGGAAGGGACGTTCTACTTATCTTTATTTGTTGTTTGTGCATACATGCATAGATACATTTGCATCTCATATCATTGATCTTTTCTGGCTCACAACCCTGGATTACAACAGCTCAAAAGCCTACAACAATCCAACCTATGCCGGTGACGAAGAATCTAGCAGCAATTCAATTAGCTTCTCACCAAAAGTAATGGAACCTGAGTAGATTCAAAAGATATTGGATGATGCCCTTGAAGTCAAGATGGAAGAATTAAAGGGGGCCCTAGTTGAGTTCATGAAGATTCAAATGACTATAATGTTTGGGAACACTGCTGAAGCATCATCAAGCACCAAGAAAGATAAGAGAAAGGCTAAAGTTGGTGAAGTGACTTTTGATGATGACAAGGTAGTCGTTGATGATGATAACGACTGGGCTCAATACTTTCAAGATCCTCAAGACAAGAAGAAAGAGCCGAAGGGTGTAGAAAGATCAGCTATGGAAAAGACTAAAACTTCAAATGTTGAGAAATTGATCACTAACCTGGAAAAGAAGTTTGAAAAGAAGCTAAAAACTTAAGAAATTTCAGAGGTCGACATGTTGTTTGAGCTAGATGAAGAGGTTCCGCACAAGTTCAAGATGCCATCGTTTGCCAAGTTTGATGGAACTAAAAATCCTCACCTCCATGTGAAGCAGTATATCACTGCTATGCAGTCTGCCTAAGCTACTAAGGCTCAAACCCTAAGGTACTTCACGCTCTTATTAGATCCTGTTGTCTAAATTGGTTCAATACCTTAGATGATGGCACTCAAAAGAGTTGGGATCTACTATACAAGGCCTTCATCCAACAATATGGATATAATGATGAATTGGAAGTTACTTTAATGGAGGTGGAGTCCATTAGACAAAGGACTATGTGAAGAGGTGGAGGAATAAGGCGGCATTGCTCAAAAGGAAGCCTGATGAATCAAATCAAATTAGAATGATTATGAGAGGGGTGTTGCCTAGCCTTTATGAAAGAATGTCTCATACACTTATCCAGGATTTCAATGGCCTTTTACAAGCTAGTTTGCAAATTGAAGAGTGGGAAAGGGAGAAGAATCGCTTTTTGGCAAGAAGGAACGAGAAAAGAAACTACCAGTCTAATAACCAAAGCATGCAAAAGGTAGTTGATGTTAATGCTACTGGCCAAGGAGAAAGAAGGTAGTTTTCAGAATTAGGGAAGCCACTGTCTTGGGTTCTCAATAAGCTACAAAAGAAGGGATTGTTACAACTCTTAAATCCTCGTCCTTTGCCTAACCCTCTCCCACCTAATTTTGACACGAGGGGATTTTGCCAATTTCATCAAGTGCAAGGGAATGACACGAATAAATGTTTGAGATTGAGGCATGAGATCCAGAATTTGATTGATAGTGGAAGCTGCCTGAGCCCAACAAGCCAAACACTAAAGTCAATCTATTTCCAAGGTTCAATAGGGTACCACCATTGGCGACCTTCATGATTGGAGGAGGTTTGCATGAAAGTTTTGTCATATCTTCTTTCCAAGATGTGGATGGAGAAGCAAGCAATGAAGAAATGGTGTTTAGCAAGATTGAACAAGCTGTGGTTGGAAAAGAAGTAGCAATCTGTGTTGTGAATGAGTTTTGAGATTCAAGCTATAGTGATGATGATCTTGAACCCAAGAAGGAAGAATGGACCTGGTTCGAGTTTGAGGAAGATGAAGTGATGAACACTAGATCTGGTAAGCCTTATGCAAGGCCACCACCCAAGGAAGTAGAAGCTAATAAAGGAAAGGAAGTTAAAGTTGGGAACAAAAAAGAGAAAGATGACACTGTGCTTAAGCAGTTGAAGAGAACCCAAGCAAGTGTTAGCATTTGGGACCTATTGGCCACTTCTAAGAAGCACCATGAAACTATGGCCAAGGCCTTGGCTATCATGCCAATTTCCACCTCTATAACACCGGAGGAGCTGGTTAACTTTATGAAAGTTGAAGGGGTGATGAAGTGTGAAGATATTCAAAAGAAGAGTGAAGTTGATATGGGAATGGTATCTTTCTCAGATGTAGATTTACCAGAAGAGGGAGAGATCACATCCGCCCTCTCTTTATCAAAGTAGAAGTCAAAGGAAAAAGGACCCCACGTGTGATGGTTGATGATGGGTCCACCATAAATGTTTGCCCACTTAAAATTTTGCCAAAGATAGCTATGTCAACAAGGGATCTAAGCCTAACCGAGGTATCCATTAGGGCTTATGAAATACCAAGAGGCATGCCAAGGGGACTTTCAAAGCTATTGTGAAGGTTGGTCCAATTGAGTCTATGGTATAATTTATGGTTTTAAACATACTTATTACTTTTGCTCTAATTTTGGGACGGCCATGGTTTCATCCTCTTGGTGGAGTTCCTTCCATCCTTCATCAAAAGATCAAGTTTCCTAATAGAGATGAGACGGTGGTCATCGAGGCCGAAGATAATGAGGTGGTCAATGCTCTAATGATTGAGAGGCCTCTCAATGGTTTCCAAGTAGCTACAATTTTTAATGATGAAGTAGTGGACTCTAAGGTCTTGAACATGATGAAGAACATGAGCTACCTTCCCGGTGCTGGTCTTGGAAAGGGCAAGGCCGGTGTGACAAAGCTTCCAGATTTCAAGACTCAAACTTTCAAGAAAGGGTTAGGGTATGAAGAAGCTAGCAAAGATGTTCATCCAAAGAAGAATGAGAAGATGAGCTTCCCACCACTTGAAGAGATCTTTGTCAAAGCTCCAGACATGAGACCACTCCAAGAAAAGCCCAAGCTATGTTCATGGGAAAGTTGATCCCGAATTTTGAAATTTTTGCTGATGTTGCCGAGTTAGTAGAATAAGTGAAGAAAGAACTCACCCTGCCAGCCAACAAAGAGCACAATCTGAAAGGGAAAAAAGGAACCTGTCCTGAAAGCCGAGAAGATTCTAGAGGGGATTGCTGCCCATCCTGCCAACTGATAAGGAGCCCAATCCAGAAGGAAAGAAGGAAGTTGTCCTAAAGACTCCCGATGAGATTGCTGCTCTGGTTGAAGAAAAGTTCAAAGATGCTTTGCTTTATAATTTTGAGAACAATGATTTTAATTTTGATTTTAATTTGTCTGCTTTGTATGAGGATGATGATGTTTTCTTTTCCAAAATGAATGCAATAAAGTCTGATTTTGCTTACTTGTGTGATGTTTTTCCTAATGGTTGCATACATTCAAATAGTAGTTACATGAGCATCTTTAATATTAACTCTGTTGATACACAATCATTAAATTTAGGAACAACTAAAAATCCTAAAAAAATTAGCATAGCATCCGACCTTACTTCTAGAGAGAGAGATTTGAAAAAATATTTAACAAAATATGAAGAGGTTTTTGCTTGGTCTTATGAGGATATACCTGGGATAGTTTGAGACATAGTCGAGCATTTGATTCCTACCTACACTCACATGAAACCTATCAAACAAAAGCTTAGATGGTTAAGACCGGAATGGGCTGAATTGGTTAAAGAAGAGGTCACTAAATAAATACAAGTAAAGTTCCTTAAAATGATAGATTATCCAGATTAGCTAGCCAATATAGTACCCATACCAAAGAAAGATGGAAGAATTAGGGTCTGTGTGGACTATAGGGACTTGAACAAAGCTTCCCCTAAAGAAAATTTTCCTTTACCCCATATAGATGTCCTCATTGATAGTGCAGCCTCTAGCGTGCTACACTCATTTGTAGATGAATTTTTTGGATACAACCAAGTGTTAATGGCCCAAGACTGCCTTCATTACTACGTGGGGTATATTCTGTTATAGGGTGATGCCGTTTGGGTTGAAGAATGCTGGAGCAACCTATCAGAGGATTTCCACCACCTTGTTTCATGATATGATGCACAAAGAAGTCGAAGAATATGTTGACGATATGATGGTAAAGTCAGATACAAGGGAGCAAAACTTCCAAAACTTAGAGTTATTCTTCGAGAGAACAGTGCAGTATAAGCTAAGGTTAAACCCAAAGAAGTGTGTGTTTGGGGTTACTTTAAGCAAGTTATTGGGACACATGATTAGTCCAAATGGCATTGAGGTTGACCCTGACAAGGTTAAGGCAATCAGGGATATGCCAACCCCTAAGACAGAGAGAGAAGTTCAGGGGTTTATTGGCAGGTTACAGTACATTAGCAGGTTTATAGCAAAGCTCACCATGATCTGTGAACCTATCTTCAAATTGCTTAAAAAGAATCAACCAATCAAGTGGAATGAAGAGTGTCAAAAGGCCTTTGAGCGCATAAAGGAGTATCTGCTAAATCCACCTATTTTGAAGCCACCTAAACCCAGTAAACCTTTGTTTCTATACTTAGCAGTAGAGGAAGAGTTAATAGGAGCCATGCTAGCCCAAGCGGATGAGTTGGGGGTTGAGCACATAGTCTACTATTTGAGTAGAAAGCTCCTACCTTATGAGATTAAGTATAATATCATTGAAAAGACATGTATCATTGTGGTTTGGTCTTCTAAGAAGTTGCGGCATTACTTTCAATCATATAGTGTGCATGCACTTTTTAGGTTGGATCCAGTGAAGTACTTAAGGGAGACACCCTCTTTAATCGAGAAATATGGTCGATGGTTGATAATTTTAGAAGAATTTGAGATTGAGCATGTAACTAGGAAAACAATGAAAGGAAGAGAGGTGGCAGAATTCGTGGCCCAACAACCATTGCCAAATAGTGAAGAGGTAGTCTTGAAATTTTCTGATGAACATTTAGAGGCCATAGAAGTACAAGGATGGAAGATGTATTTTGATGGAGCAGTGAATAGGAAAGAAGCGGGTTTGGGAGTCATACTAGAATTAAAGTCATACTAGAATCACCCAAAGGAGAGCTTATCCCTTTAGCTAAGAAGTTGAAGTTCAAGGCGACCAATAATATGGTGGAATATGAAGCATGTATTTTTGGTTTGGAAACGCTGATGATCATGAAGGTGGATAAGGTATAAGTCTTTGGCGATTTGTTGCTAGTAGTATCCCAAGTAAATGGAGAGTGGGAGTTAAAAGAAGAGAAGCTAAAACCATACCACCATTACTTGACCTTGATGAAGAAGAATTTTAAGGAGTATAGGTTTACACACCTACCAAGAGAAGAAAACCAGATGGCTGATGCCCTAGCCATATTGGCTTTGGTATGGGAAAATCCTGTCAACTTATTCCTTAAGCCTCTGATTTTGACCAATTCATCAACTTCTTGCTATGAATATGAGATAATTATGGAAACTAATACAGAACATGATGCGTGGTATGACACTATAAGACGATTTTTGGAGGATAAGGAATACCCGTTTGGGACAACAAAGAAAGAAAGAAGAGCCATAAGGCGATGATCCTTACAATACATCACCTTTCACAGAGAGTTGTATCGAAGATGGCCTAATGGGGTGCACTTGAGATGCTTGAGGAAGCCTGAAGTTGAGCATATCATGTCAGAAATACACACTGGAAGTTATGGTCCACACATGAGTGATTTAGCCCTAGTTAAGAAGATAATTTAACAAGGTTACTACTGGTTGACCATGGAGAGAGATTGTATTGAGTTTGTGAAGAAGTGCCAACAATGTCAGATCTATAGTAATCTGAATCACATACCTCCTGAAGAATTGCATTCTATATCTTCACCTGGCCCTTCGCAACTTGGGGGATTGGCATTATAGGAGAGATACATCCGACAGCTTCAAATGGTCACCATTTCATTATAGTAACAGTAAATTATTTTTCAAAGTGGGTCAAGGCTGAATCTTTCAATAAGCTAGGGGCAAGACAAATGGCTAGATTTATTGAAAAGAATCTCATATGTAGGTATGGGGTCCCATACAGTGTGATATCAGACAATGGGGTACAGTTTCAAGGAGAAGTTAGGGACTTATTCTAGAAATACCAAATCCATCATCATCGATCCTTACCTTATACACCGAAGGGTAATGGTGCAGTAGAAGCAACAAATAAGACAATTAAGCAGATTTTGCCTAAGATGACCAAGACATGCAGGGATTGGTTGGAGATACTTTCTTTTGCTTTGTGGGGATACAGAACAAGTGTGCGAACACCGACTGGAATGACACCGTTCTCTTTGGTTTATGGGATGAAAGTAGTATTGCCAACTGAGATATAAATCAAGTCATTAAGAGTGGTCCTGGAAGCTGAACTGCCTGAAACGAAGTGGGTAGTGAACAGATACACACAATTAGCTTTACTAGAAGAGAGAAGGTTAAAAGCACTATATCATCATCAACTGTATCAAAAGAAGATAGCTCGGGCCTACAATAGAAGGGTTAAGATCAGAATGCTCAGAGTCGACCACTTAGTGTTGAAGTAATGTAAACCTAATGTATCTGATTCAAGAGAGAAATTTAGGCCTAGTTGGGAAGGATCATATGTTGTGAAACAAGCATGAACAAGGGTGCAGTCAAGTTATCAGACAAGGACAAAAACGAGTTTAGTGAGCCAGTGACCATTGATAGGTTGAAGAGGTTTTATGTATATAAAAAAAGAGAGCTCGCTAGGTTGAAAACCTAAAAGGGAGGCCTAGGCAAAAGTTAGAGCAGTCCACTAGTTTTGAAAACCCGAAAGGGTGGGCTAGACAATAATTAGGGCTAAGCGAAAGAAAATTGTCAATTAGAAAACCCGAAAGGGCTAGTTGGCGACAAGAATGATCTTGTGTATACTGGCTTTATATTTAGTTATTCCCCAATTTAATAAAATAGAATTAATATTAAAATTAGTCTATGTGCATTGTTTTAAATATTTGACCAAATATGGATAAAACAAATAACATAATAGTGAAAGGTGATGACAAATTATGAAAGGAAAAGAAACATCTCTTATTATTACTTTCATTATTTTTTTATCCTAACAATATTCATTCTAAAGAAATTGTCAAATGCAAAATCTATGTTAGATGATAAGTGTAGCGTGTAGTCCAGCTTTGCTTCAATCGATCCAAGAAGGCTTCAGTCAGACAAGGCATGTCCAAGTCAGGAGTAAACTCGAAACCTCGAGGCTCGACTCCATACTGATGGTCAAGCCAGCGAGGATCATAGCAAGTACCTCATGAAGAGCATCAAGAGGAACATACATCAAATATGTCTGAATGGTGATACGAGAAATCTTCCACCAAGGTAATAACCAATGGATGTTGACTGCAGCACATGAGCGGATCCAGTCAACCCAGTCGGCATATAAAGAAGCAGGATTGAGTAGTTTTCTGGCAGAATGATGTCATGGTAGGTATCTAGAGATATCCATGGATAGAGTGTCGAGCAAGTAGAGATGCTCCTGAAGCCAAAATCTAATAAAAAAAGAAGCCTGTTAGGTTAAAAATTCGTAAGGATGGCCTAGGCAAAAATTAGGGCGGTTCACTAGTTCCAAAAACCCAAAAGGGCGGTCTAGGAAAAAAATCAGAACCAACATAAAAAAGGGTCCGCTAAGTTGAAAATCCACAAGGGCGGTTTAGGTAAAAATTAGAACAAATCACTGATTTTGAAAACCCGCAAGGGCGGACTAGGCAAAAATTAGAGCAATAGAAATAAAAGGCCTAAATTGAAAACCCAAAAAGGTGGTTTAAGTAGTTATCTGAAGCAGTAATGGACTCCCGACCAATCTCCTTGATGATCCTAATTCAAATTGGTCCAATCCAACTAAAGTCTCAGCTAAGATCATGGGTATCGGTGACAAGCCTCCTTCCATTTGGTCCATGATATCCAATACTCGTGGATCGATATCACCATTGGAAGAAATAAGCAAGAATTAGCCAAGTATGCAGAGATAGAACATGCGTCCCCAAGCTTTGGTAGGAGCCAAGTGAGAAATGCAAAAGTCAATCAAGAGACCAAGCTTATCGAGATGGGGTTAGATTGTATATCTTTTGTACTTTTTTTAGTGTTTTGGATATTAAAGACTATATGTATTTCCTTCTTCATTTTTTCCCAGAGGGCTCGTTTCTACCTTTTTGTGGGTTATTGTATTTTTTTTATCTTATGAGTGAATTTGTTTTTTCTTTGGCAAAAAAAATAATCTACTACATTAATTTTCTATACAAAACAACATTACTAAAATGTGAAATGTCATTTTTTTTTCATCTCAACCTATAATCTTTACAAACCATTTCAATCTCAAAATAAAAGGACAAATACATATATAACCCTCTAAACCTATATTTTTCTTAATTTATAAATACAAATTTAATGAGTCATGTTGAGTCACACCAAATCATGTTAAGTCAACTTTTTCTTAATTTATAAATACATTTTTTCTCACTCTAAATCCCTTCCCTTCTAAAATCAAATTCCTAAAATATATTTCCTTTGAATAACATATATTTCAAAAGAATAAATCAATTGCACTGTGAGAAGGGATATTCAGAAACATCAAATTGGCAACAAAATTTTCAAAAGGGTACAAGGTATTAAAAAAAAGAAAAAAGAAAACCTGAAAGAAAGCATAGAGATTTGATTTTATGGATTTGATTTTAGGGATTAAATTTTAGACGAGAAGGGTTTTAGATAGGAAGGGATTTAGTTAGAGAAAAAAATGTGTTATAAGTTAAGAAAAATGTGACTTAGCGTGACTTGACATGACTTAGCATGGCTCAATAAGTTTGTATTTATAAGTTAAGAAAAATAAGAATTCAGGAGATTATATAGTTAAATTGAAAGTTCAAAGGGCAAACTGACTAAGCGAGTAAAGTTCATGAAGCCACATATATATTTGGTTAAAAATAAATATCTAAAGCTAAAGACAAATTACACTAGCAATACCTAAACAAAATGCGAAGACCATAAATCATCAATGACACCGTCACCATAACTTCCACTACCACTACCACCATCCATGTTCAACATTTTGTTAACCCCCTTTAATCTTCTAGATCTACAAATCCAATATTTCTTTTCTTGTGATTATAGTTTCAATTACACATTGGCAATAAACAAATAATTGCAAAGATTCTTTTAAACAAAAGCATTAAAAATACTTCCTTCCTTAATTAAATTTGTAGTTTTATTCTCTATTTTCCTTTGTCTTTGACAACTCAAAGCCTTCAAAAGCTCTAATTTCTCATTATTCTCACCACCACTAGCACCATATATATCAAAATTTTTATTATATTTATTTTTTTCATCAGATTATAATCCTTATCAAACCAAGAAAAGGCCTTCAATGGTGGAGGGAGATCGCAATTCTACATGAAGTCCTTACCTAATTTTCAAGAAATCAAAGAATCCCTGAAGATACCAATGAGAGGATGGTCCAAAGAAAATGATCTCTTCCTTTTCTTAGAGATGGCATGAATAGAATCAAGAATTACTTCCATGGTGTGAGAAAGAGAACATATGGTAAAGAAAAATGGTGGAATTTTAGAGAAATAAAAATTAAAGTTTTTGATTTCTAAATTGGGGAAAATCAAATTGGGGGAGAGAGAATCAAGAAAATTCAATTTTTGATTCTAGGATTTCAAATTTTTCTCCCAATCTGATGTGTCAATTTTTTTCTTACGTGATGCTCAAGTGTACATGATGTCAAAGCGTTTGTGTTTCATGTAAGTTAAGTTTTCTGACTTTGTTAAAATATGGGTCTGTTGGTTAAGTAAATGACCAAGTTTAGGGGCTATGTAGTTAATAAAAAAGTACAAGGGTAAAATGATAAAAAAATCTCCAAATATAAAGGGCTACAAATGTATTAAGCCTCCTATGAAATATTTTTTCTTATATTGCTTAGTGAGTATATCAGTTAACTAATTTTCTAACTTGATAAGTGGAAAAAAATATATAATCTTGTAATCTAACTTCTCTTTAATGAAATGGCAATCAACTTCAATATAACTACAATAATGCAGACTTTTAGAGATGCTTAAAATACCTTTTAAGAGTAGACCTAATTGCCTTTACATCTGTTAGAGGCAGTCTAAACCAACATTTTTGACACCATTCCTATTATGTAGGGATGGTTTTAGGCACCATCAGGGTATGTTAGCCTATAGTGGTATTTATGTAGAGGTGCACATAACGACCTAAAAAATATAAGGATGTTGGAATTTAATTCTTAAGGACAATGAGAATTGGCTCTACACTGTCCCTAGTATTTTTCCATCAAATTAGCACTGAAATAATACAGAGGAACAATTACATATGTTGCTATATTATTTGTGCTATTATTACCTATACATATATGGGCGGTTTAAACCACCTTTACAGAATTTTTTGTATTAATTTTTATTATATTCTTTTGGTTATATTTACTCCATTTACTAGAATATGCATTATAATTTGCTAAAATATTATATTACTCAAAGAAAAAAATAATAGAATTTCAATATGTGAAATTATAATAAATATTTGTTATTTAAAAGATTTTATCAACTTATATTGTCACAGGCTTATAAATTCTCAATAAAATAATAATCTAAAAATAAAAGTAAATAAACTAATAACTAATTATTTTCTTGAGGATTATAGCTCGAGTAAGAAGAGTTAATGTTGGGAGAAAGTATATCTTGGCACATAAGCCCACTACAAGAAACACGCGAATTGCCTTTCCAGCATACCCACCGAGTCATTGATGGTCCTGTGTCTAGTGGCTGGTTTCTCAGGGAGAGGGTGTATGAGTGGTTCCTTGGTCTCGAGCAATGAAGGATCCTAATAAATTGCCCGGTGTATACTTTAAATATCACATCAATGCCGGAGAGTGCATGGTGGTTAGCACGTCATGGTTATGATGTTGAAATCTTTCTCTATCCACCGGGTGTGTCATATACCCAGTTTATTCGATTAGGGCTCTTGAACTTTGACGTATCTCCTGTTGGTGTCTAGGAAATTCTCGAGAAAGATGAGGATAGTGATGAAGAGGAGTACCACTGAGAGGGAGGAGGGTCCATCCCTCATTCTGGGGCTAGCACCTCTCAAGTAAACATTTACCACTTTGCCATTGCAATTACTCCTTTTTCAGCTTGTTTTGACTGCTTTAGTGATTATTGCAGTTTACTGGCTCATTTTTTCATGAGGCTGGGCCTTCCTCTGCCACTCCTCCATTTGCTCTTTTTTATCAACCGGAGATGTCATCCCATCTACAAGGCATTGATATGAGTTACCTAGTAGGTTATCCTATTCCTTGATGATTTATGCTATATGTATGCATGATTATGTATGCTCTTACCCTTTTGCTTTCTGACTCACAACAATTGCTTGAGGAACAAAACAAGAAATTATAAGAGGAATTAGCTGCTAGTCGCCAACATGTTGCCCATTTTGAAAAATTGTATCATCAGTCAAAGCATGACTTTCGAGACTTCCGGTTCCAGAGAATGAAGGATCCTGGTGCTTCATCTTCTAGGGGGCCCCAAACTGATGACCATGAGATCCCTTTGTCTACTTCGGATGAGGACCATTACAGACCTGAATTACAAGGTAATGAAGGTTCAAGTGCTCGTTCTTCGGGTGGACTCGGGACAAATGATATGCGTCCTTCTCCAATAGGCAATGACTTTTTTAAGGCTTTATTTGATCATGGTGGCAACTCAAAACCATTTCATTGTTGATTTCTTATCCTTACGCATCTCGGTCTCTAGCTATTCATTGTCAACTTTGGTATAGCCAATCTCCCTATATAAATTCTCTTTCCATACTATGACCCCATATAGAAGCCAGGAAATTCACTACGAATTTTAATTTTAGCATCAAAATTCCTTTCAACAATTTTAATTTTCCTTTAATCTTCAACAATGACAGAACTCAATTTGAAGAAAATAAAAGGTTTATTTAAAAATATGAAAGCCATTCATTGGGAACAAATATCTTGATCTAAAATCAATACTTTGAAGTGCTTGCAAAATATTAAATTGGACCATTCTTTTTTACATGTCATGGTTCCCTTTTGAAATGTGAATTCTAGGACATTTAAGATAAATGACTTTGAGATATGTCCCATGATTGAAGAGTTTGAGGCCATCCTTGGATATCCAAGCAATCAAACAATGGCATTGCCCATATTGATTTCCAAAATTAACCTCATATTTCATTTATTATATGGTATAAAGGCAAACAAGAAAAACAAGATTAGCAAATTCTGGAAAAGGCATTTACTTTGCCTTTAGTCATTTAGAACTGAGGATTTTTTAAAATTATGAAGTTTCATTAATATATAATTGATTAAACATGATTTATTTTATAAAATATATATAGAGAGTTAGATGAATAAAATAAATTTTAAATTGAAAATTTTTAAAGAGAGAGAAAATTATTAATATTCAAACCCTTCATTATGCATATATGTGTGCATGCGCTCATGCATCTGTATTAAAATTACTCTTTCTTTCTCTCTATGTGGGTAAATTTAGTTTTGGTTAAAATTCAAATATCAAGACTAATAATATTCATAATGGTTTCAATACTACTAAATGAAAGATTCATTAATGAGGGAATCCAAACATAAATAAAAATTATAATTAATAAGTTGTTGTTTCCAAAAATAAAATTAGCAACTGATTGTCTATCATTTAATAAAAGAAATTAGAAATTTGCATAGTTCTAGCTCTCTCCTTAGAAGTTATAAAATAATGAATACTATGCTTTGGACACTGAACTCTCTATATCGAGCTACTCACATAGCTCGTTTATGAGGATGGGCTGTTAGACACAACAAGATAAGTTTCTGACACAGCTGCCTTATAATACTAACACAATCGAGATTCTTGTTGATTACATCAACATTGGTTTCTCCTTTTTGCCTTATATAAATGGTGGTTAACCCCCACGGGTAAAAAGTTCTATCATTATTCTTTTTGCTCTGCAGAAAAATCAAACTCTGACTTAGGCAACCGAGTTTTTCTATTGGAACCCAGGCCTCTCTCTGTTTGTTTCCAAGCTATAAGGAACATACTCAAAGTCCACTTGTAACATTCATAGTTTTAGTAAATATAATTAAATAAATAATAAGAAAGAGTAAATAAATTGGTTGGAAGGAGAATATGATTAATATATA
Source organism: Garcia nutans (assembly GCA_947685225.1). NCBI lineage: Eukaryota > Viridiplantae > Streptophyta > Magnoliopsida > Malpighiales > Euphorbiaceae > Garcia > Garcia nutans. Next base: position 17,931,503 of record CANTUV010000032.1, read on the forward strand.
TTTGGTGTATATATAACATATATATGGAATATATATAAAATATAAATTTTACTAAAAGACAAAAGTCAAAAAGACAAAGTCAAAGTAAAAAATTTTAAAAATTAAAATTAAAATATTTTTTTTTGTGTAAGATGATAAATATTGAATATAAGGATGATTAGTCAAGCTTATCTAAGCTTCTTACTCTTCTGCCTTTTATAAGAATGATTAATCATTCTCTTCCCCCAATCTACTCTATATCTAAGGTTGTTAGGGGTGCTTGGTCTGCTAATATTTTTATCCTTCATTATGAGAGTTTATACTTGTTTGCAAGTTTCTTCAAGGCTTTGATCCTTGCTTTTATTGCTAGCCAAATCTTTGTTTTATTTTGGCCTTTTTCACCCAGGGATGTTCTGTTTCAGCTCTTGATAATGACATTTTCAGTATTAAACCATAATTAAACCCCATCCAAGCAAAAATTCAAAATTTAAGGCTAACCTCGCTTTAACTTTGGATTCTCATACTAGGCCATTCATTTTAATATATTAAGTTTATTTATATTATTAGAAACATATTTTAATGCATTTAAACCATTTACATTACAAAAACACACTCTTATGCACAAAACCCTAAAATGGCATAACCTTCTCCCATTGAAGATTTTCCATTCCAACACAATCCATTAATCATTTGAAGCTTATATTCATCACTTATATCACCAAACAACAAGATTAAACTAATAAAATTATACAAGTCAATAACTTTGGAAAAATCATTTTCCAAAATCCTAAATCACACTTCCATTCTCAAACTCCAACCAAACACAATCAAATTCAATATTTGACTTTAAAATACTTGTTTAAGCACCAAAATAACTCATTTAGAACTAATTTGCACAATTAAAAACCATGATTTCTCAAACCCTAAAAGTCCATAACCCTAAATTCTCTCTCTTCACCATTCTTTATCCAAATTCAACCATTTCTTCAATCCAACCTTAAAATCAATAATAACTATCCAAAATAACTTCATACACACCAATTCCAACAATTATAATATACTACTTCAAAAATTCAAAACTCACATATTCTTAATTTCTATGGAAATCCAAAGAAAAAGCTAAAGAACTTAATTTTTCAAGTGAAAATCACTAAAAATCATTTTTGACCCTTTGAAATCCTTCAATTCTTGGAAGCTTGGAAGATCAAAATCCTAAGTCTTGAACATCCATGGTGGCCGGCCATGAGAGAAGAAGAAGAAGAAGAAGAAGTTTAAAAATAAATTTTCTCTTTCCTTTTCTCTTTTAATTATAACCATATATATATATTATAATAATTTAATAATTAATAATTTAATTAATTATTAAAGAAATTAAAAGACTAAAAATTCATCATCCATTCAAAAATATTTTATTTTTGAATTATTTTATTAATTTTTAATTTCTAAAATTTATTTACAAAATGTCATTGGACTTTGACTTTTCTTTTAAAAAATGTTGACTTTTATATGTTATGTATATTTTACATATATATCACATTTATATTCCACTTTTTCATTTAAAATTCCTTCATTTTTTATTTAAAACCATTAATTAATTTATCCAATTTAATTATAATATATTTTATCAAATTTCTAAAAATTAGAAATTTAAAAAAAATTGGGATATTACAATTCTCTCCCCCTAAAATAAATTTCGTCCTCGAAATTACCTGCTCTCAAGTCTGGAATAATTGAGGAAACTGACTCTGCATCATCTGCTCACTCTCTCATGTCATCTCCTTAGTGACATGATTTCTCCAAAGGACTTTCACAAGTGGCACCCTCTTATTGCTCAATTCTTTAACCTCTCATGCCAAAATCGCCACTGGTTCTTCCTCGTAAGTCAGATCTGGACTCACCTCAATAGAATCCATTGATAGGATATGAGATGGTTTAGACCTGTATCTCCGAAGCATCAAGACATGGAAGACATTATGAATTCAATCTAACTCAGGCGACGAAGCTAGTCTATAAGCCACTGGACCAACTCTCTTCGACACCTCATATGGTCCTATGAAATGAGGACTCAACTTCCCTTTGTGACCAAACCTCAGAATCTTCTTTCATGGAGACACCTTTAGAAACACTTTATCTTCACACTTAACTCTATGTCTTTTCTCTTCAAATCTGAATAGGATTTCTGTCGGTCTGAAGCTTCTTTCAAACGATCCCGAATCACCTTTACTTTCTCTTCTGTTTTCTTAATCAAATCGGGACCAACCAATTTACCTTCTCTAACCTCATCCCAACATAAAGGTGTCCTACATCTCCTGCCATACAAGGCCTCATAAGGAGCCATCCCAATACTAGACTAATGACTGTTATTATAAGCAAACTCAATTAGAGAAAAAATCTATCCCAATTCCCGGTAAAATCAATGATACAGCTCCTCAACATATTCTCTAGAATCTGTATCACTCTCTTTGACTGCCCATCTGTCTGAGGATGGAAAGTAGTACTAAAATACAACCGAGAACCCAAAGCATCATGCAAACTCTTCCAAAACCTTGAAGTAAACTGGGGATCTCGATCTGACACTAAAGAAACTGAGACTCCATGCAACCTTACTATCTCACTGATATACAGCTCAACCAACCTCTCAAGAGAATAATCCATCCAAACTGAATGAAAATGAGATGTCTTCATCATTCAATCAACTATCACCCAGATTGCATCATGCTTCTTGTAATATCCCAATGTATGCCTTAGAATTTTTGAATATTGTTGTTGTTTTAAATTGGATTGAATGTATATGTTAATTTACAAGAGAAAAGAAATTAAAAGAAAGTGTATATGTTGTATATATGGAAGTATAAATAACATATACATAAGTCAAAATGGAGAGTCAAGGGATGAAGATATTTATTTGGTTATTGGTGAAATTACTAAAAAGGGCATGCTTTATGAAAGGAAGTTTAATTATGTTAAAGAGGGCATTTAGGTAATTTTCTTTTGAAATTGCATGGTGGAGGTTTAAAGAGAAGAGAAAGTTGACTTTGTTTCTTCATTTTCTTTTCTTTTCAAGTGGTGGCCGGCCATTCTTAAGACAAGAGAGCAAGAGAAAGGTTTTGAATTCTAAGAGCATATTGAAGGAGTTTTCAAGGAATTAAGTGGAAATCCAAGAAGTTTTATTATTTTGGTAAGTTCTTTATCTTGATTCCTTTTGTTATTTTGAGTTGTTTGTAAGTTTGATTGTGATTTTGATAGTAGGGTTGTGTTGATGGTTATATGTTGGAATATAATTGATTTAATTAACTATGGTGTTGGTTTTGGTTTGAAGATGATAAGTTAAGTGGATGTTGATATTAAAAGAATAAGAGTGATGTTGGTTTTAGGGTTTTGAAGTGGTAAGTAATAAATTGTATTGTATCATTTTGGATTAGGTTTTGAAAGAAGGCTTTTGCCCTAATTTGAGAAGTGAAGAATTCTTGGAAAAAGGAAGTGTTTAGAGTTGTATAAGTGGTGCTTAAGGTAAGTACAAACTATATTGTTGCATATATGCATATGATGTTTAAACTTAAAACACACTTGTTTGTAAATGTGTTAAGGAATCAAATGTACTTTTAATGTATATTAGTAATGTGAATATTGTGATGAGCATGTAAAGTAAGGGTTAATGATGTTGATTATGTCTATTTGAATAAGGTTATGTGGTGTACAATGTGATATAATTCAACTAAAGGAGATTTGGCTTTGTTTAAAACCTTTAGCCATGAGAGACACGGCCAAGACTTTAGGAGACACGGCCAAGTTAAGGGAATTTTGGCCGTGTTGGATCAAATTGGAGAGACACGGCCACTGGCTTGGCCGTGTCCCTTGCCCGTGTCTGCCACTGCCTATTTTGTGTTGAGAGACACGGCCACAAGCTTGGCCGTGTCCCTTGAGTGTGTTGGCTACTGTAATTGTCCTTTGCTCTTCTTGCTTTGTTGAGATTGAACATACATTTGATGATGCATATGATATTATATGAACAATGTTATGTTTTATGCATTGTGCATCTTGTGAATGGTAATGTGTTATATGAATAATGTACTTTGAAATGTTATATCAATGGTGCTATTTGTGTAATATGAATTGAGATATGATATGATATGAGGCCATTGTGATTGGCTATGATAACTCGAATATGATGTGAAGCCATTGTGATTGGCTATGATGATTCAATTGAAAGACATAAGGCATGTTTGCCTAATTGATGATGAGAATTGAGAATGAAATAATAAATGAATTGTGTGTCTAATGTGTTATTCATTTTCAGAGTTTTGTTGTTGGTGGCATGCCTAATGGTAACAATCTCTTGAAGTTAGGTTGGATTTGATCCTTGAAGCCTAATTGAGATGTTACAACCCTTGAAGCTAGGTTGGGTTGATTCTTGAAGCCAAGTTGGGTTGATACTTAGCATGCTTTGTTCCCCTTGAAGCTTGGTTGAACCTAATCCTTGAAGCCTAGCTGGGTTTATGATAATGATAAATGTGATAACAAAACCAAAGCATTAACGCTGAAAATTGAATGGCATATTAGTGTTCTTGGGCCCATGCTTGTCTTTGTATTTAATGTGATTCTTGAATGGTGAAATTAATGGAACTATGAAGATATAATATGAATATTATTATGACATTGAACAAAGTATGATGTTGAAAGGTGTTATTCTTTTGAATGATGTTTGAGATTGATTGTGACATTAGCATTGCATTGAAACATAGTAATATTATAGTTTGTGCTACTAAGTCGATGGCTTAGCGCGATAGTATTTGATCGCGCAGGTGACAGAGTTGAACCTGAGAGCTCCTCGAGACCAAGTGAGACTAGACATTGAAGAATTTATTTTTGGAACTTAAAGATCAGAGAGTCAAGCTGCCAATCATGTATATATATATATTCTATGTTTTTTAAACTTTGATTTATAACATATTTGTAATAACTTCCGCTGTGATTTAATAAACAATTTTATATATGGTGTCTTTTGGATTTCTTTTAGATGTTTGAGATTGGTTTCAATTATTTACAAAGATATGTGTTGTGTAAGTTTTTTTTTAAAATGTGGCATTTTCTATATTCAGTATACGTATATTACGATTGTATAAGCATGCTTGGTACGTATACGGGATATAGGAGTGTTACACTTCTTCTGGGTCAAAGGCAGTCCAGTCACCAAATCCATTGTCACTCGCTCCCATTTCTACTCGGGCAATGATAAAGTTTGGAGCAACCTTGAAGGAACCTGGTGCTCAGCCTTCACTCTCTGTCAAGTGAGACATCTGGATACAAACTCTGCTATGTCCCTCTTCATACCTGACCACTAATAATGTTGCTTCAAGCTCTGATACATCTTGGTACTCTCAGGGTGCATAGTATAAAGTGACTGATGTGCTTCCTCTAATATCATCCTTTTCAATTCTGCATCATCAGGAATACACAACATATCTCTGTATCATAGACTGCCATCATCCCTTACAAAAAAGTCTTGACTCTCCCCCTTCTGATAAACCAGCACAATTTTTTGAATTCTCTCATCTGCTAACTGAGCCTCTCTAATATGATCCAACAAGACTGGCCTCAACTGCAACTAAGCCATTAAAGCACCATTATCACAAGACTCAAATCTAGCATGCAACGTTCTCAACTCAACAAACAATGAGAGAGAATAAGTAGTCAAAGCTGCCAAAGACTTCCGACTCAAGAAATCAGCAACAACATTTGACTTACCAGGATGATAATCAATCAAACAGTTGTAGTCTTTAATTAACTCTAGCCACCATCTCTGCTGAAGATTCAGCTCTCTCTGAGCACCCATGTATTTCAAACTCTTGTGATCCGTATAAATGAAACACTTTTCCCCATACAAGTAATGCCACCAAATCTTCAAGGAAAAAACTATAGCTGCTAATTCCAAATCATGCGTCGGGTAATTCAACTCATGTGGCTTCAACTGTCGAGAGGCATAAGCAATGACTCTACTCTCCTGCATCAAAACACAACCTAAACCACTATATGAAGCATCGCTGTATATGACATATGGTTTACCTTCCACAGGTAGGGTAAGGACAGGAGCTTGAGTTAGCATCTCACTTAGCTGCTCAAAACTTGCCTGACACCGATCTGTCCACACAAATCTAACTCCTCTCTGAAATAATCTGGTGAGTGGTGTAGCTATTAAAGAAAAACCCTTTACAAACCGACGATAATAGCCTGCGAATCCCAGAAAACTTCTAACCTCTGTCACAGTTTTTGGTGGACTCCAATTCAAGATAGTCTCAACCTTACTCGGATCAACTCTAATACCCTCTGCTAAAACTACATGACCAAGAAAAGCTACCTGATCGAGCCAGAACTGACACTTAGATAGCTTAGCATACAACTGCTTCTCTCAGAGTCTGTAATACAATCCGCAAATGCCTATCATGATCCTCCTCATTATGCCAATACACCAAAATGTCATCAATGAAGATCACCACAAACTGATCTAAATATAGTATGAACACCCTGTTCATCAAATCCATAAAAGCTGCTAGTGCATTCGTCAATCCAAAGGGCGTCACCAGAAACTCATAATACCCATACCTCATGCGAAAAGTTGTCTTGGGTACATCCACATTTCTGACTCTCAACTGATGGTACCCTAATCTCAGATCAATCTTAGAGAATATCGTTGCTCCCTTCAACTAATCAAAGAGATCATCTATCCAAGGCAAAGATACTTGTTCTTGATGGTCACCTTATTCAATTGCCTATAATCAATACACAATCTCAAGGTGTCATCCTTCTTCTTCACAAACAAAAGAGGCGCTCCCCACGGGGACACACTAGGGTGGACGACCACTTTATCCAATCAAATTTCTTAACTCAGCAGGTGCCATCCGATAAGGAGTAATAGAGATAAGAGTGGTACCATGCAACAAATTGATACCAAACTCCACTTCTTTCTTAGGAGGTACCCCTGACAACTCATCAGGAAAAATATCTAAAAACTCGACAATTGTGGGTATACTGTCAAGCTGTGGCCCCACTACTCTAGTATCTACAACATGAGCAAGATAAGCCTCACATCCCTTCTGAATATCCTCCTAACTGAAACAACTGAAACAAATATGGATGAATGATACCTCTGCTCACTAGATACCATCACATCCCTACTATCACTTGTTCTCAGAGTAACACATTTCTTCTGACAATCTACCATAGCCCTATGCCTGGATAACTAATCCATGCCTAGAATCAGATCATACTCCTTGAAAGGTATCTCAATCAGGTCGCTTAGAAATTCCTCATTCTGAACAACAACTGGGCTATCTCGGTGTATCCGACTCACCACAACACTATGCCCTAACGGATTTGTGACCAAAACATCAAATCCTAAGGACTCAAAATACAAATCACTCACAGGCAAGATGGATGCACTGATGTAAGAATGAGTCGATCCAGGGTCTAATAATATAAGAACTGAAGTACCAAATAAAGTAAAAGTATCAACAATAACACCTGAAGCATTCGACTGCCTCTGCATCACATAAACCGGCTATGATTGTCTTGCCTCATTTGGTCTACTACCTCCGGTTGTAGAATCTCCTCTCTGACTAATCCCAGATTGACCACCTCTACCAAAACCTCTACCACCATGACCCCCTCTGACACTAGGTCAAGAAGCTACAGTATCTGCATGTCTATCCTCCAGTGGCTCTGGATAATCTCTGATAAAATGGTCTGACGATCCACATCTAAAACACACTCCCAAAGCACCTCTCCACCAGCAGACACCTTAGTGTGCTTTACCACAATGAACACAAGTAGGTGGAGCAGGCCTCTGAGCCACTGGGGTCAGAGCAATAGCCACTGAAACTGTAGGTCTCTGTCTCTATCTCTGCTGCTCTACTGACCTGCCAAATTGCCCCTGGCTCCTACTGAACCTCTGAAAATATCCCCTTGGCCTCTCTTCACTGATGAAGACCCTGCCTCACTCTGGGTCTCCTCAACCCTAGCAGCTGCTATAAGACTCTGTGCTCTCTCTACACTCCTGACAAATGCAACCAACTGAGAAAAATCTTGATACGAGAGCCTACTATGATACACATGATAGAGGGTCTCAATCCCTCCTCAAATCTCCTACACCTATCAATCTCGTCAGAAATAATCCCACCAGCATAATGACTCAACCGGATAAACTCGATCTCATACTCTATCACTGTCTTGGTATCCTGTCTCAGACTCAGGAACTCCGTCTTCTTTGCATCCTTAAACTCCCTCAGAGTATACTTCTACTCAAATTCCCATAGGAAATCATCATAATTCAGGACTGGTGGATCATCCAGAGCATGTGGAATAGTCTTCCACTAATCATATGCATCCTTCTGCAAAAGAGATCTGGCATAATCAAACTTCTCTTTTGGACTAGCCTGCAACTGAATGAACACTCTCTGAACCCTGTCTAGCCACTGCTATGCTAGACCAGGGTCTGTAGTACCAACAAAGTCCTCAGCATTGAACTTTCTCAGCTTATCATACTTCCTCACCAACAACTACGGCTGCGGTTGTGGCAGCGGCGGCTACTGAACTGGAGCCTGCCTCAACAACTCTACCATATGTGGTACCCAGCCAGGCGAAATCTCATCAACTCCTGGTCTCACAGGCACAGAAACAGATGCCTCACCAGCAGACACACCTCTAGCTTCATCTCTACCCTCATCAGGAGCCACACTCTCTGCATTACCCTCTACAGACTGATGCGTCCGAGACGTCATAACTACCTATATCTATAAACACAACATAAATTACTATATCAGAGATTAGAAATTGCCAGTGCCAATGCATGTATTACAATTGAAAACTATTTTCAAATCCTTTATTTTCTCTCTCTATCAACCCACCTAGGTTGAGAATCTCAAACCTAGACTCTGATACTAAAATAAATGTAACACCCTTATACCCTATATACGTACAATACATATTTTCAGCATTTGTAAAATATGCATATATGGTACAAAAATGCCATAGACCGGTTTAATAAAAATTTTCATGTTTCTAATTTAAAATTTCAAATATTAATTATATAAAATTAAATAATATATAAATATTCTTTACTTGTTATAGGAACTCAAAATAAACATTTTCTATAAAAATCTCTGAAAAAATTTCGCCAGAGTTTTATCTGTAATTTGAACATCCCAAAAGTTAGCAAAACACAACATGCATCAGAAAACACTCTCAAATAATTTCAAATCACCATTTCACCCATACTCCTCAATTTCACCAAGTTTCTTAAACATTTATATATATATATATTAGAACACATTTAAATTCCCATTTCAAATAACTTAACCCAAACATTTTTTATAGTTTACAATACATAAAATCCAAAAACATGATATAATATGCATAATACTCATAATATACAATAACATAAAATATATACATGCTACTGATAGTGTTTCTGATCTTGATATCAACTCTACAAGCACAACCACAAGTCTAGACTCGACCTGGTCTAGAAGAACTCTCCGGATCAGCCGAATCTACCCTGTCACCTGCGCGATGTAAACAATCCCGCTAAGCCAAAAGCCTAGTAATACAAACTTGATAATAATAAAACTCAAATGCAATGCCAATGCACAATGCATATGGATATCACATCATTCCATTTTCTCATACTTTTCAAATATTTCACAATCCACAATTCACATAAAAACAAATACAAGCATGGGCCCAAAGATAACTAATATGCTATTCAAATTTCAGAGTTAATGTTTTGGTCTATAATGACACCATGTGTCTAGCCCCGCAGGCAAAATATCAATGTAATAGTCCAACTAGGTCTGAGCTTACGACCTGGTCATTTCATCCAGCCCAGCTTCAAGGACTTATTTTTGAGGCTTACGACCCGGTCATCTCACCTCAAAAACATTTTCACAGTGATGCCCAGCTTCTAGCCCGTAGGCAAATCATAGGCATGCTGCCAAACACATAACTCTGAAAATTGAATAACATACTAGATACATAATTTATTCATATTTCTCATTTTTATCGATATCATTAATTTCATTATGTTTCCACATATCTCATTACATTATACAACATTTTTGCATTTACAACACATTACCCAATTACTTTGGGTATTTCAACATAATTCACATATTAATCACATTTAATGTAATCTAGCCAATACCATTGGCTTTTTAACAATGCACTTAATGCATACACAACAAATGGCATTACCCAAACACTTTCGGTCATTTTCACATTATACACATATTTCACATTTTACACATATTTCACATTTTACACAATTTAGCCATTATCAATGGCTTTTCACAATGCATTTAACACATATATGACATTACAAATGTCATAGCACATTATTCATACATAACCAATGTATCAAGTAGCTTAACACATTTTCCAACCAAAATGTGTTAAGCCCAAATGTCATGCAAACATAACCAATGTATTCAAAGTTTGTACTTACCTCAAATAGCAACCAAAACAAGCTTAAAACAACCTCCAATCCTATCCTTCCAACTTGCCCTTTACCACTTAGATGAAGTAAATCAACCTCTCTCAATGCCTAAACCAAATGTGATAGCAATAATAATTTAGTATCATATTTAATGGCATTTTCAGTATTAAACCATAATTAAATCCCATCCAAGCAAAAATCTAAAATTTGAGGCTAACCTCACTTTAACTTTGGATTCTCATACTAGGCCATTCATTTTAATATATTAAGTTTATTTATATTATTAGAAACATATTTTAATACATTTAAACTATTTACATTACAAAAACACACTCTTATACACAAAACCCTAAAATGGCATAACCTTCCCCCATTGAAGGTTTTCCATTCCAGCACAATCCATTAATCATTTTAAGCTTATATTCATCACTTATATCACCAAACAACAAGATTAAACCAATAAAATTATACAAGTCAATAACTTTGAAAAAATCATTTTCCAAAACCCTAAGTCACACTTCCATTCTCAAACTCCAGCCAAACACAACGAAATCCAATATTTGACTTTAAAATACTTGTTTAAGCACCAAAACAACTCATTTAGAATCAACTTGCATAATTAAAAATCATGATTTCTCAAACCCTAAAAGTCCATAACCCTAAATTCTCTCTCTTCACCATTCTTTATCCAAATTTAACCATTTCTTCAATCCAACCTTAAAATCACTAATAACTACCCAAAATAACTTCATACACACCAATTCTAACAATTATAATATACTACTTCAAAAATCCAAAATTCACATATTTATAATTTCTATGGAAATCCAAAGAAAAAGCTAAAGAACTTACTTTTTCAAGTGGAAATCTCTAAAAATCCTTTTTGAACCTTTGAAATCCTTCAATTCTTGGAAGCTTGAAAGATAAAAATTCTTGGTCTTGAATATCCTGGCCGGCCATGAGAGAAGAAGAAGAAGAAGTTTAAAAATAAATTTTCTCTTTCCTTTCATCTTTTAATTATAACCATATATATATATTTTATAATAATTTAATAATTAATTATTTATTAAAAAATTAAAAGACTAAAAGTTCATCATCCATTCAAACATAATTTATTTTTGAATTATTTTATTAAATTTTAATTTCTAAAATTTATTTATAAAAATGCCATTGGACTTTGACTTTTCTTTTAAAAAGTGTTGACTTTTATATGTTATGTATATTTTACATATATATCACATTTATATTCCACTTTTTCATTTAAAATCCCTTCATTTTTTATTTAAAACTATTAATTTAATTTATCCAATTTAATTATAATATATTTTATCAAATTTCTAAAAATTAAAAATTTTTAAAAAAATTTGGGATATTACATAAAATCCTTTCATTTTTCATTTAAATCTTTTATTTAGTTTATCCAATTTAATTTTAATTTAATTTATTTAATTTTTAAAAATTTCGGATGTTACATCCATAATTGTGAAAGTGAATTATTTTAGTGTTATATTAATATCTAAGTAATATTTTTAAGGTTAAATGTTGAAAATGAAATTGGTAGAATGAAGTTTAAATAAAATAGTGAATGGTGAAATTAGCGTATTAATGAGGTTTTGATGATAATTGAATAAATAATGGTAATTTAATAATCGATAAGCATGTAAGTGACTTTAAATGAGTAATGTTGCTTATTATAGAATAATGCATGTGTAGGTTAAAGTGATAAAAGAAATGGAATTGAGAGTTTGGCTTAGGAAAAAGAAAAGAGTTTAGTACATAATACTGAATTTTGTGTTTTATGTATGTATATTGCTATTTTTTTAAAATATAGATTTGTACATAATCTATGCAATGTGACATAGTTATATGAGGGGTGTCTCATTGGCAAAAGTCTAATGTAGGTTGATATATATATGTGATATATATATATATATATATATGGTATGATGTCCAAAATGGACATATTTAGGACTTGTGAGAAAATGTAGAAAATGAGTCACATTTCATGGATATGAAATTTAATGATTGAAAAATATGAAAAAGGATAAATATAAAAAATATGAAAAATAGATAAAGAATATGAAAAATAAGAAAAATTATGGTAGAAGAATAAATTTGATGGAAATTGATAAAATATGACAAATGTGCTAATAATGAATTTATGATATGCAATGTGATGTTTATGCAAAATATAAAAAGTGCAAGTTGTGCACTAAAACGTGAAAGTGAGCCACATTTGATTTGAATGTAATGGTTTGGTTTATGAGTCAAAAATGTGGAAAAAGAATGTGAAATGTGGATAATACTTACAAAATGAGAAAAAATATGGAAATTTGATACTTATATGAGACATGCGATGGTGATCATAGTTTGATATGATAACAAGAGATATGAAAAATGTAATAAATACACTAGAAATGTGATTTACTAGTCACATTGTGGTTGTGGCTAGAAAGATGATGAAATATGTTGCAAATATTTGAAATATGGAAATTAATGATGTTTAAATGGTAATGTGCAATGAAATGTGTGTTTGCCTTGTATAGTATCTTATTCCAGAGAATTATTTTTGGTGCCATATGATTTGTCTTCGGGCCAGACCCTAGGCGTTACTATTATTTGCTTTTGGCCTAGATGCTGGGCATCACTATTATTTATCTTCGGGCTAGATGCTGGGCATCACTATTATTTGGTTTCAGGACTAGACACAGAGGTATTAACAGTGGATGGTTGCGACACTTAGATCCCCAGTGTCGCAATAGACCATGATAATATCTCTAAAACCAAAATACTGTATAGGGTTTATTTGGGCCCAATGTGTGTGTGTGTGTGATATGTTCATGTGTATTTGTATTGTGTTGTGGATAATGGAATATGACGTTTGGGTGGTAAGATGAATTATGATATGTGATTAAAAATATCAGTATTGATAGACCTAAGAAGAGCTGGGTCGAGAGACAAAGTTGACCTAAGCATAATTAGGTCATGAGATTGGTCATATGTGTACTGGATTTGATAGTTCAGATTGAAAAATAAAGAAGTATATATATATATACACATGTATAAAATAAGAAGTAAGAATGTATATGTATAATATTTATTATTTATAGATATGTACCACTAAGATGTAAAGCTTAGCCCGATTGTGTAAATCGCTCAGGTAAGAGCATGCCGATCAGTGGAACTCAAACTGTGGTAGATGCATGGTGATCTAGACTATCGCAAGATTAATGATGCCATTTGCATACATGTATATTTATGATTTACGCATTTTGGTTTATGTAAATTAACTCATAACACTTGTGTTGGTTTATAAAGATTTAAGATGACAGTATGTATATATCTACGTCAGTATTTGATTTTAATATATAAAGTTTAAAGTGTTGAGATTTTAATTCTATATTAATAAAGTAGCAAGTTTGGAGAATGAATGAAATTATTAATATTTTGGAAGTGTAAAATTTTTATGCAGGTTGTGTACTTGTTGTTTTGGAATTTATTTGAATTACAGACAAACTCTGGCAAGTTTTTCCAGAGATTTTTTTATTAAATTATGTATTTTTTAGTTTTTAAATTATTAATAAATATTATTTATTTATTTATTAAAGAATATTTAAGTTGCAAAATATTTTATAAATTTATAAAAATTTGATAAGACTGAAAACTGTGACATTCTCATACTGTATATTCATATATTACATATATCGAGTGTATGTATTATATATATATGGTATAAGGGTGTTCCAATATGAGCATGAAATTTTAGCTAAAAGTTTATCTATATGTTAATAGTTATTCTATAAAATTTCATAATTTATAAGAATGATTTACTATTTAAGAAAAATAGAAGATGACAGACTATTAGAACTATTCTAGTAATTCAAAATCAATAAAGGATGAGAAACCCATTTAAAAACCATAATAGCTGAATCCCCAAAAAATCTAACATTTTACATACAAGATAATATATATGTTTCTGGCATATGGTTAAAATTTCATATATTTTAATGAAGGTTTAGTTATGAAAATAAAATAAAAAACTGATATTGCCAGTGTAACGATCGAAAGAATATAATTTAAAAGGCTGAATAGACATAATTTAAAAATATATTAAATGAATGTATAAAATTCTAAATTTTAGATATAAGTTTATATAACATCTAAGTTATGTGGTTAAAATTTTATAAATTTTTATAAAAGTTTGATACTTGAACAAATAGGTAAATAGGAATTGCCAGAGAAAGAGTTAAAGAAATAAAATTTGTAGTCTTGAAATACTTAATTTTTAAACATAGTAAAGGAACTTAGAAAAAATTTTAAATTATATATATAAGTCTATTTATATGTCTAACTTTCATGGCTTAAGTCTCATAAATTTTGGTGAAGATTTAAGAATATAAGAAAAATAAAAAAAAGAAAAAATGTCAGGTAAAAGTTAGAATCTAGCATATTTAAAGGTTAGTAAATAAATTAAGATTTAATTAGTAAATATATAAAAGAAATTATGAGAAGTTACGTGTAGATCTATAAATGGGTTTAGAATAAATTTGAAAATTTGATTAATCTTTAATCAAGTTTTATAATTAAAATATAAATAAAAGTATTGATTTATGATTATGGAAGTACATTTGAGAACTTTATTAAAAAATTATAATTTGTCAAATTACAATTTATTATTTTACTATAAGACTTTAGAGACTTTACTACATTATTTTTAATAATTTTTATTATATGTATAGTGCAAATAAAAAAAAGATATATGTATTGTGGATAGTGAAACCATACATATACTCATTAAAAATACAGAATGTTTTTCTTCTTTAAAAATAGATGAAATAATTGTTACTGCAATATCTGATAATACAAAAATAATTGAAAGCTCCAGAAGAGAAAATATATTATTACTAAGAGACATAAAAATTATAAATAATATACTATTTTTTCAAAGTCTCATAGAAATTTATTAATTTTTAAAGATATTCATAGCAATAGATATCATGTTGAGACTGTAAATGAGAAAAATCAAGAATATCTCCATATTACAAATATTATTTTAGGAGAAAAACATATATTAGAAAAATTATCTATTCTTTTCTCTAGCTTGTATTACATACGAATTAGTATAATTGAAGCAAATTTTACAATAAAACAAAAGTTTACAAATCAAAATATTTTTATAGTTTGGCATGATTGGTTAGGCTATCCTGGTTCGAATAATGATGAGAAAAATTATTGAAAATTTACATGGCCATTTATTAAAGAGCCAGGAAGTTATTCACTTTAAATAATTCTCATGTGCTGCTTGTTCTCAAGGCAAATTGATTATTAACCATCACCAGTTAAAATTGAAATTGAATCCCCTGAATTTTTAGAACGTATTCAGGGTGGTATTTGTGGACCTATTCATCCATCATGTGGATCATTGAAATATTTTATATAATTTTAATTAATGCATTAACAAAATAGTCACATGTATATTTATTATTATCTCGTAAGCTAGCATTTGTCAGATTACTTGCTCAAATAATTATATTAAGAGCATAGTTTTCTTATTATATAATCAACTCAATTCGACTTGATAATACTAGTGAATTTATATTTCAGGCCTTTAATGATTATTGTATGTCAATTGAAATAATCATTGAAAGACGTATTGTATATTCACATACACATAATAGTCTAGCAGAATTGTTTATTAAACGCCTTTAATTAATAGCTAGACTATTATTTATGAGAACAAAACTCTCTATTTCTATATGAGGATATGTTATTTTATATGTAGCAACACTTATATATATTAGGCCAACAAGTTATCATAAATTCTCTCCATTATAATTAACTTTTGCTTAAGAATTAAATATTTTCCATCTTAGAATTTTTGTTTATGCAATATATGTTAATTGCTCCATCACAACACACAAAGATGGGTCCTCAAAAGAGGTTGATAATATATGTTGCATATGAATCTCCTTCTATAATTAAATATCTTGAACCATTAACTGAAGATTTATTGATTGTCATTTTCATGAAACCATCTTTTCAACATTTGGGGGAGAGAATAAATACCTAGAAAATGAAATTACATGGATACATTATCATTATCTCATTTAGATCCTTGAATAAAGCAATGTGAACTGAAAGTTCAAAAGATAATACATTTATAAAATATTACAAATCAGCTGTCAAGTGCATTTACTGAGAATTACTAAATCTCATATACTAGATGTAAATGCTCAAATTCAAATTGATGCTCTTATGGAACAATATGATAATGCAAATACTAGTAGACCAGTCGATTTCAAAAAAAAAATCCTCGAAAAAGGAAATGAATAAATAACTAAGATGGTTATATTTTGGAGGTAGGTGCTCCTAGAGAAACTCAAGACATAACTAATCATACAACTCCAGAAAAAGTTCAAGTACCTAAGAATTGTAAAAATAATAAGGTCTCAATAAGTTATATTAATACGAGAAAAATATAGAATAGAAAAGATATAGTTGTTAATAACATTTTTGTTTAGAATATTGCTATTGATATTTTAAAACAAAATAAGGATCTTAAACTTATATATGTTGAAAAATATAGACAGAAATGATTGACCAAAATGAAAAAATGTAATTCAAGCAAAATTAAATTCGATTTCAAAATGTAAAGTTTTTAGACCTATTGTCCAAACACCTAAAGATGTAATGCCAGTGGGGGTACAAATAGGTATTTGTGTAAAAAAATAATGAGAAAAATTAAATTGTGAGATATAAAGCATGATTATCCATATAAGGATTTTCACAAAGGCCTGGCATTGACTATAAGGAGATATATTATACTATGGTGAATGCAATTACCTTTAGATATTTGATTAATTTGATAGCATGTAAAAAGCTTAACATGTGTCTGATGGATATTGTTATAGCCTATCTATATGACTCACTTGATAGTGAAATTTATATAAAATTTCTAAAGGATTTAAAATGCCTGAAGTATTTAATATTCTGGAGAAGCGTGTTCAATAAAATTATAAGAAATCATTGTGTAGTTAAAATAATTAGGGCGAATATGGTATAATTGTCTAAGTAAATATTTATTAAAAGAATAATATAAAATTGATTCGATTTTTCCATGTATTTTTATAAAAGATTTGGATAAGAATTTATCATAATTGTTGTATATAACATCATTGGGAATCCTGATGAGCTTCAAAAGATAGTTGATTGTTTAAAGAAAGAATTTAAAATAAAAGATATTGGAAAAATAAAATTTTACCTCTCCTTGCAGATCGAGCATCTAAAAAAATGAAAATTTGTTCATTGGTCAACTTATACAAGAAAGAACTTAGAATGATTTTATGTAGATAAGCCACATCCATTGAGTAACCCAATGGTTGTGAGATCACTATAAGTGAATAAAGATCCTTTTCGTCCTTGAGAGAATGACGAAGAACTTCATGGTCGTGAAGTACTATATTTAAGTGCTATAGGTACATTAATATATCTTGCTAATAATACAAGACTAGAAATAGCATTTGCTATAAGTCTATTAGCAAGGTTCTGTTCCTATCCAATGCAAAAAATATTGAAATGGAATTAAACATATTTTTAGATGATATAGGTTTATTTTACTATAATAAATTTAAATCACAATTAGTTGGCTATGCAGATGCAAGATATTTATTTGATCTACATGAAGCTCGATCCCAAACAAATTATTTATTCATATGTGAAGGTATGTCTATATCATGATGATCCACAAAGCAGACATTATTTGTTTCTTCAAACTATGCATAAATAATAGCAATGCATGAAGCAAGTCAGGAATATATTTGGCTAAAATCATTGAGCCATCATATCTAGAAGATGTATGACTTTCCATTTCAAGAAAATATTCCAACAATACTTTATAAAAATAATAAAATGTGTATAATTCAATTAAAGGAAAGGAATATCAAAGGTGATAGAACAAAATATATTTCACCAAAATATTTCTTCACTCATAATCTTTAAAAGGAAGGTGAAACAAATATTCGTTCAAGTGATAATCTATTAGAATTATTCACCAAGACATTACCCGCTGCAATATTTGAGAAGTTAAGATATAGTAATGAAATGCGCAGTGACATCTTCATGAGGGGGAGTAAAATACACGCTGTACTCTTTTTTCCTTAGCCAAGATTTTTTCCCACTAGGTTTTTTTTGCAAGGTTTTTAATGGGGCAACATATATACATATTAAGAATATTATACTCTTTTTTCTTCACTAAATTTTTATCCCACAGGATTTTTTCTAGTAAGGTTTTAATGAAGCATATTCTTAATAGAGAAACATCTAAGGGGGAATGTTATGAATAATTAAAAATAGTGGGTGGATGTTTCTCCTTATCTCTTTAATCATCTTATTTTGTCTCTTTAATCATCTTATTATGTCTCTTTAATTATTTTATCACTTTATTTATTTTATTAGCTTAATAATTAATGTGTAATATTTTATTTAATTTTCAACTCTATAAATAAAGGGGGAGGGGGGTTGTAAGGCCTTTGATGTATGAATAAAGAGTGAGAAAGTATAAATATTCTTCCTCTCTAAATTTCTTCTTAAGTTAATTAGTCTTTGTTCTTAATTTTTTTTATTTATCTACAATTTTATCATTAATTTGGTTAAAAATATAGAATTATAAATTATATTATATTATAATTTTTCAAAATCACTGTCAAAATAATCAACAATAGAAAAAAAAATAATACCAATACCAATTTCAAATATGATAAATAATAATTACATTTTAATTATAAATAATAATTACTTCGGAATTACTTTGAGATTTTTCTATAAATCTATCCGGATATTAATAAATATAAATTCAATGTTGAAAATAAGACTTGCAATTAAAATTTAAATACTAGTCATACAATAAATTAATAAAAAAAATACACCATAAAAATAATTATTCAAATATCTATAAGGAAATAACATAAAATAATTTATTTCTCAATCAATCTAAGTAAATTCTTCTAATAGAAACATACCAAAAAAATTAAGAGTTGTTCTTTGATACAGTGTCGTTTATTAGGATTGAAAAGTTTTTAATCTTAGCCGTAGATTTTAAACTCTATAGAAAAAAATAAAAACTTTAGAGTTAATGTCGTATCAAAGAAAATAAAGAATAAAAATAAGTATATTATTATTTCATTTGTAATAATTGATTACTTTCTATTTTTTAAAAAACTAAAAAATGGAGTAATTTTCACATTCTCAAATTTTGAAAGTTATTTAGTTCTTGATTTTCAATTTGCAAATACAACTCTCCAAAGTTTAATTAGATTTTTTTAATAAACTTTTAATTAATATTTTTCTTTTGAAGTACTATTAAGTTGTTGATTTGGCAGGCTATAAGTCATTAAGAGAGACTTTTTCTCTTCCCTCTTTTTATAGAGTTCTCCTTCCTTTGTTTGTTGATTTCTCAGACCCTCAAGGTATTATGGTTTTTGGATGGAAGTTTGAAGACCTCAGAAGCAACTCTATCTTCACTCCACTTGTTTTTCAAACCATGATCACCTCCTTCGTTCTAGGTTTTTTTTTGGCATAGCAAACTCTTTATTTGTTTTTGGATCAAATGCCTAAATTTTTTATTAAAATATAATTAAATGCATAATTTGGAAGGTTAAGTGAGAAGCTAGAAGAAGAAAATACTAATGTATATGTGAAATATAAATAAAATATACAGAACATATAAATGCTACTAAAAAATGAAAAAAATTCAGGAAGTAAAAAGTTAAAGTAAAATGTAAAAAGTAAAAAAAGTAATTCAAAACTAAAAACATTTTTTGGTGGAAGATAAAAATTATAATTATTAATAATTAATTATTTAATTAAATATATATATATATGGTTAGGAATTAAAGAAGAAATGAAATTTAAAAACAAATATCCATCTTCGTCTTCTTACTTTGTTGGGCCAGCCGCCATAGATGAAGAAGGGAAAGCTTTTGTCTCCTTAAGGACATCAAAATTTCATCAAGAGTTCAAAGGTTAAAGGGTTATTTTGATGAATTTCCAAGTAGTAGGTAAGAATTCTTTGGATTTTCTTAGTTTTTTTTGTTGAATTTATGAATATGTCAAATTTTAATTTTTGATGGAGTGTTTGTTAATTGTTTAAATGGTATGAGTGATGTTATTTTGATGTAGAAGCAATGATTTTAAGATTGGATGATTGATTTGAATGAGTTTGGTTGAAGTTTGGGAGAAGGAGAGAGTGAATTAGGGTTTTTGGGAGTATTTTTTGTTAGAATGGTTATAAATGAAATTTAATTGTTTAAAAGGTGTTAGAATGGGTCTCTAATGCAATCTTTAAACTTATAATGTGGTTTGGAATTTGTTAGAGAAGTTTTTCAAAATTAAAGGATGTTTAGAGTAATTAATGGGAATTGAGTAGAATTGGTGTAAATGAAGTTTGATTACTTAAAATAGCTTAAAAATAAGATGCTAATGATATATTTAAACTTATATTATGGTTTAGGATTGTGTAAAGGGAAGTTGCAAAGTTAAAGCATTGAAGAGCATTGGTGAAAGTTGTAACATCCACATAATTGCTAAAATAAATAAAATAAAATTTAAATTAAATTAAATTAATAAGTTGGAGAGTTAAATGAACTGTTGGAAGTGAGAAATAGATAATATATATGTGAAATATAAAGAAAATATATATTACATATAAAGTCAAAAGTAAGTTAGAAAAAGACAAAATTTAAAAAGTAAAAGGAGGAGTAAAATGATAATTTATTGAAAAAAGTCAAAAATAAAATTATTTTAGATGGAAGATAAGATTTGGAATTTAAAAATAATTAACTAAATAATTAAATAATTAATTATTTAGTAATTATAAAGAAAGATGGGGGGTATAATTGGAAAGTAAAGTTATTAAAAGCCATCATCTTCTTCCTTTCTCTCCACCATCGCCGAAATTCTCTAAGGTTGCGAGGAGATATTTTTGCTTCATCCAACATCAAATTCTTCAAGCTGTCAAGAGATTTTTTGGTGAATTTGAATATTCTTCAATTAAAGGTAAGCTTTCTTACCTTATTTTGAAGTTTTATGGATATATATGATTATATATGAATTGAGTTTTTGAAAGAGTATGTTATAATTGTTGAAATGAAAATGTATGATGTTATTTTGATGAGTAGGTAAAGATTTTATGATTAAATATTAGATTTGATTAGGTTCAGTTAGAGTTTGGAAGAGGTAGTATGGATTTTAGGGTTTTGATAAGGGTTTTGGTAAAAAGTGATGGTCCATTTGGTTTTATGATTTAAATTGTGTTATTTAGTGTTTTAATGATATAAATGAGCTCAAATTACTTTTGAAATTGGTTAGAAGGAAGAAAAAAAACAAAAAGGCTTAGGAAAAAATTTTAGAATTTTGATTTAAGAATGATACATTATAATTTAATGTTTGCAATGTATTAAAATATGATATTTATGATATATTTAAGCTTTAAAATCAATTTGGGAATAATTAGAATGAAGTTTCAAAGTTGAAGTGTGTAAGGGCGCATTTTAGTTTTTTTGAAGGTGTGTGCCTAAATTTATGTTTTATACTTTAAACACCTAAGAATGCGATACTAATTGATTATTTGCATTCACATTTTCAATAGGTGTTGAGTAGGTTATAATTTCATCAAATTAGTAGGGAAGGACATTAGAAGATTTTGGAGTGCAGTGGAGTTTTACCTCTATTTATTTCTTAATAGAGGTTAGTACATACTTTGGTTTATAATGTGTTTAATTGCATTGATTTTCAGCATAACACATTGTATATGTTGAATGTGTTATGTTACTTGGTATTCATGAATGTGTGTGTGTGTAGCATTATTTGGAGTAATAATGCTTAATTTGTGTTGATTATAGCATGATAAGCCATTTGAGAATGGCTAAATGAAATGTTTGTAAAGAATATGAAAAGTGCAAGTTGTGCACTAAAATGTGAAAATGAGCTACTTTTGCATTATATATGTTGATAATCTTAAAAATGAGTTGAAAATATGAAAAAAGAATGTGAAATGTGGAAAATAAGAGAAAAGTGAAATTTGAGAAAATATAATTGCATATCACCTTATATAGAGTCTAGTTCCAGAATGTTGTTGTTAGATATTATTATGCCCCTCGGTGAGACATACTGGTGTCATAGATAGTATTACGCTCTGAGGTGAGACACGCGGGTATCATAGATATTATTACACCTTCGGATGAGACACGCTGGTGTCATAGATTTAATACGCCTTCAGATGAGACACACTGGTGTCATAGATGATTGAGTTAACTTAAGACAATACTTTTGGAACTAGACTAATATATAAAGACTTTTAGGCCCAATGTATATGGATGATTGATGTGTTGTTAAAATGTGTAAAAAGAAATAAATTGTCTAACATTTTTATCATAATGCATTTATGGCATTATATGTGTTATACCATCTATTTTTTTTTTACCAAAGTATGCACCACTAGGCATTATGCTTAGCGCAATTGAATTGCATCACACAGGTGATAGAGCTGATTCGGAGAGTGCTGCTAGACTACACCATGTCTAGATTGTAGTTGTTTAACTTTGGAGTTTGTTGAGCTGCCACAGATCAGAGTCATCTGCATCTCATATATATATTTTACACTTTGTGAAATTTACTTAAATATGAATATTATGTTTACTACTACATGTATATGATGTAAATTATAAAAGGATTTTAGTTTTTAATGTTGAAAATTTGAGAGATGGGTTATATGTATTTATATATATAAACACTTGTGTATTTTTGTGGTTATGTTGGAGATTTTGGAGAAATGAATGTGTTGAATGAATATTTGGGAGTGTAGTTTACATATAAGTTGAGTAAATTGGAATTTGAAAATATCCAAAATACTGAGAAAACTTTGGCAAATTTTTCTTTCCTAGAGATTTTCCTTTAAAATATCACCTTTTAATATTCAAATTACTGATGAACATGTTTAATTATTTATTAAAATATATTTTAAGTGTTTTTAATAATTGATTTGAAGTTATGAAAATTTTTGAAAAAACTGTATTGTGACATTTTTTATTATGTATATGTATTTTACATTTATTGGGTATGTGTATTAGATATATATAAGATATAAGGGTGTTAAAAAAGTTAGTGCTGGAGAGGGATAGTGCATCGGAATTTGGCATATTCCTAGGTAAGTATATACTTTAATTTTATATATTTCATTTGTATTTGATTTGGCTTAGCATATTTTGATGTTAAAAGTGTGCTAAGCTACTTTGATGTTGAGTTTTTGCATGTAATACATTGTTGCTTGTAAAATGGTGCAAAATGTATTAATTACATCATGTTCAGCCATTGTAAATCGCTAAAAATATTAATAAGTGTCATTTGATAAAAAGAGTAGAAAATGCGTATAGTATATGTGTAATGAGTAGAAAATGCTCTTAGTATATGGGTAATGAGGTCACATTGCAAATGTAATGAAAATTACTAAAAATATAATTAATTATGTTGAAGCAAGGGAATTATGCATGTTTGTGGAAATGAAAAGGGTAAATGATACAATGTGTTGAAAAATGATTATGGAAAAGTATAATGTACATGAAATGTGTATTTGCCTTATATAATATTCTGTTCCAGAGTTTTGCATTTGGTAATATGGATATGGCCTACCTATTATATGCTTTGCCTTCTTGGCTAGATGCTAGGTGTCACTTATAATGATATTTGCCTTCAAGCTAGAGTTTGGGCGTCACTTATTATGATGTTATTTTCCTTCGGGCTAGATACTGGTGTCAAGATAGATTAAAATAATATCTCTAGAACTTGAATATTATATAGGGCTACTTGGGCCAATGCATGTGATTGCTGTATTTTGATGAGGGCTATGAAATTGTGTGTTCATAAAGATATTAATCATTTTATGCTACAAAGAAATGCATATTGCATCATCTTTAAGTAACTTTTATTATCAAAGTATATATTGCTAAGTGAGTAACTTAGTGCTTTTGAATTTATTGTACAAGTAATAGAGTAGATACCGAGAGAGCTTTTTTAGACCTAACTAGGTCTAGGAGTTAGCCAAATTATTAGTAATTAAACTCTATTTTGATCATTGACAATCAAATTGATGAATATTAATGAGTTCAACTAGTTTTCTTTTATATGTAAGCAATTTCAGCCCTTGTGTGTTTATACAAAACTCATGAGCGACTTTTCAATATCAAAAGCAAAGGAATCACTCAAAGCACAAAAGAGATCACGGTCTTTGGCGCGGTGATAAGATGACCGCCATGGTTTGTGCCACTCCACTCCTTTGAGTGACTATAAAAAGAAATAAAGAAAAATAGTACATCTCACAGAAGTAATAGCGGTTAGGGTGTGATTGATTGGCCACCCAAAGACTCATGCATTTATGCATTCCCTTGAGCGACTGTACATGACTTAAAGTAAATGAGACCAAGTCATAGAAAAGATGGCGGTGGTGTTGTGCAGTGGGAAATCTGAATTGTACGATCGCACAAAGTCATCAAATTTGAATTTTGGCACCAAACATAATGGATCAATCATAAATGGACATGTGGAAGAATAATTTCAATTTAAATGGTAACTTGTGCATTGTGTAGCTGTAAGACATAAAAGGATGAAAAGTTATGATCCTGTTGGACAACTTGAATTTATCGTTGGAGATAGCCATTGAAGAAAATTTAAATTGTGCGACTGTACAAGGGAAATGGCGACCGCTAAACTTGACTCAGCAACAATTTAAGTGGAAGACAAGAAACAAACGTGTGGGAACAATTTCAAATAGCTAGTGAAGACTTGAAGGCTATAAATACTTCAAGAAACCTCATTTTTGAAAGGGATAGTGAATGAGATAACCAACTGAAACATCTTTTATTACTTTTGATTAAAATTTCGTATTATAATTCTTTGAGCATTGGGTGTGAGCATTAAACACTATTGTAAGTTTGAGTGTAAGCTACACTTATATTTTAGAGTGAGCTCGGGAAAACTCTTGATTAGGTTGTGAGAACAATACTTAAACTTTTTAAAAGTTAGAGTTCAACTTGTAAAAACTCAAGATTAGTGGAATCTTAACAAGTTGTTAAGGAAGTGGACGTAGGATCAAGCTAATTTGAACCACTATAAATCTTTTGTGTTCTTTTTTCTCTACTCTACTCATTCTTCATCTTGCTCTTCTTATTTTTTTTAATTTTTAATTTGCTATTACTTCTTCAAAACAACCAATTCACCCCCCTCTTGGTTGCTATCTTGGGACAACAATTGGTATTAGAGCCTCAAAATTTCAAGAAGCTTAATTGTAAAATTTGATCCATAATGGTAGCCACACTAACAAACACTTCTAAATTAACTTCTTCTTCCTCCACAATTTCTCCTTCTCAAGGAAATTTAAACTCTCATCTTATACCTTATTGTGATGGAACCAATTACTGCTATTGAAAACACAAAATTTATTTGTTTCTTGATATTGATGGAATTTAGCTTTGGAAATGTGTGCTAAATGAGTGAAAATCTCCTACTCATGAGGTTGATGTTGTTCAAGTACCTCTCCCTAGAGCATAATGGAGTGATGCTCAAGAAAGAGCTCTTTATAAGAATAATAGGGCAGTCTCCATCTTGATGAACTCCATGTCAAAAGAAGAAGGTGAAAGAGTTCAACATCTTACTTGTGCATATAGCATTTGGAAAACTCTTGAAAATTATCATGAGGGTACCACCCAAGTGAGGTTCATCAAGACCCAAATACTTATACATGAGTATCAATTCTTGAAGATGAAGCCCATTGAAAATGTCACCAAAATGACAAATCACTTACTTACTATTGTCAATGACTTGAAGAAATATGGAAAGTTGTATGATCAAGGTGACATTAATAGCAAAATATTGAGAACACTCAGAGCTAAAAAGAACTTTGAGTCAAAACTATCATGAATTAAAGAAGCTCATGACCTTAGCACACTAAGGACCAATGCGCTAGTTGGAAAGCTTCTTACATTTGAATTGTATACTAAAAAGGAAGATGACAAGAGTGAGAAGGACAACAGAAAAATAATAGAACTTAAAGTTATCAAAGAAGTTGATAGCTCAAGTGAAGGAGATAGTGATAATGATGAAGAAATGGCACTGCTATCCAAAAGAGCTAGTGATTGGAAGAGAAAGAGAAGAATGCAAACCAAAGGTAACTTCTCTAAATTTTCTTTCGAAGATAAAGAAAAGAAAATGAAGTAAAATGCTATGAATATGGAAAACTGGGTCATATCAAAATGAATTGTCCCAAATTAAAAAACAAGAAGAAATGGAACAAGGAAAAGAAGAAATATCTCAAAGCTACATAGGATGATGATACCTCAAGTGAAGAAGGGGAAGAAGAGGAGTAAATAATTACAAATCTTTGTCTCATAGTTATAGGAGATGATGATGATAACGACTCCAATGAGATAGGTACTTCTTCTCTAAGTTTTGACTATGATAATATTGATGATTCATTAGATGATAATGATTTGATTAAGTATATGAATCTTAAGATGCAAAAATATTTCTCTAAAATGAAATTCTATAAAGAAAAATATTCTAAGTTAGAAGAGGATTTCATTTCTCTTAAGAATGATACTTTAGATTTGAAGACTTCAAATGGATAATTAATGAAATCTTTGAATGAAGCTTTAAAAAATTGATCTACCTTAGAAAAAAATTTTACTAAATAAAATAAAACTTTGAAAGAAGAAATAAATGAATTAAATAATTCCATTTTAAAATTTCAAAAAGGGAAAGAAACATTAGATATAATAATAAGTGTTCAAAGGTCACCCTCTTCTAAATATGACATAGGGTTCAATAGCTCAACTACCACTACTTCTAATGCACCAATATTTGTTAAACCAACTACAATTCAAACTTCTAGTGTTGAGGTTGTAAAGAATACAAATTCACACATAAAGCCTAAAAGTCCCAACAATACTACTCAAGGCTCATAAAGCTGTAGAATTAAATTTCCAAGAGCAAAGTATGCATGTATGCATTCTAGGCATTATTACAAACACAAGTATCCATAAAAAAGTAAATACTAAACATACTTGTGATTTCCAACAAATTCAACATAATTCTTTTAAAGTGAATAAAAGTAGAATGAAAAAACAAAAGCCTCTATATCAATGCCATTATTGCAAAAAATATGGTCACATAAACACATTTTGTTACATTAGAAAGGCACACCACAAATTAGAGGATCCTTCTATAACTAACCTCAAACGACCCAAGTTCATTTGGGTACCTAAGAAAAGATAAACATTGTTGTGTTGTAGGCTTGTCTAAAATCTATAACCCATAAAAGTGTTTGGCTTATTGATAGTGGTTGAAAACATAAATAAACTTGACCTTTATTCTAAAAATGCTTTTAAATGTTTTTTAACAGTGCGCCCGAAAGGCAGACAATTTTCATGGTATGGTTTTGTTGGGGAATAAGGGTTTTGGTTTAAACTAGGGTTTTTTTGTTTATACTAATTTAGGGTTTTAAATTAAAAATTAGGGTTTTAGTATAAGAATTAGGGTTTAGGATTTTAGAAATATACAAGCTAGGGTTTGATATGCAAACTAAGATTTTAGAATGTCAACGAGGTTTTGCTTATGCTGAAAACTAACAACTTTAATACTTCTAATGGCTTGGCTACTGAGTTTTTTAACAAGTTATTATGCAATATAATGATGATTTAAAGACTTGGCATAATCACTGTAAACTAAAACTAATTTACCGAGCGATGGCATTTAAAAGTAAATGGCACTTGTAAGTTTAAAACAAGTTAAACAATAAACTCAAACTTTCATTTATTGGTTCCACCAATATTTCACATTGATCAAGCCCTGTGTTTGTGCCTGTAGTGAAATCTTGATTGAAAAAGATGAAGGCAGACATCCACCTCCTTCTTGGTTTAATGGTTTGACGTTCTGTGTCTCTTCTCACTCAATTGCTCAGGTTTAATGCTTCACGTTTTCTTTTTCCTACTTGTTGTTGTCCCTCTGCTGGTTCTTAAAACCTATATTTATAAGGAACGATTAGGTTAAACTTCATAAAGTATTAGTTTCCTGAATAAGCACTATTTTTTGAGGCATATCGAATTAAAATAATTTGAATTTTAGATAAATCGTGACCATGTCAAACTAAAATTAACCGAATTTAAGGCTAAACCTGACCATATCGACATAAAAACATCTTAAGCCAACATGGACTAGGGTCCATATCGAACTAGGGAGTCCTAGTTCTATATGGTCCATATCGAATTAGGCATGCCCTAGTTTGATGTGGATGACATCCATATCGAATTGGGTATGCCCCAGCTCAATATGGACACATCCATATCAAACCAGGCAAGTCCCAGTTCGACATGGATGTCCATATCAAACTAGATAGGCCCAATTTAATATGCATGACCCATTATCGAACCAAAATGACTTCCAGACTATTTTTAGGTTTAAAAATTCTCTTTCAGACCGTTTTAAAGTTTTAAAAACTAAACCGGACTCATTTGGATCTTTATAAAAATTGACCAATGAAGATAAAAGCTTAAAATAAATTTAAGCCATTAAGAAAGGGCTGATAAGTATTTATTTCATCTTTAATTATGACCAAACTAGCTTAGGGCCAAAATCAAGGGTCTAAAGTGAGTTTTTAAAAGAGAGAAGGGGATTTTAAATTTGATTTTAAAGTGTGATATATGTATATGCATTGGCATTTAAACTGGTCTCTGATGTAACAATCTTTATTATTATAATAGATATAGAGTATAATGGCATCCTCGGGACTATAGACCACTAAATTTTGCCCTAATTGAGCTTAGTTCTAATTTAAAAGCCTAAACCATAGTCATTCCAATCTTAAAGGCCCAAGTGAAATCCAATTCAATTTTAAAAGCCCAAACCATGTCCAATCCAATTTTAAAAGCCCAAATCAAGTTCGGACCCAATTAAAAAGCAAAAATAATTGAACTAACCTAAGCTTCATATTGAATTGGGGTGCCACTTTGATATGAACAAGGCTCATATCGAATTGGCTTTATGCCAATTCGACTAATGGAGATCTTGGTACGAGAGGTGAAAGAATTGAGAAACAAGAAGGTACCATTGGTTAAAGTCTTATGAAAGAATCACTCTTCTGAGGAGGCAACATGGGAGAGCAAGCAGATTATGTAGAGCCAGTATCCTCAACTCTTTTAGAGGTAGACATCTGGTAGTTTCGGTACAAAATTATTTAAGGGTGAGAGAGTTATAACACCTAATTTTTTTTATTAAAATAAAATTAAATACATAATTTGGAAGAATTAAATGAGGAGTTAGAAGAAGAAAATGCTATTGCATATGTGAAATATAAACAAAATATCCATAACATATAAATGCCACTAAAAATAAGAAAAGTCAAAAAGTAAAAAGTTAAAGTAAAAGGTAAAAAGTTAAAAAAAATTCAAAATTTAAAATATTTTTTGATGGAAGATAAAAATTATAATTATTAATAATTAATTAATTAAATATTTATATATATGGTTAGGAATTAAAGAAGAAATGAAATTTAAAAACAAATATCCATCTTTGTCTTCTTCCTTAGTTAGGCCGACCACCATATATGGAGATGGGGAAGCTTTTGTCTCCTTAAGTGCATCAAACTTTCATCAAGATTTCAAGGGTTAAGGGTGATTTTGAAGAATTCCAAGTAGTAGGTAAGAATTCTTTGGATTTTCTTAGCTTTTCTTTGAATTTATGAATATGTCAAAATTTGATTTTTGTTGGAGTGTTTGCTAATCATTTAAATGGTATGGGATGGTGTTATTTTGATGTACAAGTAATATTTTAAGGTTGGATGATTAATTTGAATGAGTTTAGTTAAAGTTAGGGAGAAGAAGAGAGTGAATTAGTGTGTTTGGTTAGAATGGTTATAAATGAAATTTAATTGGTTAAAAGTTGTTAGAATGGGTCTCTAATGCAATCTTTAAATTTATAGTGTGGTTTGGAATTGGTTAGTGCGGTTTTTCAAAATTAAAGGATGTTTAGGGTAATTAATGGGAATTGAGTAGAATTTGTGTAAATGAAGTTTGATTGCTTAAAATGGCTTAACATAAGATGCTAATGACATATTTAAACTTATATTATGGTTTAGGATTGTATAAAGGGAAGTTGCAAAGTTAAATTGTTGAAGAGCATTGATGAAAGTTCGTGTTGGAGAGGGAGAGTGCTTTGGATTTTGGCATACTCCTAGGAAAGTACACACTTTGATTTTATATATTTCATTTGCAATGATTTGGCTTAGCACATTTTGATGTTAAAAATGTGCTAATCTACTTTGATGTTGAAAAGTTTTTATATGTAGTGCCTTGTTGTTTATAAAATGGTGCAAAATTTATTAATTGCATCATATTAAGCCATTGTAAATCGTTAAAAACATTAATAAGTGTCATTTGAGAAAAAGAGTATAAAATGCCTATAGTATATGGGTAATGAGGTCACATTACAACTGCAATGAATATTACTGAAAATGTGATTTATTATGTTGAAGCAAGGGAATTATGCATGTTTAGGGAAAAGAAAAGGCTAAATGATATGATGTGATGAAAAATAATTATGGAAAAATATAATGTACATGAAATGTGTGTTTACTTTATATAATTTTCTATTTCAAAGTTTTGTATTTGTTAATATGGATATGGCATGCCTATCATATGCTTTGCTTTTGGGGCAAGATGCTTGGCATCACTTATGATGATATTTGCCTTCGAGCATTTGCCTTTGGGCTAGAAACCGAGTGTCAAGATAGACCAAAATAATATCTCTCGAATTTAAATGTTATATAGGGCTATTTGGACCTAATGCATATGATTATTGTATTTTGATAAGGATTATGGAATTTTGTGTTCATAAAGGCATTAATCATTTTATGCTACAAAGAAATGTATATTGCATCATCTTTAAGTTATTTTTATTATCAAAGTTTGTACAACTAAGTGAGTAGTTTAGCACGATTGAATTTGTCACATAAGTGACAGAGTAGATACCGAGAGCCCTGTTAGACCTAACCAGGTCTAGGGTTTTTGGAGTGTACAAGAAATTTTGATAGATTGCCACGAGACTAGAGCCAACTGTTTGACAAGTAAATATTTATTTTAAATAAGCATTTTATATTTATGTGTAACACCCTTATACACTATATACGTACAATACATATTTTCAACATATGTAAAATACGCATACATGGTACAAAATGTCACAGACCGATTTAATAAAATTTTTTTACATTTCTAATTTTAAATTTTAAATTCTAAATATATAAAATTAAATAACATATAAATATTCTTTACTTGTTTTAGGAACCCAAAATAAATATTATATATGAAAATCTCTGGAAAAAATTCGCTAGAGTTTTGTTTCTAATTTAGACATCTTAAAATTTATCAAAACACAACCTGCAAAAAGAAAATATTCCCAAACAATTTCAAATCACCATCTCAACCATACTCCTCAATTTCACCAAGTTTCTCAAACATTTATATATAGATATATATAATTTAAAATACATTTACTCTCCCATTTCAAATACATTGACCCAAACATTCTTTATAATATAAAATACATAAAATCCAAAACATAATATATTATATAATGCTCAGAATGTACAATAACATAAAAATATATACATGTTGCTGATAGTGTTTCTGATCTCGATAACAACTCAACAAGCTCCACTACAAGTCTAGACCCGACCTGGTCTAGAAGAACTCTCTGGCTCAGCTGAGTCTACCTTGTCACCTGTGCGATGGAAACAATCGTGCTAAGTCGAAGCCTAGTGGTACAAACTTTGATAACAATAATAAAACTCAATGCAATACCAATGCACAATGCATATAGATGTCACATCATTCCACTTTCTTATATTTTTCAAATATTTCAGAATCACAACTCATAACATTATATTGCTCAATTGTATCACAATTCATAATTCACATTAAAGAAAAGACAAGCATGGGCCCAAAAGGATCTAATATGCTATTCAAATTTCAGAGTTACTGCTTTGGTCCATAATGACACCATGTGTCTAGCCCCGTGGACAATATATCCATAGATAATCCAACTAGATTTGAGCTTATGACCTGGTCTTTTCACTCAGTCTAGCTTTAAGGATTTATTTTTGAGGCTTACGACCCAGTATTTTCACCCCAAAAATATTATATTTATCAGCTGGCCTGGCTTATCACCCAATCTTTTCACCATTCCAGCGTTTAGCCCATAGGCAATCATAGGCATGCTGCCAAACACAGAACTCTGAAAATTGAATAACATACTAGACACACAATTTATTCAATTTTCTCATTATTAATCTCTTTCTCATTTTCACATATTCAATCTAGGCACATTGCCTTATTTTCACATTTTTTTTTCTCACTTTTCTCATTTTTCACATCTTTCTCAATTTTCTCACTTTTCTCATTTTTATCAATATCAATTCATTTCATTATACCACATATCTCATTTTTGCATTCACAACACATTACCCGATTACTTTGGGTATTTCTACATAATATGCATATTTCACACTTTACACAATTTAGCCATTATCAATGGCTTTTCACTATGCATTTAAACACATATATGACATTACAAATGTCATAGCACATTATTCATACACAATCAATGAACCAAGTAGCTTAACACATTTTCCAACCAAAATGTGTTAAGCCCAAATGTTATGCAAATATAAACAATATATTCAAAGTTTGTACATACCTCCATTAGCAACCCAAAGCAAGCCTAAAACAACCTCCAATCCTATCTTTCCAACTTGCCCTTCACCACTTGGATGAAGCAAATCAATCTCCCTCAATGCCTAAACCAAATTTGATAGAAAATAATCATTTAGTATCACATTTAATGGCATTTCCAAGATTTAACCATAATTAGACATTACTCCTACAAATTTTCAAAAATTTAGCCTTTCCTTACTTCAATATTAGAATTCCATTCTACTACAATTAAATTAGTGTTTTAAGTTTATTTATATTATTAAAAACATATTTTAATACATTTAAATCATTTACATTATAACAATACACTCTTATACACAAAATCTCAAAAATGGCATAACCTTCCCCCATTGAAGGTTTTCCATTCCAACACAATCCATTACTCATTTCAAGCTTATATTCATCACTTTTAACACTAAACAACATGGTTAAACAAATAAAATCACACAATTTAACCACTTTGAAAAAACACTTTTCCAAAACCCTAAATCTCCACTTACATTCTCAAATTCTAACCAAACACAACCAAATCCAATATTTGACTTTAAAATACTTGTTTATGAATCAAACAACACATTTAGAACCAACTTGCACAATTAAAGCTCATGTTTTCAAAACTCCAAAAATCCATAACCCTAAATTCTCTCTCTTCACCATTCTTTATCTAAACTCCATCATCTCTTCAATCTAACCTTAAAATCATTGTTTACTACCCAAAATAACATCATACACACCAATTCCAACAATTATAACTACTTAAAAAATCTAAATTCTCACATAAATCAAA
Source organism: Garcia nutans (assembly GCA_947685225.1). Lineage (NCBI taxonomy): Eukaryota > Viridiplantae > Streptophyta > Magnoliopsida > Malpighiales > Euphorbiaceae > Garcia > Garcia nutans. Next base: position 17,965,566 of record CANTUV010000032.1, read on the forward strand.
CTTCCATGGAATTTAAAGAAAAGAGTTGGAAACTTACTAAATTTGGTGGAAATCACCAAAAATCCACTTAAAACTTGTTAAATCCTTTATGGAGTATGAAAGAAGTAAAATCCTTGGTCTAGCTCCCATGGATATATGGCCATGAAGAAGAAGAAGAAGAAGATGAAGACTTTTTAAATTTTCTTTTTCTTTTCATCTTTATTTTTAAACCATATATATATATATTAAAATAATTTAATAATTAATTATTTAATTATTTATTTAATAAATTAAAAGTTCTAATTTCTCTTTTCCATTCAAAAATAATTTATTTTTGAATTATTTTATTAATTTTAAATTTTTAAAAATTTATTTATAAAAATGCCATTGGACTTTGACTTTTCTTTAAAAAGTGTTGACTTTTATATGCTATATATATTTTGCATATATATCACATATATATTCCCATTTTTCACTTAAAATCCCTTCATTTTTCATTTAAAATCATTAATTTAATTTATTCTTTTGAATTATAATTTATTTTATCAAATTTTTCAAAAATTAGAAATTTTCAAAAATTTTAGGATGTTACAATTCTCTCCCCCTAAAACAAATTTCGTCCTCGAAATTATCTGTTCTCAAGTCTGGACATAATTGAAAAAACTGACTCTACATCACCTGCTCACTCTCTCATGTCACCTCCTCAGTGGCATGATTCCTCCGAAGGACTTTCACAAGTGGCACCCTCTTATTCCTCAATTCTTTAACCTCTCGTGCCAAAATCGCCACTGATTCTTCCTCAAAAGTCAGATATGGACTCACCTCAATGGACTCCACTGACAAAATGTGAGATGGGTCAAACCTGTATCTCTGAAGCATAGAGACATGGAAAACATTATGTATTCGATCCAATTGAGATGGCAACACTAGTCTATAAGCCACTGGACCAACTCTCTCCAACACCTCATATGGTCCTATGAAACGAGGACTCAACTTTTCTTTGTGGCCAAATCTCAAAATCTTCTTCCATGGAGACACTTTTAGAAACACTTTATCTCTCACACTGAACCCTATGTCTCTTCTCTTCAAATCTGAATAGGATTTCTGTCGGTCTAAAGTTGCTTTTAAATGACCTCGAATCACCTTCACTTTCTCTTCTGTTTCCTTAATCAAATCAGGACCAACCGGTTTACCTTCTCCAACCTCATCCCAACACAAAGGTGTCCTGCATCTCCTGCCATATAAAGCTTCATAAGGAGTCATCCAATACTGGACTGATGACTATTGTTATAAGCAAACTCAATTAATGGCAAAAATCTGTCCCAATTCCCCGTAAAATCAATTATACAACTCCTCAACATATCCTCTAGAATTTGTATCACTCTCTCTAACTGTCCATTTGTCTGAGGATGGAAAGCAGTGCTAAAATACAATCGAGAACCCAAAGCATCATGCAAACTCTTCCAAAACCTCAAAGTAAACTGGGGATCTCGATCCGACACCAAAGAAACTAGGACCCCATGCAACTTCACTATCTCATTGATATACAGCTCAACCAACCTCTCAAGAGAATAATCCATCCAAACTGGAAGAAAATGAGCTGTCTTCATCATCCGATAAACTATCACCCAGATTGCATCATGCTTCTTCTGGATAAAAGGCAGTCTAATAACAAAATCCATTGTCACTCACTCCCATTTCCACTCTCGCACTGATAAAGGTTGGAGCAACCCCTGAAGGAACTTAGTACTCAGCCTTCACTTTCTGGCAAGTGAGAGATCTGGATACAAACTCTGCTATGTCCCTCTTCATACTTGACCACCAATAATGTTGCTTCAAGTCTTGATACATCTTGGTACTCCCAGGGTGCATAGCAAAAAGTGACTGATGTGCTTCCTCTAATATCATTCTTTTCAATTCTGCATCATCAGGAATACACAATCTATCTTTGAATCATAGACTGCCATCATCCCTCACATAAAAGTCTTGACTCTCCCCCTTCTGACAAACCAACACAATTTTTTGAATTTTCTCATCTGTCAACTGAGCCTCTCTAATATGTTCCAACAAGACTGGCCTCAACTACAACTGAGCCATCAAAGCACCATCATCAGAAGACTCAAATCTAGCATGCAATGCTCTCAACTCAACAAGCAATGAGAGCAAATAAATAGTCAAACCTGTCAAAGACTTTCGACTCAAGGCATCAGTAACAACATTTGCCTTACCAGGATGATAATCAATCAAACAGTTGTAGTCTTTAATCAACTCTAACCATCGTCTCTGTCGAAGATTCAGCTCTCTCTAAGCACCCAGGTATTTCAAACTCTTGTGATCTGTATAAATGAAACACTTTTTCCCATACAAGTAATGCAGCCAAATCTTCAAGGCAAAAACTATTGCTGCTAATTTCAAATCATGTGTCGGATAATTCAGCTCATGCAGTTTCAACTGTCAAGAGGCATAAGCAATGACTCTACCCTCCTGCATCAGAATATAATCTAAACCACTATGTGAAGCATCACTGTATATCACATATGGTTTACCTTTCACAGGCAGGGTAAGGACAGGAGACTAAGTCAACATCTCCCTCAGCTGCTGAAAACTCACCTGACACAGATCTGTCCACACAAATCTAACTCCTTTCTGAAGCAATGTAGTGAGTGGTGTAGCTATTATAGAAAAACCCTTCACAAACTGATGATAATAGCCTGCCAATCCCAGAAAACTTTTAACCTCTGTCATAGTCTTTGGTGGACTCCAATTCAAGATAGCCTCAACTTTACTCGGATCAACTCTAATACCCTTTGCTGAAACCACATGACCGAGAAAAGATACCTGATCAAGCCAGAACTCACACTTAGATAGCTTAGCATACAACTATTTTTCTTTCAGAGTCTGCAATACAATCCGCAAATGCCTATCATAATCCTCCTCATTACGCGAATACACCAAGATGTCATCAATGAAGACCACCACAAACTGATCTAAATATGGTCCGAACACCTTGTTCATCAAATCCATAAAAGTTGCTGGTGCATTTGTCAATCCAAAGGGCATCACCAAAAACTCATAATGCCCATACCTCGTATGAAAAGCTGTCTTGGGTACATCCACATCTCTGACTCTCAACTGATGGTACCCTGATCTCAGATCGATCTTAGAGAATACTGCTGCTCCCTTCAATTGATCAAAGAGATCATTTATTCGAGGCAAAGGGTACTTGTTCTTGATGGTCACCTTATTCAACTGCCTATAATCAATATACAATCTCATGGTGCCATCCTTCTTCTTCACAAACAACACAGGCGCTCCCCACGGGGACACACTAGGGCAGAAAAACCCTTTTTTCAATAACTCCTGCAACTACACCTTCAATTCTCTCAACTCAACAGGTGCCATTCAATAAGGGGTAATAGAGATAGTAGTGGTACCAGGCAACAAATCGATACCAAACTCCACTTCTCTCTCAGGAGGTTCCCCTGGCAACTCATTAGGGAAAATATCTGAAAACTCGGCAACTGTGGGTATACTGTCAAGTTGGGACCCCACTACTCTGGTATCTATAACATGAGCAAGATAAGCCTCACATCCCTTCCGAATCATCCTCCCAGCTGAAATAGTTGAAACAAACATGGATGAAAGATACCTCTGCTCACTAGATACTATAACATCCTTACCATCACGTGTTCTTAAAGTAACACATTTCTTCAGACAGTCTACCACAGCTCCATGCTTGGATATCCAATCCATGCCCAAAATCAAATCATACTCCCTGAAAGGCATCTCAATCAGATCACCAAGAAACTCCTCATCCTGAACAACTGGACTATCTCGGTGCACCCTGCTCACCACAACACTATGCCCTAAAGGATTTGTGACCAAAATATCAAATTCTAAGGACTCATAATGCAAATCACTCACAGGCAAGATGGATGCACTGATGTAAGAAGGAGTCAACCCAAGGTCTAATAATGCAAGAACTGAAGTACCAAATAATGTAAAAGTACCAGCAATAACAACTGAAGCATCTGGCATCAGTGCATTATCAAATTTTCCAAAAAATAGAAATTTTAAAAAAATTTAGGATGCTACATTATGTGCATTGTATTAATATATGAAAATGTTGTAAAATTTAAAATTTTTCTCCTAAATATTATATATATTTGAATATTTGTAAGTAGATATTTTTGTCCCCACTCCCGGTAGAATAGTTCTTGCGACTTTGGCACTGTTAGACTATAGGCCTTAGAGAACATGGGCCTAAACATAGAGAATAAGAGTCACCACCCGGACGGGCTGAGAAGATAGAAAGGGGTGGATGACTTGATTCCTAAGGAATCCCTATACATGGAAAAAGTAAGAATGACCCAGCACCCCCGTAATACCTGATTCATTAGAATTGACCTCCTTTCCATATCTAAATATTATTAAATTGTTAAGTTATTATGATATTACTCATATTACAGGCAAAAATAAATAAATAAAAGCAATCATCATAAATCATTAATCAAAAAATAAAATGGTGCCCATACAAGATGGAAATATGCCCTTATAAATATTCAAGATCCATAAAACTAACAAAATAGGACACCTACCAAAAGGTAGAAATGTGTCCCTTACAATAGTCCTAAAGTCCATAAAATAAATTAAATAACAAACTAAATAAGGCACCTACTATTGTGGAAACATACGTTTCACAATCTCATTTTAATAACACATGTAAATCCAAGGAAAATAATAAAACAAGGAAAAATAGTACAAATATATATGAAAATAACTGAATAATTAAAAAAGAAAACAAACATATCTTAATATTAACCTATTAATGAAATATAAGGCGCAATACATAGTGTGGTCTTGCTAGTCAGTTATCGGGTGGGAGTCAAAGGGGCAGTGCTCCTAAAAGGTAAGCGATTTATGAAATAGTTTTGAGTATGCAATTAGGGTTTGGTTATGAGATTAAGGTTAAAACACACAAAATTAGGGGTTGGCAATATAATTAGGATTTTGTCCTAAAACTAGGGTTTTATTGTATAATAAAGGTTTTAATATTACAAAACTAAGATTAAAAATATACAATTAGGGTTTCAAAATCAATTAGGGCCTTGGATCAAATAAAACACAATTAATTAAATGGATTTATAAAAACCTCTCAAATTAAATAATCACAATCAATTAAATGGATTTAATTTGTAAATACCATACCTTCGTTGGCTCCACCAAGATGTTTTTTTATTAAACCACACTCACTGTTGATTTGTTGAGAAGCTTGGGTTAATTGGGTTCTTGGCTACTGTCTAAATAATTCAAAGATTATTTGATGATTCACACAATATTTGGCTACTAGATTGCTCTTGGATTGATTTGTGGATGGTTGTTTTAATGGCTACTACTTATGTGTCTCTTTATTTATTTCTATGGCTGCTAAAGATGGTTTCTCAATTCTTAAAGGTGATTTTTCTCCTTCTTACTAATTCAAGGTGGCTTCTTAATTTCATATTATGTTCATCCCAATGCTAAATGTAAATTGTTTTTTATAGGCAAAATTAGGGCAATAAATTTGGTTAAATCTCAACTCAATAATCTTGATTCTATTAGAAAAGCTATTGCCTCACTTAATTGATTCAAGTTTCCTTGAGTTTAACCACAGTTAGGACACTTAAAGATTGGATTAGCCATGGTTTAGGGCCCATATTGAATTAGCTTGGCCAATTTCAACATGAGCATGGTTCATCTAGAATTAGCAGGGCCGATTCGACAGTCTATGCTGGTTTAATATATTGCTCTATGCTTCCATGTTCAATATAAGTGCTGGCAATAGGATATGAATGAAGAATTAAGAGTTCTTGAACACAATAACATATGGAAATTGATTGAATTACCAAAGGGCAAGTAACCAATTTGTAACACCCCTATATCCCGTATACGCACACTACATACTACCACAACTGTAATATACGTATACCGAATATAGGAATGCTACGGTTTACTAACCAAACCAATCATTCCTTTATACAATAACATGAGCAAACTTAAAACATTTAAGTTATATCATAAAATACAGTAAGTAAAACGTTCATTCAATACGCAGCGGAAAATGTAGAGGTATTTACAAATACATAAATATAAAAATCAAATTTTACAAAATATAAAATTTATACATGTTTGGTAGTCAGTCTTTTATCTTTAAGCTCACAATCAACACTTCAAAATCTAGACTCGACTCGGTCTAGATGAACTCTCTGGCTCAACCCTGTCACCTGCGCGATAAACCACAATCGCGCTAAGCCAACGACTTAGTGGTACAAACCCCAATGATAATATGTTTCAATGTAATGCCAATATCATATGTTCAAACATTATAAACAATACATGTCATATGTTCAAACATTATAAACCATACATAAGAATATCACATTTCAAAGCCTTACATTGAATCTCATTATTCATTTGTTTCACCATTCATGAATCACATATAAACAAAGACAAGCATGGGCTCAAAAAACACTAATATGCCATTCAACTTTCAGAGTTAATGTTTTGGTTCAGTTATCACATTTATCATTATCATTATCCCAACTAGGCTTCAAGGATTAGGCTCAACCAAGCTTCAAGGGGAACAAAGCATGCTAAGTAACAACCCAACTTGGCTTTAAGAACCAAACCCAACCTAGCTTCAAGGGTTGTAACATCTCAACTAGGCTTCAAGGACTAAATCCAACCAAACTTCAAGGGGAGTAAAGCATGCTCAACTTCAACCCAATTTGGCTTTAAGGATCAAGCCCAACCTAGCTTCAAGAGATTGTTACTATTAGGCATGCCACCAACAACAAAACTCTGAAAATGGAATAACATATTAGACACACAATTCATTTATTTCATTATCAATTTCATTCTCATTTTCTCATCATCATTTAGGCATCCATGCCTCAATCATCTCATTTGCATCATTATAGCCAACAACAATGGCTTCACATCTCATCAATAGAGTATACATAACCAATTACCTTGGACATATGTTTTGAATTCATCATCATCTAGGCAAACATGCCCATTTATTTCATTTGAATCATTATAGCCAACCACAATGGCATCATATCTCATCATATCACAATTCACATTTAAGCAATTCATCATTAAAGTATTCATCATAACCAATTGCATTGCATATACCTTTTGAATGATCATCATATCTTTCACATTATACAAATCATAACATTAATCAAATAGTAATAACAATAAAGTAGATTACTTTACATATTTGTAACCAAATGTGTTAAGTCTCAAAATCATGTAAATGAATGCAACCATGTAAGTTTGTACTTACCTCAAGAACAACTTACACCAATCTATACACTTCCTCTTCTAAGAATCCTCAACACTTAGGTTAGGGCAATTCAACCTCTTCACAACCTAATCCAAAAGGAATAATACACACTTAATTACAAATTCACATGAATTCCAATACAATTATTCACTTATTAGTATCATACTAGACCCATAGATCATAAACTACAAGCCAACATCTCTCTCTAGGACCCCACGGTCGTGGCCTCCCAAACCCCACGGGCGTGGGTTAGCAAATGGATCTGCCTCCCTTTCTCAAAACCCCCACGGCCATGGTTTCCAATGGCCACGGTCGTGGTAGCCAAAGACCTCGGGCGTGGCATCCAAAATGCTTCTGTTTCGGACCAAACTCATGTATTCTATGCTTCTAACTTCATTAAACACCAATATCATGAAGATCTACAAGAATAATTAACCAAACTCAACATCTACAACAATAATCACCAATTCACAACCCTTACACAACCACAGCTCATACACTTCCAACACCAACATCAACCTAACTTCTTATCTTTAATTCAATTTCAACACTTTCAAACACACCACAATCAAACATAATCATACTATCAAATATCAACAATCAAACTCAATTACAACTCAAAATAAAACAAGGAAATCAATAGGAAACTTACCAAAGTTGATGAAACTTCTTAAATTTCCAACTTAATCACTTGAAACTTCCTTCAATTTTGAGCTTGGAAATCAAAACCTCTCTTTCTCTCTTTAGCTTTGATGCCCGACCAACCAAAGAAAGAAGAATAAAATGAAGAAGAAAAAGAGACAAAGTCAAATATCTATTCCCCACTAAAACCTCCACCAAGCAATAAATCATTAAAATATTCTCATATATTCTCTTCCACTCATTTATTTTCCTTTTAATTAATTTCACTAATTTAAAATCAATAAATATCTTCTTTTGACTTTCATCACCTTGACTTGTATATGTTGTATATATTTCTATATATACAACATATACACTCTCACTCTTTACTTCTTTTCTCTTCTCACTTAACATATACACTTAATCCAAATACAACAATAAATATTCCAAAACTTTTAGGGTATACTTTGGGATATTACATAATTAGTTGTAAGTGGGTTTACAGGGTTAAATATAATCTTGATGGAAGCCTAGAGCAATATATGATTCGTTTAGTTGGAAAAGCTTATACACAAATGTTGGTGTAGACCCTTAATTTTTGACCCGGTCCAGTCCAATATATTTTAATTAGTCCAAAATAATTTTTGTGTTGTCCAATATATTTTAATTAGTCCAAAATAATTTTTATGGTATCTTAATAAATTTTAATATTTATTTTTTTACTAAAATAAATATTAAAATTTATTAAGATACCATAAAAATTATTTTGGACTAACTAAAATATATTGGACAACACAAAAATTATTTTGGACTAATTAAAATATATTGGATCGGACCGGGTCAAAAATTAAGGGTCTACAATTTGCCCCCTGCTTGAATGATCTGAAACTTAAGTGAAAGAGAGTGAAAAGCAATAAGACTTAATTTTTGAGATGGCAATTCAAATTTGTTTTGGGTACTTGGACCCGAGATTGATTTAATTTGGGTACTTGGACCTGGGATTGGGTACTTGGACCCGAGATTGATTTAATTTGGGTACTTGGACCTGAGATTGATTCTTAGACCCAAGATTGAATTTGATTTGGGTACTTGGACCCGAGATCGGGTACTTGGACCCGAGATTGATTTGATTTGATTTGGGTACTTGGACCCGAGATTGGGTACTTGGACCCGAGCTTGAATTGATTTTGGGTACTTAGACCCGGGATTGGGTACTTGGACCCAAGATTGATTTGATTTGGGTACTTGGACACGAGATTGGGTACTTGGACCCGAGCTTGAATTGATTTTGGGTACTTAGACCTGGGATTGATTTGATTTGGGTACTTGGACCCGAGATTGGGTACTTGGACCCGATAATGATTTGATTTAGGTACTTGGACCTGAGATTGGGTACTTGGACCTGTGATTGGATACTTGGACCCAAGATTGGATTTGATTTGGGTACTTGGACCCAAGATTAGATTTGATTTGGGTACTTGGACCCGAAATTTATTTGATTTGGGTACTTGGACCCGAGACTGAATTGAATTTGGGTGCTTGGACCCGATATTGAATTGGATTTGGGTACCTGGACTCGAGATTGAATTGAATTTGGGTGCTTGGGCCCGAGATTGAGTTTGACTGACCTTTTATCATTTGAGAAGTTTGACTGCTCCGGTTATTCTATGCATTATGGTTCTTCACCGTCAAAACGGATCTTCACCTTTGAAAATGGATCTTCCTTCTTTGAGATCGAGTCTTCATCCTTGAAATTGGATCTTCATCCTTTAAATTGGGTCTTTTCCCTAGCTTCAGCTCTTTTAGCTGGACTGATCTTCTGCCTTTTGTATCTTCATTCTCTTGAGAATTCTAATTTTCTTCTTTTTTTTTTTTCATTCTGTCTTGTTCTTCCTTTGCACTTTTGCAAAAAATTCAGCCCTTTTTAGCTAGCCTTCATATCTTCTCCTTGCCCCCTGCGTGGCAAGATATTTAAAATATTTTGTTTATGCATAAACTCAGAATTTGAAAAGGAGAAGCGTTGCCCCCTGTGTAGGCTCAAACCCATGATTTTTCTATGCAGGCTCCGTCTAGTTCTTCGCACAAGCACGTATTTCTTTTTTTTGTAAAAATGACTGGAGCTTCCACAAGCAAATAGGCTTTCCATGCCCCCTTGATTCAATATCTTCTTTTGATTCTTTAGTTTGCAAGGTATTTGCTGTTCAAGTCATTCCATCGACTCACAGACCGAGGTGATTAGCAGAAGTGTTCTCATTGGTTCCTTTTTGATCCTCGTTCAAATCTTGCATTGGAATGATCGAAAGCTTTGTATTTGTGGCTTTTATCTTCAAGATGTTGAAAACATGAATAATGGAGACCCCAAGTAGCAGAGTTAGGGATTCATCTATTTCAAACTATGATTCAGCATGTCAATTGGTAGCTTCTTTATAACCTTGCCAGTAATCATTCCCTTTGCCAAATGTGTCCTTTGGAGGTTCAGCATATTTCCCTTAACTTGAAGGCTTTGTATGACAAAACATTTTTTGAAATTTTTTTTTGAAATTTTTGAAATTTGATTTTGAAATCAAATGTTGGCTTTGCCAAATCAATGTCAATATACCTTAGGACTTGATTATCCAAATTAACATATCTATAACATGACAACCCTAGTTACCGCACTAAACTCGGGAATCATTTCTATTTAAGCAAGAATTGTTGCACTTCAGATAGGCACATACACATTACTTGGCCAAAGGTCTCATTTGAGTTTAAATATTGTCTATCTCATATGCATGCTTATCCAAACTATTTCCACTAATAGACTCTACCTACCAAGAGAGATCAACAGGTCTTTGATTGGCTTGAAATGGGGTCTTTAAGGGACATGGGTTAAAGTGAAGGCCATTTTGAGATTGGAGCTGGTGTGACATAAGGACAAACCTTCACACTAAAAATTTCTTGTTTGAACTTTAGGCAGCTGGGAGCAATCTTACTAGTCACTAGATCTTGATCAGGACAGTCTTTGCCCTTGCAAAAAGTTTAAGACCCAAATTCATTTCTTTTCTTCTTTTCCCTTTTCTTTCTTTCTATTACTCTTCCCTTTCTTTGAGCATTTTATCATTTTGTCCTTCTTCCTTGTAGGACTGTCAAGTACAGAATTTTCAAGAACTGGATGGTCTTCCTCCTTTTTTCTCCAACTTTGATTGAATCATTAGTTGGGTTGGACCAATTCAAGTAAAAATGTCTTTATGAACCAAATGGAAGCCTTTTGTTGTCTTAGGTCAAAGAGAACTCAGTTGGCTTTTTGAACCATTTTGGGTTTTCTTTTCTTTTTTCTTTTTTCTTTTCTTTCTCTTTTTTTTTCTTACTCTTCTTTTTTTTTTGTTATGTTTTTGTTTTATTTTAGCTCTAAAAGAGTTGTCTTGTTTGTACTAACTTGGGCTTCCAATAATGGATGAGTGGAGTAACATAAATCTTCTTTAACAGGGATAAATTATTTGTTACTCTGATGTTGATGTTGTCTTGATATATTGGAGATATTAAGGGAACTTCAACTATCCTTATGGTTTTGAGAACATCAACTATCCTTATGGTTTTGAAAACATCAATTACGCTTATGGTCTTGAGAACTTCAACTATCTTTATGATCTTGACTAATCATTGGCTTCTTTGATCTTCTTGTCTCTTCATCTTAGTGATCATAAGACTTGTCAAAAGTATCACAACAGCTCAGGATAGGTTATTGGGGTTTGTAAGCCAATGGAAAGAAAGCTAAAATTTTATGAAGGCTCAAAGGGACAACTAGGGATTGATATTTAATAGGGTGGATGCTCGTTGTTGGCTCAATAAACAATGCCTAGATCATCCCTCCCTTAAATAAGCAGAGTTGCAATTTCGCCTCGAAAGTTTGTCAAAGCATGTTCTAAGACTGACTAGGACCTAGACAAAGGTAATTATGCAGGAGCCCTCTCTAAGTAAGCATACACAACTCAATGCTATAGAGTAATTCCCTCACCTAGTAAAGTCATTCGAGTCATGATGCATAAATATATTAATTCATGAATTATCAAGCTAGATTCCTCATTGGTTGAGCACCAAAATGAATAACGACCAACAAAAATTTTGATGAAAGTAATTTATTAAAGCAACTTTACATTTGAAAAACACAATAGTTCCAATTAAATATTAAAGAATGTAAAATTGAAAAGCAACATTCAAGCTAAGGAAAGTTTGTTAAGTTTAAGCTTCTTTTCCCTTCACATCTTCAACATTCCCATCTTGAAAGGATGATAAAACAAAATCCTCTTCTAATCCTTTTCCTACCATGAAGGTTGCTGGTGTTGGCACCCTGTTGAACCTTGGAAATGGATTTCCTTTGGTATTGGGCTTGTCCGGCTTCGGCAACTTGCCATTATCAATTAAATTCTGGATCTCATGCCTCAACTTCATGCAATTGTCCGTTTCGTGTCCAGGCCTTTGATGGAATTGGAAAAATGCATTAGTATCAAAGTTAGGTGGAAGAGGATTAGGCAAAGGACGAGGAGTCAAGGGTTGTAACAACCCTTTCTTTTGTAGCTTGTTGAAGACCCAAGACAAAGGCTTCCCCATATCTGAAAACTACCTTCTATTTGCTTGACCAGTTGTATTGACATCAACTTTTTTTTGTGTGCTTTGATTGCCCGATTGGTAGTTCCCTTTCTCATTCCTTTTTATTGAAAAACGATTCTTCTCCCTTTCCCACTCTTTAATTTGTAGACCAGCTTGCAGAAAATCTTTGAAATCCCTTATAAGGGTGTGAGACATCCTTTCACAGAGATTAGGCAACACCCCTCTCACAATCATCCTTATTTGATCGGATTCATCGGGCCTCTTCTTGAGTAAAGCGGCCTTGTTTCTCCATCTCTTGACATAATCTACAAAATTCTCATTTGGCCTTTGCCTAATGGACTCCACTTCCATTAAGGTAACTTCGAGCTCGACATTATACCTATATTGCTGGATAAAGGCTTTGTAAAGTAGATCCCAACTCTTTTTCATTCCTTCATCTAATGTATTGAACCAATTTTGGACAATAGGGTCCAATGAGAGCATGAAGTACCTTAGGGTTTGAGCCTTAGTAGCTCGGGCAGACTACATGGCTGTAATATACTGCTTCACATGGAGATGAGGATTTCCGGTGCCATTGTACTTGGCAAAAGATGGCATCTTAAACTTGTATGGAACTTCTTCATCTAGCTCAAACAATTTTGTCGATCTCGGACACCTCTTCGGTTTTCAATTTCTTCTCAAATTTCTTTTCTAAATCAGCAATCATCTTTTCAACATCAAAAGTCTTGGTCTTTTCAATAGTTGCCTTCTTAACAACTTTTGGCTCCTTTTTGTCTTGAAGATCTTGGTAGTATTGGGCCCAATCATCATCATCAATGATCACCTTATCATCATCAAAAGCTACTTCATTAGCCTTCCCTTGACTTTCTTGGTGCTAGCAGATGCTTCAGTATGATTCTCTAAGATTGCAGTCAATTGGTTCTTCATGATCTAAGCTAAGGCCTCTTTTATTTCTCCCATCTTGGCATTGAGGGCTTCATCCACCATCCTTTGAATTTTTCAGGCTCCATTATTTTTGGTGAGCAAGTGATTGAGTTGTTGCTTGATACTTCGTCTCCGGCGTAGGTCGGATTGTTGTAAGCTTTTGAACTCTTTTTGATAATTTCTCCAATAGAATTTTTCTGCGGGCGAAATGGCCTACGGGCCCGGTCCGAGCACGCTGCGGCAGATTTTTTCGCCAGCGCATTTTTTTTGTTATTTTTTATTTTTTATTATTTTTGAATTTTTATTCATTTTACCATTTTTTTACTAAAATAAATATTAAAATTAATTAAGATACCACAAAAATTATTTTGGACTAACTAAAATATATTGGACAACACAAAAATTATTTTGGACTAATTAAAATATATTGGACCGGACCGGGTAAAAAATTAAGGGTCTACAGTTGGGTATCACTTTTTTTTGACACTTTTTCACCTGTGGTAAAAATGACTACTATTAGAACATTGTTGGCACTTACTTCTATTAAAAAATGGCACTTACATTAGTGTGATATTAATAATGCATATCTTCAAGGTAACTTACAAGAGGAAGTCTATATGAAGGTTCCGCCTGGATTATAAACTCAACTTAAAAATCAGGTCTGTAAATGGACAAAAAGCCTTTATGGCTTGAAACAAACTAACCGAAAGTGGAATGAAAGGCTTATTAGTTCCTTGCTCAGTCAACATTGTAATCAGGTCCATTTTGATTCCTCTCTTTTTACTAAGAAAACTAAAGATTACTTTATTGCTTTAGTAACATAAGTTGATGATGTTATAATAGTAAGTGATAGTCTTAATGCCATTTCTAACGCAAGCCTCTATTATAGCGATTAGAGACCCTTTTGCCTTTATGCATGATACCAATCCCTTAAAAGATGAAATTAAATTTTTTGCCAAGTCTGTAAACCAAATCCAACCTATAGAAGAGAACCTTGAAATTAACCTACACAAAGTAATAAACTCTGGTGTAGAAAACTTTGATCCAACAAGAAACAAGAATTAAGAGATAGAATGATCTCTCAAGAAATTTGTATTCAATTATCAAAACCATCTAACCTATTCTCTGAGGAAAAGGAATGTTTAAATATTGTTACAAACATAAGAAACCCTACATCTGTTTGTTTGGAGACAATAACAACCTTATTCCTAATCTACTAAACTAGTTCTAACAAACCTTTGGGCCTAAGACACATGTACCCCAAATTAAAGCATTTTTAGAGTCCATATAAGGTAACAACCTTCAAATAGTAAATTAAATGCATAAAAATTACATAATTGTTCAAGATATAAAATTAAGACAATTAAGTTTGAGGTGGCACTCGCGACCATGTGGTTGAGCGTGAAACTAGGCTAATGACTATGATACTTGCTTGATGACTGCTAAGTAATTTGATTCTCCAAATATTCTAGTCTTGATGCTTCAAGAAAGCTAATCATCTTCTCCTTATCTTTGCTTAATCCATATGTCTCTATATGTGCATCCATAAAGCTTTAAACATAGGCTTGTAAGGCTTCCTTCATCTTCTTGGCTCTTTGTCTTTTGATTGGTCCAGTAGGAATCTTCAAACTTTGTATTCCAAGAGCTCCATCTATAGGTTCCATGGCCATGCTTGTGTGAATTTCTATAATGAAGTCTTTTCTTCATGATACTTTCAAGATTAAATATCTCGGACCATTAAAGTTCTTAGGATAGAAGTGGCAAGATCAAAGCAAGGCATTAATCTATGTCAAAGAAAGTATAGCTTAGATTTATTGAAAGAGACAAGATTTCTAAGAGCTAAACCAACAAAAACTCCTATGGCAAGAACATCAAGACTTTTCCAAGATGGTAGTAAACCATTACAAGACATCAAATCATATAGAAAACTAATAAGAAAGCTCTTGTATTTGACATTTACAAGGTCTGAGATCACTTTTTCAATTCAACAATTAAGTCAGTTCTAAGACTTATCTACGAAAGAGCATTTTCAAGTAGCAAATTGAGTACTTAGATACTTGAAAGCAAGCCTTGGCCAAGGATTGTTTTTCCTTTTAGAAAATGAACTAAAACCCCCAAGGATTTTTTTAATTTTAGTTAGGCTTTTTGCTCTGACACAAGGAAATCGATCACAAGCTTTTGTGTCTTCATTGGCAACTCTTTTATCTCTTGGAAGTCAAAGAAAGAACAAACAATTTCTAGATCATTATTAGAAGCTAAATATAGGGCACTCGCAGTATCACATGTGTGTTACAATGGTTATTGTATTTGCTGACAATCTATTAGCAATCAAAATAGTAGAAAATCATGTTTTTTATGAAAGAATAAAATATATTAAGATAGATTGCCATTTGATTAGAGAAAAAATACAAAGAGAAGTCATAAGATTGTTACCTGTTACACACAAAAATTAACTTGTTGATTCTTTCACAAAACCATTATCTACATCAACACTTAAAGAGTCTATTAGAAAGTTGGACATACAAAACTTGCATGCTCCAAATTAAGGGGGCTAACTATAGCACCCTTACTCCATATATACGTATAATACATATATCTGGTATATGTAAAATACGCAAATAAAGTACAAGAATGCCACAATCCGATTTAATAAAAATTTTCACCTTTCCAATTTAATTCTTAAAATCACTTTAAAATAATTTAAATAGTAAATAAGATATTCTTTATTAACTATAGGTTTCAAAATAAGTATTTTATATGAAAATATATGAAAAAAATTTGCCAGAGTTTTTTCTTTAATTTGGATAATCCCAAAATTCGACAAAATACAACATGCAAAAGAAACACTCCCAATACATAATAAAGCACACCTTTTGCCCCAAATTCTTAATTTCTCCACCTTTCTCAAAACATTTATACATATACATATATATATATATATCAAAACACATGTAAAACTCCACATTATACAATTTATCCAAATATCCTTTGTAATTTACAATTTATACTCCAAAAACATTAATATAAAATACATCATAACACATTGTATTATGATATAATATATACACATGATGAAAAAATGGCTCTGATATTGACATAGCAAAATCAACTCAATAAGCAACCTCAATCTAGACCTGACCAGGTCTAGAAGAATCCTTCGGCTTTACTAGATAAACCCTGTCACCTACACAATGAGTTATAATTACGCTAAGCTAACAGCCTAGCGGTACAAACTTTGATAATAACAAAACTTTAAAATAATGCCAATGTACAAAGCTTTACATGATGTATCACAATGAGGTACTCAATTTTATTTTAAAACATAATCTTTAATCATTTAACAAATCACATAAACATAAACACAAGTATGAGCCCAAATGATCTAATATGCCATTCAAATCCTAGAGTTACTGTTTTGGTCCAAATTGACACTAAGTGTCTAGGCCTGAAGGCAAATCAAAGTAATGCTCAAAAGCTAGCCCCGAAGGCAAATCATATCACAGTGATACCAAGCTTCTAGCCCCGAAGGCAAATTAAGGTAATGCTCAAAAGCTAGGCAGAAAGGCAAATAGTGAGGATAACCTCATAGGCATGTCGCCAAACACAGAACTCTGAAAATTGAATAACATACTAGGCACACAATCATTTCCTATTTTTCATCATCAGTTTCTTTCTCATTTTCCCATAATCAACTAGGCTTATTGCCTCTTTTCTCATTATTAATTAGGCACATTGCTTCATTTTCTCATTTTTCATCACAATGCATTATTTTCATTTCATTTTTTTTTCATTCATATCAATGCCAATTCATGATATCTCATCATGTTTCATCAATTCATCACAATGCATCACATTTCACATTAAAAGCACATTGCCCAAATATTTTAGGTTATTTTCACATAATTCATATAAATCACATTTTATGTAATTTAGCCATTAACAATGGCTTTTCACAATGCATATTATGATATATAACAAATCACATGTCATAGTAACATGTTCATGAATGTTCAACGTATCAAGCAGCTTAACAATTTTTTCATCCAAAATGTGTTAAGCCAATTTATTGCCAACATATCTAATTTATCAAAAGTTGGTACTACCTCAATAAGCTCTCAAATGCAAGTTAAAAATCTCTCACCAATCTTCACTTTCAACTTTCCCTTCAACACTAGGGTTGGGCAATCTACTACTTCTTAATGCCTAAACAAAAGATGTGATCAAATACAATCATTTAATATCACATTTTAAGGCATTCCCAACATTAAACCTTAATTGAGCATCACTTCTACAAATATTCCAAAATTAGGCCTAATCTTACTTTAACATTGGAAATCCATATTAATCCTTTTAATTTAGTGTTTTAAGTTTATTTATATCATTAAAAATATATTTTAACATGTTTAAACCAATTACATTAATTAAACTCATGCTTTTAAACAAAGCCCTAAAATGCCATAACCTTCACGAATGAAGGTTCTCCATTCTAATTCAATCCAATTATTAATCCAAGCTTATTTCCATCACTTATATAATTAAAGAACATGATTTAAGTATTAAAATCAAACAATCAACCATTCTTTGAAACTTTTCTTTCCGACTACCTTATCTAAACTCTAACCAAACTTAACCAAATCCACCATTTGACTTTAAAATCCTTGTTTATGCATCAAAACAACAAATTTGAAACCAAATTGCATAATTAAAACACAAGAATTCAAAAGTTGATATGTTCCATAACCCTAAATTTTTCCTCTTCAACCAACTCTACTCAAACTTAACCATTTCTTCAATCCAACTTAAAAATCATTAATAACTCATCAACATAGCATTTTACATACCCTTGCAAGCAATTCAATCACACATACCCAAAACCTCAAACTTCGTACATATTCATAATTTCTCATAAAACTTAGAAATTTGGCAAGAAAACTTACTAATTAGAGAAAAATCACCTAAAACTTCACTTGAATCCTTGAAATCTCTCCAATTTTTGATGCTTGGAAGCATAAGAAATCTTTGCTCCCTTGACTATGGAGGTCATGCATAAAGAAGAAGAAGAAGAAGAAGAAGAAGAAGAAGAAGAAGAAAGAAGAGCTTTTTGTTTTAAATTTGACTTTTTCTTTCTTTCATTTAATATCCACATATATATTATTATATTTACTTTAATTAATTATTTAATTGTTTAAAAATTTTAATTTCTTTTTTCCATTAAATATAAATTTATTTTTTATTTAATTTATGAATTTTATTATTAATTAATTAATTAATTAATATTTAAAAAATATCTAACTTTCCATCATTTTCCACTACCCAAAATTATTTTTAATTTTAATTTATTTTAAAACTTCAATTTTCTATCTTCCACTAAAAAATATTTTATTTTAATATTTAATAAATATTTAAATTTTTTTCATCATCTTACACTATCTATTTTATTATTATTTTAATTAATTACTTATTTATTTATTTAAAAAAAATGCCAATATTCCTCTTCCATTCAAAAAGATTTATCTTTAAATTATTTAAATAATTTTAATTTTTTAAAGTATATTTACAATTATGCCACTTGGCTTTGGACTTTTGACTTTAAAAGTTGACTTTTTATATGTTATATATATTATATATATATATTTCACATATATACTTCATTTTCTCCCTTCTAAACTTTTCATTTCTCGTTTAAATTATTTATTTAATTTATCCAATTTAGTTTTTAATTTATTTTATTTAATTTATAAAAAGAATAGGGATGTTACACTAACAAAGAATATGAAATATATTTTTTCTAATATATTGTAAATTGGTTGTTAATTAGTTATTGTGATGAGTAAGCTTAATTAGTTATAACCTACTCTATAAATAACCACATGTATATACTTTGTATCAATTTTTTTAGTTTCAATGGTGTTTGGTCTCTTTTTCTAGTGGATGCTTTCTGCTTTAGGCTCATTTGCTTCTTTGTTAGGGCTTCTCCTATTAGGACTGTTTAAAAAGTCTAGAAGCTCAAGTAACTTGGCTCTACCGGGTTATGTAGAATTAAAGAAAAATAGGCCCGGTCTCAGGTCTTAATATGAAACTACCTCAATAGGGCCTCGGGCCTCGAGCCTAAGTTAAATGCCCTTGGGCAACCCAACCTAGCCCGAGGTATTAAACATATCTCTTAAAACATAATATTTTTTTGCATATCAATCAAACTAACCATCTCCCTCATGCTTCATCCTCAGTCACCCTCAATCACCCTCTTACTCTTTTTGAAATTCTCTCTCTCTTAGTCACTAAATCTCTCACCCTTGCTGTTTATGGCTTTCTCAAAGAAAATAAGACAAAACAACTAAGCATGAACAAAATCACCTGTGTAATGAATTTTTTTTTTTGAAAACAAAATCCTTTTTCTAATAAAAATAAAACATAATCAATTAAAATTTTCTAATTATAATACCTCTAATTTGCAAATAAAATGTATTTAATATTTTATTTTTTAATGAAATTATAATAATTTTTTAAGTTTTAAGATATAATTAATTTAATTTTTTGCCCTTTTTTTCTAATTATATCAACTTTAAAATTTTTGAATAAAATAAATTTGATAATCAATATAATTCAAACTTTTCACTTTTGTAGAAATCAAACTATAATTGAAATAAAAAGAAATTATAAAAAGTAAATAACTTTTATTTTTTAAGAAAAAAGATATTTTTGTATTGAAAATTTTATATTTATTATTTAATCAATCATTGTTTAATTTTTTTTAAAAAGAAAGTAAAATTAAATAAAATACATATATATTTATAAACTTTCAAAATGATTTCTAAATTATAATTTTTGCCTCCTAAAAGAATAAAATTTTTTTATTTATATTATCCATTTAAAATAGGGAACATGCCCAAATGTGACTCTAAAATATTATCTAAATCTTGAATTGAATCTTAATTTAAAAAAAAAAATCAAATATGCCTTTTAATAGAAATAATCATGTTGGCTTTCATTGCAACGAAATACCATATTCTCAAAAATCAAATGTAATCTTAAAATATTTTAGATCTCCTTTTGAATCTCAAAATTTTTCAATGAAGTATTCTAATATATATATGTCATATTGTAATTAATATTTTTATACTAACACATAAATATTTATCACTATTATAATATTTAATAAAAAAAGAAAATTTAAAAGAGAAAATAAGTACAATATATAAAAATTTAATTATTTTATAATGTTATTTTTTATTCACTTAATTTATTCACATAAAGTTATTAATTTATGAAAGTATATATATATATATATATATATATTAAAAAATCTTAAACTTTCATATAATTTATTTTTCAATTAACTCATATTTATTTTAAATTGTTTTTTACTTAATTTCTATTTAAAATTTTCAAATATTTACAAAATTTAATATATTCTATGATAAATATTTATCTCACTAGCCTATGTATATTTTTTTTATAAATATTTGAAATTTTTATGTAAAAAATAAGTATTTTAAAAATAATTTAAAATAAATGTGAGTTAATTAATAGAGTAAAACAATATGGAAGTTTAAGAGTATTTTAAAAAAGAATTTTTTTTTTCATATTTAATACTTATTGAAATTTTAAAAAAAATTATAAGAAAACTAAATAAATAATTAAAAATAAATTTTGATACATTTTATTTGTTTCTTAAATTTTTCATTTTTTATTATTAAATATTAAGATTGGTAATTATAGGTGCCTAGTCTGGCTAGACCCCTAGTGGGTCATTAGTTTTGCGACCTCGACACTGTTAGATTTTTGACCTCAAGTTAAGGCCCGTGAGATTGGAGTCACTACCCACTTAGGACCAGAAAATAGTAAGAGAGTAGCATACTCTTAATTCCATGAAGAATCCCTAACCTCCTTTGGGTTCAGAAAGTTAGGTACATATACAAAATAGTAAGAAATACTCTCACTACTTGCATATGTTCGATTCAGAAGAATCGGTCTCCTTTATGATTCATATATTAGCAAATTGGAACTATTTAAAATATTATATACTAAACAATTTTTTTATAATGAATAAATCATCTGTTACAATATATAAAACAATAATATATGACATAATGATGTGTATGATACATGCGTTATAAGCATACCAAATGAGCACTCACTAAGGTGCAAACATACCCTTATAATCACCCAAAATAAAATTAAATTAATTACATAACTTTAAACAAATCCTATATATTTGTCTAAAAAAAGGAAAATTACATCAGAGACCTATAAACAACGAATCTACTTAAATATATTATATGATGAATGAATATTATGAAAATATAAAAAATAAAATTAAACATAAATAATAATAATGTTAAAAATTTGAGTAAGAAGGAATTTAATAGGAAATAAATAAGGGAAAATGCATAAGTGAAACCTAACCTAAATTAACAAACTCGATATTCTTAGGACTATCAAATTCTATAGTACCGAAATATTCAAAATAAGCTTATGATCTTCTTGTTATTTTGTTTATGTTGGATGGTAAAGATTATCGAGATTGATAAGAATGTCGAACTCGACAACCTCCATATCCTTAAGGTGGCAGTTTATGTTTTTCCTTATGTTTCTTGAATCTGAACCCTATTGTAGCTACATATCATGTTATTTATGTGTTCTTGTCTATCCTACTCTTGTATACATATTAAACATATTTAATCAAGCTTGTTTTTGGAAAGGTGTGTAAAATTCCAAGCAGACTGATGAAGATTGTCGAGTTTGATAATAAAACTATTGAGTTAGACAATGATCACTCAGTATAGAAAGTAGTTCACTATTCTGATAAATTTCTATTTTAAAGTTCTAATCGTAGGATTTATTATCCATTACAATTCTAGCTTTTTTATTCATTCTAATGTCCAAAAAAGCTTTTCTTTTTTATGTTTTAAAACTAGAAATCTAACATCATTCAAGATTACTTAGTCTTTATTCATGGTAAAAGTCATTTTAATCCCTTAATTTCGTTTCCTATAGGTCATATTCAAAGTTCTGTTGATTGATTATATGTGCTATGATGTTTTTTAATTGATATACATAATTTAAAATAAGTTAGGAAGCATTAAAGGAAATTCTAATATACCTTATAGGGGTTTTACCTACTTTGAAAGTGAGTGACCAACTAAAGGTTTTCATTTACAAATATCTTCACTTTGGTTGATCTATTCTTGGTTGTGATTTATTAGATTATGTTGTTGATATGTCAAGCTACTCACCGAATATCTAGGTTGCTAAAAATCTTATTTTCTAATTTGTTTTCATGGTGCCTCAAAAGGTGTACTGCTCCTGCCTTTTATAGGCAAATGACAACTGTTTGTTAAAAACAACTAGCAAGCTAGACAATTAGAAGTTATCGAGTTCGATAATTTTTTACTCACTTAGTTAATCTTGCTTAACTCATCAATTTTGGCATTTGGCAACCTCAATAATCCCTAGGAATTATCTAATTCAATAGTAAGATTATCAAACTCAATAATTTTCCAAGGATTATACAAGGTGCTAAATTTAAGCATTTAGTTTGCCATATGCTTGAGTGATACAATCCCATTGGAGTTACAAATGCAAAAAGCAAGAAAGTTCCCGATTTTGCTTCTAAGATTTTCGCTTATCCATTTTTTTTAGGTAAATCTATTAGAGTGAACCTTTTATTTATCCCCCAATTGCGTTGCCATAGACCTTTTATCCTTTGCAATAGCAATTGGTGAACTTTGAGCCTTTTACCTTGCGGTAGATGGATTGGATCTTCTATTCTTGTTGGTGATATCTTTCTAAGCTGATGACCTTCGGGATTTTTACCCTTCAGTAGATGGGTCAGACCTTTTAATCTTCCTAATAGTGTCTTTTCAAATTGATGACCTTAGGGCTTTTCATTCTTCAATTGATGGGTTGGACCTTTTATTCTTCTCGGTGATGTCTTTCTAAGATAATGACATTCAGGCCTTTTACCATGCGGCAAATGGGTCAAACCTTTTATCTTTCTCGATAGTGTATTTCTATGTTAATGACCTTCAAGTTTTTTGCTCTTTGATTGGTAGGTTGGACTTTTTATCCTTCTCAATGGTATCTTTCGAAGCTAATGTGGTGTTATTGATTGACTAAGTTTTGCAAAAAATTTAGGTATTTTCTACCCTGCTCAATATCTTTGTCTGATATCCTTCCTTCACTTCACTCCCTACGCATAGAGATATTGAAATTTGGCATTAAATAGATATATTTCATATTTTACTTGGAAAAATGTTATGTTTTGTTGTACACTCCGCTAGGGATGATTGTTTATTTACTTGAAGAATCCCTATCTATCTTTTGATAAGCAATGTTGTGTTATTCACTAGGCATATTCTAGTTAAAGCTCCTTTTCATGTTCATGCTTCATCATCTATCCATTTAGAAGGTGTTGCATTTCAGATAAGAACATACTTGGAATCTGGCTGGTGACCTCTTTACTAATGATGCATTTCTCCTTTCATATGCAATTCTACTAGGATTATCTCCACTAATGTATCTCAACCTTTTAAAGGATCATCAGGTCTTTATTAGACTTGTAACGAGGCTATATAGGGATTAGCATTTTAGGTATGAAGGCTTGTATTAGATTTATTAGAGACTTTGTAATATTAGTCTTTCATATGGGTTACATTTTTGCTATGTGATAAGGATGGTATGTTATCCCTTGCGACTCTGATTATGAGTGACATATTTTCTTCTCCTTGTTTTGCTCTTTTTATAGTTCTTTTTGCTTTACTCGGGAAATTCAGTTTGCTTCTTTTTCCCCTAATAGTTTTGGGTTTCATCATGCTTTTTCTTTTTAGATCCTACCCTCGATAATTTTTAGATTTTGAGACACTATTTTATTCCCTCTTTTTTTTTTCCCTTTGTCCTTGGAGATTTTGGATTTTGGAATATTTTTTAATTTCTTCTCTTATTCCTTGCTTTTGTGCCTTGGAATTTTGGATTTTGGTACATTTTTCATTTCATGTTTTCTTCTTTTTTTTTTCCTTTATTGTCCAAGAGTTTTTGGATTTTGGGACATTTTTTCTTTTCTTCTTTTTCTTTATTGCCTTTGTTGTTGAAGAGTATGTGTGAGCGAGAATTTTTACACCCACTCCCATATGGAATGATTCTTGCAACTTCGGCACTGTTAGGCTCAGGGCCTTAGAGAATACGAGCCTATACTAGGAGAAAATAGAGTCACCATCCGGACATGCCGAGAAAAAGAAAGGGGTGAATGACTCAATTTCTAAGGAATCCCTAACCCCTTATTGGTTCAGAAAGTTGGGTACGCATGTGGAAGGTAAGAATGACCAAGCACCCCCATAATGCCCAGTTCATTGGAACCGGCCTCCTTTTAAGGTCTAAATATTATTAAATTCTTAACTTATTAAAATACCATCCATACTACATGCAATTTGAAGTAAACAAATATTCATTAAAATCAAAGAAGTTCAAACAAATCAATGAAATTGGCACCCATATAAGATGGAAACATGCCCTTACAATAATATCCAACGTCCAAAAATAAATAAAATAGGACACCCATAATTTGGTGAAAACATGCCCTTTACATTAATCCCAAAACATAAAATAAATTA
The DNA here is from genome assembly GCA_947685225.1 of Garcia nutans. Classification (NCBI taxonomy): domain Eukaryota; kingdom Viridiplantae; phylum Streptophyta; class Magnoliopsida; order Malpighiales; family Euphorbiaceae; genus Garcia; species Garcia nutans. The sequence continues at coordinate 17,990,616 of CANTUV010000032.1, forward strand.
TATTACGTTGAGCTTGATAAATGAGGTACCCACGAAGTGGAAACATACCTTCTACATCTTTGGAATTTAAATACTTAACTTAATACAACTAAACCATTCAAGCATGCACTATAAGTAAAATAATAATAGATCATTCATCTCAAGCACATAATAAATCAAATAATCAAATAGAGAATTCAATTTTAAATTAAGAATTAGTCATACAAAATTAGGGTTTTGCATGTTAAATTGGGGCTTATAGGTGTAAATTAGGGTTTTGGGATAAAAGCTAAGGTTTTTAGATTTTGGAAACTAAACTAGGGTTTTTAAGATGAAAAACTAGGGTTTTAGAACAAGATTAGGGTTTTAAGGTTTATAAAACAAAATAAGATTTTTGGATGAACTAATTAGGGTTTTAGTATAAGGATTAGGGTTTTTAAAGTAAAACTAGGGTTTTGGATGAACTAATTGGGGTTTTGGTTTAAAAACTTGCAAGTAGGGTTTTGAATGAACTAATTAGGGTTTATACAAAATAGGTTAGATAAAATTATGTTGTTTGAATTGGGTTCACAATTTAAAGCTATTGTATGAATCTAAAATAAGTTACCGGAATACTTGCAAAATAGTGGATGAAATAAGATTAAATGTTGCTACTGTGTGTGTGATGACAAAATTTCAAAGTGCTAGAATGGTGACTGTAAACTAAAATAATTTAATTTGCTATAATGGTTTCAGTAAACTAAAATAATTTAATGTGCTAGAATGGTTACTGTAAACTAAAACAATAAAGCTTAAAACTTCGTTCGTTGGTTCAACAATATTGTATGTTGATCCAGGCTTTCTGCCTACACCAATTCTGATTTTGGTAGAGTGAAACAATTGAGGCAATTGTTGTTTGTTCAGTCTTAATAGCTTTCTATGGCTATAAGGTGTTGTTAGGTTTTAATAATAATTCCTGCTATTAAGTCTTGTTTCCCTCCCCTTGTTGCTTTTTTAATCCTATATTTATAGGCAAAGATGGTTTAATTCAAACCCTAATATGTTAATCCAAAAGCTCATTGGAAATCCAATACTAATTAGGAAACCTAAAACTGTTTAATAATCCAAATTAAACCTAAATTAAAAGACCATAACCAATTCTCCATGGTCAAGCCTCCATGGCAAATTAGGTAAGGCCATTACGCCATGGAGGGCTTCCATGGTGAAATGGCCATGGCCAATTTGCCATGGGTCAGCCCACATGGTGAATTGGCTAAGCCAATTCATCATGAATTTAGCTTTTGGGCTCAGTTTGGCTTGGTTTTATCTTTTAAAATTGGGATCAAACCTAATTTGGTCTTTAAATATTAAATCAGACTGGGTTTAGAGCTTTAAAGATTGAACTGACTTACTTTAGGTCTTTTAAAGCTGGATCGACCTAATTCAAAGCTATAAACTAGGTTTAAGCTTTTAAAATCGGACCAAATTTAGCTTGGCCTTCTTTATTTGGGATTGGACTAGCTTAGGGCCAAAATTAAGGGTCTACAGTTTTCTCCCTACTTGAACGATCTTAAAACTTTAATAGAATAGAGTGAAAAGCAATATGACTTTAAGCTGATTTTGGATAAGGATGGATTCTAGACCTAAGAGTTCTCGACCCGAGACTGGATTTGGGTTCTAAACCCAAGACTAGATTTGGGTTTTGAACCTGAGAGTTCTGAACTCGAGACTATATTTGGATTCTAGACCGAAACTAAATTTGGGTTCTAAACCCGAAATGGATTTGGGTTCTAGACATGAGACTGGATTTGGATTCTGGACATGAGACTAGATTTTGGATTTTGGACCCGAGATTAGATTTGATTTGGGTACTAGACCCTAGATTAGATTTGGGTTCTGGACCCGAGATTGAATTTTGAATTCTAGACCAGAGACTAAACTTGATTTGGGTACTTGACCTGAGATTTGATTTGGGTTTTTGACCCACAATGTCTGCAAAAAATTGATTTCAATAGTTAGCATAAATTTTGCAAAAACATTTGGCTATGTTTTACCGTATATGAATCCCTATATACTCTTGCCCCCCTGCATGGAAAAAATATTTGTGAGTGCAAAAAATATTTTGACACACAAAATTTTTTACTCATAATAAATATCAATGCACTGTGTGAGTGTGATGCATTATTGATCTGCAGAAGGAGTGAAATAATTGATGATGATCCAGTGTATGTTACTAAAAAAATCTTTTTTTTTAACTTTGCTTTATTTCTTTTCTGACTATGAAATGAAGCACGTGAATGTGCTTAATCTTTTTTTTTTACTTTTACTTTATTTTAAATCAGACAGATGCTTATCCCTATCCTATCATTTACTCTTATCCACGACTCAATCTTTATAAATATAGCATTACATTCAGAGCATTTCATTGAGGATCTTCAATCAAAATTGCAATCTTTCAAAAACAATTTCAGTCCCCTCGTTCATTTAAAAATTTCAACCTTCAATATATATAATTGGTAGTAAATCAACACGTATATAAATGCCAAACTAATTGCTTACCTCAAGACTAGTGGGTTGGATTGGGTTTCCCTTATAGCAGGGATACATCTCCATCGCAGTGAGAAAGAAAAGACACAAGTAAGCGTCTTTTTTTATTATTACTTTTTTATTGCAATTTAACCATTTAATATAATTAGTTGTAAAATAGATAAATTAATGTAGTAAATGAATTTATGCATGAAAAGTTATTTATTTTTAGGACTTATTTAGCAAAATTTGTGAAAAATAGACAAATTAATGTAGAAGATAGCTTTATGAAAGTTAATTTTTGAGGACTTATTTAGCAAAAATTTGTGAGAAATAGACAAATTAATATAGAAAAATAGCTTTATGCATGAAAATTAATTTTTTAGGACATATTTAGCAAAATTTCATGAAAAATAGACAAATTAATGTAGAAAATAACTTTATGCATCAATACAAAATAATTTAAACAAGATATGATGAAAAAAAATATATAAAAATGCCAAAAATAAATTTTCAGAGTTTATTAATAGAAAATTATGAGAAAAAAGAAAATAAGGTTAGTAAAAGAAAGAAACATAATTATTAGATGACTGAAAATATTTTTATGTTGTTTGTTATTTTTATTTATTATTATTATGACTATTATTATTATTATTATTATTATTATTATTATTATTATATTAGGGTTTATATACTTACATGACCTGACTTACCATTGTTATGGTAGTATGATAGATGTGTAATCCATGGTGAAGGGAACGTCCTTAAGGCTTGCTAGTGGTATGAACAAGTGCCACCTCCATTATGGAGGATGATTCGGGAAAGCGGCTTTGAGGAATTTGTTCTATAGTTGCCAACAAAGGGTGCCAGATTGACAGGAGTGTAATCCAGGTGCTCTCGGAACGGTGGATGGATACCACCCACACCTTTCATTTGCCTGTAGGGGAGATGACCATAGGTCCAGTTGACTTCACTGCGATAACGGGACTAAAATGTGACAGGATCCACGTTTGCTTAACCAATGATATATTAACTGAAGATGAGATCTAACAGTTGATTAGTCTGAGACCCAGGTATAAAGGAGCATGCAAAATAAGAAGAAGAAGAAGAAGAAGATGATGATGATGATAATGATGATGAAGCAGGTGATGGGGAGGGAGATGAAGAGGAGGAGTATGAAGAGGAGGAGGAATATGATGGCGAGGAAGATGATGAAATGGGCAAAGTGGAGGATGAAAATGAAGATGAAGAGGAGGTTGGCATGGGAGATGCTGCTTCCCATATGCATGATGCCATGGTTGTTTGCTCTCAGGCTGACCTGATGTGTTCTTTTGTTAATTCAAGACTGCTTTTCATTGCACTTTGTCTAACGTTATAAATCTTTGTAGGCAGTTGAACAATTAGGTGGTCTTAGTCATGATGAAGCATGTCCATCTAGCATAGGTTTGCCTTAGCCATATGTCCCGTATGCATCACCCTATGCTTATCCGTCTTTCGAGCCTCAGACTTTTGAACTGAATTACCTGATTTGCAAACTATTTGATGTTGACTTATGCTATATGTATGTATGGAAATGTATGAACTTACCTTTTCCTTTTTCTAGCTCACAGCGAATGCTTGAAGAATAAAACAAGAAGCTACAAAAAGAATTGGCTTCCAGCCTTTGGCATGTAGTTTATTTAGAATGAAAACTTCTAGGACTTTTGATTTTAGGGCTATAGGGATCTTGGTGCTTTGTCGCCAAGGGGGCTTTGAACTAATGACCACGAGGTGCCTCCTCCTCTCTCAGGGATGCCTATTACAGGATCGACTTTCCAGACAATAGGGATCCGGGTGCTTCTTCCTCGAGGATATTTTGGGCAGATGACATGCCTCCACCTCTGTCAGGCGATCAGTGCCTTAGGTCTTTATTTAACTATAGATTGCCTCCCCATTCACAGTGATAGGCTTGTATTTAATAAAAAAGCTTGTATTAAATTTTTTGTACATATAATAAAATATAATAATAATATTTAACTTTGCATCATTTTGACTTTTTTCAATAATTTTTTTCTTCTTTTTTTTTAACTTGGTCATTTTTTGTACATAAATAATTCAGTTTGACTCTTTCTACATATATATATATATATATATTCAACACCATGTTGAATTCATTTAAAATGAATTTGACATGGATTAGGATTTAATACAGTTTATAAAGGTCACTACGAACCAAGTTTAATTATTTTCAAATCCATAACAAATTCGGTGTTCCAACCCCAAATCTAATTCGACATGAATCATATTTTACTTACACGTTTTGGACTTCAGTCTTTCATTATATAAACCAACAATTCACCCTTTTTTCTTCATCAAGTAAAACAACAACTTTTGGGCTACTCTCAAATCAAGGCAAGGAAATTTGGCTCCAGCCTTTCTTCTTACAAATTCAAAGTAGTTTCAATTCTCACATTCCCAATGATGACCGAAGCCAATTTAAAAAAGATAAAAAATTTATTCAAGACCATTAAAGCTACACATTGGGAACAAACATCATGGTCTCAACTTAATATTTTAAAATGATTTCAAAATGTCAAGTTGAACCAATCTTTTCTACATGCCATGATTTACTTTTGGGATGTGGAATCTAGGACTTTCAAGATAAACAACATTAAGGTATGTCCTATGATTGAAGAATTCAAAGCCATTCTCGGATATCTAGGTAATCAACCAATAGAATTGCTTTTATTGACCTCAAAGACTCATGAAAAAATGCAGATGTTGTTTGACTTTTCTGTAGACCCTTAATTTTTTACTCTGTCTGGTCTGATATTTTTTATATAGTCCAAAATAATTTTTGTGGTATTTTAATTAAATAATATTTATTATTTATAATTTTTAATAAAAATAAAAATGATAAAATTAAATATAAATAAATAAATAAATAAATAAAAATCGTCGCCGAAGGTGAATCGACCACAGGCCAATTCGCCGCAGGAGTCGTAGGAAATTCCTGCGGTGAAATGGCCTTGGGCCAATTCACCGAAGGAAATTCATGAGGTGAATTGGCGCCCGCCCGCAGCCAGCTCGCAATCCTCTCAGTTTTCGTCAGCAAGTTTTTCGCTAGCGTAATTTTCCAACGCAGTTTTTTCCGAAATCAAATTGTATTTGGTTTTGGTTTCTTTTCCTAATTGGTTTTAATTTCCTTAAGCAATTAGAAGTTGGTTTATTATTTTTCCTATAAATACCATATTAAAACACAGAATTAGAGGATGAGACTTTGGACTTTTGATCTGGAGGAAAAATTTGTTTGATTGGATTGGAGACTCAACCATTCCATCGGCCAAAAGAAAAGCTCAAGCAAGTAAGAAACAAGAAGCAATCAATCCAGCAAAGGCAGTGACACTGCCTTTGTCTTTGTTCATCCATAAGCAAATTGTGGAGGAACCAACAAAAGGAGGTTTGATTATAAATCTTTGATTTGATGTTATTTACAATGTTTCTATCGTTTGTTTTTGATATTAAGTCAGTAACCTAAATTATTAAACTTAGTAATATGTTTTATATTAAATCGTACATTCATCCAGTTGCCTTAATCATTGATCAAAATTTCAAAACCAAAAAATTGTTCTTCTCTTTCCAGAAACCTTTAAAACCCTAAATTATTTCTCTCCCATTTCCAAAACTTTAAAAACCCTAAATTACTCTTCTGCTTCCAAAAACCTTAAAAACCCTAAATTATTTCTTCTGCTTCCAAAAACCTAAAAAACCCTAAATTATTTCTTCTATTTCCAAAAACTTTAAAACCCTAAATTGTTTTCCTCGAACAATTTCATCTAAACCCTAACTTTTTGTCCAAAGTTTCCAAATGTCTTCTTAAATCTCCAAACCCTAATCTTCTTTACACTTTCTAAAAATCATAATTATTTTTATAAAACTCTAAGCTATTTTCTTAAATCCTAAAGTCAAATATGTTTTCCAAAATATCAAAAACCCAAATTTTCTCAAAAACTAATACAGTAAACCCTAGTTTTCCTAAACCCTAATTCTTAAAACCTCAAAATCTTATGACAAATAAATTTAAATCCTAAAGCCATAATCCAGTAAACCTAAAATCACAATCCAGTAAACATGAATTATAAATCCTAATGTCTTAAGATTCCAAAACCCTAATTTCATGATGTTAGCCCTAAACCCTAATTTGATTAACCCAATGAACGAGGCATTGTGGGGGGCACTGGGCCATTTCTCACCTTCCCCATGCATACCCAACTTTTAGAACCCATTAGAGGGTTGGGAATTCCTTAGGAATCAAGTCATCCACCCCTTTCTTTTTCCCGGCCCATCCGAGTGGCGACTCCATTTTCTCCGGGCTTAGGTCCATGTTCTCTAAGTCCCCGAGCCTAAATAGTGCCGAAGTCGCAAGAACCATTCCACCGGGAGTAAGGGCAAAAATCCCCGCTCACAGTGGTGACTCCACTAGGGATAAGAGAAGTTGATTCTGTTGATCTTTATATTATTCTATTCTTTCTTATAATAATATTATCCATTGCATCATATTAGATTGCATTGTGTGCGTGCGTTAGGATGCCCGTGTTACCCGTGTTGTGTTATGTAAGGGATACCATACTTTCACTCAAGGTATAGAGATCGAGCATGATATAACCGCTCATAGCCTCGTACCATTTGGTATATACTTGCTATGGGAACCTAAGCCTTTTAGCCTAAAGACTAAAGCTCATGTAATTGGCCTAGTTACTTTCATTAGGTTTTTACCCCAAATGCATGTTGTTTGACTATGGTTAATTTATCTTGGCTTAAATCATGGCTTATTTGGTTTGTTCTTTTTCTAATATGACCTAAATACATTGTGAGCTCAAAATAAATTTTTCTTTAAAATCTAAAAGACCAAAGCTATTTTTAAAACTTTTCAAGATGGTCTTTGGACATAAAACTTTTCTAAAAACAAATCAAAAATTCTTTTGCTCATAACCCAAATAATAAGCCCAAAATCCATTTTTTCTAAAATCTTTTTACAATGGGCTTAGAAACAAAATTATTTTCATCCAACCTTTTCTTACAAAGAGCTTGCAAATTATTTAGGTCAATTACGAAATACCAAAAATCAATTGTGAGCCTAGTTTATACTATGAATAATTAATCATAGGCTTGTTTTTTGGCATGAATCATTAGTTACTTTTTCAAGTGAGAAATCTATTTATAATAAACCTCTTAATTTAGTTTTAATCCAATATAGCATAAAAGCAATGTTAGTTGGTTGAATGGATTAAAACCTAATTAATGGGAATTATCATGGACTGATTTCCATTTTGGAAAATATAACTATTGGTTGAAACGTCCGAGGGACTTATTCGAAAATAAGATACCCCATGTTGGTATTTTGTTAACCATATTACCTAGGAAAAGAGACTCGCTATTCGTGTGTGGAAGTTATAAGGTTGGAAGGAACGTCCTATTTATCCTTGTTTGTTTATTGTTTGTGCATACATTTGCATCTCATCACATTAATCCCTTTTGGCTCACAGCCCTGGATTACTATAGTTTAAAAGCTTATGACAATCCGACCTACATCGAAGACAAAGAATCTAGCAACAACTCAATCTCTTTTTCACCAAAAGCAGTGGAGCCCAAACAAATTCAAAGAATGGTGGACGATGCCATCAATGCTAAGATGAAAGAAATAAAGGAGGCCCTGATTGAGACTGTGAAGAACCAAGTAGCTGCAATTTTAGAAAACAATGCTGAAGCATCTGCTAGCACCAAGAAAGACAAGGGGAAGGCTAAAGTTGGTGAAGTGGATTTTAATGATGATAAGGTGATCATTGATGATGATGACGATTGGGATCAATACTTCCAAGATCCTCAAGATAAAAAGGAGCCAAAGGTTTTTTGAAAAGACTAAAAATTCTGATGTTGAGAAGATGATTGATGATTTAGAAAAGAAATTTGAAAAGAACTAAAAATCGAAGAGATGTTCGAGATCGACAAACTATTTAAACAAGATGAGGAGGTCCCTTATAAGTTCAAGATGCCTTCCTTTGCTAGATACAATGGTACTGAAAACCCTCATCTCCATGTGAAGCAGTACATCACTGCTTTGCAGTCTGTCTGAGCTACTAAAGCTCAAACTCTGAGACATTTTATGCTCTCATTGGACCCTATTGTCCAAAATTGGTTTAATACCTTAGAGGAAAGTACTCAAAAAGATTGGGACATGTTGTACAAGGCTTTCATTCAGTAATATGGGAACAATGTCAAGCTGAAAGTTACCTTAATGGAAGTTGAGTCCATTAGACAAAGGCCAAATGAGAATTTTGTGGACTATGTGAAAAGATGGAGAAATAAGGCTGCACTGCTCAAGAAGAGGCATGATGAGTCTGATCAAATAAGGATGATTGTCAGAGGCTGTCTCACACCCTTATGAGGGGGTCTACAAATTGAAGAGTGGGAAAGGGAGAAGAACCGCTTTTCGGCAAGAAGGAATGAGAAAGGAAATTATCAGCCTAGCAATCAAAGTACACAAAAGGAAGCTGATATTAATGCCACTAGTCAAGGAGGAATGAGACAGTTTTCAAAATTAGGAAAGCCACTGTCTTGGGTTCTCAATAAGCTACAAAAGAAGGAATTGTTACAACCTTTGACTCCTCGTTCTTTGCCTAATCCTCTTCCACCTAACTTTGACACTAATGCATTTTGCCAATTCCATCAAAGGCTTGGACACAAAATGGACAATTGTATGAAGTTGAGGCATAAGATCCATAATCTAATCAACAGTGGTAAACTACCTGAGCCAGACAAGCCCAATACCAAGAAAAATCCTTTGCCTAAATTTGGAAGAGTGCCACCTCCAGCAACCTTCATGGTAGGAAAAGGATTGGAAGAAAATTTTATTTTATCATCCTTTCAAGATGGAAATATTGAAGATGTGAAAGGAAAAGAAGCTTAACTCAATAAACTTTCCTTAGCTTGAATGTTGCTTTTCAATTTTACTTTCTTTAATATTTAATTGGAACAATCGTGTTTTTAAAATTTAAAGTTGTTTGAATAAATTATTTTCATTAAAATTTTTATTGGCCTTTGCTCATTTTGGTGCTCAACCAATGAAGAATCTAGCTTGATAATTCATGAATTAATATATTTATGCATGATGACTTGAATGACTTTACTAGGTGAGGGAATTGCTCTATAACATTGAGTTATGTATGCTTACTTAGAGAGGACTCCTGCATAATTACCTTTGTCTAGGTCATAGTTAGTCTTAGAACATGCTTAGATAAAATTTTGAGGCGAAATTAAACTCTACTTATTTAGGGAGAGATGATCTAGGCATTGTTTGGTTAGCTAACAACTAGTATCCACCATATTAAATATCAATCCCTAGTTGTCCCTTTGAGCCTTCATAAAATTTTAGCTTTCTTTTCATTGGCTTATAAACCCCAACAACCAACCCTGAGTTGTTGTGATACTTTTGACAAGTCTTATGATCACTAAGGTGAAGAGGCAAGAAGATCAAAGAATGGAATGCATAGCCAAAACCATAAGGATAGTTGATGTTCTCAAGACCATAAGGGTAGTTGAAGTTCTCCTAATATCTCCAATATATCAAGACAACATCAGAGTAACAAATGATTTATCCCTGTTAAAGAAGATTTATGTCACTCCACTCATCCATTATTAGAAACCCAAGTTGGTACAAACAAGACAACTCTTTTAGAGTTAGAATAAAAAAAAGAGAGAAAAGAAAAGAAAAGAAGAAAAATAGAGACAAGAGAAAAAAGATAAAAAAAAAGATAAAAAAAAGAAGAAAAAAAAGATAAAACCTAAAAAGGCGGTTCAGAAAGCCAACTGAGTTCTCTTTTAACTAAAGCAGCAAAATGCTTCCATTTGATTTATAAGGACAGTTTGACTTGAATTGGTCCAACCCTACCAAAGATTCGATCAAAATCAGAGAAAAAGGAGAAAGACCATTCAGTTCTTGAAAGTTTTGTACTTGACTGTCCTATAAGGAAGAAGGACAAAATGATAAAATGCTAAAAGAAAGGGAAGAGTAAGAAAAATAAAAAGAAAGAAAAGGGAGAAGAAGAAAAGAAATAAATTTGGGTACCAAACTTTTTGCAAAGGCAAAGACTATCCCAATCAAGATCCAAATTAATGCCAGGCAGATAGAAGGAATTTGGAATCTAGCAAGATTGCTTCCAGCTGTCTAAAGTTCAAACAAGAAATTTATATTGTGAAGGTTTGTCCATTGTGTCACATCGGCTCCAAATGGCCTTCATTTAACCCATGTCCCTTATAGACCCCATTTCAAGCCTATCAAAGACCTGTTGATCTCTCTTGGTAGGTAGAGTCTATTAGCGGAGATAGTTTGAATAAGCATGCATATGAGATAGATAATATTTAAACTAAATGAGATCTTTGACCAAGTAATGTGTATGTGCCTATCTGAAGTGCAACAATTCTTGCTTAAATAGAAATAATTCCTGAGTTTTGTACGGTAACAAGGTGTAGACCCTTAATTTTTGACCCAATCCGATCCAATATGCTTTATTTAGTCCAAAATGATTTTTGTTGTCAAATTGGTCCAAAATAATTTTAATTAAATAGTTTTTGCTTTATTATCTAATTTTTATTAATAAAAAATAAAAATAAACAAATAAAAATTAAAAAATAAAAATAAAAATAAAAATCAGAGTCAGAAAAAAAAATCGGCAGCAAAAAGTGGCCACGCGGGCCCGTCGGCCCAGCAGCAGCTCACCCGCAGGCCTGCGGGCGAAATAACTTCCTGCGGGGTGAGTTATTTCGACTTCCCACAGGAATTTCCTGCAGGCTGGCATGCCTCCTGCGGGCTGGCAAGCCCACTGGCCCCAGCCACGGGCCTGCTACCACAGTTTTTGCCAGCGCAAAATTTTTCGATGCAAATTTTTGAAACCTAATCCAATTAGGTTTTAATTTTTTTATTAATATTACTTACCTTAATTAATTAAGAATAAATAACCTTAAACCATTATAAATAAGGACCAAAGGGATAGAAAAAAAGAGGAGGCCGAGAGAGAGGAAATCCAAAGGGAGTTTGGAAAGTTTGAAACCAAATCAAGGAAGGAAAAGAAGAAATTCAATTTAAATCTTTTCTAGATAGTAGCATCACGATTAAAGGGATTCCAAAGGCAACAAAAGCTTGTCTTTGGAGCAACTTACAAAAGAAGGTATGAAATTCTAAATTCTAATTTTTTTTACACAGTAGCTAAAACTAGGATTAATTTTTTTTGTGATTTTCAAAAGTTAAAATCTTAGAACTTTAATTTAGTTTTCCAAAGTTAAAACACTAAAATGTGATCTTCTTTTCTAAAAAGCCTTAAAATTATTATTTTTTCTTCTTAAAAACTTTAAAACACTAATTGAACATATTTTTCAACAAAACCAAAATCAAATTCTGTTTCTTTTAAGATTTTAAAGTAGGTTCTATTTCATTCAAAAAGCATTAAAAAACATCTTTTCTACTTATAAAAACTTCAATCCTTTTGTTTAAATTCATAAAACTTCATAAAATATCAAATTGATTTCTAAAACCGTAAATATTCTTCATTACCTGAGACCCAAATTTCAAAACCCTAAAATCCAAAATTCAACTTTTGAACCTAAAATAATGAACCCTAACCCTTTTAAAACCTTAAACCCTAATTTTTATGAACCCTAATCCTTTTAAAACATTAAAAAAAATAAAAACATGAAAACCCAAAAATTGCACAGTAGCTTAAAATTCAATAATCAAAAATCAAAAATTAAAGTATTTTAAGGTATTTAAAACCCTAGTTTCATGATTTCATCATTCAAACCTTAATTTGTTTAATCAAAGAGTCTTACCAACCTTTTAAAACATAAAACCCTAATCTATTTTAATTCCATAAAAAGTCACAGTAGCTATAATTGAACTGTAACACCCCTATATCCCGTATACGTACCAAGCATGCTTAAACGATCGTAAAATACGTATACCAAATATAGAAAATGCCACAGTTTAAAAAGGACACAACAAATATCTTTGTAAATAAATGAAACAATTCTCAAACATTTATAAGAAATCCAAAAGACACCATATATAAAACTGTTTATCAATTCACAGCGGAAGTTATTACAAATATGTTATAAATCAAAGTTTACAAAACATAAAATATATACATGATTGGCAGCCCTTCTCTGATCTTTAAGTCCCAAAATAAAATCCTCAATGTCTAGTCTCACTTGGTCTCGAGGAGCCCTCAGGTTCAACTCTATCACCTGCGCGAACAAACACTATCGCGCTGAGCCACAGCTCAGTAGTACAAACCATAATGATAATATGCAATATTAATATCAATATCATATAATCAATCAATAAGGATCATACTTATTAATATACATTTCATTATATCAATAATTATATCATCATCTATTATACTCATTCAGAGTTTATCAATATAACCAACCAACTATGGTTTCATATACGAACTTTCCCCCAACCAGGTCGGTTGCCCACTGAGCCTCAGGCTACTGCCAATCCCAGGGGTCCGCAGGAGGCAGATAAGCACGTATAAAACTATCAGTAACGAACTTTCCCCCAACCAGGTCGGTAGTCCAAGTTCAGTTGCCCACTCATTGGGTCCGCATGGTTCCGCAGGAGGCAGATAGGTACGTAATACTGACTGTACTGAACCTTCCCTCAACCAGGTCGGTAGTCCAAGATCGGTTGCCCAATCCACAGGGTCCGCATGGTTCCGCAGGAGGAAAATAGGTTCGCTCATTTATATCTTTTAATATTACTTCATCTTTCACATATCCATAATCAATTACATTGACTAAACAAACATATCATTATTTACTCATACCATCTAGACATGTTTCAATCATATCATTCACATCATTATAATATTCATTAACATCAAAGCAATTCCTCATTATACATATCACATATTACATGTCATATTTCATAACATTAATCTCACATCTCTTTATGTCTTAATTTACATTACCATAATTCATATGCCTCATCAATATTCACATTATGTCCCACATTGTACACAACACAACATTATTCATATAACACATTACCATTCACAAGATTCACAATGCATAATATATAACCTTGTTCATATAGTATCATATGCATTATCAAATGTAAGTTCAATCTCAACCATGTAAGAAGAGCAAGGAAAAATCATAGTGGCCAACACACTCAAGGGACACGGCCAAGCTTGTGGCCGTGTCTCTCAACACCAAATCAAGCCGAGGCAGACACGGGCAAGGGACACGGCCAAGCCAGTGGCCGTGTCTCTCCAACATTCATCCAACACGGCCAAATTTCCATGGACTTGGCCGTGTCTCTCAAAAATCTTAAGTCTTGGCCGTGTTCCTCCTTTGGTTTGGCCGTGTCTCACATGAACAAAACCCTAAATGTGGCCAAAACTCTTTTAATTGCATTTAAACTCATTGTGCACAACATAGCCTCATTCAAATGGATATAAACAATGTCATCAACACTTATTTTACATATTCATCACAATATTCTCATTAACAAATCATTAGCAACACATTTAAACACATACCACTTCAAAACCCTAAATCAACATCATTCTTATTCTTTCAATTCCAATATCCACTCAACTTACCATTTTCAAACCAAAACCAACACCAATTTAACTTACAACCAATTTAAACACTTATAATTACATCTCAACCCCACCAAATCATAATCTCAACAAATCAAAACTCACTTCAAATACAACTTCAAAAATAACAAAGGAAAACAAGAGAGTACTTACCTAATTTGAAGAAATTCCACAGATCTCCAACTTAATCCTTTGATTCTTCCTTCAATTTGAGCTTAGAATTTAGAAGACCTCTCTTGCTCTCTCTTTCCCTTTGGTAACCGGCCAAGAAATGCAAAGAAAAGAAAATGAATACAAATCAACCTTTTCTTCCTCTTTACATCTCCACCAAGCAATTCTACAAGCACAATTACTAATATACCCTCTTCTCATATGGTCTAGTTTTCTTCTTAATCAAGTGTCCTTTATAGTAATTTCACACATCCCAAACTAAAATATCTTTTCCCCTTGACTCTACATTTGACCAACATATATGTTATATATATTAACATATATACAACATATACATTCCATTAACACAATCATTTCCTTTACAAAAACATTTATACATCTAATTCCAATCAAACAACAATTGTATTAAAACTTCTAGGGCACACTTTGGGATTTTACAATTCTCCCCCTCTAAAAAGAAATTTCGTCCTCGAAATTACCTGATATCAAGTCTGAAATAGTTGAGGATATTGATCTCGCATTGATTGTTCACTCTCCTAAGTTGCTTCTTTTCTTCCATGATTCTTCCATAGAACCTTCACTAAAGGCACTTTCTTATTTCTTAATTCTTTCACATCACGTGCCAAGATAGCAACTGGTTCCTCTTCAAATGTCAAATCTGAACTCACTTCGATAGATTCAATTGGCAATACATGAGATGGATCCGACCTGTACCTCCTCAACATAGAAACATGGAATACATTATGGATTCTATCTAACTCAGGTGGCAAAGCAAGCCGATAAGCAACTGGCCCAACTCTTTCCAAAACTTCATACGGTCCAATGAAGCGAGGACTCAATTTCCCTTTCCGACCAAACCTCAAAATCTTCTTCCAAGGAGACACTTTCAAAAATACTTTATCTCCCACATCATATTCAATGTCTCTCCTCTTCAAATCTGAATAAGACTTCTGTCGATCTGAAGCTGCTTTCAATCTATCTCGAATCACTTTCACTTTCTCTTTAGTTTCTTTGACCAAATCAGGATCAATTAACTTACTTTCTCCAAGCTCATTCCAACATAAAGGTGTCCTACACCGTCTTCCATACAATGCCTCGAATGGTGCCATACCAATGCTTGATTGATGACTATTATTATAAGCAAATTCCACAAGTGGTAAGAATCCATCCCAACTTCCAGAGAAATCAATGACACAGCTTCTCAACATGTCCTCAATAATCTGTATCACTCTCTCTGACTGCCCATCTGTCTGTGGATGAAAAGCAGTACTGAAGTGTAATCGAGAACCCAAAGCACCATGTAAGCTCTTCCAAAATCTTGAAGTAAATCTGGGATCTCTATCAGACACTATAGAAGTTGGGACACCATGCAACTTCACAATCTCATGGATATACAACTCAGCTAACCTCTCCAAAGAGTAATCCATCCGAACTGGAAGAAAATGAGCTGTTTTAGTCAACCTGTCAACAATCACCCAAATAGCATCATGCTTTCTTTGTGTCAATGGCAGACCAGATACGAAATCCATGGTTACTCTATCCCATTTCCATTTAGGCATTGCTAAAGGTTGAAGTAACCCTGTTGGAACTTGATGCTCAGCTTTTACCCTCTGACATGTGAGACATTTGGACACAAAAGCTGCAATGTCTCTCTTCATACCGGACCACCAATAAAGCTGTCTCAAATCATGATACATCTTTGTATTGCCCGGATGCATAGCAAATAATGACTGATGTGCTTCTTCTAAAATGATCTTTCTCAAATTAGCATCATCAGGTACACACAATCTGTTCTTAAACCAAAGACTCCCATCATTTCTCACAATAAAATCTCGACTCTTTCCTTTCTGGCAATCTGAAACAATCTTCTGAATCTTCTCATCAGCTAATTGAGCCCCTCTAATCTGATCCAACAATACTGGTTTCAATTGCAACTGTGCCAACAATGCACCATCATCACAAGATACAAAACTAGCATGCAACGCTATCAACTCAACAAGCAACGAGAGCGAATAAACAGTCAAACCTGCTAAAGACTTCCGACTCAAGGCATCAGCAACAACATTTGCCTTAATAGGATGATAATCAATCAAACATTCGTAGTCTTTTATCAACTCTAACCATCTTCTCTGTCGAAGATTGAGTTCTCTTTGAACACCCAAGTATTTTAAACTTTTATGATCAGTATAGATAAAACACTTCTCCCCATATAGATAATGTCGCCAAATCTTCAATGCAAACACAATTGCTGCCAACTCTAAATCATGGGTTGGATAATTGAGTTCATGTGGTTTCAACTGTCGAGAAGCATAAGCTATCACCTTACCTTCTTGCATCAGAACACAACCCAAACCACTATGTGAAGCATCACTGTAAATCACATATGGTTTGTCTTCCACAGGTAAAGTAAGAACAAGTGCTTGAGTTAACATCTCTCTCAACTGCTCAAAGCTAGCCTGACACTGATCTGTCCACACAAATCTAACTCCCTTTCGAAGCAATCTGGTAAGTGGAGTAGCTATCAAAGAAAATCCTTTCACAAACCGTCGGTAATAGCCTGCCAAACCCAGAAAACTTCTAACTTCAGTCACAGACTTTGGTGGACTCCAATTCAAAATAGCTTCAACTTTACTCGGATCAACTCTAATTCCTTCTGCTGAAACTATATGACCAAGAAAAGTTACTTGATCAAGCCAAAACTCACACTTCGACAGTTTAGCAAACAATTGCTTCTCTCTCAAAATTTGCATCACAATCCGCAGATGCTTGTCATGCTCCTCCTCATTACGTGAATATACCAGAATGTCATCTATAAAGACCACCACAAACTGATCCAGATAGGGCTTAAACACCCTATTCATCAAATCCATAAAAACTGCAGGTGCATTCGTCAAACCAAAAGGCATAACTAGAAACTCATAATGCCCATACCTGGTCCGAAAGGCGGTCTTAGGAACATCTTCAGCTCTGACTCTCAACTGATGATACCCTGATCTCAAATCAATTTTGGAAAACACTGCTGCACCCTTCAATTGATCAAAGAGATCATCAATTCTAGGCAAATGATATTTATTTTTAATAGTCACTTTGTTCAATTGCCTATAATCGATACACAATCTCATAGTACCATCTTTCTTCTTCACAAACAGAACAGGAGCTCCCCACGGTGAAACACTAGGGAGAACAAACCCTTTATCCAACAACTCATGTAACTGCACTTTCAGTTCTCTCAGCTCAGCAGGTGCCATTCTATAAGGAGTAATGGAGATAGGAGTGGTACCAGGCAATAATTCAATACCAAACTCCACCTCTCTCTCAGGAGGCAACCCTGGCAACTCCTCCGGAAACACATCTGAAAACTCTGCAACTGTGGTTATATCATCAAGTTGAGAACTTTTTACTCTAGTATCCACAACATAAGCAAGGTAAGCATCACACCCTTTTCTAATCAATCTACTAGCTGCAATAGCTGAAACAAACAAGGATGCTAGCTGTCCCTGCTCACTAGCTACAAACATCTCTCTACCATCACTGGTTCTCAAGGTAACAACTTTCTTTTTACAATCTACCACAGCTCCATGTCTAGATAACCAGTCCATGCCTAGAATCACATCATATTCCTTAAAAGGCATCTCAATCAAATCTCCAAGGAACTCCTCACCTTGAACCACTACTGCACTACCTCGGTGCACTTTACTGACAATCACACTATGCCCTAACGGATTTGTTACTAACACATCAAATCCTAGGGATTCAGCATGCACATCAGATACAGGCAAAACAGATGCACTAATATATGAATGTGTGGATCCAGGATCAATCAAAGCAAGTACTGAAGTATCAAATAAAGAGAAAATACCAGCAATGACTGCCGAAGCATCTGGTTGCTTCTGCATCACATAAATCCTCTGAGAAGATCCAACCCCCTCTGGTCTACTCTCCCTAGATGTAGAACCTCCTCTAGCACTGAACCCAGATCTGCCTCCTCTGCTGAAACCCCTGTCTCCTCGACCTCCCCTCACACTAGGTCGAGAAGCTGCAGTATCTACTGACATCCGCTCCTGTCTCTCAGGACAATCTATAACAAAATGATCGGGAGATCCACATATGAAACATACAGCGGGTCCACTACTCTTCCAACAAACACCTCTATGATAACCCCCACACTGAGCACATATAGGTGGAGTGGATCTCTGAACTACTGGAGCAGGAGCACTCGCTACTGAAACTGTAGGTCTAGATCTCTGTCTTCGAAACTGTGCTGACCTACCAGCTGGCCTCTGACTCCTATTAACCCAAGGAATAAAACTTCCTTTACCTCTTTTCACAGAAGAAGACCCTACCTCAAACTGGGGCCTTATAATCCTAATCTCTTCCTCTGAAGCAGCTGCAATAACCTGAGCTCTTTCCACACTCCTAGCTGCTGATACAAGCTGGGAAAAATCATGATATCTAGATCCAGCCACCAGACACATGATAGAGGGCCTCAGTCCCTCCTCAAATCTCCTGCATCTATCTATCTCATCAGATATAATACCCCCAGCATACTGGCTCAACTGGATAAACTCTAGCTCATATTCCGTCACAGTCCGGTGATCTTGCTTCAAGCTCAAAAACTCCATCTTTTTCACATCTTTATACTCCCTTGGAGTATACTTCAATTCAAACTCTCTTAGAAAGTCAACATAGGACAATGTTGGTGGGTCATCCATAGCATGGGGCACTGTCCTCCACCAGTCATATGCGTCCTTCTGCAACAATGATCTTGCATAATCAAATCTTTCCTCTGGAGTGGCTTGCAACTGAACAAATATTCTCTGTACTTTATCTAGCCACTACTCTGCTACAACTGGATCAATGGTACCTAGAAAATCTTCTACTCCATACTTTCTTAGCTTATCATACTGTCTCACTGATACCTAAGGCTGTGGGGGTGGTGGCGGTGGTTGCACTGGTGCTTGCCTTAAAGCCTCTATCACATGCCTAAGCCAAACTGGTGGAACCTCCTCACCAGCTGGTCCCCCTGACACAGAAGCAGGTGCCTCTCCAGCACTATTCACTCTAGCTCCCTCTCTAATCTCATCAGGAGCTATACTCTCAGCACTACCCTCGACTGACTGACGTGAGTGAGAATCCATCACAACCTATATCTGCAAACACAGCAGAATACCTCTCATTAAAGATCAGAGACTGCCAATACCAAACATGTACGTTATTCAAAAATCCATTTTTTAAAATCAAAACACTCTTTTTCTTACACTTGACCTAGGTTGAGAATCTCAAACCTAGGCTCTGATACCAAAACAATTGTAACACCCCTATATCCCGTATACGTACCAAGCATGCTTAAACGATCGTAAAATACATATACCAAATATAGAAAATGCCACAGTTTAAAAAGGACACAACAAATATCTTTGTAAATAAATGAAAACAATCTCAAACATTTATAAGAAATCCAAAAGACACCATATATAAAACTGTTTATCAATTCACAGCGGAAGTTATTACAAATATGTTATAAATCAAAGTTTACAAAACATAAAATATATACATGATTGGCAGCCCTTCTCTGATCTTTAAGTCCCAAAATACAATCCTCAATGTCTAGTCTCACTTGGTCTCGAGGAGCTCTCAGGTTCAACTCTATCACCTGCGCGAACAAACACTATCGCGCTGAGCCACAGCTCAGTAGTACAAACCATAATGATAATATGCAATATTAATATCAATATCATATAATCAATCAATAAGGATCATACTTATTAATTTACATTTCATTATATCAATAATTATATCATCATCTATTATACTCATTCAAAGTTTATCAATATAACCAACCAACTATGGTTTCATATACGAACTTTCCCCCAACCAGGTCGGTTGCCCACTGAGCCTCAGGCTACTGCCAATCCCAGGGGTCCGCAGGAGGCAGATAAGCACGTATAAAACTATCAGTAACGAACTTTCCCCCAACCAGGTCGGTAGTCCAAGTTCGGTTGCCCACTCATTGGGTCCGCATGGTTCCGCAGGAGGTAGATAGGTACGTAATACTGACTGTACTGAACCTTCCCCCAACTAGGTCGGTAGACCAAGATCGGTTGCCCAATCCACAGGGTCCGCATGGTTCTGCAGGAGGCAGATAGGTTCGCTCATTTATATCTTTTAATATTACTTCATCTTTCACATATCCATAATCAATTACATTGACTAAACAAACATATCATTATTTACTCATACCATCTAGACATGTTTCAATCATATCATTCACATCATTATAATATTCATTAACATCAAAGCAATTCCTCATTATACATATCACATATTACATGTCATATTTCATAACATTAATCTCACATCTCTTTATGTATTAATTTACATTACCATAATTCATATGCCTCATCAATATTCACATTATGTCCCACATTGTGCACAACACAACATTATTCATATAACACATTACCATTCACAAGATTCACAATGCATAATATATAACCTTGTTCATATAGTATCATATGCATTATCAAATGTAAGTTCAATCTCAACCATGTAAGAAGAGCAAGGAAAAATCACAGTGGCCAACACACTCAAGGGACACGGCCAAGCTTGTGGCCGTGTCTCTCAACACAAAATCAAGTCGAGGCAGACACGGGCAAGGGACACGACCGTGTCCCTCAACAAAAATCAGACAGTGGCAAACACAGTCAAGGGACACGGCCAAGCCAGTGGCCGTGTCTCTCCAACATTCATCCAACACGGCCAAATTTCCATGGACTTGGCCGTGTCTCTCAAAAATCTTAAGTCTTGGCCGTGTTCCTCCTTTGGTTTGGCCGTGTCTCACATGAACAAAACCTTAAATGTGGCCAAAACTCTTTTAATTGCATTTAAACTCATTATGCACAACATAGCCTCATTCAAATGGATATAAACAATGTCATCAACACTTATTTTACATATTCATCACAATATTCTCATTAACAAATCATTAGCAACACATTTAAACACATACCACTTCAAAACCCTAAATCAACATCATTCTTATTCTTTCAATTCCAATATCCACTCAACTTACCATTTTCAAACCAAAACCAACACCAATTTAACTTACAACCAATTTAAACACTTATAATTACATCTCAACCCCACCAAATCATAATCTCAACAAATCAAAACTCACTTCAAATACAACTTCAAAAATAACAAAGGAAAACAAGAGAGTACTTACCTAATTTGAAGAAATTCCACAAATCTCCAACTTAATCCTTTGATTCTTCCTTCAATTTGAGCTTAGAATTTAGAAGACCTCTCTTGCTCTCTCTTTCCCTTTGGTAACCGGCCAAGAAATGCAAAGAAAAGAAAATGAATACAAATCAACCTTTTCTTCCTCTTTACATCTCCACCAAGCAATTCTACAAGCACAATTACTAATATACCCTCTTCTCATATGGTCTAGTTTTCTTCTTAATCAAGTGTCCTTTATAGTAATTTCACACATCCCAAACTAAAATATCTTTTCCCCTTGACTCTACATTTGACCAACATATATGTTATATATATTAACATATATACAACATATACATTCCATTAACACAATCATTTCCTTTACAAAAACATTTATACATCTAATTCCAATCAAACAACAATTGTATTAAAACTTCTAGGGCACACTTTGGGATATTACATGAACTTTTATTTGCTTTATTCAATTCCATATTTACTTATACCTTGATTTATCTCTTATGCTTTAATCTATTTAATTTCAATACTTGATTTATTTAATTTATCATGGATGGATGTTTATTTTATTGATATTTAAATACTTTTGATGAAAGATTTATTTATGATGAATGATTATTTACTTTTATCAATCAATTTAGATTTCCAAAAGTTGTAAGAGGTATGTTTCCACTTGGTGGGTACCTCATTATTTAAACATCATGTAATTTAATTTGCTTTTCTATTTTAGAACCTATGTAAAGGGCATGTTTCTACCTTTTGGTGGGTGTCCTATTTAGGCATGTGATGTAAGGACATGTTTCCATCCTTGGATGGGTGTCCATTTATTTACTTTGTTTGGACATTGCTTTGATTTTAATATAATGATGCTTTCTTTTTATTCTGTGTAATATGGATAATGTTATTATACTTAAGAATTTTATAATATTAAGACCTGTAAAGGAGGCCGGTTCCAATGAACCGGGCGTTGTGGGGGGTGCTCGGCCATTTCTCACCTTCCTCTCAAGTACCCAACTTTCCGAACCCATTAGGGGGTTGGAGATTCCTTAGGAATCGAGTCATCCACTCCTTTCTTTTTTCCCGGCCCGTCCGGGTGGCGACTCCATTTTCTCCAGACTTAGGTCCGTGTTCTCTAAGGCCCCGAGCCTAAACAGTGCCGAAGTCGCAAGAACCATTCCACAGGGAGTGGGGGCGAAAATCCCCGCTCACAGTGGCGACTCCACTGGGGATAAGAGAAGTTGATTCCGTTGGTCTTTATATTATTCTATTCTTTCTTATAATGATATTATCCATTGCATCATCTTAGATTGCATCGTGTGCGTGAGTTAGGACGCCCGTGTTACCCATGTTATGTTATGTAAGGGATACCATACTTTCGCTCAAGGTATGGAGATCGAGCATGGCATAACCACTCATAGCCTTGTACCGTTTGGTATATACTTGCTATGGGAACCTAAGCCTTTCTACCCAAAGACTAAAGCTCATGTAATTGGCCTAGTTACTTTCCTTAGGTTTTACCCTAAATGCATGTTGTTTGACTATGGTTAGTTTATCTTGGTTTAAATCATGGCTTATTTGGTTTGTTCTTTTTCTAATATGACCCAAGTACATTGGCAAGCTCAAAATAAATTTTTTCTTTAAAATCCAAAAGACCAAAGCTATTTTTCAAAACTTTTCAAAATGGTTTTTGGACATAAGACTTTTTCAAATAAAAAATTCTTTTGCCCATGGCCCAAATTCTAAGCCCAAAATCCATTTTTCTAAAATCTTTTACAATGAGCTTAGAAACAAAACTATTTTCACCCAACATTTTCTTACAAAGAGCTTGCAAAAATATTTAGGTCAATTATGAAATACCAAAAATCAATTGTGGGCCTAGTTTACACTAAGAATAAACTAACTATGGGCTTGTTTTTGGCATGAACCACTAGCTACCTCTTTTCAAGTGAGAAATCTATTTATAATAAGCCTCTTAATTTCGTTTTAATCCAATATAGCATAAAAGCTACTTTGGTTGGTTGAATGTATTAAAACCTAATTAATGGGAATTATCATGGATTGATTTCCATTTTCAAGGATATAACTATTGGTTGAAACGTCCGAGGGAATTATTCAAAAGCAAGGTACCCCATGTTGGTATTTTGGTTAACCATATACCTAGAAAAAGAGACTCGCCATTCGTGTGTGGATGTTATAAGGTTGGAAAGAATGTCTTATTTATCCTTATTTGTTGTTGGTGCATACATGCATACATTTGCATCTCATCTCATTGATCCTCTCTGGCTCACAGCCCTGGATTATGATAGTTCTAAAGCTTACAATCCAACCTACGCCGGAGACGAAGCATCTAGCAACGACTCAATCACTTGCTCACCAAAAATGATGGAGCCCAAACAAATTCAAAGGATGGTGGATGAGGCCCTCAATGCCAAGATGGAAGAAATCAAAGAGGCCCTAGCTGAGACCATGAAGAACCAATTGACTGCAATATTAGAAAACCATGCCGAGGCATCTGCTAGCACTAAGAAACCAAAGGACAAAGGGAAGACTAAAATTAATGAAGTAGCTTTTGATGATGAAAAGGTGGTCATTGATGATGATGATGATTGGGCTCAATACTACCAAGAGGTTCAAGAAAAGAAAAAAGGAACCGAAGGTTGTTGAGAAGGCAACTATTGAAAAGACCGAGACATCCGATGTTGAAAAGATGATTGCTGATTTAGAAAAGAGATTTGAGAAGAATCTGAAAACTGAAGAGAAGTGTGAGTTCGACAAACTGTTTGAGCTAGATGAAGAAGTCCCGTACAAGTTTAAGATGCCATCTTTTGCTAAGTACAATGGCACCGGAAATCCTCATCTCCATGTGAAGCAGTATATCACTGCCATGCAGTCTGCTTGAGCTACTAAGGCTCAAACCCTAAGGTACTTCATGCTCTCATTGGACCCTGTTGTCCAAAATTGGTTCAATACCTTAGATGATGGAACACAAAAGAGTTGGGATCTACTTTACAAAGCCTTCATCCAACAATACGGATATAATGTTGAGTTGGAAGTTACCTTGATGGAAGTGGAGTCCATTAGGCAAAGACCAAATGAGAATTTTGTAGATTATATCAAGAGATGGAGAAACAAGGCTGCTTTACTCAAGAAAAGGCCCGATGAATCTGATCAAATAAGGATGATTATAAGAGGGGTGTTGCCTAGTCTTCGTGAGAGGATGTCTCATACACTCATCCGTGACTTCAAAGATCTTCTCTAAGCTGGTCTACAAATTGAAGAATGGGAAAGGGAGAAGAATCACTTTTCAATAAGAAGGATTGAGAAAGGGAACAACCAGCCTAACAATCAAAGCATACAAAAACAAGTTGATGTTAATGTAACCATTCAAGGGAATAAAAGACAATTCTCATAATTAGGGAAACCTCTATCTTGGGTTTTTAGCAAGCTGCAAAAGAAAGGGTTGTTACAACCGTTAGCTCCTCGACCTCTACATAATCCACTGCCACCAAACTTCAATGCCGAGGCCTTCTGTCAATTTCATCAAATGCGAGGACATGAAACAGATAAATGTGCTCGTCTAAGGCATGAGATCCAAGATCTGATTGATAGTGGCAAGCTACCCGAGCTGGATAAGCCCAATACCAAGAACAACCCTTTGCCTAAATTTGGAAGAGTGCCACCACCAGCAACCTTCATGGTGGGAAAAGGATTGGAAGAAGATTTTGTTTTATCATCCTTTCAAGATGGGGATATTGAAGATATGAAGGGAAAAGAAGCCTAACTCAATGAACTTTCCTTAGCTTGAATGTTGCTTTTCAATCTTACTTTCTTTAATGTTTGGAACTATCGTGTTTTTCAAATTTAAATTTGTTTGAATAAATTACTTTCATCATAAATTTTTGTTGGTCTTTGTTCATTTTGGTGCTCAACCAATGAGGAATTTAGCTTGATGTTTATAAATTAATGTGTCTAGGCATCATGACTCGAATGACTTTACTAGGTGAGGGAATTACTCTATATAGCATTGAGTTGTGTATGCTTACTTAGAGAGGGCTCCTGCATAATTACCTTTGTCTGGGTCATAGTCAGTCTTAGAACATGCTTTGACAAATTTTCAAGGCGAAATTGAACTCTACTTATTTGAGAGAGAAATGATCTAGGCATTGTTTGGTTAGCCAACAAATAGTATCCACCCAATTAAATATCAATCCCTAGTTGTCCCTTTGAGCCTTCATAAAATTTTAGCTTTCTTTTTATTGGCTTACAAACCCCAATAACCCACCTGAGCTATTGTGATACTTTTGACAAGTCTTATGATCACTAAGATGAATAGGCAAGAAGATCAAAGAAAGCAATGATTAGTCAAGATCATGAGGATAGTTGAAGTTTCAAGACCATAAAGATAGTTGATGTTTTCAAGACCATAAGGGTAGTTGAAGTTTTCAAGACCATAAGGGTAGTTGAAGTTCACTTAATATCTCTAATATATCAAGACAACATTAGAGTAACAAATGGTTTATCCATGTTAATGAAGATTTATGTTACTCCCCTCATCCATTATTGGAAGCCTTAGTTGGTACAAACAAGACAACTCAGTTTGACCTAAAAAAAAGACAAAAGAAAATAAAAAGACTAAAAGAAAAGAGAGAGAGAAAAAAGAAAAAAAAAAGAAAAAGAAAACCTAAAATGGTTCAAAAAGCCAACTGAGTTCTCTTTTACCTAAGCCAAAAAAAGACTTCCATTTGGTTTATGAGGACGTTTTGTCTTGAATTGGTCCAATCCAATTAAAGATTCGATCAAAATCAAAGAAAAAGGGAGAAAGACTGTTCTTCGAAATTCTATACTTGACAGTCCTACAAGGAAGAGGGACAAAATGATAGAATGCTCAAAGAAAAGGAAGAATAAGAAAAATAAAAAAGGAAGGGAAAAGAGGAAAAGAAATGAATTTGGGTCTTAAACTTTTTGCAAGGGCAAAGATTGTCCTAATCAAGATCCAAATTAATGCCAAGAAGATAGAAAGAACTTGGAAGACTAGCAAGATTGCTCCCAGCTGCCTAAAATTCAAACAAGAAATTTATAGTGTGAGAGTTTGTCCATTATGTCACACCAGCTCCAATCTTAAAATGGCCTCCACTTTAACCCATGTCCCTTATAGACCCCGTTTCAAGCCTATCAAAGACCTGTTGATCTCTCTTGGTAGGTAGAGTCTATTAGTGGAGATAGTTTGGATAAGCATGCATATAAGATAGACAATATTTAAACTCAAATGAGACCTTTGGCCAAGCAATGCGTATGTGCCTATCTGAAGTGCAACAATTCTTGCTTAAATAGAATTGATTCCTGAGTTTAGTACGGTAACTAGGGTTGTCATGTTATAGATATGTTAATTTATCAAGTCCTGAGGTACATTGACATTAATTTAGCAAAGCCAACATTTGTTTTCAAAATCAAAAATTCAAAATTCAAAAAAAAAGAGTGTTTTGTCATACAAAGCCTTCGAGCTAAGGGAAGTATGTTGAAATGATTATTGGCAAGGTCATGAAGAAGCTATCAACCGACATGCTGAAACATAATTGGAAATAGATGCATCCCTGACTCTGCTGCTCAGGGTCTTCGCCACTCATGTTTTCATCATCTTAAAGATAAAAGCCACAAATGCAAAGCTTTCGATCATTCCAATGCGAGATTTGAACGAGCGTCAAAAAGGAACCAATGGGAACACTTCTACTAATCACCTCGGTCTGTGAGTCAATGGAACAACTGTAAGTATTATTCATGCATATCATGCATACATGGGCATATCACATCGCACTTTCTTGTCTTGTATTGTCTATTCTTTATTAAAGTGAACAGCAAACACTCTGTGAAGTGAAGAATCAAAAGAAGATGTCAAATCAGGGGGGCATGGAAAGCCTATTTGCTTAGGGAAGCTCTAGTCATTTTGCAAAAGAAGAAATGCATGCTTATGCAAAGAACAAGACGACAAAAATATCAATCAAAGCTTGCATGGATAAAATCTTTGGTTTGATCCTACCATGGCAAAGTTTCTCCTTTTCAATTTTTTGAGTTTATATACCAAATATCTTTAAACTCACTTACAAATATTTTGCCACACAGGGGGGCAAGGAGAGGATATAAGGTCCAATTAAAAATAGCTAAATCTTTGCAAAAAGAAAGAACAAAAGAATTGAATAATAGAACTCTCAAAAGAATGAAGGTGCAAAAGACAAAAGACCAATCGAGCTAAAAGAGCTGAAGCCAGGGTGAAGACCCGATCTCAAAGGATGAAGATCCATTTTCAAGGGTGAAGACCCGATCTCAAAGGATGAAGATCCATTTTCAAGGGTAAAGACCCGATCTCAAAGGATGAAGATCCATTTTCAAAGGTGAAGACCCGATTTCAAAGGATGAAGATCCATTTTCAAGGGTGAAGACCCGATCTCAAAGGATGAAGATCCATTCTGAGAGTGAAGAATCACAATGCATAGAACAGCCGGAGCAGTCAGACTTTTCAACTGATAAAAGGTTAGTCAAATTCATTCTCGGGTCCAAGTACCCATTCTCAGGTCCAAGTACCCAAATCAAATTTAATCTCGGGTCCAAGTACCCAAATTAAATCAAAATCAATTCAAATCTCAAGTCAAAGTACCCAGGTTAGGATCGAGTATTTGAATCCAAGTTAGGATCGAGTATCCAAATCAAGTTAGGATCGAGTATCCCAATCAAATTTAGGATCGAGTATCCAAATCCAGTTAGGATCGAGTATCCCAATCCAGTTTAGGATCGAGTATCCAAAGCCAATTTAGGATCGAGTATCCCAATCCAAATTTGATTTAGGATCGAGTATCCAAATCTAGTTTAGGGTCGAGTATCCAAATCCAGTTTAGGATCGAGTATCCAAATCCAATTTAGGATCGAGTATCAAAATCTAGTTTAGGATCGAGTATCCAAATCCAATTTAAGATCGAGTATCCAAATCCAGTTTAGGGTCGAGTATCCAAATCCAGTTTAGGATCGAGTATCCGAATTCGATTTAGGATCTAGTACCCAAATCCAGATAGGATCGAGTATTCAAGACTAGTTTTGGATCGAGTGTCCAAATCTCTCGGGTCCAAAACCCAAAACCTCAAAAATTAAGTCTTATTGCTTTTCACTCTCTTTCACTAAGGTTTCAGATCATTCAAGCAGGAGGCAAACTGTAGACCCTTAATTTTTGACCCAATCCGATCCAATATGCTTTATTTAGTCCAAAATGATTTTTGTTGTCTAATTGGTCCAAAATAATTTTAATTAAATAGTTTTTACTTTATTATCTAATTTTTATTAATAAAAAATAAGAATAAAAAAATAAAAATAAAAATAAAAATAGGAGTCGGAAAAAAAAATCGGCAGCAAAAAGTGGTCGCGCGGGCCCGTCGGCCCAGCAGCAGCTCACCCGCAGGCCTACGGGCGTTTCGTCCGCAGGAAATTCCTATGGGTGAGTTATTTTGCCTGCAGGAAAATTAATTCGCCCGCAGGAATTTCCTGCGGGCTGGCACGCCCACTGGCCCCAGCCACGGGCCCGCTGCCACAGTTTTTGCCAGCACAAAATTTTTCGACGTAAATTTTTGAAACCTAATCCAATTAGGTTTTAATTTTTTTATTAATATTACTTACCTTAATTAATTAGGAATAAATAACCTTAAACCATTATAAATAAGGACCAAAGGGATATAAAAAAAGAGGAGGTCGAGAGAGAGGAAATCCAAAGGGAGTTTGGAAAGTTTGAAACCAAATCAAGGAAGGAAAAGAAGAAATTCAATTTAAATCTTTTCTAGACAGCAGCATCACGATTAAAGGGATTCCAAAGGTAACAAAGGCTTGTCTTTGGAGCTAGTTCATCCAAGAAGAAGCAATTTTGGAGCAACTTACAAAAGAAGGTATGAAATTCTAAATTCTAATTTTTTTTACACAGTAGCTAAAACTAGGATTTTTTTTTTTGTGATTTTCAAAAGTTAAAATCTTAGAACTTTAATTTAGTTTTCCAAAGTTAAAACACTAAAACGTGATCTTCTTTTCTAAAAAGCCATAAAATTACTATTTTTTCTTCTTAAAAACTTTAAAACACTAATTGAACATATTTTTCAACAAAACCAAAATCAAATTCTGTTTCTTTTAAGATTTTAAAGTAGGTTCTATTTCATTCAAAAAGCCTTAAAAAAACATCTTTTCTACATATAAAAACTTCAATCCTTTTGTTTAAATTCATAAAACTTCATAAAATATCAAATTGATTTCTAAAACCCTAAAAATTCTTCATTACCCGAGACCCAAATTTCAAAACCCTAAAATCCAAAATTCAACTTTTTGAACCTAAAATAATGAACCCTAACCCTTTAAAACCTTAAACCCTAATTTTTGTGAACCCTAATCCTTTTAAAATATTAAAAAACATAAAAACATGAAAACCCAAAAATTGCATAGTAGCTTAAAATTCAATAATCAAAAATCACAAATTAAAGTATTTTAAGGTATTTAAAACCCTAGTTTCATGATTTCATCATTCAAACCTTAATTTTTTTAATCAAAGAGTCTTACCAATCTTTTAAAACATAAAACCCTAATCTATTTTAATTCCATAAAAAGTCACAGTAGCTATAATTGAACTTTTATTTGCTTTATTCAATTCCATATTTACTTATACCTTGATTTATCTCTTATGCTTTAATCTATTGAATTTCAATACTTGATTTATTTAATTTATCATGGATGGATGTTTATTTTATTGATATTTAAATACTTTTGATGAATGATTTATTTATGATGAATGATTATTTACTTTGTTTGGACATTGCTTTGATTTTAATATAATGATGCTTTCTTTTTATTGTGTGTAATATGGATAATGTTATTATACTTAAGAATTTTATAATATTAAGACCTGTAAAGGAGGCCGGTTCCAATGAACCGGGCGTTGTGGGGGTGCTGGGCCATTTCTCACCTTCCCCACAAGTACCCAACTTTCCGAACCCATTAGTGGGTTGGGGATTCCTTAGGAATCGAGTCATCCACCCCTTTCTTTTTTCCGGCCCCGTCCGGGTGGCGACTCCATTTTCTCCGGACTTAGGTCCATGTTCTCTAAGGCCCCGAGCCTAAACAGTGCCGAAGTTGCAAGAACTATTCCACCGGGAGTGGGGGCGAAAATTCCCGCTCACACAAGGGTTCTGATGTTATAGATATGTTAATTTGAAAAATCAAGTCCTAAGGTAAATTGACATTGATTTGGCAAAGGCAACATTTGATTTGAAAAAATATATTTTTATCACACGAAGCCTTCAAGTTAAAAGAAGTTTGTTGAACAATCAAAACTTAAAGGACACATTGGGCAAAGAAAATGATTATTGGCGAGGTCATGAAGAAGCTACCAACTGACATAGTTTAAAATGGATGTATCCCTGACTCTGCAGCTTGGGGTATCCACCACTCATATTTTCAACATCTTGAAGATAAAAGCCATAAATGTGAAGTATTTTGTCACTCCAAAGCAAGACCTGAATGGGCATCTGGAAGGAGGCAATGAGAACACTTTAGTTGATCATCTCGGTCTGTGAGTCGATGGAACCATTATAAGTATTACTCATGCATATCATGCATACATGACATATCACACTGCATTTTTCTTTGTTAAAGTGAACAGCAGACACTCTATGAAGCAATCATAAAGAACATATTGAATCAGGGGGCATGGAATAACCATTGCTTGTGGAAGATCTAGTCATTTCGCAAAAGAAAGAAGAGATGCATGCTTATGCAAAGAACAAGACAAAATACAAACATCAATCAGAGCCTGCATGAAAAAAATTATTGGTTTGAGCCTACACAAGGGGCAAAGTTTCTCCATTTTAATTTTTGAGTTTATGCGTATACAAAATATTTTTAAACTCACTTTCATATATAGTTTAGGATCGAGTATCCAAATCCAGTTACAAAATATTTTTAAACTCACTTTCATATATAGTTTAGGATCGAGTATCCAAATCCAGTTTAGGATCGATTATCCAAACCCAGTTTAGGATCGAGTATTCAAATCCAGTTTAGGATCGATTATCCAAACCATGTTTAGGATCAAGTATCCAAATCCAGTTTAGGATCGAGTATCCAAATCTAGTTAGGATCGAGTATCCAAATCTAGAAGGATCGAGTATCCAAACCCAGTTTAGGATCAAGCATCCAAATCCAGTTAGGATCGAGTATCCAAACCCAGTTTAGGATCGAGTATCCAAATCCAGTTAGGATCGAGTATCCAAACCCAGTTTAGGATCGAGTATCCAAATCCAGTTAGGATCGAGTATCCAAACCTAGTTTAGGATCGAGTATCCAAATCCAATTTAGGATTGAGTATCCAAACTCAATTTAGGATCGAGTATTCAAACACAGTTTAGGATCGAGTATCCAAATCCAGTTAGGATCGAGTATCCAAATCCAACTTAGGATTGAGTATCCAAACTCAGTTTAGGATCGAGTATTCAAATACAGTTTAGGATCGAGTATCCAAATCTAGTTTAGGATCGAATATCCAAATCAGTTAGGATCGAGTATCCAAATCCATTTAGGATCGAGTATCCAAATCTAGTTAGGATCGAGTATCCAAATCTAGTTTAGGATCGAGTATCCAAATCCAGTTTAGGATCGAATATCCAAATCCAGTTAGGATCGAGTATCCAAACACAGTTTAGGATCGAGTATCCAAATACAGTTTAGGATCGAGTATCCAAATCCAGTAAGGATCAAGTATCCAAATCCAATTTAGGATCGAGTATCCAACCTAGCTTAGGACCGAGTATCCAAATCTAGTTTTGGATCGAGTATCCAAATCCAGTTAGGATCGAGTATCCAAATTCAATTAGGATATCCAAATTCAATTAGGATATCCAAATCCAATTTAGGATCTAGTATCCAATCCCAGTTTAGGATCGAGTATCCAAATCCAATTTAGGATCGAGTATCAAAATAAGGTTAGGAATGAGTATCCAAATAAAATTTAGGATCGAGTATCCAAACCCAGTTTATGATCGAGTATCCAAATCCAGTTTAGGATCGAGTATCCAAATGCAGTTAGGATCGAGTAACCAAATCTAGTTTAGGATCAAGTATCCAAATCCAGTTAGGATTGAGTATCCAAATCGAGTTTAGGATTGAGTATCCAAATCCCGTTAGGATCGAGTATCCAAATCCAGTTTAGGATCAAGTATCCAAGTCCATTTTAGGATCGAGTATCCAAATCTAGTTTTATGTCAAGAACCTAAATTATCCTTAAGTTCAGAACTTAGCTCGGGTCCATAACCCAGTTAGGATCGAGTATCCAAACCCAGTTTAGGATCAAGTATCCAAATCCAATTTAGGATTGAGTATCCAAACTCAGTTTAGGATCGAGTATTCAAATACAGTTTAGGATCGAGTATCCAAATCCAGTTAGGATCGAGTATCCAAACCCAATTTAGGATCAAGTATCCAAATCCAGTTAGGATCGAGTATCCAAACACAGTTTAGGATCGAGTATCCAAATCCAATTTAGGATTGAGTATCCAAACTCAGTTTAGGATCGAGTATTCAAATATAGTTTAGGATCAAGTATCCAAATCCATTTAGGATAGAGTATCCAAATCCAGTTTATGATCGAATATCCAAATCCAGTTAGGATCGAGTATCCAAATCCATTTAGGATCGAGTATCCAAATCCTGTTAGGATCGAGTATCCAAACCCAGTTTAGGATCGAGTATCCAAATCCAATTTAGGATCGAGTATCCAAATCCAGTTTAGGATCGAGTATCCAAATCCAGTTAGGATTGAGTATCCAAATCCAGTTTAGATCGAGTATCCAAATCCAGTTTAGTATTGAGTATCCAAACCCAGTTTAGGATCGAGTATCCAAATACAGTTTAGAATCGAGTATCCAAATCCAGTTAGGATCAAGTATCCAAATCCAATTTAGGATCGAGTATCCAACCTCGTTTAGGATCGAGTATCCAACCTCGTTTAGGATCGAGTATCCAAATCCAATTAGGATCGAGTATCCAAATCCAGTTAGGATCGAGTATCCAAATTCAGTTAGGATATCCAAATCCAATTTAGGATCGAGTATCCAAACCCAGCTTAGGATTGAGTATCTAAATCCAATTTAGGATCGAGTATCCAAATCAAGTTAGGATCGAGTATCCAAATCAAATTTAGAATCGAGTATCCAAATCTAGTTTAGGATCGAGTATCCAAATGCAGTTAGGATCGAGTATCCAAATCTAGTTTAGGATCGAGTATCCAAATCCAATTAGGATTGAGTATCCAAATTGAGTTTAGGATTGAGTATCCAAATCCCGTTAGGATCGAGTATCCAAATTCAGTTTAGGATCGAGTATCCACGTCCAGTTTAGGATCGAGTATCCAAATCTAGTTTTATGTCAAGAACCTAAATTATCCTTAAGTCCAGAACTTAGCTCGAGTCCAGAACCCAAATTACCCTTAGGTCCAGAACCTAAATTTCCTCTTAAGTCCAGAACTTAGCCCGAGTCCAGAACCCAAATTATCCTTAAGTCCAGAACTTAGCTCAGGTCCAGAACCTAAATTACCCTTAGGTCCAGAACCTAAAATTACCCTTGAGTCCAGAACTCGAACCGGGTCCAAAATCCAAAACCTAAACAATCTCAGAAAAATTAAGTCCTATTGCTTTTCACTCTCTTTTGCTGTAGTCTCAGATTGTTCAAGCAGGGGGCAAACTGTAGACCCTTAATTTTTGACACAGTCTAGTCCGATATTTTTTATATAGTCCAAATAATTTTTGTGGAATTTTAATTAAATAATATTTATTTTAATATTTAATATTTATAATTTTTAATAAAAAATAAAAATGGTAAATTTAAATAAAAATAAATAAATAAATAAAAATCAGTGACAGAAAAATCGGTGATGAAAAAATTTGTTGCCGAAGGTGAATCGGCCACAGGCCAATTCGCCGTAGACCACAGGAAATTCCTACGGCGAATTGGTGCCCGCTCACAGCCAGCTCGTGATCCTCATAGTTTTTGCAAGCAAGTTTTTTCCGAAACCAAATTCTATTTGGTTTTGGTTTCTTTTCCTAATTGGTTTTAATTTCCTTAAGCAATTAGAAGTAGGTTTATTAAAAAACATAATTAGAGGACGAGACTTTGGACTTTTGATCGAGAGGAAAAAATTGTTTGATTGGATTGGAGACTAAACCATTCGATAGGCCAAAAGAAAAGCTCAAGCAAGCAAGAAACAAGAAGCAATCAATCCATCAAAGGCAGTGACACTGCCTTTGTCTTTGTTCATCCAGAAGCAAATTGTTGAGGAACCAACAAACGGAGGTTTGATTATAAATCTTTGATTTGATGTTATTTACAATGTTTCTATCATTTGTTTTTTATATTAAGTCAGTAACCTAAATTATTAAACTTAGTAATATGTTTTACATTAAATCGTACATTCGTCCAGTAGCCTTAATCATTGATCAAATTTTCAAAACCATAAAACTGTTCTTCTCTTTCTAGAAACCTTTAAAACCCTAAATTATTTCTCTCCCGTTTCCAAAATATCAAAAACCCTAAATTACTCTTCTGCTTCCAAAAACCTTAAAAACCCTAAATTATTTCTTTTGCTTCCAAAACCTTAAGAACCCTAAATTATTTCTTCTTTTTCCAAAAACTTTAAAACCCTAAATTGTTTTGCCCGAACTATTTTCATCTAAACCCTAACTTTTTGTCCAAAGTTTCCAAATGTCTTCTTAAATCTCCAAACCCTAATCTTCTTTACAGTTTCTAAAAATCATAATTATTTTTTATGAAACTTTAAGTTGTTTTCTTAAATCCTAAAATCAAATATGTTTTCCAAAATATCAAAAACCCTAATTTTCTCAAAAACTAATACAGTAAACCCTAGTTTTCCTAAACCCTAATTCTTAAAACCTTAAAATCTTATGACAAATAAATCT
The DNA here is from genome assembly GCA_947685225.1 of Garcia nutans. Taxonomy (NCBI): domain Eukaryota; kingdom Viridiplantae; phylum Streptophyta; class Magnoliopsida; order Malpighiales; family Euphorbiaceae; genus Garcia; species Garcia nutans. The sequence goes on from CANTUV010000032.1 coordinate 18,026,131, forward strand.
AAATCCTAAAGCCATAATCCAGTAAACCTAAAATCACAATCCAATAAACATGAATTATAAACCCTAATGTCTTAAGATTCGAAAACCCTAATTTCATGATGTTAGCCCTAAACCCTAATTTAATTAACCCAAAACCTGACTACTTTCTTAAATTTATAAAACCCTAATCCATTCCTTTTTTCAAAATCTTTACAGTAGCCTAAATAATAATAATAATAATTTCAAAATCTCTAAAACCCTAAATGTTAATTAAAGAATTCCAAATTGAGACGTAAACCTAAATTTATATCTTTATTTGTTTTATTTAATTTTAGATTTGATTATGTAGTTTATTATATGTTTTGATGGTTGATTTATTTAATTTCAATGCTTGATTTATTTAATTTATCATGAATGGATATTTTCTTTATTATTATGATTATTATTTATTTGTTTTAGTATTAAAATTGTAAGAGGTATGTTTCCACTTTGTGGGTACCTCATTAGTTAAGTATTATGTAATTTAAATTGCTTTTATATTTTGGACCAATGTAAAGGACATGTTTCCATCTTTCGGTGGGTGTCCTATTTAGTTTAGACATGGATAATGTAAGGACATGTTTCCATCCTCGGATGGGTGTCCATTTATTTACTTTGTTTGGACATTGCCTTGATTTTAATATAATGATGCTTTATTTTAATTGTTGCATGTAATATGGATAATATTGTTATATTTAAGAATTTTATAATATTAAGACCTACAAAGGAGGCCGGTTCCAATGAACCAGACGTTGTGGGGGTGCTGGGCCATTTCTCACCTTCTCTATGCGTAACTAACTTTTCAAACCCATTAGGGGATTGGGGATTCCTTTAAAATCGAGTCATCACCCCTTTCTTTTTCCCGGCCCCTCCGGGTGGTGACTCTATTTTCTCCGGGCTTAGGTCCGTGTTCTCTAAGGCCCTATAGCCTAAACAGTGCCTAAGTAGCAAGAACCATTCCACCTGGAGTGGGGGAAAAATCCCCGCTCACACTTTCAAAACATGAAGTTCTTCAACTGACCAGTGGTGAGAAAATCTTGCTCGGCCCATTGATTTTTTTTTGCACTTCTCATTTGGCTCCCACCAAAATGTGGGGATGCATGTTTTGCCTGTGCTTGTTTGGTAAGTTCCTGCTTGTTTCTTCTAATGGTGACAATGATACTAGAGTACTAGACATTGTGGAACAAATAGAGGGAGGATTCTCCCCAATACTTATGAATTTGGCTGATACCTTAGTTGGATTAGATCAATTCAAAACTGGCTCTTAATAAAAGTTGGGTGGAAGTCTCTTGCTACTTCAGGTAATTACCTAAATCGCCTTTTTATGTTTTCAATTTAGGTCTTTATTTTTATTGCTCTAACTTTTGTCTAGTCTGCCTTTATGAATTTTTGGAACTAGCAAGCTTTCCTAATTTTTGCCTAGGCCGCCATTGCGGGCTTTCAACCTAACGAGCCATTTTTTTAATTTTTAGTCATAATTTTTGCCTAGATTGCCCTTACAGGTTTCAGAGCTAGTGGATAGCTTGAATTTTTTCCTAGGCAACCCTTGTGAGTTTTCAATCTAAGGGGCTTTTTTAAAAAAAAACATGAATTGTGCTTTCTTATAGATATGCTACAGGAGCACTTCTGCTTGCTTGACACCCCATCCATGGACAATACCAGATATCTGCCCTGACATCATTCTGCGAGGAGACTGCTTCATCCTTCTTCTTCATATGGCTAGTGGGTTGCTTGGATCTGATCACGAGCTGTGATCAACATTTGTTGGTTGGTAACTTGGTGGAAGATTACACATGTCACCATTCAGACATATCTGATGTACATTCCTCTTACTACTCTTCACCGAGGTACTTGCTATGATCATCATCGACTTGACCACAAGTATGGAGCTGAGTCTCAGGGTTCTGAGTTCACTCCTAACTTGGATATGTCTCGCTTGACTGGAGCCTTCTTGGATTGACTGAGGCAAAGTTGGCCTACCAATTACACTTATCATCTTCCATAAATTATGTATTTGTCAATTCTATAGACAAAATGATGTTAGGATAAATAATAATAAAAGATGTTTTCCTTTCTTTCATAATTTGTCATCACTTTTTGCTATTGCATGATTTATTTTACCCTATTGGTTAGATATTTGAAATAATACATATAAAACAATTCTAATATTAAATCTGTCTCATTAAATTGGGGAAGAACCAAAAAACATAATGCGAGCATACACAAGATTACTCCTGTCACCAACCAACCCTTTCGGGTTTTCTAATTAATAATTTTCTCTCATTTTAGCCCTAATTGTTGCCTAACATGCCCTTTTGGGTTTTCAAAACTGGCAGACCGCTCTAACTTTTGCCTAGGCCACCGTTTCAGATTTTTAACCTAGGGAGCTCTTTTTTTATTTTTTTATTCTGAACATAAAATTTCTTTAACCTGTCAATGTTCAATGGTTCACTAAACTCGTTCCATCCATATTTGACAACTTGACTACACCCTTCTTCATGACTTGTTTCACAACATATGGTCCTTCCTAAATAGGTTTAAACTTCCCTCTTGGATCAGGAACATTGGGCTTGCACTACTTTAACACCAAGTCACTGACTTTAAGCTTTCTGATTTTAACCCTTCTATTGTAAGCCTAGGCTATCTTTCTTTGATATAGTTGGTGATGATACAGTGCCTTCAACCTTCTTTCTTCTAATAAGGCCAGCTGTGTATATCTACTTACTATCCATTTTCTCTCAAGCAACTCAACTTCCAAGACCACCTTCAGTGACTTGATCTCAATCTCAATCGGCAACACTGCTTCCATTCCATAAACTAAGGAAAATGACGTTATTCCAATCAAAGTTCGTACACTAGTCCTATACCCCTATAAAGCAAAAGGAAGCATTTTTTTACCAATCCATATATGTCTTAGTCATATTAGACAAAATTTGCTTAAATGTTTTATTCGTTGCTTCCATTGCACCATTAGCCTTTGGTTTATAAGAGGAGGATCGGTGATGACGAATCTGGTACTTTAAAAATAAGACTTTAACTGCTCCTTGAAACTGCACCCCATTGTCTGATATCACACTGTGTAGGAGCCCATACCATCAGATGAGACTCTTCTTAATAAATCGAGCCATTTGTTTAGCCCCCAGCTTATTGAAAGATTCAGCTTCAACCCAATTTAAAAAATAATTCACCATTACTATAATGAATCGATGATCATTCAAAGTTGTCGGATGTATCTCCCTAATAATATTGATCCCCCAGGTTGCAAAATGCTAGGGTGAATACATAGAAATCACCTCTTTTGGAGGCAGGTGATTCAGGTTTTCATACATTTTGCACTACTGGCACCTCTTCACAAAATCAATACAATCTCTTTCCATGGTCAACTAATAGTAACCTTGTTGGATTATCTTCTTAACCAGGATTAATCCATTCATGTGCGGTCTACAACTTCCTGAATGTACTTCTGACATGATTTTCCCAACTTTAGACTTCCTTAAACATCTTAAATGCAGTCTATCAGGCCATCTTTGATACAAATCTCCATAAAAGGTGATGTATTGCAAATATCATCTCCTTATAGCTCTTCTCTCCTCCCTTGTCGCATCCTGTGGGTATTCTCTATTTTTTAAGAACTTCCTTATAGTGTCATACCATGCATCATGGTTTGTATCAGTTTCCATGACTATTTCTTACTCATGGCAAGAAGTCAATGAGCTAATCAAGACCAAAGGTTTAAGGAATAGTTTAAAATTATCCTCCCATACCAAAGCCAGGGTGGCTAGGGCATTAGCCATATGGTTTTCCTCTAATGGTAGGTGTATAAACTTGCATTCCTTGAAGTTCTTCTTCATCATAGTTAAGTGATCATGGTATGGCTTCAACTTTTCTTCCTTCAACTCCCATTCTCCATTTACTTGGGATACCACTAGCAATGAATCACTAAAAACTTGTACTTTATCAACCTTCATAATCATCAAGGTTTCTAGAACAAAAAATGCATGCTTCATATTCTACCATATTGTTGGTTATCGTAAACCCTAACTTCTTAGCTAGAGGGATGAGTGCTCCTTCGGGCAATTCCAATATCACTCCCAAACCAGCTCCCTTTCTATTCAATGCTCCATCAAAATACATCTTCCATCCCTATACTTCTATGGCTTCTAAATGTTAAACTAGAAATTGAAAAATTAACTCCTCATTGTCTAGTAATGGTTGTTGAGCCAGGAATTCTTCTATTGCTCTGCCTTTGATGGTTTTCTTGGTTATATGCTCAATCTCAAATTCTTCTAAAATTATTAACCATTAACCATATTTTCTAATCAACGAGGGCATCTCCCTTAAATACTTCACTGAATCCATCTTGGAAATTGCTTGCACACTATAAGACTGAAAGTAATGCTACAACTTTTAGACTACCAAACCACAGCTATATAGGTCCTTTCAATGATAATGTACTTAATCCCATAAAGTAGGAGCCTTCTACTCAAATAATAAATTGTGTACTCGACTCTCGATTCATCTGCTTGGGCCAGCATTGCTCCTATTGACTCTTCCTCTACTGCTAAGTATAATAATAAAGGTCTGCCATGTCTAGGTGGTTTCAAAACATTTGTATTCAGTAAATACTCTTGTATACCCTCAAAGGACTTTTGACACTCCTCATTCCATTTAACCGGCTGGTTCTTTTTAAGCAATTTGAAGATAGGTTCACAGATTGTAGTAAGATTTGCTATGAACCTTCTAATATACTGTAAACTTTTGATGAACCCCCGAACTTCCTTCTCTATCTTAGGGGCTGGCATATCCCTAATTCCTTAACCTTGTTAGGGTCAATCTCAATCCCAATTGGCCTAATCATGTGCCCTAACATCTTGCCTGAAGTAACTCCAAACACATACTTCTTTGGGTTCAACCTTAGATTATGCTTTACTGCTCTTTTAAAGAAGATCTCTAAGTTTTGGAAATGCTGCTCTCTTGTATCCGACTTTACCAACATATGATCAATATAGAATTCAACTTCCTTATGCATCATGTCATGAAACAAGGTGGTAGCTATCCTATGGTAGGTTGCTCCAACGTTCTTTAACCCAAACAACATCACCTTATAATAAAATATTTCCCATGTAGCAATAAAGATAGTTTTAGCTTTATCCTCTTTGGCTATTAACACTTGATTGTATCCAGAAAATCCATATAGGAATGAGTGTAGCACGCTAGAGGTTGTACTATCAATAAGGATATCTATATGTGGTAAAGGAAAATCATCTTTAGGGGAAGCCTTATTCAAATCTCTGTAGTCTACTCAAACCCTAATTCTTCCATCTTTCTTCGACACATGAACTATTTTAGCTAACCAGTCTAGGTAATTTATCACTTTAAGGAAATTTACTTGTACTTGCTTAGTGGCTTCTTCTTTACTCAACTCTGCTCATTCTGTCCTTAACTGCTTAAGCTTTTATTTGACAGGCCTCATGTGAGTGTAAGTAGGAATCATGTGCTCAGCTATATCTCGATCAATTCCAGGCATATCCTCATAAGACTAAGCAAAGGCTTTTTCATATTTTTTGAATATTTTTCCAAATCTCTCCCTATCTTTAAAACTAAGGTTGGATGCTATGTTAATATTTTTAGGATTATCGGTTGTTCCCAAATTTAATGATTGTGTACCAACAGAGTTAATATTAAAAATGCTCATGTAATCACCATATGAATGTATGCAACCATCAGGAAAAACATCACACAAGTAAGCAAAATCAGACTTTATCACATTCATTTTGGAAAAGAAAACATCGTCATCTTCATACAGAGTAGACAAACTAAAATCAAAATCAGAGTCATTATTCTCATAATCATAAATAATAAGACTTTTAAATTGTTCTTCAATGAGAGCAGCAATCTTCTATGGAGTCTTCTAGATCTTTAGGGCAGTGTGAACTAGGTTTTTCGCCACCACTCTTAGTGGAATAGTTCTTGTGACTTTGACATTGTTAGGTTCAGGGCCCTAGAGAACACATGCCTAAACCTGGAGAAAATGAAATCACCACCCAAACTGGCCGAGAAAAACAAAGGGGTTGATGACTTGATTTCTAAGGAATCTCCAACCTCCTAATGGGTTCAAAAAGTTGGGTACATATAAAGAAGGTAGGAATTACCTAACACCCCTATAATGCCCGGTTCATTGGAACCGACCTCCTTTTCAGGTCTAAATATTACTATATTCTTAAGCATTATGATATTACCTATACTACATGCAATATAAATAAAGAAATATTCATTAAAATCAAAAAAGTCCAAACCAATAAAATGGGCACCAGTACAAAATGGAAACTTGCCCTTACTATAATGTCCAATATCCAAAGTACAAGAAAATAAAAATAGGACACCCACCAAGTGGTGGAAACATGTCCCTTATAATTATTCCAAAGTCTTTAAATAAACTAAACTGCATAAAATAAATAAATTAAATAAATAAGGTACACACAAGTGAAAACATGCCTTTTACAAGTCTATTAAAAATACAATCAATAAATATTTAATAATCATCCATGGTAAAGCAAGTAATCAAATAAATAACCGATTATTGCATAAATAATTGTAAATTAGGGCTAAACTAGTGAAGTTAAAGTTAATTATAAAAAATATAATTTACAAATAGATCTTAATATTAACCCAATAATGAAATATAGGGCGCGACGATGAGGGTCACGCTTACGGCGTGCTGGGGTCAAAAGGGCAGCGCTCCGAAACGTAGACAGTTTACATGATATGATTTTGTTGGGGAATTAGGGTTTCAATCTAAACTAGGGTTTTATATTTATACAAATTAGGGTTTATGTAAAAAATGCAAAATTATATAATTAGGGTTTTAGGTATGAACTTAGGGTTTTATCTTGAAAACTAAGGTTTAATTATACAATTTAGGGTTTACAAATATAAATTAGGGCTTCATATTCAAATTTAGGGTTTATAGATCTTTTAATGGATTTCTATATGAATCTATTGCTTACTGTGAAGGATTCTGCAAAATCCTATCCATAGTTTGATAATGTAGTGACTGAGGTATTAAAGATGATCAATCGATCCATTTAAAATTTATTAATATAGTGAACAAAATATTAGAATTTAATCAATAAACTGAATTAAATTAAGCTGGTTAATAAAATCGTACCTTCATTGTTGACTCCATAAATATTAATATGTTGAAACAAGCTTGATGTTTGTGCTATTGCCTGCCCGGATCAATTATAATCTTGGTCGAGTAAAGCAATATGAAGATAGTGTCTACTGCCTTTTTAGTTGTTGTGTGATTGTGTTTTTCAATTCTGCATCTATTGCTAGATTTTCTTGATGATTGATGCCTATTGCTTTTTAATTGTTGCTATTCAACTATTGTGTTAATTTTATCCCTTGCTAATTATCACTGCTCCTAAGTTTCTTTCCTCTCCTTCTGTAATAATTGTTGCTATTTATAGGCAAAAAAAGCTTAAAACAAAACCCTAATATGCTAATCTGATGGTCAAACAAAGTGCAATCATAATTATAAAACTTTTAATTTGTCTCGAAACTCATTCAAGCCAAAATTAAATGACCATTGTGAATTAGGAAGCCCCAATTCGCCTTAGACCAATAGTCATGGCTAATTAGGGATCCAATTCATCACGGGTCTAACATGGCATGGCTTTTCGGGCTTCGAGGTACTTATTCGGGCTTTTAAAACTAGACCAAATTTAATTCAAGCTTTTAAAATTGAGTTGGAGTTTATTTGGTCCTTTAAAAATTAAATTAGACTAGGTAAGGGTTTTAAAAATTGAACCAATATAATTTAGCCCTTTCAAAACTAGATCAACCTATTTCAAAGCTATAAACTAGGTTTAAGCATTTAAAATCGGACAAAATTTAGCTTGGCCTTCTTTAATTGGGTTCGGATTAGCTTAGGGCCAAAATTAAGAGTCTACAGTTTGCCCCCTGCTTAAGCGATCTACGACTTTAGTAGAAAAGAGCAAAATGCAACATGACTTTTGAGCTGATTTTTGATAAGAATGGGTTCTGGACCCAAGGATTGACTATGCATTCCTTTCTTTGATCTTCTTGTCCCTTCACCTTAGTTTAGATAATCAGACTTGTCATAAGAGACACAATAACATAGGGTAGATTATCGGGCTTATGAGCTAATAAAGAGTAAGCTAAAATCTCATGATGGCTCGAAGGGACAACCAGGGATTGATATTTGATTGGGTGTATTCTAGTTATTGGCTTACCAAACAATGCCTAAATCATTTCTCCCTTAAATCAGCAAAGTTTAATTTCATATCAAAAGTTCATCAAAGCAAGTTCTAAGATTGACTAGGACGTAGACACTCATAATTATGTAGGGGCTCTCGTAAGTAAGCATACACAACTCAATGCTATAGAACAACTCCCTCACCTAGTAAAGTCATTCGGATCATGATACATAGAGATAATAATTTATGAATATCAAGGTAGACTCATCATCGGTTGAGCACTAAAATGAACAGAGACCAACAAAAATTTAATAAAAATAATTTATTCAAACATTCTTAATTTGAAAAACATAATTGTTCTAGAAAACACCAAAAAAGTTAAACAAAAACCAAGGGAAGTTTTATTGATTTGAAGTCAAAAGAGCTTTCTCTACTTAGACATATCAAGGGCAAGGATCATCAATGATAGTCATCAACTCATCATCCACAGTTGGTCCAAGCTTAATTAGTATTACCTCCTCTTTAGTAATTCCTCGATCCACGTCTTAAAAAGATGATAAGGCAAAAATTTCCCTCAATTCTCCCCCTATCATAAAGTTTGCTGGGGAGGCACTGTTTCAATTTTAGTCAAAGGATTATTATTGGTGTTGGGTTTATCGGGCTCAGGCAACTTTCCACTATCAATCAAATCTTAGATCTCTTATTTTAGTCATAAGCATTTGTCTATCTCATGTCCTTGTGTTTGATGAAATTGACAAAAGGCATTAGTATCAAAATTTGGTTATAAAGGATTCATCAAAGGTCGAGGAGCCAATGGTTTTAATAGCCCATTCTTTTGTAGCTTGTTGAAAACCCAAGATAAAGGTTTTCCCAAATCTAAAAATTATTTTTTATTTGCTTAACCAGTTGCCGTATTGACATTCACTGCATTCTGTGTACTCTGGCCACCAGACTAATAATTTTTCCTCTCATTCTTTCTTCTAGAAAAATGGCTCTTCTCCCATTCCCATTCTTCTATATGTATGCTAGCTTGGAGAAGATCTTTGAAATTCCTTATGAGAGTGCAAGACATCCCTTTACACAGGCTGGGTAGGACACCCCTTACTATCATTTGAATATGGTCGTACTCATCTGGTCTCTTCTTAAGTAGTGCAACTTTGTTCCTCCACCCCTTCACATAGTCAACAAATTATCGTTCTGCTTCTGTCTGATTGATTCTACCTCCATTAGTTTGACTTCTAATTCCATATTATACCCATACTATTGAATAAAGGCTTTGTATAGTAGATCCCAATCTTTTTAGGTGTTCTCCTCTAAGGTATTGAACCACTTTTGTACAATAGGGCCTAATAAGAGCATGAAATACCTTAGAGTTTAAGCTTTAGAAGCTCGAGCAGACTGCATGGCTGTGATGTATTACTTGATATGTCAATGAGGATTGCCAGTTCCATCAAACATAGCAAAAGAAGGCATCTTGAGCTTATAAGGGACTTCTTCATCTTGTTCAAACAACTTGTCTGCCTCTAACATCTCATCAACCTTCAGCTTCTTTTCAAACTTCTTTTTTAGATCAGCAATCATCTTTTCCACATCTGGAGTTTCAATCTTTTCCATAGGTACCTTTTATACAAACTTTGCTTCTTTCTTCTTATCTTGAGAATCTTGGAAATACTTAGCCCAATCATCATCATCCATCATCACCTTATCATCATCCATAGCCTGTAATATCCCAAAGTGTGCCTTAGAAGTTTTAATTCAATTGTTGTTTGATTTGAATTTAATGTATATATGTTGTTGCAAAGGAAATGATTGTGTTAATGGTATGTATATGTTGTATATATGTTAATATATATAACATATATGTTGGTCAAATGGAGAGTCAAGGGAAGAAGATATTTTTATTTGGGATGATGTGAATTTACTTTAATGGGCATATAAGTGACAAAGGTTAAGTTAAATGGATGAGGGCATTTAGGTAATTATTTTGTTAAAATTGCTTGGTGGAGATTTAAAGAAGAAGAGAAGTTTGACTTGTGTTTATTTTCTTTTCTTCTCATTTGTGTGCCGGCTATCCAAGAAAAGAGAGAGCAAGAGAGGTGTTCTAAATGCTAGAATCAAATTGAAGGGAGAATCAAAGGATTAAGTTGGAGATTTGTGAAATTTCTTCATTTAAGGTAAGTACTTTCTTGTTTTCCTTTGTTATTGTTGAAGTTGTGTTTGAAGATGAGTTGTGATTTGTTGATATTATGAATTGGTGTGTTTGAGATGTGTTTATAAGTGTTGAAATGGATTGTAAGTTAAAAAGGTTAAATTGGTGTTGGTTTTGTTTGAAGATGGTAAGTTAAGTGGATGTTGATATTGAAAGAAGAAGATTGATGTTGGTTTAGGGTTTGATGTGGTAAGTGATTGATTGTATGGTTGATATAGTGTTAATGTGAATATTGTGATGAATATGTGTTAATAACATTGATTACATCCATTTGAATGAGGTTGTATTGTGCATAATGTGTTTTTATTCAATCAAAGTGAGTTGGCCATATTTAGGGTTTGTATACATGAGAGACACGGCCAAACCAAGGAAGAGACATGGCCAAACTAAAGGATTTTTGAGAGACACGTCCAAGTCTATGGAAATTTGGCCGTGTTGGATGATTTTTGGAGAAGACACGGCCGTGTCCCTTGCCCATGTTTGCTTCTGTTGCTTTTGGTTGAGAGACACGGCCACAAGCTTGGCCGTGTCCCTTGAGTGTGTTGGCCACTGTGATTTTTCCTTGCTCTTCTTTCATGAGTGAGATTGAACTTACATTTGATAATGCATATGATACTAGATGAACAAGGTTATGTATTATGTGCATGGTGAATCTTGTGAATGGTAATGTGTTATTTAAATAATGTATTTTGAAATGTTATACCAATGATGCTATATGTATAATATGAATTGAGATATGAAATGATGTGAAGCCATTGTGTTTGGCTATGATGATTCAATTGAAAGATATAAGGCATGTTTGCCTAATTGATGATGAGAATTGAGAATGAAATAATAAATGAATTGTGTGACTAATGTGTTATTCAATTTTCAGAGTTTGTTGTTGGTGGCATGCCTAATGATAGTAACACTCTCTTGAAGTTAGGTTGGGCTTGATCCTTGAAGCCAAGTTGGGTAGAAGTTTAACATGTTTTACTCCCCTTGAAGCTTGGTTGGATCTAGTCCTTGAAGCCTAATTGAGATGTTACAACCCTTGAAGCTAGGTTGGGTTGGTTCTTGAAGCCAAGTTGGGTTGAGACTTAGCATGCTTTGTTCCCCTTGAAGCTTGGTTGAACCTAATCCTTGAAGCCTAGTTGGGTTTATGATAATGATAAATGTGATGATTAAACCAAAACATCTACTCTGAAAATTGAATGGCATATTAGAGTGTTTTGGGCCCATGCTTGTCTTTGTATATAATGTGATTCTTGAATGGTAAAATCAATGGAACTATGAAGATGTAATATGAATATTGTTATGACATTGAACGTAGTATGATGTGGTAAGGTGATGTGCTTCTATGTGGGTGGTTTATGTAATATAAAGGTATGTTGTTAGCCTTCCATCTATGATGTTGATTTATTATTAAAATGTGTGACATTACATTGCACTAAAGCATAATGCTAGCATACTTTGTACTACTAAGCCGTTGGCTTAGCGCGAAAGTGTTTGATCGCGCAGGTGACAGAGTTGAACCTGAGAGTTCTTCAAGACCGAGTGAGAGTAGACATTGAAGAGTTCATTTTGGAACTTAAAGATCAGAGAAGAGCTGCCAATCATGTATATATATTTTATGTTTTGTAAACTTTGATTTATAACATATTTGTAATAACTTCCGCTGTGAATTGATAAACATTTTATATATGGTGTCTTTTGGATTTCTTTTAAATGTTTGAGATTGGTTTCACTTATTTACAAAGATATTTGTTGTGTCTTTTTAAATTGTGGCATTTTCTATATTCAGTATACGTATATTACGATCGTTTAAGCATGCTTAGTACGTATACAGGATATAGAGGTGTTACATAGCCACTTTACCAACCTTGGCCTTTCCCTTGTCTTTCTGCTTATTAGTACTAGCAGATGCTTCAATATTGTTCCCCAATAGTGTAGTCAGTTGGCTTTTCATGGTCATAGCTAGGGCCTCCTTTTTTCCATATTGGAGTTGATCTTATCATCCACCATCTTCTAAATCTGTTCAGGTTCCATTACTTTTGGTGAGAAGCTGACTGAGTCATTACTGGATTCTACGTCACTGGCATTGGTCATATTATTGTAAGCTCTTGAACTACTGTACTTCAGGGCTGTGAGCTAGAAAGGATCAATGACATGTAATTTAGTGCATGTATGTATGTAAGCATAGATGCACAAGTAATAGATAAACAAAGATGCATAAGATGTTCCTTCCAACCTTATAACTTCCACACACGAATGGCGAGTCTCTTTTTCTAGGTATATGATTAACAAAATATCAACATGAGATATCTTGTTTTTGAAAAATTCACATGGACGATTTAACAAATAATTGTATTTTCGAACTTAGAAATCAGTCCATGATAATTCCCATTAATTAAGTCTTAATCAATTGGTTCAATAAAAAGATAGCTTTTATACTATATTGGATTAAAAACTAAATTAAAAGGTTTATCATAAATAAATTTTCCATTTGAAAAAGCAACTAATGGTTCATGTCACAGACAAACCCATGATTAATAAGTCTTGCTATAAATTAGGCACACAATTGATTTTAATATTCCATAATTGACCTAACTAGTTGTAAGGCCCTTTAAGAAAAGGTTTGTAATTTAAATGAAATGAAAAATAATTTTGTTTCAAAGCCCATTGTAAAAAGGTTTGTTTAAAAATTGATCTTGGGCTTTGTATTTGGGCCGGGGAAAAGAATTTTTGACCCATCTTTAAAAAGGTTTTATGTCCAAAGACCATCTTGAAAAGTTTTCAAAATAATTTTGGTCTTTTGGGATTATAATATAATTAGCTCATATTAGGAAAAGAGCAAACCAAATAAGCCATGATTCAAACCAAGATGTAACAATCATAGTTAAAAATTAAGCATTTGGGTAAAAACCTAAGAAATGTAACTAGGCCAATTACATAAGTTTTAGTCTTTGGGTTGAAAAGTTTAGGTTCCCATAGCAAGTATATACCAAAAGGTATGAGGCTATGAGTGGTTATGCCACTCTCGATCTCCATACCTTGAGTGAAAGTATGGTATCCCTCACATAGCATAACTCGGGTTACTCGGGCGTCCTAACTCACGCACATATTGTAATCTAAATGATGTAATAGACAATACCATAATAAGAAAGGATAAAATAATATAAAGACCAACGGAATCAACTTCTCTTATTCTTAGTGGAGTCAACATTGTGAGTGGAGATTTTTTCCCCCACTCCCGATTGAATGATTCTTGCGACTTTGGTACTGTTACACTCAGAGCCTTAGAGAACACATGCCTAAACAAAGAGAAAATAAAGTCACCACCCGGATAGGCTGGAAAAAAGAAAGAGGTGGATGACTCAATTCCTAAGGAATTTTCAACCCCCTAATCGGTTTAAAAAGTTGGGTACATATAAGGAAGGTGAGAATAACGCAACACCCCTATAATGCCCGTTCATTAGAACCGGCCTTCTTTTCAGGTATAAATATTATTAAATTCTTAAGTATTGATATCATCCATACTACATGCAATAGAAATAAAGAAATATTCATTAAAATCAAGAAAGTCCAAACCAACAAAATGGGCACCCTAACAAAATGAAAACATGCCCTAACAATAATGTCCAATGTCCAAATTACAAGTAAATAAAAATAGGACACCCACCAATTGGTAGAAACATGTCCCTTACAATTATCCCAAAGTCTTTAAATAAATTAAATTACAAAAAATAATTAAATTAAACAAATAAGAGACCCATGAGAGGAAAAATGCCTTTTACAAGTCGATTAAAAATATAATCAATAAATATTTAATAATCATCCATGGTAAAGCAAGTAATCAAACAAATAACCAATCATTGTATAAGCAATTGTAAATTAGGGTTAAACTAATGAAGTTAAAGTTAATTACAAATATTACAATTTACAAAAAGATCTTAATATTAACCCATTTATAAAATATAGGGCGTGACGATGAGGGTCGCACTTACAGAGGTCCCGCTAGCCGATTAACTGACGGTGGTCAAAGGGCAATGCCCTTGAAAGGTCGACGGTTTATATGATATGATTTTGTTGGGGAATTAGGGTTTCTATCTAAAGTAGGGTTATATATTTATTCAAATTAGGGTTTATCCTAAATTAGGGTTCTTGATAACAAAATATGCAAAATTATATGATTAGGGTTTTAGGTATGAAATTAGGGTTTATCTTGAAAACTAAAGTTTAATTATGAAATTTAGGGTTTAGAAAATATAAATTAGGGTTTCATATTCAAATTTAGGTTTTATAGATCTTTTAATTGATTTCCAATATGAGTCTGTTGCTTATTGTGAAAGATTCTACAAAATCCTATCCATAATTTGATAATATAGTGACTGAGGTGTTAAAGATGACCAATCAATCCATATAAAATTTATTAATATAGTGAACAAAATATTGGAATTTAATCAATGAACCAAATTAAATTAAATTGGTTAATAAAATTGTACCTTCATTGTTGACTCCACCAATAATAATATATTGAAACAAGCTTGAAGTTTATGCTACTACCTGCTCAGATCAATTATATTCTTGGTCGAGTAAAGCAATATGGAGATAATGTCTACTATCTTTTCAGCTGTTATGTGTTCGTGTTTTTCAATTCTGTGCCTATTGCTAGATTTTCCTGATGATTGTTGCCTATTGCTTTTTAATTATTGCTATTCACTGCTGTGTTAATTCTCTCCCTTGCTAATTATCACTGCTCCTAGGTTTCTCTCCTCTCTTTCTATATTAATTATTGCTATTTATAGGCAAAGAAAATTTAAAACAAAACCTTAATAAGCTAATTCAACAGTCAAGCAAAGTCCAATATCAATTAGAAAGCTTTTAATTTGTCCCAAAACTAATTAAAGCAAAAATTAAATGACCATGGCAAATTAGGATTGCCTAATTTTCCATGGTCACTATTCCGTGGCGAATTAGGGTTGCCTAATTTTCCATGGTCACTAGTCCAAGGTGAATTAGGACCCTAATTTTCCATGGATATTGGTCCATGGCAAATTGCCCTGATTCGCCATGGACCAATAGTCATGGCGAATTGGGGATGCAATTTGCCATGGGTCCAAAATAGCATGTCTTTTCAGGCTTAGACAAACTTGTTCAGGCTTTTGAAACTAGACCAAATTTAATTCAAGCTTTTAAAATTGAGCTAGAGTTGATTTGGTCCTTTAAAAATTAAATCAGACTAGGTCAGGGTTTTAAAAATTAAACCAACATAATTTAGGCCTTTCAAAACTGGACCAACCTATTTCAAAGCTATAAACTAGGTTTATGCTTTTATAATCGGACCAAATTTAGCTTAGCCTTCTTTAATTGAGATTGGATTAGCTTAAGGCCAAAATTAAGGGTCTACAGGTAGCTTCCTTCTTCTCTTCTGGGCTGGATTCCTTGTCAACTGGCAAGACAAGCTACCTATTCCACCAGCTCAACAAAATTAGCAAAAATCTCAAAACCCAGAATCAGCTTTTCCATTAACATGATTGGCTCCAACTACCCTTGGAGTGGTCCCATATTTGGAGCTTTGACAAATGTCTCATCAAGTGGAGGGAAATTCACCTTCACATTCTTTTTCAGTAGAGCTCCTCCATTAGCTTCCTTGTTTCTACATCCTTTTCTGGAAACATGTGTCTTGAAATTTGAAAGCTCTGTCACACTTTTCTTTCCTTTCCCAAGGCCAATGCTAGGTAGATAATTCATTTTCTTCATCATGATCAAGACTTTGGAGTCCACCATCTCATCATCATTAGAAACAATAGTCACTTGAAACCCATTGAGAGGCCTCTCAATCATTAGAGCATTAACCACTTCATTGTCTTCAGCCTCGATAACCATTGTCTCATCTCTATTTGGGAACTTGATCTTTTGATGGAGCATTAAAGGAACTCCACCAAGAGGATGAAGCCATGGTTGACCTAACAATAATGTAAAAGTAGCAGGTATATCCAGGACCACAAACTCCACCATGGATTCAATTGGACCAGCCTTTATAATAGCCTTAAAGGTTTCCTCAACATGCCTCTTAGTATTATCATAAGCCCTAATTATCACCTCAACTGGGCTCAGATCCCTTATTGACATAGCTAACTTCGACAAGATCTTAAGTGGGCATGCATTTATGGTAGATCCATCATCAATCATGGCACATGAAGTCCTTTTTTCTTTGACTTCTACTTTGATAAAAAGTGGGTAGATATGATCTCTTCATTTTTTTGGAAAATCTGCATCTGAAAATGATACCATTCCCACATTAAACTTGTTCTTCTTCTGAGCATCATCACCTTTCTTTACTTCCTTAGCCTTGTTTAGCTCCATAAAATGAATCAGTTCATTTGGCATTACATAAGTGGAAATTTGCATGTTTGCCATAGCTTTGACCATAGTTTTTCGATGCTTCTTGGATGTAGCCAGTAAATCCCAGATGCTAATACTAGCTTGAGTTCTTTTCAACTACTTAAGAACAACATCATCTTCCTCTAGTTTACCCCCTATTTCAGCATCTTTTCCCTTATCGGCATCTACTTCCTTCGGTGGGGATCTTGCATAAGGCTTACCAGGCTGAGTATTCAAGCTTGGACCAGGTCCACTCTTCTTTATTGGGTTCTGACTCACCCTCATTGTCGTTTGAATCCCAAAACTCATTCACGACATAGATGGCTACTTCCCCTTTTACCATAGTTGGTTCAATCTTGCTAAGCACCCTATATATTGGAAAGATAATAGGACAAATTTTCCATTCAAACCTCCTCCTATCATAAAGGTTGCTGGTGGTGGCACTCTATCAAACTTAGGTAAAGGATTGTCCTTCATGCTAAGCTTGTTAGGTTCATTCAACTTTCCATTATCAATCAAATTCTAGATCTCATGCCTCAATCACAAATATTTATTCATCTTGCACCCTTGCATTTGGAAAAATTGGCAGAAGGCTTTAGCATCAAAGTTGGGCGGTAGAGGATTTGGCAACGGTCGAGGAGTTAATAACTATAACAACCCTCTCTTATGTAGCTTGATGAAAACCCAGGATAGTGGTTTTCCTAACTTCAAAAACTGTATCCTACCTCCTTAGCTAGTTGCATTAACATCAACTGCCTTTTGCATACTTTGATTGCTAGACTGATAGTTCCCTTTTCTCATTCCTTCCTGCAGAAAAATGATTCTTCTCTCTTTCTCATTC
This sequence comes from Garcia nutans, assembly GCA_947685225.1. NCBI lineage: Eukaryota > Viridiplantae > Streptophyta > Magnoliopsida > Malpighiales > Euphorbiaceae > Garcia > Garcia nutans. The sequence goes on from CANTUV010000032.1 coordinate 18,043,787, forward strand.
TTCTATTTGCAACCCAGCTTGGAGAAGGTCTTTAAAATCCCTGATAAGTGTGTGGGACATCCATTTACGTATATTAGGTAAGACACCTCTCACTATTATCCTAATATGATCAGAATCATTTGGCCTCTTCTTGAGCAATGTAGCCATGTTTCTCCACCTCTTCACATAGTCAACAAAATTCTCATTTTGACTCTGCCTGATTGACTCTACCTCCATAAGAGTAACTTGAAACTCAACATTGCATCCATATTGTTAGATGAAGTCTTTTTACAGTGAATCCCAATTCTTTTGTGTACTATCCTCTAAGGTGTTGGACCAATTTTACACAACAGGGTCCAGCGAGAGCATGAAGTACCTTAGAGTTTAAGCCTTAATAACTCAAGTAGACTGCATGGTAGTGATGTATTGCTTGGCATGTAGATAAGGATTCCCAGTTTCATTAAACTTAGCAAAGGAAGGTAACTTGAACTTATAAGGGACTTCTTCATCTTGTTAAAATAGTTTGTCCACTTCTGACATATTTTCAACCTTTAGCTTTTTCTCAAACTTTTTCTCTAAATCAGCAATCATCTTCTCTGCATTTGAAGCTTCAATCTTTTCTATAGTTGATTTCTCCATAGCCTATGTTTCTTTCTTCTTATCTTGAAGATCTTGGAAATATTGAGCCCAATCATCATCATCGTCAATCATCACTTTGTCGTCATCAAAGGCTACTTCACCAAACTTAGTCTTTCCCTTGTCTTTCTATTTCTTGGCACTAGCAAATATTTCAGTAGTACTTGGTAATAGTGCAGCTAGATGGTTCTTCACGGTCTCAGCTAGGGCCTCCTTCAATTCTTCCATCTTTGAGTTGAGGGCATCGTTCACCAATTTTTGAATTTTTTCAGGTTCCATTTCTTTTAGTGAGAAGTTGACTGAGTCGTTACTAGATTCTATGTCACTGTCATAGGTTAGATTGTCGTAAGTTCTTGAACTACTATGCTCCAGGTCTATGAGTCGGAAAAGATCAATTCCATGTAATGTAATGCATGTATGCACAAATAACAAGCAAAAGGAGTACGAACGACCCTTCCAACCTTATATGACCCACACACGAATGGTGAGTCTCTTTTCTTAGGTATATGGCAAACAAAATATTAACATAGGATATCTTATTTTTGAGAGATCCACTCAGACGATTTAACCAATAGTTGTATTTTCAAATTTAAAAGTCATCCATGATAATTTCCATTAATTAAGTCTTAATCAATTAAGCCAACAAAAAAGATAGCTTCTATGCTATATTTTAGATTAAAATAAAATTAAAGGGTTCTTCATGAATAAATTTCTTATTTGGAAAAGCAATTAATGATCCATGCCACAAACAAGCTCATGATTAATAAGTCTCAGTGTAAATTAGGCCTATAATTGATTTTAATATTCCATAATTGACCTAACTAGTTGTAAGCCCATTTAAGAAAATGTTATAATAAATGTTTGCATGAAAAATAGTCATGAGATCATCTTTTGAAAATATTTAAGAGCCCTTTCTAAAAATGTTTGTTTAGAAATGAATTTTGAGCTTTAAATTTGGGACATAAGGTGGAAAACGATTTTTGATCCATCTTAAAAGGTTTTCATGTCCAGAGACATCTTGAAAAAGAGTTTAAAAATATTTTTGGTCTTTTGGCTTAAAAGAATAAAACTATTTTGAGCTTACAATATAATTAGGTCATATTAGAAAAAGAACAAACCAAATAGGCCATGTTTTAAATCAAGATATATTAATCATAGCTAAACAACAAGCATTTGGGTAAAAACCTAAAGAAAGTAACTAGACCAATTACATGAACTTTAGTCTTTGGGTTGAAAAGTTTAGGCTCCCATAGCAAGTATATACCAAAAGGTATGAAGTTATGAGTGGTTATGGCATGCTCGATCTCCATACCTTGAGTGAAAGTATGGTATCTCTTACATAACATAACATGGGTTACACGAGCATCCCAACTCATACACACAGATTAATCTAAATTATGCAATGGATAGTATCATTATAAGAAAAAAAAATAATATAAAGATCAACGGATTCAACTTCTCTTATCCCTAGTGGAGTCACCACAGTGAGTGAAAATTTTGCCCCCACTCCCATGTGGAATGATTCTTGCTACTTCGGCACTGTTAGGCTCAGGGTCTTAAGGAACACGAGCCTAAGCCCAGAAACAAAGGATTCACCACCCAGATGGGGCTGGAAAATGAAAGGGGTGAATGACTCAATTCCTAAGGAATCTCCAACCCCTATTGAGTTAAGAAAGTTGGGTATGCATAGGAAAGGTGAGAATGACTCAACACCCCCATAACCCCTGGTTCATTGAAACCGATCTCATTTTCAGGACTAAATATTATTAAATTCTTAACTTATTAAGACACCATCCATACTACATGCAATTTGAAGTAAACAAATATTCATTAAAATCAAAGAAGTTCAAACAAATCAACAAAATATACAAGATGGAAACATGTCCTTATAATAATATCCAATATCCAAAAATAAATAAAATAAGACACCTACCATTTGATGGAAATATGTCCTTTACATTAATTTCCAAATATAAAATAAATTAAATTACATTAAACTTGATAAATGAGGTACCCACAAAGTGAAAATATACCTCTTACATCCTTGGAATTTAAATAATTAACTAAATACAACTAAACCATTCAAGCATTCACCATAAACAAAGTAATAATAAATCATTCATCATAAGCACATAATAAAGCAAAGAATCAAATTGAGAATTCAATTTTAAAATAAGAATTAATTGTACAAAATTAGGGTTTTACATGTTAAATTAGGACTTGTAGGTGTAAATTAGGGTTTTGGGATAAAAACTAGGGTTTTAGGATTTTAGAAACTAAATTAGGGTTTTTAAGATGAAAAAATAGGGTTTTAGAATAAGATTAAGGCTTTAGGGTTTTTGAAGCAAAACTAGAGTTTTGGATGAACTTATTAGGGTTTTAGTATAAGGATTAGGGTTTTAGGGTTTTTAAAGTAAAACTATGGTTTTGGATGCACTAATTGAGGTTTTGGTTTTAAAAATATACAAGTAGGGTTTCAAATGAACTATTTATGGTTTATACAAAATAGGTTAGATAAAATTACGATGTTTGAATTTGGGTTCACAATTTAAAGCTATTGTATAAAATCTAAAATAAGTTACTGGAACAATTGCAAAATATTGGATGAAATAAGATTAAGCGTAGCTATTGTGTATGATGGCAAAATTTCAAAGTGCTAGAATGGTGACTGTAAACTAAAATAATTTAATATGCTATAATGGTTGCTGTAAATTAAAAAAATTTAATGTTCTAGAATGGTTACTGCAAACTAAAACAATAAAGCTCAAACTTCCATTCGTTGGTTCACCAATATTATATGTTGATCCAACCTTTTTGCCTGCACCAATTCTGATTTTGGTATAGTGAAATAATTGAGACAATTGATGTTTGTTCTATCTCAATGGCTTTATGTGACTATTAGGTGTTGTTAGGTTTTAATAATAATTCTTGTTAATAAGTCTTTTGCCCTCCCCCTTGTTGCTTTTTTGATCTTGTATTTATAGGAAAAGACGGTTAATTCAAACCATAATCTATTAATCTAAAAGCTCATTGGAAGTCTGATACTAATTAGGAAACCTAAAATTGTTTAATAATCAAAATTAAACGCAAATTAAAAGACCATGGCGAATTGGGCAAGGAAAATTTGCCATGAAAGCCATTCCATGGCGAATTGGCCAAGCCAATTCTCCATAGAATAGCCTCCAATGGAAAATTGGCAAGGACATTTCTCCATTGAATGGCTTCCATGGAAAAATGGCCATGGCCAATTCACTATTGGTCAGCCCCCATGGCGAATTAGCTAAGTTAATTCAGCATGAATTTAGGTTTCGAGCTCGGTTTGGCTTGGTTTTATCTTTTAAAATTTGATCAAAACTAATTCGGTCTTTAACTATTAAATCAGACTAGGTTTAGGGTTTCAAAGATTGAGCTGACTTACTTTAGGCCTTTTAAAACTGGATAGACCTGATTCAATGCTATAAACTAGTTCAAGTTTTTAAAATCAGACCGAATTTAGCTTGACCTAAGGGTCTATAGTATGCGAAGTGTTGGTGATCCTCATGATCGACCAATATCACTATCTCTCCTTAAAATAGGTGAATTGGCTTATGAATAAGGAAACAGGCAAGCTATATTGATTTTGGCTTCAAAGGGAGAACTAGGGGCTATACATTAAATGGTGGACACGAGGGTTTGGCTAGCCAATAATGCCTTGATCATTTCCTCTGGTTGGCTAGAGATCTTGATTTCACATTGATAACCCCCAAAAATGTTCTAAAAAGGAGGGAAGCCTTCAAGTCACAACACCAATGCCCCTCTCTAAGTTAGCATTCACAACACGATAATGTTTGCTTCAAATATATGTTCATGATCATTTGCTTTTTTTTTTAAATTTCTATTTTTGAATAGCATAGCATTTGTTGATCATAGACCATTAGATCTCCCTATCAAAAATTAATTTTTCACACTATAAGATGAAAGATTCTTGATTCTTATAATAAATGAATAAATGTAGGCTTTCAAGTATTCAAAGAAACCCACCCTGAATAAGCCTTTGAAAGAAATAACTTCCCTGTTTGGAAAGAATGACAAAACTTGATAATAACAAATTTATCAAGTTTAACAATTTTGATCCCCTTGGCAATACTTTTGTTGAAATTGATATTTCTTTCAAAATGTTTAAATATCTCAATAGCCGCTTCTTTCTCCATTATTCCAAACATATCTCTACATTGACCTTTGCTTCTTTCAACAAACATAAAACACATAAAACTTTAACCCTCCTTTACATTAGTCATTCCTGAACTCTAAATATTCAAAAATGGGTAGAGCTCAAACCAAGAAAGTTGACAAGTTCTTTGCTAATCCCCATTTTGGTTGTTCAAGCAAATATCACAACATTTGGTCACAGATAGGGCTTATCTTCGAATCTTCCCCGCCTCCCAGGTATTTATAGAGCCATCGATGCATGGCTAGCAATTCTCAAATAAGTTATCTGTAACACCCTTATACCCTATATATATATAATACATACACCCTGTATATATAAAATATGTGTATACGACATAAAAATGTCACAATATGGTTTAATAAAAATTTTCTCATTTCCAATATAAATTATCAAACACTTTAAAATATATCTTTAAATGATAAATAAAATATTTTTATTAATTATATGTTCCAAAATAAGTAATTTAAATAAAAATCTTTGAAAAAAATTCGACAAAGTTTTGTCTATAGTTTGAACACTCCAAAATTTTCAACATTTACATAACCTGCATAAAATACACTCTCAACTACTCAACTTCTCCATATTTTCTCAAAACATTTATTTATATACATATATATATATATATATCAAAACATATATAAACAACTCACATTATACAATTTGTCCAAAGAGTCTTTATAATTTACAATATATATGTACTTTAAAAAAAAACATAATATACACAATATCAAATTGTATTATAATATCAAATATGTACATGCTGGCAAATGGCTATGATCTTAATGTACCCAAAATCTACTTAGCATGTTACCTCAAATCTAGACCTGACTCGGTCTAGAAGAACTCTTCGGCTTAACCTGATCACCCTTGTCATCTGCGAGATAAATTACAATTGCTAAGCTAATAGCTTAGTGGTACAAACTTTGGTAATAATAAAACTATAAAAAAATGCCAATGCAAAATACTTTTGTATGATGCTTCATAATGTAGTACTCAATTTCACCTTAAAACATATCCTTTAATCATTTTACAATTCAAATAAGAACAAATACAAGTATGGGCCCAAAAGATCTAATATGTCATTCAAATCTCAGAGTTACTATTTTGGTATAAATTAACACCAAGTGTCTAGCCCCGAAGGCAAATAAAAATGATGCTCCAAAGCTAGCCCCGATGGTAAAAAATATATCAATGAAGGCAAATCAATAATTAGTGATGCCTTACGTCTAGCGCTAAAGGCAAATAATGAGGATAAACTCATAGGTATGCCGCAAAACACAGAACTCTGAAATTTAAATAACATACTAGGCACACAAATAATTCATATTTTTCATATTAAGCTTTTTCTCATTTGCCATAATCAACTAGTCTCATTGCCTCATTTCTCATTATCAATTAGGCACATTGCCTCATTTCTCATTATCAAATTGGCACATTGCCTCATTTTTACATTTTTCATCACATTACATCATTTTCATTTTTTCACATGCATATCAATGTCATTTCATTTTAATTCATCATATCATCACAATGGATTACATTTCACATCAAAGTCACATTACCTAAATATTTTGGGTTATTTTTATATCATTCACATATTTCACATTTTATGCAATTTAGCTATTAGCAATGGCTTTTCACAATGCATATGATGAATACATAACAATACACATGTTATAGCACATTGTTCATGAATGTTCAATGTATCAAGTAGCTTAATATATTTTCCAACCAAAAAGTGTTAAGCCCAATATAATGCCAATCTATCTAAATTATCAAAAGTTTGTACCACTCTAAACACTCAAAATCAACCTCCAATATTCTCTTCCAAGTTGCCTTTCAACACTAGGGTTGGAAAAATCACATATCCTTAATGCCTAAACCAAATGTGATCAAATACAATCATTTAATATCACATTTTAAGGTATTACAAGCATCAAACCTTAATTAAATATCACTCTACTCAATACACCAAAATTAGGTCTAACCTTACTTTAACATTGAAAATCCATTTTAATCCACTCAAATGGGTGTTTTAAGTTTATTTATATTATTACAAACATATTATAACATGTTTAAATCAATTACATTAATTAAACATATACTTCTGTTCAAAATCCTAAAATGGCATAACCTTCACCATTTAAAGTTCTCCATTTCAACACATTCCAATTATTAATCCAAGCTTATTTTCCTCACATATATCATTAAACAACATGCTTTAAACATTAAAATCAAACAATTCACTATACTTTGGATATTCACTTTCCAAAACCCTAAATCAACACTACCATTCCCAAACTCTATCCAAACTTAATCAAATCCATTATTTGACTTTAAAATCCTTATTTATGCATCAAAATAACACATTTTAAACCAAATTGCACAATTAAATCACATGAATTCAAAAATTCAAAGTTCCATAACCCTAAATTCTCTCTTTTCAACTAACTCATCTCAAACTTAATCATTTCTTCAATCCAACTTAAAAATCATTGTTAACTACTCAAAATAACTTCATTACTACCAATTTTAACAATTTAAATATACTTTCTCTCTCCAACTATTTCAAACATAATCATAAAATTTAAAAAAAAAACAAAGCTTAAGGAAGAACTACTTACTTGAATCTTAATTTTTCTTCAAAACCCACTTGAAACTTTTAGATTTTCTATGTAATTTGAAGTATTTGAAAAAAAAAAATCAGGCACTTTCTCTCACTAGCCTTAGGAATTTCGACCATGGCTATTCAAAGAAGAAGAAAATACTATTCTTTTACGTCTTCTTCATTTTCTATTTATATATATTAATTTAATTATTTAATTAATTAATTATTTTACTTTTAATAACTACCACATATTTCTTTCTTATTTTGACTCTCTTTTCTCTATTTATTTATTTTATTATTATTATTATTATTATTATTATTATTATTATTATTATTATTATTATTATTATTTCATCACCATCCACTTTTCCAACACCAAATTATACCTAACATATATGATATATTTATTTTATGTATATGTATATGTCTTATATATGGTTACTTATATTTTACATATGCCATTATATATATATATTTATGCGATGTATATACTATGTATATGTAATATTTATTTAATGTATTTAAATATTCATATGCATATATAATGTGTATCTCATATACACATCAAATATATCTTATATGTATTATATATATATATTATATTTTAATTATTATTTATTTATTTAATAAAAATCATAAATTGCATCTTCCATTCTTATATAATTTATTTTTAAATTATTTAAATAATTTTTAATTACCAAATTATATTTCATGTATATTTCACATATACATCCCATATTCTCACTTTTATACCTTTTATTTCCCATTTAAATAATTTATTTAATTTATCCAATTTAATTTTAATTTATTTTATTTAATTTTTAAAAATTAGGGATGTTACAATTCTCTCCCCTAAAGAAAATTTCGTTCTTAAAATTATCCAATACAGTAATACAACATCCAGATCAAAAAATAATCTTAAAATCTCTTATGAAATTAATCATCTCATCAAATCATTATTTCATCAAATTATATAATTTTTACTCTTCCCCCTTAAGATCATTCTCAATTACCTTTTCACAATTTCATAACTCATTATCATACTTTCTATTTAATCAAGCAATCACAATAGATTATCATATCTTTAATAGAATTGTCATTGGACAAAATTAGTTCATCTCATTAGTATATATGCACCGCACATCTATTATGCTCAAGATATTTGATCACTTCATTATCTTAAAAATATACGCTTATAGCCTTAAATTCAAATGTTAATAACTTATATCTTAACATAATAATTTATTGCACAACTCTACTTTGATCCTACTCTTTACACAATTACCACATATTAATTCAATATCACCATTATACAACAACAAAATCCTATTTCCTTATTAAGATTCATTCTCACAAGTTATTTATTAATCAAACATATATATTTATATTCATTCCAACTATACTATAATTAGCATTTTTCTCTTATAATCATTTACAACTAATATAACTTAGCTCCTTTCATATGCATATACATATCAGAACGTTATGCACATTGTCATATATCTTTCATACTCTTAATACAACTATATACATTGAATTTCAATAATTACTTGTAAACCTTTGACATTCCAGATTAATTAATCTAGCTATCATAATATGACCATCACAACCTTTTTCTATTCTGACCAATCTTTAGCCTATTTTACATTTATTATCCTATTTCAATTCATGACCTAACTCTATTAGGTCAAACTTATTCTCAAATCTTAATTCTCTTTGAGTTCATCATTACAAATAATATTCATTTCCCCTAGTCCCATTCACTTTAAACATCATTTTCATCAACTTAGTCATTTTATACCATTTTCAAACATATTCAATATAACTCTTACTCACATTTAGTAATTTCTCTCATTTATCATTTTCTCAAATTTCTTATAGTTACCATATTTTCAACATCACTTTTCTTACACGTCATTTATAGCTTATCATGTTTTCACTATACTAGCCATAAATCTTACTTGTATCTCATGAAACAAAACTATCAATCCCATTAAATGTATTTCACAGTTGTACTATCTTAAGCCCACGCCTGTGGATTACAAGAAGACATCGCATTTAGTACAACTTTTTCTCAAATAGTTCTTATCTCAATACTACACCCATGTCTCAGTGATCACACCCTTGTGGCATTTCAAAATCACATAATTACTCTCTAAACTCTTATTACATGAAGAGTTAATGCATATCAACTCTATTTTAAAGCAATTTATCCGTATCCATTTGTTTTTTATTAGCCTAAACATTTAATCCACCAACATTATTATCACCAACTCATATATATATATATCTATTCATGTTCCAATTTTATACAATTATTCAACAAAAACTCCCTTTCAAATTTTTACCAATTATATCTCAATTTATCCAATAATTTTTTTACCCATTTCTCTTTCTTAAATAAAATAAGTAATTATATAGAGTTATAAATATACAATAACACTTCAATAACACTTTTTTTTATATCTTTAAGTGATCAACTCTATACTTGATCACTTTCACATTACATCATATTGTCATAATTTATAGGTGATCAACCTTATCATGATCACCTTCACCTTACAAATTCATATTATTTCACATTTTAATCATTTTCCATATTTTTAAATCATCCACATACATATTCATAAGTTACATTCATAATATGACTTACTTCTCACCTTTTTATTTTTTTTGTTATTTTAGATATCACAATAGTATTTATATTGAACAATTCACCACACATATCATATACATGTATACACACAATCATACAATTATACTCAATTCCTCATTTACACACAATCTATATAAATTTAACATTTATCACATTTCCTATAATATTATCATTTCTCATTCTTATAACATTATTTAGGTCATTTTCCAATTTTTCCATCTTATATATTAAATAAATTATCCTCATTCATTTCATTTTTTTATATAAATCTTAGTCACTGGTGAGTGCGTACCTAATGCTATAGCAATACCGCAAGTGCACGGGCCACCCAAGTAATAAAGTAGCGAGTGAGTTATCGTTCCACTAGGGACAAAGCCAAGTACTAGTGCAAATCTTACCATTGTTTAGCAAATCAATAGTTTTGTGATGTTTTGTAATTAAAAAAAAATTAATTTAGTAACTGAAAGTAAAGGGAAATTAAATGTTGTGCAAAAATGATTGATGATAATAATACTATCTAGATATTGAATCCCCCTAGCCACAATTATATTTATGAAAATCAATTCAATTAAATCACATAATAGAGTTGAATTGGCATTCCTCTAAATTAGACTAAAACCTCTCTTGAGTGAATTAACCCCTAATCACTAAGTAGAATGTTGGAATCTCTTCTCAAACACAATTAAATAGATATTGCATTAAGAACAAGGAACTATAAACTAAAGGATCTTATAAGTCTATCTCTAGTACTCCAATCAATCCTCAACCCTTATGAGTATTCAATTCATATCAAGCTTTCTCAAGTCAATAATATGAAAATTGTAACCAATCAATAATAATACTATCATCAATTGAAAATAAATCATTAAGCATCATAAGAATAAAACAACTCCATCAATTAAAATTATTCAATCCATACAAATAAGCTAGGGTTCATGAATATCTAGATAGAGAATGAGTTAGTTCATGTTCAATTCTCTTAATACAACAATAACAATAACATTAAAATGTATTAAAAGAGAAAATAGAAAAACCCCTTGTGAAGATGCCAAGAGTAGGATTACTAGTCTTCCTCCTAGCTCCACTTGGGTTTATGATGAAGAACTCAAGCCCTCTTCAATTGTTGATTCCCTTTTGCGATATGGAATGGAACTTTCTCAAGTCACCAAACCTTGGGATGGAGCTTTCTCAAGTCACCAAACCTTTCAATGAAGCTTCTTCAACCTTCAAGAGCTTGGGAATGGAAGATGGAGAAGGTGGAGAGGATAGAAATGGAGGATGAAGATGAAGGGCTGAGGAGAGTGTCACTCTCTCCCTCACCCAAGCCGTGTATGCCCAAGCCTCCTCCTCTCCAAGTCTGTTCTTTCTTTATTCTTCTTCTCTTTTTAAATCATTCCAAGCTCAAACCCATACCTTCCAACTCACACCACTCTCCCTTGTCTCCCACATTCTCTTTGTTTAATAATTCTTTCCATCAATTAGGCAAGCTTTTCTTTTCTTTAATATTTTTTTTGGCAAAGCAAAGTGTTTGTCCCCCACTTGTTCCTCAATCCGTGCAAAAGAATTCAAGGTTTTTATAGGTGACATGGCCAAGCCATGAGTGGCTTGGCCGTGTCTCTCATTTCTCTTTGGGACACAGCCAAGCTAGTTGGCCGTGTCCATCACTGCCCCTTCTTTCTTCCTTCCTTTTCTTTGTTCTCAAGGAGTGACACGACCAAGCTTATGGCCGTGTCATGTGACACGGCCAGTGGCTTGGTTGTGTCATGTGGGTGTGTCACCTACTACTTCTTCATTTTGCTTCATTTCATTTGATCCTTTGTTTCTTGGCTTAGGATGGGACACGGCCAAGCTTGTGGCCGTATCATGAAACACATCCAGTGGCTTGGTCATGTCACCTGCCAGTGTCAGCTTCTGCCTTCTTTTCTTTTCTTTCTGGGTTTTGTTCCTTGGGTGAGACACGGCCAGTGTCTTGGCCGTGTCAGCTACTGCCCTGCAATTCTTTTGAGGGACACGGCCAAGCTTGCTTTGGCTTGGCCATGTCTTGCTTGATTCATGCTCTTCCTTCATTATTTTGATCATCCAAGGGAGTTTTTGCACTTTAACCTAAAACAAACACTTAAAACAAACTTTAAACAAAAATCAAATGAAACATTATCTAAAAACACATAAAAATCATACTAAAAACAAGTACAAAAATGCTCTTATCAGTCACATTTTCAATGTGACTTCTCTCTCACATTTTCCATTCATTTACCATGCTCTTCATATTTATTTTCATCACTTCCAATAAAATTACCTAATGAAACTCATTTTCACTTTCTTAATCATTCCCCTTTATTTCATATCTAGGTTCTACACTATCAACCACATTACACATTACATGATACTTTTATAAACAATATTACTCATTCAAAATTACTCACATGCTCATTAAACATTAAACCATCAATATCTAAGTAATCCTCAATAAAATTTCCTTACAACTCTAAATTTTCAACTTACTATTTCACTTAAACTCCGTTCAATTAATCTCATTTTCAACATCTAACTTTATAAACATTATCTATATATTAATTTATTATCAAAACACATCACTTTCACAATTATGGAAACCCATTTCAAAAATTCAAATTCCACATAATGCAAGCAACAACATGAACCTCATCAAATCCCATCTATGTCACATTCCCAATCTTAAAATCATAACATTTACATTTAAACAACACTAATTCATTTCATTACACTAATTAACATCATCTACTTAGATTCTCTAGTTTTACAAACTCAAACCCTAAATCATGCATCACTTTTCCTTGATAAACAATTCACTATCATATACTATTTCTCTTTTTGATTTTTAATTATGATCTCTTTGTTCTAAATTATTAAAAACTCCATATTCTTTCTTCATACCTCCACCCATCAGTATATAAATTTTCATAATTCACCTCATTCATTTGTCGCAAGAAATTAATTTATGACTCATTTACATAAAACTACATGACTTCCTCAATTTCATATCAATCTCACTTTTCAATTTTTATATTCCTCACCAATTCTTTATAAAAGCTTTTAAGCTTTTAACCATGTGCACTAGACACATATAGGGATTTATATTTAAAATGTTAGATTTTACCAAACTGATTTACTATATTTGAAAATTAAATCTTCAAACTCACATAATCTGTCTCTTTCATAATTCTTCTGAAAGCACCCGATTATTGTTTTATTAGTTTTTGTTATAGTTTTGTGTCTTGTTTATTATGATAATTATTGTTTTATTTAGGTATTTTGTTAGTTTTAATCGGTTTGTTTGGTGTTTTCATTAATTTTGGTAGTTTTAGTTTATTTCAATGTTTATGTCGTTTTTGATGTAGTCTTTAGTATTGTGCTTATGTTGTGTTGGTTATTGTCTATTGACTTCTTGTTTAGATTTGTTTTGAGTTTTGTGTTAGGTTAAAAAGGCAAGGAAGCAAATTTGAAGGAGAAAGTGGCAGTGGCTGACACAGGCAGAGGACACGGCCAAGTCACTGGCCGTGTCCCATATCAAATTAAAGAAGAAAGCAACTCACAGAAGCAGACACATGCAAGGGACACGGCCAAGTCAGTGGCCGTGTCCCTCCAAAAATACTCCAACACGGCCAAGTCACTCTGACTTGGCTGTGTCTCACCAATTCCAAAAGCAAAGAAGACTAAAAACTCATAGTGGAAGACACAGGCAAGGGACACGGCCAAGTCACCTGGCTGTGTCCCTCCAAAATGGTGCAACACGGCCAAGCCACCTCTGACTTGGCTGTGTCACTCAACAAAGAAGAAAACGAAGATCAAAAGCATGCAGTGGTGGACACAAGCAAGGGACACGACCAAGTCACTGGCCGTGTCCCTCCAAAAAGCACTCACACGGCCAAGTCACTTCTGACTTGGCCGTGTCCGTCATGAACCAAACACGCACGGATTTTTAAAGCGGATGTTTCGTATAAAAGGCAAAAAAAGAAAAGCTAGGGTCAGACGGTTGACGATTTTGAGCTGAGTTTGGAGCTGTCAGAGAGAGGAGCTAGGGTTTTAACATTTTTTTTTCTTGATTTTGATTTCATTTTGGATTAAAACTAGTTTAGATTAGATTGTTCTAGCCATTGTTATATCCTTCTTGCAAGATTTGAACAAGAGATTCTTTAGAAGCTTCAAGGAGTTGTAACTTGGTTTTGTTCTTGAACTTATTCTCTTTATTTTAATTGAATGGATATTATCATGTCTATTTTGATTTCTTTGAACATTAATGAGATGAATATGTTTCATTGCATTATGAACTAATTTGATCTAGTCTAGGGTTTGTATGGATCTGCTATGATTGTATGAATTGGTTATTCTCTTAGCTAATAATTTCTTTAGCCTTGATTGAATGAAATATTGTTAACATATAATTGATTGGCCACCAATTGTGTGTTTAGGGTATTAGATGATGGATTGAGAGATGAAGTCTAATGCTGGAATAATTCAATTAAGAACTTAGGTGAATTAGAGATATAACCTATTAAAAAGATTGTTTCAATTAAAATAAGATTAGTTGTAAGAGGTTTGAATGCGAGAGCTTATTTCCTTGACTCAATTAATTAAGTTGTTTGAGATTTAATCTTTGAAATTAAATTAGTTAAGTGGAATAACCGTTCATACATATCAGTAGTAGAGAAGTGCAAACCCTTTTATCAAGTGAATCAAAACATCAGCTCTTGTTTACTTTTATTGTTTTAAACTTCAATTAAACTTTTTCATTAGTTAGCAATTTAAATTTATTCATTACTTGTTACTTTTAATCTGATAATCAATTAGCCACTTTAGCTTCCTTGTGAGACGACCTTGGGCGATCACCTTTGCTACAGCTACCTCGTATACTTGCGAGTGACGCTTAGTGGTAGAGTTAATTTGAGCGCAACAATTATCCATTTTTTTAGGTATAAAACATTAATAAAACTTCATGATATTTTATCCATATGTTTTAAAAATACATATGATATTGTGTGTAAATTGTCAAAATTTTCTGGGTTGGTTTGCCATAGTTTCTAAATATGTTTCTCAATTTCTACAGATTCTGAGTTGCTGAAACTGTTCCAACAATCTGTGTTCTTCTATTTTTCTTAATTAGTGATCTATCTTTAAAAATTATGAAATTTTATACATTGGATTTTAACATATAGGATAACTTATCATTAAATTTTCAAGTGCAACCCACTTTCTTCGATTTGTCAAAAAATTCAGACAATATCACTTTCTAGCACACATATAGAATTTTCAGCAACTATAATACTAATCTCTCATACCTTTTTACTTCATATCTTAAATCATTCCCTAGATTATTTTTCTTAATTTCACTTATTCATCAATTAAATCAGCTATGAATCTTAATTTCAAATAAAAATTCTAAAAATTCTTAATCTATAATCTCCAGAATGACGCTTTCACTGTGCCACTCTTATCTATGCATCCTAGACACCATCTCAACTTATATTCGTTACATCGAATGGGCATTGCCACATCAATGATTGGATAAATTATTAGTGTCAATGCATGTATCACCATTTAAAACCATATTTAAAATTATCATTTTCTCTCTCTAATAATCCACTTAGCTCGAGAACCTCAAACCTAGGCTCTAATACCAAAATAAATGTAACACCCTTATACCCTATATACATATAATACATACACCATGTATATATAAAATATGCGTATACGGCATAAAAATGTAATAATATGATTTAATAAAAAAAAATTATTTCCAATATAAATTATCAAACACTTTAAAATATATCTTTAAATAATAAATAAATTATTTTATATTAATTATAGGTTCCAAAATAAGTAATTTACATAAAAATCTCTAAAAAAAATTCGCCAGAGTTTTGTTTGTAATTTGGACACTCTCAAATTTTCATTATTTATACAACCTGCATAAAATACACTCCCAACTACTCAACTTCTCCATATTTTCTCAAAATATTTATTTATATACATATATATATATATCAAAACATATATAAACAACTCATATTATACCATTTGTCCAAAGAGTCTTGATAATTTACAATATATATGTACTTTAAAAACATAAACATAATATACAGAATACCAAATTGTATTATAATATCAAACATGTACATGCAGTCAAATGGCTCTGATCTTGATGTACCCAAAATCTACTCAGCAAATAGCCTCAAATCTAGACGTGACTCGGTCTAGAAGAACTATTTGGCTTAACCGAATCACCCTTGTTACATACGCAATGAATTACAATCGCGCTAAGCTAATAGCTTAGCGGTACAAACTTTGTTAATAATAAAATTATAAAACAATACCAATGCAAAATACTTTTACATGATACTTCACAATGTAGTACTCAATTTCACCTTAAAACATATCATTTAATTATTTTACAATTCACATAAGAACAAACACAAGCATGGGCCCAAAAGATCTGATATGTCATTCAAATCTCAGAGTTACTGTTTTGTTCCAAATTGATACCAAGTGTTTAGCCCCGAAGGCAAATTAAAATAATGCTTAAAAGCTAGCCCCGAAGGCAAAAAATATATCAGTGATGCCAAACGTCAGCCCCGAAGGCAAATCAATAATTAGTGATGCTTTGCGTCTAGTCCCGAAGGTAAATAATGAGGATAAACTCATAGGCATGCCGCCAAACACAAAACTCTAAAAATTGAATAACATACTTGACACACAAATAATTAATATTTTCCATATTAAGCTTTTTCTCATTTGCCATAATCAACAAGGCTCATTGCCTCATTTCTCATTATCAATTAGGCATATTGTCTCATTTCTCATTATTAATTAGGCACATTGCCTCATTTTCACATTTTTCATCACATTCCATCATTTTTTTTTTCACATTCATATCAATGTCATTTCATTTTAATTCATGATATCATCACAATGTATCACATTTTACATCAAAGTCACATTATCCAAATATTTTGTTATTTTTATAAATTCACATATTTCACATTTTATTCAATTTAGCCATTAACAATAGCTTTTCATAATATATATAATGCATATATAACAATACACATGTTATAGTACATTGTTCATGAATGTTCAATATATCAAGTAGCTTAACACATTTTCCAACTAAAATATGTTAAGCCCAATATAATGTCAATCTATCTAATTTATCAAAAGTTTGTACTTATCTCTCTAAGCACTCAAAAAGAAGCTCAAATCAACCTCCAATCTTCTCTTCCAAGTTTCCTTTCAACACTAGGGTTAGAAAAATCACATATCATTAATGCCTAAATCAAATGTGATCAAATACAATCGTTTAATATCACATTTTAAGGTATTACAAGCATCAAACCTTAATTAAATATCACTCTACTCAATAGATCAAAATTAGGCCTAACCTTACTTTAACATTGAAAATCCATTTTAATCCACTCAAATGAGTGTTTTAAGTTTATTTATATTATTACAAAATATTATAATATGTTTAAATCAATTGCATTAATTAAACATATGCTTCGGTTCGAAACCCTAAAATGGCATAACCTTGACCATTTAAAATTATCCATTTCAACACATTCCAATTATTAATCCAAGCTTATTTTCCTTACATATATCATTAAACAACATGCTTTAAACATTAAAATTAAACAATTTACCATACTTTGGAAATTCACTTTTCCAAAACCCTAAATCAACACTACCATTCTCAAATTCTATCCAAACTTAATCAAATTCATCATTTGACTTTAAAATCCTTATTTATGCATCAAAATAACACATTTAAAACCAAATTGCACAATTAAATCATATGAATTCAAAAATCCAAAAGTTCCATAACCCTAAATTCTCTCTCTTTAACCAACTCATCTCAAACTTAATCATTTCTTCAATCCAACTTAAAAATCATTGTTAACTACTCAAAATAACTTCATTACTACCAATTTTAACAATTTAAATATACTTTCTCTCTCTAACTATTTCAAACATAATCATAAAATTAAAGAAAATCAAAGCTTAAGGAAGAATTACTTACTTGAATCTTAATTTTTCTTCAAAACCCACTTGAAACCTTTGGATTTTCTATGTAATTTGAAGTATTTGAAAAAAAAAATCATGCACTCTCTCTCTCTAGCCTTAGAAATTTTGGCCATGGCTATTCAAAGAAGAAGAAAATACTATTCTTTTATGTCTTCTTCATTTTCTATTCATATAAATTAAGTTAAATAATTATTTAATTAATTAATTATTTTACTTTTAATAACTACCACACATTTTTTTTTCTTTTGACTTTCTTTTCTCTATTTATTATTATTATTATTATCATCATCATCATCATCATCATCATCCACTTTTTCATACCTCACATATATGTAATGTATATTTTGTGTATGTATATGTCTTATATATGTTACTTATATTTAACATATACCATTATGTATATATTTATGTGATATATATACTATGTATATGTAATATATATTCAATATATTTAAATACTCATTTGCACATATAATGTGTATCTCATATACACATCAAACATACCTTATATGTATTATATATATTATATTTTATTATATTTTTAATTAATTAATTAATTATTTAATAAAAACCATAAATTATATCTTCCATTCTTATATAATTTATTTTTAAATTATTTAAATAATTTTTAATTTTCAAAGCATATTTCATGTATATTTCACATATACATCCCATATTCTCAGTTCTAAACCTTCTATTTCCCATTTAAATAATTTATTTTATTTATTTTATTTAATTTCCAAAAATTATCTTACTCTTTTGCACCATTACTTGGTTGGATTGGATAATTTTGGATGAAATTTAGAAACCCATACACCAATGCTCTATTTTGGATGCCACTGCTGCAATCATTCTTGATGAATATTATCGAGGTCGATATTTAAATAATAACGAGATTGATAATTCTCCTAATTGATTTTGAAAATGTCAAGTTCTTCTTTGCTTGCAATTTTGCATCAAATGCTTTGTAACTTTGAATCCAGATCATGGATTAATCAAATTAGGGTTTTACCATTGAATTCGACTATAATTTGGTTAAACTCAATAACTTTTAAAAATGTGATGGAATATATGTAATGTACTTGTTATTCCTAACTCAGCTCAACATTCTTGATGCCTGAAAATTACCAAACTAGATAATTTTACTTTACTATTCGATAATCTTGAAACCAAATATCAAGTAGGTAGCTATTCAATATTATCTTTGTTTGCTCGTGATGTTTAAGGATTATTAAACTCAATAATTTTAAATTACTGAACTCGATAATTTTTAGATGTACTCAGAAAATGATCATTATCTAGAAGCTCTCACTCTTGTTCTCGATTTGTACCCTGTAATCAATCAAGTATAGTCATTAGAGAAATTGATGTTTTGCAAATTAGATTAGACTAACCTGATTTTTATTATTTTTGAATGTAGTTTAATGTTGGGCTCCTTCATAGCTCAAGTTCACTTCACTAGGCACGAGAAAGGTTTGAGGTTGTCCTTGATGCCTTAAAGGACATAGTGAGGACCTTCAATTTCAACTCTTTTCTTCAAGCCCTGCCTCCTTAAGGGTAAAAAAAAAGGATAGATGCATTGTTCAGGCATTAATGGAACAATGGGTGGACACAATATACACATTTCATTTCAGCTTTGGGAAGCTGACCATCATGCTTGTAGATTTTGCCACTATTACAGGGACTGATTTTGTTAACAAGATAGTGCCATTTGATGTTTACGTGATTGCAAATGATGAGTTCAGAGAGTTACTTGGATTCTCACCATCGCTCAGTAGCGGGAAGATCCAGTACACTAGCACCATCAACTACTGGACTAAGGCTCGATTGCAAGCTATTGATATGAAAAAGCACCAGATCCAATAAGCTTGTGTTTCCTTTTTTACCTCTTAGCGACTATGATTTTTGCGAACTTTAACTCTGCGATGTACACCAATGTAATAAGGATACTTTATGACTTCACTATGGTGCCCAAGTATAATTGGGGAGAGGCCAGATTATCTTACTTGTATCACAGACTGGACTAGGTGTCTCAAGGAAAGGACATCATAGTGGGGCTGCTTGCTGTGGTGGAGGTTTTTCTATTCCTTCTCTTCTTCGGTTAATCAAATATTTATTAACAATTTCCTGTCTTTGGACATTTGGGCTTATGAGCTCACTCTCCTTCCTCCTCCGAATATGTAGAAAAGTTTTCATCACAATTTCCTATAAATTGGTCCAGCATTGAGGGCCTACATCTAGCAGCTGACCTGGGATCAAGTAAAAAACAATTCATTAGTTAATACTTTTAGTATATATGGATATATACTTACTATGAAATTTCATATATATTTAGGTTAGTCTTGCATGGTGGGATGTTGAGGATAGAGAGTGTTATCCTAATTTTGCCATAATGGTGGAGGTAAAGGCTTTGCTCTGGCAGTGGATGATTTTGGCAAGGCCTAGTTCCTCTATGCGATACTTGGGAAACTACGCTTTCATATAGTATTTGGGGCATATCTTTTGGTACTAAATGTCCTAACATTTTGTTATTCAAATCAAAGCATAGATAAATTAATCCCATATTAAGATATTATAGAATATTACTATAATGTATTAGTTATCATTCAAAGTTTCTATATTAAAATATTTTTATCATGTTAATCAAATTGTTATTGGATTAATTCGAAATTGATTGTAAGATTAATTTGAAATAAAAAATTAATAATTCAAAAACATAATATACCAATAATTCTTGTTCCATTCAAATTAATGGTAAGCCAGTTCTACATTCTAAAATTCTTCAAAATTAAATAACTAACCATCTATGTCAAATATGAAAGTGTTATATTGCACATCCACAATTATACATACACACCATTGTTTACCTGATGAATAGAAAATTTTGGTTTTCAATGGATATAGGCATGCCAAAGGATTTTTTACTTCCTCAATTAAATTGATAAAATGGCATCTAATCAAATGATTATGCAAGATACTTAAAAGGACCAACAAAAAGGATCGAGCCATCAAGCTTACTTTCACAGTTTGCATGATTCTTACAGGAAAAACTTTTGGAGAACAGTCTTATGAATTGAATTTAGAAAAGTAAATCAACCATTTTTCTCTTATAAATCCTCCTTCCTTAATATTTTTTTTTACTCTAACCTTAGTTTGAATTCTAATTTGCCCAGGAATCTCTCCCCTGATATTGTAAGACCTAATTCTTCCAACCATTTTCTTGGATAAATCCTCTCCTTCCTCAATTTTTCAACTTTAAACATTAATTTGAATTCTAATTTGCCCAAGAATCTCTCCCTTAATATTGTAAGACCTAATTCTTCTATTCACAGATCCATTAGGTCCAATGAGAGTCCCTATCTTAACTTGTATTGGAGATTTATCCAATTCCACCTTAAGCCCGTATCAAATTTCTCTAGGGAAATGTCTTTGTCATTACCTTTAAAGCCCATGCCGAACAGAGCCTCTTCGTATACCCTTTTTCTGTGCATGAATTTATGCCTCTCCTAGTTTTGCATCTAGAATTTCTCCTGACTCAGGTTCCATCCCTTCCTAAGATATCTTGTTATCATTGGAGAATATTTTCATTCATAGAATTTCTTTAGGCTCGCTTTTAAATTTGCTTTATTTTCATTCAAAGAGGCTAAGATCATTGTGCACTAGAAACACAAATAACCATACAAGATTTGCTTTTATGTTTTATCAAAGGTTTTCAGTCTTTTCTTTAGGTGAGCACCCTAACATTCTTTGGTGCTAGTCCTTTTAAACTGTCGACTTATAATTTTTTTCTCTAGTTTCTATAGAAATTCTTATGGCCGCTACCTCTCCAGTCCCTCCTCGTCACACAGACACTTCTATCTTTAAGGTATTTTACTTGATTTTTATCTTATCTTTTCTTGAGCTGGATCTTTTGTGAAATAAGTCATGGAGTTCTCTAAGAATTGCAAGTCAATCTTTTAAAGAACATACCACCAATTCCATTATTGGCACCTTTTCGATTCAGGTGATTATTTTTGTCTTTCCCTACTTCCTCTGGTTTCTGCATGTTTTGGACTTGTAAAATATATGTCACACCCCAATTTTAGGGGTACGATGGTCCTAGGATCTAGGTCGACTTAAGGTTATCGGGCACATCGTAGAACCCTTAACCATTATAATTACTGTGTTTTATCTTAAATTTGTGAGCTTAATTTTTTCTTCTTTACTTGATTTTATAATTTTTTTTTCCTTTACTTGATTTTATACACTTGTATTCTTATTTCTTTAAATGGTTATACACATTACATGTACTCACAAATACCATTATAATTTCTGACATTTACTTTTACATTTCACACCAATACCATGGAGCTCTATAGAATACTTATACCATATTGGACATTGCACATTATCAAATTCTTAGAGAAAAGAATTGAAGAAACAATCATTAGCCATGCAGTAGCTACACTAGGCAATTTATATGGAATGATTTTTTATCTTAGTGAAAAAATAAACCAAACTAGATGCGAGGGAGTTCTAATCTAGAATTTGAAAACACATAACTTGCATGATGATACTTGACATAAAAAATATAGCTTGGCATATAGAGAATAAATAAAGCTTGTCATAGAAAATATAGAAAAGTAAATTACTTGACGTGTTAAAATACTTGTCATGTCCCTTGCACTTGCACTTGTGACTTCTATCTTGCACTTGTAACATGTAAAAGGATTACACTGGGTCCATACTTGCACTTGTATAGTCACACTTTTGATCAGAATGAATTCTTGGAACCATGGCTCCCTTCGGGGTGAAGCACGAACACATGCCCCTATCCATTAGTTTTAATAGTGCACACGATCTAATGGCTTACCCTGCATTAGCAGGGTTATTGCTTGTAAAAATGAAAAATTGAGAACCTTGAAAAAAATCTTGCTTGCAAAACATAAATTCTTAAAACATGTAAATAATAATTTGCATTGAAAACTTGGTATTATTTTAAAACCAAGTATTATGAGGTAAAACATGGAAGAAGTTTGCTTGAAACACTGCTTGAGCTAGAGATATGGCAAATATAACATGATCTTGAAATTAAATGAAATGAGCTTGTAACATTAGGTATAAATCATGAACTTGCACTTAAACATTAAAACATGAATATTTGAACTTGCAAATTTCAAACATGAGGCTGATGGGTTAAGCTTATACTTGTAAAATTCAAAGTTTTTAAAAATTAAATAAAATAAACTAAAATTAAATTAAGTAAATTAAATAAATAATTTAAATGAAAAAATGAAGGATTAGAAGTGCAAAAGTGAAGTGTATATATAATATATAAGTGAAATATATGCATAACATATATAAAGTCAACATTTTAAGAAGAAAGTCAAATGGCAAATGGCAAAATTGCAATTATACTTTATAAAATTAAAATTAATTAAATAATTTAAAAATAAATTATTTTTAAATGGAAGAGGCAAAATATAATTTTTAAAATAAATAAATAAATAAATAATTATTAAAAATATTAAAATATAATATATATGGTCTTATTTGAAAGTGGAAGGAAAAAGAAAATTAAAAGTTGAACCATCATCATCATCATCATCTTCTTCTTCTGCTTCTTCTTCTTCATGAAGACCAAATCAGCATGGGAGACCAAGAGAGATTTCTTCTTCTTCCAAGCCTCATAAATTGAAAGAATTTTCAAGATTCAAGCGGGATTTTGATGATTTTCTCCATAAATAGTAAGTTTTCCATCTTATTTTTTGAAAATCCATGAAGTTTTGAGTATGTTGAGTTTGGGATTTTGTTGTAGCATGATTTAATTGCTTGATTGGGTATGTATGAAGCTATTTTGATTAGTTATTAATGATTCTTAAGTTGGATTGAAGAAAAGATTAAGTTTGAGTGGGGTTTGGAGGAAGAACTTGATTTAGGGTTATGTAAAATTTGGGCTTTTGAAATCATGTGTTTTAATTGTGCAAATGGATTCCAAATGTGTTTTTTTGATGCATAAGCAAGGATTTTAAAGTCAAATGATGGATTTAGTTAAGTTTGGTTAGAGATTGGATAAGGTAGTATTGAATTTAGGGTTTTGGAAGGAAATTTTTAAAGTATAGATGTTTGTTTGATTTGAATGTTTAAATCATGTTATTAAATGATATAAATGATGAAAATAAGCTTGGATTAACAATTGGAATGAGATGGTGTAATATCCTCATGTATACCTTAGAAGTTTTGATTATGTTATTGTTGTAAGTTGGATTGAATGTATATGTGATGTGAAGAGAAAAGAAATGGGAAGAGAAGGTTTATGTATTTGTGTTTTGGGAAAGAAAAGAGGGTTAGAGAGAAATGTATATGTTGATTATATGTTAGTATATAATACATATAAGTTGGTCAAAAGAAAGTCAAGAGAAGGAAGAGGTGTGGTGGAGGATTTTTGGAATTATTATTATTATTATTATTATTATTATTATATATATATATGTGGCTATCATGAGAAGAGGGAAAAGATTTTTCTTTCTTCTTCTTCTTCTTCTTCTTTTGGTTCTTGCACGAGAGAGAGAGAGAGAGAGAGATTGAAAGATGTGATGATCTTCATCAAAATCTTAGGGTTTAAGAGAATTGAAGATAGAGATTGAAGATTTGTCAAGATATTCAAGTAAGTATTCAATTCTTTGTGATGATTCCTCTTGTTTGATTTTGGATTTGTTAGGGTTGGTGTGTGATGATGATATTAATGAAAGATTAAAGTTATAGATATGTTGAATTGTTATTAGATGATGTAAATAAGGTTGATTGTGAGAAGGATGATGGATATTGAAGTTGAAAGTATAAGAGAAATGTTGATTTTAGGGTTTGAAGTGGTATATGCTTAAATGTGTTGTTAATGATTTGTAAATGAAAATATTGTGATGAATATGTAAAATAAGTGTTAATAACATGGATTATGTTCATTTGAATGAGGTTATGTTGTGTATAAAGTGTGTAAATGCAATTGAAAGAGTTTTGGCCATATTTAGGGTTTGTGTTCATGAGTGACACGACCAAAACCAAGAAGAGACACGGCCAAGACTAAGAATTTTTGAGAGACACGGCCATGTCTATGGAAATTTGGCCGTGTTGGATAGATTTTGGAGAGACACGGCCACTGGCTTGGCCGTGTCCCTTGACCGTGTTTGCTACTGCCTGAGTTATGTTGAGAGACACGGCCGTGTCCCTTGCCCGTGTCTGCCACTGGATTTTTGGTTGAGAGACACGGCCACAAGCTTGGCCGTGTCCCTTGGGTGTGTTTGCTACTGTGATGGTTTTTGGTTCTTCATGCATTGTTTGATTCTTCAAAAGTCTTTTGCTCCTAAACATTTTATATACACTCTAAATACTTTGTAATCAAAGAATGACCTAAACAAATGTATGTGGATGATTCTAAACCTATGAATAATGATCTTTGGATTAGGTTTTGAAGAGATTGTGTTGCAATAACCTAATTGTTGAGAATTCTTGGAAGAGAAAATGTATAGATGGATGGGAATAGTTCTTGAGGTAAGTACCAATACATATGATTGTATTTATTTACATGATTTGAGGCTTAACACATTTGTTTGCAAATGTGTTAAGTGGTTTACTATATTGTTAATATAATTGGACTAAGGTGATGATAATGATGTGAAGAATGTGAAGATCATTAACAAGGTAAGCATAAACCCTATTTGATTGTATATCCTTATATGTCTTTGAACATTTACACATTGGGATGAAAGTGTTAAATAAGCTATTATATTATGAATGTAAATGAAGAATGTAAATCATTTTATATATATAAATATAAAGGATGAAATATGAAATGGGAAGGTAGAAAGAAATGAGAATCATTCTTAAGGTATGTGCAATTTGTTATGATAAATGTTCTAATAATGAATGGTGTTAGTGTGTTTTGAGAAATGATGAAATGTTATGTTATATGCATTGTGAATGGCAATGTATTATATGAATAATATATTTTGAAATGTTATATCAATGATGTTATATGTATCATATGAATTGAGATATGATATGTTGTGATATGAAGCCATTGTAATTGGCTATGATGATTCAAATGTGATATGAAGCCATTGTGATTGGCTATGACAATTCAATTGAGATATGTGAGGCATGTTTGCCTAAATGATGATGAGAATTGTGAATGATATTGATGATAGAATGATCAATGAATTGTGTGTCTAATATGTTATTCATTTTCAGAGTTTTGTTGTTGGTGGCATGCCTAATAGTAACAATCTCTTGAAGTTAGGTTGGACTTGATCCTTGAAGCCAAGTTGGGTTGAAGTTTAACATGTTTTACTCCCCTTGAAGCTTGGTTGGGTCTAGCCCTTGAAGCCTAATTGAGATGTTACAACCCTTGAAGCTAGGTTGGATTGGTTCTTGAAGCCAAGTTGGGTTGATACTTAGCATGCTTTGTTCCCCTTGAAGCTTGGTTGAACCTAATCCTTGAAGCCTAGTTGGGATAATGATAAATGTGATAATTAAACCAAAGCATTAACTCTGAAAGTCGAATGGCATATTAGTGTTTTGGGCCCGAGTCTGTCTTTATTGTCAATGTGAAATGCAAGTATTGAAATATTGATTGTGAGTATTAATAATGAATTATGCTTGGTGAATTGTGAATAATATAATGTTATTAAGTGTAATATGTAAATGAATTGTGGTTGATGATAAAGGTTGTCCTTATTGGAAATGTGATTCATGATTGGTATGATATGTAATGTGTGTATTGCAATAATGAGTGGTATGATGTGTAATGTGTGTATTGCAATAATGAGTGGTATGATATGTAATGTGTGTATTGCAATAATGAGTGGTATGATATGTAATGTGTGTATTGCAATAATAATTGGTATGATATGTAAAGTGTGTATTGCAATAATGATTGGTATGGTATATATAATGTGGGGGTATTAATATATTGGTTTTGAGTATTGGTGATGCATTAGGGTTGGTGATAATATTATGTATATATGTACATCATATATGAAATTAGCTAGGATATATTAAAGATGAAATTAAAAAGAAAAGAAGGTATGATAAGAACTAATTATATATTGAATTGATATATCATTATATGTTAATACTTCTATACTATATGTTTATATTTTATATTTGGACTACTAAGCTCTCGGGCTTAGCGCGGGTGTTTATTCGCGCAGGTATATAGATGGAAGATATGAAGTCTTTTGTTATGCCACAAGAAGAGTAAAGTTTGTCGAGACCAACTAGAGGGAAATGCATACATGTATAACTTTTATATTGATGTATTTATGACGAGAAAATAATTATATGTATAAATGAAGTTTTTGATAAAGATAATGATTTGGTAAATGTTATTTAAATTAATGTATTATGGTTTGGAATTCTTTTACAGGTTTTAAAAAGGTAACGAAAAGTGGCATCCATATACTTTATATATTTACCGTATGTATGCCAGGTATATGTATAGTACTTATATAAGGTATCGGGGTGTTACAGATGGAATGAAGAAACTTAAATGATGAAGGTTATGCCATTTTAGGGTTTTAGTGAAGAGTATGTGTTTATTTAATGTGATTGGTTAAAAATTTTATAATATGTTATTAAAGATATAAATAAACTTAAAACTCAAATTTAAATGGATTTATATGGAATTCCAAAGTTAAAGTAAGGTAAGACAAAATTTTGGAATATTGGTTGGAGTGAGATTTAATTAGGGTTGTATGCTTGTAATGCCTTAAAGTCTAGCCCCTAAATGATTTTATTTGTGCACATTTGGAATAGACATTAAGAAGAAGTGAATTGCCCACCATTAGTGTTGAAGGGCAAGTTGGAAGTGAAGGTTGGAGGGTGACTTTTACTTAGGTTTAAGTGCTAATTGAGGTAAGTACAAACTTTTGATAATTTAGATATATTTGCATTAAATTTAGCCTATCACATTTTGGGTAGAAAATGTGTTAAGCTACTTGGCAATATGAACATTCATGAACATTTTGTTATAATAAGTGAATGGTTATGTATGCATTATGTGCAATATGAAAAGCTATTATATATGGCTAAAATGAATAAAATGTGATTTATATGCATTATGTGAGAATGGCCCAAAAATATTTGGGTAATATGATTTTAATGTGAAATAACATACATTGTGATGAAAGTATAAGATATTATGAATAAATGAGTTGACATTGATATAAATGGGAAAATGAGGCAATGTGATGAGAAAAATGAGAAATTGAGGCAATGTGATAATAAAAGTTAATTATGGAAAACATGTATTATTTGTGTGCCTAGTATGCTATTCAATTTTTAGAGTTCTATGTTTGGCGGTATGCCTATGAGGTTATCCTCATTATTTGCCTTCAGGGCTAGATGCTAGGTGTGACTGATATATGATTTGCCTTCGGGCTAGATGCTTGGTATCACTATGATTTACCTTCGCGGTTAGACACTAGACGTCACTTGCCTTCAGGCTAGATACGGGGTGTCAATATGGACCAAAATAGTAACTCTGAAATTTGAATAATATATTAGATTATTTGGGGTCATGCTTGTGTATGTGTGAAAAAATTGTGACATAACATGAAAAAACATTATGCATTGACATTATATTAAAGTTTTATTACTATCAAAGTTTGTATCGTTAGGCTTTTAGCTTAGCGCGATTGTAATTCATCGTACATGTGACAGGGGTGATTCGATAGATCCAGAGAGTTCTGCTAGACCTAGTCGGGTCTAGATTTGAGGTTGATCGAGTTTCTTTTTGTTGCTTCAAGACCAATATGGGTTACCATCATGTATATATTTTATATTATAGTATATTTTGTTATTATGTATATTATGTTTATGTTTTGGGGTATATATTATAAATTGTAAAGACTTTTTGGATAAATTTTACAATGTGGGAACGTATGTATATGTGTTTGATATTTATATGTACATGTATTAATATTTTGAGGAAATATAGAGAAATTGAGAAATGTTGGTGAAATGTGTGATTTATTGTTATTGGGAGTGTATTTTTGCAGGCTGAGTAATTGTTGAATTTTTTGGATGTCCTATTTATAGACAAAACTCTGAAGAATTTTTTTAGAGATTTTTATATAAAATACTTATTTTGAAACCTATAATTAATAAATAATATTTTATTTACTATTTAAATTTACATTTTAAAGTGTTTGGAATTTAATTTAGAAATGTGAAAATTTTTATTATACCGAGTTTTGACATTCTTATACTTTATATGCATATTTTACATATACTGGGCATATATATAATACGTATACATGATATAAGAGTGTTATATTAATTTTATATTAGTGCCTAGGTTTGAGGTTCTAGACCTAGGTGGGTTGTTAGAGAGAGAAAATAGAAATTTTAAATTTGGTTTTAAATTGTGATACATGCATTGGTACTGACATTTATATTTGATCTCTCATGTGGTAATTTTTACTGTATTTGCATATATAGGTAGTTATGCCATCTAGAACACGAGTCTGCAAAGGGTAGTACAAAAAGTGTGGCTCTTAATGAGGGTAGAGTTGGAGCTAGCGCTGAGACTGCTGGAGAGGTATCTGCATCTATGCCAGTTAGACTAGCAGTTGAGGAGGTTCTGCTTGGCTAGGTAGACATATGGTGTAACATTCTTATACCCTATATATATACAACATATATACCATTATATGTAAAATACGCATATAAAGTTTAAGAATGCCACAAC
Source organism: Garcia nutans (assembly GCA_947685225.1). Taxonomy (NCBI): domain Eukaryota; kingdom Viridiplantae; phylum Streptophyta; class Magnoliopsida; order Malpighiales; family Euphorbiaceae; genus Garcia; species Garcia nutans. The sequence continues at coordinate 18,073,659 of CANTUV010000032.1, forward strand.
CTGGTAAAATAAAAATTTTCATATTCCAACTTAAAAATCTCAAACACTTTAAAATATAAATTTAAATAGTAATTAAAATATTCTTTATTAATCATAAGTTCCAAAATAAGCATTTTATATAAAAATCTTTGAGAAAAATTCGCCAGAGTTTTGTCTCTAATTTGGACATCCCAAAAATTCAACAAAACACAACCTGCATAAAAATGCACTCCCAATAAAACAAATCACACATTTCCACCTCAACATCTCAATTCCTCCATAATTCCTCAAAACATTTATATATACATATATATATATATATATATCAAAACACATATAAAGACCACACATTACACAATTTATCCAAAATATTCTTTATAATTTACAATGTACTCAAAATTATAATCATAATATACATAATAGCAAAATGTACTACAATACAAAATATATACATGATGGCAAATGACTCTGATCTTGATGAAGCAAACTCACTACAAAGCTAGACCCTACCAGGTCTAGAACAATCCTCTGGATCTACCGAATTCACATTTCATTCCTTTTAACCATTAATAATGGCTTTTCATAATGCATATAATGCATACATAACAATTTATATGTCATAACACAATGTTCATGAATGTTCATGCTGCCAAGTAGCTTAACACATTTTTAATCCAAAATGTGTTAGGCCAAATGTAATGCAAACATGTCCAATTTATCACAAGTTTGTACATACCTCACTAAGCACTCAAATGCAAGCTACAAATCTTCCACCAACCTTCAGTTCTAATTTGCCCTTCAACACTAAGGTAGGGCAATATACTACCTCTAAAAGCCTATACAAAATGTGATAGAATACAATCATTTAATATCACATTTTAAGGCACTTCCAACATTAAACCCTAATTAAACATCACTCCAATAAATTTCCAAAATTTAGCCTTCCCTTACTTTAACTTAGAAAATCCATGTTAATCCATTTAAAATGGTGTTTTAAGTTTATTTATATTACTAAAAACATATCATAACATGTTTTAACCAATTACATTCAATAAACACACATACTTATACAGAACCCTAAAATGCCATAACCTTCACCATTAAAGGTTCTTCATTCCAACTCATTCAAATTATTAATCCAAGATTATTTCCATCACTTATATCATAAAATAACATGATTTAAGCATTAAAATCAAACAATCAACCATTCTTTCAAAATTTCCTTTCCAAAACCCTAAATTCAACACTACCTCATCCAATCTCTAACCAAACTTAGCCAAATCAATCATTTGACTTTAAAATCATTGTTTATGCATCAAAACAACACATTTGGAATCAAATTACATAATTAAAACACATGAATTCAAAAGTCCATTTGTTCCATAACCCTAAATTCTCTCTCTTCAACCAACTCAACTTAAACTCAATCATTTCTTCAATCCAACTTAAAAATCATTAATAACTACTCAAAATAACTTCATACAACCTCAATCAAGCAATTAAATCATTCTACTAGAAAACCCCAAACTCAACATATTCATATAACCATGGAATTCCAAAGAAAAAATTGAAAAACTTACTATTTCAAGAGGAAAACACCAAAATTTACTTGAAACCTTGAAATCCATTCAATTTTGGAAACTTCGAAGATGAAAGACCTTGAGTTCTTTGGACATGGTGGTTCGGCCCCAACATGAAGTAGAAGAAGATGAAGAAGACTTTAGTTTCTCTTTCTTTCCACTTTCAATTTTTTCCATGTGTATAATATATTTTATTATATTTTAATTAATTAATTATTTAAAAAATAAATTAAATATTCCATTGAATAATAATTTATTTTTAATTTATTTAAATATTTTTTATTTTTCAAAGTATATTTACAATTATGCCACTTGAGCTTTGACTTTTCTTCTTAAAGTGCTGACATTGAGTTGACTTCTATATATTTTACGTATATTTAATATATATTTCACATATACATTCTATTTTCTCACTTAAAATCATTCCATTTCCCATTTAAATTATTTATTTAACTTATTCAATTCAATTTTTATTTATTTTATTTAATTTTTAAAAATTAGGGATGTTACGTATGGTGGAGTAGTTAAAACAGGCTCCGGTTCAGCAGCCACAACAGCAGTTGCTGACTCGAAAGTATGATAAGTTGAGACAGTTTAGAGGCACAAATTTTATCAGCACTACAAAATCTACTATAGTAGAGCAGTGGTTGGACAGGGTCCAGAGAGTGTTTATCCAGCTGCAGGCTAGTCCAGAGGAGAAGTTTGATTATGCTAGATCTCTTCTGCAGGCGGATGCATATGAGTGGTGGAAGACAGTTCCCTATGGAACAACTAATCAACTTGTTCTGACATATGCCGATTTTCTGTGGGAATTCGAGAAGAAGCATACTCCCAGAGAGTATAAGGATGCTAAGAAGATGGAGTTTCTGAGGTTGAGGCAGGACATGAGGATAGTGACAGAGTAAAAGATTAAGTTCATCCAGCCGAGCCAGTATGCTCAAGGGATTATATCAAATGATATTGACAAATGCCGGAGGTTTGAGGGGTTGAGACCCTCTATCATGTGTTTAGTGGCAGGCACTCGGTATCAGGATTTTTCTTAGTTGGTTACAACTGCCAGGAGTGTGAAGAAGGCACAGGGACTTCTAGCAGCTGCCAGAGAAGAGAAGACCAGAGATAGGAGAACATAGAGTCAGACATGGTCTTCATCATCAAAGAGAGGTTGAGAGAGTTATCCTTAGAGGTTTAGTAGGAGCCAGGGGCAGCCTTTTAGATCATCACAGTAGTAGAGGCAGAGACAGAGACTTGTAGTTTCAGTGGCTAGTGCCTATAACCCTGTGACTCAGAGGCCTGCTCCACGTACCTGTGCTTATTGTGGTAGGGCCCATGGAGGTGTCTGCTAGAGGGCTAGTGCACTAGCAATATGTTACAGGTATGGATCACCATACCATTTTCTTAGAGACTGTCCAGAGCCACCAGTTGAAAGGCAGACAGATACGATGACATCTAGGCCTAGTGTCAGAGGGGGTTGTGGTGGCAAAAGTTTTGGCAGGGGTGGTAGATCAGGGTTTGGTCAGAGAGGAGGTTCTATAGTAGGGAGTAAACCAGAGAATACAAGGCCATCATAGTGGGTTTGTATGATGCAGAGGCAGCCAGATGCTTCAGCTATCATAGCTGGTATTTTTACTTTATTTCGCACTTCAATTCATGCATTAATAGACCTTAGGTCAATGTATTCATACATCAGTGCATCCATATGGCCTGTGAGTGACATGCATTCGGAGTCCCTAGGATTTGACATTTTGGTTACCAATCCTTTAGGCATAGTGTTGTAGTTAGTAGGGTGAATCAAGATACTCCAGTTATTATTTATGATGAGGAGTTTCTCGGTGACCTCATTGAGATGCCTTTTAGGGAGTATGATGTGATTTTGTGAATGGATTGGTTATCCGGGTATAGGGCTGTGGTAGACTATCAGCAGAAACATGTTACCCTGAGAATACATGATGGTAGAGATGTGTTGTTATCTAGTGAGCAGAGACACCCTTCATCCATGTTTATTTCAGCTGTATCAGCTAGGGGGATGATCCGAAAGGGATGTGAGGCATATTTTGCTAATGTTATAGATACCAGAGTAGTAGGATCCATCTTGATAGTATACCTACAATTGTCGAGTTTTTAGCTGTTTTCCCTAATGAGTTGCCAGGGGTACCTCTTGAGAGAGAGATGGAGTTTGGTATCGATCTAATGCTGGTACCACTCTCATCTTACCCTTATTGGATGGCACCTGTAGAGTTAAAGGAGTTGAAGGTACTATTGCAGGGATGTGAGGTATATTTTGTCCATCTAGCCTAGCCTTTCAAGATGTCCTTGACATGGGCCTTAGTCTTGATTCTATTAGTGAAGATGATGAAGACACCCCAAGTGAAGATGGCCTTAGTGGGGGTGTAGACCCTTAATTTTTTACCCAGTCTGGTCCGATATTTTTTATGTAGTCCAAAATAATTTTTGTGGTATTTTAATTAAATAATATTTATTTTAGTATTTATTATTTATAATTTTTTAAAAAATAAAAATGGTAAATTTAATAAAATAAAATAATAAAAATAAAAATAAAAATCGGCAACGAAAAAATCGACTACGAAAAAAATTCATCGCCAAAAATTCTATTGGCCAGGCCAATTTGCCTGCAGGAATTTCCTACGGTGAACTGACCTAAATTTCCTTGGGAGAATTGGCTGGCCGCCCAGTGCCCGCCCACAGCAGCTTGCTTGCTCGTAGTTTTTGCCAGCAATTATTTTGCCAGCATAATTTTCTAACGCAGTTTTTTCCGAAACCAAATTCTATTTGGTTTTTTTTTCTTTTCCTAATTGGTTTTAATTTCCTTAAACAATTAGAAGTAGATTTATGATTTTGTTTCTATAAATACCACATTAAAACATAAAATTAAGGGACTTTGATTGGATAAAAAATATTAGTTTTTACTGGAGTAAAAATGAGATAGAAAAACCCTAACACAAGAGACATTAGCAACAAGAAGCAATCAACAATCCATTCAAAGGCAGTGCCTTTGTCATTGTTCATCCAGAAATCAATTTTAGTAGAACCAATGAACGGAGGTTTGATTATAAATCTTTACTTTTATTATATTTACAATGTTATGGCCATATTTTCTTTTAAGTTTATCTATCATTGATTTTTGTTTCAGTAACTTAAATCATTTAACTTGGTAATATGTTCATCCAGTAACCTTAATCAATGATCAGAACTTCAAAACCCTAAAACTATTCTTCTCTTTTCAAAAACCTAAAACCCTAAAGTATTTCTCTGCCGTTTTCAAAACTTCAAAAACCCTAAACTACTCTTCTGTTTCCAAAAACCTTAAAAACCCTAAATTATTTCTTTTGTTTCCAAAAACCTTAAGACCCTAAAACTATTCTTCTCCTTCCAAAAGCTTTAAAACTATAAATTGTTTTTCCGAACTATTTTCATCTAAACCATAACTTTTTGTCCAAAATTTTCAAATGTTTTCTTAAATCTCCAAACCCTAATCTTCTTTATGTTTTCTAAAAATCATAATTATTTTTATAAAACTCTAAACTGTTTTCTTAAATCCTAAAATCAAATATGTTTTCCAAAATATCAAAAAATCCTAATTCTCTCAAAACCCAATACAGTAAACCCTAGTTTTCCTAAACCCTAAATACTTAAAACCTCAAAATCTTATGACAAATAAATCTAAACCTTAAAACTCAATCCAGTAAACCAAAAATCACAATCCAGTAACCATGAATTATAAACTCTAATGTCTTAAGATTCCAAAACCCTAATTTCATGATGTTACCTTTAAACCCTGATTTGATCAATCAAAGAACTTTACTAACTTCTTAAATTTATAAAACCCTAATTCATTCCAATTTTCCAAAATCTTTATAGTTGCCTAAATAATAACAATAATAAATCTAAAATCCCAAAACCCTAAATGGTAATTAAAGAACTCTAAATTGAGATATAAACCTAAATTCGTATCTTTATTGCTTTATTTAATTTTAGATTTAATTATGTAGTTTGTTATATGTTTTGATGGTTGATTTATTTAATTTCAATGCTTGATTTATTTAATTTACTATGGATGATTATTTTCTTTATTGTTAGGATTGTTATTTGTTTGTATTAGTAGTAAAATTTTAAGAGGTATGTTTCCACTTTGTGGGTATCTCATTAGTTAAATATCATGTAATTTAAATTGCTTTTATATTTTGAACCAATGTAAAGGACATGTTTCCACCTTTCGATGGGTGTCCTATTTAGTTTAGACATAGATGATGTAAGGACATGTTTCCATCTTCAGATGGTTGTCCATTTATTTGCTTTGTTTGGACATTATTTTGATTTTAATATAATGATGCTTTATTTTAATTGTTGCATGTAATATAGATAATATTGTTTTATTTAAGAATTTTATAATAATAAGACCTGTAAAGGAGGTCGGCTCCAATGAACCGGGAGTTGTGGGGGTGCTAGGCCATTTCTCACCTTCCTCACATGTACCCAACTTTCCGAACCCATTAGGGGGTTGGTGATTCCTTAGGAATCGAGTTATACGCCCCTTTCTTTTTCCCGGCCTATCCGGGTGGCGACTCCATTTTCTCCGGGTTTAGGTTAGTGTTCTCTAAGGAACCAAGCCTAAATAGTGCCGAAGTCGCAAGAGAGTGGGGGAAAAAATCCCCGCTCACAGTGGCGACTCCACTGGGGATAAGAGAAGTTAATTTCGTTGGTCTTTATATTATTCTATTCTTTCTTATAATGATATTATCCATCGCATCATATTAGATTGCATCGTGTGTGTGAGTTAGGATGCCCATGTTACCCGTGTTGTATTATGTAAGGGATACCATACTTTCACTCAAGGTATGGAGACCGAGCATGGCATAACCACTCATAGCCTCATACCATTTGGTATATACTTGCTATGGGAACCTAAGCCTTTTAACCCAAAGACTAAAGCTCATGTAATTGGCCTAGTTACTTTCCTTAGGTTTTTACCCCAAATGCATGTTGTTTGACTATCGTTAATTTATCTTAGGTTAAATCATGGCTTATTTGGTTTGTTCTTTTTCTAATATTACCTAAATACATTGTGAGCTCAAAATAATTTTTTCTTTAAAATCTAAAAGACCAAAACTATTTTTAAAACTTTTCAAAATGGTCTTTGGATATAAAACTTTTCTAAAAATAAATCAAAAATTTCTTTTCTCATGACCTAAATACTAAAGCCCAAAATCTATTTTTTTTAAATTCTTTTTACAATGGGCTTAGAAACAAAATTATTTTCATCCAACCTTTAAAAGAGCTTACAAATATTTAGGTCAATTACGAAATACCAAAAATCAATTGTGAGCCTAGTTTATACTAAGAGTTATTAATCATGGGCTTGTTTTTGGCATGAATCATTAGTTACTTTTTTAAGTGAGAAATCTATTTATAATAAACCTCTTAATTTAGTTTTAATCCAATATAGCATAAAAGCTACTATTAGTTGGTTGAATGGATTAAAACCTAATTAATGGGAATTATCATAAACTGATTTCCATTTTTAAATATAACTATTAGTTGAAACGTCCAAGGGAATTATTCAAAAACAAGATACCTCATATTGGTATTTTGTTAACCATATACCTAGGAAAAGAGACTCGTCATTCGTGTGTGGATGTTATAACGTTGGAAGGTCGTCCTATTTGTCCTTGTTTGTTAATTGTTTGTGCATACATGCGTACATGCATACATTTGCATCTCATATCATTGATCCTTTTTGGCTCACAGCCTTGGATTACGATAGTTCAAAAACTTATGACAATCTGACCTATATCGGAGACGAAGAATCTAGCAACGACTCAATCACTTGCTCACTGTGAGCGGGATTTTTGCCCCCACTCCCGGTGGAATGGTTCTTGCGACTTTGGAACTGTTTAGGCTCGGGGCCTTAGAGAACACGGACCTAAGTCCGGAGAAAATGGAGTCGCCACCTGGATGGGCCGGGAAAAAGAAAGGGTGGATGACTCGATTCCTAAGGAATCCCCAACCCCCTAATGGGTTCGAAAAGTTGGGTACATGTGGGGAAGGTGAGAAATGGCCCAGCACCCCCACAACGCCCGGTTCATTAGAACCGGCCTCCTTTACAGGTCTTAATATTATCAAATTCTTAAATATAACAACATTATCCATATTACATGCAAAAATTGAAATAAAACATCGTTATATTAAAATCAAAGCAATGTCCAAACAAAACAAATAAATGGACACCCATCCGAAGATGGAAACATGTCCTTACATCCCATGCCTAAATAGGACACCCACCAAAAGGTAGAAACATATCCTTTACATTGGTTCTAAAATAGAAAAGCAATTTAAATTACATGATATTTAATTAATGAGGTACCCACCAAGTGGAAACATACCTCTTACAACATTTGGAAATCTAAATAAATTGATAAAAAATAAATAACCATTCATCATAAATAAATCATTCATCAAAGGTATTAAACATCAATAGAAAGTAAATATCAATCCATGATAAATTAAATAAATCAAGCATTGAACTTAAATAAATTAAAGCATATAAAGTAAATCAAAGCATAATCAAATATAGAATTGAATAAATAAAAATCTAAATTATAGCTACTGTTTCCATTTAGGGTTCTTTATTTCATGTGTTTAGGGTTTTGGAATTTGTGGAATTAGGCTACTGTGAGTTTTTAAAGGAATTATAATAGATTAAGATTTTATGTTTTAAAAGGTTGATAAAATTCTTTGATTAACCAAATTAGTATTTGAGTGGTGGAATCATGAAATTAGGGTTTGAACACTTTAAAATACTTAAATTTATAGTTTACGGTTACTCATTGAATTATGTCTTAAGCTTATTGTGTAAAATTATAATATTTGTGTTTTATGGTTTTTAAAGTTTTAAAGGATTAGGGTTTAGAAAAAAATTAGGGTTTAAGGTTTTAAAGGGGTTAGGGTTCACTGTTTTGAGTTTTGGAATTGAATTAGGGTTTTAGGATTTTTGAATTAGGGTTTCGGGCAATGAGTTAGTTTTTAGAATTTAGAAAAACAATTGATAATTTTATGAAGTTTTATGAAAATAAACCAAACAATTTAAAGTTTATAAAAACAAAAAAAAAATATGATTTTAGGGCTTTTGGAAAGAAACAGAACTCAATTTAGGATTTTGAATATTTAGAATGCAAATTTTGGATTTGGGGTTTTGAAGAAACAAAACTAATAACTTTAAACTTTTTGGAAAACAAAGCAACGAATTAAGGTTTTCATACTTCAGAAAAGGTGAATAAGGGTTCTTAGGTTTTTGAATTAAAAGAAACAAAGGGATGATTTAGCTACTGTGAAGAATAAAATTTAAACAATTGATGTAGACCTCCAAATTCTACATTGGAAAATTTATTATTTCACTCTCCTTGACTTCTTTATAAATAGAAAGCCTCTCCCCACTTTCAAAACACACTAGAAAGGCAAGCAACACCTATTTGCTACCTTTGCTCACTTTCTTTCTCCCTTTGATTTATTTTTATTCTTCCAAAGCCTTTGGAGTAAAGTTGGGCCCAAGCCTAAGTGAAGTCAAGTCAAGGCCTAAGTCTCCTTCCAAATTTGTCCCAAGCCCACTCTCAAGCAAGCCCAAACTAAGGCCCAAGCCTTCAATCAAGACCAAGCTTCCTTAAGGTGGAATTAAGAAATCGAAAGGCTCTTTAAGCAATCCCCAATTTAAACAAAAGGAAACTAAGGTACATACCTAAACTCTTCTTTTTCAAATTTTGGTAACATAACCAAACTAATATCATCAAAACAAGATAAATTAAACCTATTACAATCAATGGTATGAACTACTAAGAGCTCTTATTCCCATTCAAAGAAATATGTAGGTACATATTAGGATTTCAATCCAAGTGTCAAGCCCATCTAAAAGCCATGAATTTGGTTCTTTTTCTCTCTTCTTCATTTGAGTAAGTATTTGGGAAATGTGTGCCTAACCTAGCATCCATAAGGGTTAGAGTTAGGATCTTCTATTTTAGAATTTTAAATGTAATCTTATTTTCTTATTTTGATGCTTTATGGATATGATACATATACTTACTCATGTATATTATTTCATTTATCTTATTACTTGTCATTCATAAAAATATTTTTTAAAGATTAAAGTTTCACTAAAGGGTACATGACTTGAAAATCTAGTCCAAGACCCATTGTGATGTGTCTGAGGCCAGTGCTCTTCTGGGATTTAAAATATGTTGGAATCAAGATTAAATCAGGTTTTTCTTATGTTTTTCTAAACTAAAAAAATTAATGTGGTTACTCATCAAAATATTTTTCAAAATAAAGCCATCTAAATCCATTTCAAAATAAAAGATATTCTTTTCAAAACAAAAGGCATAATTTTTAAACATATGCTTACCACATAGAATGGAAATTGTGCATGGTGCTTTTATGTAAAGTTTAACCCAAATGAGCATTTTGACTCCCTTAACGGGCCAAATTAGTACTCAGGTGAGGCCTCACCATTGGCAACTCCACTAGATATTTATGTCCATCTACATCCACATGAACATGAACATACCCATGTATATTTACCAGTGTCCTTTATTTGAATCCATCTCACATATTCTTATTCAAATTGTGGGAATGGTTGTATCCTATTATCTAGATAAAAAAATATTTCGAGGATGATATGCATTAAATCAGAAAGGAAATAATTAAGCTTTTGAATGATTTTAAACAATTAGAAAATGGAATTAAAAATAATAATAATGATTTTGAAAAGGCAGGAAGAACCTTTTTTTTTGTGGAAAAATTAACAAAAGAAAGACCAAACATAGATAGTTAGAAATCATGAACACATACAAGAAAATAAAACACTAAAAATGTAAAGCTCCTTCAACGATGTAGACTCAATAGCCATTTAGACAAACATATGAAATATCTGCAAAGGAAGTTTATTGGTTGCATCAACTGAGCCTAAGACTTCATCAAAGTAGGAGTAGGAGAAGCCAACAATCCAAGCATATTTTCTTAGAATTTAATTATTTTAATTTATTAAAGCATGCTTCTTTTAATCAATTTATGAATATTCTATGAATATATTAATATGTCATTTTGTTAATGTTTGTGGTTACTTTTTTATATAATTAATCTATTAATTTGGGATATTTGAGACTGTTTGAATTAACTTTGTTTATTAATTTACATTACATCACCATGCAAATATCATGTTTGTTTATATTTTATGATTATGTCATGATTATGCAATTATGATTAAAAGTGTTTTTTAATTAATGGTTATAAGGCCGCGTCTGAGTACTAATTCGACATGCTAGGATGGAGCCTAAATGCTCATTTGAGTTTTATCTCACATGACTCTATTGAGTACGATCTCCAATCAATTTGGTACATGCGGGTTTAAAACCATCTTTTTATTTTGAAAAGAATACTCTCTTTTTATTTGAAAATAGACAATGACTTCATTTTGAAAGCTTTATTGGAGAGTCGGCCCCTTATATTATTTTGATTTAGAAAAACTTAAGGAAAAACATATTTAGTTGGCACCATAAGAAATTATTTAAATTTTTACCTAAAAAGCAATAATCTAAAACCAATCATGATGAGTTTCAAACTAGGTTTTTAAGTAGATTTTAAGTAACAAAATATTCCCCTTTAAAAAAACTTTAGCTTTTTGGAAAATTTGATTTTTTTATGCAATGAGATAAACAAAAGGCTTAGGCCTTGACACTAGTTTGATGGAAGGCTTGAGCCTTAACTTGACCTTGATTAAAGGCTTGAACCTTGCCTTGAGCCTGAACATTAAGTGAATAAATTTATTGAGCAAAAATTATTTGAGAAAGATTAATTTTTGAAATTATTTTTTTGAAATAAACATGAGAAATAACTTTAGTATAATTTTCACTTTTATTGGAACTATTATCATAGACGCTTCAATCTATGTGCAAGATTAGGGATTCACAATGTTTTGCATTCAAATTTGTTTTCATCATATTATTGTAGAGCTGGGATAGTTGTTATATGTCTTTTTACAAATTAATTTTTAAAAAGATACAAAAAAAATTAAAAGCAATGCAAAAATAGTGCAATGGCAATAAAATGGTTATACGTCTCGATGTTGCTTTAAAATAAAATTGGTTATTTAATTTATGTTCAATTTTCTCTTTTATTTTGTATTTTAATTAGTATTTTGGTTTATGCTTATGTCTATATTTTAAATAAAATGGATTTATTAAATACTATGCTTAAAATACTATTTTAGGATGGATAAATAAAATTGTAATATTTGCTTTAATTTACATTTTACCTTGTGTTTAAGTTCTATGTTTTTTATCAATTAGTAAAGAAGGCTTTATTACTATGTTTGAAAAAAAAGTTTCAAATATAAACATTAAAATTTATTTGTTTATTATATATTTCTTTAATCATTGCTATTTAATTTACTTGTGGATATATCGAAAGTGTATCATTTGCCAGGTTTATTCATGTTTTGAATGTTAATATTTTAGTTTTAATTTATATTCATATTTATTATCAAGTGTTGTGATGGTTTTATTAATATTATTGTTATTTCTATGGTTTATTTTACTTTATTTTAAAAGGAGAATATTATAAAAGGCATGTTTTTACTTTTTTGTGGGTGCATTATTTTGTAGATTTTAGGATTGTAAAGGGTATATTTCCTCTAAGGTGTGGGTACCTATTTATTTTATGAAGAAAGAATATATGTTTATTCATTGTATATTGTATGGTAGTTGGATAATATTATAATAATTAAAAATAAATAATACTTAAGAATTGAAAAGGAACCTAGTTCTAATAAATCGGGTATATTTGGGGTCCTGGGCTATTTCTTACCTTTCTCTATCAAACTTTTCAAAAACAATAGGGGACTAGCGATTTCTTAAAAATTAAGTCTACCACACTTTTTTTTTTCTCGGCCCGTCCGGGCAACGATTCATGTAACATCCCTAATTTTTATAAAATTAAATAAAATTAAATTAAATTAAATTGGATAAATTAAATAAATAATTTACATGGGAAATGAAGGATTTTAAGTGAGAAAATAGAATTTTTATGTGAAATATATATTAAATGTATATAAAATATATAAAAGTCAACTCAAAGTCAACACTTTAAGAAGAAAAGTCAAAAGTCAAGTGGCACAATTATAAATATACTTTAGAAAATTTAAATTATTTAAATAAATTTAAAATAAATTATTATTGAATAGAAGATGTAATTTATAGTTTTTTTAATAAATAAATAATTAATTAAAAATATAATAAAATATATTATATATATGAACAAAATTGAAAGTGGAAAGAAAGAGAAACTAAAGTCTTCTTCGTCTTCTTCTTCTTCTTCATGTTGGGGCCGAACCACCATGTTCAAAGAACACAAGGTTTTTCATCTTCCAAGCTTCCAAAATTGAAAGGAGTTCAAGGTTTCAAGTAAAGTTTTGGTGTTTTCCTCTTGAAAAAGTAAGTTTTTCAACTTTTTCTTTGGAATTCCATGCTTATATGAATATGTTGAGCTTGAAATTTTATATTAGCATGATTTAATTGCTTGATTGAGGTTGTATGAAGTTGTTTTGAGTAGTTATTAATGATTTTTAAGTTGGATTAAAGAAATGATTGAGTTTAAGTTGAGTTTGTTGAAGAGAGAATTTAGGGTTATGGAACATATGGACTTTTGAATTCACGTGTTTTAATTGTGTAATTTGATTCCAAATGTGTTGTTTTGATGCATAAACAAGGATTTTAAAGTCAAATGATTGGTTTGGCTAAGTTTGGTTAGAGATTGGATGAGATAGTATTGAATTTAGGGTTTTGAAAAGGAAATTTTCAAAGAATGGTTGATTGTTTGATTTTAATGCTTAAATCATGTTATTTAATGATATAAGTGATGGAAATAAGCTTGGATTAATAATTGGGCGGAGTTGGAATGAAGACCATTTAATGGTGAAGGTTATGGCATTTTAGGGTTCTGCACAAGTATGTGTGTTTATTGAATGTAATTGGTTAAAACATGTTACAATATGTTTTTAGTAATATAAATAAACTTAAAACACTAATTTAAATGGATTAACATGGATTTTCTAAATTAAAGTAAGGAAAGGCTAAATTTTAGAATATTTATAGAAGTGATGTTTAATTAAGGTTTAATGTTGGAAGTGCCTTAAAATGTGATATTAAATTATTATATTTTATCGCATTTGGTATATACATTAAGAAGAAGTAGAGTGCCAACCCTAGTGTTGAAGGGAAAATTGAAAGTGAAGGTTGGTGAAAGATTTGTTGCTTGCATTTGAGTGGTTAGTGAGGTATGTACAAACTTGTGATAAATTGGATATGTTTGCATTACATTTGGCCTAACACATTTTGGATGAAAAATATGCTAAGCTACTTGGTAGCATGAACATTCATGAACATTGTGTTACGACATGTGAATTGTTATGTAAGCATTATATGCATTATGAAAAGCCATTATTAATGGCTAAAATGAATGAAATGTAAATTATGTACATTATGTTAAAATGACCCAAAAATATTTGGGTAATGTGATATTTATGTGAAATGAGATACATTGTGATGAAATGATGAAACATGATGAGATATGATGAATTGACTTTGATATGAATGAGAAAAATGAGAAAATGAAGCAATGTGATGAGAAAAATGGAAAGTGAGACAATGTGATGAGAAAAAGTGATAGAAAATATGAATTATTTGTGTGCCTAGTATGTTATTCAATTTTCAGAGTTCTGTATTTGACGACATGCCTATGAGGTTATCCTCATTATTTGCCAACGGGGCTAGACTCTATGCATCACTGATACATTATTTGCCTTTGGGGCTAGACGCTTGGCGTCACTGATTTATGATTTGCCTTCAGGACTAGGCGCTTGGTGTCACTGATATATGATTTGCCTTTGGGGCTAGACACTTGTTGTCAATTTGGACAAAAATGGTAACTCTGGGATTTGAATGATGTATTAGTTTGTTTGGGCCCATGCTTGTGTATATGTTTATGTGATTTATAAGAGATAAAAGATTAGGTTTTAAAAGTGAATTTATATGCCACATTGTGACATAGCATATAAAGGCATTATGCATTGGTATTATTTTATAGTTTTATTATTATCAAAGTTTGCAATTCTAGGCTTTTAGCTTAGCGCGATTGTAATTCATCGCGTAGGTGACAAGGGTGATCCGGTAGAGCTGGAGAGTTCTTTTAGATCGGGTTGAGTCTAGATTTGAGATTTCTTGTTGAGTTGATTTTTGGGTACATCAAAATCAGAGTCATTTGTCGGCATGTATATATTTTATATTATAGTACATTTTGATATTATGTATATTATGTTATATTTTTTGGAGTATATATATTGTAAATTATAAAGAATGTTTTGGATAATTTGTATGAAGTGGAATTTTATGTGTTTTTGATATATATATATATATATAAATGTTTTGAGAAAATATGGAAAATTGAGAAGTGTTGGGGAAATGTGTGATGTATTGTATATTGGGAGTGTTTTTGTGCAGGTTGTGTAACTGTTGAATTTTTGGGATTGTCCAAATTACAGATAAAACTCCCGCAATTTTTTTTCAGAGATTTTAATATGAAATGCTTATTTTGTAATTTATAATTAAGAAAAAAATATTTTATATGCTATTTAAATACACATTTTAAGTAATGGGAATTTTAAATTTGAATTGTGAAATTTTTATTTTATCAGGTTGTGACATTTTTATATTGTATATATGTATTTTATATATATATGGGGTGTATGTATTATACATTGGTATCAGAGCCTAGGTTTAAGGTTCTCGACCTAGGTGGGTTTGTAGAGAGAGAAAATGAGAATTTTAAATATGGTTTTAAATTGTGGTACATGCATTGGCACTGGCATTATATATGATCTCTGATGCGGCAATTTCTGTTGTATTTGCAGATATAGATAGTTATGATGTCTCGAACAAACTAGTCTACAGAGGGTAGTGCAAAGAGTGTAGCTCCTGATGACGGTAGAGTTGAAGCTAGTGTTGAGACTGTTAGAGAGGCGTCTGCTTTTGTGCCTATTAGACCAGCAGCCGAGGATGTTCCCCAAGTTGGGTATGCATATCGTGGAGTTATTGAGATAGGCTTCGGTTCAGCAGCCAGAGCCGCCACCACAGCCGCAGCAGTAGTTGCCGACTCAAAAGTATGACAAGTTGAGGAAGTTTGGAGCCACAAATTTTGTTTTCAATACAAACTTGACTGTAGTAGAGCAGTGGTTGGACAGGGTCCAGAGGGTGTTCATTCAGTTGTAGGCTAGTCCAGAGAAGAAGTTTTACTATGCTAGATCTCTTTTATATGGGATGCCTATGAGTGGTGAAAGACGGTTCCTTGCGGTACAGTTGATCCACCAGTTCTGACTTATACCAATTTTCTGCGGGAATTGGAGAAGTATACTCTCAGAGAGTATAAAGATGCTAAGAAGATGGAGTTTCTGAGTTTGAGTCAGGACACGAGGACAGTGACAGAGTATGAGATTGAGTTCATCTGGCTAAGCCAATATGCTGAAGGGATTATTTTAGATGAGATTGACAGATGCAAGAGGTTTAAGGAGAGACTGAGACCCTTTATTATGTATCTTATGGCAGACTCTTGGTATTAGGATTTTTCTCAGTTGGTTGCAGCTGTCAGGAGTGTGGAGAAGGCACAGGGTCTTACAGTAACTACCAGAATAGAGGAGAGCAGAGCTAGGAGATCCCAGGGTGAGGCAGGGCCTTTATCAATGAAGAGAGGTCAAGGGAATATCCTTAGTGGTTCAGTAGGAGCCAGGAGCAGTCTGGCAAGTCAGCACAACAGTAGAGGTTGAGACAGAGACCTGTAGCCTCAGTGGCTAGTACCCCAACCCCAGTGACTCAGAGGTTTGTTCCACCTCCCTGTGCTCATTGTGGTAGGGCACATGGAGGTGTTTGCTAGACGACAGGTGTGTAAAACCCTTATGCCCTATATATGTGCAATACATATTTCCAGCATATGTAAAATACGCATATATGGTACAAAAATATCACATACCGGTTTAATAAAAAATTTTACATTTTTTATTTAAATTTTCAAATGCTAAATATATATAATTAAATAGTATATAAATATTCTTTACTTGTTATAGGAACTCAAAATAAACATTTTATATGAAAATCTCTGGGAAAAATTTGCTAGAGTTTTGTCTACAATTTGGATGTTTCAAAATTTATCAATTGCACAACCTGCATTAGAAAACACTCCCAAATAATTTCAAATCACCATTTCACCCATACTCCTCAATTTCACCAAGTTTTACAAACATTTATATATATATATAATTTAGAACACATTTAAACCCTCATTTCAAATAACTTAACCCAGACATTCTTTATATTTTATAATACATAAAATCCAAAAACATGATATAATATGCATAATACCCAAAATATACAATAATATAAAATATATATATGCTGCTGATAGTGTTCTGATCTTGATAACAACTCTACAAGCACAACAACCACAAGCCTAGATCCGACCTAGTCTAGAAGAACTCTCCGGCTCAGCCGAATCTACCCTGTCACATGCGCGATGTAAACAATCGCGCTAAGCCAAAAGCCTAGTAATACAAACTTGATAATAATAAAACTCAAATGCCATGCCAATGCATAATGCATATGGATATCACATCATTCCATTTTCTCATACTTTTCAAATATTTCACAATCCACAATTCATATAAAAACAAACACAAACATAGGCCAAAGGATAACTAATATACTATTCAAATTCTAGAGTTACTATTTTGGTCTATAATGACACTACGTGTCTAGCCCCATAGGTAAAATATCAATGTAATAGTCCAAATAGGTCTGAGCTTACGACTCGATCATTTCACCTAGCCCAGCTTCAAGGACTTGTTTTTGAGGCTTACAACCCAATCATTTCACCTCAAAAATATTTTCACAGTGACGCCCAGCGTCTAGCCCGTAGGCAAATCATAGGCATGCCGCCAAATACAAAACTCTAAAAATTAAATAACATATTAGGCACACAATTTATTCATATTTCTCATTTATATCAATATCAATTCATTTCATTATGTTTCCACATATCTCATTACATTATACCACATTTTTGCATTTATAACACATTACCCAATTACTTTGGGTGCTTCAACATAGTTCACATATTAATCACATTTAATGTAATCTAGCCAATATCAATGGCTTTTTAACAATGCACTTAATGCATACACAACAAATGGCATTACCCAAGCACTTTGGGTCATTTTCACAATATACACATATTTCACATTTTACACAATTTAGCCATTATCAATGGCTTTTCACAATTCTTTTAACACATATATGACATTATAAATGTCATAGCACATTATTCATACATAACCAATGTATCAAGTAGCTTAACACATTTTTCAACCAAAATGTGTTACCAAATGTCATGCAAACATAAACAATGTATTTAAAGTTTGTACTTACCTCAAATAGCAACCAAAACAAGCTTAAAACAACCTCCAATCCTATCCTTCCAATTCGCCTTCACCACTTGGATGAAGCAAATCAACCTCCCTCAATGCCTAAACCAAATGTGATAGCAAATAATCATTTAGTATCACATTTAATGGCATTTTCAATATTAAACCATAATTAAACCCCATGCAAGTAAAAATCCAAAATTTAAGGCTAACCTCACTTTAACTTTGAATTCTCATACTAAGCCATTCATTTTAATATATTAAGTTTATTTATATTATTAGAAACATATTTTAATACATTTAAACCATTTACATTACAAAAACACACTCTTATACACAAAATCGTAAAATGGTATAACCTTTCTCCATTGAAGGTTTTCCATTTCAACACAATCCATTAATCATTTTAAGCTTATATTCATCATTTATATCACCAACCAACAAGATTAAATCAATAAAATTATACAATTCAACAACTTTGGAAAAATTATTTTTCAAAACCCTAAATCACATTTCCATTCTCAAACTCCAACCAAACACAGCCAAATCCAATATTTGACTTTTAAATACTTGTTTAAGCACCAAAATAATTCATTTAGAACCAATTTGTATAATTAAAAATCATGATTTCTCAAACCCTAAAAGTCCATAACCCTAAATTCTCTCTCTTCACATTTCTTTATCCAAATTCAACCATTTCTTCAATCCAACCTTAAAATCACTGTTAACTACCCAAAATAACATCATACACACCAATTCCAATAATTATAGTATACTACTTAAAAATCTAAAATCACACATAATCAAAATTTCTATGAAATTCAAAGAAAGGAGTTGGAAACTTACCAAATTTAGTGAAAATCACAAAAAAAAAACTTTAAACTTGTTAAATCATTCAATAAATTGAGTATGGAAGAGCAAAATTCCATGGACACCGTCAATGGAGGTTTTGGCCTAGGAGGAAGAAGAAGATGATGAATATAGCTTTTGATTTTCTCTTTCCTTTCAGCTATTAATTATAACCATATATATATTATAATATTTTAATAATTAATTAATTAATTAATTAATTATTTAATAAAATAAAAGTCCAAAAATCTCTCTTTCATTCAAAAATTATTTATTTTTAAATTAATTTAATAATTTTGAATTTTTAAATTTTAATTACCCAAATACCCTTTTTACTTTGACTTTTGACTTTTTTAAAAAAAAAGTGTTGACTCATATATATATATTCTACTTTTTTCATTTAAAATCCCATCATTTTTCATTTAAAACCATTAATTTAATTTTTTCTATTTAATTATAATATATTTTATCAAATTTTCAAAGATTAGAAATTTTTAAAAATTTTGGGATATTACAATTCTCTCCCTCTAAAATAAATTTTGACCTCAAAATTACCTACTCTCAAGTCTGGAACAATTAGGGAAGACTTGTATCTCCAAAGCATCGAGACATGGAAGACATTATGAATTCGATCCAACTCAGGTGCAAAGCTAGTCTATAAGCCACTGGACCAACTCTCTCCAACACCTCATATGGTCCTATGAAACAAGGACTCAACTTCTCTTTTCGACCGAACCTCAGAATCTTCTTCCATGGAGACACCTTCAGAAACACTTTATCTCTCACACTGAGCTCTATGTCTCTTCTCTTCAAATTTGAATAGGATTTTTGTCGGTCTGAATATGCTTTCAAACGACCCCGAATCACCTTCACTTTCTCTTCTGTTTCCTTAATCAAATAAGGACCGACCAGTTTATCTTCTCCAACCTCATCCCAACACAAAGGTGTCCTGCATCTTCTGCCATACAAAGCCTCATAAGGAGCCATTCCAATACTGGACTGATGACTGTTGTTATAAGCAAACTCAATTAGTAGCAAAAATCTATCCTAATTCCCGGTAAAATCAATGATACAACTCCTCAACATATCCTCTAGAATCCGTATCACTCTCTCTGACTGCCCATCTGCCTAAGGATGGAAAGTAGTGCTGAAATACAATTAAGAATACAAAGCATCATGCAAACTCTTCCAAAACCTCAAAGTAAACCGGGGATCTTGATCAGACACTAAAGAAACTGGGACTCCATGCAGCCTCACTATCTCACTGATATACAGCTCAGCCAACCTCTCAAGAGAATAATCCATCCGAACAGGAAGAAAATGAGTTGTCTTCACCATCCGATCAACTATCACCCAAATTGCATCATGCTTCTTCGGGTCAAAGGTAGTCCAGTCATAAAATCCATTGTCACTCGCTCCCATTTCTACTTGGGCACTGATAAAGGTTGGAGCAACCCTGAAGGAATCTGGTGCTCAGCCTTCACTCTCTGGCAAGTGAGACATCTGGATACAAACTCTGCTATGTCCCTCTTCATACCTGACCACCAATAATGTCACTTCAAGTCTTGATACATCTTGGTACTCTCAGAGTGCATAGCATAAAGTGACTGATGTGCTTCCTCTAATATCATCCTTTTCAATTCTACATCATCAGGAATACACAACCTATCTCTATACCATAGACTGCCATCATCCCTCGCATAAAAGTCTCGACTCTCCCCCATCTGACAAACCAACACAATTTTTTGAATTCTCTCATCTGCCAACTGAGCCTCCCTAATATGATCCAACAAGATTTGCCTTAACTACAGCCATCAAAGCACCATCATCACAAGACTCAAATCTAGCATGCAATGCTCTCAACTCAACAAGCAACGAGAGAGAATAAGCAGTCAAACCTACCAAAGACTTCTAACTCAAGGCATCATCAACAACATTTGCCTTACTAGGATGATAATCAATTAAACAGTCATAGTCTTTAATCAACTCTAACCACCGTCTCTGCAGAAGATTCAGCTCTCTCTGAACACCCAGGTATTTCAAACTCTTGTGATCCATATAAATGAAATACTTTTTCCCATACAAGTAATGCCGCCAAATCATCAAGGCAAAAACTATAGCTGCTAATTCCAAATCATGCATTGGGTATGACTCTACCCTCCTGCATCAGAACACAACCTAAACCACTATGTGAAGCATCCCTGTATATCACATATGGTTTACCTTCCACAAGCAGGGTAAGGACAGGAGCCTGAGTCAACATCTCCCTTAGCTGCTCAAAACTCTCCTGACACTGATTTATCCACACAAATATAACTCCTTTTCGAAGCAATCTGGTGAGTGGTGTAGCTATCATGGAAAAATCCTTCACAAACCGATGATAATAGCCTATCAATCCCAGAAAACTTCTACCCTCTATCACAGTCTTCGATGGTCTCCAATTCAAGATAACCTCAACTTACTCGGATTAACTCTAATATCCTCTGCTGAAACCACATGACTAAGAAAAGTTACTTGATCGAGCTAGAACTCACACTTAGATAGCTTAGTATACAACTGCTTCTCTCTTAGAGTCTGCAATACAATCCGCAAATGCCTATCATGATCCTCCTCATTATGGGAATACACCAAAATGTCATCAATGAAGACCACCACAAACTGATCTAAATATGGTCTGAACACCCTATTCATCAAATTCATAAAAGTTACTGGTGCATTCGTCAATCCAAAGGGCATCACCAGAAATACATAATGCCCATACCTCATGCAAAAAGCTATTTTGGCTACATCCACATATCTGACTCTCAACCGATGGTACCCTGATCTCAAATCAATCTTAGAGAATATTGCTGCTCCCTTCAACTGATCAAAGAGATCATCTATTAGAGGCAAAGGATAGTTGTTCTTGATGGTCACCTTATTCAACTGCCTATAATCAATACACAACCTCAAGGTGTCATCCTTCTTCTTCACAAACAACACAGGCGCTCCCCACAGGGACACATTAGGGCTGACGAACCTTTTTTCCAACAACTCCTGTAACTGCACCTTCAACTCTCTCAACTCAACAGGTTTTATCTAGTAAGGAGTAATAGAGATAGGAGTAGTACTAGGCAACAAATCGATACCAAACTCCACTTCTCTCTCAGGAGGTACCCCTGGCAAGTCATCAGGGAAAATATCTGGAAACTCGGCAACTGTATGTATACTGTCAAGTTGGGACTCCATTACTCTAGTATCTACAATGTGAGCAAGATAAGCCTCACATCCCTTCCGAATCATCTTCCCGGCTGAAATAGTTGAAATAAACATGGATGAAAGATACATCTTCTCACTAGATACCATCACATCCCTACCATCACGTGCTCTCAAAGTAATACATTTCTTCTGATAATCTACCACAGCCCCATGCCTGGATAACCAAGCCATGCCTAAAATTAGATTATACTCCTTGAAAGGCATCTCAATCAGGTCACCGAGAAACTCCTCATCCTGAACAACAACTGAACTATCTCGGTGTACCCTGCTCACCACAACATTATGCCCTAAAGAATTTGTGACCAAAACATCAAATCCTAAGGACTCATAATACAAATCACTCACAGGCAAGATGGATACAATGATGTAAGAATGAGTTGACCCAGGGTCTAATAATGCAAGAATTGAAGTACCAAATAAAGTAAAAGTACCAGCAATAACAGCTGAAGCATCAGGCTGCCTCTGTATCACATAAACCCGCTGTGATGGGTCTGTCTCATTTGGTCTACTACCTCTGGCTATAGAATCTCCTCTTTTACTAGTCCCAGATCGACCACCTCTACCAAAACCTCTGCCATTATGACCCCCTCTGACACTGGGTCGAGAAGCTATAGTATCCGCCTGTCTATCCTCTGATGGCTCTGGATAATTTTTGATAAAATGGTCTGATGACCCACATCTAAAATACACTCCTGAAGCACCTCTCCACCAGCAGACACCTCCGTGTGCTGTACCACAATGAACACAAGTAGGTGGAGCAGGCCTCTAAGCCACTGGGGTCGAAGCACTAGCCACTGAAACTGCAGGTCTCTGTCTCTATCTCTGCTATTGTACTAACCTGCCATACTACCCATGGCTCCTACTGAACCTCTGAAAATATCCCCTTGGCCTCTTTTCATTGATGAAGACCCTGCCTCACTCTAGGGTCTCCTAGCTCTGGTCTCATCAACCCTGGCAGCTGCTGCAAGACTCTGTGCTCTCTCTACAATCCTAGCAGCTGCAACCAACTGAGAAAAATCTTGATACTGAGAGCCTGCTATGATACACATGATAGATGGTCTCAGTCCCTCCTCAAATCTCATGCACTCGCCAATCTCATCAGAAATGATCCCATCAGCATAATGACTCAACCGGATAAACTCGATCTCATATTCTGTCACTGTCCTGGTATCCTGTCTCAGACTCAGGAACTCCATCTTCTTTGCATCCTTATACTCCCTCGGAGTATACTTCTGCTCAAATTCCCGTAGAAAATCATCATAAGTCATAACTGGTGGATCAGCTAAAGCATGTGGAACCATCTTCCACCACTCATAGGCATCCCTCTGCAACAGAGATCTAGCATAATCAAACTTCTCCTCTAGATTGGCCTGTAGCTGGATAAATACTCTCTGGACCCTGTCTAGCCACTTCTCTGCTACAGTAGGGTTTGTAGTACCAACGAAGTCCTCATCTCTGAACTTTATCAGCTTATCATACTTCCTCATCGGCAACTGCAGCTGCGGCTATGGCAGCGGCGGCTACTAAACTGGAGCCTGTCTCAACAACTCTACCATATGTCATACCCAGCTAGGTTAAATCTCATCAGCTACTGGTCTCACAAGCACAGAAACAGATGCCTCACTAGTAGACACAATGTAGACCCTTAATTTTTTACCCAGTACGGTCCAATATGTTTTATTTAGTCCAAAATGATTTTTGTTGTCTAATTGGTCCAAAATAATTTTTGTTAAATAATTTTTTCTTTAGTATCTAATTTTTATTAATAAAAAATAAAAATAAACAAATAAAAGTCAAAAAATAAAAATAAAAATAAAAATAAAAATAAAAATAAAAATAAAAATAAAAATAAAAATCGGCGTCGAAAAAATCGGCGATGAAAAAAATCGTCGCACGGGCCCGTGGGCATTTCGCCCTTAGGAATTTCCTGTGGGTGACGCCCGCTCCTCGCCCACTGCCATAATTTCCTGCAGCAGATTTTTTCGCCAGCGCATTTTTTCCTACGGTAATTTTTTTCTGCAGCGCAATTTTTTCGACTTAAATTTTTTAAAACTTAATTCAATTAGGTTTCGGTTTCCTTTTCTTATCAATATTACTTGCCGTGATTAATTAAGAATAAACCATATGAAACCTCTATAAATAAGGACCAAAGGCAATGAAATAAGGGGAGGCCGAAAATTAAAAAAAAAGGGACAGTAGCTTGAAAAAGTGGAACCAAATCAGCGAAGGAAAAGGAGCAATTGAATTTGATATTTTTTTTGGAATAGCAAGGACACGATTGAAGCAATTGAAAAGGTAGCAATTGTCTTTGTTTTAATTCATCCAAGAAAAATAATTTTTGGAGGAATCATTAAAAGGAGGTATGTATTAAATTCTTTTGCTATTTTTTCATAGTAGCTAAAACTAGGAATTTGTGTTTTTCAAAATTTAAAATCTTAGAACTTTAATTTAGTTTTTTTTCTAAAGTCAAAAACCTTATTTCGTTGGTTCTGTTTCTTTCAAAAGTCTTAAAAAACATCTTTTCTATTTATAAAAACTTTAATCCGTTTGTTTAAATTCATAAAACTTAATAAAATTATCAAATTGATTTCCAAATTCTAAAAGCCAATTCACCACCCGAAACCCTAAATTCTAAAACACTAAACCCAAAATTCAACTTCTAAACCTAAAATAGTAAACTCTAACTCCTTTAAAACCTTAAACCCTAACTTTTTCTAAACCTTAATCCTTTAAAACATTAAAAAACCATAAAAACATAAATATTTTAAATTTACACAGTAAGCTTGAAATCATCATTTAAAACCATGAATCAAAAGTATTTTAAAGTGTCTAAAACCCTAGTTTCATGATTTCACCATTCAAACCTTAATTTGTTTAATCAAAGAGTCTTACCAACCTTTTAAAACATAAAACCTTAATCTATTTTAATTCCATAAAAAAAGTCACAGTAGCTTAATTTTATGAATTCCAAAATCTTAACACATGAGATAAAGAACCCTAAATGGAAATAGTAGCTATAATTTGGATTTTTATTTACCTTATTCAATTCCATATTTGATCATGCTTGGTTTTATTTCTTATGCTTTAATTTATTTAAATTCAATGCTTGGTTTATTTTATTTATCATGGAAGGATGTTTACTTTTTATTGATATTTGGTACCTTTGATGAATGATTTATTTATTATGAATGGTTATCAATTTATTTAGGTTTCTAAATGTTGTAAGAGGTATGTTTCCACTTGGTGGATACCTCATTAGTTAAATATCATGTAATTTAATTTGCTTTTCTATCTTAGAACTTATGTAAAGGGCATGTTTCTACCTTTCGGTGGGTGTCCTATCTAGGCATGTGATGTAAGGATATGTAATATGGATAATGTTGTTATACTTAAGAATTTTATAATATTAAGACCTGTAAAGGAGACCGGTTCCAATGAACCGGGAGTTGTGGGGGTGCTGGGCCATTTCTAACATTCCCCACATGTACCCAACTTTTCGAACCCATTAAGGGGTTGGGGATTCCTTAGGAATTGAGTCATCCACCCCTTTCTTTTTCCTGGCCCATCCGGGTGGAGACTCCATTTTCTTCGGACTTAGGTCCGTGTTCTCTAAGGCCCCTAGCCTAAACAGTGCCGAAGTCGCAAGAACCATTCCACCGAGAGTGAGGGAGAAAATTCCCGCTCATAGTGGCGACTCCACTAGGGATAAAAGAAGTTGATTCCGTTGGTCTTTATATTATTCTGTTCTTTCTTATAATAATATTATCCATTGCATCATATTAGATTGCATTGTGTATGTGAGTTCGGACGCCCGTGTTACCCGTGTTGTGTTATGTGAGGGATACCATACTTTCACTCAAGGTATGGAGATCGAGCATGGCATAACCACTCATAGCCTCGTACCATTTGGTATATATTTGCTATGGGAACCTAAGCCTTTTTACCCAAAGGCTAAAGCTCATGTAATTGGCCTAGTTAATTTCCTTAGGTTTTACCCCAAATGCATGTTGTTTGACTATGGTTAATTTATTTTGGCTTAAATCATGGCTTATTTGGTTTGTTCTTTTTCTAATATGACCTAAGTATATTGTAAGCTCAAAAGAAATTTTTCTTTAAAGTCCAAAAGACCAAAGCTATTTTTAAATTTTTTTCAAGTTGGTCTTTGGACATAAGACTTTTCTAAAAACAAATCAAAAATTCTTTGGCCCATGGCCCAAATACTAAGCCCAAAATCCATTTTTCTAAAATCTTTTTACAATAGGCTTAGAAATAAAATTACTTTTATCCAACCTTTTCTTACAAAGAGCTTGCAAAATATTTAGGTCAATTATGAAATACCAAAAATTAAATGTGGGCCTAGTTTACACTAAGAATAAATTAACCATGGGCTTGTTTTTGGCATGAATCATTAGTTGCCTTTTTCAAGTGAGAAATCTATTTATAATAAACCTCTTAATTTCATTTTAATCCAATAGAGCATAAAAGCTACTATAGTTGGTTGAATGGATTAAAACCTAATTAATGGGAATTACTATGAATGGACTTCCATTTTCGAGAATATAACTATTGGTTGAAACGTCCGAGGGAATTATTCAAAAACAAGATACCCCATGTTGGTATTTTGTTAACCATATACCTAAGAAAAGAGACTCGCCATTCATGTGTGGATGATATAAGGTTGGAAGGAACGTCCTATTTATCCTTATTTGTTGATTGTTTTGTGCATACATGCATACATTTACATCTCATATCATTGATCCTCTCTGGCTCATAGCCCTGGATTATGATAGTTCTAAAGCTTACAACAATCCGACCTACGCCGTAGACGAAGAATCTAGCAGTGACTCAATCACTTGCCCACCTAAAACAATGGAGCCCGAACAAATTCAAAGGATGGTGGATGATGGAAGAAATAAAAGAGGCCCTAGTTGAGATCATGAAGAACCAATTGACTGCAATCTTAGAGAATCATGCCGAAGCGTCTGCTAGCTCCAAGAAGCCAAAGGATAATGGGAAGGCTAAAGTTAGTGAAGTAGCTTTTGATGATGATAAGGTAATCATTGATGATGATGATTGGGCTCAATACTACCAAGATGTTCAAGAGAAGAAGAAAGAACCGAAGGTTGCTAAGAAAGCAACTATTGAAAAGATTGAGACATCCGATGTTGAAAAGATGATTGCTAATTTAGAAAAGAAATTTGAGAAGAAGCTAAAAACCGAAGAGATGTCTGAGATCGACAAACTATTTGAACAAGATGAAGAGGTCCCTTATAAATTCAAGATGCCTTCCTTTGCTAAGTACAATGGCACCGGAAATCCTCATCTTCATGTGAAGCGGTACATCACTGCCATGCAGTTTGCCTGAGCTACTAAGGCTCAAACCCTAAGGTACTTTATGCTCTCATTATACCCTGTTGTCCAAAATTGGTTCAACACCTTAGATGATGGAACAAAAAAGAGTTGGGATCTACTTTACAAAGCCTTCATCCAACAATATGGTTAAAATGTTGAGTTAGAAGTTACTTTAATGGAAGTGGAGTCCATAAGGCAAAGGCCGAATAAGAATTTTGTGGACTATGTGAAACGATGGAGAAACAAGGCCGCTTTACTCAAGAAGAGGCCCGATGAATCCGATCAAATAAGGATGATTGTGAGAGGGGTGTTACCTAATCTTCGTGAGAGGATGTCTCATACACTCATCCGTGATTTCAAAGATCTTCTCCAAGCTGGTCTACAAATTGAAGAGTGGGAAAGGGAAAAGAATCGCTTTTCAATAAGAAGGAATGAGAAAGGGAACAACCAGCCTAACA
This sequence comes from Garcia nutans, assembly GCA_947685225.1. NCBI lineage: Eukaryota > Viridiplantae > Streptophyta > Magnoliopsida > Malpighiales > Euphorbiaceae > Garcia > Garcia nutans. Next base: position 18,101,660 of record CANTUV010000032.1, read on the forward strand.
ATCAAAGCACACAAAATGAAGTTGATGTTAATGTGACCGGTCAAGGAAATAAAAGACAATTCTCAGAATTGGGGAAACCTCTATCTTAGGTTTTTAGCAAGCTGCAAAAGAAAGGGTTGTTGCAACCGTTAGCTCCTTGACCTTTACATAATCCATTGCGACCAAACTTTAATGCCGATGCCTTCTGTCAATTTCATCAAATGCGAGGACATGAAACAGATAAATGTGCTCATCTAAGGCATGAGATCCAAGACCTAATCAATAGTGGTAAGCTACCCGAGCCGGATAAGCCCAATACCAAGAACAACCCTTTGCCTAAATTTGGAAGAGTGCCACCACCGGCAACCTTCATGGTGGGAAAAGGATTGGAAGAAGATTTTGTTTTATCATCATTTCAAGATGGGGATGTTAAAAACGTGAAGGGAAAAGAAGCTTAAACTCAACGAACTTTTCCTTAGCTTGAATGTTGCTTTTCAATTTTACTTTCTTTAATTGGAACTATCGTGTTTTTCAATTTTAAAGTTGCTTGAATAAATTACTTTCATCAAAATTTTTGTTGGTCTTTGTTCATTTTGGTGCTCAACCAATGAGGAATCTAGCTTGATAATTCATGAATTAATATATTTATGCATTATGACTCGAATGACTTTACAAGGTGAGGGAATTGTTCTATAGCATTGAGTTGTGTATGCTTACTTAGAGAGGGCTCCTGCATAATTACCTTTGTCTAGGTCCTAGTCAGTCTTAGAACATGCTTTGACAAACTTTCTGTAGACCCTTAATTTTTGACCCAATCCGGTCCAATATGTTTTATTTAGTCCTAAATGATTTTTGTTGTCTAATTGGTCCAGAATAATTTTTGTTAAATAATTTTTGCTTTAGTATTTAATTTTTATTAATAAAAAATAAAAATAAACAAATAAAAGTCAAAAAATTAAAATTAAAATAAAAATCAGCGTCGAAAAAATCGGTAAAAACATTGTCGCGCGGGCCCGTGGACATTTCGCCCTCAGATTTTTTCTGCGGGCGAAATGGTCACCTGCAGGAATTTCCTGCGAGCGATGCCCACTCCTCGCCCACTACCGCAATTTCCTACGGCAGATTTTTTTTGCCAGTGCATTTTTCCTGCGGTAATTTTTTTCGGCAGCGCAGTTTTCCGACGCAAATTTTTCGAAACCTAATTCAATTAGGTTTTGGTTTCCTTTTCTTATCAATATTACTTGCTGTGATTAATTAGGAATAAACCATTTGAAACCTTTATAAATAAGGACCAAAGGCAATCAAATAACAGGAGCCCGAAAGGGATAAAAATTGGACAGTAGGGAGGAAATCCAAATCCGTGAAGGAAAAGCTTGAATTCAATTGATTTTTAAAGTAGCAGAAACACGATTTAAGGAATTAAAAAGGCAAAAAGGCTAGTCTTCACTAACAAAATAAGTTTTGAATTCTTAATTCCTTTTATTTTTTGATTTCAAAGTAGCTTAATCATACTTTGGTTTCTTTTAGATTAAAAACTTTATAACCTCAATTCACCTTTTTTTTGCTTTATAAATTTTAAATCGTTGATTTATTTTCATAAAATTCCATAAAATCTTCAATTGCTTTTTCAAAATCCTAAAAATCATGCATCACCGAAACCCTAAATTCTAAAACACAAAACCCAAAATTCAACTTCTAAACCTAAAATAGTAAACTCTAACTCCTTTAAAACCTTAAACCCTAACTTTTTCTAAACCTTAATCCTTTAAAGCATTAAAAAACCATAAAACATAAATATTTTAAATTTACACAGTAAGCTTGAAATCACCATTTAAAACCATGAATCAAAAGTATTTTGAAGTGTCCAAAACCCTAGTTTCATGATTTCACCATTCAAACCTTAATTTGTTTAATTAAAGAGTTTTACCAACCTTTTAAAACATAAAATCCTCAATCTATTTTAATTCCATAAAAAAAGACACAGTAGCTATAATTGGACTTTTATTTGCTTTATTTAATTCTATATTTGATAATGCTTTGATTTATTTCTTATGCATTAATTTATTTAATTTCAATGCTTGATTTATTTAATTTATCATGGATGGATGTTTATTTTATATTTTAATTAATAGCTTTGATGAATGATTTATTTATGGTGAATGGTTATTTATTTTATCAATTTATTTAGATTTCCAAATGTTGTAAGAGGTATGTTTCCACTTGGTGGGTACCTCATTAGTTAAATATCATGTAATTTAAATTTCTTTTCAATTTTAGAACTTATGTAAAGGACATGTTTCTACCTTTCGGTGGGTGTCCTATTTAGGCATGGGATGTAAGGACATGTTTCCATCTTCGAGTGGGTGTCCATTTATTTGTTTTGCTTGGACCTTGCTTTGATTTTAATATATTGATGCTTTCTTTTAATTATTGTGTGCAATATGGATAATGTTGTTATACTTAAGAATTTTATAATATTAAGACCTGTAAAGGAGGCCGGTTCCAATGAACAGGGCGTTGTGGGGCTGCTGGGCCATTTCTCACCTTCCCCACACTTACCCAACTTTTCAAACCCATTAAGGGGTTGAGAATTCCTTAGGAATCGAGTCATCCACCCCTTTCTTTTTCCCATTTGGACTTAGGTTCGTGTTCTCTAAGGTCCCGAGCTTAAAAAGTGCCGAAGTCGCAAGAACCATTCCACCGAGAGTGGGGGCAAAAATCCCCGCTCACAGTGGCGACTCCACTGGGGATAAGAGAAGTTGATTTCGTTGGTCTTTATATTATTCTATTCTTTCTTATAATGATATTATCAATTGCATCATCTTAGATTGCATCATGTGCGTGAGTTAGGATGCCCGTGTTACCCGTGTTATGTTATGTAAGGGATACCATACTTTCACTCAAGGTATGGATATCAAGCATGGCATAACCACTCATAGCCTCGTACCATTTGGTATATACTTGCTATGGGAACCTAAGCCTGTTTACCCAAAGACTAAAGCTCATGTAATTGGCCTAGTTACTTTCCTTAGGTTTTACCCCAAATGAATGTTGTTTGACTGTGGTTAATTTATTTTGGCTTAAATCATGACTTATTTGGTTTTTTCTTTTTCTAATAGGACTTAAGTATATTGTAAGCTCAAAAGAAATTTTTTTTTAAAGTCCAAAAGACCAAAGCTATTTGCAAAATTTTTTCAAGTTGGTTTTTGTACATAAGACTTTTCTAAAAACAAATAAAAAATTCTTTGGCCCATGGCCCAAATACTAAGCCCAAAATTCATTTTTCTAAAATCTTTTATAATGGGCTTAGAAACAAAACTATTTTCACCCAACCTTTTTTTTTACAAAAAGCTTGGAAAAATATTTAGGTCAATTATGAAATACCAAAAATCAATTGTGGGCCTAGTTTATACTAAGAATAAATTAACCATGGGCTTGTTTTTGGCATGAATCATTAGTTACTTTTTCAAGTGAGAAATCTATCTATAATAAACCTCTTAATTTAGTTTTAATCTAATATAGCATAAAAGCTACTTTGGTTGGATAAGTGGATTAAAACCTAATTAATGGGAATTACTATAAATGGATTTCCATTTTCAAAAATATAACTATTGGTTGAAACGTCAGAGGGAATTATTCGAAAGCAAGATACCCCATATTGGTATTTTGTTAACCATATACCTTGGAAAATGGACTCGCCATTCGTGTGTGGATGTTATAAGGTTGGAAGGAACGTCCTATTTATCCTTATTTGTTGATTGTTTGTGTATACATGCATACATTTGCATCTCATATCATTGATCCACTTTGGCTCACAGCCCTGGATTACGATAGTTCTAAAGCTTACAACAATCCGACCTATGCCGGAGATGAAGTATCTAGCAATGACTCAATCACTTGCTCACCTAAAACAATGGAGCCCAAACAAATTCAAAGGATGGTGGATGAGGCCCTCAATGCCAAGATGGAAGAAATCAAAGAGGCCCTAGCTGAGACCATGAAAAACTAGTTGACTGCAATCTTAGAGAACCATGCCAAGGCGTCTGCTAGCACTAAGAAACCAAAGGACAAAGGGAAGACCAAAGTTAGTGAAGTGGTTTTTGATGATGAAAAGGTGATCATTGATGATGATGATGATTGGGCTCAATACTAACTAGATGTTCAAGAAAAGAAGAAAGAACCGAAGGCTGTTGAGAAGGCAACTATTGAAAAGACCGAGACATCCGATGTTGAAATGATGATTGCTGATTTAGAAAAGAAATTGGAGAAGAAGCTAAAAATCGAAGAGATGTCTGAGATTGATAAACTATTTGAACAAGATGAAGAAGTTCCATACAAGTTCAAGATGCCATCCTTTGCAAAGTACAATGGCACCGAAAATCCTCATCTCCACGTGAAGCAGTATATCACTGCCATGCAATCTGCTCGAGCTACTAAGGCGCAAACCTTAAGGTACTTTATGCTCTCATTGGACCCTGTTGTCCAATATTTGTTCAATACCTTAGATGATGGAACACAAAAGAGTTGGGATCTACTTTACAAAGCCTTCATCCAACAATATGGATATAATGTTGAGTTGGAAATTACCTTGATGGAAGTGGAGTCCATTAGGCAAAGGCTGAATGAGAATTTTGTAGATTATGTCAAGAGATGGAGAAACAAGGCCACTTTACTCAAAAAGAGGCCCGATGAATCCGATCAAATAAGGATGATTGTGAGAGGGGTATTGCCTAGTCTTCGTGAGAGAATGTCTCATACACTTATCTGTGATTTCAAAGACCTTCTCCAAGCTGGTTTGCAAATTGAAGAATGGGAAAGGGAGAAGAGCCACTTTGCAACAAAAAGGAATGAGAAAGGGAGCTATCAACCTGGTAGCCAAAGCATGCAAAAGGCCGTCGGTGTTAATGCTACTAACCAAGGAACAAGGAGACAATTTTCTGAATTGGGAAAACTGATGTCTTAGGTTCTCAACAAGCTTCAAAGAAAAGGATTACTACAACCCTTAAATCCTCGTCCTTTGCCTAACCCTCTCCCACCTAATTTTGACACCAAAGCATTTTGTCAATTTCACCAAATGCAAGGACATGACACGGATAGATGTGTTATGTTGAGACATGAGATTCAAAAATCTAATTGATAATGGGAAGCTACCCAAGCCCAACAAGTCAAACACCAAAGACAACCCATTGCCAAAATTCAATAGGGTACCACCACTGACTACCTTCATGATTGGAGGAGGTTTGCATGAGGACTTTGTCATGTCTTCTTTTCAAGATGTGGATGAAAAAGCAACCAAAGAAAAAGAGGCATTTGTCAAAATTAAACAAGCTATGATGGGTGGAGAAGTAGCAATTTGTGTTGTCAATGGGTTTTGGGATTCAAGTGATAGTGATGATGATATTATACCCAAGAAGGAGGAGTGTACTTGGTCCGAGCCCGAAGAAGATGAGGTGATGAATACTAGATCCAGTAAGCCTTACGCAAGGCCATCACCTAAGGAGATAGAAACGAATAAGGGAAAGGAAGTTGAAGTGGAAGAAGATGATGCTGTGCTCAAGCAATTAAAAAGAACCCAAGAAAGTGTAAGTATTTGGGACTTGTTAGCTACTTCTAAAAAGCACCGAGAAACTATGGCCAAAGCCTTGGCTAGCATGCCAATTTCTACCTCCACAACACCGGAGGAGTTGATCAACTTCATAAAAATTGGGGAAGTAATGAAATGTGAAGGGGTCCAAGAAAATAGTGAAGTTAATATGGGAGCAGTTTCTTTTTCAGATGCAGACTTACCAGAGGAGGGGAGAGACCACATCCGCCCTCTCTTTATCAAAATAGAAGTCAAGGGGAAGAGAACTCCTTGTGTAATGGTCGATGATGGGTCCACCATAAATGTTTGTCCACTTAAGATACTGCCAAAGCTAGCCATGTCAACAAGAGATCTAAACCCAACCGAGGTAACAATTCGTGCTTATGACAACACTAAGAGGCATGCCGAAGGGACTTTCAAAGCCGCTGTCAAGGTTGGTCCAATTGAATCTATTGTTGAGTTTGTTGTTTTAGACATACCACTTACCTTTGCCTTACTCTTGGGGCGACCATGGTTTCATCCTCTTGGTGGAGTTCCTTCCACCCTTCATCAAAAGATCAAATTCCCCAACAGAAATGAGATAGTGGTCATTGAAGCTGAAGATAATGAGATTGTTAATGCTCTAATGGTTGAGAGGCCTCTCAATGGTTGTCAAGTGGCTGCAATTTCTGATGATGAAGTAGTGGACTCCAAAGTTTTGAATATGATGAAGAACATGAACTACCTTCCCGGAGCTGGTCTTGGAAAGGGTAAGGCCGGTTTAACAAAGTTACCAGATTTTAGAACTCAAACTTCCAAGAAAGGGTTGGGATATGATGAAGACAATGATGTACAACAAAAGAAGAGTGAGAAGATGAGCTTCCCACCACTTGAAGAGATCTTTGTCAAAGCTCCAGATATGGGACCACTCCAAGGAAGGCCTGAGCCAATCATGTTCATGGGTAAGTTAATCCCAGGTTTTGAAATTTTTACAGATGTTGCTGAGCTAGTGGAGCAAGTGAAGAAAGAGCTTACCTTGTCAACCAACAAAGAATCCAATCCAAAAGAGAAGAATGAAGCTGCCCTGAAAGTCGAGAAGACTCCGGAGGAGATTGTTTGCCCTTGTTGAAGAGAAGTTTGAAGACATCCTGCTTTATGATTCTGAGAACAATGATTTTGATTTTGATTTTAATTTGTCTGCTTTGTATGAGGATGATGATGTTTTCTTTTCCAAAATGAATGCAATAAAGTCTGATTTTGCTTACTTGTGTGATGTTTCTCCTGATGGTTGCATACATTCAAATAGCAGTTACATGAGCATCTTTAATATTAATTCTGTTAACACACAATCATTAAATTTGGGAACAACTAAAAATCCTAAAAACATTAGCATAGCATCCGACCTTACTCCTGATGAGAGAGAGAGATTTGAAAAAATATTTAAAAAATATGAAGAAGTGTTTGCTTGGTCTTATGAGGATATGCCTGGGATAGATCGAGATATAGCTGAGCATCATATTCCTACTTACACTCACATAAAACCTGTCAAACAAAAGGGATTGGGGATTCCTTCGGAATCGAGTCATCCACCCCTTTCTTTTTCCCGGCCCGTCCGGGTGGCGACTCCATTTTCTCCGAACTTAGGTCCGTGTTCTCTAAGGCCCCCAGCCTAAACAGTGCCGAAGTCGCAAGAACCATTCCACCAGGAGCAGGGGCGAAAATCCCCGCTCACACTTTCGAGTTGAAATTGAACTTTACTTATTTAAGAGAGAAATGATCTAGGATTTTTTGGTTAGCCAACAACTAGTATCCACCCAATTAAATATCAATCCCTAGTTGTCCCTTTGAGCCTTCATAAAATTTTAGCTTTCTTTTCAGTGGCATATAACCCCAACAACCTGCCCTGAGCTGTTGTGATACTTTTGGCAAGTCTTATGATCACTAAGATGAAGAGGCAAGAAGATAAAAGAAGGCAATGATTAGTCAAGATGATAAAGATAGTTAAAGTTATCAAGACTATAAAGATAAAGTTCTCAAGACCATAAGGGTAGTTGATGTTTTCGAGACTACGAAGATAGTTGAAGTTCTCAAGACCATAAGGGTAGTTGAAGTTTCCTTAAATATCTCCAATATATCAAGACAACATCGGAGTAACAAATGATTTATCCCTATTAAAGAAGATTTATGTTACTCCACTCATCCATTATTGGAAGCCCAAGTTGGTACAAACAAGACAAACTCTTTTAGAGCTAGAACCAAAAAAAAAAAGAGAAAACAAAAAAAAAGAAAAAAAAAAGAAAAGGAAAAAAAGAAAAGAAAGAAAAAAGAGAAGAAAAAAGGAAAAGAGAAAAAGAGAAATGAAAGAGAAAAAAGAAAATAAAACCTAAAAGGCGATTCAAAAAGCCGACTGAGTTCTCTTTGACCTAAGATAACAAAAGGCTTCCATTTGGTTCATAAAGACATTTTTACTGGAATTAATCCAACCCAACCACAGATGAAGTCAAAATTGGAGAAAAAGGAGGAAGACCATCCAGTTCTTGAAAGTTCTGTTCTTGATAGTCCTACAAGAAAGAAGGACAAAATACTCAAAGAAAGGGAAGAGTAAGGAAAATAAAGAGAAAGAAGAGGGAAGAGTAAGAAAAATAAAGTGGAAAGAAAAGGGAAAAGAAGAAAAGAAACAGATTTGGGTCTTAAACTTTTTGCAAGGGAAAAGACTGTCCTAATTAAGATCTAGATTAATGCCAAGAAGACAAAAGGAATTTTGAGTCTAGCAAGATTGTTCACTGCTGCTTAAAGTTCAAATAAGAAATTTGTAGTGTGAAGGTTTGTCCATTGTGTCACACCAACTCCAATCTCAAAATGGCCTTCACTTAAACCCGTGTCCCTTATAGACCCCATTTCAAGCCTATCAAAGACCTGTTGATCTCTCTTGGTAGGTAGAGTCCATTAGTGGAGATAGTTTGGATAAGCATGCATATGAGATAGACAGTATTTAAACCAAATGAGACCTTTGGCCAAGTAATGTGTATGTGCCTATCTGAAGTGCAACAATTCTTGCTTAAATAGAAATGATTCCCGAGTTTAGTACGGTAACTAGGGTTGTCATGTTGTAGATATGTTAATTTGGAAAATCAAGTCCTGAGGTACATTGACATTAATTTGGCAAAGCCAACATTTGATTTCAAAATTAAAATTCAAAAAATCAAATAAAAAATGTTTTTGTCATACAAAGCCTTCAAGTTAAGGGGAGTATGTTGAACCTCCAAAGGAAACATTGGGCAAAGGAAATGATTATTGGCAAGGTCATGAAGGAGCTACCAACAGACATACTGAAATATAGTTGGAAATGGATGCATCCCTGACTCTGCTGCTTAGGGTCTCCACCACTCATGTTTTCATCATCTTGAAGATAAAAGCCACAAATGTAAAGCTTTTGATCATTCCAATGCAAGACTTGAACGAGCGTAAAAAAGGAACCAATGAGAACACTTCTGCTGATCACCCCGGTCTGTGAGTCAATGGAACGACTGTAAGTATCATTCATGCATATCATGCATGTATGAGCATATTACATCGCACTTTCTTGTCTTAATGAATAGCAAACACCCTACGAATTAAAGAATCAAAAGAAGATATTGAATCAAGGGGGGCATGGAAAGCCTATTCGCTTGTGGAAGCCCCAGTCACTATGCAAAGAGAAGAAATGTGTGCTTATGCAAAGAACTAGACAAGAAAAACATTAATTAAAGCTTGCATAAAAGAAAAAATCCTTGGGGGCAAGGAGAGGATATAAGATCCAATCAAAATTGGAGAAAAAAGGAAAAAGCAGTTGCAAGGGAAAAGTAGTTAAAGTGAAAAAACTCCCTTGGAAGATCAAAATAAGGAAAGAAGAGCATGAATCAAGCAAGACATGGCCAAGCCAAATCAAGCTTGGCCGTGTCACCTCAAAGGAAATCTTGGCAGAACATGACACGGGCAGGAGACACGGCCAAGCCACTGGCCGTGTCTCACCTAAAGGGCAAAGCCAAGAAGGACCAAGCAAAGAGAGAAAAGAAACAGTAGGTGACACTGGCAGGCGACACGGCCAAGCCACTGGCCGTGTCACATGACACGACACCATCTTCAAAGAATAAAGAAGACCCAATCTCCAAGGATGAAGATCCATTTACAAGGGTGAAGACCCAATCTCCAAGGATGAAGATCCATTTACAAGGGTAAAGACCTGATCTCAATGGATGAAGTTCCATTTACAAGGGTGAAGACCCAATCTCCAAGGATGAAGATCCATTTTCAAGGGTGAAGACTTGAAGTCTAAAGGATGAAGATCCATTTACAAGGGTGAAGACCCAATCTCAAAGGATAAAGATCCATTTTCAAGGGTGAAGACCCGATTTCCAAGGATGAAGATCCATTTACAAGGGTGAAGACCCCAATTTCCAAGGATGAAGATCCATTATGAGGGTGAAGAATCACAATGCATAGAACAGCCAGAGCAGTCAGACTTCTCAACTGATAAAAGGTTAGTCAAATTCATTCTCGGGTCCAAGTACCCAAATTAAATCAAAATCAATTCAATCTCGGGTCCAAGTACCCAATCTCGGGTCCAAATACTCAAATCAAATTCAAATCTCAGGTCCAAGTACCCAAATTCAATTTAGGATCGAGTATCTGAATCCAGTTAGGATCGAGTATCCCAATCCAGTTTAGGATCGAGTATCCAAAGCCAATTTAGGATCGAGTATCCAAATCCAGTTAGGATCAAGTATCCGAAACCAGTTAGGATCGAGTATCCCAATCCAGTTTAGGATCGAGTATCCAAAGCCAATTTAGGATCGAGTATCCAAATCCAGTTAGGATCGAGTATCCGAAACCAGTTAGGATCGAGTATCCCAATCTAGTTTAGGATCGAGTATCCAAAGCCAATTTAGGATCAAGTATCCAAATCAAGTTTAGGATCGAGTATCCCAATCCAGTTAGGATAGAGTATCCCAATCCAGTTTAGGATCAAGTTTCCAAACCCTATTTAGGATCGAGTGTCCAAATCCTGTTAGGATCGAGTATCCAAACCCAATTTAGGATCGAGTATCCCGACCCAAATCCAGTTTTGATCAAGTATCCGAATCCAGTTAGGATTGAGTATCCGAGTCTAGTTTAAGATCGAGTATCCAAATCTCTCGAGTCTAGAACCCAAAATACCCTTAGGTCTAGAACCTATAATCTCTTCTGAGTCCAGAACTCAAACCAGGTCTAGAACCCAAATTTTTCATTAGGTCCAGAACCTAGAATTATTCTTGAGTCCAGAACTCGAACCGGGTCCAGAACCCAAATTTTTCTTTAGGTCCAGAACCTAGAATTATCCTTGATTCTAGAACTTGAACCGGGTCCAGAACCCAAATTTTCCCTTAGGTCCAGAACCTAAAATCTCTTCTAAGTCCAGAACTTAGCTCGGGTCCAGAACCCAAATTTTACCATTAGGTCCAGAACCTAGAATTATTTCTAAGTCCAGAACTTAGCTCAGGTCTAGAACCCAAATTTTCCTTAGGTCCAGAACCTAGAATTATTTCTAAGTCCAGAACTTAGCTCGGGTCCAGAATCCAAATTTTCCTTACGTCCAGAACCTAGAATTATTCTTGAGTCCAGAACTCGAACTGGGTCCAGAACCCAAATTTTTCTTTAGGTCCAGAACCTAGAATTATCCTTGACTCTAGAACTCGAACCGGGTCTAGAACCCAAAATTTTCTTAGGTCTAGAACCTAGAATTATCCTTGAGTCCAGAACTTGAACTGGGTTCAGAACCCAAATTCTCCTTAGGTCTAGAACTTAGAATTTATCCTTGAGTCCATAACTCAAACCGGGTTTAGAACACAAAACCTCAACCATTTCAAAAATTAAGTCTTATTGTAATATCCCAATGCATGCCCTAAAAGTTTTGATTATGTTGTTGTTGTATATTGGATTGAATGTATATGTTTTATTTAAAGAGAAAAGGTTCTTTAAAGAGAGTGTATATGTGATGTATATTAGAATATATATAACATATACCTAGGTCAATGGAAAGTCAAAGAATGGAGATAGTGGAAGAAGATATTTGTTTGTGTTTGAATTTATAATTAATTAATAAGGAATTAATGAATGGAGGAGGTTTATTTGAATTGATTAATATTTTAATTACTTGGATGAGAGAGTTTTAAGGAAAAAGGGAATTTGACTTTGGGCTTCTCATTCTTCTTTCCTTCTCTTTGCCGTGGATCATCTTCTTCTTCTTCTTTTCTTTGCATTGTTTGGTCGGCTAACAAAGGGAAAGAGAGAGCAAGAGAGGATTTGATGTGCTAAGCTCAAATTGAAGGAAATCCAAGTGATCCAGTTGTTGATTCAAGAAGTTTTATAACTTTGGTAAGTTCTCTTTTGATATCTTTGTTTATTTGAAATGATATTTGGATTTGATAGATGATTTTAAGAGTGTGTTGTTTGTTTGTGAGATGTTTAGAAGTGTTTGGTTGATTTGATGATGGATTTTGAGGATGGATTGAAGAAAAGAGTAAGTGGTTGGAAGAGATGATGTTGTATATGTGATTTGTGTTTGATGTGTGTTTTGGTTTGATTTGGTATTTTTGTAAGTTTAAGGTGGGTTTTGAGTATTAGTTGCTAAAATTGTTTGAAGAGGATGTTGGTGTATAGAAGTGTGTTGTTGAGTTTTTGGTTGTTTTGGCCGGATTCTGAGGTTGTGGTCAGACACGCCCATGAGCACGTTCAGGGTTTTTAGGCGTGTCAATTGTGTTGGAGGCAGTAGATTTGACACGACCAGTAACACGCCCGTGTTATTGAGCGTGTCATAGCTACTGTAAGATTTGAGAATTTACACGCCCAAGAACACGCCCATGTTGTTGAGCGTGTAAATGCTTCTGTGTTGTGGAGTTAGGGCACGGTCATGGACACGCCCGTGTGGGTGAGCGTGTCAGGGTTAGGGTTTGCCCTAATTAATTCCTAATTGGATTATCTCTTGTGTATCTCTAAGCAAGTATATACTATTACTTTTGATTTAGGTTTTGAAGATAGTGATTCATCTTTGATTTAAGAAGTAGAAGGATCTTGAACAAGGAATTGTTAAGAGTGGTGTGATTTGCTTTTGAGGTAAGTACAAAACCTATATGATTGTATGTAAGTACAAATGTGGCATTATTACATTGTTAATTTATATGAGTAATGTGTGTTGTTATGTTTATATCAATGATGATATATATATATATATATGAATAATGTGAATGACATGATGATGCAAATGATTGTGTATATGAAAGATTGAAATGCTATGATGTGAATTGAGATGAAATGGAATATAAAGCCATTGTGATTGGCTATGTTAATTCATTTGAGAATGAAATTGATAACAAATTAATGAATGAGTTGTGTGGCTAATGTGTTATTCTATTTTCAGAGTTTGTTGTTGGTGGCATGCCTAATGATAGAAACAATCTCTTGAAGTTAGGTTGGGCTTGATCCTTGAAGCCAAGTTGGGTTGAAGTTTAACATGTTTTACTCCCCTTGAAGCTTGGTTGGGTCTAGTCCTTGAAGCCTAATTGAGATGTTACAACCCTTGAAGCTAGGTTGGGTTTGGTTCTTGAAGCCAAGTTGGGTTGAGACTTAGCATGCTTTGTTCCCCTTGAAGCTTGGTTGAACCTAATCCTTGAAGCCTAGTTGGGTATATGTGATAATGGTAAATGTGATAAAACTAAAGCATTAACTCTGAAAATTGAATGGCATATTAGTGTGTTTTGGGCCCATGCTTGTCTTTGTTTATATGTGATTCATTGATGGCAAAATAATTAAATAATGAAATTCATGAAAGGACTTTGAGATGTGATATGCTTATATGATTACGATTTGTGAAAGGCAAAGGTTTGATGTTAGCTTTTCACTTATGATATTGATATTAATGGAATGTGTGACATTGCATAGCATACAAGCATAATGTTAGCATGTTTTGTACTACTAAGCCCTTTGCTTAGCGCGATAGTGTTGATCGCGCAGGTGATAGAGTTGATAGAGTTGAACCCGAGAGCTCATTGAGACCGAGTGAGAGTAGACATTGAAGAGTTGATTTTGGGACTTAAAGATCAGAGAAGAATTGCCAATCATGTATAACTCTTTTAATATTTTGTAAAGTATGGTTTATAATGTGAATATATGTACATTTGTAAATATAAATATTTAAATGTTTTCCTATATGTAAATAGTTGTTAAATTCCGCTGCGTAATAAGTATATATATATATCTACTTTATTTTATATTACAAATTAATCACTTATTTTTCTATAATGTGTAATGAGAAAGATTATAGTATCATTGGAAATGTTTTGAATGTTAAGAAAATCCGTAGCATTCCTATATTCGATGCATGTATACTACATTGTGGTGTATGTAGTGTGCATGTATTGGATGTGGGGGTGTTACAATTGTTTTGGTATCAGAGCCTAGGTTTGAGATTCTCAACCTAGGTAAAGTGTAAAAAAAAAATGTTCTGATTTTAAAACGTGGATTTTTGAATAACATACATGTTTGGCATTGGCAGTCTCTGATCTTTAATAAGAGGTATTCTGCTGTGTTTGCAGATACAGATTGTGATGGATTCTCACTCACGTCATTCAGTTGAGGGTAGTGCTGAGAGTATAGCTCCTGATGAGATTAGAGAGGGAGCTAGAGTGGATAGTGCTGGAGAGATACCTGCTTCCGTATCGAGGAGACCAGCTGGTGAGGGGGTTCCACCAGTTTGGCTTAGGCATGTGATAGAGGCTTTGAGACAAGCACCAGTGCAACCACCGCCACCACCCCCACAACCTTTGGTATCAGTGAGACAGTATGATAAGCTAAGGAAGTATGGAGCTAAAGATTTTATAGGTACCATTGATCCAGCTGTAGCATAGCAGTGGCTAGACAAGGTACAGAGAATATTTGTTCAGTTGCAAGCCACTCCAGAGGAAAAGTTTGATTATGCAAGATCATTGTTGCAAAAGGATGCATATAATTAGTGGAAGACAGTGCCCCATTCTATGGATGATCCACCAACATTGTCCTATGCTGATTTTCTGAGAGAGTTTGAATTGAAGTATACTCTGAGGGAGTATAAGGACATGAAGAAGATGGAGTTTTTGAGTTTAAAGCAAGACAACCGGTCAGTAACTGAATATGAGGTTGAATTTATTCGGTTGAGTCAGTATGCTGGGGGTATCATATCGGATGAGATAGATAGATGCAGAAGATTTGAGGAGGGATTGAGGCCCTCTGTCATGTGTCATGTGGCTGGATCTAGATATCATGATTTTTCCCAGCTTGTGGCAGCAGCTAGGAGTGTGGAGAGAGCCCAGGCTATTGCAGCTGCTTCAGAGGAAGAGATCAGGGTTAGAAGGCCCCAGTTTGAGGCAGGGTCTTCGTCTGTGAAAAGAGGTAAAGGAAGTTTTGTTCCTCGGGTTAGTAGGAGTCAGAGGCCAGCTGGTAGGTCAGTACAGTTTCAGAGGCGGAGACCTGGACCTGCAGCTTCAGTGGCGAGTGCTCCGACCCCAGTAACTCAGAGATCCACTTTACCCATATGCATTCATTGTGGTAGGCCACATGGTGGTACTTGTTGGAAGACTGGTGTAGCAGGGGTATGTTTCAGATGTGGATCTCCTGATCATTTTGTTAGAGATTGTCCTTAGAGACAGGAGCAGATGTCAGTGGATACTGCAGCTTCTCGACCTAGTGTGAGGGGAG
This sequence comes from Garcia nutans, assembly GCA_947685225.1. Lineage (NCBI taxonomy): Eukaryota > Viridiplantae > Streptophyta > Magnoliopsida > Malpighiales > Euphorbiaceae > Garcia > Garcia nutans. The sequence continues at coordinate 18,116,949 of CANTUV010000032.1, forward strand.
GTCGAGGAGGCAGGGGGTTCGGCAGAGGAGGCAGATCTGGGTTCAGTTCTAGAGGAGGTTCTACATCTAGGGAGAGTAGACCAGAGGAGGCTGGATCTTCTCAGAGGATTTATGTGATGCAGAAGCAACCAGATGCTTCGGCAGTCATAGCTGGTACTTTTTCTTTATTTGATACTTCAGTACTTGCTTTGATTGATCCGGGTTCCACACACTCATATATTAGTGCATCTGTTTTGCCTGTGTCTGATGTGCATGCTGAATCCCTAAGATTTGATGTATTGGTGACAAATCCGTTAGGGCATAGTGTGATTGTTAGTAAGGTGCACCGAGATAGTGCAGTAGTGGTTCAAGGTGAGGAGTTTCTTGGAGATTTGATTGAGATGCCTTTTAAGGAATATGATGTGATTCTAGGCATGGATTGGTTATCTAGACATGGAGCTATGGTAGACTGTAAAAAGAAAGTTGTTACCTTGAGAACCAGTGATGGTAGAGAGGTGTTAATATTTAATGAGCAGGAACAGCTAGCATCCTTGTTTGTTTCAGCGGTTACAGCTAGGAGATTGATTAGAAAGGGGTGTGATGCTTATCTTGCTCATGTGGTAGATACTAGAGTAAGAGGTTCTCAAATTTATAACATAGCCACAGTTGCAGAATTTCCAGATGTGTTTCCAGAAGAGTTGCCAGGGTTGCCTCCTGAGAGAGAGGTGGAGTTTGGTATTGAATTATTGCCTGGTACCACTCCTATTTCTATTGCTCCTTATAGAATGGCACCAGCAGAATTGAGGGAGTTGAAAGTGCAATTACAAGAGTTGTTGGATAAAGGATTTATTCGCCCCGGTGTTTCTCCTTGGGGAGCTCCTGTGTTATTTGTGAAGAAGAAAGATGGTACAATGAGATTATGTATCGATTATAGGCAATTGAACAAGGTGACAATAAAAAATAAATATCCTTTGCCTAGAATTGATGATCTCTTTGATCAATTAAAAGGTGCAGCAGTGTTTTCTAAGATCGATTTGAGATCAGGGTACCATCAGTTGAGGGTCAGAGCTGAAGATGTTCCTAAGACAGCCTTTCGGACCAGGTATGGGCATTATGAGTTTCTAGTTATGCCTTTTGGTTTGACGAATGCACCTGCAGTTTTTATGGACTTGATGAATAGGGTGTTTAGGCCCTATCTGGATCAGTTTGTGGTAGTGTTTATAGATGATATTTTGGTGTATTCGCCTAATGAGGAAGAGCATGACAAGCATCTGCGGATTGTGTTGCAAATCTTGAGAGAGAAGCAATTGTTTGCTAAATTGTCAAAGTGTGAGTTTTGGCTTGATCAAGTTACTTTTCTCGGTCACATAGTTTCAGCGGAAGGTATTAGAGTTGATCCGAGTAAAGTTGAAGCTATTTTGAATTGGAGTCCACCAAAGTCTGTGACTGAAGTTAGAAGTTTTCTGGGTTTGGCAGGCTAATACCGACGGTTTGTGAAAGGATTTTTTTTTGATAGCCACTCCACTTACCAGATTACTTCGAAAGGGAGTTAGATTTGTGTGGACAGATCAGTGTCAGGCTAGCTTTGAACAGTTGAGAGAAATGTTGACTCAAGCGCCTGTTCTTACTTTACCTGTGGAAGATAAACCATATGTGATTTATAGTGATGCTTCACATAGGGGTTTGGGTTGTGTTCTGATGCAAGAAGGTAAAGTTATAGCTTATGCTTCTCGACAGTTGAAACCGCATGAGCTAAATTATCCGACCCATGATTTAGAGTTGGCAGCCATTGTGTTTGCATTGAAGATTTGGCGACACTATTTGTTTGGGGAGAAATGTTTTATCTACACTGATCATAAAAGTTTAAAGTATTTGGGTGTCCAAAAAGAGCTTAATCTTCGGCAGAGGAGATGGTTGGAATTGATTAAAGACTACGACTGTTTGATTGATTATCATCCGGGTAAAGCAAATGTTGTTGCTGATGCCTTGAGTCGGAAGTCTTTAGCAGGTTTGACTATTTATTCGCTCTCGTTGCTTGTTGAGTTGAGAGCATTGTGTGCTAGTTTTGTATCTTGTGATGATGGTGCATTGTTGGCACAATTGCATTTAAAACCAGTATTGTTGGATCAGATTAAAGAAGCTCAATTGGTGGATGAGAAGATTCAGAAGATTGTTTCAGATTGTCGGAATGGGAAGAGTAGAGATTTTATTGTGAAAGATGATGGGAGTTTGTGGTTCAAGAACAGATTGTGTGTACCTGATGATGCTAATTTGAAAAGAATCATTTTAGAGGAAGCTCATCAATCAGTATTTGCTATGCATCCGGGCAATACCAAGATGTATCATGATTTGAAACAGCATTACTGGTGGTTTGGTTTGAAGAGAGACATTGCTGATTTTGTATCCAGATGTCTCATCTGTCATAAGGTAAAAGCAGAGCATCAAGTTCCAACAGGGTTACTTCAACCTTTAGCAGTGCCTGAATGGAAATGGGATAGAGTAACCATGGATTTCGTGTCTGGTCTGCCATTGACACAAAGAAAGCATGATGCTATTTGGGTGATTGTTGATAGGTTGACGAAGACAGCTCATTTTCTTCCAGTTCGGATGGATTACTCTTTGGAAAAGTTAGCTGAGCTGTATATCCATGAGATTGTGCAGTTGCATGGTGTTCCAACTTCTATAGTGTCTGATCGAGATCCCCAATTTACTTCCAGGTTTTGGAAGAGTTTACATAGTGCTTTGGGTTCTCGATTACACTTCAGTACTGCTTTTCATCCACAGACAGATGGACAGTCAGAGAGAGTGATACAGATTATTGAGGACATGTTGAGAAGTTGTGTCATTGATTTCTCTGGAGGTTGGGATAGATTCTTACCACTTGTGGAATTTGCATACAATAACAGTCATCAATCTAGCATTGGTATGGCACCATTTGAAGCATTGTATGGTAGAAGGTGTAGGACACCTCTATGTTGGAATGAACTTGGTGAAGGTAAGATAATTGGTCCTGATTTGGTTAAAGAAACTGAGGAGAAAGTGAGGATGATTCGAGATAGGTTAAAAGCAGCTTCAGACCGATAGAAGTCTTATTCAGATTTGAAGAGGAGAGACATAGAGTTTAATGTGGGAGATAAAGTATTTTTGAAAGTGTCTCCTTGGAAAAAGATTTTGAGGTTTGGTCGAAAAGGAAAGCTGAGTCCTCGTTTCATTGGACCGTATGAAGTTTTGGAAAGAGTTGGGCCAGTTGCTTATCGACTTGCTTTACCACCTGAGTTGGACCGTATCCATAATGTATTTCATGTTTCTATTTTGAGGAGGTACAGATCAGATCCATCACATGTGTTGCCAATTGAATCTATCGAAGTAAGTCCTGATTTGACATTTGAAGAGGAACCAATTGCGGTCTTGGCACGTGAAGTGAAGGAATTGAGAAATAAGAAAGTGCCACTTGTGAAGATTTGGTGGAAGAATCATGCAAAGGAAGAGGCAACTTGGGAAAGTGAGCAAATAATGCGAGAGCAATATCCTCAATTGTTTCGGACTTGATATCAGGTAATTTCGAGGGCGGAATTTCTTTTTATAGGGGGAGAACTGTAACGACCCTTCCCGACCAGGTCGGCTGCCCGGCCCACTAGTGGCTTACGGCCCGGCCATTTCACCACCTGGGCACAGAGTCCGCAGGAGGCAAGCGATCGCTACAGTACTGGACAGCCCTCGCGGCCCACCCAGCAGGAATTTGTTTATTTGGCTCCCTAAGGAGTCGCCTCCCTGGATCGAACCCCTGACCTCCCACTTAAGAGAGCCAGCGAGAACCATCCAGTACCATTTTTGCTAGCAGAATGGTACTGGATGGTTCTCGCTGGCTCTCTTAAGTGGGAGGTCAGGGGTTCGATCCAGGGAGGCGACTCCTTAGGGAGCCAAATAAACAAATTCCTGCTGGGTGGGCCGCGAGGGCTGTCCAGTACTGTAGCGATCGCTTGCCTCCTGCGGACTCTGTGCCCAGGTGGTGAAATGGCCGGGCCGTAAGCCACTAGTGGGCCGGGCAGCCGACCTGGTCGGGGAGGGTCATTACACTTATTGCTTTTCACTCTCTTTCACTAAAGTTTCAGATCATTCAAGCAGGGAGCAAACTGTAGACCCTTAATTTTTCACCCAGTCCGGTTCAATATGTTTTATTTAGTCCAAAATGGTTTTTGTTGTCTAATTGGTCCAAAATAATTTTTGTTAAATAATTTTTGCTTTAGTATCTAATTTTTATTATTAAAAAATAAAATAAACAAATAAAAGTCAAAAAAATAAAAATAAATAAAAATCAGCCTCAAAAAAATCGGCGACGAAAAAATCGTCTCGCCGGCCCGTTGGCATTTCGCCCGAAGATTTTTTCTGCGAAGCCATTTCGCTCGCAAGATTTTCCTATGAGTGAAATGGCACACGCCAGCTCCTCGCCCACTGCCTCAATTTCTTGCTGCAGATATTTTTGCCAGCGCATTTTTTCCTGCAGCAATTTTTTTCGGCAGTGCAATTTTTCCGACGCAAATTCTTTGAAACTTAATTCAATTAGGTTTCGGATTCCTTTTCTTATCAATATTACTTGCCGTGATTAATTAGGAATAAACCATATGAAACCTCTATAAATAAGGACCAAAGGCAATGAAATAAGGGGAGGCTGAAAAAAAAAGGGATAGTAGCTTGAAAAAGTGGAACCAAATCCGTGAAGGAAAATGATCAATTGAATTTGATATTTTTTCTGGAATAGCTGGGACACGATTGAAGCAATTCAAAAGGCAGCAATTGTATTTGTTTTAATTCATCCAAGAAAAACAATTTTTGGAGGAATCATCAAAAGGAGGTATGTATTAAATTCTTTGGTTATTTTTTCACAGTAGCTAAAACTAGGAATTTGTGTTTTTCAAAATTTAAAATCTTAGAACTTTAATTTAGTTTTTTCTAAAGTCAAAAACCTTATTTCGTTGGTTTATTTTCCAAAAGGCTTAAAATTGTTATTTTTACTTCTTTAAAATCTTAAAAACCTAATTGAACATATTTTTTTCAACAAATCCAAAATTTGATTATGTTTCTTTCAAAATTTTAAACTAGGTTCTGTTTCTTTCAAAAAGTCTTAAAAAACATCTTTTCTATTTATAAAAACTTTAATTCGTTTGTTTAAATTCATAAAACTTCATAAAATTATCAAATTGATTTCCAAATTCTAAAAGCCAATTCACCACCCAAAACCTAAATTTTAAAACACTAAACCCAAAATTCAACTTCTAAACCTAAAATAGTAAACTCTAACTCCTTTAAAACCTTAAACCTAACTTTTTCTAAACCTTAATCCTTTAAAACATTAAAAAACCATAAAACCATAAATATTTTAAATTTACACAGTAAGCTTGAAATCTTCATTTAAAACCATGAATCAAAAGTATTTTAAAGTGTCTAAAACCCTAGTTTCATGATTTCACCATTCAAACCTTAATTTGTTTAATCAAAGAGTCTTACCAACCTTTTAAAGCATAAAACCTTAATCTATTTTAATTCCATAAAAAAGTCACAGTAGCTTAATTATATGAATTCCAAAACCTTAACACATGAGATAAATCCCCGCTCACACACAACTCTAGCTCCATCTCTACCCTCTTTAGGAGCCACAATATCCACACTACCCTCTACAAATTGATGCGTCTGAGATGCCATAACTACCTATATCTGCAAACACAATAGAAATTACTATATTAGAGATCAGAAACTACCAGTGCCAATGCATGTATTACAATTGAAAACTATTTTCAAATCCCCCATTTTCTCTCTTTATCAACCCACCTAGGTCGAGAACCTCAAACGTAGGTTTTGATACCAAAATAAATGTAACACCCTTATATCCTATTGATAAGAGTATTTTTATACTACTTTTTAGTATGATTTTAATGTGTTTTTAGTTAATGTTTCATTTGATTTTTGTTTCAAGTTTGTTTTAAGTGTTTATTTTAGGTTAAAGTGGAAAAATTCCCTTGGATGATCAAAACAATCAAGAAAGAGCATGAATCAAGCAAGACATGGCCAAGCCAAAGCAAGCTTGGCCGTGTCCCTCAAAATTTCTTCAAGGCAGTAGATGACACGGCCAGGTGACACGCCTAAGTCATTGGTCGTGTCTCACCCAAAGAACAGAAACCAAAGAACCAAGCAAAGAAAGAAATATGAAGAGCAAAAGCTGACACTGGCAGGTGAAACGCCCAAGCCAATGGCCGTGTCACATGACACGGCCACAAGCTTGGCCGTGTCCCATGCCTAACCAAAGAACAAAAGAAGAAAAGAAATAAGCAGAACATGACACACCCAAGTGACACGGCCAAGCCAGTGGCCGTGTCACATGACACGGCCACAAGTTTGGCCATGTAACTCCTTGAGAACAAAAGAAAAGAAAGAAAGAAAGAAGAGGCAGTGAAGGACACGGCCAAGTGGCTTGGCCATGTCCCAAAGGAAAATGAGAGACACGGCCAAGCCACTCAAAGCTTGGCCGTGTCACGTATAAAAAACTTGATTCTTTTGCACGGATTGAGAAACAACTGGGAGACAAACCAATTGCTTTTGTCAAAAGAAAGAAAAAAGAAAGGAAAAACCTCCCTAATTGATGGAAAGAAAGATTTAACAAAGAGAATATGGGAGACAATGGAGAGTGGTGTGAGTTGGAAGCATGAGCTTGAGCTTTGGAGGGAAATAAAAAGAGAAGAAGAAGGAGTTTTGAAAAAAGCTTCTGCAGAGAGAGGGCTGAAGGTTTTGTGCAGAAAACAGAGAACAGAGGCAGAGAAGAGAGGTTTGAGAGGAGGAGGCCGGGCATACACATTTTGGGCAAGGAGGGAGTGACACTTTCCTTGACTCTTCATCTTCACCCTCCATTTCCATCCTCTCCAACATCTGTATCTTCCATTGGCAGCTCCTGAAGATTCAAGAAGCTACATTGAAAGGGGTTTTTCTATTTTCTCCTTTTAATTCATTTTAATGTTATTGTTGTTGTTGATTGTATTAAGTGTATTGAACATGAACTAAATCATTCTCTATCTAGATATTGAAGAACCCTAGCTTATTTTTATGATTGAATGATTTCAATTGATTGAGTTGTTTTATTCTTATGATGCTTAATGATTATTAACAATTGATGATAGCATGCTTATTGATTGGTTGCCATTTTCATAATATTGACTTGAGAAAGCTTGATATGAATTGATTACTCATAAGGGTTGAGGATTGATTAGGGTGCTAGAGATAGACCTACAAGATCCTTGAGTTTATAGTTCCTTGCTCTTAATGCATGATCTATTTAATTGTGTTTTGAGAAGAGATTCTGGCACTCTACTTAGTGATTATTGATTAATTCACTCGAGAGAGGTTTTAGTCTAAGTTATAGGAATGCCAATTCAACTCTATCATGTAATGTAATTGAGGCTAGGGGGATTCAATATCTAATTAGTATCATTATCATCAATCCTTTTTACACAACACACAATTTATCTTTAAGTTCAATTATTTATGTTAATTATCTTTAATTACAAAACACCACAAAAATATTGATTTGCTAAACAACAGTTAAGATTTGCAGTAGTGCTTGGCCTTGTCCTCAGTGGAACGATAACTCACTCACTACTTTATTACTTGGGCAACCCGTGCACTTGCGGTATTGCTATAGCACAGCTCGCGAGCACCAAGTTTTTGGCGCCGCTGCCAGGGATAAGAGAATTTTTTTATACTACTTTTTAGTATGATTTTAATGTGTTTTTAGTTAATGTTTCATTTGATTTTTGTTTAAAGTTTGTTTTAAGTGTTTATTTTAGGTTAAAGTGGAAAAATTCCCTTGGATGATCAAAATAATAAAGAAAGAGCATGAATCAAGCAAGACATGGCCAAGCCTAAGCAAGCTTGGCCGTGTCCCTTAAAATTTCTTCAAGGCAGTAGATGACACGGCCAGGTGACAAGCCCAAGTCACTGGCCGTGTCTCACCCAAAGAACAGAAACTAAAGAACCAAGCAAAGAAAGAAAAATGAAGAACAGAAGCTGACACTGGCAGGTGACACGCCCAAGCTAGTGGCCATGTCACATGACACGGCCACAAGCTTGGCCGTGTCGCATGCCTAACCAAAGAACAAAAGAAGAAAAGAAACAAGCAGAAGGTGACACACCCAAGTGACACGGCCAAGCCAGTGGCCGTGTCACTTCTTGAGAACAAAAGAAAAAAAAGAAAGAAAGAAGTGGCAGTGAAGGACACGGCCAAGAGGCTTGGCCGTGTCACAAAGGAAAATGAGAGACACGGCAAAGCCACTCAAAGCTTGGCCGTGTCACCTATAAAAATCTTGATTCTTTTGCACGGATTGAGGAACAACTGGGAGACAAACCAATTGCTTTTGTCAAAAGAAAGAAAAAAGAAAGGAAAAACCTGCCTAATTGATGGAAAGAAAGATTAAACAAAGAGAATATGGGAGACAATGGAGAGTGGTGTGAGTTGGAAGCATGAGCTTGAGCTTTGGAGGTCAATAAAAAGTGAAGAAGAGGGAGTTTTAAAAAAAGCTTCTACAGAGAGAGGGCTGAAGGTTTTGTGCAGAAAACAGAGAACAGAGGTAGAGAAGAGAGGTTTGAGAGGAGGAGGCTAGGCATACACGTTTTGGGCAAGGAGGGAGTGACACTTTCCTTGACTTTTCATCTTCACCCTCCATTTCCATCCTCTCCAATATCTGCATCTTTGATTGGCAGCTCCTGAAGATTCAAGAAACTACATTCAAAGGGGTTTTTCTATTTTCTTCTTTTAATTCATTTTAATGTTATTGTTGTTGTTGATTGTATTAAGTGTATTGAACATGAACTAAATCATTCTCTATCTAGATATTGAAGAACCCTAGCTTATTTGTATGATTGAATCATTTCAATCAATTGAGTTGTTTTATTTTTATGATGCTTAATGATTATTAACAATTGATGATAGCATGCTTATTGATTGGTTGCCATTTTCATATTATTGACTTGAGAAAGCTTGATATGAATTGATTACTCATAAGGGTTGAGGATTAATTGGAGTGCTAGAGATAGACCTAAAAGATCCTTTGGTTTATAGTTCCTTGCTCTTAATGCATGATCTATTTAATTGTTTTTTGAGAAGAGATTCCGGAACTCTACTTAGTGATTAGGGATTAATTCACTCGAGAGAGGTTTTAGTTTAAGTTATAGGAATGCCAATTCAACTCTATCATGTAATGTTATTGAGGCTAGGAGATTTCAATATCTAGATAGTATCATTATCATCAATCCTTTTTACACAACACACAATTTATCTTTATGTTCAATTATTTATGTTAATTATCTTTAATTACAAAACACCACAAAAATATTGATTTGCTAAACAACAGTTAAGATTTGCACTAGTGGTTGGCCTTGTCCTCAGTGGAACGATAACTCACTCACTAATTTATTACTTGGGCGACCCGTGCACTTACGGTATTGCTATAGCACAGCTCGCGCGCACAAAGTTTTTGGCGCCGCTGCCGGGGATAAGAGTATTTTTATACTAGGTTTTAGTATATTTTAATGTGTTTTTAGTTAATGTTTCATTTGATTTTTGTTTAAAGTTTGTTTTAAGTGTTTATTTTAGGTTAAATTGGAAAAAGTCCCTTGGATGATCAAAACAATCAAGAAAGAGAATGAATCAAGCAAGACATGGCCAAGCCTAAGCAAGCTTGGTCATGTCCCTCAAAATTTCTTCAAGCCAGTAGATGTCACGGACAGGTGACACGCCCAAGTCACTGGCCGTGTCTCACCCAAAGAACAGAAACCAAAGAACCAAGGAAAGAAAGAAAAATGAAGAACAGAAGCTGACACTGGCAGGTGACACGCCCAAGCCAATGGCCATGTCTCATGCCTAACCAAAGAACAAAAGAAGAAAAGAAACAAGCAGAAGGTGACACACCCAAGTGACACGGCCAAGCCAGTGGTCGTGTCATACCTTGAGAACAAAAGTAAAGAAAGAAAGAAAGAAGAGGCAGTGAAGGACACGGCCAAGTGGCTTGGCCGTGTCCCAAAGGAAAATGAGAGACATGGCCAAGCCACTCAAAGCTTGGCCGTGTCACCTATAAAAACTTTGATTCTTTTGAACGGATTGAGGAACAACTCGGAGACAAACCAATTGCTTTTGTCAAAAGAAAGAAAAAAGAAAGGAAAAACCTGCCTAATTGATGGAAAGAAAGATTAAACAAAGTGAATATGGGAGACAATGGAGAGTGGTGTGAGTTGGAAGCATGAGCTTGAGCTTTGGAGGGAAATAAAATGAGAAGAAGAGGGAGTTTTGAGAAAAGCTTCTACAAAGAGAGGGCTGAAGGTTTTGTGCAGAAAACAGAGAACAGAGGCAGAGAAGAGAGGTTTGAGAGGAGGAGGCTGGGTATACACGTTTTGGGCAAGGAGGGAGTGACACTTTCCTTGACTCTTCATCTTCACCCTCCATTTCCATCCTCTCCAACATCTACATCTTCCATTGGTAGCTCCTGAAGATTCAAGAAGCTACATTGAAAGGGGTTTTTCTATTTTTTCCTTTTAATTCATTTTAATGTTATTGTTGTTGTTGATTGTATTAAGTGTATTGAACATGAACTAAATCATTCTCTATATAGATATTGAAGAACCCTAGATTATTTGTATGATTGAATGATTTCAATTGATTGAGTTGTTTTATTCTTATGATGCTTAGTGATTATTAACAATTGATTATAGCATGCTTATTGATTGGTTGCCATTTTCATATTTTTGACTTGAGAAAACTTGATATGAATTGATTACTCATAAGGGTTGAGGATTGATTGGGGTGCTAGAGATAGACCTACAAGATCCTTTGGTTTATAGTTCCTTGCTCTTAATGCATGATCTATTTAATTGTGTTTTGAGAAGAGATTCCGACACTCTACTTAGTGATTAGGGATTAATTCACTCGAGAGAGGTTTTAGTCTAAGTTATAGAAATGCCAATTCAACTCTATCATGTAATGTTATTGAGGCTAGGGGCATTCAATATCTAGATAGTATCATTATCATCAATCCTTTTTACACAACACACAATTTATCTTTATGTTCAATTATTTATGTTAATTATCTTTAATTACAAAACACCACAAAAATATTGATTTTTCTAATCAACAGTTAAGATTTGCACTAGTGGTTGGCCTTGTCCTCAGTGGAACGATAACTCACTCACTACTTTATTACTTGGGCGACCAGTGCACTTGCGGTATTACTATAGCATAGCTCGGGCGCACCAAGTTTTTGGCGCCGCTGCCGGGGATAAGAGTATTTTTATACTAGTTTTTAGTATGATTTTAATGTGTTTTTAGTTAATGTTTCATTTGATTTTTTTTAAAAGTTTGTTTTAAGTGTTTATTTTAGGTTAAATTGGAAAAATTACCTTGGATGATCAAGACAATCAAGAAAGAGCATGAATCAAACAAGACATGGCCAAGCCTAAGCAAGCTTGGCCGTGTCCCTCAAAATTTCTTCAAGCCAGTAGATGACACGGCCAGGTGACACGCCCAAGTCACTAGCCGTGTCTCACCCAATGAACAGAAACCAAAGAACCAAGCAAAGAAAGAAAAATGAAGAATAGAAGCTGACACTGGCAGGTAACACGCCCAAGCCATTGGCCGTGTCCCATGCCTAACCAAAGAACAAAAGAAGAAAAGAAACAAGCAGAAGGTGACACACCCAAGTGACACGGCCAAGCCAGTGGCCGTGTCATACCTTGAGAACAAAAGAAAAGAAAGAAAGAAAGAAGAGGCAGTGAAGGACACGGCCAAGTGGCTTGGCCGTGTCCCAAAAGAAAAATGAGAGACATGGCCAAGCCACTCAAAGCTTGCCAGTGTCACCTATGAAAACTTTGATTCTTTTGCACGGATTGAGGAACAACTCGGAGACAAACCAATTGCTTTTGTCAAAAAAAAAGAAAAAAGAAAGGAAAAACCTGCCTTGTTGATGGAAAGAAAGATTAAACAAAGAGAATATGGGAGACAATGGAGAGTGGTGTGAGTTGGAAGCATGAGCTTGAGCTTTGGAGGGAAATAAAAAGAGAAGAAGAGGGAGTTTTGAAAAAAGCTTCTATAGAGAGAGGGCTGAAGGTTTTGTGCAGAAAACAGAGAACAGAGGCAGAGAAGAGAGGTTTGAGAGGAGGAAGCTGGGATACACGTTTTGGGCAAGGAGGGAGTGACACTTTCCTTGACAATTCATCTTCACCCTCCATTTCCATCCTCTCCAACATCTGCATCTTCCATTGGCAGCTCCTGAAGATTCAAGAAGCTACATTGAAAGGGGTTTTTCTATTTTCTCCTTTTAATTCATGTTAATGTTATTGTTGTTGTTGATTGTATTAAGTGTATTGAACATGAACTAAATCATTCTCTATATAGATATTGAAGAACCCTAGATTATTTGTATGATTGAATGATTTCAATTGATTGAGTTGTTTTATTCTTATGATGCTTAATGATTATTAACAATTGATGATAGCATGCTTATTGATTGGTTGCCATTTTCATATTATTGACTTGAGAAAACTTGATATGAATTGATTACTCATAAGGGTTGAGGATTGATTGGGGTGCTAGAGATAGACCTACAAGATCCTTTGGTTTATAGTTCCTTGCTCTTAATGCATGATCTATTTAATTGTGTTTTGAGAAGAGATTTTGGCACTCTACTTAGTGATTAGGGATTAATTCACTCGAGAGAGGTTTTAGTCTAAGTTAGAGGAATGCCAATTCAACTTTATCATGTAATGTAATTAAGGCTAGGGGGATTAAATATCTATATAGTATCATTATCATCGATCCTTTTTACACAACACACAATTTATCTTTATGTTCAATTATTTATGTTAATTATCTTTAATTACAAACACCATAAAAATATTGATTTGCTAAACAACAGTTAAGATTTGCACTAGTGGTTGGCCTTGTCCTCAGTGGAACGATAACTCACTCACTACTTTATTACTTGGGCGACCCGTGCACTTGCGGTATTGCTATAGCACAGCTCGTGCGCACCAAGTTTTTGGCACCACTGCCGGGGATAAGAGTATTTTTGTACTAGTTTTTAGTATGATTTTAATGTGTTTTTAGTTAAAGTTTCATTTGATTTTTGTTTAAAGTTTGTTTTAAGTGTTTATTTTAGGTTAAAGTGGAAAAATTCCCTTGGATGATCAAAACAATCAAGAAAGAGCATGAGTCAAGCAAGACATGGCCAAGCCTAAGCAAGCTTGGCCGTGTCCCTCAAAATTTCTTCAAGCCAGTAGATGACACGGCCAGGTGACACGCCCAAGTCACTGGCCGTGTCTCACCCAAAGAACAGAAACCAAAGAACCAAGCAAAGAAAGAAAAATGAAGAACAGAAGTTGACACTGGCAGGTGACACGCCCAAGCCATTAGCCGTGTCCCATGCCTAACCAAAGAACAAAAGAAGAAAAGAAACAAGCAGAAGGTGACACACCCAAGTGACACGGCCAAGCCAGTGGCCGTGTCACTCCTTGAGAACAAAAGAAAAGAAAGAAAGAAAGAAGAGGCAGTGAAGGACACGACCAAGTGGCTTGGTCGTGTCCCAAAGGAAAATGAGAGACACGGCCAAGCCATTCAAAGCTTGGCCGTGTCACCTATAAAAACCTTGATTTTTTTGCACGGATTGAGGAACAACTGGGAAACAAACCAATTGCTTTTGTCAAAAGAAAGAAAAAAAGAATTGAAAAACCTGCCTAATTCATGGAAAGAAAGATTAAACAAAGAGAATATGGGAGACAATGAAGAGTGGTGTGAGTTGGAAGCATGAGCTTGAGCTTTGGAGGGAAATAAAAAGAGAAGAAGAGGGAGTTTTGAAAAAGCTTCTGCAGACAGAGGGCTGAAGGTTTTGTGCAGAAAACAGAGAACAGAGGCAGAGAAGAGAAGTTTGAGAGGAGGAGGCTGGGCATACATGTTTTGGGCAAGGAGGGAGTGACACTTTCCTTGACTCTTCATCTTCACCCTCCATTTCCATCCTCTCCAACATCTGCATCTTCCATTGGCACTCCTGAAGATTCAAGAAGCTACATTGAAAGGGGGTTTTCTATTTTCTCCTTTTAATTCATTTTAATGTTATTGTTGTTGTTGATTGTATTAAGTGTATTGAACATGAACTAAATCATTCTCTATCTAGATATTGAAGAACCCTAGCTTATTTGTATGATTGAATGATTTCAATTGATTGAGTTGTTTTATTCTTATGATGCTTAATGATTATTTTCAATTGATGATAGCATGCTTATTGATTGGTTGCCATTTTCATATTATTGACTTGAGAAAACTTGATATGAATTGTTTACTCATAAGGGTTGAGGATTAATTGGGGTGCTAGAGATAGACCTGCAAGATCCTTTGGTTTATAGTTCCTTGCTCTTAATGCATGATCTATTTAATTGTGTTTTGAGAAGAGATTCCGGCACTCTACTTTGTGATTAGGGATTAATTCACTCGAGAGAGGTTTTAGTCTAAGTTAGAGGAATACCAATTCAACTCTATCATGTAATGTAATTGAGGCTAGGGGGATTCAATATCTAAATAGTATCATTGTCATTAATCCTTTTTACACAACACACAATTTATCTTTATGTTCAATTATTTATGTTAATTATCTTTAATAACAAAACACCACAAAAATATTGATTTGCTAAACAACAGTTAAGATTTGCACTAGTGCTTAGCCTTGTCCTCAGTGGAACAATAACTCACTCACAACTTTATTACTTGGGCGACCCGTGCACTTGCGGTATTGCTATAGCACAGCTCGCGAGCACTAAGTTTTTGGCGCCGCTGCCAGGGACAATGTTTTCAATACTAGTAATATAATTAAGATTGTTGATTTAGTTTTATTTTTTTTTATCAAGAATGTTTGTTTGTATACGTATAATACATATTTTCAGCATATGCAAAATATGCATATATGGTACAAAAATGTCACAAACCGATTTAATAAAAATTTTCACATTTCTGATTTAAAATTTTAAATACTAAAAACATAAAATTAAATAGTATATAAATATTCTTTACTTTTTATAGGAACTCAAAATAAATATTTTATATGAAAATCTCTGGAAAAAAATTGCCAGAGTTTTATCTGTAATTTAGATTTCCCAAAATTTATCAATTACACAACCTGCATCAAAAAACACTTGCAAATAATTTCAAATCACCATTTCACCCATACTCCTCAATTTCACAAAGTTTCTCAAACATATATATATATATATAATTTATAACACATTTAAACCCCCGTTTCAAATAAATTAACTCAAACATTCTTGATAGTTTATAATACATAAAATCCAAAAACATGATATAATATGCAGACTACCCAAAATATACAATAACATAATATATATATATATATGATGCTAATAGTGTTTTGATCTTGATATAAACTCTACAAGCACAGCCACAAGTCTAAATCCAACCTAGTCTAGAAGAACTCTTCGGCTCAGCCGAATGTACCCTTTCACCTGCGCGATGTAAACAATCACACTAAGCCAAAAGCCTAGTAATACAAACTTGATAACAATAAAACTCAAATGCAATGCCAATGCACAATGCATATGGATATCACATCATTCCATTTTCTCATACTTTTTAAATATTTTACAATCCATAATTCACATAAAAACAAACACAAACATGGGCTCAAAGATAACTAATATGATATTTAAATTTCAGAGTTACTGTTTTGGTCTATAATGACACCATGTGTCTAGCCCATAGGAAAAATATCAATGTAATAGTCTAACTAAGTCTGAGCTTACGATCCGGTCATTTCACCCAGCCCAGCTTCAAGGACTTATTTTTGAGACTTACGACCTGGTCATCTCACCTAAAAAATATTTTTACAGTGACGCCCAGCGTCTAGCCCGTAGGCAAATCATAGGCATGCCGCCAAACACAGAATTTTAAAAAATGAATAACATACTATGCACACAATTTATTCATATTTCTCAGTTATATCGATATCAATTCATTTCATTATGTTTCCACATATCTCATTACATTATACCACATATTTGTATTTACAACACATTACCCAATTACTTTGCGTATTTCCACATAATTCACATATTAATCACATTTAATGTAATCTAGCCAATACCAATGGCTTTTTAACAATGCACTTAATGCATACACAACAAATGGCATTACCCAAACACTTTGGGTCATTTTCAAAATATACAGATATTTCACATTTTACACAATTTAACCATTATCAATGGCTTTTCACAATGCTTTTAACACATTTATGGCATTACAAATGCCATAGCACATTATTCATACATAACCAATGTATCAAGTAACTTAACACATTTTCCAACCAAAATGTGTTAAGCCCAAATGTCATGCAAACATAACCAATGTATTCAAAGTTTGTGCTTACCTCAAATAGCAACCAAAA
This sequence comes from Garcia nutans, assembly GCA_947685225.1. NCBI lineage: Eukaryota > Viridiplantae > Streptophyta > Magnoliopsida > Malpighiales > Euphorbiaceae > Garcia > Garcia nutans. Next base: position 18,133,406 of record CANTUV010000032.1, read on the forward strand.
CAAGCTTAAAACAACCTCCAATCCTATCCTTCCAACTTGCCCTTCACCACTTGGATGAAGCAAATCAATCTCCCTCAATGCCTAAACCAAATGTGATAGCAAATAATCATTTAGTATTACATTTAATGGCATTTTGAATATTAAACCATAATTAAACCCCATCCAAGCAAAAATCTAAAATTTAAAGCTAACCTCACTTAACTTTGGATTATCATACTAGGCCATTCATTTTAATATATTAAGCTTATTTATATTATTAGAAACATATTTTAATACATTTAAACCATTCACATTACAAAAACACACTCTTATACACAAAACCCTAAAATGGCATAACCTTTCCCCATTGAAGGTTTTCCATTCCAACATAATCCATTAATCATTTTAAGCTTATATTCATCATTTATATCACCAAACAACAAGATTAAACCAATAAAATTATACAATTCATGTAACACCCCATCTTAGCCTACGTTTATAGACCAAGATGGACTGTTATCTCATGGTGGTTGTGTCTTAACATTTTACTTAGCCAATTTTAAGTGCAGATTTTAAAAAAATTTTGCCAGAACCTCCCCTAAAAATGGAGGTCCCAAGTGTCGCCAAAACTGATTTTTCTTGATTTTTGAAAACAATTTTGTTTCACAATTCAACTCAAGCACACTCCCAATAATCTACCCTTATAACCTCAACTACAATCCTGCAAGAAGAATTCACACTTCTATACTTGCATACATAAGTGCTAAATCCAAATAAGATTTATTAGATTACTAGCAGTGTACGTGTTCTAGCTTTTCAGTATAATACATTTATTTGCTAGATCATACAAGCTTATGTACATGCCATATTGCTACAATCAATCATATCCAAACTCCTACCCAAAGTAGTAGTCAAGGCCAGCTGCGCAGGACATGCTGCAATCTCGTCTCCTCATTTAACCTACGAGTTTAGAGGGAAACTAAACTCGCTAAGCAATTGCTTAGTGGGTACTTAAATCATTGCAATAAAATAATAAAATGAAAGAATGATTTGAACATACATTTATATACTTTAAATACTTGAAAGGAATCAATACAAAACACAGATGGTAAAAAGGCTTGACTAAATAATTTGAATTAAAATCATTTCTCTTGCTTTTATCATTTTGGTTGCTCTACTGGTTTAACAGAACGTCAGCGGATAAGGAAAGGTCATGATAAACATATCTTGTCATGATCATATTTCATTATCTTTCATCATAATTCTTGCACATGTGCCAATGGCCATTATCATTTCATCATTGATCATGTTATTGTAATCATCGGCCTTCAGCCGGAATATCATATCATGTCATAAGCAGTACTGCAGTAATAGTATGATGCATCATACCCTTATCTCAAGGGTTCTGTCATAACCAAGTAGAGCATAAATAATTTATTAAATTACTTTGATCATGATATTCAATAAGCCATGATTTGTCCATAATGCATGTATTGTCGGAATAGCTTGTCATGATGCCTTTCTGATCATTTTCAATTCCCCTTCATGTCATTTTATATGATTTAACATCAATACATATCATAATATTCAAGTTTTAACACATTTAGAAAAATGACCAAAGGAATAGTAGCGCGGCGCGTAAAATCGGCAACGCAATGGCGCGCGACAACTAAATGGTAAAATCTGTTTTTACTGCTGAAAATCAGTCAACTTTGGCAACGGTTTTGACCAAGTAAACAAAATTATTTTTGGCTGAATTTTTGCAGGAAAATATTTTCATAAGTTAACTTAATTCATGTAAAATTTCGTCGAAATATTCTTTCGTTTGCCCCTTCAACGGACTGCCCAAAATGAAAGCTGCAGAATGGTGCCCAAAAGGGACCATTCGGCCCAATTTTCCAAACTTGAGGGAAATTCATTTTTTTCTTGCAAAATTGATTTTTAGAATCCTTTTGTGATACCATTGAAGGACTAAGGGTCCCTCTTCCAAAAATCAAACCAAAGGAGTGATTAAAAACTCATCAAAGTTTATGAATAATTGCATAAATTTAGCTAGTTTGTTTTGTTTTCATTCTTTTCACAATCAATTGATTACAAATGGTTCAAGAGCACTTTCCCACATATTTACCACACATAATAACATCATTTCAAAACCATTTCAAAAGTCCCATAATGCAAAATATGTGAATTAACTGAAAAGGCAATGATTTAAGTACCAAACCTTAATTCTTTTCACTTGTTTCTAGTTCTTTTATGTCTTCTTTGCTTCCTTCTCTCTCACTTCTTGATTTCCTATAATTTTCATAAAATCCATGTCAAGAACATAATAAAATTTAAGTGCTTCATGCCTTCTTTTGCTAACTAAACTACTAGTCATCCTTTTTATCCTTAATCTTATATGTGCAAATCACCTCTTTCACTTTTCTTCAACTTCTTAAATTTTCTATAATCATCATATTTAGTCTTTCATTTTTATCTTACAAATACTATAACCAATGAAAGAAATAGAACCATAGATGAATTTCCTTACCTCAAAATCTTATTCTCCACCCAAGTTTGCAATCTCTCTCAATTCTCCAAATTTAGCTACTTGAAAAAAAAAACAATCTCTCTCTCTCTTTTCCCTTCCTCCTATTTTCGGCCAAGCAAGAACAAAGAGAGTTCTTGGCTTTATTTTTGTGGTGTTCTCTCCTCCAAATGGCAGCCAAGAGAGGTTGATAGGTCATGGTGTAGATGTTGATTTCGCATTGGTACACATATGTGAGAAAATGGCCAATTCTCATTGGTCCAAATGTCTCCTTCTTTAATTTATTTACAACCCAAGCCCTTGGACTTCATCTTAATTATATTTTGGCCCCTCAACCTCATTGTGCTGTAATTTTATGGTCTAAGGTGTGAAAAGACCAAAATACCCTCCGGCGGTTACTCGTTCGTAACTTCTAAACCGCGCACTTTCGCCGAATGCTGTGGTACACTTTTTGACTCAGTTTTTCCTCTACTTTTCATTTTTGAGATCCTTTATTACTTTCGAGACACTTTTAAAAATGACCATGATGCCCCTGGTCAAAATCCCCTATATCTTCCAAACCGTGCTTTTTCGGGAAAAACCGTGTCGCACCGTTACTGTCCGATTTTTCTCTACTTCCCATTTCTGGAGTCTGTTATGTGCACTATTAAGGACCTCCGGAACAACTTTTGGTAATTACGGTCACCTCCCCAAAACTTTACAATCTTTTCAAATAGGTCCTTTCAATTTTACAGAACTTCCCTTCACTTCGCGCTTTTGAGTAGCTTCTCGGGAGGGTTCCTCTTACTGTACATGGACGTACTGTACATGGATATACTGTACATATGTACAAATTGGGTCGTGACAATTCAACAACTTTGGAAAAATCATTTTTCAAAATCCTAAATCACACTTCCATTCTCAAACTCCAACCAAATACAACCAAATCCAATATTTGACTTTAAAATACTTGTTTAAGCACCAAAACAACTCATTTAGAACTAATTCGCATAATTAGAAAACATGATTTCTCAAACCCTAAAAGTCCATAACCTTAAATTCTCTCTCTTCACCATTCTTTATCTAAATTCAACCATTTCATCAATCCAACCTTAAAATCATTGTTAATACCCAAAATAACATCATACACACCAATTCCAAAATTATAACATACTACTTTAAAATATAAAATCACACATAATCAAAATTTTCATAGAATTCAAAGAAAGGAGTTGGAAACTTACCAAATTTAGTGGAAATCACCAAAAATTAAGTTTAAACTTGTTAAATCCTTCAATAAATTGAGTATGGAAGAGAAAAATTCCTTGGACACCATCAATGGAGGTTTCAGTCTAGGAGGAAGAAGAAGAAGATGAAAATAGCTTTTGATTTTCTCTGTCCATTCATCTTTTAATTATAACCATACATATATATTATAATATTTTAATAATTATTTATTTAATAAATTAAAAGTCCAAAAATCCCCCTTCCATTCAAAAATTATTTATATTTGAATTAATTTAATAATTTTTAAGTTTTAAGTTTTAATTACTAAAATAATCTTTTTACTTTGACTTTTGACTTTTCTTTTAAAAAGTGTTGACTTTTATATATTGTATATATTTTGTATATATATCATATATGTATTCCACTTTTCATTTTAAATCCCTTTATTTTTCATTTAAAATCATTAATTTAATTTATCCTTATAATATATTTTATCAAATTTCCAAAAATTAGAAATTTTTAAAAAATTTGGGATATTACAAGGTGCACCAGCAGTTTGTTATAGATGTGCATCACTAGACCATTTTCTCAGAGACTGTCTAGAGCCACTAGATGACAGATAGACATATACAGAAGCTTCTCAACCTAGTGTCAGAGGGGGTCATGGTGGCAGAGGTTTTGTTAGAGGTGGTAGATTTGGAACTGGTCAGAGAGGAGGTTCTACAGCTAGGAGTAGACCAGAGGATGCAGGGACATCATAGCAGGTTTATGTGATGCAGAGGTAGCCGAATGCTTCAACTATCATAGTTGTTATCTTTACTTTATTTGGTACTTCAATTAATACATTGATAGACCCTGGGTCGATGCATTCATACAACAGTGCTTCCATCTTGCCTTTGAGTGACATGCATTCGGAGCCCCTAGGATTTGATGTATTGGTTACAAATCCTTTAGGGCACAATGTTGTAGTTAGCAGGGTGTACCAAGATAGCCCAGTTGTTTTCAGGATGAGGAGTTTCTCAAAGACCTAATTGAGATGCCTTTTAGGGAGTATGATCTAATTTTGCACAAGGATTTAGCAATTGGGTTGTGGTAGACTGTCAGCAGAAACATATTACCCTGAGAACACGTGATAGTAGAGATATAGTAGTATCTAGTGAGCAAAGACACCTTTCGTTCATGTTTATCTCAGTTGTATCAACTAGGAGGATGATTTGGAAGGGATGTGAGGCATATCTTGCTCATATTATAGATACCAAAGTAGTGGGGTCCCAGCTTGACAGTATACCTATAGTTGCTAAGTTTCTAGATGTTTTCCCTGATGAGTTGCTAGGGGTACCTTCTGAGAGAGAGGTGGAGTTTGATATCGATTTGATGCCTGGTACCACTCCCATCTCCATTACCCATTATTAAACGGCACTGTAGAGTTAAAGGAGTTGAAGGTACAGTTGAAGGAGTTGCTTGATAAAGGATTTATCCGCCCTATTGTATCATCGTGGGGAGCACCTATTTTGTTTATGAAGAAGAAGGATGGCACCTTGAGATTATGTATTGCTTACAGATAGTTGAATAAGGTGACCATCAAGAATAAGTATCAATTACCTCAGATAGATGATCTCTTTGAACAGTTGAAGGGAGCAGCAGTATTCTCTAAGATTGATCTGAGATCAGGGTACCATCAGTTGAGAGTTAGAGATGTGGATGTACCCAAGACAGCTTTCCATATGAGGAATGGGATTATGAGTTTCTGGTGCTGCCTTTTGGATTAATGAATGCACCAGCAGCATTTATGAATTTGATGAACAAGGTGTTTAGACCACACTTAGATCAGTTTGTAGTGGTCTTCAAATTAGGGTAGTTCATCACAAATCAATATAATATAACATATAAGGACAACAGATCAAATTTTGAAGCAAAACGATCAATAACACAAATACCGAAGCATAATAAGGGATTTTAAGTGTCGAATCATAAAATTATTAATTTAATCATCTTAAATCATGCCAAAATACTAATTTATTCATTTTTATGTCAAATTAAACATCAAATCCATCATGGCATGGAACTTGAGGTAAAAAATGTCTAAAAAGGCAATATTAAGGTTTAATTGATTTTAGGTGTAGTTTCTAATTGATTTTATGGTCAAGATTATGTTATTTTTATTCCATAAGTATTATGTTATGAAGATGGTTCAAATCACAGTCCAGAAGTTCAAATTAACTTCAAATAAGATTAAATATTAACGTAGCGAAAGTAAACGAATACAAGGATAAATGTGCTATAACTTGTTTAGTCTAAGAATACCTAGGCAAATAGACGTAGAAGAGAGAAAGGTTTCTCTATGATAGTATTATTAGATTCTTAAAAACTCATTACATTTCCTGTAACACCCCCATACTCTATATAAGTACTATACATATACCAAGTATACATACAATACATATATAAAGTATAAGAATGTCACTTTTCGTTTCCAATTAAAAACCTTTATCCAAGTTTAAGCAATATTGCATTAATTTAAAGAGCATTTACAAAAATCATTATTCTTATTAAAAATACAACATAATTAAAGTCACATGTGTATGCATCACCTTCTAGTTGGTCTCGAGACACTCTTACCCTTCTCGTGGCATAACAGCTGGACTTCCAGATCAACCGCATAACCACCTGCGCGATTACACCACCGCGCTAAGCCCGAGAGCTTAGTAATACAAATAAATATAAAATATCTACTTTACATAAAGATCATACCTTATACTTTTAGCATCATGTTTTATTGTTTTCTTACCCTGTTTTCCTTTCTCAAAGCATTCTTCATATATTCCCACTGATCTCATAAATCATACACATATTTACATAGAACATTCACAAAACTATACTTACCATTTCTATCTCATATACATATACATATACATCATTTTAACAAATCACTATTCAATGATCTATCCAAACCTTCATGAGAACAATTCTCACAAATTCCACATTCATAAACATTTTACACATCATACTATATTTTCATAAACTCATATCTCAACAAAACTCCTCAAGCCATATTCATTTTCAATATATCATTACACGCATTACCAAATCATACTTCATAACATTATTTTATTCACAAATTTATCAATCATGAAACACACTTCCAACAAAAGCAACCATAGATCTCATTACTCATTTAGTTCAACATTTGGATATCACATTAACAACAAAGACAGACTCGGGCCCAAACAAAACACTAACATGCCATTCCATTATCAGAGTTAATGCTTTGGTTTAATCATCACATTTATTATTATCCCAACTAGGCTTCAAGGATTTAGGTTCAACCAAGCTTCAAGGGGAACAAAGCATGCTCAGTATCAACCCAACTTGGCTTCAAGAACCAATCCAACCTAGCTTCAAGGGTTGTAACATCTCAATTAGGCTTCAAGGATTTGACCCAACCAAGCTTCAAGGGGAGTAAAACATGTTAAACTTCAACCCAACTTGGCTTCAAGGATCAAGTCCAACCTAACTTCAAGAGATTGTTACTCATATTAGGCATGCCACCAATAACAAACTCTGAAAATGGAATAACACATTAGCTATACAATTCATTTTTCAATTTCATTCTCAATTGAATTATCATAACCAATAACAATGGCTTCACATGTCATTTGAATCATCATAGACAATAACAATGGCTTCACATGTCATTTGAATTATCATTGCCAATCACAATGGCCTCATATCTCAATTTATGTTATAACCTTTCATTATTCGAGTATACATAATCAATTACCCCATCATATCACTCACATTATACATATAGCATCATTAGTATCACATTTCAAATACATTATTCATATAACACATCACCATTCACAAGACTTACAATGCATAGTACATAACCTTGTTCATATAATATCATATGCATTATCAAATGTAAGTTCAATTCCAATCATTTAAGAAGAACAAAAACCAAACACAGTAATCAACACACCCAAGGGACACGGCCAAGCTTGTGGTCGTGTCTCTCAATCCAACATTTCAGTAGCAAACACGGGCACAGGACACGGCCAAGCTTGTGGCCGTGTCTCTCAAAACAAATTGGCAGTGACCAACACTGGCATAGAACACGGCCGTGTCTCCTCAAAATCCACCCAACACGGCCAAAATTCCCTTGACTTGGCCGTGTCTCTCCTTGCTTTTGGCCATGTCACTCATGGATTGAAACCCTAACATACACAAGTCTCCTCTAATTGCACTCAAACTCATCATACACAAAATAGCATGGTTCAAATGAATGGAATCAATGTTCTAAACACAAATTCTACATGTTTATCACAATATTCACCTTATTAAAACACATCCACAAAACATTTAAACACATACTATCTCAAAACCCTAAAACCAACATCCTTCTCCATCTTTCAAAATCAACATCCACCACTTCCAACAACACCACCTATTTAAACTCTTAACTTAAAACCAAATTTAAAACTTGAAAACACATTACAAACACATCTCATCATCAAATCAACAAACCCTAATTAACTTTAAATACCACTTCAAAAGAATAAAAGAAATCAAAGAAAAGAACTTACCTTAGTTATAAACTTCTTGAATCATCACTTGATCACTTAATCTTCCTTCAATTTGAGCTTAACTCTTCAAGATCTTCTCTTTGTCTCTTGCTTTCCTTTGTCTATGGAGGAGCCGGCCAACAATGGAGAAGAAGAAGAAATCATGAAGAAAACAAAGTCAATTCTTCTTTAAATCTCCACCAAGAGTTTTTAACCAAACAATTACCTATATACCCTTATCCATTTAACTAACCTCTTGTCTCTTATATGCCCATATAAGTAATTTCACCTATCACAAATGAAAATATCTTCTTGCATTGACTCTCCCTTGACCAACTTATATGTTATATATATTATCATATAAACAACATATACATTTCTCTCTAAACCCTCTTTTCTTTCCCAAAACACATATACATAAGCATTCACTTTCCAATTCCTTTTTTTTTTCTTTCAAATCAACATATACATTCAATCCCATTTAAAACAACAACAACAACAACAACAACATCAACAACAACAACATTCAAAACTTCTAGGGCATATATGGGGATATTACATTTCCTCAAACATTATGATATATAACATTAGGGTTACAGAAAACCCTAATTTCAAATAAAAAAAGTTTTCAAAGTGCAACAAACTGCAAAAATAAACAAGATTACAAATATAGAAAGATATTATTTAATGAGACAGATAATATGCCCAAATGGCCCCTCGATTCTCAAACTCTAACTAGGAAAATAAAAATCTTGCCTAAGCTGCCACAATAGTAAAATGCATTTTGGAGGCCTGAAAGATGGAATTTGTCCAAAAAGTGATGGACCTAACTGCAAAGCAGTGACCTTGACTCGTTGGCCTATTTCCCATTCGGCTAGGCCCATAGAACGCAGTTTGCAAATTTAGCTTTTGGTAGTAATTACTAAATGGCCACAAGAGTAGTTTTTTGTCAAACTGCTCCTTGAAGGCCAAAGGTCTCTGTTCTGCATCAAATATCCAACAAGGATTCATAATTATGTCTACAGTTCCATATTCAAATTCAAGGTTTACATAAGAGCATCAACGGAGTTCAAAATGTCTAGATCCATGTTTAAAACCATTTTTACATATTAATATTATTCTAAATTATGTTTAACATGATTAAAGCTACCAAGTTCAGATTAAGATTAATCAAAAAGCCCATTTTTAAGCATTTTAAGCCATTAAAACTCAAAACAACTAAAACCCATGAAAATATAGAAGATAGAAATCAAACAAAAAAAAGAAATAAAGTTTTTAAAAAGGCAAACCCATGAGTAGGCTTATCCAAACTTTAAAACTTGAAGAATGTGAAAAATAAACCTTTAGGAAATTCAAAATATATAAGCTCAGTTATGGTTTTGGACCTTTCTTATTTGGCTTTTGTATTCTTCCAAGATCTTTTAATTTTTAAACTTTTGATGAGATTTAAAAAATGATTTTGAAGTATATTGATGGTGTGAAAGGAAATTTGGTAGAGCTTTGCTAAGAAAAATCTAAAAGTTCCTCCCAAAATTGACCTGGGCAGCCCTTATATATAATAAAACATAATTGGCAACTGTATGTTATGGTTGGCACTAGCATTTTGCCAATTCCTAACAAACAAGATGCTAGTTCCTAACTGACAAAATATCAACTATTGCTTTTTTAGAGTTTTAAGTTTTTTCGGGTCCATCTTGGTCCTTCTGACTCATGACAAGGTTTTCCCAGTTTTAGATCTTACATATACATTCTTAAATGTATTTTATATCTAAAACCAAGACTCTACTGATGTTCAAACATATGGGAAATCTAAGGATCTACATATGTGTACTTGGAGAATGTTATTAAAGAAAATGGAATCATACCATCTAGTTCCATAAATAAATTAATATGTTGGGGCAATTATTTGCACCCAAAATAAACAATGGGCTAGGTCAAAGATGAATTCGGCCAAAGGCATTAAAAAGGGCTGGAGAAAATGGCTGGAGTTTGAGGAATAGAACCAAGTGCCAAAACTGACTTGGGAAGCCCTTATATATAATAAAACATAATTGGCATTCTGTAAGTTATGGTTGGCCTTGGTATTTTGCCAATTCCTAATAGACAAGATGCTAGTTCCTAACTAATGAAATATCAACTATTGCTTTTTTAGAGTCTTAAGGATTTTTGGGTCCATTTTGGTCCTTCTGACTCATGACCAGGTTTTCCCAGTTTTTGATCATCCACATACATTATTAAATGTATTTTATATCTAAAACCAAGACTCTACTAATGTTCAAACATATGGAAAATCTAAGGTTCTACATATGTGTACTTGGAGAATGTTATTGAAGAAAAAGGAATCATACCATCTAGTTCCATAAACCAAATAATATGTTGGGGCAATTATTTGCACCCAAAATAAACAATGCTCTAGGTCAAAGATGAATTCAGCCTAAGGCATTAAAAAGGGCTGGAGAAAATGGCTAGAGTTTGAGGAATAGAAACAACTACCAAGAGAAAAGAAATGGCACAGATGAAATGAAGGAGAACGAGAGGAGAATTGTGAAGAAAATGACTATAGATGAATGAGAAGTGACCAAGTGGAGAGAAAAGGGCAAAACCAACAAAGATATATATTTGGCATAAGAGGATGAACAAGGGCACCAACAAGCTCAATCCAAGTCTAGTATATCATAATAAGATCTAATCATCCAAAGATCCAGAAATCCTTTTAGTGGCATAGTTAACCTTTAGTTCTTAGACAACACTTGTAATTACTTTCATTTTTTTAATCAGAATTTTATTGCAAAACCATTATCTATATTACTTTTAAGTTGAATTCCCTGTCTACATTCAAAACAGAATATCATTCATCAAAGATTTCTTTATATGAATCAAACAATTTGAAAAGTAAGTTTGAGGACTCAATCTTCTTTTGCCTTTTTGAGGATCTTGCATTGTCAACTAATTAGAAGTCAATTTGGTGATTTAGTTTGAGGAACCAATAAATTATTTGGAATGGTCTCATATTTTAAATGTTAGAATTTATTATTCATCAAGAAAATATAATATATTAATTGTCACGACCTAATCCCAAGGGCACGTGACTAGCACTGAGGGGTGGGAAACCCCAGGTAATAGATCTCATAATCAGCCTGATGTAATATAATAATAGAAACATCCAAAACATCACATCATACATTAAATTACACACCAAACATAATATCTAAACATTTAGAATTTACGGAATCTCTAAAAATAGGAATACAAACCAAAATAAATTAAACGGAATGTTTAAATTAGTTCATACATAAATCCACTGTCGGGGAAAGGAAAGTAGTGTCTCTAAATAATATCACAAATACTCACCCTATGAACCTAAAAAAAATAATGAGATAGGAGTGAGCATCTCGACTCAGTGAATGATAGCGTCCAATATGCCTACTTGGTGTCCTGCTCTAGTTCTACACTAACCTTATAATTAATATGCTAATGTATCATGTCAATCATACAACTAAGTCATATAATCATCCAAGGATAGAATATATGTAACACCCCCACATCCGGTACATGCACATTACGATTACCACAATGTAATATCCATGCACTGAACATAGGGACGCCACGATTTTCTTTAACATTCAAATCATTTATAAAGACAACATAATCTTTATCATTACACATTTATAGAAAATAAGTAATTAACTTGTAATATAAAAACAAAATAGATATAAATATATTTACTTAATACGCAGCGGAATTTAAAGATTTGTTACATATATAAAAGCATTTAAATTCATATTTACATTATAAACAATAGTTTACAAAATATAAATAAGTTATACATGATTGGCAGTTCTTCTCTGATCTTTAAATTCCAAAGTAATCTCTTCAATGTCTACTCTCACTCGGTCTCGAAGAGCTCTCAGGTTCAACCTGATCACCTGCGCGATTAACACTATCGCGCTAAGCCAACGGCTTAGTAATACAAAACATGCTATTATCATGCTTTAAATGCAATGCAATGTCACACATCTTAATAATAGAGACAACATCATACCTTTGCATTACACCATTCATGATCATATAAGCATATCACATTTCACAAGTTCTTTTATATCTCATTATTCAATCAATTCATCTTAATAAATCACATTTAAACAAAGACACACACATGGGCCCAAAACACACTAATATGCTATTCAATTTTCAGAGTTAATGCTTTGGTTTTGTTTTCACATTCATCATTATCATAAACCCAACTAGGCTTCAAGGATTAGGTTCAACCAAGCTTCAAGGGGAGCAAAGCATGCTAAGCTTCAACCCAACTTGGCTTCAAGAACCAATCCAACCTAGCTTCAAGGGTGGTAACATCTCAATTAGGCTTCAAGGACCAAGTCCAACCTAACTTCAATAGATTGTTACTCATATTAGGCATGCCACCAACAACAAACTCTGAAAATGGAATAACACATTAGCCACACAACTCATTTATTATTTCATTATCATTTCCATTCTCAATTCTCATCATCATAGCCAAATACAATGGCTTCATATCTCATCATGTTTCACTTCACATTATCACATTTTATTTTTCAAGTATACATAGCCAAATACATTAAACATTATCACATAGGCATACATGCCTCAATTATCTCAATTTACATTATGCATATGGCATCATGGATATAAACATAACAAAGGACATTATTCATATGAGTCAACCATATCATTCAATGAATATATGCAACAATGACATGTTTGTACTTACCTCAATAACAATTTATACAACTCTTAACACTTCCTTGTCCAAGATCCTTTCGCTTAGATCAATGATCAATCCCTCTCTTCAAACCCTAATCCAAAAATAATAACATATACTTACTTAGGGATACACAAGAGATAAACAATTTAAGAGTGAACTAGGGCAAACCCTAAACTTGACACGTTCACCCACACGGGCGTGTCCACGACCGTGTCTTAACTCCACAACATAGAAGCCTTTACACGCTCAACACCACGGGCATGTCACTGGGCGTGCAATACATACTGCCTCACACAAATACATCAACACGTCCAACAACCTGAACGTGCTCCTGACCGTGTAAATTCTCCATTCTCACAGTAGCTATGACACGCTCAATAACACGGGCGTGTTACTGGTCGTGTCAAACCTACTGCCTCCAACACAATTGACACACCTAAAAATCTGGACGTGCTCATGGGCGTGTCCGACCAAAAACTCAGAATCCAGCCAAACCAACCAAACACTCAACAACACACTTCTATCCACTAACATTCACTTCAACCAATCTTCACAAAACATACCCAAAAACCTATCTCAAACTTGCAACAACACCAAAACACATATCAAACACAAAACACAAAAACATCTCAAACCCTAACCACACAAACAATACCATCTTTTCCAACCAACTTACTTCTTTCTTCAATTCATTATTAAAATCCATGATCAAGACAATCAAACACCCTTAAACACATCAAATCAACCAACACACTCTTAAATCATCTATCAAATCCAATCAAAACTTCAAACAAACAAAGAAATCAAAATAAAACTTACCAAAGTAATAAAACTTCTTGAATCAATAACTTGATCACTTGAATCTTCCTTCACTTTGAACTTAACACATCAAGATCTTCTCTTTGTCTCTTGCTTTCCTTTGTCTAAGGAGAAACCGGCCACACAAAGAAGAAAGAAGAAATGAACCACAAGAAACAAAGTCAACTCTTCTTTTAATCTCCACCAAGTGTTTCAATTAAAGCAATTACCAAAACACCCTTCTACAAATTGTTTTGTTTCTTTTTAAAACACTTGCCCTTTTTAGTCATTTCACCAATAACCAAATAAATATCTTCATCCCTTGACTCTCCATTTTGACCAACATATATATATTATATATATCACCATATAAACAACATATACATTTCCCTATACATAATACTTCCCATTCAAACAACACATATACATTCTCTTTCAATTTCTTTTTCTTATCAACATAACATATACACTTAATTCAAACAAACAACAATTATATCCAAACTTCTAGGGCATACATTGGGATATTACAATATAGTCCATGAAAACCACTCTAAACCTCAAATTTGGGTAGTCGATCCCCCTGTTTGGCTCACTTATTCCAGCATGGTCCCTTAATTCCAAATCATATGGCGTCCGCCATAACGACCAAAGCCAAGCAGTGCTACCCAACTGAGAAGCAGCGCTGAGCATAAAAATGGCCACACTGTCATGTCAGTCCTAAACTCATCATAATATCATAGCTTATTCATTAGCATAGTCCAATCATGCTCTATGTGGTTTCCATATCACCCCAATTCTATCTGACAAACACAATTCATTATCATCACATAAGTGCACAACCACATATGGATGCCAAATTAGTAAACCCTAATTAATGCATAATGTTGATAATATATATATATATTCACATACATTAAATGCTAATGCATGAAATATAAGAAAGTACATTAGAAAGTATTACTCACATATTAAAAGGAAGGACCCCATTAGTTGCTCGATTCGTGAGTGTTAGAATCTGAAATTGAATAGCATACTGGATAAAATATCAAAAATCATTATGATGATATAATCCAAGGCTCTAGACTCAAGTATTTTTCTAATATAAAACTGATTGGACAACTATAAAATTTAATTTAGGCTCGGTCCTCGAAATTTAGGTATTTACTTAATTAATGGTTATTAATTAATTTAACAATTTAAATTTTATTCTTGGAATTTAATCAACATCCTTGAAAATTCTATTTATTTAAATCTCGATAAATTAATTAATTAACATGCAGAAATGTCTGTCGAAAATTAACTCTTACCAGACTCTCTCCGGTGTTTCGCCAAAAAATTTCCGACGAAAGAATCCAATGGCAAATTTGGTACCCATGCATTCGCCTTGACAAGAGAATTCCAAAAATATACACCACTCTTCTTTGCTCATCGAAATTTCTCTAAAAATTGCATCGAAAGCTGCTGTCATCACCGGATTTCAGCCAAAATGAAGTTGGTCCAAATTAACAAATAATAAACCAAAATGAAGCTCAGGAGATGAGGAGTCGAATGGCACCTGAATAGCAGTGAAAGGAGGTCAAAAAATGGTCAGAAACTCCATTTCAAGTTGCCGCCAGTGGGATTGCATAGCAGCTTCGGATGGCGCGTACGGCTGGGTCCAGTGGCCATTTAGGGTGAGTTAGGTGGCATTGAACTCATCATCAAATGGTGATTCCCTTGTTCTAGCACATGTCAAAGTCCAAGCACCAAACGGCAGCAGATTATAGTTCTTTTTTGACTACCCGTTTCTCTCTCTCTCTCCTCTACCCTTTTCTCCCTCTTCTTTATTTCTCTGTCTTCTCTCTCTCCTCCTTCCTGATTCTTCTTCTTCTTTTATTCTTTTTATTATTATTATTATTATTATTATTATTATTATTATTATTTTATTTATTATTTATTATTTATTATTTTTAATTTTTATTTTTAAAATTTTAAATTCTAGGATATTATAATCTTCCTCGTTAAACAAATTTGCCCTCGAATTTAATGGAATAATCGTCAATTCATTGCAAGCCCATACATACAAAAGTTACTACATGTACCACTGGTTGATTCAATTACAAAATAAATAGGGATATTTCTCTCTCATCCCAACTTTTGTTTCCTATATACACTCTTCGGTAGTATGGTTGTGCCACAATACTTTCACCTTAGGGATTTCTTGGAGCGGAGCCTTCAAATCTGAGAATCCATAATAGCTATAGGGACCTCCTCATAAGAAAGATCTTCGCAGATCTGAACTTCTTGTAGTTGCAGCACATTTGAAAGATCCGAAATGTACTTCCTCAACATCGAGATATGGAATACTGGATTAACATGAGAAAGATCTGATGGCAAGTCTAATTGATATGCAACTTCTCCAACTCTCTAGATAATCATGTGTGGACCAATGTACCTTAGTGTTAATTTACCCTTCTTATCAAACCTCATTACTCCTCTCATTGGTGAGACCTTTAAGAACACCAGGTCACCCACATCAAAAGACACATCTCTATGTCTCAAGTCTACATAACTCTTCTAACAGCTAGCTACAATCTTCAATTGCTCTCAAATAACTGGAATTTTCTCAGAGGTGATCCAGAATGAGTCAAGTCCTACTAGCTGTCTCTCAACAACATCTTCCCAGAAATTTGGGGATCTACATTTTCTGACATAAAGAGCCTCATAAGGTGCCATCCCAATGCTAGCATGATAACTATTATTATAAACAAACTTGACTAATGGTAAATGCCAATCCTAATGGCTCCTAAAATTAAACACACGCATCTAAAGCATATCCTCGAGGGTTTAAATCGTGCTCCCAAATTGGCCATCAGTCTGAGGGTGACAAGCTGTACTGAAATCCAATCTTTTACCCAAAGCATCCTACAATGACTTCTAAAATCTAGAAGTAAATTAGGGGCCTCTATCTGACACAATAGAAACTGGAACTTCATAAAGACATATTATCTTCTCCACATACAGCTTCGCATGCTTAGCCACATAATAGTTTATCTTCGCCGGAATAAAGTGTACTGACTCAGTCAATCAATCCACAATAACCCATATAGAATCGTACCCTTAAATGGTTTTAGGCAATCTAGCTACAAAGTCCATGGTAATCCATTCCCATTTCTACTCAGGAATGAGGAGCAGTTGTAACAACCCAGAAGGCTTCTGATGTTCCAACTTAACCTGCTGACAAGTAAGACATCTAGAAACAAATCCAACAGTATCTTTCTTCATGCCATTCCACCAATATACACCTTTTAGATCTCGATACATTTTGGTGGAACCTAGATGCACATTGTAAGTTGCAAGGTGTGCCTCCTCCATGATTTCTTTTCTCAAATTTTGTACATTTAGGACACACAACCGAGAGCCATGTCAAATTACACCCTTATCTTCAATTACAAAATCTTTAGAGTTACCATCTTGTCTACATAGCTCTTTAGGAAAAGCATATGGAAACTCATTCACTATTGGCACATTTGCTAAATTCCCAACATCTGCATATACATCCCTAACAATTGTCAAATACCCTTGACAACCACGACTCAACATCTTCCTGGTGCTAATAGCTAAAATAAGGCTGCAGGAAATAGTATCACTGTTCCCCTTAAAAGAAAATACAGAATCACCAGGAATTTGAAAGATGACTTCTTTATTGCGGTAATCGGGGGCAGTATAATGAGTTGACAAGCAATCCATAACAAGGATTACATCAAAATCCATCACATCTAGAAGAATTAGATCCTCATGTAAAATCCTTCCCTCAAGTTAAACCGGACACTACAGAAAGGTTTTATCCACCAGTAAGGAATCACTCATAGGCGTAGCAATTGACAAGGGGCAATCTAAACTAGTTGGCATCATATTAAGTTTTACTGCAAATTGGGGAGATATAAAGGAATGCATAGCACCTGGCATATCAATATGTGTACCAAAAAAGAACATATAGAAAGATTACTTGCCACCACTGCATTGGAAGCCCAAGCATCCTGAAGGGTAAGAGTGAAAACGCAAGCCTATCCTTGATTATGACCTCTACCTGAATGCCCTGAGCTTTGACTCTGACTTTGTCCTCTGCCCTTACCCACAAAACTATGACCCTGCTGGCCACTCATTTGTCCCCCAGATTGAGATGAAAAAGATATCTATATAGGCTGGCCCACACTAGGCATAGATGTACCCTTGACTATGAACCCTCTAACCTCTTGATAAGGGACAATCCCTAGCAAAATGACCTGGTTCACCACATCCAAATCAAATTTTTGATTCCTACATGCACTAACCTTGATGAGGTTTACCACACCTAGCATAAGTGGAAGTACCTAAACCAGAACCTAATCCATTATAATTGGAGCTGTAATATCCCAAAATGTACCGTAGAAGTTTTGGTATTATTGTTATAATTAGATTTTATGTATATGTTTCTTTGGTAAGAGAAAAGAATTATATAGAGAATGTATATGTTGTGTATATGAAAATATATACAACATATACACAAGTCAAAGTCAAAGAGGGTTAGTGGAAGAAGATATTTAGTTATTTTAATTAATTAAGTTGATTAGTGGAAATGGGAAATTAAATGAATGGAAGAGATTAATTTGGATTATTTTAATATTATAATTGCTTGGATGAGAGGGTTTTAAGGAAAAGTTTGACTTTGATTTCTTTGGTTTCTTTCTTTCTCTCTTTCTTCATCGTGGTTCTCTTTCCTTTTCTTTCTTTTTCCTTTTGTTGTCCGACTATCAAAGAAGCAAGAGAGCAAGAAGAGTTTTGATCTTCCAAGTTTAAGATTGAAGGAAGTTTTCAAGAGATCAAGTTGGAGATTTAAGAGTTCCTCATTCTTGGTAAGTCTTTCCACTTGATTCTTTGATTTGCTTGGGTTTGTGAGTTGAAGTTGTGTTTGAGAATGTGTTTGTTTGATTTTGGGTGTGTTTAAGAGTGTTTGGTTCTATTGATTTTTGGATTTTGGGGTTGGATGGAAGGAAAGAGTAAGTTTGTTGATCTAGAAGTGTTGTGGTTGTGTTTAGGGTGGTGATGATATTTTGGATTGTGTTTGATGTATATTTTGGGTTGTTTTGTTGTTTTTGCTAGTTTGATATGGTTTTGGGTATGTTTGGCTAAGTTGCTTTGAAGTGGATGATGGTGGTAAGAAGAAAAATGTTGGTTGTGAGGTTGTTGTGGCCGGAATCTGGGTTTTTAGTCTGACACGCCCACGAACACGTTCAGGTCTTTAGGTGTGTCAATTGTTCTGTGTGGCAGTAGGTTTGACACGGCCAGTAACAAGCCCGTGTTATTGAACGTATCATAGCCACTGTGTTATTGGGGAATTGACACGGCCATGAGCACGCTCATGTTGTTGGACGTGTCAATATTTATGAGAGACAGAATGTATTACACGCCCAGTGACACACCCGTGGTTCTGAGAGTGTCAATGCTTCTGTGTTGTAGAGTTAGGGCACGGTCAGGGACACGCCCGTGTGGTTGAGCGTGTCATGTTTAGAGTTTGCCCTAGTTGGTTCTTAGCCTTATGATCTCATGTGGGTTTCATCATTCTTTTGGAATAGGTTGTGAAGAAGGTGATTTTCCATAATTTAAGAAGTGAAGGATTTTTGGAAGAGGAAGTCAATAGAGTTGTGTGAGTTGTTTTGAGGTAAGTACAAACCTTGCATTATTGCATACATTCATGTGATTTTGGAACTTATACATTTGAGTATGAATGTACTAAGGAATCTTCGTGCATTGTTTATATATATAAATAATGTTATGTTTTATACAATGTGAACTTTGTGAAATGCAATATGATATATGTATATTGATTATGAGTATTTGAATATGAATTGAAATAGAATGAAATGTGAAGCCATTGTGGTTGGCTATGATATTGTAAATGATGTTGGAGGCATGATTGCCTAATTGTTTATAAGACATGAATTGAGAAAGAGAATGGTAAAGAGGTAAATGAATTGATTGTATGCCTAATATGTTATTCAATTTTCAGAGTGCTGGGTTTGGTGGCATGCCTATGAAAGGTAACAGTCTTGCCGAGTTGAGGATCTCTTCACTTTGAGTTGAATTGAGGTCCAAGAGACTGGGTCTATTACAGTATATGAATTATGAATATGAAATATATGAAAAGTAACAGTCTTGCCGAGTTGAGGATCCTTCTCGATTTCAATCGGGTTGATGGTCCAAGAGACTGGGTCTGTTACTAGTAACAGTCTTGCCGGGTTGAGGATCTCCTCAAGTTTATTGGGTTGATGGTCCAAGAGACTGGGTCTGTTACACTATCCATGGATATAGATATATATGATGCCTACGGGCTTGATTATTGTGATTATAGACCAAAGCAGTAACTCTGAACTTTGAATATCATATTAAATACTTGTTGGGCCCATGTGTGTCTATGTTAGTATTATTGAATGTATGACATTGATATTGACATTGCATAATATCATTATGGTTTGTACCACTAAGCCGTTGGCTTAGCGCGATTGTAATTTATCGCGCAGGTGATAGGGTTGAGACGGAAGATTCCTCTACACCTAGTTGAGTTTATGCTTGAAGAGTTGGCCTAGAGCTTAAAGATCAGAGAGTCAAGCTGCCAATCATGTATATATTTCATGTTTTGTAAATTTTGATTTTTAATGTATGTGGACTTGTAAGTATTTGTTATAATTTCAGCTGCGTATTAATAAACGTTTTTATCTATTATGTTTTATGAATTTCTTCTAAACCTTTAATATTTGTTTTATTTCTTTTCGAGTTATGACTTGTTTATTTTATAAACTGTGGCATTTTCTATATTCAGTATACGTATATTACGATCGTATAAGCATGCTGTGTACGTATACGGGGTATAGGGGTGTTACAATTATTTTGGTATCAGAGCCTAGGTTTGAGATTCTCAACCTAGGTCAATTGTAAGAAAAAGAGTATTTTGATTTTAAAAAGTTGGTTTTTGAATAAAATACATATTTGGTATTGGCAGTCTTTGATCTTTAATGAGGTGTATTCTGCTGTGTTTACAGATATAGGTTGTAATGGATTCTCATTCACGTCAGTCTGTTGAGGGTAGTGCGGAGAGTTTAGCTCCTGAAGAGAGTAGAGATAGAGCTAGAATGGATAGAGCTGGAGAGGTACCTGTTTCTGTGTCTGGGGGACCAGCTGGTGAGGAGGCTCCACCGGGTTGGCTTAGACATGTGATAGAATTGTTTAGGCAAGCCCCAGTACAGCCGCCACCACCCCCACAGCCATTGGTACCAGTGAGACATTACAATAAATTAAGAAAGTATGGAGCAGAAGATTTTCTGGGTACTATTGATCCAGCAGTAGCTGAACAATGGTTAGATAGAATACATAGGATATTCATTTAGTTGCAAGCCACTCCAGAAGAAAATTTTGATTATGCTAGATCACTGTTACAAAAGGATGCATATGATTGGTGGAAAACAGTTCCTCATGCCATGGATGATCCACCTACATTGTCCTATAGTGATTTTCTACGGAGTTTGAGCTGAAATATACTCCAAGGGAATATAAAGATGTGAAAAAGATGGAGTTTCTGAATTTGAAGCAAGACAGCCGGACTGTAACAGAATATGAGGTCGAGTTCATCCGGTTGAGTCACTATGCTGGGGGAATTATTTCAGATGAGATAGACCGATGCAGAAGATTTGAGGAGGGATTGAGGCCCTCTATCATGTGTCTTGTGGCTGGTTCTAGATACCAAGATTTTTCCCAGCTTGTTGCAGCAGCTAGGAGTGTGGAGAGAGCTCAGGGTATTGCAGCAGCTGCGACCGAGGAGGAGACCAGGGTAAGGAGACCCCAGTTTAAGGCAAGGTCTTCATCTGTGAAGAGAGGTAGAGGAAATTTTATTTCCAGGATCAGTAGGAGTCAGAGGCAGGCTGGTAGGTCAGTTCAGCTTCAGAGACAGAGATCGAGACCTACAGTTTCAGTAGTGAGTGCTCCGACTCCAGTAGTTCAGATATCTACTCTACCTATATGTGCTCAGTGTGGGGGTTCTCATAGAGGTGTTTGTTGGAAGAATAGTGGACCAGCTGTATGCTTCAGATGTGGATCTCCTGATCATTTTATTAGAGAGTATCCTGAGATGCAGGAGCAGTGGCCGACAGATTCTGCAGTTTCTCGACCTAGTTTCAGAGGTGGTCGAGGGGGCAGAGGATTCAACAGAGGGGGTAGACCTGAAGTTAGTCAGAGAGGAGGATCTTCATCTAGGGTTAGTACGCCAGATGAGGCAGGCTATTATCGACGCTTTGTGAAAGGATTTTCTTTGATAGCTACTCCACTTACCAGATTACTTCGAAAGGGAATTAGATTTGTGTGGACAGATCAGTGTCAGGCTAGCTTTGAACAGTTAAAAGAGATGTTAACTCAAGCACCTGTTCTTACTTTACCCATAGAAGATAAACCATATGTGATTTACAGTGATGCTTCACATAATGGTTTAGGATGTGTATTGATGGAAGAGGGTAAAGTCATAGCTTATGCTTCTCGACAGTTGAAGCCGCATGAGCTCAATTATCCAACCCATGATTTGGAGTTAGCAGCCATAGTGTTTGCTTTGAAGATTTGGCGACATTATTTATATGGGGAGAAATGCTTTATTTATACGGATCATAAAAGTTTGAAATATTTGGGGGTTCAGAGAGAGCTCAATCTTCGGCAGAGACGATGGTTGGAGTTGATCAAAGATTACGACTGTTTGATTGATTATCATCCTAGTAAGGCAAATGTTGTTGCTGATGCCTTGAGTCAGAAGTCTTTGGCAGGTTTGGCTGTTTACTCGCTCTCGTTGCTTGTTGAGTTGAGAGCTTTACATGCTAGTTTTGAAGTATGTGATGATGGTGCATTATTGGTTCAGCTGCAGTTGAGATCAGTATTGTTAGATCAGATAAAGGAGGCCCAATTGGTGGATGAGAAAATTCAGAAGATTGTATCAGATTGCCAAAATGGAGAGAGTCAAAATTTTCATGTGAAAAATGATGGTAGTCTTTGGTTCAAGGATAGATTGTGTGTTTCTGATGATGATAGTTTGAAAAGGATCATTTTGGAAGAAGCACATCAATCAGTGTTTGTTATGCATCCGGGAAGTACAAAGATGTACCATGATTTAAGACAGCATTATTGGTGGTCTGGTATGAAGAGAGACATAGTGGAATTTGTGTCCAAATGTCTCACTTGTCAGAGGGTAAAAGCGGAGCATCAAGTTCCAATAGGGTTGCTTCAACCTTTAACAGTGCCTGAATGGAAATGGGAGAGGGTGACAATGGATTTTGTTTCTGGTTTGCCATTAACTTAGAGGAAACATGATGCTATTTGGGTAATTATTAATAGATTGACAAAGACAGCTCATTTTCTTCCGGTTCGGATGGATTATTCTCTTGAGAAGTTGGCTGAGTTGTATATCCATGAGATTGTGAAGTTGCATGGAGTACCAATTTCTTTAGTGTCGGATCGAGATCCACGGTTCACTTCGAGGTTCTGGAAGAGTTTACATGGGGCTTTGGGTTCTCGGTTGCATTTTAGCACTGCTTTTCATCCGCAGACAGATGGGCAGTCAGAGAGAGATACAGATTATCGAGGATATGTTAAGAAGCTGTGTCATTGATTTTTCTGGAAGTTGGGACAGATTCTTACCACTTGTGGAATTTGCTTACAACAACAGTCATCAATCCAGTATTGGAATGGCACCATTTGAGGCATTGTATGGTAAAAGATGCAGAACACCTTTATGTTGGAATGAAATCGGAGAGGGCAAGTTAATTGGTCCTGATTTGGTTAAAGAAACAGAAGAGAAAGTAAAGATGATTCGAGATAGATTGAAAGCAGCTTCAGATTGGCAGAAATCTTATTCAGATTTGAAGAGGAGAGACATTGAGTATAATGTGGGAGATAAAGTATTTTTGAAAGTGTCTCCTTGGAAAAAGATATTGAGATTTGGTCGAAAAGGAAAACTAAGTCCTTGTTTTATTGGACCTTACAAGGTATTGGAAAGAATTGGGCCAGTTGCTTTTCGACTTGCTTTGCCGCCTGAGTTGGATAGAATCCATAATGTCTTCCATGTTTCTATGTTGTGGAGGTACAGATCAGATCCATCTCATGTTTTGTCTGTTGAATCTATTGAGGCGAGTTCGGATCTGAATTTTGAAGAAGAACCAGTGGCTATTTTAGCGTATGGGATGAAAGAGTTGAGACATAAGAAAGTACCAATTGTAAAGGTTCTTTGGAAGAATCATGGTAGAGAAGAATCAACTTGGGAGAATGAGCAAGCGATGCTAGACCAATATCCTCAACTTTTTCAGAATTGATATCAGGTAATTTCGAGGACGAAATTTCTTTTAGAGGGGGAGAATTGTAATATCCCAAAATGTACCCTAGAAGTTTTGGCATTATTGTTATAATTAGATTTTATGTATATGTTTCTTTGGTAAGAGAAAAGAATTATATAGAGAATGTATATGTTGTGTATATGAAAATATATACAACATATACACAAGTCAAAGTCAAAGAGGGTTAGTGGAAGAAGATATTTAGTTATTTTAATTAATTAAGTTGATTAGTGGAAATGGGAAATTAAATGAATGGAAGAGATTAATTTGGATTATTTTAATATTATAATTGCTTGGATGAGAGGGTTTTAAGGAAAAGTTTGACTTTGATTTCTTTGGTTTCTTTCTTTCTCTCTTTCTTCATCGTGGTTCTCTTTCATTTTCTTTCTTTTTCCTTTTGTTGTCCGACTATCAAAGAAGCAAGAGAGCAAGAAGAGTTTTGATATTCCAAGTTTAAGATTGAAGGAAGTTTTCTAGAGATCAAGTTGGAGATTTAAGAGTTCCTCATTCTTGGTAAGTCTTTCCACTTGATTCTTTGATTTGCTTGGGTTTGTGAGTTGAAGTTGTGTTTAAGAATGTGTTTGTTTGATTTTTGGGTGTGTTTAAGAGTGTTTAGTTCTATTGATTTTTGGATTTTGGGGTTGGATGGAAGGAAAGAGTAAGTTTGCTGATCTAGAAGTGTTGTGGTTGTGTTTAGGGTGGTGATGATATTTTGAATTGTGTTTGATGTATATTTTGGGTTGTTTTGTTGTTTTTGCTAGTTTGATATGGTTTAAGGTATGTTTGGCTAAGTTGCTTTGAAGTGGATGATGGTGGTAAGAAGAAAAATGTTGGTTGTGAGGTTGTTGTGGCCGGAATCTGGGTTTTTGGTCTGACACGCCCACGAGCACGTTCAAGTCTTTAGGCGTGTCAATTGTTCTGTGTGGCAATAGGATTGACACGGCCAGTAACACGCCCGTGTTATTGAACGTGTCATAGCCACTGTGTTATTGGAGAATTGACACGGCCATGAGCATGTGTAACACCCCATACTCTATATAAGTATTATACATATACCTGGTATACATACAATACGTATATAAAGTATAAGAATGTCACTTTTAGTTTTAATTTTTTAAAAAAAAACCTTTATCCAAGTTCAAACAATATTACATTGATCTAAAGAACATTTACAAAACCATTATGTTTTCAATGGTTATATATATAATAATCTCATCAAAATTTACCAAAACTTCATTTATAAATATGAATATATATTCTTATCAAAATATAACATAAACAAATTGGACCTGTATGCATCACCTTCTAGTTGGTCTCGATATACACTTACCCTTCTCATCATCCTCACAATTAACCATGTTATCTCATAATTAAACATATTATCATCACCTAAAATATCAATTCCACACATATATATACACTTCAATCTTTCATTAGCATCATCATCATCATCATCATCATCATCATCATCATCATCAAATCCAAACTCAAACAATAAGAATCAAAACAAGAAAATGGATACTTACTTGGATATTAAGCCAAATCTTCAATAATCATCTTCAATCCTCTCAAAATTCCTTTGAATTTGATGTTCATATGGATAGAATCACCTCTCTCTCTCTCTCTCTTTCTTTCTCCCTCTCTCTCTCGTGCAATAAGAATAAGGAGAAGAAAGAAATAATTTCTTCTTTCTTTCATCCTTATCATATATATATATATATAATAATAATAATAATAAATCTCCACCACACACAATTTCTTTTGACTTTCTTCTTCTTTTTCTTTTTGTCCTTATTATCATTATTATAATTAATCAATTATATATATATAACTCACTTTTCCTACACCAATTTATATCCCATGTATATGTGATGTATATGTATATGTCTTATATATAGTAGTTATATTTCCCATTTATACATATACATTAAATCCAAATACACAAATAACTCCAAAACTTTTAGAGTATACCTTGGGATATTACAATTCTCTCCCCCCTTAAATAATTTCGTCCTCGAAATTAGCCAACACAATAACAATCCATTTATAACAAATTGCCATCTTAATTTCATATGAAGATAATCGTATCTTACATTATGATTTCCTCAAATCATATAACTTTTACTCTCCCCCTTTAAGTCAATCATCTACTCCCAATTCATAACTCATCATTATATATCTATATTTATCTTATTATTTTCTCAACAAGCAACCAAGATACCTCATTATCTTCCCAACAAATTTTCATCTTATACAATAATTAAATTATCTTATAATCTATATATACCATTTATCTATCACATTCAAGATATTTATTACTTCATCTCTTTATATATAATCTCTTAACTTTAACCTTGGAAATTATTGAATTATATCGTACTATTGCTTATCTTGTCATTACAATCACTTTGAAAATGCCACTTATCAAACCATGATTGACAATAATCTTTTCATTTTGCTTACACTTAAGTTCTTCTTTATCATGTTTTTCACTTAACATTAATATTGATACCACCTCTTTAAACTTACGTAACAAATAACCAACTTTTTCCTTTTATCACCATCTACAACTGATATAATTCAATTCATCATTGTCCATTCATTGGTTAAAATATTACATCATATGCATTATCATTTAAATTTTATACTTCCAGTACAACTGTACATACCAAATCTCAATATTAATTTGCAAATTTTAGCAAAATCTAAATCAATTGATCTATCTGTCACAATATATTAACGTTTTAATCTTATTTGATTCAAACCAACAATTAACTTATCGAAATTTATCATTGTATTTCACAGTATATATATATATATAACCTAATTCCATTAGGTCAAACCTATATTCAAATTCTAAACTTTTCATATTCATATTCATCCATTCATATGCTCATATTTTGTTCTATTATCTTAGTACAATTTCCACAAAATTCTCATAATTATCTCACACCATACTTATTATTCATATTCCCATAAATCTTAAATTCATTCACTTACTCACTTTACACTGTAAATATATTCAATAAAAGTTTCAATCACATTTGCAATTTCTTCCCTTTTTATTATTTCTACATCTCACATATTATTACTATATTTATATAATTATTTTTCCATCACATAATTCATAGCTTAAAACATTATCACAATTCTTTTCTCTTACTTTACTTTTCATAATTATAATTAAATTCTAATATAGAAATTATAAATATAAATTCACCAATCATAACTTTTAACCATGTTTCTAAAAACATAGCTATCAATCTCATCAAAATTGTACTACGATCATGTTATCTCATTCCCAAATCTGTGGATAACAAAGCTAACCGACCAGATCCGCTAAACAAATCATATGGCCATAAGAGATTAGTGGTCACATTTATAACTTATAAATCAATACTATTCCTCGATTATTCTGTTCTCAAACTTTCCAATTACACTACTAAGTTATATCACAAGGATTACATATCCATTCTCCAACTTTTACTACACCAAGAGTTAGCACGTTTCAACTTCATCTCCAAAATAATTTGCTCTTGATCATAAGATTATCATGAGCCTAATTCACATCAACAATATTATTTATAACACTTTTATACACAACATTCAATCATATGCAAATTTCATTTTTTTTTACTCCACTTCTAATCTATCTCTTGTAAAACTTTTCATACACTATACTTCCCTTTTATTATACACATATACATATAATATTTCTACAAGCATAGTCCTTGATCCAGGAAGCATTATATGATAGTCTAGTTCAGTTATCATCATATCAATTTCATCGTCTAGTGTTAATCGCATTCTTTCTCACTTTCCATTTCATCCCATAGTCTAACTCTGCATAGGTTAAAACCTAATCTCTCATAGGCCCACTAATACAAGCCATATCATTCTTCACATCACTAGACAAATAGTTATATCACATTCACATTCATAGGTCACATTCCCAATGTGACTTACTTTCCACATTTCTTACATTTTACAATCACGTTCACATCAAAAAGCTCATTCCACATTTTCTACACCTGTATACACATAATTATACAATTATATTTAATTCCTCTTTTACATATCTTCCACACAATTTAACATTTATTACTTTTCATTGAACAACATCATTCTTATCCCTTTTTGACATGATTTAAGTTATTTATCAACTCAACACATATATACATTCTAACCATGATAATATTTCACAAAATCTTAGTCACATTACTAAGGTAACATCTCTCTCACATTTATTTTTAAATGCATTTAGTATACCATCTTTATATCCATTTGTTTACCATTCAACATATATATATCACTCACATATTTATACATATGTACATTACATCCAATCATATACACATTGAGCCCAATAATCTCTATACACTTTCCAAGTCTAGTTATCACAAATCTTAGTTTCTTGAACCAACGTTGCTCAATCCAATTCTTACTATCAATCTTATCACATAACCTAGCTTTGCACAAGTTCGTCAATGCAAGTGTAACCATTCTCAACATTAATAGGTAAGTAATTATATAGGTTACAAACATGCAATACTATGTGTACCTTACATTTTTCAAGTGATCAACTCAATCCTTTATCATTAACATATTACATCACATTCCAAGTAATCAGCCTTATCATGATCACTTTATCACTTGCCAACTTAATTACATATTTGTAAATCATTTTTAATATGCAATAATATTCATTTCACATAATTCACATGCGTACTATGCATTAAACTCTCTATATCCAAGTAATCCTTATCAAAATTGGATTTACAAATCTTATTTCCTAAATATCAACTTTAAAACTTTTATGTATATCATAGTATAACATCAAAACATATCATATTAAATTCACAATGTTTGCATTAAAACAACCATACAAACAACACCATTTTATTTCCTCACATTAACCAATATATATATATATATATATATTTTTAAATAACATCTCTTTCCACATTACCCATCCAACAATATTTTCTCTACTATTTGAATCTCTTTCTAATAAACTTTATGTTTGAATTTCTAAACAACTTTATTCTTCTAGCCATTTCTTTATATGTCAAACACATATCAATAATCAAACTTTTTACTTATAAATTCCCTATCATTTCTTTGTATCACAATCACTTTTCAATTATCAACATTTTAAAATTTGGTTTCATATAAAACCTCATTTATGCACTATCATCTATCTCAGGTAATTCAGATACATCACAAATCACATAATGCCACGTTCGAGACCAACCTAGGTGTTAATGCATATGCATGTATTACAAATTTTATTTCAAATCTTTTTCCTTTTTACTTCTATTTAAACTTTTCAAAATATTTTTTTTTCACTTAGGCCCAGAATCTCGAACCTAAGCTCTGATACCAAAATAATTGTAACACCCCATACTCTATATAGGTATTATACATATACCTGGTATACATACAATACGTATATAAAGTATAAGAATGTCACTTTTAGTTTTAATTTTTAAAAAAAAACCTTTATCCAAGTTCAAACAATATTACATTGATCTAAAGAACATTTACAAAACCATTATGTTTTCAATGGTTATATATATAATAATCTCATCAAAATTTACCAAAACTTCATTTATAAATATGAATATATATTCTTATCAAAATATAACATAAACAAATTGGACCTGTATGCATCACCTTCTAGTTGGTCTCGATATACACTTACCCTTCTCGTGGCATAACTGTCTGACTCCAAATAACCATCTACTCACCTGCGCGATTCACAAAACCGCGCTAAGCATAAAAGCTTAGTAGTACAATAAAATAAAATAAACATATGTTACAGAAGAAACATACCTCACAATTTAACATCATATATTATTATTGTCTTAACGTAGATTTCTTCTTTCCAAAGCATTCTTCATATTTTTCCACTAACCTCATAACTTATATACCTTTACACATATATCAGTGCAACCACAATTTCATAATTTAAAAGAACAATCATAACTAATACTCACAATCTCCACACCCATACACATATTACATGTCATACGATATTTTCAGAATCTCATATTATTCAATTAATTCTTTATTCACCATTCACCATTCATAAATCGCACTCCCAACAAAACAAGCATAGATCTCTTTATTCATTCATTTCACACTTCATCATTCACATTGACAACAAAGACAAGCATGGGCCCAAAAGACACTAATATGCCATTCCACTTTCAGAGTTAATGCTTTGGTTTAATTATCACATTTATCATTATCCCAACTAGGCTTCAAGGATTTAGGTTCAACCAAGCTTCAAGGGGAACAAAGCATGCTAAGTATCAACCCAACTTGGCTTCAAGAACCAATCCAACCTAGCTTCAAGGGTTGTAACATCTCAATTAGGCTTCAAGGACTAGACCCAACCAAGCTTCAAGGGGAGTAAAACATGTTAAACTTCAACCCAACTTGGCTTCAAGGATCAAGCCCAACCTAACTTCAAGAGAATGTTACTATAGGCATGCCACCAACAACAAACTCTGAAAATGGAATAACACATTAGCCACACAATTCATTTATTATTTCATTATCAATTTCATTCTCAATTCTCATCATAGCCAATCAAAATGGCTTCACATTTCATTTAAATCATCATAGCCAATCACAATGGCTTCAATCCTATCATTTAAATCACCATTCAATTGCATTGCATATTATTTAGGCAAACATGCCTCAATCATAACATTTACATCAAAGCAATTTATCATAACAAATTGCATTGCACATACATTTCATATATCATCATCGATATATATATATATACATAACCATTCATCATTCAAGTACATATATAATCAATTGCATTATCATACATTTTGAGCACCCATCCTATCATTCACATCATACTAATCATATCTTCACATCTCTCACCTTTCATAATACATACATATTGAATGCTTTCACATTTTATATATATATTTCATTATATCATCATATCTTTTACATTTCATATTCCCTCATCGATATATTTCTAGCAATTTACATTATACATATGCATCAACATTATAATAGGTTACTTAATACATTTATAAATTTTGTACTTACCTCAACAACTACTCCCATCAATCTATACATTTCCTCTTCCAAGAGTTCCCAACAGTTAGGTTAATGCAACACAATCTCTTCAAAACCTAATCCAAAGATAATTACATACATAAGAAAATAAGAATGATGATTAACTAGGGCAAACTCTACACATGACACGCTCACCAACACGGGCTTGTCCCTGATCGTGCCCTAAACCAACCATACGGAAGCTTTGACACGCTCAGTAACACGGGCGTGTCACTGGACGTGTTGTTCATTCTGCCTCACAGAAACATTTACACGCCCAACAACACGGGCGTGTTCATGGCCGTGTCAATTACATTCCTCACAGTAGCTATAGCACACCCAGTAACATGGCCGTGTTAATGGTCGTGTCACAACCGTCAAACTCAGTACCGATTACACGCCCAATCACACGGCCGTGTCACTGACCGTGTCAAACCAGAAATCAAGAATTCGAACACCCAACCATGAAAACACAAACACTTCAAAACTCATATTTCATCACCCTTAATCGACATCTAGGTTATATTCATCAATTACCTATCAATTTAACACTTATATCACTTCAATATATCATAACAACAATCATTATACACACCACCATATATCAACTACTCAAATTCCTCAATTCATTCATATAAAACCCTTACTCAACCATTTCAATAATTCATCATCATCCTCACAATTAACCATGTTATCTCATAATTAAACATATTATCATCACCTAAAATATCAATTCCACACATATATATACACTTCAATCTTTCATTAGCATCATCATCATCATCATCATCATCATCATCAAATCCAAACTCAAACAATAAGAATCAAAACAAGAAAATGGATACTTACTTGGATATTAAGCCAAATCTTCAATAATCATCTTCAATCCTCTCAAAATTCCTTTGAATTTGGTGTTCATATGGATAGAATCACCTCTCTCTCTCTCTCTCTCTTTCTTTCTCCCTCTCTCTCTCGTGCAATAAGAATAAGGAGAAGAAAGAAATAATTTCTTCTTTTTTCATCCTTATCATATATATATATATAATAATGATAATAATAATAATAATAAATCTCCACCACACACAATTTCTTTTGACTTTCTTCTTCTTTTTCTTTTTGTCCTTATTATCATTATTATAATTAATCAATTATATATATATAACTCACTTTTCCTACACCAATTTATATCCCATGTATATGTGATGTATATGTATATGTCTTATATATAGTAGTTATATTTCCCATATATACATATACATTAAATCCAAATACACAAATAACTCCAAAACTTTTAGAGTATACCTTGGGATATTACAGCATGCTCATGTTGTTGGACGTGTCAATATTTCTGAGAGACGGAATGTATTACACGCCTAGTGACACACCCGTGGTTCTGAGCGTGTCAATGCTTCTGTGTTGTAGAGTTAGGGCACGGTCAGGGACACGCCCGTGTGGTTGAGCGTGTCATGTTTAGAGTTTGCCCTAGTTGGTTCTTAGCCTTATGATCTCATGTGGGTTTCATCATTCTTTTGGAATAGGTTGTGAAGAAGGTGATTTGCCATAATTTAAGAAGTGAAGTATTTTTGGAAGAGGAAGTCAATAGAGTTGTGTGAGTTGTTTTGAGGTAAGTACAAACCTTGCATTATTGCATACATTCATGTGATTTTGGAACTTATACATTTGAGTATGAATGTACTAAGGAATCTTCGTGCATTGTTTATATATATAAATAATGTTATGTTTTATACAATGTGAACTTTGTGAAATGCAATATGATAATTCTATTTATTTAAATCTTGATAAATTAATTAATTAACACGTAGATTTTTTTGTTAAAAATTAACACTCACTGGATTCTTGTCGGCGTCTCCCCGAAAAATTTTTGATGGAAGAATTTGGTGGCAAATTTGGTACCCACGCGTTTGTCTCGATGAGAGGATTCCAACAATATACACTACTCTCCCTCACTCACCGGAATTTTGCCAAAAATTACTTTAGAAGCTTCTACCATCGCCAGATTCTGGCAAAAAATGAAGTTTGTTCAAAATTAACAAACGATATACTAAAATAAAGCTCAGGAGATGAAGAGTCGAATGGTAACTGAATCACCATAAAAAGAGGTCAAAAATGGTCGAAAACTCTAGTTAAAGTTATCGGCAGTGGGACTGCACAACAGCTTTGAACGGCGTATGCTGCTGTTGCGCTCGATTAATTACTACTATAAAGCGACACTCGCAACTATACGAGGTATTTGCAGCAACGGTGATCTCCCCAAGATCATCTCACAAGGAAGGAATTATTTTGAAATATTTTGATTAACAAATAAATTAAAACTAAGTTGTGTTATTGAATTGGTGAGTTGTAATTAAAATTTGAAAGTAAAAATGAGTAGTAGTGCATAAGATTAATTTAATGCTAGGAATGGTGCCTAGGGTTGTAGATTAATTTAATTAAATCTTGATTCTCAAATTATCCATTAATATAACCTTGTATTTTAATTTGTTCCTTGAGTTTAATTAATAATTACCAATTCATTAGTTTTCAGATTCATGAATTAACAACAACCATTAGTTTTGAAATTGCAAATTAAATAAACCCTAGAACTTATATTTCTAATTCATTCTTAGGGTGGTTGATTACATAGTTTCGATATCGAATTTTACCTCTCAATCTATCATTCAATATTAAGTGATTAATAGGTGGCCAATCTATCAAACTAACTTTAAGTCCAATGCCATAAACCAATAACAAGGTATACTAATGGAATTATCAAATCAAGTCATTTAATCAAATCTACTACAACCCAAGGCATGAGTAAATTAACTCATCATCAATTTAAAACAAATATCCATCTCAATATTCATCAAATCAAAGTTATGCATTGTAATATTAATGTTCAAAATAAAACAACAACAATCTAGAAATAAATTAAAAGAGAGAATATGAAAAACCCCTTGTAGACTCCATGAGTTAAACTACTTGTCTTCCTCCTAGCTTCCACCTTGATGTATGATGAACAACTTCTAAGCCCTCTTCAATCAATGGCTCTCCTCTTGAAAGATGGAATGGTAACTCTCTCAAGCTTAAAACTCCAATCAAGCTTTCTTCAAACCCTAATCTTCTAAGGATTTTGCTCACTCAATTTTATCCCCAAACTTGATTAAGTCTTGTCTATGGAAGAAATGAAAGATGAATGGAAATGAAGATGAAGAGAGAATGGTGTCCCTCTTTCCAAAAACAAGAACAAAACTAAGAATTAGGTAGCTCTTCAATAAGCAAAACATGTATGTCATTCCATAACCTCCACTTCCAATTACTTTCCATGTTTTAAGACACCAACCATGTCTTGCCAACTCACATACCACTCTTTATCTCCCTCTTTTTCTTTATTTTATATTTCTTCCCATGAATTCATCCGCCTTTTATGCATTTTAAATATTTCTTTTTAAAAAGAAAGAGTCTTTTATCCCTCATTTGTCCCTCACTTCATGCAAAATAATTCAAAGGAACCATAAAGGACACAACTAAGCCTTGAGTGACTTGGCCGTGTCACTCATTCTTCTTGGGACATGGCCAAGCCTTGAGGCCATGTCATAGATGCCCATCTCTCTTCTTCTTTTTTAGGTGTGACACGGCTAGCGGCTTGACTGTGTCTTCTGCTTGTGTTCACCTCTGCCATTTACTTTTTCATTCGCTTTGCTCTTTAGTTTCATCAACTGGGACATAGCCAATGGCTTGGCCGTGTCTTCTGTCAGTGTCTGCCTCTGCCCAATTTTTCTAAAGGACACGGCCAGGCCAAGTTGCCTTAGCCTATGTCATGTGAGTGGTTCATGCCTCTTACCTTGGACGAGGGACACGGCCAGGACATGAAGTGTCTTGGCCATGTCTCATATTTTTTCACCATTTTGATCCATCAATCCATTCTTTTGCGCTTCTATCTAAATCAAACACTTCAAGCAAACTTTAAACACAAATTAAAAGAAAAATTAACTTAAAGCCAATAAAAATTAACCTAAACATGTATACATATTTGATCAAAACAAATACCCCACACTTAATTCTTTGCTTGTCCCAAGCAAAGTTAAAATTAAAACAAACTAAACAAGAAAATCTAGTCAATTTCAAGAGTTATAAGAATGTATCAAAACTTCCAATTTCTTAAATTCGTAATCAATATCAAACCAAACAAAATCAATACTCATGCAATTTAGTGGATCTCCATGCATAACCAATGTTGTCACTCCCTCACCAACTCTTTGAAGTGTTTAATAAGGTACTTTTTACACTCATAACATTTAATGAAAGATTATCACCATAAGCTTACTTATCAATCAAACTTCCACTATTAAATTCCCATCAATCATCAATCATAAGGTATTTCATTTGGTTGTGATGGGGCTAATGTAAGGTCATGACATTTGAGAGTGTGAGTTTATCCACTAAGTCCAAGAGCACTTCAAGAGTGAAGTAAGCAACGTAGTACGACCAGCAATCCCAACGTACGTACCTCCCAATCACTTAGCACTAGACATTAAAGAACTTTTCAGGAACTCCGCTTATTAAATTTGCAAAGATCATTCCCAAAGTCAATTCAACCCTTCCAAAAAGAACAACAATTTTTTTTAATATTTTTATTATCATTTATTTTTTTATAAATTATGATTTGCAACTAAAGAACACAAATGTTTGCAATCTTAAACCCACTAAATTTAACCCCACACTTATTTAACAGAACACTTGATCATTAACGTTCTTCAAATGCTCTTGACTTAATGAAAGGGTAATAGAAAAAATAGCATGGTTCAAAGCTAGTAGTGTTGTGAAAAAGAAAGAAAAGGAGAAATGAAATAGGCTCAAAATTGGCTAACTAAGATTGAATATAAGGTTGGTCTTTTTAAGCTAAAATGGGTTCACCTAATTGTCTTAATCATATTGATATCTAATTAAAATTTTTAAGTAGTCTCAAAATGCATGTCAAAGCAAGTTCTAGCAATTCATCAATCAAAGATGCTCGCACACAATAAAGAATAATAAGTTGATATCCAACTTAATACGCTCAATTCCTCACAAGTTTAAACAGGCAATGCAAGGAATATCCATCAAATCAACAATAAGCACCAATTTTATTCAATTCTCCAATTCATGCTTCAAAAATTAAAAGGTCATCTATCAAGAAACTTACAACAATTGAACTTAAAAAATATACTTCAAAACAATATGCAGAGTAAGGAAAAACACTTAAAAAAATGACTAAACACAAAGACTTAAAAACAACAAATAAATTACGAAAAATAAAAAGCTTGCATTTATGAACAAAAACTTAGCACCCCACACTTTAAGATTGACATTGTCCTCAATGAAAACTAGGATAATTTAAAAGAAGTAAGAGTTTAAGTACAACCTAATTTCCATCATTTTCTTTATGAGGTCAGTGCTACCTTTCATCCACAAAACATTAATTGTTCAAGATTAAAAAGTAATAAATATAAAATAACAAAAAACATAAAGTTTTAATAACAAACAGCGGTAACGAAAAATAGCAACTAAAATATTCAACAACTAAAAATAAGAAAATAAGAACTGTTCTCAAAAGGCAGAAGCTAATATGATCTATAGTGATGGAGGATGTGACGATGATGTTGCTGAAGGGTGGAGGCTAAGAATCTTGGCAAGGTTGTTATTGATTTGTTCCAACTGGGAAAAGACTTCAGCATGATTATGATCTGCCTTGCTTTCCAATGCTTCAATCTTACTAATGATCTCCTAATTGTCCGAAGCCAAAACATCTTCATCCAAACTGAGTGAATCTAAGTCGGACTCCTCATTAACTCATGGTCTCTTTTACTGGTCCTCTGGTGTAACTTGATCATCTAAAGCCATCACATAAGCCCCTCCCCTTTTGTAGCCATATACATCTTCTCAAGGGTAGCAAGGTATAATGAATCACTTCCAGAAATTCTAGTCGTATGGCAAGCACTCAGGTCAAAACCATCAACAAGTGCCATAGCTAAGGTGGTCATCAATCCACCTATACAAATTGCCCCTCGATTTGCTATGCTATCAAAAAATCGACTAACCAATAGTCGGTACTCACAGATACAGAATTGCTAGCATAATCTAAGAAAAATAGCTTACTTAGTTCCACCACACATGTACTTTCTTTCCATGCAAAGAACCCACTTGGCATAAATCTATGTAAATACCTCAAGGCAGGATTTATAAATTTTATTGCCTTGGCTGATTTGGCCACATACATTCCACCCGAGCCAATTGCTCCCCATGCAAATTGTTGTTGAAAACCTTTAGGTACACATTATTCCCCTTCTTTATGGAAACTAAAAATAGCATTCAATTGTTCAATATCAAGAACACATGGTTTTCCAAGCAATTTTAAGCTAAACCTAGTGCAAATATTCATTTCATTTCTTTCAACCTTAAGAGAGGTTAAAAATTCTATGGTAAGTTCTTGGAATTGCAAAGGTTTAAAGGAAACTAATTTCTCTCATCCAAGGTTTTGAACATATCTAGCAAAATTTTCTCTAATTTGGAGAGTATCAAGGGATTCTTCACTTACATACCTCATTAGGAAGAAATCATATGCTAGAAGAGTCAATCTCTTTGAAGATATGAAGAGGATGATGAAGGTTGCCTCCTCTTGCAATGGGACACTATTTTGTTCTAGGCATCTTGATTCTTTAGTGGAAAGTGAAGCTTTGATGGATTTTATTTAGTTTTGATTAGAAAATTGA
The DNA here is from genome assembly GCA_947685225.1 of Garcia nutans. Classification (NCBI taxonomy): domain Eukaryota; kingdom Viridiplantae; phylum Streptophyta; class Magnoliopsida; order Malpighiales; family Euphorbiaceae; genus Garcia; species Garcia nutans. The sequence continues at coordinate 18,171,445 of CANTUV010000032.1, forward strand.
AAGATTTAATGGGTTTAATTGAGTTTTTGGTTAAGAAGAATGGAAGATTTGGTGAAATTTTGAGGTTTTTAGGGATGGGAATAGATGTTTTAGAGAGAGAGATGAGAGAAAGAAGAAAGGAAGATAGAAATGAGGGTTTTGAAAGTGATGAGATAAGGTAAAATTTGAGTTTTTAAAAGGGGTGGCACGGCCAAGCTGGGAATGGCTTGGCCGTGTTTGAGTCTTTAGGAGGGAAACGACCAGTGTCTTGGCCGTGTCCCATGGGCGTGTCCACTACTAGTTCTGTTGGCATGGAAAAGAAATGGGGACACGGGCTTGGCAGCTTGGTCATGCCTGGGTAACACGGCCAAGCCTTCTGGCTGTGTCCACGCCTAGGTTTTCTAGGCTTGCTTGACATGGCCAGTGGCTTGGCCGTGACAAGTGGCAGTGTCCATCACTGTCATTTTTGCCTATTCATTTTTTTTTCTTAATGGAAATGTGTCACCCAAGTCTAATTAATGCAACTTTTCTTCCTGGCTTCACCCTGAAACTCCATCAAAAACAAAAACCGATCAAAGCACCCATTCTATTCTCTTAAAACCAAAAACAAAATTTAAATTGCAAAGCACAAAAAATTTAACTATGAAAAGAAATACAAACCGATGGGTTGCCTCCCATTAAGCGCTTCTTTAATGTCGTGTAGCTAGACATTGTTGCATCATTTGTCGATAAATACCAAACTTTCTATAGTTTTTACAACATCGATTTCTTTAAAGTAGGGCATCACCCTTTGTCCATTTACCTTAAATGTCTCATTGGTTTTCAAATTGAGTAACTCAACAACCCCATATGGGAATGTTTTAATTACTTAAAATGGTCCGCTACAATGGGACTTCAATTTCCCTAGAAATAATCGCATTCTAGAATTTAATAGGAGGACTTTCATTTCCGGTTCGAAAGTCCTTTGAAGGATCATCCTGTCATGCATAGCTTTTGTCTTTTCCTTATAGATTTTTGAAATCTCATAGGCTTCATTCCTAAGCTCATCGAGCTCGGAAATTTGTAACATTCTTTTCTTCCTTGCTCCTTTTAAGTCCATATTTGTGGTCTTTATTGCCCAATAAGCCTTATGCTCCAATTCCATCGGTAGGTGGCAAGCCTTGCCAAAGACCAACCTATATGGACTCATTCCCAATGTTGTTTTGAAAGCAGTCCTATAAGCCCATAATGCTTCAGGGAGTCGGATTGACCAATCCTTTCTCATTATGCTCACTGTCTTTTCTAAGATCCCCTTAATTTGCTTATTAGAGATCTCAACTTGTCTAGATGTTTGAGGGTGGTATGGATTTGCCACTTTATGTCAGATGCCCATCTTGAACATCAACTTCTCGAACCATTTGTTGCAAAAGTGGCTTCCTCTGTCACTCACTATTGCCTTTGGGATTTTGAACCTGCACAAAATATTCTCCTTCAAAAATTTCAAAATAACATTAGAATCATTAGTCCTAGTAGGGATAGCCTTCAACCACTTAGACACATAATCCATTACAAGAAGAATATATGTAAAACTAAAGGACTTGAAAAATGGCCCCCATGAAGTCTATTCCCCATACATCAAAAATTTCAACCATAACAAAAATATTGAGAGGCATTTCATTCCTTTTACTAATGTTCCCTACTCTCTGGCATTTATCACATCTTATACAAAAATTATAAGCATTCTTAAAAAGAGTAGGCCAATACAAACCACTTTAAAGAACTTTTTCGGCGGTCTTCTTTCCTCCAAAATGCCCTCCACAATATATATTGTGATAAAATTGCAGCACTTATTTTTGTTCTTCCTCCGGTACACATCTTCTTATGATTTCATCCCTACAAATTCTAAGCAAATATGGCTCATCCCAAAAATAGTACTTATATGAATGCAGGAACCTCTTCTTTGCCTGGAAATTCAAATCCTTTCTCACAACACCACAAGAAAGATAGTTAGAAATATTTGCATACTAAGGTGCTTGAGTTAAAACAAACAAGTGTTCATCCAAAAATTTTTCAAAAGCATTTTCACAAGCAATTTTTGCATCATTATCATAAGAGTTCAATGTAGAAAGATGGTCGGCTATTACATTCTCACTTCCCTTCTAATCTTTGATTTCAACATCGAATTCTTGCAACATCAATACCCATCTAATGAGCCTAGGTTTAGCTTGTGGTTTTGTTAATAGGTATTTCAAGGCCATATGGTCCGAAAATACTATGACTTTAGAACCTATCAAGTAAGATCTAAATTTGTCCAGTACAAATACCACAGCTAACATTTCCCTTTTAGTGGTTGTGTAATTCACTTATGCATCGTTTAAAGATAAACTTGCATAATAAATTACACACATCAATTTATTCACTCTTTGGCTCAAAACAACTCCAGTGGCATAATTCGATGCATAACTCATAATTTCAAATGAAAAATCCCAATTTGGGGCAACAATTATAGGAATATAAGTTAATTTTTCTTTCAAATTTCAAAAGCTTCTAAGCACTTGCCATAAAAAATAAATGGGACATCTTTTCCTACCAAATGACACAAAGGACATGAAATTTTTGAAAAATCTTTTATGAACCTCCTATAAAATCCATCATGTCCCAAAAAACTTCTAATTCCCTTAACAAATGTGGGTGGAGGTAGATTCATAATTAATTCAACCTTAGCCTTGTTTACCTCAATCCCATTGTGAGAAAAACCATGACCCAAAACAATCCCATGATCAACCATGAAGTTACTCTTTTCTCAACTCAAGGTAAGATTACATTCAATACATCTTTCAATCGCGAGAGTCAACTTTTGCAAACAATCATCAAAAGAATTACCAAAAATAAAGAATTCATCCATAAATACCTCAATGCATTTGTCCAACATATCAAAAAAAATTTGAAATCATACATCTTTAAAATGTACCCGGTGCATTGCAAAGTATGAATGGCATTCACCGAAAGGCAAATGTCCCAAAGGGACAAGTAAAAGTTATCTTTGGTTGATCTTCTGGTGCTATCGGGACTTGGTAGTAACCTAAAAGATCATCAAGAAAATAGTTAAAAGCGTGTCCAGATAACCTATCAAGCATTTGATCAATAAATGGTAAAGGAAAGTGATCTTTCTTGTTGACATTATTTAATTTCCTATAATTTATGCACATTCACCACCCAGTTTGTGTTCGTATAGGTACCAACTCTCCTTTCTCATTCTAGACCACAGTCAAACCTGCTTTTCTTTGGCACAACGTGTACGAGACTAACCCATTCATTATCAGCAATGGGGAAGATTACCCCTTCATCAAGAAATTTTAGAACCTCCTTTTTTACTACTTCGCTCATATTAGGGTTTAGCCTCCTTTGAGCCTCTCTCACCGGTTTAGCCCCTTCATCTAAAACTATCTTGTGCATGCACATAGAGGGACTAATACCTTTGATATCACTCAGAGTTTATCTTGAATTTTTTCAACATTCTCACAAGTTTATCTTCCTTCTCACTACTAAGAGTAGCAGAAATTATCACTGGTTGTGAGTTGTTCTCCCCAAGAAAAATATGCTTTAATTGCTTTGGAAGTTCTTTAAGTTCAACCCCTTTTAGTTGAATCTCCTCATTTGAACCCTCAACTTCTTTCTCTAAATTTAGAGCCCTTTCTAACTTGTCTTCACCACTCTCCTATAAGAAAACTTCTTCAACAGCATTATCAGTAAAATCAATGAAAGAGTAGTCCTCATACAAAGTAGTAGTAGGAATAGGAAAAGTGTTAAAAATTGAAAATTCTATAGTTTAACCTAAAACAGTCATGGTCAATTTCCCATTTTTAACATCAATTAATGTGTTAGTTGTGGCCATAAAAGGTCTGCCTAACCAAATTGTATGTTTAGAATCTCTAGAAATTTCTTCCCCCATATCTAAGACAATGAAATCAATGGGTGCAATAAAACCACCTACCTTAACTATAACATCTTCTACGATTCTCTTAGGGTATCTAAGAGTTCTATCCGCAAGTTGCAAAACCATTTTAGTTAGTTTGAGTTCCCCTAGCTATAATTTCAAGTAAACAGAGTATGGCATCAAATTAATACTTGCTCCTAAATCACACATACCAATAGTTTCTTTCCCATTCCCCATAGAGATGCTAACTATAAAGCTTCCAGTATCCTTTAGTTTTGGAGGTAACTTGTGTTGTAAAACAACACTTGTTACTTCCGAGACTATCACCTTCTCATTTAATTCATACTTTTTCTTTTTTATGTTAATCTCTTTAAAGAATTTGGCATATGATGGCATATTTTTAATCACCTCAAGTAAGGGGAGGTTAATACTTACCTTTGAGAGCATATTATAAATTTCAGAAAATTGCTTATCATACTTCTCATTTTTTAACCTGCTTGGAAAAGGAATTGGCGGTCTATACAGATTTGGAGATTTGTGTAGCTTTGGTGCAACTAATGACTCCTCACTATCTTTCTTCGGCTCACTTAGTTGAGCTTTGCCTTCTTGTATTTCCTCCCTTCTCTCTTACATTGTGCCTGCATCCAAAGAATCATCAATTGTATTATCAAGTACCTTACCACTTCTTAAAATTGTGATTGCTTTGGCTTGCTCCGGTTGTCTTGAAAATTTTCCTTTTTGATTAGCTTGCAGTTGATTAGCCAATTAACCCACTTGATTTTCTACCTTCTTAAGTGAGGCTTCCAAAGAGTCGAATTGTTTGTTGTTCACCTCTTGATTTTGAGTGCTTATTTGAATGAAATCATTCAAATTGTCTTTAAGTGAAGGTTTCTTAACTTGCTCATGATTTGAACCTTGCCCTTGAAATTGGGGTCCCCTTTAATAGAATTGGAATGAATGTTGAGGTGGAACTTGTTGTTGGTTCTTCAATAAAAAATTAGGTTGATTTCTCCAACTGGGGTTATAAGAATTTGAGTACGGGTCATTCCTTCCCCTTTGTTGGAACCCTTCAAAAGCAAAAGCTTGTTCTTACCCTTCTTGGAATTGGTCAAAGTTTGAAGGATATACATTTGCATTATGGCCTACCACACCACATGATGCACATAATTCTTGGCTTGGCACCGGCAAGTTCCCTCTAGCATTCAACAATTTAACTTTCCTTGTCAACTCGGCAATTTGTCTTGCCATTTTTGAGTTTGCATTCAGCTCATATGCTCCTCTTATCCTTTCCCCAATACTCTTTTATTGAGAATTTGCTCCCAACATTTCAAATAATGCAACCATATCAGGAGCTTTTTTCTCACTCATTGCCCCTCCTGCTTCATTATCCACTGTGTTTTGATATTGTTGAGTTAGCCCATCATAGAAGAACTGATTGAGCAATTGTTATGGATAATAATGATGAGGACATTGAAACAATAAAGATTTAAAGTGAACACACACCTCATGAAATGGTTCCCCATCAAATTGGGTGAAAGTTGCAATACTCCCCCTAAGCTCCTTTGTCTTTTTGTGTGAATAAAATTTTTCCATGAATTTATTATACACTTTGGTCCAAGTGGTCAAGGAATTTTCTGGTAAGGTCATCAACCATGCTTTTGCCCTATATTTCAAACTATATGGGAAACAACTCATTTTGAGTTCATCCTCTATTAAGGCTTGCAAAGGGAAAGTATGCAATGTTGTGTAAAAATGTCGAATGAAGTCGAGAGGATCTTCATTCGGCAATCCATGGAAGGATGGCAGCATACTATAATGAGTGTTTTTGAGTTCATAATTTCTTGTTGCGTTGCTCAATCGGATACACAATGTGGTTACTCTAATGATTAGTCGAGCAAACTCCTTCATAGGTGGTTCCTCTACATCAACCATTTCTACTTTCCTGTCCTCCTCAAATTGCTCGTCAGTTTCTTCTCCTTCTTGTCCCAAGAGATCTACTCCTTCGGTTCTTTGGAGTCTATGAATATCATCTATATATGGAATAAGTTCATTTCCTTGAGACCTTCGTCCTTGCATAAATCACCTAGGCAATTCAAAAAGGAACAATTTAAACAATTAAACAATTAAAATAAAAGAATCAAACTATTAACAACAATTGCCTTCCCCGGCAGCGGCACCAAAACTTATTGCGCTTGATTAATTACTACTATAAATCGACACTCGCGAGTATATGAAGTAATTGTAGCAACGGTGGTCGTCTCATAAAGAATGAATTGTTTTGCAATAGTTTGATTAACAAATAAATTAAAATTGAGTGTGTGTTGTTGAATTAGTGAGTTGTAATTAAAATTTGAAATTAAAAATGAGTAGTAGTGCGTAAGATTAATTCAATGCTAGGAATTGTGCCTAGGGTTATAGATCAATTTAATTAAATCTTGATTCTTAAATTATCCATTAATATAACCTTGTATTTTAATTTTTCCATTGAGTTCAATTAGTAATTACCAATTTATTAGTTTTCACATTCATAAATTAACAATAACCAATTGTTTTGAAATTGCAAATTAAATAAACCCTAGAACTTATATTTCTAATTCACTCTTAGGGTGGTTCATTACATAGTTTCGATATTGAATTTCACCTTTCGGTCCATCGATCAATATTAAGTGATTAATAGGTGGCCAATCTATCAAACTAACTTTAAGTCCAATGCAATCAACCAATAACAAGGTATACTAATGGAATTATCAAATCAAGTCATTTAATAAAATCTACTACAACCCAAGACATGAGTAAATTAGCTCATCATCAATTTAAAACAAATATCCATCTCAATATTCATCAGATCAAAATTATACATTGTAATATTAATGTTCATAATAAATTAACAACAATCTATAAATGAATTAAAAGAGAAAATATGAAAAATCCCTTGTAGACTTCAAGAGTTGAACTGCTTGTCTTCCTCCTAGCTTCCACCTTGATGTATGATGAACAACTTCCAAGCTCTCTTCAATCAATGGCTATCCTCTTGAAAGATGGAATGGTAACTCTCTCAAGCTTACAACTCCAATCAAGCTTTCTTCAAACCCTAATCTTCTAAGGAGCTTGCTCACTCAATTTTATCCCTAAACTTGATTAAGTCTTGTCTATGGAAGAAATGAAAGATGAATGGAAATGAAAATGAAGAGAGAATGGTGTCCCTCTTTCCAAAAACAAGAACAACACTAAGAACTAGGTAGATCTTCAATAAGCCAAACGTGTATATCATTCCATACCCTCCACTTCCAATTCCTTTCAATTTTTTAAGACACCAACCATGTCTTGCCAACTCGCACACCACTCTTTGTCTCCCTCTTTTTCTTTGTGTTATAGTTCTTCTCATAAATCCATCCACCTTTTACTCATTTTTAATATTTCTTTTTAAAAAGAAAGAGTCTTTATCCCCCATTTGTCCCTTACTTCGTGCAAAATAATTCAAAGGGACCATAATAGACATGGCCAAGCCTTAAGTGACTTGGCCGTGTCACTCATTCTTCTTAGGATACAGCCAAGACTTGAGGCCGTGTCCATAGCTGCCCATCTTTCTTCTTCTTTTCTAGGTGTGACACGGCCAAGTCATTGGCCGTGTCATATGAAACAACCAGTGGCTTGGCCGTGTCTTCTGCTTGTGTGTACCTCTGCCATTTGCTTTGCTCTTTGGTTTCATCAAGTGGGACACGGCCAAAGCCTTGGCCGTGTCATGTGACATGGCTAATGGCTTGGCCGTGTCATGTGACATGGCTAATGGCTTGGCCGTGTCTTCTGTCAGTGTATGCCTCCGTCCAATTTTTCTAAAGGATACGGCCAAGCCAAGCCCATTTCATGTGAGTGGTTCATGCCTCTTGCCTTGGATGAGGGACATGGCCACGCCATGAAGTGTCTTGGCCGTGTCTCATGTTTTTCCACCATTTTGATCCATCAATCCATTCTTTTTCACTTCTATCTAAATCAAACGCTTCGAGCAAACTTTAAACACAAATTGAAAGAAAAATTAACTTAAAGCCAATAAAAATTAAACTAAACATGTATACATATTTGATCAAAATAGCTGCTCAATTCGGTGGCAGTTCAGGGCGAGTCAGGTGGCCTTGGACTCTTCGTCGGACAGCGGTTCCCCTAGTCCAGCGCCTGTCGAAGTCCGAGCACCGGACGGTGGTAGATAGGAGTTCTTTTTTGGCTACCCGTTTCTCTCTCTCTCTCTCCTTTGCCCTTTCTCTCTCTTCTTTATTTCTTTCTCTTCTCTCCCTCTTCCTTCCCAAATCTTCTTCTTTTCTTCTTTTTCTTTTTCTTTTATTATTTATCTATTTATTGGTTTATTATTTTTAATTTAAGTTTTTAATTGTTAAATTCTAGGATATTACATTAATAATTTTAATATATAGTTTTTTATTTAAAATAATAAAAAAATATTACAAATGACATTAATGGATAATTCATTTACTTTTTTATGAAGCTAATAAAGAATGAATTTGCTAGATTTTACTTAATTATAATAATTAATGAAAATTTTTTTATATTATTTATTAATATAAAATAATAACAAAATGTATAATTAATATTAGTTACTCTGAAAAGTGGCAACATTATATTGTTTTTCTATATGCGTTCCATTTTAAGTGTCATATAAATATTTTTTATTTCATTTTAATTAATACTTTTATAAATTTAAGAAAGTATTAATTATAAAGTTTTAAATTTATCCTTAAATATTAAATACTTATAAGATTAGTAATTAATAGTAGAAAAATAATTATAAAATGATAGAGAGATTGTGCAACAAATTCAACTTAATCTTATTGCTTCTATATCAATAGTTTATATACAGTTTTACAATCTTGATTAACAAGTAAAGCTATATACGTATTGGACTAGGATTACAACTTGTACAGAGTCACTTTCTTAATACAATTCGGATACCCTCTTTACGCCCCCTCAATTCGAACATCTAAAGGAAATGATCGAATTGTCAAATGATGCATTAAGGAATGATGCCGAGCCTTGGGCAAGGGTTTAGTCAAGATATCAGCTAACTGATCTTTAGAACTGATCTTTAGAACTGATAAACTTTACTTGTAGTTCATTGCATTGCACCTTATCATGAACAAAGTGATAGTCGACTTCCAAGTGCTTGGTGCGAGCATGGAAAACCGGATTGACTGACAAATAAGTGGCTCCGATATTATCACACCACAAGTTTGCAACAGTAGATGGCAAGTAGCCAATTTCCCGAAGTAAAGATTGAATCCAAGTTAATTCCATGACAGCATGACCAATGGCTCTATATTCGGCCTCGGTGGATGATTTAGCAACAGTGCGTTGTTTCTTAGAGCTCCAAGAAATTAGATTAGAGCCAAAAAATACGGCATAACCAGAAGTAGACTTCCTGTCAGAAAAATCACCTGCCCAATCCACATCAGTATAAACATTAAGAGCAAAATTCTTGGATTTAGAAAGAAGAAGACCATGCGAGAAAGTATGTTGAAGATATCGCAGTATGCATTTCACAGAGTTCCAATTAGCATCACTTGGTGCCTGAAGATATTGGGACACACGATGCACAGAAAAACAAAGCTCAGGTCGTGTAAGACCCAAATACTGAAGACCACCCACTATGCTACGATAAAGAGTTGGATCGGCGAAGGAAGATGATGTTGAATCTGTATGAATGGTGGTCGTACTAGTGGGTGTCGAAATTCCGTTGCAGCCTTGCATGTTTGCTCGGTGAAGAAGATCAAGAATATATTTTCGCTGGGAAAGAAACAATCCATTCGGCAGCCAGGTTGCTTCCATACCAAGAAAATAGTCAAGAGTACCCAAGTCTTTCATCATAAAATTTGTTTTTAGTGTAGACAGCAGTGAATTCATTGCTTTAGTGCAGTTGCCAGTTAACACGATGTCATCAACATAAACCAGTAAAAACAGACGAACGTCGTGCTTATGATAATAAAAGAGAGAAGAATCAGCTGCTGAAACACGAAAACCATACTCAATCAAGGCTGTTTGTAGACGCTTGTACCATTGTCTAGGGGCTTGGCGTAATCCATATAAAGAACGACGGAGTCAACAAATATGATCAGGTTTTCCAAGATCATGAAAACCTGGAGGTTGTTCCATGAAAACTTCATCTTCTAATTCACCGTGAAGAAATGCATTGGAGACATCCAATTGTTTCACTGACCATCCAAAAGAAATTGCAAGAGATAAGATGAGCCGAATAGTTGTGGGTTTAATTACGGGAGCGAAGGTTTCTTTGTAATCAAGACCCTCACGTTGATGAAATCCTTTTGCAACAAGACGAGCTTTGTACCTGTCAACTGAACCATCAGGACGTTGTTTAACACGAAAAACCCATTTGCAACCAACCACATTTTGAGCAAGAGTTCGTGGAACAAGTTCCCATGTTCCTGTCTGAAGTAAGGCATTAATCTCTTGAACCATTGCTTCACGCCATTTGGAGTCTTTTACAGCCTGTGTGTAACAACTTGGTACAGAGAATGATATTTCTGCAGCTTTTGCTGTTGGTGACCAAGGAAGTTTTGGTTTCAAATTTCCAGTTTGCTGTCTAGTAACCATCTGATGAGTTCTGAAATCTAGTGGCTGTGGCGATGGTGCATCAGATTGATTGATGAAAGAAGATGTTTCTGACTGATCTGCAGCTTGCAAAATCGGTACAATAGGAGAGGCTGACTGATATGATTGATTTGAACTTATGAGCCGTGGATCATTGATGGTTAATGGAACAGACTTTGGTGTCAAAGGAGAATCTTGCGAAGTGTAAGCAGTCGAAGGGCTGGTTGGTGGTATATTTGGTGAGGGCAAAGCACCAAGAATTCCAGGACTGGAATTTCGAAACAATGGAACTGGGGGCAGCGGAATAGACGTTGGCAGTTCGGATGGAGTGCGGCGTTGATTATCACTTGACTTCTTAAAAGGAAATTCCTGTTCAAAAAACAAAACATGACGTGAGATAAATAAACGTTTAGTTGAAAGATCCAAACATTGATAACCTTTGTGAATTTTACTGTATCCCAGGAAGACACATTGAGAGGACCGAGGAGCCAATTTATTAGCAGAATATGGTTTTAACCATGGATAACACAATGATCCAAATACACGAAGCTCATCATAATTGGGTTTATCGCCAAATAGAATCTCATAAGGTGATCTTTTACTAGTAATTGTAGACGGCAGCCTATTAATTGTATGAACAGCAGTGTTGAAGGCGTATGTCCAGTATTCATAAGGCATGGACGCATGATGTAACAAGGCTCGTCCTAATTCAACTATATGGCGATGTTTTCTCTCAGCACAACCGTTTTGTTCTGGTGTATGAGGACAAGAAACACGTTGAGTAATACCATGTTCTCTCAAGTAATTGGTTAAAGCTCTAAATTCCCCACCCCAATCAGACTGAAAACTCTTGATAGCAACACCAAAATATTTCTCAACCAAAGTGCGAAATTGAACAAAGACAGAGAAGACATCAGATTTTTGCTTCAGAAAATAAACCCAACAATACTTACTGTAATGGTCATAGAACAGAACATAATAACGATAACCATCCAAAGACATAATCGGAGATGGACCCCAAACATCAGAATATACTAATTCAAGAGGTCGTGAAGCATGGAATTTAGATTCAGGAAAAGGGAGTCTATGTGATTTGCTCACATTACAACCATGACAAAAACTGAATTTAGAATTCGAATCAAAAGAAACATTATTATTGCGAAGAACATCATTAACAACTCTAATATTGGCATGTCCTAATCTTTCATGCCACAAAGAAACAGTTGCAGGAAACGCCTTTGGGGAAAAGGATCGAACTTGCTGAACTGGAAAAGGATAAAGACCATTCTTACTCCGGCCTTGGTAGAGTACCTGTCTCGTGGGGATATCCTTGACAAGATAAGAATGAGGGAAAAATTCAATAGAAGTGTTATTACTATCATTGAAAGCAGAAACAGACAGTAAATTGTTAACAATTTTTGGAGAATAAAGAATATTATCAAGAATAAAGCGACGACCATTTAGTAAAACACAAGAAGATCCACGAGAGGTAATAGGAAGAGTTTTACCATCCGCTATTTGTAATGTAGTGCCATCATTCACGGGAACAGGTCGATTTATGATTTCCTGATTAGCTGCCAAGTGATAATTAGTGTCGGAATCCACTGTCCATATGTGCCCAGGTTCAGTTTCGTATTTGACTGCGTTTGCTTGTGGTGCAGGCTTAGGTGTAGGACATTGCCGAGAAAGATGTCCAAAACCATTGCAATTGTAACATGTCACATTATTATTCGGATATTCTCCAACCGAATAGGATGAATTGCCTCTTTCAGAGCTCGTATAATTATGATTGTAGCCACGCCCTTAATGTCCACCGTGACCACGACCTTGCGAATAATAGGAACCGCGTCCTCGATTTCCTCTGCCACGTCCACGAGTTCCACGTCCAGAATGACTGTAATGGGCAGTAGGTTGAACAGCAGACGTGATAGCAAGATTGTCAAGCTTTAGTTGAGTCTCTTCACTAAGCAAAAGAGCAAATAATTCATCAAAAGTAATTGTAGTATTACGTGCTTCAATAGCCCGAGTAAAGGGGCGATATTCTGACCCTAAACCAGCAAGAATATCACATATCAAAGAATCTTCAGAGACAGTACTATTTCCTTCAAGAATACACAATTGATCAAAATATGACTTAGCTTTCTTCATTAGATTTCTATGGAATCATTCCCACGTGATAAGAGTTTCAATTGTTTTCGCAATTGAAGGATTTGGGTGCGAGCACCTGTAGAATAAATGGCAGCAATCTTGTCCCAAGCTTGTTTAGCTGTGGTGCATCGTACAATCTGAGTTAGCACAGTCTCGGAGACTGTACAATTTATCCATCCTCGAACAATTTGATCATGAGAAAACCATTCATGATAGGCTGGATTAGGTGCACCATCGGCAAGAGTTTGCGGTGGTGCAGTAGCTGTACCATCAACATGAGAAGCTAAGCCATAACCATAAAGAAGAGGCATTATCTGGGCGTGCCACAGCAGATAATTTCCAGAACTCAATCGAACACTAATAAATTGCGTGATATTCGGAATCGCAGCAATAGCTGAACTTGCAGGGGATGTCATTGCAGGAGCAGGGGTAGAGAGCAAGGAAGATCTTGAGGAAGAAGTAGACAACGGAGAAGAGTCAGACATGATCAAAAAATTCAGGAAGAAGAAATAGCAGCTGTTGAGCCCTTGGTTGGCTCTGATACCATGATAGAGAGATTGTGCAACAAATTCAACTTAATCTTATTGCTTCTATATCAATAGTTTATATACAGTTTTACAATCTTGATTAACAAGTAAAGCTATATACGTATTGGACTAGGATTACAACTTGTACAGAGTCACTTTCTTAATACAATTCGGATACTCTCTTTATAAAATACTACTTCCTCCGTTTCATTTTAAGTATCATGTAAAAAAAAAAATTTTTGTTTCACTTCACGTGTCGTTTTAAGAATTTAAGAGAGCATTAATTAAAAGTTTTAATATTGTACATATTAATTAATGAAAGAAAATAATTAAAGTGAGAAAGATGAAAAAGGTTATTTAGGTAAGTTATAATAAAATTTTTATAAAATTTATAATGGATAATTATTTTTTTTATCTATGCATACTATTTTTATACGAAACTTGAAATAAAACGGAGATGGTATAATTTTTTTTATAAAATTTATCATTATTAATAATTATTGTAGTATGTTTAATTATTTTTAAAATGATACTTGAGGTGAAACGGAAGAAATATTTATTTTTTCAATTCAATGGCTGTCTTTAGCATAGGTAACAGTAGCGCAATGGCATTAAAAAAAAAAGAAAGAAAGAAAGAAAAAATACTAGCCCAAAATTAATTTTGGTTGGACAACGTCATGAACGCAAATAAAATAATTTTGAAAAATGAAAATGAAAGAGAAAAGAAGAGACAGAATAACTGAAAATTAGTATGGCATATGCCAGACTCAGATTTTTGCTTTACTTGTGCATCTGTCGGTTCCTGGTTTCAAAAGCAAAAATTGACACATTAACTCTATTTTTTTGTTTTTATATTATTAGAATATATTTAATATTTAAAAATAGAGATAATATTTAATTTATAAAAATATAATAAATAAATATTATTTTTTTTGCATTCTTGATTTATATGTAAGTAAAATATTTTAATTTTTTAAAAAAACAGAGATATGTAATGGATAATTTTTTAAACTTCAACAATATGATTATCTCATTAAATGAAGAGGCATCACAAAAAATCCATGAATTTAATATATTTATTTAAATATTGTGTAGAAAATTTAAAATGAATTTTGCTATAAATTAGCAAAGGGAACATGATCTGTGGGCATTAAATAATGCCAGAAGAGCAAAGATTTTTTGTGGCTTTTTGGTGCGGATGCAAATAAATTCAATTATTCATATCTTATGTCTGTGGGAGTAGTTGTGTAATATGTTCGGCAGGGTTACGGTAACTCATCGTAATATTCCTGAAAAATTGGAAAAAAATCGTAATATTCTTAAAATTTCATATACTTAATATTTTATTTATGTTATTTTAAAATTAAAAATTAATTAATGAAAAATTTTAAATTTTTTAAAAAATTAAAATGCCATAATTGTAAGTGTTAAATAAAAAAAATTTAAGAATGAAAATATTATATAATTTAAAATCATAAGAAATAAGATGTAATAAAATTTTATTATTTTACAAATAAAACATAAAGTGTAAATTATTGATAAATTTTAGGGATTAAAAATATTAATTTTCAAATTATTCTAATAGATTTGAAAATGTATATATATCAGTATATAATTAAAATATTTTGTTAATTAATCACTCTACATTTTTAATTGGAATTGCAAAAATTAAATTTTTATAAATAATTTAAAATATTAAAATTAATTAATTAGTTCTAATCCTATCGATATGAAATATCAATAAAAATTTATTTTATAAAAAATATTTTTATGAAAAAAATATAATTAATTATTATGTTTTGAAAAATTTATTATAAAAATTAAAAAATTTCTTTATTTTTAATATTAATTTTTATTCTCATTAAATAAAATTTTATTTTTCCACCACTAAATAAACATATATGTAATCTAGATAATATAAATTTAAGTCTCTAATCCAAAACTTTTTTTTTAAAAAAAAAACTACTTAGATAAATTAATTATAGGCTCATATTTAGGATTATAAATAAGTCAAGCTATTCGAGAGCTACATCTAGACTCGGTAAAAATTCGTTAAGACTCAAACTCTTTTAAAATAAGTTAAGGTTAAGCTACTTATTGATTAAATGAATTGAACCCAAGCTCAAAGATACTTACACTCGCCACGCTTACGAGCTGGCTCATTTAAGAAGTTCATGATCAAACTCATTTATTAAGATTATAAGCCAACTTATTTATTAAACTTATTAGCAAGCTTGGTAATTAGCTCGTTTAATATTCAAATATATAAATTTATTAATTAAATAAATTTATATAATTTACTATGGTAATTATATGTTATAAATAAATGAAATAAAATAAAAAATAATTTTTATAGCTCATAATAAATAATACTAATTCAATTAATAAATTTATATGAAATTGAATCAATATAATAATATTAAAATTGAATAATATTAAAATTATTAGTAATATTATTTCTTAAATATATGTTTTAATTTATAGTTATTAGTTTATGTTTTAAAACTTATTAAGTTTTAAGCCATATTAAAAATATATATATATATTTTATGCATATTAGTATATTATATTTATTAATTTTACTATTAATCCTATTTTTTAAGATTTATATCTCAAATTATATTTATTAGTACTCTATTCCTTGTATGATATGACAACTATGCATTATGAGTATAATAATATTATACAGTTACTAATTAATAGTTAATAAATTTTAATACATTTTTAATAAATCAATAAAAAAGAATATTCATGAAAACATATTAAGTACAATACTAATATTTATATAAGAATAAGTTTGACAGTACCTCTTATAAATTATTGAAAATGACAATATAATCATCATCAATTCAACATCATTTAGCTATTTATCCACAAATATTGTGCTAATAACTATTATATTAATTGCATAGCTCAATATTTTAAACCAATGTAATTTGTTTATTTTATTTCTTAATCATATATATTAACATTAACACAAACTTTATATAACTAATAATATATATAATTTGATTAATCAATCTAAATTTAATTTCTTTTTTGGTTTTTTGAAAAATATCATTAATAATTATATGTTAAATATGACTCAATATTTTAACATAATTATGATATATGATGTTATTTTTTTAAAAAAAATTTCATATTTCCATATATGTTAATAAGTTTCTGTAATATCCATGATTTTAGAGAATTAGATAAGGATTTGGAGGTATAGGTATTGTATATATCTAACATATACCTAGTGCATATATAGTATATACATATTATATATTAATTATATATGTTGGACATATATATATTATATACTTGATATAATAATATCATATAATGTATATTTGATGTGTATATAGGATATACATGATATGTGCATATAAGTATTTATATACATTAAGTATACATTACATATCCATAGTATATACATTATATATACATGTACCTAAAGATATATAAAATGTATAAGTAAAATATATATAACATATATATATACATAAAATATATATTGCATATAAAGTATAAATTGGTGGTGGAAAAGGTAATGATGATGGTGATGATGATGATGATGATGATAATGATGACAATAAAATAATAATAATAATAATAATAATAATAATAATAATAATAATAAGAGAAGAAGAAAATTCAAAGAAGGAAGATTTGTAATTGGTGAAAATTAAGTAATTAATTGTATTATTAAATATAAGAGATAAAGATGGAGAAAAAAAAGGGCATTTCTTCTTCTTCTTTGTAATATCCCCACATATGCCCTAGAAGTTTTGAATGTTGTTGTTGTTGTTGTTGTTGTTGTTGGTTAATGGGTTAGAATGTATGTGTTAATTGGCAAGAGAAAAGAAATTGGAAAGTGAATGCTTGTGTATATGTGTTTTGGGGAAATTTAGGGTTTAGAGACAAATGTATATGTTGTGTATATGATGATATATATAACATATAAGTTGGTCAAATGAAGAGTCAAAGTGATGGTTAAGTGGAAGAAGATATTTTTGGTTGAGTGTGAAATTACATGAATGGGCATATAAGAGACAAAGGTTTAGTTAAATGGTTAAAGGGTGTTTTGGTAATTTTCTTTTGGAAAACTTGTGGTGGAGATTAAAAGGAAAGTTTGACTTTGCTTCTTCATCTTTTCCTCTTCTCTTCATGTGTGGCCGGCTTCTTCATAGAAAAAGAGAAACAAAGAGACAAGAGAGGTGTTCTTGATTCTTGAAGCAAATTGAAGGAAAAATCAAAGGTTTTGGTTGAAGATTTGTGGAATTTCATCAAATTAGGTAAGTACTCTCTTGTTTTCCCTTGTTAATTTTTGAAGTGGTGTTTGAGATAAGTTGTGATTGGTTAATATCATGATTTAGAATGTTTGAGATGTGTTTATAAGTAGTGAAAGTGATGGTGAATAAATAAGGGTTAAATTGGTGGTGGTTTTGTTTGAAAATGGCAAATTAAGTGGAAGTTGTTTTTGAAAGAAGAAGATTGATGTTGGTTTTAGGATTTGATGTGGTAAGTGATTGAATATGTAATTGATATAGTGTTAATATGAATATTGTGATGAATAAGTATTAATAACATTGATTATGTCCATTTTGATGAGATTATGTTGTGTATAATGTGTTTGAATGCAATTGAAAGAGTTTTGGCTATTTTAGTGTTTATGCATAAGAGATACGTAATTTGGAGCGGTCGCTATTATTCATGTGCGGTCGCTGTTGTTCTTGTGCGGTCGCGACTTAGCTCGGGCTTCTGGCCGCGAAACCTACTGTAATAAGGTTTCATTGTGTAATGGTATGGGGCGGTCGTACTCAGGTGAGGCGCGACCGCTAGAAAGGTTCTGTTCACCTTATTGGAAGCAATCTAATTCTACAACAAGATTCTCAAATACATGTTAAATAGATATCATTTGTCTAACATCATTGTTGAATAATGAAATGTGAGATGATATGGAATGGATAATACATATGATACTATATGAACCAAGCTATGTATTATGCATTGTGAATCTTGTGAATGGCAATTTGTTATATGAATAATGTACTTTGTAATGTTACATCAATGATGCTATATGTAAAATGTGAAGAAGAGGATGAAGTAATTGATTATAGATAGCTTGGTGGGAATAACTTTGAAGAGTGAAAGAGATGAGGATCATCCAAAAAGGTATGTACAATGCAAGTTATAATTATGTGAATAATATGATTGAAGCATGTCTAAATGATATGATTGAATAATGACATGTTTGCCTAGTTAATGTAATTAATGTGGTATATATCAATGATGGAATATGACATGTAAAGGTTATGATGAGGTAAATGATTATGTATGTAAAAGATGAATTGCTATAATGTAGATTGAAATGTAATGTGAAGCCATTGTGGTTGACTATGTTAACTCAAATGTGATGTGAAGCCATTGTGATTGGCTATGATGATTCAATTGAAAGAAACAAGGCATGTTTGCTTAAATGAAATGAGAAATGAATTGAGAAAGTAATGTAAAATGATTATGTGCTTAATATGTTGATTCAACTTTCAGAGTCCTGTGTTTGATGGCATGCCTATAACTCATTGGATAGGCGAAATGGGAGGCCCGTAAGCCGAGTCCAATTTGAGTAATGTTTATGAATCACTGGATAGGTGAAATGGGAGGCCCGTAAACCGATTCCAGTTGTAAAATGTGAATATGGAATGATGGTGAAATGGGAGACCCGTAAACCACTTCCATTTGAGAATTTGTAACAGTCTAGCCGGGTTGAGGATCTCCCCATGTTAATGGGTTGATGGTCCAAGAGACTGGGTCTGTTACGCTATCCATGGATAGAGATATGATATAAATTGCCTACGGGCTTTATGATTATGATATTGGATCAAAACAGTGACTCTGAACTTTGAATGACATATTAGTATCTGTTGGGCCCGAGTCTGTCTTTGTTGTCCATGTGATAATTAAATGTTGAAATAAATGAGAAATGAGATATATGGTTGCCTTTATTGCAAATGTGATTCGTATGATATGTAATGTGTATGTATTGATATGTTGATTGTGAGTATTGGTGATGGATTGAGATATATGAAAAAAATACAATCTAAAGAAAAGATATGATAAGCTAAAGTTATATGGAATTGATATATCATTATATGCTAGTATAATTTATAATGTATGTGTATATTTTATATTTGTACTACTAAGCTCTCGGGCTTAGCGCGGTTATGTGATCGCGCAGGTGACTAGGTGGAAGATGTGAAGTCTTTTGTTATGCCACGAGAAGAGTAAGAGTTTGTCGAGACCAACTAGAGGGTGATGCATTCATGTATAATTTAATTACGACGTACTTCTATCAAGAATGTATTCATTTGTATAAATGTTGTTTTGAGAAAGATAAGATTATTGTATATTTATAAGATCATTAAAAGTATATTGATTTTGTAAATGTTCTTTAAATTAAAGTATGGTGGTTTGGAACTTTGTTAAAGGTTTTTAAATTGCAACGAAAAGTGACATCCTTATACTTTATATATTTACTGTATGTATAGTACGTATATGGAGTATCAGGGTGTTACAATTATTTTGGTATCAGAGCTTAGGTTTCGAGATTCTCGGCCTAAGTGAAATTAAAAAGAAAAAGTTTTGAAACGCTTAAAATGAATTAAAAAGAAGAGTTTTGAAATGCAATTGGTAATACATGCATATGCATTGACACCTAGGTTGGTCTCGGATGTGGCATTATATGAATTGTAGAATATTTGTGTTATATGAGATGTTTAACATAATTAATGATATATGTGTATACCATTTTGATGTGATGAGAAACCATGATTGTTGGAAATGAGTTATAATTGAGGCATAGTGCCTAATTGATTATGAGAAACTAATTGTGAAATGTAATGTGATATATGTATATTGATGATGCATATGAAAATGTCATGTTGAGTGCAACATGGAGTGTAATGTTGATGTTTATGAGCAATATTATGTAGGACATAATATGAACTCAAACATAAAGAGAATAAAGTGAATATGAGTTGAAATTAAAATTAAGATAAGAGTATGTATTCTTTCCTTTATACCTGAAATTTCTTTATTATAAAGTTTATGTTGGGTTTACGAGATAGAGGAAATATTGTTGAAGTGTTAATATTGAAAGATATATTACTAAATGAGGAGAGAATGGTGGGATATGGAATGAGTTGATTAATATAGACAAGGTATGATTATTTAAAGTTTGAAGTATGTACATATATAAAGTTAAGGTGTTGTTCAAAGGAAAAAGAGATGATGTTGGTTAAGTAAGAAAATAAGTTGATATTGTTATTTTAAGTAAACATTGTGAATGCAATGTTAGAAATGTAAGATGCTTGAATATTGTGAAAGCTCCTGGTTATGATGGTAATATATAATATTTGAGATTTCTGAAATGAGCTTAATAATTGGAGAAATTATATGTTTTGACTTTGCTTTGTGATATATATACATAAGATGTATCTAAAGTGATATTAAGAAAAGATGGAAGTTTAAGCAAAGTAGTAAATTGGAAAGTTAATGTGTTAATGGAATTTGGATAAAGACTATTTTAAACATTAGTAGTTTAATGTAAGTTAAACTTGTGAGCTATGTGGAATGAATATTACTGTATATGAAATTACTATTAAATTGGGTAATGTGATTGATAGTGAGAATTGGATGGACCAATGGTGATTCAAGAAGTTGAGATTTATAATAACTATACTTGGAAAGTGTATAGAGGTTATTGGGCTCAATGTGTATATGATTGGATGTAATGTATATGTGTATAAATATGTGAGTAAAATATATATGTTGAAGGATAAACAAATGGATGTAAAGATGGTATACTAAATGCATTTAAAAATAAATGTGAGTGAGATGTCACCTTAGTAATGTGACTAAGATTTTGTGAAGTATTATTATGAATAGAAAGTATATATGTGTTAAGTTGATAAATAACTTAAATCATGTCAAAAAGGGATAAGAATGATGTTGTTCAATGAAAAGTAATAAGTGTTAAATTGTGTTGAAAATATGTAAAAGAGGAATTAAATATAATTGTATGATTATGTGTATACACATATAAGAAATGTGGAAGGTGAGACATCTTCTTTAGGTGATCTATGAATGTGTATATGGTATAACTATTGGTCAAATGATATTGGGAATGATATTGTATGTAGTAGTGGACCTAAGATAAATTAGGCCTTGAATTATGCAAAAATAGATCATGTGACGAAATGGAAAATGAGAATCGATTTGGGGAAATAGTGGACAGTAATATTGTTATAGCAATAACTGAATTTGACTATCATAAATGTTATGAGCCAAAGTATTTGGGTGAGGAAACGTTCTAAGTATATAGATATATAAGAGATTATAAGGGAAGAAGAAAGTATAAAGAATGAAATTTGTGTAAGACTTGTATATGATTCAATGATGTGCATAATAGAGGTTAAAGATAATATTGTTGTATATGAGATATGTTAATGATGATAAAATAATTAAGAGTAAATTGTGTAGAGATAGAGCTGAAATGTGTTAATTTTTGATGTAGTAAAATTTGGAGAATGGATATATAATCTTTGTGATACGACTTGGTATTATAATTGGAAAAGTTGAAAATAGAATAATAGAGGAGCAGTATTGATTTATAAGTTTCAGATGTGATCATTAATCTCCTATGGCCATATGATTTGTTTATTGTATTTGGCCGGTTAGCTTTACTATCCACAGAATTGGGACTGAGAAAAATATGACTGTAATACAGCCTTGGTAAGATTGATAATTATGTTTCTAGAAACATGGCTAAAGGTGATGATTAGTGAAGTGTATTTTATAATTCTTGTGTTAGCAATTTGGTTATAATTTTGGAAAAGAAAAGAAAGAGAAGAAAATTGTGGAAATACTATGAGTTATAAATAATGTGAGAAAAAGATAAGTATGGTAAATATAGTAATGATATGAAAAGTGAAAAGATATTGAAGAGGAGAAATTGCAAAATGTGATTGAGAGTTACATTGAATATGTTTATGGTATAAAATGAATAAGTGAATGGATTTAAAAATTTAAGTGGGTAAGCTATGAGTAATAAGTATGGTATGAAATAATTATGAAATTTGGTGGGAATTGTACTAAGATAAACTATGTGTGTATTGAAAGATAAGTTGAAGTGAATTGTTATTGATGATCATAGTTTCAAAAAGCTGAGTATATATATACATCTGAAGAGATTAAAATTTGAAAATAAGTTGACCTAATGGAATTAGGTTATATATGTATATATACATATTGGGAAATTTAATGATAAGGTTAAATAAGTAAATTGTTGGTGTGAATTAAACAAGATTGAGATGTTAGTATATTGTGGAGAATAGATCAATTGATCTGAATTTTGTTATAATTGTGAATTATTATTGAGATTTAATATGTATAGTTGTATTAAGGGTATGAGATAGAAATGACGGTGTATATAATATAATATTCTGATAGATGAATGGACATGAATCAATTGAATTGTATCAATTAAAAATGATGATAAAAGGAAAAAAGTTGATTTCCTGTAAGGTAAGTCCAAAAGTATTGTATTAATATTGATGTTAAGTGAGAAAAATACTAAAGAAGGAATTAAGTGTATGCAAAATAAGAATATTATTATCAATTAAGGTTTGATAAAAGTCTGTTTTAAGAATGATTGTAATGATGAGATAATCAATATTAAGTTATAAGTCAATGTTTTTTTTTAGGTTGAAGCTAAGAGGATAATTATAAAGAGATGAGGTGATAAAATATTTTGAATGTAATAGATGAATGGTATATATAGATTATAAGATAATTTGATTATTGTGTAAAAGAGATTCATTGGGAAGGTAATGAGCTATCTTGGTTGCTTTGTTGAAAAAAAAAATAATAATAAGATAAATATAAGTATATAATGATAAGTTTTGAAATGAGAAAATATGATTAACTCTAAGGGGGAGAGTAAAAATTTTTGTGATTTGATGAAATCATAAAGTAAGAATAAAATTAATATCACAAGATGATAAGATGGGGAAATTGTTAAGAATGGAGTGTTATGGTACTGAATAATTTCGAGGACGAAATTATTTAAGGGGGAGAGAATTGTAATATCCCCACATATGCCCTAGAAGTTTTGAATGTTATTGTTGTTGTTGTTGTTGTTGTTGGTTAATGGGTTAGAATGTATGTGTTAATTGGCAAGAGAAAAGAAATTGGAAAGTGAATGCTTGTGTATATGTGTTTTGGGGAAATTTAGGGTTTAGAGACAAATGTATATGTTGTGTATA
This sequence comes from Garcia nutans, assembly GCA_947685225.1. NCBI lineage: Eukaryota > Viridiplantae > Streptophyta > Magnoliopsida > Malpighiales > Euphorbiaceae > Garcia > Garcia nutans. The sequence continues at coordinate 18,194,937 of CANTUV010000032.1, forward strand.
TGATGATATATATAACATATAAGTTGGTCAAATGAAGAGTCAAAGTGATGGTTAAGTGGAAGAAGATATTTTTGGTTGAGTGTGAAATTACATGAATGGGCATATAAGAGACAAAGGTTTAGTTAAATGGTTAAAGGGTGTTTTGGTAATTTTCTTTTGGAAAACTTGTGGTGGAGATTAAAAGGAAAGTTTGACTTTGCTTCTTCATCTTTTCCTCTTCTCTTCATGTGTGGCCGGCTTCTTCATAGAAAAAGAGAAACAAAGAGACAAGAGAGGTGTTCTTGATTCTTGAAGCAAATTGAAGGAAAAATCAAAGGTTTTGGTTGAAGATTTGTGGAATTTCATCAAATTAGGTAAGTACTCTCTTGTTTTCCCTTGTTAATTTTTGAAGTGGTGTTTGAGATAAGTTGTGATTGGTTAATATCATGATTTAGAATGTTTGAGATGTGTTTATAAGTAGTGAAAGTGATGGTGAATAAATAAGGGTTAAATTGGTGGTGGTTTTGTTTGAAAATGGCAAATTAAGTGGAAGTTGTTTTTGAAAGAAGAAGATTGATGTTGGTTTTAGGATTTGATGTGGTAAGTGATTGAATATGTAATTGATATAGTGTTAATATGAATATTGTGATGAATAAGTATTAATAACATTGATTATGTCCATTTTGATGAGATTATGTTGTGTATAATGTGTTTGAATGCAATTGAAAGAGTTTTGGCTATTTTAGTGTTTATGCATAAGAGATACGTAATTTGGAGCGGTCGCTATTATTCATGTGCGGTCGCTGTTGTTCTTGTGCGGTCGCGACTTAGCTCGGGCTTCTGGCCGCGAAACCTACTGTAATAAGGTTTCATTGTGTAATGGTATGGGGCGGTCGTACTCAGGTGAGGCGCGACCGCTAGAAAGGTTCTGTTCACCTTATTGGAAGCAATCTAATTCTACAACAAGATTCTCAAATACATGTTAAATAGATATCATTTGTCTAACATCATTGTTGAATAATGAAATGTGAGATGATATGGAATGGATAATACATATGATACTATATGAACCAAGCTATGTATTATGCATTGTGAATCTTGTGAATGGCAATTTGTTATATGAATAATGTACTTTGTAATGTTACATCAATGATGCTATATGTAAAATGTGAAGAAGAGGATGAAGTAATTGATTATAGATAGCTTGGTGGGAATAACTTTGAAGAGTGAAAGAGATGAGGATCATCCAAAAAGGTATGTACAATGCAAGTTATAATTATGTGAATAATATGATTGAAGCATGTCTAAATGATATGATTGAATAATGACATGTTTGCCTAGTTAATGTAATTAATGTGGTATATATCAATGATGGAATATGACATGTAAAGGTTATGATGAGGTAAATGATTATGCATGTAAAAGATGAATTGCTATAATGTAGATTGAAATGTAATGTGAAGCCATTGTGGTTGACTATGTTAACTCAAATGTGATGTGAAGCCATTGTGATTGGCTATGATGATTCAATTGAAAGAAACAAGGCATGTTTGCTTAAATGAAATGAGAAATGAATTGAGAAAGTAATGTAAAATGATTATGTGCTTAATATGTTGATTCAACTTTCAGAGTCCTGTGTTTGATGGCATGCCTATAACTCATTGGATAGGCGAAATGGGAGGCCCGTAAGCCGAGTCCAATTTGAGTAATGTTTATGAATCACTGGATAGGTGAAATGGGAGGCCCGTAAACCGATTCCAGTTGTAAAATGTGAATATGGAATGATGGTGAAATGGGAGACCCGTAAACCACTTCCATTTGAGAATTTGTAACAGTCTAGCCGGGTTGAGGATCTCCCCATGTTAATGGGTTGATGGTCCAAGAGACTGGGTCTGTTACGCTATCCATGGATAGAGATATGATATAAATTGCCTACGGGCTTTATGATTATGATATTGGATCAAAACAGTGACTCTGAACTTTGAATGACATATTAGTATCTGTTGGGCCCGAGTCTGTCTTTGTTGTCCATGTGATAATTAAATGTTGAAATAAATGAGAAATGAGATATATGGTTGCCTTTATTGCAAATGTGATTCGTATGATATGTAATGTGTATGTATTGATATGTTGATTGTGAGTATTGGTGATGGATTGAGATATATGAAAAAAATACAATCTAAAGAAAAGATATGATAAGCTAAAGTTATATGGAATTGATATATCATTATATGCTAGTATAATTTATAATGTATGTGTATATTTTATATTTGTACTACTAAGCTCTCGGGCTTAGCGCGGTTATGTGATCGCGCAGGTGACTAGGTGGAAGATGTGAAGTCTTTTGTTATGCCACGAGAAGAGTAAGAGTTTGTCGAGACCAACTAGAGGGTGATGCATTCATGTATAATTTAATTACGACGTACTTCTATCAAGAATGTATTCATTTGTATAAATGTTGTTTTGAGAAAGATAAGATTATTGTATATTTATAAGATCATTAAAAGTATATTGATTTTGTAAATGTTCTTTAAATTAAAGTATGGTGGTTTGGAACTTTGTTAAAGGTTTTTAAATTGCAACGAAAAGTGACATCCTTATACTTTATATATTTACTGTATGTATAGTACGTATATGGAGTATCAGGGTGTTACATTCTTCTTCACGTGAATTTTGTGAGAATGTGAGGAGATATGATTTCTTCCATACATAAGGTTTTATAAGGGATTTCATGTAATACCCTTATACCTTATATACGTACAATAAATATTTTCAGCATATGTAAAATACGCATATACTGTACAAAAATATCACAGACCGATTTACTAAAATTTTTTTTCACATTTCTAATTTAAAATTTCAAATTCAAAATATATAAAAATTAAATAGAATGTAAATATTCTTTACTTGTTATAAGAACCCAAAATAAATAATATATATAAAAATCTCTGGAAAAAATTTACCAGAGTTTTGTCTGTAATTTGAATATTCCAAAATTTAGCAATTACTTAACCTGCAAAAAGAAAACACTCCCAAATAATTTCAAATCACCATCTCAACCATACTTCTCAATTTCACCAAGTTTCTCAAACATATATATATATATATATATAATTTAAAACACACTTACTCTCCCATTTCAAATACATTGACCCAAACATTTTTTATAATATACAATATGTAAAATTCAAAACATAATATATTATGCATAATACTCAAAATGTACAATAACATAAAATATATATACATGCTGCTGATAGTATTTCTGATCTCGATAGCAACTTAACAAGCTCAACTACAAGTCTAGACTCGACCTGGTCTAGAAGAACTCTCTACCTCAGCTGGATCTACCCTGTCACCTGAGCGAGGGAAACAATCGTGTAAAGCCGAAGCCTAGTAGTACAAACTTTGATAATAACAATATAACTCAATGCAATACGAAATTCACAATGCATATAGATGTCACATCAATCCACTTTCTTATTTTTTTAAATATTTCATAATCACAACTCATAACATTATATTGCTCAATTGTATCATAATTCATAATTCACATTAAAACAAAGACAAGCATAGGCCCAAAAAGGATCTAATATGCTATTCAAATTTCAGAGTTACTGCTTTGGTCCATAATGACACCATGTGTCTAGCCCAGTAGGCAATATATTCATGGATAATGTAACAGCCCAGTCTCTTGGCCCTCAACCCGGCTAGACCCTTAGACCCAAGTATCTTGGTCCTCAACCCGGCTAGACTGCTACAGTTTTTGAGGCTTATAACCCGGTCTTTTTACCCCAAAAATGTCATATTTATCAGTTGGCCTGGCTTACGACCTAGTTTTTTCACCATTCCAGCTTGTAGCCAGTAGGTAATCATAGGCATGCCGCCAAACCCAGAACTCTGAAAATTGAATAGCATACTAGGAACACAATTTATTCATATTTCTCATTATTAATCTTTTTCTTATTTTCACATATTCAATCTAGGCACATTTCCTTATTTTCACATTTTTTTTCTCTCTTTTCTCAATTTTCACATCTTTCTCGTCTTTCTCACTTTTCTCATTTTTATCAATATCAATTCATTTCATTATTACACATATCTCATTTTTGCATTCACAACACATTACCCAATTACTTTGGGTATTTTCACAAAATATACATATTTCACATTCTACACAATTTAGTCATTATCAATACTTTTTCACAATACATTTAACACATATATGACATTATAAATGTCATATCATAATATTCATACACAATCAATGAACCAAGTAACTTAACACATTTTTCAACCAAAATGTGTTAAGCCCAAATGTCATGCAAATATAAACAATATATTTAAAGTTTGTACATACATCCACTAGCAACCCAAAGCAAGCTAAAAACAACCTTCAATCCAATCTTTTCAACTTGCCCTTCACCACTTGGATGAAGCAACTCAACCTCCCTCAAAGTATAAACCAAATGTGATAGCAAATAATCATTTAGTATCACATTTAATGGCATTTCCAACATTAAACCATAATTACACATCACTCCTACAAATTTTCAAAAATTTAGCATTTCCTTACTTCAACATTAGAATTTCATTCTACTACAATTAAATTAGTGTTTTAAGTTTATTTATATTATTAAAAACATATTTTAATACATTTAAATCATTTACATTATAAAAATACACTCTTATACACAAAATCTAAAAAATGGCATAACCTTCCCCCTTTGAAGGTTTTTCATTCCAACACAATCTATTACTCATTCTAAGCTTATATTCATCACTTTTAACACAAAACAACATGCTTAAACAAATAAAATCACACAATTCAACCACTTTGGAAAATTACTTTTTCAAAACCCTAAATCTCCACTTCTATTCTCAAACTCCAATCCAACACCACCAAATCCAATATTTGACTTTAAAATACTTGTTTATGAATCAAAACAACTCATTTGGAAACAATTTGCACAATTAAAGTTCATGTTTTAAAAACCCCAAAAATCCATAACCCTAAATTCTCTCTCTTTACCATTCTTTAACCAAACTCCATCATCTCTTCAATCTAACCTTAGAATCATTGTTAACTACCCAAAATAACATCATACACACCAATTCCAACAATTATAACATGCTACATCAAAATTCCAAAATTCACATAATCTAAATTTCCAAGGAATTCAAAGAAAAGAGATAGAAACTTACTAATTTTGATGGAGATCACCAAAATTCCACTTGCAACTTGTTAATTTCTTTAATTTATGGAGTATGGAAGAAGTAGAATCCTTGGTCTAGCTCCCATGGAATTTCGGCCAAAGGAAAGAGAAGAAGAAGAAGAAGAAGAAGACTTTAATATTTCTTTTCTTTTTTTTTAAACCACATATATATATTAAAATAATTTAATATTTAATTTTTTAATTATTTTTTAAATAAATTAAAAGTCTTAATTTCACTCTTCCATTCAAAAATAATTTATTTTTGAATTATTTTATTAATTTTGAATTTACAAGATTTAATGACCAAAATACCATTTTCTTTTAAAAAGTGTTGACTTTTATATATGTTATGTATATTTTGCATATATATCACATATATATTTCACTTTTTCATTTAAAATCCCTTCATTTTTCATTTAAAACCATTAATTTAATTTAGCCTTAAAAATTATAATTTATTTTATCAAATTTTTCAAAAAATAGAAATTTTTAAAAATTTTAGGATGTTACAATTCTCTCCCCCTAAAACAAATTTCGTCCTCGAAATTACCTGTTCTCAAGTCTGAAACAATTGAGAAAACTAACTCTGCATCGCTTGCTCACTTTCCCAGGTTGCCTCCTTAGTGGCATTATCCCTCTAAAGGACTTTCACAAGTGGCACCCTCTTATTCATCAATTCTTTAACCTCTCATGCCAAAATCGCCACTGGTTCTTCCTCGTAAGTCAAATCTGGACTCACCTCAATGGACTCCACTGACAAGATATGAGATGGGTCGGACCTGTATCTCTGAAGTATCGAAACATGAAAAACATTATGTATTTGATCCAACTCAGGCGAAAAAGCTAGTCTATAAGCCACTGGACCAACTCTCTCCAACACCTCATATGGTCCTATGAAACAAGAACTCAACTTCTCTTTGCGGCCAAATCTCAAAATCTTCTTTCATGGAGATATCTTCAGAAACACTTTATCTCTACATTGAACTCTATGTCTCTTCTCTTTAAATTTGAATAGGATTTCTGTCGGTCTGAAGCTGCTTTCAAACGACCCCAAATCACCTTCACTTTCTCCTCTATTTCCTTAATCAAATAGGGACCAACCAGTTTACCTTCTCCAACTTCATCCCAACACAAAAGGTGTCCTTCATTTCCTACCATATAAAGCCTCATAATGAGTCATCCCAATACTCGACTGATGACTATTGTTATAAGTAAACTCAATTAATGGCAAAAATCTATCCCAATTCCCAGTAAAATCAATGATACAGCTCCTCAACATATCCTCCAGAATATGTATCACTCTCTCTGACTGTTCATCTGTCTGAGGATAGAAAGCAGTACTAAAACGCAATCGAGAACCCAAAGCATCATGCAAACTCTTCCAAAACCTTGAAGTAAATTGGGGATCTCGATCCGACACCAAAGAAACTGGGACTCCATGCAACTTGATTATCTCATTGATATACAGCTCAGCCAACCTCTCAAGAGAATAATCTATCCAAACTGGAAGAAAATGAGCTGTCTTTGTGATCCGATCAACTATCACCCATATTACATCATGCTTCTTCTGAGTCAAAGGTAGTCCAGTCACAAAATCCATTGTCACTCGCTCCCATTTTCATTCTGGCACTGATAAAGGTTGGAGCAACCCTAAAGGAACTTGGTGCTCAGTCTTCACTTTCTGGCAAGTGAGACATCTGGATACAAACTCTGCTATGTCCCTCTTCATTCCTGACCACCAATAATGTCGCTTCAAGTCCTAATACATCTTGATATTCCCAGGGTGCATAGAAAAAAGTGACTGATGTGCTTCCTCTAATATCATTCTTTTCAATTCTGCATCATCAGGAATACACAATCTATCTTTGTACCATAGACTGCCATCATCCCTCATATAAAAGTCTATACTCTCCCCCTTCTGACAAACCAACACAATTTTTTGAATTTTCTCATCTGCCAACTGAGCCTCTCTAATATGATCCAACAAGACTGGCCTCAACTGCAACTGAGTCATCAAAGCACCATCATCAGAAGATTTAAATCTAGCATGCAATGCTCTCAACTCAACAAGCAACGAGGGTGAATAAGCAGTCAAACCTGCCAAAAACTTTCGACTCAAGGCATTAGCAACAACATTTGCCTTACCAGGATAATAATCAATCAAACAGTCGTAGTGTTTAATAAACTCTAACCACCATCTCTGCCAAAGATTTAGCTCTCTCTGAACACCCAGGTATTTCAAACTCTTGTGATCTGTATAAATGAAACACTTTTCCCCATACAAATAATGCCATCAAATCTTCAAGGCAAAAACTATTGCTGCTAATTCCAAATCATGCGTCGGATAATTCAGCTCATGCGGTTTCAACTGTCGAGAGGCATAAGCAATGACTCTACCCTCTTGCATCAGAACACAACATAAACCACTATGTGAAGCATCATTGTATATCACATATGGTTTACCTTCCACAGGCAGGGTAAGGACAGGAGCTTGAGTCAACATCTCCCTCAGCTGCTCAAAACTCGCCTGGCACCGAGCTGTCCACACAAATTTAACTCCTTTTTGAAGTAATCTAGTAAGTGGTGTAGCTATTATAGAAAAACCCTTCACAAATCGACGATAATAGCCTGCCAATCCCAAAAAACTTCTAACCTCTGTTATAGTCTTCTGTGGACTCCAATTCAAGATAGCCTTAATTTTACTCGGACAAACTCTAATACCCTCTGCTGAAACCACATGACCAAGAAAAGCTACCTGATCGAGCCAGAACTCACACTTAGATAGCTTAGCATACAACTACTTTTCTCTTAGAGTCTGCAATATGATTCACAAATGCCTATCATGATCCTCCTCATTACGCGAATACAGCAAGATGTCATCAATGAAAACTACCACAAACTGATCCAAAAAATGGTTTGAATACCCTATTCATCAAATCTATAAAAGCTGCTGGTGCATTCGTTAATCCAAAGGGCATCACTAGAAACTCATAATGCCCATACCTGATACGAAAAGCTGTCTTGGGTACATCCACATCTCTGACTCTCAACTGATGGTACCTGATCTCAGATCAATCTTAGAGAATATTGTCGCTCCCTTCAACTGATCAAAGAGATCATCTATCCGAGGCAAAGGATACTTGTTATTGATGGTCACCTTATTCAACTGCCTATAATCAATACACAATCTCATGGTGCCATCCTTCTTCTTCACAAACAACATAGGTGCTCCCCACGGGGACACACTAGGGCGGATAAACCCTTTATCCAATAATTCCTGCAACTGCACCTGCAACTCTCTCAACTCAGCAGGTGCCATACGATAAGGGGTAATAGAGATAGGAGTGGTACCAGGCAACAAATCAATACCAAACTCCACTTCTCTCTCAGGAGGTACCCCTGGCAACTCATTAGGGAAAACATCTGAAAACTCTCCAACTGTGGGTATACTTTCAAGCAAGGATCCCACTACTCTAGTATCTACAATATGAGCAAGATAAGCCTCACATCCCTTCTGAATCATCCTCCCAGCTGAAACAAACATAGATGAAAGATACCTTTGCTCATCAGATACCATCACATCCCTACCATCAAGTGTTCTCAAAGTAACACATTTCTTCTGACAGTCTACCACAGCCCCATGCTTGGATAACCAATCCATGCCCAAAATCAGATCATATTCCATGAAAGGCATCTCAATCAGGTCACTAAGAAACTCCTCATCCTAAACAACAACTGGTCTATCTCAGTGCACCCTGCTCACCACAACACCATGCCCTAAAGAATTTGTGACCAAACATCAAATCCTAGGGACTTAGAATGCAATTGAGTCACAAGCAAGATAGATGCACTTATGTATGAATGCATAGATCCAGGATCTAATAGAGCAGGGACTGAAATACCAAATAAAGAAAATGTACCCGCAATGACGGCTGAAGCATCTGGCTGTCTCTACATCACATAAATCCGCTAAGATGGCCCAGCCTCATCAGGCCTACTACCCCCCGGATGTAGAGACTCCTCTCTGACTAAACCCAAGTCAACCATCTCTACTAAACCCTCTGCCACCATGACCCCCTCTGACACTGGGTCGAGAAGTTGTAGTATCTACCTGCCTAACCTCTGGTGGCTCGGGACAATCTCTGATAAAATGATATGACAACTGTAGACCCTTAATTTTTGACCCAATCCGGTCCAATATGTTTTATTTAGTCCAAAATGATTTTTGTTGTCTAATTGGTCCAAAATAATTTTTGTTTTAGTATCTAATTTTTATTAATAAAAAATAAAAATAAAAATAAAAATCGAAGAAGAAAAAATCGGCAGCAAAAAATCGTCGCGTGGGCCCGTGGGCATTTCGCCCGCAGGATCACTGTGCTATTTCGCACACAGAAATTTTCTGCCTGTGAAATAGCTTACGGGCCCCCTCTGCTGGCGCTGCCGCAGCCAGCTGCAGTAGATTTTTCCGCCAGCGTAGTTTTTCCGCAGCAGTTTTTTTCGGCAGCGCAAATTTTTTGAAACCTAGTCCAATTATGTTTTGGTTTCTTTTTTTTATATATATATTAATATTACTTACCTTAACTAATTAGGAATAAACAACCTCAAACCACTATAAATAAGGATAAAAGACAATTAAAAAAGGGGAGGCAAAAATCCAAGAGGAGTTTGAAAAATTTGAAACCAAATCAAGGAAGGAAAAGAAGAAATTCAATTCAACTCTTTTCTGGAACAGCAGCAGCACGATTTAGAGGATTCAAAGGCAAAAAAAGGCTTGTCTTTAGAGCTAGTTCATCTAAGAAGAATTATTTTTGAAGAAATAATTAAAAGAACGTATGTGTTAATTAATTTTCTTTAATTGTTTTTTTTTACAGAGTAGGAAATCTATGAAATCAAAATTAAAATTCTTTGAACTTTAATTTAGTTTTTCTAAAGCAAAAAAAAAACCTTATTTCGTTGGTTTATCTTCCAAAAGGCTTAAAATTGTTATTTTTTCTTCTTAAAAACCTTAAAACTCTAATTGAACATATTTTTCAACAAAACTAAGATGTAAATTCTGCTTCTTTTAAAATCTTAAAGTAGGTTCTATTTCATTCAAAAAGTCTTCTAAAACATCTTTCTACTTATAAAAACATTAATTTATTTGTTTAAATTCATAAAATTCCATAAAATATCAAATTGATTTCCAAATTCCTAAAAATTATTCACCACCCGTGACCCTACTTCCAAAATATAAAATCCAAATTCAACTTCCAAAATTCAAAATAATGAACACTAACCCTTTTAAAACCTTAAACCCTAATTTTTATGAACCCTAATCCTTTTAAAACATTAAAAAATATAAAAACATAAAAACCTAAATTTTACACAGTAGCTTAGGAACCCAATAACCAAAAATCACAAATTAAAGTATTTTAAAGTGTTTAAAACCCTAGTTTCATGATATCATCATTCAAACCTTAATTTTGTTAATCAAAGAGTCTTACCAACCCTCTAAAACATAAAACCATAATTTATTTTAATTCCATAAAAAGTCACAGTAGCCATAATTGGACTTTTATTTGCTTTATTCAATTCCATACTTGATTATGCTTTGATTTATTTCTTATGCTTTAATTTATTTAATTTCAATACTTGATTTATTTAATTTATCATGGATGGATGTTTATTTTATATTTTGATTAATAGTTTTGATGAATGATTTGTTTATGATGAATGATTATTTACTTTTATCAATTAATTTAGATTTCCAAAAGTTGTAAGAGGTATGTTTCCACTTGGTGGGTACCTCATTGGTTAAACATCATGTAATTTAATTTTCTTTTCTATTTTAGAACCTATGTAAAGGGCATGTTTCTACCTTTTGGTGGGTGTCCTATTTCGGCATGTGATGTAAGGACATGTTTCCATCCTTGGATGGGTATCCATTTATTTGCTTTGTTTGGACATTGCTTTGATTTTAATATATTGATGCTTTCTTTTAATTATTGTGTGTAGTATGGATAATGTTATTATACTTAAGAATTTTATAATATTAAGACCTGTAAAGGAGGCCGGTTCCAATGAACCGGGCGTTGTGGGGGTGCTGGGCCATTTCTCACCTTCCCGACACGTACCCAACTTTCCGAACCCATTAGGGGGTTAGGGATTCCTTAGGAATTTAGTCATGCACCTCTTTCTTTTTCCCGGCCTGTCCGGGTGGCGACTCCATTTTCTCTGGACTTAGGTCCGTGTTCTCTAAGGCCCCGAGCCTAAATAGGGCCGAAGTCGCAAGAACCATTCCACCGGGAGCGGGGGTGAAAATCCTCACTCACAGTGGCGACTCCACTGGGGATAAGAGAAGTTGATTCCGTTGGTCTTTATATTATTCTATTCTTTCTTATAATGATATTATTCATTGCATCATCTTAGATTGCACCGTGTGTGTGAGTTAGGATGCCTGTGTTACCCGTGTTATGTTATGTAAGGGATACCATACTTTCACTCAAGGTATGGAGATTGAGCATGGCATAACCACTTATAGCCTTGTACCGTTTGGTATATACTTGCTATGGGAACCTAAGCCTTTTTAACCCAAAGACTAAAGCTCATGTAATTGGCCTAGTTACTTTCCTTAGGTTTTTACCCCAAATGCATGTTGTTTGACTATGGTTAATTTATCTTAGCTTAAATCATGGCTTATTTAGTTTGTTCTTTTTCTAATATGACCCAAGTACATTTGCAAGTTCAAAATAAATTTTTCTTTAAAGTCCAAAAGACCAAAGCTATTTTCAAAATTTTTCAAAATGGTCTTTGGACATAAGATTTTTTCTAAAAACAAGTGAAAAAATTTTTGGCCCATGGCCCAAATACTAAGCCCAAAATCAATTTTTCTAAAATCTTTTACAATGGGCTTAGAAACAAAACTATTTTCACCCAACCTTTTCTTACAAAGAGCTTGCAAAAATATTTAGGTCAATTATGGGTTACCAAAAATCAATAATTGGGGTGAAATGATATGACGACCCAGATCTAAAATACACTCCCGAAGCACCTCTCCACCAGCAGACACCTCCATGTACTCTACCACAATGAATGCAAATAGGTGGAGTAGGTCTCTGAGCCACTGGAGTCGGAGCACTAGCCACTAAAACTGCAGGTCTCTGCCTCTGTCTCTGCTGCTGTATTGACCTGCCAAACAGCCCCTGACTCCTACTAAACCTCTGAAAATGTCCCCCTCAGCCTCTCTTCACCGATGAAGACCCTTCCTCACTCTAAGGTCTCCTAACTCTGGTCTCCTCAACCCTGGCAACTGCTGCGAGACTCTGTGCCCTCTCAACACTCCTGGCAGCTGCAACTAACTGGAAAAAAATCCTGATATCGAGAGCCTGCAATGATGCACATGATAGAGGATCTCAGTCCCTCCTTAAATCTCATGCACATATCAAATTTATCATAAATGATCCCACCAGCATAGTGACTCAACCGGATAAACTCGATCTCATACTCGGTCATTGTCCTGGTATCCTGTCTTAGACTCAGGAACTCCATCTTCTTTGCATCATTATACTCTCTCGGAGTATACTTCTGCTCAAATTCCCACAGGAAATCATCATAGGTTAGGACTGGTGGATCATCCAGAGCATGTGGAACCGTCTTCCACCAATCATATGCATCTCTCTATAGAAGAGATCTGGCATAATCAAACTTCTCTTCTGGATTAGCCTGTAACTGAATGAATATCCTCTGAACCCGGTCTAGCCACTGCTCTGCTACAGCAGGATCTGTAGTACCAACAAAGTCCTCAGCCCCATACTTTCTCAGTTTATCATACTGCCTCACCGGCAACTGCGGCTGCATCTGTGGCTGTGGCGACTGCGGAACTGGAGCCTGTCTCAACAACTCTACCATATGCCATACCCAACCAGGCGGAATCTCATCAGCTGCTGGTCTCACAGGCATAGAAATAGATGTCTCACCAGCAGATACAACTCTAGCTCCATCTCTACCCTCATCTGGAGCCACACCCTTTACACTACTCTTAGCAGCCTGATGCGGCCGAGACGCCATAACTACCTATATATGCAAACAAAGCTGAAAAATACTATATTAGAGATCAGAAACTGCCAGTGCCAATGCATGTATTACAATTAAAAACTATTTTTAAATCCCACATTTTCTCTCTCTATCATCCCACCTAGGTCGAGAACCTCAAACCTAGGTTCTGATACCAAAACAAATGTAATACCCTTATACCCTATATACGTACAATACATATTTCCAGCATATGTAAAATATGCATATACGGTACAAAAATGTCACAGACCAGTTTGCAAATTTTTTTTTTCACATTTCCAATTTAAAATTCAAAATTCAAAATATATAAAAATTAAATAGAATATAAATATTCTCTACTTGTTATAAGTACCTAAAATAAATATTATATATAAAAATCTCTGAAAAACATTTGCCAGAGTTTTGTCTGTAATTTGGATATCCCAAAATTTGGCAGTTACTCAACCTGCAAAAAGAAAATACTCCCAAATAATTTCAAATCACCATCTCAACCATACTTCTCAATTTCACCAAGTTTCTAAAACATTTATATATATAGATATATATATAATTTAAAACACACTTGCTCTCCCATTTCAAATACATTTACCCAAATATTCTTTATATTATACAATACTGTAGACTCTTAATTTTTGACCCAGTTCGGTCCAATATATTTTATTTAGTCCAAAATAAATTTTGTGTTATCTTAATTAAATAGTATTTGTTTTTGTATTTATTTTTTAAAATTTTTAAAAATTATAATAATAATAAAAAAATAATAATAAACAAATAAATAAATAAAAATAAAAATAAAAATAAAATCGGCAACGAAAAACAGTGGACTAGCCTGCAGGAACTTCCTGCGGGCGAAATGGCCAGTCGCCAATTTCGCTCGTAGCCCCTCCCGCGCCCTAGCAAGTTTCCACGCAGTTTCTCGCAGCGGCCCGCAGCAGTTTTTTTGCCAGCAAAATTTTTCGACGTAATTTTTTCTAAAACCAAATTCTATTTGGTTTCGGTTTTCTTTTCCTAATTAATGATAAATTCCTTAAACAATTGGAATGAAGCTCCCAAAATTTCCTATAAATAAGACTAAAAAGACACAGAAAGGGGGAGGAATTTTTGAAAGAAGATCAGACTTTAAAAATTTTTTGGCAGTGAAAACGATCGGACTTTTTAAAGGAGAATAAGCAAGCAAGCAATCAATCCATCAAAGGCAGCCATCTTGCCTTTGTCATTGTTCATCTAAGAAGCAATTTTTGGTGGAACCAACAAACGAATGTTTGAATATCTAATCTCTTTTTTCCTTACAGTAGCTTCAATCATTAAATGGTTTCTTTTGATTCTAAAAACCTTAGACCCCTAATTTACTTCTTCTAAATCTTAGAACCTTAAATCGTCTCCTCTATTTTCAAAAACCCTAAAATTACTTTTCTGTTTCTTCTAAAACCTAAGAACCCTAATCTATTTCTTCAAAATCTTAAAACCCTAATCTATTTTCCAACTTTCCAAAACCTTAAATCGTTTTATTAATTACCAAAACCCTAATCTGCTTTCCAATTTTCCAAAACCTTTAAACCCTAAATTGATCCTTCTATTTTCAAAAACCCTAAAAAAAAATACTTTCTTTTTCCAAAAATCTTAAATCATCATGACTATTTCCAAAAACTTTATAAAACTATAAATTGTTTTCTCAAATTCTAAAATCAAATATATTTTTTGAAACACTAAAAACCCTAATTCAACTTCAAAATCAAAAACAGTAAACCCTAAACTAGTAAACTTAAACCCTAAGTTTCCTAAACCCTAATCCTTAAAATCTTAAAACCTTATAAAATTCAACACAGTAAGCCTAAAACAATAATCCAGTAGCTAATAATCATAAACCTAATGTTTTAAAGTATCCAAACCTTAATTTTATTATTTTACCCCTCAAACCCTAATTTGGTTAACCAAAGAACCTTATCAATCTCTTAAATTATAAAACCTTAATCCATTTCAATTCCCTTAAAACTTACAGTAACCTAAACCAATAAATTCCAAAACCCTAAATATTAATTAAAGAACTTTAAATGAGAAATAGTAGCCCTAATTTGTATCTTAACTTACTTTATTTTTAGATTTAATTATGTAGTTTATTATATGTTTTGATTTATTTAAGTTCAATGCTTGGTTTATTTAAATTATCATGGATGAATGTTTATATTTTGATTGATGTTTAATATCTTTGATAAATGATTTATTTATGATGAATGATTATTTACCTTTATCGATTTATTTTGATTTCCAAATATTGTAAGACGTATGTTTCCACTTTATGGGTACCTCATTAATTAAGTTCTATGTAATTTAAATTGCTTTTATATTTTAGACCAATGTAAAGGATGGTGGGTGTTCTATTTAGCTTAGACATGGATGATGTAAGGGCATGTTTCCATCTTTAGATGGGTGTCCATTTATTTGTCTTGCTTGGACATCGCTTTGATTTTTAATATATCAATGCTTTGCTTTGATTTTTAATATATCGATGCTTTATTTTAATTGTTCCGTGTAATATGGATAATATTGTTATATTTAAGAATTTTATAATATTAAGACCTGTAAAGGAGGCCGATTCCAATGAACCAGACGTTGTGGGGGTTCTGGACCATTTCTCACCTTCCCCACACGTACCCAACTTTCCGAACCCATTAGGGGATTGGGGATTCCTTAGGAATCGAGTCATCCACCCCTTTTTTTTTCCGGCCCGTCCGGGTGGCGACTCCATTTTCTCTGGACTTAGGTCCGTGTTCTCTAAGGCCCCCAGCCTAAACAGTGCTGAAGTCCCAAGAACCATTCTACTAGGAGTGGGGGCAAAAATCCCCGCTCACAATGGCAACTCCACCGGGGATAAGAGAAGTTGATTCCGTTGGCCTTTATATTATTCTATTCTTTCTTATAATGATATTATCCATTGCATCATATTAGATTGTATCGTATGCATGAGTTAGGACGCCCGTGTTACCCGTATTGTGTTATGTAAGGGATGCCATACTTTCACTCAAAATATGGAGATCGAGCATGGCATAACCACTCATAGCCTCGTATCATTTGGTATATACTTGTTATGGGAACCTAAGCCTTTCAACCCAAAGACTAAAGCTCATGTAATTAGCCTAGTTACTTTCCTTAGGTTTTTACCCCAAATGCATGTTGTTTGACTATGGTTAATTTTTCTTGGCTTAAATCATGGCTTATTTGGTTTGTTCTTTTTCTAATATGACATAAGTACATTGTAAGCTCAAAATAAATTTTCTTAAAAGTCCAAAAGACCAAAATTATTTTCAAAACTTTTCAAAATGGTCTTTGTACATAAGACTTTTCTAAAAACAAGTCAAAAATTCTTTTTCTTATGGCCCAAATACTAAGCCCAAAATACATTTTTTCTAAGATCTTTTTACAATGGGCTTAGAAACAAAATTATTTTCATTCTTTTCTTACAAAGAGCTTGCAAAATATTAGGGTCAATTACGAAATACCAAAAATTAATTGTGATCCTAGTTTATACTAAGAATAATTAATCATGGGCTTGTTTTTGGCATGAATCATTAGTTACTTTTTCAAGTGAGAAATCTATTTATAATAAACCTCTTAATTTAGTTTTAATCCAATATAGCATAAAAGCTACTTTAGTTGTATAAATGGATTAAAACCTATTTAATGGGAATTATTATGAGTTGATTTCCATCTTTGAAAATATAACTATTGGTTGAAGCGTCTGAGGGAAATATTCAAAAATAAGATACCACATGTTGGTATTTTATTAACCATATTACCTAGGAAAAGAGACACGCTATTTGTGTGTGGACGTTATAAGGTTGGAAGGAACGTCCTAATTATCTATCTTTGTTGATTGTTTGTGCATACATGCATACATGCATACATTTGCATCTCATATCATTGATCCTCTCTGGCTCACAGCCCTGGATTACAACAGTTCAAAAGCTTACGACAATTCGACCTACACCGAAAGCGAAGAATCTAGCAACAACTCAATCACTTGCTCATAAAAAATAATGGATCCCGAACAAATTCAAAGAATGGTTGATGATGCCCTCAATGCCAAGATGGAAGAAATAAAAGAGGCCCTAGCTGAGACCATGAAGACCAAGTTGATTGAACTTCTAGAGATCATCAACAATGCTAAGGCAGTATTCGTGGAGAACATGTTCACTAGTAGATATAGAATGAAAAATGAGGGACCAATCCCTATTCTACGAGACCAACCGAACCATGTGCTATCTAAGTGGGGCAATAAGGGCGGTTATCACCCTAGTCGAAAAGGTCAAGGGGAAAGAGAGAAGAACCATTTGTCTGCAAAATGGAATTATCAACCCAGCAATCAAAATACACAAAAGGAAGCTGATGTTAATGCCACCGGTCAAGGAAGAATGAGGCAGTTTTTGAAATTGGGGAAGCCACTGTCTTGGGTTTTCAATAAGCTACAAAAAAAGGGATTGTTACAACCCTTGACTCCTCGACCTTTGCCAAATCCTTTACCCCAAAAATTTAATACTAAGGCTTTTTGTCAATTTCATCAGACTCAAGGACATGAAACTGATATATGTACCCAATTGAAGCATGAGATCCAAAATCTAATTGACAGTGGTAAGGTGCCTAAACCTGATAAACTCAACACTAAGAATAATTCTCTACCTAAATTTGGAAGGGCGCCACTGCTTGCAACCTTCATGAAGAGTTTTATCTTGTCATCTCATCATGATATGGATAGAGAAGCTGCTAAGGAGGATGTACTACTAAACAAGTTTGGATTAACTATGGATGATGAAACAATGATCCTTAATGATGAAAAAAATTCTTGCCCTTGATATGTCTAAATAAATGAAGTATCTTCAACGCCAAACTCAACAAACTTTCCTTAGCTTGAATGTTGCTTTTCAATTTTACTTTCTTTAATTCGAACAATTATGTTTTTCAAATTTAAATTTGCTTGAATAAATTACTTTCATCAAAATTTTATTGGTCTTTGTTCATTTTGGTGCCCAACTGATGAGGAATCTAGCTTGATAATTCATGAATTAATATATTTATGCATCATAACTCAAATGACTTTACTAGGTGAGAGAATTGCTCTATAGCACTGAGTTGTGTATGCTTACTTAGAGAGGGCTCCTGCATAATTATTTTTGTCTAGGTCCTAGTCAGTCTTAGAACATGCTTTGACAAACTTTCGAGGCGAAATTAAACTCTGCTTATTTAAGGGAGACATGATCTAGGCATTGTTTGGTTAGCCAACAACTTGTATCCACCCTATTAAATATCAATCCCTAGTTGCCCCTTTGAGCCTTCATAAAATTTTTATCTTTCTTTTCATTTGGCATATAACCTCAACAACCTACCCGGAGTTGTTGTGATACTTTTGACAAGTCTTATGATCACTAAGATAAAGAGGCAAGAAGATCAAAGAAAGCAATGATTAGTCAAGATCATGAGGATAGTTGAATTTCTCAAGACCATGAAGATAGTTGAAGTTCTCAAGACCATAAGGGTAGTTGATGTTCTCAAGACCACAAGGGTAGTTGAAGTTCTCAAGACCATAAGGGTAATTGAAGTTCACCTAATATCTCCAATATATCAAGACAACATCAGAGTAACAAACAATTTATCCCTGTTAAAAAAGATTTATGTCATTCCACTCATCCATTATTGGAAGCCCAAGTTAGTACAAACCAAGACAACTCTTTTTAGAGCTAGAAACAAACGAAAAAAAAAACAAAAAAAAGAGGAAAAAAGAAGAAAAGAAAAAAAGAGAGAGAGAGTTACAGTAAAGATGGAAATTATATATTTATGCTTATTGTAAAATGTTTATACAATTGATACAATATTTATACGTCACTAAGAAGGTGGTGGTAGGTCATCAAATAAAGCTCTGAAAAAATCGTCGCCTGTTGGAGGAGGAGGCAAACTACTCGTCCCGAGTTCGCTCGAAGCAGGAGCACCAAAATCCCTATTACCTTGGAGTTCCGATCTGTCATGGTCCTCATCGGAAGTAGACGAAAGGAACTCATGGTCATCAGTCTGGGGGCCTCTAGATGAAGAAGCACCAGGATCCCTCACCCCCTGAAATCAGAAGTCTCGTAAATTTTGTTCTGATTAATAATACAAATTTTTGAAATGAGAAGCCTGCTGACGACTAGCGGCTAACTCTTCTTAAAGTTTCTTATTTTGTTCTTTAAGCATCCGCTGTGAGCCAGAAAGGAAAAAGGCAAGGGCATACATAATCATGCATACATATAGCATAAATTACCATGAAACAAGAAAACTCACCAGGTAATTCATATCAATGCCCTGCGGATGAGATGACATATCTAGCGGACTAGAATGAGCAAATGAAGGAGCAGTAAAAGAAGGTCCAGCCTCATGATCAAATGAGCCAACAGCCTGCAACAATCATTAAAGAATCAAAAAAAAAATATTGCAATGGAGAAATGGTAGAAGTCTACCTGAGAAGTGCCAGCCTCGAGATGTGGAACAAATTCTCCTGCCTCTCCATGATGTTCCTCTTCAACTCTACCCTCATTTTCTTCGGGAATTTCCCATACGGCAACAGGAGATACATTAGAGTTCAAGAGCCTCATTTGAACAAAATGAGCATAAGATACACTCGACGGATAGAGAAATGTTTAAACACCATAATCTTGTCGAGCCAACCACCATGCATCCTCCGACATTGATATAATATTTAAAGTATATTCCGGGCAAGGTATCAGAACCCTCTACTACTCTGGACCAAGAAACCACTCATAAACTCTCTCTTCCAGAAACCAGCCACTAGACACTGGGCCAGCATGACTCGGCGAGTATGTTGGAAAGATAGTGCAACATTCATGAAGGGAGTCCAGTTTGTCCGCTCTTCTGGGTTCCACCAGGCCAAATTCACCTGCAAAATGACATAAAGTAAGTAAACTTTCATATAAAATTTAAAGCATACTAATGCTATTTTACCTGGTCTGAGGTTAAGCGGCTCAACACAAAGCGTTGGGTATGCACATGGTGAGAGCTGGGAATGTCCACGTGATCAGACAACCAAAAATTTAATCTCGGATATCTAACTCTCTCTCCAAAAATACCAGGCACCCTCACGAGGTTGTGCTCATATGCCCATGCCTATAATAATAGTAAAGATGAAATTCATACAAGAAAAGAATGAAATTGACATTGGTGGAAGAAGAGTACCTCAACAACCGCCATCAAGCCAACGAAAGATTTCTTATTTCGGCAAATTTTATTAAGACCATGGTAAAGACAGGCGAGACCAGCTTCACCCCAGCTATAAAGTGGTACCGTCCTAAAATAAGAAAGGGCCCTCAACACTGACAAATGGATGGTAGATTCAGTACTGCCTAGGATGGTCGACCCAAGCAAATATAACAAAAATCCTTGAGCATTCTGTTAGGCCGTGTCTCTGTGAACCCGTCCTTCGTAGTTCATCCAATAACTATGAATTGGATCGATTTTTATCTTAAAAAGCCCTTTATATGATTGTTCCATACCAATTAATTGCTGAATTTCTTCAAATGTCAAAATATCATTGGTAAGAGGAACCAGAACACCATCATACCGAATGCTAGTTGTAGCAGCAAAATCGACCGGACTAATTGTCATCTCTCCAATGGGCAAGTGAAAAGTATGAGTTATGTCCAACCATCGTTCTGCAAGTGCCGACTACGCTCTGGTCAATCAGATATT
This sequence comes from Garcia nutans, assembly GCA_947685225.1. Lineage (NCBI taxonomy): Eukaryota > Viridiplantae > Streptophyta > Magnoliopsida > Malpighiales > Euphorbiaceae > Garcia > Garcia nutans. Next base: position 18,215,912 of record CANTUV010000032.1, read on the forward strand.
CCTCGGATGGTAATTGTAAGATGAAGCTCTCAAAGCCGCAATCTCGGATAATTTGCCTTACCCGAGAAGGTGCTACATCATACCATTGTCGGGCTTTGAAGATACACCGTCGGCCCGAACAACGCAACGATCACGCTAACATGGAGCCAGGTAAGTTAATACCAGGTAAGTATATATTATTCTATCTACTTAAAATAATATATTTTTCCTAAATTTTCTAAAAAATAATAAGGATAAAAAAGCATAAATAATAAATAAAATAAAAATAAATAAAATAAAATAATAAAAAAGAAATAAAAAAGAAAAAAATAATAAAATAATAAAACAAAATGAAAAAGAAAATAAAACAAAAAACAAATAAATAAATAACAGGAAAAACAAAGCAAAAAAGAAAAGAAGAAAGAAAATCTACCTGGCTCTTTTGATTTGAACTACGATGAAGCGGCATTCCGGCTAGTAGACCTATATTTCCATCTTCATGATGCCGAATAAACTCCAATAACTCAGCATTAGAATGAGTTCCTGATCTTGAAGCATGCATTTTTTTCAAAACTATATGCTAAATTTGAGAGAATTATAGCTATTAGAGAAAGGAATGAAAGTTTGCTGTGAATGAAATGAAGGAATTCATTCGTTTATATAGAGGAACGGCAAAGAAAAAAAAACAAAATTCAAAAAGTAAATTTTACTATTGATAAATAGTAAATTTTACTATTGATGAATAGTAAATTACTATTGATGAACGGTGAACTACTATTTATAAATAGTAAATTACTATTTAAAATAGTAAACTACTATTTACAAATAGTAGATTACTATTTACAAATAGTAGATTACTATTTACAAATAGTAAATAGTGCATAAACAGGGATCACACAGTAATAAATAGTAAATTCATTCAAATACTTACGTGTATATAAATATTTTTATATGCAGGAGGCAAGGAGAAGATATGTGTATAAAAATTAGCCAAATTTTTTGCAACGAAAAAAAACAAAAAAATTATTTTTGCAGATAATTAAATCTCTATCAGCTCGGGTGCAGAACCCAAATTATCCTTAGCTCCAGAACCTAGAATCTCATCTAAGTCCAAAACTTAGCTCGGGTCCAGAACCCAAATTATTCTTAGGTCCAAAACCTAGAATCTCTTCTAAGTTCAAAACTTAGCTCGGGTCCAGAACCCAAATTATCTTTAGGTCCAAAACCTAGAATCTCTTCTAAGTCCAGAACTTAGCTCGGGTCCAGAACCCAAATTATCCTTAGGTCCAAAACCTAGAATATCTTCTAAGTCCAGAACTTAGCTCTGGTCGAAAACCCAAATTATCCTTAAATCTAGAACCTAGAATCTCTTCTAAGTCCAGAACTTAGCTCTGGTCCAGAACCCAAATTATCCTTAGGTATAGAACCTAGAATCTCTTCTAAGTTCAGAGCTTAGCTCGGGTCCAAAATGCAAATTATCCTTAGGTCCAGAACATAGAATCTCTTCTAAGTCTAGAACTTAACTCGGGTCCCGAACCCAAATTATCCTTAGATCCAGAACCTAAAATCTCTTATAAGTCCAGAACTTAGCTTGGGTCCAGAACCCAAATTATCCTTAGGTCCAAAACCTAGAATCTCTTCTAAGTCCAGAACATAGCTCGGGTCCAGAACCTAAATTATCCTTAGGTCCAAAACCTAGAATGTCTTCTAAGTTCAGAACTTAGCTCGGGTCCAAAACCCAAATTATCCTTAGGTCCAGAACCTAAAATCTCTTCTAAGTCCAGAACTTAGCTCGGGTCCAGAACCCAAATTATCCTTAGGTCCAGAACCTAGAATCTCTTCTAAGTTCAGGGTTTAGCTCGGGTACAGAATGCAAATTATCCTTAGGTCCAGAACATAGAATCTCTTCTAAGTCTAGAACTTAACTCGGGTCCCGAACCCAAATTATCCTTAGGTCCAGAACCTAAAATCTCTTATAAGTCCAGAACTTAGCTTGGGTCTAGAACCCAAATTATCCTTAGGTCCAGAACCTAAAATCTCTTCTAAGTTTAAAACTTAGCTCGGGTCCAGAACCCAAATTATCCTTAGGTCCAGAACCTAGAATCTCTTCTAAGTCCAGAACTTAGCTCGGGTCCCGAACCCAAATTATCCTTAGGTCCAGAACCTAAAATCTCTTCTAAGTCTAGAACATAGCTTGGGTCCAGAACCCAAATTATCCTTAGGTCCAGAACCTAAAATCTCTTCTAAGTCCAAAACTTAGCCCTTCCCCAGAACCCAAAATTACGCTTAGGTCCAGAACCTAAAAATTATCCTTGAATCCAGAATTCAAACCGGGTCCAGAACCCAAAACCCCAACCATCTCAAAAAAATTAAGTCTTATTGCTTTTCACTCTCTTTTACTACAGTCTCAAATCATTTAAGTAGGGGGTAAACTGTAGACCCTTAATTTTTGACCCAGTCCGGTCCAAACCAATAAATTCCAAAACCCTAAATATTAATTAAAGAACTTTAAATGAGAAACAGTAGCCCTAATTTGTATCTTGACTTACTTTATTTTTAGATTTAATTATGTAGTTTATTATATGCTTTGATTTATTTAAGTTCAATGCTTGGTTTATTTAAATTATCATGGATGAATTTTTATATTTTGATTGATGTTTAATATCTTTGATAAATGATTTATTTATGATGAATGGTTATTTACCTTTATCGATTTATTTTGATTTCCAAATATTGTAAGAGGTATGTTTCCATTTTATGGGTACCTCATTAATTAAGTTCTATGTAATTTAAATTGCTTTTATATTTTAGACCAATGTAAAGGACATGTTTCTACCTCATGGTGGGTGTCCTATTTAGCTTAGACATGGATGATGTAAGGGCATGTTTCCATCTTCGGATGGGTGTCCATTTATTTGTTTTGCTTGGACATTGCTTTGATTTTTAATATATCAATGCTTTATTTTAATTGTTGCGTGTAATATGGATAATATTGTTATATTTAAGAATTTTATAATATATTAAGACCTATAAAGGAGGCCGGTTCTAATGAACCAGGCGTTGTGGGGGTGATGGGCCATTTCTCACCTTCCCCACACGTACCCAACTTTCTGAACCCATTAGGGGGTTGGGGATTCCTTAGGAATCGAGTCATCCACCCCTTTCTTTTTCTCAGCCCGTTTGGGTGGTGACTCCATTTTCTCCAGACTTAGGTCCGTGTTCTATAAGGCCCCAAGCCTAAATAGTGCCGAATTCACAATAACCATTCCACAAGGAGTGGGGGCAAAAATCCCTGCTCACAAATACGTAAAATTCAAAACATAATATATTATGTATAATACTCAAAATGTACAATAACATAAAATATATATACATGCTACTGGTAGTATTTCTGATCTCGATAGCAGCTCAACAAGCTCAACTACAAGTGTAACGACCCCACTAGCACAGTCTTACGACAGCTGGTCTCTTGGGCCTTTTCACCCATAGGTGGACCGTAGTCCCAGCCCTCAACTCAGCAGGCCACCACAGTACTCGTTCACCTCACGGCTCCGGAGCAGGAATTTGTTTATTTGGCCTCAAATGAGGTCGTCTCCCTCATTGGAACCCATGACCTCCTCCTTAAAGAGGAAACCATGAGATGAGCGAGTACCATTTCTACTAGTGGAGGAGGTCATGGGTTCGAATGAGGGAGGCAACCTCATTTGAGGCCAAATAAACAAATTCCTGCTCGAGAGCCTTGAGGTGAACGAGTGCTGTGGCGGCCTGCTGGGTTGAGGGCTGGGACTACAGTCCACCTACGGGAGAAAAGGCCCAAAAGACTAGCTGTTGTAAGATTGTGCTAGTGGAGTCGTTACAATTAAAAGGTAGAAATGGTACTCATTCATCTCATGGTTTCCTCTTAAGGGAGGAGGTCATGGGTTTGAATGAGGGAGGCGACCTCATTTGAGGCCAAATAAACAAATTCCTGCTCGGGAGCCGTGAGGTGAACGAGTACTGTGGCGGCCTGCTGGGTTGAGGGCTGGGACTACGGTCCACCTACGGGAGAAAAGGCCCAATAGAACAGCTGTCGTAAGACTGAGCTAGCGGGGTCATTACAGTTAAAAGGCACCTTTTTTAACTGTAACGACCCCACTAGCACAGTCTTACGACAGCTGGTCTCTTGGGCCTTTTGTCCCGTAGGTGGACCGTAGTCCCAGCCCTCAACCCAGCAGGCCGCCACAGTACCTGTTCACCTCACGGTTCCCGAGCAGGAATTTGTTTATTTGGCCTCAAATGAGGTCGCCTCCCTCATTCGAACCCATGACCTCCTCCCTTAAGAGGAAACCATGAGATGAACGAGTACCATTTCTACTGGAGCCGTGAGGTGAACGGGTACTGTGGTGGCCTGCTGGGTTGAGGGCTGGGACTACGGTACACCTACTGGAGAAAAGGCCCAAGAGACCAGCTGTCGTAAGACTGTGCTAGTGGGGTCGTTACAAAAACAACTTCTTCAAAAACTTCATCACAACCCTAGCATCATTTGTTGCCAAAGCTTGGTCTTCAGGCCATTTAGATACATAGTCTATAGCTACAAGAATATATTTGTTACCAAGGGAATTTGGAAACGGTCCCATAAAATCGATCCCCCATAGATCAAAGACTTCACACACTAAAATTCCACTTTGGGGCATCTCATCACGAGATGAAATGTTTCCAGTCCTTTAGCAATGATCACAGCGGTTCACAAATTCGTAGCTATCCCTAAACAAAGTGGGCCAATAAAATCCTGATTCTAGTACCTTTTGAGCAGTCTTATTGGCTCCCATATGACCACCAGCTGGTCCAGCATGGCATTGACTAAGAATGTTCATTGTTTCGGGCCATGCCACACATTGTCGGATCATGTGATCCTTACATAATCTAAACAAAAAGGGATCCTCCCAAAAATAATACTTTAAATCGAAAAAGAATTTCTTCTTTTCTTGATAAGTTAAGTCCTTAGGAAGTTCCCTAATAGCTAAATAGTTAGCAAAATCTGCAAATCAAGGTGTTTCAAAATTTAAATTACTTACCTCACTAACCATGGCTTACAGCTGCTCATCGAGGAAGTGATAATCAATGTCCCCTTCTTCAAACCTCTCCAAGGTTGGATTCTCCAAGTGAGAAAGGTGATCTGCTGCCAGATTTTCAGCTCCTTTCTAGCCTTGAATCGTCAAGTCAAATTCCTGCAACAACAAAACCCAACGGATTAGCCTAGGCTTAGCATCAATTTTCACAAATAAGTACCTCAAAGCCGAATGGTTTGTATAAACAATCACTTTTGACAAGATTAGATATGATCTAAACTTGTCGAAAGCAAAAACCACAGCTAGCAGCTCTTTCTCTATAGTTGTGTAATTAGCTTGAGCCGTGTTCAAGGTCTTGCTTGCATAGTAGATAGGCTGAAAGTATTTCTCCTTGCGTTGACCCAAGACTGCTCCCATTGTAAAGTCACTTGCATCGCACATTAGTTCAAACGGTAGACTCCAATTGGGAGCTACCATGATTGGAGCATGGGTCAATTTCTCCTTAAGAGTTGTGAATGCTCTCAAACATTCCTCATCAAAAACAAAATCCACATCCTTCTTAAGGAGTCTTGTCAATGGACGGGCTATCTTAGAAAAATCTCAAATGAACCTCCGATAAAAACCCGCATGTCCTAAAAAACTTCTGATGGCCTTCACAGATGTGGGTGGTGGTAACTTCTCAATGGTGTCTACCTTAGCCTGATTCACCTCAATGCCCTTGCTTGAAATTTTGTGTCCCAACACAATTCCCTCTTGAACCATGAAATGACACTTTTCCCAATTAAGCACTAAGTTGGTTTCCTCACATCTCATCAAGACTCTTTTAAGATTTTCCAAAAATCTGTCAAATGAGCTGCCATAGACCGAGTAATCATCCGTAAATACCTCCATAATATCCTCAACAAGTTCATCAAAGATTACCACCATGCACCTCTGAAAAGTCGCAGGTGCATTGCACAACCCGAATGGCATTCTTCGATATGCGAATGTCCCATATGGGCAGGTGAATGTAGTTTTCTCTCCGTCTTTCAGGGTGATAGGGATTTGGAAATAGCCTGAAAGACCATCCAAAAAATAGTAATACTCATGCCCGGATAACCTCTCCAACATCTGATCAATGAAGGGTAAAAGGAAAATGGTCCTTCCTAGTTGCATCATTCAATTTCCTGTAGTCTATGCAAACCCTCCAATCGGTAACTGTTCTTGTTGGAATCAGCTCATCATTTTCATTAGGGACCACCGTCATCCCTCCTTTCTTTGGTACTACCTGGACTGGGCTCACCCAAGAACTATCTGAGATCGGATATATAATCCATGCATCAAGTAGTTTTATAACTTCAGCCTTCACTACATCTTTCATCTTTGGGTTTAGTCTCCGTTGTGGTTGCACTACCGGCTTGAATTCATCCTCCATCAGTATCTTGTGAGTGCAATAGGATGGGTTGATACCCTTGATGTCTGCTATCTTCCAAGCTATCACTTTCTTATATTTCTGCAACAACTAGATAAGCTTTTTCTTCTGCTCAAAAGATAGGTGGGAACTTAGAATTATTGGTAATTTCTTCTTCTTCGCCAGAAATCCATACTCAAGATGATTTGGAAGGGGCTTTAGTTCCAAGTTGGGTGGATCAATCACTGATGGTTTTGGCTTCTCTTCCTTTGGCATCTCAATAGTCTCATATGCCCTGTATTTGAACGATTTGCTTGCTTTAAGAAAAGCAAGCTGCTCCATTGCTTCTTGATCCTTAACATTTTCCTACAATAAACTCAACTCAAGGGGATCCTTGGAAACAATGTTAGTAACACAATTTATGGTCTCATGCTTAATAACATCATTGCATGATTCCGCCTCATGAAGTGAAAGTGAATGTTTCATGGCATCATGTATCCTAAAAATAACTTTCTCATCACCCACTCTCAAAGTTAATGTGCCATCATGAACAACGATAAGGGCACGGGCTGTATTTAAAAATGGCCTACCAAGAATAAGTGAAACATCCGCATCCTCATCAATATCAATGACAACAAAATCATTGGGGAAAATGAAATCCCAGACTTTTACCAACACATCTTCTATAATGCCATGAGGGTGGACTACTGACTTATCAGCAAGTTGGGTCATAAGTGTTGGTTTAGGTTTACCAATGCCTAACTCTTTAAACATTTTATAGGGCATAACACTTATGCTAGCCCTTAAATCAACTAATGCACTCTTAACCTCAAGGTTACCTATTAAACATGGAATGGTAAAACTACCTGGATCTTTTAACTTCTTAGGTAACCTCCTTTGTAAAATTGCCGAACTCTTTTCAGATAAATGCACTAAAGACACTTCCTCAAGTTTCCTTTTGTTAGAAAGGATATCTTTCAAAAATTTAGCATATTTAGGCATCTGTGACAAAGCTTCAGCAAATGGAATATTAATGTGCAATTGTTTAAAAAGTTCAAGAAACTTACCGAACTGAGCATCAATCTTGTCCTTGTTCAACCTTACCGAATAGGGTACTCTAGGTCGGTATTCCTTCAGTATGGGGCTGCTTTCTTGTGGCTGGTTTTCTTTCTCACTTTCTATTGTAGCTTTCTCTCCCGAAGTGACTGTAGGATCATCTTCTTTTTCCTTTTCTTGTATTTTAGCCCCTTTCTCTGCCACTTCTTCTCTTTTTTCAACCACATTGCCCTTGATCTCTTTTCCACTCCTTAGTGTAATTTCCTTAAGCTGCTCTTTAGGATTTGGCTCAGTGTTGCTAGGCAAACTTCCTTGTGGTCTCTCACTGAGCAACTTGCCAATTTGCCCCACCTGATTCTCCAAATTATGAATAGAGGCTTGCTGATTTCTTAGGGTGGTTTCAGTTGATTGGAACCTGGTTTTAGAAGCTGCTATAAATTTCTCCATCATGTCCTCCAAATTACTCTTTCTTGGAGGGGTATCTTGTTGATGTTGGGGCTGCTGGAATCCAGAGGGAGGTCTTGGATTATTCTGATTACTCTATGAGAAATTAGGATGATTTCTCCACCCTGGATTATATGTGTTGCTGTAGGGGTTATTCTGTTGTTGCCTTGGCATATTTCCAACATAATCTACTTGCTCTTGCCTAGCAAACATGTTGCCACTTCTGCAATCTTGACTTTGATGTCCACCCCAACACCATTCACAAGACATCACCTGCATTACTTTCCCAGAAGAAGAGGCCAAAGAATCAAATTTTTTATTCCATGCTTCCATTTGGGCTGTCAAAGCCACCACAGGATCTAATTGGTGTGAACCCATGACCTTCAGCTTTCCTTGCTCCCTTGGGGCTTGCCACTGATAATTGGTGATAGCCATGTCTTCAATTAAATCCCTTGCTTGTTCAGGTGTCTTGTTGTTTATGGTACCATCAGCTGCTGCATTAATGGATTGCTTACTTACATAATTCAACCCATTGTAAAATGTTTGAATTTGAAACCATAGTGGAAGTCCATGATGAGGACACCTTCTCAACAAATCTTTAAATCTTTCCCAAGCATCATAAAGGGTCTCACCATCTTGTTGCAGAAAGGATGAGATATCATTCCTCAACTTAGCAGTTTTGGACGGCGGGAAGTATTTTTCTAGGAATTTCTCTGCCAACTAACCCCATGTGGTGAAGGTTCCTGGAGGAAAAGATTTCAGCCACTTCTTTGGTCTATCTCTAAGGGAAAATGGGAACAACCTCAGCCTAATTGCATCATCTGAGACATTATTTATCTTGAATGTGTCACATATCTCTAGAAAGTTCTCAATATGTGCATTAGGATCTTCATCAGGAAACCCATCGAACTGACAAGTCTGCTGCACCATTTGAATTACATTTGCCTTTATTTCAAAGTTGTTCGCAGCAACTGTCGACCTCCAGATACTAGAATCAGCTCCATTGAGATTGGGCTTAGCAAACTCCTGCATTGTTCTTGGCCCAGCTCCTTCCATCACTTCAAACTCTTCTTCTTCTTCTATTTCAAGATTTATTTCTGTTTCTGCGTCTTCCAAAACTACCTCCCCTTCTTCCTTTCGCTTTCTCCTTAATGTTCTTTCTAGCTCTGGGTCTAATTCAAGCAGTTGGGAAGAGCTACCTCTGGTCATAAATGGGAAGAAATACCTAAAATGATAGTTAACAAGCAAGAACCAATGTCAAAAACAAATGAAAATAAAACTAAATCAACGGTATTGATTATATTACTAATATTGAAACTGTTGTCCCCGGCAGCGGTGCCAAAAACTTGGTGCATGCGTACCTAATGCTATAGCAATACCACAAGTGCACGGGTCACCCAAGTAATACAGTAGTGAGTAAGTTATCGTTCCACTAGGGACAAGGCCAAGTACTAGTGCAAATCTTAACCGTTGTTTAGCAAATAAATAGTTTTGTGATGCTTTGTAATTAAAAACAATTAATTTAATAACTGAAAGTAAAGGGAAATTAAATGTTGTGAAAAAAGGATTGATGGTAATAATACTATCCAGATATTGAATCCCCCTGGCCACAATTATATTTATGAAAATCAATTCAATTAAATCACATAATAGAGTTGAATTGGCATTCCTCTAAATTAGACTAAAACCTCTCTCCGAGTGAATTAATCCCTAATCACTAAGTAGAATGCCGGAATCTCTTCTCAAACATAATTAAGTTGATCTTGCATTAAGAACAAGGAATTTTAAACCAAAAGGATCTTGTAAGTCTATCTCTAGCACTCCAATCAATCCTCAATCCTTATGAGTATTCAATTCATATATAGCTTTCTCAAGTCATTAATATAAAAATTACAACCAATCAATAAGCATGCTATTATCAATTGGAAATAAATCATTAAGCATCATAAGAATAAAACAACTCAATCAAATGATTCAATTAAATAAGATTATTCAATCCATACAAATAAGCTAGGGTTCATCAATATCTAGATAGAAAATGAATTAGTTCATGCTCAAAACCAGAAAAACAGAACAAAAGAATGAGTAAAAGAAACCAAACAATCCATAGTGAATAATTTGTATTTCTTCACTTGAATCCTTGATTCTTGGTTAGGTCTTGTATAGGATGTATCTTCTTCTTCAAACTCAGCTCAAGACTCTCCTCTTTGCTCCACCAGTCAGCTCCTTCTCCCTCTCCCAGTCTGCTCCTGGTTCTTGCATTTCCTTCTCTTTTTATTTCATTCCAAGCTCAAACCCATACCTTCCAACTCACACCACTCTCCCTTGTCTCCCACATTCCCTTCGTTTTATCTTTCTTTTTATCATTTAGGCCAGCTTTTCCTTTCTTTTAATCTTTCTTTTGGCAAAAGCAAATTTTTTGTCCCCCACTTGTTCCTCAATCAGTGCAAAAGAATTTAATATTTTATAGGTGACACGGCCAAGCCAAGAGTGGCTTGGCCGTGTCTCTCATTTCTCTTTGGGACACGGCCAAGCTAGTTGGCCGTGTCCATCACTATATCTCTTTCTTTCTTTCTTTTCTTTATTCTTCAAGGAGTGACACGGCCAAGCTTGTGGCCATGTCATGTGACACGGCCAGTGGCTTGGCCATGTCACCTACTGCTTCTTCATTTTGCTTCATTTCTTTTGGTCATTTGTTTCTTGGCTTAGGATGGGACACGACCAAGCTTGTGGCCGTGTCATGTGACACGGCCAGTGACTTGGCGGTATCACTTGCCAGTGTTAGCTTTTGCCAAAATTTCCTTTCTTTCTTTGGTTTCTTTGGTTTTGCTCCTTAGGTGAGACACGACCAATGGCTTGGCCGTGTCTCCTGGCTGTGTCAGCTACTGCCTTGAAGTTCCTTTGAGGGACATGGCCAAGCTTGCTTTGGCTTGGCCATGTCTTGCTTGATTCATGCTCTTTCTTCATTGTTTTGATCATCCAAGGGAGTTTTTGCACTTTAACCTAAAACAAACACTTAAAACAATCTTTAAAAAAAAATCAAATGAAACATTAACTAAAAACACATAAAAATCATACTAAAAACAAGTACAAAATTGATCTCATCATATATTCTTGCTATGGGAACCTAAAACTTATTTCACCTCGGACTGAAGCACATATAAGAAACTTAGAAATTTTCCTTTAGGAATACCAAAGCGTTTACAGTTGACAAAATTTTAGCTTATCTTGATAAAATCCATGTCTTTGCTATTATAAAAAAAAACAATGGATCTATTATTAAAAGCTTAAAACTTGCTACCCATAAGAGAACTTCTTTGATGAAACTTTCCTTTAGTATGGTTGAAATAAAGATTTTATGAAAAATTACCTTCCTAGTAATTTCCTATAAAAATATAGATATACAAAGGTGAAAGTTTTAATGAAAGCTTTAAGATTTTTTTCATCATAGGAATTACCCCATGATGGTAATAACTATAAACCAAAAAACCTAGGAAAAGAGACTCACCATTGAACATGTGTGTAGAGTAAGTTTCTACTAGAAAATAGGAAGGAAGCTTCATCGACCAACTAGGTACATGCTTTAAACTTCCTCTCAACATATGCAGACACTTCATCTATTTTTCTAGCTTGTGAGCTTTGAGCAAAGAGTAAAAAAAGGGCTACTAACAATAAGATCTCCAAGGGAATTGCATACATTCCAACAACCATGGATGAAGAAAAGATCAAGGTATTAATAAGCTTGGAAGTAACAAAAATAAAAGACCAAATGGCTATCATGATAAAAATAATACAGGATCTAGGAATATCAAATGTTCAGGCCATGGGATCAACTAGTAACTCAAAAAAGGAGAGGAGGAGGGTGGTCAATGAAGATAAGGATATTTATGATGAACCAGATGAAAACTATGATCGCACAAGTCTAGCTCTCAAGAAGGAGGTCACTGATTTTAAGAAAGCAATATTCGAAAGGAGGGATACTCTGGAAAGGAAATGTCAACAACAATTCTCCAAAAAAGATGAAATGACTGAACTTGACCAGATGTTCATGGAGAAAGAAGTCTTGCCACCCAGGTTCACTACCACTCAAGTTCAAGCTCCCTGGTATTCCTAAGTTTGATGGAACTGGAGACCTCGAGATTCACTTGAGCCAATATGTAACCCGCATGAAGACCATTCCTACCACTAGTGAATAGATTATGAAATGGTTCAAGCTATCTTTAGTTAGAAATGTCATTCATTGGCATAAATTAGTTGACGTTTCCACTAAGGAAAATTGGAAACTACTTCAAACTTCCTTCATTAAGCAATTTAGGTATAATGCTGACATGGAAGTCTCCTTGATTGAGTTGGAGTCTCTAAGATAGAAAGAGAATGAGAGCTTCTTAGACTACATGAAGAGATTGAGAGGAAAAGCCGCTTTAGTCGGGTAAAGACCATCTGAAAAAGATCAAATCAGGTTGTTAATCAAGGGCTCCCATTTGAAAAAGAAGTTGAACTTTATACTCATCAAGAATTTTTAAGATTTGTATGACTTAGGAATACAATTGGAGGACTAAGAGAAAGATGATTGGGGTCGTAAAAGGAAAGAAATCAAGCTATCAAAGCAAGTAGAATAAGTTGGGGAAACCCTTATCCGTGTTTTTTTTTGAAGAGCTGAAAAGCACAAGAGTGTTACAACTTGTATCACTAGGGCCATTATTGGATCCACTACCACCAAAGTTCAACTTGAATCTATATCAGACACGAGGTCATGACACAAACCAATGTTTAAGGTTAAGGCATAAAGTTCAAGATTTGATTAACAACGACACTGATCTGGAATATGATCAATACTAGAATTATAAAAATTTCCTATTAAAGAGAGAGAGAGAGAGAGAGAGAGAGAGAGAGAGAGAGAGAGAGAGAGAGAGAGAGATAGAGAGAGAGAGAGGATTCAAAGATACCTCTCCATAAATACACATAGGGGCTCATTTAATAAATAAAGGATGCATCTACATTAATCATTCTAGCAAAATAAAAATTTCAAAAAAAATGTTCAAATACATAAATGATCTAGAAGGTCTCATCCCTGCAACATCCTTATACCCTATATACGTATAATACATATACCCCATATTTGTAAAATATGCATATATGGTATAAAAAATATCATGACCCGGTTTAATAAAAAATTTCTATATTTCCAATTTAAAATCCAAAACACATTAAAATGTATATTTAAGTAATAAATAAAATATTTATTAATAACTAAGAGTTCCAAATAGTACTATTCATAAAAATTTCTGGAAAAAAATCACCAGAGTTTTGTTTGTAATTTGGACACTCCCAAATTTCAACAAACCACAACCCACATAAGAAAAATACTTCCCATGATATCAAATCACCATTTCACCCATACTCAATTTTTTAAAGTTTCTCAAAATATTTATACATATACATATATATTTATATAAAACACATAATAAACCCACAATATAAAATTTTTCAACAAATTTTTATGATTTACAATATATACACATCAAAACATAATATAATATACATAATATCAAAATGTAGTATAAAACATATAAATGCTGGTAGTGTCTCTGATCTTGATGTCTAACAATCAACTCTACAATCAAAATCTCAAATCTAGACCCGACTTGGTCTAGATGAACTTTTCGGCTCTACCCGATTACCTCTATCACCTGCACGATGAGTTACGATCGCTCTAAGCCAAAAGCTTAGCTGTACAAACTTGATAACAAAAAATTAAATACAATGCCAATGCAATATGCATTTATGCTATGTCACAAGGCGGCATCCAAGCTCACTTTTAAACATATTATTTTATCATTCAATAATCCACACAAGAACAAACAAAAAGCATGGGCTTAAAAGATCTAATATGTCAGTCAAATTTTAGAGTTATTGTTCTGGTCCATATTGACACCATGTGTCTAGCCACGAAGGCAAATCATAGTAATGCTCAAAAGCTAACCCCAAAGGCAAATCATATCACAGTGACGCCAAGTGTCTAGCCCCAAAGGTAAATTAAATAATTGCTCAAAAGCTAGCCCCGAAGGCAAATAATGAGGATAACCTCATAGGCATGCCGCCAAACACAGAACTCTGAAAATTGAATAACATACTAGGCACACAATTATTTCATATTTTCCATCATTAATTTCTTTCTCATTTTCATAAAATCAATTAGGCTCATTGCCTCTTTTCTCATTATCAATTAGGCACATTGCCTCATTTTCTCATTTATCTCATTTTTTTCTCATTTTTATCAATGTCAATTCATTTCATGTTATCATATCTCAACATATCATCATAATGTATCACATTTTACATTAAAATACGTTATCCAAATATTTTGGGTAATTTCACATAATTCACATATAAATCACATTTTATGCACTTTAGCCATTATCAATGGCTGTTCACAATACCTTTAATGCAAACATAACAAATCCTATTACCCAAACACTTTGGGTCATTTTTACATAACTCACATATTTCATATTTTACTCAATTTAGCCATTATCAATGGCTTTTCACAATGCATTTAATGCATATATAATATTATACATGTCATAACACATGGTTCATGAATAATCAATACATCAAGTAGCTTAACACATTTTCCAACTAAAATGTGTTAAGCCCAAATGTAATTAAATTATGCCACATTTTATCAATAGTTTGTACATACTTCTAAAAGCTCTCAAATGCAAGCTCAAAAACAACCTCCAACCTTCTTTTCCAAGTTACCCTTCAACACATGGGTTAGCCAAACTACTTCCTCTCGAAGCCTATACCAAATGTGATAATAAATAATTATTTAATATCACATTCTAAGGCATTTCAAGCAACAAACCTTAATTAAACACCACTCCCACAAAATTTCTAAAATTAAGCCTTACCTCACTTTAACTTGACAAATACATATCAACCCATTTAAATTAGTGTTTTAAGTTTATTAATATCATTAAAAACATATTTTAACATGTTTAAATCATTCACATTAATTAAACACATGCTTATGTACAAAATCCTAAAATGGCATAACCTTCACCATTGAAGGTTTTCCATTCCAACATAATCCAATTATCAATTCAAGCTCATTTCCATCCTTAATATCATTAAATAACATGCTTTAACCATTAAAATCAAACAATTCATCATCTTTGAAAATTCACTTTTCCAAAATCCTAAATCAACACTTCCATTTCCGAACTCTATTCAAACTTAACCAAATCCAATATTTGACTTTAAAATCTTTGTTCATGCATCAAAAAAACACATTTAAAACCAAATTTCACAACTAAAACCAATGATTTCACAAACCTAAAAGTTGCATAACCCTAAATTCCCTCTCTTCACCAAACCTTACTCAAATTTAACGATTTCTTCAGTCCAACTTTAAAATCATTGTTAACAACTTAAAACAACTTCATTCATACCCAAATACGCAATTAAAACACACCACTTTGAAAGTCCAAATCACACATATTCTTAATTTCTTGAAATTCCAAAGAGAGAAGTTAAAGAACTTACTAATTTTGGTGGAAATCACTAAAAATTCCTTTTGAACCCTTTGAATCCTTCAATTCACGAAGCATGGAAGAAGCAAATCCTTGATTTCTTCATCAATGGTGGTTCGTCCTTGGCAAGGAAGAAGAAAAAGAAGACCAAAGTTATTTCTCTCTCCATCCACTTTCTTTTAAACCATATATATAATATTTAATTATATTTTTATTTATTTATTTATTTAATTAAAACCCCAAAATTACTTCTTCCATCCAAAATAATTTATTTTTAAATTATTTAAATAATTTTAAATTTCCAAAGTTTAATTATAAAAATGCCTTTGGAACTTTGACTTTTGAATTTTAAAGTTGACTTTTGTTGACTTTATATATGTTATGTATATTTTGCATATATATCACATATACATTTCTCTTTTTTATTTAAAATCCTTCCATTTTCTATTTAAATAATTTATTTAATTTATCAAATTTAATTTTAATTTAATTTATTTAATTTTTAAAATTTTTGGATATTACATCCCCCATCTAAAGTCTCAACTGAGCCACCCACATGAGTTAAAGAACAAGGAGCTACAATAGGTGTAACATCTGGTCTTGAATCGGGTACTGTCTTTACAATAGGTTGCTCCTAGAGGTCTGTCCTGTGGGAGTAGGATGAATAACACTAGGAGGAAGATTCTGATCCCCCTCATCACTCTCCTGTAAAGAATCGGAAGAGTCTTTCTTAGAGCTGCCAACACCCAACTCACCATCATCTGAACTACTCTCCTTTGAATCCTCCTCATCATCCATATCTTTAGCAACAAGATTCGCAAGGCCTCTCTGACTCAATGTAGATGCACCATCGAGACTTCTCTGGAAAATTTGCAACTTTGTCTTCAAAGAAGTAATCTCATCCTCAAGTAAATCATTCCTCTCATTTGCACTATCAAGCTCACTCTAAAGATATTTGTTGGTAGCCCTCTTGGTCTCTAACTCAATCTACAAGTTAGAAAAAGTAGGACATTCATAAGCATTCATTTTAATAAAAATTGTGAAATTTAGTTTTGTAGAAAAATGTATACTTACTGCAAGAGTGGCAATCTACACATCCCTGGCAATAACCTGGATTTAGAAAAGCAAAGAAGCACACTGGTAAGTATAATAGCAAATCACTTCATACAATAAAAGAAGTCTTGCTTCTTGTAGGTACTTACTACTTTCTTATTGGAAAGAGTAGTGAGGCAAACTATAACAGTAGAATACAAGGAATAATGCTCCTCAAATGTACTCCAAAGAACCTGCAAATTGAAATAAAAGCTAAATCATTTATTGTTACATATTAAAAAAAAACCTACATGAGTCATTTCAAGAGGACTCCTCTATACGACTCGAGTCATGGGAATTAGCCTCTCTAAAATGGGCCCTTCCCTAGCCCTGTATTGGAAGAATATAGGATGAGGCAGCCACCCAGGCATCCCAGAGACAAAAAAAAAGTTGGAGTAGATGCTGGAGGCAGCTCAGAAGGAGTAGGAGAATGAAGAGGCCGAGTATCCTGGGATGTAGAAGCCTCAGCTGGTCTCTTTCTTCTCTAAGAGTTTTGAAGGGAAGAATAAAAATAAAAAATTGATACAAGAAACAAGAAAAATAAAAAGAAAAGAAAAGGAAAATACAAACCTGTAATCTCGCCTTAGCATGGATTGGCTCACCCACAGGATGAGACTGAGGGGCAGGTGAATCAGTTGGAACATTTGAAGTTAGTTTGGGAGGGAGCAAACTCTGCCTCACATAGTCTAGATAAGACGAGGAAGTAGCATTGTCTAATTCCAAAATGAATTATCCACAATCCTCACCCTACCTCCATCAAACCCAGTCTCTCTCCCAAATTGACTTTGAAGTAAAAATAGTTTTTTCGAGATGTCAAAGGGAACTGATCGCTTGTATGGGCCTAAATACAACTAAAAAATGCATTCCCAAAAAAACCATTTGGAAGAACCAGATCGGTTAAAATCATCCTACGCTCCAGCCACCACTCTGCTGAAATCATAGCAGGAGACCAGGGATGTTCCACTTGATCTGCAGGATCCCACCATGCCAGAGACACCTAGAAAAAGCAAATGAGGCAAAGGTAAGTATGCATAAATCATTGTTTATAAAATTAACTTAAATTCTTTACCTCTGACCAGGGAAGCTGTAGAAGGGTAGAACTCAAAGCAAAGACAAGATGAGATATCTCAGAAGCCTTCTTATTCCCCATCCAAACTTCAAGACGAGGGAAGTAATGATGGAAACCCGACTCGATATCGGGATGTAGGAGAAGGTTGAGCTCATAAGCCAAATCTACACAAAATAGCCAAACTTAATAAGAAAATAGGTAATGGAAAGGGGGAAAGAAAAAGAAGAAGTACAAACCTCCATGACAATCAGCAAACCCACAAGGGTATTAATGCATCTATAGGCCTGGTCCAGGCCGTGGTATAAGCATGATAGACTAGCATCTCCCTAATTGTGCCTTGGGACTATAGTCAAATTAGAGAGAGCCCTCAAGACACTAGTATGCACTATAGAATTAGAATCTACAAAAAATAGTAGTGCCAAGGAGGTACAATAGAAAACTCTGAGCGCACTGAGATCTCCGCTCATCCATGTGAATAGCATTCATCCTCTCCTCCGTCCAATAATAAATGATGCTAGTGTACTGGATCTTTCGACCATTAAACATGGGAATAAAGCCAAGAAGACCCTTCATCTTATTATCTAGAATAACTTTGGCATTGAAGGGGACCATCTCTCTTGCAAAACCAATCCCGGTAATTATTGTAAAGTCTAAGTGGGTAATGGTCATCTCATCAAAACTCGGGTGAAAGGTATGTTTAGTATCCACCCATCGCTCAGATAGGACCTCCAAGATGCATTGATCCATCTTTGCCCCAGTCTTGGGCAATGTGTGGATAAAAGAATCAAAACTAGAGGCCTTGATAATATCCTATAATGCCTTAGAGAGAGCCCTGTACTACTCCCTAGCCAGGTGAATAGATCCCGCAGCTCAAATCAGACAAGAATCAAACTGCATCAAAAAGAAAGGGAGGAGAAGAAGATAAAAGCATAAGAGAAAGAGAGAGAAAAATGAAACTAGAAGGCAGGGCATAAAGTATTGAATTCAATAGTCTTATTATCGCATTCGATTAACATTAATGTCGAATTCGATATTCATCTCAAGCAAAATTTTGAACAAGCAAAAGGATAATAAATAAATATCAAATTTGGTACATATAAGAAGAAGTCTTGAGCAAACAAGGAAAGATTATCTAAGTAGATAATAATCCTAGAACTATCGATTTCAATACACAGTCTATCATGCTAAGAAGGCTCAAACCAATGAATTTGACATTCCTAGGGCCTGAAGTGACAGAATGCCAAAACATAGACATCTTCCCCTAATCATCCAATTAATTCTTTGGTAAAATCCCTAAAATACCTAAGTAACTCATGCAAACTAATATGGGAATTCACTCTTGCAGGTTAAAATCAAAACAAATCGATAAAATAAAAAAGCAAGAAATACAAAAGACTCGTACACCGCCGAACTCCACTCAAAAGAGCAAAAAAAAAAAAAAACCTACTTGGGAAGTAGTTCATTTACTACGATGGCCCTCAATCGGAAGGAGAGGAGGAATTGTTGATGGTGTGAGACGTAGCAAAGCCCAGTTGGCATGGAACTTCGATAGCCTGCCAGAATAGGTGAATCCTAGAGATAGATTGACATTTTTAATTCTCATCTTCGTCCAAATGACGCGAAAGTGTGTAGAAAATCAAGGGAAATTGTGGAAATCTTCTAGTTACTCAACTGCTATAGAAAAAAGAGTAGAGTCTACATTAAAGGAGAAGAGGGAGAGTGAAAGGAACCTTTGTTATATTTTCAAAGTTCTTCAGAAATATTATCGAATAAGAGAAGACATTATTGAATCGATAATTTGGAAAGCCCAGCTCGATAGTCTATCATAGGGAGACTCTCAATTTTCTACTTTACAAAAGCTAATCGAATTTGACAATACTCCAATATCAAATTCGATAATTATTCTCATTCTTGGCACAAAGGATTTTTCACTAATTTCAAATTTTATTCCAGGGAGATCCTATCAGATTAATGATAAGATGATTTTTAAAGGATGATGGAGAAAAGAGAGAAAAGATAAAAATAGTTGAGCACACATGACTAAAAAGGTAGGAGAAAACTGGGAGAAGCTAAAAATGATTGAGAATACATGATTAAAAAGGGAAGACTTCTGCAAACCTCTTATCTAGAAGTCAAAAATTAAAGACTATGCACACTCACCTTTCTTTCTCCTTTTTAGGAAGAAGAAAATTGGGAAAAGGTAAAATGGTTGAGTATCACCAGTATTCGAGAAATAGTTTGCAAAAGGAAAACATTCACTAAACTACTGAATTAGTGCAAACAGGGGAGTTTTTCTCAAAGTCTTTTAAGGATCATTTATCCTGCTCATTCTCAATACATAAAAATTGCCTCTCATTCGAAGCTATATGTGCACCTAGAAAATAATGAATCCTAGCAAGAATGGAGCAAGCAATCTTATATTATTCTTCAGTTGATCACTCAAGGAAATTAATTGACATATGGGAAAAATTCCTTATCATGCAAAAATGTGAATGCTAACTTAGAGAGGGCTCCTATAAAGGTCATGTGATTCAAAGAACTTCACTCTTAGAACAAATTTGTAAGGGACATCATGGAAAAATTTTAATCTCGGTAAATTGTAATGTGTATGATCCAAGCATCTTTGATAAACCGAATCCTAACATCCACCCTGTTGATTCATAGCCCCTAGTTTCACCATTTGTAGCCAAAAATAATCTTAGCTTACTCTTTTTCATGAATATATAGCTTTACAATCCCCATTGTGGAGAAGTAAGTGGTATTAAGTTGCACAGAAAGAGTTAAAGACATTTATCTCTTAGAAAGGAAAAACAGTAAATATGACCAAAAGTCCTAAAATGCAAAAATGACCTAAGAGGCAAAAAAGGGAGATAAATAAGGACAAATATGTTGAAAGCAAAATTTTCAAGAGTCAAGAAAATGTGAAAGTGATAGGAGGGAAAGAAAAATCCCTAAAATCAAGAAGAAAAATAAAAGAAAGAAAAAGAAGGGTCATCATCAGCAAAAGAACAAACAGAATCTAGAGGCAAAAGAAGCAATCATCATGACATCTTTTTTAAAGTAAAACTTTCTGGCAATTAATAACAATAACATACTCTTATGGGAAAACTTAATACTCCTGTCACATCCCAAAATTTAGGTAGTCGAGTATTAGGCAAGAAGGATATAAATAAGTGGTCAAATAGAGGCTCGAGATAGTCAAAAACAAAATCGGTGTGCAAAGGAGGCCCGTGAAGTCGACGGGACCTAAAGGTAATTTTTCGAAAGGCCGAGGACCTAAGAGTAATTTCCAAAAGTCATACTGGATGTTCTTAATAGTGCACATAACATATTCCAAAAATAGAAAGTAGAGAAAAATTGGGTCACAACTACGCGTAACGGTTTTTCCAGAAAATGCCCCGTTAAAGAGAAATGAAGACATGTAGACTAGGGGCATTTTGGTCATTTTTATTAAGATTTATACATGAATCCAAAGTAGAAAATAAACATAAGAGTAAGTAGAGGACGTCGAGGGGTTGAATATGAAACGATCGTCAGTAGAAACGGAACCCGGGCAAAACCCGAGCAAAGAAAGGACCTAAAGGGAATTTTGTAAAATGTTGAGGGCTTATTGGTAATTTTTCAAAATGACTTGGAAACCTAAAATGGAACTTAAAAATAGAAAGTAGAGGTCGAGAGGATCAAAACTATATGTAGTTTGACTCGTGGAACTGTACGGTTTAAGAGATATGATCAATTAATCGCCGGAACGTAAAGTGGGCCCGGTTTCGTGTCGGGACCGTATGGGTAACACGGGACAACTTTAGGGTATCCAATGAGAAGAGGGACAAGTGGGAAGAAGTAATGGGAAAGAAAACTATAAAATTCTCTTGTTGGCCAATCAAAAGTAACCATTTAGCATGAGTATTAAAAGAAGAAAGAGAAAGGTGGACAAGTGGTCTTAAAGGATTTATCCAACACATATGGTGATCATCATTTTCCTTATATATATATATATATCATAAAATGAAGAACAAACTCTCTCTTTTCCACTTGCAAATTTCGGCCACAATAGGAAAAGCAAAAGGGAATTAAAGAAAGGTTTGGTACTTTAACCATTGAACTCCTTTTGAAATTTTTTCTGTTTTACAATTAGTAAAATGCTGTGACTTGTATGATTTTTAATTAAATATAGAAAACATATCTTGAGTTGAATTTTTGATATGTTGTTTTTTAGTGAGTCTAGTATTTGAGAAAAATAATTTGGAACCACATTGATTGAATTTAATTTACGGAATTCACAAAATTCGGAACTGCTGCCAGGATGCAGGGCAACTGGAGCAGTCTGGTTGGGTGAACTACTTGACCAAGATTTTGTGTCCAGTCTGATCTGAAATTTTAAAGGAATGATTTTAAGATGCAAAAATAAATTCTGTAAAAATTTTAGAGTTTTTATCCAAGTGGATTATTTTATACAAATTTTCTAAAACAAGGATCAAGTTGGGTCAAGAACCAGAGTTTATTGTTCATATGGTAAATTTTCATTATTAATTTGGTCAAAAACTTGGTGTGGGTGTTTTATTATTTTATTTTTGGTATTGAGTTTAATTATGATATGAAGAATAAATTAAGATGGAAAATATGTGAATACATATGATACATATGTGAGTATATGTGATATTTGTGTAAATATATATTGTATATACATGGAGAATATGTGGTATATATACGAAGTGAATGGGTATATATGAAATGTTATATATGCTCTACTCGGTAAATGGGTAAAACCGGTCTAGAATGGGGGTTTGGCATGCCATCCTACCGGCAGTACTGTCTTAACGGCTTCGGTCGGGATATTACTTACGCGCGCGCGGTTATATCGTGTGAGGTCAAGATCATGGCAACTAGTCGTGTGAGACCAAGACCACGCAGTTATTCTATATCGTGTGAGACCAAGACCATGACAATTATTCGTGTTAGGTCAAGACCACGCGTAACTCTATATGAGGCCTCATTTCGAGTCAGTGTATTCATAATTACCGAGTGGAGCAGATTAACTCGTAATTATAATGAAGTTATATTACATGTTGTTTACATACAGAATGTGAATCTTAACTTAATTAGAAAATATAAATATGATGATTGTATGAAAATAGTTTAATTATGCAGTATTCTACTTTTATATGTGATATCGAGTAGACATTGTATGGCAATGGTTAAAGTACCCACTGGGCAATAAGTTGCTCAGCGAGTTATATGTCTAACTCGCAGGTAGTGTATAGAAGATCAGCATTTCTGCAGCGGCTCGCATCAGCTCGACGGTGATTAGGATAGGACTTTTGACATAAAATAGTAGTATGGCATGTACGTTATATCTATTGTAAAGGTTTGTTAACATATTAAGTATTATGGTGTATGTAACAAGAGAATAAACAGTGGTATGGTAATGAAACTTAGCAAATAATATGTAATCTTGAGAAATGATATAGAAGTGTGAACTTTTCTTGCAGAATTGTAGTTGAGGCTATAAGGGTGGATTATTGGGAGTGTGCTTGAGTTGAATTGTGAAATAAAAAATGTTTTTCAAAAATAAGAAAAATCAGTTTTATCGACACTTGGGACCCAAATTTCTAGGTGAACCTCTGGCAAAATTTTTGTAAAATCGAAACTAAAATTTGACTAAGTAAAATTGGTAGCAACATTAGGATAGTGTGGCGCCTCTACTCGGCTTACACATGTAGGCCGGGAAGGGGTGTTACAATTCCTTATTCTCCAAAGCATTTTTTTTTTAAAAAAAAAACCATCAAGATGTAAACCATATAACCTAATCAGCCCTATTATGAGCCTAATAAATTCTTGGTGAACTTTTCAAAAGGTTGAGATAATATTAGTAGAGAAAACACCAAGCAAGTTTACATATGAAAGGAGACATCTTATTACTTACTTAGAAGTCTTAAATCACACACCCAGTATGTGCCTATCTAAAGTGCAACAATTGCATAACAACTTGGTTATAATGATGAAAACATAAAGTCAAACACATATCTAAGAGAAATGATTCTTGAATAACAAATCATTGCTTGCCAAAACTAGTCAGCTAGTGATTCTGATTCATAAGTGCATTTCATAAAAGCAAAAACACATTTTCAAACATGCATAACAAAGACATTTCAGCAATAACTTTCAATACCTTTGTACGTGGGGGGGAGGGGGGCAAAAGGATGCACATCAGCTAACAATACTAGGAGCATAAAAATACCTGAATTTTTTGCAAATATGTTAAATGAAACAATCAACAGGAGGACAAGCATGTCCAAAGAAGGGATGAGCATGCCTTGTCAAAAATCAATCAATTAGAAGATGAGCATGTCTGAAGGAGGGATAAGTATACCCTGTCAGCAAGTAAGAAGCCAGAGGATGAGCATGTCTGAATAAGGGGCAAGCATGCCCTATCAATCAATTAGCCAGATAATAAGAATGTCCAAAGGAGGGCCGAGCATGCCCTGTCAACATCAAGTAGCCGATGGATGAGCATGTCCAAAGAAGGGGCAAGCATGCCCTATTAACAGTCAAATCAACCGAATGATGAGCATGTCCGAAGGAGGATCGATCATGCCATATCAACATCAAGTAGCTAAATGACGAGTATGTCCGAAGAAGGGTTCAGCATGCCCTACTAACAATCAAATCAACCAAAGGATGAGCATGTCCAAAGGAGGGGGTGAGCCTTCCTTATTAATAATCAATCAACCAGAGGACAAGCATGTATGAAGGAGGGGCTAGCGAACCCTTTCAAATCATCAGCTTGGAAAGACACCTGCTTGGAAAGACATCAAGTAGCCGAAGGATGAGAATGCCTTAAGAAGGGGTGAGCATGCCCTATCAAATGTGAGCTTGAAAAGACACCTGCTTAGAAAAACATCAAGCAGCTGGAGGATGACCATGTCTAAAGGAGGGTGTAGACCCTAAATTTTTTACCCCAATTTAATACGGTTCTAATTAAAGGATGCCAAAATAAATTTGATTTGACTTTAAATATTTAAACCTAGTTTATAATTTTTAAAGGAGTTGGTTCGGATTAAAGAGGCATAAATTCAATTGTAAAACCCTAAAATCAAGTGGAATTGGCCCAAATTAAAACTTTTTGGTCCATAAGTTAAAAGAGGCTAGAATAATTTGAGTGAGGCTGGCCGGGGAGACACGAGCATGCCTTATGTCGATTTGGCAGCCCATATCGACATGAGGTTGGACTCATGTCGACCTAGGCAAGGTAGGTCGACATGAGCATGCTTCATGTCGACCTTGGCAAGCTAGGTCGACATGGGCATGCTTCATGTCGACCTTGGTAGCCCAAAGGTCGACATGAGCATGCCTCATGTCAACTTGGGCATCCCAAGGTCGACATGAGGTTGGTCTCATGTCGACCTAGGGCAACCAGGTCGACATGGGTTCAATACATTTCCTAATTCAACTAGAATTTGTTTTAGGAACTAATTTATATTAGGTTAAGGATTTTGAGTGAGGGTTGGCTATAAATATTAACGTTTTAGAATTCAAAAGGGGGGAGAAAACATTAACAAGAGAAAAACATTAACAGGAGACGGCAACAAACATAAAAGATTAGTAGCAAACATTCATCAGTCATCAATCCATCATGCTGTCTTTGTCCTTGTTCATCCCAGAAGCAATTTTTGGTGGAACCAACAAACGAAGGTTTGAATATCTAATCTCATTTTTCCTTACAGTAGCTTCAATCATTAAATTGTTTCTTTTGATTCTAAAAACCTTAGAGCCCTAGTTTACTTCTTCTAAACCTTAGAACCTTATATCGTATCCTCTATTTTCAAAAACCCTAAAATTACTTTTCTGTTTCTTCTAAAACCTAAGAACCCTAATCTATTTCTTCAAAATCTTAAAACCCTAATCTACTTTCCAACCATCCAAAACCCTAATTCCAAAAACCTTAACTATCCAAAACCCTAATTCCAAAACCCTAGTTTTAAAAATCCTAATTCCAAAACCCTAATATCCAAAACCTAATTTCATGATTTTACCCCTCAAACCCTAACTTTGTTAATCAAAGAACCTTATTAATCTCTTAAATTATAAAACCTTAATCTATTTCAATTCCCTTAAAACTTACAGTAGCCTAAACCAATAAATTCCAAAACCCTAAATATTAATTAAAGAACTTTAAATGAGAAAGAGTAAATTTCAATTTGTATCTTTACTTACCTTATTTGATTATGTAGCTTATTATATGCTTTGATTTATTTAAGTTCAATGATTGATTTATTTAATTTATCATGGATGGATATTTACTTTCTATTTTGATTGATATTTAATATCTTTGATGAATGATTTATTTATGATGAATGGTTATTTATTTCTATCGATTTATTTTGATTTCCAAAAGTTGTAAGAGGTATGTTTCCACTTTGTGGGTACCTCATTAATTAAGTTCCATGTAATTTAAATTGCTTTTATATTTTAGACCAATGTAAAGGACATGTTTCTACCTCATGGTGGGTGTCCTATTTAGCTTAGACATGGATGATGTAAGGATATGTTTCCATCTTCGGATGGGTGTCCATTTATTTGTTTTGCTTGGACTTTGTTTTGATTTTTAATATAACGATGTTTTATTTCAATTGTTGTGTGTAATAAGGATAATATTGTTATATTTAAGAATTTTATAATATTAAGACCTGTAAAGGAGGTCGGTTCTAATGAATATGGCGTTGTGGGGGTGCTGGGCCATTTCTCACCTTCCCCACAAGTACCCAACTTTCCGAACCCATTAGGGGGTTGGGGATTCCTTAGGAATCTAGTCATACACCCCTTTCTTTTTTTCAGCCCTTCTGGGTGGCGACTCCATTTTCTCCGGACTTAGGTCTGTGTTCTCTAAGGCCCCGAGCCTAAATAGTGTCGAAGTCACAAGAATCATTCCACCGGGAGTGGGGGAGAAAATCCCCGCTCACAGTGGTGACTCCACTGGGGATAAGAGAAGTTGATTCCATTGGTCTTTATATTATTATATTCTTTCTTATAATGATATTATCCATTGCATCATATTATATTGCATTGTGGACGTGAGTTAGGACACTGTTACCCGTGTTGTGTTATGTAAGGGATACCATACTTTCACTCAAGGTATGGAGATTGAGCATGGCATAACCACTCATAGCCTCATACCTTTTGGTATATACTTGCTATGGGAACCTAAGCATTTTCAACGCAAAGACTAAAGCTCATGTAATTGGCCTAGTTACTTTCCTTAGGTTATTACCCCAAATGCATGTTGTTTGACTATGTTTAATTTATCTTAGCTTAAATCATGGCTTATTTGGTTTGTTCTTTTTCTAATGTGACGTAAATATATTATGATCTCAAAATAAATTTTTCTTTAAAATCTAGAAGGCCAAAGCTATTTTCAAAATGGCCTTTGGATGTAAAACTTTTACATAAACAAATCAAAAATTCTTTTCTCATGACCCAAATATCTTTTTACAATGGGCTTAGAAACAAAATTATTTTCATCCAACCTTTTCTCACAAAGAGCTTACAAATTATTTAGGTCAATTATGAAATACTAAAAATCAATTGTGAGCCTAGTTTATACTAAGAATAATTAATCATGGGCTTGTTTTTGGCATGAATCATCAGTTACTTTTTCGAGTGAGAAATCTATTTATAATAAACCTCTTAATTTAGTTTTAATCCAATATAGCATAAAAGCTACTTCAGTTGGTTGAATGGATTAAAACCTAATTAATGGAAATTATCATGAACTGATTTCCATTTTCAAAAATATAACTATTGGTTGAAACGTCCGAGGGAAATATTCGAAAACAAGATGCCCCATGTTGGTACTTTGTTAACCATATACCTAGGAAAAAAGACTTGTCATTCGTGTGTGGATGTTATAAGGTTGTCCTAATTATCTTTCTTTGTTGATTGTTTGTGCATACATGCATACATTCGCATCTCATATCATTGATCATCTCTGGCTCACAGCCCTGGATTACGATAGTTCAAAAGCTTATGACAATCTGACCTACGCCGAAGATGAAGAATCTAGTAGCAACTCAATCACTTGCTTACCAAAAGTAATGGAGCCCAAACAAATTCAAAGAATGGTGGATGATGCCCTCAATGCCAAGATGGAAGAATCAACTAGCTGCAATTTTAGGAAACAATGCCGAAGCATCTGCTAGCACCAAGAAAGACAAGGGGAAGGCTAAAGTTGGTGAAGTGGTTTTTGATGATGATAAGGTGATCATTAATGATGATGATGATTGGGCTCAGTACTTCCAAGATCCTCAAGACAAAAAGGAGCCAAAGGTTGTTGAAAAGACTGAGACATCTGATGTTGAGAAGATGATTGCTGATTTAGAAAAGAAATTTGAGAAGAAGCTGAAAACTGAAGAGATGTCTAAGATCGACAAACTATTTGAACAAGATGAGGAGGTCCCTTATAAGTTCAAGATGCCTTCCTTTGCTAGGTACAATGGTACTGGAAACCCCCATCTCCATGTGAAGCAGTATATCACTGCTATGCTATCTGCCCGAGCTACTAAGGCTCAAACTCTAAAGTACTTCATGCTCTCATTGGACCCTATTGTCCAAAATTAGTTCAACACCTTAGAGGAAAGTACACAAAAAGATTGGGACATGTTGTACAAGGCTTCCATTCAACAATATGGGTACAATGTCAAGCTAGAAGTAACCTTAATGGAAGTTGAGTTCATTAGACAAAGGCCAAATGAGAATTTTGTTGACTATGTGAAAAGATGGAGAAATAAGGCTGCTTTGCTCAATAAAAGGCCCAATGAATCTGATCAAATAAGGATGATCGTGAGAGGCATCTTGCCCAATCTCCGTGAAAGGATGTCTCGCACCCTTATAAGGGATTTCAAGGATCTTCTCCAAGCCGGTCTACAAATTGAAGAATGGGAAAGGGAGAAGAATCGCTTTTTGGCAAGAAGGAATGAGAAAGGGAACTACCAGTCTGGAAATCAAAGCATGCAAAAAGAAGTTGATGTTAATATAACTGGTCAAGCAAATAGAAGGCAATTTTCAAATCTGGGGAAGCCTTTGTCTTGGGTCTTCAAGAAGGGACTATTACAGCCATTAGCCCCTCGACCTTTGCCAAATCCTTTACCCCTAAAATTTGATACTAAGGATTTTTGTCAATTTCATCATACTCAAAGATATGAGACTGATAGATGTATCCGATTGAAGCATGAGATCCAAGATCTAATAGATAGTGGTAAGCTACCAGAGCCGGACAAGCCCAATACCAAGAACAATCCTTTGCCTAAGTTTGGAAGAGTACCTTCACCAGCAACCTTCATGGTGGGAAAAGGATTGGAAGAAGATTTTGTTTTATCATCCTTCCAAGATGGAAAAATTGAAGATATGAAAGGAAAAGAAGCTTAAACTCAACGAACTTTCCTTAGCTTGAATGTTGCTTTTCAATCTTACTTTCTTTAATATTTTGGAACTATTGTATTTTTCAAATTTAAAGTTGCTTGAGATAAATTACTTTCATCAAAATTTTTGTTGGTCTTTGTTCATTTTGGTGCTCAACCAATGAGGAATCTAGCTTGATGTTTATAAATTAGCATATCTAGGCATCATGATTCGAATGACTTTACCAGGTGAGGGCTCCTGCATAATTACCTTTGTCTAGGTCCTAGTCAGCCTTAGAACATGCTTAGACAAACTTTTGAGGCAAAATTGAACTCTACTTATTTTAGGAGAGAAATGATCTAGGCATTGTTTGGTTAGCCAACAACTAGTATCCACCCAATTAGATATCAATCCCTAGTTGTTCCTTTGAGCCTTTATGAAATTTTAGCTTTCTTTTCATTGGCATATAACCCCAACAACCTACCCTGAGTTGTTGTGATACTTTTGATAAGTCTTATGACCACTAAGGTGAAGAGGCAAGAATATCAAAGAATGGAATGCATAGCCAAGACTATAAGGATAGTTGATGTTATCAAGATCATAAGGGTAGTTGAAGTTCACCTAATATCACAAATCTATCAAGATAATATTAGAGTAACAAACGATTTATCCCTGTTAAAGGAGATTTATACCACTCCACTCATCCATTATCGAAAACCCAAGTTGGTACAAACAAGACAACTCTGTTTGAGCTAAAAAAAGAAGAAGAAAATAAAAGAAAATAAGAAAATAAAAGAAAAAAAAGAAGAAGAAAGAAAAAAAAGAAAAAAGAAAATAAAAGGAAAAAAAAAGAAAAAAAAAGAAAAGAAAAGAAGGAGAAAAAGAAGGAAAAAGAAAAGAAGAAAAAAAGAAAAAAAAAAGAAAAAAGAAAAAGAAGAAAAAAAATAAAACCTAAAACGATTCAGAAAACCAACCAAGTTCTCTTTTACCTAAAATAGCAAAAGGCTTCCATTTGGTTCATAAGGACAGTTTGAGTTGAATTGGTCCAACCCAACCAAAGATTCTATCAAAATCAAAGAAAAAGGAGAAAGACCATCCAATTCTTGAAAGTTTTGTACTTGATAGTCCTACAGGGAAGAAATACAAAATGATAAAATGCTCAAAGAAAGGGAAGAGCAAAAAAAATAAAAAAGAATGGAAAGGGAGAAGAAGAAAAGAAACGAATCTGGGTACCAAACTTTTTGCAAGGGCAAAGACTGTCCTAATTAAGATCCAAATTAATGCCAAGAAGATAGAAGGAACTTGGAGTCTAGAAAGATTGCTCCCAACTATCTAAAGTTCCAACAAGAAATTTGTAGTGTGAAGGTTTGTCCTTTGTGTCACATCAGCTCCTATCTCAAAATGGCCTTCACTTAAACCCGTGTCCCTTATAGACCCCATTTCAAGCCTATCAAAGACTTGTTGATCTCTCATGGTAGGTAGAGTCTATTAGTGGAGATAGTTTGAATAAGCATGCATATGAGATAGACCATATTCAAACTCAAATGAGATCTTTGGCTAAGCAATGTGTATGTGCCTATCTGAAGTGCAACAATTCTTGCTTAAATAGAAATGATTCCCGAGTTTAGTACGGTAACTAGGGTTGTCATGTTATAGATATGTTAATTTGGAAAAATCAAGTCCTAAGGTACATTGACATCGATTTGGCAAAACCAACATTTGATTTCAAAATTCAAAAATAAAAAAAAATGTTTTGTCATACAAAGCCTTCAAGTTAAGGGGAGTATGTTGAACTGTCGATTCTCAAAAGACACATTGGGCAAAGTAAATGAAGAAGCTACCAACTGACATGCTGAAACATAGTTTGAAATGGATGTATCTCCGCTACTTAGGTCTCCATTCTTCATATTTTCAACATCTTGAGGATAAAAGCCATAAATGTGAAGCAACCTATCATTCCAGTGCAAGAAATGAATGGGCATCTCAAAGGAGTCAATGAGAACACTTATGCTAATCGCCTCAGACTGTGAGTCGATGGAATGACTGTAAGTATGATTCATGCATATCATGCATACATGAGCAATCACATCGCACTTTCTTGTCTTGTATTGTCTATTCTTTATCAAAGTGAATAGCAAATACACTGCGAAGTAAAGAATCAAAAGAAGATATTGAATCAAGGGGGCATGGAAAGCCTATTGCTTGAGAAAGTTCCAGTAATTTTGCAAAAGAAGAAATACGTGTCTGTGTGAAAAGCTAGAAAAGACAAACATCAATTAGAGAGCGCATAGAAAAATCATGGGGGCAAGGAGAAGATGAAGATCCACTTTCAAGGGTGAATACCCAATTTCTAAGGATGAAGATCCAGCTTAAAGGATGAAGATCCATTTTCAAGGGTGAAGACCCGATTTACAAGGATGAAGATCCATTTTTCAAAGGTGAAGACCTGATTCCAAGGATAAAGATCCAATTTCAAAGGGTGAAGACCCGAAGTCCAAAAGGATGAAGATCCATTTTCAAAGGTGAAGACCCGATTTCCAAGGATGAAGATCCATTTACAAGGGTGAAGACCTGATCTCCAAGGATGAAGATCCATTTACAAGGGTGAAGACCCGATCTCCAAGGATGAAGATCCTTTTTCAAGGGTGGAGACCCAATTTTCAAGGATGAAGATTCATTTTCAAAGGTGAAGACCTGATTCCAAGGATGAAGATCCAATTTCAAAGGGTGAAGACCTGAAGTTCAAAGGATGAAGATCCATTTTCATGGGTGAAGACCATATTTACAAGGATAAAGATCCATTTTTCAAAGGTGAAGACCTGATTCCAAGGATGAAGATCCAATTTCAAAGGGTGAAGACCTGATCTCCAAGGATGAAGATCCATTTTCAAGGGTGAAGACCCGATTTTCAAGGATGAAGATTCATTTTCAAAGGTGAAGATCTGATTCCAAGGATGAAGATCCAATTTCAAAGGGTGAAGACCTAAAGTCCAAAGGATGAAGATCCATTTTCAAGGGTGAAGACCCAATTTACAAGGATGAAGATCCATTTTTCAAAAATGAAGACCTAATTCCAAGGATGAAGATCCATTTACAAAGGGTGAAGACCCGAAGTTCGAAAGGATGAAGATCCATTTTCAAGGGGGAAGACTCGATTTCCAAGGATGAAGATCCATTTTCAAGGGTGAAGGCCTGATCTCAAAGGATGAAGATCCATTTACAAAGGTGAAGACCTGAAGTCCAAAGGATGACATCCATTTTCAAGGGTGAAGACCTGATTTCCATGGATGAAGATCAATTTTCAAGGGTGAAGACCTAATCTCAAAGGATGAAGATCCATTTACAAAGGTAAAGACCCGATCTCCAAGGATGAAGATCCATTTACAAGGGTGAAGACCCGATCTCCAAGGATGAAGATCCATTTACAAGGGTGATGACCCGAACTCCAAGGATGAAGATCCATTTGCAAGGGTGAAGACCCGATCTCCAAGGATGAAGATCCATTTTCAAAGGTGAAGATTCGATGCTAAGGATGTAGATCCAAGGTCCAATGATGAAGATCCATTTTGAGGGTGAAGACCCATAATGCGTTAAAGAATAGAACATCCAGAGCAGTCAAAATTCTCAACTGATAAAAGGTCAGTCAAACTCAGTTTCGGGTCCAAAACCCAAACCCTAAATTCACCTTAGGACCAGAACCCAAATAATTTTTTAGTCCAGAACTCAAACCAACCTTAGGTAAGGAGTCCTATATGGCTCTAAACCCAGTCAAAAATCACATTGCTTTTCACTTTCTTTTGCCGTAATCTCAGATCGCTCAAGCATGGGGCAAACTGTAGACCCTAAATTTTTGACCCAAATTTAATATTGTTCTAATTAAAGGATGCCAAAATAAATTTGATCAGTTTAAATATTTAAACATAGTTTATAATTTTTAAAGGAGTCGGTTTGGAATAAAGAGGCAAAAATTCAATTGTGAAACCCTAAAATCAAGTGGAATTGGCCAAAATTAAAACTTTTTGGTCCATAAGTTAAAAGAGGCTAGAATAATTTGAGTGAGGCTGGCCGAGGAGATACGAGCATGCCTCATGTCGATCTGGCAGTCCAGATCAACATGAGATTGGACTCATGTTGACCTAGGCAAGGTAGGTCAACATGAGCATGCTCCATGTCGACCTTGGCATGCTAGGTCGACATGGGCATGCTTCATGTCAACCTTGGCAGCCCAAGGTCGACATAGACATGCCTTGTCAACTTGGGCAGCCTAAGGTCAACATGAGGTTGGTCTCATGTCGACCTAGGGCAACCAGGTCAACATGGGTTCAATACGTTTCCTAATTCAACTAGAATTTGTTTTAGGACTAATTTATATTAGGTTAAGGATTTTGAGTGAGGGTTGGCTATAAATATTAACGTTTCAGAATTCAAAAGGGGGGAGAAAACATTAATAAGAGAAAAACATTAATAGGGGATGCCAACAAATAGAAAAGATTAGCAGCAAACATTCATCAGTCATCAATCCATCATGCTGTCTTTGTCCTTGTTCATCCTAGAAGCAATTTTTGGTGGAACCAACAAACGAAGGTTTGAATATCTAATCTCATTTTTCCTTACAGTAGCTTCAATCATTAAATTGTTTCTTTTGATTCTAAAAACCTTAGAGCCCTAGTTTACTTCTTCTAAACCTTAGAACCTTAAATCGTATCCTCTATTTTCAAAAACCCTAAAATTACTTTTCTATTTCTTCTAAAACCTAAGAACCCTAATCTATTTCTTCAAAATCTTAAAACCCTAATCTACTTTCCAACTATCCAAAACCCTAATTCCAAAAACCTTAGCCATCCAAAACCCTAATCCCAAAACCCTAGTTTTAAAAATCCTAATTCCAAAACCCTAATATCCAAACCCTAATTTCATGATTTTACCCCCTCAAACCCTAACTTTGTTAATTAAAAAACCTTATTAATTTCTTAAATTATAAAACCTTAATCTATTTCAATTCCCTTAAAACTTACAGTAGCCTAAGCTAATAAATTTCCCCTAAATATTAATTAAAGAACTTTAAAAGAGAAACAGTAAACTTCAATTTGTATCTTTACTTACCTTATTTGATTATTTAGTTTATTATATGCTTTGATTTATTTAAGTTCAATGATTGATTTATTTAATTTGTCATGGATGGATGTTTACTTTCTATTTTGATTGATATTTAATATCTTTGATGAATAATTTATTTATGATGAATGGTTATTTATTTCTATCGATTTATTTTGATTTCCAAATGTTGTAAGAGGTATGTTTCCACTTTGTGGGTACCTCATTAATTAAGTTCCATGTAATTTAAATTGCTTTTATATTTTAGACCAATATAAAGGACATGTTTCCACCTAATGGTGGGTGTCCTATTTAGCTTAGACATGGATGATGTAAGGGCATGTTTCCATATCCGGATGGGTGTCCATTTATTTTTTTTTTTGCTTGGACTTTGTTTTGATTTTTAATATAACGATGCTTTATGTCAATTGTTGTGTGTAATATGTATAATATTGTTATATTTATGAATTTTATAATATTAAGACCTGTAAAGTAGGCCGGTTCTAATGAACCCGGCGTTGTGGGGTGCTGGGCCATTTCTCACCTTCCCCACACGTACCCAACTTTCTGAACCCATTGGGGGGTTGGGGATTCCTTAGGAATCGAGTCATCCACCCCTTTCTTTTTCACAGCCCATCCGGGTGGTGACTCTATTTTTTCAGGAATTAGGTCCGTGTTCTCTAAGGCCCCGATCCTAAACAGTGCCGAAGTCGCAAGAACCATTCCACCGGGAGTGGGGGCAAAAATCCCCACTCACAGAGGGGCGATCATGCCCTATCAACATCATGCAGCCAAAGGATGAGCATGTCCTAAGGAGGGGCGAGCATGCCCTACTAAATCATCAGCTTGGAAAGACACCTACATAGAAAGACATTAAGTAGCCGGAGGATGAGCCTGTCTGAAAGAGGGGTGAGCATGCCCTCTCAAATCATTAGCTTGAAAAGTCACCTACTTGGAAAAACATCAATCAGCCGGAGGACGAGCATGTCTGAAGGAAAGGGAGATCATGCCCTGATAACATCAATCAAATAGAGAACTTTCTTACTTTTTGCATATGCAAAGCTTGGAAGACTTGCAGTACTCAAGCAGGTGGACAAACTGTAGACAATGAAATTTGCCATTTTTAGAGTTATTGTCGAATACAGTAATCATATTATTAAACTCAATAATTATTAAGGAATGTTGAGTAGATTACTAAAGAACAAATTTGTTGATTCTTTGAATTATCAAATTCGGTAATTATAACCCCAAACGTGATAATTTCATTGTACAGATCTCACCTCTTTGCCTATAAAAGGGAGCTTCTAGCTCTCTTGATAAAAGGGCTTTTCTTTCTATCTTTTTCTTTTTTTAGCCTAGTAGATGCAAGGTTTACCTTTTTAGCCTACCAAAGAAAAGATAGTCAGTAAACATTATTATTTTCCCACCTTTTTATCTCGTACTCCATCTGTAAAAGGAGATTATTCCATAAAAGATCAATCATTCAAAGCCAGAATCAAGAAAAATCTGTAACTCTAGATAGTTGGTTGTGATCTTCATCCACTAGCAGTAAGTTTCTTAAGCTTCTAGTGTCTATTCTTAAATCTAAGCCAATTAATATCATGATCTATGTTTATATTGCATCATTTCAACCAGGTTATATGGCTCATTCATAAGCAAAATCATTAAACTCTAAAAGAATAAAAACTACTCACTCAAGAACTAACATTAAACTCTAAAAGAATAAAAAACAACTCACTCAAGAACTAAGATCTACCAATCCCATACCAAACCTTTGAATGTATGACATATAAATGATGAAACAGATCCTAAAGGACTATTTCTAACTTTCCTAGACTGAGGACTTAAACTCTTGGACTAAAAATGACTTCTAATGTGATTCATATGAGAAATTTGCAAGTGCATGTTATTTAAGTAGAAATGTTAAAAGATTATTGAATTTGATATTCTAATGAATATCAAACTTGATATTTTGATTCCAATCTTAGTACATATGTCATGTTATCCCCCAACTAACCTTTTGATTCCAACTTTAGTACATGTGCCATATTGTTTCCCATTAACCTTTTCTTTGCACGTTATTGTTATATGATTATTCAATTTGAATGTTATGTTCCCACACATATATGTTTGCCATTATTGATTTATTTATGATCCTATCACATACACAAACACAGGTTATGGGTGAAATCTACAGATAAAGGTCACTTCTATTAAAAGTGGCAGATTGTCCAATTTGATATTCCCATTAATAGAGAACTCAATATTTTATCCATCCTCAGTGTACATATTGTGTTGTTAAGCTAATCTTTTTCTGCAGGGTGTTCTTGAACTCATTAATCCCTTAATTATCGAATTAGATGATATTTCTTTGATACATATATATTATGTTGCCTCTTATTTCCTCAATATCCTACCTTATAGATGTTGTCGCACTTGACACTTCTTGAATATCGAGTTTAACACCCTCATTTAATCCTGTACATATCAATTTTATTCAGTTAACAGATCTTGCAGGATGTTCTTGTATGAGGAGATTATCGACTTCGATAGTATATGGAATGTTGAACTTGACAGTTTTCATTTAAACTGTATATACTGATTTCATTTTACTGTCTAATCTTATAGGTTATTCTCGAGTTTGATAAATCTAGGATTATTGAATTTGATACTACTAGAACTCATTTTCTTCCTTTTTTAATTCCTTTCTGTTACATTTGTCTTTTATCACTTCACTATTATTATGCCTATTGAATCTACAACATTAAGCATTCATCGTGCATATGCTCTGACTTTTCTTTTTAGATTCATAGTATAAAAAGAAATGATGTAATTTTCTCTTTAGAATAATGTATAAGATTTGTGAAGATTATGTAATGTGATTTAATTTCTCTTTGTAGATTAATTGATGTAAAGAGCATGTTTCCACCTCGGTGTGTGCTCATAGAAATTTTCTGTATGATCATGCATCATGTGCATCATGGCCTGCATATGTTAATTTTATTGGCTATTTATATTATATATGTGATGATCCTTGTCTGATATTCTGAATAATCCTTACTAATGCATGAATCATAGAGGAGGTCGATTCTAAGAATCGAGCATATGTGAAGATAAGGATTCTCATATAAGTTATTCTGATATATACCTAACTTTCTAAGACCAAGTTCCAATGGGGTTAGCGATTCTTCAAAAATGGAATCAAGAGAATGCTACCCCTTATTATTTCCCAATTCTGCCGGATGGCGACTCCATTTCACACAAGTTTTAGCTGTTGGATCGCTAAGGTCAATAACCTGGCAATGTTGGGACTTTAAAATAGTTTGAGCATGGGCGGGCCAGGAGCTCATAGGTGGCCTAGGCAACAATTAGAGCAACTCGCTAATTCTAAAAACTCAAAAGGGCAGGCTAGGTAATAATTAGGGCCAAAATGAGAGAAATTTGTGAATTAGAAATCTAAAAGGGTTGTTTGGCTATAGGAGTGATCTTGTGTATGCTGGCTTTATGCTTTTGGTTGTTCCCTATTTAATGACATAGGGTTAATAATAAAATTGTTCTATATGCACTATTTTGAATATCTGACCAACATTGTAAAATAAATGGAAAAATAGCGAAAAGTGATGACAAATTAGAAAATAAAGGAAAACATCTTTTATTATTCATCCTATCATCATTTTATCCAAAGAATTGACAAATGCAGAATTCATGAAAGTTGATAAGTGTACATGTAGGCCAGCTCTACCTCAGTTGATCCAAGAAGGCTTCAGTTAAGCGAGGCATATCCAAATCAGGAGTGAACTCAGAACCTCGAGGCTTTAGCTCTATATTGGTAGTCAAGTCAACAAGGATCATCGTAAGTACCTCGGTGAAGAGTAGCAAGAGGAACATACATCAAATACGTTTGAATGGTGACATGGATAATCTTCCACTAAGGTAACAACAAATGGTTGTTGATTACAGCTCGTGAATGGATCCAATCAACCCACTCAGCATATGAAGAAGCTGAATGAAGCAATTTCCTCATAGAATGGTGTTGGGGTAGATATATGGTGTATTCCATAGATGGGGTTTCACTCAAACAAAAGTAATCCTGTAACCAAATCTGAAAAGAAGCACAATTTGTATGAAAAAAAGAGTCCACTAGGTTGAAAACCCATAAGGGCAGCCTAGGTAAAAGTTAGAATTCTAAATTAAAATTTAGTGTTTTGGGGATCCACTTAAGGCTTTGATTGGAAAAATAGGATTTTAGGACAAAATTAGGGTCTTATACTTTTAGAAAATAAGATTAGGGTTTTTAAAAATGAAAACTAGGGTTTTTAAGATGGAAACCAAGGTTTTATGTTTAATGTTGCTATTGTGATTAAATCCATGAATTCATATGCTTATTTAAATTTAATTCATGCCCGAAGTGATCCTTTGTCTTGCTACTGAGTGACTTATTTGGCTACAGTGAAAGAATTGCTGCTAGATAAATCAATATTTAAAATACTACTAATGCTTAAGAGTAACATTCTTATAAATTTAAATTAACCAAATAAAGGAAACACACCTTCGTTTGTTGTCTCCATCGAGTTGTATGCTTACCCAAACCTTTTGCCTGCAAAAGTATTAAGTTTCGGTTAAGCAAAGTGTAGACAGTGCTTACTGCCTTCTATTGTGTGTGTGTTTGCTTGATATTAATTATTGTTTGCTCTTAAGTGTTGTTGCTGCTTGCTTTTGCTAATAGTCCCTGCCTTTTAATAATTGTCGCTGCTTAAGCCTGCATTTATAATAAACAAATTAGGTTAACATTAGCTAAACCGATCTTAAGGGTCTATAGTTTTTTTCTCTACTTGAACAATCTGAGACTTTAGCAGAAAAGAGTGAAAAGCATTGATACAACTTGTAACATCCAAAATTTTTAAAAATTAAATTAAATACATTAAATAAATAATTTAAATGAAAGATGGAAGGATTTTAAGTGAAAAGGTAAAGTGTATATGTGAAATGTATATGAAATATATCAACATATACAAAAGTCAACATTTTAAAAAGAAAGTCAAAAGACAAATGGCAAAATGGTAATTATTCTTTATAAAATTTAAATTAATTAAATAATTTAAAAATAAATTATTTTTGGATGAAAGAGATAAATTATGGTTTTTAAATAAATAAATAAATAAATAAAAATATAATAAAATAATATTTATATATATGGTCATATTTTAAGTGGAAGGAAAGAGAAAAATTAAATTAATCTTCATCATCTTCTTCTTCAAGAGGAGGCTGAAACTTCATGTGAGACCAAGCCAAGCTTTTTCTTCTTCCATACATCAAATATTGAAGGAATTTTCAATTTTTCAAGTTTTTGTGATTTTCTCCATAAATAGTAAGTTTTTCATCTTATTCTTTGGAATTCCATGAAGTTTTGAATATGTTAAATTTGGGTTTTTGTAGTAGAATGATTTAATTGCTTTATTAGGTATATATGAAGCTATTTTGATTAGTTATTAATGATTCTTAAGTTGGATTGAAGAAATGATTAAGTTTGAGTGGGGTTTGGAGGAAGAACTTGATTTAGGGTTATGTAAAATATGGACTTTTGAAATTGTGTGTTTTAAATGTGCAAGTGGATTCCAAATGTGTTGTTTTGATGCATAAATAAGGATTTTAAAGTCAAATGATGGATTTAACCAAGTTTGGTTAGAGATTGGATAAGGTAGTGTTGAATTTAGGGTTTTGGAAGGGAATTTTCAAACCATGATTGGTTGTTTGATTTTAATGTTTAAATCATGTTATTTAATTATATAAGAGATGGAAATAAGCTTGGATTAATAATTGGAATGAGTTGGAATGAAGAACCTTAATTGATGAAGGTTATGGCATTTTAGGGTTTTAGTGAAGAGTATGTGTTTATTTAATGTGATTGATTAAAATATGTTATAATATATTTTTAATGATATAAATAAACTTGAAACATAAATTTAAATGGATTAACATGGAACTTTAATGTTAAAGTAAGGTTAGGCATAATTTAGGGATATTGGTTTGAGTGATGTTTAATTACGGTTTTATGCTTATAATGTCTTAAAATG
The DNA here is from genome assembly GCA_947685225.1 of Garcia nutans. Classification (NCBI taxonomy): domain Eukaryota; kingdom Viridiplantae; phylum Streptophyta; class Magnoliopsida; order Malpighiales; family Euphorbiaceae; genus Garcia; species Garcia nutans. The sequence goes on from CANTUV010000032.1 coordinate 18,256,087, forward strand.
TGATTTTAAATAATTGTATTTGTTCACATTTGAAATAGGCATTAGAAAGAAGTGAATTGCCTAACATTAGTGTTGAAGGGCAAGATGGAAGTGCAAGTTGGAGGGTGACTTTTTACTTGGGCTTGAGTGTTATTTTAGGTAAGTACAAACTTTTAATAATTTAGACGCATTTGCATTAAATTTGGCATAACATATTTTGGATAGAAAATGTGTAAGCTACTTGGCATCATGAACATTCATGAACATTGTGTTATAACATGTGAATTATTTTGTATGCATTATTTTCATTATGAAAAGCCATTATTAATTGCTAAAATGAATAAAATGTGATTTATATGCGTTATGTTAGAATGACACAAAAATATTTGGGTAATGTGATTTTAATATGAAATGACATACATTGGGATGAAAGGATATGATATGATGAATTAACATGAGTTGAAATTGATATGAATGAGAAAAATGAGAAAATAAGGTACTATTACGAGAAAAATGAGAAATTGAGGTAATGTGATGAGAAAATTTGATTATGGAAAATATGTATTATTTGTGTGCCTAGTATGTTATTCAATTTCTAGAGTTCTATGTTTGGCGGCATGCCTATGAGGTTATCTTTATTATTTGCCTTCGGGCTAGATGCTAGACATCATTGATATATGATTTGCCTTCGGCCTAGATGCTGGGCTTCACTATAATTTGCCTTCGGGGCTAGACTCTAGGCATCACTTGCCTTCGGGCTAGATACTGGGTGTCAATATAGGCCAAAATAGTAACTCTGGGATTTGAATAATATATAAGCTTTTGAGGCCCATGCTTGTGTATGTGTTTATGCGAATTATAAAAAGAAGAAAGATTATGTTTTAAAAGTGAAATTGTATGCCACATTTTGACATAACATGCAAAAAATGGCATTATATTAAAGTTTTTTTACTATCAAAGTTTATATCGTTAGACTTTTAGCTTAGCGCGACTGTAATTCATCGCGCAGGTGATAGGGGTAATCTGGTAGATCCAGAGAGTTTTGTTAGACCTGGTCGGGTCAAGATTTGAGGTTGATTGAGTTGCTTTTTGTTGTTTCAAGATCAGTGTCGGTTGCCATCATGTATGTATTTTATGTTATAGTACATTTTGTTATTATGTATATTATGTTTATGTTTTGGGGTATATATTGTAAATTATAAAGACTTTTTAGATAAATTTTACAATGTGGAAACATATATATATGTGTTTGATATTTATATGTATATGTATTAATTTTTTGAGGAAATATGGAGAAATTGAGAAGTGTTGGTGAAATGTGTGATTTATTGTTTATTGGGAGTGTGTTTTTGTAGGTTGACCAATTGTTGAATTTTTGGGATGTCCAATTTACAGATAAAACTCTGGTAATTTTTTTTCAGAGATTTTTATGTAAAATGTTTATTTTGGAACCTATAATTAATAAATAATATTTTATGTACTATTTAAATTTACATTTTAAAGTGTTTGGGATTTTAAATTAGAAATGTGAAAAATTTTATTAAACTGGATTGTGGCATTCTTATACTTTATATGTGTATTTTACATATATTGAGTGTATGTATTATATGTATATAGGGTATAAGGGTGTTACATTTATTTTGGCATTAGAGCCTATGTTTGAGGCTCTCGACCTAGGTGGGTTATTAGAGAGAGAAAATAAAAATTTTAAATATGATTTTAAATTGTGATACATGCACTAGCACTGACATTTTATCTGATCTTTTATGTGGCAATTTTTGATGTATTTGCAGATATAGGTAGTTATGGCATCTAGGATGCACCAATCTGTGGAGGGTAGTGTAGAGAGTGTAACTCCTGATGATGGTAGAGTTGGAGCTAGTGCTGAGACTGTTAGAGAGGCATTTGTATCTATGCCAGTTAGGCTAGCAGTTGAGAAGGTTTTGTCGAGATGGGTATGACATATGATGGAGTCATTAAGACAGGCTCCAGTTCAGCAGCCGCAGCCACCACCATAGCTCAGCCACAACAGCAGTTGCCGACTTAGAAGTATGACAAGTTGAGGAAGTTCGGAGCCACAGATTTTGTTGGCACTACATGTAATAATCGTGATCTTGGAGAAATTTAATAAGTATTTGGAGGTATGTGTGTTGTATAAATCTAATGTATACCTAGTGTATACATAGCATATATATAGCATATGATTACTATATATGTTGGATATATATTATATTTAATATATATAATGTATATATAAGGTATACTTGATGTATACATAGGACACACATTATTTACACATATGAGTAAAATATATATTAAATGCATATTACATAAATAGTATATACATTACATAAATATGTATATAATAGTATATGTAACATATAAGTAACATATATATGACATATACATATATGTAGAATATATGCAATACATAAATGGTATATATATATGTATAATTTATGATGTAAAATGATAAATAAATAAATAAATAAATAAATAAGAAAATAAAGTTAAAATAAAGAAGAGCTTGGTGGTGATTAAAGTAAATTAAATAGATAATTAAATGTATAATAGATGTAATATATATTATATATACTTGAAATATAGGTGAAATATAAATTGAATATATAAGATATATAAATATTCGTAAGATATACAATACATATACATGAAGCATAATTGGTGTAGGGAAAGTTGTTGATGATTATAATAATAATAATAATAATAATAATAATAATAAGAGAAGAAGAAAAGTCAAATAAGGAAGAGATATGATTAGTGGAAATTAAAGATAGTAAGATATTTAATTATTTAATTAAAAAATTTAAAAATTTAAAAATTAAAGTAATTTTTAGTGGTAGCGGAAAATTATGAAATTCTAATAATTAATACTGATATGATTAGTGAAAATTAATTGTAGTAAGATATTTAATTATTTAATTAAAAAATGAAAAATTAAAGTAATTTTAGTGGTAGTGGAAAATTATGGAATTCTAATAATTAATAACTTAATTAATTATATTATTATGTATATTGTTAAGAAAAATGAAAGAAAGTAAATTAAAATAAATAAAAATTAAATTACAAAAATTTAATGGATGGGAAGAAAGAAGAAATATCTTATTATTATATTAATTAATTAATTAATAGGTAATTTTATAATTTAATAAGGGGCAAATTTGGAAATTAAAATATATAAAAAGTCACCATCTTCTTCTTTGTTCCATGGTTGGCTGAAGTTCATGTCTGAACAAAGGGAGAGAGTTTTTCCTTCATCTACACCAAATTCTACAAGATGTTCAAGGGATTTGAAGTAATTTTGAAGTTTCATCAACATTACGTAAGGTTTCTTCTTAATTTAAGAAGTTTTCTTTCAATTTAAGATTATGTATAAATTTAGATTTTTATGGGAGTATTTATAATTGTTAATATGGATTGCTATGGAATAGTTTTGGTGTATATTTAATGATTATAAGATTGGTTGGTGAAAATATTTAAGCTTTGATGAAGTTGGGATTTATGGCAAAATTATGCGAAATTAAGGTTTTGTATAGAAAACATTATAATTATTGAATTAAATTGTAATGATGTTATTTTGATGTAATAGTAATGATTTTGTGGTTGGATGATTAAAATGATTGGGCTTGGTAGGAATTTGGAGGAGGTAGTAAGGTAATTAGGGTTATGGAGCAATTCTTGATTAGATTGAGTATAAATGAAAATTTAATTGATTAAATGTATTAAAATGGAATCCTAATGAAATATTTAACTTTATAATTTGGTTAGAGGTTGAGTAACGTGAAGTTGTACATTTAAAGAATTGAAGGGCAATTGATGAAAAATGGATAGAATCAAAGTATTTAATATTTGATTTGGTTAAATGAATAGAAATGTGTCCCTAATGATTTATATTAATTCATAACTAGGCTAGGAATTAAGTAGAGTGGATGTACTCAATTAAAGTAGTGAAGGATATTTTAGAAAGTGAAGGAATTTGAGTGAACTTGACTTGAAATTATGCATGTATAGGTTAAAGTGATAAAAGAAATGGAATTGAGAGTATGGCTTGGAAAAAGGAATAAGGTTATTACCTATCCTTAAAACTTGTGATTTTCATTAAATGTGAATTGACATTGTGTATGTAAAGTTACTTGGTATGTAAATTGCATAAGATTTGTATGTTGAGCCATTGTTAATGGCTATAATCGTGGTCATATGCATAATGTAGTAAATGTGGAACTTGCTAAAAAGGAATAATTGAAAAATATGAGAAATAAACAATGTGTTAAGAAATGAGAAAGAATATGTAAAAATTATGAAATGAACCATTATGTTGTAAAATGTCTAAATTAAGAATATTGAAAGATATGATAAATGAATGTAGAAAGAGTCACATTGTGAATGTGACTCATGATTATGTAATGTGATAGTGAAATGGTGATGAATATGTTGGATTTGAAATTTTGATATATCATGATTTAATTGCTTGAATGGATATGTATGATTCTATTTTTACTAGTATATTATAATTTTCAAGTTAGATGGAAGAAAAGATTAAGTTTGAGTTTGGTTTGGATGAAGAAGATTATTGTAAACTGGGAATTTTCAATTATGTGTTTTAATTGTTAAAATTGGTGTTTATGATGTTGTTTTGATGCCTAAACAAGGATTTTAAAGTCAAATGATGGATTTAATAGTTTGGTTAGAGATTGAGAGTGTGTAACACCCTTATATCCTATATACGTACAGTACATATTTTCAGCATATGTAAAACACGCATATATGGTATAAAAATGTCACAGACCGATTTAATAATAATTTTTACATTTCTGTATTAAGATTTCAAATACTAATATATAAAATAAATAGTATATAAATATTCTTTGCTTGTTATAGGAATCCAAAATAAATATTTTATATGAAAATCTCTGGGAAAATTTCACCAGAGTTTTGTTTGTAATTTAAACGTTTCCAAAATTCAACAAAACACAACCTGCATAAAACAAACACTCCAAATAAAATCAATTCACCAATTCACCAATACTTCTCAATTTCTCCATATTTTCTCAAAATACTTATATATAGGTATATATATATCAACATTATATATAAAATCCCATCTTAAACAAAATTATTCAAATCATTCTTTACAATTTACAATATATGCTTCAAAAACATATCATAACATACATAATATCACAAATGTACATGCTGGCAACTGGCTTTAATCTTGATGTACCCAAAACAACTCTTCAAGCTCAATAAATACAAACCTAGACCCGACCAGGTCTAGTAAAACTCTCCGGCTCCAAAACATCCATGACACCTGCGCGACGAATTACAATCGCGCTAAGCCAAAGCCTAGTGGTACAAACTTTGATAATAATAAAAATGTAAAGTAATGCCAATACACAATGCATATAGAGGTCACATCATTTCACTTTATTATATTTTTCAAATATTTCATACTCACAACTCATAACATTATATTGCTCAATTGTATCACAATTCATAATTCACATTAAAGCAAAGACAAGCATGGGCCCAAAAAGGACCTAATATGCTATTCAAATTTCAGAGTTACTGCTTTGGTCCATAATGACACCATGTGTCTAGCCCATAGGCAATATATATATCCATGGATAATGTAACAGCCCCAGTCTATTGGACCTCAACCCGGCTAGACCCTTAGGCTCCAGTATCTTGGTCCTCAATCCGGCTAGACTGCTACGGTTTTTTAGGCTTACAACCCAGTCTTTTCACCCCAAAAATATCATATTTATCATTTATCAGCTGGGCTCGGCTTACGACCCAATCTTTTCACCTGCCCAGCAATTCATAGGCATGCCGCCAAACCCAGAACTCTGAAAATTGAATAACATACTAGGCACACAATTAATTCATTTATCTCATTATCAAATACTTTCACAATTCATTTCTCATTTTATTTCTCATAATCAATCTAGGCTCATTGCTTTATTTTCACATTTTTTTTCTCATTTTTCTTATTTTTCACATCTTTCTCATTTTTCTCACTTTTTCCCATTTTTTATCAATATCAATTCATTTTATTATTTCACATATCTCATTTTTGCATTCACAACACATCACCCAATTACTTTGGGTATTTTCACATAATATGCATATTTCACACTTCACACAATTTAGTCATTATCAATGGCTTTTCACAATGCATTTAACACATATATGACATTACAAATGTCATAGCACATTATTCATACTCAATCAATGAACCAAGTAGCTTAACACATTTTTCAACCAAAATGTGTTAAGTCCAAATGTCATGCAAATATAAACATTATACTCAAAGTTTGTACATACCTCTTCTAGCAACTCAAAGCAAGCTTAATACAACCTCCAATCCTATCCTTCCAACTTGCCCTTTACCACTTGGATGAAGCAAATCAACCTCCCTCAATGCCTATACCAAATGTGATAATACATAATCATTTAATATCATATTCTAAGGTATTCTCAACATCAAACCATAATTAAACATCACTCTAAACCAAATCCAAAAATTAAGCTTCACCTCACTTTAACTTTGAAAAACCATATCAAGCCATTTAAATTAGTGTTTTAAGTTTATTAATATCATTAAAAATATATTTTAATACATTTAAATCATTTACATTATAACAATACACTCTTATACACAAAATCTCAAAAATGGCATAACCTTCCCCCATTGAAGGTTTTCCATTCCAACACAATCCATTACTCATTTCAAGCTTATATTCATCACATTTAACACTAAACAACATGCTTAAACAAATAAAATCACACAATTCAACCATTTTGGAAAATCACTTTTCCAAAACCCTAAATCTCCACTTCCATTCTCAAACTCCAACCAAACACAACCAAATCTAATATTTGACTTTAAAATACTTGTTTATGTATCAAAACAACTCATTTGGAATCAATTTACACAATTAAAAACCATGATTTCAAAACCCCAAAAATTACATAACCCTAAATTCTCTCTCTTCACCAATTTTACCCAAATTCAACTATTTCTTTAATCCACCCTTAAAATCATTAATAACCAATCAAAACAACTTCATTCATATCCAATTAAGCAATTAAATCATGCTACTATAGAATTTCAAAATTTACATAACACACTTTTCCATAGAATTTGAAAATTTGGTAAGAAAGCTTACCAATTGATGAAGAAACTTCTAAAACTCCACTTGAATCCTTAAAATCTCTTCAATTTTTGGAGTATGGAAGAAGCAAATCCCTCTCTTGAAGCCATGAAATTCGGCCTTGAAGGAAAGAAGAAGAAGAAGACTTTTTTTTTTTATTTCTCTTTCCTTTCACCCTTTAACTTTAAACCATATATATATATTAAAATAATTTAATAATTAATTAATTATTTATTTATTTAATAAATTAAAAGTCCTAAATTTCCTCTTCCATTCAAAAATAATTTATTTTTGAATTATTTTATTAATTTTAAATTTCCAAGATTTAATTACCAAAATACCCTTTTACTTTGACTTTTCTTTTAAAAAGTGTTGATTTTTATATGTTATGTATATTTTACATATATATCACATATATTATCCACTTTTTCATTTAAAACCCCTTAATTTTTCATTTAAAACCATTAATTTAATTTATCCATTTAAATTATAATTTATTTTATCAAATTTCCAAAAATTAGAACTTTTAAAAAATTTAGGATATTACACATATGCACAAGTAATGTGTATCTTATATACACATCAAATGTATCTTATATGTGTATTAAATATTAAGTATGTAATGTATTAATCTAACATATATAATTAATATACCATATGTATATGTTATATATACTCTAGATATATATATTGAGTATATACAATTTATATCTCCAAATACTTATTTAATTTCTCCAAAATCATGGATGTTACAATTTTCTCCCCCTTAAATAATTTCGTCCTCGAAATTATCCAGTATAGTAATGAACCAATCAAATCATTATTTTACCAAATTACATAATTTTTATTCTCCCCCTTAGGTTCATTCTTAATTTCCTTTTTACCATTCCCTAACACATCATTATATTGTCTATTTACTCAAACAATCACAACAGATTATTATATCTTCAATCGAATTGCCATTAGACAAAATTAGTTCATCTCCTTAATATATATACACCACACACTTATTGCACTCAAGATATCTGATCACTTCATTATTTTAAAAATATACTCTCATCACCTTAAATTCAAATGTTAATAACTTTTATCTTAACACAATAATTTTACACATCTTCGCTTTGATCCTACTCTTTATACAATTACCGCATATTAATTTAATATCACCATTATACAACAACAAAATCTTATTTCCTTATTAAAATTCATTCCAATTATACTATAACTAACACTTTTCTCTTATAATTATTTGAAACTAATATAACTTAGCTCCTTTCATATGCATATACATATCAAAACGATGTATTATGCACATTATCTTATAGCTTGCATATTCTTAATACAACTACACACATTGAATTTCAATAAATACTTGTAAACTTATTACATTTCGGATCAATTGATCTAACTATCATAATATGACCATCACAACCTTATTCTATTCTGACCAACCTTTTGTCTATTTTAAATTCATCAATTTATTTTCAATTCATGACCTAATTCTATTAGGTCAAATTTATTCTCAAATTTTAATTCTCTTCGAATTCATCATTACAGATAATATTCACTTCCCCTAGTCTCATTTACTTTACACATCATTTTCATCAACTTATTCATTTTATACCACTTTCAAACATATTTATTATAACTCTTACTCGCATTTCATAATTCCTTTCATTTACCATTTTCTCACATTTCTTATAGTTACCCTATTTACACAAATCACTTTTCTTATACATCATTTAAAGCTCATCATATTTTTACAATTCTCTTCTATTTTTACACTTTCAATAACTATAAACAAATTTCTGGTATAAAATTATAAGATACAACTATACAAACCATAAGTCTTGACCATGTTTCTTGAAGCATAACTATCAATCTCACCAAAACTATCCAACGGTCATGCCATAATAATGGTCACATCCGTGGCTTATAAATAAATACTGCCCTTCTATCATTCTTCTTCAAACATTTCCAATCATAATGTTAAGTTCGTATCGCAAAAATCACATATTCATTTTCTAATCTTTTGATACACAAAAAGTTAACACGTTTCAGCTCTGTTTCAAAGCAATTTACTCTTGATCACTTGATCATCATTAGCCTAACTCATGTTTCAACAATATTATCATTAACATCTCTTACATATACACATTCGTTCATATGCTAATTTATATAATTTCCATTTATTACTCCATTTCTAATCTATCTCTTATAAAAATTTTCATTCATTTTTTTTTCACTTCCATACTTTCTTCATTATACTTTCATTTTTCTTTACAATCTCTTATTTATACGCATATACTTTAGGCCCAAAACACTATACAATCGTGAAGTTCAGTTGTTAAAATAACAATTTTACCGTCCAGCTCTATTCGGGTCCATTCTCAATCTCAATTCATCACATGACCTAACTCTACACAGGTCAAGACCTAATCTCTCTTAGGTTTATTAATACATGCAATATCATTCTCAATATCACCAGACACGTATTTGTATAAGGTAGTAAACACTCGATAACATTTTTTTAATCATCCACATACACCTTCGTAAGTCATAATCACAATGCGACTTACTTTCCACATTTTTTTATATATCATATTTGTGTTCATATAGAAAAAAAAAATCTCATCACACAAATCATACAATTATACTCAATTCCTCTTTTACATACAACCTATACAAAGTTAACATTTATCACCTTTCAGAGAACATTATCATTTCTCATTCTTTTGACATTACTTAGGTTATTCGTCAATTCAACATATATACACACTCTGACCACAACATAATTAACATCTTCCTAATTCAATCGCCCATCTCTTAAATAAGTTTCTTAATATATATATTTTTTTCTAACACTTCACATAAATCTTAGTCACGTTTCCAATGTTACATCTCTCTCACATTTTTTTTTTTGCATTGATCACACCTTTCATATCCATTTTCATCATTTCCAATTCAATTAACTAAAGTAACTCATTTTCACTTGCTTAATCATTTCCCTTTATTTCATAATAAATTTCTATATTATCAACCACATTACACCTTAGTTAGTACTTTTATAAGCAACATTACTCATTCAAAATTACTCCCATGCTTATTAAATATTAAACTATCAATATCTAAACAATCCTCATCGAAATTCCCTTACAACTCTAAATTTCCAATTTACTATTTTACTTAAACTTCATTCTATTAATCTCACTTTCAAGAGCTAACTTTATAAACATTATTTTTATATTAATATAACATCAAAACACATCACTTTCACAATTATGGAAACCCATTTCAAAAATTTAAATTTCATATAATACAACCAACAACATGAACCTCACCAAATATCACCCATATCACATTCTCAATCTTAAGATCATAACATTTACTTTTAAACAACACTAACTAATTTCCTTACACTAATTAAATCATCCATTTAGATACTTTAATTTTACACACTCAACCCTAAATTATGCATCATTGTTCCATAATAAATAATTCGCTATCATATATGATTTCACTCTTTGATTTTAATTATGAACTCTTTGTTGAAAATTATTAAAAACTCCATATTCCTTCTATACTTATACCCATATGCATATAAATTTTTATAATTTTCTTCATTCATTTGTCTCATAAAATTAATTTATTACTTACTTACACAAAATTGCATGACTTCCTCAGTTTCATGTCAATCTCACTTTTAATTTTTATATTCCTTACCAATTCTTTATAAAAGATTGTAAACTTTTATCTATGTGCACTTGACACATATATGGACTTATATTTAAAGTTTTAGATTTTTCCATGTTGATTTAATATATTTAAAAATTAAATCTTCCAAAATCAGAGAATCTGTCTCTTTAATAATTTCTCTGGTAGCACCCGATTGTCCATTTTTTCAGGTATCAAACCTTAATAAAAATTCATGAAATTTTAACCATATGTTATAGGAATACATATGATATTTTTTTTGTAAAATTTTAGATTTTTCTGGGTTGGTTTACCATAGTTTCTAGATTTATTTTATTTTTCAATTTCTATAGATTCTGAGTTGCTGAAATTTCTCCAACAATCTGTGTTCTTCTATTTTTCTTATTAGAGATCCATCTTTAAAATTTATAAAATTTTATACATTTGGATTCTAACATATAGAAAAACTTTCTATTAAATATTCAAACTCATCCAACATTTCTAGATTTGTCCAATAATTCAGACAATATCACTTTGCAGTACATCTATAAAATTTTATGTAACTATCATGCTCATTTCTCAAAACTTTTATTTTTATATCTTAAATTATTTTCTAGATTGTTTTTCTAATTTCACTTATTCATCAATTGAATCAGCTATAAATTTTAAATTTCAAATAAAAGTTCCAAAATTTATTAATCCATAATCTCTAGAATGACGTTTCCACTGCGCCACTCTGATCTATGCAACCCAGACAACATCTCAACTCATATCCATTATATCAAATGGACATTGCCACATCAGGGATCAGATAAATTGCCAGTGCCAATGCATGCATTACAATTGAAAAATCATTTTTTTATTCCAATTTTCTCTCTCATCATCCCACCTAGGTCGAGAACCTCAAACCTAGGCTCTGATACCAAAATAAATGTAACACCCTTATACCCTATATACGTACAATACATATTTTCAGCATATGTAAAATACACATATATGGTACAAAAATGTCACAGACCGATTTAATAATAATTTTTACATTTCTGTTTTAAGATTTCAAATACTAATATATAAAATAAATAGTATATAAATATTCTTTGCTTGTTATAGGAATCCAAAATAAATATTTTATATGAAAATCTCTGGGAAAAATTCTCCAGAGTTTTGTTTGTAATTTAAATGTTTCCAAAATTCAACAAAACACAACCTGCATAAAACAAACACTCCAAATAAAATCAATTCACCAATTCACTAATACTTCTCAATTTCTCCATATTTTCTCAAAATACTTATATATAGGTATATATATATATATATCAACATTATATATAAAATCCCATCTTAAACAAAATTATTCAAATCATTCTTTACAATTTACAATATATGCTTCAAAAACATATCATAACATACATAATATAAAAAATGTACATGTTGGCAACTGGCCTTAATCTTGATGTACCCAAAACAACTCTTCAAGCTCAATAAATACAAACCTAGACCCGACCAGGTCTAGTAAAACTCTCCGGCTCTACCAAAACGTCCATGACACCTGCGCGATGAATTACAATTGCGCTAGGCCGAAGCCTAGTGGTACAAACTTTGATAATAATAAAAATGTAAAGTAATGCCAATACACAATTGTTTAGATCATTTTTGTACTTGTTTTTAGTATGATTTTTATGTGTTTTTAGTTAATGTTTTGATTGATTTTTGTTTTAAGTTTGTTTAAATTGTTTGTTTTAGGTTTAAGGGCAAAAACACCCTTGGAAGATCAAAACAAAGAAAGAAGAGCATGAATCAAGCATGACATGGCCAAGCCAAATGAAGCTTGGCCGTGTCACTCTCATCCCCAAAGAACAAAGAAGAGCAAGGAGCAAAACAGAAGAAGACACACCCAATGACATGGCCAAGCCACTGGCCGTGTCACATGACACGGCTAGCAAGCTTGGCCGTGTCCCATTTCATGCTAAGGAACACTTGGAGCAAGCAAAGAATGAAAGAAAAGAAGTAGAAGGTGACACACCCAAGTGACACGGCCAAGCCAGTGGTCGTGTCACATGACACGGCCACAAGCTTGGCCGTGTCACTCCTTGAAAAATAAAGAAAAGAAAGAAAGAAAGAAGAAGCCAGTGAGGGACATGGCCAGCAAGCTTGGCCGTGTCCCAAAGAAAAATGAGGGACACGGCCAAGCCAAATCAAGCTTGGCCGTGTCACCCTTAATTTATATAAATTCTTCTTCTCGAAAGAAAAAAAGGAGGAGACGGCTAGGGTTTGAGGAGAGAGAGAAAAGAAAAGAGAAGAAGGGGGCAAACACGATTTGGGATGAGGAGAGAGTGACACTCTCCTTGTCCCTTCATCTTCATCCTCCATCTTCATCTTCTCCGTCTTCCATTGACAAGATCTTTGAGGTTCTTTGGGATAAATTGGGTTAAACAAGCTCTTGAAGGTTGAAGAAGCTTCATTCTAAGGTTTGGTGACTTGAGAAAGCTCCATTCCATCTACCAAAGGCAAGCTCCATTCCAAGGTTTGGTGACTTGAGAAAGCTCCATTCCATATTGCAAAGGGGAATCAACCATTGAAGAGGGCTTGAGTTCTTCATCAAATACATCAAGTGGAGCTAGGAGGAAGATTAGTAATCCTACTCTTGGCATCTTCACAAGGGGTTTTTCTATTCTCTCTTTTAATTCATTTCTTATTGTTGTTGTTATATTAAGAGATTGATATTGCAATGGACAATTTGTATTTGTTTTATATTGAGTTGAATGTTTGTTCTAAATTGATGATGTTGAGCTAAATACCCATGCCTAGGGTTTGTAGTATATTTGGTTGAATGTCTTGATTTGATATTTCTATTGATGTTCCTTGTTGATTGGTTGATTGTATTGCATTAAATGCTAGGTTGATAGATTAGCTACCTATTAATCTTTAAATATTGGATGACGGACTGAGAGGTGAAATTCGATATCGGAACTATACAATCGACCACCCTATGAATGAATTAGAAATATAAGTTCTAGGGTTTTATTAATTTGGTAATGTAAAAGAATTGGTCATTGTTAATTCATGAATGTGAGAACTAATGGATTGGTAATTGACTAATTAACCTTAAGGAACAAATTAATTACAAGGTTATGTTAATGGATAATTGAGAATTGGGCTTTGATTGAATGGACCTAATACCCTAGGCACCTTCCCAAGAATCGATTTGATCTTGTATCACCTTCACATACCAACCCCACACACGTTAATTTTAGGTTTAAATTGTCCTCGCACCATTCAAACACAACAAACTTCCGCATTTAAATAATTTGTCAATCAAGCTATTACGAACTACACCTTCTTGGGGAAACGACCTTGGGGCGATCACCTTTGCTACAGCTACCTTGTATACTTGCGAGTGACGCTTGTAGTAGTACTTAATTCGAGCGCAATAAGTTTTTGGCGCCGTTGCCTAGGATGGTTGTTTAAGTAGTGATAGTTTGATTTTTCTTTCCAATTTAATTGATTGTTTATTTTCTTTGAATTGTTTGTTTGTTTTGTTTGATTTTCTTTCAATTTATTTATTTGTTTTGTTTTCTTTAAGTTGCTAAGTGCCTTTTGTAAATATGCAGTTTTCAAGGTACATAGGGGTTTATGATGATAACCCTAACTCTGACATGGCATGGCAATTAGCAGAATTAACGAACCAACTTAAGATGTTAAATGCAAGAGGAAGAACACCTATGCCTACTCGTGAAGTATGTTCAGCATGTGGCATTGCAGGACATAGTGCAAACATGTGTTCATTTGGTTATGGACAATACCAAGAGAGGCAAGAGGAAGAATATGCCTATGAAAGTTTCCAGCAAATGGGTGGAAATGACCCATATCCCAGACCTTATAATTCAAGCTGGGGAAGCCACCCAAATTTTTCTTGGGAAAATCAACATCAAATTCCACCTCAAAATTTTTTTCAACCTTACCAAAGAAATGCTTACTCTCAAGAACAATATTCAAATCAAGATCACCTTAAGAAACCCACATTGGAGGATAGTTTGAATGCCTTCATTCAAACTAGCGCACAAAATCAAGATCGACTTAAGGAACCCACTTTGGAAGATAGTTTGAATGCCTTCATTCAAATTAGTGCACAAAATCAGGATCAATTTGAGAAATCCACAGTGGAAGATGATTTGAATGCTTACCTTCAAATTAGCACACAAAATCAGGAAGGGAGCAATGAGAGGTTTGATTCTTTGGAATAAGCATTGAAGAGGGTGGAAACTCAAGTTGGGCAACTGGCACATCAACTCCAAGCACACCAAGAAGAGGAATTTCCTAGCCAACTGGAGCAAGTCAAGGTAATCACAAATTTGAGGAGTGAACAGGTGATATATAATAGTTTTTATGATTCCTTTGATGCAGGATCTAATCAAGAAAAAGATGGTGAGGAAATACAACCATACATAGAGGAGTTAATTCAATTAAAGGAGGAGGAGAATTTGAAAGCATCAACTTCAACAAAATTGCATGAACCTCCAAATCCTTGCATGCCACCAATCCCATTCCCAAGCAGGCTAAATGAAGAGAAACAAGGTATGCAACTTTCTAAACTTTATGACATGCCCTATAGTGAAGATAGTGAAGATAAGCTTGAGGTAGCCATGACCTTAGGAGTAGAGCCTAATTTTTCCAATTTAGAAATTGTGGAGAGCAATTTACTATTAAATAATGAGATTGTTGAGGGGGAGCTTCAAATTGCTAAAGAGGATGAAGAAGTGGTTCAACCAAACTTGGTTGAACTTAAAAAGACCCCAAGAATTTTGAAAGACGTTTTGGTTGGGGAGTACAATATGCAACAAATTATCATCTCTCCCACCCTTGGTGGTGAGAACGAGCAAAAACCATATATAACCATGTTGAAAACTGAAAAAAGTTCTTACCGCGTCCCTATAGCATTAGAGGATCAAGTTAAGACAACCCTCACATGTTCTTTTTGGATAATTGCGCTTCCAAGGATGCTACCTAGGCTTTTCAATAAATTGGGCACATTTCAGAGTTGCATGTTGTTCATCCTCTCAATCATGGGCTCCAATTGCATTATGGGTGGAAGGAGCCCTACACATCGTATATGGGAACGATGGAAATCAGGTATCATCTAAACTCTCTTTTAGTTTATGCATGCTCACATTGAGGACAATGTGAATCTTTAAGTGTGGGGTGCATTTTGTGTTTTTACTTTTTAAGTTTACTAATATTTTTCTTTGAATAAATGAGTTTTGGAAAGTTCAATTGTTATAAAATTGTTTATAGATGACCTTTGAATTTTTGAAGCATGAATTTGAGAATTGAGTAGAATTGGTGCTTATTGTCAATTTTGTTGGTTTTTTTCTTGCATTGCCTTTAGCCTAGTGAGGAAGTGAGCCATCAACTTATCATTATTGTTGTGGGTGAACATCTTTGATTGATGAATTGCTAGAACTTGCTTTGACATGCATTTTGAGACTACATAAAAATTTCAATTAGGCATCAAGATGATTAAGGTAATTAGGTTAACCCACTTTGGCTTAAAAAGACCAACCCTATATTCAACCTTAGTTAGCCAATTTTGAGCTTATTTTATTTTTCTTTTTATTTCTTTTTCACAACACCATTAGCTTGAACCTTGTTGTTTAACTCTTACCCTTTCATTAGGTCAAGAACATTTTAAGAGTGTTTATGACCGAGTGTTGTGTTGAATTAAGTGTGGGGTTAAATTTAATAGGTTTAAGATCGCAAAGCAAAATTTAAAAAAAAGAAAGAAAAAGAGAAAAAGAGAAAAAAAAATAAAAAATATATATATAATAAGAATAATTGTTATTCTCGTTGAAAGGTTTGGAATGTATCATTACAAGATTTAATAAGTGAGTTCCCTTAAAAAGCTCTTTAATGTCAAGGGGTAGATGAGAGGAATGTGTTTTGGGATTGTTTGGTTATGTATATGATCGGGTACTTCATTCTTAAAGTGCTCTTGAACTTAATGATCAAGCTCACATTTCCTAAATATCATTCCTTTACCTTAGCCCCATTACAACCCAATAAAGACCTTTTGATTGATGTTGGATTGTTATTTTGTGGTGGAGATTTGATTGATAAGCAAGCCTATGGTAATAATCTTTCATTGATTATTATGAGTGTAAACACCACCATGATCAAACACTTGTAAGAGTTGGTGAGGGAGTGACAACATTGGTTATGCATGGAAAGCCACTTAATTGCATTGGTGTCGATTTTGTTTGATTCAATATTGATTGTAGATTTAGGGATAGGGAAGTCTTGATGCATCTTTATAACTCTTGAACTTAACAAAATTATCTTGTTAGTGCGTTTTGATTTTAGCCTTGCTTGGGACAAGCAAGGAATTAAGTGTGGGGTAGTTGTTTAGATCATTTTTGTACTTGTTTTTAGTATGATTTTTATGTGTTTTTAGTTAATGTTTTCATTGATTTTTGTTTTAAGTTTGTTTAAAGTGTTTGTTTTAGGTTTAAGGGCAAAAACACCCTTGGAAGATCAAAACAAAGAAAGAAGAGCATGAATCAAGCATGACATGGCCAAGCCAATGAAGCTTGGCCGTGTCACCTCAAAGGAAAGAAATGGCAGCAAGTGACACAGCCAACAAGCTTGGTCGTGTCACTCTCATCTCCAAAGAACAAAGAAGAGCAAGGAGCAAAACAGAAGAAGACACTCCCAATGACACAGCCAAGCCACTGGCCGTGTCACATGACACAGCCAGCAAGCCTGGCAGTGTCCCATTTCATGCCAAGGAACACTTGGAGCAAGCAAAGAATGAAAGAAAAGAAGCAGAAGGTAACACACCCAAGTGACACGGCCAATCCAGTGGCCGTGTCACATGACACGGCCATAAGCATGGCCGTGTGACTCCTTGAAGAACAAAGAAAAGAAAGAAAGAAAGAAGCCAGTGAGGGACATGGCCAGCAAGCTTGGCCGTGTCCCAAAGAAAAATGAGGGACACGGCCAAGCCAAATCAAGCTTGGCCGTGTCACCCTTAATTTATATAAATTCTTCTTCTCGAAAGAAAAAAAGGAGGAGACGGCTAGGGTTTGAGGAGAGAGAGAAAAGAAAAGAGAAGGAGGGGGCAAACACGATTTGGGATGAGGAGAGAGTGACACTCTCCTTGTCCCTTCATCTTCATCCTCCATCTTCATCTTCTCCATCTTCCATTGATAAGATCTTTGAGGTTCTTTGGGATAAATTGAGTTAAACAAGCTCTTGAAGGTTGAAGAAGCTTCATTCCAAGGTTTGGTGACTTGAGAAAGCTCCATTCCATCTACCAAAGGCAAGCTCCATTCCAAGGTTTGGTGACGTGAGAAAGCTCGATTCCATATTGCAAAGGGGAATCAACCATTGAAGAAGGCTTGAGTTCTTCATCAAATACATCAACTGGAGCTAGGAGGAAGATTAGTAATCCTACTCTTGGCATCTTCACAAGGGGTTTTTCTATTCTCTCTTTTAATTCATTTCTTATTGTTGTTGTTATATTAAGAGATTGATATTGCAATGGACAATTTATATTTGTTTTATATTGAGTTGAATGTTTGTTCTAAATTGATGATGTTGAGCTAAATACCCATGCCTAGGGTTTGTAGTATATTTGGTTGAATGTCTTGATTTGATATTTCTATTGATGTTCCTTGTTGATTGGTTGATTGTATTGCATTAAATGCTAGGTTGATAGATTAGCTACCTATTAATCTTTGAATATTGGATGACGGACTGAGAGGTGAAATCCGATATTGGAACTATACAATTAACCACCCTATGAATGAATTAGAAATATAAGTTCTAGGGTTTTATTAATTTGGTAATGCAAAAGAATTGGTCATTGTTAATTCATGAATGTGAGAACTAATGGATTTGTAATTGACTAATTAACCTTAAGGAACAAATTAATTACAAGGTTATGTTAATGGATAATTGAGAATTGGGCTTTGATTGAATGGACCTAATACCCTAGGCACCTTCCCAAGAATCAATTTGATCTTGTATCACCTTCACATACCAACCCCACGCACGTTAATTTTAGGTTTAAATTATCCTCGCACCATTCGAACACAACAAACTTCCGCATTTAAATAATTTGTCAATCAAGCTATTACGAACTACACCTTCTTGGGGAAACGACCTTGGGGCGATCACCTTTGCTACAGCTACCTCGTATACTTGCGAGTAACGCTTGTAGTAGTACTTAATTCGAGCGCAACAACAATGCATATAGAGGTCACATCATTTCACTTTATTATATTTTTCAAATATTTCATACTCACAACTCATAACATTATATTGCTCAATTGTATCACAATTCATAATTCACATTAAAGCAAAGACAAGCATGGGCCCAAAAAGGATCTAATATGCTATTCAAATTTCAGAGTTACTGCTTTGGTCCATAATAACACCATGTGTCTAGCCCATAGGCAATATATATATCCATGGATAATGTAACAGCCTCAGTCTCTTGGACCTCAACCCGGCTAGACCCTTAGGCCCCAGTATCTTGGTCCTTAACCCGGCTAGACTGCTATGGTTTTTGAGGCTTACGACCCAGTCTTTTCACTCCAAAAACATCATATTTATCATTTATCAGCTGGGCTCGGCTTACGACCCGGTCTTTTCACCTGCCCAGCAATTCATAGGCATGCCGCCAAACCCAAAACTCTGAAAATTGAATAACATACTAGGCACACAATTAATTCATTTATCTCATTATCAAATACTTTCACAATTCATTTCTCATTTTATTTCTCATAATCAAACTAGGCTCATTGCTTTATTTTCACATTTTTTTTCTCATTTTTCACATCTTTCTCATTTTTCTCACTTTTCTCATTTTTTCTCATTTTTATCAATATCAATTCATTTTATTATTCCACATATCTCATTTTTGCATTCACAACACATTACCCAATTACTTTGGGTATTTTCACATAATTTGGATATTTCACACTTTACACAATTTAGTCATTATCAATGGCTTTTCACAATGCATTTAACACATATATGACATTACAAATGTCATAGCACATTATTCATACTCAATCAATGAACCAAGTAGCTTAACACATTTTTCAACCAAAATGTGTTAAGTCCAAATGTCATGTAAATATAAACATTATACTCAAAGTTTGTACATACCTCTACTAGCAACTCAAAGCAAGCTTAATACAACCTCCAATCCTATCCTTCCAACTTGCCCTTCACCCCTTGGATGAAGCAAATCAACCTCCCTCAATGCCTATACCAAATGTGATAATACATAATCATTTAATATCATATTCTAAGGTATTCTCAACATCAAACCATAATTAAACATCACTCTAAACCAAATCCCAAAATTAAGTTTCACCTCACTTTAACTTTGAAAAACCATATCAAGCCATTTAAATTAGTGTTTTAAGTTTATTAATATCATTAAAAATATATTTTAATACATTTAAATCATTTACATTATAACAGTACACTCTTATACACAAAATCTCAAAAATGGCATAACCTTCCCCCCATTGAAGGTTTTCCATTCCAACACAATCCATTACTCATTTCAAGCTTATATTCATCACATTTAACACTAAACAACATGCTTAAACAAATAAAATCACACAATTCAACCACTTTGGAAAATCACTTTTCCAAAACCCTAAATCTCCACTTCCATTCTCAAACTCCAACCAAACACAACCAAATCCAATATTTGACTTTAAAATACTTGTTTATGTATCAAAACAACTCATTTGGAATCAATTTACACAATTAAAAACCATGATTTCAAAACCCCAAAAATTACATAACCCTAAATTCTCTCTCTTCACCAATCTTACCCAAACTCAACCATTTCTTTAATCCAACCTTAAAATCATTAATAACCAATCAAAACAACTTCATTCATATCCAATTAAGCAATTAAATCATGCTACTATAGAATATCAAAATTTACATAACACACTTTTCCATAGAATTTGAAAATTTGGTAAGAAAGCTTACCAATTGATGAAGAAACTTCTAAAACTCCACTTGAATCCTTAAAATCTCTTCAATTTTTGGAGTATGGAAGAAGCAAATCTCTCTCTTGAAGCCATGAAATTCAGCCTTGAAGGAAAGAAGAAGAAGAAGACTTTATTTTTTTTTTATTTCTCTTTCCTTTCACCCTTTAATTTTAAACCATATATATATATATTAAAATAATTTAATAATTAATTATTTATTTATTTATTTAATAAATTAAAAGTCCTAAATTTCCTCTTCCATTCAAAAATAATTTATTTTTGAATTATTTTATTAATTTTAAATTTCCAAGATTTAATTACCAAAATACCCTTTTACTTTGACTTTTCTTTTAAAAAGTTGTTATTTTTATATGTTATGTATATTTTACATATATATCACATAAATTATCCAATTTTTCATTTAAAACCCCTTAATTTTTCATTTAAAACCATTAATTTAATTTATCCATTTAAATTATAATTTATTTTATCAAATTTCCAAAAATTAGAACTTTTAAAAAATTTAGGATATTACACATATGCACAAGTAATGTGTATCTTATATATACATCAAATGTACCTTATATGTGTATTAAATATTAAGTATGTAATGTATTAATCCAACATATACAATTAATATACCATATGTATATGTTATATATACTCTAGATATATATATTGAGTATATACAATTTATATCTCCAAATACTTATTTAATTTCTCCAAAATCACGGATGTTACAGAGTGGTAGTGTTGAATTTATGGTTTTGGAAGAGAATTTTCAAAGTATGGTTGTTTGTTTGATTTTAATGAATAAATCATGTTATTAAATGATTTTAATAATGGGAATGGGCTTAGATTAGCCTTTGGAATAGGTTGGAATGAAGAACCATAATTGATGAAGGTCATGGCACATTTTAGGGTTTTATTGAAGAATATGTGTTTATTGAATTTAATTGGTTAAAACATGTTCTAATATGTTTTAATGATAAAATATATACTTAAAACGCCAATTAAAATGCGGTGGAATGGAATTCAACTATTAAAGTAAGGGAAGGAAAAAATTAGGAAATTAGTAGGAATGTGATTTAATTGGAGTTTGATATTTGAAATGCCTTAAAATGTGACTCTAAATGATTTTATTTACTCACATTTTGATTAGGCATTGGGTTGAAGCATTTTGCCCAACCTTAATGTTGAAGGGCAATTTGGAAGTGAAAGTTAGAGGGATATTTTAGCTTGAATTTGAGTGTTAATTGAGGTAAATACATACTTTTGTTAATTTAAATATATTTGCATTTAATTTGGCTTAACACATTTTAGATAGAAAATGTGTTAAGCTACTTGGTCATTTGAATATGCATTATGTACATTGAGGAAAGCCATTGTTAATGGCTAAAATGAGTGAAATGTGATTTATGTGCTAAGTGAAAATAACCAAAAAATATTTAGGTAATATGATGGTAATGTTAAATGCCATACATTGTGATAAAGTGGTAAGAGATGATGAATTAAAGTGATTTGTCATTATTATGAATGAGAAAATGAGAAAATGAGGTATTGTGATGAGAAAAATTGATGATGAAAATATGTACTACTTGTATGCCTAGTATATTATTCAATTTTTAGAGTTCTATGTTTGACGGTATGCGTTATCCTCATTATTTGCCTTCGGGACTAGATGATGGGCGTCACTGATATATGATTTGCCTTCGAGCTAGATGCTAGGCATCACTATAATTTGCCATCGGGGCTAGACGTTGGGCATCACTTGCCTTCGGGCTAGACATTGGGTGTCAATATGGACCAAAATAGTAACTCTGGAATGTAAATAATATATTAGATTATTTGGGCCCATGCTTATTTATGTATTAATGTGAAGTATAGATTGACTTTAGCTCTTCTAACTGGACTGATCTTCTGTCATCTGAGAGATTTGGCTTTCTTCTAGCCGGTTGTTCCATTCTTCAATACATCGACTTTAGCTCTTCTAGTTGGACTAATCTTCTGTCATCTGAGAGATTTGGCTTTCTTCTAGCCAGTTATTCCATTTTGTAAAAAAATCAAGTATTTTTTAGCTAGCCCTCATATCCTCTCTTTGCCCCCTATGTGGCAAAATATTGAAAGTGAGTTTGAAAATATTTTGTACACGCATAAATTCAAAAATTGAAAAGGAGAGGTTTTGCCCCTATGTAGGCTCGATCCAATGATTTTGCTCCCATGTAGGCCCTAATTGATGATTGCATTTTGTCTGGTTTCTTGCACAAGCATGCATCTTTGTTTCTACAAAGTGACTGGATCTTTCTCAAGCAATGGGCCTTTCATGCCCCTTGATTCCATATCTAATTTTGATTGTTTATTTCATAGGGTTTCAATTGTTCACTTTGATAAAGAATAGGTAACACAAGATAAAGCATGACTCACAGATCAAGGTGATCAGCTAAAGTGCTCCCATTTGTTCTTTCCAGATGCTTGTTCAGAATAATAGAAGACATCATATCTACTGTTTTATTTTCCATATGTGCAAAGCATGAGTAGTGGGGGCCCAGGCATGGTAGTTATGGACATAAGAGACACTAGTTTCAATCTATGACCTAATATATTAGTTGGTAACTTCTTCATGACCTTACAAATGATCATTTCTTTAGCCAATTTTGTCTAATCATAGCCTTTGAGGTTTGATAGTGCAACTTACTTCCCTAAAATTGAAGGCTTTATATGACAAAAATATATTTTTAAAATCTTAAAATCATATTTTGGCTTTGTCAAATCAATGTTAATATACCTTAGGGCTTGATTTTTCAAATTAATATATCTATAACACAATAACCCTAGTTACCATACTAAAATCGGGAATCAATTCTATTTGAGTAAGAGCTATTGCACTTTAGATATTCACATACACATTACTCAGCCAAAGATCACATTAAGTTTAAATATTATCTATCTCATATGCATGTTTATTCAATCAATCTCCACTAATAGACTCTATCTACCAAGAGAGATCAACATGTCTTTAATAGGCTTGAAATGGGGTCTATAAGGGACATAGTTAAATGAAGGCCATTTTTAGATTGGAGCTAATGTAATAATATGGACAAACTTCACACTATAAACTTCTTATTGGAATTGTATACTATTAGAGGTTCCAACTCGTTATCTTGCTTCATGAAAAGATAGCGCTTAAAATCATGCTTCATGATAGGACAGAGCTTGAGATCTTGCTTCATAAAAAAGTAAAGTTTGAAATTTTATCTCATTAGAAGAAATTTGGATCTTTGCTATTGCTAAAGAGTTTGAAACCCCTATTGTTATTCCCTCTTTGTCTTGTATTTTCTTCTCTTCTTTTCCTTCTTCTTTTTATGGTTTATTTATTTTTTTCTTTTTTTTTATTTTTGTTTTCTTCTTTTTACAGTAGTTTTTCCCTTTTTTTATCCTAGTTCTAAGAGGGTTATACTATTTTATGCTTCTAACTATGGATGAATGGAGTAGGGAAAGTTTGCTTCAATAAAGATAAACCCTTTATTATCCTGATATTATAAGTTTGAGATATTAGGTCCAGTTCGGATAAACTTCAATTATCCTTATGGTCTTGATAATACACACTTTTCCTTAATCTTCTTTACCTTTAGTAATTTAGTGATCATCAGACTTGTCAAAAGTGAAACAACAACTCAGGGTAGGTCATTGGGTTTATAAGCAATGAAAAGCAAGCTAAATCTTATAAAGGCTCAAAGTGACAAACTAGGGATTAGTATTTAACAGGGTAGATACTAGTTGTTAGCTAACTAAACAATGCCTAGATTAGATCATCTCTCTCTCTTAAATAAGTATAGTTTAATTTTGCCTCGAAAGTTTATCAAAGCATGTTCTAAGATCGACTAGGATCTTGACATGCATAACTATGGAGGAGGCCTCTCTAAGTAAGCATACATAACTCAATGCTATAGAATAATTCCCTCACCTAGTATAGTCATTCGGATTATGATGCATAGATACACTAATTTATGAACATCAAGCTAGAATCATAATTGGTTGAGCATCAAAATGAATAAAGACAGATGAAAATTTAATGAAAGAAATTTATTCAAACAATCTTATTTTAAAAAATATAATTATTCTAGAAAACATCAAGGAAAGAAAATGAAACAAAAACCAAACAAGCCAAGAAAAGTTTGTTGAGCTGGAGTCAAAAAATGCTTCATCTACTTCGACATGTCAGGGTTAAGGACCAAAACTAGCAACCCCTTCCTTAGCAGTTTATCCATCTATATCTTGAAAAGACAACAAGACAAAACTTTCCTTTAATCCTTCCTCTATCATGAAGGTTACTGGAGGTGGCACTCTTCCAAACTTAGGAAATGGATTGCTTTTAGTATTTGGCTTATCGAGCTCAGGCAGCTTGCCACTGCAGATCAAATCTTGGATCTCATACCTTAAAAGAACACATCTATCTATCTTATGCCCTTGCACTTGATGGAATTGACTCAAGGCCTTGGCATCAAAGCTTGATGGTAGAAGATTTGGTAAAGGTTAGGAGCCAATGGCTGTAATAGCCCATTTTTTTTTATAACTTGTTGAAAATCTAGGATAATGGTTTTTCTAACTCTAAAAATTATCTTCTATTTGCTTGACCAGTTATTGTATTGATATTCACTAACTTATGTGTACCCTGACCGCTAGACTGATAACTTCCCCTATCATTACTTCTTCCGAAAAAATGATTCTTCTCTCTTTCCCATTCTTCTATTTGTAAGCTAGCTTGGTGAAGATATTTGAAATATTTGATAAGAGTGTGAGACATGTGTTCACATAGATTAGGCAACACCCCTCTTGCTATCATCCTAATCTTATCATATTCATCTAGCCTCTTCTTGAGAAATGCAACCTTATTTCTCCACCTCTTCACATAGTCAACAAAATTCTCATTTTGCTTCTGCCTGATTGACTCTACCTCCATATAAGTAACTTCTAACTCAGCATTGTATCCATACTGCTGGATGAAGGCTTTGTACAGTCAAACCCAATTCTTCTGAGTACTGTCCTTTAAGATGTTGAACTAATTTTGCACAACAAGATCCAACAAGAGCATAAAGTACCTTAGAATTTGAGAGAAGCTCAAGCAAACTGTACGGTAGTGATGTATTGCTTGACATGTAGATGAGGATTCCCAGTTCCATTGAACTTAACAAAGGAAGGCATCTTGAACATGTAAGGGACTTCTTCGTCTTGTTCAAACAGCTTATCCACTTCTGATATCTCCTCAACCTTCAGTTTCTTTTCAAACTTTTTCTCTAAGTCAGCAATCATCTTTTCTATATCCGATGTTTCAGTCTTTTCCATAGTTGCCTTTTCCATAGCCTTTGTTTCTTTCTTCTTGTATTGAGAATCTTAGAAGTATTGAGCCTAGTCATCATCATCGATCATTAAAAGTCCACTTCACTAACCTTAGACTTTCCCTTATCCTTCTGCTTCTTAGTACTAGTAGATGCTTCAACAGTGTTCCTAATAGTGCAACCAGCTAGTTCTTTATGGTCTCGGCTAGGACCCCTTTTAGCTCTTCCATCTTGGAGTTGAGTGTGTCACCCACCATTTTATAAATCTATTCAGGTTCCATTACTTTTGGTGAGAAGCTAATTGAGTCATTACTAGATTTTATGTCACTAGCATAGGTTGGATTGTTGTAAGCTCTTGAACCGTTGTACTCTAGGACTGTGAAACAAAAAGAATAAATGCCATATAATGCAATGTATATATGCATGTATGTATGGATGCATAAGTAATAGAAAAACAAAGATAACTACGACGTTTCTTCTAACCTTATATCTTCCACACACGATTGGCGAGTCTCTTTTCTTAGGTATATGGTCAACAAAATATCAACATTGGGATATCTTGTTTTCAAAAAATTCACTTGGACAGTTTAACCAATAGTTGTATTCTCAAACGTAGAAGTCAGTCCATGATAATTTTCATTAATTAAGACTTAACCCATTGGATCAACTAAAAATAGCTTTTATGCTATATTATGGATTAAAATTAAAGGGTTTATCATAAATAGATTTCCCATAAACAAGCCCAAAACTAACAAGTCTTGGTATAAATTAGGCCCACAATTTATTTTAACATTTCATAATTGACCTAACTAGTTGTAAGCCCATTTAAGAAAAGCTTGTGATAAATGTTTGAATGAAAAATAGTCTTGAGATTATCTTTTAAAAAATTCTAAGAGCCCATTGCAAAAAAGGTTTGTTTGAAAATGAATTTTGGGCTTTAAGTTTAGGCCATAAGGTGGAAAAGGATCCTGACCCATCTAAAAAGGTTTCACATCCAAAGACCATTTTTGAAAAAGGGCTTTGAAAATAATTTTGGTCTTTTGGGCTTTAAAAATTATTTTGGGTTTATACTATAATTAGGTCATATTAGAAAAAAGCAAATCAAATGAGCCATAACTCAAACTAAGATATGTTAACCATAGTCAAGTAACAAGCATTTAGGGTAAGCCTAAGGAAAGTTACTAGGCCAACTACATGGGCTTTAGTCTTTAGGTTGAAAAGCTTAGGTTCACATAGTAAGTACATACCAAAAGGCACTAGGCTATGAGTGATTATGCCATGCTCGATCTCCATACCTTGAATGAAATTATGGCATCCCATACATAACATAACACAGGTTACATGGGCATCCTAACTCACAAGCACAATACAATCTAAATGATGCAATGGATAATATCATAATAAGAAATAATAAAATAATATAAAGACCAATGGAATCAACTTCTTTTATCCCCAGTGGAGTGGCCACTGTGAGCGAAAATTTTTGCCCCCACTCCCATGTGGAATGGTTCTTCTGACTTCGGTACTGTTAGGCTTAGTGCCTTAGAGTACACGAGCCTAAATTCAGAGAAAATAGAGTCGCCACCCGAATAGGCTAGGAAAATAGAAGGGGTGGATGATTCAATTTCTAAGGAATCCCCAACCTCTTATTGGGTTTGGAAAGTTGGGTACGCATGGAGAAGATGAGAATTACCCAGCACCCCCATAGCACCTGATTCTTTGGAACCGGCCTCCTTTTCAGGTCTAAATATTATTAAATTCTTAACTTATTAAAATATCATCCATACTACATGCAATTTAAAATAAATAAACATTCATTATATTAAAATCAAAGAAGGTCCAAACAAACAAATATAAATGGGCACCCGCGCAAGATGGAAACATGCCCTTATAGTAATTGTCCAACGTCCAAAACTAAACAAAATAGGACACCCACCATTTGGTGGAAAGATGTCCTTTACATTAATTTTAAAACTTAAAATAAATTAAATTACATTTGAACTTAACAAATGAGGTACTCACAAAGTAAAAACATACCTCTTACATGCTTGGAATCAAAATGAATGAATTAAAACGTTTAACCATTCATCATAAACAAAATAAAAATAAATCATTCATCATAAGCACATAATAATGGATCAAATAATTAAACCTAAGTTTTAATCTTAAATAAAGTATAAGATATACAAAACTAGGGTTTATTGGTATGTATTAGGATTTCTAGTGTTTTAAATATGCAAATTAGGGTTTTAGTATAACAATTAGGGTTTTAGGTTCTTAATTATACAAACTAGGGTTTTAGGGTTTTTGAAAACAATATTAGAGTTTTGGATGGAAAATAAGGGTTCTAAGGTGATTTAAGACTAAATTAGAGTTTTAAACTAAAATTTAGGGTTTTGGGGATCCACTTAGAGTTTTGATTAGAAAAATAGGATTTCAAGGCAAAATTAGGGTTTTATACTTTTAGCAAACAAGATTAGGGTTTTTTAAATGAAAACTAGGGTTTTTAAGAATGGGAACAAAGGTTTTATGTTTAATGTTGCTATTATAATTAAATCCATGAATTCATATGCTTATTTAACTTTAATTCATGCCCAAAGTGATCCTTTGTCTTGCTACTGAGTGATTTATTTGGCTACTATGAAAGAATTGCTATTGGATAAATCAATATTTAAAATACTACTAACGCTTAAGAGTAACATTCTTATAAATTTAAATTAACCAAATATAGGAAATGCACCTTTGTTTGTTGGCTCCGCCGAGTTGTATGCTGCTCCAAATCTTCTGCCTTTAAAAGTATTGAGTCTTGGTTGAGCAAAGTTAAGACAGTCCTTACTGCCTTCTACTATGTATGTGTTTGCTCGGTATTAATTATTGTTTACTCTTAAGTGTTGTTATTGCTTGCTTTTGCTAAGAGTCCCTGCCTTTTAATAATTGTCGCTGATTAAGCCTGCATTAATAATAAACAAATTAGTTTAACATTAGCTAAACTGAGCTTAATTAGGATTTGGCAAGAATTAAGTCCTAAAACAGGAACCATATCAAATTAAAATTTATTTAATTCAACATGGACCAATATCCATATAGAATTGGATAAAATCCAATTTGATATGGAAGTATCCACATCGAATTAGAATTGATCTAATTTGATATGGAAGCCATCCATATCGAATTAGACTTGATCTAATTCGATATGGACAATCCATAGTGAATTGGATCAAGTCCAATTCAATATGGACAGTGTCCATATCGAATTGGAGATTTGATATGAACATTGTCCATATCGAATTGGGTAGGCCCAATTCGATATGGCATGACCCATATTAAATTAAACTGAACCAAAGCTATTCCAACTTCATATTGGCCCATTTTAGAGCTTTAAAAGTTAAACTGGCTTATTTTCGGGCTTTTAAAATGGAATAAGACTAGGTTTAATCTTTTAAAATTGGATTGGATCTAATTCAAAATTTTAGAATTAGACCATCCTAGTTTAGGACCAAAATTAAGGGCCTACAAGGGGGCAAGACTGTAGACCCCTATTTTTTGTCCTAAACAAGGTTGATCCCAATCAAAAGAGACCAAGCAAAAATTGTTCCAATTTTAAAAGCTTAAATTTAGTTTGAAGCCTGGAATTAGACCAGTCTAATTTTAAAAGGCCCAAATTATGCTCGGTCTAATTTTTAAAGTTCAAATAGGTCTGATCAAAAGTCGAAATTGATTCAGTTGGGTTTAATTCGGTATGAGACATGCTCATATTGAATTGGAAAGCCCAACTCGATATGAGCATTTGCTTATATTAAATTGGCCAAAGTCCAATTTGACATGACCATGCTCATGTGGAATTGACCGTGGCCCAATTCCATAGGAGCACAACCTCATATCGAATTGGCCATAGTTCAATTTGATATAAAGAATTGAGTTTAGTATCCTAAATTGAAAAAGATTAGGATAATCAACTAGGGTTAAGATGGGTAAACCTAATTAAGTCTAGAATTGGCCTATAAATGTAAGAATTAAAAGGCATCAGTGAAAGATAGCAATTCAAAAGGCTTAGCAGCAATGATGTAATATCTCAAATTTTTGAAAATTTTTAATTTTTAGAAATTTGATAAAATAAATTATAATTTAATAGGATAAATTAAATTAATAATTTTAAATGAAAAATGAAGGGATTTTAAATGAAAAAATGGAATATAAATGTGATATATATGTAAAATATACATAACATATAAAAGTCAACACTTTTTAAAAGAAAAGTCAAAAGTCAAAGTAAAAAGGGTATTTTAGTAATTAAATCTTAAAAATTTAAAATTATTAAATTAATTTAAAAATAAATAATTTTTGAATGGAAGAGGGATTTTTGAACTTTTAATTTATTAAATAATTAATTATTAAAATATTAAATAATATATTCATATGGTTATAAATAAAAGATAAGGAAAGAGAAAATAAAAGTTTTTTTTTATCTTCTTCTTCTCCATTAAGGGCCGAAATCTCCATGGATGCCAAGAGAGGATTTTGATCTTTTGAGCTTCCAAAATTGAAGGATTCCAAAGGTCCAAAAAGGATTTTTAGTGATTTCCACTTGAAAAAGTAAGTCTTTAGCTTTTTCTTTGGATTTCCATAGAAATTTTGAATATGTCAGTTTTGGATTTTTGAAGTAGTATGTTATAATTATTGGAATTGGTGTGTATGAAGTTCTTTTGGGTAGTTATTAATGATTTTAAGGTTGGATTGAAGAAATGGTTGAATTTGGATAAAGAGTTGTGAAGAGAGAGAATTTAGGGTTATGAATTTAGTGTTTTGGTTGCTATTTGAGGTAAGTACAAACTTTGAATACATTGGTTATGTTTGCACGATATTTGGGCTTAACACATTTTAGTTGGAAAATGTGTTAAGCTACTTAATATATTGGTTATGTATGAATAATGTGCTATGACATTTGTAATGTCATATATGTGTTAAATGCATTATGAAAAGCCATTGATAATGGCTAAATTGTGTAAAGTGTGAAATATGTGTATTATATGAAAATCACCCAAAGTGTTCGGGTAATGCCATTTGTTGTATATGCATTAAGTGCATTGTTAAAAAGCCATTGGTATTAGCTAGATTACATTAAATGTGATTAATATGTGAATTATGTGGAAATACCCAAAGTAATTGGGTAATGTGTTGTAAATGCAAAAATGTGAATGTAATGAGATATGTGGAAACACAATGAAATTAATTGATATCTATATAAATGAGAAATATGAATAAATTGTGTGCCTAGTATGTTATTCAATTTTTAGAGTTCTGTATTTGGCGGCATGCCTATGATTTGCCTACGGGCTAGACGCTGGGCGTTACTGTGAAAATATTTTTGAGGTGAAATGACCGGGCCGTAAGCCTCAAAAATAAGTCTTTGAAGCTGGGCTGGGTGAAATGATCGGGTCGTAAGCTCAGACCTAGTTGGACTATTACATTGATATTTTGCCTACGGGGCTAGACACATGGTGTCATTATAGACCAAAATAGTAACTCTGGAATTTGAATAGCATATTAGTTATCTTTGGGCCCATGTTTGTGTTTGTTTTTATGTGAATTGTGGATTGTGAAATATTTGATAAGTATGAGAAAATGGAATGATGTGATATCCATATGCATTGTGCATTGACATTGCATTTGAGTTTTATTGTTATCAAGTTTGTATCGCTAGACTTTTGGCTTAGCGCGATTATTTACATCACGCAGGTGACAGGATAGATTCGGCTAAGCCGGCGAGTTCTTCTAGACCAGGTCGGGTCTAGACTTGTGGCTGTGCTTGTAGAGTTGATATCAAAATTAGAAACATTGTCAGCAGCATGTATATATTTTATGTTATTGTATACTTTGGGTATTCTGCATATTATATCATATTTTTGGATTTTATGTGTTGTAAACTATAAAGAATATTTGGGTTAAGTTATTTGAAATTGGAGTTTAAACGTGTTCTAAATTATATATATATAAATATATATATATATATATATATATGTTTGAGAAACTTGGTGAAATTGAGGAGTATGGGTGAAATGGTGATTTGAAATTATTTGGGAGTGTTTTCTGATGCAGGTTGTGTTTTACTGAATTTTGGGAACGTCCAAATTACAGACAAAACTCTAGCAGATTTTTTCCAGAGATTTTCATATAAAATGTTTATTTTGGGTTCCAATAACAAGTAAAGAATATTTATATACTATTTAATTTTATATATTTAGTATTTGAAATTTTAAATCAGAAATGTGAAAATTTTTATTAAACCAATCTGTGATATTTTTATACCGTATATGCATATTTTACATATGTTAAAAATATATATTGTACGTATGTAGGATATAAGGGTGTTACACACGATACAAAAGGAAAATCCAAAAGAGACAATAGCCAAAAGTGATCTTCGGATTATTAAGCCTCCAACCAAAAACAAATTGACCCAGGCAGTAGCAACATCAAGCTTGGTTCAACACATCAAATCGGTGGAGCCTACAAATGCCAGTTTAATTTTCTTTAACTAATTCAATTCAATTGTTTACTTTTCCCAATTAATTCATTACATGGTTTTTATTAATAAACAACATTGCAAATTGTTCACAGTAAGCCACAAGTTTGGGACTAAAATAGATAGTAATGTCAATTAATAATTCGGGGCTTATTTTTATAAATCCAAAACCCTAATCTTTAAGATAAACCATAAAATTGCATGACAAACCCTATTCTTGTATGTTTTAATTATAGTTTGCATATCAAACCCTAATTTTGCATCTTTTAGTTTAATTAGCATATTAAAACCTTAATTTTTTTTTTCTAAAACCCTAATTTGCATGTTTAAACCTTGGTTTTGAAAAAATTCGAATTTGTATAATTATAAAACACTAATTTCACAACTAAACCCTAAATCGAACCCAAAAAATCCTAATTCCACATCAAAACCTAATTTTAGGATAAAACCCTAGTTGTATTGTTTTAAACCCTAATTCTAGGTTAAAACCTAGTTGCATGTTTAAAAACCCTAAAATCCTTTATTTTGCAATCTAATCCCAATTTGATGGTGGAACCCTAATTTTAATTATAGACTTATTGTTATTTACTTATGATGGAGGATATGATTTTTTTTATGATGAATGATTTAATTTTACTTTATTGTCACCATTTAGATTTTAAACGAGATGTAAAAGGCTTGTTTTCACTTTGTAGGTGTCTTATTTTAATTGCTCATTTTAATTTTAAGGATTTTTGACTATTGTAAGAGACATATTTCCACCAATCGATGGGTGACCTATTTTATTTATTTAATTTTATGGACATTTAGACATTGTAAGAGCATATTTCCATCTTTGGATGGGTGCCTATTTTATTTGATTTATTTCAATAATATGATGAATGTTTATTTTCTTTAAATTACATGTAATATGGATGATGTTATAATCATTAAGAATTAAGTAACATCTAGACCTGAAAAGGAGGCTGGCTCCAATGAACCGGGTGCTATGAGGGTACTATGCCAAGTGTTTCTTTCCTTTTCTTTCCAATTTACATGTAAAAGATGATACCTAATTATGAAATTTGCATTATATTATTTAATTCCTTTAATGATGGTTAATCATGGCATAAGTAATGATTATGTTTTCTTTGCATGTAAGTTGCCATTTGTCACTTCTATTCTTTCTATCTTCTACATGTAAAGAATGACCAATTTTCTTCAAATTCATAAATTATTATTTTATTTCTATAATGATGGTTAATCATTTTGGTTGTAATTATTATGTTCCCATTTTGACACTTGGAACTTACATTACATGCAAGTAGCCACTTTCCATTCCATTCACACGTAGCAAATGGTATTTCACTCTTCATTTCATTTATTTATTATTTTATTATGCAATGATCACCTAAGATTTAGGTTAATATAATTTAAAATATATAATTTAACATTTAATAAGAGTTTTAATTTTCAGCCTAATCACCATCGTATAAAATTTGACTATCATCAGTTATTAATTCCCAAGTATAACTTAGATGTTTAATTTAACTATTATTCAACTTTGAAAAATGCTACCCGTTCATATTCATAATCCAACTTATTTAGAATAAGTATTTGTAGTATTATCACTCATAATCATATTCAAGCAGAGTACTTACAAATAATCTAATCACCCACCATTTTTATTTATGACATGTCACTAGAATTTAGTAGAACTAATCTTATTTTAATTGTTTTAATAATTAATTTTTAATCCTTTCATAACCCTATTTTTTAATTAATAGTTAATTAATTTTCTGAATAGATTTTGCTATATTTCTTATAGTGGTGACCTACTTCATGCTGGGGTATTACAAGTAATAATTGGAAAGTATTGTTACTATTGTCTTTAAGTAGAAGATGACTAATAGGTATTGTATAACCTCACTTTCTCTTCTTTCCCCATTCAATTTTAAATTTTATAATTTCTAGCATAAGATGCAAAAGTATTCTTTGAGTTAGGAATCATTCTTTGTCCTCATCATCATGCAAAATTAAGAAAATTTGTTCCTCAATCCATAAATAACTCATCAAAAGCTCCATAAAATGTTTTCTTTTTGATTTACAATCCGTTCAAAAAAAAAATTCATACTTTGATTCATTTATTAGAATTTAAGTAAAAGTTGGCTTAGCCCCTTATGGTCTTTTGTTTCTGCAATGTATTAGTTCATATGAAAATAAATAATTTCAAGATTGAAGAGATAGCATTTGGGTAGTTTTTGTTTATTTCATGACAAATGCATATGGTTGATTTAAGTCCCATAAATGAACGGGCATTATGTTTAGATAATGCCCATTCATTCATTCGTTTTGTATTTTTTTTCAAAAGAAAATGGATTGATATTACTTTTACACCTTGTGAAAGTAACGCCCATTCATTATATTTTAGAATGAAATATTTAAAAATGACTGACACATCATCACTAAGTATGTGTAGACCCTTAATTTTGGTCCTAAGCTAATCCGATCACAATCAAAGAAGACCAAGCTAAATATAGTCTGATTTTAAAAGCTTAAACCTAGTTTATAGCTTTGAAATAGGTCGGTCCAGTTTTGAAAGGCCTAAATTGAGTTGGTTTAATTTTTAAAACCCTAACCTAGTCCGATTTAATTTTTAAAGGACAAATCAACTCCAACTTAATTTTAAAAGCTTAAATTAAATTTGGTCTAGCTTTAAAAGTCTGAACAAATTCAACTAGACTCAGTTTAACCTTAAAAGTTAAAATGCCTTGGACCCATAGCGAATTGAGTCCCCAATTTGCCATGAACCTTGGCTCATGGCTAATTGGGAGTCCTAATTTGCCATGGTTCCATGACCTTGGAACCATGGCGAATTAGGGGCTTTTTAATTTGCCATTGACCATTGTCCATGGCAAATTGGAGCCTCAATTTGCCATGAGTCTTTTAACTTGATTTTAATTGGTTTTGGGATTGATTAAAAGCTTCCTAATTAGTATTGGACTTTGGATAACCCTCAAATTAACATATTAGGGTTTAAGATTAGACTATCATTGACCTATAAATAGACAATTAAAAGTAGAGAGATGGAGAAGAAGGAACAAGCAACACGTAAGAACAAGCAATAGCAAACATACAGCAATTTATCAAAAGAACCTAGCCATCAACAAACAATCAAAAGACAACAACCAAGAAGGCAGTATACACTGTCTTCAGATTGCCTTGCTCAACCAACACTCTTAGCTTTGGTGGAGCCAACAAACAAAAGTACATTTTCATGTTTAATATATTTATGTTTAACAGAGTTCATTCTTGATAATTGTCTTCAATGTTCATTGTCTTCAAATAATATCCATTAGCTATTTATTTTTTAGTATCATCATGCAGAATCATTATTAGTTTAGCTTACAATAATTATGTAAACCATTTAAATTATTATTATCTTTGCACAATAACCTGTTAGGACATCCAGTAACCTAATCATCCATAAGTATTAAAATTGTTAATTTCAAAATAAAGGAAACCTTGGTCATAGTTCATGAAAAACCCTGATAACATAATTTAGTTAGATTCAAAACCCTAAACTATTATGTTTAGTTTTAAATTACATGTTCTAACCCTAAATTTGTATGTTTTGATCTAAAAATCCTAGTTTAGAATAATTTACATGTAAACCTTAATTTAGGAAAAATCCTAATTTGTATAAATATAAA